>CM036587.1:78570086-81070086 GCA_020745705.1 Hemiprocne comata | reverse complement strand
GTCCAGCGCAGAGCCACAAAGATGATTAAGGGAGTGGAACATCTCCCTTATGAGGAAAGGCTGAGGGAGCTGGGTCTCTTTAGCTTGGAAAAAAGGAGGCTGAGGGGTGACCTCATCAATGTTTACAAATATGTAAGGGGTGAGTGTCAGGAAGATGGAGTTAGGCTCTTCTCAGTGATGACCAGTGATAGGACAAGGGGTAATGGGTGTAAATTGGAGCATACGAGGTTCAAGGTGAATATCAGAAAAAACTTCTTTACTGTGAGAGTGACAGAGCACTGGAACAGGATGCCCAGAGAGGTTGTGGAGTCTCCTTCACTGGAGACATTCAAAACCCGCCTGGATGCGTTCCTATGTGATGTGCTCTAGGTGACCCTGCTCTGGCAGGGGGGGTTGGACTAGATGATCTTTCGAGGTCCCTTCCAACCCCTAGGATTCTATGATTCCTTTCAGGTGGTTGTAGAGAGTAATAAGGACTTCCCTCAGCCTCCTTTTCTCCAGATTAAACCACCCCAGTGCCCTCTGACATTACTCATAGAACTTGTTCTCTAGACCCTTCATCAGCTTCATTGCCCTTCTCTGGACATGCTCCAGCACCAAAATGTCCTTCTTGTAGCGAGGGGCCCAAAATTGAACACAGTATTTGAGGTGTAGCTCCACCAGTGCTGATTACAGAGGTAAAATCACTTCCCTAATCTTGCTGACCACACTATTTCTGATACAGGTGAGGATGCTGTTTGCCGCCTTGGCCAGTTGGGCACTCTGCTGGCTCATTTTCAGCTGGGTATCAACCAACACCCCCAGGTCCTTTTCCACTAGCCACTCTTCCCAAGCCTATAGCGTTTCATGGGGTTGTCTGTGGCCCAAGTTCAGGACCTGGAACTTGGCCTTGTTGAATCTGATACAATTGGCCTCGACCCATAGATCCAGCCTGTCCAGATCCCTCTGCAGAGCCTTCCAACCCTCAGGCAGATCAACACTCCTGCCCAACTTGGTACCACCTGCAAATTTACTGAGGGTGCACTTGATCCTCTCACCCAGACCATTGATGAAGATATTAGAGAGAACTGGCCCCAGTACTGTGCCCTGGGAAACACCACTTGTGACTGGCTGCCACCTGGATTGAACTCCATTTACCACAACCCTTTTGGCTCAGCTGTCCAGCCAATTTTTTACCCAATGAAGCTTACACCCATCCAAGCCATGAGCAGTCAGTTTCTCCGGAAGTATGCTGTGGGAAACTGTGTCAAAGGCTTTACTAAAGTGTATGTAGACAACACCCAGTGCAACAAGCTCATGTGATTAACAAGAACTTTTAATTGATTCACCACTTGCAACCCTATATACCTCAGCATCTGCTAAACTGTTAGATGCATTTCCAACTATTTACCTGCTAGCTTAATTCTGACACACAGACAGAAACGAATTTCTAGTGAGCACCAAAGCAAGAGAGACACTAGACAAGAGCCCAGCAGACACACGTCTCACCTGGCATGTGTGAACCAGAATCCCTGTTGAGCAGTTCAAAACCTGGACTGGCACTAAGGTCATCGATTTGCGAGCCCTAACTGTACTTTGATAGCACTGGGCAAGGGGGCTATCCCAGTATTTTTCCTCTCTGTTTTGTCAAACATCTGAAAAATCCTGTTTTCCACCTCAGAATTACTGAAATATTGCATGTTTACATAGGACTATTCAACATGTTTCTGCTATACTTATTTTCTTAATGATGGAAAGCTCAGAAACACCATCTATTGTCAGCAAAGGAAACAAAAAGAAAAAAAAAAAGGTTCCATGATGCAGGTTTGCTATTAGCATGGAATAAGCAACTCATCCTCTAGGATGCATACCCCCCAAATACAGAAAGTACTATGTCTTCTGAAGGCACTTTCCAGCTCAGTAAAAAAGGCTCTACTTCTCTGTGACCTGTGTTAGGGATCATTATGGTATTCAAGCATCACTAACGATATTAAATATTTCACTAGTTAGTATCTGGAGCAATAGTTGGCAGAGTGGTTGGGCACCAGTTCCTGTGAGCAGTGAACAATCAGAGTAGAAAGAATTATTGTGATTATTTCTTAATGAGGTGGCTAAAATGTCTCTCAGCTAATCAATGAAAAAGACTTACCTACTCAGCCCTTGTTCAGGAACAACCTGAATAATAGTTACACAAATAAGAGCTTTCAGCCAGATTACAGAGATTTTTTTATTTTAGTACTACTGAGAAATAGCCACACCACAATTATGTACGTGAATCTGCACACAAGGTGCAGGGAATTGTTAATTGCCCCATAAATATCTAGATGAGTGTCAGCAACTGTGCAGCATTCCAGTTGTCTAACTTGCTCAATTTAAGTAAAGTAAGAACAAAATATAGCATCAGAATTCCAGGATGTCAACACACTGATCAATGCACCCCTTTACTGCCCATTTATTAATCACTTTCCCTATCTGTCTCTCTTACCTTCTATAGCAAAATTTAGAGCTAGTATTTAGATGGCAAAGAGGAGAGGAAATGGCAGTGTCTTGTTTATTAAAATGCAACAGCTAACACAAGACATGAAGTTAATAGTTAGACGCCTAAATTAAAGAGGTCTGCTTCTCAAAGATGCACCCAGTCACAGGCTGGGTGTGCTGAGAACTTTGGCAAATCACGACAAGTCTTTAGACCTTTATTAGCATAGGGCACAGTGTATGTCTTCATGATCAGTTATGCCATGTTAAAATTAAGGGTTTCTTCACTTGTGCAAGTACCAGAAAAGTTTATAGCATCCTCAATGATGCTTTAGTTCACATGCTTGCTCTCTGAAGGGATCTTTGAAACAGAGCAACCAAACTGTGACCTATCTGATTCCGAAGAACACTAGAGTCTTTTCAAGTTTTGGAGCAAAACTCAGACTTCTTTTTTAATTGATTTTCAGAGCTGAAGTCTCTTTCAGCCTAATGGATGTAGCAAAGTTTCACCTCTGAGATGTCCCCTTTGTTCTGCAAAGGTGAAGCATTCCACCTCCCAAAGGAAAAAAAAAAAAAAGAAGTTTATTTTTCTCAGAGCAAAGCCAAAGCCAAGTTCTACAAATCCTCTTACCAAGCTCTTTTTTTTTTTCTTTTTTTTTTCTTTTTCTTTCTTTTTTTTTTTTTTTTTTTTTTTTTAAATGTACCCCTAGGAAATCAAATCCCTCAGTTCTTTGATTTTCTTTAAATTATTTAAAAAATAAAATAATTCTCAGTCATTCCTATGACACACTCTCCTCATTAAGCAGGACAAAGTTTTCATGATAACCACATTTGATTTGGTCTTCAGGCCAGAAATTTCAGGACAACAAATTTTCCCTTCTTTTGTGTTGTTTCTATGTGTATATTTATACATAAAAACGAACACATACACATACGAATATTTGTATATATGCCTCATAAGAAAAGTGAAAGTTTATTCCTTAGAGGCACGCCTAACAGTGGTGAATTGTCAGAAAAACCTTCAAATACATTGACTGCTGGCTAACATAAATTAACCTTCCAAATACCGTGTAAAAATCCTTTCCAATTCCAAATTTATATAAAACCAAAGAATTTCTAAAGGATGCAACCAATTATATTACTTCCTCAGACTTTTTCTGAAGTGCAAGTTTCCCTTCGCTTCCCATATATACTCCAAAAAAAGACTCAACAACAGAGTTGCTGTTTCCCAGTGGAAAAAAAAAACAAAACAAAACAACAAAAAAAGCACCCACTTAGTACACCTTCCATTTTCTACAAAGTGCAGTGGTCCAGTGTCTAGATGCAGAAATAAGAAAATGAAGTCTATTCTTCAACTGAAAAAAAACCTGAACATAACGCATTACTTCAAAGAGTATAATCTCCCTGAATAAAGCTCACATGCACTTTCTATTATTTTGAGTGGGTGCCAGCAACATTTATTTTGAAATTTAAAGCACTTACTGTAGCACTTTCACATTCCATGCTTCACTTTTAAGTTTTTTTTGTTAAAACTGGAACTATAGGTAGAATTTTGACACAGAAAATAAATAAAATTAATCTTAATGTAGTCTAGAAGCTTCTTGAGGCTACAGAGGCCCATGAAGGAGGAGTAACATGATGAAAATGTAAAGATGAATGGATAAATTGCAAACACTCTCAGAAGATGCTAATACATATTCTGCATTCTTACAAAGTAAGCTATTAATGGGAGAAACAGTCCTTGCTTATCAAATTCTTACTTTGGTACTCCAAAAGAACAGCACAACTAAGGCCAGAAAAAATGCAAGCTGTGAAAAGTAGAATTGGAGGCTTACTGAGATATAAATAAAATGCAAAAAATTCAAAACAAAACATGACAGAAGTAGGAAAGGAGTAACAACTGTAAATGGCCAATCTTTTCGTGCACTCTTCTGCAATATTTTATCTTTTCTTCTGATACTGCTTAGTAAGACTACTATATTACTGCAACAAGATATAAAAAAAAAAACAACTATCACTTTTAAAGCCAAGCTTGGTATGTCTTCTTCACTGTACAAGAATGAGTTGAAACTTGGCTTTTAACACCCAAGTGGTGATGTAGCATTAAGTGGAGAGGCAACAGAGATTATTACTTTTGTTAGCCATGCAGATATGTTAGATAGCTGTCACTGCTGCGTGCCAGGAGATGCACATCTGCTGTTTCCACAAACAGAAGCTGGCCAGAAAGCACAAGAGCTGTAACAAGCTGACGTACCTCTTGGAGTCAGAAACCTTCTACTCGTAAAAAATCTCAGCCCTAAAATCAGCCCATCAGAAGCTGTGCTGCTGTCAGTCAATGACAGGATGAGAGGGAATGTCCTGAAGTTGCACCAGGGGAGGTTTAGGCTAGATATTAGAAAGAATTTCTTTACTGAAAGAGTGGTTGGACACTGGAACAGGCTGCCCAGGGAGGTGGTGGAGTCACCATCCCTGGAAGTGTTTAAAAGAAATATAGATGTGGTGCTTAGGGACATGATTTAAGCATTAACGGGTAGATAAAGGTTATGCTGGGTGGATTTAGGTTATGGTTGGACTTGATGATCTTCAAGGTCTTTTCCAACAAGGTTGATTCTGTGATTCTGTGATTCTGTGCCTGAGTTTCAAAAGACGGTTATTCCCAGGGAAATTTTAGCAGTAGAATTACTGCTTTAATTTCTGGTCATGGCAGAGGAGCTTAAGGCTAACCACTGTGGTGGACTCTCAATTAATCCAATGGAAGTCCTCTTACATGTAAAATGTAATCACTAGCATCAGGAATTTGAAGGCTTCCCACACAACACTGCATTTTACTGATAGTGTAGGGTGGAGAGGCTGTATCTCTACTGTAAGATTCTGGGACCTACTGGAGGAGTTAATCTGATAGATCTGCACAGGAAAATTCTGAAATTTAACTTAAAAAGGTTCTTTCTTCTTCGTTTGTAGAAAATAAAGGCAAAGAAAGGAGGCATGCATACACCAGAAAAAATAGTGAAATTAGATTTAATGTAAATTACACTCTACTAGGATTATATTAAGTAGGAAACTTCCTAAGGTGCAAATCTCTCTCTTTTTGACTTTCTAGTAATTATGACTGACAATTTACAGTTCAAGCTTCCTATCAGAAATAGGATTGTTGCATAAAAAAAGTTAAACCACATAAAAACATAGAAAAAATATTTTAGAAACAAAATGAAGCAGTATTTGAAAAAATTATGTTCACTTTCAAAGTTTTGCAAAATAGATTTTTTTCACACATAAAATATCTTTTAAAACTAAAATATTTTGAAATTAATATGGTCAACATGAGGAAAATGTCAAAACTCAAAAACTAAAAATAAATAAATTACATTTTCATTTCATATATTATTTTGAAATTTTATATTTCCTTTGTATATTGTGCTTTGTTCCTAAAATAAAATCAAACAGAAAATACTAATTTCTTCCCTTTTAGGATTATCAGCTTTTTACATCAAACCTAAGTTGAAGTCAAGAACATTTGTAAAACAAAACAGGAGAAAAAAAAACAACACTCTTTTTTAAAAATACAATAAAGCATTCTAAGGTAAGGTGTATTGCAAAAACAGTATGACTCAGTGCCATATAACAGTTGGCTTCCATTCTCTTTTAATAGCAGAAACTCTGCAAATCTTAATGAACAAAAACACCAGGAAAACAAACAAAGAAACAAACAAACCAAGAAAAACAAACAGAAATTAATCAACACCCCCCTCCCTTAAAAAAATAAATGAAATAAAATAACAAACCAAAACCAACAAGACCAAGATGCAGTAGCCCTATATCCTGGAGTCACTGCTATCATCAATTAAATGGAGTACAGTCCAATCGGAGTTATCACTTGTGGGAGGTAAAAGCAGAAGAGAAAGAGAGATTACAGAGTGCCATCTAACACACCAAAGGCAGAAAATGATAAAAGTAATTTTCCACATAGAACACAAGCTGGAAGTCTGCCCAGATGGTTTAACATGTCATATTAGCAGAGAAGTAAAACCTGTGTCCCCGTGATGGGTACTGGCCTTATGAGTCGTAGACTCCAGAAATTAAGCAGTTAGAGGTACAAAAGACTTAGCAGCAGAAAGACTTATGCCAAGAAGGCTACATTCCTGGAAACCAGCAGGAGGAGCAAGGACTTGGAGGGAAAGGTTTTGAAGCCAGTCTATAATAATGTTCACATGACTGAGTACTGTAACACACCAGTGCTAAATATTTCTCTTAATTAAATGAGATTTTAATTTTGTAAAAGCAGCATAATTTTCATGTACCAAATGCTGAGTTGTGACAGAAAACAGTTTTTTGCATGTATCATGCTGTCAACATGAACCTTCTTGGCAAACTTGTATGCTCGCACTTGCTCTAGCTATCGAGGGTAGCAAACCAACTTTCACAGGGCCCATAAGCCTGGTTTTGCTTTCTTCATCCACTTTTTGTCACTTCTGTTCTCTCATCTTTCCCCATTACATACAGTACAGTAAGTCCTTGCATTGACTCAAAGGCCACTAAGTCAATTATGATTTCTGTCTTACAGAATCACAGCCACTCAAAACCTGGTACTTCTGATTTAAGAAAGGGAAACAATAAACACAATTGGGTTAAAGAGATTACACTTCATTCCATAAAAAAAAAAAAAATATTGAAAAATGCTTAACAGAATTTAATCTTTTTTGCATTTTACCTTATTTTGTTGTGGGATTTTTTTGTTGTGTGTTGTTTTGTTTTTGTTTTAAACACATAATTTGCACATATGCTTGATGTTTTCCAATTGTCTGAATCACAAATATGATTCTATATTTCATTCTTTAGCCACTAATGTAAAAAGTGATTATGTTATTTAAAAAGAGCTGGAATGCATCAATTTCCAATTTCAGTTTTGTGATGGAAGGAAATTCAATCATACTATTCTGCACTTAATATAGCTTTAGTGTAGACCAGAATCTGTCTCTATATTCTTATTCTATGTTTTAATTACATTATGTAGGCATTCACAAAACTTTTGAAGCCTAAATAATACCTCCCACAGCTACTAACCAACAACTTTGAAGAATGCTGAATGAAGTGCTAACTTCATACACCAAAACCATTTAGTTAAAGTACTTTTGGAATTCTATAAAATCACTTAAGCTTTGTATAATGTTAGAATGTTAGATTAATTCTGAATTTGGCCCTAAATTTTTATTTTCCAGCTTTCAGATTTATAATGAACTAAAACAGTGTGAAGAAAACTTTTAACAGTTTTGAAAGAATAAAAAAAAAGTTGTATTTAAATTATCAACTCAAATGGCTGAAAAGATTTTGAAGTCCATTATGCCTATTTATATAATGTTGTAATTGTTCTTTACAATGTGGTGATGCAGCCAAGTTTTAAACATCAACTGAGATAGCAGATTGATTTCCACTACCATCAAGTGATAATCCAAAAATTCACAGATTCCATTGTATTCCTTAATTTTCCTTTTTATTCAATTAACTATTATCTGTTCGCAGACATGATATGGAATGGATAAAAGACACTGTTGCAGAACATAGTACATTATTTTGATCCTGAAGTTTATTGATATTCCTGACAGACTTACACAACCAAATAATTCTGGTGGAAGGTTTTTTTTTTTTTGTAGTTTGGAGTTTTTTAAACAAACAAAATAAATCACAAATTGGTTACATCCCTATAAGTAGGTTTAGGGCTGCATAAATTACAGATTGCTTAGCACAGTCTGCTCTTGGACTCATTCAGATTCCACAAACTGAAGCCTGTCAGGATTCTTGCACATCACCTTTATTCAGTAAAGACAGGCTTCTTGAGCACTGTTTAGGATGAAAAAAAACATGATCACTTACTCTGCAGTTTCTTACACTCTGCTCATTCTGGTTGTAACATTAGAGCTGATTCACCTTGTTTAATAGAAACTGCTCAAATAAGTTCTTCCCCATACTTCTGTCTCTCTTATCCAATAGGGTCTAAAGTTAAAGATCTGATTTGACTAATAATTTTTTGCTATCTACATAAACATGTATGAGAATCATAGTACCTATTAATGCCTTCAAGTACTCATACATAAACAATTTACCAATTTAATATAAAAAAAGTATTGCTCTGTAATACTGTTGGTACTCTGAATCATTTAAGTCAGTCAGAAAAGTATTAGGAAGTAATTTTTTCACATCATCTGTGCTTAATTTCATTCTTAGAGCATCCTTTGGCATCTGTATGCCTACTGGGATTCAAAAATCTTCTGTAAGACCATTTTACTACAAAAAAGACTCACTTGGATACAAACAACCTGCCACCAAGCTGACAGCAGACTTTTCATCAGTCACAATTCTATCTCTAACTTTTTCAGATGTGAAAATTCAATTATTTAATGAGCTGTGTGAGAACATCATTATTTTGGGACTCCATATGAGATAGTCAGCTCTTTCCTTTAGGAGGAGGAGGGGTACCTGCAATTACCATGTCACTCCGGAGAACTAGTCTGAAAGAGCTGACCTTGTCTCTCTTTCCAATTGTGTGAGCAGAAGCATGACAGGACACCCATTATTAATCAGAGAAAGCCATTCTCCTGGAGCACTGACTCAGATGAAGAACAAGATTAAAGATGGTTACAAAGTTCCACATGAGTTATTAGCTGTTAGACTGATGTAAACATGACTAAGAGATAATGGAATTAGTTTGGCTGAGCAGAAATCACCCGGAGATGCCTAACACTCGTCTTCTATCATAAAATATTTCATAGAGGAGAGAGAAGGGCAGGGAAAGTCTTGCATGTTACTTTGAGAGACTGGGTGGAGTATGATATTGCTTGAAACAGAATCCTCTCAAGAAAGTAGGTGTGCTGTTTGTATTTGCACAGGCACCTTGGAGCTCAGAGGAAAATAAAATTAATGTGGGAAATCATAGAATCATAGAATATGCTGAGTTGGAAGGGACCCATCAGGGTCATCAAGTCCAACTTCTGTCCCTGTGTAGGGCACCCCAAGAAATCACACCATGTGCCTGATAACATAATCCAAATGTTTCTTGAACTCAGGAAGGCTTGGTGCTGTGACCACTTCCCTGGGGACCTTGTTCCAGTGCTCGACTGCCCTCTGGGTGAAAAACCTTTTCCTGGTATCCAACCTAAACCTCCCCTGATTCAGCTTCCTGCCATTTCCCTGAGTCCTGTCATTGTTCACAGGAGTGAAGAGATCAGTACCTGTCCCATCTCTTCCCCTCATGAGGAAGCCATAGACTGCAATGAGGTCACCCCTCAGTCCCCTCTTCTCCAAGCTGAATAATCCAAGTGACCTCAGCAGCTCCTCATAAGACATCCCATCCAGACCCCTCACCATCCTTGCGGCTCTCCTTTGGACACTTTCCAATAGCTTGATGTTCTTTTTATACTGTGGTGCCCAAAATCGCATGCAGTGCTCAAGGTGAGGCCACACCAGGACAGAGTAGAGGGGGACTGTGAGGGACGATCCCCACAGACATTAGAGATGCGCCCCACATAAACTATATATGATTCTCATGGCAATAGGGGTTAGAAGTGGGAAAGGATAAGCGGACCTAGATGAAGACTGAATTTGCTAAAAGCGGGAAAAGAGCAACAATGTTGCGGGCCCTGAGGGACGCTCTCCGGCGCCTCAGCGCCAGGAACCAATGGGCAAGCGGATCCAAAAGTGACTCACCAATTGGAAGCCGAGCTCCACCTGCCATTTTTCCTATAAAGGAAAGACCGTCTCCGCGGCTTGCTGCTGGAAGTCTGGAGTCACCAGAGAAAGAAGAGAAGAAGAAGGAGTAAAAGCTGCTTGCCACCGCTTGCCACTGCCTGCAGCCGCTTGCAGCCGTGCGCTGCCGCCTGCTGCCGCCGCCTGCCGCCGCCGCGTGACGCCACTTGCAGCCGCCAGCCACCGCACCCACTCACTACATCGTGGGGGATCGAGCCCAGGCTAAAAGCCTTTTTAAAGGCTCTTGGAGCTGAAGCCTTAGGCGCTCTCTCCCTGAAGACCCGCAAGGAAGAGCTGGCCACCAAAGAGCCAGGGCTGGTCCCTGACTCTGCCGGGATATGAGGCGTAAGACACTTACCTTAAAGCTGCCTTTCCCATCCCCTCTTCCCTTACCCTAAATTACCCTGGGAGGTGGGAGGGGGGAGTTGGGAGCCCTTTTTACCCCTTTTCCCTTTCCTTACCTTCCCTAATTCAGTGCGGGTGCCCTCCTCCACATTTTCTGTGTTTGGTAAAGTGGTTGTTAATTCTTGCATTAATTGTATTGTGCTTTCAAATTAATTATAAAGTAAAGTAAGCACATAGTTCAAACTTCCCCAGTGTGGAGTTTTCTATTTCTGCGGCAAATAGCCCTTAAAATAGCTGAAGTAGCGGGGGTGCACCGGAGGTATCATTATGGGACTGACCGCTCAAGTCCCCTGAACATTGCGATTTTGGGCTTTTAATCAAACTGCGCGTGTGAGTGCGAGGCTGAGACGTGACAAAAGTCACAAAGCGAGTGTGGACTCCAAAGCTGCGGTTCTGTTCTCCCACAAGGGAAACGGCCAGTGACGGAGGAAGCGAAAGGCGTGCTAGGACAGCGCGGAAGGGGCGTGTCTGAGACTTAGTGTGAAAGACTGAGTGTTCATGCTTGCCCTAAACGTCACACTATCATAGCACACAAACTTGCGAGGCCCTACCATACACTCCACCCACACGTAGCGCCACATACATACACTTACATACAAAAGCCTGGATTGCGACAGGGACAATCACCTCCCTTGACTGGCTGGCAATGCTATGCTTGATGCATCCCAGGACACGGCTGGCCCTCCTGGCTACCAGGGCACACTGATGGCTCATCTTCAGTTTGCCATCAACCAGGACTCCTGGGTGCCTCTCCACCACGCTGCTCTCCAGCCACTCATTCCCTAGTCTGTACTTACCACCCATCCCAGGTACAGAATCTGGTACTTGCCCTTTTTAAACTTCATGTGGTTGGTGACTGCCCATCTCTCTAACTTGTCAAGGTCTCTCTGCAGGGCCTGCCTGCCCTCAAAGGAGTTGACAGTTCCTCCCAGTTTCGCATCATCAGCAAACTTGCTTAGAATTCCTTTGAGTCCTGTGTCCAAGTCATTGATGAAGATGTTGAAGAGGACTGGGGCTAGGATGGAGCCCTGCGGGACCCCACTAGTGACTGGTCACCAGCCTGATGTTACCCCATTCACTGTCACTCTTCGTGCTCGACCTGTGAGCCAGTTGCTCACCCATCTTATGGTACGCTTGTCCAGCTCTATGCTGGACATTTTGTCCAGGAGAATGTTGTGAGAAACAGTATCAAAAGCCTTGCTGAAGTCTAGAAATATTACATCCACTGGCTTCCCTTTATCAACTAGGTGGGTTACCTTGTCAAAAAAGGGAATTAAGTTTGACAAGCAGGACTTTCGCCCCATGAAGCTGTGCTGGCTGTGACCTATGACTGCATTGTCCTCCAGGTGTTTTTCAATACCTTCCAGAATAATCTTTTCCATAATTTTCCCAGGCACTGAAGTTAGACTGACTGGCCTGTAGTTTCCAGGGTCCTCTTTCTTGCCCTTCTTGAATATTGGAATAACATTAGCCAGCTTCCAGTCAACTGCAATCTCTCCAGATTCCCAGGACCTTCCAAAAATCATCGCGAGAGGCCTGGCGATGACATCATCCAGCTCTTTGAGGATTCTCCGATGGATCCCCTGAGGCCCCATGGACTTATAGGGATCTAACTGTAGCAGCAGATCCTGCACAAATTCAGGGTCAGCTAAGAGTTGATCCTTGTTGCAGTCATGGTCCTCCACTTCTGGGCATTGAGGCCCCCTTGGTCCATCATCAGTGTTGAAGACAGAGGCAAAGAATACATTAAATACCTCTGCTTTGTCTACATCCCTGTTCGTGATGTGACTGTAGGAGTAGGGAGTTTATCAGTAATATCCCTTACCCAAGCCCCTGGGAGACAATGGACTTCCCTGCAAGATGGGTCCGGTCTGCATACCAGGCACTACGTTCCCTTCAGAAGGGAGTCTCCTATTACGACTATCCTTTTTTTCCTCTTAGCAGAGGAAGTCACAATGTGGGCTGCAGTAGGTTTTGTTTTGGGAGGCACATCTATCTCAGAAGGATCTTCTCCCTCCTTATCAGTAGGCCGTTCTTCTAGTTCAAGGACCTCATAGCTATTACAGGAGGTGCCAGACCTGCTTGTCGAAGTTTCAGAGGCCGGAGGAACCTTCCTCCTCGTACATTTAGTGACCCGCTTCCAGCTCTCATCATCAGCAGACTCTTGACTAGTTACCCTGCGTGGTTCTGGGTCCACCTGCTTCTCCACTGGAGTGGAGGATTGAGACTCCTGAGTCTTGAGACTGAAAATTCTCTGAAAATAAAGTCTCCATCTCTTGCTTGTTTGCTAGAATGCTAACGTAGCCTGTTCACTTCCTCCTCTAGCTTCTGGACCTGGTGTCATAGCTCTTCAACAACCATACACCTTTTACCAAAGGACTCATTATCAGCCCAAGCCTCACAGAGAGGCACCAGACACTCCAGGCAACTGGTAACCTGAAGAGCTATATCTACCATAGATAGGTCAGCCTGTCTGGATGTCTCCACCATAGCTGGACCAGTAACCCCAGCAGCTACAGGGGATTTGAGCTCTTCGGCGTGTCACTACCATACCTCCAGAAGTACACAAGTACTTACACAAGTACTCTGGTAGAGTTTGTTGCTGCTGTAAGCTGTGCCTCGATGGTCAGGAAGGAGCCCTGCCACTCACCTTGCCCACACTAATGGGAATGGGACAAACTGATAGAAAATGTTTCTGATCTCAAATAATTTTCTTATAGACCCCCCTTTTTCAGTAAATATTTTCAGTAAACTAGTGAAATCAGTATTTTTCTTATAAGGATTTTTTTCCTCTAAATTTGTGTTTTTACTTTGTTACTAAATTTGTAGACACTTAAAAGTCCATGATATGTTTTTTTTTTTGTTTTGTTGCACTTCTTTTTCTTCCTTTTTTTTCAACACCATTTAAGTCCATGAACAGCAATAGACATGACACTTCATTGCTAAGGAGACACTAAGGAAACTAACTTTGGGATCTAGCACACCTGCCTGCAGGAGAAGACAAGCAATTTTCTCCTGAGAAATCAGTGATCAGACCTTAAAAATAAAAGATAAAACGTTTTCTGGATTTCAGATACACAGACATCTAGACAAGCACAAAGAACAACCATGGTACTGTTACAGATCTTTATCAAAGTAACTGACACAAAGATCTGCTTATGCTTATTAAAGAGGCTAGAAACACACCATTGAAAAGTATAGCATTCATACAGCCTGTGACAGAAACACAAATTAAAAAAAGGGGGGGGGAAGAGAAAGAAGATGAATCACAGGCTAAACTTTAATCCTACCTTACATCCCTATTTTTTCTTATGAAGAGCAAAGAAGGAAGATCATAGAATCATAGAATCATAGAATCCTAGGGGTTGGAAGGGACCTCGAAAGATCATCTAGTCCAACCCCCCCTGCCAGAGCAGGGTCACCTAGAGCACATCACACAGGAACGCATCCAGGCGGGTTTTGAATGTCTCCAGTGAAGGAGACTCCACAACCTCTCTGGGCAGCCTGTTCCAGTGCTCTGTCACTCTCACAGTAAAGAAGTTTTTTTTTGATATTCACCTTGAACCTCCTATGCTCCAATTTGCACCCATTACCCCTTGTCCTATCACTGGTCATCACTGAGAAGAGCCTAACTCCATCTCCCTGACACTCACCCCTTACATATTTGTAAACATGGATGAGGTCACCCCTCAGCCTCCTTTTTTCCAAGCTAAAGAGACCCAGCTCCCTCAGCCTTTCCTCATAAGGGAGATGTTCCACTCCCTTAATCATCTTTGTGGCTCTGCGCTGGACTCTTTCAAGCAGATCCCTGTCCTTCTTGAACTGAGGGGCCCAGAACTGGACACAATACTCCAGATGCGGCCTCACCAATGCAGAATAGAGGGGGAGGAGAACCTCTCTTGACCTACTAACCACACCCTTTCTAATGCACCCCAGGATGCCATTGGCCTTCTTGGCCACAAGGGCACATTGCTGGCTCATGGTCATCCTCCTGTCTACCAGGACCCCCAGGTCTCTTTCACCTACACTACTCTCCAGCAGGTCAGCTCCCAACCTATACTGGGACATCGTGTTGTTCTTCCCCAAATGCAAAACTCTACACTTCCCCTTGTTGAATTTCATCATGTTTCTCCCTGCCCAACTCTCCAGCCTGTCTAAGTCTCTCTGAATGGCAGCACAGCCTTCTGGTGTGTCAGCCACTCCTCCCAGCTGAGTGTCATCAGCAAACTTGCTGAGGGTACATTCTATACCCTCATCCAGGTCGTTGATGAAGATGTTGAACAACATCGGTCCCAGTACCGACCCCTGAGGGACTCCACTAGTCACAGACCTCCAACCAGATTCTGCCCCATTGACTACAACTCTCTGACTCCTTCCCATCAACCAGTTCCTGATCCACCTCACTACCTGATCACCAAACCCATACCTGATCAACTTATCTACAAGGATGCTGTGGGAGACGGTGTCAAATGCCTTACTGAAATCCAGATAAACCACATCTACCGCTCTACCATCATCTATCCACCTAGTAATCTCCTCATAGAAGGCTATGAGGTTAGTCAAACATGATTTACCCTTGATAAAACCATGCTGACTGCTCTTGATGACCCCCATGTCCTTGATACGCCTAGAGATAGAGATAAGAACAAGTTGTTCCATCACCTTTCCAGGGATGGAGGTGAGGCTGACCGGTCTATAGTTACCCGGGTCCTCCTTCTTGCCCTTCTTGTAGACTGGTGTGACATTTGCTGTCCTCCAGTCCTCAGGCACCTCTCCTGTTACCCATGACTTACCGAAGATGATGGAGAGTGGCCTAGCAAGGACCTCCGCCAGCTCCCTCAGCACCCTTGGATGCATTCCATCTGGACCCATCGATTTATGGATGTCCAGATTACTCAACTGATCCCTAACCCAATCCTCATCTACTATGTCAAACTCCTCATCTATCTTGACTACTTCTGGGGCTATATGAGTCTGGGGCTCATGGGGAAATCCTGCAGGAGTAAAGACAGAGGCAAAGAAGGCGTTCAGCACCTCTGCCTTCTTTATATCCTCTGTCACCAGGGCTCCCACCTCATTCAACAGTGGGCCAATATTGCCTCTAGTGTTAGCTTTGTTAGCTATGTATTTGAAAAAGCCCTTTCTATTATCCTTAACCTGACTTGCAAGGTTAAGTTCCAAGGAAGCCTTAGCTTCCCTAATTGCCTCCCTACATCCTCTGACAACAGCCCTATATTCCTCCCAAGTGACCAGCCCCTCCTTCCATGATCTGTAGATTTTCCTTTTCCACTTAAGTTTGCCCAGCAGTTCCTTTTTTAACCATGCTGGTCTCCTAGCTCCCTTACTAGATTTCCTAACCATTGGGACGCTCTGATCCTGTGCTTGCAAGAAGTGGTCCTTGAATGTTGACCAGCTATCTTGAGCCCCTTTATCTTCTAGCACCCTGTCCCATGGGATTTCCCTTAACAGTTGATTGAGGAGGCCAAAGTTTGCCCTGTGGAAGTCCAGGGTTCTGGTCCTACTGGGTATTCTGTTCCTTCCACACAGGATCCTGAACTCCACCATCTCGTGATCACTGCAGCCAAGGCTGCCACTGACCACCACTGCTTCAACAAGGCCCTCCTTGTTGGTTAGTACAAGATCCAGCAGCACTCCTCTTCTAGTCGGCTTGTCCACCATTTGCATTAAGAAGTTATCATCAATGCACTGGAGGAACCTCCTAGACTGTGAAAGGCTGGCTGTGTGAGTCTTCCAGCAGATATCGGGGTAGTTAAAATCTCCCATGAGGACTAGGGACTGCAGTTGTGAGGCTGCTTTCAGCTGCCTGTAGAAAGCCTCATCAACTTCCTCGCCTTGATCAGGAGGTCTGTGGTAGACCCCCACGACTGTATCACCCACACCAGCCTGCCCCTTAATTCTTACCCACAGACTTTCAACTTGCCCCTCATCAGCCCCTGCACAAAACTCAATACATTCTAGTTGCTCTCTCACATAAAGAGCAACTCCACCACCTCGCTTCCCCGCCCTATCTTTCCTAAAAAGCACATAACCATCCATGGCCACATTCCAGTCATGTGACCTGTCCCACCACGTCTCTGTTATTGCTACCAGATCATAACCCTTAGCCCGCACACTGACCTCTAAGATGGGCAAACATCAAGAAAAAGAAGCACTTACTAGTTTTATACTGAACTCTACTCCTGTCCTTTTTGGGGAAAAAAAATCTGACATATCGTGGTAACTGTAATGCAGGCAAATCAAGAGTATATACATTTCAAGAAAACAAAAATTGGTTTTCAATTGTTTCTGTCTTGTTTAGGACTAAAAAAAACAAACAAAAACAAACACACAAACAACCAAAAATTGTTTTTGTGGAAGTAATGGCTAATTTAAGGAAAACACAAATGAGAGAGGTTTAAAATACAGCAGTATGGTTATTTACAGTCCAGTAGTCCAGTTTGAGGGTGGTAAACATGAAGCACATCAAACTTCTTAAAGATTCAAGAAAGTATTTGCTACATAAAAAGTTGCTTTCATTTAATTTCTTCCAAAGACTAAAAACTAGTGATACAAATAATCAAAGCAGTGTATATATTGGGACTGTTAATTTATATGTCCATATATACCATATTAATAAATGTTTCAGAGTGTAGCACATATTACTTTCTTAGCACTAATGAATAAATATCTGAAAAAAATAGTTGCAGAATAATAATAACAGCAGCTATGTTTCACAAAACCAGAACTGAAGGTAGAGAGCAGTGATCTGAAAAAATCCATCAGGGCAAGCAACAAAATATACCAGAACTAGGATCTGAACTAAAACTAATTCTGTATCTTCAACATTTACTTGGTCCTTCCTGGATTTAGTAATAGATTAAAAAACTAAAAGGCTCACATCTGAACAGTTATGTAATTTTTAAAAGCTGCATCCTAAGACTACAAAATTGGATGAATAGTTGAAAATGTTACTTAAAAACTACATGGCAGAGCAAGTGCTTTCCTCAGCTTCTGAGATTTCACTTCTAACATTGTTGGTGCCTTCATGTTGCAGGAAATCACACACACAGAGCATGCAATGTGCATTTGGTTTTATGAGCTATCATGCATGTAACCTTGAAATGCCCACATTTAACCAAAAAGAAAGCATCTGAAACACCACCAGTTTCTTTAAAAACTTAGAAGCTCCATGAGAGCCCAAACCAGTGAGTTTTCAGTGAAGGAAAGCAATTCAGGGGAAAGCAAATTTCTCATTAAGAAGTTCACACTTGATGAAAATCTCAAAAAGACAAAAAAAAAAAAAACAAAAAAAAACAAACCAAAAACCATCAGATGAAACATCATCTAATTTGTTCCATGCTTCTGTTACACGATAAGGTCTCTTTTTTGAACAGGCTTTACTTGACCTTTTTACCCTGATGAGTAAAAGTGGCTGTTTCTCTTCCACTTTCTGTTAGTTCCCTCTTCTTGGGAAGCTATCTGATTATATCTGACCTTTCATCACTTCCCCTTTCCCCTAACCCATGAGGCAAAAAAATTTCATTGTCCTCTAATAAAATACAGAAACAAAAATGTTTCTATAGTCCCAATAATCAAAGCTGCTTATATCATAGCAGCAGCAGAAAACCAGAAACAAGTGGTTACCTAAAATGTAGGTGATCTATTTCTCTGGTTCTTATTTATAGACAATATGGACTCATTTTCTCATAGAGGTGGCAACACGCATTACAAAAGACCATAGCAGACTGAATAACTTAGATGGGATTTTTTAGCTTTTGCAAGCCTGAAATTCCACTACATTTTAAAGCCAGCAAATATCTAATCAACTTCTTGATCAACTTGCCCTCTTCTCCCAAGGAACAAGCAATAGGACAAAAGGAAATGGCCTCAAGTTGTGCCAGGGGAGGTTTAGATTGGATATTAGGAAAAATTTCTTCCCTGAAAGGGTTGTCAGTCACTGGAACAGGCTGCCCAGGGAAGTAGTTGAGTCATCATCCCTGGAGGCATTTAAAAAACGTGTAGATGTGGTGCTCAGGGACAAGGCTCTGTGGTGGACTAGGCAGTGTTAGGTTAATGCTTGGACTTTATGATCTTAAAGGTCTTTTCCAACCCAAACTACTACACCAAAATTATTTTATTATGTCTTTCTTCATCAAATGTGCTTGAAGAAGAAAAAAATATATTCAGGAAATCTGTTTCCCTGAAGCAGGTAAAGTAAATAGACAATAAAATCACACAGGAACCAAAGTTTACTGGTGAGTGGGAATGTATTACATCACTCACACTCAAAACCTTGTGAAATTTCTGTTTTTCCTTCTGTACTGCAAATTCACATTCTCTTTTTAAGCAATCAAAAAGTATTTAAAGAGTGATCACAGATACATTTTTAAAAAGTCAATCCATCTTCACCTTTCCCTACCCTTTCAGTGTTCAATTGTCACATATAACCAAGGAGGTGACTGTGTTAATCTTTGCAGACAGTAACTGTTGTGCTCATGTCAGAGCTCAGAGTCTTAGATGGGATCAAGAATAGACCAGAATTTATTTCAACTGTCCTGACCTGTAGCTCATAAAGCAATTGCAAAAGTATTTCCTGGAACTCCCAAAGCGACATTTCAAGAGGTATTTCTCATTTTCAAAACCTGCACTGGGCTTGCATAAGAGCAGAAAACTTTAATATATTCATACCACAATAAGTCTACTCATTCAAACCAACCTCATAAACTGAGTGTTAATGATTCCACGTTAGTTCATAAATGCTTATTTGTCAAGATTTCCACTCTTAAAGTATTTTGGCATGATGTGGTTGTTTGATTTATAAAATACAAATATGTAAAATATTATGTCATACTTCCCAATTCATGTCACAACTAGTATACTTAAACCCTACTGCATCCTAGAGGAATCACAAGTGGCTTTAAATGAAATACAATTGTCTCCTTTTGACAGCCAATCAAGAAGCAGCAATGAGTTAATGCAGCTTTCTGTATGGCATGTTAGGGGACTAAAAAATTGAAACTGTCGTAAAACAGTGATTTTAAGCCATGTCTTAGACAACGTTTTTCTCTTCTCCTTAGGAAAGTAATTTCTATAAACATTACTGACACATTGATTAAATCAACTAACTGATTGGTCTTGGTAAACCAGAAAAAGTATTGTAGCAATTTCAGGAATTTTTATTTTGTAATAACATTGTTATTCAAATAAATATTATCTTTTTTTCTTTTTTCTTTTTTTTTTTTTAATATATTCAATTTTCACAATTCAGATAAGTACCTACAGTGACTATGAAAACTTGTCTGCCACTCACACTCTAGTTGCATCCCACTTCATTGGGACCACTGCAGTTCATATGCTTATTCTAAACCCTCACTGCTTACCAGAGAAACTATCTATTATTACCAGATCATTCAGCCTCTTTTTACCCAGGTGATGCCAACACTCCCAAAATTACTTTTGCTTTAGTACTTGCATGTTCATTTTCCTTAATTTAAATTTCTAGAACAAAAAAACCCAAACATGTGCATGTGACTGGTGTGATGGTTGAACCATAACTTAGTTCATAGAGGAATAGACAAAAATCCTTTCTACTTTGCAAAAATTACATGCTCCCTAGGAATCCTCAGCATTCACACGTGCATTCCAGTAGTGTGTAGTAGTACAGTGTGTGCAAGCTACTATGACTAAATGGAAAACCTTTCTGGCTCTTCTAATCTTTGTAGTGCCTGATCTATGTAGAGGAAATGGGCTCTTGCTCTATTATCTTCTAGATGCCCCAAACACTGTGTTGGGAGAGATAAGGTTTAGGTTTGTCCTACCCTTATGTTTATAATATCTTATTAGTAAGCAGTTGCCAACACATTTTTAAATCACTTTAACAGAATCCAAGTTAAAGTAAAATTAATCTTTACCTCCAGCTTTCAAAATAACACTTTTTTTTTCTTTTTTTAATTTGTATTTTAATCTTTCTTCATCTCCACTACTTATATCTCTACTACCTACAAATCTGTTCAAAAGAGAGACTTGGTATATTCAGTTAGAGTTAAACCAGGATGTTTTGTCTCCCTCTCTCAAAACCAGATATAGCTGCTGTGGTCTCACAGGGAAGGTAGCAGCAAGGCATACACACTCTTTTCCTTACTTTATACCCCAGCCAGCACTCTCTGAGAGGCTGTCTGCTTTACTGCCTCCATCAAAAATCATTACCTGTTGGTGAAATGTTACATTCCTGGAGCCGTGCTCCCCCACCAAGTCTTCTAAAATACCCAGGCATATTCCATCCTTCTCCTGGAAAATAACTGTGTATGCTGCATACACAGGAGATCAGCTGACTGAGCTTTTTGACTAAAATAAGTACTTTTCTGCTTCCTTAGAGATGTGTGTTTTATATCCTGTACTTGACTGAACAGGTAACAACCTTTCACTTTGTCACAGAGAAATTTCACCCCCTCTCAGAGTCGAAACTCTGATATATGTAATTGTGATATACAATCAATAAACACTACTGATTTTGTATCTTTTTTTCTTCTATATTAACAAACATACTTAAAAAGTATTTCAATGTTTTACAGACATGTAGCTCATTATTACTATCAAGATAAAATATGGCAGCAATTAGTCACTCACATGACTGATCTTCAACATTTTCTTCTAAGGCACTGTCAACTTCCTCTTCCACTTTTAACTGTACAATGATAAGCAGACCAAGATCTTTCACTTTCATTACTGCATGCTGAAGATCACTGTCATTTAGTTGTTTGTGTTAATTACGTGGATTACTGACTCTCACAGAAGCCTACTCTCAATTTTTACTTTTTTACACAAGACCTTCAGTACTTTACTGCATGAAATCTCAAAACTGAAGTTTCAAAATATTTTTCTTATTCCCATATTACTAAATGGAAAAGACCATAGCATGATAGGAGTGTGAGAGTAACTTTTTCGGATTAAGAAGGTGGTGATTAAAATCCTACATTTTGAGCACTACTTTTCTTGTCTGCTTTCCATCAGCCTTTCAAAGGACTCAGGATTGTATAATATATTTTTAGCTTACTGGGGTGCCCAGCACAGATGCTAAATTCAGGTCACATTTTCATAAAATGTAAATAGCTAGCTTCTTTTTTGTTTGTTTGGGTTTTTTGTTTGTTTTTTAATTAGCAGTCAGCTAGCTACATACTTTCCATTACCAGCAGAAGACACAGCCCAACAAATGGATTACATCTTTCCTCATATTGCTCATGTTGTCCTAAATTGTGACTTGAGTTTTATTGACAATCTGTCATTTTTCTAATTCAGCGCATGACAGTACAGGACAGCAGCTGAAAATTACGCATGACTCTCCTTCCTTGCAGGTTCCTGGTTTTCTTTTTACACCTAAAGACTTACAATTGCTGAGTACAAGGTATTTGGTTTACGAACCACCAGTTTAGGCTCTGTTATCTATAACTTGCACTGTTGGCCTATGCAATGGGCTTTCACAGCTTATTCTATTTTCCTTGTGCACCTGAGGTTCATATAATGAGGTGAAAAAAAAATATAATTTTTAATTCAAATGACCTTCATGCACTGTTATGAAAATACATTTTTCTCTGGTGACACAGTTTTACAAGTGTGCTGCCTTTGATTAAAATCATACTTTGTAGTAACAGTGACATATGGGATAACTCTGAAAGGGAATATATATGAAATCCTAGGCTCTAATGACTTAAACCCAACCTGCAGTGTCTCATGCTCAGTTGCTGCTGGACTGCACCATACTGAATGACGGGTCTGTAATTAAGCTCCTGTCTTTGCTCCATTAACATCTAAAATGTTGTAAAGAGTGGTCCCCACAATATGTGCAAAATCTCACATTCTGAAAGATCTTTCCTCCAAACTACTAATGGACAGATAAGTAACAGTCAGCTTCAGCAATCCTTAATACACTTTCATAAAGATATGTATTCATACATTCTCATGGATCATGGCTGAAATCCCTTTCTCATTTTGAAAATGTTTCCTTTCAGCTTTTTTCCACTTTTGTTATTTTTTTTTAATTAACAAAGCAGAGGCTTTTATGTTATTACTCCAAATAACAGGCACAATACCTGTGTCAATATCCTACTTGGAAGAATCAGCAGATAGCCTGAATGTTGGCTTCCTATAAAAATATTTCAGGATTTGACCTCTCTAATAGATATGCCTCTGCTTTCTCAAAATCCTTACTGGAAATTACATCTTATATTCCATGTATCTTCCAGAATAACAATTAAAAATAAATAAATAAATAAAATCTGTTATTAACCAATCCATTACTCTGTTGTGCCCACATACTGATAAAGCAAGTCTATGTGTCTATATATTGCTAAGGCAAGTATTCCAGAGATGGACTTCGATATCTTGAGATCTATTTATACATTTTGCTTTGGTTACTATTTTCCTTATTTTCCTTATTACTTTTTCCTCTACTTTCCTTTCTTACTATTTCCCTTTTTACTATTTTTCCTGTTTTCTCTGTGTTCCATGCAGTCTAAACTTTTAGCTCTTCAGTGCTCTTTAGTGCTGCTCAGAATCTCTGGTCATCCTCCTCTATTTGTTTCTTCTCTTCAGATTAAATGTCCAATATGTTCTCTATTATAACACAAAAGTTTATTTCCCGGAAGATATCCTAGATGCCAAAGGAAACCCAAAAACTTTTTTAAAAAATAAAAGTATTGAAAAAGCATGTCTCCTAGAATTTTTTCTTTCTTAGTAGCAACAAATCTTCCTTTTTCACATTTCTTTAATTATTTGCCTCTCTGCATATGGAAAGAATTCCATCATAATTTTGTTTTGGAGGTACAGGTAATTTGGTGGTTGGTTTTGTTTGTTGGTTTGATTTTTTGGGGCTTTGTTTTGTTTTTATATAACAGGTTAAAATATATAGATACTACATGCCATATGCTCATTACTCAAAAATATTAATTATGCAATTTCCCTTTTCCTCAGGAAAAGGGGAACTCCCAAGTTACATGCATCACAGGTAGGACTGAAGTCTTGCTTTGACTCTGAACTTTGAAGTACTTTGCATCTCCTAAAACGTAATAAAAGATCTCTTTACAATTGCAGGTCTTTTAGCAAGACATTATTACAAGCAGCCACTCTTCAGTTTATTAACTTACACTTGTAGTTCAGACACATTAATAACATGGTCTTCTGGAAAATCTCAAATGAAAGAATTGGAGGAACTCAGAAATGCTGTCTGAGAATGCAGGGATGCAACAAGGAAAGCTAAGGCCTACCTGGAATTCAATCTGGCAAGCAGTATAAAAGACAACAAGAAGTGTTATTTTTCAGTATATCAATAGAAAAAGGAAGACTAGAGTAAAAGTGGGCCTGCTGAGGAATGAAGTGAGCGCCCTACTGGCAGAAGACACAGAGAAGGTGGAATTACTGAATGCCTTCTTTGTTTAGGTCTTCACTGCTAAAGCCGGCCCCCATGAATCCCAGAGGCAAGGGGAAAGGTCTGGAGAGAGGAAGACTTTCCCTCAGTAGAGGAGGACTGGGTTAGAGACCACTTGGCCAAACTGAACATCCATAAATCCTTGAGCCCTGATGGGGTGCATCCACGAGTACTGAGAGAGCTGGCAGATGCTTTTGCTAGGCCACTCTCCATCATCTTTGAAAGGTCATGACCTTTCAAAGGTCATGAGAAGTGCCTGAAGACTGGAGGAAGACCAATATCAGTCCAGTCTTCAAAAAGGGCAAGAAGGATGACCCAGGAAACTACAGACTGGTTGGTCTCACCTCGATTCCTGGAAAGGTGATGGAACAAATTGTTCTGGATGTCATCTCTAAACATGTCGAAGAAAAGAAAGTTATTGGGAGTAATCAACATGGATTCACATTGGGAAAAACATGTTTGACCAATCTGATAGCCTTCTATGATGTCATAACTGGCTGGTTACATGAGGACAGGGCAGTGGATGTTATCTACTTTGACTTCAGCAAGGCTTTTAACACTGTCTCCCATAACATCATCATTAGGATGCCCAGGAAGTGTGGGCTGGATGGACAGTGAGGTGGCTTGAGAGCTGGCTGTGTGACAGAACGCAGAGGCTTTCGATCAATGGAGCACAGTCGAGTTGGAGGCCTGTAGCCAGCGGTGTTCCCCAAGTGTCAGTATTGGGTCTGGTCTTGGCAACTTATTCATCAATGATCTAAACAAGGGGACAGAGTGTATCCTCAGCAAGTTCACGGATGCTGGAGTGTCAGCCACACCTCCCAGTTTTGTATCATTCAGTGGCCAGTAGGTCAAGGGAAGTCATCCTCCCCCTCTATTCTGCCCTGGTGAGGCCACATCTGGAATACTTCTGGGCTCCCCAGTTCAGGAAAGACAGGGAACTGCTGGAGAGAGTCCAACAGAGGGCAGAAAAGATGGCTGGGGGATTGGAGCATCTCTCTTACAAGGAAAGGTTTAGAGCTTTAGCCTGAAGAGGAGAAGACTGAGAGGAGGCCTTATCAATGTCTAGAAATATCTAAATGTTGGGTGTAAGGAGGATGGAGCCAGACAAGAAGCAATGGGCACAAGCTGGAACACAGGAAGCTCCCTCTGAATGTTAGGAAAAACTTCTCTACTGTGAGGTGACAAAGCACCGGAACAGGCTGTCCAGGGAGGTTGTGGAGTCTCCTTCTCTGGAGATATTCAAAACCCACCTCGATGCAGTCCTGTGTGATGTGCTCTAGGTAATCCTGCTTTAGTGGGGGAGTTGGACTAGATGATCTCTAGAGGTCCCTTCCAACCCCAACAATTCACTACATACAATGAATTTTATCTTCTTACTCCACTCCCTTGTCGCCTGCATGGTAACTATTTCACTCTTTCTAATGTAGAAATGCCTAATCTGAAATTCCTAATTGTTTTACCTATGCAGATTATCTATTATCTATTACTATTTAACTGTAATTTTGGTCCGTTGCAGCTCAGCAGATATTTTATCTTGTCAAAGTTTTCCCTTCTTTCTAGCCTCAGCACACCAGCAGCCCTTGCAAAGCAGTAGTCTACTACAGTGCTTCCATCTTTTTCCAGATAGGGTTGTATTTACTGACGTCTGTAGACTACATGCTAGGGTTTTATGGTTTTCAGTTCTGAACTGAGTGTGCACTTCTGCCTCAAGTATTTTGTCTAGGGTTGTTGGCAGTGTTCTGAAATCTGTTTGTTAGTTCCCTAGACATCATTGTCACCTTTCAATAACATTATAACAAATCTCACAGCCGCATGCGTATCATGTGATTATGTGCAAAATAGCCTCCAGGAAGAAGCAAAGAGCAAGTAATAGGAATGTTTCTGAAATCCAAGCAGAGCATTCTGGCACATGTATTTATTAAGTCTTGTTCATTCTTTTTCATCTCTTCCATACACTTATGGATTCACTTATATTTGCATTAATCCTTCCCAATCCCTTGGGCCTTGAAGTCATATATCTGAGGACAGAACTAAACTTGGCACTTTTCAAGTTCTGCAGCAGATTTAGTCATATCAGATGGACAAAAGGACACTTACAAGCAATTTGAGATAACGGTATGTTTCTAACTACCTTTGGTGTATTGGGATGCAGCAATGACAACAATTCAAAGAATTGATCATAATCAGTTTCTACTTTTCATTCTGGTTTAACTTTCTAATTAAAGCTACCAACCCAAAGTCAGATGCGGATGGAGCAGAACACAGATTTTCATGTTTCTTTTTTAATCTCATTTCTCTGTAGTAAGAATCTACTGTATGTTTTTTGAGGAGTCACCATCATAACGCAGCATCTCTCTCAAACTCTACTCTTTTAGTTTTGCACACAATACTATATATATTGAAAAGTGACCTAGTTTTGTATCAGTCCATAGAGTTATAGATCATAAATCAGATGATTTATGACCAGCTAGACTATGCCTGAAAATGTTTGTGAATGCACGTTGATAGGAAAGTTGCATTAAAACAAAAAGAAGCAGCTCTGGATTTAAGTACACATGGATAAAATAAGAAGGCTCACATTTCACTTCCAGGTGCATGATTAATATACATTACAGAACTATACAGTCATGAGCTGAATTATTCTTTCTGCCATTTTTCTTCATGTCTTCAGATATTTTCCCCATCATTCATGTTAGATTGATCTGCAAAATTGTTCATACACAGACCTTAATATGGCTCAGGACGCCTCACTATTTCTTATGCTAATATTCAAATCAACATATCCTGACCTTTTACTTGACCAGAAGATGAACTATGTAAGACCAAAAATCAGGTTGCCCTTCCCCTCATATTATGGACATAGAGATGATGTATACGCTTATGTGACTGAATGCACAGAAATAGCAAAATATTACATGATGTAAATGTATCTGTGTGATGCCATTGCACAACTGAACATGAACCTGCCACGTGACAGACATGCTGCTAGTCATATGAGAGGCAAGAGGCAAAAGAAGACAAAAGAAGACATAAAAGAAAGGGCCATAAGGAGCAGACCACCATGAAAATGGTATCAACACTGCACAAATCTAAGAGGCCTCTGAGTAAAGAGTGCTACAGACAAAACCTGTTGGACATGGCTGTCCATGCAGGAGGTATTATTGCTTTGCTTTATAGCCTTAATAAATATATGGGACTTCCTATTGCATAAGATAATGAAGAGAAAAGGTAGCAAGAGGGAGAGGAAAGCATAAAGCATAAACATCTCAGAATGCACTGGATGCAGAAAAAAATGTTATCTTACGACCTACATTTTGTAAAGTATGTAAGTGGTTAGGACATTAAAATATGTATGTGAATGAAAGTGCTAACATCAGAAATAGATAAGAAGTGGTCTATACAATTTTCCACAGATTTTGAGTTAAATTTTTAAGTTGAAACAATTCTTAAGAAAAAAAAATGGGGCTGTAGGCTGTAAATTCTAAACTGTGTCCAGCTTTACACATAAAGATAACTGTTTGCTAACAACTGGAGTACATCAACAGCTCAGTTTTCATTGTTTCTCTCATGTTCACAAAAGGATTTAAAATCTGTAAAAACAAATAATCTCTTTTAACAGCAATGTTAAATGAATGTACATATGCATGTAAAGTACAAGTATCCTATTAAGACACTAAAGATAAAATTCTAACAGTCCACTTCTGATATCATCGAGTCACAGTAGGTAGCTAATTTCTAGTTAATTAAATATTCAGAAAGTAGCTAATACAGTGCATAAAACTCTTATCTTCATTGAACTGTAAGACCTGAAATTTCCCTGCAAAGCAAATACAACAAAAAGGGAACATTGAAGAGGGATGAGAAGGACAAAAAACTACTGAATAGCTGAATCTGGACCTATAAATTTTTTAGATATATTTATTGTGGCCTATTTTTTTTTTTACCTTCAGAGATGGAGCTTATTAAATTAAATCTAAAAACATACAATAATTCATTTAGTCAGCATTGCAACACATCCAGTGGTCTTAATCTGTCATCATGGCATTATACATCTCCAACCTGCTTACACTTTGAACCCTGGCTCTGTGATGGAAACCAAGCTCAGATTAGAAAGAACAGAAAAACTGTTCACGTATGTATTTAAAAAGTTTGTAAGTCTGTGTTATATTACAGTATTTGATAAAAACACTTTTGAAAATAAAATAAAAATGTAGGATTTTTTGCTTACTCAGCTGTAATAGTCAGAATCATGTCTTATTTAACTTTTAATTTTTTTTAAAAAGGAGTACTAGTGGCTTCCTTTTGCTGATAAATGAAATAGACAACAGAAAATAACCAAACTATGTAACTGAACATTTTAGTGACTGAGAAGGGAATCACAGTTTACATCCAATCTGCTTCACCTCTTCTACAAGAAGTTTCAAAAATTCATATTCAGGGCTTTAAGTACAGTAAGTTTCCATCAACCTCGTTGCATTTTGTAGGTGCAGGTGGTGGGGACACATTCAGAGCACTTCAAAGAAGCCTGGATCTGCTGCACTGTAACTGCTCTGCTTCACATATATGGGGCACCATATTTTGTAAAGCGTATTAGTTCACCAAAACCACTATCTAAAGCTCATTTTAAAGACTGAGTATATATTTAATGATGTATATATAGAATCATAGAATCATAGAATCCTAGGGGTTGGAAGGGACCTCGAAAGATCATCTAGTCCAACCCCCCCTGCCAGAGCAGGGTCACCTAGAGTACATCACATAGGAACGCATCCAGGCGGGTTTTGAATGTCTCCAGTGAAGGAGACTCCACAACCTCCCTGGGCAGCCTGTTCCAGTGCTCTGTCACTCTCACAGTAAAGAAGTTTTTTCTGATATTCACCTTGAACCTCCTATGCTCCAATTTACACCCATTACCCCTTGTCCTATCACTGGTCATCACTGAGAAGAGCCTAACTCCATCTCCCTGATATAAACTACATGTATACACTAAATTACATAAATACATTCAATAATAATGAAAACCAAATGTACCTAACATATGTAGCCTAATGGTTAGCTTCACTCAGGTGAGACCTGTAACTTCAAGAGAAGTAGAGAAAATGTCCTGGTGGAGTTGAATTGTTGACAGCAGTGGCTTTAATTAGGCTTCACTTTGGTTTGTGTCATCACTGTTGCTCTTTCCGGCTGTATACAGCACTCTCAGAAGAACTGTCTAGCCAGTCTTAAAACCTAAAGTCAACTGTCAATCATTCTTCCCAGAGTCATGGATCTCTAAATTGCATCTGACACATAGTTCTTTATCAAAGCTGTCATTATTGATAAGAAAAGTGCTGGTAACTTTTTCTTTCATAAGAAAATGCTGCCCTGGTGGAACACCCACTCTTCAGCATATCAGAAAAGAACCTGAGAAAAAGACTTCATTATCAGAGGCAGAAAAAGACTCAACACACAAAACAATTCATCCAGCACTAATTAATGGAGCAATATGGAAATTAGTATAAGAATTCAAATTTATCACCGTAGCATCAATACAAATTAGTTTAAACTCATGAGATTGCCTATTCACCTTCAAATCATATATACTACAGTAGTGCCTCCCTGAAAAAGTTAAGGGCAAAAGCATGTTGATAGCTTTCTGGTTATCTTTTTTTCTGCTCTATGGTGATGGGATTTTTTTTTTTTTCTTTACAGCTGATCCGCTGATTTTCTTTGTACATTGTTGTGTCAAACAAATTTCAGTTCCTTCTGTATTGTATGTATGTTTCATAACTATTATTAACTTGATCTTTTGCTGATACCTTAACTTTCAATATTATTTGTGTTGTGTACATTAGAGTAGTCCAATAGCACTATCTAGGGTTAATTAATTACCAGTGTTTATTTTAAAATATTTCAGGGAACCAGGATTTTTTTTTTTCTGTAACAGAATATATAATTCAGTTACTCTACCTTCCCTTGTTATTAAGCTTTCTTGACAAAATGGACTTTGTTTTTAACCAAAGGTTTTTGTGCATTTTTATGTTGTTTTTTTTATAAAAAAAATAAAAATAAAAAACCTTCTGTCTTAAACTTCTGAAATCTAAATAAATTAAAAATAGCAAACAAATGAAAAAAAACCACTACAAAACAGAAAAACAAAAAAGAAAACCCTTTTCTAGGGACTACATTTGTTATCTCATATCATGCAATCACTTGACTGTATGAATCTTGGAACAGTCTAACCCTGCTGGAGTATTCGGAGTTCAAAACAGAGCCATAAGTCATCAAAAAATTAATTTCCCCTAGATTTACAGTGAAAGCTTAGCTTTGATCTATGACATATATGTCCCAACAAACTGTCCATTCTTAATATTATCATGCTTCAGACACATGCTTCCATCACTTAAATATAAAGTATAGGATATTTGGATCACTGGCACAGGACTACAATAATGAATTAATAAACCAAAAGTGACAGAGAATGCTTTGAAGAATGCAGGTATGATGAACAGACATCAATCAATGTGCTAAGCCTCTGATTCAGCAAAGTGCTTCTATCCCAGCCCTAACTTCAAGCATGTGAGCAGTCCTGCTGATCTGAGCCAGTCTCAGACCTGGCACAGTGGAGTGCACTGGGGGAGCAGGGCACCCCCTGCCACAGGAGCAGATCCTGCCACAGCTTTGCTCCCATTAGGGACGAGTCAGATCTGTGTGGTGGCAGTAGCAGCAGCAGATGTTCAGGGTACAGCTGGCCTGGAAAGTGGAGGCTTGCAGGGGGCTGATGACTGAGTTTCCTGATGCTTTTAAATGCACCAAGACCTTACCTTTACCAACATACTGTGGAGACAAATGGCCACTCTGGCCAATCTCACAGGGTTTTGTTTTGTTTGAGAGTTTTTTTGTTGTTTTTTTGCTGTGCCCATAAAAGGCAATTTAAGAAATGCACAGGTACACTGATGAGTTCCACAAGTGCATAGCTAATAAATCTGCTGCTCAGCTCATAGTTGCTCATATATTAAATTCAACAAAGACTACAAAATCTCCCTGTCCTGAACAAGTCACTAGGGTACCTGGAATTATAAAACACAAAACCAAGATCCAATTTGGGGGAACTGAAAGCAAGGTTCCTGTATTTTAGATACACAAAAATTAGGAAAGACGCAGTAAAATAAGGAATAAAAATTAAACCTTGGCATATGAACAAGGGAATAATATGACAAAAATGGAAAAAAAAAACAAAAGTGGAAGAAAGACGGAGCAAAAGAGGAAGAGAGTAAAAGAGAGAGAGAAGGAAAGAACAGAAGAAGAGAAGGAAGGAAAGATCCCTCCAGAAGCAATGGAGTTTGAAGCTTCGAGCAGAAAAGGAAATGCAGTTTTGTCTCATGATTCGGAAGAGCAGATCTATAGAGAAGATTTAACCTAGAGTTTCTACTGCCAGACTACAAGACTGGTCTTGGACCCGGAGTTGCAACAAGACAGGGTTTTTGCCAACTCTGGTCCAAAGGCTAGCACTTGGCCTACTAATGAAACCACTCATTTTAGGCAAATTTCAGATATCCCCTTCAACTCAGGTCTGCAGCAAGACTTTGAGAGTATTATATGTGTTACAAGACTTTCAAAAATGCCCTATGAAGTCTACACCAAAATTACTAGACTTCCACTGCTTCCAAACGAGTATTATTGTAGAATAAAGCAGCCTGCTTTAAGTTACTTTTCATTCCTTTTCAAATTGGTCTCCATCACTGCCTGATATATGTAAGACCATAACTCACTATACCGCTGGGAGTTCTCATACAGCAAAACAATTATGCTTCACCCATGAAGAATCATTTTAAAAATACCCTTCAAGCATCGTCAAGCATCACAGTACTTCAAATAAGTAATAAAATGTATTAAATCAAAACAATATCAACAAATTCAAAAAGCTTAAGTGCAAGTTTTTACTTTTTCTCAGAAACCAAAGCAAGCCAACAGAATAGCTGGTAAGAACGAAAAACATTTCTCTTATTTTCTCTATCTTTCTGGAACTAGGGAAAACACTCAAGAAAATTCCCATGTAAATAGAAATTGCCAGACATTGGCATCAATTTCTCCATTTGCCTGATCAGTCATGTCATCAAGTGAAATCAGTGTATGAATTTGAACCATAAAGACAATTATAAACCTAGGTTCAAGTTCAGAAATCACCCATAATATTATTGTGAAGGTTCTGTATTACCTCTTTCCTAAACTCATGTTCATTGTATCCTAATGTATCTTTAAACCTTGTTTGAGGACTTCACATTTCCTTTCAAGCTTTGTATAAAATTCTGATATACAAAAGTTGCCTTGTTCACCTTGCTCAAATGGCATACCAAATAATAAAATTATTAAGTACCTTGTTTATAAATATTTAAGTACCTAAATGTAGGCAGTCCAAATTATATAACTTAAAGAGAACTGGGTATTAAAAATGACAGCCTCACTAAAAAATACCTTTTAAACTGAGGAAAATAAATATATATTAGCTCCTAGATTGCGAGCCAACCACAAGCTCTATTCGGTGTTGTTTTTGTTGGATTTTTTCAGTGTATAAAGAACTAAAGGAATAATGCTGAATGAAAAATAACCCTACCACTTAAAAAGCTCATCCTGTTGCCACCACTGAAGCATCAGGAAATTCAGCTGCTAATAAACACCTCAAACCTTAACTGCATCTCTGAAAAAAAAATGCTTTGTCTGACTACGTATAACTAAATTATCTAATTCCACAAAAGAAGTTTGTATGAACATATTTTTGTCCTACTTACAAAACAGAAGCTTATCTGCATCTATGTGAGCAGAAGGGATTAATGGATCTAACTGTAGAATGGCAATTAAAGCATTAGTGTAAGATTTGGAAAAGATAAGATTTCCATTGAATCTAAACCAGAAAATATTATATGCTCCAGAAAAGAAACAAACAAACAAACAAAACAAAAAAAAACAACCAACCCTCTCTCCTGCCTTTGTAAGGGCTTACTCTGATTTAAAAGTATAACCTATTATTACGCCTGTCCCAAGTCTTCAAATTGACCTAAATATCCATCTTCATTATAACACAAACGTTGTATTTTTGAATGTTGCATATTCTTCAATGACATTTCACATTACTATGGACACATAAGAATTCCTACAAAGCATTCTGCAACTCATCTTGTTAGCAGCATGTTCTTGCACCAGCACAAATACTCAAATGAGCCAGCATTTAATTGAAATGCATCCCTCATATTCTATCTAAAAAAAAAAAAAATTAAAAAATTACAATCTCCCACATGAATGTCTCTCATTTTGTTTTTGTCCTCATTTTCTCTTTATAAGCAAAATGATTTAGTTTTAATAAATTATATGACCAGTTGGCTAGGAATTGTATTTCTCTAGAATCTACAGCACTTTTGTAGTTTTTCCTAACTTAAATTTCTGGAAGAAGATCGGTGTCCACAGTATGTGAAAACAGGTTGGGTGGAGAATGGGTTGAGAGCAATCCTGAGGAGAAAGACTTGGGGGTGTGGGTTAATGAGTGGCTCAAGATAAGTCAACAATGTGCGCTTGCAGCCCAGAGAGCCAACTGTATCCTGGGCTGCATCAAAAGAAGCATGACCAGGAGGTCAAGGGAGGTGATTCTCCCCCTCTACTCTGCTCTCATGAGACCCCACCTGGAGTGCTGTGTCCAGTTCTGGAGTCCCCAACACAAGAAGGGCATGGACCTGCTGGAGGAGCCCAGGGGAGGGCCATAAAAATGATGAGAGGGCTGGAGCACCTCTCCTATGAAGACAAGCTGAGAGAGTTGGGGTTGTTCAGCCTGGAAAAGAGAAGGCCCTGAGAAGACCTTACAGAAGCATTCCAGTACCTGAAGGGGGCCTATAAGAAAGGTGGAAAGGAACTTTCGGCAAGGGCATGTAGCAACAGGACAAGGTGTAATGGCTTTAAACTGGAAAAGGGGAGATTTAGTTAGACATTAGGAATAAACTCTTTACAATGAAGGTGGTGAGACTCCCAGGGAAGCTGTGGATATCCCCTCCCTTTAAGTAGTGTTCAAGGACAGGTTGGATGGGGCTTTGAGAAACCTGGCCTAGCGGGAGGTACCCCTGCCAATACAGGGGGGCTGGAACTAGATGATCTTTAAGGTCCCTTCCAACTCAAACAATTCTATGATTCTACGATTCTAGGTAGACAATTGTTTCAGAAGATAGCTAGAATATGTAAATGGAAGTACCTAATGTCTCCTCATCATCTTTCATAATTACTCTTCTTTTTAATTTTCATGTCATAATCACTGTGGCAACTTTCTTCCTCTGCCCCGAAATCTAGCGACTGGCTGACCTCATAATCATACAACAAAACTGTCACTCCCCTTTCTCTGTGTTATTCTAGTTCTTGGTACAACAAAGTAGCTTTAAAGATCTATGCTCTAGTCCACAACCACATCTGACACATTTGCAGAAAATACACCCTACAAAAACCCTACAATTTTAGTCATTATTTTATTTTAACCCTCCACCTTGTGCACAGAAGAAAAACAGAGATGCATATGGTCATTTTTTGCAGCCTTTCACAAATGTCTAGCCCAGAACAGATTCTGAGCTTTCCAAGGTTTTCATTGTACCTAGAGTAGGCAGCTAGGTACCAGCATTTCCAAAAATCTGTGATTGGTGTGTTTCAGTACTTATTACTTGATCAAATCTTACTCAGCAATTCCTACAGTTCAAACAATCCCGACCAGCTTATCCCAGTGGGGTTTGGTTGAAAGACCTTACACCTGGAGAACAAACTCCCTTGAAGCATCAGCCCTTGTACCGTGCACCTCTTTCACGATCCCAGTGTAGCTCAGGCTGTTAAGAATGCTAATAAAGCTTCTACTGTCTGGTAAGTTATGCACAACATTATTTTTACAGTATTATGTTTAAAATGTTTTGACAGACAGTGTTCTGAGAACACGCAGCTGAATATCAAATTACTAAATCACAGGAGTTCTTTAGATGACATTATAGATGATACGCTGTATGTAACACAAGCACATGCTCCAATACAGTCAACGGTATTTATAGTTTGCAAAATGATGAAGATGGCATCAAGAAATCCAACAGAAATCAACATTTCACTGTTTTGGGAGGATGATGTAGCATTATTGCTTTTGGCATATTTCTTACCTCTGTCTTAAAACATAGGCATATAAAACTGAATTTATTAGTAGATAGTATAAAAAGACTACTTGGTAAAAAAAACTACTTGCCTCCCAGCTCACGAGATATAGGATATATTGCTTTGTCTATTTACCACAGAAAGGTACAAGAAAAGGTACATTATTGACCTTTCTCCCCTCTGATCTTTCTCTAAATTATTGAAACACTTAACACAACGTTTTGTTGCCAATGTAGAAAATAAACCAAACTGAAACTGAACAGACAGCCTCAGAGGTCTGCTATCCAATCCACGTATGCACATAGCCTCTATTAGAATTAATGAGAATTATCCATGCATATGGATGAGAGATCAGACCCCTTAATTTGTTTAGACGAGACTAATTTTAATCAGTGTGAGCTAATGTATAATTTTGTAGCACACTTGCGTGGTTGGTGAGTCAACACATTCTAGGAGCGCATGTGTAGGCTGAGGATTTTTGAAACAGAATAATGTTAAATTATTAGTCAGGAATATTACTTTCAGGGTACTTGTCCCGTGGTGAGGAGAAGAGGAGCCATAGTGACATTGAGTGTCCTCGCAAAAGCAAACCAGGACAGAGAGTGAGTGTGGAATGCCAGAAGCATGATTTCACATTGAATCCCTATTATTAAAAAAAAGTCCTACAGCTGTCACTGGTCTGCTGTAACAAATCATTGTTCTTATTTATTAAACACAGGTCAGTAAACTTGTATTTCCAGAGAAGTGTCAAAATTTGCATTACCTCCTAACCTCACAATAAATTCACACTAAGCTCAGTAAACATGTTTATTCAAAAAAACCAACAACAAAACCAAAACCAAGCACATACACAAAAAAACAAAACCCAAAACCAAGAAAAATTATTTAAATGCATTGTGCAAATAACACCAGAACACACAATACAAGGTGAGAACAAAGACCTGCTCAGGGAGAAACCTATGATGATTTAATCTCCATTTGAAAATTAATTTCAGTCTGAAAGTCTGAAAAAAAAAACCCTCCACTTTTATGTCAGATACACTATCTTTCCACTGCTTCATTTTTTCTGGTAATCATTTTCCTAACTCTCTTCCATCAATCCCACTTCACAGAGATCAGACCTCTTTTTGGAGATGCTTAACTGTGAATAAAGTGCCTGTTTTCACAAATAAAAAGAACACAGAAACAGACAAAAGTAGAAACATGGGTTTTTTTTCCAGAGGAAACACTCAGGACATCTCCCAAAATTGAAGATATATATCTGATGGTAAAGGACATGAATTTGCACCTGTAAAAATGTATCTATCAAAGTGACCAGTAGTGCAGACCCATTTGGAAGATGATGATCCATAGTTGTGATTAGGCCTTTTGCCTAAGCTTTCCTTCAAGGTTTCACATTATTGGATGTTCAAACCATCTATTTGACAAATGTATCTTTTAGTTTTTGAAACAGCTTTCAACTTTTCTCCTGTACTTTTCGAGGTTCTGTGTGAAGCCATGAATAACTTGCAGAGATCATCTTAAATAACCATCTGTATAACCTTCTATTACACCCCACAATTAGGCAGTCTGAAACATACAAAAGTATCTAGAAATGTATAAAAAGTTTAAGGAGTTCTAAAAATATCCTCCTGTTCCAGTTTTTCTGCCTTGTTCCCACAAAGAACAAAGAGATTTTCCAACTGAATTCTGCACAAGGCCAGCAGGATCTAACCCCTAACTGACACAGATACATTGCTTCAGTTTCAAGAAAGGATATTTTTAGCCCATTGAATGATGGAAAAGTGAGCAGTCCACACAGAAAGCTGGATTCTTCCATTCCACTAAGTTGCATCACTCTCAACAATTCAGTGGAGAGGAGAAGAGAGAGAAGTGGTATTAACACACTTGTAGGCATACATTCTATGCTGCATATGTATAAAATGGCACATGCTTGGAGATACACAATTTAAGATGTTCTTAGGAGAATTTATGATAGGAATAATGAGCACATAGCAACAGGCTCATAATAAAGGCAATTTGTAACATGGATTTCACAGGAGGGTAAATTTTCTTCTTATACATACACAAATATTTGTTTTTTGTTTGTTTATTCCAAAGGTACTGTTCTACCAAAATAATAATATCCATGATGAGATAGAAAAGTACAGTATTGAGCTGTGTTTTTCATCCCAATAAAGACTGAATGTTTTTTAAGGCAGACAACACATTTCACTACTGATTTCTTTATGTGAAAATATTTTATGTAAAGTAAATACTGAGATTCATACTGAAGCTTATTTATAAGTAATAAGAGAAATTCCTCTGAGATTTATGTTTGGACTAATTTGTTTTAAAAACATACTCCACAGTGAGGATAGAGAAGAAAACAACTGGATAGTGGAATTAAGTATTTGAATCAGAGAGACTCCATAGCTTATCTTTACTGGGGATAGAGATCTCAGAATTTCAAATCTTAATCTCAAATCTGTCCCCTTGTCCACCGACACCGTGACCCCATTGTAAAAGGCCAAAAAATTTGTCAGGCACAATTTGCCCTTACTGAAGCCATGCTGGTTGCAACCAACCATCTCTACATTTTCATGTGCCTTAGCAGAACCTTCAGAAAGATGCACTCCATGATCTTGCCAGGCACAGAGGTGAGACTGACTGGCCTGTAGCTCCCTGGGTCTTCCTTTTTTCCCTTTTTGAAAATAGGAGCTATTTTTCCCTTTTTCCAGTCAGTGAGAACTTCACCAGACTGCCATGACTTTTCAAATATTATGGAAAGAGGCTTAGTAACTTAATCTGCCAGTTCTCTCGGGAGCCCTGAATGCAGCTTGTTAGTTCTCATGGACTTGTGCACCTGCATGTTCTTTAGATGGTCTCAGACCTGCTCTTTTCCTACAGTGGCCAGATCTTCCTTCTCCCAGTCCCTGCCTTTGCCTTCTGTGAGTTGGATGCTGTGGCTTGAGCACTTGCAGGGGAAAACAGAGGCAAAAAAGTCCTTGAGTACCTCAGCCTTCTCCATATCGCACATGACCAGGTCTTCTGTTTCCTTCTGAGAGGGCCCACATTTTCCCTAGTCCTCCTTTTATCACTGTCATTCCTGTAGCAGCTTTTCTTGTTGCCCTTGATGTCCCTGGCCAGATTTAATTCTGTCTTTGCTTTAGCTTTCCTAATCCAATCCCTGTCCGCTTGGACAATTTATTTGTATTCCTCCCAGGCCACCTGTCCTTGCTTCCACCCTCTATAGACTTTCTTTTTACATCTATGGGTGTCCAGGAGCTCCTTGTTCATCCATGCAGGCCTCCTGGCATTCTTGTCTGTCTTCCTTTTTGTTGGGATGCATTGCTTCTGGGCTTGGAGGAGGTGATCCTTGAATGTTGACCAGCATTCCTGGGCTCCTATCTGCTCTAGGGCTTTACTACATAGTAAAAGTAAAGAAGATCTCTGAAAAGGTCAAAGTCTGCTCTTCTGAAGCCCAGAGCAGGCAGCTTGCTGCATATTCTCCTTGTTTCCCTAAGGATCCTGAATTCCACCCTCTTGTGGTCACTGCACTCAAGGCTGCCCTTAAGCTTCATGTTATCCACTGGCCCATCCTTGTTGGTAAGAACAAGGTCTGGCACAGCATCTTTTCTCGATGGTTCCTCTACCACTTAAGAGAAGGAAGATGTCATCCATGCATTCCAGGAACTTCCTGGATTGCAGGTGCCTTGCTGAGTTGTCTCTCAAACAGGTATCGGTGTGATTGAAATCCCCACTGTGAGGACCGGGGCTTGTGAATGCAATAGAGAGCCTCCTCTCCTTGGTCATCCTGGTCAGGTATCCTGTAGCAGACCCCCACTATGATATCACCTGCTCCTGTCCTCCCTTTCATCCTGAACCATAAGCTCTCAGTCAGCTCCTCATCCATCCTCAGGCACAGCTCCTTACTGAAGATTACCTTACTGTACTCATCACAATTAGTCACATGTCGAAATATGTTTGGAAATATTTTTGGTTAAAGAGCCTAAGTTTCTCACACTAACAGTAGAAATAGTAGTTCATAAACAATTCTATACCTATTAATAATGAAAACTAAATCCATTAATTTCAGACATGAAAAATTCTGCGTCAATTTCAGTTAAAGCAATTATGGATAAAATAATGAAATAAAACAATTCCTGATGCAAATAACTTTCTAAATTTGAACACAGCTTTATGCTTAAGTGATCTACTATTTAAGCATTACTACCTTCTAACCTATACACCACTAGCTTTTCTGAATCACATTTGCTGCTCAAGCACAGTTACACAGATGCATGTAGACACAATAAGATTTGTTGATACTAATTGAAAAGAATTCTGAATCTTCCATCACAACATAATAAAGCTTGGTAGTGAACTTTAACTTAATTGCTACCAATACCTATCATACCTCTGATAGAAACTGCTGATTGCCAGGTAACTGCTTACAATGTGTCTTGATTAACTGTGCATGAATGCATAGACTTTCTAGCTTTAAAGTATGTCTAGTGTCTTCAGTTCTTGTTGCCTATGAGATGATGAATAGCATCAGAATTCTACTACTTATGTTTACCAGTGCTTTGGAAAAAATCTCTTCAACATTGTCAGTTCTATAGCTTTCACCATGATAGTTTAATGTTTTTTAAAGCCTGACATATAAATTAAATGCAAAATTAAACTCAGAGGAAATTTTTCAGGCAAATTGAAATTAAATAACCATTGGTCTTTTTAATGAATGCTTTCATTCAAAATTTTGTCCACTTATAGTTTGTCCTTTGACGTAAGTCTTTCTTTGGACACAATATCTTAGACAATCATATTTTTTAAATTACATTACAGAGTTGATGATCTGCACACAACCTATACACATTCAAAAATTCATAAAACTAATTATAATAGCAGCAATATTTTTGTTAGTTAGTTGTGTCAACTTAATTCAGAAAGCCTTGTTTTGTGAATTTCATTGCACCCTTCAAACATGAAAAATGAACTCCCATTTAGGGTACATACACAAATATTGTTCCTTTTCTTACCAGCTCATGCATTTTGTCTTACTTTGGAAAGGCATCAATATGTTCTTGGCTAGCTCATTTTTGCAGCTTCACTTCTAGAAAAAAAATATTTCAAAATTCAAGAATCAGAAATGTCAAACGGAAAATTCCAAAACATTTGGTCAGCCTAAAAATTTGGCTTCTATTCAGACTTGGTCTCAGAGACCCTGCTTGGACTCAAAATACTCAGGGAGCATTATCTTCAGGGGTAGGCAGCAGTGCAGCCCACACTTTTCACAGCAGCATTTCCTCTCTTGACATGTTTCTCAGATGTCTTGACTTTCCCATTTTGAGAGCTCTGGAAAGCTCCAAGTTTCTGAGTTATCAATCCAAAAGGCATGGAGAAAAAATGATATGGCATTTCTCATACAGGACAAACTTTTTTTCTTTTCTTTCTAGTCTCTTTTTCAGATTAAGTGTTCCAAAACTGTATGGGCAACTGGTACAACAGGTTTCAGAAAGAGAGAATCCTAATTTTGTCTCTTTACTTTTTGCTTCTGAAGAACTCTAATTTTTCAAACATATTTTGGGATGTGGGTCTGGTCCTCCTTCTGCTCCACTGAGATCATGGGGAAGCTGATTTAGGCATCCAGTTTAGCAAAACACTTCAGTGGTGAAAGAAAAAGAATTATTTTTTGTTTACTTTGTATATTCCTTGGAGCAGAAAGATATGGGAATACAGCAGAAGTCTTGAGCAAAGCCAGGGAGGTATTGGGGGGTGGGGGGGGGGAGGCAGTTCACAGAACTTTGTTCACCTTTCTAAATCAGAATTGAATCATCACCATTTCCATAGGATAAGCCTTGGCTTTCAGTATGCTCATTTTTGGTAATGGCATTGCAAAGGTAAATACAACATAAGTAGTGAATTCTGTTATCAAACTAGGAGGTTCAGGCTTCCCCCCAAAACACTGCCATACTACACTTCAAATACATTACTCCAATGTATACAAAGATGACATAAAATCCATCGTTGTTGTCTGAAACAGGCAGCTATTGAATTAGTTGCTTCATATAGGCTTTTATTTTATATTCCTTAAGGATGGATGATCCATGGTTGTAACTTAGACTTGAATATTTAAGGTTAAAACGCACTAAGGAAATTCACATTTGCTGATGGATAAAAATTACAACCACCATATTATTCTATTCCCATTTTTTTCCTTTTTAGCTATGTGCTTCTCAGACTATTCTCCTCTTTTGGTTAAGTGGGAATCATCTTCTGCAAAATAGAATTTGAGCAGTATGTGTAGAAGTGACGTACACATTTAGAACCTTAGTCATCCTTTTCTTTCTCAGTTTCATCAAGCAAAACATCAATAGTGATAGGAATGTTTAGGATGACAGAAAGTTTATGTTACCTCCAAATAAGGGAACATTGTGGGATTTCAAGTTTAGCAGGCCTGTATTTCAGAAAAAAACCTGAAGTTGGGTAGTATGAAGGACTATGGACTTGTACCTTCATTTCTTCAAATTATCTATTCTGATGACTGCTAATTTAATTTACAGAATCTCATATAAATTTAATGGAGGAATAATGCTAGATTTTTTGCCAGTTTTATTCATACATAATTTGTTTCTTTTTCATTACTAAAGGGAGAACCATGAGCTGTAATTACTATCTCCTCCCTCTTCAATGATATATTTGCATTTACTCCCACTCCATGTTGTTAAAGTGGTTACTAAGTGAGATATCCTTCAGTTCTTCTTAGTTGCTACATTAGATGTTAGAGAACCAAAGTGAGAAAGGACTGGCTAAGGGCTCAATCCACCTCCCAGGGAAGTAAATAAGAAAACTCCAATTCACATCACCGGGGCTTGAATTAGCCCCAAATACACAGAAGAAAATCCTGCTGGTAGTGTATTTCTCATGTTCAATTTACAATTCAATCAGAATCCTCATGAGCATGGGCAAGTTAGAATTCTCTGTAATTTATTCTGAAGTTAAAGTTACTCTAAGGAAGCAGGAGGAGAAGCTAGAAACTGAAGAGGTACTATGAATAATGAGGACTTTTATTAATAAGAATACAGAGGAAGTCATGGCCAGCTATTAACACAAGCATTATATACACCATTTTTCAGTGACGTCCAGACAAGGGGCAATGGGTGCAAACTGGAGCACAGGAGGTTCCATGTAAATATCAGAAAAAACTTCTTTACTGTGAGAGTGACAGAGCACTGGAACAGGCTGCCCAGAGAGGTTGTGGAGTCTCCTTCGCTGGAGACATTCAAAACCCACCTGGACAAGTTCCTGTGTGATGTGCTCTAGGTGACCCTGCCTGGCAGGGGGGTTGGGCTAGATGATCTTTCGAGGTCCCTTCCAACCCCTAGGATTCTGTGATTCTGTGATTTCATTTGCAATCTCTGTAAATTATTTTTTTAAAATAAATTAAAAAAAAAAATGTTTATAGGAAGTGTGGGATAAACAGATTTATGTCATCTTGAGTCCCATAACACACCATTTACAGGACAACCAGGTGATCGGGTCCAGCCAGCATGGATTCATGAAGGGCGGGTTCTGCTTAACAAACCTCATCTCCTTCTATGACAAGGTGACCTGGTTGATGGATGAGGGAAAGGCTGTGGATGCAGTCTACCCGGACTTCTGTAAAGCCTTTGATACTGTTCTCCACAGCATTCTCATGGAAAAACTGTCTGCCCTAAGCCTGGACAGGTGTACACTCTGCTGGATTAAACACTGGCTGGATGGTCAGGCCCAGAGAATTGTGGTGAACGGAGTTAAATCCAGTTGGTGGCCAGTCACAAGTGGTGTCCCCCACAGACAGTGCTTGGGCCACTCCTGTTTAATATCTTTACCAATGACCTTGATGAGGAGATTGAAAGCACCCTCTGTAAGTCTGCAGATGACACCAAGTTAGGTGCTTATCTGCTCAAGGATAGGAAGGCTCTTCAGAAGGACTTGGACAGACTGGATCGATGGGCTGAGGCCAACCTTATGGGCTTCAACAAGGCCAAGTGTTGGGTCCTGCACTTGGGCCACAACAATCCCATACAACACTTCAGGCTTGGGTATGAGTGGCTGGAAAGCTACCTGGAAGAAAGAGACCTGGGGATGTTGATCGACAGCCGGCTGAACATGAGCCAGCAGTGTGCCCAGGTGGCCAAGAAGGCCAACAGCATCCTGGCCTGCATCAGGAATAGTGTGACCAGCAAGTCTAGAGGGGTGATTGCCCCCCATACTCAATATTGGTGAGGCCCCACCTCAAATACTGTGTCCAATTTTGGGCACCACAGTATAAGAAGGACATTGAAATGCTGGAATAGGTACAGAGAAGGACAACAAAGCTGGTGAAAGATCTTGAGGTAAGTCTTATGAGGAGAGGCTGAGGGAGCTGTGGCTATTTAGTCTGGAGAAAAGGAAGCTGAGGGGACACCTCATCGTTCTCTACAACTATCTGAAAGGAGGTTGTAGAGAGGTGAGTGCCCAGCTCTTCTCACAAGGAGCAAGTGATAGGATGAGAGGAAACAGCCTCAAGTGGTACCAGATGAGGTTTAGGCTGGATATTAGGAAGAATTTCTTCACAGAAAGGGTTGTCAAGTACTGGAACAGGCTGCCTGGGGAAGTGGTGGAGTCAACATCCCTGGACATGTTTAAAAGTCGTGCAGATATGGTGTTTAGAATCATAGAATCATAGAATTGTTCAGGTTGGAAAAGACTTTTAAGATCATCGAGTCCAACTATATCCTAACCCTATTACCCTATTTCTGATGACCCACCACTAATCCATGTCCCCAAGCACCACATCCAGATGACTTTTAAACACATTCAGGGATGGTGACTCAACCACCTTCCTGGGGAGCCTGTTCCAGTGCCTAACAACCCTTTCTGTAAAGAAGTTTTTTTCTGATATCCAACCTAAACCTCCCCTGATGCAATCGTATAGCGGTCAGTTTCGGGACATGGGTTAGCAGTGGACTTGGTAGAGTTAGGTTAATGGTTGGACTTGATGATCCTAAAGGTCTTTCCAACCTAAACAATTCTGTGATTCTATGTTATTTTTATAAGACTCCTTGAAAGAAGGTCCTTTGCAATCAAATCTCATGAAATCAAATAAAGCTGCTAAAATTAGTGCAGGTATAGTAGTGCAAGTAGAAAGGAGAGTCTTGAATTCAGGTCTAGAAAGTTATAGGGGTATAAAAAGAACCATCAGTGTCCTTCATACTATATTCTGAACAACTGTTCTCCTTGACTTTTGTACAGGCAAGAATAGTGCCTGCTTCCTCATGTCTTTTGGAATATAATTTGTCTCTGAGAGTATAAACACTATGATTTTCTTCCTCTGTAAAACTGAATTGATGCTGCCTCAAGTCTGATTTTTTCCTGTCCTAAAGGAAACTGGAGAAGAAAATCAGCTCCACAAAGCAATACTCCAAAGAAAATTTTTGCTGGGGTATGGCATACAGGGGGACTGGTCTGTATTGTCTTCATCCTAGCCTACTGGGTAAATCACTACCTTACCTCTACTCTGTTTCTGTTCACCTTCTGTATTTTAATACAGGTTACATAAGAATTAAATGGCTACTGAACTTTAGTGCAGGACACTACAAAATCAGTTCCCTTCTTACTGATCTCACACCATATATTGACATAAAAGAGTGTACACAATTAACATAACAGCATATTGCTCTGCCATGGTTAACATAATTTTATTTCTCCCTGGAAAATTATGTTTTACATTAAAAGTTTCATCCTTTCTTTAATATTCTATGCTTTTTGTATCAGTGTGCTGATGACTCAAGATTATTACTGGAAAAATTCAACTACAAAGCAATACAAGGCAACAACTGTCATAAACAAAGAATTCACACAACCTTCTGATACCATTACATTTTCAAAAGTCCATAGCTGTATTTAATTTTTTATGGCTGCTATTGATTCAAAGAAGTGATTGTGACATTGATGTACATCGTGTTGAGTGAAATGCTGTCAAGATATGCTACAAAGATAGCTCCTCCTGTGTTTTCAAGATTTCGCTCTGGTTTTTTGTTGTTTCTTTCCCTTTTGATAAAAAAAAAGTATTGGATCTTGATCCAGTACCAGTTAAATAAATGTAACAAATGTTTCACTGGATCAAGATCTGATATTATTTTTCTTCAGTATAATGTAAAATTGAATAGTTGCTCTAAAGTGAGTATCACTGATAAAACATTCTTAAGGAATTTTCCCAGCAAATGTGTCATTGATCTCAGCGTAAAGAGCTTATAGTGATGTGAGATAACATGTCTAGACACCTAGGAATATGACCTTTCATAATTTCTTTCACTTATGTGACTATAGCAATTCAACCTGAAGCAGCCAGAAAAGCAGATGTGATCCTATCAGACAGGTACTGCTAGTATCTGTTCTTAGGGAAGCTAATAACACTCTGGAATAACCTCACTGAAGTCACTTGACTTAGTTGATATGTTTGAGACATAATATACTGTATTTACTTGAGAGAAGATTTTACACACTGCATGCAGTTTCAAGGTGAACTTTCAAATTTCAACTACTGTGACATAGGTGATCTTCACAAAGAATGTCTTGGAGGAAACAACAACTTGAACATATGAAGTAAAATGATGAGAAAGCAATCCTTTGGTTTTGGAAAAAAATAATTTAAAGAAATACCCTCTGACTTACATGAAGTAGTCAGATTAAATGCTCTGTCAACTCTATCTCCCCTCGTTAGTTTTAAGTGAATAGTAGTCTTTTATGCAAAAAAAAATGTAAAATAGTTGACACGCATAGAATATAAGGTGTTTGATTTTGAGTCAAGCTCTATCTTGGCATAATTTTTACTACAAATGTGGTAGCATTATTTATGTACATGTATGTGTCACGGTAAGATGGATAGGGCAGGGGGTTAGATAAAGAGTTATTCTAGCCTGGTTTGCATGTGACTGAGACTTTACCATTCTTCTAGCATGTAGGATGGAAGAGCAACAAAGGAAACATTATCTCCCTTTGTGAACAGAGAAGCACAGGGTTTGCTGCTTTCAGACTCCAAGAGAGTTCACAAAAGATGAACTAGTCTTACAGACACTCTATAGCCAGTCATCTGCATGACTATGGATTAGACATTTCAAAAACTTGTTCCTATCATAGGCAAATGTGAAGGCACCTTAAAAAAAGGCATTACTACTCAGCTTAATCATGTTTCCTGCATTAACAAAGGATAGGATGGGAAATGAACAAAAATAAAGTATTTTTTAGTGCTAATTGCCTGAATACTTCTGCTATTTTAAAGGTATGTGCAGACCAAATAAATGAGAATCAGCTCTCAGACATAAGTGACAATCATAATTCTAACATCACAGCAACGGCTCCTAGTCTCCCTTAATGCCATGCAGTCAAGGGAGTTTAACGAAAGAGAGGGAAGTATTTCCTTTGCTTACTGATAGACTGAAATATTTACTTTCAACATCTTTCATAAAGAGCCCCTAGTAAAGATTTGCAGTCTGATTATCTGACATTCAGTCACTGTTTGCCTTTATGGGGTGACTGTGAACACCATTTCTCAGGTACTGTTCCTCTGCGTTCAGTAGTTCATTTTGATCCCAAAAGCATTAACCCAGACAGCTTGCATTTCTTCCCTTACAGTCATGTAAGATGTACTCTACACAAATTAAGGAACATTGACCTTGAAAGAAAAGGGGGGAGGGGAAATAATAAATCCCATAACCAAACCCATTCAACAGCCCAGACCAAGATCTAAGCTCTATCAAAATGATTTCTTATTCCATTTTACTGAAGCAGCACCATGCTTTATCATTTCTGAGTTCATGTCTTACAGCGGAGGTAGCCCACTGGAATTGTAAGTTGTTTAAAGTATACACGTGCTATTCACATTGTCAGTATGATTTAAAAGGAAAGAACATTTTGCAGGTGAAATATAGCCACAACTGCAGCAGGAAGACTATGGTTTGACTAACCAGGTCCTGATCTAACTGATCAGGTCCTGTTTGACTAACCTGGTCTCTTTCTATGACACGGTGACACACCTACTGGATGAGGGAAGAGCAGTGGATGTTGTCTACCTGGACTTTAGCAAGGCCTTTGACAAGGTTTCCCACAGCATTCTCCTAGAGAAGCTGGCTGCTCGTGGCTTGGATGTGCACACGCTTTGCTGGATAAAAAACTGGTTGGACGGCCAGCTCCAAAGAGTTGTGTTCAATGGAGTCAAATCCATTTGGCAGCCACTCACGAGTGGTGTTCTCCAGGGCTCAGTGCTGGGGCCGCTCCTCTTTAACATCTTTGTGGATGACTTAGATGAGGGGATAGAGTGCACCCTCAGTAAGCTTGCAGATGACACTAAGCTGGGTGCAATTTTCAATCTCCTTGAGGGCAGGGAGGCTCTGCAGAGGGATCTGGAGAGGCGTGACCGATAGGCCAAGGCCAACGGCATGAGTTTCAATAAGGCCAAAGGTCGGGTCCCGCACTTTGGCCACAACAACCCCCAGCAGTGCTACAGGCTTGGGGAGGAGTGGCTGGAGAGCTGCCCAGCAGAGAGGGACCTGGGGGTGTTGACTGACAGCTGGCTGAACATGAGCCAGCAGTGTGCCCGGCTGGCCAAGAAGGCCAATACCATCCTGGCCTGCATCAGGAATACTGTGACCAGCACGACCAAGGAGGTGATCCTGCCCTTCTACTCGGCCTTGGTGAGGCTGCACATTGAGCACTGTGTGCAGTTTTGGGTGCCACAGTTTAAGAAGGACATCGAGGTGCTGAAGAGGGTGCAGAGAAGGGCAATTAAGCTGATTAGGGGTCTGGAGAACCAGCCCCATGAGGAGAGGCTGAGGGAGCTGGGGTTGTTCAGCCTGGAGAAGAACAGGCTGAGGGGAGACCTCATTGCTCTCTACAACTACCTGAGAGGAGGTTGTGGTGAGATGGGTGTTGGCCTCTTCTCCCCAGTGACTAGCGATAGGACAAGAGGAAATGGGGTCAAGTTGCACCAGGGGAGGTTCAGATTGGATATTAGGAAAAATTTCTTCACAGAAAGAGTGGTGAGGCATTGGAACAGGCTGTCCAGGGAGGTGGTACAGGCACCGTCCCTGGAGGTGTTCAAAAAATGGGTAGACATGGTGTTTCAGGAGATGGTTTAGTGGTTAGGGGTGATTACGAGACCTCAGCAAAAGCTCCCAGAAAAAAATCACAAGTAAAATTGGTCAAGTGATCTTAGCTAAATCTAATTTGCTACTACGGTCTGTATCACTGCACTCACATTTACACACAAAATGCAATATAATTTGCAGAAATTCTGAATTTGCCTTGTGATCATGAAGTGTGCAGATGCTGAAACACTTTAATAAATTTTGACTATAAAAAAATAGCTTTTCAAGTCATCAAAGTCCTCAGTTTACAAACACTGACGTTTATACTTCATTACATCTGCTAGTGGTGTTTATTGAGAGATATTTTTATTAGATGGGTTGAGTTGCTTAGCTTCTTTAGTCCAGTCAGGGTGTTGCTTAAATACAATAGATCAAGTATTGTCATACAGGAATAGACACTTCTTTTTTTTTTAAGTAAAAAGCTCTGTATTAAAGTGCAAACCATACCTAAAAAGAGATATTTGCTCAAAATTTAAGGCTTTCTTATTGTAATTTACAAAGAAGAAAACCTGGATCCAGCATGCTAGTGCCCTGTGATTCTGTTTAATTTTATTTTTAAGTTACTGTAAAATCTTGTGAAGGCAATATTGAAAGTTGAGCTCATTTTCTATTACACTGCAGTCAGTGGCAAACTGTATGCATTCATAGAATCATAGAATCATTAAGGTTGGAAAAGACCTCTAACATCAAGTCCAACTGTCAACCCAACACTACCATGCCACTCAACCATGTCCTGAAGTGCTACATCCACACGTTTTTTGAACGCATCCAGGGATGGTGACTCCACCACTTCCCTGGGCAGCTCTTTCCAATGCCTGACCACTCTATCAGTAAATAAATTATTCCTAATATCCAATCTGAACCTCCCCTGGTGCAATTTGAAGCTGTTTCCTCTGGAACTATCACAGGTTACATGGGAGAAGAGACCCATCACCATCTCACTGCAACCTTCTTTCACGTAGTTGCACAGAGGAATAAGGTCTCCCCTCAGCCTCCTCTTCTCGAGACTAAACAACACAAATTTCCTCAGTCGCTCCTTGTAGGACTTGTGGTCCAGACCCTTCACCAGCTTCACTGCCCTTCTCTTGACATGCTCCTGCATCTCAATATCCTTCTTGTAGCAACGGGCCCAAAACTGAACACAGTATTTGGGGTGGGGCCTCACCAGTGCCAAGTACAGGGGAACAATCACCTCTCTAGTCCTGCTGGCCACGCAATATTCCTGATGCAGGCCAGGAGGCTGTTGGCCTTCTTGGCCACCTGGGCACGTTGCCGTCTTCTGTTCAGCCAGTTGTCAATCAGCACCCCCAGGTCCTTCTCCACCAGGCAGCTTTCCAGGAACTCTTCCCCAAGCCTGTAGTGATGTCTGGGGTTGTTGTGGCCAAAGTGCAGGACCTGGAACTTGGTCTTGTTGAACCTCAAACAGTTGTCCTTGGCCCATCAACCATGTCTGATCAGGTCCTGCTGTAGAGTCTTCCTACCCTCAGACAGATCAGCATTCTTGCCCAACTTAGTATCATCCACAGATTTACTGAAGGTGTACTCAATCCCCTCATCCAGGTCATTAATAAAGATATGAAACAAGACGATATGAAACAAGACGATATGAAACAAGACGATATGAAACAAGACGATATGAAACAAGACGATATGAAACAAGACGATATGAAACAAGACGATATGAAACAAGACGATATGAAACAAGACGATATGAAACAAGACTGGTCCCAAAACTGAGCCCTGGGGAACACTGCTTGTGACCAGCTGCCAACTGGATTTAACTCTATTCACCACGACTCTCTGGCCTCGGCCATCCAGCCAGTAAATATAAATTTTGCATGTACATTAACAACATTATCAGACTACAATGAATCTAAACACTCCTCTACCTGTACTTTGTGAAATGTGAATACATAAAAAGCTGAAAGTAATGCAAATGAAATCACTGACAAAAGATGCATAAAATTTGGAACTAGGTCAAAAGTGAATGCATTAGTATTCAACATAATTCAGTCTTAAGTTGTAATGTTCAACTTTGTCTTTTGTTCTTGTTGCCAATCAATTATCTTTCAGTAAAGTTTACACGTTGCCATTAAATGTTAATAATACATAAATATTAAACACACCATTGTAAAGTTAGCAACACTATTAATATCTTCAATCTCTGTAGGTGATACAATAAATTACTAAGATCACTTTCAATGGTCAGAATTATAAAAATCCTGTCTTTCTGGAACTGATAGCAATAAACAATGGACAAGTTACAACTGATATTTAATACAAACGTCTCTCCCCACAGAACTGCAGATAATGGGGATACTGCTGTTAGGAAAGAAAAGCCATCATTTTTAAAATAATACATTCCTCTTAATATTTCACTATTTTCTATCCTTTTGTCTTTATGGAATACTTATGGGAATTATAAAATGCTGTAATCACCCTAAGGCATTGCATATTCTGAAGAGCTTAGTAAAATTTTGCTCTTTATTTTGCTCAAAAAACACCAAAATCAACCCTCTGCAGCACTGACAGGCTGAAATGTCACTGCCAGATTCCTCACTGCAAACCTCTGTCAGGTAGGTTACTGTTAAAAAAGGAGACAATGACTAAATTGTGCATAGCTGCTTTAGATTTTAGTCTCATTAGGTGAGAACAGCTATCTAAAGTATGCATGTACAATAAACTAAACACACCCTCAAGTGCGTTAAATCATTTTGTTGGCTCAAATTTGGTTTTTAAGAGCTTGGTTGACTTCACAGCTGGTGAGTTGACACTTTCCATCACTCTACCACTTGGCAACAGATGCCTCTTACTTATGCACAGATGCTGAGTATCCACCCAACCCTAACATTAGCCTTGTGTTTTGAACTAATTGGGCCAACACAGTTGTAATTAAGATTTGAATAATTAGAAAACTAACATGATTACTTTCCTAATTAATCCTTATATTGTACCATTACATTCTCTTTTGGACTATCTTGCATAGCTCTTACTTCCTTGGGTCCTGTAAATACATCAGCGTTCTTAACAGTGAAATGCAAAAATAATTCACAGATAGTATTAATGACATTTTAACGGGCTGTATCACTATAATTTTAAAGAATAAAAATGTATTATTTGACTGATACTTCCTTTCATTCAATTTGCCCATTATGTGAATCCCTTTACAACCACACAGAAGAAAAAAACTGTACACAAGAATGAACGAAGCTTTTTAAAAACTATATGTGAAAATTTGTGGACCCAGTGTAATAAAAAAGATCTGTAAGATGAGCTGATTTGACACATCCTGGTTTATTCCTTTGGCTGAGGGTCTGGTTTAAAATTACAGGTGCTGGGGAGTTAAGCCAAGGAATATAGGGGAAAGGAAGAGTCTCTTTTGAATGGGGAGTTTATCCTGGAGAAACGACAACTGCAGTACTTACAAATAATATCAGTCAGTCTGATTTTAGAGAAGACATAGTTAAGAGAAGAAATACTAGGAAATAAAGAATTAAAATTGAATGTGATTAGGAAATTTCCATTCAAATCATGAGGGGTATATAGATTTCATCATCCAAAGTATGTAAGTACTAGAGGAAGACGTAAACACCTCATGCTTTGGCTATTAAACCAATTTCAAACATTTCTTAAGATTTGGCATTAATATGCAAAATGAAGGTGTTCATGTGTGTGCATGCTAGCAGAAATGCCACTTTTTCCTCAGATGTATTTACTAATACATACACGGAACAAGGAACTTTTTTATCTGCCAGTAAAAATAATCACTAGTTAAATGTTTATTCTTTGACATTGGAGCGACTGAGAACAATAGAGAAGAAATATTATAGATATACAGGAATATAAATAAGAAGCATAATTTAGAAAATGCATATTATAATTATAAAAAGTAAAAGCTACATCTTTTTTTTTTCTGTGTCATTCTAGATAACCTACCCTACACAGCTGTCGGCGCAGTGCAGGAAGCCGGGTATTTTTCAGCCAAAGAGATCATTCTTAAAGGTAAGAATATTGTTTCACATCATATATTTAAGAAACAGACAGTTGTAATCTCAACTGTGTGTTAGAAATACAGAAGAAAAAAATTAAATGTGTATTGTCTTCCATTTTAATAAAGTGCATCCAATTACAGGGAGGCGGGGGAATTTTTTGCAGATAGACCCTCTTGAACTAAAGATTTATGTTTACTAGTCTCCTCCAGATGTTCAGACCATATTATTTGTACAGATACCTAAACCTGCCTTAAAAGGCATTTCAGGAACATATTTATCAGGGAAAGCAAAGAAACAGGAAAGGGAAGGAGAAGTGGTTCACAAACAGGTTCAAAGAAGAATAGTAAGTGTTAAATGGCAGCAGCCAGTAGCAGCTCAGCCTCCCCTGAGGCAGCAGAATGAGAAAAGGCTGTAATTACTGGCTGCCATTGTTAGTGAAAATAAATATACTGCTTCCATATTCAAGTAGAAATATAGCCAAAATCCCTCTTCCCCCACCAATTCCTTAATCCAAACTACAAATGCTTCTGCTTATGGCTATGATAATCCCCAGGTTTAATATCTGACATTAGAGCAATTTGTGATCACAAGCCAATCTCTTGTAAAAGTTTGAGTAAGGTGTTGTTGAGACAGTGACTCATTATTTCCTTAGGCACAGAAAAAAACCCATGATGATAAGAAGATGTGAAGGGAAACATGACTCCCAGAATGCATTTGAACTAGTCCTCTACCCTTGCTCTGCTAAGTGGAAACAAAATGAAAACAATCTCTTGACCTTTTTGTTGGGCAGATGGAGCACTTTACAAGTGTTGGAAAGAGAAGCCTCTCTCTGCGCAACATGGGCGAAAAGGAAGCAAACCAAACTAAATATTAAATGGCAAAAGAATATCAGCAGAGAACTAAAAAAATTTCAGTGCTGATAAACTTAAATTTGTCCAAGAGAAAAAGCTCAACAACTGCTGATGGCATCACAAAAGTACTGACAACTTCACCTAGTCTCAAATGGTCAGAGCTGCTGTACTGTCCAGCACATGGCACTTGTTAACGACCACTCAAAGAATTAACTTGTCCATTATTCAACATCCTGGCCACCAAATGACACCTCAACTCAAGATGTAACAGTACTGTAGAAATCAAGAGGTAAGAGCTCTGAGAATTTGGCTGTGTTTACACAGTTCATGAAACTTCAAAGCTCGAGTGCTTATCAGACCTACATGCTTTGTTAGATTTTCTAATTGTATCAATCATATCCAGTGCACCACCCAGCCACACCCATTCTCGCATGCCAGGTTCAATTCACCGTTATCGCAATGGCTGCAGCTTTAACCCCACCTGGAGTACCGTGCTGAATCCTGGAGCCCCCAACATAAGAAAGACATGGAGCTCATGAAGAAAGTCCAGAGAAGGGCAATGAAGATGATCCGAGGGCTGGAGCACCTCTCCTATGAGGACAGGCTGAGAGAGTTGGGTTTGTTCAGCCTGGAGAAGAGAAGGTTCCAGGGGGACCTTATAGTGGCCTTCCAGTACCTGAAGGGGAGCTACAGGAAAGCTGGGGAGGGACTTTTTACAAGAGCTTGTAGTGAGAGGACAAGGGGAAATGGATCAAAACTGGAAGAGGGGAGATTTAGGTTAGACATTAGGAAGAAATTCTTTAGTGTTAGGGTGGTGAGACACTAGAACAGGTTGCCCAGGGAAGTTGTGGAAGCCCCATTCCTGGAAGCGTTCAAAGCCAGGCTGGATGGGGTTCTGAGCAACCTGGTTTAGTGGGAGGTGTCCCTGCCCATGCAGGGGTGTTTGAACTAGATGATCTTTAAGGTCCCTTCCAACTCTAACCATCTATGATTTCATGATTCCATGATTCCATGACCCAGCTCCTGACAAAGTCAGAAAAGGATAAACTGATTCTTCATCCAGATTTGACCTTCAGCTTCAGCAGCTGAGCTAAGCATTTTCACATAATAAAGAAGACATACTAATATTTTCATTTGTATTCCTAATAATTTTCAGAATAAAACCAAAGACTTAACAATGTTTTAAAAGTCATTACAAGGAAAAACTTAATACTGGAAAAGTCCAATGCCTCGTTAGATATTTACAATGAAACCAGAACAAACCAGAACAAAAGTCTTGATTACTAAAACTTCCTTTTTTGATAGGAGATATTCCTCTGTTTCCTTGTATTTTGTTTCGCTGCATTTCCTACTCACAATATCTATCTTCCTGTTATGGCTCTCTCTGTCTTTTCAAATATTTGCCTCCAGGGGTACTGATGCTACTAAAGAACATTACATTTGGTAGATCCGCATTAAAAATAACTTATTTTTCCTGACAAGCTATTTAAAACTTCACATTTTTGCCTTATGAATTGCATTTTAAAAATATATATATCTACCCCATCAAACCTAGACCCATCTGACCCAAGTCTGTTCATGTGCAAGAAGCACAATTCGTATTTGGGGGTATTATTGCTAAAGACATATGAAGGAGATATTTTCCAATACAGATACTATTGTTTACTTTCACTGGGGAGTGAGAAAATATTGTATCAGAAAATTTAGAAAAGGTCTCCTAAACCAGCTAGTGCTGATATGGACATCAGTAATATCAGACCAATATTCTTCAAAAGTGAAATCTGAAAACCAGAAGGGCAGGAAAAGCATGCAACATAACAGATATAACCTTCAGCACTTGCATGCTTTATAGTTTTGGATGGGATAAAACCTCTAGTTCTGTTTTCTTAATCATTTTTGCACACGACACACAGGCACAAAGTCAGAGGCAGAGAGACAAAGAAATTATAATAAGCTATTTCTCTACCATGGTATCTGCCCAAAGAAAAGCTGAAGAACAGCTCGTAGAAGGAAAAATTCCTGATGCACCTGAATGTTGCATTCAAAAATTTTTAGGTAGAACAGTTTTGTGTTTTGCCTGGTACAGCCTGCACTGACAGAAACAACTGAGGTAGGCTGCATGGTAACCAACTTCACCTGTTGTTTATCAAGTAAGTAAGTTGATATCAAGTTAGATTTATTTAGTCTCAGCTCTTAGCTGAAATAATCTGTCACAAGGTTTCTAAACACGAACCCAGTTCTTACCTACACTAGGCAAAAGACATGCATATGTATTTAGAGACAGTTGTGAGAACTTCCATTCAAGAGAAAATGAAAACATAGCAACCTGCCATTTTTACTAGAACTAGCATCCCTAGGTATGTGTCACAGAAAGGGCTGTATAACCACCAGGCAATGAGAAATGAATGGTAATTCTGGATATTCAGCATCCCCCTTGCAGCCTCTCCACAGAACTGCAATAGCAACATTTAGAAAGATAGTTAAGTATGTGAGTTTTCCATTTAAAATATGCATGCTCATTGATCACAAATAAGGCAAAATAAGTCATCCAGTTATTACAGAAAGGTGAGTTGATTAAAAAAAAGAGACTGAAGTTTAGAAAACATTAACAAAAAATATCCATTGTTTGTTGGAAGATAATGCTCCAGAGAGTTCCAGGCAGAGGAAAAAAAAAAAAAAAGTCTACTGAAATAAACAAACAAGCCCACCCAGTTTAAATAGCAAGCTCAGAGAAAAATACTTCTACAGCAAAAAAAACAAACAAACTAACCTAGTATTTCCTGTGTTGTTGTTTTGGTTTCTTTAGCTTTTCTAGTAAAAACATCCAGATGCTTGCCCTGATTGGCTCTGTTCCAGTCTGCCATAAACAATATCTCCTCCACACCCAGCCTAGAATTACTCATGTTCTTGGCTGCTAGAACTCATATATGTCCTTGACTTGTACATTTTGGCTCTCAGGGTGAGAAAGAGTGACAGGTAATTGCTATGTGCTATATCTGACGGGTAATTCAAAGTGGGATTGAAGTCCATTGATGGACCTGAATTTAGTTGCTTACACTTTCTGTGCACCAGACAAAGGGCATTTTCATTCCAAAGGATAATAAAAGAGGGGAGGGAGGAGGAACGCAATGAGGATACACAAGGACAAATGCAGAAGAAAGTGATGGTGCCTGAAAATTTCAATTAATTTATATGCAATGAGGACCAAAAAAATCAGGTAGAAGTCTTTACGATGAATTACAAAACCATCAGAGAGAAGTGATGCTCTTCAAAAAACATTTAAATTAGCGAGATCATTTGAGTGTTTTTCTTACCAGCACTTACCTTCTCAACATCACCTCTTAATCTCTGTATTTATTCTGACATACCCACTCTTTCAAGCATAAACCAGGTATATCCCATTTTGTCTCTTTATTTATTTTGATATATGTGCTCCTTTGAGTAGCAGTTCAGAGAAAGAAGGGCCAAATTACCAAAAGGTCTGTTTCATAGAAAAACTGAGTTCTACCTTTGAGAAGGTCAGATTAAAAAAAATAAAGATGAGAACATGAAACATAGCTTGTATCCTGAGAGGACTGCTCATCACATAGTAGTGGGGGGGGGAAAGGCACAGGGATTAATTTTTTTCTTCTACCAGTGTAAATCAGGATTTCTGCAACATCTGTTTAAGAGTTACAATGTGGTAGATCTACACTAGACGGGTTTACTTCAGCCCTAAATGACTACTAATTTACCCAGAATCCAATTAATTTATATTCTATATACAATTTTCAAGCAATATTGTAAATATTTAAAATTATGGTAAACAAGTATCAAGATTATTATTAATATTTTAGGGGAAAATGAAAAGACAATTAACAACCAAAGACAAAAGTTTCTTACATGGAAACGAAATGGCTTTTCATTTTGTTGTATAATTAATACCCCAGTTTAATAACTGAAGTATTACTTGAACTTGGAGAGTTTTTACAAAAAGCTTGTAACCAAATTTGAGTGAACTTAGATTTGGCAGAGTGGATTCATCATCAAATCTCTAGCAAAAGTACTGAGTGAAAGTCTGCTCAGGCTGTTCAAAACAATGGAAATCTAGCCAAGAAACACTAGTTTCTAGCTTTTCCTCATGCTACAAATATTTTTAGAAAATTGTCATTACATTGCACTATCTGGCGTATTTGTTGCATTTAACAGTATCATTTTTTATTGCAGTATTTTCTTAAATAGGCTAAATGAACCATGGGATGGACCCATCTTTTTTTTTTTTTCCTTTTAGAACTACATATAAACCAGATATATGAAAGTGTGTTAAATGCACAGTTTGCCTGAGGACAGAATGCCAAGAAGGTTATTATTAATAAATATACTTTTTGATCTTCATATAGGCTTTTAAGAGTTGCTTAAACTGCCATCTCAACTCCATACACAGAAACACTATACTATAGATACAGATATATATATGTATATGAAGGGTCTAAGGGGACTGAAGGACATAGGGGAGTGGTAAGGAAACTCAGAACCTCGGTTACCAGTTCAAATCAAAACCCTGTGTGTAGTGGTTGAACTGCATAAACAAACCAAACCAAAATATTTGTGAAGTGAATAAATGGCCACAGAGAAGTGTTCCACAATTGTGTCTACATTCACAATTATATTTAGCACCTGCTGGCAGTCTTCAGAGAACACCAGCCAAGAACCTACCTAGTGCTTATAGACGCTAAATGACCTAGGTCAAAAAAGCTGGATTTTGGTATCAGTGTTGGAGCACACTGTTGATAAAGAAATGTCAAAAGTCTTGTCTGCTTTCTGGAAAAGGGATGGGTTTGCATCCTTATATACCTTCACTTGAAAAAAAAAATGCAAACGTTTTTCTAACCAAGTCAGCAACAAATGTATTTTGCAACTATATTTGGTGTGCTGGACATAATATTAATGCAGTCAGTGAGTAAATGCATGCATGAAAAGAATAATAATTCTGATCTAAATTTGGAAACAAAAGCTACTCATCCAAGTTATTTAACTGAGTATTTATTATCTGCTTTGGAGACTGTTCTGACTACACTGTACTCTGAAAGTTGAAGGACAACATAATTCTGGTACATAAAAAAAACAACTTTTAAACTTATGTGGGACACAGCATTTTATTTTTTTTTTTAAGTCCTTCTGTTTGATACTTTCTTATTTTGAATCTCAGACCTATACGTTTCTCATGAAAGTCTCCACAAAGGTTTCCAGTCTGAGCTGTGATTACAGGCCTGGGCCATTGAGCACAACAGCAGAGAGATGGACTGCAGCACCCACAGACCCCAAATCACACTCCGCTGCTATACAGGACAGTCAACATCCCTTACATTATACGTATGTCAACCATTGCTTTCGTTGCCCTAAATAATACTGACAACTGAGATATCTGCAGGAGAAAGATGCCCCTACAGCCCCAAAACTGTCTGGTGTACATCAACGAGCCTGATCTTTACAGGAATACTTTCTTCACCCTCAAAACTGAAGCGATACATTTGACAGAAACTGAACCACAGCTGCTCCTAAAGTAATCTGACCAAGTCTTACAGTCAGTATCTTAGCTTTCATCTAGTTGAGAGAAAAAGAAGCCTCTTTAAACAATCCATTGGAATGGTATCATTGTAAAATTCATTTATTTGACTTCTGCTAAATACCATGTCCAGTAATACGGTGATGTAGGTTTGTATTTTACTTTGATATAAATATTATCTACCTGAAAGTTCTTTTTCCACCCTGAAACTACCAGGCTTGAAGTTTTAACAAAAAAAGCAGACTGAAAGCTTTCTCCCTCTCAAAATACCACTGAAGCGTCAAAGCTTTGCTACAAAAATATTGCCTCAACAAATACTCATCCAGTGACACATGCCAAACCCAATGCCATCAACAAGTTACACCTTTGCAAAACAAATAGACCTTCGGGAAAGTTTCTATTAATACAAAGGAGGATGGGGTTTGAAACTCACTCTTTAATATGGTGTACCTATGACAAAGAGCAATAAAAAGAAAAGCCAGGAAAAGGTAGTAGCAAACTCTCCATTTGCCTCTAAATCAACTAATTTTGAGTCTGAGAAGTCTTTCAGAAGGTGCAACTTTCAGAGTGGCTTGAAAATGAGAACCCCTGAAAATATGCTGAAAACTTACATATTTGCAAGCATATATGTAAATATATACACTGCAATGTTTCTTTTAATATGTTTCTTTTAACTCTAAGGTATACTTTTGCAACAATAACATTGAGAAGTATCTGAGTTAAAACTTGCAGAGCTTTGTTTCCATGAACTAGTTAAAAGCATATGATTTCTGCAGTGTAGACACACAGACTTCAAATCTGGTAACAGAACTGGCACTTACTGTGCTAACTACTTACTGTACACTTACAGCCCCTGACACAAAGAGTGTACAACCTAAAACAATTAAAAACACAGAAAAACAGGCTAAAGAGATGGTAGAGTGTTGGAGCACACATATCCCACTCTTGTGAGTACAGGAGTGTTTCTGAAGGGGTTTTCCGTTTCAATTGAGAAGAAAAATTTACACAGGTGGACCAAGGGAGAAAAGCAATGTTCTCACAGCATTAAAGGAAGGAAGAGAATGTATGTGAAAGTGATGAAGCATTAAATCACGGTAGCTTAAGAAAAAGAAAAGAAAAAAAAGGAGAATGCTAAGGGGAACAGAATGAAAAGGAACACTGATCATTAGGAAGAAAAATAAGCTATATGAAGAGGAAGGTGCTACCCAGAGGTGCAAGAATAAGTGCCCAGGAACCAGACTAAGAAGATAACAGAAGGAGCAGGCATAACAAGAGTCTGGTGGGATGCAAATGGTCTTGATAGGAAAGCTGATGTTAGTTCACCAACGCATGTTAATAACTAAGTGCTTGAAAAGCCTCCCTTTCCGGTAAAGCAAATTCCTCTGTACACTTGAGAAAGGAAACTGGGGAAACTTGCTAACCCCTGAAGCTTATTCTATCTCACTCTCACCCTATCCTCTTCAAATTACATATCTGTTTACCTTACATTATCTGGATTATTATCTGCAGTAATTAACAGTTGTTTTCCTTTTCATACATCACTATCACTGTTTTAGCAGGACTGTTCCTTGCTGCTGTATGGTTGGTTTCATGCCAGCTTTCAGAAAACTCCCTTTGCTTCTCCCCTTTCCAAACCTCAATATAAAACATTTCTTAAAAAATCTCCTAAAACATTAAAGCATTAGCATCAAAAGCTGACTTTCAATGGAGTTGGCCCAATAGGAATTGTACTCTTCTGTCAATAATGAGATGTAGCTTGAAATCTGCATACAGCTATATATTTAATAGTATTTGATATGGCCTTAGAGTAAAATAAATAAATAAATAAATAAATGTTGAAGACAGGGAACTAGGCTATACTAATGTCTTCCACTCTATTTCTGTGCAACCTGTGTTCCCATGTGTGCTAAGTCTGAAAAGCTTAAGTGCATCAGATGCCCCAAATTATTTGTTTAATGAAGAATGCTATTTCTCATATTGATAAAGTCACTTTTGGAGCATCACTATGTATTAAGAAGCCTAGAATCCACTCATGGAAAAGATTAGAAAATAATTATAGCATTATTGTCTACTTTTATCAAAACATGAGGAAAACTAGTATTTCCCTGTCATTGATGAACTGATGTCTCATACAGTTTCTGAGGTCAGCATACTGGAAAGTAAGTGCTCTTCACATAGAAGCAGATAGAACATCTGATCTCATAAAATAATAACAGAGATGTAACTGCATTTAGTAAGATTTGTTTAGAAACCCACAGACACACTACCATGAAAGTGTAATTTATTTATATTTTACTTACAGCAACAGCTTTGTGAGACAAAAGGGGAACAGAGCCATTATGCCAAACAATGTTTATAGTCAGTCCTTGTGAAAGACTGGAATCAAAGTTCCTGCTCTTTGTTTGTAACCTGGATGTCTGCAACTGCATAGGAATTGTTTACACTAGATTTTTTTCTATGTGTCGCATTAAGTTATTGTCTTTCAATTTTTTTAATGAATACTCTGATGCATATTAATGAATACTAATTATTCTGAGAAACCATTGATTATTCATTAAAGAAAAAAGTGAAGACAGGCATAATGGAAGCTGATTCATGCATTCAAATATTTCTGCCTCAGTCAAGACTTTCATCTGTCTGGAAGACGCACGAAACTTAGTACATGACACATTAATGTGACATGAAAAAAGAAATGAGCTCTATACCAGACCAAAATGAGGATCAGTGCCTGTCACTACTTCCAAAACCAACTTCCTTTTCAAGAAAACAGTGGATATACTGAGTCAACATTATATGAAACACTACTTTCAGAAATAATTTTCAAGGGGGAGGGATGGAGCAGGTCATGGCCTTGGGAGGTTTTTTTGGATGAAGAAATCTATCTCCATATTAAGTAGCTGAGCTTTTAATGCAAAATATAGTGCTATAAATTGTATTACAAACATTGGGTGATAACCAATGATAGTGATATTTAATTACAGTAAACCATATTAGCTGAAAAAAAGCAGTCCAATTAATTCACGCTTTTATAAACTGCCTAGGAGTTCTACATCTGTTTAAGATAGCAAGACTTGAAAACAATTAACTTCCCATTAATCTTTTCTCTGATATGACAGATTTTTAACACAATGTGTAAATTTTTGTGGGCAACAGGAAGAAAAGTCACATATTTAATACAATAGATCTCAATTTGGTCCCTTGAAGTAGTAGAAAAGTTTGGGTTGTTTACTAGCTCCTTTATAATATCTATGCTGTCAGGAGATGTAAAGTGTGGACTTGACTGAGACTATCAAATTCAGTTCACTTTAGACATTTTAGGGTGGATACACCATGGGTACACCAGGTCCTCTAACTAACTCCAGGCTTTGTAAGTATCCCTGACTTTTTCGTATTAATCATTTAATCTCTCAAGACAGCCTCCCTCATCTACTCTCTCTTTTTTTTGTTCCAGATAGAGATCTTCAATTATCAGTCTATTTCTTTTGGTATGTCACACTTTCTGCCCTCCCCTGAAAATTACATCCTCTCCCTCTTCAATCAAACACTTTTTTTCCCTCCAGTAACTACCAATTTAATCTTCTGACCACTTGTATTGAACCAGCAGCCCCTCTCACCCTTATCTTCCCACAGAACTGCTAAACCTGTGAAAGCAACTATCCAAACCCCACCAGCCTCTGAGTATACTGAGTATAGCATTACACACACCAGTCACAGTCCTCAGTCTGACGGTAACCTGGAAAGCTACATGCATATTCTTGACTCACAGCTCAAAAATCCCTTTTTGTCTCGTTTAAATGCCATGGGACTTGAAAGCCTTGCATCTACGAACTCCTGCTTGCGAAGGAACGACACTCCTTATCCAGAAGGAAGTTTTATCATAATGTACTTCTTCTTTGCAGCTGCTGTGCTTCCTCAAATAGATGTAGTAAGCACAAAGGGGGAAAGTGTGCTTGCCGCTTCTCCTCCCTTCTCACACCCCTGCAGGCTTCTAACATTTTTTTCAAGCTTCAGAGAACCACGGAATCGGCAGTAACTGCAGCCATTCATAAGAAGCTGCTTAAAACCTGCAGCCCTCCAGGGAGGAGTTCCAGGCTGGGACACTCGCCTCTGCCCCCAGCCCACTCCCCACACGCGGCTCCGGCTCCTTTGCTGCAGTGCAGGCTGCCAGTTTACTCAGTTTGAACTTTCCATGCAGAAATTCGGCATGATGCAGTCAGCCAGATAAAGCAGCACTTACCTTAATTGAAATCTTTTTTCGAGTAAAGCTGGAGCATCAGTCACATCAACAGTGATTTGGAGGTAATCTAAGTTCCAATCAACACCCTCCGGGTAGCTGCATACTGTTCTTTTTGTCGTTGACGGTGAACTCTTCACTGTCTAAAGGAGAGAGAGAGAGAAAGATAAGCTGAAATCCTCAGAGGCTCCTAGGGAGTGAGAGAAGAGGCACCAAAGCAATGTTTCTTAACATGAGCTTCTCAGCAAGCGTGCTCAGGTCTGGAAGATCGTGTAACTGCTGTGATAGGCTCCTGTCATGTCCCCTGAGCCGTGAGATGATCATTGACCTGATTAGCTCTGAACACTCCCTACATGCAGAGAAAGCACTGAGAGGATTGGTAGGTCGCAAGGGAATTGGGAAAGGCACCAGGGCCACTTGGGAATCTTCATTCTTCCAGACTAATGGATGTGCTGCAGCTGAGGCAGTAATTTGTGAGGAGGTTATGCACAATGTTAACCATCTGAGGACTTAAACAAATGTGCTTTTGCATGCTGTTTCTCAAGGTGCACCAGCATTCAACACAGGGTAGAGCTGAGTAATTAGAGGCTGATGTAGCCATTTCATAATATAAGGCTCCCTGTCTGAGATGTTCGGTAATCTGAAAGTGGATTCATACATTTGTCTCTGACCCTGGAGACAACAGCAGTTAATGGGTGGAATAAGTGACATTAGCATGGTGGGCTCATGTTTGCCCCCAGATGGCAATCAATCACCATGGAAAGAAAAAGAAAAGATCAACAAAACCGAAGCAGACTAGAATTATTTCACAAGTGTATGTGGCAATTTAAATAAAATGTGGAGAAAGAATGCCAAATTCAACACAGAGATAAAATCAGTAGCAAAGCACAACCATGTAAGTTCTCTTTTACACTTGCAGTAGAGGGAAAAAACCCAACAAGGAATGCATATAAAGGACCTAATTTGCCTTTCACTTACAGCAATACAAATAAATCTATTAAAGATGACAGTTTAAGTTTAGATGGGGAAAGAAGCTGTTAGCTGTTTTAGATCCTAGGGTATGAAGAAAACTACATTTTTGTATACCAAGTACTCAGCCTCATGTGGTCAAATGAGTTCAGCCAAAGTATGTCAACTTTTATGACTACCCTCATAAGCTATTTTTCTCCTTGGAAAACAATTAGGGCACTAGCCAGTTGACAAAATTTTCATTCAGCTTTATCTATGGAAATATGAGTTTGTGACTAAGAGAGGAGTTCACAGAGTAACATACTTAGTAATGGTGGTCTGATGCACCAATAAAAAAGGATAAAGTTTTATTTTGATAAAAGCTAAAGAAGATTTGGAACCTATAGTAGCAATGTTAGTGTATATGCAGTTATTGTAAGTTACTCTATCAATGCTGAAACAAAGATATTAATAAAAATACAGTGACATTCTTAACCATATTTATTTATTTGGGTCTGTTTTTATCCACTTTTCAGGTAGATTACTATAATTATATTTGAGTAGGATAAGCAGCCAAGAAAGCAATTTTTAAGTTGTTCAGCTAATGGCAGAGGAAATGGATTACAGATTTACTTTCTGAAAGCATTCACAGCAGAAATCTTATTATTACAGAGAAAACAGTATCATGTGACTTAGATCACTCAGAAGTAACCATAAAAGTTTGAACCTCCACATGATTTAGCATGACATAGAAGACAATGATTTCTCAGCCTAATTCCAGTCACCCTCAGGGTAATGCCTAAGAAAAAGGTAATAAATTGAAGTGTCCCATGTTCCTACTACACAGTCCAGCCTTTCTACAGACCAACTTTTCTACTCTGACAGTGAGTATACAGTTTTCTATATAATTTCTATATAATGCTATATAATTATAACTATATAATTTTCATGATCCTCCTCTGGAAGTGTCTTTCTCTTCACACCAATAAAAAGCTCCTCCATATGAAAAAATATGAATAATAAGATTGTCTGTGGCAGAAGTTCATATTCAGACAGCAAAATTTTTAGAACACATCTTATCTTTTAATATGATTTACATGCTTGTCACCCAGGGATTCCTGTTTCACATGGGACTAATGGAAACAAAATAATAATTAATCAAATTAGCAGGTTTTTACACACACTAATATAAACATAAACACATTATTTGCCTTAACTAAATGGCTTTCATGTGTCAAGATAAGGTGAGCTGTCACTATAACTCTCACTGAGAAAGAGGTTGCTTTCCTTATCAATGAATTTGTACCTCAGAATGGGCAGCAGGTTATCCCAACACTTATGATCTTATCTGTTCTGACATGGCATCCCTCATGAAACAGGTAATCCACAGACACACACTGTATTATTTATGATTTCGAATACAATGAAAGAAATTAAAGATGAAAAAGACCTTATTAAGACAATTTTTTTTGCCATTCCTGAAAGCTTTCAATTTACAGTTACTTGCTGTTTTGTTTAGCTGAGACCTAACTATCACCAGCCCAGAAATTTTCAACACGTTTCATAAACGACCTTTCCACAACCTAAGAGATCTTCATGTCAGGAATGCTTCTGTCACTATAGCCTTTTCAAATCTCTTTGACTATTTTTATACTAAAAAATTCCACTCTTCTAATATAGATTGTAATCTTTCTCAGTTAATATTCTGTTTGTCTTTTTAAGGTTTAAAACTCAACATAGTATGTAACAGAATTCTTTTAATTGCTTCTTACCACAAGTAAAGGTCTAAAAAATAAACCAGTGGGTCCAGAAAAGGGACTGAATCATGATGTGACAAAATTTGAAGTGACAACATGATTTAAGTTTCTGCAGAAACAATTGGAACTTACTGTTGACTTGAACAATTGGGTAAGAAACTGGCATTTTAAATTCATTGTTAACAAAATGAAACAATAACTTGTGTCACTCATACATCTTCCTGCATTTTAAATAACAGAAGCAAAGTCAGTTGTCTTGGGTCCTATTCCCAATCTTAGACATAAATTAACATTTTTAATTCAGTTCCTATGGACAGAGGTTGTTTGGAACAAAGAAATCAGTCCCTTCTCAGCTCTTCATACTTACACAAAGGGGACAGTACATTAAACCAGTTAAAAAAAAAAAAAAGTGCCATAAGACATGAGTGTAACAAAGAATTATAATATACATGTGTGAGGAAATTTTTAAATCACAACAGGATTTAAAAAGTACACAAAAGAAAAAATTCTTTGTTTCGGGATTGTTCCTCAATAAGAAGTAAAAATATTACCTGATGGGCAAGACAAGATACTAACCATGGGGGAAAAAAATCCCCTGCCAACTAATATAAAGTAATATTAAAAAATTTAGAAAACCTTTACAGTATCATTCCATAACCCATGTTATTTTTACTGTCAAAGGTAATGATGTCAAAGGTAATTGTTGCTTCATTGAAAGATCAGTTGAGTTGGTTTGGGTTATATTTTAACAGATTAATAGCATTCTTTAAAAGAGCTGTATTTCCTAAATTGGTCATTTGAATGGACAGAATCCCAAAATAAATACAGAAAGTGATACTTTCAGAAAGTGTACTTACACAGATTCTTACACAGAAAGTGTAAGTTTCTTAATATTCAATACAAAGATCATCAGTTCAAAGACATGAACTACTGTGGGAAAATACATCACCATGCATCAATGTAAATTCAATACAGAATAAAAGACCATAGAAGAACACTAAGAAAAGTGATGGAATCACCTCTATGCTCATATATTAACAACTTTTCTGCTGGGCTAAATTACACATCTGGTAGATTGCCTCAGCTCTGCTGATGCTCAGGAACTCAATGAACTAGAAGTTCATCGTACCTTTACTCATAGTTTCAACACACAGAATTATTCTTTTTCTACATTGAAAAGGATCCTTTCATTTGAAAAAGATATATTATACACAATGTACTGAAAGCATTGATTTGTTCAGTAATTTCTTCTTTTTTACTAAGTAATTAACAGAGGTATTGTCTGCTTCTTTTTTTTCGGATGGAAAAACAGTAACTAGAAATCAGGTGTGGAAATACTCTAGGATAGCAGCAAAATGAGCAGAATAAAAGACTATAGAAGAGACTGAGTAAAACCATATTTCTAGTTGATCACTCCAGAGAAAAAGTCGTAATAGATCGCTTAAAGAAGAAAAAGAAAACCATTTGAACTTTCACAACCTTGAGATTTTCTGCACTTTGGCAACCATTTTTTCCCAACAACAGCCAGGGACAACCAGGCTAGATAACTCAGTAGTATCTGACAATTGCCATGCATTTTAGCACTGAAATTTTACTTTCATCGTCATTAATTTCAAAAGGACAAGCTGAGCAAATTGAACTCCAAAGTCTCATCCGGCTTACATCAGCATAGCTGCATTGATTTAAGTGGAACTGTACAGCAGATTTATAAATTAGTGTGATCTTATGTAAAAGCAGTACAGTCTGTCATCAATTAATATTACACCCGATTCCAAAGATCAACCTTCCAATATTTTATTTTCAATTTTTTTTTTCCAAACTTTCTGGCTACAGTGAGTACAGATAACACAGGAAACTTGTTTGCGTCTAACAAAAAGTTTAATTTTGAACATTCAGTGCTATAGTTCAGCATCTTGTTTAGCAGGGTCTGGATGTTGAGTTAAAAATGTGATCTGCATGGAAAGAAACAGCTGAATCCTAGCCATGCTCAGTGGAAAACTGCTTACTTAATCAGAATTCTTGTGGCAACTCTAGAGGCTCAGACAAATTCAAAGCACTTTTACTCTTATCTGGCCACTGCTCTCACTCTCAGTTTAGCATTAATAATCAGTACCATTCTTTTTACTTAGGCCAAACTTCCAAAGATAACAAAAGTAGTACAGCATATTGCTTTAAGACATTTCTGATTACAATATGCAGTGTACAGTTTGAGCTTTGTTGTACACTTTAATTAAGCAAGGTTGGTAGACCGAGACATTTCAATGTTGGTGCTGTCTACTTCCTTGGAAGCCTCCCCATAATGCTGGACAGACATACTTAGAAAGCACAAGTCGCCCTGGATTTAAGTAAAGGTCCACAAAATGCATGCAGAAACAAATTAAAGTTTTGGACCATCCTAATACCACAGTAGAACAGTTCCAAAGGGTAAGGAGAGTGGGAAGGCTGATGGTGACACCATTCAGTTCTGGAAGGTATTAAGATTGTTCTTCCCAAGAGTAGGGAACTTATGGGCTGAGATAGTGCAGAGCCTTGTGAGTGAAAGAAAACATGGAACCACAATGTTTTATGGATGCATTCACATCTGGTAGAGAAAAGGGAAATAAAGGCAGAAAGAAGCTGTGCAAAGGAAACAGCCCACCACTGTTTTGATTATGCCTCCTCAATTTTCCTACCATCTGAGAAAAGTATAGTTTGTTTCACAGAGGAATATAGTTCATGTTCATACACCAAGTGAATTATGGTTGACAATAATTATAAAGAAAGAAACAGAGTGGACGGTTATTTGAATATATGTGTCTGCAAAGCTATTTATTTAGAGGTATGTATTGTAAAGGCTGTTTTGTTAAAACAGAATTAATTCTGTTCAGTCTGTTTGGTCTGTCTTTCTGTATTAACTGAGAAGCTAATGACTACTAGAATGTATTCTATAGGACAGCGGAAATTTTACATACCAAGTTAGTTTATCTCTGCTAAAAATTTTCATCAGTAATACATCTGTACAGTTCAACTGAAAAGAAGTTACACAGCTGTAACGAAGGGCATGGCTTTGCAGCAAAGTGTGACATGTTATTTCTGGTCTGGATCTCCTTTTTGCTGGGGGCTATAGACCCATTTTAGGCCCAACAGCAAAAACAGGAGCACACTGCAAGTTGCACCACAGGAGCAGTGTGGGAGACATAATGACTCACGGGCATCCTTTCTAAGGTACAATTCTTCCCTTGCATCCTTCTTGCTCAGGTGAAGGGAACAGTGTGATTTGTGGTATGACCTGTCTCAGCAGCAATTTACAAGAACTTCCCAGTAAAATCTGTCTGTTTGCTCCCTTTTGCCATCCACTTGTTTTAGCATGCAGGGATAGGGGAGAAAGGATAGATAGTGCAGAAAGTAGTGAGCAGGGATGCAATATACTGCTTGTAACCACATAAATATATTATACCTATCCATTAGCCTCCATGTTTCCATCTGTCTGAATAAGAAGGGGTTGCTCGTCCTTGTTGAAGGGGACAAAACTGAAATACAGTTTACTCTTAGGATTCTCCCTGGCATTTTTATAGCTGAACCCTGCTCTGATACTTACTCAGACTAATACTATAAATCTAACACACTCTATGGGCCACATTTTTAGTGTTATAAAACATCATATCTGTCCATTTTTCAGTAGAACCACAGGGTTTTATAATGCCTAGAGAAAATCAGGTCTTAGGAGGTGACAACAGCTCTGCCTGAGATTGTTCAGACAAAACTGGTTTCTGGAAAAGCTCAGAAGTAGTAACAAATAAAACATGAATTAAACCAAGCTTCCCAGCAATCCTAAATTGCATGTCTCTCACTATTTTTTAGTCTTTGGAGAATTATTCTTTTATTTTTCTTTTTTTTTGTTTGTTTGTTCTGTTTTGTTGTTTATTTTTAATTTTAATCTGTTGTGGCTTTTTAATTATTTAAAAATCTGCTTTATCTCTTCAAGTATTTTTCATATACTTGTTCTCTAGGCATATGAAACATCCTGTTTCTTACCTTAACTTGTCCCTTAATAATGTTTCTTCCTGCACAATTCCAGTACCACAAATACTTTCTTTTTTCTCCAAGGATTATTTTACCCATCTTTCTTAACATTCCTCCTTCCTTGTTTTCTTGCTCTCTTTTTGTCAGTCTTAGAAGGAAAGGTATTCTTACCCTTTTCTGGCAGTGTTAGAATAGATAGATAGAGAAGGAGAAAATAGGGGGAGAATATCAGCAGCATTTTTTCCATATACACATGAAAAATTCTTATATAGGAAAAGGAATGAAGTGCTGACAAAATTGCTTTTAACGTCACATTCCCTCAACTAGTGTTCAGGAGGAGCTGCAAATGCTGTAAAGGAGCATGACTGGAAAGTTTTAATTCCTGGTTCTCTCTCATTCTTCATGGTCTGAGGCAAGTTTTCTCTCAGTTAACAGACACCAGCACCTTGACTGTAAAGGACGACTTTCTTCTGCACAGTAAACAGAGAAGGCTTTACTACACTATAGAAAGTACCTGTAACATTATTTTTATGCAAAGCCCTGAAATAATAGGTTGATGGGAACAATGGCGAGACAAGCTCTCATTCAGAGTCAGCACTCTCCCTTCATGTGTGACCATGTTGGTTAGCACTTTGGCTAGATCCTGCTGTGGGGATACTCAAGCTCCATCACACTAAGATGACAGTGGACAGGAGGGTAAGGCAGTCCCTTATCCCAGTCTTCTGAGCAGAGTAGGACTTTCAGAGCCTTTCAGGAATGTAATTTAGTTTCTTCCATGTGCCTAATGGCAAGACCATTAGTCCCGAGAGGATTGTACTGCATCCAAGTGTCTAATAAATGCCTTTCATGATGTAAAGAAACTGAACTGCATAATGTATATAGATCTTATTTTTGGATACCAAGGAACATGAAGATTTCAATCTAGTATGTAGACTCTGACACTAATTAGCAGGACCTAAGCCTGTAGAGTTCTCTTCTTGTTTGTGCCACTCACATCATTAACCCTTCCAATGCCCTCCTATTGCAGACAACATGCTACATATTACTAACCCATTCGTTTGTTTATCTATAGTCCATAAAAAAAATGTGAACAAAATTATTGCTTCCTTCCACAGAGCTGCATGTTATTCCTCATCTGCCTGTTTTTGATTCTATCCTGCACTTCAAAAACATTAGTCTCATGGGCCTTTTTGATTATCGGGTTTCCTAAGACTTCCTTTAGATGATCAGCAGAGATAGAAGAATGAAAAGTCACTGAGACAGAAAACTGTTGTCTTAATTGTTCCATCTCATAGTCATTATTTCCAATGGGGTCTATCAGTGCCAGCATTGTAAAAGCTCAGAACACACAGAATCAGATCATGATACAAAATGTGACACTCAGCTGGAGCCAGAAGGAAAGTAAAGCAGAAGAGGAGGAGAACAGAGAAAAAAATAGTCTCCTTAGCTCAGGCAGCCCAAACAAAACCTGTGTCTCAGCTGCAGCCCTTTCACTCAGGAGAGCAGAAACAATGTTTCGGCAACACACACTTGGACATCATATCCCACAGAAGGAATAAAGAAGTAGCATCTTAAACTCTACTTCACTGCAGCTTGCTGCCAAAAACCAGTACAGAGCAGGCTGGAACAGAGTTTCTTTAATACCATCTTGCTGTGGAAACATACTGGAAGAGAACATGCTTCCAGAGAGCACAGCCACATTTTACCTCTTTTTAAGACAATACAGTTTGAGGCAGTTGGCTAAGAAATACAATTTGGCCTCCAGTGGTTAAACTGAGTAGAGTTCTCTAGCCACAGAAGACAGATGACTCATACAATACATTAAAAAAAATTGTTCACTTTAATAATTATATCTTTTCTGGACAGGAAATACCATTATGTGATCATACTCATTTTGGGCCATTAGCCTCTCTTTCCCCTTTTTCTGAATCTAGAGGAATAAAAAGTGGCTTCATTATAGCACTAGGAAATTACCTCCCTTTTGGGGGGGGGTTGTGGAGAAGATGGTGTTATAATCACAATACAAAGTTGAGACAGTAGGATATTACCTTAAAATACTTATTCTCAGTTACTCTCTCAGTTTCATTTGCATCTGTAATAAGTAGCATTTTTAAAGACACTCATGTATATGGACTGAGAGCAGAAAAATTTGGAAGGCAGAAGGTATTGGCCTCACTTCCGAACTTCGTGAGTGGCATTTTCTCTTGTGGTTGAAAGTTGTGATTTGTGATTGATATAAATGTGTAATATTAATGCTGTCTGTTAAAAACTTGTATGTGTATAGTGTCCTAAGTAAATGCCACATATTCATTCCTGTTAATTTCTCTCTTTACAAGCATAGCCAACTAGTCTGTGTTCAGCTATCTCCAGAACCATCTATGCTGATTATTAATCAGTTTGCAGAAACTCTGTATCTTTTTTCTCTCCCTACTGATGAAGACACTTCTGAGAATAATAATTACACTACTTAGCCTTTATATAGTATTTCTTGTCTTTAAAGTGCTTCACAAATATTAATTCACTAATTAATCTTCCCCAAAGCTCAGATTACTCCCATTTTAGAGATGGAGAAGCATTAGCAGAGAGGGCAAGTGACCTGCCTGAGGCTATGGAGAGTAGAGAAAGGGGAGAGGACTAAGGGGAAAGATGTTTATCACTAGAAAGAAATGGAGGCAGATGGGACAATTATGATGATGGTTCAGCAAATATTCATAAGATTCCAGTGAAGAATTTACCATAACACCGGAGGGAAGGCAGTGCTATCCCTACCATGTATTATACGGTCACTCAGTATGCCAAAAGATCCACAAATAACAAAATTGAACTAAAAAATAAAGCATATTGTGCACTTCAACATTTTTTTAAAAGCAAAACAAAGTGTGTTCTTAGATACTAGCAAAATCTTAAATGTAATCAGAAGCACAAAACTAAGGTAAGGATAGTAGAAAATTCTAATTTATTGGGCATCTCCTTTGATGTAGGGCTATCTGTATTGAAAACTGGCTCAACTAAATGCAAAGGCTGTCCAATACTAGTGGCATTTATTCAGTTGGGATTTTTATGCCTGGGTTCATTTTGCATCTATGGAGTCTGACAGAAAGCATACTATCTGTAACACTAGATCTAGAGCTCACATTTAGTTCAAACTACGTAAGAAAATAGACTTGCTTCTTAAACCTTGTCTTTTCTGCTTTCCAAATAACCTCTTTTCAAACCTCTAAGTACCCCACTTAATTTTTTAGGGTTTTTTTAGTTTTATAATAAAATGATTAATGTTTGTTCCAGTTGCACTTGATGCAGATATTGACAATTTGTATATAATACTGTATTGTGTTGATCAGTGATTATAGAAACAAGGTGGTGAACAATCTATATCCTCTCATTTTCAAAACTCTCATGCTACACTGATATCCAAGAGTACAGAAAGCCTTGGTAAGAATGAAAAGGAGTGCAAAAAGCCCCTGTTGATTCCCAACACTTGTGTAAGGTACGTGCTGCAAGGTCCAGTGCTAAAAGTGGAGCTCCCATTCCTGTACCCTGTGCATTTCTCTCGCAAGTTATCCGCTTGTCTGGAGGAACACTTAGAAGGAAATACATTTCCCTAGAGAACAGGTATGCCTATTCTGTTTCTTGGAAAATTACTTGCTTACCAAGCTCTAAGAATCATCGAATCATAGAATGTATGGGGTTGGTAGGGACTTTTAAAGGTCATCTAGTCCAACCTCCCTGCAGTCAGCAGGGACCTCTTTAACCAGATCAGGTTGCTCAGAGCCTCATCAGGCCTGACCCTGAATGTCTTCAGGGATGGGGCCTCCAACAATTCTCTGGGCAACCTGTTCTAGTGTTTCACCGCCCTCATAGTAAAGAACTTCTTCCTAATGTTTAATCTAAATCTCTACCCTGCTGTATTTAAGGTCATTGCCCCTTGTGCTATAGCTACATAACCTTGTAAACAGTCCCTCCCCAGCTTTCTTGTAGGCCTCAAATCTGAGAGAAAACTATTATTCCAAAACAGAATAATCAAAACCTATCTTTATTTGCTTCTGGAAGATTTTGAAAGTAAAAATCATAGTTTTCTCTCTTTCTTGATTTCTACATCCTTTTCAAAATTGATTCTCTGTGTAAAACGTATTTAAGACCTATTCAGGAAAAATTTACCTGTAAATAACAATGTGGAACAAAGCCTTTATTGACACGATTTTGATGTCACTAATACAACTTTCTCATGGCTTCAGCTTTGCTGCCACTACACATGCTTACCAATCCTGTCACTGACAACAGCAAGAAACTTATCTATGATCTGAAATTTTGTAGCATTGAAATTGGAAAGAGCTTCTGCAGCACATTGTAATCAGGATGACGTTATTCAGTTCATTATTACATCCAGTGATAAAATTTTTATCTAGCTCCTGTGACACAATGGTTTTATGTTATGATAAAAAAGTAATGATCACAAAACTTTTGTAATAGATCATACATATGCATACAGGACTGATGAGGAGGCTGCTCAATAATGACACGAAGGTAACATGCCAGAAATAAATACTGCATTTTGTCTGTGAAGTTCAAGTAGGTTTGCTTTGCCTAGGCTAGCCCGTTCAGAGTCTGGGTAAGGCCACAGACAACTCTCGCAGAAATTCAGAGCACCATACAGAAAGAACTACAACAGACAGGAAAAGTGGCAAAGAAAACAAAAAGCCTGGCTCAGCTGTGATGTGGCTCAGCATGGAGGAGAAAACCTGGTTTATGCAACAGGCAAAAAAATGGAAAGGATACGGACCAAAAGCCCTGAGTTTCTTCCTACGTGAGTGCTACAGCTGCAAAGTTATGCATAAGCTGCTGCAGCTTCATCTTGTGTTCCCTTTCTGCAACATATTTCAACTCTAAAAGGAAAATTTACATGTCTACAAAATTATATGTGGAGGCTGCTGAACAAGGATGGACCTTAGAAGTGCTGGTTATAGAAACTGAATTATTATTTTAGGAACTAAATTCTTTTAACCAATTATTATTATTTATTTACTGAAATCTGTACCAAAAACTAAGCAGTGCTATGCAGTTCAATGCTGTAAGTTAAATGAGGAGTTATCAAGGTAAGGCATCTCTGGGTTCTTAAATGTTGGGACTTACAAGTAAACTAGCTTTACATATCTGCTCATCTTTAATTACATTTTTTTAATACAATCTGAATGTTGCTGATTCTAATATTTTGAATTACCTAAAGTTATTCTAGACTAGGCAGGAAAGTTTCAGTTTTATTTTTCTAGCTCTCTTAATTTTTGCATAGGCTTTAGCCTTGTATTCTTCAACCAGGAAAAAGTATGTAATTATTCTGGATGTCTTCTTTTATTGCTTAATTAAAACTATAGGAAATGGCATAAAGTAAACTCACTCTATCACATTGACATTTGCACAGCAGTACATTTGCAATCAAGTGAAAGCATATTTGTCCAATATAATTAATGATATAAGAGATACAAAATACTTATTTATTATTATATTAATAATAAAATATTAATAAGTTGAAGAAAAACAGCATAAATAATAAATAATCCTGATCTCCATGAACATGACATCAGGATAAAATTGCTTTAATTTGGTTTAGAAAATAATTAAATACAGATTTACACTCAGAAAATAACTTTACTGTCTTGTAAACAGTGGTAAAATACAAGTCTCAGAACAACCTCTAAGTAAGCACTTACATAATTAGAATATTGTAATAATGGATTATTTTACTATGCTGTATCATTGAGCTTTAATTCTGAAAATGCTACTTTTCCAGAGGAAAGTTTCTGTACCAATAAAAGTCTAGAAATCAAATCCAACACCTGAAAACAAAATTGAAAAAAAAGTGTCTGCATTTTGCATTGTTTATTTTTTGGAAAATATAAGTGTGAGATTAACAATAAATTCACACACATCACTTCTTCAAAACCCTGAATCTTCAAAACAAGGAAACAAAGAATAATGAAATAATGGCTAGGATGGGTCAGAAAAAATCTGCTGAGTATAACTATGGATCTAACACAACAGAGATTCATAGGCAATGTCAGCCTCAAATGACAGTCTCTAAAAGTATCTGTTGTTCTTTCAACGGGTTTTTACAGTGCTTCAGTCAGTCTCCCAATAAGTAAAATACTTACGCAAGTGGCCTTTCTAAATAGTTGTGCTGCTTTTCAAGTGTTTGGGGCTTTCCCGTTGTTTATGTCTACCTTCAACTCAACTTTTTATCCTTTATATCTAAAGTTGCTCAGATGGTAAATTATCTTCCTTTTTGTGTGCATCTTTCTCCAGACTGTTTTTGAAGAATACAGGAAAGCTAAGGAAACAATGATGACATATGTACCCTTTCATTTATGGCACAATGCTGTCTGTTTCTATGCCTCATTTTCAATAATAATATGCATATTCCCAGTCACTTTGCTTCTACTTGGTATTATATATATCCATTAGCAATCTTTTAATACAGGTCTCACACCATGAAGTTCAAGGGTATCATATTTTGTAAAACGTCAGACACAAATAATCATATTCCAGAACTTATAAGTGATTTTATCCTCAACATCAAGCAGCCTGGGAATGGTTGTAACTCAGACAGACATATCCTAATTAGCTCAAATGCCAGTAACAGCATATCAGGGCACAAAAAGCTAACTGCAAGCTAGCTGCCCAAATACCTCTTTTACAATATCACACCCAGCAAACAGTAAGTTTGAGACCAAAGGAACAATGCAGGATGTAACCCTCACATCCCATCAAAAATTCCACCCTATGCTTCAACTTGCTTCACTATGGTCTCAAAGAAAGTTTTTCCAGTGATTTAAGTGAGATTATTTACGTGAAATTTGTAGGCCAATACCTCACAGGCCAGACCTTGCATACATTTCTTCAAGAGACTACCCCTACTGATGCAGATAAGAGGCAAAAACATGAAATTAACTCACTATATCACATCTTAATGTTTCCATGACTGACTTCTGATGTCATAATCATGTTCATAAACATAGTTTACTCAAATTATACATGAATTATAACTCTAAAACGATCAAAAAGGCAGTGGTAATATATCTATACACATGTAATTAAAATGAGAAACTTTTTAACTGCTAGACTATGAGATATATGTATGTACACATAGATGGAATTACTCGTAGGAAGAAAAGGCATTATACTATATCCTAATCAAAGCCAAAGTATTCAGTTTTCAGAAGGTATGTTTTGGTGCAAATGTATTATTTTTCACAACTGAGTCCCACTGTAAAGAATGCTGCAACATTCCTGTATGCCTTGCAATATTGCTAATACTGCACAAGGTTCTCATAATGAGTGATTTATTTCATTGGGTTCACACTCTACCATAATGAATCATTTTATTTAAGCTAGCAATTTAGGCTACTGGTAGTCCATTATTAAAGAAGAATGTCAGTAAGTTTTCTACCACCTGAACAGAGACATATTTCACAGAATGAGATCTATCATTCTTGGCTGGCACTAGTTCTTCCCCCTTTGATTATTAGAAGATCATGGACAATTTGATAAGAAAAGATGACAAAATTTTAGACAGTTAACATTAGGTGAACGTAGTCCCACCAGTACTTGCCACAAGCTTTCTAGCTTTCTTTAGTTGAAGTGTAAAGAAAAAAATACTTATTTTTTTAAAAAGATAAATTCTGGTCAAGTGCTTTGTCCTTCTCTGTCAAGCTTTTACAGCTACATTCCTTAGCTTACCAAATAGACATTTCCAGAGTCTTATAAACTAATATCATACCATGTCACTTTACTACAATAATGATAATATATCTACAGTGCAAACTAACTTCAGCTAACAAAAACATGATGAAAATTCAAAGCATTTTTTACAGAGCGGAACTTCAGCATTAAGTTTCTCAACTTAGCTAATGCTATATAAGTACATGGTCAAACTTTTAAGCAAATCATATCCTTCTACAATTTACACTTGAAATAATTTCCTTATTTTTATCAAAGCAGTCTTACCCAAATTTTCATCTGTTTGTAAATATTTTTCCTCTATGACTCTGGCTGCGGGAAGGAGTAGAAGAAGATGAGGAATATAATTGCATAAATTTAATTTAAATATCTGAGATGTTCTATCTTGCTTGTCATTAACTCTTTTCTTACAGGTATGCTCTTGTTACAGGGTGGATTTTCAATGTAAGAAATTAGCTACCCAGTCCCTACTGTTTCTGCCTCTAAATAGCCAGGAAGTACTGCTACGCTTGAGGTAAACCAAAAAGTAGGACTGGTATCAGTGGGAAGAGAATGGACACAGCCTGGGTGAGTTGCTGTGTTCCTTAACAGAAGAGGTTTATGCTGCAGTCCAATCATAGGATAAATCTGTTCATACAATAAATGAGAGAACAGCTGTGACAGATAATTTCACAGCTGAAAGTTCATGTCAGTCAGATGTAGATGTATGACAGCTATTCTGTAAACAATAGGGGCATTCCATGTTTGTTTTTAAAATTACACTGTAAATGCCTTATCCTCAATTCCTTGGGAATGCAACTCCCATACTTTATCATCTAACACGGCTGTTATGCAACAATTTCCTTTGAAGATCATGGTATCCACATATTCCACTTTCAAGGAAACAGCAGGTAAATGTTAGATCACATTCTCTTACCAACAAAACAAAGAAACCAGACCTTTACACTGAACACAATGTCTTTCCTGCTGAAAAAAAAAATTGAGATCAACTCTGTATCACACTAACAGCATCACTTAGTGAAGCACAGACACCTCCCACATAGCAAATACTTCCATTAACTACCACAGCTTTGCATATGGGACTCAGAAATTTTCCAGATATCAGCAATTCACCAATTAAAAAAATTGAAAGGTATCTTCAAGACAATAGGGGCACACTTGTCCACATTCATGCATCAGACACTTTCCATAAGTAATATACTCTCCACAGGTATCTTCACTTTATGCTTCCCTGTCAAGGTGCAAGGACATTTTTTCTCAGCGATATTATGGAGGACTCTGTGAACACTTCCCTTAGAAAACAGTGCAGAAAGCCACATACAGTGATTTGAGCCTTCAATGTTACACTTTGCATGCAAACATGTAACTCCATCCAAAACTAAAATTATAAGTAGTTGAAATGTAATTATTTTTTACTTCAGACAAAGCTGAAAACTGCCCTGAAAATTCTGAAATAAACTAATTTAAAGTATTTTTTCAATTTTTTCCATGATAATTCACAAACTGATGCAAAGAGTATGTATTTTTTACTTGAAATATAACCTAACTTTGAAGTCTTGTAACCTTGAAATAAAATTGCATGTCTTGCATGCCAATGTACTGTCAGTTAAATAAATTTAAAAGAAAACACAATTTGACCGTCTAATAAACATTGAGCAACTATGTGAACGAAAAGTATTTGATGCACAGACTCTCAGAGCATTAAAACTTAAATCAGTAATTTGAATTAAAGTAACTTTTAGGTATAGACCATGGACCTTAACTTTATATAGTGAGAAAGGAAAAATCTGGTCTATAACTTCATTATTTTCTGTTGCCAGTTAGGATATATTTATAGGGGAAAGAAACATCAATTTATTTTTGTTTTGTTTTTAAAAGACAAGTAACCCCTTTTGAGTATTTCAATGAATATCAGCCAAGAAGCAATGCTGAGCCTCTATATGAAATCACTGAGGCACATGGCATATTTCTTCATTACTCAGAAGTTGAGAAAGATGGGCAAGGCAAGGTAGCGAAGACAGTGGAAAAGCTGTTTAAATAATACCTTGTCAATATCTTATTTTCTGAGCCAATTATCCATGCATGCCTGCTATGTGAAAAAAGCAGGTATAGAAAATAAGTGGCATGCCTGGCTTGTCACTGTGTCAGCTGTTACCTTTACTGAAACTAACATAATTTTATTTTAATTGCATTTAATAAAGTAAATATTGTCATCCCAGGGAATTCATATTACATGCAAATTTTTAATAAATACATTAATTCAAACTTTTCTCTCAGAAAACATATGCCTAAATGAAAACGTTTTGAAATTAGATGCTCTTATAATTTGTTCAGACAAGTTGTGGCTGGTTGACCTTGGCTGGATGCCAGGTCCCACCAAGCTACTCTATCACTCCCCTTCTCTGCTGGACAGGGGAGAGAAAATATTAGAAGAGGCTTGTAGGTTGAGGTAAGGTGAGGGAGAGATCACTCAGCAATTACCATCACGGGCAAAGGAGACTCGACTTGGGGAAATTAAACTAATTTATTACCAATCAAATAAAAGCAGGATAATAAGAAATAAAACCCAAATCTTAAAACACCTTCTCGCCACCTCTCTCCTTCCCGGGCTCATCTTTACTCCTGATTTTCTCTACCTCCTCCTTTCCAGCAGTGCAAAGTGGTCAGTTCATCAAATACTGTCTCTGCCACTCTTGCCTCCTCCCACTCTTCCTCTACTCCAGCTTGGAGTCCCAACTATGTGAGACAGTTCTCTACAAACTTCTCCAGCATGGATTCTTCCCATGGGCTACAGTTTTTCACAAAATGCTCCAGCATGGTTCCCCCATGGAGTAACAAGTCCTGCCAGCAAACTTCCTCCATTGTGGTCTCCTCTCTCCATGGTCCACGGGTCCTGCCAGAAGCCTGCTCCAGCACAGCCTCTCCATGGGGTCACAGCCTCCTTTGTCATCCACCTGTTCCAGGTTGGGGTCCTCCATGGGCTGCAGGTGGATATCTGCTCCATCATGGACCCTCTAGGGGCTGCAGGGGGACAATGCCTCACCATGGTTTTCAGCACTGGCCAAAGGGGAATCTTTGCTCTTTTGCTCCGAGCACCTCCTCTGCTCCTTCCTCACTGACCTTGGTGTCTGCAGTGCTGTTTCTCTCACATATTCTTACTCTTGTCTCCAGCTGCAATTGCACAGGTGGTTTTTTTTTTTCCCTCTTCTTAAATAAGTTATTACAGAGGCACTAATACCATTGTTGGTGCATGGGCTTGGCCTTGGCCAGTGGAGGGTCTGTCTTGGACCCAGCTGGCATTGGTCTATTGGACATGGGGGAAGCTTCTGGCAGCTTCTGATGGAAGCCACCCCTTGTAGCCCCCTACTCCCCTCCCCCCCAAAACCTTGCCAAGCAAACCCAATATACAAGGTAAAAGTGTACTGGAATCTCCAATATTCTCATCTTAATATTCTTATTTTTTTACATTTGATGTTTTGTTCTGTATTGTACTTTAATTGCAATTATAAACTATTTAAGAAACTGAAATAAAAATAAAGTAGGTTTAGGATTTGGAGATTTTTAGTTTCTTTTAAAAATAATTCCAAAGTTTGCTTATTAATTCACTCCTAAGTAGATGAAATATAAATCCAAAATAGGTTTCATCTTGATTTCAGTTAAGATTTTTCCCTTCTTATCTGCATTGTCTTGAAATAACAGATGCAATTTCAACTGCAAAGACACCCATGGCTAAATTCCCATTCACTTAAATAAGGTCAAACTTTCACCTTCCAATGCTTATAGTTTGTCTTTTATGTCCTTCACTGTAAGCACTAGGCACTGGGTAAATGAAGGCAGCAGAATTAAACAGAGATGGAATTGGCATTAATAAGATTTCCTGTTGTTTACCTGAACAGTACAGTGTGGTTATGTGGAAATAAAAAGGTTATAATGAGAGTAAAGCATGGAACAACATGAATTCATTCTTATAACAGTGATTGTAATGTGAATGGGACATTGTACAAACAAAACCCATCCCATTACATTTTAAGGAATTTAATCGTATCTCCATTTAAAGCTGCAATATACTTTACTCTTACTGTAATAAATACATTCACATAGATTATGTGCAAATTGAAGATAAAGAGGGGAAAAAAACCTCATACTGTTCACTATTTTTGATCTCCCCATCTGTCACTGTGCAATATGTGAAGCAACAGATAATATCACCTTTGTATACAACCCCAACTCAGTACTGATAACTCCATTTTCAATTACTAATGTTCCATTTCCAGGCACATGAAGGTGAAGAAGATGATCAAGAATAGTCAGCAGGGATTCAACAAGGAGAACTCATGATTGATCAACTTGATAAACATCTTTGGTCAAATGCCTGACTTGACAGCTGAGAGGAGAGCAGTGGATACTGTCTACCTTGACATCAGTAAAGATTCCGTAAGATCCTCATAGAGGAGGTGCTGAACTAAGGACTGGATTAACAGACAGTGAGTGAGGTGGATCAAAAACTTGCACAACAGCCAGGCCCAAAGGGTAGTGATCAGAGGCACAAAAGCTAGTTGGAGGTCAGTAACTAGTTAAGGGAAAGTTCAAAGAAGAAAAGCACAAGTTCTGCACCTGGAGGGAACAAGCTTATGCACCAGCATAAGCTGGTAACCGACCGTTCAGCTTTGCAGAAAGGACAGCTGGGAAAAGCAGCTTTGTGTAAAAGGACCTGTGGGTCCTGGTGGACACCAACTGAAACATGAGCCAGCAATGAGTCCTTTACAGCCAGGGTGAACAGTCTCCTCAGCCATTTCTTTGAGGCCAGCTCTCTCCAGGATAATTCTATGTAGCCAACACTACACCCGTCAGCAGATGCCACTGGTCCTCCCTGCTGCACAGCGCTGTGTCAGTCCTCCCCAGTGCACACCAAGCTCCGCAAATTATTAATGACTAATTAACAATGAGACAAAGGCAACAACAAGAGATAGGCAACTAGATCAACTACAAAACTACAACTAAATCATTACTTAATCATTCCTTGTTGCACAGGGCTGAAAAGGCTGCTGGGGTGGTGGGATGCTGTGCCCATAAACTGGGGCTAACAAAACAGCAGGCTCTTCTGACAGATGTCTGGCTTCCTCCTTCATGCCCGGAGCTGCCCCCAGAGCTGCTTCCCCCCCTGCTTCCTGCTTGCCTCCTTGGCTGCTCACCCCACTGCCTTCAAGCCTCTTCTTCCTCCCCCTAGTGCAATGTGTACTGCAATGTGTACCTCAGGCCAGGTGGGAATGAGCTTGCTGGCTGTCTCCCCTCTGCCTCCTGTGAGGTACCACTCATCACCACACACTTGGGGCTCCCTGAGACGCCACACAGAACCCCCACCAACACTCAAGGGCTTTGCAGAGCTGACTGTGCGGTGGGGAGAACCAGAGGCATCTGCTCACCCACACAGAGTTGTCCCACATAGAGCCAGCTGCATAGAGTTGGCCTGCGGACAGTTGGCCATGTAGAAATGGCCATCCAGAATTGGTTGCAGAGAGTTGGCCAGAGAGACCTGTTCCTTTCCACACCTGGAGTACTAGGTCCAGTTCTGGGCTCCCCCACACAGAAGAAATATGTAGCTATTGTAGAGAGTTCAGTGAAGGGCCACAGAAATTATTAAGGGACTGGAGCATCTTCCATATGAGGAGAGGCTAAGAGAACTGGGCCAAAAGGTTCAGGGGGATCTTTTAAATGTGCATAAATACCTGAAGGGAGGGTTCTTTTTGCTAGTGCCAAGTGACAGGAACAGAGGCAATGGGCACAAATAGAAATACAGGTTGTTCCCTTTGATGATAAGAAAAAACTTTTTCGCTGTCAGAGTGACAGCACTGACACAGGTTGTGAAGAGAGCTTGTGGAGTCTCCATCCTTTGGAGACATTCAAAAGCTGTCTGGACATAGTCCTGGACAACTGACCCTAGGTGGCCCTGCCTGAGCAGAGGATTGGACCAGATGACCTCCAGAGCTTCCTTCCAATCTTAACCATTCTGCAGTTCTATGAATTTTAGGTATTGATGACAATGTCTTCATAGGTGTGACCTAAGAAAATTGAGGATCAGAATGCCAATATGCTTTCATTTTGCTGACACATACATAAAAAATTACATTACATTTATTTCATTTAATGTTGTTTTTGGAAGAATGAAGGACCTCAGGTTTTGGTCCTAAAAAGAGTGAGATTTATCAAGAGTATTTCATACCAATACGGTCAGTTCCAACAAAGGGATACAGCAATTACCAAAAATAATACTGCAAGAACAATTGCCTTTAAAAAGCACACAGAAAATGTAATTTATAAAAACTGAAATACATAAATAATTTGTTGTTTATATATCCACAAAACAGGGAGATCTTAAAGCAGGAATTTCTTTCAGGGTTAAAGTATAGCAGGGTTAAAATACTAGGAGCTGGATTAATATTAATCTAAATTCAAGATTCTCCCAATTGTGGCCTACAAACAATACCTGAATTACATCATTCTGTTTTGTGACTTTCCGCAGCAGCAAGAGATGACAACATGACATTTTTTAATAACCCTGCAAAAGTGGCAAGCATAAAGCATTCCAGTACAGGAATGGTTTAGGTCTTGAGGCAGCAGCATAACTAAAAACAAGGACAAGATGCTGTTAGAACACATATTCAATGTACTCCAAAGCCATTATTTTTTAAAGCAGATAGGATATCTGTGCTAGTCTCCTGCAGCTTTACTGTGTTGTTTTCTTATTTGATGTTTCAAAAAATGTTGTGTGGTAATCAAAACCCCCAAAATTTATCTGTATCCTACAAGCGCTATCCATGTATAATACAAAGGTATGTGTATTCGGTATTTGCTACAATACTCAATAATCCATAAGTAATAAGCATTAAACCTTTCTTTTGCTTTTTGGACTTTCTTAAGAGAAATCCACAGGGCAGCGAAAGAGGGGAGGTACCCAAAAAGGGCACTGTAGTTCTGCAGTTACTTTGCTATCAGCATCCCAGCCAATGAGATCAGAGCTAGTATTGGTTTATTTATGAAGAGAAGCATTAGTATCTCTAAGCTGAAAAGGTACAACAGCTCAGCTTTCAATATGAAGACATGCATCATTTTCTATATCCCATTTAGGTGGCCTCAGGAGCAAGCAATGGCTTTTCGTTCCTAGGCATAATTTTAATTGTCTTCTACTTCACCTTCAATGGATTCAACTGACTTGCTGATACTCCTAGTATTAACACTGCAGTTGGTTTCAATCTGGTGGCCTTAATCTACTTCTACATGAGGGGAAAATGAGCACTCTATCATGTTAAACCTGACGCTGAGGTCCACTGATGATTCAGGCAAGGAATTGTCCTGATACTGTTTTCTGACCTTTGCATTACGTTTAAAAATAGAGTAAGCACTTGAAATTAACTTCAAACCTTTCAGCAGCCTCAAAAGATATTTCTGTGCTATTAAATTAACCAGTGTCTGTGAATGTTCCTGAGCACTGGGCTCAATCATTCATGCAGCAAAATTATTAGAGTAGTTTCTGTCACACTTGTGGCCTCTATGTTTTCTTTCCAGCTATTTCCATGCATTGCTTAGGAGGTAGTAAAGAATAACAAGGAGTTTGCATGAAAGTATCTTGTTTTGAAAGCTAAGGGAGTTTACTTACATTGTTGTTCTCTGTTCTGTGCTTTTTAGCCTCAATGTCAGAGAATCACAGAAACATAGAATGGGTTGGGTTGGAAGGGGCATTTAAAGGTCATCTAGTTCAACTCTCCTGCAATGAGAAGGGACATCTTCAATGCAGTAAGGCTGATCAGAGCCCCATCCAACCTGATCTTGAAAGTTTCCAGGGATGGGACTGCTACCATTCTCTGGGCAACCTGTTCCAGTGCTTCACCACCCTCATTGTAATGAGCCTGGCATGTTTAGTTTGTCGATATAGACAAAGTGACGAAGATCTGTAAGGAAAATTTCTCCTAATGATGTCCCATGGGGATTTCAAGTTAGGCAAAAGGAAGCTATCATGGAGATTGCATTATCTATGTTACATAAACTTAGAAGCAAATGTAAAAAAAAATTCTGCCTTTCAGGGCTGTCAGTCAGGCACTTACCTGAATTCCCACCTTTACTCATGAAAGCATGAAGTCTGATGTGAGGTGGCTGAGGGAACTGGGTTTGTTTGGTCTGGAGAAAAGGAGGCTCATGGGAGACTTCATTGCTCTCTACAACAGCCTGAAAGGAGGTTGTAGGGAGGTGGGAGTTGGTATCTACTCCCACATAGCAAGTGTTAGGACTAGAGGAAATGGCCTCAAGTTTTGAGAAGACAGGTTTAGATTAGATATTCAGATAAAATTCTTCACTTGTCAGGCACTGGAGCAGGCTGCCCAGGGAAGTAGCTGAGTCACTACCCTAGAGGTATTTAAAAAACATGTAGGCATGGCACTTAGGGCCATGGTTTAGTGATGGACTTGGCAGTGCTACGTCAACAGTTGAGTTTTATGATCTTAAAAGATCTTTTCCAACCAAAACGATTCTATGATTCCATCATTCTGTGATAGAGAAACACAATCAAAAGAAATTTTCAGCAATCCTGAACAAATAAACAATCAGTACTAGACAAAGATGCAATACATCATGACTGAAAAACTAAATCACATACTGTTTAATATAAGAAATCCACCAGACAATGGAAGACATTTAAAACACAAAGGAGAAACAAGTGGCTTCTAACTTTCACACCCTATGTCTTGTATGTATTCTTAGGCTGCTGAAGAGCACTTTACACTGTTCAGGCACTTTTTGCATTAATGATCTCCAGTTCTGAATGGTCTTTCTGGAAGTAGACATCCTCAAAATATGAGGGATCAGGGCTGCCAAATCCTGCATTTGTGTTTCATATAGACAAATGCTGAGGTACCATTTAGTCTTAAATTCAGTTCCTGGAATAGCTCACTTCCACAGTGTAATGAGGTGGGGTTATTTTTTGTTGTTTGTTTTTTCTCCTGATTCATCAAAAATCTATTTTATAGATGGCAAGCCCTGTGTCTGTTAGTCATTTAGAGGAAAATTACTAAAAAGATCAATTCTTTTTCTGGGTTTTTTGTTGGTGGTGTTTGTTTTTGCATCTTCAAAGAATGTTACTTACTATCTAACCACTATTATTACTGATTTCCATCCCATTAGTCAAGAGAGATGCCGTGTCTCCTAATGAAACAGAAAAGCAGAAAACCCTGCAACTCTTTAGTGCTTCAGCATGGCAGACAGTAGGATGGCAAATGAGAAAACGTTTTTAGATGTGTAAGAGCCAGATCCAACTCTTCTTACATGGGTCAGAAAACTTCCACTGATAGCAATTGATTTTGGATCTGAACCAAAACAAGTTAAGAATGCAATGGAGTGTCAATGGCTAAGCTGTATTGACTATTTGCTAAGTACTTTCAGATGGAAAATAACCAGATGCGTCACTGAAACAGGAGCTAACACAGAACTTTTTATTAACTCCAGTGGTATTTGTGCATCTTCATTATTTGGGAACAACACCTTCTGTAACAAAGACATTACTTACATTTTGTTGACTACAGCCATATCCTTGACATCAGTAAGTTCTAAGTACTAGATTAATGCTGGAAAACTACTGGCAAAATGGTTATTTTCCATAATCTATGTTGAAAACATTTCAATGCCAAACAATCTGAGGGACTCATATTTCATTATGAAAATGTTTTTAATGCTCACTTTCACCTCAATCTAGAAATTACTCGGGCCTTCATGGTGAGATAAATATTGATTCCTCTCACAAAAGCCTTTTTTATCTGCTACAGTAATAGTCATATTAGAATTAGAGTTATGCAAACCTCATTATTTCTGCTGCATAAGAAATGTGATGTTTCAACATTTATCTTTTCTGCCAAGACACAGAAGGAAATGGAAAGTTCGATTTTGTGAAACAGTCAAAAAATTTTCAATATGTAGCAAACTACAATATTCTGAAGTTCTTTAAATTGAAAAACTTCAGCCTGATTCAAGTATATGCAAAATACTTAATTTTGAACCTGGTCATTAGTAAAGTTTCTTTCCCTTGGTACTGTTTGTTTGGGTTTTTTTTCAAAGGAAATAAAATCTGGTAGTTTAATGCCCTTAACTTTTTAAAATGTAACCAAGATCAAATGACCAGGAGCACAAATAAAGAGAGATAACAGAATTAATCTTGTTTAAATGAACTGCTTAGAATACAGTATTTAATTTAGATTTTTCTGATATATGCTTGTGTCAAAATTAAAAGTAAAGGTTATGTGGAAAATCCTCAGTGACAAATTTGTTCCAACAGAAAACTTGTTCTGTAAAAAGTGAGGGTTTTTTTTGTTCCTAACTGTGATGCTAAATTATACAATATATTTATCAGAACTAGAATTTTAGAACAAGATGCTGGAAAGTCTAATTTTATTCCTCCCATTGACTTCTTCAATAACTTTGGTTAGCTATGTTTCTGTTTCTGACCTGGTTTATTTTCTGTAATGAATATTTTGTAAAGGAATTACATATAATTTTTTAAAGAAAAATATTTGTGATAAAATTGAGGTTTTGTTATCCATCTAGGTCTATGTGATATATAGAAAAAGTTTTGTATTATGATCTTTATTAATGTTTACATCTTATTAATAATATATTGTTGCTCATGATAACGTTAAAAATTTACTTCAAGCAGTTTTGTTTAATATTTGATGAGAGTATTCCATCTAACAGAAAAGATTACTTTAAATCAAGAAATACTTGTATGAGTGACTGCTATCACCCTTTGGATTCCATACTCGAAGTATCATCCTACCTATCAGTCTAAAAGTAATACCTCTAACTGCAAACTGCTGCTTTGGAGTCAGGCTGCAATTTGAACAGCTGACTCACTGTTCAGGTTCACTGCCTACCAAAATAGCCAGTCTTCTGTGGGAAACACTATCAAGAGCCTCTTGATTATTTTCAGGAAATTCATGAGAGCATCACACTAACAGTTTATAGAAAAAATTTCCTCCTTGTATGCCCCTCGGGATATATGTATAGAGTAGTAGTTTCACAGCAATAACTTCATTTCTAAACCACAACATTCCCAGAATGCCAGGCAAATTGGTCCTCTAAGCTTTCTCAAATCCTTTTCTTTGATTATATTCTCCTCCCAACTGATAACTTAGTTTAAAATATTTATCAAGACATGAAAAAAAACTCCGAGATTTACAGTGTACAATAAATAATAGGAAGATTATACATAAAGTGAACTTCAAAAATATGCTGCCCTCAGTTGCATGATAACAACTTTATTCTACTGTGTACTAGCTAAATCTCAATGGCAAATGTCACAAATTTTCCTGCAACACCATTTTCAACTGCACAGTTCCACCAGATCAACTATTACACACAACACAAAAACAATACATCTGTAAAAACCCTATATAAGATTATAAAACCATTTAGATATGTATTTATTGAATTAACATATCTTAAATGGAGCAGATGTGGAAAAAGGTTGAATGGAAGAAGGACGTTTCCAATCTGCACAGGTTCATACCCTATTCAGAGAAAGATTCCTAACCAAAGTCTGTTCCGGAAGTTTTTAAAATTAATTTCTACTGTGTCTTCCTTGAAGCAAGAAAAGGAGAGTATAGAGCTGTAGTCATGAGGACTCTGGTAATTCAGAGTGCTACCTGCTACGCATTGCTCAAACCCTTTCTTCTCTGAAAGGACAGGTAGATTTCTTTTAATAAACATTTCTTATCCTCCTGCTATTAGAAAAACTGTCTTGAAGTAAATGTAAACACTGAATTTTGCTCATAATTTGCACATTCACTACTCTGGATAAAAGAAAGACATTTCTGTTCTATCTCAGACTTACAGACCTATGATTCATGAAAGGAATGAATTTCGTGCTTACATCTTCTCTTGTCCTGGATGCTAGGAGACAAAAAGTATATTTGAATGAAAAATTTGTCAATCGAAATCAAATCTTAAAAAAAAACAACCAAACAAACAAATCTTTAAAATCGAAGTAGACCTACAAGTATCATAAATCAGTAGTAAGTAATTATTTTAGGTGATCAGCCTGAGTTCTTATAGTGAACAGAATTGCGTTCTGGAATTTAATGCTCCTAAAAGCATCCAAAATTAGAAAAAGAAACAAACAAACAAACAAACAAACAAACAAAAGTCACCCCAAAAACCCACAACAAAAAAACTCAAACAAAAAAACCAAACCACAGTGCATAAACAGTGAAGCCTTTAAAATGTCCATGAAAATTAAAACTTCCCCTTTGGGATGCATCTGAGTGTCACACAGAAAACAAAACCTATCCAATAAAAGGTAGTGGATTATTTCATTTTACCCCATGTCAGTCAGTCTGACTATCCATATTCTGAAAGTTACGGGATCATGTTAACCTCCTCAATGACATACAGTCTTATTTTTACTCTTAGTGTAAATTCATATTTTTGAAAGTAACCATTCAGAATCTTACCCATCACACCTTTAAAACAAACCTACAACAGCATAAGGTAAGCATAACAAGGATGTTGGCATGGAGGGGTGAAAGTATTAGCACTATGATCAATTGGATTTGACCAAAAAAAAGCTGTAGGATTATCTTTGATAGTTCAGAGCAACTTAAAAGGATTCAATAGGGATATTAGGCTAAAAGAGCTATGGAAAAGCTGAGGATAAAAGCAAAACCCTAAATAAATGCAGTAAGTCCTTTTGCTTTTACAGACTTTTATCCTAAAATATTTGCAAAGTCTAGAGCGTCAAGTATATGGTCACTGTACTCAAGCACTGCTGAGAAGAAAATGTGCAATCTGAAGACTGAATAGTAAAGATATGAGCCCTTGAGCAATCTCAGCTTTAAATACTAAATTAAAGGTGTGCAGCCCTAGAAATGATACAGTCCTGGATATTTGCTGTGACAAAAATCAAAGGAAAACTACTTCAAAACCCCCAAAAGGAAAAAAATATGTAGAAATACAAACAGTACAACTTCAAATAGCAAACTGGGATATTCAAGGACAATTCTTGACATGCAGATAATCTATTCAGCCATGGATTTTTTTTATTTTTTTTTTATTTTTTAATTTTTTTTTTTGAGATCATGCCTGGTAACAGAAGAAATTAGTCCATACATCCTGTGCAAGTATCTGTTTCCCTTCCTGGTCTTGCAGCATGCTCACTGACTCATATTACCTGTTTTTATCTTTTAAAAACCCCTCTACCTGTCCACAGGAGAGCTCACTCATGGAAGATGATTAAAAGTTTAGTTGTGGAATATGCAGTGTGGATATCTAAAAAAAGTGAACTCATTGTACACAAATTTTATGGATTCAATATGTTATATCGTGTATCTGAATAAAAGGAGAATGCAACTGCATTCAGTGTGGGACAATGATTGAAAAGGTGGATCCATCCATGATAAGAAAATGAGAAAATTCAGAGATCTACAGAAATTAAAATAGATGTAAAGTTCACCTAACTTGCACTCCTTGCTTTGTCCCAACTCACAGACTGCATCAAAGTAACATTAACAGAGCCCCAGGTAAAAGAATATTCTGAAGCCAAATATCACAAATAACATACAGTGCGAAATGTGTGCCAACCCTCACAGTACAAGCAGGCGACATAAAACTAAATCAGCTCTCTAGTAAATCCGTTCAAGTCTGTACATCACAGAATCATAGAATGGTCAGAGTTGGAAGGGAGCTTAAAGATCACCTAGTTACAAGCCCCCTGCATGGGCATGGACATCACCCACTAGATCATACTTTAGATTTAACCTGTATCTGCACATCACCAGGTTGTGCATTCCTCTAGGATGTCATACCAAAAAAAAAGAATTAACTGAAAGATACAAATAAGTATTTCATAAAATATTATATTTAATGTATTTTTAAATATACTACCTCCCTAGTTTGTTACTTGCATCAACTGTGACACCTTAATATTTAATTTCAGGTAGGCAAACAGTTCTGAAAAACTCAATGAATGTAAGGGAGTGTAAGAGAGCATAATTTTCAGTTTACACATCTCTGAGTTTTGTAGGTAATGTGTTCCATTGAGCATGCATTTGGTAGTTAAAGGAAGTTTCCTCATAACATTAAAATCTCCTTGAACTCAGAGGTGTAGGTTCAAATTAGAACAAAGGGATTATTTGCAGGGTTCCACAATTCAGTGCAGTATCATAGAAAAAGTGCCATTATATTCTTCTCTGTGCAATTAATTGTGAAGGAGCAAGGGTAGCAGAGAGGCATTTCCTGCTAGTCCAGAAGTATGGAGCACTTCAACCTGGAATGTCCAGAAAATATGATCCAGGAGGGGATTGTGGGGAACGGACAGGGATGTAAATGGATTGGACTACTTGAGTTTTGAATCCTGTCAGAAAGTGACACACTGAATTTCTGCATTAACAAACACAGACATGGGTTAGATTTTCAGCTGAATTCAGGCAAAATAAAGTACAATCGACTTTCCTTGCAGACTAATTTGTGCTGTCCAGTACTAACAGTCTGATCATAAACTAGGTAAAATTGTCTCTCCAGATAGAGAAGATGGAGCTCAAAGAATACATCTCTGGGTTATTATACTCAAAGTAGTGTTATGGGAAAAAGAACACACTATATACAGGGAGCCTATCAAATAGATATTAGTCTAGTTACAGTAACAGTAACACTTCTAATCCAAAATAATGCAGAAAAACATTAAATTGTCCCCATGTTCTCTCTTTATCTAGGTGCATTTTTTCTTCTGTTTTTAAGTTTAGCCATGGCAACTGATCTCATGAGAAAACTATCCTAGCTATTTTTTTTTCCATGTTGAGATACAGTAATAAGAAAACTAACCAAAACAAAATCCAAACAGAGCAAAGCTATGCATTACACAGCTACCAATACCCTCAGGACTGAAATAGATTGTTCATCTTTCTGTTCTATTTATGGGGAAAAAAAAATCTCAAAAAACCTGCAGCCAAGACTGCTATGAATAGCCATCAAAGCATCTCCTTCTGGAAGCCTTTCTGATGATAGTCCAGACAACTAGCACCATTGTTGCTTTCTCAATAGATTTGGCAATACCTTTTATGAATGACTTTACTACTAGGTAAGAATACTTCACTTGTTGTGCTTAAGGAAATTTTCAGTGATCCAATACCCTTGTTTCTTACCCCTGGGTTTCTTCTCTTTTTTAGAACGAACATGTAAAACTTCATATTTTAACTTAAATAAATCAAGCCTCTGTACCTAAACATTTACCTCTTTTTTTCTTCTTTTCTATTTGACTGTATCAATTACAATTATCTCTCACAGGTTTACATTCTGGTTTACACAGTTAGCTCTACCTCACTTCACTGAGAGCTACCTAAATACAAAGAGCACTAAGTCAACAGTCCTGTGGTTTAAAGCTCTATTCCTTCTTGCGTTTCTTTCCTCTTCTTTCTGTGCTATACTCCTCTCTCCCCTTTGGATGCCACTTCCTGCAGAGGAAGCTCTGGAGAGGTTACCCTACAGGAACCCCTGTGCCAGAAGCCAAACCCTACAGCTTTGGTTCCCAAGGTGTAATTCCTTTACTGAGCTCAACCTAAGAGCTCATGTAGCAGCTGAGTGGACATCTAGATTGGGGCTAGTAAAGTGGGGGAATTTGCTCTTCTCCTCTCTTTTATCTCCCCTACAGGTGTGCCTGGCCTTCGGTCTTTTCCCTCAGTTCACAGAAAAACCATCCAGAAAGACCAAACACCTGGACTCAATCAGGTCACAAAAGAGAACAGAAAACAGAGTCCTCTGATCTCCTCAGACTATGATCAGAGACAGAAAACACATTGCAGCAACCCAGAGTTTTTAATCTGGATCCCACCTGTTCTCACACCGCTTCACTGGCTGCCTCTTTTCTTTAACACTCTCAGGTTTTGGGATAACGTGAGCCACCAGCACTTCTGCTGCCTCCTGTCCATATCTAAGTTTGCCCAGCTGCAGTTGCAGCCTGGTACCAAGACCAAGGCTAAAACTTCTCTCTTCCCTTTCCTCCGTTCTTCTATGAGCCTCCAGCACCTGAACTGTTTATAAAATCAAATCATACAATCAGCTGGCTGACTTGACACTAGCTCTGCCTTCCTGCCTTCTGCTATCACCCCTGGCCACTTGCAGGGACATATTCACAGAGGGTAGCTCACTGTGTGACTGTGCTGGGATCACCAAGGGGTTTGCCCACATTTTCCACCACTGGTTACCAGAAAAGCCCGTCATGGGCAAAAGGGACGTTGTTGTGCCTGTGATACTAACAAAGTATTGCTTGTGTAGCTGATGTACTTACAGTTTTTCCAGTCCACATTCTCAAATGCAAAAAAAACCCCAATAACCATGCACTTAAAATAGTTGTAAAAATCACACCCTTCCTATCTCCTCCTATGCTCTAGGATATGTCCACCCTTCCAGGGCTCCTGGGGGTCTGAATATGGGCTGTCCTCTGCTTCCTCCAGACAACCACTATGTGGAGACCGAGACAGGTGGTGGGACTTGCAGCAAATTGCCACATTCAGCCCTTCACCAGGGAATCTGCCATGAAGCTCAGGTTTGATTAATGAATTATGAATATTTTAATATGCTATGCAAAAGCAAGCCAAATTCTCTTGGGTAATAAAGTCAAAACTACCTCAGACATATCACCAAACCATCATTTTATACAAAACCCCTTTAACAGATTGATGAAAGAAACTGAGCTAAGAATCTACATTTGGACTAAAACCTAGTTTTTCAAAAAGGCAATAATGTTCATCACAGCACTTTAAAGGAAAAAAAACCAAAACCTATCAGTATAAAATAGAAAGGAAAAAAGTAAATTAAAGATTTCAAGTTTTTGCTGAACTGGCCCCAAGTTTAAAAAAACCTGATAATGTGCATGAGTTTTTGTTGTTTTTTAAGGGTATAAGTTCATAGAACTCAAGTGTACAAAAAAAAATAGAGCAAATAGACCAGTTTAAACCCAAAATGTTAACATTTGTACAGCAAATTATTTCACTATATAGTATGGAATGTTTTCTATTTCAGCATAATGTTTTAACTGAGCTAAATTTTCTTTCTCAACTTGGGCAAGAAGGCATGTTCAAATGCTTCAAGTTAGCATTCAGTTTTCTTAAAAAAATACAAAACTCATCTCAAAACAGAAATACAATCGTCCTTGTTCCAGCATCAACGAATATTAGGACATGCAATGCCATTACTTTATTTTACTTTTTACAGAGAATAATACTGTGAAGAACTGTGGATTGAGTAAGACTTAGTGTGATCAGAAACCAACTATTTTTGGAAATAACCCCTGAAAAAAGATTAAAAAGTTAAATAAAATAAAAAGCCATTGATTACTGTAGTCTGCTGTAGTGTTTTATGCGGCCTTGGTAACTGGCACATAAAGAATATACCCTATTAGAGCATGATCAGATTGACTGTAGAAGACGCTGATGATCCTGATCAAGTGGTTGCTATCCCACTGTGTAGTACTACTGTTTCTGTTCTGCTGGTTTTGTTATTTACCTGACCACTCTCAATCCCACTACATGAAACAATCTGGACAAGTACATACATAAGGACAAAAACCAAAGCAAAATCCAGAAGCTGTCTTCGTGCTGATTGCAATATGAATATGTGCAAATAAACCCAATCTGTTTTAGCTAACAAGGTAAGTCTATTCAAAACTATCATTAAAATAGCCCTATTACAGTCAATCAATTTTCTGACCATAACTGCCCCTTAGGGTTCAAAAGGTTTTTCTTTTTGCTTTTTTTTGCTTTTGATTAATCAATAAAGATCTATTTCTGAGAAGAAAATGCATCTTTGAGAGGTCTGCACATGGCATCCGGCTTAAATGGAAAAATACCATTTAAAATAACATCAATTCAATGAGTAAATTCATGTCTATAATCTAATATACTTAATATTTTTTTACAGAATGCCTCATCTGTATGCCATGATAAAATCAAATAACTATTTTTAAATTTTACACATGGTGCTGACTATCATGTATTCTTATCTGTACCTTTTAAAATAGGAATATAGCCTGAGGAAGTAATCACCCTCTAAGGCTTTCAAATAAGCCTGTTTGTGTGGATGACTTGTTTGAAGGGAAATTTTTCTGCTCCTGGATGTGTGCTGGTTAGTGTTAGATGGTGAAAGGGTGGAAAAGAGCTGGGTTGCAGAGCACAACGTGATACATAAGTGGAACTTATTTCACCAGGGAAATGCAATTATTCATGTGTCAGTCTTGCAAGAGAAATTACATTATTTGTATACTTCAAACAAGATTCATCTCTTTACTAATATATTTTAAAAGTCTAGTTTAATTGTTCATTTTTCAATTCTTCATGTTTCATTCCAGCTCCATACACCAACCAGATGGATATAAAATGTAATACTTTCTATAGCCAGTCAGGCTTCTTCAACCAGAAATATCAAATTTAAAGTACTTATGAACCATGAATTCTTTTGTAATGTAAACATCCTATCATCTACTCTAGCAACTGACAGAAAATGCTTCACATTAAACTTCTTAGAAATCTGGTAAGAAACAGGCTTTGAATGATGTAGTTAAATTGACCTTTTTATTTTTTTCTGACACTTTTGTATTTTTATTCAAAAATATTAGCTTGTTTGATTCATATCTTTATTTCAAACAGGTTTAATTTTAATTCATTATATTACATTATGGAAGAATTATTTGTGCTGATTTCATACTACTCTTTGCATGTAGGTGTGACTCCTACTTTCTCCAGTCTCTGAGAAGCGTACCCTAATAATGTCTGCATTTATGAGCAGCACAGTCAAAAAGTAAGGAATAATCCATGTATTCACACACACAAACAAGCTATATTATTAGCAGAACTTAAGCCCCACCTGGTTTCCACAGAATCCTACTGTCTCATCCACATGATTTTCACTGGAGGTGAAGCAGAGGTTTCCACAGCACATCACAGCATCATAGAATCGGTTGGGTTGGAAAAGACCCTGATAATCATCGAGTCCAACTGCAAACCTACCATTGCCAAGTCCACCACTAAACCATGTCCCATCTACACATCTTTTAAATACCTCCAAGGATGGGGACTCAACAAATTCCCTAGGCAGCTTGTTCCAGTGCCTGACAACCCTTTCAGTGAAGAATCGTTTTCTAATATCCAGTCTAAACCTCTCCTGACACAATTTGAGACCACTTTCTCTCATCCTATCATCCTCTTGTCCATTCAAGCACAACTCACTTACTAGGTGAGACTAAGTGAGATAGTTACCAGGTCCAGATACACATAGCACCAAGTAATCAGATTCTTTCTTAGGGTGATTCTAAGAAATTTCAAGACACAATAAGAGGGCTGAACTGCTTCCTGTCCTTTCCTATAAACCATCTCATGTCCATAAAACTTTAATCTGAAAATTCCTTTATGTTTCAACCTCTCCCAGTAGCTGAATAGCTACCCAAACCAGAAACATTAATCATATAGCAGACACTACTATTCTTACATCTCTTTTTTATTGCTTGTAAGTAGACCCACCTCCTTGCTTTCTTTAGCTTAAATAAACACAGTAAATCATGACAAGCAATTCAGTAAAATTGAACTTCACAAAGAAAAGCGACCATAGAAAGAGGCAAACACACTCAGAACAATTTACATCATGAACAGTCTTCTCTCAGATAACCTAGACTGAAATGAGAAAGTAGATTCATAACCTTTACGTGCTTTAAGTTTTCTCCAGAATATGTCTAAACATAATTTACCATTAAACAACCAAAACAGCACCTCAACTCATCAAGCCATGACCCAACTAAGTTGTATCATACAGCAGAGAAACAAAATGTAGACGATGCTGGATTTGTGTATAAGTATGATCTGCCATGGATTGCCACTCTTTGACTGAAGAACTAAAACCTAGTTCAAACAATTGTTCAATTTTTTTTTCTCATGACAAGATAAATTTTAGTCTTTGTCCTTGTTTAACTCACAGTCAGCTTCTCTTGCAAGATACAGTTTTACCAGATTCAGACTGCATATTTACATGTAATGTTGAAGACAGAACATGAGAAATGAAAGATGTACCTAGTTTCCAATTGCATTCTATAAAAAGTATTCAATGTCTGCTAATACTGATGTTTCAAATTACATTTAAAAACGGTGCTTTATTTTAAAGTGCCTGAAATCTTTCTTTGCAAGTCAACTCTTCCTGAGGTATCAAAAGTAGAAAATAGTTGCTGTAATGAACCCAAAAGCCTTTTATACAACTTTCTGAAAAATGAAAAAGGCAGAGAGAGGGAAAGGAATGAAACGGAGAGTCAGAGGGATTTTCACCACAGACAAGGTGAGAATACTCACCTAGTATGTGGCAAATGTCAACTCTGAGTCTGCTGATCTTTCACATACAAAGTGACAACTCCCTTATAGACATTCTGGAATATTTTGGGCTCAACATCTCTCAGTTGCCCTCACTGAAGATGTTCAGTTTAATATGGTGAACAACTTTTTAATCTTTTAAAATTTGATGAATCATAAAAGAAACATCTATTTTTGAAAGCAAATAATTATATTTAATAACAGTTGAAAAGACAACCTGATCTTTCATCATTATGTTTAATAACAATTGAAAAGAGAATCTGTTCGTGCATCTCCCACGCAGTAGGGGAGTGAAGCTGTTCTCTTTTTGATCAAAACACTACCACATGGATTTCATAAAAATTCTCAGCATAGTTATACTGAAAAGAATTTTGCTTTGATGAAAATAACATTTTTCAAAAAGAAAAAGCATGCAAAACTAACAAATGTATATTTAGTAAAAAAAAAAAAGGGAAAAAAAGAGAGGAAGAGACCACCTGTTTAACTGATTAAAAGAATATTTATCAACATGTGTGTTCAATGTTTCAGGACATAAAATTAGGAACCTACGTTTCAGAAACAGAGTTACAGTGTTTGGTTCTGTCTTAAAAATTGGCAATACTTCAGATTACACAATTGAATGTGATGGATAAATCATAGAATCACAGAATGGTTTGGGTTGGAAGGGACCTTTAAGATCATCTAGTTCCAATGCTCCTGCCATGGGCAGGGGCACCTTCCACTAGATCAGGTTGCTCAAAGCACCATCCAACCTGGTCTGGTAGCATAGTAGTAGCATTTTAATATAACATATCTTAAAAGCATTCCCTCTGAAGTAATGTGTGTCTATCCATCTGCTCCATGATTTCCAGAGTAGACACTTTTAAAATAATTTACCATAGATAAGGAAAAACAAATGCTATAAATGTCTTCATCAAGTAAATCCACTAGAGCAGTCATTAAACTGGATGAAAATCAGGACCACTTATCCTCTACACTGAATACACTTAGTTTCTGCAGGCTTCTGATATCATGTAACATATTATGATCTTTAGTGAACTTGGGATTATTTCTGAAATGTCAGAGTGGCAAAGAACATGCATTAACTAAAGCCTTCTGAGAAGTAGCACTGTAAGAAATGTTTATAATTAGGAATATTGTTTTACAATGAAAGAAGTTATTGCAAACCGATCTTATTTTACCAGTGCAATGTTTGTATGAGAAAAGAATCAACTTTTAGAGAAGGTTGGTTTTGTTTTACTTAAACATTTAAACCTTCCTGTATTCAGATATTATACTCGGATACTCAAGGGGGTCTTCTTCATGCTATGTCACGTGTGATTTCAATTACTTTGTGGAGATTCTTCCACACCAGCACACAGAGCATATACACAAGTAGTAACAACTGAACTTGAGAGTTAAAACTGAATTCCAGCTTTCTGAATTAAATATGTATAGTTTATACTGGAAGAGAGGTGAAGAGGAGAACACTACTGTGTTCTGGGATGTAGCATCTCCTGTCCACTTGGGACATTGAGCTAAAAATAAGGAAAGTGGAATTACTTTCCTAGTTAGAGTACCTATAGAAGTGAAAGAAGGCACCTTGATTCATTCTGGATTGGAAGAATAAGCTTCTATTTTGACTCAAATGGAAAAAAAATATTTTAATTGTTTCCCCCAATGAAACATTCCCTCAAATAATTTTAATTTACTTTATACTCCTGTGAAAATCATAAGCAATAACACTTCCAAGTTTTCTAACCAATTATGCATATGCAACTTAAGGTCCTATAGAAAGAGGGACAGTCTGGCAAACAGACTTAATGGTTGCACTGTGGCATCAAAATTTTGACAGTGTGTTAGGTATTAGAAAGACATAAAAAGTGTCTTCACACTTAGCAAGGCCTTTTTTTTTTTCCTGTTATATTTGGTTCCCTAAAGTAGGCACTTGTTAGTGAATTGATGGAGACATTATGACAAACCTAAGCTGGAGCACTTTCTCTGGCATTCTAGGGAGCCGCGTGGTGTCGAAATAGGGTGAACAAGCCCCTGAGTGCTCTTGGCTTTGCTGCCATTAATCCCCATTAGATTTGCACAGAAGAGCAAGTCAAACAAAATGCTGTTGAACTGACAGAACATATTAAACTGCCTCAAGCAGAGAATTCAGTGGAGTAGATTATAGTATAAGGTTGTACTTAAATGTTGTAGTATCCTCACTTCCCAGGCCAATGCAATCCTAAAGTTGTGATTTGAAAGATTTGTTAGCTTGCTGTGTTATCACACAGGGTGTTAGGAAGTAAGAACAGTTCTCTTTTTAACATTTAATGGTCAGTAAGGACAGAAAAAGCTCAGGAATGCCCTTTGTGTTCTGCTGTCCAAGGTCAATGACAAGGCCAAAAGACCATGGAAACTGAAAAGAAAATAAAGGAAATTATTAAAGTGAAAGAAGGCATGCTGATGAAAAGGTGTCAGGGAGGCTACAAAAACAGTTTTGCTGAGTTGTTATAAGAATACACAAAAAAAGAAGGGTAAGATGTTCGAGTAGAATTTGATACGGTTTAAAGGCTAAACAGGTCAGAAACTGCTGAAGCATTTGCAGAAATAAAAATACAGACTGATTCTCAGCATGGTAAACCCTCCAATTTCACTCCTGACTACCATCAAGAAACTGCAGATGCAGGGAAAGAGCACAAAACCAGCAATTAAGAGGGCATCTTGTAAATGTTAGCTTCTTCTGGTTATTCACAGAACAGTTAATCCAGTATGGTTCTTGTTTATATACTCCCTCAGAAATCCATATACTTCAAATGTACAGAGATTTCAGACCACTAGGTTCAGATATAAAAGCTAACCTGCTTTGGATAACAATGGTTCATAAAAAAAAACCCAAAAAACACAACTGAAACCAGGCAGAAACACAAACTAGTTTTACCAAATTTTCACATTAATTACTGTATATCTGGAAAAAAAAAATATGCAGCCTATCCTAAAGACATTCCTTCTGAAGGGAACAGAAGGCCCAGTATGCAGATCAGACCCACTTATTAGGGAAGTGTGCTGCCTTCCTTGGGTCTGGGTTAAACATGTAAGGAAAAAGCTTATTCTGGTACAGCCCTCAGATTATCACCCAGTATTGGTTTTTCAGGTAGGCAACAATTAAGTTAATACAAGAAGTTCAAGGGTAATTCAGAGAGACTTTAGGGTTTTGGGACAACTTGTTAAGGGATCAGGAGCTCAAGTGGTGTTCTCTGTCCTTGCAGTTGCAGGGAATGGTGAGGGAAGGAATGGGAAGAGCCAGCAGATCAATAGCTGTCTCTGAGTCTGGTGTCACTAGCAGGATTTTGCATTTTTTGATGATGGGGCAGTCTACATGACATCAGGCCTGCTGGCAACAGACAGGGTACACCTGTCTCAAAGGGGGAAAGGGATCTTTTTGCAGGGGTTAGCAGGGCTTATTGGAAGAGCTTTAAACTTGATTTGAATGGTAAGGGGATAAAAGCAGTCTCACTAGAGATAAGCCTGGGAGTGTCATGCCAATATCTGTGGGACAGTGTGCTAGCAAGGTCCTTCATTCTGTCATCTCAGTGGAGGTGGGGGATAGAGAGCCTGGAGTGCCTGCTGGACAGCAAAGACACAAGTTATTGATGGGTTAGAAAGCACTCAAGTACCTGACAATGGTCGCATAGGAATTAGGGCTTCTCCCTCCAAAAAGGTGCTGGGATCAGTAGCCCAGCTGAATTACATCTATACCAATGCAAGCAGCATGGACAACAGACAGGAGGAGCTGGAACCCATTGTGCAGCTGGAAAACTATGATATAGTTGCCATTATAGCCTTTGGAAGAAGGGGCAGGCAACTCAGGGGGACTACAAAGATGTTGTGAGTTTATGCAGGGACAAAATCAAAAGGGCCAAAGCCCAACTAGAAGGACAATAAAAAGTGTTTCTATAAATACATTAGCAACAAAAGGAAGGCTAAAGAGAATCCCCGTTGGATGCAGAGGGAAACATAGTCACAAAAGATGAGGGAAAGGCTGAGGTACTTAATGCCTACTTTGTCTCAGTCTTTAGTAGTAAGACCAGTTGTTCTCAGGGTAGCCAGACCCCTGAGGTGGAAGAGCTGGGATTAGAAAAAGCCCCAGTAACCCAAGAGGAAAAGTAACAACCTGCTACATCACTTAGACATAAAATTCTATGGGGCCAGATGGGATCCATCCAAGAGTACGAAGGGAGATGGTGGAAGCGCTCACCAAAGAAAGACCAGGGAGACCCTCTATCCCCTACTAGATGCAGGAGGAAACATATTGATGAACAACGAGAAAAAGGCTGAGGTGCTAAACTACTTTTTCGCCTCAGTGTTTAGTAGCAGGACCAGTTCTGTTGAGGGAATCAAACTCACTAAGAGAGGGGAAAGGGACCAGGAGCAGAGCAATTCCCCCACAATCCGGGAGGAGATGGTCAGCAACCTGCTGCACCACGTAGCCATGCACAAGCTGATGGAGCAGATAATCCTGAGTACCATTATGCAGTGCATCCAGAACAACCAGGTGATCAGGGCCAGTCAGCATGGGTTCATGAAGGGCAGGTCCTGTTTGACTAACCTGGTCTCCTACAACATGGTGACATGCTTATTGGATGAGGGAAGGGCTGTGGACGTTGTCTACCTGGACTTCAGAAAGGCCTTTGACAAGGTTTCCCACAGCATTCTCCCAGAGAAGCTGGCTGCTCGTGGCTTGGATGTGCACAAGCTTTGCTGGATAAAAAAATGGTTGGATGGTCGGGTCCGAAGAGTTGTGTTCAATGGAGTCAAATCCATTTGGCAGCCACTCACGAGTGGTGTTCCCCAGGGCTCAGTGCTGGGGCCGCTCCTCTTTAACATCGTTATTGATGACTTGGATGAGGGGATAGAGTGCACCCTCAGTAAGCTTGCAGATGACACTAAGCTGGGTGCAATTTTCAATCTCCTTGAGGGCCAGGAGGCTCTGCGGAGGGATCTGGAGAGGTGTGACCGATAGGTCAAGGCCAATGGCATGAGTTTCAATAAGGCCAAAGGTCGGGTCCTGCACTTTGGCCACAACAACCCCCAGCAGCGCTACAGGCTTGGGGAGGAGTGGCTGGAGAGCTGCCCAGCAGAGAGGGACCTGGGGGTGCTGATTGACAGCTGGCTGAACATGAGCCAGCAGTGTGCCCGGCTGGCCAAGAGGGCCAACACCATCCTGGCCTGCATCAGGAATACTGTGACCAATAGGACCAAGGAGGTGATCCTGCCCTTCTACTCGGCCTTGGTGAGGCTGCACCTTGAGCACTGTCTGCAGTTTTGGGTGTCACAGTTTAAGAAGGACATCGAGGTGCTGAAGAGGGTGCAGAGAAGGGCAATTAAGCTGCTTAGGGGTCTGGAGAACCAGCCCCATGAGGAGAGGCTGAGGGAGCTGGGGCTGTTCAGCTTGGAGAAGAGGAGGCTGAGGGGAGACCTCATTGCTCTCTACAACTACCTGAGAGGAGGTTGTGCTGAGATGGGTGTTGGCCTCTTCTCCCCAGTGACTAGTGATAGGACAAAAGGAAATGGGGTCAAGTTGTGCCAGAGGAGGTTCAGATTGGATATTCAGAAAAAATTTCTTCACAGAAAGAGTGGTGAGGCATTGGAACAGGCTGCCCAGGAGGTGGTAGAGGCACTGTCCCTGGAGGTGTTCAAAAAGGGGTAGATGTGGTTTTTTGGGAGATGGTTTAGTGGTTAGGGGTTGTAGGGTGGACAGTTGGACTTGCTCTTAAAGATCTTTTCCAACCTTGATGATGATTCTATGATTCTGTGATTCTAAGACACTTTCCATCGTCTACCAGCAGTCCTGACTAACTGGGCAGGTCCCAGTAGACTGGAGGTTAGCACATGCGATGCCCCTCTAGAAGAAGGGGCAGCAGGAAGATCTGGGGAACTATAGGCCTGTCAGCCTGACCTCAGAGTGGGAGAAGCTTATGGAACAGATAATCTTGAGTGCCATCACATGGCACATGCAGGACAACCAGGAAATCAGGCCCATTCAGCATGGGTTTATGAAAGGTAAGCCCTGCTTGACCTACCTGATCTCCTTCTATGATCAGGTGACCCACCTAGTTGACAAGGGAAAGGCTGGTGGATGTTGTCTACCTAGATTTTCGTAAAGCCTTTGACACAGTTTCCCACAGCGTTCTCCTGGAGAAACTGGCTGTTCATGGTTTGAATAGGTATACGATTTGCTGGGTAAAAAAACAGCTGGATGCCTGGGCCCAAAGAGTTGTAAATTGAGTTAAATTCAGTTGGCAGCTGGTCACAAACAGTGGTTCCCAGGGCTCAGTTTTGGGATTAGTCATGTTTAATATCTTCATCAATCATCTGGATGAGGGGATTGAGTGCACCTTCAGTAAGTTTGCAGGTGGCACCAAGTGGGGCGGGTATGTTGATCTGTAAGTGGGTAGAAAGGTTCTGCAGAGGGATCTGGACAGGCTGGATCAATTTGGCCAAGGCCAAATACATGAGGTTCAACAAGGCCAAGTGTTGGGTCCTGCACTTGGGTCACAAAAACCCCATGCAGCTCTATGGGGCTGGGGAAGAGTGGATGGAAAACTGGCTTGTGGAAAGCTGGCTGAATATGAGCCAGCAATGTGCCCAGGTGGCCAGGAAGCCCAACAGCATCCTGGCTTGTATCACGAATAATGTGGCCAGCAGGACTAGGGAAGTGATTGTCCCCCCATACTCAGCAGTGGTGAGACTGCACCTCAAATACCATGTTTCAGTTTTGGCTTCCTCACTGCAAGAAGGACATTGAGGTGCTAGATCATGTCACAAGAAGGGAAACAAAGCTGGTGAAGGGTCTAGAGTACAAGTCTTATAAGGAGAGGCTGAGGGAACTAGGGTTGTTTAGTTTGGAGAAAAGGACGCTGAGGGAAGACCTTGTCACTCTCCCTAACTACCTTAAAGGAGGTTATAGCAAGGCAGGTGTTGGTTCTTTTCCCAAGTTACAAGTGACAGAAGAGGAAATGGGCTCAAGTTGTGCCATGGGAGGTTTAGATTGAATATTAAGAAAAGAGTCTTCATTGAAGTGGTTATCAAGCTGCCTGGGGAATTAGTCAAGTCACCATCCCTGGAGGGGTTTAGATGATGTGTAGATGTAGTCCTTAGAGACATGGTTTAGTCTTGGACTTTGCAGTGCTAAGTTTACAGCTGGACTTGATGATCTTAAAGGTCTTTTCCAACCAAAACCATTCTATGATTCTATGACAAACCTCTGATTACACATTAAATAATGCTCTGGCTAATACATAAAGCTGTCACCATAGCCACATGCTTTTTTTGTCCCTTATATTTAATGAACTTTTAGTATTTCTGAAGAAGTGAAAAAATCACAAAATTTTTATTTGGTGTTAGATTGGTAGTGATATAAAATTGGCCCCTAAAAATTGTCCTTCTATTTTCAGGTCACAATTAACACTCAATAAGAAATTACTTTGAAATATTTACCAACTTACAGATTTGAAATTAATAAAGAACAATCTCAATGAAGATGTTAGTTTCTTTCCTAGGTTTTTAAAGAATCTCATCCTTTCATATTTCATTGAAAATGTAGGCCCACTGGTATAACTGAAGTGTTTGGTTTATGTTCACATAAGACCTTACTGACATCAACTTTTATGAATGTTCATGGATAATTTATCTGATTATCACAAAGGCACATCTTTATTAAGTAATTATGTGCACTTGCTGGGAATTTTTGGCCTGCTTTTTTTATTAAATTAAGTTTAAAAGGAAATAAAGTTATTGAATAAAAACATTAATGTAACACAAATCTCAGTGGTTCTCTGTTTAATATTAACTAAATGACATCCAATAAAATCTGTGAATCTTAAGAGAGTACACCACAGGTGAAAACAAGCATTTGCCCTAAGCAAATTATTAAGGATTAGATGTGCCTTTATGCTACATGGGATAACCAGTACTTCCCATGTTCCTCCAAAAAAGGCAGAAAAGTGTGAACAGGGTTTTTTTAAGCAGAGATACAGTGTAGTACATAATAAAATTACACTCAAATTCTGTTTTAAGTCATGTGGTAGCTAGCCAAAATAATTGCTTTTACTGCCTTCTATAATCTTTTGTGTTAAAAAATTAGAGTGCTGTTGTATTCTCTTAACAAAACTGAGTCTTGAAATACACAGTAAAGAAACATATAACCTATAAATAACCATGTATTATTATCTCCACATATATTCTTAACAATTTCAGCTGTCCAAATAATTTTAACGCTGTGTCATTCCTATATTAGTATTTTGTTCTTTTATTAATTCTTCACATCAATTACTTGCTGGTTTTTGCCACTGTGGATTTTTCATTGGTTTTTCTGTTCAACATTAGCAGAACATACACCTGCTGTTCGACAAAACTTCATCCATGTTGTCATAGTAAAAGCTATGCCAATACTTCTGCAATAAAAACTGTTTTTCTGAGATTTATAACTAAAGCATGAAGGAAAAATCCTTCAAGGATGAAACTCAACATATAAGGTCATAGCCCACAAATTTGTTTTACCGATTTTCAAACAAATTGATTCTGCCATTTTGAGTGTTGCATGTGTAAATCAAATCAGAGATTTACCTGTTTAAAGCTAAACACTGTTGGTGATTTACTTATCTGTGGCAGCATCAAGATTTCTATGGCCTTTCATTAGGAACAAACTTAACCTTCAACCTAAATTGCATCTTACTGATTTTATATCTAAATATATATACATACCTATATTCATATGCATAATAGAAGGCTTTGTAATCCCTGCAGCAGACATCTCCCTTTGAAGGCTAATTCAATTATAGAACATCTCCACTGATTCACGATGGCTTATATGAATTACAGACATTACCCATAGTTTATGTCTGTCCTGCTGTGAAGGTGCATTTTTCCAAGTGGAAAGTTAAACACAAAATGCTCCACCACAGTTGTTCCAATCACACAGCTGTGGCCAGATGTGGCCAGTCTGCCCTTGAGTGTCAGCATGCTACCTGGATGAAAATCTCTGGGCTTGCTGGGCTTTGTATGCTCAGGAAACTATAAATGTGCTCATCTTTCAGGCTGTACTTGCAGACTGTGTGCACATCAGGCCCGTTAGGATGTCCATGTCCATGTCTCTTACTTATTTTGAACACATTTTAAAAACTAAAACTGGATACTTATAATCAGTCTAGTTTACTTCTGTCAACACAGCATTAAGTTGTACAAATGTAAATGTCAAATAAACACTTGTTCCAAATACCATTTCTCATGTTCTAAACTGATACATATTAATATTGTATAAGTGATGGGAAGATGAGCCCTTGTACTACTGCAATGGGTTTAATAATATCCTTGACCTAATTCAGCAATTGCCACTGACAATAAGGCTAACTCAGTTTCTTATCTTTTTTACAAGTGAGAAAATTCTTGTCTTGAAAACAGAGTTGACCCATATTATTAATTTCTAATACTGAAAGAAGATTTGTCAAGAGGCCTTCAAGAGGAAGGCCACTTTCTTTCTAGAGTAAATTTGCACAGGATGGCTTGCCAGGAACTGCATGCTTTGAAGAAATTCACACATCGGGCTGAGAATGAAATGGCATCTTAAGTTAAAGACAGTACAACCTTCTTCTTCTACAATACCATTCAAGAAGTAAAAAAATCACCTCTGTGTTACCTCAGAGATGTCAAATCATCAGCCATAAAGTGCACTAGTCCAGCTGAAAATGTAACACATGTACTAAGTAACATGGCCTGGAAACACCTTTCTTAAATCATACTCTGTCTTGAAAGCAAGAAGAGTGTTACAGTGGCTAATTCTGCAGTGATTCATTGCTCCTTTTTACTATAATATTTTTTTCAGCCCCATTCTAACTCAACAGTTGCATAGTGTTATTTTCATCTCCTTCTGCTTACCCACCTGGAATTAAGCTTCTCCTTCATCTTCACTTTTTATATGACTCTGCAATTCTCTTTCCCCCCAATCTCTTTTTACATTCATAATTATTGAGAAAAAATACTTGGGATGTCATCTGGTTTGCAGAAAATTTATTTCCTTCCTCTTTTCCAATTTAAAATTTGTATTTCTTTTCCTCTTTTAAAACTTGCTTGGAAACTAATCTCAGTGGGTAGAGAAAGATCAGGGGACTTAATCTGGTAGAAACAGCGCATTTCCACTCATCACAACTCAAAAAACTGAACAATATGGGCTGATAGTTGACCGAATTATAACCTATCTTGGCTTCTGTCGGTTTGGTGAATTGTAAAACTACTAAATCATCATGAAAACCGTGATCAAGAGAGGAAATAACACACAAAACTTTTTATCACATTGGCAATTGTAGCCTTGATTCTGGCTTTTCATCATTTTACTAACTTCTAGGTCTTTCCAATGAATACTACCTTAACAGTATTTCCCCTCTTGCTCTCCTAATTTAATTTTTCTTTATCCTGTTTTTCAGCCAGTTCTTTGTATTTTTTTCTCTCTATGCAGAAGTGTGTTGAAACATTTCAAAACCTACTGAAAAGTTTAGCTGAACTGTTTATGATATTCAGGAGGACTGGCAGAAAAACCTATGAAAAGTCAGCAGTGGAAAGATACGTGCATTATGGCCTTGAATGATCAGATATCTAAAAGTATTTGTACTCATGTGAATTCACTGATTGTCAGCTTTTGAACCTTTTCATTAATTTCTCTCATTTTCTGTCTTTTCATTTGTCCAAGCCTTTTTAGGTCATCATTCTGTGCTTAGAGAAACGTTCGTGTGTTGCCTTCTATGTATGTTTATTTGGTGTTTATTCCCATTACAAGTAATGAAAATAAAAATATTTATCTTTGGTATGCCCAGAGAACCAAAGGAAGTTTTAAATCGAGAACACTTTCTAATATCCTGGTCCTGCCTCCTCTCCTCCAGTGTAGAAATATTAATTATATTCCTGTAGTCTAACTGGCTTATTGAATAACCTGTTTGAATTTTTGCCTCAATTTACTTACATAAAAATGTGATTACCATGTTTATTACAGAATCACAGAATCACCAAGGCTGGAAAAGACCTTTAAGATCATCAAGTCCAGCCTGTACTATTAAGTACAATGGATGTAACCAATGTTAGAAGCAGCATTATGTGTTGTTGTTTTTTTTTAATAGTAAGCAAGCAGAGTACATACCTAATCACCACTGGGAAGCTTTTTCAAGAGCATAAAAAATGATGGGTCAACAGGAATTGGGCTTTGCCCAGCCTCCTAAGCTGGTACATCCTTTTTAATATAAGAATCTCAAATGCTGCAGCAATTACACATTAATTGTTCAACAGGCTGTTTTATTCCAAAAATCCAAGCCATAGTATAATTCTCAATAAGAGGCAACATACTCCACTAATGGAGACACAGTCCTGGAATTTTGTCATCACATATTCACACATAACAAAACCTTATGATCTCTGTTTTTAGAAGAGGCAGACCCAGTGTAAAACTTCTGCTGACTACTTCGAGGTCTGAAAAATTGACGAATTTTACAATTAATCATTAATCAAATATAAAAGCACACATTTCTTGAAAACTGGAAAGATTATTAGGAAACTGAAATCTTGTGGACTTTCCCTCCTTTGCAAGAGGAGGGAAAATTGAAAATAACTCCTTCTGTTATGGAATCACATTTTCTATTATTTCAGAAAACTATTGTTTGTAAAAGTGTTTAAACAGTACTTTGGGGTAAGATTATTAAGTACTTCGGAGACAGCAAAGGCAGGAAGTATATCTGAAATCTGTAAATACTGCTCTAATGCAAGTTAGTAAAATGTGTGTTTCTACTGGAAAAATTATTTTTTAAAACTAGCAAAACATTAATAAAATTTACTTAACAGTGTCTAGACACTTTTCCAGTCACAACAGAGCTTATATAAATTAAATATTTGAGATAATATAAGACTACATAAAGAGAAAAATAAATAAATGTATTTTTTTTAAAGTTAAACACTACCAGAGTAGGAAAATAATTTGAGTTATACCCTTCACCTAAAATAAGATCTGACAGACTCAGTCTTCTCTTCAATGTATTTAAAACCAAATGGAATTACATCAAATTCAACCTTATAGCACTCACTGTGGGTTCAGTAGGGTCTCAAGGACATACGGGGGTGTTGAGTGAATCTCAGGTTTTTTCTGATAATGATGCTTGCAGGACAATTTTCCAAGATTCATGTGAAGATTTCAAGATGTCATTAAAACAATAAATTTCAGGAAATTGTTATATAATCTGATAGAGATATAAGAGTTGTCATTATTCTCTAATTAAAATAAACTTTCTAGTGCATGGTTGCTTGACATGCTAGTGAAAAAATTATGAAGTTTTAAGAAAGAGCACAAAGGAGCATGATTATTTGTTTAGAAGAAACAAATGCTGTTCTGCATACTTTTTTTTTTTCTTCTTTCCCCCCCCCCCTTTCTTTTTTTCCATGAAAGAAGATCCATTGTGTAAAGTGCAGGGAATGCCTTGAAAAGCCACAAGGCTGCACATCTAGTTAATTAAAAGAAAAGAAAACAAAACAAAACAAGAACACTCTTATACACAAAGTATCTGCTTGTGAAGCTAGAGTAACCACAATAAGCACTGTTTCAATTTCTGTAAGTCTAAGAAAATTAACTGTACAAACAAACCTTTAGAAAAAATGACATACGAAAAATTGCTGGGAAAGTCTTACAGTGCTATTCCACTTAGGAATTCTGACTCTTACCTTAGTGATCTTAGTGCAATGCCTTAAAGCATCTGGAAAATTTTAAGTCTGTGTTGAGCCAAAAAAGAGAGAAATTCAGCCCACTAGAGGAGGGAGGGGTGCAAAAACATTAATATATTATCAAAGGCTTATTTATATTTCTACAAAGAGTCTGTACTGAATATAACCCCAGTCAGGAAGAGAAACAACTCTCAGACTCCACTAATTGTAGTTAGAAGATAATGCAAAAAGATAACAGATTGAAAACCTTTTCCTTGTCTCCAGAGACAGAAAAGGCTTCTGTCCCCAGCAAGTAGAAAGTCAGGGAGAGTGAGTGCAGGTGGCTGACATCATCCCATCCAGCATTAAGCAGGAATGATTACCTAATTGAATGACCTTCTGTTGGCTGAAAGACATTGTTCAGAAATGGGTGATCCCACCCTCTTGCCCTTGCAGCAGGTGGCATTCAGTCAGACAAATACAAACATTAATGTAAAGAGCAGGACAGACACCAGCTGTAACTTCCATCTATTCCAACACCTGGGGAGTGAATTTTGACAATGCTGCTTGAGGGAACAGAAAATGAGATGTATTTTAATAGGCTAACAAATGAATTTGGATTTTAACATTTAGCTCCCACGAGCAGAGCCATTCCAGATTTTCCAATTACAGGATATCTGACAAAGGATATCGAAGACAAGTCTTTTCTTTCTAAAAGGGACTTCCATCCTTTAACTGACTGTTAATTAAAGAAAAAGGAACATACTGGTTTTTAGGGATTAGACAGCATTAAGGTAAAGTGAATGGATGGTTGGCAGCTGAAGATAGTGAAGGCGAGGGGTCATTTGTATTGCTATGTATGCTTCCTTTGTCATTTGTACAGATTGCTAAAATTCTTTGAATATAAGTTTCCCAATAATATAGTAAAGATAATACTGGTTTTCCTCCTGCTTTTTATTTGTTCTATCTATTAGAGATGTCTAGTGTGGGGCAGAAACTCTTTTCTTCTGTTTCAAAGCAGTTAGTCCCACCAAACCATAATCACTTCAGGTTTTAAAAACTTTCTACCATTATTATTACTATGTATAACTGAAGTCCCCTACCAGAAGCCAAGCTTGTACTCAAAAAATTAAAATATTAATCCACCAAAGCACTTGAAAAAATCCTTAACCTTAATACATTCTTTAATATATGAAATTCAGGCATTTGCTTGAAGGTTTGGCTGAATGGTGGGACAGCTCAAATGCTTCTCTACATTGTAGCAAAAGTCTGACAGAATACTCACATATCTAAGTTTTCCTGCAAAGATTCAAAATATTCATAACACAGGTCTTAACAGAAGGAAAAAACAACAACAAAACAAGCAGAAAAATAAAAAGAAAAAATAAAAAGGCTTTAATGACAAATGCCAAGTACAAATGGATAATTCATACTATATTATAGTGTAGACAGAGACTCATTTCAGATGAATGATGGGGACAATAAGGAAGAATCCTTTAGGTGTTAACTAGCATGCTTTCTTCTTCAAGTCCAAGGCCAAACCACTCAATCACCAGGTCCCAACTCTTCCTTCATGGGTTGATGGTTTTGCAAGAGTTTGCAATTACAGTAAATGGATCTGACATGGAATGATTTGGGGTGAATTATAAGCACTTTGCTGAAAGTTAAGTCCAGAGTGAATATCCAGACTGAATTTTCAAAGTCATGAAGAGGGTATTCCCAAAGATATCATTCAGATGCCAAATGTCATAATTCATAAAGCTGCTCCTGGGAAACAATCCATAGTCATCTACTCCTGCAGGCCAAATGCCGGCTTTACTGCTGGGAATTATGCCCAGGCTGTAGACTTGTCTACTGGCAGTATATTCTGGTCTAATCAGTCTGCACAGGGCAGAATTAATGACATAAAGAGGCTACTACTTTTTAAACAAACAAAAAAAAGGATCATGTCTGCAAAATAAGATGTTGCAAAATTTAGGAGAGTAACTGGAGTTTTATTATACTCCTCTGGAACTACAGAATGATGAGGTAAATTTATGATCTAGCTATACCATTTACTAGCTCTTTCCCTCTTCTAATACATTTTAGGTCCCTTGGCAAGGAAAATAGGAGAAAAAAGTAACCTTTGAACAACATCTCCCATAAGGGAAATCATGGGAAATTTCTAGATCTAGAGTCCCTGACACAATAAAAAGATTTTAAAGTACACAAATAGCAGATAAAAGAGCAACAAAGGCAAAAGAGTGACTTGTCAGAGGGGAACCCTTACCCCACAAGAACTGGCAAACTCCAAGTGATGTACAAATAAATCAATCAGTACTGTAAAAGCAGTCACATATTCAGGAGTTCATAATACAGGTTCTGTTTGTGAGCAAACTTCCTGATTGTTTTAACACAGTCCAAACCATACTGATGCCCTTGTTGACTCACTCTTGATCTTGAAGCCAAATTTACGTAACAGGAAAAAGAAAACATTTGTGAAAGTCAGCATGCTGATCTGATGACAGCACTTCTGTTTCCAACAGATAACTTAAAAATCCTAATCCCTTCAGCCTATTAGCACCCAAGTATACTAGGAAAACTCACAGCTGCCTCTTATCAGTGCAGGATCCATGTACATAAGGTGGAGGCTCAAATATATTCAAGACTATGTTGTAACTAAATGTTATGACAAAAAAAACAAACCAAAAAACAACACAAAAACCCCACCAAAAAACCAAACAAAGCACAAACAACAACAACAAAAAATCAAAGAAACCCCCCAAAACCAAAGCATTCACTAAAAAAAAGAAAAAGAATTAAAAAAAAAAATAGGGTTGATCTTTGAAAAAACTGTAACTCAGAAATACTTTCAGTGTGTTTCAATACAACTACTTGAATATAAACCCTCCTCTCTATTCCCCAACCCTAATACATCAAATCCTACAGCAACTCTTAACTTTACCTTCCAAACAACACAATTTTTTGGTCCAGATTCCCAAATAAGAGTTACAAGGATGTTCCAAAACAGTTACCCTTAATTTGCTTGTATCAGTTAAAATAAACATATTAGTTTTTAACTTACATCAGACTGTCACTATAGCATATGAGTTTTTACAAATACCTTATAGGGATGGATAGTTTACCACCTTAATTAAATTTGGGGAAAACATGGTATCTGTTACAGAGAGGACCACTCATTTTATAGCATCATCAGGACAGAAAATATGGCCATTGTTTCGTCTTGTTAAATAAGAAAAACACAACGAACTACCCAGACTAGACTGTGGCTAGCAGAGTGAGCCATTCTTCAGCAGATTACCCCTTTCATCTCTAACAAGAAGTGCCAAGGAGTCTTTTATGACCACAAACATTTAAGGCATAATTTTACATCTCAGTAGGGTTGCACCATATTGCTATGCAGATCATAGACACTATAATAATTGAGAGGACAAATAAATTCTGAAGAATACAAGGTAATCATTCTTCAAAATAAGCAAGCAGTGTGTCAAAATAAAATCATCTGATATACTAGAATATCTATACTGGCACTTCCCTATTTATAACATCATGTATGCAACTGCAACTGGGTTACACATGGTAGCTGCTCTGTGACTGGGGAAATACCTTATTTCAATGTTTCTTGAGCTTTTCCATAGGAGTAGGAGGAAATGTTCATAGACTCACATGAATATCTGTTTACTTACTCTCTGACCTCTTGAGTCTTTATGTTCTGTACTTATGCCCTAGATTCTTGCAACATGCTGCCATATGACATTAAAGGGTCATTAAAGAAACCAGTCTTTTCACATTCTATAGGCTATTGCTCAGTAGTACTATCCACTATATTAGTATTACTTGAATATGTGTATGATCAAATTAATAATATTCTATTCCATTGTGAAAGTATATTTTTAATGTATTGCATATAAATTAAATACTATATTCTGTTCAGTCTTAGGGTGTTTTGAGTGAGGAATAGGTGGTAGTGACTTCAGGAGACTCAAGACTCTGAAATGTCAGATTTCACACTACAGGTTGTAAATGCATAAAAAAAGCCAATACCTAAAATATCATGCTTTGACTCCTTTAGTCTATTAATCAGAAAAAAAAACCCAAGATGACAACATCCTGCATGACAACAGTTAGCACTGTGTGGTGTGCAATCATCTACTAAAAATCAGAATTTATGATGCAGCAATTGAACCTGTGGTGACATGAATTGTCATCAGTAAGTAGCATACTGTATTAATAATTCAGGTAAAATTCCTGGACTATACAGTTGTTAATAAGCTGCCGTTCAGGCTGAGAATATCTGGCTATTCAATATAACTGGGTTATGAATAATCCTGCATATAACAGAAAAAACAGCCTCCTCTGAGATCTAGAGCAGACATGTCAATGGAGCAGAGGAAGCTGCATTATTAATCCTCCCATGTTTGGATGTATGTCAGCAACGAACACAGGTCAGTACATATCCCCCAGCCTTATGCAAACACATGCATTATGCAAACACAGGTTGATAGAGTTGGGGTTGTTTGGCCTGGAGAAGAGAAGGCTCCAGGGGGACCTCATGGCAGCCTCCCAGTACTGGAAAGAGGCCCACAGGAAAGCTGGGGAGGGACTTTTCACAAGGGCTTTTAGTGAGAGGACAAGGGGTGATGGATTAAAACTGGAAAGAGGGGAGATTTAGGTTAGACATGAGGAAGAAATTCTGGAGTGTGAGGGTGGTGAGGCACTGGAACAGGTTGCCCAGGGAAGTCGTGGAAGCCCCATCCCTGGAAGTCTTCAAGGGGAGGTTGGATGGGGCTCTGAGCAACCTGGTTTAGTGGGAGGTGTCCCTGCCCATGCAGGGGTGTTTGAACTAGATGATCTTTAAGGTCACTTCCAACTCAAACCATTCTATGATTCTATGATTCTTGAACACTTAATCAAACTGTTAACTGCAATAAGATACAGGTATATCTTAAGAATACCTAAAAAATTTGTAAAGATAAAAATCTCTCATTACTTTATGTTTGGATTAAGGACTGACATCAGGAAGACACAGAAGTGGCTCTTGAAAATAAAAAGTTAGCACTAATGATATTATTTCACAGGAATCTATGTTTAATTAGCGTGACAAAAATTACTACCTATGGAGTTGTATAAAAGGTTTGAGATGAAAAAAAAACGTATTGCGAGGACTCTTATGATATTCTTTTCCTTGCTTGCCTGACTACCCAAAGTTTTAAACTGCTGAGATGCACTATTACAATGAATAATTTGATTGCTTTGTGTTCAGATTTCACTTAGTCTTACTACACTTACAAGTGCACTGGCACACTGGACCTTACTGGGAATAACTGGTATGTGAAATCTTTGAAAATTAAAGACATTTTAACTTGAAGACCTGTAAAGGAATACAGTTTTTTTAAAAACTCCGGACATCCCTGACAAGCAATTTTTTCTGTATTTAAAAAAGAAAAATGTTCATAATCTTGTAGTAATGTGACCAGAAATATTTCCACAGACAGAACTGCAAGAGGCTAATAATTTGGTAGGAAATAATACTATTTAAATTTTCAGACAATACTGTGGTTATAAACACAGGGAACACAAATTCAAGAAGCAGATCTAATGCTGCTGACAAGGAGAAACACAAATAATTTGGTCTCTAGATTTGTTCTGGTTACAATGAGATTTAATAATATCAAGTACAGTTAAAGCAATAGCACACTGATCACCTAAAACACATACTGAAGTGACAAATGTTATTCCTACACAAAGCTCACACAGGGTCTCTCCTTCATGCCTGAAGCAGTTGATATGAAATAACAAAGTTTTGGAGTTATAAGATCTGTATTAATGCAGCACTACAAGACCTAATCGTGATAACTGTTTGCAGACCACTTCGCTCTGTGACTCCACAACTCAGAAACTTCCTCAAGATTGTCAAAATCTACCTGAATAGACATGTCAGAATATACTGGTGTAGGAGCATTGTGTTGAGCTGTTGGGAAAAGACTGCTTTTAAATAGCATGTTTAGTGCCTGCTCTTACATATGTATTTCTTTATCACCCTGGCTGCGAAGTCTCAAATGTGTCTCATCATAGAATCATGGAATCATAGAATACAAGATTAGAAGGGCCCTCAAGGATCATCTGGTCCAACCTTTTTTGCAAAAATATGGTCTATACAAGATGGCTCAGCACTCAGTCCAGCTGAGAGTCCAATGTACCGTGTAGCAGCCACCGATCTCCAACTTCCTTGGCAAGTCCAAATACTGACAGTATTCAGGATATGTTCTGTAAACATCTAGACATCATAAAACAGTGTTGCATAAAAAAGGACAACGTTTGCCTGTCTCAGAGTCCCAAAGAGGACTTTCACTGACACAGCTTTGCAAAGTTGCTGCTTCAGAGTCCCACCAAAAGGACTTTCACTGAAGCACTTTGCCCACCTCAGAGACCTAACAAGGACTTATGTTGAGATGGTTTTTAAGAAAAGTTAAGATGATTTATTGATGTGACAGTTATAAAAAGTTCTGGATAGCCATTGATAAATTCACCAGCTGCATAGATTTGAGATGAAGATAGTAAAGACAAAATAAAACATCTAACAGAGTCAGAGGTGCAAGTCTTACCAAAAGGCATCCCCTTTTGGGGGAGAGGATTCAGGCCCATCGACCCATCCAGATAGCTGCTGAACTCTTCCTCCAAAAAAAAGAGAGGATTCTAAGACTAATTTATACTAACTGATGAGATGGGACGAGGTTGTAAGTAATTTTCTGATTGGTACCTTTGCAGGCTCATACTAATTAAGAAAGGGAGGAGAAAAGGCCCAGTGTCGCTCTTGATGCAAATTTCCAAGGTGTCATAATTTCCATTGCTTTGGCTTATCGCTACAACCCCAGGTCAAAGAATCTTCATTCTGTTCCAGAAGTCATGCTAATTGCCAGTCATCAAGTCTGCAGTCAAGATGCCCAGGCCAGACACCAGAGTTTTATCTTGGCCTACACTTTGGCTAACACAATGGGCTAATCCTTCTGACCCTGCTCCTCATCCGATGTAGGAATCACAGTGATTTAGCCTGCTGTCTTTTGCAAGACAGTCCCTCTGTAGGGGGGGGTGGGGTTAGGCAGACTGGCAGGACTGCATTGCTTTTGTTAAATTTAACAAATTAGTCTGTCGTGCTCTCCCACAAACAGTAACTAAGGAAATTAAATCTGAGATTACACGGCAGGTAATTCGATCAGTTCAAAGACTAGTACTGCAGTTTTTTCAAAAAGGTGACACAGATCTATGTTACAAATTGTAGTTTCTAGCACCGTACTACGCTATTGGGTTAAACTCATACTCTGCATCAAAACACTGGATAGTGCCTAACTCCTATGGTTATGACTGTCACACTTGCTTTTGAGCAGCTCCCTAATAAGTACCATGGAATTTGTACTGGCTTTATTTTACTCCAAAATATCACTACATATAAACTTTATTTTCATGCTGTATTTTTAATAGGTGAATCTGGTATTATTATCCACTAAAAACAAAACAAAACAAAACAAAATAACCAACAAAAAAGTCATGCAGATTCAGCAATACCAAGATTTATCACAAATTTCAATACCAAGATTTATCACAAATTTTAGCTTTTTGCAGTATGTTTTCTCCTGGAAAAAAAAAAAAAAAATCAACTGAGATAGTAATAAAAAGCTGTTTCTAAAGAAGATCTTTGTTTTTTAATAAAAAATATTTCTGCATGTTTTATAAAGAACAGATGAACTCTATAGAAAATATTTTTGAGTGAAAAAACATGTTATTTGACATATTATTGTTTGACTTTTCAATTTATGAAGAATCTTGACTTCTTTGTACTATCTAGGTTTTCTCATATTTTTCCAGTGTTGAGAAAGCAATAAAAATCAGAAGATAAATTATTTGTACAACTTTCGCTGGTCATATTTAGGTAAGTGTACCAGATAAAATAAATATATTTTTTGTTCATATTTTTTATCAATGTCTCCTATCACGTACCACTTCTTTTAATATAAAATACCATCCTTGGCAGACTTTGTTAGATTTTACTTCTATAATTTGCTTATCTGTTCATAACCCCACCAAAATAAACTAATTCAGCAAGCATCTAATCATATTACCTCTTAACTAAACCAGAGATGAAAAAAAGGTGATACTTGACCTCAGATTTGGATTCCAGATGCAAGGTTCATTCATTATTAGAAATAGATTTAACTGTATACGTAAGACAACACATAAGATAGCTCTTGCTTATGATTAGTGAAATGTAAACTAACATGTAGTGCTTTCAGCTTCCATTTCTTTCACAAATTGCAACATGTCTAAAGAGTTGTGGAGTCTTCTTGCTTGCTAGGCTAGGGATAACCTTTAATAATGTAAATAATAAAAAATAATAGTAATAATAATTTAAAAATAAAAAAATATTTCTCCCACACTACCAAGATTATGAACTTGATTCACAGAATGAAACGTCTAAAAATAGTATATTATTTTGGATAAAATGACAGATACTCAAACTCTTTATCTGTGTAATAAAATGAGTGAGCTAACCTTGCACAGACTGTCAAATGGCTGAAAAGATGTCTATAGTTTGAGATTTGAAATTGCACTTTTGTGCTATATTTTCAATGCTGCCATGTTTATTATATCCCCATTCCATTCATCTAGATGCTGGAAACAATAATTATCCTCATAACTACAGGATTTAAAATCTTAGGTGAGACTGAAAAGCAATTAAGTTTGAACATTTGGTACAGCATTTAGTGCATATTTTTACTATTCATGTTACCACCACTGAATACCTGCTACAAAAGAATACTTTATTCACATGCCACTTACTACTCTTTTATATATTGTTTCAGTAATCCTTACCAGAGCACATTTACTCATTTGTTTAAAGAAAATGACTCTGTCTTCACATCATACTTACATAAACATTTCACACTGTGACAAGTCCTTCTCAAGCCTGAGAAACAGTTATGCATAACACATCTGTACACCTAATTATTGTTCCCTCATTTTCATTGAATCACAGAATCATAGAATGGTATGGGTTGGAAGGGACCTGTAAAGGTCATCTAGTCCAAAACCCCCTGCAACGAGCAGGTTGCTCAGAGCCCCATACAACCTGACCTTCAACATTTCCAGGAAAGGGGCATCTACCATCTCTCTGAGCAACCTGTTGCAGTGTTTCATCACTCTCATTGTAAGAAATTTCTTCCTCATCTCTAGTCTGAATCTACCCTAATTAAGCTGGGGAGGGGCTTTTCACCAGAGAGAGTAGTGATAGGATAAGGGGTAATGGTTTTACACTGAAGGAGGGTAGATAGAATACAGTGAATACCTCAAAAATACATGCACACACATTAACACCTGGTATGCAAATAGTACAAAGATGGCAGAAAGGGAACAGAGGAAATACTTAGATAAACCTATTTGGAGAAGACAAATGGCAATGGGTACAAGTTGCACTAGGTTTTATCTCGACATAAGGAAGAACTTTTTTACAATAAAAGCAATCATTCACTGGAACAATCTCCCCAGGGATGTGGCTTGCCATGAAAGGTTGGATCAGACAATCTTTCAAGGTTCCTTCCAAGCTGGGCTGTTCCATGATTCTGTGATAGTTCTGAGAAAGTACAGCTAAGGTCTCATAATCATACAACTGCAACCAGTACACAAGATAATTATTTTAAATATACCTACTCAATCTAATTTTATACTATAGCATAGTCCTAACAGTGACTGCCGGACAGAAATGCATTCTATATCACTTCAAGTTTTAACAGAATTTTTGCAATTGATACAGCTAATGTGAGGTAAACCTTTACAACATGGCCAGTCAGCTCACTTTGGATTAATGGATGAACTTTTTTTAATCTTTGCCTAAATCCATCAAACAGAAACAGTATACACAATATTAGAAACTAACAAAACATTAAAAGAACATAACATGTTCTTAAAAACATTCTCTCATGGATTCTATACTTCAGAGCCTTGAATATAACACTGATTAAATACACACACAAAATTCTGAATGTACTGACAAATTAGTGTTAAAAGGGACTACATGCTCTACTGAAACAACAGGCTTTATTTTTATTGGGCATGGTGGGGTTGTTTGTTTATTACGAAGCTAATAAAGTCACAAAAAAAAATCCATAATTTATTTTAAAAGTTAGAAGGCTGAGGAAATAAATTTTCTCAGAACATTATTTTGCAATAATGCTTCATTTTCTCCACCTGTTTTTTAAAAGCCAAGCCCTTGCCAGTCTGCAAAGTAAAAGAAACAGTCGATGCAGAGAGGAAGGTAACATTTAACCAACAATTACATGCCTTACATAGACTCACTATAATAGCAGATTTTTCTAAACCTGAATGCTACCAGGAGTGAAGTCTCATACAGAAATATGATACTAGTATATATTGTTTAATTTACCTTTTTTTTTTCTTACTAATGCAGTAGAAAAAAAACACCTGTTTTCAGACCTGTTCCAAGAACTTGCACCAGTTTAAGCAAAATTGATTTTTACAGCACCTACTACCAAAAAAAAAAAAAAAAAAAAAAAGGCAAGCAGTAGAGCCACTGTAAAAGAGGAAGTTACTTGGCAAAAAATAATCTTATGGAGTCAGATTTGAGCCTGTGAGGCCAGTGATTGCCCTAGCTGGAATGACCATTTGACTGTCCCAGCCCTCATCTCTTTGACAGTAAGGATGGGAATAATGGCTTCCTGCAGCTCTAGCATGAGAAACTCAAGCAGTGCTGCCACGGCCTAGAATCAATGTCTGATATTTTTGTCATCTCAGGCAATTGCCGGCTTAGCCTACGCCTACAAAGAGCCCTGCAGTTTGTCTGCAGGATTTCCTTATATCTGGATCTTGTCTAGATGCATAGTATTATAAGACAACAAAAATTCCATCCTGCTTTCACTCTAAATATTTTAAAGTTATTATTTTAAAGGAAGTGAAATCTCTTTCCACTCACTACCCAGTCTCAGATAAGTGAAATGAGGAATAGATTAGAAATTAAATCTAGATGTGAATTCCAGCCCTGCTCAGAATATGACAGGTTCTAATCTTCTAGTCCTATAGGCACTAAAAAGCCACTTTAAATTGCGGCGTAGCACTCTTTTGCATTCAGCATGATGTCTTTGCTTACTACTACCTCAGTATTTTGGCAACAAAAGGACTCCAAGACAGAGCATGACGGAGCAGAATTTTGCTTGACCATACAATGGATACATTTTTAAAGTTTCAGCAAGAACTGTGACGGCCATTTCCCTACAATCTTGATGCTGGAAAGGACTCTCACATTTTTCCTCTGCAATTTTTTTTTCTCTGCCTTGTTTGCGTTATGCAGGTAAGGTGCACAAAGCAAAAGCTAACAGAGCCAGGATATCAGAACAAAGCCTCATAAATCAGTCCACAGTCTCTGAGAATCTAACTCTGTTAATGTCATGATAAATGCAGTTTGTCTCTGGAAAAGTTAAAATAAAGAGAATAATCTGTAACAGGATAATCTGTCTTTCTAGACTGTGGTAATTTTCCCAGGACCCCGGGGTTTACTCCTGAAGTGCACCATGTAAGAAAACTCCAGAGAACACTGAGTACTTCCCTTCCTATCTTAGTCACCTAATATTTTTGTTAGGAATGCAGAGGGAAAGATAACAACCCTTGTGCTTAATACATTTTGCTGCTGACACTGAATTCAGAAGTGATGGTGAAGAACATCACAGTAATTCTTGTCATAAAATTCTTGCATTTTCTCTGCCAACACAATACAGTTATCATGTATTGTGCTGTTCGAAGTTCTAACATTTTGATTACATATAATCATTTGCAAAGGTAAGGACTGTTTTGATGACCACAATAGCCCTTAGATAGTATTTTTCATCGTCAAAGGATGTGACAGGCATCAGCTAATTAATTCTCATAGCCCTTTAATTCTGTTTAGAGAGCTACGGAAAAACAAATTCAACCCTAATTGTAAATGAGCACAACAGCCTCAGATTTACCTCTAGAGATGGAGCAAGCTAGTTGCCATGTTGACATCAACAGCAAGCTGATTTTACATGCCATGTCTGAAAAATGAGGAATGGTTAAGTCTAGCAGATCAATGAACCCTTGGTTTTCAATCCAGTATATCTCTTAAGTTGTGCAATTTTTCAAGCCTGTGAGTGATCCTACTGACTTCAGCTTAGAAGCTTAAGTACAACCACAGATTGTTTACAGGTCTGGGAATGCAACAAGTGCTTTCAGGATGAGGTTGGCTGTGAGTACACAACTGAGGATGAAGACCCAGGTTGTTCTGGCATCTAATTCTAAACTTGTTCTTTTAGATCGTGCTCTCTCTGTTAGCTACCCATGAGGCAACTTGCCAGCTCATTACCTTCCCTTTCTGCTCTCTCTTTTACTGTGCATAAAGGCAGCATGCATGTATTTGAGATGTGCACTGAACCGTAGCTGTACACTTTATTATACACACTACATGCACCAGCAACGATTAACATCTGATGGTGCTGAAAGGCTGAGACCATTCTATATCTAGTAATGCACTTACTGCTGCAGTGCTCTCTGTTTGGCTCACTCGTTCCATAAGAAATACAGAAGAGTCCTGCTGCAAACCTACTGTTTATACACGTGAACTGGAACAAAGAATCAGCCCACTCTATCAATATACCAGTGAATTGTGTGTCAGAATGCCTCTTAGAAAGCTTCTTTGAATAAGATGGGGGAAAAAAAAATAATATTCAGTGATCCTCAGACATCTTATTTGCAGGGAGCTGGAGGTTTCCCGTAAATATCATGGGTCTTAGGAAAAGAAATTACTACATAGCCATCCTTTTGTCTAAAAAAGTCTCCCTTCTTCGGCAAACATCACATCATCCTCTTCCTTTTTTCCTCTCATTTCTCATGCTTTAATGGCAACAGCTTCCTCAGGATTCATAGAATTTTCTGGTTTGAGCTACCCACCAGGTGGTGTGAGAAGCCTGGGTGAAGAAAAAACCACTGATACCTTTTCATCCACCATCAGCACTTTCTTTTAAGCACAAATAAAATAGAACATTTCAAGGAACACTTACCATGACTGTAAGACTGATAGTTGCTTCATCTTAGTCACTGTACAAGTGCATCATATATCTAGTCCCCTTTGCAGCTTTCCATTCCCCATATCCTACATTTCATGCTGTCTGCATTTTTTGAGTCCAGCCCACTTCTTTTAAAATTCCTCCTTGAAATGAATATCTTTTCTGACTTACTTTTCTTCCAAAACAAGATATGATGGCTAAGAGTTTCCCCTTGGCTTAACTCAAGCTCACCATTCTGCCCAATTCCCACACCTGTCTCTTCCTGCTGCATTATAGCTTTAGGAATACACATAAGCCAGTTTGGCAGCTGTGTGTAAAGAATGACAAATTTGCTTACCTCAAATAAACCTAAGTTGAGTATACTTGCCTTGGCATTTTTGGAAGGATAATGTAGTGATGGAGGACTATTTAATAGAAAAGCGTCTTGTGTTCAGTTCCCCAGATCTTTACCACAGCCTTTAATGAGAACCACTAGCTGAACACCCCCTTTAGTAGATGGTGTTTACAGGTGTTTAGTAGCCCTTCTGTTCATAGACTGCATCTAGGAACTACAGGACACAAGTGCTGAAGCCTCTAGACTTCCCAAGAAGCCAAGTACACCTCAGACCTCCATCCAGAAAATAATCTAATTTACACTTCAACCTGCTATTAAATATGTAAAATATGAAACGTGAAAGCTGAAGTCAGTAAATCAAAAGCTAAGCAGATTAATATTTTATATTTACTCTTCATAGATTTTAAAACTAGACTCTTATACAATACTACAGCAAAAGGAAGTTTTATGGAAAAGCGTGCTCATTAAATGAGTTAAAAGTATGATTACTTGCTCTCTAATTCAGAAATCCTCATGCAAGGAAACACTAGAGGTGACAAATCTGCTTGGGAGAATTCCTGGAATAAATAAATAAATAATATGTTTTCTCTGGATCTGATACTTCTTTGGTACAAAGTCAGATTCATAAGTTTCAGTGCAATTTTTAGTCCCTAATACACTTCAGGTCTACTAAAGAAGTCTTCTATGCCTAAAATAACAGCAGTTATTTTAAAATAATCAATGCATCAGACAGATAGAGCAACCACAGCACATTGAGCCTTGAAGAAAGAGGTTAGCTTAATGTTCTGCAGCCCAAGAGAAGGACAGATGATATTTATATTACCGCTGAATATGAATAAGAACACTAAAGGTTATAAGGTTATTCCATTAACAGGAACCATCACCTGTCAGCATGAAAATTATGTTTCCGGACAAGGTCTTGGGAGAATTGTAACAGGTCCATTGATGTTATTTTTGATTCTGCCTAAATTAAGTGAAAGCTTTACATTTAAAAGATTTTTATTTGGCCATAGATCAATATTCAATTGTACGTTTCAATTTATCCTGTCCTGTGTACTGTAAAAACTTTCTTGCTTGATTTATGGGGATATTTAATTAGCAAATGCTATACATGTAACTGTTTGTCTTACAAAAAGCAGCTGCAAGTCATGTAGAACTTCTTAAGAAGACTTTCGATGGAAAATATTAATTTCAAGATATATTAGTTTGGGGCATAACCCTCTGACAAATACAAAGACACTCACAGTCTATGTCCTCCAGCCTGCTCCCATCCAACACAAGGTATGATTCTGACAGTTACACGACACCTGGGAAAGACTTAGGAAGACAGTGATGATATAGCTGTGTTATGATCTAGTTTGGTTTAAATGTCAGTCTATGGCTCCTGGAGGTTCATCATGCCACCCACAATCAAGCTTGATTGCTCAACTGTTAGCTTTAACTAGCAAGAATAAAAAGACACAATCTGCCTATGAAAATGTTCAAGTCAGGTTTTCTGGTCATCAAGGTGAAGGTGGAAATCTCCTTAATCTCTAGATATTTACTCACCTGTGGTGTACTTACTAGATGTTTTGTTCTGAAGCTAACTCTCCTATGTGCAAGTCTACACTTCTGTACAGGCAAGAGAGGTCTGAAACTACACTTCTCAGAAGGAGAGAAAAGGGAAAGCTCTTCTGGCAGTTCTGTGATGGAAAATTTAGACAGGAGGGAGTGTGCTGTTTCTAGATGATGAGAGCAGTAACTCTCATTACTGCTCATTAGAGGTAGCAAAAAAGCCTTACTCCTCCTCCTTCCGTCATCAGTAACTGTCCTCCAATACTTTCTCTTCCAAACCTATCCCACAGCAGGAACAGTTCTGTTATCTCAGATAATCCCCTCATCTGAAAAAATGTGCACGCAAAAAGATTATTTAGAAAAGCTATATTGTAATCCATAAAAACAGGACTAAATAAAAAATGTTACCACCTGCAACCATTTTTTATATGGGTTGAATAATTACAGGCAATCTGTTAATTCTTTAAACTATTTGAAAGATCCTCAATTCTAACAATAAACAGGCTCCCAGAAGTTAAATACCATGCACAGATTGACATTTTACATTGAGATGTAAAATTACACTCAGAGTATTACATGTTACACCTATATACTTTGTGGGGCAGGCAAGGTCATTCTGACATTAATCACGATGATCCATGGTGATCCACCACCGTCACATGAAAGAACTTTTTCCTAATGTCCAACCTAAATCTATCCTTCTCTAGCTTGAAACCATTACCCCTTGTCCTGTCATTACATGCCCTAGTGAACAGGTCTTCCCCAGCCTTCTTATAGGCTTCTTTCAGGTATTGGAAGGTCACTACAAGGTCACCCTGGAGTCTTCTCTTCTTCAGACTGAACAAGCCCAACTCTCTCAGCCTGTCTTCATAAGAGAGGTGCTCCAGCTCTCTGATCATTTTTGTGGCCCTCCCCTGGACATGCTCCAACAAGCCCACATCTTTCTTGTGTTGATGGCTCCAGAGCTGGAGGCAGTGTTCCAGGTGAGGTCTCACCAGGGCAGAGTAGAGGGGCAGAACCACCTCTCTCGATCTGCTGGCCACACTTCTTTTGATGCAGCCCAGGATGCAGTTGGCCTTTTGGGCTGCAATTGCGCATTGGTGGCCCATGTCCAAGCTTTTGATCCGCTAGTACCCTCAGGTCTTTTTCCACAGGGCTGCTCTCTAGCATGTGTAGAAGAAGTAACAGTAAGATTATTCTGAATAAACAAAGAGTATTAGTGTTCTACTTCCTAGTTTCTTTCTCATGTGCTTTCCTGGTACTGAAAGTTATCATTTTAGGCTGAAGGTTTAAAGTCACTGCAACATTTCCATTACCTGCAAAGCATTTCACATTTTAATCTCAGTTGGCTTAATGAATTCCATATCCCTCCATTAAATAATAAATGTCATTGAAGACTAGTTATAACTAATGGGACATTTGACACTCTGGTTTCTACACATTTTTTGTGACGCTTCAAGCAGTTTCGCATATTGTACATCACAATATGCATGTGATCATTAAATATTCAGTGTAACCATTGGTAATTAAAGCTTCTTATAGTAACCAGTCACGCAAACCTTACAGTGCTGATAAATCCCCAATGGTCTTGTTGTTCTTTCTTTTTCTGGTTATACCAACTCTGTTCTCTTTTACTAGAAATTATCAGTACCTGTATTTTTAATACATTCAAATAGAGTTAATACTGTGCTTATGGATCCACTGAAGTTTATTTTGCTGTGGATTTTTACAAAAGATTTCATAAAACCTTTTTAAGAAGAGATTTTTTAGTACCTGTGTAAACTCATCATGTGCTGTAAAAATTAAGAAATATAACGATACAAACAACATTACAGTCTTATTAATTTCTGGCTAAGAACTGAAATTGTTTTAAGGATTTTAAGGATTTCAGTAGGCTATATTTTTTTTAATGTACCTGAAGCATATTTATCTGCTGAATGTACTGTTGTAATACTCTCTGCTGCTAAATTATCTCCTTGTAAGTAAGCAGCATAGCATTTAGCCTATAAAGACAGGTCATTTGATTAGCTAGCATCACAATAATTCTTTCTCTATGTTTTTTTATTTTATTGTTCTCTTGTTCCAACCAACTAAGAAAAACACTTAAACCTGTGCCAAGTATAGGTGTACAGGGTTCAATTAAGTACTCTCTTTCAAAACAAGAAGAAGGGATAATAAACTAAGGTAAGAGAAGCCAGACTCAAAACAGATGGTCGAATTGTGAAATTTATTTCTGAAGCATATTTGATAGCCTATGTTTCACAGGAGTTCCAGGGGAGACTCAAAAATCCATGGAAGAGGAATCCACAGATGGTTGCTATATCCTATCCCTAGAGAAAATGTTGTTAGCAAGAATCTCTGACCTGAAAGTAGTGGAAGGCTGGAACGACATAATAGAATCATTAATGGTTTTGGTTGGAAAAGACCTTTAAGATCATCAAGTCCAACCATTAACTTAGCAGTGCCAAGTCCAAGACTAAACCATGTCCCTAAGGACCACATCTACACATCTTCTAAATTGTTCCAGGAATGGTGACTTGACCACTTCCCTGGGCAGCCTGTTCCAATGCCTGACAACTATTTCAGCACATAATCTTTTCCTAATATCCAATCAAAACCTCCCATGGCACAACTTGAGCCCATTTCCTCTTGTCCTATCACTTGTAACTTGGGAGACCAAGACCCACCTTGCTATAACCTCCTCTATGGTAGTTATAGAGCGTGACAAGGTCTCCCCTCAGCCTCCTCTTCTCTAGACTAAACAACTCCAGCTCCCTCAGTCTCTCCTCGTAAGACTTGTGCTCTAGTCCCTTCACCAATTTTGTTTCCCTTTTTTGGGCATGCTCCAGCACCTCAACATCCTTCTTGTAATGAGGGGCCAAAATTGAACACAGTATTTGAGGTGTGGCCTCAGCAGTGCTGAATACAAAGAGATGATGACTTCCTATACTCCTTTCTAGGCCTTCACTCTTGATTACTGTCTGAGACAGAATAGTAGGTTACATGAATGTGAGATATGACTCAATATAGCCATCCATATGCTTTACTGCAAGTGTGCATAAACTAGCAATTCACTACTGTTTGTCCGTTCCTAACACAGCATGGGAAGAAGAAACGTGAAAAAGTGCTAAGTTTAACTGTATTTCTTCAATTGTTCTTAATTTTTTGCTACAGTGTCATTTCAATCTACCCGAAAAGCATGGATGGCACTAACTGCCTCATTTTCATGTTCAACTTCAAATAGAACAAATAGATTAAATCTACAGTGCGCTTACAACTTTTATTTAATACTGCTCTGATTTTCTTTTTTGTATTCATAGATAATCATGTAAGAAAAAGACCCAGAGAGGCATTTTTTCTCCCCCACCCCATATCTTTCTAAATAATTCTACAGCCACACACTTGTGATAAATGTCAATAATATACATCTGCAATTGTTCCACCCTTTACTGGTTAATTGTGGGATGAAATTATGCTCAGATGTACATCAATGCTGCATCTCTTTCCATTTGTTCTGTCTTATCCTGGAATGAATTTAAAAAATTCCCACTGGTCTCCTTTTTCATTTATTCATTTAATCTTCTTAACACTTTCCAAGCCTGTTGCTAAGAGATAATCAAGAGAAGAAAAAACATAAAGAAACTAAACACAAGTCCTTACTTTGGGAAAAAAAAGCTTTGAGAGTGCCTAGCAGTCTTTCCAGCTGGCATGAGATGTAATATATAGTATACAGCACCCCAGCTCTGTCCTTTACATCAAAGAGAGATTAGTTGCTCCACACAGACTATAAACTACAACTGGCAACCTTACATAACAAGAACAGACAGCCGCAATCCACTGAAACTGGTTCAGTGCCAAAAGCCTCCAACCCGCATTATGGCCAGGGGACCAAACCATAATTCTTCAGGTAAATACTTTCCACTAAATGAGTCTTTTCATGTCAGGCAAATAAGAAGGGCAGCGAATGAGAGCACAAGAGACAGAAAGTGGAACATAGCAGCAGCACAGCTATAGCAGCCCACATCCAATATTATTAGCAGTCGTTCTGGAAAATGCTAAGAAAGTCAGATCAAGCACTTTACTTTTGGAATTAATACCCAAGCCTACATCATGGTAGGGGTTCAGAGTTACAAAACAAGGGGTATGAAGGGTGGAAAATCACAGGCTATGTGAATGCCATTATCTATCTATGCAGTTTGTTAGACTTTAGGAAGACACAGAGACTAGTGAATACAGCGCAAATGGCAGCATAAATGGTAGTTACCTACTGCTAGGCCTTTTTCTGAGGGTATTGCTCTCTGCTTAACTGTGTACAGTTGCAGCAGGAGCAGCATCAACCAAATTTCATTTATTGGCCAAACATCATAAAATACCATTTAGAAATTACAAAGGCAGACAGCTTTTCCTATCAGGAAGATATAGGTGGCAACATAAATTATGTCACTTTACAAAATGACCAACCTGCAATTGAAAAACATTTAGCTTGCCTCCCTGTCCTTATCCTTCATGTTAGAATGCAAGCCTGTTTCTGAGTAAACCTGTTTCCTGAAACCTGCTACTGAGCATGTACAGCCTTTGATTTTTGAAGGCGCTGAGAGTGGAATCTGTTTAATTTAGTCACAATGAACTACACTGCTCCATTCCTTAAAAAGCCCAGATCCTCTGCAGGAGGAGTATGGGTGTTGGATCAGGAGGAGCATTAGGAGGACAGGGACACTACTCCGTTCTGCAAGCAGCAGGAGTGTCTAGGTGCCAGAGAGGTTCTCTGGTACGCAGGAGAGTGAAGGCCTCATGGGACATTAAAAATACTGCCTTGGGAGAGGACACAGTGTGAAGAAAAGGGGATTTTCAAACATCCAGCCCTTCAAAATGGGAGTTAGCCTTTTTCTAGAGATCACTAAAATTCACTTGCACTTATCGAATCTCAGAACTTGGACTAATAGCAAGCCTGGAGGACGAGAACTCTGCAAAGACAAAGAAGGCAAGATAAATTTGTTTTTTGTCTCTGACTAGCAGACAGAAGATCAGGAGTAAATCTTTAGCCAGCCTAAATCAAACACTCCCCCATTAGTTTAACATACTCCATTCTGCTGAGAGTTCTATTACTATTCAAAAACTTATGTGAAGAACTACAAGGTTTTTTTCAGAGCCTGCTCTACTACAAAGTCAACACTGTTCAATTACCTGGATTATAAACTGCTAATGTCTATTAAATGGTGAATTTTTTGCTTGTAGTAAGTATGGAATATCAGATGTTTACCAATGGTCAACAAAGTTTGGCCCCAAATTTTCAAAACTTAGGATGAAAAGTTATTTAAAAAATAAGATAATTAATTCACTGTGAAATAACACACACAAAGAAAAGCCACAGTGCTATTTGTATACTTACTTTTCTTTAATCATAGTTTCTAATTAAGCACTGAAATGTCCACACACAGCATATTCCACTTTTGAAAATAATTTCTGTTTTGCAATACTTTGTGACACATAGGAATTATTCCAAGAAAACTGCATTTTTATGAATCATAAGACTATTCAACATATTATATTTAGTAAAATGACTTTCCTACAGTTACTTTGGGCATCAGGGTACATACTCAATATAAAATTTATTTGTACCATAGACATGGAGATCCAGCAGATTCATGAGCTTTCTGGGGATTTTTAAAGATAAATGCTAGAGAAATATTGGAAAAGAGGAGAAAGATAAAAATTAGCAACAATATATAGCAGAGGCTTGTTATTTTCCCTCTTCCAGAGAAAGTCAGGAATAAATGTCATTAAATCTCTATAAAGCCATCTAACAACCATGCAAACACGTGCATGTTCTTAAGCACAATGAGGGCTGGCAACAGTAATCAACCTGAATGCAGGTAAAAGGTTGTGCAAGTGAGACCTAAAAGGTGTACCAGGGAAAACATGATCTACTGTCTATGTTTAGTAAGGAAAGTTAAAAATCATGGAGGTTGGCTAGATTGGCTGATGTTAATTTCCTTTGCTCTCACCCTTCCATTTACTTACTTACGATTCACAGTACCTAAAAGAAGAAACAGAATCACAACCCTATAAATAAATGCTGTATTTCACTGCCATCAAGGTTAGGACACAGATGGAATTATTTTGTGCAACAAGACCCCAAACATAATAACTTTTCTGCATGTCACCATTCCAGTGCAAGTACTACCATTAGGAGCAGAAGTTTCCTACATTCCTCTATATGGGACTAAGTTCCTGATTATAAAACTAGTCATTATGAAACGTTATACTCCGTGTTCTCAAGCAGCCAAATCCATTGTCACTGAAAATTCAATTGTATCTTGTATGAATATTTCACAAATTAACTTTCATGAAATATAGTTGGCTGAACAGAGTAACTAAATTAAAATCTGATTTATAATTAAAATCTTATCAATCATTTCAAGAACGTTAGCACAACCGACATTATATATTTGCTACTCTAGTCCCTTCAAAAATGGTAATACAACTTGTCAGGCAGTATAAGTCATCAGTTCTGTGCAGTAGACAAAATTTTTTGCAAGGCAGAGAGCATTTAGAATGGATAGGCAATGGCATAATAACTTATTACACTTATGTTACGTGTACTATGCTAGAAAACTACAAATACATGGAGAAGCATTACATTTCAAAATTACCAAGACTTTAAATTTTAAATAGGTCTGTATTCTAGTGAGCTGTGCATAATAATAAAGGAGGGAGGCAAGGAAAAAATGAAAACAGAGACAGTTCAAGAAAAAGAGAAGAAACATTTTATTATAGTGTCTGTATGATTACTTAGCCATTAGGTCAGAATGTGACTGACTGAAAATACCATGAAGTAATTAGGATCCTTTCCAAAGACTTAAAAAGTAGAAAAGTGGAGAGATTTTGAAATAGGAATAATTATTTCCTTTACAATTATAAAGTTGAAAATACCAATACATTTGTGTGATATATTTATAGCTTCCTCAACTGGTATTGCTATGCTGTTAAAGTTCAGATTATATCGCAGTGTTCATGAACAGATTACCCATTCTACAGAGAATAATTGCTTTCCTTTTCTGTCAATACTGCTTTAGGAGTTAGTCATCTCTAGACAGAGTATGGAATGTTCAATTAAGCAAAACTTTTAGTAAATTTGGAGATAAGCTGAGGAGTTAGGCATTTGTCAATGTGAGTTACTGGATCAAAGTCAAACTTCGCAATACCTTGTCCATATAATTTCACGCAGATAAATATATTCAACTTTATCAAGAAGTATTAGAATTTACTGTTAGATAAAGAACATATTCACCAACAAGATCCTAAATAGAAACCACTTCAATAACATTTGGCTCATTACATTCTGCTTCTGGAAGAAGGACCGGTAATATTAAAGATTAAAACCTAACTTAATTAAAACTCTGCCTTTTCCACAATGTAGAACTTGAGGTTTTCTATTAGCATTAACAAAATATTTTGCAAAATATGTTCATAAACTTATGAATCTGACAGACTGCCAATAGAATAAAAAAGCTGTGAAGAACAAAGTCCGAAGTGTTGCTTTGAGAAGAAAGAGAAAGAAAGGAAGGAAAGGAAGGAAAGGAAGGAATACATTCTCCATCCAAATATTTACATCAGCAACTCCCTACCCCAGAATTCTGCTTATTAGTCCTGTGAAAACATGAGAGGTGCCTGTTGAATTGTTTTACTCAGCAGTTCCTAACCAGCTCCTTGCACAGGATGTCTCTTAGCAACTATGTTGCTCACCCATAACCCTTTCATGTTCTTTGTGACATTAGAAAGCTGTGGGTTGCAGCAGCAGTAGAGGATTCCAGACCTTCAAGTGTATGACATTAAGGCACAAGCCCCATGTGCTCATTTATGTAAAAGCACTGAAGTCTACTGAATAAAATTACTTCCTTGTATTGCAGCTAGGGGCAGAAATAGAGCAATCATTGATTTTTGGAGTCTGCATTACCTTAGTAATGCAGATCCTTAAGTTTCTATATGTGTGGCTAAAGTGCAGATGGACAGTAGAAACATGAGATGTCTGGTAGATGCACCTGTCTCCTTCCACAATGTCATCTCAATATGCTTCTCTGCATATCAAGCACTTACAGCATTTCACACATGCCATTGTTTTTAAAATAGGACAAGAGTACTATCTTTACATAAGCATGAGCCAAAGTTCAGGATATCCTTCGTGAATAAAAATGTGTATGCTTTTGTTTAAATCCCAGTGAGTATTTCACTGTTTTGGTGCTTTTGAAAATTATAAGCAAATTATCTAGTTCTATCAATAGATATTTATCTGTCTATTCCTCCTTTTCTCATAGCATTTAAATGCTTTATAATCTGGAGGGAATTAATGCTCTCGGTATCATTGTGAGGAAAGAAATAAAATTCCCCTTTCCCACATAGGGTATAGAAAAACTAAGTGTTTCTGGAGGATTGGAGAGTTGAACCCAAACATTTTTAATCTAAGAGTAAATCTTGTCTCCAGTTAAGTAATTAGTAAAATAGCTGAAAAATCGATACGTGCTTTCATCTGAAGCCACCAGAGTAGTTCAACAATATTTTATGAACACGTATCATGTAGGGTGATTTGCTGCAAAAGATCCAAAACAAAAACTAGGCTTATGGTTGCAAAGGGAATTATATGCAAACAAGAATATTTTGGTATTTGTATTGGGACTAACTGCTGTAAGATTGGTAATAGAATGGCAAAATTCAAAAGAAGAAATTAAAAGAAAGATAAACCAAAAATTCATCTGTTTGGGAACAGGAATAAGAAACAAGAACATGACTGAGCCCCACAATCAGAATTTCAATTTGGACATTGATAGGAAGTAAAAATGGCTACAGCTAATGCTTTCATTTGGATTTGTCTTGGTCTAAAGAGGAGAAAATTTAGACTCCAAGTGTAAAGAGTATTAAAGTGTGTCAAACAGAAAACAAAAAAGTGAAGTGAAATCCTTAAAAATTATTCTGCTCTTCAGTCAAGAAACATTCATTAGTGTGATGTTGAAGAAAATGTGACAATTCTTAGAGACTGAGAAAAGCACTGGAGAAAAATAAGTGAGTATATACATAAATACTATTCTGTGGGCCAATTAAAATTAAATTCAATCTAATTAATATGAATACACATTTCTAAAATCCAAATGCATACAAAGATGTCATTTTTTGTTACTAGGTAGCAAGGGGGTTTTGTACTTTTAAAAGGATTTTAAGAAAATATTTAATGCTTTAAATATTTTATTTCTAGATTGTGTTGCAGTTAAGGTCTCTGATGCTGAAATTATGAACAAATGATCATTTAATTGTCATTATATTTGTAGGGTGTTTGTTTTTTTTCACATTACAAAATAGGGACTTTTCCAGCTATCAAAGCTTAGTCTAAACTCTAGAATCCAACTGCCTTTCTACCATTCATGTATTCATTATTAAGATTGTGCAAGTCATGTCAGTCCCTCAGGCAGATATGCCTAAACCACTGTTAATAGTTATTCCATCCAGAGAAACAGTTTAAAATAAAACATTGGTGTCACTTCTTTCCTATTAAAAATGCAATGGATTTAATACTATCTAAGTATTTCAAAGGAATGTATAAATTTCTGTCTTTCTCTTCCCCCCACAAGCTTCTTCAAAACAAGCTAAAAATCCTAAATTTCATCAAGTTTATCAATTTTCTTCCAGCTTCTCATATCAATATCTTTTAGGTAGTTCTACTGCGTTAAAGAAACTTAAATTTTAAATTTCATACATTTCTATGCTTCTTGTCTTAGACTTTCCTTTCATTAAGAGCAAATCAATAAAAAAGTAAACTTGAAGAAATTTCTGTGGGAAATTTTCCCCTCCAATTTACAAACTACTCTAAGTAAAAATAAAACTAATCTAAAATAAGAAAATACTTATACTGATATTGCAATATTTGAGTCCAGGTCATTTTTGTCCCAGCTACCTTGGATATCCAGACAAAAAGGTAGTAAAAAGCGATTTCAGAAACAAATTATCACTAATGAAACACTCTGAATACACAAAAAGAAATAGACTTTGGACACTGGAAGATTTTGGTTTTATCTATTCCTTCAGAATATCCCTGGAGAAGCAATGCACTAAGATACTATTAGGGGGTCTTTTTTATTATTATTTTTAGTATTATTCCCTGTATGTTAATGTGTTAATCTAGAGTTGCAACAGTATCACAAAAGAGAAATAAAAATGTACTTTTCAATAATATTAAAGTACTGCTTAGAATAGAGGTATAGTTCTTAAACCAAAAAGTTGAAAAATTTATTTTAAATAAGCTGATGTTCAAAATTATTGCATTTTACAGTCTTTATATAAAAAATAATAAATTTATGTTTGCTAAATCTTGAGGGAACACGTGTACCATAAACAAAGCTGCTTGACAAAGAATTTTGTAATTAGGAAAATGGTTGGTACATGAAGACTGTGTTATACCCAGTGAAGTTGTTTTGTCACTACACACACATTAGAGATGGTAGTGGTAAGATCAGTGCAATATTTCTTGAAATCTGACATGTTTACGAGTGCCATATCAACATGGTACATCAATAATAGATTCCTGTTCTGCCCAATTGAAAAAAGAAGTAGTATTACTTTGGACTTAACTGATTTTTAAAAATTAACAGACAACCATTCTTCTTCAAATCACAACTGACAGTGTACAACTGTACAGAATTAGAGATATGTCATCTTCATCTCACCTATGAAATACAGCATAAGGAGAAGGAGAGTTATTATTCACATTTAGTTATATTTGAACAGGGAGAGCTAAGAATATTTTGTCCGTTCCTAGGCATACAGGTGTCATCATCTGTACATTAAAGACCTTACGAAGGGAAAGTGAAGGACACTAATTCCTTCCAAAATTCATGCCCATGCTGTCTGAAGGATATTTGCTGCTAAAAGAACTTCACACCAAGACACACAGTTGGTGAGATGTTCTCCTTGGGAGACTAAACAGTTCATCTTAATTGTATGTTTTTCCCACTGCACGTGACAGAAGGTTTCTCATGTGGTATAGAACTGTTGTAAGTTACACACCAGGCTGCCAAGTATTTCCAGTTATTAGCAAGATATCTCCATGTTGGCTAGATTCCAGTGGTTGCCTGAGAAATCCTGAATTACACACTTTGTATATCTACTGTTTTAAAAAAAAATATCTCACTATATCCCATTATTGTACTAGGCAATGGAATGGCAAGAAAATATTAACTACAGTACAAATAATGAAAATACTGCATAATGTAGTGAGTATTTCACATTTCAATTGTTTTGCATAATTCTTGTAAGACTAACCATAAAATGATCGTGCTGTACATTTAAAAAATTTGTTTATTTAGTCTCTCTCTCTTTTCTGTATAATTTTGAAACTATTTAATTCCTGAGTTTTAAATGAAATGGTGACATAGTTGTTTAAAAAGTAGTCTTTTGGGGAGCAACATTAAAATCTTTAACTACATCTAACACTGGGCTTCTTTGAAAATATTACAGACTATGACCTGAAGAAAATAAAATAGTAAGCACTGTTATCCATCTTCATATGACAACATATGAAAAAAACTGGAAACAAAACACATTTAATATTGTATTCCGGTTACTTGTTAATTACCTTAAGCAATTTCAAGCAGCAACATTTAAAAAATCAAGTAATATAAACAATTATTTCCTAAATGATAACATTATTTATATTAATGCAAGAAGTTTGAAATGGGCTAGGCCTGTTTAAATGTTTGGTTTGCCTCAGCTGGAGGGGGTCGGGGGAAAAGGGAAGCAGCACAATCAAAGGCCATGCGTACTGATGATGTGACAGTGATTTTCATTTCTGAGACATGAAAGAGAAATCAGAAGTCTTTTTTGAATCATAGCAATCTTGTAGGGAAAACTGAAAGCAAAAATAATATTAAATGTCTAAAAATATATTCAGTGGTTGGACCAGCACCGTATCTATTAAACAAATAGCATTATACTTGGCATCAAAGGAATGAATTGTAGTAAAAAGACCCTACTTGATTTGCTAATAATCAAGACTAAACACTTCTTAATTGTGCAAATGTTCGGATCCTCTTCTCTTCACATATTGAAGAGGTCTTAATAAAACCAGAGTTTGGAACAGAAGAACAAATTTGTTAGAAAGTTAGAACTCCAGGAAACAAGGTCCTAGCTGAAAAATGAAATTACTGTTTCTGAAGAGAAATCTGAATGGGTTTCATTGTTTTTCCTAATTCCATATGGCAAGTAATATTTTTGAGACTGTCAAGTGGGAAATAAACATTGCCAGAATATAAAGAAGGGTCAATGGTCATGTCAACCATTGGAGTGATACAACCTTTTATGTTGCAAATGTTGACTTGAGTGTACTCCAAGCATTGTAACTGTCATACCAAATACACAAACCTGAACTGTACTAGTGGCATCAAGTAATTGTGACTCTCTTCACACAAATGCAAGAGCTCTCTGAGTATATAATATAACAAACTTCTGTTTTCAGCTACCTTAACAGTGGATTTTTATTTAAATTATGTGTAACAAATGAACAGTTTTAATTATTTTTAAAATCTATCTTAGTCTACATGCTATTGATTTTAGTCAGCTGAGCTGTGATGCATGGATAGTGAAGCCTGTGCACCTAAAATAATCCTCTTTAAGATGTATAGAAGTAAAAAAAACAACCCCTTCATATCTGCATTACAGGAAATTACAGGAATCTGATTTGCAATCTGTCAAATCAAGTCCAGTTTTGGTGACTGTGAGAAACTAAGTGTAGGGAATTTCTGTCATATAACATTCATGATATTTATTAGACAGTGAATGCTAACAGATTTTTTTTTGCTTGATGAGATGAATTAGTAATTTGAAAGAGATCACCTTCCAAATTTCCATTTTGTCCTCAGCCATGTAACTTTAAAATGGTTGCCTTTCATATTGCAGTTACAGACAATTTTTCATACCTTAATTTAATCCTTTAAACAATATTTGCTAGCAGAGAGCCAGTAGGTATATGGACAGCAATGCATTATGTAATGCAAACTCTACTATATACTCAAGGAGGAAAAGTAGATAGCTATTTATTTCTCCACTACATGACTTTACATTTGAAGTACTTAATAGATTCAGCCTGCCAAGTTCAATATACTAGGTGACAATGGTAAAAAATAAACAAAACCAAAACATAAAAGATTTCTTGACATCTCAGTGCAAAGTAATCTTCCCTTTGTACCTCGTTTTCATCTGATATTGATCAAGATAACTGAAGAAATCTCATTTGATGCCAGCAGATAAACTGGCTAGGAGTTTGTCACTTCCTAGTATATCAATAGAGAGGAAGAAATGGGATTCTGGATTTTTCTTCTTCCTTTCATCCTCCAACCAATCTACATTAGATTTGCAGTGATGTGGTAGGTAAGAACACTGTTAACATTATAAGTTAAACTCTTTCAAGATTTCTATTTCTTACCTCTTTATTCTCTAAAAATATTCCCACTTTCTTACCAGCGAAAGAAGTGGTAAGACACTTGCCACTTTACTATTCCAATCTTATCCTTTTTTGTGTTTTCTGTCAGTAGTATGATCTTCATTTTCATACTGTCACTGCTGTTGCTATCGCTACACTTCAATGTCGCTCATGAACCACAGAAACGTAGAATGGCTAGGGTTGGAAGGGACCTTAAAGATCATCTAGTTCCAATCCCCCTGCATAGGCAGAGACACCTTCCACTAGACCAGGTTGCTCAAAATCCCCTTCCAACCTGACCTTAACACTTCAAGGGAGGGGGCATGCACAACTGCCATGGGCCACTTGTTCCAGTGCCTCACCATCCTCACACTAAAGAATTTCTTCCTAATATCTAACCTAAATCTCCCCTCTTCCAGCTTAAAACCATTACCCCTCATCCTATCACTACACACCCTGGTAAAAAGTCCCACCCCAGCTTTCCTGTAGACCACTTCAGGTCCTGTAAAGCCACTAAAAGGTCTCCTTGGAGCCTTCTCTTCTCCAGGCGGAAGAGCCCACACTCTCTCGGCCAGTCTTCACAGGAGAGGTGCTCCAGCCCTCTGATCATCTTCATGACCCTCCTCTGGACTTGCTCCAGGTGCTCCATGTCCTTCCCGTGTTGGGGGCTCCAGAACTGGACACAGTACTCCAGGTGGGGTCTCACAAGAGCGGACCCACTCAAATTTATTTCTTAACTGTTTTACAGGTATATCCTTTATTACAGGTATACTCCAATGTGTCTTTCAAACCACTTTCTTCTCAAGTTTGAAATTTCTGGTATGCTTTGTTTCTTTATTTTGAAGTACAAGTCATTTCACAGTAGTACCAGACAAGTCATGCCAGTATAAGCTCTGCTGTATCGCAATGCTGCATTTATACTTCGCAGCACACAGCATGTTGTACAAACTTAAATGTGCTTCTCTTTCTCATATGTTTTATTTCCTGGTTCTTGTTCTCCACAATTTTTATTCCCTGCAGTTCAAACTAATCTAGAATTTATCTATTCTCAGCTCAACTTTGAACTGTCTGTTGTCTGAATATCCTAACTCCATGTGCTCAGCTTGTTTCCTTTTTCAGATGTCATTACGCATACAGCTGCAGTTGCCTGGTTCAGGGGTCTTAACTTTCCCCCCACCTCCTAAAGCTAGGATATTCAGGACATTGAAAAGTGATTAATTTACATACTATCATTCCATGGGGCATGATGAACACAGAGAAAAGAGCTTCCTAATGGCACTGAGAGCAGTAACGTTCATCCAGGAAAACAAAAAAACTTGCACAGAAGCAGAGGGATATATAAGTCCTCTATTTAATTGTACATGCAGAAGTTCCTTTTCTAAGTTATAAGAAGTTTCTCCCCAGATTCTGCTAGATTCTTCCTGCAGGTGACTCTGTAATATGTGCTATAGTGTTCTGGACCAAGAACACCAGTATCTTGTCTTCAGGTGCAGGAAGACAGCAAATGCTTAGAAAAGAGTAGATAAAATATGTAGAGTAGTATTCCTTCTCACCTTTCAACATCCAGTGGCAAAAGGGTTATCACATTCAGAGGCTGCATACAAAATATTACATTTAATGGACATCATGGGAGCCATTCTCCATCAAATTGCCTTTTCCCTTCTAAATCATTGTATACTTTTGGTTTTATCATTTGCCTGGTAATTTCACTACAGGCCTTTCACTTTTTTGTTGTTGTTTGTTTTGTTTTGTTTAATGAAACAATTGAATAATCAGTTAACTTATCTTCTCTGTTTAACTTAACACATAAACCATAAAAACAAGCTTTTAGCGTGAGCTGCACAGAAGCATGTTAAAAAAGTTTAGAATTTAAACAACCTGTGTTCACATAAAGCACAGTATTAATTCCTTTTTTAAAAAAAGATTAACAGTTGATAAAGATGGTTATATTCTCAACTATTTGACAAAAGTCATCATGCTTGCTGGGCAATATGTTGTTATCAGAGGTCATATTAAATTCTTAAGCAATTATTGCACCCAAATAAAACCATAAACTGAAGGTTTTAAAAGCTTAGTACCATATGTGATTGCATAAGCTAATTTCTTTGTATTGAACTCTTCTGAGCAGAGTTTTGCAAGTTATCTATTTTAAGTTCAGCAGTTTCTATTATTTCCCTTATTTGCTGAGAGAAATTACTGGCATGATATTGCATCTGTATTTAAATATAGATTTTCAAAATGTATTTAAGGAGAGCGTTACCAGTTATTTTCTGACAAAAAGTGCCAGAAGGTTGAAAAAAATGCATAATGGCATAATTCCTGACCAAGAAAACAAACCTGCTCAGTGATAAATGGCCAAAACAGCAGTGAGGGGAATGAGAAGGGATATCACTAAGCCAGAATAATTTTTAAAATACATTCTACCTAACTACACTGACAGTGTAGCACACAGGAAGAAACAGATCCCACTTAAAGGAACATTACTGCTTCATGTAAAAACAATTCATTTTCCTTCATACAACATTCCCCCCACCACCAATCAAAAGCTTCTTAAAGTTTGACTCCTAAGTCAACATAGGACTGTTTCTTTCAGCACTGTAAGGATGTTTATTGAACTCTCAAGTCCAAATCCTGCGTGCTATCAGGTTTCTTGTTGCTCAGCAACCAATCCATCATCTTTACTCCAGTTATAAAAAGTTTTATAGCCTTTCCATCTTTAACTAAGGTTTTCTATCCTTCCACTATACTTCTGAGCTGGGAAATAAACTAGAACCTGCAGGAAACCCCTACACAACCCTCCAGCTTAAAACACTTTGAACTTGTATAGCAAGTACTTTATGCCCAGTACAGCTGCTGGCAGAGAAATTGGCTCCTGTCTTACCTCCCACGTCTCCCTGTAGTTCAACTGCTTCCACTGGGTAGCTGTTTATTTCTCTTTTCCCTTCATATCCCTGCCCTTTTTTCTAATGTGTTCAGCTCAGTTCGGAGTCACAGTGATGAATGAGATGTGATGATGAGAATCATAGCGAGGGTGCAGTGTGCAGGGATGTTTCTTGGGCAGCATAGTAGCAGATGGAGGAGGGGGGAAGTGGAAATCTGACAGGTTTAGCTTGCTGACAGCCCATGTTTATAGGCTCTGTAAAGAATACAGATGAGACAGAGGAAAGGCAGAGACGACAATGACATAATAAATCTTAGCCGCAGTGTTTTCAGCCCGAAAAAGTGAAGAAATAAAACCAAGTTTGGGATGCCGTTAATGGTTAGGCTGTCTCAGATCTGAACCTCTTCACTGTCTGCTTCCCTGGATGAGATTAATAGATACACTAGATTCCTCTGTACAGTAGTTCTGCCACCTGCACAGAAAATTGCAGCCCTCTCTCCCCTTTGACCACAAAATACTTCAGGTAGTAAACAAGTTAGGTTTTCTAGTTCCAATACACAAAGTGATATATCTGTGTGCTTCTCACCTACACACTCCAAAATACCTAAAGAAGAAACTTTGTTTAATACTTGGAAATGCTTTGAAGATCAAAAAGAAATTTAAAAAAATAATAAAAAGGTAAGTGGTAAGAATAAGGACCAGCCTCCATTCTGAAAGCAGCAATCATCTCCTCAGTTGCTTCAAACACCATACCTGCTTCACTTTAGTGGACCTATGCCAATTTATTTCAGGTAAGGTTCTTGCTTCTAGGTTTCATTTGGGAAAAATTCCAAGTAAACTTTGAGTAAATTCCAAACCTTCAATAAATACTTCAAGAGTTTAGCTAATACCAAATTTTTGAATGTTCCATTTTTTTTCTCCTCTGAAGTCCCATATACAGTAAAAGTTTCCTTCATTCTTTTGAATGTATCCAGCATGAATGTGAGTTTTGTGGTGCGACCTGATTTTCTACCATACCTCCAATAGACTACATCTTGCAGACAGACTTTTTCAGAGCTGCTCTCATTTCTCAAGTTCCACTTATTCCTACAAGAGCTACAACTTCTTACAATTCCCACCTATGAAAAACTAAGATGAAGAATGTAAACTATCACTGAAAAAGATTTTTGTTATATTTAATCATTTATCATTACCATCAAGCAACAAGACAGTCAAAGGAAGAGCAGACTTCTACATAATGGCAAGGAAAATGCAATGTGCCTTTTTTATCAGAAGCTGTAAAGTCTTTTCATTTATCAGAGTCCAGTGCTAGGAATGGAATATCTAATATTTACCTTCCTGCCCTTTGCAGATTATCCTAGTGTTGAATGCAGTAAAGAGAAGGCGGCCATTATACCCAACTGAAGTTATAGAAGAGGTCAAAGAGCACATAATGCATTATAATAAAACTAAAGAAATATACTGAAACATGCATGTTTTCCCCACTGTCTGCCAATATTACACATCTATTTTCAGGCCAGGTTTCATGCTTTTAAAAGCTTATTTGTTAAATGGAGGCTGGTTTGGCCTCTAAAACTATGCATGCCATCCTACAGATCTAAACCAAACAAGTCTGGCTGACCCATGCATCAACATGCAACAGCGTAAAACAGTTCAGCCTTAGTTTTACAGCATGTGAAAGGCAGAAGCATAGAGGACAAACAATGTTGTTTCCTGTAACTGAACATTAGACCAATGCACCCTTGTTGAGTCAGGAATATGTGCTAAATATATACAAAGCAAGATTAATAGAAATGTCAAGTTTTCATGAAGAACAGACTTCCTTAAGGCATATAAATAAAGAGCACAGGAATGATCACTAACCATTATTGAAGGAGATAATTCTTCTCTTCCTGAACTTGGGGTGACTTTCATCTTCAGATCTCAAATAATTATATAAAGTTCTCAACAGTAGGTCAACTAGCAAAGTATTGTTTTGATAGCATATATCAAGAGAGTTTTTTAACCTGTTGAATTAAGCAAGTTTAAGTGATTTGTCTAATATCTCCTGGAAAGACAAAAAATCACAGCACAGAAACTCTGATTTCCAACCTCCTGATCTAATTCTGAAATGAGGTTGCATGACATGTGACTGCTAATTTATAACTGCTTGTCCTGAATCACCAAGTGCTGTATTAAATGGTGTTTACTTAGGAGCTCCATTATATTTATGCAAAATAATGTTATTTCTTGTACTATGTCTAGATGAACAATGGCAACACAGCAAAAAGGAAATTATCTACAATAAGTTATATTTGGCACACTTCTAAAATGCTATCAGCTCTTCTTCTATAAAAATAAGGAGGGTATGAAAAAGAAAACAGTAAAAAGACTTTAATAATTGTGTAAAGAATCATAAAATCACAGAATCATAGAATGGTTTGGGTTGGAAGATTATCTAGTTCAAATCACCCTGCCATGGGCAGAGATACCTCCCACTAGACCAAGTTGCTCAAAGCCTCATCCAACCTGGCCTTGAACACTTCCAGGGAGGGGACATCCACAGCTGCCCTGGGCATCTTCCTAATCTCTAACCTAAATCTCCCCTCTTTCAGATTAAAACGGTTGCCCTTGTCCTATCAGTACATGCCCTTATAAAAAGTCCCTCTCCAGCTTTCTTGTAAGCTCTCTTCCGGTACTGGAAGGCCAGCATAAGGTCTCCCTGAGGACTACTCTTCTCCAGGCTGAACAACCCCAACTCTCTCAGCTTGTGTTCACAGGAGAGGTGCTCCTGCCCTCTGATCATTTTCATGGCCCTCCTCTGGACTCCAACAGAAGAGAAGGAATAATAAAACATTTGAAGTACAAACAAAGCAAACCACCAATAAACAGCAAACAACAAACATGCAGGATTAATCAGTTTGCATACCTGGTACTCATCAGAGAACCAAATCTCTATGCTCTCTTGAAACTACTGTCAATTAATATAAATTGTTTTTCATGGTAGTTAAATTTTTTCATGTACAGCTTCAGCTGAAAATTGTAAAAATGACAAGCTAAGCCCCAAGCTTTTACTGTCTGTACTGATCTTTAGAAACAGATTAGAATAAGGAAGACTGATTCTGTGATTCGTTTTGGTAAAGAAGAAAGAAAGCAGCAAATTTTTTAAAATTATTCCCGCATGGTCTTAATTCTAGTTCTTCTAATCTGCTAACTTTTGATGACAGCAGTCTTTAATGCCCATGCCTGACCTTGCCCTGCTTTGTCTCATATTTCTCTGAAATATAGAGCACCTCAAAACAAAAAAATCTCACACAAAGAGATGAGAAGTGCATGTTTTCTACCAACTGGTAATCATTTTCACAAGCATATGCATCTTCCTAGCATTTTCTTCAGAATATAAAAACAAACCTAACCTCTAGAGTAAAAAATCCTTATGTTTTATTCTTTGCTTTTCAAAAAATTCTCTCTGGGGGTGTAGCTGAACAGTGAGAGAAAAAAAATTGTGGTAGAAACATAAAGTGTCTACCCACCAAAAGTCAAGCTGTCATCTCAGCTGGGGATGCTGACATTCAATGTTATATTCAGCTAAAGATAGAATGAGTGAGACTGCTGCTTAATAGGACTATCATCAGTGGAACTGTTTCATCCCAGACCTGGGGATTACTTCTATTGTTCTTCTGAAAATAAAATTTTCACTCTTTGCAGACTTCTACATTTCTTAGTCACTTTTTGATTTTTCATTATAACTTAGATATTTCCAACTGCTTCTTCATTTTGTCTGTGTTAATTCCCACCTTACTAAGTAGGATTTTAAATCATAGCCGTGTAAAAATTATTTGTAATATCAGAGACTAGGGATGGCTCTGTTTGTGGTTTAGAGTCCTGGGTGTTTCACTTCAAAACTGAGGATGGCAAAGAAGCCTACTTGAGTCAAGTTAGCTCAACTAACATATTTACTTGACAGAGAGTTAGACCTAGCACAAGCTAACTTCAGGAAACTCCCAATACTTCTTCTGCTTTGACAACTGCTTCAGAGAATAAATAATTGAATTTAGGCAGAGATAGTATTGAACTCTTTGTCACTGATTTCTAATGGAAAGTCTGTCCAACCTCAGTAGTTAATTCAAACCCAAAAATTATTCCTTTTCTTGGTAGCATGCTGTAGGAGCTCATTGTACATCAAAGATAAAATGCAAGATCAATGCTAACACCAAGCTCAGAATGGAATCAATGGAAATTATATCTGTGTCATGGAGGACCTAATTCCAGTATTTAAGAAGAATCAAATGGTCGATTTACCCAAACATTGGCTTTTTTTACACTACTCATTTGGTGTGGAGAGAGTAGCAGTTGAATCTGAGAACCTAAATGTTCTGGGATATAACATACAACTAGCGAACTCAGCTCCTCTCCTACTTCCTGCACAGGTGTCTCAGGTCTGCAACAGTACCATATTTCACAGAGCTATCTTCATATCTGAAAAAAAGTGAGGGAAAAGTGCCAGTTAATTGTATCTGTAGCATAACTAGAATTTTTCTATCATATAACTTCTTCTCAGCCCAAGTGACTTCTTGGATGGACAGCCCGGGGAAGGGTCTTTTGCCAGTTGGTGGTGTGACTGGATCCTCTTCTTCAGCTTTCTATTGCTAGATCCACAGGAAATTTCTGATTTGTACCACGGAATTAGGCTGTAGATGCAAATAAAAAAGCTCTGAGGTGAACTCTGCCAGCCTTCCTGAGGTCTTCCTCTTTTCACAATAAAACAACACTGGATAAATCTAGCTCCAAGAGGGCACATAATTGTCTAATCAGAGAGGCTTTGCATCAGTAATTATTTTTTTAGAACATAATTTTAACTCTGTGTTCAAGTAAGTGAAACACAGCTTTTCTGCCTATATTATCAAGCAGGTGGAGTTTACTAAATAAGCAGGACAACCAGATCATGTGTGGTACTGTAAAATATCTAGTCTCCAAACAGGAACTCATAAAAAGTGTCCCACTAACTGACCAGAACCTAAATAATTCAGTGAGATCTCAAGACAGAGCTAGAAATCACACCGGTTTTGCACAATTTCTGAATCTTAGGTAACACTGCAGAGCTAATGTGGTCAGTTTTCCTGTGAAAAAAATCTCTTAACAGTGTCATGGAAAGGAACAGCCTGACCCTTAAAAGACATACTGAGGGAGGAATAGTACAGAAGAAGGGTTCAGACTGTGTATATGAGATCTGTAAATGAATAAAGACATCCTCAAAACGGCTTCAGAATTACATAGTGAAAAGGCTGTCTAGTAAGGACCTCCTCATCCTACTGGCAGGGCACACCCAGGAAGAGCAGGAATAGTATATAAGCATGTTCATTGACTTCCTGAGGCATTTTACAGTCTGGTGAGAGAAGAGACCTTGCTGCTTCTTTCTAAATCCCACATGAAACATGATTTACCCAGGGAATAAAATTTAATTATGGAGGAAGAAATGCAAGGAGTTATCATCACACATAAAACTCTGGAGTTTTTTTTTGCATGAGACTGTAGTCCTTTTGGAGTTTAGTGTTTTGTGGTTTTTTGTTTTGTTGTTTTTTTTTTTTCTTAAATTCCCTAAAGGCAACACACAATATTTTTGTGTGTTGCCTTAGAAGAAAATAAATCTGACTTGTCCAACCCCATTTTAAGAGAGCAGACTAAATTCTCTCTTGTCTTTTCCATAAATCTTAACAGTTTGACTTACAGAACATAGGTATATAAAAAGCTATAAGAAATCCACCAGCTTCCTCTGAAAGAACATACAAAGGGGAGCTTGTTGGGGAGCTTTAATCCAAGCTGCTAAGACCTGACCTGGTATTCCTCTTAGTGCAATATTAGATATTGTTATCACAAAAAAAAAAAAAAAGCAAGCTGAGGTATGGAATTTATTTCTGATGTTACACACATTACCAGCTCTCACAGATGAAACAGAATCTGAATTTAAGTCTTGGCATGAAAAATAGTGTGGGAAGTCATTAAGTCAGCTTGAATAATATAGCAGGATAACATCCCTGTTGGAAAATCTGAATTCGGTGTCACCATCTTTCTCAAAATAAAGTGTTAATGATTCCTCTTGTGAACTTCTAGCATATGAAATGAATTGAAACAATCTGTTTTCTCAGGAACTGAAGAAAATAATTTCAAATATATAAAAAGGAATAAAACTTAGACAGCAACCTTCTCTCTCATTCTATCGTTTGATCACTGACTTCTATATTTTTTCAAGAATTATAAGAAAATATAATATTTGTCTAAATACATATGACAATCTTCAGAGTAAAGTCTCAGTGAGTCAGACTGCACTCAGAAAAATTTTCCTAAGTGAAAAACTGATGATTTGTCTCTCTGTGAATAACAATGCATCTCCATGCTAAGAATGAAAATTATGTTATATCTATGCATGCATATAGGTACGTACATATATATATATGAAAATACAAACAGTACCTATCTGTACATTACATATACATCATGGAATCACAGAATTGTCAGAGTTGGAAGGGATCTCTTGAGATCACCTAGTCCAACTTCCCAGCTAAAGCAGGATAGCCTAGAGCACATTACACAGAAATGCATCCAGGTGAGTTATTAATATCTCCAGAAGAGGAGATTCCACAGCCTCTCTGGGAAGCCTGTTCCACGGCTTTGTCACCCTCACAGTAAAGATATTTTTCCTCATGTTCAGACAGAACTTTCTCTGTTCCAGCTTGTGCCCCATTGCCCCCTGTCCTATTGCTGGGCACTACTGAAAAAAGGCTGACTCCATCCTCCTTACACTCACCCTTTAGATATTTATAGATGTTTCTAAGATCTCTTCTCAGTCTTCTCTCCAGGCTAAAGAGTTCCAGCTCTCTAAACCTTTCCTCATAAGAGAGATGCTTCACAACCTCCCTGGGCAGCCTGTTCCAACACTCTGTTCACCCTCCCCATAAAGAAGTTTTTCCTGATATTTAAATAGAACTTCCTGTGTTCCAGCTTGTGCCTGTTGCCCCTTGTCCTGTCACTGGGAACTACTGAAAAGAGTCTGGCTCCATCCTCCCTGCACCCACCCTTTAGATACTTGTAGGCATTAATAAGGTCTCCCCTCAGCCTTCTCTTCTCCAGGCTAAAGAGTCCCAGCTCTCTCAGCCTTTCCTCATAAGAGAGATGCTCCAATAGCCCAATCATCTTTATCACCCTCCACTGGACTCTCTCTAGGAGTTCTCTGTCTCTCTTGAACTGGGGAACCCTGAACTGGATACATTATTCCAAATGTGGCCTCACCAGGGCAGAGTAGAGGGGCAAAATTATCTCCTTTAACCTACTGCCCACACAATTCTTCATGCAACCCAGGATTCCATTGGCCTTCTTGCTGGCTCTTGGATAATTTACTATTTACCAGGTCTCCCAGATCCTTCTCCTTGGAAATGCTTTCCAGCAGGGCCACCCCTAACCTATATTGGTGCATGGGGTTCTTCCTCCCTAGGTGCAGGACACGTGCCCTTGTTGAACCTTATTAGATTCCTCTCTGCCCAGCTCTCCATCCTGTCCTGGTCACGCTGGATGGCAGCACAGGCCTCTGGAGTATCAGCCACCCCTCCCAGTTTGGTATCATCAGCAAACTTGCTGAGGATACACTCTGTCCCCTCATCCAGGTCATTGATGAATATGTTGAATAAGACAGGACCAGGTATTGACCCCTAAGGGATGCCACTGGTTACAGGCCTCCAACTCAATCCTTCTCCATTGATCACAACTCTCTGAGTATATGTAAATTATATACATACAGTATATACATGTATATATAACCACGAAGAAGAACAGCACACCTATAAGTTAATATATTACCATTATATGTAATAAAAAGACACAGCTATGTTAGCAAAAGACATGCATAAGCCTATTACTGACCCAGACCTATGTTATTGTGGCAACCATCCTACATAATCTTAAAACACAGTATGTAATAGCACAAAATACAGATATTACATATTTTTGTAACAACTAGCTTTCATGCCATTTTAGAGTCTAAAGAAAGAAGTGAGCATAACAGTAAAGAAGAATTTATTAGAAACTCCTTCCCATTGGAGTTTAGATTCCACGTAGTATACAGAAATTATGTAGGCTACTAAACAATTTTTTCCTCCTGAAACTGAGTTAAGTTTCTGGTGAGACACAGGAACAGATTGTCCAGAGACGATATGGATGCCCAATCATTGGAAATGTTCAAGGTCAGGTTAGATGGGGCTTTGAGCAACCTCATCTAGTGGGAAGTGTCCCTGCCCATGGTAGATGGTTTAGAACTACATGATCTTTAAAGTCCCTTCCAACCCAAATCATTCTGTGATTCTATGATTCTAACTGTAAAATACCCATGTTTGCATCACTGAATTTCACTCTATTTTTGAATGTATTTTATTTGCCTACCTAAAGTGAGTCGTCTTAAGGACTGGGCCAGATCAGGTAGCTTAAAAAGAGAGAATTTGCAACAGATCTTTAAACTTATTTTTATTTATACATTCCAACTTTTTCACTCTATTCATCCACCATACAGACAGTTTAGAAAATCAGCAAAATCCTTTACCCGTAATAAATCATACTTCTCTTTCCATCATTTATTTCTTCCTCTGTTTGGTATGTTTCATTTATTAAAATGTGACTGTGTTCAGTAATTCAATAAGAACAAACACTGTATTAATAATCCAACTATCTGAGCTTCCAGTTGTGATCAACTTCACATTACAGAGATCCAACTTACCCCTGACCCAATTGCTGAAGGACCAGGACTGCTGAAACTTTAGTACACAATGCTTATCTGAGCACACTGGCACTCAGTATGTTGCGGTTCAAAGCAACACTAAAATTCAAGACAAAGTATGTTAATACACGACAAAGGAAGAATATGAAGGGCCTTTTTTTGTATCTGAAATGCATATATTTTAAATTGCAGAGAAGCAGCAAACTTATTCACTTGCCTATTCCATTGCATACAAATAGACATTGTATTGTTTGGCTCCGTTAATGACAAATGTCATGAATGCAGACATAAACTTAATAAGCAGTTTTAGTAACACTGGTAGGGCAGACAAATAGCTAAAGCAGTTTTATTAATTAAAGCAATGTTTTTATGCAGCTGGAAAAAGTTTCCTACATTGTAGGAATAATTAAATGTCTAAATTACAGGTTTATTTTATGCTGGTGTCCCAAATGGGGCAAGATAGCTATGGAAAGTCATAATATAATGAGTACTTTTATCTATTCCTATTTCAATTTGTCTCTTTGACCAATTTCCAAACCTCCTATTGTATCACCGCTTCTATATGGATATAAAGCAAAATTGAAACTATTTCTTCATATTTCCATTATCTGGTTTATTTTACAACAAAGTAAGTCTCCTTCTAGTTTACTTGAAAGAACTGACCGTCTATAGTTCCTTTACTTACTGTCCACATGCCTGTTATCAACTCTGAGGTGTCTCATGAGGGAAACAAGTTCTAGGAACCTCCAGAAAAACCCTTACAGATTACTCCAATCTAAACAGAGAATTTTACACAAAACACTTTTTTTCCCCAATCATAAGTGATGGCATACAAGAAAATCCTTGAGATTAAAAAAAAAAAAAAAAAAAAAAAAAGCAGTAATTTATTTTTTATAACTTTTCATTCTTCATTGATAGTGTTAAAGAAAGTACAGCACTTTTTGCTGGTTTCTTTGAAACAGAAAACAAAATGTCTTTTTTTGCTCACATTTTTTTATCACCAAGAAGTATTTGTCACTACAATGCTTTCTATTTTGTCACTGAGCACAGAGCAGCTTTTATTCTCAGTTCTCCTTGAAGTTAAGAAAAAGGAACTAATGTCTACATGTCTTGAAGTCAAGGTGAGAGAAAACTCATAAAGCTGAAAAAATAAAATATTTGGGTGATTTGTGTGTGTTTAAACCAGAAAGCTTTCAAACAAAATAACCAGAAATGAAATGTCCTGGTGCAGAAACCAAAGGACATAGCTGCAAGTTCCCATGACCCCTTCACAAACTCCTAAATTAGGGCTATGAGAAGTGAGCAGAAAATGGAAACAATGCTCAGATTGCTAGACAAACTTTAGGTAACAAATAACCAGAGTCAGGCTGCCTTATCTCAGCCATGTGCCAGAGTCTAAAATCTCATCCTTATTCTGTAACTGTCTAGCTGTAAAACATATGCTCCTAACCCATGCAATCAAGTCTTGAGACTCGTTATTCAAGTACTTCCCTACCTAAGCAATATTTATGCTTCATGTACCTCACACAGAGCTAAAACCCGTATTCTTGGATGTACAAATCATGTGTCTAACTTAGAGAATGACTTTACATATTTGAGCAGGATGTACATTTCTGGGGTATAGGACATTAGAAGATCAAATACTTGACTGTAAATCCATCTGGATACACAACTAAAAGAAAATAAAAACACAGTGTGTTGTGGCACTTACTTAGAGGTCAGCAAATCAGTGAACCTCAAATCAATTAAAATTTGGTGAGCTGTAGTGCTCAAACCATCAGCACTTAAAAATTCAGGAAAGGTTCTGCATTACAGGAAAGTTATTATTCAGCCCCCACGTGTCGAGACTGATAAATGGCCATCCCATTTGGTGTACTAAAATGAATTACCACAGACTATAGCTAATATTACTGGATTAAAACTGGTAAAGGCTATGACCTACATGGAAAAAAAAAGGTAGTATGTATTTCTTTGTATAAAGTAACAAAGTCAGTAATAGCAATCATTCCCATACTTTGCACATCATTTATGGAGGTAAACATACCAATATTTTTTAACTATACAAATAATTATAATTAAGTAAATGAACAATGTTTTTAGAACTCTATGTGTACTATTTTAACAGTTCATTATGACTTCAATGTCTCACACATCTAGTTTTATGATATGTGAAAAATGATGTAGCTGCATCTTATTAAATTAAATTAGACACCACACGCAGCTTAAGCAATTGCTGTAATTACTCTGTAATTTCTGAAATATGTATAATAGGAATACACAAATGATATAAAGCTCATTTTTATGTAAACAGAATAATTAATACAGAAATCTCAAACTCTCTTGACTGTCAAAAACAATATGCTTGCAAACTTTAGAAAGGGCTGGCACAGTGCCTTCAAAGACTTTAGACGAAATTGGGTAATCAGCTTTCAGCATAATAAATAAATGCATAAAGCCTGCAAATGAAATTCAACAGGTATTATATAACAAGAACTCTAGGATATGAAGCTATGATTCACCATTTTTTTTTCTCTGGATAATAAAGACTAATTGTGACTGTGCTCATTTGAATTGGAAAAAAGCCATCAGTCTCATTATTGCAATACAAATTGTGGGAGGTGGCTCATGCTACATCTATTCTTGTTATATTCTCATGGCCTGTTCTTCCTTTGCACTCCTACCATGTGCAGTTTGAGCTGGAGAAAAGTTCAAACTACTAAAACTAGGAGTCTCAGTTATAAGTGAGTTCTTCCATTTTCTTAGAGTAGACACCACCATTTGCTTCACCAGTGTTGCACCAACATAAAACTGTCTAATGCAAATAGGAAATCAAACCCTTAGTACATACTAGAAGCCAAATGATAGCCATTTAAAAGAAAATTGTGTTCTAAGGCCAAAGAAATTAGGAAGATGATGAAGGATATAAAAAGAAACAACACAAAAACCTCTTCTGCTTTTTATATTGTGGGGTGTATACCAACTATTGTACATGATCGTTTGCATAAACAGTGTGTTAGCTATTGCAAGTGAAACCCCACTTGTCATTACTTACTCAACCATATTACTGAGAGGTAATGGGGAGATATGGAGATTATCCTGCATCTATATTTTTTCTCTGTTGTTAGTTTTCAGTATGCCCTTCCCAGAAATCCAGCACATTGGAGTGAACAAGTCTGTTTTTCAGGAGTAATTCGAATACTTTGAGGGAAAGAAAGGTAGTTTAGATTTTTGTATTAAATTCCTTCATCCTGGCCTAGAAAATACCCACAGTGCTCATTTATACTGATCTTCTATGATTACATGAGGGCTAGCAGAAAAGACTCAGGGGCAATTTTTTTTGAAGTTTCATCAGTATTAGCTTAAGGGACATCACAACAGGAATTATTTATGTTTGTTCTACAAACAATTCTTGGTTTTCCATGTAAATGTTTCAAGAATTCATTGTTAGAGAAATTATCCTTGAGCAAAGTGCAAAGAAACCTCTCTAATTAGAGAGGAAAAGCTTTCTGAAACCTGTAAAACACATTATGGTTTATTGTTGTTATGAATGCTCTTTTCAGGGAGAAGTTCACACTTGCCTCATGATCTGGTGGAAACCAGGTCCCTGCAATCTCATTATTGTTTTTTACTTGCACTGTTTCAGTTCAGAAGAGTGTCCTTCAGCAGCACATCTCTTATTTTCAAGAACTGTGTGCTGCAGTACAATGGTTGTAAACCAAACAGAAAAGGTAATGATTTTACAGATATAAAGTGTGTAACGCAGGCAAAGACTAAGAAATTACTTGCCAAAACTCATACAGAATGTCTCTGATAGAGGCAAAACCATGACAACTAAATTACAAGCCAATGCTTTAAATATAATATGAAAGAGAGCTTTGGTAAGTGTCATTGCTAGTGTCTCAGCTGTAATGCACAGGATCTTTATCATATAAATGTTGATAATCATTGCTTTCTTACCTCATTTCCAAATTCAACTATATTTTGTCAGGGGAAAGAAAGACATAAAAATAAAACCAATCCTCTGCTTATATCTGCAACCATTCTATCTACTTTGTACTAAATTTCTAGAAAAAATGCTGTGACAGTTTCCAAAAAAGACCCAGACTTAATACTATGCTACATAAAACATCACACTATTTTCAAGGAGGTTTAAGGTTAAAATCTAGAAAAAACACCAAAAAGCTACACAACACTTTCTATTTACTGATCTCAAAAAACTAAGTTAAGTGCATTTGTACCTGTAATTCAGAATAGTGATGAAGTGAATTGTCCAAAGCCCAGAAGAAAGCCAATGGAAGAGCATCCCACTCTAATGCCCAATCTAATGAACAGATGCACCTCGCTTCAAAAAAAGGGAAAGATTTGTCCTAACAGACAAGTGATAATTATCTGATAGGAACAATCTGCTTTTTTCCTGAAATCTCTAGTGCTTTTGTTCTTCTTTATTGATACATCATCAAACTTCCTGTCAATTGAAATCACTTCTGATTTGTTTCTGGCAGAGGACAAAAGTGCAGGAAGATGTCAGATTAAAAAAAAAAGAAAAAAGAAAAAAAAAAAAAGAAAAATATAGGAAGCTAACACATAAACCTATTAGCACTGAGAAGACTTTTCTGTCCAGGTGGTCCTTGTTAGTTCCATTCTACCTGACTACTAAACAATGGTTAGATCCTGAGAAAGAAGCTTGTCAATATTGTAGGCTAGTTGAGGCTTATACTCAAGTATTTATCTGAGGACACAAGACAAATCCCTCAGCCTGCCTTCTACAGTATTTTTTTTTTCTGTTTTCCAAAACAGACAATGAGGATAGGCTATTAGAGATTCCTTGTATTCTTCAGTATGACAAAACAGTTAGAACATTTTGATTCAAGCTTAGTCTGCATACCTAAACAACTTCAGAAACCTGTTTCAGAGTGTGGAGAAGCAGAACAGCCTGGCAGAAATTCCTGTTAGAGAAGACATTAGCATTTAAAGTCCTGTTACTTTTGGCAAAGGTTTTGCATAGTTATTTATTAGCATTCCTTTAAAAAAAACACACTGGCAAGTATTTAATGTAAATTGGTTAATACTGAGCAATGTAGAAGCATAGTTGACTTGCTACGAAAATCTACAGCCAGTGGACTTAAATTATGTTGCATACCATGACCACAGCGAGTATGGACACAAAACATAATACCACGGATGGATTTTAAACAAAAGGCAATCCATGAAAATGCTTTTTTTCCCCAAACACTACAAAATTCTCATAGATTTCAGACAGCCTGAGGGCAAACAAGCTTGCTTGTCGATTTTATAGACAAATTTATACCTGTAAAGGCCCCATGAGGTTCTAAGACTCAAATAAATTCCCATTTATGCTACACTTGAGCTTTTCAGATCCATGTCCCCCAGATGCATTAATATTGTCTGAAACTCATTAATATGGCAAGACAAAAATTCTAAGTGTTGGGCTGTGAGATGTTACACCCATTTTGAGATTCTAAGAGGTATTTTCACTAAAGGTCTCTATGCCCTTAATTGTGTAGTGCTCTTCATAGAAAACAATGTAGTGCAGACAAAATAATGTTGAGCAGTGAGGGCAATTACAAGCACAGTGGTAAAGAAGAAGAATCTAACTAAGGCAAGAACAAGTTCAGTGCTAACATTTACAGGTGGCTTTCTAGCTATTCACATTCCTACTGTACTATTATTCTCTTGTGTCTGCATTTAAAATACTGCTTCTTTAAGTATTTTCAAAAGAAAATATGGTTCACATTCTACTTCCTCCTCTATAGGCAATTTTGAATCTCATTTGTCAGTTCATTTCTTACTCTTTTTCATTAGGCATCTCACTGCCATAATACCATGTAGACTGACCAGGATTCATTTGTGGAACAGGAACAATTAGTCAACTGAACGGGTACTGTTTCAAGAAACTGAATACCCTCCACAGTATTCCAGGTTTCCTTTTCCTTTTTTTACCAGTTGAGGAGAGCAGAAGCAGTAGGAACCACAGGACTCCTGGAGAAATTTATACAGACCTAGACAACATAAGAAGATTCCAGCAAAACATTTACTGTCTGAAAAGTCCAAATTAGCTTAACTGCTCCTACCAACTTAAATGGATTTTATATGTGGCCTCTAACTCTCCTCTATGCAAAATCAGGAATCCTATCAAGACCTACATGTTTATTAACTTGTATCTTCAGAAGTCGTGTACATTTAGATTTTGGAAGTGAATATTCACTTGAGGATTCTAAGAGCTAAATATCACTCTACCCATCAGGAAATTTACATCTGGGAGGTTTAAGACAGAACATATGTATTGAAAGACAAAGGCAAATGTAGCAAAAGCAACTTTTTACTTGCTGGTGTAAACCATCATAAATACATAAATATGACCCCCACAAATATACTTTAGGCTTTTCCACAGAAAAATACAGGTTGGAAGAGAAGCCATCTATCCAATCTCTTGCTAAAGCACAGCTAGCTTCAAAGAGAGATAAAGTTGCTCAGGTCCCTGTATGTTCTACCAATTTTCCTGATAAATACCCGTGTTGCATGACATGCATTAAACAAACTCTTTTTCCCCTCGGACAAGATTCTTTAATAGTGCAGTGCATGTTTTTGGTGCATTCCCTGTGTGAACTACCAAAAGCTTATTTTTTGTAAAAACAAAATCTGAAGAATACCACAGCAATAATAAAATTAATAATAAAGTATGTGAGAATCACAGGTGAAAGTAGAAAATATTTTTAATAGTGAAAAATGAAAAAGAAAATTCCTTGTTTAGTCTTTTCATAGCCACTCACTCCTATGACAGTAGAGGCAGTAAGTGAGGTATGGATGCACTAAGTCATCATTTACTCATAATTTTCCCTTTAGCAACAACTCTCTCAGCTACTGATATTATGACCAATGCCTCCATAGCATACAGAAAATGCAGAAGGGGTGCCACAGATCAGAAAGCTCTTTCTACATAATAACTGATCATTTTCAAAACTGTCTTTGCAGAAAGGTGAGTTTATTCTCATACTAGGAGAGATTAAAATTTGTCAACTTCAAATTTGGGAAGACAGTTTACAGGTCAAACACTCTGACTTGGGGGTCTCAAGGGGTTTGTTTTCCATTCATCCTCTGTCTGGAAATTACACTTCCCTCAGCCCAGAGCTCTGTCCTTGCACAAGGCATGTGCATGAAGTGTGCTACTCAGAGAAAAGACTTTTATCTGCTGAAAAGATGCTGTTATATAATCACAGGATGGTTTAGGCTGGAAAGGACCTTTAAAGGTCTTCTAGTCCAACCCCCCTGCAATGAGCAGGGATATATTCAACTAGATCAGGTTGCTCACAGCCCCATCCAACCTGACCTTGAATGCTTCCTGAGATGGAGCATCTACTGCCTCTCTAGGCAACCTGTTTTGGTATCTCACTGCCCTCACAGTAAAGAATTTCTTCATTATATCTAGGCTGAATCTACCCTCTTTCAATGTAAAACCATTAGCCCTTGTCCTATCATTACATGCCCACACAAAAAGTCCCTTCCCAGCTTTCCTCTGGGCCCCCGTCAGGTACTGGAAGGGTGCTATAAGGTCTCCCTGGAGTCTTCTCTTCTCCAGACTGAACAAACCCAGTTCTCTCAGTCTTTCTTCATAGGAGTGGTGCTCCAGACCTCCAATCATTTTTGTGGTCCTCCTCTGGACTCTCTCCAACAGGTCCATGTCTTTTCCGTACTGAATGCGCCCCATCAGAGACTCCTACCACTTGCTGAGGAAAACTAATCACACTTCTGTTCAACTTACGATCACACACTTCACGTTTAAATAGACTGCTCAAGAACACAGGCAAATTGCCACAGGATAAATTTACCATATTAAAAAAAAAAACACAAACTTTTATGTCCTTGTTTAAAATCTGCTCTTGATTCACACTCCTGTAGCAACCACACCATTCACAACCAGCAAAATTAATCTCATGTATCAAGGTAATGACCTTGATAAAACCCTTAGGTTGTTAGATAATATGCTACAGTATCTTGAGAAATCATAATGCAAAAAACATACATGTAACAGACAGAAGCTTGCATGCATAAAATACAAGAATCTTAGTTTTACAGTTGTGTATGTGGAAAAATTTCTGCAGAAAACAGAACACTGACAAATTTATGTTAATAACTACCTACCATTTCCTTTAAAATTAAAAAATCAACCAGCAGACTTTTCTCCTATTTCTTCTACAAATTAATATGCTATTTTGCCAAGACTTGTTTGTGAAGTATTCCTATATTACAAAATGTCATCGTATTAGTAAAGACATTAAAATTTTTCTAAGATAACTTATTTTGTGTGTTAATGCTACCTATAACTAAATATTCTTAGTTCGGAGCTTCTAGGTATCATCACAACTACTTTCTCTTCAATTTCTGCTTGTTTTCTTATATGTGTTCAGCTGAAAAACCAGCCCACCGCTCATGGGGGAAACTCTCTTCTCCCCTTTGAGTGTGATCACATGAAACTAGGGCAGGCAGTATGATACATAATTGCCTTGAGTAAGAGGGAGAAGAGGGGGGTAACTGGCAATGATGAAAGGGGAAAGGAAATGAGTGAAAATATAGGCCATGTTGGGAAAGCATTAAGCCCTGGCAGCCAGTCACTAGATGCAGCAAGGAGAAGGGCAGTGGCAAAGTTGAGGGTTAGTGTCAATATTTTCAAATGTCATTTTCTTTCCTTTTTTTTTTTTTTAATGTTCTGTCTAAGAAGTCAAAAAGTTAAAACTTAAAAACACAAACTACGTTTAAAATTATGATTGAGATTGCTTTAAAAATGTACGGATGTTACATTATATATGTACATAAATAAAAAGCATAATATAAACATAAAGCTTTACATCTGTGTTAGAGAATATGCCCAGACAGTGCTCAAAAATGTTCTTTGGAGTATCTTCTGATCTTTATGTTGTTCCTTTATGACGGAAACTGAATAGATTGTTTTACAGAAGTGAAAGCAAAAGAATTTCTGAGTCTGTTCATATAAATTGGTATCCCACACCAGATATTTAACCAAGAAAGTACACCAAAGAAGAGATGACGGTCAATGCAGACACTTTTTGAGGGATAAATCTGGCTACTTGGTCCATTGGAAAATCTTTATATAGCTCTGTAAACAATCCATGAGAAACTTTATTGTGCCTGAATCAATAGACATTAACACAGTGCATTTCTGTCTCCTATACAATCATCTTGGCTGCAGTCATTTCCATTCAGACAATCTCTCTTCCTTTTCTTTCATTTCTGGTTTACACTAATTTCTTCTCTCTTTTCTTCTTTAAATGTTTACATTTAATTAAAGATTTTCACCTATATTTATCAGCAGTGTTTGATCTAAATTACAAGAAGAACCGACATAGAGTCCTAGGTCATACAGAAAGTCTCATTAGCTTCTTGATTATCCTTGGTATTTTTGAGAGAAGGTTTCATTACCATGCAAATAGAAATAGCTTCTTTATTCAGATAGACTAATGTTTAGTGTTCTATAAATTATGTCATGAAACAATTAAACTCAGAAAAAGGTACACAGCAAATGAAATTCACGTTGTATTATTGCCACAACAGATAAGGGGAAAAAAATGTTCGCTGTCATCTGTAAGTTGCCACATTTTTAGTATAATATGGTTTAAAAGCTCAAATTCAGGCCACACAACAAAAAGAAAGGAGAAGACTATTCATTTGAAATTGCTTGTTTGCATGCTTTCTCTGGAATAATTAATTTCACATTCTGTTAACAGTAACACACAAGGCATTCACCACTGATGTTTCTAGAAGATTGGATCACAATTCATTTTGGCCCTTGAGGAATAAAGGTCAGACCTAAGCTAGAAAAACAGACAAATGAATCGTCATTCCACTGAGAATGTACCAGAGCAAAGGAAATATCAGCTGACAAGTTGACACAGTCAACTCCTAGACTGGTATGATATTTACACAACCTGCTTTATGCAGACTTTAATTGGGCTTTTCATTTATGTGCTCTGAAACACTATATTAACTCTTGTATTATCCTTGAGCATTTAGGGACCACAGTCTTTTAATTTATGTGCTTAAATTATAGATCTTCCTCTTCCCTTTCTACTTTAAAAGTATAGAAAACTCCAACTGACCAGTATGACAGAAGAGAAATAAAATTGATACCTTTCCCACTGTGCCACAGCACTGGAAGTTCTCACCCCCAGTCTCACCTTCATTTCAGCAAATCAATGGTTTCCTTGGGCTGCAGCAATCTATGCACACTCAGTCTGTGTTCCTAAGAAAATGTTCTCATTTTGTAACACTGGGAACCTGGCTCCACATTTGCTGCCTCTTTTTAGCAGCCTCCCTGTGCCTCCTGTGCTATGTGCTTGCTGCTTGGCTTGGCTCTTACCCCAGTGCTCTTCACAGCTGCTGCCTATGGCCCCAGAAGACTTGAACCTTCCCTTCCTTCAAGCATGCTCCCAGGACAACTTCCATCTCACCATCCCCAAAGTGCAACTTTGTCATTCTCTTTTTATATTAATACCACAATATAATAATCCCCTATAACAGTATATGAACAATTCTGCTCACATGTGAAAAACAGGGGTGAAACCTTCTTCAAAATAAAATAAGCAATAAAGGTTCAGAGCTTGAATGTGAAAAAGGCAAAAAGAAATTATTCTGGTAGGTAAGAATGACTATATGACAATTTCCCGTCGACACAGTGTTGTGGCTTTTGAGGCATAGAACCTTTGTAGGTCCTGGATTACTTTAAACAATCAATGCTGATATCCTATATTGAGTAAAACAGACAGTTAGCCAAACAGTTCATTCATTCATTCAGTTCTGCGCTTATTTGATTACCAGAAGTGATCTCCCAGACACACAACATTAACCTTCAGTCAATAATTACTTTAATAGTAGATGGAGTCCTTTTTTCAGGCCTCTTCCAGCTGCATTACTGTGGAATTGCTATTTGGATAATGATTAACATGCTCAATACATCAAAGATTAATTCTTGTTTACACTGGAAGCTGTTGCATTACGCATTTCCATACCACAGTTGCTGTCCTCTAGTCATGGACCTTGACAATGACAGGGTTTTAATCACTTTCAGAATAGTCTCCATGATGAACAGGGATTTTATACGTGTGGTGGTTCATAAGGCAGAAAATGTTTAAAATGTCATTTGAAGGAACCTTCATATTCTCTGAATTCTGAGTTGCTTAGAAACAGTGTTAAGGGCTGAGCAGATGGATAAAATAAATGTGGACGCTCAGCCTTTTCCCCCATATTTTTTCTTCTGTTTCTAATGTAACAAAGATTAAGAAGGTAATTTATAAAAGGGTGATTCCTAGGTAGAAATACAATTTTGTTCTTAGCTCACCTCTGTTGAAATACAGTGGAAAAGCATAGATAGATAGCCATTATTTGAATTACTTAGTAGATAAATGTCCAGTTTATAGAAACACAACAGATTTAGAAATACTGATTAAGAGATGTATGCATTTTAATGACATTATAATATAGAATCATAGAATCATAGAATCATAGAATCATAGAATCATAGAATCCTAGGGGTTGGAAGGGACCTCGAAAGATCATCTAGTCCAACCCCCCCTGCCAGAGCAGGGTCACCTAGAGCACATCACATAGGAACGCATCCAGGCGGGTTTTGAATGTCTCCAGTGAAGGAGACTCCACAACCTCCCTGGGCAGCCTGTTCCAGTGCTCTGTCACTCTCACAGTAAAAAAATTTTTTCGGATATTCACCTTGAACCTCCTATGCTCCAATTTACACCCATTACTCCTTGTCCTATCACTGGTCATCACTGAGAAGAGCCTAACTCCATCTCCCTGACACTCACCCCTTACATATTTGTAAACATTGATGAGGTCACCCCTCAGCCTCCTTTTTTCCAAGCTAAAGAGACCCAGCTCCCTCAGCCTTTCCTCATAAGGGAGATGTTCCACTCCCTTAATCATCTTTGTGGCTCTGCGCTGGACTCTTTCAAGCAGTTCCCTGTCCTTCTTGAACTGAGGGGCCCAGAACTGGGCACAACACTCCAGATGCAGCCTCACCAATGCAGAATAGAGGGGGAGGAGAACCTCTCTTGACCTACTAACCACACCCTTTCTAATGCACCCCAGGATGCCATTGGCCTTCTTGGCCACAAGGGCACATTGCTGGCTCATGGTCATCCTCCTGTCAGCCCCCAACCTATACTGGGACATTGTGTTATTTATTTATTTATTATTATTTATAATATAAATAATGTGTAATTGAGCATGTTACCAAATTTACAGGGACTAGTGCAACTCCTTCCCACTAAGAGTTTGTAGGGTTAGGAGCTGATTGACATTCTCTCTGAAACCTCATTTACCCTGATTGTTAGAAAATAAAATACAAACCAGGGCTAGCAATAGTTTTCCTTATGTTTAACTAAAATGTACTTAAGCTATCTTATTCATTAAATATGTAATTAGAAGACTATGACCATTAGACACGGTATTTAGAAGATTGTAACAATTTTTCATTGATAAATCCACAGATAACTCCTTGGAAAATAACTTTTTTTTTTTTTCCCCAGAAAAAAAATCCTTGCTAAAACATGTATCTAATAATACATTTTAGGCTCACGTATTAATTATCTGTCTGTTTAAGGTATCAAATGCTATACTCTTAATTGCCAAATTGACCGAGTGGTATGCTTAGTTCTTCTATCAGTGACCTTACTCTTTTCAGTCCAGCCCGGTCTCACAGATGAAGAGATGGGTTTTTTTGGAATTTATTTTGAAAATCAACAGACTCATACCACTTAGAGAAGAGAAAAAAAAAAAACCTCCTGCAAGAGCATCTTGATCCAGGTGCTCCACTCATTGAGACAAACAGAATGGAGAGGCCAGCTCTGAATAGAATGGGACCAGGCCGATGGGAGTATGATTACACGGCATGCTGAGCTCAGCTCTAAATTTGCCAGCAAGGCCATATTTGCAGGCCACACAAAACAGACTGTTTCTACTCAGTGCTTGAGTTCATTGAGACAGGCTATCTTTAAGCTATATATGGTATAGGCATGGCTATTCCAGGGATAGGACCTTCAAAGATATATTTAGCCAGTGACCTGAGGGTCCTTCCTTTTAGTGAGAGAGGATGAACACAACCAAGGCATAAATCATTAAACCTTCTAAGTGTCTTTACTAACAGATTTGCACTAAGAGGTTAGCTGGAAACCAGTTTAGACGTTAACACATGGGTTTTCTGTCAGTGCTTTACTGAGCCATTAGGAATTTTCCTCACAGCAAAATGTTTCCAAGAGGTGGACCATGTTGCCAGCAATACCATCACACAAAGCTCAAGATTCAACTCCAGCAAAGTTATAGACAGGAAGCCATAAATATCACTTTCTAATATAGTTTAAGAGCTGTTCATTCTTGCTGAAGTTAAGGGTAATTCGCTTTTGGCATCACTGGTGCCAACATTTATTCCTGAACAGTTTCCATGTACCACAGTCTTATGAGGTCTACTGTGAAATAAGTTTCTACCTTCTAGTCTGATACAGAATCACAAACTAAAATGAAACCTAATTTTTAATTTCCACCAACTGGACATCAAACACATGACCCAAAATTCGGAGCTTGGATTAATTTCCTTTTCATGAACTTCTTCACCCGAGCATTTTGTAAAAAAAAAAAAAAAAAAAAAAAAAAAAAAAAAAGTGTGTGGGAAACATAACATGGAGGACAGAAAAAGAAACAAAGTATCTCTTCTCTCTGTTTTCAAACACTGCTGTACAGTAAGAGGAAATCATGGTCATAGTTGTTTTGTAAGGAATTCAGGAAACAGGATGAAATGAAGTGGGAAGAAAACTACAGATAATGGCAAGATCATTCTTAGAATTTTCTGGAAGGGTCCTCTTCTCATTCTGGCTTATTTAGGATTAGAAAACAGCATTTATGCTTATCTTTTAAAATAAGCTCCTTAGGCCATGAGGATGGACTATATGCCAGATCCATTTGATTTTTCAAAGGATGTCACATACAGAAAACAGATCAAATGTTGCTGCTCTCACTTGAAGACATGAACGTGATTGAGTAATAACTATGATCTGGCTCAAGTTTAGTGACAAAACATACTTTTCCACTCTTAAGTATTCCCCACCAAGTAGTCCTAGTTCCTCCTAATCTTTGACTTGGATATGGTAATACTTTTTGAATGTCATTGTTACTGTGCTCATTGTAACAGTTGTCATGTATCATTCAGTGTTTCAGTGGTGGAGGTAATATTCACTTATGATTTTAAAACAATTGAATTATTACAGTGAAAAAACAGTATACTCACTAAGAATGTTATTTATATTAATGCTCATTATTAATTCCAAACTTAATATAAATTTGCACTCTTCCATTTTTATTGACTTGGAAAGAGCTACGCTTGCTTAAAGCTCAACTGAAATTGCATAAAAAAGTAACAAAGTGATTCCTTTTTGTTAATATTTGTCAGGTAATAAATAACCAGGCTCAGTTTTTTCATCTTTCTATATCACAGACACAGCTCCACTAGGTCAAATCCTGCCAGCCTCAGCAAGCAATAATAGATGGCTTATATGATCATCTGTATGACTTTATGGTTCAGTATCTTTGTCATGCCTTATGCTAAGTAGAAGAGAGTCAACGTAAACAGGTGAGCTAGATCAGAATCAAAGGCAACAGTTCAGATAAGAACTATGAGAAAGGTCAGACCAAGAGAGGAAAAAAAATGGAACATTGGCAGCATACCAGTTTGGTATTTTGCCACAAGAAATAAGAAACTATGAAGATTGGACTTCACAGAATTATTCGATGTGGAAATAGGAAAACAGATGTGTATTTCTACCTCAGGAAAACTATTGGACCATAGCCACCCTTCCTGTCTTTGTAGATGTAAAGTTTCAACATATTAACATGCATCCTGCTTACCTGAAGTTCTTTATATATGTCTAACCTATAATGAAATGAAAGTCTTATTTGTATAATGACAGTAAACGTGAATTCTTTATGTAAAGCAGTGGACAGAAATGGTTAGTCTGGTCTGAATAATAAGCCTGCATTCTGGAAGTATTTGATGCCCAGTAACAGAACTATTCTGAGTCTATAATTTGCTAAACCATACATTCAAGATACCTTGTTAAGAAAAGGCTGCTATATTTTCCATTCAGCACTTCTGCCTTAATTGCACAATTGTGTGCCTCACAAGACATATACAGGAACGAAAACCTGCATTTGCTAATAGATTTGTGGGCAAGAGGCCAAAATTTCTGAAACTGTGACTGACAATTGAACATTAATTTAAAAATCTTTCCTGGTTACTATTACTTGTGAAGAAATATCTGACATTGAAAATCAGCAATTCCTAAATACGGACCTATTCCAAGTACATAAAAAATTCTCTCTGAATTTAAATATATTTTCAATCAATAGTTGTTGCAAATAGAAGATGGCAAACTGCAACTTTTTTCTTCTTTTTTTTTCATAATTGAAACTTGTAACACCCACAGTGTATTTTGATCCTTTCTGTGATATTTTACCTCCATCAGGGAAGGTTCACGGCTAAGATCAAGGTATGACAGTCCAGTGAGAGCCCAGTATCAAAGAGCTAGTGATGCTGGTTGTAAAGGAATCAAACTGCAGTGCAGCATTCTTCCCTGTCCTTAGCTTGAAGGCAGTACCTTAATGAAATGAAGGGAACTGACAGAGACAGATGAGAACTCAGTGTGACAACTGCTTTTAGAGGCAGGCAGAGCCAAAACAATTTGATGCAAGCAACATTATGATCAATAACACCTCCTAGGCTTGCAAATTCCATTATGTACAAGTCTGTATGGCTCTACTTTTTCTTTTTCCTTTTTTTTTTTTTTTTTTCCCTATGCCCTTGTAAAAAGTCCCTCTCCAGCTTTCTTGTAGACCCCCTTCAGGTAATGGAAGGCTGCTATAAGGTCTCCCTGGAGCCTTCTCTAATCCAGGCTAAACAATCCCAGCACTTCCAGCCTGTCTTCATAGGAGAGGTACTCCAGCCCTCTGATCATCTTTGTGGCCCTCCTCTGGACTTGCTCCAACAGCTCCATTGTCCTTCTTATGCTGGGGACCCAGAACTGGAGGCAGTATTGCAGGTAGGGTCTCATGAGAGCAGAATAGAGAGGGAGAGTTACTTCCCTTGACCTGCTGGCCACAGTTCTTTTGATGCAGGACATGGTTGGCCTTCTGGGCTGCAAGTTCACACTACCAGCTTATGTTGAGCTTCTCATTGACCAACATCCCCAAGTCCTTTTCCTTAGGGCTGCTTTCTATTCATTCTCTGCCCGGCCTGTAATCATGATTGGGATTGCCCTGACCCTTGCACTTGGCCTTGTTGAATTTCATGAAGTTGGCATGGGCCCATTTCTCAAACCTGTCAAGGTCTCTCTGGATGGTATCCCTTCCCTCCAGTATGTTCACTACACCACAGAGCTTGGTGTCATTACAAACTTGCTGAAGGGGCACTCAATCCCACTGTCCATGTCACCAACAAAGATGTTAAATAGAGCTGGTCTCAATACCAACCCCTGAGGAACGCCACTCATCACTGGTTTCCATTCAGACATTGTGATGTTTACTGCTACTCTTTGAGTGTGACCATCCAGCTAATTTCTTATTCACCAAGGTGTCCATCCACCAAGTCCATCATGTCATAGAAACTGAGATCAATTTATAGACTCTCTACTTAGTTTCTGCTTTATCTTTCTTTAGATAAGTAGGGAATTGTTTTGTCACCTAACCAACCACAGTTGATTAGACACACTGATATATGAAATAGTTTTCTGATCTGCTGTAAATGCACTTGAGTTTCACAAGTATCTTCCTCTCAGGAAAATTAACAGTAGAATTGCTGTATTCTTTCTTGCAATGTAGGTCGGTTATTTGATCATGTAGGCAAAAAACCCCACTGAGATTACTAAAATTTATCATCCCTTTTAGTTTTACATATGTAATGGAAATGTGTCATGGAGGTCAATAATTAACCTGTTTAAGTTTGACGTACGTGTATCAACTGATAAAGGTATAGTATAGCGAAGCAATCTTTTACAATTCTAGTACTGAAGGTGAAGCAGCAAAAATTCATACATCTAAACATGACATAAGCAAATTAAATATCTTTTTCTGGCTTTACAAGTCTTTGTAAGGACAAAAGAAATCATTACTTTTTTTCTTAAGAACTGCATTTTAAATGGCAACCAACAATCAATGAAATTGCTCAGACTAAGTCCATGCCAGGCTAGAAACTTGCATTGTAAGATCTTTAAAAGAAACAGTGACAGTGTCATAGCTCTAGTCTGAAAATAACATCCACAACAGCTGATCTATAGATCTGAATCAATTATAATCTCTCTATCCAAGAGAGATCTTCAACAATTTGCTGATCTTCAACAATTATTTTACTTTATAAATAAAGAAACTTGATGGCTCTTCTCAATTCCCAGATGGAAAAAGGTAGGCTTACTTGATTTTAAATGTTAAGGGATAGTTCATACGAATATTAGTAGAATTCTGATAAAAGAAACAGCAGCTTGTCTATGGCATCTTTGTCTCTTAGATTTCCAGATTGCAGGATACGTAGATTGCTGATGTCTTCATTTGTTAATGGACAGGAAAATAGAAACCATTTTTTCCTCCTTTCAGCTTCCCTGAAGTATCTAGAGCCATTTGTGTTACATACTAAAATTAAAATAATAGCATTGGCAGTGTTTCCTGTCTCTGCACTATTTTAACCTATGCCAAGATTGATATGTTCTCAATTATAGACCTCAAAATGTGTTTGTAAAGGAGGAAAAATCAACTTGAAATATTTTAATATGGTCCTACAGAAAGAAAAAAAATCAGTATTTTGCTCATAACACTGGATGTTTATATGAGCTACCTAGAAAAAAAAAAAAAGAAGTGATAACTGCAGTTGACACAAAGTCAGTGACATGTTAACTCTAATGGGAGGACATTTCACAAAGTAATTAAGATTATTCAGTAAACTGGGTACATCTGAGACACATACATGTGTATATCATTTGGTATATCCCATACATATAAATCAAGAATACACGTCATACCAGCAAAAAATAAAAGACTGAGTGCTCTAAAATTGTCTGGGAAGTATTTAAGGGTGGATAACCAGATGATTGTTGCTTACAGTATAATAAAGTAATTGAAAAACCAATGTGATTTCAGGTGTACATTAGTAAAGGAAAAAGATCTACTAAAATTCCAGGGGAAATATGACCTGTATAAAGCTATTTGCAACATCGTTTATATAACAGGATGGTCATTTCTGCAGCTGCACCTTATAAGGTGCTGAAGCACTAGAAATAGCCCAAAAAAGGCCCATGGGGATGATCTGAGGTATGAGAAACATGTTACATAGTGAAATAGTATGAAAATCCTTCGTACTTCCTCTAATGGGAAAGTCAAAGAGATTTTGATCTACAGGCAGATAGTCTGGGACAAATATTGCTCAGAAAAAAGAAGAAGTCCTTTAAACCAGGTTATAAGTGCGTAATGATAAATAAGTAGACGCTTAACATGGGAAAACTGGAGCTAAAATTGATGCCCTTCAGGAAAAAGCCACAAATGACAGATGAAATTTGGATCTCAGTACGAACTTCTTTGCAGCTCAGATCATTTGGAAGATGATGTAGTTTAATTCCTCATAAGCAAAACTACCACTCCAGAGCTAGCAAATTATCAATAAAGATGACAGAAGATGGCTGTGGTATTATCACCAATGCAGTCAGCCCATGATCAAAACTGATACAATTCTGAAAGGGAGAGTGGGGTTCATCTGCTGTGGATAGGTTGGAGAACACAGCAGCCAACATCCTACCACAGTCATCACAGGTTCTCATTGACTACAACAGCTACCTGGAGAATTTATAGCTTTCAATTCCCAACAGGACAGAAAGATGAGCAAGTAAATGGCAAAGATATAAATGGATACTTCTCTCAGGAGTCATCATGAAGTCTGACCCTAATGGATCACTTATGAAGTAGTTTATATTAAGTAGTGCCCAGTGGTGCCTGTCAAGCATGTAACATATAACTAAACTGAACACTGATTTCTAACCAGAAATAATCTGAAATTTTTTATGTCTTATCATTTCAAGGAACCCCAAATATTGGCAAAAATCATAGGTAGACAGTTACTCTCATCCAAACTTATAACTATATAGAATATTATACAGTGCCTTTAAATGTAACTATTTTTTGTTGAAAAAAGGGTGATGGCCATGTTTTCCTTTCTTCTCTGATGATTAGGATTGGCTTCTGATGTGATCTGTTGAGTTAGTTGATGTCTCATCACATAGTAACAACAGTAGGATGGGCTTTACTATTAGGTTCATAGCATGAGCAACACTAACCTGAAAAACAGTTTAATTTACTGTGCACTGTTTCACAGACTCAGAGAATCGTAGAATCGTTCTGTTTGGAAAAGACCTTCAAGATCATCAAGCCAAACCATAACCTAACTCTACCAACCACTAACCTAACTCTACCAAATCCAATGCTTAAACCAGGTTCCCAAGCACCACATCTATACATCTCTTAAACACCTCCAGGGATGGTGCTTCAACCACTTCCCTCAGCAGCCTATTCCAATGTCTAATGACCCGTTCAATGAAGAATTTTTTCCTACTATCCAATCCAAACCTCTCCTGGTGCAACTTGAATCCATTCTTTTCCATATCCTTCTGTTCATATGTGCCAAAAAACAATAAAAAGGCTTCTCAAAATTATTCTGCTGATGTTTATTTATTATTTAAGCTTCACTAGAGATCTCCATCGTTTATACTGTTCTCACCAGTGAAAACTATGTAAGTCCTTACTTTAAAAAAGTACCATGTTTCCTAATGTAACTACATTTGACATTAATTCTCTGTTTTCATCAGTATTCTCTTTATGAGTACTTCTCCCCCATTTTATGATGCATGATGCCAGTGCATATCTTAAAATTGGTTTCCTGTTCAAGTCTGAACTCTGCAAATCCTGTCTCTTATGGTGAACAGGTTCACCAGCCTAATTTATAAGATAACAGCACTTCAAAATCCTCTCTATTGGACAGTTTAGCCCTCATTCATTTCCTGGTGCAGAAGTTGTTTTAGGAGTTATTTAAAGGTTAGTTCACAAGTAATACTATACTGGTGCTTGAGGCTTGTTGATTTTGTTTTTACTTTTAGTTCATAACTGGTACCATCTAATAATAAGATACTGAAATAATTTATTCTTTGTCATGCTGAGTTATTTTATTCCATGTTTAAAAATGTCTGTTGTTCAGATTTCATGAAAAACTGCTGGTAAGGCTTGAAGAAAGACAGGCAGAAATGTGTGAAGAAACCAATGATGAATGTAAAACTGGAAATGAGAGCAGCTTTTCACATCACTGCAAGCTCTGACATTCTCTTGAGGGTAGTGCCTTTAACAGGATGAACTAGACAGGTCTCTCAGACTGTAGTTTGTAGGCAATTTGCTGTGGCATATACAGAAAAGGATTCAAGATTTTCTTGTTTCTGTCATATCTCACAAAAATAAACAGCCCCCAAAACAACCTGGAACAACTATGTAAATACTTTTAAAATATTATTTTTCCATGTAAGAGATTTTATAGCTGCCACAGAACCACTCTGGAACTGCAAAGGGGAAAAACTTCATCCTATGAAAGGAACTCATGCTACACAGCATGCAGAAAAGCTTAAGACCTTGTAGATTAGTTATACATAACATGGCACTTGGAGAACTTATCTTTAATTAAAGACAGTATGAATACATAAACCAGTGACTTAATACCAAAACTTTAATTGAGTTTCAGTCTCCTTTGAATTTTAAACAGAAAAAAACCCAACAACTCACTAACTGAGAACACAGCTAGAAATGAATTATGAGGTGATAGCACTGATCATGAAAAATAACCACTTGGAATCCTCTGTGAAAACAAAAGAAGAAAAAAAACAAACAAACAGTAATAGCAGGAATTAATAAAATAGATAAAGGAAACAGATATGATACATTAGTGAGAATAAGAAAAAGTCCAATCACATTTATTTTTGAAAAAGAAACAAACACCACTTTTTCTCTTGCATTTAAGTGACTGTAGCACATCGTATTTTGCCACTCCTATGCTAGATAAACAAGAATGTCAATAGTTTGAAGATGAGTCATCTTCTTCTATGAATTGAGTGATTGGGTTTGTTTTAAAACTTTAATGACATATTTGTCACACACTGATTTGGAAGAGGCTCTAGCTTATCAGTATTTTTGTGGAAGCACTAAATCTGAATTGTAGCCACTAAACAGCACTTCCACATAATTCTCCAGACTAACTGTTTAATTTTTATGCTGTGGTACAATTTCTGAGCCAAATCTCTTGGTCTGAGATAAAGTGTTGCTTTGATGACTGTTTTCCCAAGCTCATTTTTTTAATTAATTCACTGCTCCCATCTTCACCTCCTCCCTGCACTCCTGCTAGGCCTGCTACCTCACGGTATGTCCCCACTTGCCTTCTAGGTTTGGGAAGGGAAACTGCCTCTTCCTGCCAGCTTAAGCGTGATGCTTACTATCAATTTGCAGTCCTCTATCCTATAATTAGCATTTGTATGTCTTGCTAGAAAGACTTACCTGACTGACACCCAAGTCAGTGGTCTACCTTGAAGGATGGTCTCACCCTGAGCTACCATTCCCATTTGTAAACAAACCAACCTACCCAGAAGGCAATGAATCTCATTTTTCTTTTCGTTCTTAGGTATTTGCTGGATGGACAATAGCTTTGTGCTGGTTTGGTCTGGTGGGTGTTTTGGTAGAGGGGGAGAGGCCCCAGGGGTGGCCCTGGTAAGAAGCTGAAGAGCTCCCTCCAGCAGCTAGCCAAGGAGCCATTACAGCGAGACAATAGATGTGCCTCTGCTAATAACATACGAAGGAATGGATACAAGACCAAAGCAGAGCAAGCAGGAAAGAAAAAGCTGAGCTGGAGAGGCAGAGCAGTGCCCGTGGTTGGTGAGGAAGAAGGGGAAGAAGGTGCCCAAGCAGAAGTTTCCCTGCAACCTATGGTGAGATGGCAGGCTGTCCCCCTGCATTCATGAAGGAACGTGGTGAAACATTCCCTGAAGGCACCAGGAGGGGTGAATGCGGGTTTGCTGCCAGTGGACTCAGATTATGCAGCTGTGGAAGACCCTGGCGCCAGGGAAGGTGACTGTTCCTGAAGCAGCCCATGACTCTGTGGGAAGCCCACGCTGGAGCAGCTTGCTCCTGACCTTGTGGGAAGGCTTCATGAAGGAGAGGTTCATGGAAGACTCTCTCCCATGGGAGGGACCCTGTGGGGAAGCAGGGGAGGACTGTGAGGAATCCTTCTTCCTGAGGAGGAAGGAGCAGCAAGAACCACCAGACTGTGGACTGACTCTAAACCCCATCCCCTGTCCCCCTGTGCTGCTGGCGGGAAGGAGGTAGAGAAATTGGGAACAAAGTAATTTGGGCCCAGGAAGAAGGGAAGGGTGGGGGTAATGTATGTAAGTGCTGCTCTTCGTGTTGTCTGTGTCCTGTGTGCATTTGGGTAGTGTGAAATTAAATTATTATTTTTCCCCAAGTTGCGTCTTTTTTGCCCATGACCTTAATCAGTGTAGAACCCTCCTTGCCCTTTGTGTCGACCCATGAGCTTCTTGTTGGCCTTTGTCCTCCCCATCCCACTACCTGTGTGTGTGGGGAGGGGGAGCTGAGTGAGCAGCCATGTGGCTGGTTCTTTGTTGTTGCCTTAGGCCCAAATCACTACAAGCTTTTATAACTGAGTTAGCCATGTAAATACAGGATATATTCAGGCATTGTTTGTTGTGTTCTTTTCTTCAAAGTCTTGGAATTAGCTGATTTGTTTACACAGCTTGGGCTACATAAGCGGTCAGATTATGCACACAGTATTATTTCTGACCCTTCGTTTCCCTTTAATCCTAAAATCCAATTTGGTTTATGAGTGTCCTGTTAGATGGTGAAGGAGGAAACAAAGTACTTCAAAGGGAACAAGGGGTACCTGGACAATTTAAAAAAACATTTTATTTTCTGTTGTCTTGTGCATGTAAAAAAACCCCATAGCTTTAAAGATAATTGAGCATTTAGGGCTCTAAAATTTGCTTCAGAAAATGGGGAACAACAAGGATTAATCAGCTGTTTAACATACTTTGTATTGTTCTGTGTCTTACTTAGACATGTGTGAGAATGTTTCAAACCAAGCTATGAATGATCTGCTATTTTTGTACCTTCTTTCAGCAGCTGCAAAGTGCAAGAGAACTCTTCTTTCTTGTCTTCTCCTCATGTATAAAACGCTAGGCTAGACTTTCAGTAGATATAGATAGGCACAAATGCCCTAAATTTTAATGCAGAGGACTGCATTTCCTAATCTGAACTACAATTTTTCATGTTAGCCCTGCCTGTGAACTGATAATCAAATTCCATAGTAGTTTGGCAAGTTCAAACCACTGTATTTGGCCTTGGTTAGCTATTCCATTTCTTCAGGAATACTTACACGTGTTTAAGAGTTCTTAGAGAAAACTCTAAGTAAAATTACACTTTCTATTTTTCTGTCACTGAACACTAACAAACATATAACAGGATACATTATTATATTGAAAACACAGCTAATAGGATAAATATTCTCTTTTTCATGCTAATAAATGGATCTGAGATAGAGGTTCTATTGTAAAAAGTCTTTCTCAAAACATTAACAATGCATATCTTAAGTATAGTTACAAACAAGCACACACAAAAAGCACATGCACACCTTTTTCTGTTGATCAAGAAGGACATCTATCTTAATAATGATATTCTAGTCAAATTTCTTTTTTTTTACGCACTGTACAAATATGGATAAAAGTACAGCTTCCCAACACAAAAATGTAATAGTTAAAAATACAATATTACAGGTTAAGGTTTTTTAGGCTATTGCAGGTTCTTGCTGGCTTTTAAAAGACAGTACTGATCTTTGGATTGTCATGGAACTTTATTTTCAGCTTTTCTTATTTTTTTATTGGAAGCATTAGCTAGTCTTGAAAGTGATGATATGTTCATACAGTAAAGGTTAGTAAATTCACTCTGGTTACAGCTAATTTACAACTGTCATGTATTTACATAAAACACTGAAATAAAGTAAGCACTAACATGCTTCTTTCTTTGATTATGATTTTCAATCAGTATAGCTACAGAAACATCTGTCCTTAATACAGTCTGAATATGATAAAGTATTATCTGTATATTTTTTCCTACTTTCCAATTTCATTCTTTAACTTTGTGATTACTACATACCCCCAATTTTAAAAATCCAAACATATATGTATGTGGGTATATAGGGTAAATGTCACAGCAGTTTTGCATTGTGAGAAGGTTTCCCATTAAAAATATTAGCCTTCAAGGGATTTACAGCTCTAATTTTGCCTTTATGTTAGCTACACGCAGTATGTTGTTTCTTTCAGAGCTGCAACCTGCAAGAGTTTTACATCAATTGTCACATAATTAATGTTTTTAACTTGGCCTTCAGGATTACTGAGAGATTTACCTATTCACTGACTTATTTTGCAAAATTTAGTACTTTGAACCTGAAATTAGCTACCAGATTTAAAAATCCTATGCCTAATGAGCAACAGCCTACCTCTAAAGTGAATCCTAACAAACTGATACTTAAGGTCATGGAATACAATCTCAAAGTTGTAATTCAGAAGAAATATATGTGATTATAAATCATCCAACATCCCATGAACTTTTTATATTTATAGATAGGGCATTTTTAGAAAAACATGACTGGTGAGAAAACTCATTTTCTAACATACTTTTGAGGTAAAATAGGAAGTTTATTGTTGGCTAGTGAGTGTTGCAAACTTGCTTTCAGTTAAGGTAATCAAAACTTGATTTTTTTTTCTCCCCCATTCCACAATTATTTCTATGAAAAAACCCAAGACATTTTGTATTTTGCAAATTAAGGTTTTATTTAAGTATCATATAAACTAGATTTTTGCTCATTTTTTTCATTGTGACCCAGATTTCACTTGGAAATTTTTCATGCTTTGCTACACAAAGTACAACGAGAACAGTGAATTTGTCTTTAAAAGGTTGTGAAAACAATCTACTTACAGTAGCAGCAATTTCATTTCTCTTTTACATGTAAATGCAGAATGCGTTGGATCCAATACTACCATTTCACTTAATTCTCTCTCTCTCATCTTTTTAACTAAAAAAATTTACATACATTTTTTCCTGTGTGGGTGCGTGTATAAAGAAATTTTTGATGCCTAAATTACACTTGAAGGCAGAAAATTACACCAGAATACAATAAATAACTCAATCAAATAAAGGATTAATGCATAGGAAGTGAACTTATCCCCACATGTCAACAGAGACTCTCTTAGCTATAGCTAGAGCCCCGAACTATTTCTCTACTGTATCAATGTGTTTGTCATTGAAAATAACTGACAGTATCTAGTATACATATTAAAGAGCTACAGTAACAATATGAGTGAGGAGAGCATTGTATCTTTTACTCTCTCTAGCTTTGGGTATGTGGGGTTGCATTGGGGGTGTCTTCACTTTATCCCCACACCCTTCTCTGCTTCCTTGGGTGGGTATAACTTAGCCCTGTAATCCCAATGCTGTATCAGCTTGAAAGGGTATGAGTCCTTGGCCTGTAGGTAAATGGATGCAACATATATGCTGGCCTTTTAAAATAATGTAATACTAACATTTACCACTTATTTAATACCAAAATCCCAGAATCAGATTATATTGACTTAAGAGTTTAACAAGAACTCAAGGAAAGAAAAAATGAATACTAATGATGATGTATAACCTCTCACTTAAAATCACTTGATACTTGTGGACTGAAGGGAGGCAAATGTGGATGCTAGTTTTAGAAAAAGGTTCCAAAAGGATTTAATGAACTTCAGACTTGTTAATAGCCATTATAAAGGATACATTTAAAATAAATAAATAAATAAATAAATAAATAGATAGATAGATAGATAGATAGATAAGGTGGACATTTGGGTGAATACTGTCTACTTGGGAAGGGACAACAGTAATTCCTTTTAATAGAAGCCAATGTTGCAAGATACTTGGAGTCACCTAACTTTTCAGCACATTTGGGTAAGACTGACCAAGTTCTTGTGTATTTCTTGGATTTCCAAAAGGCTTTTGGTAAAGTTCCTTACCTTAAGCTTTTAAGAAAACCAAGCAAGGACTTCATGGACCATTTAAAGATATGAATTAATAGTGTAGGAGAGCTATTTCACACATAGGCTTGGCAGTCACTAGTGGAACTCCTCTAGAGTGTGTGCTCAAACTAGTTCTGGCACCTGTGTTGTCTGACACACTCATAATAGAGGCAAGCAGTGAAGTGAGCTGGTTCGCTGATGAAGTTATTTAAGAGAGTAAGGACAACTGCAAAGAATTGTAGAAGAATCTTAGGGGCCCAAATAATGCAATGACAAAGTTAGATGTGAAAGTTATTATAGATTATTACAGAGTTGCAAGTGGGGAAAAAGACGTTTGCTTCCAAAAATAGAACAATCAACTCAAGTTTATCACCAAGAGGAACAGGCTGGTGTCAGGCAAGCCTCATCAGAAGTCACATAGATGTTTGGTAGCAAAAAAGGAAGTCACTGCTAGAAGTCAGGAGTTAAAGAATAGAGGAAAAAAACAGGAGAACATCATCCTGACATGGTATAAATCTAGATTTTCCCATATAGTATGGACAAAAAAAAAAAGAAAAAATGCTAGTTGTCATCAGTAAAGGTAGTAGCAGCCAGGCTGAAAGCAAACGATAGCAAGTCATTCTTCAATAGCACTCATTGCTGAAGATAACTGTGAATGGAAAAAGGTCTATATATATTCAAAGGTTACTAGGCAGGCAAATCACTTAACAACATCTCAGGTGTCCAAAACTATTTGGAGAATCGAAAAGTACCCATTTTCCTTCTTTCTCCTGTTCCCTTTCTATGTGCTTAGATCCACTGTTAAAGACCATTGAGTTAGACAGATCTTTGACAGAGCCATTACAGTGTATGTAAGCTGCACTGAGTACTGCTCCTATATTTGCCCTCTGCCTTTTTCTCATTTGTTGAGACTTGTGGTATCTGGGACACAGACACAGAAGAGTAAGAATTACACTAACGTTGCAAATGTTAAAAAGAAACAGTAGTTTGTTGCTAGGATAGCTTTGATTTATATATATTTTTTATATTGTAGCATAGGAGATTTGTTCAATACCAGCCCAGACTATTTGAACTTCTTTAAAAAATTATAATACGGGATATAAACAACCAGCATGACACAGAAGTTATCATGTATCTTCTTTCAATCTTGAAATAAATTGCAAGGAAGTTATAAACATTTTAATAGCCTTATTTTGAAATGGTTTGTTGCACCAAAAAGAAACTGTTAGAATATTATATGGCATTATGATTTGGCTTAGAAAATACTCCTTCGTACATTTCCATGTTTCCTGAGATTTTAATAGTCAGTAAACTCTACTTAGAGCATATGAACGTAATAACTATGAATGATTTGCATTGAAACTATTTCTGAGTTCACTTTTTCCATTAAAAAAAAAAAGTACCTAAAAGTAAAAGAAATAATGTTTGAATTCTGAATGCAAAGCACAAGTAAACTGAAATGTAATTCTCTGGATGAAGAGCACTTAAAAACATTAGAATTTTGAACAAGACAATAAAAGAAAGCAAAGCTTTCAAATTATTGAGTCATTATTGATTGGGTTCTACACTTCTCTGAATTAAGTTTCAATGGATCTTCCTTAGGAGTATGTGCAGGATATTTTGAGTTTCTTGCTTTAGTGTCAGGTACATAGCTAGCCTGAAAATACATTCTAGTAACTTCTGATTTACACAGGCCTTTTTCAAACACGTTCTAATTTTATATTTGTGCTTTTAGTTTGGCATCTTCACTCAGACTAGAGTTAGTGAAATATTTTTAAAGTTTTGATGCTACTGTTTTCCAGTTTTTTGTTTAGATTTTTTAATATGCTTAAGTAAGAGAAATAGCTATTTTTGTGGAATGTTTTCTAAAAAATGCCTCACTTCAGTTTACAAAAAAAATAAATAAATCAGGCTTTGGAAAAATTCAAATGTCTGGAGTTGTGGAAGGGAAATTGGGTAAGAGGATACTATCCTGTAACATCAAAAGTGGGGCTGGAGGATAACGGGAGGGAGAAAAATGAGCTTTACTGAGAAGGGTAAAGAGATTCATGTTGCCAGCACACAAAGATACCACTGATGTAGTCTTATAAAATGGAAAACAACTGTTCTCTAATTGTGTGTATTTGAGTGAGGATGACATTTGGAATTGCTTTTTGCTGATTAGTTAGCACTTATAAAACAAGTTCATGGCTCTAGGTGATCATGTTACATGGTAAGACTGTTTTCTATCCATGGCCATGTCCTCCTTCTTTCTTACCAAATAATTAAGGAAGGAAATAGAGTACTTCTTTAAAAAGATATAACCAGATACTCAATTGAAAAGCAGATAAAATAAACAATGAGAATGACCAGTAGCATTTTGGGGAAAAAAAATATACCTCCACTCAATGGTTCACAGATAAAAAACTAGTGGAATAACTCTGCTTGAGTGCAGTTGTGGAAAGGAGACTGAGAATGAGGAAAGGTTAGTGAGTGAGTGTGCCTCTAAATAACAGCAACTGTAGAAATAAAGAAAATTATCACAGAATCACAGAATCTTAGGGGTTGGAAGGGACCCCGAAAGATCATCTAGTCCAACCCCCCTGCCAGAGCAGGATCACCTAGAGTACATCACACAGGATAAAGCAAATTATTTGAGAGAGTACTAGATTTAAGACCTCTCTGTGAAGCCAGAGCTCACTGGGAGATAGAGGGAAAGTAGATGCTTTTGTCATCATCTTTCCATCAAGCAATGCCAGGCATATAGCCACATTATGCTGTGCTATTGTGGCTGCTTAGAACTGGGCTGTTACTGATCTAACGAACCAGCGATTTGTTCGGATGTAACTGGTTGTGGCAACATACCCAACTCTTAAAACTACCAGGTGGTGCATAAGCTTTAAAACAATGAACGGACAATAATTTCTCTTGTTTGGAGTCTCAAACAAAAGAAAGACTAAATTTGACATTCAGTGCACTGAGGTTAATTAGTTCTAAGGATTTTTAATACAATGGAAAGGAAATTAAAAACACTTAACACCAAGCATATATTTAGTATTTATATGGTTTCAGTAAAACATGTTATGAATAATCTCCTTTTGTCTCTCTCTTGTATTTTATTATACTTTCAACCTTGGCTACAAACTACATTTCAAAGCATTAATGTCTTTGCATCACTGTATTACAAATCCTCTAACAGTATCACCTGCTATAAAAGTAGACTGACAGAATTCCTACCAGAATTATGGTAGGAAATTGCGACTCTTTAAAACAAAGAAAAAACATTTATTTTTTACCATAATATATGTTGAATCATGAATGTCAAACATTATCTCTACATGTTAATAAGAAAGTCAATTGCTTTGCACAATTCCTTTAGATTCAGAGAGCATGCAAAGTAACCATTTAGCTTGTATCTCACAATAATGACAATGTTTCTGCTAAATTGTTTTTTTTTTTCCCCACAAAGCTTTTAAATACCAGTACTTGTGAGATATTACTGGTTTTTCATTAAAATAAAATAAAACTTCCCCTCCCCTCAAAAAAAAAAAACAAACCACAAACAATCAAGGTTTTTTTTCTGTGGAAACAAAACATTTCTTCATTACCTTGATTAACAACAGTATTTTTCAGAGTGTTATTAATGGACCAGCACTTCATAAGATAAGATGAGAAGAATTCACTCATACAAAAAAAAATGTGTATGAAGTACACATATTGCATCTATGTCTGCTAAGAGTCTGCAAGTGAAAAATGTGTGATGTCTTTTTTTCATGAAAGTGTTGAATTACTCTTTTCGTCCAGACAAAGGTTCTAGGTAGTTTGCACTCATTAACTTGCTATTTCTGAGGTTCCTGCATTTTCTATGCTAGCCACCATCATCATCATCATCATTATTATTATTATTACTACTGTATTCCTTAAGTGCCCTAGTTATGAATCGGGACCATTGTGTTAATGAGATCCTGAACAAACACCAAAAACTGTTACAGCATCATTTAATATGTTCTCCTGAATCACTGAATGTGCTCTTTGTTCTGGTTGTAAGCCACTGCAGGCAAAGCTGAGCTATGACCTTATTTTCAGTGTAACTATTTCTAGCTGCGAGGTTTTATCGTGTGAGAGTTGGCCTTGGATGTGCACTGCCTGGTCTACTAATTAATTAAAAATACAATAGCAAAAAAATGTCTTATCTGTGACATGAAGGTTTATACATCAGACTCTTGATTTGTACAGAAGAGATATTTTATAAACATTAATTTTCAAGAGATCAGCAGGTCAAAGCACTGTTTTTATTTCTCACTGTAGCTTTGGCTTTACTGCCAGGGACTTGTTTTTTGTTAAAATGTATGTGCACTTAACTGTCACACTATACAGCACTAATTTTGATTAAAATGTCATATAACTAACAAATGCATTAATTATGCTCTAATGATGATAAAAAGCATGGAATTCTGCCATATTTCCTTGTTCATAAAGACAACCAGAAGATTTGAATGTGTTGTAAGTGAAAATCATGCTACTTTAGTTTCATTCTGTTGTCTCTATTTTAAATTTCAGAACACAGCACACCTATGTTTACCATACCAAATCACACCTACTTTACCCTAGTAGTTTCAGGGTTGAAACAGAAGATACTGGTCAGCAAACAGATGACCTAGGATCATCACTTAAAGCATGTATATTAAATGATTATTCTAATTAATATTTTTAAATGATCCTTTAAAACATTTGTTAGGTCAATATTTATATTCCCATTGCTAGTTTTCTTTACATTGATGTGGTGGGTTGACCATGGCTAGCTGCCAGACATCCACCCAGCTGATCTCTCACTCCCCCACCTCAACAGAACGGGGAAGAAATGTGATGGAAGAGCTCATGGGTTTAGATGAAGATCTCTTATCAGCTACCATAATATGAAAAACATTCCTGACTTAGGGAGAATTAATTTAATTTACTGCTCACTAAATTAGAGTTGCTCATTAAAACAGTTCTCTCCCCAAGGGACACAGGGGATGAGGAAGGGGGGGCTGCGGTCAGTCCCCAACAGCTCCTCTCAGCTGCTCCTTCCTCCTCACACTTTTCCCTCATCCTGCCCGAGGCCTTCCCTTGGAACTGGCTATGTCCAGCATGAGGCAGCCTCTCACAGGGGCCGTCTCTGCAGCCACATCCAATGCTGTCAGCACCTGGTCACTTGCACTCAGCACAACAGAATAATCATATCATATATATACATAACCTATGTATCCCACATATAGACATAGATATATCACATGCAGATATATTCAACTAAGCAAAATGGTTTGTTGAACCTTTGTTCAACAAATTTCTTGAATGTTTTCTTCTGGCTGTATCTGGTGAAGAGAGCAGCTTTGGCTTGAAAGATCTTGAGTGAGGGAGGGGCATGGCACTTGCCTGGCTATGCTGGTCCTGCCTGCCTCAGAAAGACATTTCCAATAATCAAGCTTCCTGAAATTCATATGTCTATGCCATAATCCTTCAGATGATTAAAAAACATCTAACAGCAAAAATTATCACCTTTAGGAGTCTGTAGAGAAACCTACAAAGTCCCTCGAGCCCCACACGCTCAATATTACCTCAGATTTACCTGTATTCTCTCAGTGCTCTCAGAAAATCACCATTAGGAATAAAAGCATTAGCCTTTAATATATACACTGAGACCACATATAATGTACATTGTTATGTTAATTCTTGTCTTATATGATGGATAATGTAATGTAATAAATACTTACGGAAAAAATACATAAGCTTTCGATAGAAATCAAGGCATGGCTCTGCTAAAAATAGATCCTCTTTTTTTTCTTCTTGAATTCCTAAGACCAAACACTTTCCTTCCTGTCTTTTTTTGTCATGTTATTTGCAGGTGAAGACTGATTTGCTCATTGACCTTTCACATTAGATGGAATAGGCACATGGTTCAAAGCACAGCACAGGATAAAATTTTAAGATTATAGAAGGTGTTGTTCCACTTCTGCCCAGATGTTTACCCTTGACCAGATCACTTCAATTTTCTCCTTCTCCTCATGCCTTTTGTTTATATAGGATAAATTCAGAGAGAACAGTTTAACAGACAGAGTTCATATTTATTTCAGTAGGACTTGAACAAGGATGATGATAGTTTACCTGTACAAAGATGTTCTACTGAACTGAGAGCCTAAACTCACTTGAACAGAATTTTTTTTCCTATACAAAACGTAAATGTGTGAGGTAGCGACAACAATTCTTTATTTTTTATCTCATGAAATACAGAACATTTTTTTCTTCTTACTACAATGAAATGGTTGTGTAAGAAAATTGTTTGAACAAGAATATTAAGGTATCTGATGACTATTGTTAACAACATTGTTACATTTTTTTTAACAGTTTCTGAAGAATTAATTGAAAAAATGTTTGGAAATCTAAATTTTATTTCCAAAACTGAAGGCTAATTGTAACAATCTCTAAAAACACAGAATCACAAAGAATGAGTCTTAGGGGCTGGAAGGGACCTCTGGAGATCATCTAGTCCAAGCTACCTGCCAGAACAAATTCACCTAGAGTAGGTTGCACAGGATGGGGGTCCAGGTGGGTTTTGAATGTCTCCAGAGATGGAGACCCCACAATCTCTCTGGGCAGCCCGTTTCAGTTGCTCTGTTACCCTCACAGTAAAGAAGTTCTTCCTTATGTTTAGGTTGGACCTCTTGGGTTCCAGTTTGTGACCATTGCCCCTTGTCATGATGTCACTGGACATCACTGAAAAGAGTCTGGTTCCATCCTCCTGAAACCAGCCCTTTAGATACCTATAAGCATTAACGAGATGCCCCCTCAGCCTCCTCTTCTCCATGCTGAACAGACCCAGCTCTCTCAACCTTTCCTGTTATGATAGATGCTGCAGTCCCCTAATCAACTTAGTAGCTCTGTGCTGGACTCTCTCCAGCAGTTCCTTGTCCTTTATGAACTGGGGAGCCCAGAGATAGATGCAGTACTCCAGATGTGGCCTCACCGGGGCAGAGTAGAGGGGGAGGCTAACCTCCCTCACTTGCCATACTCTTCTTGATGCATCGCAGGATGCCATTGGCCTTCTTGGCCACTTTACTGGCTCATGGTTAACTTATTGTCTACCAGGATTCCAAGATCCTTCTCCTCAGGACTGCTTTCCAGCAGGTCAGCCCCTAACCTATACTGATGCATGGGATTGTTCTGCCCCAGATGCAGGACTGTGGAGGATTTTCTTGCAGAGCATGGGCATGTGAGCAATCCAGCCTTTGGTATAAAAGCTTAATTGTGCTATGGAGACTTTAGCTTGACTACTGTTATCTCAAGGCTGACGAAGGGATAATTATAGCTGGGAAAGAAGAAAGCTAGCAGAAGAGAAACAACTCCCACCTGCAGAAGAAGGAACGAGATATCGAAGTTGCTGAGATCATGCTATGTAAGGACTTTGTGTGCTTAGGGCTAGTAGCCAGTCATGTATTAGGAGCAGGCATATGGACAGTAACAGTGCACCAATCAGACTGAAGCATTATTCGTGTGGACAAAAGCATTTAACCAATAAGGGGGGGCTTACTGTGTGTGTACGGGGCAATGAGGTACATAGCAAGGCATTTGTTTACAATAAACGGCTTTCGCTTCATCACATTGGTCGTGGGGCGTTAGTCCGAGCATCCCGCCTGACGACGGCGAGGGAAGACAAGCAGTCGAATCAATATGATTGATAAAGCAAGCTTCAACTTTATTAGGATACAGCAGTGCTTATATACTCTTTCTACTAATTATGCATACGTATTGTAATTGCATTGGTTACACACAGGTGGGTATGTCTACACCCTCCTCCTGTTTTGCAGACTCTAGCCCAAGGTTCTTCCTCATTCTTACCGTTATACTCCCTACTCCCACTCTAAACAAAACTGGCAAGGACACTGTGCCCTTGCTTTTCTCCCTTGTCAGCATGATTTTGCAGTTTCTACAAAATGGAGTCAGGCCTACTTATGCTAAGCTAGCAAGGAGATTGCTTGTACAATGCGTCCATGGATTCGTGGCCCTGTTCTGCAAGCCATTCTGCAACGCCCGCCGCACAGGACCTTACACTTGCCCTTCTTCAGCCTTATTAGGTTCCTCTCTGTCCAACTCTCCAGCCTGTCCAGGTCATGCTGGATGGCAGCACTGCTCTCTGGAGTGTCAGTCACCCCTCCCAGTTTGGTATCATCAGCAAACTTGCTGAGGATACACTCTGTTCCCTTGTCTCAGTCACTGATGAATATGTTGAACAAGACTGGACCCAGCACTGACCCCTGGGGAGCACCACTGGCTACAGGCCTCCAACTAAACCCTGCACCATTGATCATGACCCTCTGAGCTCTGCCACTCAACCAGCTCTCAATCCACCTCACTGTGCAATCATCTAACCCGTCCTTCCTGTGTTTCTTAATGAGCCTTGCTGAAGTCAAGGTAGATTACATTCACTCCTTTCCCCTCATCTAACCAGCCAGTTATAACATTATAGAAGGCTATCAGATTGCTCAAGCATTGTGTATCATTGGTGAATCCATGTTGACCATTCTCAATAACATTCTTTTCTTTCACATTTTTAGAGATGACATCCAGAACTATTTGCTCCACCACCTTTCCAGGGACAGAGGTGAGACTAACCAGTCTGCAGTTTCCTGGGTCATCCTTCTTGTCCTTTTTGAAGATCAGAGTGACATTGGTTTTCCTCTAGTCCTCAGGCACCTCTGTTGTTCTCCATAACCTTTCAAAGATGATGGAGAGTGGTCTATCAATAACATCTGCCAGTTCTCTCACAACTCAGCATAGTGGGTGGATCTCCTTGGGGCCCATGGATTTATGGAGGTTCACTTTGGCTAAGTGGTCTCTAGCCCAGTCCTCCTCTATTGAGGGAGCGCCTTCCTCTCTCCAGACATTTACTCTTACCTCCATGGTCTGGGATTCATGAGGGTTGGCTCTAGCAGTGAAGACCAAAACAAAGAAGGCATTCAGTAACTGTGCTTTTTTTTAAAGCATATATTTTAAAGCATGTGTAACATTTAATAACGTGTACTTATAAAATAAGTATACATGTGCAATGTCTATTTAATTAGTTTAACTTTCTGTCTTGTGATTTTTAACTTAATCTCATGTCTTTCTAAACCAGACACACAGTTCTGAGAGCTTGGTTTTGGCCATAGCATATTGAGCTAGGTAGGATTCTGGTCTTATTTATCCATGCAGAAATTACAGTATTCCACATTTTTTTTTTTTTTTTTCTTCAAAGAGTCATATCTGAAAGTTCTGGTGTATGTCAGGACAGGCATTTCTCATGGACCTTAACATCCATCTTTTAATATTAAATATAACAAAAAATGTATTATTTAATATGCTTCCATATATCAGCATTTATAATCCTTGAACCTAGCTTGAGAACTGGGAGTATCTGAACATTAGAATCATAGAATTTTTGAATGGCTTGGGTTGGAAGGGATCTTAATGCTATCTAGTTTCAAGCCCTCTGCATAGGCTGGAACACCTCCCACTACACCAGGTTGTTCAAAGCCCCATCCAACCTGGCCTTGAACACTTCCAGGGAGGGCATATCAACAACTTCCCTGGGCAACCTGTTCCAGTGTCTCACCATGCTCGCAGTAAAGTATTTCTTCCTAATGTCCAGCCTAAATCTAATCTCTTCCATTACCCCTTGTCTTACTGCTACAAGCCCTTGTAAAAAGCCCCTCCCCAGCCTTTCTGTAGGCCCCTTTCAGGTACTGGAAGGCTGCTATGAGTTCCCCTCAGAGCCTTCTCTACTTCAGGCTGAACAACCCCAACTCTCTCAGCCTGTCTTCATAGGAATGGTGTTCCAGCCCTCTGATCATCTTTGTGGCTCTCCTCTGGACTTGCTCCAACAGCCCCATGTTCTTCTTATGCTGGGGACCCAGAAATGCAGGCAGTATTCCAGGCGGGGTCTCACAAAAGCAGAGTAGAGGAGGAGAATCACCTCCCTTGATCTGCTGGCCGTGCTTCTTTTGATGCAGCCTAGGACATGGTTTGCTTTCTGGGCTGCAAGTTCACATTGCTGGCTCATGTTGATCTTTTCATCAAACAACACCCCCAAGTCCTCCTCAGGTCTGTTCTCAATCCATCCTGTGCCCAGCCTGTATTTGTGCTTGGGATTACCCTGACCCAGGTGCAGGACCTTGCCCTTGGCCTTGTTTAACTTCATGAGGTTGGTATGGGCTCACCTCTCAAGCCTGTCAAGGTCCCTCTGGATGGCCTCCCTTCCCTCCAGTGTGTCGACAACACCACATAGCTTGTGTCATCTGCAAACCTGCTGAGGGTGCACTCAATCCCACTGTCCATGTCACTGACAAAGATGTTAAACATCTGGTCCCAATTCTGACGCCACTGGTCTCCATTTGGACATTGAGTCATTGACCACTACTCTTTGAGTGTCGCAAGCCAGCCAGTTATTTATCCACCAAGTGGTCCATTCATCAAATCCATGTCATTCTAATTTAGAGACCAGGATGTCAAGACCAGGGACAGTGTCGAATGCTTTGCTTACGTCCAAATAGATGACATCAGTTGCTCTCCCCTTGTCCACCGATGCTTTGGCCGCATTGTAAAAGGCAAAAAAATTTGTCAGGCCCGATTTGCCCTTACTGAAGCCATGCTTCTTGTCTCAGATCACCTTCTTAAGTTCCATGTGCCTTAGCATAACTTCCAGGAGGATCTGCTCCATGATCTTGCCAGGCACAGAGGTGAGACTGACTGGCCTATAGTTCCCCAGGTCTTCTCTTTTTCCATTTTTGAAAATGGGGCTTTCCCCTTTTCTAGACAGTGGAACTTCCCCAGTCTGACATGATTTCTTAAATATTATGGAAAGTGGCTTTGCAGCTTCATCTGCCAGCTCCCTCAGGACCTGTGGATGCAACTTGTCAGGTCCCATGGACTTGTGCACCTGCAGGTTCAAACTTGCTCTTCTCCTACTGTGGGTGGATCTTCCTTCTCCCAGTCCTTGTCTTTGCCTTCTGTGACTTGGATGGTTTGCTATGAGCACTTGCCAGTGAAGACTGAGGCAAAAAAGTCATTGAGTACATCAGGCTTCTCCATATCCCAGGTAACCACATCTGCTTCCTCCCAGAGAGGTTCCACATTTTCCTTGGCCTTCTCTTTATCGCTGATGTAACTACAGAATCTTTTCTGGTTGCCCTTGATGTGTCAGACCAGATTTAATTATATAAAGGCTTTAGTTTGCATAACCTGATCCCTGGCTGCTCAGAGAACTTCTTTGCACTCCTTCCAGGCTAAATGTCCTTGCTTCCACCCTGTCGTGGTTTGGGTCTAATCAACAACAAAGAACCACGTGGCTGCTCAGCCAGCAGCAAAGAATCATGCGGCAGTTAACTCACCACCATCCCCTATTGTGGGATGGGGATGACAAAAAACAACTAGAAGCTCATGGGTGGAGGCAAAGACAAGGAGGGTTCACTCACCAATTATGGTCATGGGCAAAACAGACTAAACTAGGGGGAAAAAAAAGTCAATGTAATTTATCACTAATCGAATGCACACAGGACAAAGACAAAACAAAAACCAGAGCTTAAATACATTACCCCCACCACTTCCTTGTTCCCGGGCCCAAATTACTCTGTTCCCAATTTATCTACCTCCTTCTCCTCAGAGGCACAGGGGGACAGGGAATGGGATTTAGAGTCAGTGTGTCACATGTTGTTTTCTGCCACTCCTTCCTCCTCAGGGAGAAAGATTACTCACAGTCCAGCCCTGCTTCCCCACAAGGTCACTGCCATGGGAGGGAGTCCTTCACAAACCTCTCTGACATGAGTCCCTCCCACGAGGTGCAGTCCCTCAGGAACAGACTGCTCCCGCACGGGTTTCCTACAGAGTCACAGGCTACTTCAGGAACAGTCACCTCCCCTGGCACAGGGTCCTCTACAGCTGCATGTCCCAAAACAGGATTAAGACATGTATTTGTTAATTAGCCTGAAACTACAAGTATAAAGGAAAAATTTTATTGCCCGTGTGACTTTGATTTTATGGTCAAAATGCAATTCCTGTACTAAAAACCTAAGTCTATCTTCAGTGTTTCTTCTTTCTACCAGTGACAAGTGTAAGAAAATTCCATTACTGAGTATCTGATGTATCCAGGTAGTAGTCAGTAGCATTTTATAGTATCTAGGCCTGCACAAAATGAGATCATTAACTTCACTGCTGTAATTATTACCTGTATTATTAGCTGCACCCTTAGGAGTGGAATTAAATTCTTATCTGTTCCAGGTACTGCATCTGAGAAAGTGAAGGTCCCCAATGGAAAATAGTTCTGTCACTACAGGCTGATGTGTTCCCTCTAATTTAGTTCCTTTCTCTGACTTATCTTTGCAATAGCGTCAAATCACTTTTTAGCAATGAGACTAGGCCACTTTGTAAAGGCACTGAGAAACTGTACTCAGTGCATCTTTCCCAACTTGCACCAGGCAGACTTTTACCAGACAACTTCAGGACTATGCCATTCCCTTGATATCATAAGGCAGAAGTGATTCAGTAAAATCTGAGATGGCAGACTGGAATAACTAACACCATTTTGGCCTAGCTGTACTGAGATTTTCTTGAGGATTTGTTGTACATGAGTGTTGCTCACTGTCTGATGTTCCTGTCATTATCAGAACAGACTAGGTCCCTTATTCCAGCAAAAATATTTTGAGACTTAATGTGTTGAAATGCTGCTGGTTTTGTTTCATTCCTCCTTAAGCCCCCCACCCCCCCCACCATTTTCTAATTATTTTCATAGAGCTTTTTGAAAAAATATCCAAACCTTTACTCAGTGGAGTTTTACATTCAGAATATCCTGCTAATAAGAAGGTGCAAACTTTCTGAATCACACCCATATTTCTCATATAACTTCAACATAACTTACAATCCTTTTTTTTGGTAAGAAATTTAGTGTGAACAGGAAATGCAAACCACAGGCTGTATATGAGTGAAATCAGAAGAGCCATGATAGTTAACAGTGGCTAATGGACCACTGTTCCAAAAAGCTCTCCTATTGTTATTTCCAATTTTAAGAAGCCATGAAGACATTGATTATAATATATGCTTCGATAGGTGAACCTATACTAAACATCTATATGACTTATGCAGAAATCATGTAGACAATCCTGTGAAAAACTAGTGCTGGTAGCCATTTGGTCGATGCATAATTCAAGTTAAACAATGTGGGGGAAATTACATTTTGTCCCAGAAATAAACGGACAAACCAAAGAAAGGTAGTTTTGTGACTTCACTCTAGAGATTTTTACTAAACACAGGCAACATTATAAAGTACAATACAGTTGTCAATACTTGTATTTTTTGAACCACGACATATGCATAGCTTTGACTGGCATTAAGAAGGTGAACTGCAATTCAGAGATGATTTATAAGGAAGTTTGGTTTTCATTACCTGGTATAAGTCTGCCTCAGAGACATGTAGATGCTAGATTCATTTGTGTAAAATGTTTTACCTGTTAACTAAAAAAAGGAATCTAGTAATTCCCCAAAACAAAAAAAACTAATACAATAAAATATAGAATAAAAAATTTATCTTGTCAGTGTTTTAATATCACTATTATGTATGAAAGATTCAAGAACATTTTATACCTGTGTCGCGGGCTGATATCGGGGGCTACCGGCTGTCAGGATGCTTCTGCGACTTCCCCCCCCCCCAGCAGAGAGGTTTGTGAAGGAGACTGAGGGCGCACGCGCAGTGCTTGCCTCTCACAGAGGAACGGCCACTGCGGGACCATACCTTAGAGTGTAGATTGGAATACTCCCTCACCACACTCACAAATTGTTGCCGAGACCAATGTTTAACTTACAAATTAATTGGTTTATTAAGGGTTAACATAAATTGAGGGACCAAGGTTCAGGGAAGGTAATCTAGGCATATATCAGAAAGGAAAATCAAGGGTACTATGGTATTAGTAAGTGCACTCCCCACCAGAGAGGTGTAGAATCAATGGAGAAAAAGGGTAGGAGTTGAGCCTGGCAGATACGTGTGTATGGATGTGCGTGTGTGTGTGATTGTGTACGTGTGTTACCCTCCTTCCGCAGTTGACATGTCTAAGAGATGGGATGCTATCCAGAAGGACCTGGACAAGCTCAAGGAGTGGGCCCATGTGAACCCCATGAGCTTCAACAACGCCGAGTGCAAGTTTCTGCACTTGGGTTGAGGAAACCCCTAGTATCAATACAGGCTGGGGGATGAAGGGATTAAGAGCAGCCCTGTGGAGAAGGACTTGGGGGTACTGGTGGTTTAAGAGCTCAATTTGAGCTGGCAATGTGTGATCGCAGCTCAGGAAGTCGACCGTATCCTGAGCTGCATAAGAAGCATGGCCAGCAGGATGAGGGAGGTGATTCTTCCCTTTGTTCACTCTGTTGAGACCCTACCTGGAGTATCCAGTTCTTGAGTCCTCAGCACAGGAAATATATGGACCTGTTGAAGCGGATCCAGTGGAGGGCTAAAAAACCAATAAGGGAGGGTGCACCTTTCCTATGAAGAAAGGCTGAGACAGTTGGGCTTGTTCAGCCTCGAGGAGAGAAGGCTCCAGGGAGACCTTACTGCAGCCTGTAAGCCCCTGAAGGGGGCTTAAAAGAAAGAAGGGGGCAGACTTTTTAGCAGAGCCTGTTGACATAGGACAAGAGGTAATGGCTTTAAACTACAAGAGGGTACATTTAGACTAGATATAAAGAAGATTTTTTTATTTTATTTTTTTTTACAGTGAGGATGGTGAAAGACTGAATAGGTTGCCCAGAGAGGTAGTAGATGCCCCACACCTAAAAACATTCAGGGTCATGTTGAATGGGGCTCTAAGCAACATGATCTAAATGAAGATGTACCTTCACATTGCAGGTGGATTGGACTAGGTGACCTTTCAAGGTCCCTTCCAACCCAATCTATTTTATGATTCTATGATATAAGGGCTACTGTGTTTTGGATGACACACTTTAGTTGCATGGAAAATTACATTCTAATGCTTTTTCTGATACATAAGTGTTTGGTATAGAATAGAGAAGTGTAGCATAGCATAGAGAACCATAGTGTAGTGCAGACTAGACTAGAATAGAACAGAACATTTCAGTTGGAGGGGATCTACAGTGATCATCTAGTCCAACTGCTTGACCAATTCAGGGCATACCAAAGTCAAGCCATACTGTGAAGAGTATTGTCCCAAAGCCTCTTAAACTCTGACAGGCTTGGGGCACTGACCATCTCTTTAGGAAGCCTGTAACAGTGTTTTACCACCCTCTCTGTAAAGAAATGCTTCCAGTCCAAACCTTGAAGGTGAGACTGTACCAGGGCTGAATACAGTAGGGTAATCATCTCTCTGACTGGCTGGTCATGCTGTCTTTGATGCACCCTAGGATGTAGTTTGCCCTCATGGCTGCCAGGGCTCACTGCTGACTCATTGAGCCTGCTGTCGACCAGCAAACCCAGATTCTTTCCTGCATGGCCTCCAGCCATTCCTCTTCCAGTGTATACTTGTGCCTGCCATTACTCCATCCTAGCTACAGAATCCAGCATTTGGACTTGTTAAATTTCATCCTATTAATCATGCCCAATGCTCCAATCTATCTAGGTCCCTCTGCAAGGCATCTTGTCCCTTAGGAGAGTCAGCAGTTTGGTATAATCAGCAAACTTGCTGATGGTGCATTCAACTCATGGATCTGGATTGCTGATAAATATACAGAACAGAACAGGTTCTAGAATTGAACCCTAAGGAACACTGCTGGTGACCATCACCAGCCATCTGTGGCCCCATTCACTGCAACCTTTTGAACTCTGCCACCAGTTCTTCATCTAGTGTACCTTGAACCTGCTCATCCCACAGTTGGACAAATTTTCCAGAAGGATGCTGGGAGCAACAGTACCAAAAGCCCTACTAAAATCCAGAAACAAAAAAAAATCCACCATCTTCCCTTCATCCACTCAGTGGGTGACCTTTTAAAAAAAAGGTATCAAATTAGTGAAACACAGCTTTTCCTTTGTGAACCCGTGTTGACTGTGCCTGACAGTTGCACTATTTTTTGAATGCCTTTCATGCCTACTACCCAGTATAGTCTTCTCCATATTTTTTCCAGGGAATGAGGTTAGACTAACAGATCTGTAGCTCCCTGGCTCTTCCCTCAAACACTTTTTGTAGGTTGGAATAACATTGGCTAGCTTCCAGTCAGCAGAGACCTCCCCAGACTCACAAGACCTTTGGTAGATGATCAAGAAGAATCCTACTATAACATCTGCTAGCTCCTTCAGTACTCTGGGATGAATCCCATCAGGCCGTATGGACTTGTGAATATTCAGTTGATACAGCTGCTCCCTTGCAATTTTGGTATTCACAAATGGAAAGACCCTGTTCCCACTCATGGCCCTCTGACTCAGGGGAGCAGGCAGCTCAAGGTCTGTCAGTTTCATTAAAGACTAAAGTAAAAAAAGCATTGAATATATGCACCTTTTTTCCCCCCTTTTGTGTCTTCTCCCTGCATATAAGTAATAAAACATCTGTAACAGCCTAAGAAGGCTTCCAACTAGCTAATGTTAATTTCTGTTCTCATATAGTGAGTATTCAGTTCCCAGAACATTCCATATCCCTTCATTCTGGATACAGTTATGGCAAGGGTATGTTGGAGAACTGACGGTCATCTGTCTTGTTTGTGGCAGAAGACTGCCCTCAAGAACACTCTTAAGTGTGGTATGACAGACAAACAGTCACATAAAGGGTGTCTGGCATGACCACAACAGTATTTGAATTACTCAGGCATAGCTCATGGATTAGCACAATTCACAGGCTGGTCTGTTTGAAAGTAAGCCTGTGAGTCCATTGACAATTTTATATTGATGGGAGACAGAACAGTTGGATGTGGATTTATAGTCAGGCAAGCATCAAGAATAAATAGACTGCAATACTATAATCTAGGTGCTCCAAGCTGGTGTATATATGCCCCATTATTTACTGCAGACAGATCCAACCCCACCACACCATATGGTTATTCTGGACATTATTCTTCCTAAGAAATATTGACAGAGGTAGAAGTAGCCATAATTAAAACTTTCCAGAAATCCATGCTTGTTTCTGTTCATGTGTGAGAATACGTGATCTTTAAGTTTCATTCTGGTTCTGCATCCACAAATCAAACTGCTGCAGGAAGACGAGTATAATTTCAGTAGTTTCTTTATATGTAACCAAAAAGAGATCTGCACAACTCTGAGAAGTTGTGCTCTATGTATTTACCCAGAGCAAAAAAAAAATACTTTGCATGCGTATAAACTCATTTCCATTTATATGGCTTCATCTTCAGTCTCAGAACAATTTCTGATACAGAAAATACCACTTAGCATTCTCTCTAGCATTCAACAGAACTGATCATTTTAGCAGATCACAAACTTAAAATATGAATATTTTGAATGTAAGCCCAAACTGTGACATTAAAGCACTCCAAAATATTCTAGAGAGAAGTTTGCAACAGAATCAAGTGCCAGGCAATAGAATCCTTCCTCATGTGTGGTCCTTCATGTAAAGATAATACTCTTTATTCAGTGCAATATAATTTTAAATGGCATAGCTTGTTTTCAACCTGGTCAGCTATATGTCGATCAAAAAGAAAATAAAGTAAGACCATAATCTTTGCTATGACTCCTTTTTTCTAGGTTGTATAAGAATAGGAAGGAACTCAGACAGCACTCCCTTGCTCAGCTGTAAATTGCATTATACCCTCCTCTTACTTATGATTCCTATGATTATGACAGAGAAAACTGGTGTTTGCTTGCATTAGCATATTTTTTTCAGAATTACAAAGCACTTGATCCACATAGAAGCATCATTATAAAATGGTTGACTTGTTGCAAACCCATGGCTGCTGTCACTACATTTAATTATACTATTACACAGTATTTTATTTCATGTAAGTCATACAATTGATTGTAAAGAACAGTTACCTATGACAGAAACAAACCTTACTTCTAGTGCAATCTGAAACTGCTCAAAAAAAAACAAAGAAAAAGTTTTTTCATGGTATTCGGTTAAAGTTATTGGCTCTACAATGGTTTACTGCGAATCTGTGTTGGTTTGAAAGAAACAGAAGCCATTATCAAGGTTAAAGGGCTATGAGAGCTTATCAGACAGAAATAACAAAGGTTTTTCTCACTCTTATGTCAGTGAATTGAAACCTGCAAATCTTGCATTACATGAGACTTGGAACAAAACTGTTTTGCTAAGTAATTGTCTGTATACAGGGCTTAAAGCTAAGAGAAACTTCTAGCTCTTACAGTTGTAAGCGTATTAGTCTTCAAGCACAGGACAAGTTTCAAAGGAAATAGTTATAACTGAGCTGTGCCCAAACTCATTATTAATTAAAAGCCAAATTGGTTCCCCAAACACTACAATCCTCACCTATCACAATATCTAAATTTCAAGAGAACTTTTTTATGGAGCTGGAAGAGCTCTATCTTCCTGTCTCCTTTGCTGAATCTCATCTCTTGAAAGCACCGAAAGACAGTTTGGCATCCCCTCCTTTGATCCATCATTATAGCATCAGACACCCCTTATAACAGCAGCAGACAACCCTCCTGAAGATCTTCCTTCTGCCTGCCCTTCTCATGCATTATTTCTTTTTTTCTGTTATCTAATCTGAAAGGACAGCTGGAGTCTGCTATCCAAAGCAAAAGAAAAGTTAGGCTGGAAGAAGAAAAAATTCAGAACACGCCAAATGGATAACTCCTATTCTGTAGAAACCTGAACTGTCTTTTCAGAATGTGAACACTTCTTCCATTTATTCTGCTGTTCTCCAATATCTGACATACAGCATTATCATAAGATACAATATACCAAAAAGTAACCAGGTAACTAAGGGTTAGTGGAAAATTCAGCTACTGCTTAACAGCTGCAAATTTTGTTGTTCACAGCTATTTACAATATACTCCCTCAGAAGCTCAAAAAAACAGATTTTGCTTCCCTAGAGGTTTCATCTTCACATTATTTCACCATTATTGATTTTTCTTCTCATGTTTCTTATAAAGACAGTCAACAAGACTGCTTCATTTACATTCTTATTACTGCTTCAAAGTCACTAATTACAGGCTTCAGGCATTTTTCCTGCCTTCTTTCATTTTTATGCAACAAAGGTACTCAGATGCAGATACACATATAGCTAAACACTACACATTTATGCATATTAACATATATTAAGAAAACAAAAATACATAACCATAGACAGAAAGAGCAACAGAACTTAGGGACACAGATTATGATGTATTTGTTCTTCAACTTCTTTTCCAATTCAGCTATAAAAAGGTTTCATCAGAAAGTTTCTGGGTCTCTCTACATATGCAAGCATGTAAAGCTACTGAAAAAAAAAACCACTTAATATTAAAAGATCTCTTTTAAGCAGAGTTGGTAGCATTAGGACTATATTACTAAATCTAACAGAGTACATAAATACTGCTTTAAATTTCAGAATATTTACCACATTCATTGACAGGTTTTAGATTTCTTAAAAGCACTATCCAATATGAAATGTGTATGCTTAGCTGAGCCCTAGAAGGTGTAAGTTAAAATGTCATAATGGGCATCTATGTTGTTCACCTTTAACAGTAAGTTTCACCAAATGAATCTGTATATAGTCAAGAATCCTGCTAATTACCCATCCTACTTTCCCAAACTTCTGTGTTGGCACTTCAATGCTAAAAGACAAACCACAAAAAATACCTAAAGTTCAGTCGGCAGAGTAATCAAACTGGTTCTCCATATACATAAATCTATTGAGTAAAACAAAGCCCTTTTACATTAGTACTTTTCATGATAGTATTGCACAACATAGGCAGCCTCTAGGGAGCTACTTCTATTTCAGTGAGCAGTTTCATTTTCAGCATAATTTGTCATATAATTGTGTCTTTAAATTTAGTCAATCCATTCATTTGTTCACATAATTAATTGTGATTTATTTCCAAGCTCTCGTCTTGCAGTTGTTTCATTTTTTCATTCTTTTCTTGTAACTTGCTGCAGATTACATTAAATTTTCAAATCCTTTGTCTAAATCCTAGACTGAACATTAGAAGTTACAGCATTTTTTGTTTTGTTTTTATTTCAATGAAGCAATGAGCTACAATTTTCATTTAAGGCTCTGGTAAGAACAATGTTGAAAAGGAATTCCATGGCATTTATTTGCCATGTTAAAAGCCAAATTTCTTTTATGACTATGGCTTGCGTGTACATTTCATGAAAAAATACAAGGGAAAATATAAATCCTGTATTAACTAACACTGGGGTTTTTAGATTTCTATGCAGTAAAGATGAACAAAGCAGAACAGCCTTACAATGAATGTAATTATATCCACGTGCTACATCAGAATGCATCACTTATAGTTCAGCTGGACACACACAAACTGCTCTCACTGTCCTTCATTTTAGACTGCTCCTGACAACAGAAACTTTACCCCAACAAGACTAGAGAGAGCTAACTCTTTGGTTGTTTTTTTTTCTTATGTACAAGACTGATTGAAGCTTTGGCCAGGTTTCTGGGGCAAGAACACTATACACCATAAATAGACTTATTCATATTTCAGCTTTTCCTCTTTCTTTAACATGTAGATGGAGCAATGGTTCTATCTTTTATTGTTGCAATAAAACATCCACTTATTATAGCAATAAATGAAGAAGCATAGATTGTGGGTTTTCTTCATGTCAATGACTTTTAGTCGTACATTGTATCAGAGCTTGCCAAGTTCTTACTTACTGGGTGCCAGAACTGTACTGTAGAGAAGACCTCTGTTTTGGATTACATTGAAGTAATAATGGAATGATGAGGAAGCACCTGGACGCATATGAAAGATTTTCTATTATTTTTCTGGGGCTGTATGTCTGTTTCTACAGAATCACAGAATTTCTTGTGTTCAGCCAGATCTTAATATTTTTAAATTTGTGTCCATTTCCTCTTGTCCTTTCACTGGGTACCACTGACTGTCTGTCTCCCTGTCCTTCATTCCCTCCTGTCAGGTATTTACACAAGTTGTTAAGATCCCCCTGAGCCTTCTCTACTTTATGCAAAGCAGTCCTAGCTCTCTCAGCCTCCCCTTGTATGTTAGATGCTCTAGATGCTTTTACATCTTTGTGGCCCTTCAACAGACACGTTCTGGTTAAGTCCATATCTTTCTTTAACTGGGGAGCCCAGAATGGGACTCAGCACTCCCAGAGTGGTCTGACAAGTGCTGAGCAGAAAGGGAAGGATCACCTCCCTCTACTTGCTGGTAACACTCACATGTAGTCTGAAAAGCTGTTGGCTGCCTTTGCCACAGGAGCACAGTGGCAGGTTCTCCTCTGCAGAGCTGCTTTCAAGCTGGTGAGCCCTAGTATGTACTGGTGCTTGGGGTTACTCCTCTCCAGATGCAGGACTTCAACTTTTGCTTTGTTGAATGTCATGAGATTCCTCTCTTCCCCTTTCTCCAGTCCACCAAAGTCCCTGAGCATACATTGTGCCCCATCAACCAGCTCATTACTGAAGACACTAAACATTATTGGCTCAACCCTTGACCCATGGGGTACTTCACTAGTGACTTGCCCCTAACTGGACTTTGTGCCACTGATCACCATCCTCCAGGCCTGACTGTTCTGTCAGTTTTAAATCCACTTCATTGTCCACTTAGTTAATCTACACTTTTTTTTAGTTTTTCTAAGGATGTTATAAGAGATAGTGTCAAAGACCAAAGTCGAGGTAAAAAACATCTGCTGCTCTATCTTTGTCCACCCAGTCAGTCACCTCATTGTATAAGGCCAGCAAGGTGTTTAAGCTAGATTTCTCATTCATAAGTCAATGCTGACTACTCCTGAACACCTGGTTCTCCTTCATGTTTAAGAAATGGTTTCCAGGATTAGTTGCTTCATTGCCCTTCTAGGGACTACAGTGAGTCTGACCAATCTTTCCAGTTCTTTCTTGGCCTTCTTGAAGACGAGTGGCATTTGCTCTTATCCAGTCTATAGGAATCTCTCATGATTACCATAACCTTTCAAAGATAACTGAGTGGCCTCACAATGACATCAGCTAGCTCCCTCAGTACACATGGGTGTAACCCATCAAGCCCCATTGACTTAGATATGCCTAGTTTGTTAAAGTGCTCCCTTTAGAGCCTGGTCCTCCTCCATTGAGGCCAAGTTTTCCTTGCTCCAGACTTTGTCCCCACTTTCAGGGGCCTGGGGTTCCTGACGGCTGATGTTAAAGGCAAAGAGTAAGGAAAAAAGGCATTAAGTATCTTTGCCTTGGACACATCCTATGTGAGCAGCTTCCCAGATGCATTCAGCAGCAGGCCCACATTGTTCTAGTGTTCTTTATGCTGTTTAGGTACTCATAAAAGCTGTTCTAGTTTGACCTTTACATCCCTTGCCAAATCCAACTCCAGGTGGGCTTTGGCTTTCCTGTATTATTAGCTACATGTCATATAGAATGCAACATAACACAGAATCATTTGGATTCGTTGTTGCTATTAACAGGCAAAAATTGGCCAAGAAGTTGCAATCAGTGCTCATTATATGCTTAGTATTTCTTGGATCAGAGAAAATGAAAATGCCCTCGGAAAGAGAACCCTGCTTTTTCATTACAGACCTGTAACAAGAAGTGCATAGGATGTACCTTTGTGTCAGTTTCCAGATGAGGTTTGAGTGACATTATTTTTTATTCAAAAATGTCTCCTCAAGGAATGAGCACAGTCTGAAAGACTACCTCTGGATGTATCTGCATTCTGTAGTTGAGATTGGAAACTAACTGCCAAAACAGAAGTCACCTCGGGCTGAAGAACTGCCAGTTTCTAGAAAGGATCTTCAACTGTGTATTAAAACTTACTGAACTCTATGCTAACCCAACTCTGCTGATATATGGCACAGGCTATAAAGCTTTCTTCCTTTTTCGTATTCCAGGTTTTGACCATTGTAAAAATTTATCTGTGCATAAAATTATATTTTAGGTTTTCTGCTTTGCGTGTTTTTTGCTTATTTCCTCCAGTTTTTTTTACAGGAAACTATAAGCTTACAACACTCTCTGATAGTATGATGCTCCCTTGAACAAAGTTCGAAGACCTAAATGCTGAATACATTTTGTAGTGTATTATGGAAATTCAAATGAAATAAGTATATGAAAAGTCACAGGAAAGAGGAATATGGGTCTGAATAGAATATTTTGAATATGAACAATATTTGACTAAAGCCATCACACTTAGAACTTCTCTGAAAAAGAAAGCAAAAGGATTTTGCCTGCTTGTGGTGATGCAGACACCTGGGTTCACTGAGCCACGTTGCAACATCAACATCAGACAACATTGTTCTTGCTTTAGTTACAAATGCATCAAACCTAACGTTGCTCTTGTTTCCATAGCAAGTGCAGTGGGCTGGTACAATCTGGCACTTTCTGACCTGGCCATTGGAGCAGTGAGTCTACATGATTTGGTACCTTTTTGTCCTAGTGCAAATACAGCAATTTGGGGTGATTAGGCACTCCCTAACCACACTGGAAACTCTGCTTGCCAAATGTAGCAGAGAGCCCTCCTACTTGGAATACAGGATCACTCTGAAAGTTGCCAAAGATTGCCTAACCCGAGTCATGTCTATCATGGAAATGTACTGACCAAAGTCAATCATCTTGGATCCTATAAATATTGGTCTTAAGGGGAGGTTCTTCAGAGCTCTCCAGGATCACACTGAGCTGTGGCTCATATCACATGTATCTCATGAAGGAAGCTGGTTCATCTTATTGAAAAGTAAGTAGCTGGCCACTTCTCTTAGGTACGGGGAAAATCAAATTATATTGGGCTGGTATAATTTGACTCCATTGGGTAATCAGGAGAGGGAAGAACACACGTCTTTTGTGAAATTAGGTACCAAAATTTAACATCTTAACAGGTTAACTTCTACAGTTCTCTGTGCGAGTATGTGTGCACAATTTAATTTAGAAACTTTGTTATATTTTTACTTGAACCTCTGTATTGATTATAACTGATTGTTGATGATTAAGTTTTAGGAAATAGTATAATTTAATTTTTTTATTCATTCTAATAGTTTTGAACAATCTTAATTTACTGCTATTTCAAATCACAGCAGACCCATAATTATGAGTTAAAGCACTATGCTGAAATCCCTACACTTAAACCCCTTAGTAGTAAACCACTGACCAAGTCCAGGACTAGGAGTAGATACAGGCACAGCTAGACTGCTCTCTGAGAAGGAGTTTAGAAAGCAAAGGGGTCCACTCTGAACCTTGTGACTCAAACAAAGGGTCTTCCTCATTCTCTTCCCTGATCCCTGTGTAAATCACTTGCATCTATTTCCAACCCCTACACACCCCTTCCACATAGTAAGTTATAGAATGGACCTTGCAATTGAATTCTGTTAGATTGCATTTTCATAAGTCTACACTGAAAATCACCTTTTCCCAATATCTTTGTCAGCAATTCTTTAAGTGACCTCAAGACCTTCCACTCTCATCTGTGACACTGCTATTATAACAGTTCTGAAATTTTGCACTCTTCTTTAGCTTATCTCCTTATAATAACATCATGTCAGAGGAATGGAAATGAGACTTTTGCACCAAAGTTTGTTTGTTTGCTTGTTTGGAAGGGGTTTTTGTTTTGGTATTTTTTGTTTAGATTCATAGTGCTACCTTAGAGGATTGTTTATGGTACTGCACCTAATTCTGTTTCCTGGCGATAAAAATATTCAAAGACAAGGTGGAAAACAATTGATATCTATGAAGTCCCAGAGACAGAGAAAAACAAAAGCATGTATTTACTCATACTAAAATACATCCTTTCACCTAAATAATTATTTGGTGACAGATATAAACCAGAGGTAGTAATAATAAAATGAGAACTAAATGTTTCTAACAAAAAATAATCCAAGAGATTAGCTACAATGACAGAGATAAGGAAACTTTCACATTTAATAGACAGTATTGACTATATGTTCACATATGGTGAAATCACTACAAATATAAGAGAAAAATTGTTTCTTTCATGCTCATTTATGTACCAGAGAAGTGAAATCAGGTCTGATTCACAGTCTGATATACAATTCCAGCGTGTATGTTTATCAATTGTTATTTGAATAAATTTGTTTGCTGATCTGATGTCTCAATGTGGGCTCTATGACTTCACAACTGGTTTTGCAGCAAATCACAGTAATACTCTAAATTTTACATTTTCTAGAAGAAGACAGTGGTTTGGGAAGCAAACAGCTTCAATAACTGCAAAAGAAGCAGAAAAATAGCTTACACATACACTTAACTGGTTTACAGTGTGTTTTCTCTAATGTTACAATTACAAACAGAAAAATACCATAATCAGCATGTAGGGTTCCATTAATCTACCATTCTAACCCTTTTGCTCTGTGGTCTTTAAAAAAAAAAAAACCCACAACAACCGAAAAACAACAAAAAAAGACAAAACCGCCTGTTTGCTACTTTAAAAAAGTATCCTAATATAGAAACATTTAAAAACGTACTTGCTTTTGAAGTCACATAAAGAACACCCATACCTATTCCCATGCTGAGTCATGACTACATTACTCAAGCATCTACAAATAAAGGAAAGAGAGATGGAAAACTTTTTTTACCTCTGCTATATTTGTTTGGGTTTTTCTTTACTTGGGATAATAACTTTATGGTAACAAGTCACAAGGAAAAAAAATTCTCTTTACCAATAATGAAGAGTCCCTGTCTCAGTCACGGATTGTAACCGGATGATGATTACAGCCAGTAAATTCCATTTACAGCATTTATTAAGGTATGATTTCATGCTAGAGGTTAGTTGAGTAGAAGGTTTCCAAATATAAATGTCAAAACTAATGCTTTGTTAAGTGTTGGGTGTCCCTTTCTTCACCTGTGAGCTTTCCTTACCCCCTTGCCCCCCAGGAAATCAAACACTTTCATTATTTGTTCCATCTTTGCTTCTGCTTTTGCTCTTGACACTTCCCTTGTTTCTCTAACATATCTAAAGCACACTTCCTCCTCTGAAGTGACAATAAGAGCCAGCTACAATAGACAAAACAAACAGGTGCCATGAAAACACACTCCATATAGCAAGATAGAAAGTGGGCTCCAAGGACAGCTTAAAATTACATTTGACTGAGTATAGTGTACTAGCCAACAAATGCCACTGAACAAGACAGCATTTAGAAAGAATTCTCAAAGTAAGCAGTCTTACTCTCAAATCCAAGCATAAGCCCGTAAATACCCCGAATCAGGTAGAATGTACATTTTTAACCATTACATGGCCCGAGTGCCTCTGCAGTCATATAGATTACCTCAATTGCTCTGGCCAATTTAGTGTCTACCTTTGTCTGAAGACTCCTTGAGATGAGATGATACATTTAGAGAATGAGCTCCACACAAGTATAGCAATGATGCCAACTTTCATTTAGACTCATTGTCACAAGAGAGAACAGTACTGCTGCCCCTTCTATATATCATGCTAATGGACAAAAAATTGGCATGAATCTTGGGAAAGCTGAATTTAATACTTTTGCCTGAAAGGTTTCAGTCCAGCAGAATGTCTTATACCCAGGCTGCAGAAAAAGTTGCAAGAAGAGCTTTCAAGAATTGTTGAATTTTATATTCTACAAAATAACATCATTTGTCCATTAACAGAGGAATATGAAACAAGCAACACCTAGCAAAGCAGTTACAGTAATGGAAATCTGTCTTTTAAATCCTACTCTAAGGACTACATGGCAAGTAATGTAAAATACTTGGTAAAATAACTGGACTCAAGGATGGAGTGGAATTTATACCTACTCTGTATTTTTGCTAATTCCATAAGAAATAGCCAAAAATCTCAAAATGGAAGAAAAACATCAGTTTGTCTGTGTAATTGTAGCAGCACCAGATGTCTACCTTTCAAATATCTTTTCTGAAAACACTTTCAAACAACAATAGTACCAAATAAAAATACAATTTAAAATTCTATTACCAATTACTTCCATGTAGTTTTACTTCCAGACTGTCACAACTCAGTGAAGTCTCTTTATACCTAGGTTGGCTCAGTGAGCTGCAGTATTATTTTCTTTAATATCATTTTGACAATCAAACAGCTATTCTCATAAAAGGTACCAATATGCACACAGCACACCTTCCCCCTTTAAGAGCCACTCCACATCTTCCACATAAAGGTTTGCCAAATGGCATCAACCTTTTGCCAATTTTTTATAAGTGCATAACATGACATACAAATTTCAAAAGTACAGATAGACTTTTATATTTCCCTTTTACTCCTGTAGCTTTCTCCTCTCCAGCTTATGTGCATTTATCATATGATAAGTCTTTAATCATTTAACAGTGGGACTTCTTGCATCTCAATCCAGAACACATAACCAGATCATGCTCCATACTGAGTCTCAGAGTGAAATAAAGTAATAGGGACAAACATTTCTTCCAGTATCAACATACAGGACTTATATAGTCCCCTTCCCTCCAAAACTGCCTTCTGCACTCACCCTCTATACCCACATTGAAATAAATTAAAAATAATTCCCTTCTCCTCAAAACCCTTTCACTGCAATGCCTTCTTAATGATCTGATTGTCAAATTATGTCTTGAGAATCACAGTTTTTCAAATCTATTCCTCTCTTCCTTCTGCTTGTAAGATACAGTTCCCCACAGTGTTGTGAGGAGGATGCCAAAACTCTTTAAGAAAGTCTCATAATTCTCTTGTCACATGAATATGGGAAAAAATTAAACTACTACTGAACTAAAAGCAGTTTAACTGCTAGTTAAACTTTTATTTGTTGTAGAAGACCTGAAGAAATGTAGTAATCATTAAAAAAAAATCCAAAAAATAAAGCAGGAGAACAGATTTATCCAGGGCTGCACTAAAATAAAAACAAAATATGAGATTATGTTTATGATTTTATCCTTTCTGCACACCCTGCATATGGGTTTTATGACTGTAACCCACATATGGACAGTGGCATAAGGAAAAACAATTATATTGACAGAAAATGCTTTTTGTACAAAGGTAACAGTGTACTTCAATTAAAAGATTCTGTGAGTATTATGTGCAGATCATGGCTTTGGAACATACACCAAACCTCTTCCTTCTGGTAGAGTCTAGAAGTTCAAGGATGGAAGCATTAACAGACCTTTCTTGAAATTTTCATCCAGGCTCAAAGCACTAGGTAAAGCAGGATTTCAGCTCTTGCAAGCTACTGAGGAAACCATAGATGGTATTTTCAGAGTCACAGGATGGAATAAAAAACCAAAAGGTTTCCCTTGGATCTCATTATACGATGAGGGTTTTGGAGAAAAGTAGATTATCCAGAAAATGACATGGAGGTCTAATTTGGATATAGCAGATAATACTACTCGTAATCTAAAGAATGTGGTCAGAACAAGAAAAAAATAAACAAACAAACAAAATGAAAACATAGAAATCACTGATAGAATTTGAGTAAACTTTGCTAAAGATTTTCGTATTCCTGAGCCACCTTTATTTTCTGAGACAGTGAGATGTACTTGCAGCCTGGGTATGGCACATACTCTACAGACTAACACTTGGCTGGATGGCTTGGTGCTGCTTTTAGGTTTTCAACTTCTGCAATCACAGGATTTTCCTATTTTCCTCCATGAGCAAGGCTTGCCGGGGAGAGATAGAAGCCACAAGTTGAAAAGAAGCAAGAGCATCTTTGCCACAAGCTCACTAATCATTATTAAGTTTTTTATTTAGCTTCATCGGGGGATGCAGACCAAAGCCTGCAGGTTGCATGGAGTCTAAGGGCATATGTGGCAATGAAAGTGACTCTCAACACTGCCCATGAAAACACAGGTTAATCTGGGGTGTCCCTATCTGAAGTGCCTGTACACTAACTTGCACAACTGAGAAAACAAACAGAAAAAATTGGAAGTAGTTGCAGACCTCTGCCCTCACTGAAGTTACAACTCATACTGTGGGACAGCTTGCACAACTGTAAAAACATGATGTATGGAGAAAGTCTCATTAGGGAAGACCGGCAGAAAGGAAGAGAAGAGGGCTGCACACTCTTCTCTCTTAACGTGGGTCTTGACAATAATTATGATGGTAACAAAGCCACTGAAAAGAGAAATATTTTTACATTTTACATGTTGACTAAAGATTATTTTGCATTATTTATCAGTGATTGTAGCAAAGCTTACCATACTTGGTGTATTAGTCACTTTTCAGGTCCTCACAGTGGGCTGACAAGTGCAAAAAGTCATGTAAAGACAAGAGATAGTACAAAAACTTCCATCATAGCTTTAGAAACACTTGAAAATTCTTATTATTAAAATGTGCAATTCCAGAAAACAAGCTTGCTGCTACAAAATTTTGTGAAAGCACAGCATAATAATATCCACAGTTAACTACATAGATCATCACTTAACTTTCTGTCACCAAATATGCTTTAAGGTTGAACAAAGAATCCTGTGCATGGCCAATACATGTGATATTGAAACTTGTGCAAGAAGACCTTTCAACTCATAACCAGCTGCCAGATTGTATTCCTGAACCAGAGAAAATATTTATATTTTTCAGTCTTGAGTATTAATATTAAAATGTTGGCCCTGCCCAAACACATACCCCCCCTACACACACTCACCCACCCACCCCCAGCACCCAGGCAGCCACAGGCAACTGCAGCACCCTTACATATGAAAAGACAGATGTCAATGATTTATGTATCAAAGTCTTAAAAGCAGAACAACAGTAACAAGTGCATGGGAAAATTTGGCATCATACCTCTGTGAAGGACCAGCTATAACAAAGAATTGATAAACTGATCAGAAATGCTGCTTGCCTAAAAAAATAATACCAAAAAAACATGAGACAGGAAGAAAAATTTCATGTAGTAGCTCTGTAAGCTGTCAAAACTGTACTTCATATTTTGATTTCAAAGAACAAGATTACCTTAATTAATGATTTTCTTTAAAAGTGCTCAAAGACACCAGAGGCTGTCTTTATAGCTTGACAAAAAGGTTTTATACAGGTTATTTGTAAAATTGTTATGAGAGATTCAGAGAAAATCATACACATGCTTCAGAAATCCAGTATTATGGATTTCCTATCCTCAAATCCTAGCCATCTCAGTTTCTTGAAACTTGTGCAAACGTATTATCTCCTTTGCCACCACAAGTGAATCAGTAACAAAAATATTTTCTTTCCATAAACAGAGCTGAACACCCTACAAAAATTTATAAAATATAGTAAGGTTATGAAAACGTATATTGAAATACACCAAAATCTATCATAAACACAACTGTAAGTGATACATTGAAGCACCTTATAATTGATCTGTACAAGTATGGAGGGAAAGCAGGAATGCACATTAGGGAGAAAAATACTTAATACTGTAAAAGAAATCCCCCTTCTCTAAAGCTTACAATAAAGCATTCCTATGGCAAGCTATCTTACCTCCCTTTCATGTGTGCAATATCCCATTTTCATCCACAGACATCTATTACTCTCACTTATATACAATGTAAGTAAGGACATGATCATGTAAGTAAGGACAACTTTTTCTAAAGCTTTGTCCTTGTTTCAACTTGGATAGAGTTAATTTTCTTCCTAATACCTGGTATGACACTGTGTTCTGGATTTAGGATGAGAAAAATGTTGATAAGACAGTTAAGTTGTGCTTGTTGCCAAGCTACACTTAGTCAAGGACTTTTCAACTTCTCATACTGCCCTGACAGCAAGGAGGCTGGAAGTGCACAGGAAGCTGGGAGGGAAAACAGTCAGGACAGCTGACCCAAACTGGCCAAAGAGGTATTCCATACCATATGATGTCAGGCTAAACAATAAAACTGGGGGCAGCTGGCTGGGGGGGGAAGTGGCATCTGCTCAGGTACTGCCTGGGCATTGGTCAGAAGGTGATGAGCAATTGCACTGTGAATTACTTGTTTTGTATATTCTTTTATCTTTATTATTTTCCCTTCTTTTTCTGTGATATTAAATTGCTTTTATCTCAATCCACAAGTCTTACCTTTTTTTCCCAGTTCTCAACTCCACCCCACTGGGGCAGGTAGTGGACGAACCGCTATGTGGCTTTCAGCTGCCTGCAGTGTTAAACCACAGCAAGCTTGCATGTTTGTTCCCAGAACAGTTTAAACTTCTTACTGAAGTTTCCACCTGGTGGAATCCAGGAATAGAGATGGTGTCTATTGTATTGCTCATTTAATATGTGCTTTTTAAATTTAGATTTCTGCATAGAACTTCCTCATAAGAGCATTAGTGCTTTCACATAACTCAGTATTTACATTTTCTGGTCCACCCCTTGCCTCAGTCACAGAAGAACTCTTTCATACCTCATAGAAAATTATTGTGGCAGAAAGGTGCTTTACTAATTTGTTCCTAGTATCTCACTAGACAATGCCTCGTTTCCAGCTAAGGAAGTGTTGAGATATTTGACCGCTACTGTTGCACATAGCATTTCTATGTTCTACTTTCCAGTTTCATCATCTTTCATTTGTTTCATCATCAGTCATTACATAATTATGTAAGTGTACGTGAAGGATCTCGGCACTGTGGAAAACCATGAGACTCCAACAAGATGAATTTTCTACTGTGCCAATTTTGTTTTACTCAAAATTTCGCCTCCCAGTCTGATCTGCAATCCCGAATTTTATGAGAATTCTGATTCTAAACAACACTTTACTCCTCTTGAATTCGAGACATTAATTCTAAGTTAACATTCTGTACAAGGAAGGTATTTCCACCTAAGCAATTGAAGAGTTTCAATATTATTTTTCTGTCTTTCTTTTAGGTTTGGTTTTTTTGTTATTTTTTTGTTGGCTTTTGTTTGTTTTGGTTTTTTTTTTTTGTTCTGTTTTTGTTTGGTTTTGGGTTGGTTTTTTTGTTCTGTTTTTTTTTTTGTTTGTTTTTGTTTTTTTTTAAGTAAGGAATAAAGAGCTTTTGGGTAGGTCTGTTTGAGCTTTCCATTTCAAATAATAGAGCCAAAGGGAAGTATCAGATAATTCTTCTCACTAGCAATACCCCAAAACTTCAGCAAAAGATTATTCTTCATTTCTCACAAAGATCTGTAGCAGTTGCAAGCACACATTTTGCTCAGCATGATAGATATTTCAGCTTTCACAAAGAAAAAACACACTCTCACTAATGAAAACACATCAAAAATATGAGGAAACATTTATTACAAAAGTAAGTGCCCAGTTCAGTTTAGAAGAGCTTATGCAAATCACCATATGTCACCTGAAGATAAGTGGTCTTCAGCTAATAATGTTTCATTGTACTCCACTTGTCTAGCTCCAAATGTCAACAAGGCTATCTGATCTTGATATCATAAGTTATGGGATGCAACATGAACTGCACATTACAAAGTTCTTGGTAGGTGAGATTACAACCAGAATCAATCCAAACTGGCATCCTTACTGGCTTACTAATCTTTTCAATTTCCTGGAACATACTTGTTACCACAGTATCAATTACCTTAGATGCAAAGTTCACAAATTTCATTGTAACGTAACATAGTATTTTATGCCATAATATATAATGCATTTAAATTTAGAGAGCCATTACCATGTTTGTTATTAGAAATAAATCAATGTAAAATGCTACTTGGATCAAATGAGCAATAAAGCATCTAAACGTGATTTGTAGCACAAACTCAACATCCAACAGTACATGCCAGACAAGAGACTACAAAAGACTTCAGTAAAAATTGGAAATTCCTTAGTTTGGTTTAATGTAATGTACTTCATGGCAATTAGATCAGGTGATTACAACAGAAAGTGTCTGTGAAGCTGTCCCGCCGACTGTATTAATCTAATACTGTAAATGGTGAGGGAAAATCTCAGATACTGAGATATTACATGAGTCACAGCTTTAAATACAATTATTGACACTCTCAAGAATAAGCAAGTCAATCAAACACATTTCTATTCTAGTGTCATCAGCCATTAAGCACACGGACTCCCCCCCATGCACAATATCCCAACGCATAAGAGCGGCAGCCATCCATTAGCATGGAAGCATTGAGGTGTTTTCTTAGTAGGAGCTTGTATTTTCACAGATAAACCATCTGAGACATTTTGGTTCAGGCACACATTCATTATGCTTGATAACAATCATACCACAGAAGATTAAACCAAACTAAACTAAAATAGTATTTTTACTTTTTCCTGTTGTGCCTTTATCATTTGATCAAATGAGTGAAATATCACTGTAACTCTCATAGTCTACAACTAAAGAGAGTTTTTATTGCTTCTAATCAGTTCACAATGAGGTCTGAGAGTTATGACTGAAAGCAAAAGGTACAACAGGACCGTGGAGCAAAATAACACATTAAAAAAGACAGAGTGTAGAGGGCATATTTTAATAAAATTCAAATTCTTTCCTAAACAAATCACAAAGAAGTATGGTTTGGTCTCAAGCAACCTTGCTCTCAGTGTACCAGGCAGCACAGCAGAGAAGACAAGGGAGTGAGATACAACAGGAGGCAGATCTGATGCAGCATGCGGAGAGGAGAGACTGCATTTCTTGTGCTGACTCTCTTCCTCAGGCTGTAAATGCATATATTTCAGAGTAGACTATTGCTACTTTCACATATAGGTAACAGAAAATTTGCTCTTTATGTAAGAAAACAGAGGATGAACTCTTTCAACTACAGTTGTTATTTCTATTTCAGGTAAAAAACTTTGAAAAATAATAATGGCTTGCTTTTTCACTCTTTTAAGGAGCTGCAAAAAATCTGGCATCGTATCAGTGTTTTATTAGAAGTATTTAAAGATATACACTACGAATGTTAGAATTTGGGCTGCTGTAATTTTAAGAAGATTGAGTATTTTTTTTCAAAGATGTGTGAAAATGTACTGTTATATTTTAACATGATTTGACATAAATATTACAGAGAAAAGTAGTGAAACTGACAGCTAAGTCAGTCTTTGAACAAATCCTGACACACTCCCCGTCTGAAGGTTTTTTTAAAAAATTACCTCGCAGTTACATCACAGACAATAGGGGCTTGAAGTCAGAAAAGCTTTAAATCATTTTAGCATGGCCCATGCATGCACAACACAAAATATATTAAAATTTTCTCTTCTCTACTCTCAGAAATCTGTGTTTTTGACAGATGCTTCTGTTCTTAAATGTCTCTAATAATGAAGACTTCATGCCTCTTCTATATAGACTATTTCAATGGTATTTTTGCCATTGTAAGATTTTTAGTTATATCCAAGTCTTTCTTGCTATGAAATAATAAACCACTTAATTTATGCCCTACTTGTCCTGAATCTGGACAAGTTATTGTCTCCTTTATCATGTGAATTGAAGATTTCTCATTTATTCCATCTACTCTTATTTTGACTTTAAAGCCATTCAAAGGTTCTCTCATGTCCTATCATGTCATGTATTTTTTTTAACCGACCAGATATGTTGCTCTTTTGCAAAAGTGTTCCCTTTTTTTCTGAAAGTATAATGACCAAAACATTACAAAAGCATTACTGAAGCAGAATAGAGATGAAGAATGGTCTCCCAAACTACATATAGTATCACAGCCTAATTCAGGCTGGAGAGACATTAGGACATCTTTTGTCCAATCTTCAGCTCAGAGCAGGGTAAACTGTGAGGTCAGACCAACATGCTCAGGGCTTTATATTGAGTGTATCTAAGAACTGAGACTAAAGAGCCTCTCTGGGAAGCCTGTTCCACAGTTTGACTGTCCTCAGATTTTTCCTTATATCCAGTCTGAACCCCACTTGTTTCAGTTTATTCCTGTTGCCTTTCATTCTCCACAGTGGAAGCCCGTGAAGAGCCCAGCCCTACCTTCTTGCTAACCCACTTGTTGGTATTGGCAAGCTGCTGTTACATCCTCTCAAAGCAGTTTCTTCTCCAGGCTAACCAAGCTCTGATCTCTTAGCCTCTTCTCACAGGAGAAGTGCTCCAGGTCCAAAGTGGTCCAGATCCAGTCCAGTGCTCCCCAAACAGCTTGGGGATCCTCTGCTGATCTCACTTCAGTTAATTAATGCCTTTCGTGTACTGAAGGGCCCAAAACTGGATGCAGCATCTAGATGAGGTTTCACAAGTTCTGAACAGAAGTGATATAATCCTTTTCCCTCAGTTTCCTGTCTGTGCCCTTTTATGAATACAGCCCAGATGCAACTTCTGCTGGCCCCAGGTTAGACCCCTGAGGTACTTTGTCACAGACCTTCAAGTAGTACATGACCCATTAACCAATACCCTCTAGTCCCAACCATTCAACCAGCTTTTTATCCATCTAATTTTCCACCCATTCAGCATGTAATGTTCAGTGGTAAAAGTGTTGAAATCCCTATTTAAGTCAAAGTAGGTAACACCCATTGCTTTCTCCACAAATTCAGTCATTTCTTCACAGAAAGCAGACAGATGGGTCAGGCATGAATTCCACTTGGTAAATCCCTGCTGACTGTTGACAGTCACTACCTTATTTTTCATGGCCCCAGACCCAGACTTTCAGAGGATTTAATGATTTCCCCAGAAACTAACAAGGGCTGTCCAGAACTGTAATTCTCTGTATTGAATTGTTGTCCTTTTTTGAAGATGTGTGCAAAGTTTTCTGTCCTCCAGTCAACAAATCATGGCCCAAACTTTGCACCCTCCATCTTGACATGATTTCACAGAGTCATCTTCAGTTTGTAATCCCTCCCCTCTACCACTCACCTGAATAGAATTATAGAATCATAGAATGGTTTGGGTTGTAAGGGGCCTAGAAGATCATCTATTTCTAACCTCCCTGCAAGTGCAGGGACACCTTCCATTAGATCAGGTTGCACAAAGCCCTATCCAACCTGGCCCTGAACACCTCGAGGGAGGGGGCATCCACAACTTCCCTGGCTAACTTAACCAGTTGTTCCTCAGTCTGTATTTAGTCTCTGCTGATTTCTGCAGGATGTTTTATTTTTGGTGATTACTTCTCCATTTTTCAATGTTATTTTTAATTCTGAGTCTAGCCTCTAAACACTCAACTCTCATCAGTTTTGCAGATGGCAAAAATATCTACAAAATTGATGAGCAATATATATTTACATTTTATCACCCAACATGTTAATGACAATATTGAATAAAGCCAGGCCTAAGACCATGGCAAAACCCTTATGACACACACTTTCACTCTGAACGCATGAATCAATTCTGTTGTGCCATTATACAGAGCAGTTCTGCAACCAGCTTTGTGCTGTGTCTTTGCTGATCCATCTAGATCAAATGCAGATTAAAATGCCATGTGAAACAGTACCAGAATCCTTACTTAATCAGGATTTATGACACCTTCTGTTTCTCTTCTATCCATAGAACCATATGATTAAAGAGCTACAATGTAATTTATTCATAATCTGTGCAATTCCACCATGCAATTTAGTTCTTAGCTCTCATTTCTAATTTTTAGAACTCAAAATAAGTTAGGTCACTCATCAGGAAACTAGAAGCTTTTTCTGTTAACATTACAACTATGTAATAGATTGCATTGATCCCTTCTGTATCTTTTACAACAGCAGTCTTAAAATGTAGAGATTTTTGAGGGGGTCAGCTGAATGAGGAATATAAGAATGGAATTAAAGATTTTTTGGTGTATTTTTTTGCATCATTAGTGAATTTATATTGCCTGGATTTTGACATGGTCATTGTGAAATAAATTGAACTGGCCTATGTTGCAACAGAAGCTAACTGAGCAATCTTTTTGAGATATGGGTGGCAGCATGATGTCCCAAGATGGAAAGCCAACAATAGTGACAGAATAATTAATTACAATCAACTTGTCTGTAACACTTAATTCAATTTTGCTTTTTTTTTGGTGTTTATTTTAAGAAAAAAAAATTTAGGTGAATTCCACCAACTCTTTGACACTTACTCAAGATAGTGAGCTTGATATTTTGGCTCTTATCACTGTATGGATCTCATATTTTCATCCTGTAAATCTCACTGTTCTTTCACACTCCCTGGTTTCTGAAGGCACGCTTGCTGCAGTAAGCAGAATGCAAGCAGATGTTCACATAATACAGTGTAGTACCACATAAGGATGCTTAAAAGTTGAAGACTAATTGTTATGACAGTCCAGTGCTACCCCATTGCTAATAAGTCCTTTTATTCAAAACTAATTAGTTTTGGCATAATGCTGTACTGGTAAGATAGCAGTATAAATTGCTTTGAAGTACAGCAACCCATGACTCTCAGTACCACAAAGTTAAGACGTAGATAGATTTTAATTTTCTAGTCCTACTTTGACCTAAATTAATAGATTCTGGGTTTTTTGCTAGGATGTGCTCATTCATTTTGGCCTTTAAGACATCAGCACTTTTCAGACATATTCAAAATACCAAGATTCAGTAGTAGTGTGAATATTTTCATGCAATTCTCCATTGCTAATAACCCACAAACAGCAACAACAACAGCAACAACAAACCAAACCCCCACCAAGCAAAAAACCCATCAACCTCTTCTTTTTTTTTTTTGTAACTTAAGCTTAACTCCTGAAAAAACTCAACAGTTCCAGAACATTCTACTTTCTTTGCAACATTTTAAAAGCAATTTCTTTAGGCAGCTATTTCTGTGACATTGTAACAATAATTTGACATTTTCTTATTATTATTGTTTTAGATTAAAATTAAAAATTGTGTAAGTCTGGTTTCATTTAACTCTTTCATTTCAAACATGTGAAGCAAATTTGGAATTTCCTTAAGAACTTGATTACCTTGGATCACTTTCAGACTTTCTTTTTGGATGTCATCATTCCATCAGGTGTAGTCTTTGAAACTTGAATATTTGTTCAATCAGCTTGTTAAAAAGGGCAAAAACTGACCCAAGCTCAGGAAAGGCATTAGCCTTTTAAAATTATCTCAAACTGGAACTCAAATCTGAAGAATTCCAATGCATGTATTTCTGCATGAGAAGATCACAAAAAACCTCAGTCACAGAATGCTTTGGGTTGGAAGGGACCTTAAAGATCCTCCAGTTAAGTAGCTGTAGTCTCAGCTATACTGTTGTAATCAGCACCTGATCATTCTGCTTTCCTAAAATAGCATGTCTATGTCCATAATACATAGTACAATTTGTAGAAGGCTTTATTATAATTAATAAAAAGACTTTTTCCTTAGGCCAAATTAACACTCCTAAACACACTTTTTGCCAGTTCACCAAATAGCTGGCTGTCTCCTTCACTGATTTACTTTAATGGTTTTAATGAACTATGGACTCTTAACCAGTGATCCATTCCAGGACACATGGATGCAGTATGAAGTGTTTTATAAGGATGAAAAATTGTGCATGTAGTGCACATGTATGATACAAAAAAAAACAAACAGTACTGATGGGAAATAAATAATCTTCAAGTTTACATGAAAACACAGAAAGAAAGATGTCTATGTACAAATAGTATCCTAGCCCAGTACTTAGTTTCATTAGCAACTGCATAATTCTTGCCTAGCATGGTAGATAAAATCACAGAATCATTTTGGTTGGAAAAGACCTTTAAGATCATTAAGTCCAACCATTGACCTAACACTCTGCTGAGTCCACCATTTAACCATGTCCCCAGGTACCAAATTTACACATCTTTTAAATACTCCCAGAGATGGTAACTTGACCATTTCCCTGGGCAGCCTGTTCCAATGTTTGATAAAGCTTTAAGTAAATAAATTTTCCCTAATACCCAATAAATAACACTCAACAATTAAAAGGGAAAGAAATTTCCCACTAAATTGAAGGCAGATATTCAAACCTCTGAACTGTATCAAAATGCTATTGAAGGCAAAACACAGATTAGTTTGAATTATAGTGCTGATCTGTGTACTGGATTCCATTTTTAGAGGTTTTTAAGTTTTTATCTTTTCTTAAACAAGAAAAATTGGAATAAGGTTTTTCATAACTGTTTTCAAACACTTAGTACACTTGGTCTCAAAATAGCCTTTGTTTCCTTTAAGTTATTACTTATAGATCCCAAAGGAATAATGCTTAAACACCTCTTCATAATTCTGTCATCAACAAACAGATGATTCAAATCTTGCACTTCCAGTGTAGATTTCAGGAGGATCAGAATTAATGCAAAGATCTTTAAGCAGCTTGTATAATAATAACAACAATAATAATAATAATAATAATAAATGGAATGGTCTTGTGATAATTTGTTTTCTAAATTAGCTTTATATTGCATACGTGCATATGGGACCCTCCTTGCATACATGCCAGAGACTGGAAATAGCTGACAGAATAAATATTTGGAATCAACGAAAAGAAAGAGAGAGCTCCAAAGACCACAGATTGATTAAAGGCTTCCTTAAAATATATCCAGAAGAGAACAAGAAGGAGCCACGGTCACAATGTATTCTTCATTCGTAGCTGAGAGGATAGCTCGTAAGGACACTTTGAAAAAAAGCTAAAGCCTACAGAAATACAGTTGGGCTAAGACAGCATTACTTGTTCTAAATGAATTAATGAAACTGAAAAGGTACTAGCAGATGATGTTACACTTTGTCTCTTAAGCCAGCTAGTCACACACCATACACAAACGTAGTAATCATACTTTTTTATTCTACTACCAAGAAAGTTACTGAAAATGGGTAGTAAAAAAAAAATAAATCCTTCCAGACTGCTCAGAATTGATAACTGATCTCCATGTGCTGTTTTCCTACTGCCTTCGCATATACTCAGTATTGTTTTGTCTAGACCATATTATGTGAGACCTCCCAAGAAACTACTAACCATATGGTATATCTATTTTACTATAGCCACAAATCTAACTATCCTTCTGCAAAAGGATAGTTTCTTACTGGCAACATATTTAATGTTACTCCTTTACACAGCCTAGATTACAAATAGTTCATTTCTTCTCAGGGATTACTGTGAAGATGATCAATTCATATTTCTCAGTCTCCTCTTTTTACATCCTATATTTAATTACTCACATTTCTGGGACTTCATCCATGTGCTCATGCTTTGTGAAACATCTCTGAGATACATTTGAGATAATACATCTGAGAAAGATTCATTTGGCTCTGTAAGTATCCTGGCATAAGTTTCATCACATTGTAGCAACATGAAAATAAGTAACTTAACCCAGTGATCTATATAATCCAAGATGTCCCACTATTGTCACTGATATTAACTTATGCCTGTTTAATCATAGATAAAGACTGAATGAAACACTGATGACAGGATTTTTTCTCCTTACCACATTTTTCTCGCTATTAAAAACATTTATTCAAAGAACTAACAATTCTTCTAACTCCTTAGATTTACATTCCTTAGGATCTTATAAATTATCTGAGTTCCCTGAAATCTGCTTCCAGGAAGTAGATAATTTTGATTTTGCTGTTTTTCTTCTTCTCCTGAACTCTACTGCTTCATAAAAAGCCTCACGCTCTGTTTCCATGTTCTCCTTCAGTTTCTCTTTATTGTTTTGGATCAAACCTACAAGAAATTTAAACCTCTTTGCTTTCTTTGTAGTACATATCCAAAGCTCATCATCATCATTGTCACTAGTGCAGTACAGGACTCAGCTGAAGAGTATATTCCTGTATTTCCTTCCCTGATAGAAATGTCTAGGATTTGGGGTAGCATAGCATAGAAAAAGAAAAACAAAAAACAAATCCCAGACCAACAACATCAACAAAAACACACAAACACGAACAAACCAAAAAACAAAACAACAATCAAAAAACCCCAAACAAAATAAACCAGAAAGTCTTCCTTCCCTGATTTTCTTGATTTTCTAGACTATGAAAAGACCTGCTCACGACATTGCCCATATTCTTTTCCCTTTTAAATACTTTCAGTCCCTCTACACTAACATTCTGAGTATGGAAGTAAAATGTTTTTAATACATTGGTGGGTAATTTAGAACTTACTTACAAGCATCCTGGCAACATTTCAAAAGCAGACAGATAAATTCAGGCTTTACAGTGCTTATTTAGCAGGCTTAATACATGGTATGGTTTTTCATTATGAGGTTATTTCTTAATCACAATGAGCAGTTGGGTCAAGAATTTACCATACTTGAAAACTACTTGAAGTCAAGCAAGGCAAAGGGTTGTTCAGGTCTCCACCATTTTACAGTGGGAAAGGTAAGTGGCTTTTTTGTGTTGTGTCTATTAAGCAAAGTTTTCAAACATATTCATAAATATTAACATGAACAAAAAATCGGGTCTTAGAAACAAACTATTGTTTGACTTAGAAACAAACAATGGACTTAGTCAAGACTCATGCTATTTTTTTTCCTTCTTTTGTGGAAATGTAAATTATTCCTTTAATAGTAGGAATACTTTTAAAATCAGTCTTTAAATGTTGGGGATTTTTTGTCCTTTCTCAAAAGGTAGGTGCTGTTAACCGAGAGAAGCTTTTCAAAAAGTTGAAACCCTTTATCCCTGAACAAAGATTACATGCAGAGTAAACTGTAATCCTTGGTTTTGCAATATTGCTTTACAAGGTTAAGAAGATGAATGTTCATTGGTTTTAATCTTTACCATGATTTACGAGGCTCTGGGTATCCTTTCTCCAGAGTACCTCAAACTGTGTGGTTGTTCTGCCTGCTGCTTAAATTACAGAGACATCTGTAAAGTAAATTATGGATTGTTGTCCCACAACCAAGCTGCTTCTTCATCTCTCCTGGAGTATTTCTTTGATAGCAACAAAAGGATTTTTTTTTTTTCCCTCGTCTATCACTGTTTATTACTTTTGTCATACTGGGTGATATTATGATGACCTGGATTACTGTGTGCTATGCACACTTTAAAACAACATAATCAGCTGTAAAAACCCACAGTGAAAAGGAGAGGAGGGAATGGGCTGTGAGAGACAGGGCAGACAGCTACATAATATTTGTTTTGTGCATTAAGCCGTTCAAAGTTTATAAATCTAGAGCTTATTTTCTTCATATTAACATAAATTCATGTAGCTAAACCAAACATTTGAGTCCTTAAACCCATTCTGAATGAGGTGAATATAAAGCTTTTTGTTGCTCTGTAAGTATATGAAAAGCCAATCTCATACACCACATAGACATACATCTGTGCATCTAAAATAGTGTAATGAGTGGAGCTTATAGCATAACACTGAGAATTAGATTACCAAGTTTAAAATTTTAAGCCAAATTTTAATTATGTGGCTAGTTTTATAATCTTGCATTTTAAAACTTTATTTCATAATCTATGCAGTGAGAAGATAAGATCATTATCAGTATAAAGTCAGCTAACTGAAAGGAAGTCATAATGATGTGGGCACTGGCCTCTGCTCCCAAGAGAGTTACTGGTAAGACTAGAGAAAATGGCCTGAAGTTTCACTAGGGGAGGTTTAGACTAGGAATTAGGAAGAATTTATTTACTGAAAGAGTAGTTAGGCACTGAAACAGGCTGCCTAGGGAGGTGGTGGAGTAACCACCCTTGGAGGTATTCAAGAAGCTTGTAAATGTGACACTTCTGGGCATGCTCTAGTGGACATGGTGTGGGGTTTTGTCAGTTGTCTGTTGATGGTGGTTTTGTGGGGTGTGTGATTGTGGGCAACTTTTTTTTGTTTGTTCCAGTGGGTTGTGCTATTACCTCCCCCCCTGGTGGATGGTTGGACTAGGTGATTTTGGAGGTCTTTTCCAACCATGACAATTCTGTTATTCTGTGATAATTTAAGGTAACTGCTCCAAGTTTTCAAATCTCCAGAAAAAAACCAAACCAACCAAGGCTTTTCACAGCATAGATGCAGCTACCTTTTTACAGTAGTTTGTGTTTCCCTCTCAGTCTCTCCTCTCTATCCCATTCATCCTCCATTGACTTTGAATCACTGTTCCAAACAACAGATATGCTCTAAAGTGACATCAAAGCATGCCAAGGTTCATCTTTGTCCGTACGAAGGTGTTCTCAGAAGGTATTCTACTAAGTGCAATTCTCATCAAGTCTTAGATAAAATTTAGTAAAATAATTCCACATTACTCGCTCTCCATTATGCCTCTCATTATGGTTTTATACTGTCTACCTGAATGCCTTGAACAATATGCAATTTTGCTTATAATTGTAAAAAAACAAAACACCTATATCTTTTAAATGCGAAGTGCATCACAATATATAATTATTTTTCAAAACAGAAATTATAGCCACATCCCAAGCTCCTCTGGCACAATTGCAGTGAGCCTAGCCAAGATAACAAGTGCTGATAGCGTTGACATCAGAGAGACTCATTTTACATATTCAGCAAAGTCACTGAGATATAATCTCAAATTCATAATTCCTTTTGACTACATCAGAAGTCCAGAGATTGGAAAGAGAAGATACATAACTGAAAATTGTGTTGTGCTATTTGTCCCAAAGAACAACAAATAAAGATAGGCTTGAGCCCCTCCCAACTTTGTATCTGAAGTTTTAATCAGAATTGAACTTGAACTTTTAAGTATTTGCATAAGATATATCACACAATTACCAAAATGCAGCCACATGTAAAATAGCCTGTCTTTTGTATCAGCCACACAACAGCACTGGGTAGCATAAAAGTACATTACCCATTTAAATCAAAGATTGTATAAAATGGAATTTGGGAAGAGCAATGTCTCACTATGAATAAAATATCTATGTTTTTTTAATAAGCACAATATATACAGGCTTTGATTGAATTTTCACTGAAATTAAACCAGAACCAGCCTTGAAAAGCTCTTCACAGCTTTTGCCTTTTCTGTATAACTTCAGAGGACAATTGGCATCCAGATCTTCCTCGCTCTATATGTGATTGCAAATGAGTGTTCCTAGCAACTATTCAACAAAGCTGTGATACATGGAGTATTACTGAATTTAATAATTCCATGTCCCCTGTACTTTTTTTCTCCAGGGTGCAATGCTTCATAGACCAGATTGCTAGAAAAACCCAACCCAAAAACCACAACAACCTCTGCCATCTTCTGGAGACTGTGCTTCAAAGTAATTTAGGCTGTTACCTCAAAATATAATTAACTTCAAGTTACAAAATTCACATCTGCCTCTAACTGATTTTTTGGGTCATTCTTAATATTATATTCTTGCCAAGAATATAGTAAAACTAGTTTATAGTACATTACATAAGCAACAACCAAAGTAGACAAAGGTATATTAATGTAACATGAGGAAGCCTATGACATTGGTTTTTACTCCTGTGAACAAGGTTCGGGTAAAGTTTGCATTTGAAATTAGTCAAATACCATTTGACAAAAATAACACCCACCAATTACAATAAAAAAACATTGTAAAAATAAATTTCAGAAAAAGAAAATTAGTTTCTATCCTTTAAGAGGTGCAAAATATTTTCTCCAATCTACATGCAATTTGAAATAGCCTGAAAAAGGTAACACACAACTCTGACCTTTGTAAATAGTAAATAGTCAACTGGTCAGTAGCAGTGCAATCTTTAGATCTCATCAAGTATTTTTGTTCAGATGTGCATCAAAGATAACAGACGTCTGGATTTCTCCAGCTCAATTTCATGGGCCTAAAACTAATTTGTGTTTAACACAGAAATAACAAAATTTTAAAACAAGCAAACAAACAAAAACCAAACCAAAACAAACAAACAAAAAAAAACAACAAAAAACCCCCAAACAAAACAAACAAACAACAACACCCAAACAAACCCCTAACAAACAAAAAAACCCCTGAAAGGTAAGAATTTAATCCATTAGGTTTCACATGATGAGTTGACCACAATTACTAAAAGATTCTTGGAGATTATACAGACAGCTACAGATTTTTTTTTAAAGTCTACCTGTTAATATGATGCCACATCTTCCAAGACCTTAAATAAGTGAAGTTCAGACCTTAGATGTCCTCATTCACCAAGATCCTCCACTGATGGGGTCACTATAGTCTGTAAAAAACATATAAAAGTTAAATTATCATTGTCAACAGTTGTTTCTCGTGAGAATCAAAAAAATAACAGCAAAAAAAAGAGATAATGTGTTTTTAGGGAACTCAAAGTAGCATAAAAAAAAAAAAAAATTGATCACCACACAGCATTTTTCCTGTATCTCTTGCATGAATATGGCAAGGTGAGGAGCAGGACACAGATACCTCTTTACACTGAGGGAGCCCACTGAGCAAACATTCAGAATTAAACTGCTCACGTTCCTTATAGCTGTCTAAAACTTGTGGGATTTTTACAACCAGTAGGCATTACTGCAGAACATCATATTATGACTCTGATTTGTATGCACTGCCTTGGCTGGGTTTCCTTTGTGCCAGCTATCATTCATCACAGCAGGAAAATAAACATACAAAGATTTCTTTGAAAACGATGGAGGAGTGATAATACACACTAGGGACATCACATAAAATGCTTTGTTCTTTTCACAATGGTTTTACAGTGAATTTTGTCACTACCATAATGGTATAAATAAGTATCATATGTGGTGGGATGGTATTTTTTCTCATGAATGTAAAGTCTATAACTCACAAAAGCAACTTTCATCACCAACCCATCCTGAACTGGTTCCTGCTAGAGCTCTAAGACACATTTTTATTTGAACCTTGATCTAATATTTAGAACCAAAACCAACCAAACAACAATGCTAGAAAATGTTTTATATCACTTCATTAGCAATAGTAAAACTTGGGAGGGTTCTTTGGTGATTTTTTTTTTTGTTTCAGTTTTTTGTATATTGGATTTTTGTAGACAGAAAATGAAATTAATAGAAGAGAAAAAGGAAATTAAAAAACAAGGGTGTCCAAATTAAGGCTGAAGTTATATTAAAAGAGAGGTGGCATCCAGATATAAAACTATAAAAGCAGAGAAAACTCAAGGGAAGATAAGAGAAGGACCTGGTGATGACCCATTTGCATTCTTTCACACTCCAAGCTGTATTCTTATCCAAGATAAGGGGCTACTAAGGAGAGACATAATACTTAGTGCCAAAACTTTACATTATATAAGACTGAGGCTTTTAGAAATTTACAAACACCAAAGTTGCAATGAATTGCACACAAAGGGGAATAAGCTATTTAACCAGACATTAATAACCCCAATGTCCATATTTCAAATAAACATTAAAACAAAAGGTAATAATATCCTACAATATACATTGTATATTTATAAATGTATAAAATTTTTTTTGCAGTACTTCCACTATCCCTCTCCACTGGGTTGATACATAACCACTTTCAGTGCTTTAGGAGCCGCAATATTTTATTAGGGGAAAAAAAAACCACAGCATTTCCCTTAACTTCATGTGTGTGGTGATCTCTTCTACCATTTAAATTTCCATATTTGGGAGGCAGGCAGCACCAGAACCAAACCTACCCACTTAAAAAGAAAATTCCTTTTGACTTTCTCCATAAGAAAAGCAGGATTTGGATCACATGCTTTACTCCAATCTTACAAAACCAACCACATTCACTTTTCTTTTAAAAATTTACTTGTGGTCTTTATATTAAAATGTTAGTGTATCTACTGATAAATAAACTAAAAAAAAACCCAACAAACAAAAAACAGTGCAAGGAGACAAGAATCCCAACACTGTTCAAGCATTTTCTGTCTCAGAAAGTGCTTTCTTACAGAAAATAAATATTCAAACCAAACCAAAACAACCTGTTCATTCTAAGTGTTAGTTCTTCACATTATTGGATTTGATAGCAACAATATTAACTTCATGGATCGATCACACTTGTTATCAGGTAAAAACAACAGTTGAAGTATGCATCTAGAACTACACACAATGCACAAGCCCAGAGTCTGCTGATGTAGTGGGAAGTCAAGAAAAATAAAGAAACCCACTTTTTGGTTTTTGCACTGCAAGTTCCAATTTCCTTAAAAAAATCTGTTAGCATGCAGCATACAGCCCTAGTAATTTATTGCTTGGTTCCTCTCACCAAAAACATTGGCAACAAGAAAGAGATCGCGATGACTCTTACTGCAAATAAGGACTGGAGTGCTTCTGTAAACCTTATCGATTTTTTCTCAGTTGCATTGATTAAATTTGAAAAATCTTTTCTGCAAATACCCAGTTTACTTAGCTGGAGGAAAAGTACAGCATGAGAATTATAATACACAGTTTGGATTAATCATTTAGCCTGAGGAGGCTTACTGGGACATACGGTGACATTTGAATTCACTGGAATATATTTGTGTTCATAGAGAAGTTTTTGAACGCATTTACAAAACAAAGTTAAAGCTGCCAGGAGTGTTACCACACATGAAACTGCAGGAAATAGCAAGCGATACAAAACATGTGTATTCAGTGAAATATCATTTACTTCGATTTACAGATCTTTTTCAAAATAAAATATTTAACTATTAGATGTCTAATTGTACTGCATGAAATTATGGTTCCTTACTCTCTTTTCGTTTGGTATGTGGACTAGCTTTTGTGTCTGTGCAGCCTTGCCCCAGCCAATGGAGTCGCAGATCACAACTGGGAACAAAGGTGACGGTTCCCATCTTGAAGACGTTTGTGAAACTGGCATCCAAGCCTGCTCTTCTTTTAACATTCCCTTTACACCAACATTTATTCTTCATAAACAAAAGATTTTTCATGCAAGATACAAACTTTGGGCCTATCACACTCACGCAAGGTAATTTAGAAAGAATTTGCTCATAGACAGGCTTTTCTATCCCTGACTTCTCCATGTACTTTTCAATATTCTCGCTTTTACATTTTTCTGCACTAGTGTGTTTATAGAAATTTGGAAGTTGAACAGACAACAGTTGAACAGAGAACTGGAAAAATGAGAATGCCATGTAATTTTTAACCTCTTTTCAAAACTATAATAGCCTATTTTGTAAAGACGAACACTTCCATCTGGGCTTATTTGATAATATGCTCTCAAACACAATTATGCAACAATATACAGCTAATAATGCTTTCATGTTTACTCACTCACAAATCAATATTAAAACAAACAGCACTAATGCCATTGCAGAAGCCTGAAATTCCCATGACAGAAATCAGGAATAAAGCTTTCACAGACTACAGCACTGCCTTTGCATCCACCCCTGCATTTTCCTATCTCTTCTACCTGCAGTAGATGAAGGCCGGTGGCTGTCTAAGGGAGTTGCACCAGTTACATTAAACTATCAACAGTGTATGTCATAAAATGATCGTATTTGTTTACCCTTTAGCACTTTGTATTTTACAGAGTGACATCTGACAAGATTCAAAAAGACCCTATACAAACGCAATGGGTTTCTAAAGTGGCTTTAACCCCATGGAGAAAACAATGCAGCAACTTCAGAATCAGTGTCATTTTAGTGTGAAAAAACTTTCAGCAATACAAGCATTACTTGAGTTTTAAATGGTCCAATGTTACTTTTTATTCTCTCCTATGTTTTGTCTGCCATAAAGCTAAAAAGTATAGAAAAAACTCTACTAGCTGGACTATTTAGTAAAACAAGACAGAGGTTATACTTCAAATATTGGGGATGGGGGGCAGGGGTTCAGAGTGGGTGTTTTTTAAATAAAAACAACCTAATATCTCACAGTGACGTACACAGCAGACAGCCAAACTCTAAGTTTAAAGTGATTTAAAAGAAAGTAATCCTCCCAGTTTGCAGAGAACTCATAGAATAGACAGAAGAAACAGGCAAACTAAAAAAACAGTCAGGAAGCATACCTGTGTGAGCAACATAACCACATCCTTCACAGCTAAAATGAATGACAGAAAACAAATGGTGAAGGAGATAGTATATGTAACCAAGTTTCAAACAGAAGAGTAAGAAAAAGCCAAATGTAGTCCTCATTACATGACTCTCTGTGGTTCTTAAACTGGCCAGCAAGCTAAAATATTTTCTTACAGGATTAAATTATACTGGTTTCAGGTGGCATTAATTATTAATATTAGGTCATCCAATTAAGGAGAATAAAACACAATGTGACATAGACAAGCAGCTGTAAATCTTTAGTAGCTCAATTCAGGTCTCCATGGACTCAAAACACATCAAGCACCATTCCAAGGTCAAATAGATTCATATAAATTACAAATCCACAAAAAAGAAAAAGTCTTACTGTCACATATTTTTCCTACTGAAAACAGTAAAACCAACCCAACTTATTACAAATGAGAAATATCATTATAAAGGTGCTTGAGTTCTATTAGATATAAAAGTTTTACTAATGTCAGTGAGATGTGTCTCATGGACAAACAGGAACCCAGAGTTTTTAATCCCTTAAAAAAAGCCTGATTTTAGCTGTGATGTTTTCATGTGCCAGTGGACTGCAGCTTCTCCCCTCTCTCACCTCCCAAAATACTTCTGAGGATGGGAAAGGAAAGAAGTTTCCTTGCCCTTTCCTTCCTTAAACCCCTGACAATGGGAGTAGTTACTTTTGAAATGAGAGTACCAGCTCACTAGGAACTGGAATGAAACCAATCACCCAATTCACATGGCAATTGCATTTCTATCAGAGAGTAATGATTTTCAGTCACTACTGACTTAGCTTGAATCTGAACTACTGGCTCAAAGGTCAAAAGCTTTCTAACCAATTATCAATCTCCTGGTCCATCCAGCCCCCTCTATTACCTTGATTTCCTTTGGAAGATTAATGCTGTTGCTATAGTTTAATCAAATAAGCCTTTGGCTCTGACATTTACCTCCATCCTACACCCGGCTTCTTCAGAGAGATGAGTCAAGAAAACCATAATAAAATTACTACTATAAATATCACCTGAAAATTAAATATTGACTGTTCAAGATTTATTTAGGAATTAAGACAAAGAACTCTGTCACTGCAATGAGTATTATTTTATGGTCTCTTAAACATCTGAATTTTGTCTGAATTTTCAGACAGGAATTCATGGGGTTTCAAACATCCAGAGCCCAATATGGCATATAAAAGTGTTTAGCCTTATTGATTAGAAGGTCAATATTTTCAAATAATCATTGGAATATATATATAAAGAACCTATAGCTGACTTTCTGAATATCATCTTCTGGACTCCAGCCTGTCTGCCTTAATCTCCCTCCTCCTTAAAGATGTCATTTAGTACAAGGATAAGGATGACAGGATTACCTCTGGACTGGTTGTGATACTAGTCAGCAGTTTATTGCTATCTCCAGATCCAGAATATAATTATTTTCCTAGATACTTTTAGTCTTCTTTAGCCCCTCTCATATCATATATATGCCCCATGAGAAATGAAAAGTTCCTTTTAAAGTTCTACTGAAAAAAAAAAAAAAAAAGGCTAATAAGAAGTTAAGATTATTTCTAAAGATATCTAGCTGGCTTCTTAGAATAAATCATCATGGCCTCTCAAAACATTTTGAAGTATTTTGCTTTTGGAATAGCTCATAGAACACTTGTGCTAAATGCATTTTAAAGGAACAACAGGGAACCAATGAAGAATTTACTATATATAAATTCCTCTGTTAAATGATGCCATATGTCTACTTGGTTAATGGCTTTAGGAACATAATTTGTCTAAGTAGAAAAACAAATGGGTACTTCCTTAGTCTCTCACCATTCCCTCTGTACACACTTACATACATTCATAAAGTGCACATCCATATAACTGATTTCTTTCTACTAAATAACAGATTTTTCTTACATGCTTACTTTTAAATTTAGCCTATTTTTGCTATTTTTTCCTTTCTTGTGTTTAGTAATTCTAGTTGGTTTACTTGATACAAATATAAAAAGTCTGAGAGAAAGTAAAACAAAAATGTTGCCTCTGCTTTCACTCTAACAGTACTTCCAATGAGCAAAAGGGCTATATAAAGATTTAATAGTATTAAAAGAAATATAATATACTGAAGCCATGACTTCTCATTTTATATACGACATTACTATGCTTTTGCTAGTCTTATTGTAATATAATGGATTCAACCTGAATTCATAAGGTGGCCATCATCTAGCACATTCAAATACCTTCCATCCAAAAATTATTTTTTACAGTAGCAGTAGCAAACACCTTTTTGAAAACAGGATGACAATGTCATTCTGTCCCATCCTCAGAACTATTCAACAGAAGCTTGAATGAACAAGCAAACACTTTCCTTCAGTTTCAGTGAGATGGCTGAAGCTGGGATACTGTGTTTGCTCATGGAGATCAAGTTCTCTAAACAGAGGCTGAGTATAATACAATGCTGACACAGTGTTCATCATGAAAAATCATCATCCTTTAAATTAATAACATTGTATCCTACCTTAAAAATAAGAAACTCTTCTAATACAGTGATGGCTTCTATGCAATGGTTTTGTACAATTGCAAATAACACCAGATATTTTCATTTGTTTCTACCATAATCTAATAACTTTTCAAAACTTCCCAATTTAATTTCTTAATGACGCATACGCAACAGTAAGTACTTTGGTATTACTAGGACACAAAAACGCCAGAAAGTTTATTTTAAATTTAAAAAATTAAAATTAAATTTTTGTTCAACATATTTGGTTGTCAGTTAACGAGCTTAATTTTTATTATAACCAGGTTTTGTTTTGTTTTTTTTCAACTCTGCAGTGAGAACTGTTCTAGCACTTCTATTAACCATAATGAGAGTGTTAATAGCTTTTTATTCTGCCATGACATACACAGCTTCTTTGGCTATGACTGCTCCAGAGGGTGCTAGACCTCATTTTGTTTTGTAAGACTTTTCCCAATAGACAATCCAGCTTACAACTTTTATGTGGTTGCTTTTGGCAAATAGAATTTCAAACAAGTAACATATTTTTATTTCTGAAGAAGCTATAACAAATTCACCAGATACTATCTGGTGACTTTCTGGTGTTCTTATCTGGATATCCACTGCAGTCTTCTTTGGTAATCATATTGGGCTGTTACACCTGGTCAAAAGATGATTAGAACATGGTTTTAACAATTTCTAGTTTACATGTAAGTTTTCAAAATTACACCACAGTTAAAGCTCATATTTTGCAGTAAAAGAGCTACAGATTCTCAAAGGAAACAGTCTACTGCTTGGTTAGAGCAGCTTAGGAAAAGCAAGTTTTCTAATATCATAACAGCAAAGTATGAAGAAACTACTGTGCTCACAACTAGATGAGATAAATGGTAGCAGACCTACAAATCACAGTCACTAGATAACTAAGTTTCAAAAGACTGATTTTCTGCTAAAAAATTAAGAAACTATTTTACATTTTGACAACTAATATTGGCAGTTCTACAGTTTTGACATTTCATGATTTAAAAGAAAAAATGCATCATTAACCTCCTTAGCTTCACAAGCAAAGCCCACTTTATAGAATATCAGCAATTCACAATGTGGTCTATGAGATTTAGCTTTCACATTATTTAGGCACTAGCTAACGTATGGGTATGTACTGTAGTAATTTAAGGTAAAGTAGAAATGCTATGGTCTGCAAATAAAAGCTAAGCCCAAGGTACCTATGTGATACACATATTTTGCATATAGTATCATGTGCAGGTATGAGGAGGTCTTATTTGAAGAGGCTGTGCACTAAAGTTCTGCGGTTAAAACCTAAATCCTTCCAAAAGCTGGTGGACGGACGGACATAAGTAAGGAATCAAAACTCTGCAGACTCAATACCTCAATCTGGTCTCAAAAATGCAAGCTCATCTTAACCTCGAAGGCAGGAATGGCAACTACAGGAAGCATGGCAGTTTATTAATTAGCAACATTCCTATACTATGTTGTTGGCAGATTGTGGATGAATGTTTACACTTGTAAGAAAAAAAGGAAAAAGGAGAGGAAACACTGATTCTTATTCCCTCCTATCAGAAAATAGTTTATAACTAGAAAGTGTTTCCACCCCCAAGCTATTTATATTATAAATGAAAAAATCCCTTATGATTACTTTCCTTAAGAAATTTTTAAAATGCAGGATTTGTACAAAAGTGATGTGGTGACAATAAACATGTAAGTTCAAGAGTTAAAAAACAGTTTCACTGCAGTATTAGTTCAATATACAGAAAAACCCTATCAAACCCTCCCAAAACTTCCCATGCCTAAGCAGACTAATCAAAATCAAGCAAAAGTAGTATACCCCAAAAGCTGCTAATTTATTTTAAATTAGTTTCTTCTGTTCTAGAATTTACTAAATATAACATCTCTCAAAAACACACCTGTGAAGATAAAATCCTATGCAACTATTCCTACAAGGTAATGGGATTTGGAAGTCATTGAACAGTGGCATGAAGTGAAATTGCCCAAATGTTCTCTGGAGGATCTGAAAAAGCGTCAGCAGAAGTCCATTTAACTGTGGTGCCAACAGTCACAACTACACAGATGTAGCAGAGAGGGAGTAGGTATAGTCCTAAATGCAGCCCAGGTTTCTTTTCATCTGTCTTCCTCCTCTCTAACTATTAAAAATTAAGAGCTTTCTGCTGAAGATCTGTATAGGATGAATTTCACCCTTGATGACTATTTTGCTTTAAGACATATTAACAAAGATAGTGTAATTCCAAGTTGTTTTGCTGTTTTGTTTTTTTTTCTGAGGCTGAAAAAATTCACGTGTGTGAATTTTTCATAGAGCAGAAACGTTATATTTTCCATAATTTCCTTTCTTGCAAATATTGGAAGTGGACTTCAGGCATTCTAATTACAGGCTATTATTATTAACACAGCAATAACTAAGCAGCCAGAAACTATGTTCAATAATACAATTTTATGGATTTATTTTATTCTATAAAACAAACCAAAATTTAATGTTTGTATTAATCTGAATTATAAAAGATCTTACTACTTGCTTGAAATGTACCATTTAATCCATAAAGTTAGTGGAACTTTATATGCCACCTATATTTCTATGCTTTATACATTTTCACATGAAATTTCTAACATATAAAACCATGTAAATGTTGGGAAAAAGTTAGGAATAGGTATCTATATTAACTCCTTCCTATGAAACAACCTTCCCAGACAGTGAGATTATAAAATGCAGTAAAGGTGTAACAGTAGAACATCACCTTGTTATTGTCAGTTCAAGGGTACACCTGGGGCTTCATATGGTTGAGAAAAAGTCCAAAGCTGTGGTAAGTGCTGTGTCCTATTAGAATTTCATAACAAGCACAGCAATAGTTTTACATTTGAATATACCCACTGCAGAGCATGAAAACTTTATGATTCACTTAACAACCAAACACTGGATTAACACTATGCATAAGAGGAAAAAAAAAAGAGAGATTCTGGAGCAGAGGTGATGTTCTTGTTTCTCAACAGAGTAAGAACTACAGTCTTTTTATGTCTGCAGCAAGTCACTGACATGAGAATAATTTAGCTTAATCCAGCTGGAACAACAGAACAAACAAACAAAGCAAAGCACACTCTTCTCTATGTTTTCCTAGTTCACTGAAGCAAGCATCACTGCCAATAATAGCATTGTCTGAGGCTAGGAAGTCAAACTGAAGTGTTTAATGAGACAGTAGGTATGTCTTGCAGTTCTGTCAGAAAGTAGCTACCGATCTAAGTTTCCTCTTGGTTCTGAGAGATGCACCCATTAGTGATGCTCACAGCATCCTTGATAGGAGGAGGCAATGATCCTTTTATGTTTTATCTTCAGGAGTATGGACCTGACGCAGAACAAAGAACTGGAGAATAACACTGTTTCTGATTTCTTTCTCTTCTTTGTGCAATTTTGTTCCTTGAAATCAAACCCCTCACCCAGATTGGGAGAAAAAGCAATGCACCTTTGACACTGAAACTAGTGATTAATTCCATCATTCACTAACAAAGGAGAATGGATGCATTTTGGCCAACCATGGGCAGGCAATTGTTAATTATCTGGAAACTTCATTTAAGTTTCCATCTCTTATTCCCAGTTAGGAGCCAGATATGACCCTAACTTTCATATCAAAGAGATGTGCAATGGAACATGTGTGAACTCTACACAACTTATGATACAGGTAACCAAAAGCCTGGCCTGTAGGGCAGCTGCTCCATACGTGGTGGCTGGGAACCCTCAAGCACTGAACCTGCAGGCTCACTCTTGATGCGTTCAGGTGATTTCAAATATATTAGCTTGTATTCTTTACTGATAAATTTTATTGCAGAGTGATCATAAGTTCCATTTTTCTTCAGTTAAGCTACCTGTCAGTCCTTTAATCTTGTTCTTAGTGTATGAATGGCACCTTCTTCTATAGTAACCTAACTGCAGAGCATGTGAGCACACCCTTCTGCTTCACCTGTCAACAGAAAAAGCAACACATGCTCATTTTATTTATTTGTATTTCACTATAAACCTGCTCAGCATTAGAGGTCTATCCTGCCCATTAATCTATCAGTATGACCAAAGCTTGGTCCTAAGTAGCTGAATTTACATACTCTTGTCATCCAGTCGCAGTTGCCCATCAAGTCTGCTTATTGTATAGAGTATCCTGTTGATAAAGCACCTAAAAGTCCTAGAACTCTTGATGTCTGCTAAATACAAATTTCAGCCAGTTCACAATCAGAAACAACAGAATTAGGGGGCTGGATTTTTAACTAAACATGGTAATTTTGTCTCAGGGTATTATTAGTGCATCATAATTTTCTGTTATGAGTGATGCAAAGAGATGGAAAGTCACTGCTGTCTATGACACATGCTCTATGAAATCAGCTTTGGAAAAAAAAAAAACAACCCACACCTATCTTTATTTTATTGTCATTTGAAGGAATGAAACCCGACTTTACAAACCACAAAACTTCTAGAAATAGTCTGGTGGTTTTGTTGTGGTTTTTTTGTAGTTGTTTTTTCTTTGTATTTTAATCCTTTCAGTCTTATTTATGGAAAGGAGTTTTAGAAATGCATTATGGCATTGACACATTATACAATGAGTTTTTCTTGGCATATTTACTAAGCTCACATTCAATAAGAAAGTGATAGCCAGTGCTGAATTTGCTAGAAGACTATTTTACCATAGCAAGGATTTAATTTGAGTACAATAAATCTTTTCCCTCTAACTTCGATTATTTTTAACCAATTTCTTCTTCTATTTTAATTCAGAGTCAGGGCAGTAGTAGAAACCTGAGACTGGCTGAAGTCGCTGTATTGTGTTGAAGGAATCTGATATACCAGAGAGGGCAGTGAGAGCCAGAATTGGTGGGAGAGGATGGTGCTTCCATCACACTGCTGTCAGGCCTGGCCAGCAGCATTCAGACGCTATAGAAGGGCTTTCAGAGTTCCTGGACTAATTCCTACTGTTGGACACCAGGGAAAAGAAAGGGCAAAGACTTCTGCATTCAATCCTGGGCTAACACAGACCTGAGGAAGTTTGTGCACAGTGACAAGGACACCAGAAATTAGTGAAAACTGAAATACTAACTACTTTTGTCAGCACACTGCCGTGATAATTCTGGAGGGAACTCACTCATTTTACTAATTATTGCTTTGAAAAGGTAGTTGAGAAAAATAAATTAAAAAAAAAAAAGTATTTATTACATAATATTCTATTTGATAGGCATTTCCTCAGATACAAATGAAGCTGGTAAATCAGATTGTTTTACTGAACATTTCAACTTTAAAATCCTCTGTTTACATATAATATACAGTTCAGGCACACTTTAGATTAAGGTCAAATGCTACTATTCGTAAAAATTTTGTTGGCATTTCTTAATATTTACATCTCACTTTTCAAGTTGGATTTGGACTCTATCTGTAAGATAACATGCTAAAGATTCCCTCAAAAAATCCCCACTTCCCTAGAACAACATTGATTCTTTCTGCCAGTGACTATCCAGGAGAGCACTGCATTACACAGAAACACACAGAAACAGAAGGGTTGAAAAATGAAGATTTTAAATGTTTCTAATCCCGGCATAAACAAAACAAAAGAAACCAAAATATAACCCAAATAAACAAACAAAAAAAGTGGAGGGGCTGCAAATCAGGTTTTTTGTATGCATTATGTTATATGACAGCAAAAACTGTAAAAATACCATAACAGGTAAGTTAGTAGTATTTAATCCTTGTGTCAGGAAACCCTTTAGCTGGAAGATTTGTTAGTGACTGGTAAAAAAACCCCACAACTTTCTTCAAGTCTGTAAAAAAAACAGCAACTATCTAATTCCTGAAGGATTGATGAGGATGGAAAATAGATGTGTTTTTTTTTTTTTCATGTTCTCTTGGCAAACACCAAGCAATTTTAGGAGCCATTGCAAAAAGTGCATGAAAAATGGGTTTAAAATACATTTAAATAATAACCTAGCAATTTTACACACATTTGTTATGAAAGTGATCAATATAACAAGGTGTAGTTTCCTGAACATTTTTCTACTTGGGTTTTTATTTTGAGCACAGAAAACACTTAAAGTACAAAATTGTCATTTTAAATGTAGTTTTGAATTAAAGGTCTTCATAGTAGTAAAAAATCCTTCTGACAAGTTATGAACTAATTTCATCATTCTAGCAAGCATCGTGGAAGAAATTATTAGATGCTATTATATTGTTTAAATTTTGTGAAACTGAGGTTTGTAACCGTTAATGCACAGATCACCTGTCTTTTCTTATTTCAATGGGAATTCTGCTATGAGTGTAAAGGAAGTACAAATTATGCATAAAACCTATTATAGCAAATTGTGTGACGGTTTTCTTGCTTAGAAGCAAAAGTAACATGGAAGTTGAAGGTTAGGATCTCATTAGGATCGGTTATTGTGGTTCTTAGATCACCTGGAGGTAGGTTCTTCTTACTCGAAGAGCCACATTGCTTACCAAAAAAAAAGAAGCATTGTATTAATTTCTAAAATTATCATATTCAGCTGCCCGTCCCCCGTCCCCGCATGTTTTGTAATTATTAAAGAAGAATCATACATCTCGTAATCTAAGTTAAAACATAGGTAAGGTTTCAAATGCACTTGTCCAAGGAACCATGACCTGACATCCAGATGCAAGTAGAGAAGAGAAAGGAAAAATGGAGCAGCCACCACAGCCACAGGGGTACCTAACATTAGTAGCTGAAGGGAAGCGTTACTGACACAGTGTTACAGGAACTATCATAGTTATGTGCCAAGTGAGTAAATGAAAAACAGTATGATAGCTGTCTTCACATTTTTACAGCTCAAGCAACATGATACTTGAGATTGGGTTCTGTTTTGGCAATAAATTTTTACAAGCCTGATGCTGTGATTAAACTCAGTAGTCCTCACACCTTTGCTACGCAAAGGGGGCAGCACAAAATGCATATACAATTTCATGTCTGAAGCTTTCCAATTATAATAGGAGCCCAGGAAGTTTACCAATATGACAAGAAGCTTTTGCAGAAAGTTTTAAAGGCTTGCTTCAAATAGCTCTCCAGACACCTCCTTCCATTTATTTTATTTTATAATTATTGGCTTCCTTAAAACTAGATTAGCTCTCCTTCTTTATCTAAAATGATGAAACACAGCTACTATATCTGAATGTTTCTTGGCATGAAGAATGAGATTTAATAATACACTGAGAAAAAGAAGATTCTCAAGCAAGTAGATGGGTGTTAAGTACAGTGTAAATATGAGGCATTTCCATACCAGAGATATGCTAATTTGTAAGTGCACTGTTCTTTTTTTCCAGGGTATTTTGTTACGGACTCTCAAAGCTTTATCAGTTACAAAGTACCATGAGAAGAATTACTTTTTCTAATTTTGGTATGCAAATAATGCATATAAACGCAGATAAATGCAAATATGCAGATAATTGTGCAAGTAAGAGATAAATATGAAATCAGAGAACAGCCAATTCGCCTTAACTGTGTATCTGCAATAAGATACTACAGCTTTTTCTCTGTTCCTTGTAATTAATGTGTTGTGTCTGTGCTCAGCTCAGCTCTTTTGGAAAATAAAATTAAAACCTCAACTCTTCTCTGTGTACTTCCTTGTGTTTTAGTGAAAAACTAAATATTTTTTTCAGGGAAACTAGTAAGGAAAACAATGAGAAAAAGTATGTATTCAACATATAGAAATTTCTCTACAAAAGATCAAATGGCAATAAAAGTGGAAGTGAAAGCATCCCCACCATTCTTAAAAACTCAAATTGGCCCTGCATGTGACTTACACATGGATGAAACTTCTAGGGGTTTTGCTCGGATTAGGGACAGCAGTCTGTTAGGAATAATCTCTTGCTATCATACAAAATAGGAACTGTAACCTGAAAGTCACAGTGGTAAGTTTCATAGCATAGTAAATTAAGTTAAAAGCTAAATAATTTAAAATATATTACTGAGAGATCTATAAAAAAGATGCAGAATTCAGAGTTAAGATAAAGCCTAATTCCTCATGAAAGACAATAATCTCTTTTGATAAAAAACATTTGTTTACTCTATGATCCTAGTATACCCCAACGTGAGAGAGGATTACCTGCCACTGTTCCCAAGGGATTTATTAAGAAGTCCCTTATGAATACAGATGGAAAATATTTTGGTTTTCTCTCTATTGTCTATCACAGAACCCAACTGGTATGAAAGTAAAAGCAGAGAAGCATAAAAAGAAAACTAACAGAGACACACATACCTAATTAAGATAAAATTTTGAGATAGATATGCATAAAGAGGTGGGAGCACCTTAACAATCTGGACTAAATTTGAATTACAATCTTTGAAATGAAACATAAAGGAACTCCGATAAGAAAAGGATTGTACAAATTCCTTGTATACTTGTGCCACCTACTGGATATTGCTGAAAGACGACCAGTAATTAGAAATTAAAAAGCGTATTTGGTTTGCTAGAGGAATTCCAGCAGAAATCAGTCTCTACATACTCCCTGATAGATTAAAAATGGAACCGTAATAATACAGATGGGTGTTCAAGACCCCAGGAACTCCTACATCCACAAATGTAGCTCTTACTCTGCTTCAAGACTTACAAGAAAACGTTTCAAGCTGCCTTGAACAACTTGTCCATTCTATCTGGGTCAGATACTTTGGAAGATTTTTTCTGAAATTAGTAAACTGAAGAATCCAGCTTATTATAGTGGGTGATACAAAGATTCTCCCACATCTGCAGAGCAGCAGTAGTAAGATTTAAGATGCTGAGTGTCTATTTTGTGGTCAAAATACATGAATGAAAGTTAATTACTGAGTCCCCTTGTCTGGAGAAATGCCCTCCAGTTAAAGAAGTGTCTGGTTGTTTCCTCAGAACTATTACAAAAAGTTTATCACCATCAAAGATGGCTGCCAGAAACTTTAATTTGAAAGAAAAAAAAAAAAAGTATTTTAAAATTTGAGTTTTTGAGATGGTAAATTTAAGTTGAGGTTTACCAGAGAGATTTAGAAGACTCTAATCAAACAATAAAACGTATGTCCTCTGGGCTGTGTATGCTCCTGTTCATTCAGCCTTGAAATCTACATCAGCAAACAGTAACGAACACTTCACTACAAAAAAAAAAAAAAGAAAAAAAAGTTCTTTCTTCATGGAGTTGGTCTTTCTACAAGATCTGTTACCAACTGCAATACCCAGGAGGATGCAAGGAAGATGCAACTGAAGATGCAACTGAACAGAGATAAGCACTGTAAACGACCATCTGATCTGTCTCCAGACGGAAAGGAGCATAGCAAAATCACATCCAAGCTAACTGTGCCTTGGAAATCTTATAGTAAATTGTATCCCCAGCAAATTTAGCAGAAGCCACTTAGCTTGTTAACACTAGAGAATCTGCTAACTGACCTGGCTCTGCCCAAACATAGCCCATATGGACTCTGGAAGGAGATAAGGTCACTGCATCCCACAAATGGAACTGATTGGGATGATAATGGGTTGCTTCTCCCTCTGGGAAAGGCAAACACATTCAACCGATTGCTTTTCACTTGAGTACCTGGATGCACTTGATGAACTGGGAGTGCAATGCAAGAAGATGAGGTACTCCAAGGTGTACCTCAAGGAGATTTAACCTTAGGGGAAAAGAGCCCTTGATTTGAGTTTATGTTATAGGACCTACTTGAGCAGGAACCACCTGACCCAGAGGAGGATGAGTCTCACTGGAAAAAACTGAGCAAGCTCAACAGTGACCCAGGCTGAGCTAGCTTTGGCAACCAACAACTCATCACCATCTCCTTCTCCTGTCTTCAACACTACAGTTGAGCAAGACTGAAAATATAAGGAGATAGAAATTAATCTACAGAAAAAAAGGGAAGTAAAACCAACCAAAACAGGTAAGAATGCTGAGAACTCCATATTTACATTGTCTGTAACAATAATATTAATATAATTAATTCTTACTTAAGACTCTGATTTCCATGTCCAAAAAATAGGCAAGTGTCACACTGTACTTAAATATAAAACTTTTTGTTCTTCTGCCATAGTCCAGTCCCAAGATGCTACTACCATATCATAAAAATAGAAGTATCTGAGATTTTGATAATAAAGTATCTCAATGTAAATTTATACTACCATTCTGGGAAGTTTTTTGAAGATCAGTGGGATCTGAACATCAGCTTTCTCTTGTCCCAACTATTCTTGATCAAAAGTAGACTATCTCCATAAAATTTAATTCATACTCTTCCCACTAAGCCAAAAAAAAAACACCTCCGACTTTTTTTTAAGACTGGAAAAGAGTAACGTGTTGTACAGTTTTCAGAAAGCAAATGAAATGTTTTTGAGGTTCTTTTTGTACATTTGAATGGAATTTTTATAAAAGTAACTCCTTGTAAAACTGAAGTACCTAATCCAAGTCTGCCTTTTACCAAAACATGAGGCTGTATACTAGCTGTACAGTGCTTTAAATAGTGAATCTCTTCCAGAGAAGAGCTACCAAGCTGGTGAAGGGTTTAGAGAACAAGTCCCATGAATTGGGAATTGGAAATTGGGATTGTTTAGTTTGGAGAACAGGAAGCTGAGGGGAGACCTCACTGATCCCTACAGCTACCTGAAAGGAGGCTGTAGTGAGGTGGGCATTGGCCTCTTCTCCCAAGGGGATAACAATAAGTCTAGAGGAAACATCCTGAAGTTGTGCCAGGCGAGGTCTAAACTAGATATCAGCAATAATTTATTTACTGAAAGAGTAGTTAGGCGCTGGAATAGGCTGCCCAGGGAGTTACCATCCCTGGAGGTATTCAAGAAACATGTAGATGAGACACTTCAGGGCATGCTCTAGGGGGCATGGTGGGGTTTTTTTTGGTTGTGTGTTGGTGGTGGTTTTGTGGGGTGTGTGGCTGTGGGGCTTTTTTATTTGTTCAGGTGGGCTGTGTTGTTCCCTCCCTCCCCTCCTGCTTCTGGGTGGAAGGCTGGACTAAGCGATCTTAGAGGTCTTTTCCAACCGTGACGATTCTGTGATGCTGTGAAATTTTTAGCATTCATCTAAACGTTGCATTAATTATACTGAGCAACTCAAAAGTTGTGATGACAAAGAAGAAATTATTCAAAAATTTTCTATCACTGAACCCTGAAATAAAATTAATCCATGACTAGAGTTCCTCAAGGATGGACAGCTATAATATGTATACCACACATTTACACCCAAAGGCTTGCAGACTGTGGCTTGAATTTCATGCACTTTCCTGTTAGACAAATGTATAGTATCAGGGTTAAATATCAGGGTAATGGAATATTTTGGCTTTCCTAAACTGGATTTATTTGACACTGCAAATTAAGATGGAAAACCTGAACAGAATAGAAGGCTTTAGATCAATTAGGTAACATCACCAAGCTTTTAATCTATTCTTCTAGATGCTACTGTTCACAATGTAACAAAGTCTACGCAGGCATCCAATTGATGGTACTCCTTTAATGCCATATTGCCGTGCTCATTTGGTTCTGTTCCTGACAATATTTATCAGAAAGTAAGAAACATGCAATATTAATACATAACAGAAAATTCCACAAATTAAATCTCCAATTATGAACTAATTTTTCTCATGCAATCACATGCCTGACTGAACTTCCAAGTTCTGAGCTCTGCATGCATTTTTGCCAATATCTCTAAACATTACAAACAATACGCAACAGCAGCAGAACTTCAAAGCTTATTTAATACAATCACATTTCACCAGAGTTTTTATTCAGTCTACTGGTTTTGGAGCTGAACTAAGCATTAAGAAACTTCATCTGAAGCTTTATGTAGTTAATCTAAAAGAACTTCAGAAAAATCATCTATGTCAAAAAAGACTGATCCCACCTTGGTTTTAGGGTGATGTAATTTTTTTAATTTCTTTTTTTTTTTTCCTGTACTAACTTACATTAATAACTACAAGCAAAGTATACCTGTTCATACCTTGGGTCTCTCATCTCATCAGACCTGTTAATTTTAAGCAGCACCTAGGCTGTGACTAAGGGCATAGGATACTTCTTAGAAAGCAAGTCTGCCTTTAGTGCTAGTTACTGGAGAGTCACCAGTTTGCATGTGGTATTCTGGGTCTTCATCTCACTGGCGAGGTCAGTCTGTTTATACAAACGCCTAATTTTTGCATTGATAATGTTGCAATGGCAGTAGGAAATTCATTGCATTTATATGAATAGTAGCACTTACATTATATTGCCACACTAACTAGCTTTCCTTGCCCCTAGATAGCAACTAGGTTCATCTCCTATGGCTCATCTGTACTATGCTTAATGGTAGTTTTTCAACTGGCAATTAAAGCTCTAGGGCAGCTGGAGATGCCCTGCACAACTCTGTCCTCCCTGCCTTTCCAACACTGCCTTCCACCCAAGCTAATCATCAAAGGTCTAAAACCTTACTAATGGAATGGCCGAAGTTATCCTGGGGACCACATTTACTTGTCTCAAATACACACGAGATGCACAGTATCTAAATGCATCTCTGGTTGAGAGTCTAACTACTTGTAAACATATCTTCCCTCTTTCAACATGCAGGTGATATATATAGAAATTCGGAAATAAATAAGAAACTTTAATGCAAAGAGACCAGAAAATTTTGCCAGTTACCAGGTTCTTTTCCAAAGAAAAGGACTGAATTTTCATCATAGCCTAGGATCATAACTTTATTATCACAGGACATGCAGGTTTTACAATGAAATTACCATTAAAACATGTTTTACCTTGTGTATTTATAGTCTGTGTAGCATGGCTTCAGTGAGTTATGACACAATCTGTAGTGACAAGGTAACAGCAGGCCATAGAACATCAAAAGTAGTTAAAATTGAGCACAGTGCAAAAACATGGACACATTTTTATACATTTGCCAGCCATTTGCCTAAGTCTGCCAGCAGGCATAGTGAGACCCTATTTCCAAGCGCTCTTAATATATAAATACATAAAATGGAGGATGTAAAATTGGTTTTGTAGAACAAAATATATACAGTACCCTACTAGGCCAAAGCGTTTACCACCTTCATCTCAGGAAAAAAAAAAGAAAAACAAACAAAAAAAAACCCCTCAAACAAACAAACAAAAGTGGTCTAATAAATTAATACAAAATATTAACATAAACATTTTCTCCTGTAACAGTATTGCCTGATGTTTTTATCAGCATTTCATCTTTTCCAAAAGAATGCTCCTGTGGGATATAATTCCACACTTCCTACACCAGAAACTTGCCAGAAAGGGTAAGCTAGCCAAAACACTTAAGGGTAACATTGTTATAATGTAAACTAATATAAAACACTTCAGGAATTTTTGGGAGTGATGATGAACAAGTCTTTGGACTTGTTTTTCTTGTTATCTATTTTACACATTGAGAAGGATAGCATCTTTCTTTCTGGTTGATCAAAATCTAGAGCTCATTCAGTTTTGTTTGAAAGGACGCATGTGCACAACCAGAATTGCTGAGCTTGCGTGTAGTATTGGGAGGAACCCACTGGATAGGTGGAGAGATGGCAACATATTATAGAAGGAACTTGCAAAAAGCGTGCATACTGGAAACTCCTAGGAAGATATAGCAAAGGGATGTACTGCCAAGTTTTCAGAGATGGCAGAAAAAGTGATTCTGCTAAAGATCTAGAGGTGGATGTGTGAAGTGTGCTGCAACTGAGGATGTAACTGGAAATCATTTGGAGAACAAGGCCATGTGAAAAACACTCTGATCTACACAGGCAGAATGAGCAGCGAGACACTGATTTCAGTTCTTTTTATTTCCAGCTGTCACAAGTTGAATATCATTTGTTTGAAAACCTAAACCTTGCTCTAGTTGAGGTTTTATTAAAAGTCAGTTGGAATCCTTTTGGTATTTTCAGTGCATTTATTTTAAAGAAAAGGTGCATGCAGATAGATATACTCCAAGATACTGACTGATTTGGACCTTGTCAAAAATATATAAGTAGAGTAGCAATTAACATTTGATAAAAGCCATGGGCATAGAAGAGTGAACTTTTCATGTGTATCCTACAATAGCATGGCACAATCCAACTCCACAGATATTGATACTAGTGTAGCAGTTGCAAGGTAAATTAACTTGATCTTCATCAGTATTAAAATAGACATTCAAAGCTGACAGCTAATTACTTAGGAATACATAAAGTAGCAGTAAAAAAGTAATTGTAATTAAGCTAGTAGGAAAAATTATTGGCTATTACCTGTATCTCTTTTGCACATAATATTTTGAATGCAAGAGTGAGGCACCCACAGCGCTTCCACTGTCCTGCACAAAAGACCAGTGAGCTCTTAAGCAAGTCAAACACCAAGTCCACTATTGCACCTCCAAGGATCAAAGTGGAAGAACTGTGAAAGAATCTTTCAAGTCTGAGGATTGTAATGGTTAACCTTTTTATGCTTGTATCTACATAGACTGTCAACAACCAACTTCCTCCAAGTTTTGTTAATGCAATCCATAGATCAGGCATTGAGGCTAACAATAAGTTTGTTTTTCACTCTGGTAGAACTTAACGTTTCAGTTTTCTTTCCACTATTGTGAACTATCAATATTGCTAATTTTTTTTATTTAAGGTTTTTTTTTAAAAAAAATGTTACAAACAGTATGAATGTGGAAGACTACAATTGCCATTTCTCTCAGGGGGATCCCTGGCTGGTGGATCACTGCCAAGGTCAGTCAATACTGAGCTAGACAAATTATTATCTTCCATTCTAATGAGAATCACATTGTTAAATACTCTGTTACTGATTTTCTATTTTTCCTTTGTTTACTGACAATGCACTGTAAAGTTTCTGAAGTCCTAACAGGTAGAAATTTTGTAATCATCTCATTTGAATTTATCAAAATCAAGAAGAATGCAAGTGAAGTCAGACAATTTTTTCCCAGGCAAAGTTAAAACTGCAGAAATATCTGGAACATTTAGCAGTATTGCTGGTGTCCTCTAACATGAGCCAATCTTCTGTTATTTCTGAGGAATTCATGAGTGTTGACAACAAGGATGATGACTTACAAAGGAGGTTTAAGTTCATGCCTGCTTGTGAACAAGAGAAGGGATCAATCTCCTACACATTAATAGAAATGGCCAACTGCAGCTATGATTTTCTGATCCTTCATTTCACAAAATCACAGAATCACCAAGGCTGGAAAAGACCTTTAAGATCATCAAGTCCAGCCTATGACCTAACACCACCACATCAGCTAGACCATGGCACTAAGTGCCACATTCAGCCTTTCCTTGAACACATCCAGGGATGGTGCCTCCATCACTTCCCTGAGAAGTCCATTCCACTATCTAGTCACTCCCTCTGTGAGGAAGTGCTTCCTAATATCCAATCTAAACCTCCCTTGGTGCAGCTTCAGGCCGTGCCCTCTTGTCTTGTCACTGGGAGAAGAGCCCAACCCCCACCTGACTACGACCTCCCTTCAGGTAGTTGAAGAGAGTGATAAAGTCCCCCCCTGAGTCTCCTCTTCTCCAGGCTAAACAACCCCAGCTCCCTCAGAGCTCCCTCTTCTAGACAGGCGGACCTCCTACCTCTACTTGCAGAAAGTCAGACTTCCAGTCCACATGTATTCATGCACAGTAGTTTAACAGAAGAGTGAGATGTTTTTGTACAGAGGTGCTTGGTATTAATGATAAGTCAATATAAACAAATTAGAATAAATTTAAAATTGCTTGGTTCAATGAGTGCCTAAGTGTCTCCTTGAGCCTAAGCACAGGCAGTATACTCCAGCTATCTGGACTGAACACTAGATGAAACTCAAGCAAAGGAAGCTACAATTCATATTTTCTGGAACATAAGAGAGTAAGTGTAACATTGAGGCATGTAGGCAGGTAACTGGGCCCTGACTTGAGGTTAAGCTAACTGAAAAGGGCAACAGAAACTCCTGAAAAGCACGTGAGAGTCTGCTAGAGAAAAGAGAGGCACTAGCAAGAAATGGATAAAAAGTACACGTGGTACCATGAGGAACAGCTAGGTTTCACAAATGGTTAAAGGGGGAGTTATGGGATAAACTGACACACTTCATGAATAGCTCAATGGGAAGCACTGGAAATCCTTCTGGAAACAGAGTTTTTCTAGGCCAACAAAACTTTGGTTAACATCTCAGGACTATGATGAATCTGAGGTTACTTAAGGTAACACCAGAAATACCAAAATGGGAAATGGATATAATAACAGTAGCTCTAAAGGGAAAAAAAAGAAATTGCTGTTTATCTGCAAGGAGACAACAATGAAAAAGCGTGGGATCAAAGTGGATCAGTAGTAGCATGCACAGCAAAAAGGAGAGAAGGGGGGATGAAAGCAGCTGGTTGTATGTAAGCAGGTGCAAGTCTGGCACCTGAACACAACGGTTTGTCCTGTCTTCTTAGTAAACTCTATTCCAAACTCTCTTTCTTCATGAGTGTCATCTACTCTCTGTGTGTGTACACATGTGGGACATTAGCAAATCTCATGCTTGACTAACCAGCAAGGAAATGAAGACTGAAGAGATGTGTGAGGGTTTTACCCCTCACTAAGGGAAAATTGTCTCCCATGAAGAACTATTCACCTAGTAAAGGAGACAGGACTGCACCAGGACAAGCCTGGGCAAGCCTTAGACCAAGGCTGCTGCTAAGCCCTGGATGGAACTCTTGCAGCTGGCTGGATAGCTATCTGATTGGCTGGAACTATATGCAAATGAACGGATTCAAAAGATGCGCCAAATCAGAAGGCTCCTAGGGGCTATAAAGAGACCGCTCGTGGGAGCTACCGCTCTCTCTTTTCGCCGCTGGACCGCCCTGCTGCCTCGCCGCCCTGCTGCCTACCTGCACCCGTCTGTGCCGAGGAGGAGAGGTAAAAGAGCCACGGATCTCGGCTACGGAGGCTAGGTCTCCACCCGAGAATCCAAAAAGGGGAAGTCTAAAGAACTATAAAGCCACTACTCGAGAGCCGGGCTTAAAGCAGGAGCGGTAAGCTCAGTATCTGCTAGCCCCACTGCCTCGAGAGCACCTAAAAGAACAGTGAATCTCCCCAAAGGCGCTCTCTCTCTCTCTCCCTCCTCCCGTCGGGGAAGACACCCGCAGCCTGCCGTCTGCCGCGAGCCGCTTTGCTATAGCGCAGCCCGCAGCCTTAAAGCCGCCGCTACAGCTGCCGTGAAGCCTGCAGCCTGCCGCCGCACCCAGAGCCGCTGCTGCCTTTGCTGTAAAGCTACAGACCGCCACGTGGAAGCCGCCATCTTGAAGCTGCAGACCGCCTTGTGCAGCTTGTCGAGACTGTAAGATTTAATAATATTTCTTTTTCTGTCATTAACCGTAATCTTTCCCTGGGGTAAACCCACAAAGGGCCCTCACTTCCACGCACAACGTCGACCCTATTGAGAGGGAAACCGCGTCGCGCTATAACAGCCCCCTCTATCATAAGTTTTCTTCTCTCTTCAGTCTAAACTCCTACACACATACACACACACACCCCTTGCGTCCTACCTTCTAAATTTGCCTCCTACACATTTGTGACTCCACTCAAACAGTTAAAGCATATAAAATATAACTCTGTGTCTGGTCTTCATTGCGTGCGGACGTGTGTGCTCTCCTATTTAGGGCTTCTGGTATATCATACATTGGCGTCATCGCCATCCCCAAAATCAGGGGCGAATCCTAAATATAGAAGGGCTAACCGGTCGAGCCCATCCGAGTCCAAGTCACCGCTTGGACTGGGACAAGATGATAGGTCTGTGACAGGATATGGGTGTGAAAGCAGGTGAAAAGAGAGGGACCATAGAGATCTCTGTTTGCGACTTTAGACCTCTTAGGCCAGTAAGACCAGGATTGGGTCATGAACAGCTCATGCTTACATTAGTGATGTTTGTTGGTATGCAGTGCCTGAACAGCTAGAGGTGATGTTCTCCTATGTACATTGATCTGCATATGGTCAGCCATGCTCACAGAGAGTGTGTATGAGTGTGTCGGTTTGGCACCGAGTTGCCAGTCTCTCAATTCACCCTTCCCCCCTTCCTCCCCCAAGGTAGGGAAAGAGGGAGAAAAATGAGAAAGAGAGGCTCTCTGGGTTGAAAAGTGAAACAGATTGATTTTAATTATTGGTGACAAGGGAATATATATTTGCAAAGGGATGTGCAACACCCGACCCCCTCCCTCCTCCCCTGACCACTCTCACGGTCTCCCAGCTGAAGGGGGGAGTGTCTGGGTGCATGGATGGGGTCCTCGGGTGTCGGCTGTAAGGAAAATTGGAAAAAACAGCGAGATGTGAAGAGAGGGCAATAGAAGCAACATATACACTGGCATATTAAGAATAATAGGAATAGAGAAAAATGGCAGCCTGGCATTTAGCAAGGATGAGAGGACTTCCTCTGTCTCTAGCTTGGCCAGGAAGGAGAATTCCCATCAGTCCCAAAGTCCACCAGTCTCTTAACATGCACAAGGAATGAAACACAATACTGAGCTGTTTGTGGTATTTATCTTCTCCTGTCTATTTATGCTCATATAGTAATCTACAGTATTTAGCTTCAATTATTATTTTTTTTTTGTATTTGGGTGTCTCATAGATGCATAATTTGCTCTGTTCAATATATGTTATTTATCAAACAGTAAAAATTCCAAAGAGAGCAGTTACTGAGGTTCTTCAAAAAACAAGAACTTGATTTTTTTCTTCAAACTGATTATCCAGCTCTTAAAGTGATGGAGTAATTTTGCCTGGTTTACTTATGTTTCATTGATAACCTATTATCGTATATGATGGTAACATAATTGCTGATCATGCATACTTTACACAAAACCCTGCCACCTCTAGCCGGCAGGCAAACAAATGGATGCAGAAAGCCTTGTGAGTGCTTTTCACTTAGGAATAAGAGCTGCTCAGAAGTGTGGTAAATTGAAAGACCAAGTTACTGATCTGGCCAACACACAACAGTCCCAGGAGCACCTATACAAATGCTCAAGTTTCAGGTACCTGCAAGAAATCTATTTAAACCTGCACGGCTCCAACTGCGATACACACAGCAAAGGGAACTCACATCACCTTTCACGGAGCACTTAATGCTGGCATTTCAGTCATTAAAATAATGACTCCCACTAGTATCTACTATAATTCTAGCAGCTTTAAAAAAAATGTATCCATTCTGCTTCAAATAGCTGTACTCAATTGCAGACCGTGTCCACAAGTTCTATTAAAAGAAAGCTGACATTTCTACAGTGCAGTAAGTAATACATTTTTCAGAGCAATACTAAGTTTTCAGGGTTCTGTTTTGTGAGAACATGAATTTCAAGTTCATTTAGAATTGTTTCTTCACACAGTTTGTCTTTATCTCTACTCATTTCCTTAAATAATTTAGCAACAAAAACATAAACAGGGAAATTAAGTTCTTCCTCAAGAACAGAGAAATATGCAAGATTGCATATGCAAAGAATGTGTAATTTTTAATTAAAAATTTGGACTGCTTTCTAACAACTACTATTTTTACACTGAGCAAAATAGATTATTTGATCCTGTATTTGATCAATGCACAGAAAATGCATTTATAAGAGACTAATGGCAATAGGCATTAAGGAACTTTATTACTGAACAATATTGATGCATGATCTATTTCTGGCTGCACATGCACTTGGCCCTGTAGTGGTGCTGTGGAAGATTTAACTGGTCATATACTGGGTTGAAAAAAAAAAATTTCAATCTGCCTTAATACAATTTGTAAATTAAAAGAGCCATGGTAAAAATACACAATAATTACCATATCTAATAATAGGTTTTGACATTTGCAAAGGATATAAACTTAGAGTATTCTTTTCCAATATGTTCTACCCAACATAAACATATTCACTCAACTAGTATCAGAAAAGAACAAACAAGACTGCAGACACATCTGTGAACTTTTCACAGTTGTTTGAATCAGCCTTATCCTTATAATACCAGTCTTGCTGCCAGAAACCACATAAATAATAACAACCAGAGTAATATTCTGTAACCTCCCCATTTTCTTTTAGTGAACAGCACTGTGCTTATAGAGAAAAGTGACAAGGCACTTTCCATCCCCATTACACAGATTAAGTAGCAAATCAAAAGCCTTTTACACAGTCTATGTAAATTTACTTCTCCAGTTCCCAGTTATAATTTCCACTGACTTTTTATTATTATTTTTGCAGTTTTGCATGAAGAAGTCCCATTAATCTTACTCATCTCATGCACCTAAAAACCCAAATAAACTAATATATCCAATATTTTTTCTGTCACACAGAAGGTGAAACACAAACTCCTTTCTAAAATGCAAAAGCTATTTGCTACTTGCTGCAATAGAAAGTCACCAGAACCAAAATTACTGCTGAAGCAATGTGGTATTATAAATAATCACATTTTATTAAAAATAATAAAAAATCAAGCAACAAGTCAGGTGATACATCTCATTCCTAAAAGTCAAGACATAGGAAGTACTGAGCAGTCTTCGATAGCAGAAATTACAACAGATGGTGCCTCTTTATAATTGTTTTGTCAGATTTTCTTTTCCTTTCAAGAAAATTGTGGACAATTTATGATTAAAAAAATAATGTCTATTTTATATCATAATACAATTCCTAAAATAATCCTCCACTAGATAACTTTAATTCATTATTTTGATCCTATAAATGCTACTGATGAGGACAGGGGAAAAAAAAAGAGTACAGAATATGGGCATTTTCCAAAATGATCAAGCAAATTCAAGTTAGGCATTAAAATATGTCCAGCATGGTGAGAACTGATACTCATAATAATTTCCTTTTAGTAACCTAATAAATATTTAAAATAAATTGAAAATTTCAGACAAATGCCAGTATTCTCCTGGAGATCTTGCACAGAACTCCAGCAGACCCTCCTGGAAACTCTGCTAAGGCACATAGAAAATAAGGACTTGATTGGTGACAGTCAACATGGCTTCACTAAGGGCAAATTGTGCCTGACCAATCTGGTGGCCTTCTACAATGCTACAGAAATTATGGGTAACTGGAAAAGCAACTGACTTCATCTATCTGGATATATGCAAAGCATTTGACACTGTCCCACATGACATTCTAGTCTCCAAAGTGGTAAGACATGGATTTGACAGATGGACCACTTGGTGGATAAGTAATTGGCTGGATGGCCACACCCAGAGTATTGTGGTCAATGGTTCAGTGTCCAGGTGGAGGCAAGTGAAGAGTGGTGCTCCCCAGGGGTTGATATTGGGACCAGTGCTGTTCAACATCTTTGTTGGTGACATGGACAAAGGAACTGAGTGTATCCTCAGCAAGTTTGCTGATGACACCAAGCTGTGTGGAGTAGCTGACACCCTAGAGGGAAGGGATGCCATTCAGAGGGATCTTGACAGGCTGGAGAGGTGGGCCAATGCCAGCCTCATGAAGTTCAACAAGGCTAAGTGCAAGGTCCTGCACGTGGGTCGGCACAATCCCAAACACAAATAGTCTGGAGGAAGAATGGATAGAGAGCATCCCTCAGGAGAAGGACCTGAGGGTGGTAGTAGATGAGAAGCTCAACATGAGCCACCAGCATGTGCTCACAGCCCAGAGAGCCAACTGCATCATGGGCTGCATCAAAAGAAGTGTGCCCAACAGGGTGAAGGAGGTGATTCTGCCCCTCTACTCTGCTCTGGTGAGGCCTCACCTGGAGTACTGCATACAGTTCTGGTGCCCTCAGTACAGGAAACACATTAACCTGTTGGAAAGGGACCAGAGGAGGGCCACAAAGATTATCAAAGGGCTGGAGCACCTCTGCTATGAAGATAGGCTGAAAGAGTTGGGACTACGCAGCCTGGAGAAAAGAAGGCTTTGGGGAGATGTTTTAGCAGCCTTGCAATACCTAAAGGAAGCCTACATGAAAGACAGGGAGAAACTGCACCAGAGTGTGTAGTGATAGGACAAGGGGTAACAGTTTTGAACTGAAAGAGGCTTAGGTTAGATATTAGGAAGCAGTTCTTCACCATGAGGGTAGTGAGATGCTGGAATAGGTTGCCCATGGAGGTTGTGGCTGCCTCCTCCCTGGACACATTCAAGGCCAGGCTGGATGAGGCCTTGTGCAGCCTGATCTAGTGTGAGATGTCCCTGCTCATAGCAGGGAGGTTTGAACTAGATGATCTTTATTTAAAGTCCCTTCCAACCTTAACCATTCTGATTCTATGCTTCACACTGCAGATTTGTTTCCAAATTATAGCTAGATGTTTTGCTTTTCTGATATTAAAATATTTTGATTTGGCTATCATTCAGGTTAGACTTGATAACTGCTTATGTGATAAAAAAAAATATCATCTCCACACACACAAAGGAGCTCAGAGACACAAAGGCAGGAGTGGAAGCCCAAATAATGCCCTGCCCAAGCCGCTCCCAGGCCCATCCCATGAGCCATCAGCCCATCAAAGGCCCATCTCCATAAGCCCAGAAGAACACAGGGATGCACAATACAGGTGGGAACCCAAACCCAGGACTCCCAAGGAATAAACACCCTGTCTGGGCCCCCTCCCAGTGCTGTCCTAGCAAAGCCTGAGCCCCATAAAAACTGAGGAAGTGATGGACAGAAGGTGAGGCGGGAAACAAGAAACATTGTTTCGAAGCACACCTGCTGTGCAAAACCCATGAGCCTTCACTACAGAAACTAGCCACTGCATTGGACAGCAACCCTGCTGCATATGCAAATCAGGCACACCCTGTGACTGAACCCAAATTGCCTGAGCTATAAAAGGCAGACACTGGCAGCTCCTCCTGCTGGAACTTTGCTGGCTGGCTGGGGCTTTGCTGGCTGGCGCTTTGCTGGTCGGATCTCGGCTGGAGCTTTGCCGAGCCTTTGTGGGGAAGGTGCTGGTTGTTAGATTTGTGCTGGAGTTTCGGTGGAGCCAAAGAAGAAGCTGCTGCTGTTGGGAGTCGTCACAGAACCTGTTATTGGGAGCTGTTGTGGCAGTTCCCTATACTGTGTGGATTTTACGGTCACAAGAGCAGGAAGATCATTGGATCACTGCAAGTGGAGTCGTGGAAATCTCTTCAGGACTCTGCGGTTGTGGGATGTTTTTCTGTCACAGCACGTGAAAATAACACTGTGCTAGTGAGGAAATTCGTCCACTTGAACCGATAACTTCGAACCATCTCACGGATTGTCAGGTGCCAAACCCTGCTTCCTTTTCCCCACTCCCAGCCTCCCTAACACGCAATCACATCGTGACCCTTTAAAGGGACAGAGCGTCAGGCTTGCAACTCTCTCTCTCTCCCCTCCTCCTTTATTTCTTTACTCTAGTGTTTTATAATACTGATCATAGTGGTTGTGGTCCCCTGTTTTCATAACCCTATATACTCCTCCTGAACCCTTGTTCCCTAATTGTCAATTGGTCTCCCAATAAACCATTTAATTTGTAAACTTAAAATCTTGTCTAAATTGCAATTCTTGGAGGCGTGGTAAGGGGGCGGGTTCAAGTATTCACTCTAAGATTTGGTGCAGCAGTTTCACCGATCCTCTGTGAGAGGCAATCATTGCGTGTGCCCTCGGTCCCTTTAAATTTTAAAATCTCCCAGAAAGGGAGGCGTGACGTATTTTCATCCTGACAAGGTGGAGGGGCGGCTTGCCGCTTAGACCCCTGGATCGTCACAAGACCCAACACATATAACAAATTGGTGAAGAGGGCACTGGGACCAGGGACTAGCTGGCTGCCTAACTGTTAATAATCCCAGACCATTTTCGCAAAATGTTAGTGAGTACTGTGAGAGCAATAAACTTCAAAATTCAGGCTTAATTAAAGCATATTTAACACAAATGTTGCTACTAGCAACACAGTATCACTGTCATTGTAACCTCTCCTGTCAAGGTTACTACTTCCAGCCTTTCAGAATATAGCATATTATCTATTCCTTGAATATATAAGTTATCTCTGAATATACAAATCATATGCAGATTTTCTACTTACTGTGCACTCAGGCAGCAGAAAGTAACTTCTCTGCAAACAGTTTTTTTTCTTATGTAGCTCCTTTTCTCTAGATGTTAATTTTACAGGGAGCAAACCAGCTCAAAGAAAACTGTGATGAGTTCTATTGAGCAGTATTTATTAATACTGCTTTTTTAAGTGGCATTGAGATTAACAAAGCATTGCACTGCTTTTCATTCTCTCCAATGTCATGAGTGCTTTAATGCACATGGATACTTTTTCAGACTGCCTCCAGCACCTGTAGTTCACATTTCACATATACTTCTTAGAGCTGCTGAGAGAAAGGACAGTGACAGATGCTTTTTACACTGTAGGATATCCAAATGAGTAGCTGAAGAGGTCAGAAGCAGGACAGGTCTAAAAGCCTTACTCATTTATCCCCTAGAGCTAAAACAGGTAGAAAAACATTTTTGTGTACTGTACTGTCAGAAGTTATTAATCTTCTACAAACTTCTTTCCCTTAAGCAACCAATTCAATTTTGTTTTTATAAGTGTGCCCCCAGAAATACATATTTTTTTAAATGAATTTGCATTAGAAAGGGTGGACATCAGATGTATGCAGCTCAAGACTGGGCATACAATCTGTGTACACAATTAGTGGGTACAGCTTCCTGACTTCTCTATATGCACCAGTAGGTTAACAGTAAATAAGTTTTTAAGTCTTCTTTCAAAACTGTGGGCTTCAGTGGACAATTCAGTAACCATTCTGTCCATGAACCAATAAAGCTTCACTTGCTACAAACATGTGCCTCACTTCACCTCATCCTCTCTCCCACAGTATTTTTATTTTTCTCCTTTTCCTCTGTGCCATCTGAAGCCTTTCATTTTCCTTCTTTCCAAATCCTACCTTCACTTTTTGGCTAAACAGCCTAAAATAGGAGTAATATCCACAACCAAACTCCAGCAGGTACTAACTGCCCACCTGGCACACCCACAGGTACACCCAGCTGCATTTTCACCAGTGATGAAAGGCAGGCTGCACTCTGCCTGCCTTCCCTCTGTGCAGTCACAGAGGTAGACTCCTCTCCTACTACTGAATTTCACAGGGCTTGCAGGAACTCATTCCTTGCCTTCTGGCTTCTACTGCCTGACAAATTCAGGAGGAACAGGCCAACAGATTAAAAAAGCTATCACAGATAACTGACCATCATAGACTCTATGACCGTATCAGGAAGTCAGTAAACTATGTAAAATAACACTGAAACAGAATTTCCTTATATACATACACACACCAGGACTCTCTTAAACTGCATTTCCGTTAGTTACAGAAAGGACAAGATAGGTTATTCCTGTTTTTCTCAGCTTGTAGTTTCAAATCTCCACATCCCACAATGATCGTTTACCTCTGTCAGGATTTTCTTCCTGAGTGCCTCCGTCACTGATTATCGTCTAGTTGATGTACAATCAGAGCTTCATTACTTTGTACTGTACCTAAGGTTATGTGGATTGATTACTAAATTACTTTCAGGGTTATTATGTTGTCACTGAAGTCAGAGAATTCTTCAGGGAATTAACAGATACCGAGTGGGTAACACTTCAGCCAAAATTGCCTTGACTACTTTTCTCCTAACGTCAGTGCAATGAGTGCACCCCAAGTTTTCTTAAAACTAGTTTAACAGATGTAGTGGTGTCAGAAATAACAGTTCCACTCTGGCTTCAGAGTTTGGCTAAGCAAACACACAAATACATATTAATTGTTTTCCCTACAAGTTCATCTACTGTGTTCCTGCTGCTGTTCCCTTGTGTCCAGATCACAAATACAATTAAAGGTAACTTCATTAGCTGGCAATGAATCTTCAAAATACACAATTAAATGTGCTGATTTAATTATAACACAAAAATATAGGAGTGTTAGCCAGGTTCAGTCTACATAGTTCATATATTTTGTCATTTCCCATTCTTTTTTTTGAATTGCAACTTCTTATAGAGTGAACTAGTAGAAAACACAGGGCAAGTTACCAAAAGCAGTAAAATCAAAACAATATAAAATAAATCAAGTTAACATTTTGATTTGAAATATAATTTAAAGGCAATATTAAAATGTAGACAAACAAAATAAAGGAAATAAATAATCAGAAAGAATAAACTGCTTACATAGGAAATACTGTGCATTTGATGTTAAACTAGGCTAACATTTTTCTTCTTTCCCGATTAGAAGTATGTAAACTACTTCTCCAACTACTTTTTACAGTACTAAAATTGACATACAAACAACTCAACCACTTTAAGGAGGCTTTATATTTTTGCTTTAGTCACGCCGTAACGCATCTGTTCTACTTATAAGAATAAATGACTCTATATTGTAAGAGTTGTTTACCACACCATCAGAAAAAATCTTCAAACTCCATCCCCCAAAATACAATTTTATGTCTCTCATTCAACATTTTTTCTATACAGTCTTAGTTTTGCCTTTAAAGCAAATTACGATAATCTAATGATAGAATAATCTTTATCTAATGATAGAATAAGTGATATTTTTTCATCTTGGAGAGGTATCCAAAGTAATCACCAATACGAACATTACGGTAAGTGTTTTCAAAAGGATATCACTTAACATTTCTTGGCTCAAGAAGTTGTATGTATTGCATGGGATTAAGCAACATACAACATTTTCATTTTGTGACTGGGATACTATAGATTCAGCTTTTTAAAATAATCTTACTTAGCCAATTTGTGATTACCTGGATTTCTATTGATTTCCTAGACTGAAATCCTGCATATGCAGGAGAGTTCAGCAGCAATATACAGCATCTGCAGAAAATTAAAGCAATTCAGTAATTTTAAGTTTCTTCTGTCAGAGCCTATGTTAGTTGCACAGAATCTTATTACTCACTATAAACTCCTGGTTTATAGCAAAGCAGAGCCAATAATCAACTGTAGCAGGAGAAATCCAAGAAAAAATAATGGACAGAGTCACCACTTTAATGTGTCTGAGACAGACAGTACAAACTACAAGAAACACAGATGTCAGGAAAGATTGTTACACTGATCATTAATTCTTTGCTAGTTTCGTGTCTAATACCATAAAGCAGAGACAAATAACGTCCTCTGAAGAAAGGTCTGGTACTACCAAAAGCTGTTAATGGAGTACAAGAGAGACAGCATCACTTGATTACATTTTTTCCGTTCAGCCTTCTTCCCTTTAGACTTGGTAACTGCTCCAGAACAACAGATCAAAGTACCTATGGATTAGTGATGAAATGTTGGTCAATCCAAATATCTGGAAACAGCAGCTTGTAAGTTTAGGCCTGACAGCAGCTGGTAAAGCCAGTAAATGTTTTAAAAAGAAAAAGTGAAAGGTTAAGAAGTTACAGCTTTGAAAGAGTTAGTCACACTTCTATATCCATCTGATGTCTGCTGTTTTGGTTTGAGCAAGCTCTTTGCTGATTTTTTTTCTTCCTTTCAGTGAACTTTTTAGCAGCGCCAGTGGACTGATAATAACCAAGGTCATTTCTGACTGTCTGCAGCCTCCCCCCCACTACAGGGGAGCAGATTAGACTGAAGGATCAGCAAATCAGAATATTCCCTTCTCATAATATTTTCTCTATTTGGCTTTCAGTGTAGGCTAATACATCACGGAAGTCAAGCCTCCCTTTTTCCTTTTTCTCTCACTTTTCTGCTTACTGTCGCTTCTATCGCCCTCTCTTTGGCTCTCTCTTTTTTTCCATTTTTCCTTACAGCCGACACCCGAGGACCCCGTCCATGCTCCCGGACACTCCCCCCTTCAGCTGGGAGACCGTGAGAGTGGTCAGGGGAGGAGGGAGGGGGCCGGGTGTTGCACATCCCTTTGCAAATACATATTCCCTTGTCACCAATAATTAAAATCAATCTGTTTCACTTTTCAATCCAGAGAGCCTCTCTTTCTCATTTTTCTCCCTCTTTCCCTACCTTGGGGGAGGAGGGGGGGGAGGGGTGAATCGAGAGACTGCCAACTTGGTGCCAAACCAACACATCTGCTAACAGAAATTTCTCCTAATGTATTGGCACAACGTGCTACGAGGAAAGGAAGAAGCTAGCTGATTGCTCCCTCTAGCTTAGTGACAGTATTACAATGGGTTAAATCACAAGTTTCTCCATGCAGCGATTTACTCTTTTGCATGTGAAACATGAAATCCAACCAGCTGACATAGTTGTATCAGAGCCTTACCTATATGATAAGCTAAAGTCAGTAGAACAGTAAGAGGTAGCTTGTACCACACCACCTCAGCTTTCCATCTTAGCTGACTCCACAGGTCTTTAGTCTGGAGAAAGAGATGCACAGCCAAAAAGGAGAAGTCTTCCTACTGTAAGTCTGATTGGACAATCCTTATTGCAACACATGTGACTTGAGAGGACACTTACACAACTAAGATTAGACATAAAGATTTAGGATACCAGTATCAGATAAGAGGAAAATGTCACGTAAATGGCTGTTCCCTTAGGAAGCATAGGGTTTTGTTATCAACATCTCCCCAAGGGATCAGCAGACAACTGGCCATTTTGGGTAAACAGGAGCAAGGTGAGAAGAAGGAAGCACAGTTCAACTCTAGGCATAGGCATTTATGGGCATAGGCTATTCACTCTTATCCACAAGAACTTTAACATAGTCTGGTAACTCAACTGCAGAACTTGTACAATTTCCTAAACTTCTCAGTTAGATTAGACAGCCAACAGCACAGTCTAGTACACAGAGATTTCATCCCCGCAAGGCCACAGAGGAATAAATTAGGAAGCAGATGAGGAGAAAGCCCAAATTATGCTTTATAAACTATTAATCCAAATAATACTCCAAACTACGTAACACAGGTTTCATTTGTCTTCTATTTTTAATAGTGACTAATATGAAGTAATGAGCAAGAAGGAGTCAAATCATCAATTCTCCCCTTTGAAACATTACATCTCTAACAGGATTTTTAACCTGCTTTACTCAAACAAACAAAAGAACGCAGGGCTGGTCATCATGACACAAGAGAAAGAGACAAAGTGTATATGTGCATGTGTGCATATGTACACTCATACATTTGAGTATAGCTAGCACATTGTTCAAAAGAAATGTTGGACACCTGCTTATGGCTTTGACATAGCACAAGACAATAATCTGACATGCCATAGCAAAAGAAGAGTTAAGTTTTTGCTATGCACATGTGTGGATGTGTAAACATGCAGCTACTACATTATGCTATTATGCTCAGAGATCAGCACTGCTATAATGTTCAGCCATATAAGCTCACTTTCAGAAAGATGAGATTGATGTAACACTGAAAACAAGGACAGAGCCTGCTGAACCTATGTATACAACTGTGTTGCACTCAGGCCAAGAGCAAAGCGGGAATACAATCCTACTGAACTACCTGAGAAAGTGATGAGGATGCTTGTGAGGGAAAGCAAAGCTAGATTTACCAGTCCTTTATTAGGTACTCAGTCCCTTCACTTTGCTATGTACACTCCTACAGAGGATTTTCTCCCTTTTGCTCAGGATTCTTCCTTAGCCTTCAACAAATCATCCATCGCAACTGGCCAAACGTTCAATCCTATGGGTACCAAAAATAGATGCTCTCTCTGTAGGTATATTGCCTGCCTCATCACCTTGGAAATTTAGAAAAAATGAGTTATTTTCTTCTAAAAGTTAGGTGTCTTCAATGCACAATGATACATGACTGGTTTAATTTATACATAGCACATATATATTCCCACATTTAAAGATGTGTGTAAATAAATGTGTGCACACATGTAAGCATTCAGTTAGGAATACGGACAGGCAACAAATACTTTTCACACCAGTTATTCAGGCTCCAATTATTCAGCAAAATTACCAATGCATAAAAATGCCAATACCACTGTTAAACAAATTAAGCTGTGTGGGTACTTTGGCAACCATAGCTCTGCGTTATCATCAGTGCAAACATGCCTTTCTTATCCTTTTACCACTAACAAGCACAAGGGAAAGAGAACTCATTACTGTCACCAAAGCTACACGACACCCTGCTCAATTGATATAGTACTGTACTATAACCAGCCTCTCTGAACTATTAGCTATATATTATGCATATATTTAACAACATTCCCATGCTAAATGTATCAAGATAGTGATCAGGCTTTTTTTCATTAATCCAGGAACTGGTGGGCTAGGTCCAGTCAGAGATTTTTGATGAAAGATCATCTTTGGAATCTCTTCTATCAAAGCACTACATGGAAAAATATGGAAAAGCACTTACTGGAAAAACAAGTGTGATAAATGAGTCATGAAGGTTGTTATCCTCAGCAATACACACACAGATGCAATAAGCCATATACTTTAATATTTTACCATATATTTTAGCCACATACTTCTATACTTTACCATATACTTTACATACTTTAATACATCTTATTTATATTAATATACAATTGGTGTATTAGGCATACACCTTCACATTAAGGATGTCAAGACAGGCTTTGGATAGGCCTTGTAATATTTTATCTCTGTGCAGAAGTAATGTAATCTGTGAGGGGTTTTTGTATTACAAGCCTGACTGAATTGTAGGATAGGTTCATGGTAGAAGTACCAGCAACAAGGAGCTTTTTTTCCACTTATGAGACACATATAGTTACTCTACAGTAGAAAATTACTTATCAAAGCTACTCCTTAGCAAAAGTTTAAGGGAAATAAAGGAAAACAAGGTGATGTTTTTAAACTAGTATTCATTGGCAGTTTTGAGCACAAACCCACTTAAGTTCCTAGGAAGCCATTCACAGCAAAAGCTGATCTTTTCAGTAAAAAAAAAATAATAAAAATCTTAGAGGTCTGCTTTGCATAAAGTTTTTTTAAAAAATAACTAATGAAGTGTACTGGACAAACACTGATCACATGATTTTGAAGACCAGCAGTTGCTTCTAGCTTTACTTCTGCTAAGCTTCCAAACACACATGACTTACCCCAAAATGTTTTCCTCACTAAAATGTCTAGAAAATTCCACCCACTCTCAACCAATCTCTTTAAATGGTAGAACAGGGCATAGTTTGTTTTCTTCATATCTATAACAAACCATGGTAAACAGCTGCTGACAAAATTTTGCTCCTGAGAAAGGCTGTCATGAAGCATGCAGGTACACACTGACAGTATCAGAGAATGTGATTTTTCCTTCTGAAATTAAACATATGGCATTCAGTTTTATGTTTTATTTAGTTCACATCTTGGAACAAGCATACAAATTCTTTGGTATATAGGTGCATCATAATATGAGTATCTTTAAGATCTATTCCAACCCAAACCATTCTGTAACTCTACGATAAAGACACTATTTTTAGTAAGGTTTATGTTCTTGTGTATTAACATCAGCTGTAGGTGCATAAGCCAGGAATAGTGGTGATGATGCAAATTAGCAAAATTTCCTTTTTACATTAAAATTAATCTTAATTACTATTATTATGCAAGAGCAGGAAAATTCTGTATACACAAAAATTAATTATATTCCAGACTTTTGTGTTCATTTCAGCATCTATCAGTTTACCCAATATTTACTGCTACTCAATTACTTCATAAACAGGAAATTCAATACATTTGCATCAATTATTACTGTGATGATGAAATATTACTTATTCTCACCATTACAGTTCCAGAGGCAATGCTTTGAGCTCTGCAAAAATATTCGCCATTTTGTAAGAATTACATAACTTCAGTGAACAAGACAGTTTAATTCCTTTATTTTCCCTAATTTTTTTGCAGATCATAGAGTGCCATATCTTGAACTGACCTGCATAGTTCAATATGTAATATTGCCTACATAAGCTACTAAATATGCTGAAAAAGTCCTCTTTAATTTCATCCATTGTACAGTTTCCCGTATCAGACATGCACTTTATTACTTAGTATACAGATTAAGAGAACAAGTGACTTACAAAACCAAAAAATTTACTCTTCTGTTTTGCCAATTGATTTTTTTTTTTAAACTTCACAAAGATTTTCAAAACCTTTCTGTGACATTCAGGATGTATAGTGCTTGTCTCAAACAATCCAAGAGGTAAGTGGTGTACTTTGGCACTCAGGATGTCTGATGTTTGTCCTGAGACATGTGAGAGGTAAACAGGACTTGTTGCTGGACTAAAGAGATGTCTCAGCAACCCACCAAACCATTTTACTCCCCTGTGATGTGTACTGGGGAATGCGGTGTGGGACATGCTGAGATTGAAGACAAAGGAGCTCTACAGCTGGTGCTGGGAGCTGAATATCCAGCGATTAACCAGGCCTTGAGATTTCATGAAAACCACTGATTTAGCAGAAAAAGATAGAATGCCAGTCTCAAGTCGCCTCCCAGGACCGAACACCTACTGCAATTAATTAATCCTGTGGTGCTGAGTTGTCTCAACCTTCTGTTTATCTTGTTAATTAGCCAAACAAAGACTATCTGCAGGACCTAGTCCTGGCACCAATCACCCCCCTCCTATCTCTGAGGCACAAGAAGACAGAGGACAGGGAGATGGGGGTAGAGTGGGCAAGAACTGTATAAAAATCTGGGACACTATGGGTGCAGTGAAGCACTTCCCCACTGACATGTTGCTGGACCTCAGTGGTAACTATTATATTATCTTGCTAATCTCCATATTTCTGCTTTCTCCTTTCTTTTCTGTTTCTGTTTTCCTCTCTGTCCTATCCACTCTGGGGACTTTGCTGTGTAACTCCAATAAAGTTCAGTGTGCACATGACCTTGGACCTCGTTTGTGTCTTAATTTCACCCTTTGGGATCACCTTTAAACCTTTTCACAGGTCCTGCCAGACAAACGGGTGCAGCTGCTGTGCTGCTTATACCAGGAGAGGGAAGGCAGAGTCCAGCCGCCCCAGCCTCCCACTGCAGTGAGGAGTGTTAGAAAGCAAGGGGATTCTGCCCCATCTCTCCTAAAGCCACACACCAGCCCCAGTGCCTGTTTGTGCACCTGATATTGTATTATCTTTTTTTTGTCCTGGCAAGATCATAAAAAATTGCCACGTATCTGAATATCGGATCGTGACACTTTCCTTACATCAAAAGCAAAAATAAGTGAAAATACTGCAGCTTCTTCAAGCCCCAAATATGTTCAGCAATCTAATACTACACAGTTTCTTGAATCTTACCACGCAGATATTTGTGGATTTCAATTCACTCTCATAAAATTTATTTTAAAACTTTACCATGTAATCATAGCAGTAATATGTTATTCTGGTAGTTTAATATCACAGAAAGAAAATATCTTGTCAACTCACTAATCTTTTACACCTGCAAGTAACCAGTGCACTAGCAAAGAAAGAGGTAATGCCAGACAGAGTGCTGTAGCATTGACCACCAGTTCCCATAGGTTTAGGCATGAAAACTGCATGTAGCCTCTTCCATCATTTTAGTCAGCTGTCGGTGACATTTGAACAGACTGAGGCCCTAACAATAGCAATCACCACCGCAAGACAGAATACAAAGCAGCTTTTGACAAGGGAATATGCAAGAAAAACATATGCAGCCTAGGACTATAAGTAGAAAACATAGCTGCAGATAAAAAAGGAGACATTATCTATATGTATAAAAAAATATTTAGTGATAGAAATATAAGACTATGAACAACTGTTATAGCACTGACCTGGTATTGCTTGTTGTCATGTCATCATTAGATGCTATTCCTGGACTTGCAGAAACTTTCTGAATTAGAATCTGGCTGTATTTGTTACTGTCAACTGTGTTTTGGAACCACATAAAAATGCCTTGTGCTTTAAAAATAGTCCCCGAAGCAGTCATCAAGTGTTGATTTTTTTTTTCTTTCAATTCATTTGGCAATCATAAGGAGTATAAATGGCACTTGAACAATTAGAGTTGAATAAAACTTAGCACTTTGCAAGCAAATGTGATCCAACATGACTGCCAGTAGCAAAAGCATCTCATAAACAAAAACATAAGCTTACAAATGAAAAGGAAGAGCTTCCAACTCTCTTGCTGGAAGGAAAGAAAGTTGCCCAAGCTGTTGGACTGACTTTGTTTCAATATTCTTAAACTAGCTCTGTAATTTTGAATATTAGTTTCCCCTCTGTTTCTTGCATCATACATCAATGTTGCTAATTAGTAGTTGCAATGTTATGAAAGTTGCAGAGTATTTCAATATTACTTTATGGGAGCAGGGAGCAAAGGTGTGGGGAAAGAGAATCTGATAAAATAAACAGGGCTCCTTTGTACGAGAGCGTGATTACACACACAGAAATTCAAACATTTTGTCTGTGCTTTATTATTTATTATTTCTCTTAAATTTGCTTCTTTACAACAAGTGAAGGTAGACAGGTATACTGGAAGAAACAAAGCCTTAACCATAAAGTCTTGACACAGTGAGACAAAAAATGCAAGCTGATCACAAGGCCAAAAATAGGAAAAATAGAAGTCTGTACAGATACAGTAAAACGCAAATAAAAACAACATCACTTATTTTTTTCCTCCTTTCCATTGGAAATTAACTTCAGGCCATCTGCACTGAAAGTTTTAGATAAACTGTAGTAAAATTACAGCAGGATTTTAAAATCTCTATGAAAGGCAAAGTATTAGAAGAGATCCTGTGGGATTAAGTCTTATTTATTTCTCTCTCCAATTTGAACAACATCTCATTTCGCCCAAAGAGAAAAAAACTTACAAGTTTAAGAATCAACGTAAATTACTAAAATCTGTTGGGAATGGTTTTCGGCTATTTCAGAAGTCCAAGGTAGGCAAGATTTGTCATTTAAACCTGGTTTTGTAAAAATCAGTGGTCTCCTTGGTAAAGGATAGAAATTTTACAAGTAATTTTTATACCTCTTAATGATTTGGAGTTACTGGTGGGAAGAAGTTAAGACCCATCAAAAGTTCAAAATTAAATATAATGAGACCCACTATCACAAATGCAACTGTCAAAAGAATGAAAAGGAAGTCCATATGAATGTAGGGATTTCTGAAATTACATTGAATGCAAAACAAGAACAGTTTTACAAGTATATTTAGCTAATTATGATTTTATCACTGAAAATCAACAGAATATCTAGCTCAACAACCACTAGTGACCTGCAATTCAGATTGAACACTTGTTTGCATATAAAATTCTATTTTTCAGTAAATTAATAGAGTAATGAATTGTCTTTTTAATTTTGAAGAAAATCTCTTATAAATTCCATGTTATAATTGCCCTTGTTGTTTTGGGCTCAAGATGTTTCAGAGAAAATCTACTGACATGTTTTTGTTGGCTGAGCTGATAAGACAAAAAACCCTGAACTGTATATAAAATCTTCCTCCTAGACAATAATTTCTGCCTTTGGCTGGATTTCTTTTATGATGAAAGATGAAATGTATTATGAGTAGCAACTTGAAAGGGGCCAAGCATCCTCAAAAGTAGCAAAAAGAGCTTTATCTAAACTGGAATGATATGGATTCGATGGATGGATGACTCATTGGGTAAAGAACTGGTTGGATGGTCACCTTCAAAGAGTTGTGACCAACAGATCAATGTCTAGATGAAGACCAGTAATGAGTGGTGTTCCCCAAAGGTTGGTACTTGGACTGTTGCTATTTAATATCTTTGTCAGTGACACAGACAGTGGAATTAAGTGCACCCTCGGCAAGTTTGCTGGTGACACCAAACTGTGGTGAGGTCAACTCTGTGGTGAGGAATGCCATCCAGAGGGACCTTGACAAGCTTGAGAAGTGGGCTCATGAAAACTGCATGAAGTTTAACAAGGCCAAGTGCAAGGTCCTGTACCTGGGTCAGGGCAATACAAAGCACAAATACAGTCTGAGTGGAGAATGGATCGAAAACAGCCCGAAGGAGAAGGACTTGGGTTGATGACGGATGAGAAGCTCAACATGTGCCGGTAATGTGCAACTGCAGCCCAGAAAGCCAACTGTGTCCTGGGCTGCATTAAAAGAAGCATGGCCAGCAGGTCAAAGAAGGTGATTCTCCCCCTTTACTCTGCTTTCATGAGACCCCACCTAGAGTACTGTGTCCAGTTCTGGAGCCCCCAACACAGGAAGGACATGGGGCACCTGGAGCAAGTCCAGAGGAGGGTCATGAAGATCAGACAGCTGGATCACCTCTCCTATGAGGACAGGCTGAAAGAGTTGGAGTTGTTCAGCCTGGAGAAGGCTCATGGGAGACCTTATAGTGGCCTGTAGTACCTGAAGGTACCTGAAGGGGGCACACAGGAAAGCTGGGGAGGGTCTTTTTACAAGGGCTTGTAGTGAGAGGACAAGGGGTTACGGTTTTAAACTGGAAGAGGGAGATTTAGGTTAGACGTTGGGAAGTAATTCTCTATTGTGAGGGTGGTGAGGCACTGGAACAGGTTGCCCAGGGAAGCTGTGAATGCCCCCTCTCCCTGGAAGTGTTCAAGACCAATGCAGGGAGGTTGGATCTAGATGATCTTTAAGGTCTCTTCCAACCCAAACCATTCTATGACACTGATTCTACGATTCTTGTTGATTATATCTGTTACGAAAAAGGTTTTTAAACAGCACTCTTTTTTTTAGCATATTCTACAGAATATTACTGAAGAGTATTACTTTATATTCTTTAGCAGAGCAATTAAAAAAATTGCCATGAATAATCCAATTTTGTGTTAGATTCCTAAAGCACTTTAATTTACCTCTGATTAAATCTTTGAGAACTTTTCCATGAGCTTGAAGCAATTTCAAATAAGTATTTCCAAGTATGAATATAACTTCAAAAGCAGACACATCATATCACCAAAGATGTAATTCAACCGAAACAGTTAGATAGTTGCCCATGTATTTTTTTGTTTTGTTTTAACTTGAAAGAAAAAAAAAAAGAATTCAAAATATATTTTTACTGTATTTAACATCTGAGGTACAAAGAAGTCCAAAGTATATTTTTTGGCAGTGATAAAACAAGTCAAAAATTCAGTTTTTGTAAGCCAGTACCATTTTGTTTGGTAAATTAGCTGTGAAAGTCAGTGAAAAAAATCATATAGGTAAAAAGAAACCGTTTTTCTTTTTAGAACAATGTACAGATTAGCCAAAACACCCATGCATCAGGCAGCAAATTGATCAGTGTTTTGTGCTCCAATTTAGAAAATCATGATTCTTCCTACTTTCATCTGAAAGCATAGACTCATAGAACGCACTGGGTTGGAAGGGACTTGTAACAGTCATCTAGTCTAATTCCCCTACAATACGTAGGGACATCTCACACTAGAACAGATTACTCCAAGTCCCAGCAAGCATGACCTTGAATGTCTCCAGGAATGGGGCCCCCACCACCTCTCCAGGCAACATGTTCCAGTGATCCACCACCCTCATATTAAATAACTTTTTCCTGATGTCCCACCTAAATCTACCCTTTTCTAGCATAAAACCATTACCCCTTGTCCTATCATTACATGCTCCTGTAAACAGCCCTTCCCCAGCCTTCTTATAGGCTCCTTTCAGGTATTGGAAGGTCACTCTAAGGTCCCCCCAGAGTCTTCTCTTCTTCATGCTGAACAACCTCAACTCTCTCAGCCTGTCTTCATAAGAGAGTCCTCTGAGCATTTTCCTTGCCCTCCTCTGGACACACTCCAACGGATCCACCTCCTTCTTGTGTTGGGAGCTCCAAAGCTGGACGCAATACTCCAGGTGAGGTCTTACCAGAGCAGAGCAGAAGGGCAGAATGACTTCTCAGTCTGCTGGCCACACTTCTTTTGATGCAGTCCAGGATGCAGTTGGCTTTCTGGGCTGCAGCTGCACATTGGTGGCTCATGTCCAGCTTTTGATCCACTAGTACCCTTAAGGTCTTTGTGCACAGGGCTGCTGTCTCACATGTCTTCCCCCAGCCTGTATTCATATCTCTGGTTGCCCCGGCCCAGGTGCAGGACCCTGCACTTGGCCTTGTAAACACTGAACACTGGTTAATTCCAAAGGAACATTACTGTCCTTACTGTCTGAGCCAGCATGGCAAACTTTATATTTCCAAGAGACTAAAAAGAAGCATATTTATACTTCAGCCTGAGTCAGCAGTCTGACCTGGCAGCAAGGAATGCCAGCAGCATTGTGGGCTGTGTTAACAGGAGCACAGCCAGGAGGCTGACATCTTTTTACAGCTTTACCTTTTTCTGCAGTATGAAGGATCAGTGACAGATTTATCTAAGTCTACTGATACAAGAAACCCCAAATCTGACTCCTTCTGTTTTATATTGTGTGGGTTGAAATTGAAGAGCAAAAATATTCTCATCTGCAGTCAAAATAAAATATTGGCAAATATTGGGAGCAAGTTATATGTCAAGAAAGCAGCTGACAGTAAATCTCCCTAAAGCTGTAGCTACCACCTCATCTTGAAACTAACTAGACAGAGATGTCATAGATTTCCACAACTGAACAACAAAATAGATTTGTGAGAAGCAGCACTGATCTGTCAGGAAGTCAAATTCATCTATCCTGCCTCAGCAGTGATTACAGCAAACAAAAAAAACCAACAATATTTTAAAAGAAAAATTTAAAAAAATCTTTTTAAAAAAATCTTACAAATCTTGATCAGGCAGAAAGCAAGGGAAAGAGAATTGCCACTTTCTTTAAAAGATGCTTTCTGTGTATGCATTCACTATTTATTGTCTCATAATCCTAATTTATTTCCATTGAACACTCTCTTCTTCTCACCTCACATATTTACCATATATGCTTCATTATCATATGCTTATGTCTCCCTTTGACAAGCAAGAACTTTTTCTTAGTGGCATATAATTGTTATTCTAGTTATCTCTTCACCTTGGAAAATTACAATTGCTGTCTTAATAAACAGCTACAACTATGTTTATGGAAAACATGGGAAAAAGAAGTTCAGACTCTTAACAGTTTGTTCATTTCCTCTTTCCAAGTAGAGCTGTTTCAGAGCTTACCACACACTACTTTCATTTGTTTGCCATTCATTGTGTTTACAGACCACAGACTCTTACTCAGAAACAAAAAGTTTCTGAAAAACTTCTGAAAGTGAGAGGCAAAAAAATTCCAGATTTTCAAAAAAAAACCTTTTTCTTTTCAGGATTAGTATCTAGCTTTAAGAAAGTAGACATATCATTAGGAAAACAGAAAACTGATTCTTACATGTTGTTGTTGTGGTTTTTTTTTTCTAATAAAAGAATAACAAGAACTTGCAAAACACAAGAAACCCTAAGAACAAACCATTTGAAAAATCATGGTTTGCTGTTGCATGCCATATCGACTGGTTTGTTGGAAGAATTCACTGACTACTCCCAGACTTTGGTATCAATTTTATGGACTACTCAGCTATTTTTTTAAAATTACCATGAGTGCAATACAGACAAAAAGTTATTAGACCATTATAATGTGCTGCCACATTAATGATACGATTTGAAAAACCACCATTATGAACGGATTTATGCAATGTATGTGCAAATTAACTTATAATAATGCGTTAGTTTGACAAATTTCTAGCTGCCCATTTTGAGAATTGCTAGTACTTCATGATACCTCCTGGATGCCATAGAACAAGTAGTCATTCAGAAACTGGACAATCAGTAATATCAAAACATTTCCTAAAACCTATGTTTTTACTGGAAATCCTACAAAGTGTCAGCAGAAAACCATATAAGAAACAGGTAGCTGCTTATACCTCCAGTAAGGCTTAGACCAGAAAAGATAAAAAAACTGTTTTTCTGTTGAAGATTTCTCAGGAAAACAAATGTTGCCTGAACAGCAGTAGAAAGATAATCCAGTTTTTAGCCTAGTACCTTAAAGAAACCACAATTCCTCCTGCTGGCATCCTCCAAAGCCTTGAAACAGATTAATGTTGCTGAAGGAACTGTACAAAAGAAATCCACATTTTAACTACTTGAGTGTTATTTTAATATGCTTGTCTGGTTTCTAAATCCAACAAAAGGTTGTAAGTACTTATATATATTTGTACTTCATGCCTCTTAAAAGTCAACCTTCTCAGCAGATGAGTGTCTAGTGCTTACCAATTGACCTTATACAACTATTAGGTTACTTGTTTTTCAGATAATTAAAAAAATATAATTAACATAATTTAATTCAGAAAGATTTTGTGCTGCTGGGAAATACTTCAAAGAAACAGGCAAAAAAGGCTCCTCTCTTTCACAGTGTGCTAAATGTACATGTGTCCAAATAATAAAGTTATTATTTGTGATCTACTGACTCTTCTGATAACGTAGGTAATAATGAAGCATAGTTATAGTCTTTGTTGTACATGCAATGCAATAGTTTGTCAGTCCTTCATTAACTACCTCCTAAAACATAACATGTGTGTAAATCTAATAGTGATCAGAGGGTTAGAATCCCTCCTCTGTGAAAACAGAGTTGGGATTGTTCAGCCTGAAGAAAAGGCGGCTCTGGTGAAACCTTTTTCTAGCACTTATTATTTTATAAGGGGCACTTATATGACAGACTAGAAGAGGCTTTTTATCAAGGCCTATAGCAACCAGACAAGGGGGAATAGTTTCAAACTTAAAAAGTGTAGAATTAGGGCAGATTTAGGTTGGATATAAGGAAGAAATTTTTGTTTGTTGTGGGGTTTTGGGCATTTTTTATTATTTTTGTTTTGTTTTTTATTTTACAAGGTTGGTGAGAACGGGAACAGGCCCAGAGAAGTTGTGGATGCCTAATCGTTGGAAGTATCCATCAAGATTAGGTTGGGCAGAGCTTTGAGCAGCCAGGTCTGGCAAAAGATGTCCCTGTCCATTGTAGCGGGGTTGGACAACATGAACATTAAACATGCCTTCAAACACAAACCATTCTGTGACTCTAATGTAACTCTAATTTTGTTTGTTCATCTCTCGTCAATATTTCTGTAGAATACTCCACAGTGTGAACCTCAAGTATTTCCTGACCTCCTTCAGTTAATGGTGATGCCATTTTCATTCTACAGCTACAGAATGAGATCACTACACCCAGAATGCAGTTTTTCATTAAAAAATCCTTGCAAAGCAAACTTCTGGTTTCACACAGATCAAACAAAAATGCATTATGTATGTCCTAAATGGGCTATGGGAGAGCAACTGATGTCATCTACCTGGATTTGTGCAAAGCATTTGACACTGTCCCACATGACATTCTAGTCTCCAAAGTGGTAAGACATGGATTTGACAGATGGACCACTTGGTGGATAAGTAATTGGCTGGATGGCCACACCCAGAGTGTTGTGGTCAATGGTTCAGTGTCCAAGTGGAGGCAAGTCAAGAGTGGTGGTCCCCAGGGGTTGATATTGGGACCAGTGCTGTTCAACATCTTTGTTGGTGACATGGACAGAGGGACTGAGTGTATCCTCAGCAAGTTTGCTGATGACACCAAGCTGTGTGGAGTAGCTGACACCCTAGAGGGAAGGAATGCCATCCAGAGGGACTTTGACAGGCTGGAGAGGTGAGCCAATGCCAACCTCATGAAGTTCGACGTGGCCAAGTGCAAGGTCCTGCACGTGGGTCGGCACAATCCCAAACACAAATACAGTCTGGGGGAAGAATGGATAGAGAGCAGTGGTAGTAGATGAGAAGCCTGACATAAGCCACCAGTGTGTTCTCACAGTCCAGAGGGCCAACTGCATCCTGGGCTGTATCAAAAGAGGCATAGCCAGCAGAGTGAGAGGCGTGATTCTGGCCCTCTACTCTGCTCTACTGAGACCCATCTGGAGTACGGTGTACAGTTCTGGGTCTCCAGCATAAGAAGGACAATAGACCTGTTCGAGCAAGTCCAGAGGAAGGCCACAAAGATTATCAAAGGGCTGGAGCACCTCTGCTATGAAGAAAGGCTGAAGAAGAGAAGGCCTTGGGGAGACCTCATTCATAGTGGCCCTCCCAATACCTGAAGGGGGCCTACAGGGAAACTGGGGAGGGAGTTCTTACAAGGGCTTGTTGCGAGAGGACAAGGGGCAATGAATTAAAACTGGAAGAGTGGAAATTTATGTTGGACATTTGGAAGAAATTCTTGACTGTGAGGTGTGTAAGGCTCTGGAATAGGTTGACCAGGGAACCTGTGGAGGCCCCCTTGTTGGAAGTGTTCAAGGCCAGGTTGGATGAGTACTTATGCAGCCTGGTCTGGTGGGAGGTGTCCCTGCTCATAGCAGGGAGGTTGGAAACAGATGATCTTTAAGGTCCCTTCCAACCTTAACCATTCCATGATTCTTTGTGACTGATTACATAGTTATGAGAAAAATAATAACTCTATCGTTGACCTGAGTATTATTTGTCACACAGCAACATATCTGATGGCATAATCAGTTGCATCTTATCTACACAGAATTTTTCCTTCAGCAAAAATAATAACATGACTAAACAATCTAAGTCTAACTAGATATGCTAAGGAAAATCAAATAAATAAATACAAATTTAAAATGTCCATGTGGTATTCATTCCTGTCTCAGCTAAGACAGGGATACAGAAAAACCTACTCTAATTTATGTTATGGAATAAAGATATTTAAAGAAAAATACATTGATAGTGATGGCTGGTGAAAGTTTATCAGCATCATTACAGCTATAAAAGATTGGATAAGTCATAGAAGATGATCCTGTCTAATTCTGTACATTCCCTAGCATTGAAACAGATTTATATATCCTGCATACTTCAACTTTGCTAACCTTTGTACAAGAGTTTCTCTATGGACTGATAAAGTGAATCTTAGTCTGTGGAGTGGACAGCTTTGTATGACTCCTTCATATCAAAACATAAAATTGCTTTGACAGTACTTTTGTTTACCTCTGGGAAGGCAGGAATATTTCTGGTTCCTCAGCACTCTACTCAAGTAGAAAAACACTGGCCAACTGTAGCTGTCCCTCATAGTCAGACCATAGCTTATTTCTGAAAGCAAGTGCTAGTGCTGGAAAAATGAGCTATACTGAGTTAAAAGTCACTCAGTGCATAAAATATACAGGGGGAAAAATGTAATAGTGAGAACTGTTTCAACATTTAAGACTCAGAATGTTAATATCCCACATTTACAGGATAAAAGCTTACACCCAAGGGAGGACAAGCAGTGGAGAATTAGAAAGCTGCATAGAAGGTATGAGATGTGCTCTCTCAGCAGAGAGAAAGAGAGAGAATCATCTCTGGAGATCATTTAATTTGTCACCACCTCCATACAAGAATCAAAGCAGAAAATAACAAAGCACATAGATGTTTTTATAAACTATCATTAAAGCTTGTAATTACATGTGCACTACATGCTTTCCTATGTTGTTATCTTTGAAGCACATTACCACTAATTATTGGAATTTGTGTGCTATAGTGCATAGTTAATCCAAGATTTCCACACAGGTCTATGGGCTGGATGGGATCCACCCAAGGATACCAAGGGAGCCAGTAGAAGTGCTCACCAAGCCACTTTCCATAATCTATCAGCAGTTCTGGCTAACTGGACAGGTCCCAATTGACTGGAGGTTAGCAAGTGTGACACACCCATCTACAAGAAGGGCTGAAAGGAGGATCCAGGGAACTACAGGCCTGTCAGTCTGACCTCGGTGCTAGGAAAGGTTATGGAGCAGATAATTTTGAGTGCCATCATATGGCACATAAAGGACAACCAGGAGATCAGGCCCAGTCAGCATGGTTTTATGAAAGGCAGTTCCTGCTTGACTAACCTGATCTCCTTCTATGACAAGGTAACCCACCTAGGGGATGAGGCAAAGGCTGTGGATATTGTCTACCTACACTTTATTAAAGCCTTTGATGAGTTTCCCACAGCATTCTCCTGTAGAAAATGGATGATCATGGCTTGAATATGTGTACGCTTCACTAGGTAAAAAACTGGCTGGGTGGCTGGGGCCAAAGAGTGGTGGTGAATGGAGTTAAATCCAGTTGGCAGCCAGTCACAAGTGGTGTTCTCCAGGGCTCAGTACTGGGGCCAGTTCTCTTCCATATCTTTATCAATTATCTGGACTAGAGGATCAAGTGCACCCTCAGTAAGTTTGCAGACGGCATCAAGTTGGGCAGGAATGTTGATCTGCTTGAGGGTACGAACGATCTACAGACAGATCTGGACAGGTTGGATCAATGGCATGAGGCCAAATCATATGAGCTTCTACAAGGCCAAGTGCTGGGTCTGGCACTTGGGTCACAATAACCCCATGCAGTCCTACAGGCCTGGGTAAGAATGGCTGGAAAGCTGCCCAGAGGAAAGGGCCTGGGTGTACTGGCCAACAGCCAGCTGAATATGAGCCAGCAGAATATGAGCCAGCAGTGTGCCCAGGCAGCCAAGAAGGTCAACAGCATCCTGGCCTATGTCAGGAATAGTGTGGCAAGCAGGACTAGCAGAGTGATCGTACCCTTGTACTCAGCATTGGTAAGGCTGCAACTCAAATACCATGTTCAGATCTGGGCCCCTCACCACACGAACAATGTTGAGGTGCTGGAGTGCATTCAGAGAAGGGTAACAAACCTTGTGAAGGGTCTAGAGCACAAGTCTTAAGAGAAGCAGTCGAGGCCACTGGAATTGTTTATCCTGGAGTAAAGGAGGCTGAGGGGAGACCTTATTGCTTTCTACAAATACATGAAAGGAGCTTGTAGTGAGGTGCGTGTTGGTCTCTTCTCCCAGTGAAAAAGTGATAGGCTGAGAGGAAACAGCCTCAAGCTGTGCCAGGGGAGGTTTAGATTGGATATTAGAAAAAAAAGTCTTTACTGAAAAGGGTCGTGAGGCACTGGAGCAGGCTACCCAGGGAGCATTCCTGGAGGGTATTTAAAAGACATGTAGATGTGTGCTAAGGGATATGGTTTATTGGCGGATTTAGCAGTGTGCTAGGTTAATGGTTGGACTTGATGATCTTAAAGGTGTTTTCCAAACAATTCAATGATTTCTACGTGTGTCGCAAGTGGCTGTTTGAATGTCCAAGAACAATGTATCTCATATGTGAATAACTGAGCAGGGAGACTGACAATATGGCCTTTCAAGATCTCTTCAAGACATCTCTTTCTACAGCACTCTCACTTCCTTTTCATGATAAGTATGATATAATCTTAAAGTAAGTTTCACCAGATGTTTTCAATTACTTAATGAGAAGGAAATAAAATAAGGTATTTTACAGACATGATTATACTAAGTTGCAGAAATTGTGTTTTGATTTAAACATAATTTCCAGAACATTCTAATAAAACATCTAAATATTATAATTTTTTTTTTTTCTGAAAAATTAAGTTCTGTAAGAATTTTACAACTTACATTTTCTTATAAAACTACTGGCTGGAATATGTTCAGAAGGCACCATTTTAGCCTTTCTAATTGATATTCTCAACAATGGAATTTATTCTTACTCATTTAGTACTTGGAAGATGGCAGCACTGCCCTCTTATAAGCTGAGTTCCTGAAAATGCTGCATCTGCATATGAAACTGCTAATAGTAGTTACATCTATAGCCATAGACACATCTATTATATCTAATAGATATGTTTTCTTTTGGATGGATTAGTTAACTAGTCATATAAGAATTTTTTAACCCAACACTGAAAGACACTTTGTTGACGCTAAACTCAATTATTAAACCTAACTTCAAAAGACAATCTGACAACTTTTTAGAAAGAAGGTAACTGCAATATAACCATCAAGTTGAGGAAAAATGACTGCCTGTATACCATATTGGTAGTCACAGATTGCATATTTACGAGCTGAAGTGTTAACAAGACAACCTATAAAGGTGCTGGAATAATCACTAATTTGCAGTCAGTTAAGCTTGAAAGAGATTCTTTTTCTACAACTTAACAGAAGCAAAACTTAATGGCCATAAAAATCCTTCGATCTGAACATCGAGCTTTTTCTCATATTCTCATTTTGCAATGCTCATCACTACCTCTTAACCCTGCTTGTTGACAAATTGTTATGACAGTTAAGTACAAGCTCATTAGCTACCAGAATATATGAAGTTATTTATTTATTAAAGTTACACTGAGACTTCAACTTTTTGTTGACATGAGACAAAACACTGAACAGGTACTAAATTTAATTATCTGTGAGAATTTAAATAGGATAAAAAGTAGTTATTCTGACAAGTCTTTCCTCCCTCTGTAAAAATTGCAGAGTACCTCCTAGAAGAGGAGACCTGGGAAATATCATTATAAAGGGATTTAATTTAGATACAGGGTAGTTTTCTTCAAGATTTTCACCATGGCTTGTCACACCAATGGTGAGACATAGATACAGTTTGAACAGAGAAGATTCCATGCATCCTCAAAGCTGCTGAAACACATATCCCAGAGACCTGGCACATGTCAATGAAACTTTGCATCTCTACTTCCCAATGGTGAGCTAAATCCGATTACTCAAGCTCAGAACATAAAGGGCTTCCAGCAAGTACTTCTAAGTATTTCCTTTGGCTTACACCTACCTTCTTATAAAATTAGGGGCTTCCTTGTGGGTAACCAACAAGAGTAAACATTCACCAACCCACAGGTAAATTCCTAAGCCAATCCCAAACAGACAAGAGAAAATGAGAAGACAATTCCATTACTACAGTTAAAATAATGTGAGAGCAAACCAACTGAATGTTTTTACTTTTCTGAATCTAGAAGCATAACTTTTTTTTAAATATTGCCTTATCAAAAGGGCATTTAACTAATGGGCTCCTTTTCCAATTACTATCACCCTGTCACTGACCTTGGGGACCAAATATAACACAGTTAGACAAACTCTGTCTGCAGGGCATATATCCTCATGCTACAGTTCCCCAACCAGTTGACACTTTTGAAAAAGGTCTAAATTCCCTGATAAAGAACATCTATCCTTCTCTCACGGCCCATTCAGCTTCATTTTGCTCAGACAGTGACAGGCAGTTTTGTGCACTAGAGACTGATCCCTTGTAAGCTCTGAATCACAGGGCTGTCTAAACTTGTTTTCCTGCTGACATTATCCCAGGCAAAACTTCTCCATAAAGCAATAATGTCATGCCAGAGTAACTCAACAATTAGGGAAACACAGCATGACCTCATAAACAACCAACATGACAGATAGCTAGGGAAGAGTAAAGAGAGCAAAGTAAATTTAATTCCTCTTTTCCATACTAATCTGTGAAAGACAGAAACATGTCAGCTGCTTCATGTAAACCTGCTACAGTTTGAATCTTCTGAAGAGCAATCATTAAAACAGAAGTCAAAAGGATAACTTAGAGGATTTTAAGGACAAAGCAAAGGCAAACAACATATTTTCATCAAAACAATCTAACAGTAACTTACAATTATTTCAACTCAGAACATCTTTCTCTCTGGAGACCTGCACATATTGCAACTGGGTAACAGTAATTTTCTATTATAACTAAGAACTAGTAAACACAGCCTGTAATTCATAAGACATTATACTGCATTTATTATTGCTAGCTTATGTGATAAAGCTAATCCGCAGACCCACAAAGGAGCTCAGAGACACAAAGGCAGGAATGGGAGCCCAAATAATGCCCTGCCCAAGCTGCTCCCAGGCCCATCCCAGGAGCCATCAGCCCATCAAAGGTCCATCTCCACAAGCCCACTGGAACACAGTGATACACAAGTGCATGTGGGAACCCAAACCCAGAACTCCCAAAAGAACAAACACCTTGTCTGGGCCCCTCCCAGTGCTGTCCCAGCAAAGCCTGAGCCCTATTGTTCAGGTGTGAGAGTCGGTCCGCGACATCAGGCATGAAAGCCATGACCATGAGTCAATGGTCCAGCTCTACAAATCACCTTTCAGACTGAGAATGTTGCTGCCCAGGGGACACACTGTAGGATGCAGGGGAAAAGCAGCTCAGGGTCACAGGACTTATTATGGGATTGTCGCAAACCGAGATGGGAAACTGCGACTCACAGGGATGTTCAGGGGAGGAACCAAAGTTGGGAAAAAGGAGAAATTTAGCTTATTTGGGAAGGAACAAGAGTGAGAAAACAGCGGCGAAAGAGGATAGAAAGACCAGGTCACATGTAAATAGTCAGATGGTCAAGACATTAATCTGGCCATGTCCTGTGCCTGATCAGAGAAGCCTGTCCTGTCATCATATTGAACTGCTTTCATAGAATCATAGAATCATAGAATCCTAGGGGTTGGAAGGGACCTCGAAAGATCATCTAGTCCAACCCCCCCTGCCAGAGCAGGGTCACCTAGAGCACATCACATAGGAACGCATCCAGGCGGGTTTTGAATGTCTCCAGTGAAGGAGACTCCACAACCTCCCTGGGCAGCCTGTTCCAGTGCTCTGTCACTCTCACAGTAAAGAAGTTTTTTCTGATATTCACCTTGAACCTCCTATGCTCCAATTTACACCCATTACCCCTTGTCCTATCACTGGTCATCACTGAGAAGAGCCTAACTCCATCTCCCTGACACTCACCCCTTACATATTTGTAAACATGGATGAGGTCACCCCTCAGCCTCCTTTTTTCCAAGCTAAAGAGACCCAGCTCCCTCAGCCTTTCCTCATAAGGGAGATGTTCCACTCCCTTAATCATCTCTGTGGCTCTGCGCTGGACTCTTTCAAGCAGATCCCTGTCCTTCTTGAACTGAGGGGCCCAGAACTGGACACAATAATCCAGATGCGGCCTCACCAATGCAGAATAGAGGGGGAGGAGAACCTCTCTTGACCTACTAACCACACCCTTTCTAATGCACCCCAGGATGCCATTGGCCTTCTTGGCCACAAGGGCACATTGCTGGCTCATGGTCATCCTCCTGTCTACCAGGACCCCCAGGTCTCTTTCACCTACACTACTCTCCAGCAGGTCAGCCCCCAACCTATACTGGGACATCGTGTTGTTCTTCCCCAAATGCAAAACTCTACACTTCCCCTTGTTGAATTTCATCATGTTTCTCCCCGCCCAACTCTCCAGCCTGTCTAAGTCTCTCTGAATGGCAGCACAGCCTTCTGGTGTGTCAGCCACTCCTCCCAGCTTAGTGTCATCAGCAAACTTGCTGAGGGTACATTCTATACCCTCATCCAGGTCGTTGATGAAGATGTTGAACAACATCGGTCCCAGTACCGACCCCTGAGGGACTCCACTAGTCACACACTTCCAACCAGATTCTGCCCCATTGACTACAACTCTCTGACTCCTTCCCATCAACCAGTTCCTGATCCACCTCACTACCTGATCACCAAACCCATACCTGATCAACTTATCTACAAGGATGCTGTGGGAGACGGTGTCAAATGCCTTACTGAAATCAAGATAAACCACATCTACCGCTCTACCATCATCTATCCACCTAGTAATCTCCTCATAGAAGGCTATGAGGTTAGTCAAATATGATTTACCCTTGATAAAACCATGCTGACTGCTCTTGATGACCCCCATGTCCTTGATATGCCTAGAGATAGAGATAAGAACAAGTTGTTCCATCACCTTTCCAGGGATGGAGGTGAGGCTGACCGGTCTATAGTTACCCGGGTCCTCCTTCTTGCCCTTCTTGTAGACTGGTGTGACATTTGCTGTCCTCCAGTCCTCAGGCACCTCTCCTGTTACCCATGACTTACCGAAGATGATGGAGAGTGGCCTAGCAATGACCTCCGCCAGCTCCCTCAGCACCCTTGGATGCATTCCATCTGGACCCATCGATTTATGGATGTCCAGATTACTCAACTGATCCCTAACCCAATCCTCATCTGCTATGTCAAACTCCTCATCTATCTTGACTACTTCTGGGGCTATATGAGTCTGGAGCTCATGGGGAAATCCTGCAGGAGTAAAGACAGAGGCAAAGAAGGCGTTCAGCACCTCTGCCTTCTTTAGATCCTCTGTCACCAGGGCTCCCACCTCATTCAACAGTGGGCCAATATTGCCTCTAGTGTTAGCTTTGTTAGCTATGTATTTGAAAAAGCCCTTTCTATTATCCTTAACCTGACTTGCAAGGTTAAGTTCCAAGGAGGCCTTAGCTTTCCTAATTGCCTCCCTACATCCTCTGACAACAGTCCTATATTCCTCCCAAGTGACCAGCCCCTCCTTCCATGATCTGTAGATTTTCCTTTTCCACTTAAGTTTGCCCAGCAGTTCCTTTTTTAACCATGCTGGTCTCCTAGCTCCCTTACTAGATTTCCTAACCATTGGGATGCTCTGCTCCTGTGCTTGCAAGAAGTGGTCCTTGAATGTTGACCAGCTATCTTGAGCCCCTTTATCTTCTAGCACCCTGTCCCATGGGATTTCCCTTAACAGTTGATTGAGGAGGCCAAAGTTTGCCCTGTGGAAGTCCAGGGTTCTGGTCCTACTAGGTATTCTGTTCCTTCCACACAGGATCCTGAACTCCACCATCTCGTGATCACTGCAGCCAAGGCTGCCACTGACCACCACTGCTTCAACAAGGCCCTCCTTGTTGGTTAGCACAAGATCCAGCAGCGCTCCTCTTCTAGTCGGCTTGTCCACCATTTGCATTAAGAAGTTATCATCAATGCACTGGAGGAACCTCCTAGACTGTGAAAGGCTGGCTGTGTGAGTCTTCCAGCAGATATCGGGGTAGTTAAAATCTCCCATGAGGACTAGGGACTGCAGTTGTGAGGCTACTTTCAGCTGCCTGTAGAAAGCCTCATCAACTTCCTCGCCTTGATCAGGAGGTCTGTAGTAGACCCCCACGACTGTATCACCCACACCAGCCTGCCCCTTAATTCTTACCCACAGACTTTCAACTTGCCCCTCATCAGCCCCTGCACAAAACTCAATACATTCTAGTTGCTCTCTCACATAAAGAGCAACTCCACCACCTCGCTTCCCCGCTCTATCTTTCCTAAAAAGCACATAACCATCCATGGCCACATTCCAGTCATGTGACCTGTCCCACCACGTCTCTGTTATTGCTACCAGATCATAACCCTTAGCCCGCACACTGACCTCTAACTCTTCCTGCTTATTCCCCATGCTGCGTGCATTAGCATACAGGCATTTCAGGAAACAAACAGAGCCCACTGGTGGGACTAAATCCTCCTTAGACCACCTGCTTTCAGGCCCTGGCACGTTCCTCTTGTTCTTGTCCCTAACAGACCCAGTTTTCTCCCCTTCCCCCTTCATATCTAGTTTAAAGCTCTCTCAGTGAGCCCTGCTAAGTCCTGCCCCAAAAGCCTCTTCCCCCTCTGGGACAGGTGCATCCCACCTGCCACCACCAGGCCAGGTGTCACATATAGCATCCCATGATCAAAAAAAACAAAACCCTGTCTTTGACACCAATCTCTTAGCCATTCATTGATCTGTAGACTCTTCCTATATACCTCCCCACCCATTCTTGCAGGAGGGATGGAGGCAAACACTACTTGCGCTCCAGACCCCCTAACTAGCCGTCCTAGGGCCCTGAAGTCACTCTTCATTGCCCTTACATTTCTTGTGATAATTTCATCACTGCCAACCTGAAAAATCAGCAGTGGATAGTAATCAGAGGAACCCACAAGATTAGGGAGTTTCCTTTTAACATCTCTAATCCGAGCCCCAGGGAGGCAACAGACCTCCCTGTGGGATGGGTCCGGTCGACAGATGGGCCCTTCTGTCCCCCTCAGAAGGGAGTCACCCACCACAATTACTCTCCTTTCCTTCTTGATTGAAGAAGTCCTAAGGACTCGGGGTGACTGACGAGTCCTAGGTGCTTCACTAGATAAGTCTACCCCTCCAACTTCATTTTCCTGTCCCTGAATTTCCAAGGCTTCATATCTGTTATTCAAGGGCAATTGGGAGGGTGGAAGGGGTTGGGAGGATTTTTTCTTGCCTTTCCGAGGTCAGACTTCCTTCCATTCCTTCATATCTCCTAAGTCCTCTCCATCTGTCTGGTGACAGGAGGGGAGGGGATCCGGCACTTTCTCAACCTCTTTGATCTGCCCCTGCCTCAGGGTATGACTCCACCAATCTATTTCACTCTCACAATCTCTAATGGCTCTCAGTCTTTCAACCTCCTCTGTCAGATTAACCACCTGCCTGAGGAGATCATTTACTTGCTCACACCACACACATGCGGTGTCACTGGTTCCCTCTGGTACCAGTGCCAGGCTCTACCTCCTTCCTGGGTGAGGAGAATCTATGGTGTGTGCACATACGTATACAGAGGTGTGAGTGCAGTGACTGGGGTTGAACCATTCATTGGAGAACTTGTATATCTGTGGTGCTAATGACTGGAGCAAATATGGGTATGCAAGTGAGCATGTGATCATTAACAAATAGCAACTTGGCTGAGCTGGTGAATAGGTGAAGTGACCTGGAAGCAAGGAGGCAAGCTCTGGGTGTGAGAGCACCTGTGTGTCTCTAGAGGCAAGAGCAGCCTGGGCTCAGCTGTGGAACCAGAGCAGTCCTAGACAGCTCAGGGCTGTGGTGGGTGGAAAGGTAGTCTGTGCACACATATGTACAAACATCCACAGTCTGTACCAGCAACTGTATATATGTAGCGTGTTCTCACCAAAGGACTTCCATCCTGTTTATCATGACCAGCAAGAGAGAGAAGCAGTATGTGATGACTGGTGCTCCGAGTGTCTGTCTGATCTGCATGGCTGACCATGGATATGTAATGTGTGCGCACCTGTGGGAATACATCATCTGCCTTAGGACTGGCTGAATTTGGGGACATGGAGCTGCAGCAGCCTCTCCTTACCTCTCAGGCTGTTGGATCCCACAGGAAATTTTTCTCTAACAGTGCTCAGTTGGTCTTTTTGGGATTACTACACACCTCATTAACTTCATGGTAAAAATTAGGGTGCTCTGCCATAGTCCATCCCATCTAAAAATCAGAAGGAAAATACTGAAAGTGTATTGTTGCACAGCATTTGTGTTTAAGTCCAAGGACTGTTAAATGACATGATCCTGCCACCAGGACGAACATGCTGCAGTCACTGGTCCTTGGAGAACTCTGAAAAAACAGTTTGGTACATGTCCTACTGAAGGTGTATGTTTGGCTGGTAGCATGCTGAGTTAATTTTGTTTTGCTCTTTCATCTCCTGTAGATCAGAGATGTCATTTAACAACAAAATAACCTACCCATCCACTCTAATACTTATAATACTAGAGTATAGACACCTTTTTTCAGTTAGTCGGAAGATCAATTAAAGCTCACTTTAAAGGTAGTAATTTCTAGAAAAATAAAGTTTTCATTATGCAATACAAAGACAAGTTTTCACTAGATCAAAAAAAATCTGAAAGCACAAGCAGCTTGGGAAAGTTTTTATATTATCTAGCATCCTAGACTACAGCAGTATTTACAGGAGGAAACCCATCCTAATGTGACTGCAAAGTAACAAGAAAAGGAAACAATACTATCCCAAAGTCAGGGATATATCCTAAGATTTTGTCCAGAGTGGAAAGGCAAAGCACTTCTTCTGTGAAGAGCCAATTAAATTTAAAATATCCATATGTGTACATAACGTCCCTAGCAAGATAATATGCAATGTCAGCTTGATTCCCTAGGTTTTGTGTATATGTTCTCATTTGAGAAAGCATAACAGCGGGTAGCTCAGTAGACAAGGGCTTAGAAGAACGACCTTCTAACTTGTAATTTGTTTTTTGTTTGGCAATTAAAGCCAAAAGTTGTCCATAATACAAGCAACCTTCTACTGTGTACATATACAATAGTATCTGGCATGAAGAAAGCGAGATGCTCATTGAGGCTTAAAAAACTTTACTGTAGTTCTAACAACACTAACAGACTTGAAGATCTGAAGTTTCAGCTACCTATTGCTACTTCCAACTCTTCTAATTTGATTTCTAAAATTATTTCAACCTCAGTGAAAATATTTAGATACTTTCAGGGGTAATTCTGCACCTTTCAAATTAAATAATATTTAGCAAATAAACTATACACTTTTCTACCTAAGAATCAAGGACTGAGCTAGTTTTTAAGTGTGAAGCTCTTTGCCATGCATCATAATGTAGACAGTGTTGAGAACAGATCTTATATTAGCTACTGAACAACATACTACAGACATTTTTTAATGCTGATATAGGTGATATACTGATATAGATGCTCATATCAGCAGAAATGCCAGACAATTACAGCTACAGGGAAGGAGAAAAGTACCCCTAGAAGTTTCTATTACCAGATACATGAGACCACAGACTTAAGGTCTAGAGCACCACCTAGGGCACCTTCCTTACCATCTCTGTTCAACACTAGGGAATAAGGAATTATATCTATAATAATAAAGTAGACCTGAGAATATTCTGAGACATTCAAGCTACTGTGAAGAAGTTATATGTGTCCTTTTTAATACTTTTATTTTTCATCTTTCACAACAGGATATTGATCAAAGACTGCTTATCTGGTACCTTAAAGTGGTCCCTGAAACTTTCTTGTTGCTGAATTGTGAACAAGAAGTGCTTAGAGAAACACCAGTGAGAAAGGCTTATAGCCTAGTGGATGGTTTGTTGGCTTGTTTTCTTCCCCTCACAACAGAGATAGTTCTGTTCCAGAACTCAGGAAACTTCCCAGGTACTGTTGTAAGCTACTATTGTAGACACCATTTTAGCTTTAAGCTAAACAGCAATGAACAGAGAACGACTAAGACAGTCTCCAGTTCCTTTCTAGGTTGCAGCAATAGCAGATGCTTCTTTGGGATGACTTTTAGGATGAAAAAAATACATAGCTGACTTCCAGATAGGGAACCTACAGGAAGAAAAATAGGATTCTTGCCCAGCTCTAGTGACTCCCAGATCCCAGGTGGTGAGAATTCAACACTTTGGGAAATTATGAGTATTTTCCTCACCCCTCACCCTTCCTGAAGGGTTCCTAGCACTTAACTATTAATAGATACATATACAGATGGATGGATGAAAGTGCCCTAACCAGAGATGAAATACAATACAGGTATCAAAAGTAGAACATGAGTCACAACAAGTCTAGCAATGAAGAAGAAAAATTATAACTAAAAAAATAACCCAAAATCTATAGATGCATAAGATAATGTCTGTATGCACAGAAGACTTTCTCATAGTCAGTGACACATTAATTAGCAATGCATTTCCCTGCTGCTATTGGACTATTTTAGAATGAAGTTCTGCCCTAAAAAGAATTTGCACACTATGTTATCAGTGAGCAGCAGCAGAGGCTGTTTAGACAGGAGACTCTGCTAAGTTCAAGGTATAAATTCCTGCTGATGCTGCTTCCAGTGTTACCTGGCATGACAATTTCCTATTTTTACAGTAGGCAATTACAGTCCAGTCCAGTGATTTTGAAACTTAGTTAACTGAATCTTGGCATTTACTGTAGTTAGTCATAACCCCTGCTGCCACTGTGCACCACTGGAAGGGGATTCATCCAATAAAACATTTATCTGAAACGTTTCATATGCACCGATAACACTGCCAAAAAAATAGTTCTTTTTTTTAATATGCAGTCCTTCAGAGACATGTTGAAGCACACAAGCTTCTCACCAGTTCTTTTCCCACTAGTTTTCTCTCAGTTAAATTCCTTGTTCTACTAAGCTTCTTTATATATTTTGATAGAGAAGCATTTGCTCTTTCTAAATTTTTCAAATAATTTTATCTGTATCTTGGCAGGAATGTATTGTGAGAAAAGCAGGAAAGAGAAAAATTTCTTTCCCTGGTAAAAAGTTTGTATATATGCTCTAATAAATGATGCCATAATCATCCCTTTTCCATGCTAACCAAACACACTTTCAGTAGCAAACATCATTGTGGACAGAGCTTTTAGTAGGGCCTGTTGCAATATGGCAACGGATAATGGTTTTAAACTGAAACAGGGTAGATTTAGATTAGATATAAGGAAGAAATTTTTTAAGGGGAGGGTGATGAAACACTGGAACAGGTTGCTGCGAGAGGTGATAGATGCCCCATCACTGGAAATATTCAAGATCAGGTTGTATGGGCCTCTGAGCAACATGATCTAATTGAACATATTCACTGCAAGGGGGGAGGTTGGACTGATGACCTTTAAAGGTCCCTTCCGACCCAAACCATTCCATAATTCTATGACTTTCAATATCATAACCTGATTTGAGCAGTTTCCCATTATTTCACTTCCATTAAGAAACTTGTCATCCCTTAAAAAGTACATGCATCTAAAAATCACCATTTATGAAGAGCAGAAGGCAATACTATATTCAACTGAAAAAAGTCCAGTTTCCTGTTTTTGCTTAAACCCAAAGTTTACTTAATTAATGCTGCTAGGGTCCTGCAATTGATATGAAGCTAGTATAAGTCTCTGTATATCTCAAATACGCTCCAGGACAAAGTTGTTATGTTGTCTTCATTTGCCACACTGGGGGACCTCTCTATATCCAATCTTTGGCATATAGATCCATCTCACACTTCCTAAGCATTTCAGAAACCATTACAAGTTTATTTTAAGTAGTTTAGAAACTGAGATTCACAAAAGCTAAATGACTTACCCAGGACCACTTGGGAAATTTGTAGCAGAACAAGGAATTGAATCTAGGTGCTTAACCTCGGGTCTCAGCTAATACATTAAGTAATGAATATTAATGAAGTATTCAAGATCCCAAATGGTACAAGTTTAAACGAATTACCTATTTTGAAAAAATCTGATTTTGGGGTGTTTTTAATAATGAGAACTTATATTTTAACAAAAGTGGGTAAAAAAGTTAACATCTCACTACAAACAGGAGCTCTTTACTGGGTCTGAAGTCTAAGGTTTTCCACAATAAGCAAGGATGCTAGAAGTATTGGGAGGTCCTTCACTCTGGTCACTCTATAGCATAATGCTCTGATGACTTCAAACACACTAATTATTGCTGAACTTTAGAGTAGGCTTAAGAGAAAAGTGTCAATGTAAACATTTGCGTGCTTTAATCTTTCCCTGTTGAATTTTTCCACAAGCCTAGCTCACATTTCCAAGCTTTATATGAGAACCAATGTCTCATACTTTTATCACACCAGAGAATGCAGACTTGCAGTACACAGTAGAAGAATAAGTAGGTTGAAAAGAGCACCATGATTTATTACACAAAAATCATTATTGCAGTAAGAGAGAAAAATATATTAAAGGTTAGAAAAAGAATCTAGAATCCAGAGCAGGAATTTTGCTGTTTCTGTGAGAAAAAGGTATTTATAAGGATTACAATTTAAGAATATATTTTGCCTCTACAGAGATAATAGTTTTCCAGACATGTTATTGACAACATATGCAGACTCTATGCTCCTGTACTTTTTTAATACACTTTTATATCTTTGTGCAACATTTAAAACTAAAGCTTTATATGAGGATTTAAAAATCTACTTATGGATACTCTGCAACAGAAGATTGTAAAAGCATACTTTGTATTAACAGCATACTCCCCAAAGCCCTAAAAGGTAACAAATACAAGCTGCTACAACCACCTTTGAACCAGAATTAAGGCCACTACAATTTCAGTATCTCTTGTGACACAGAGTATCAAGGAAAAATAACAGCTATGAGAGAAGGTCTCACTGCTCAACTGGAGCCTTTGTAAGTTACAAACTAATCAGAATAATTCCCAGACAACATGCTGTGATACTTGCATTGTCAGCTAGTTATTATGATTTATTGGAAAAGTGGGACACTGATAGCAGTACAACGGCATCACACTGTGATAGCTGTATTAATCTCATTAGACAGCTTTTTCAACTCAAACTTTGCACAGCCATTGTTTTCCTTTTCTCAAAGCACACAGGGCAAATGAAAAAAAAAAAATCCCAGGTGTCAGAGCTTTGTGTAGTCTCTGCTTTTTGAGTTTTCTTCCTCTTTTTTCTGTTTTTTTTTTGTTTTTTTTTTTTTTAAAGGAGTGCTTCAGCAAAACCACCACCTAAGTACAGCCCTAGAAGCAGTCACAATAGTGAAATCATTAATAAAGTTGAGTATTAGCTATTTTTCCCATCGCTACTTTGACACTCTCTAACCTCCATCAATGCATCAGAGCACTTATTTTGACTCAACATAACGGTAACTGTTCATGTCTCACCATCTCTTTAGGTTTTCATTCATGAAAAACATGATCCATCTTTGAAAGGCTAAACTCTATTTATCTCATCATCACAAAATAAGGGTGTCCTTTACAGGCATTCAAGTAGTCTGGTATGATACCAGATACTAGTTTTTTTACTAGATTCTACTAGAAGAATTCTACAATAACAATCAGCAGCTGGGAAGCTAATATTGTATTCACAAAATAACCATTTCTATGGCAGTAGTACCTGCAGACCCTTATTCATGTTCAGGGTTTTGCTTACAACACTCACTGAAGAGTCATAAAAAGGTCTTTCACCAAGAAAACATAAAAATTACAGAGCTTTTGGAAAATACTTTGAAATTGAGGTTTGTTGGGTTTTTTGTATATAACTGTCATAACTATTATATTCCGTGTCTCTGAAAACACATTCATAGAAATGTAAACAACACAGAGTACAGAACTGGTCGCAGGCAAGCTTTGGAAGTTTGAGCAGCAGTCTGCTCCTGGGCATAGTCCTGGAAGCTGCTTCCATTTCAAATCCTATGGACCAGGATCCAGAAAGAATGCTGAAGCAAATGAGATAAACCTCTTTCCCCTTTCCTTCCCTCTACAATGAACAAGGCATTGATGACATACAGATTGGTGTTTTGCTTATCCCTGTGCAATCACTATGCCACTGGATATCAACAAATACCATCAGAAATAGGTGCTAACAGATGACATTTGTACTCTTTCACTGTAAGGATGTAACCAAGCATTTAGGCAATATGTAAACTGAGGCTTGCAACAGCAACTCCAAAAAACTTAATCCATTAAATACTTAATGGTGTAAATGTAACTTGGCTGAAAAAGTCTGAATTTAAATTACCAATTAAGTTCTGACAACAATGGTTTGCCCCTAAGTTGCTGTTTGTGACTCGAATATATGGATAGTAGCATCTACAGGCTTCACACCTTCTGCATTTTACTGTGTGAAGAAAGTGCCACAAAGAGCTAAGTCCTCAGGAAGGGAAGGAGTTGGCTATCTAGTGATTGCTTTTTGGGCTTTTAATGAACAGTGCTAGCAGTCAATCACAGCTGTACCAGCATGATTGCAGAGACCAGTACTAAATAAAAAAGAAAAGTTGTGGTCATAACAGCGGATGTTCATCAGGGACAAGGCTACAATTAATGCCTGGGATAGTGTAAGATGCTATACTTTGCTTCACACATACATACAGCTTTTCCTTGTGGGAATGGGATGCCACTCCTTCCATTCATAAGTATGCAAACATTATAGACTTGAAAAGTATTTCCATTTGAGAAAAAATAAATACATTTTAAAGAAATTAAAAATGGCCACATCACTTCAGAACCTGCAGTTTTAAAGGCATGTTTATGCACTGTGGCAGTAGATAAGCATTTGGTGTCGGGTGTTGCTTTTCATTTTTTGGAGAAAGCCAGCTGCAGCTTTTAGATCACTCTCTAGAAAAAAACAGCTTTTAAATAAAAGTATAAAGGTTCCCTGAAAAAGAAAATGCAAATTGTACCTTGCTGTAATCCTATCTCTAACCACATCCAGAGCCCCCATTTGTTTCTGTGCATCAGCAGCAAAAAGCACATGTTCTCCATTCACTCCATTTGGGATGAACACTTAAAAAAAGACTTCAGAATACAGCAGACTCCAGATGTTTCAGATTGCTGTGTGGGCACAGACTGAAGCTATTCAGTTTCACAGCAAGTAAGTAACATTCAGTAAATTACCTTGCCAGGACATCCAAGTAGCAGAGATTACTGCTTTTCTTCCATAATCATAAGATGATTGAAAAGCACTGTCCTCATTAAAACCTCTTACAAAGGATCACTATTATCCAACTCTTCATTTACTCATGAAGCTAGGTGCAAGTTTTTACTTCTCTAATTTCAATTTGATACAAAGCTCTTTAGCCCTATAATGTTTCAGAAAGAAAAAGGGCTTTGTTACCTACTGAGTAAAAATACTGTTTTCATTGAAGAGACCTTGAATTTAAAGCTGCGCAATTGCAATGTGATTTGTTTTTAAAACAGACCAACAATTCATAAAATAATATGACCAAAACAAACCAAGATTAAAAAATCTCATAAGGGGCAGAAGGTGGGCACAGCAACCCAAATCCTCCTCTTCGTTTGCTTGTAGCTGGTAGAAGTGGTGTCAGAAAGCAGTAGTACAGGTGAAGAGTTCAACTGCTTTCTCCCTCGCTAAAGTAAAAGCTCTTCCACATAATATAAAGATAACAAAATCTCTGAAAGAATCATAGAATCGTTTAGGTTGGAAAAGACCCTTCAGATCATCGAGTAGAACCGTAAAGCTACCACTGCCAAGTCCACCACTAAACCATTTTCCCTACCAGAAAAATATATTAAGATACTCGACCCCGTTTACACAAAGTACAAGAGATAAAAAAACCAACATAACCTGGTGTATTGGTGCTGCCAGCAGGGATACCGGGTGGCTGCCGGGGCGGCCCCTGTGAGGAGCGGCCGGGGCTGCCCCGCGCCGGACACAGCCGGTTCCAGGCGGCTCCAACGGCCCCAGCGCAGGGCACAGCTGAGCCCCTCAGCCACGGGCGGGCGCCTCGGGGAAACCTGTGTCAGAAAGGGCAAAACGCTGCCCGGCAGCCGAGAGGACAGCAGGAGGTGGGGAGGAGGGGCTGCAGGCGCTCCAGCAGAGATGCCCCTCCGGCCCCAGGAGGGACCCCGGTAGGGCAGGTGTTTCCCTCCAGCCCCTAGGAAGGCCCTAAGCGGAAGCAGGAAAAGTGTGAGGTGGAAGGAATAGTAGAGAGATGGTGCGGACTGACCACAATCTCGCGCTCTCCCCCAGCGCCACCCGGGGAGGAGTAGAAGAGACTGGAATAAAGTGAAGTACAGGAAAGAGTAGGGGAGAAGTGTTGGTTTAAAATTTGTTTCTTACAACTCAAATCTGTTTTAATTGTCAACACATGACTTTTCTCGGAGTCAAGTCTCTCTTGCCCATGATGGTAAATGGTAAGGGATTCCCTCCACCTCAGCCCACAAGCTTTTCTTACTGTTTCCTTCCAGATGGGGCACGAGTGAGCAGCTGGGTGAGCATCTGACAGCCAGTTATTATCTACCCACTACAAGAGGATACTCAGATGTGGATTGTCATTACAATCCAATACAATTCTTTTTTTTTTCCCTCCAGAATCATAGGACAGAGTAAGTATTTTCTGATTCAGCATCATGCCTTGGGCATAGCCAGGAACCCTAAAATTCAAGAGCTCTGGTCCACATACAGGTAATCTGCATAGATTATTTGCCTTTTGGTTGCAGTTAATTTCCTTCACAGTATTCCGGTACTTAATAGTAAAATGATGTTAGTATGTTTACCTGTATATATGAATATCAGATTAAATATGACTGAGACAAAACATAAGATCTTAAACAAAACCATTAAGTTAAAAGATAGTTAATTCCAGCATAAGACTGTGTATGATATAGATGTGTTAACATTTCAATTGCAAGTGCCAGTGAAAAGATACTTGTGATAGAGCCTTGTGAACCACTTCAGTTGAAACAAAGCTGACATACTAACTCTACCAAAACACATGCCCATTTGGTGATTTTTTTTTTTAATATTGCTTCATTACTAATTTGCCAGAATTACTTTGCAAATAAAATTTTAATAAGCAGCTAGTGTGGAAGTGCTTTAAAGTCAATGTGAAATAACTTTGTCTGCTATGCACATCTATGACTAAAGTTGTTAAGTAAATCAGGTAATTTACATTGCTTTTGTATTAAAATGTTAAAATTTTGGCCTTGCACTTGGTTGCCTTCCATTTCATCTTTATTTGACTGTGTACACATTGTGTTCAGTTTTCCTAATAGATGCATACTCTAAATGAACAATTATCTATAAAGTGCAAAAAACAGACAAGAGAACTTACTGAAGACAGTTATTTTCAACAGCTTTTCCAGAGTGTAGACTGACTCTTTCCACAATAGAACACTAAGTCTTCTGTTGTGAATTTCAAATACTGGACAATAAGCCTGCTTTGCTTAAGTATCTCCTCTGGATGCAGATGCTAGTCATCAGATGACTAGTTTAAAACCAATTATTTGACATCAAACAAAAAAGTTCGATGTACAGGAATAGAGGGTTAAGGATTGGGCAATACTCAGGGAAAGGCTGAGATCAAACATAAAAAATAAAAGGGTTCTGAAAAGAGATCTGCAGATAGTCCTTATAGAAACACTTAAACTGCTGGTGAATAGTGGGAAAAATAATAATGCAGTACCTATTTTTAAATATGCTGCTAAAAAAGAACCTAGAATTTGCAGCCTGGTGAGATTTGACTCATTACTAAGTAAACTAATAGAGAATCTAATTAAAGATAGGATGGCAGAACATTTGGATAAATACAACTTGATAGGCTCAAGCCAGCATGGCTCCAGTAAGGGGAGAAAGGGGGTGGGGGAAAGAAATCTCACTCCTTTACCCAATAGAGTTATTCTTCGCAAACACATGTAAACAGGGGAGAGGGAGTAGGTGAAGGCTGTCTTAATTAACTTCAGTTTTCAAAAATAATGTAATTAGATCTTTCCTAAAGGAGTATTAATTTTTTTAATTACAGATAAGGATATTAATTATTTAGCTTTATATCACCAGCTGTGTACTGGGTAGTTTTCTAAGGGGCAAATATCTTGATTTAGAAACTAATTAAGCAATCGGAAATGAAGTGTAAAAGTTATTCCTCGAAACAACCACCGATATTTTAAAGTAGAAAAATCTCATGGGCATATGCAGTTAATGATTTGGAAAAGGAAATAGCTAGCAAATGGATGACATTTGCCAGTGACACCACACAGTTTGTTATAAAACATAGTGATCTGAGAGAAGCCCAAGATGGAATCACATGCTTATACCCAGGGAACAAACAAGATGGTGACAAGTAAAATCTAACTTGTCTATTACAAAGTGTGAAGATGTGTCCAGTGAAGAGAGGATTAAAACCCCTCTGACTTATTCTTTAATTCTTCACAAAAAGCTTTTTTAATTTATTTTTTTAAAAGTGAGACTTGGGAATTCACCATAGGAAACTTGATGAGGTTAGTTGTTGGATATTAGAAATGCAAACAGAATACTTAGGTAGGTTGAGAAGGTTGGTTCTACACAGAAAGAACCTAGAAGAAATAGGCAAACGGAAGTAAAATAAAGTGTCAGAACAACCACCTGATATTTTCAAAATCATAAATGAAACTTAAAATAACCATTCTTATTGAACATATGGAAAGTATGGAAACTAGGCACCCAAATAACAGCTTAGCAGTCACCACCTTCATATTTCATCTATTCCACATAATCACTGGAATTTATTCTCTCAACTCTCCTCCTTCCTATACTGACATCTACGTGATTTTTGAACACTGCCAGAAACACAGCATATTGGAGGACACAGCAGAGTAGTTTACCATTGCTAGCTCCGGCAGTTTGCCAAACTTTAATCTAGCTCAGATGTGTCTAAACTACATTATTATGACCATAGGAGGACAGAGAAGAGGTCTGGATGAAAGAGAAAGCCATTTGTTCATCTTGAAAGGTTCCTTTCCCAGGAATAATAAACATTTTAACTCACATCTGGCTACATTTTAAACCTAAAGCTTGCACCCAGTGAAGCAGGAACAAAGAGTATTCTTCCAAAATTTCCGTAGAAATTGGTGAGGTAAAAAAAGGAGGAAAAAACTATGGGTGAAGGCTCAAAATTATCTGGAAATGTTGCCACTGTCAACCAAGTAGTTTTAGTATTAGAGTGATTCCTCTCCTTTACATCCACCAAAGAAAGCAGCAGAGACTCTGCCTGAGGAGTTTTTAAGGATAATGAAGGAACAGTAAGGGTAACCCTTCAAAAGAGCCACAAGGCTAACCAAATTTGGAGAAATAACCAGCCAACAAGTAGAAACATCAGCTAAGGCTAGGCAGAATATCCTTACAGTCAGAGGAACATGGAGGGGACCACAAACATGTTCAACAGATAATGATTCCCAGTATCTCCCAGCAAAGGCAGGTGACACCTTGCAGACAGGTTGGCAGCACTGAGCAGCCACCAGCCCAGAGGGTCAGGATTTGCTCTGGTACCTTGCTGCACTTGAGCAGTAGGTGTGAGCTCCTGAACCATGCTATTTGAATGTTTGCATGCACAGCACTCAATGGAATGATGCTTTCCTTACGGACCTCAGCAAGATACCCTTTTGCAATTAATAGGCTGACACTCCCCAACATCTTGTCAAGTCACAGGAGTTCCTACTCAAACTCTCCCCAGCTCTGGCCCAGAACCTCCCAGGGAGCTTAAAGAAGAGGAAGGGCGGTGGAATCTGCTCCTATTCTCAGATCCCTGGGTAGCATCTCTCTGGATAGCTTTGGGATCACATGATATTGCTGGGGAAGCTCTGCTTATTTCCCTTTCAGTTTACTCCAAGTTTCTGGTATTTTGAGACTCACCTCCAACCTTCTTTGTCCCTCAATTTTTTAGTTTTTTTTTTTTTTTTTTTCTTTAATCTATTGAAAAGGAAGATATCTGATTGAAGGTGGTAGAGGATCTAGCCACCTGGAAAGCCAGAAGAGCACTAGCCACAAACAAACACATAAGGATGAGCAAGTACAGGGCAAGTAAATAGTGAAAATCTAAGAAATAAGAGAAAGAACCTGGCATATTTAACTCCTAAGAAGGACTTCCTCTACAAAGCACATCAGAATCATGATGAGATGAAGATGATAAAACAGGGTAAAAAAGTTCCCATGAAAGCTAAAAACAGCTAATGCTGGAAACGGTACAATTCTTTATGTTCAAACAAGGTTGGAACTGAATTGAGATTAAACAAGCTATCTGTGTCAACAATTAGCATAAAGAACACATAAATATTCAATACCAAAACAGAACAATTAGGGAATTGGGCCTTCAACTGCCTGAAGGTTGTCAAGGAGTTCCCTAATATTCACAGATCTACTTTTCCCTGTATGTTTGTGCCTCTGGGCAGAGCATATTGGTTTTTGGATGCCTTCAGCAAGTACTGGAGGTTTTTAGGTCTGTTTGTTTCAGTTCCCCTACCTTAGTAACCTCGTTTAGAGTTTTGGTTTGTTTTTTTTCATAAAAAGCCTTGGACACATTATTTTCTGTCTCTCCCCTGACCCCCAATTTTACTCCCAGTTTGTCTTCTGCAATATTTGTTTCTTGCATTTCTCTAATCTCAGCAGGAATTTTTCACGTTCTTTCCCTAGCAGGATGCATCTGCTCTGACCAAGGAACCAAGCAGATATACCAAAGAGTACTGTGTGCTCAAGAAAATAGACATGGAAACATGGATCAAAAACAGCCCAAAGGAGAAGGACTTAGGGGAGATGGTAGACAAGGAGCACAACATGAGCCAGCAGTGTACGCTTGCAGCCCAGAAAGCCAACCGTGTCCTGGGCTGCATCAAAAGAAGCATGGCCAGCAGGTCAAGGGAGGCAATTCTCTCCCTTTACTTGGCTCTTGTGAGACCCCACCTGGAGGACTGTGTCCAATTCTGGAGCCCCCAATCTAAGAAGGACATGGAGCTCATGGAGAAAGTCCAGAGAAGGGCCATGAAGATGATTTAAGGACTGGAGCACCTCTCCTATTAGGACAGGCTGAGAAAGTTGAGGCTGCTCAGGATGGAGAAGAGAAGGCTCTGGGGGGACGTTATAGCTGCCTTCCAGTATCTGAAGGGGACCTACAGGAAAGCTGGGAAGGGACTTTTTACAAGGGCTGGTAGTGAGAGGACAAGGGGTAATGGATCAAAGCTGAAAGAGGGGAGATTTAGGTTAGACATCAGGAGGAAATTCTTTAGTGTGATGGTGGTAAGACACTAGAACAGTTTGCCCAGGGAAGTTGTGGAAGCCCCATCCCTGGAAACGTTCAAGGCCAGGCTGGATGGGGTTCTGAGCAACCTGATCTAGTGGGAGGTGTCCCTGCCCATGCAGGGGAGTTGGAACTAGATGATCTTTAAGGTCCTGTGACATTCCGATGTATAGTGCTTGTCTCAAACAATCCAAGAGATAAAGCAGTGTACTTTGGCACTCAGGATGTCCGATGTTTGTCCTGAGACATCTGAGAGGTAAACAGGACTTGCTGCTGGACTAAAGAGATGTCTCAGCAACCCACCAATCCATTTTACTCCCCTGTGGTGTGAGACATGCTGAGATGGAAGACAAAGGAACTCTACAGCTGGTGCTGGAGCAGAATATCCAGCGATAACCAGGCCTTGAGATTTCATGAAAACCACCAATTTAGCAGAAAAAGATAGAGTGCCAGTCTCAAGTCACCTTCTAGGACCGAACCTCTACTGCAGTAAACTAATCCTGTGGTGCCGAGTTGTCTCAACCTCCTGTTTACTGTTGATCAGTGGCTTATCTGATTAATTAGCCAAACAAAGACTATCTGCAGGACCTAGTCCTGGCACCATACCCCCCTCCCCCTCCTGTCTCTGAGGCATGAGAAGACAGAGGACAGGGAAAAACGGGTGGGGAGAGGGCAAGAACTGTATAAGATTTGGGACACTATGGGTGCAGGGAAGCTCTTCGCCACTGCAGCACTTCCCCACTGACAACGTCGCTGGGCCTCGGTGGTAACTATTATCTTGCTAATCTCCGCAATTCTGCTTTCTCCTTTCTTTTCTGTCTTTGTTTTCCTCCCTGTCCTATCCGCTCTAGGGACTTTGCTGTGTAACTCCAATAAAGTTCAGTGTGCACGTGACATCTGAGCTCGTTTGTGTCTTAATTTCACCACTTGGGATCACCTTTAAACCTTTTCACAGGTCCTGCCAGACAAACAGGTGCAGCTGTTGTGTGGCTCCTACCAGGAGAGGGAAGGCAGAGTCCAGCCGCCCCAGCCTCCCACTGTGGTGAGGAGTGTTAGAAAGCAAGGAGGTTCTGCCCCATCTCTCCTAAGACCACACACCAGCCCCAGTACCTGTTTGTGCACCTTTGTTTTGTCCTGGCGAGATGATAAAAAATTGCCACATATCTGAATATCGGATCGTGACACGTCCCTTCCAACCAAAACCATTCTATGATTCTGTGATCTCTTTATGAGATATGTTAACCTATAGTTTCTGAATCTTTTATGCTAGAGTTAGTGTCTTCATCTTGGTGTTTGATAGCTTTTGAAGAACTTACATTATGAATTTGTCTAATTGTTCCGTGCAGTTATACTTTGGTATGGTAACAGAACAGCAGCTCTACACATTGTCTTTGATGCAGTGCATTTTACTTCATATATGCAACTAGTTAAAGCTCACATCGAATGGAAGAAATATTCAAGTGTTTTTAATGGGACTGCAGATTCTGTGGAAAGCACGTCTGCAGTACTCCCTGGAGTGGAATACAGAATATTGAATGCAGTCATTCAGCAGCAACCATAAAGAAAAGCCTATAGCTGTAGCAGCAACTTACTCTGATTATGCAACATCACACAGTACAACAGTAGTTAAGGGTGTAGCTGATATAGTTACATACTGGTACACTGAAAATGTATAAGCATCAGCAGGATTTAATGTGTCCTGTTTGGGAAGTGTTACAATTCTATTGCAGCATGCTATGCATCAAAACCATCCCAAGGAATTAAATTACAGGTGAAACATGGAAAAAACCCCTGTTGTTCCCCCCTCCCCCTTGCATTTATCTGATATATATTCTATTAAAAAATTAAATAATCTGAAAGCATTAAGAAGCCCAGATAAAACACATACTACCTTCTAAGGCTGTAGTGTTATACAAAAGTTGAGACAGACAATAAAAACTTTGAACAACTGAATTTTCTGGAAATGGAAGACAGACACTGTGTATTTTAGCTCAGACAAGCCTGTGAAAAATTATGTATTGTCTAAACTTATAGGTTCCTGTAATGTTAAAAGTGCAGCAGATTAATGTTGGAGCATGTATTGGAATTGCACTAAAGGTGCTCTGGAGAGCCTTTTAATGGCTCTCCTGGAACAGACAGGTCTTGAACATAAAAGTCAATCAGCAGGAAATGCCATAAAGCTTACAGATAATGAAGATAGATAGATGTTATCTCAAATGTAGGTTAGCCAGCTAGGTGGCGAGATTAATTAATACTTAATGACTCACATACTTGTCTGTGACTCCCTCTGCATTTGCAAAACATTTGAAAGCATGACTTGGTACCTATTTAAAGCTACATTCCTAGGTTCCACAAAACACAAAGCAACACTGTACTTATCCTCTGGAATTTTTTTCTTTTACATAGAAACGGAGTGTGTATTTCATCCTCAAGTGAAAACTCAGGATATCTAATGAAATCATGTCTCTTATCCTTCCTAATTACACTTCAACAATTATTCTTTTACAGCTATTACTCAGTGTCACGGTTTGACTCCGGATCAGCAAATAAACCAGAGACAACCCTCAGCAGGGATGGAATATAGTAAAGATTAACCAAACACTTATGCATTTTTGTTTATGGGCAATTCTAAAGCTTGGTTTCTATCACATACTAATTTAGCTTTCTGTATCAAAGCCCGGCTGACTATATAATTGGATCAGACACTCCAAGTATAATAGATATTAAGTAACAAAACTAAATCCTAGCATAAGCGCTTAAAAAATGTATTGGGCACAAATTGGGCACACAAAGAAATTCTTGTGCTGCTAATTATTAATAATTACCCAGAAATGATGTTCCTTTTCAAAGACAAAGAAAAGAAAAAAAAGGAAGGGGCAGAGTAGGGAGGAAAAAAACACAATGATCAGAAGAAACCCAGTCATATTTGACAACATCTGCCTCGACAATTGTTTGGAAACAAAGAAAACTATCATTGTAGATCCTTTCTAGTAGTTAAGAATACTTGTTTAAAGTATTCATGTACTTGCCACTAACTTTCTCTTCTTCTCAAAAACCAGAAAGAGAGCTTTATATCTTTTTACATAGCTTTAGGATCTCATACATTTCATATATGTTAACTTAATTTTTATTTTAGAAATACGGTAGGTTACATTTTTTAGATTTTGTTTTGCTACAAATGCTTATCTACAGCTCAAGTCTTCAACTGGGAAAAAAATCCAGTACAGTCAAAGATTCTTTCATAGGAGCAGAGCTTAATACCCTGCAAGACTAAGCTGTCATTAATTAATGGTATTTAACACACTTGTGAGAGTGCCTGTTGTCTGCCAGTAGCCTTCCAGATCGATTTGGTTACATAACCAGCAACTGGACTGTGTTTTGTTTGTAACTGTATAACATGAAACAGAATTAACAACAGAAACAAATCATTAATTAACAAGAGATGCATGATTCCATCACAAAACAAAGTCATTTTAGTTTATTTAATTACTGTCCAAATTTTCAAGAAGTTTTTACTTAAAAACAGTATTTTTTTGACCTGAAGTTAAATTCTGACAGTTTTACAAGGGACAGCATGTGGATGAAAAAAACCTCCAAGCTGTGCCAGTTTTAGCTCAATACTCATTTATGAATTCAGTGATACCTGAACATGAGAGAAGCAATAAAAAATGAGAACAGAATAACTTGGCTGCATTTTTGTTAAAATAACGGAAATTAAATAGAAAATTTGAGAAAATAGCATATCCATATTATATGCAACATTATGACTTTAAATATTTTTTAAGAAAAAGAACAAAGATGGAAAAAACCCCAACATTTCAAAATATGACTGATTTTGGTATGTTCTTTTGGGTACTGAAGGCACGTCAGATGAACAAGTGTGAAATTACTTGAACTTACTACTGCATTCCTCACTCAGCATGACAAAATTTTAGAACACCAGTTTTTCTTTTTGAATCACCTTCTCAGAATCAAACAGTAAAGTTTAAGACTATACATGCAAAGGAAGGCTGAGTTTCCAGAAGGGACTGAAGTTTTTTCCAGGATATCCACTAGGCTGACATGAAAACGTTCCCCAGAATTAAGCCAGAAAAGATCAAGAAGTCAAGTGAATAATTCATGCATGCAAGAAGTTATTCTTAGGGATACAGTCACATAGCTACATGCTTGATTTTCAAAGTAGCATCCTATTAATGATGTCAAACTACTAACATTTTACAGATTTTCTCTGTCAAGAAAAGCCGTAGTAATCAACCTACTTAGGCATACGTTTCCTTTTGAAATTCATAGGATTTAATCACACACTTAAATGAATTACCATTCCTTCAAAATAAGAATTCCATTCAGGCTCTTTAGAAATAGAGAAATCAGTCTTTGTATTAAACCTTTGGTGTTTGATCAGTATTTTGTTAAAAGAAAAGGTTGTCGTTTGGGTTTCTTGTTTAAAGACAGCATATTAAAAAAAAAAAAAATCAAATATCAAACAACCACTTTAGGACTATATGTGGTGTACAGTCTCCATGAAAGGAATAAGACTAAGCAGATCTGAAGTCTAGAAAGCTACATTCAATCTTGCTAAAATTAAAAAAAAGAAGATAAATGGAAGCCCCTAAAATAATGCACCCATTAAAATTATAGTAATTATTCAAGGCCCACACCTATAACTTTTTCATCTGTATATACATAAGAATTAAATAAATGCACATATGAACCTGTTGCTCATAGTAAAACATCTCAACAGTTTTAATGCCATAAACACAACTAATAACTACTTCATATGAACCAAAATGCATATTTTTTTTAAATCCTCTTTGCCTTCAGCCAGAACCTTCAAGAATCATATTCTCAAGGAAATCCTTTCTAAGCTGTCCTGCAAACCTGCCAAACAAAACCAGCAACATTCAAGCTGCCAAGCTGCTCAGTAGTACTTTTTTGGCTGCTCTGAGATCGTTCTCCGGTAGGAAACCCTCACACCAAAACCTCAGTTGCACAGAAACCAAATGACCCCAACTTCTCCTAGCAGCCCAGCTGCTCATACTGCACAAGACAAAGGGCTCTAGGAGCAACTCCATGGAACTTACCTCCACCATCCCCACTCACCACAGAAACATTCAGCAACACCCTCAAACCACCCACCTGCCACTTCCTCATGTAGCTGTTTACCCTGTTAAAAGAACCAACAAGAAATAATTGCTTTTCTCTGACCTAGCACATCAGGTGTCTTGCTTCTAGTTCATTAGTCTCCATAGTGGAAGCTTTTTGCTACACTTACTCTACCTGATTTTCAGTAAAATGAAGGTAATAAAGAAGGAGTTACACTTTAAACTTTCTCTGGGATTATAGCTGAAAATACCCTCAGAAAATAGTCCATCTCGGTGAATGCTTTGGTATAGATTTGGGGGTGATTTTCACATGCTCCTGCACATAACTTGTCTCTTATTAATTTCTGTCATCTTTGTGCTGATGCAAAGCCACACCAAATAACTTTGGTTCCCAAGAAATAAATTTGATTGAATGAATTGGTTGGGTAATAGAAAGCATATAACAGCACCCTGCCCTGCTGTCTTAAAGTTTACAATATATAGGTGATGCTCACTGAATGGGAAGAAACAACATTTTACTCTGATCATTAGCAAATGAGCAGAAAGGCTGCTTCAGGTTATCATAAACTTGGTCTAAATAAAGTCCTGAAGCCATCATAGAGAGCTTCAGAGCATTTATGCAGCTTATGTATGCCACTGTACACAACAAGGAGTTTTATCAGAGTACTGTGTGCCTAGTACACTCACCAGTAATTTACCAAGGAAAATATTTCTTTGTACTTAAAAAAAAAGCATAGAATAAAAAATATAGACTTGGTGTAACTCAAAATATCTGTAATATAAATTAAAGAATGTCACAACTAATAAGAAAATGCAATAAAGGAATTGTAGGAAAATGGTGTAATTTGCAAATAGATTACCATATCAAAGGATGACCATATCATCCTCATATCAGTGAGGCAGAAAATATATAGCTCTGTGCTTAGTAGTATTTTTCCTGCAGTTGACAGCAACGAATTGTCTGCCTGGTGTTGTGGTGGTTGGACCTCTTATTAGGATGTTTAGTACTAATTAAAATTTCAAAAGATCTCTGTGTTCTATGATGTGCTGTAATTCCTGGCCGAGCAATCAGAATAAGCCATAATGAGCAATTGGTCACTTAAAAAAAAATAATAAAAATCTGTGTGATACTTCTCAAGGACTAAATCCAGTGAAAGTAGAACTATGTTTGGCTACTTATTTTGATTGTCATTTCAAAAAGCAGGAACTGGTCTTGGTTTCTTTCAAACAGTCAAACAATAGGCACAGTCAAACCAAAGACAAAAGTAGTTTTCTTTTCATATGTACTTGGAATGGAATTACTTGCTTGTTAATAAATTCTCTCATATCCATTCATATGCTTAAGCAGATGATGCTCCCCCAAAAAATTCTTCTTAATTGTTTGCCTTGTTTTTTTGTTCTGGTATTGGTGATCTACCCTTTCCTATTTTATCTTCTGTTCCTTACTTAACAAGAAAAAAACTCGAAACAGCTAAAAACCCAGCTGCACTATGGTAACTGCTTACTTCCAATATATTTTCCCTCTTCTTTTCCTTTATCAAAAAAGATGTTATATTTTGATTTCTTGTCACATTCTCAAAGCATATCAATATGTATAGAGTAACTGCAGCATTCAAAGACAACAAACCACAAAAGGCTTGTAACTAGACTGCAGTCTGAAAGCTGTAAATAGAATGTTTTTTTGTCTCACTGCCCTTGACTTGCTTATATAATTATTTTACGATTCATATATTTTTATTTCCTATTTTACATCTTACTTGTTTGTGATAGAGTTTTCAAAGAAAATGTATTTGAGGTACCAAAAATAATTGAAAAATCCAGTTTCAAAATGGCACCAGAAAATTATACTTCCAACCCTAGTGTCTTTTCTATTTATTGAGGAAAATCACGCTTCCCACCTTCCCAGAACTCTGAAATGGAAGTGTTGCTTGGAACAGATTTTATGAGGGCTGGGGCATGCATAATGGCACAGAATGGAATTAAAAATCGCCACTAGAGTCCCCTCTAGAGGAAAAATGCTCTACTTCTGCCAAAAGGTAAGGGGACTAAATAGTGGAACAGAAAAAAAAAACAACCTTTTGAGTCTGTCTTTTGAGAGAAGGAGCACACATTTCAGAAAAAGGTATTTAAATCTTAGAGCACATAACAAAACCAGCTACCACCTTCAGAGAAGAATATTCACCTTTACAGGCATATCTTTAGACTGATGGCCACCATAATTCACTCATCTTGAAAGACAGGAATACTGCGAGATTCAGAGGTCTGAAACTTAACCTTCAATAGAGTGTATTGAACACAGTGTAATTTGGATTAGCACCTGGCAATAGTTGAGCTAGTATGCTAGATGCAACTAAATCTAAAATATATATGGAGAGTAGCTGAGCACTTCCAAAGTGTAGCCAAGAGTGCTTGCTCACTCTTCCCCCCACTGTGGGATGGGGAGGAGAAACTACAACAAAAAGCTTGTGGGTTGAGACAAGGACAAGGAGGATTCACTCACCAGATATGGTCGTGGACAAAACAGACTTGATTTGGGTAAAAAATTTAATTTGTCACGAATCAAACCAGAGTGGGACAATGAGAACCAAACCAGATCTTAAAAACATCCTCCCCCACTCTTCCCTTCCTCCCAGGTCAAATTACTGCTCCTGATCTGTCTACTGCCTCCCTGCCAGTGGTGCAAGGGGACAGGAAGTGGGGGTTGCCATCAGTTCACTACACTTTGTTTCTGCTACTCCATCCTCCTCAAGGGGAGAACTCCTGACATTCTTCCCCTACTCCAGTGTGGGGTCCTTCATGTACTTTCTCTGACATGAGTCCCTCCCACCAGATGCAGTCCTTCAGGAAGAGACTGCTGCAGCATGGGCTTCCCTCATAATCATGGCCTCCTTCAGGTGTAGCCACCTTCCCTTGTATGGGGTTCTCCATGGCTGCAGGTCCATAGTTGCTCCACTGTGGTCTTTCACAGGTTGCAGGTCTGTATCTGCTCCACCATGGTCCTCTATGGGCTGCAGATGACACCTGCTGTCTCACCATAGGCTGCAGGGGAATCTTTACTCTGACGCATGTCCTCCCTCTCCTTGCTCACCAATCTTGCTCTCTGCTCAGGTGTTGCTCTCTCCTACCCCTCTCCTCTGTAAGTCTTTTAAGTTTTATAGAATCATAGAATAGTTTGGGTTGGAAGGGACTTTGAAGATCATCTACTTCCAACCAACCTGCCTTGTGCAGGGCAACCTCCCACTAGAACAGGTTGCTCAAAGCCCCATCCAGCCTGGGCTTGAGCACTTCCAGGGAGAGGGCAGCCACAACTTCCCCAGGCAAACTATTTCAGTGTCTCACCCCGCTCACACTAAATAAGTTCTTCCTAATATCTAAACTAAATCTACCCTCTATAACTTTGAAACTGTTCTCCCCCCTTCTTCTATCACTGCATGTCCTTGCAAAAAGTTCCTCCCCATCTTTCCTGTAGGCCCTCTTTAGGTACTGGAAGGCCACTATAAGGCCTCCTCAAAGCCTTCTCTTCTCCAGGCTGAACAACCCAAACTCTCTAAGCCTGTCTTCCCAGGAAATGTGCTCCAGTTCTCTGATCAACTTCATGATGCTCCTCTGGACTTGCTCCAACAGGTTCATGTCCCCCTTATGTTGGGGTCTTCAGAACTGGACAAACTACTCCAGGTGGGGTCTCACCAGAGCAGAGTGGTGGGGAAGAATCACCTCTCTTGACCTGCTGGCCATGCTTCTTTTGATGCAGCTCAGGATACAGTTGGCTTTCTGGGCTGCAAGGGCATTGTTGGCTCATAATGAACTTCTCATCAACCAATACCCTGAAGTCCTTTTCCTCAGGGCTGTTCTCAATTAATTCACTTCCCAACCTGTGTTTGCATTTGGCCTTGTTGAACTTCATACAGTTCACACTGGCCCACCTCTCAAACCTGTCATGGTTCCTCTGGATGGCCTTGCTTCCCTCCAGCATGTTGACCGCACCACATAGCTTGATGTCATTGGCAAACTTGCTGAGGGTGCACTCAATTCCACTGTCAATATTGCCAACAAAGATGTTAAACAGAACCAGTCCCAATGCCAACCCTTGAGGAACACCACGTCACTGGTCTCCATCTGGACATCAAGCCATTGACCACTATTGCTTGAGTGCAAACATTCAGCCAATTCCTTGTTCACCAAGTGGTCCATCAGTCAAGTCCATGTCTCTCTAATTTAGAGACAAGGAGGTTGTGCGGGACATTGTCAAATGCTTTGCACATGTCCAGGTAGATGACACCAGCTGCTCTTCCATTATCCACCAACACTGTAGCCCTGTCATAGAAGGCCACCAAATTTGTCAGGTGTCATTTGTCCTTAGTGAAGCCGTGCTGGCTGCTACCAGTCACCTGCTTATTTTCCATGTGCCTTAGCACAGTTTCCGAGAGGATTTGTTCCATGACCTTGCTGGGCAGAGAGGTGAGATTTTTTTCCTTTTCCCCTTCTTAAATATGTTAATTGCAGAGCCATTACCACTGTCACTGATGGGCTTGGCCTTGCTCAGAGGCAGGTCTGGCTTTGGAGCAGGGAGAACTAGAAGTTTCTTGCAGCTTCTCACAGGAGCCAACACTGTGGCCCCTCCCCCACTACAAAAGCTCCCCCCCCCCAGACCCATTACATTATGTTAAAGTTCAGGGATAGTAAAAATCACCTTTTCTCATACAGAAATGTCTTAGCTGGAATGCAATGGAAGCCTACAAAACAATTACCTGACACCAAAAGGTTTGTTTCTCTGGTATTTGAAGGAGAGTGGGCAGAGAGGGGTTTTTTCCTCCCTCTTTTTGTTTCTCTTTTCCTTCCTTTTTCAATTAAGTTAAGACCAGGAGAAAAGAGGAAAGCCATAAGTATATGCAATTTTCAAAATAATGCTCAATATATTATAAGTACCATATTTTGCCAAATGTTTTTAATACTTTACAGTATATTCTCTTCAGACTATAGTCATTCATCCTGTGCTAGATGCAGGTGACTCAGTAAAGAAAATACCAAGACCCATCTGTATTTGAGTATTTATGACCACTTTTCATAAAAATTACTACGTTCATGGATTCAACAGAATAGCTATTCATGTAAGAAGTTCCTAAGTTCAGTGAATACAATTCAGTTAGAAAAAACATACTAATAAAATAAATAAAATTCAGTTTTTCTGAAGTAAGTGAATAAAATATTTGTGCTCTGTGTTTGCATTAATTCCAAGTTTTAGACTTGGCAGTAACTATGATTTTGCTAAAATAGTATATGCTATATATTATGCATTTCTGAAGTATGGTTATCTGCTACCACCTTTGTGATAACATGCATTTATATGCTTTAAAGAGCGTATCAATTCATATTAAAATATGGTGAGACTTACAAGGAGTTAAATAGAATTATCCATACTATTATTTGAAATGCCTGCTATGGTATTCAGAATTTGGTTGCTATCCACTATTGCAGGAGAGAAATAAAGCTTATTTAAATTTTATGTTATCTCTTTTCAATCTAATAGAAATGAAGCTGTAAATGTGTATTTATTTTGATCTAATGAATGTCAGATTGTTATCTACATAGAAAACCAGCAATGATTAATTCATGCTGGATGATGTAGGTGCAGAAATATGTCAAATTGCTACATAGGTACTGGATTTTAAGAGATATTTTCTAGGGCTGTCCATCTGGCTTTTCAGCTTGTAGAATGTTCTGTTTATTCAACTGTTTCAGCTATTCACAGAAACTCTATTAATGTGTAATTATTCTTGTTACTGGATGGGACAGTATGATAGACGGAAATGTGAAAGCATTTTTGGTTATTTAAGCCAAAATCTCCAGATGTAAACATTTTAAAGCTGAAGGATTTCTCCAAATGTAATGGGACTATTAAACTATATAAGAATTAATCTGAACATAAGTTGTCCAAAGAATAATTCTAATTTGACCACATATACAAAAGAAGGAGTGTCCCTTGAAGTGTTGTGATAGCCTCTTCCAGTCCATTGCCTAGTTTGAAAGTGTGACAGTACACAAAGGAAACCGGAATACTCAACTTTTTATGTATCTCAGAAAGCTCGGTTTCAGTGGAACTAAGAAGCCCATTCCTTTTTGAACTAAATGAATTCAATTCTGTAATGCAAAGTCTGCAGAGCTTAGTGATCTGGACCCAAACCACTCTTAACACAGTATTTATAACTTTGTTATAAAAGCTTAAATCCAAACAACACAGCTTTTATATGTTCTTTATTTGACAATATAGCTTCTTTTTTTCTTTAATGAAAAAAAAAACCTGAAAAAAACTTCAAGTCTATAAGTTTTGAGATACATAAAAAATATTAGAAATCTGAATCTCCAGGATTAAAAGACATTACTGACTCTTTACTGTTATAATGGAACCACAAAATATTCCATGAATCAAAGTTTGAGTGAAACCAGTGAACAGTTGTCAGAAGACATGGGGTTATAGCTAATAATAAAAAAAAATGTTTAAATGTCAATACAGTAGAAAGAGAAGAAAAAGGTATTGAGCAGATTTACCTTCAAAACCAGCTTGTCTACAGGAAAAAATATACTTGAGTAAACCAGGGGTTTAAATTACTGAGCAAGTATCCTTACAGATTTTTTTTTGCTACAAAACAACTAATGACTTTCTCCCCTCTATTTTCCCATTCCAAAATAGAGTGAGATGAATCAGAACAGTCATTCTTGTTCTAGAATGAGGGTATGGGAATTCATCTACAATGGCTTTTTCCATGCTGATCTACCTTGACTCCCTGTCTGGAAACACACTTTGGGCCACAATTTTTGCCACTCTCTGTATGTGCATGGAAGCAGATGGCTCCCTCTGCTGAGGCAGCAAATCTGACTCTAGTTTCCAAACTGTTCTTAGGAGGAAGAGGAGACACTCTGCCTTTATTTCCATTTCTGGTCTCATCCAAGGCAAAGACGGCAGCCATGCAACTGCTGGTTGAGGTTGTTTAACTTGATTCCATAATATGTACTCCTACCAGCTTTCCACAGCCTCAAATTACAAGCACTTAATCAATTTTTTTCCAAGTGTGTAAATGAACTGGACTGATGATTAAAATGGAAAGATATAATACAACACTTAGAACTGCAGTTACAGTAGTAAATATCTAGTAGCTAAATATTTTAAACTTCACATTAAAAAGCCTTTTTGTCCCTCTTTTCTAGCATCTTCGTTTCTCCCATTCCTACTTTCTCCCCTAAACCTCACAAGCAAACAACCACAGAGTGGAGAAAATTAATGCTTTACACTGAGTCATTGCTGGAACACCTCTGCAGGTATCAGATAATGAGTTTTTCAAAAGTTTTTAGTAATTCATTTTAAACAATAGCATGGATCAGAGCTGTACTGAACATTTCAAAGCCACCATGTGGTAGAAAAGGTTCATATTACTTCCTTAGAATGCCATCATGAGGACTTGAAATGTTTTGAGCATAGACTTTCTGACTTGAAAAGTTTAAAATTGATGAATATCAGCACAGGGCTACAAGAAGAAAAACAAACAAACAAACAAACAAAACACAACACAAATTGTTTTGCTGTTGCTCTTTCTCAAAGGAAACTCCATGTTGCCATGTTTAGTGCTCTGTGCAGATTAATTGAATCCTTTCATATCTAGATTTAAGGATAAATAGAAGTCCAGACCCTCAGCAATGGTAAACTGATGTAACTCCATCAAAATATATGTGCTATGCTTACTCAAACTAAATAATTCAGGCACAGCACAACTTTATTTCTTCTGGCTTTATATACGTCCTGAAACAGGAGTGAACGTGTTCCAGAAATGGCTGCTGAAAAGAAGGCTGGCATTTGCATGATCAGGCCTCATTTACAGGTAAAACATATTTTCTTGCTTACTGATTAAGGGAAGGGTTTAGCAAACAGAATAAACAGGATTTTTTTTTCCACAAGACTCTAGCTAGGAAAGTACCAGGGACTTTTTGTTTCAAATTGGAGGCTGTAATGAATATTTTATTATCTTTTTTTTAATTCCATGTAGGTTTATTCTTGCGATAACATGATCTATTATTCTCCAAGCTATGGTGAGATTGCCATCCCTTAAACAGACAGCACTTATTGGAAATTAAACCTCTACTAATGTATTATAATTATTACTTTAGAGTAATTTGCTGCTCCAGCAGGGAGTCGGAGCTAATCTGATGGTAACGTTTCTTCTGTGGAGCTGTTAATATTTCTTCTATGCTGAATATCCACAGAATGGATCTAGCCTGAGGCTGATTAATGATCTTGGTGATGGAACAGTGATTTGTAGCTAAATCAGCCCTCTCTGAAAGCAATTCAGTGTTACCTCAGTTAATACTGTTAAATAAGTGCAAACAGTAACTTTGGTAGTCCAAATGTAATCTATTAAGGTGTGAGGGGCAATAAACTGAAGTAAATAAGGGAATTTCTGCCATTCATGCATTTAATTTGTACATGGAACAAATAACAAAAACAAATAGAAAAAAAAACCCCAATATTCAAACTTTTATTGCTGTCACAGTTAAACTCAAGTTTAACTCAGGATCGGCAATTAAACAAATGACAATAATGCTCTCTATCCCTTTCCCCTCCCACTTAGATAGGGAAAGGAGAGAGAGAACAAGGAGAAAGACTTCTGGATTGAAAACTAAACTAGACAGTTTTAATTAAATGGTAGTGACAAGAGAAAATATGTACAAATATATAAATATGTGCAGAAATGTGCAAAGCCCCTATCACCTCCCCACCCCATCCCAGCACCTCCTATAGCACTCTCCTTAGCTGTGAGCATTCCTGAAAAGTCCTGGACTACTACCAGAGATAGCAGCAAAGGAGACAGGAGCTGAGAGTAGAGATACAGGGGTCAGGAATGCAGGGCCCTAGAGATCAAAGGAGATGGATGGACAGAGTCCTCCCTGGACGCTGGACATAGACAGAAGAAGAAGAAAAGGGCTTAACTTCCATGATCCCTGAATTTATACTGAGTGTGACATATATATGGGATGGAATAATCTGTTTGGCCAATTCTGCTATCCGTCTAGTTCTCTCCTCCCTATGGGAGAGTTGTAGATCTGACTCTTCTGCTCCTCTAGTGTCAGAAGCAGCAGATTCAACAAGCCTTGGTCTCTTAGCACTAACTATAAACATTCAGCTGTTATCAGTCCAGTAGCTGGAAAACTTGCTGTTAATTTCAGCAAGTGTGCTGCTTAAAAGAGAGTTCACTGAAGAATAAAAAATCAGTAAAAAGAAAATCGTCTTCATCCTGGCTCAAACCAGGACAACTGCACAAAAATTAAAACCTGTGATACTACTTCACTGAGTTGCCATTTCCTAAACAGTGTAAAAAAGGAAATGAAGAAGTACGGATAAAAGAAATCAGTATTTCTTCTTCCTGTATGGTTGTACACAGGAAGGTCAAGAGTAAGTTTAGTAAGGGGTTAAAATATAAGTGAAACAGAAGTAGAACATTGGTGTTTTGACCCCATAGGATCGCTCTTTTTCCTTGTAAATTCTCCATGTTTCAGAATACAAATGTTTATAATATGATGGCATGATGTGACTTAAGTATAGTTAGATCTCATGGATATAAATATAAAAGAAAAAGAAATTACTGTCACCTCCAACCACAGGTTTTTAAAGAGATTCTTTTCATTTATAATTCCGTATGTGTGATTGTAATACAACTTCATGAAAAACTTTTTTATGAGGGAAAAAAAAAAGAAATTGAAAGCTTGAAATGTATTTATTACATTTGTTTAGTTACTGCCTGTAATAATTATTTGAAAATAATATTTTTTATTCTGAATTAAAATTCAAACCTGCATTTTTATTGAACTAATATAACTTTATTCTTAGGAAACCCAAATAATTCTTATTGTAATTTTGAATTATTAGTTTATTTTCCAGGTCTCTTCATTTTCAGTCTATTTCTTTTTTTTTGAGGGGGTAGGCAAAGAAGAATGAGAAGAAAAGGTGAAGTGGGGTTCCCTTCCACAGTTTTCTAGCTTCTAGCTGTTGGAAGGCAATACATGTATAAAAATATTTTTAATTTTAGGCAATGCTCCAGAAAATTGAAAATGTGGATGACCGGAAATGTTCTTAGATTCTTTTTAACATAAACATTTCTATATTTTTTCCATTCTTACTTTTAGCCTACAGGAAAAATTTCTGAACATCATGTAAGCAAATTTCCTTATATACTGATGAACAGATGATAATAAGGTGTCAGTCCATCAGAGCAGACATCACTGCAACAGATAAAATCTCAATCTTAATTTGATGAAAGCTCCAACTGACTTCTCTGCATTGTTACCTTTTATTCTTTTTCTGCTCCTGCCTAGGTGTCAGGAAGCCCAGACATGCTGACCATCCAAGAAGCCACATGTATCAGATAAAATAGCCATTTCTTATTTTCTAAAAGCCTCTTCTCAAGCAAGAGAACAGTGGCAATTTTTGGGGGCAACTCTCTACATCTCATCCATATGAAAAATTAATTATTTCAGTACCTGAGCAACTGTATTGGCAAAAAATTCAAGATTGCCTTTAGAAAAGTAGTGTCATAAATGAAAACCTTCAATTAGACAGCTGCACCAAAGTGCAGAGACACTGTAGAGGCAGTGAAGCATTTGTGGAAAGTCTATTTGTTACACAAGCCACCTCTAAAGTGAATAGGCCCAACCCTTGTAGACTTTGAGACACCACTTGTCACACAGTCAGGAAATTTTACTATATAAATACTTCACTGGGAAGAACGTTTTATGGGATCTGAGGGACAGATAGTGTCAGCAGTAGCAAACATTTAGATTTTCTTTGCTGTTTGAGACAACCTTTCTTACCTTAAAGCTTGGTTCCTGTACTGTAGTTTCACTGAAAGCTACAGTTCTATTCTTAAAGATCTAAAGATAGATTCAGTTCTTGGCTCTCTAAAGACAGATTCAGTTCCTGGCCCAAATTCTGGCTTTTATTTTGAGGCTATTTTTTAGAATTCTTTTAAGTCCTCACATTTCTTAGAAACCTAAATAATTTTACTTTTGAAATTCAAACAGTGTATAAAATCAAAGAGGTTGTAAGACATAAAACGCTATTACAATTCTTCTAGTCTCTTTCATAATAAATCATCTTTACTAGACAAATGGCACTTTCTGTATATGGAAGTGCCTTATACTTCCATATACAGAAGCTTGCCAGACATATGTCTCAATCAGTGAGTTCTTAGCTATTCTCATGTGAATATTTTTTTCTAAGATTATGGAAACTTCCATTCCTATGAAATAATGTATTTCAGGACAATACATCCTTAAATAATGGGAGAGAGATAGTGAAGAATAATGAAGAGAAGAAGGTATCAGCAAAAAAAAAAAAAAAAAAAGTTTTTTTTTCAGTTTGTAATGTGTTTCAGAAACAAATAAGGCAATTTAGTAATTGGATCTTGACTGAATGGGAAAGCACTAGTATTAGTGATGCTGTTGCAGAGAAATGAGGAGAAGTCCTGAAGGACAATATAAATGTATCAGAAAAAAAATAAAGTCCTCTGTCCTTCAGTTCTTTACTGGATACTGTCCTACAGTGTTAAATATGTTGATTTTTTTTTTTTTAATTACCTATTAAAAATATATCTTTAACAAAACCAGTTGAAGAATATATTGTAAACTGGTTTATATTTTCCTCTTCCGCTGTCTCTGTGAAAAAATTGCTTTTTGCTGTATGCTGCCAACTATTTAATAGCTTTTTTGGGCATAGCATTACAAAGGTGGTATGAAAACTGGACCTGACAACTTGTCTCATCTGAAAAACAACGTCAGAGGAGCATGTGCCTTAAAGAAAGACCATCTCTTCCTCAGGGACTGTCATACTGTGTTGGTTTTTGCTTTTTTGTATTGTTTTTCTTTCTCCTGGTGATGGTACATGGACATTCCCACATCATGCATCAGCTGTTCAGTCCTGCATAGGAAGGAATAAGGATAGCAACTCCACCTCTACTCATTCTCCTTGGGAGTGATTGTTCTCAAAAAACTACTGATTCACAGCCTAGGAAAACTAACGAGCTGCAATTTGTCTGACATTTCTATGGTTTATTCTCAATACTGATGGAGGGTCAGGACCCTGACTCATATCTACATAAACTCAAATTAACAAGATTAGAGGTAATACTTTATGTTAGCCCTGAATTGCTTCCTAGGTAATTGGTAAATTCAGTAATGGAGGGAGGTTAAACTAGCATACACTTTGGAGGGAATATTACTGCTGAGTAAAGGTTACAGTGAAACTTGTCACAGAGTGATACATTTGTTTATGGCACGCCTTTCCACATGAAACTGAAAAGCAGATTCCATTAAATTGTCAGGAAGAAGAGATTCAAGGTGACACAATGTAAATGGACTAAGTGCATACTGTTTCTGGTTGTTTAAAACTAGAGACTAATTTTGTAAATATAGAGAAAACAAGTTTCTTATAGAAAACAAATTTGGAGTGCTGCATTAGGTGGCAACACTCCTCTGAAATTAAATTATCATTACGCGTCTATAGTAACACAGTATCAATACACTTTTAATAATATGAATTTTTAGGCTAAGAGACACTGCTTAAATAAACAATATACTTACAAAAATATTCAGTTATTTTGCTGCAGAACTTAAAAGCCTTCATTTACCGTGCTAGAGCTGATCTGACCTGAAGAATAAACCAACAAGGCATAGCTCAATTATACTAATAATTCAAACTGTTTGATTTAGATGCACGAATGGAGTGGTAGAAGATTATGCATACGCTCTTTAGTATCTCTTAGTTTTCTTATCATTTCTAGGAAAACTTTCTGCAAATTATGTGTCCTCCAGGATATTGTTTCAAGCATGCCTTTCACCGCTGTTGGGCAGATGTTAGTTGGTCGATGACAGTAGGGAAAAAGTCACAAGAACTTCTAATATAGAAATGCTATTCTCAATAAACAAAAACTCTTGTTTTTATAACCAGATGTGCTCTCTCCACCCAGGAACAGACAAAAGATAGAGAGAAAACCAAGATCATAGCAAAATAGCAATAATAATGACCTGTGATATGCAGCTAGTGGTGGCCTTTGTTGTTTGTGTGGTTTTTTTCTTTAACATGCTCTTCTCCTTGAGAGAGAATTGTGTATTCTGCTGGAGGATTATATGAGAAGTGCATTGAAGTGAAAGGTAATAGAGTGAATTGACTTGCGAAGTAGTGATGCGGAAATGAACAAGGTGTGGGCACCTGAATCTCCCTTTGTGTAAAAGACACCAAAACAGAACGCCAAGGAAAAGAAAGTTTGAATGTGGTTATTAAAAACTTTATTTCAATGCTGAGACAATGGAGCAAGCCTCTCTTTCACAATCCATGTACCAATTTCTTAAAGAGGCATTAGATTTTTCCACTATTTGATCAAATAATGGATTCTTCAATCAAAACTGTGAAATACAGCTTCAGATATTTTTTTTTAAATAACAAATAATCCTAGTTTACTTCAAAATAATATTAAGGCTGCAAAATTAAGAAATGTTAAGAGCTGAACCATTCCATTTATTATTTTCCATTTTGCAAAAACTGACACTATCACATACAGCTGTTTTCCACAAAGTACCTGTCTCATCCAATGAATGGGGTACTTACTCCATATGTCTTTTTCTTACTGTTTCTTCAAAGTATCACAAGATAATGAAACACTAATATCAGTATTTCTGTAATGTGACACAGAGACAGAGTTTCATTTCATTAAAGTGTGAAAATAAGGATAAGATTGTCAGAAGTATCTAGTAAGTATCATAAACTGTATGATTTTTCAGAGCACTTCTCATAACAACCTTAAAGGCTTAAAACACAGCTGTGGTTAACTTCAGGTTTTGTGTGTCAGGGCTTCTGAAAATCAGTCATTTTAAGTATTCATAATTGAATGATACCCAGTTGTTAACAGTCCCATTCAACTGAGTTTTCATAATCATAAAAGAAATTAATGACTGAGACAGAGAGAAAATACAATTGTTTATGGTAGCCTCTAGGTCCTTAAAAATTAATCTTTCACCATCTCAGGCAAATATACTGAAGTGCCACAAAAAAATTCTTCAACCTGTTCCATGAATTTGACTAATCCCTAGAGAAGGCTGTAAAATTAATTGAAAAAAAAATTGCAAAACCAATTAATATTTAAACTTAATCTGAAGTAAATAAACAGAACAAACACAACAACTGCATTTCCCTGATATTTTGCAGGAAGTTAAATAATTATGAATACTAAATTTTCCATAGTTTTTATTCACAGAATGATTCAGACGAGAAGGTGTGTCAGAGCAGGGTCAGACATGGGATCTGATCAGGTTGCTTAGAGATTTATCCAGCTGTGTCTTGAAAACCTCCAAGGAATGTGCTCTGCTGCTGGCATGTCCTCAGGGTGATTCCCTTCCCATTTTATAGCCACTCTGATCCTCTCTTGTTTCACCTTACATGTGTTGATTCTTGTCCTCCCAGCAGACACTGCTTTGAAGAGCCCAGGCTTCATCTTCTCAGTAATCCCATGAGAAGTGTCCAGGAATGAAAGGGGCATGGCTGTTAGATCCCCCTGAAGCCATCCCTCCAGGCTGAACAAGCCCTGATCCCTCGGCCTTTCCTGACAGGACAAGTGCTTCAGCCCCCAGCCAGCATGAGTGGCCCTCTGTTGAGGTCACTCCAGTTAGTGTGTCATTCCTATGTTGGGAGACTAAGATTGGACTCAGTGTCCAGATGTGCTCTCATGAGTAACTATCAACACCCACAAACCCGTCATTTAATCAAAAAAGCCAATCAGACTGTTGAGGTAATAAACTTGGTAAACATTAGCCTTTGTAAATACTGGTTTAATATAATTTTTTCTAAACCTCAATTGAGTAAAATAATTGGGCCTGCTCTTTGCATAACAAAGATTATAGATTTTGTGGGATGTAAGCAGATCTAGTAGTACTCCAAGTATACTTAAACAAGTATATATTTTTAAGTGAGTTGAGCACCCATCACCCCGAGTTTGTTACCTAATGCTACACTGCACAATGGACAAGGACAGTTAGTGTAAGTGTCAGGCATAACTAATAAAAATTAAGCAGCTTTTTTACAAAAAAGAGTAATGTTTAAAAGCATACTACACTGAATTTGAATGTATTGACAAATACTCACTTTGTATTATAATGGCTGACTTACATTAATAGAAGTAAAAAAATTGTTTTTGTAAAATTCAGTTCCAGATTCCGATCCCACTTTAACAAAGATAAATCAAGAAGTGGGATGGGAAGTACACAAATATAGCTAAGAGATCAATTTGCTAACCCAAGTAATTTACAGATGCTTGACTTCTAAAATTGTACAACAAGAATCTCCTCTCAAGACAAATTAATCTCATTGAAACCAATTATATTTTGAAAAGTGCCAGAAGCAATTTTAAGCTTTACAGAACATTATTTATAAATTCATGATTTAGAAATGTATATTAAAATTTAAGAATTTAGGAATAAGAAGTTAATTCAGTGGTCAAATGCAGAAATGCCATACATGGAGAATTTAGGAGACCAGATCTTCAGAGTCCAAAATGTATTAAGACAGGCTGTTCAGCCTGGAGAAGAGAAGGCTCTGAGGAGGCCTTATAGTGGCCTTCCAGTACCTGAACAAGGCCTGCAGGAAAGATGGGGAGGAACTTTTTGCAAGGACATGCAGTGATAGAAGAAGAGGGAGAACAGTTTCAAACTGATAGAGGGTAGATTTAGTTTAGATATTAGGAAGCACTTACTTAGTGTGAGTGGGGTGAGACACTGAAACAGGTTGCCTGGGGAAGCTGTGGCTGTCCTCTCCCTGGAAGTGCTCAAGGCCAGGCTGAATGGGGCTTTGAGCAACCTGTTCTAGTGGGAGTGCACAAGACAGGCTGGTTGGAAGTTTATGATCTTCAAAGTCCCTTCCAACCCAAACTATTCTATGATTCTATGAAAATGTTAAAAGACTTGCAGAGGAGAGGGGCAAGAGAGAGTATACCTTTGAGCAACCTGCCTGTGCAGGGGGGTTGGAACTAGAAGATCTTCATAGTCCTTCCCAAGCCAAACTATTATGTGATTCTATGATTCTATGATTTGATGGGAAAGAGGCAAAGCAATGTATGAAGAGAAAGGGTACTTTGGATGACTTACAGTAAGAGCAAGAGACACTGGCTTGTACATTTATATAGATGCTGCACAGAAGGTCTTAATGTCCACTGGGGACAGAAAATGAAGTAAGAGGCTTAAACTGAAGCCTTAAGTTTGATTAGACATTAGTAAAACCTTTAACTGTAAAGACAGTTAAGCACTAAATTAGATTGAGGCTGTGAGATTTCCATCATTGGAGGTATTTACCAGGATTTGAAATAACTGTCAGGAACAGTTGGGGCAAGGGAAAGAAAAACATCGTCCCTTTTGGGATTGTTCTTTCATATTTGCCATTTAATGTAAGATTATTTTTTCTTTCATGCATTTTAGGAACATAATTACTTTACATGCTGCATGCTGTAAAATTTATGTTATTCTGCTGGAAGAGAAACACCAGTCAACATCCTAACAATCATTTGTCTAGATGCTGTAGAAATAGGAAACAACCATGTTCCAAAGATTTCCCTAAATAAAAAGGGAAAATAAGCAGGATACTAATGGTATTTGAGCAGACCATTAAGATGGAGATAGCTAATACAAAAATGTTAGTGTTAGAAACACAAGGTTATCTGTATTAGCTAACTTTGATGATGTCAAAGGTTTTTATTAACAAGTGGGAAAGGTATTACTGAACTAAGATACAGACCATCTGCCTCACTATTATTAGCAAGCTAATTTGCAGTCTTACAAGGAATTTCATGGCAGAAGCCAAAGACTAAATAGGCCTGAGGAATTGTTGTTCATATTTAGGGGACCCTGGGAAAAATTTGTTCACTACTGCTTGTACCATACTTCACGTAATTTACATAAAGGATTTACAGGGTTTTCCTTGTGAAACCCTTCACAAAGAATATTACGTCTTTGATAATTCTGAACTATCTCAGTTATGGTGCTGCTTTTCAAATCTATCTTTAATAAGAAAAATACAGGGAAATGTTATAGACAATTAGGAAATAATGAAGACCGTGTTATTGCAGTTGATGACAAAAGATAGTTAAGGGCATTGCAATATATCGATTTTGGATGCTCATCTGCTGGACTACTGCATTTTTCAGAGGTTGGATTACTTTTATGTAACAACTCCATTAATAATCCAAGAGAAGGTATAAAGAGCACATTTGTTATAGGAGGTGTTCTCATCACTAGAGTGAACAGACATATTATGAAAAAGAACCTAGAGAGGAGAGCAATCAAGAGAGAAAATACAGTGAGATTCACTGAGAAAATACATAGTCCTAGAAATGTGTGTGACGAAAACATTTCCTTCTCTCCACAGTGAATGGCATCACACTTCTTGAACAGATGGGACATCCCTCACACGTGTCACTTCAGTGTTATGTTCATGTCAGCAGTCACTGAAGTTGTTGTTAGGATCAAACCAAAAGCTTACTGGTGAGAATCATTCCCTGTATTGATCTGCCAGCCAAGAGGCATTTCAAGTGCAAAGCATGCTTGCCCTGAAAAGTATCTCTCCAACCATTCCAAGTCCCATTTCCACCCCTCAGACTAAAGGGAATGTAAGGTTTAGTAAGCGGTATGAACCAGGTGCATAGCCCATTTATGAGTTAATATGGCTCACACTCAAAAGCTGTGGTCTTCTAAAGTTTCTAAAGCTATCATTTTTTAAACTCAATTAAAACTTTTTTTTTTAAATGTCCCACACACCAGAACAAAGTCCTCTCAAATGTCATTGTTTTTCATCAGCCACACTGATAATGTCACTCATCCATGCTTATTTACCTGGCATGAGGGCCTGCAGTGTATGGTTTCTCTAAAACAACTTGCTCAGAACAGAGATGTAAGGCAGAGATACAACCTCTCATTGTATCTGACACTCATCTGTGCTCTTAACTGTAATCACTGTACTGCAGAGTCACGATCTTTTGAAAAAGCAAACTGGTTCTAACATCAGAATCAAGACTGCCATCCATTGCAAAGACATACTATCATGAATTATGCATTGTGTATCTCATTTGCTTCAGAAAGACATTGTGTAAATCAAAGCTTTTCTGTGTACCCATAGACATGAAGCACTAACCAAGTATTATGCTACCAGATGGCTTAGGTTTGTTCTTTAAAACCTTATTCCACATATAAGTGCAGCATAGAAATGTGAAAAGAATAATTCTACAGAAAAACTCATATTTGCTTGCTCTCTCTCTACTTATCTTTTGATTGCATTTATCTCAAGTTTTGAAAGGACTTGCTTTAAAGGCTCTAGAACTTTAGTCTTCAGAAGTGTTTAAATACAACTCTTTTTGCAGGACTGAATTTGAGAGCCTAGAAAACAGATTCATCAGTAGGAAGAAAACATGGCAGAATTGTATTAAAGAATATTCTGCAAATTACCATACTCACTTTAAATTATAAGGGAAGAACATTGAAACAAGTCTGTTTAATACCAACCAAATAGGACTGAACCCTTGAACATTAACTACAATGCAGCAGTAGCCCCTGCAGGTAATATCTAAAAGTACTACTCGATTGAGCATGATCAGAACAAACTAAGGATGACTGTCAGAAACAACATTTACCTTTCTGTTTGATATGTGTATGGGTTTCTTCTGCTTACCTCTTAATAACATCTGCAATTGACTGACTACAGAGAGAGGATGTCACAAGCCTGTTATGTCAAGTTTTTACAGAGTTTTTACAGGCTGAATTTATTCTAAGTCTGTATAAGTATTTACTTGCTGTAGGGCCAGTAATGATTTTTTACATTTCCTCAATCTGTTCACTCCCACCACACGATAAGTAGAGATAGTGACTATGCTCTCCCAGGCTTTACTTTCTTTCTGGGCAATAGGTTCTCTGTTGCTCCCCATTTCACATTTTCATTCAGACTGGTAGTGACACCAGGAGGTCTCTAACCTAGCCTCTTTCTGAGGGCAGGGTCAGATGTGAGGTCAGACCAGGTTGCTCAGAGCTGGTCAGGTCTTGGAAAGTCTTGAAGGATGGTGATTGCAGAGCCTTTCTGGGCAGCCCCTTTTCCCCCCTTTATTAAAAGTCAGAATCTCTTTTGTTTCAGTCTCTGACCCTTATCTCTTCTCTGGCAAGTGCACTTGCATAGCCTGTCTCTGTCTCCTCAATAACCCCTCCACAGGTACAGGCAGGCTGCTTGTATGTCCCTCCACAGACATTTATTCTCCAGGCTGAACAAGCCCTAGTCCCTCCACCTCTCCTCCATCAGAACCATTTGGGTTTTTCTATTGATACATCAACCCTCCAATACCTTGAACTCATTAATCTAGTTTTGGTTTTGCCATATGTCTCCATTTTTGCCTTTATTCTCTCTGCCTTACAGGCCATTTTATTTTGATTCCATGTTCCGTGTTACCATCTTCACTGAAAATCAAGGCAAACAAGGATTTGCTTTAATTTCTGCCTACTTCCTGTTATATAGCAGTCCCACTTCTTCTTTCATTTTTTTTCTTATTTTATCCATATAACTGGAGAAACCATGCTTTTCATTTTAATTCCTCTGCAAACTTGGCTTTTGGCAGTTCCTACTTAATTAATTACTGAGTGCTAAAACATGGACTTCATTTCCTTTTCCTCCTTCTAATCAGTCCCTTTTTCCACTGTCTGCTTAATCGTAGTATCTTTTGAGAGAGCGGTTCATCTGGAATTGACTAAATGTTTGGCCCTCTTGTAATGAAAGCAAGCCCCAGATTAAACCAAAGCAGATCACACCAAAATGAAACTCAAGGAAATACCATTACTCTAAAATTAAATTATGCCAAACTAAGGTAAACTAAAGAAGAGAAATTCAAAATATATTCATGTCAACGCAGTGACTCTAGCTGAAATACACTGGTGTACCTCCAACTGGAAAATCTACCGAGAACATGTTGCTGTACTGTAAGGATTATTATCTGCTTGTAGGAGTAGGAAAGCAATATGAAGCAAAAGACAAAAAAGATTACTCATTTACCTTGTAATGTTTATATTTTTAAGGGCTTTGTTATTACTTATTCAGTAGCTCAAACAGACTTTCAAATGTTAAGGAGTGTAACACACACAACTACTCTTCCAACTTAGCTTTCAAATCTGTGGGAGGCTTCTATTTGTTAGCAAATTAGCTAAACAAGGAATAATGCACCAGTATTACGATTTACTTTGTTTCTGATTAAACGGCCACTATGAGTTTAGAAGGCAGCATTAATTGAGGAAGAAATAATTATTTTAGTCAGTGTAAAACCTCTGTATATCGGAGTTTATTCAGAATTAGTTTGATGTGCACATCAACCTGGGCATCTTACTTCAGTCAGTAAAGCATTTCCTTTTCAAAAAAAAAAAATTAGTGTCACATTGTTCTCACTGGAAAAACATGAAAATGTTTTTGTTGGAATAGATGCAGCAGGAACAGGAAGTGTGAACTGAGGTTGTAAATAAAAGCATGAAGAAAGGTAGTTTCATTTGGAAAATATGTGACAAGAAAAGTATTAAAGATATAGAGACTACGATAAGCAGACTCAAATCTATGTAGTTGTCAAAGGTTGACTCAGGATCAGCAATTAAACCAGAGACAACAAGCTCTCGATCCCCTCCCCCTCCCACCCAGGTAGGGAAGGAGAGAGAGAATTAGGAGAGAGACTTAGCTGGATTGAAAACTAAATTAGACAGCTTTAATTATATGTACAATTATATACAAGTATATTCAGGAATGTGCAAAAGCCTCTTGCCTCCCCCCACCCCCAGCAACTCCCTCGGCACTCTCCTTAGCTGTGAGCAGTCCCGAAAACTCTCAGTCCACTGTTTTTGATAACAGCAGAGCAGACAGGGTTGTGAGGAGAGTTATGAAGGTCAGGGCTGAGCCTGGGGTCGACAGTGGTGGATGGAGTCCTCCCCAGACACCGGCCATGGGCGGAAGAAAAGGGAAGAAGAAGGAAGGAAGTTGTCTTCTGTGATCTCTGACCCTCCTCAGAGCTTACGTAGATATATGATATATGGAATGGAATACCTTTGGTCAGTTCTGCTGTCTGTCTAGTCCAGCTCCCCTACGGGGGGGAGACAGATACAATTCCCCTGCCCTGGTAGCCTCTGTAGCAGCAGAGCTAAGAAGTGACCTTGGAGTCTCACCAGAAACATAAAAATTCCAGTGTTACCAGCCCACTAGCTGGAACACTTGTTGCTAGTTAAAAGAAAGCTTACTAAAGGAAAAAAAAATCAGTAAAAGGAAAATTAGCTTAAACCTGGCTCAACCTAGGACAGTAGTATGGTGGTTTGTTCCCTTTCGTAATGCCTTATATATACCCACAAACATTTCTGACTTTTGGTTTTGGAAATTAAAGGTTATGGCTACTGCTAATGACCCAGGCAATAGTATGGTGTTAGCAGGAGGAAATGTATTTTAAAAAATGAATAAAATATATACCTCAACATAGGAAGACAGCATATTACAGGTCATCTATTTGCAAATTTGTGAGGTTCAAAACCAAAAGTTCAGCACCATATTTAGATAACCTAAATTCAGAATATTTTCTTTAATTATCTTCAAAGATCTAAAGTCAGAAAAGCCGAATAACACATATCAGAGACAATAAACTTTCTGGGGCAAATCTGTTTCATTACATAACTGGGCAATATTTAGCAATAAGAGTTCATAATGTAAATGTGACTAGCAAAAAAGCTAATAAAAGACAATTTTGTGATATTTGAGCAATAGCACCTCTTGTCTATCAGTGAAGATACAAAGGAAAACATTTCCAGGCACTGTTTACATTTAAGTCCATGTGATAAATAAGTATTGACAATACATAAATGTTGGCCTGTTGCACTGTGTTGTTTTTTTTTCCTCAGTACTCCAAAAGTTATGGTGCAGATACCAGGGAGCCAGATGTGGATGCAGAACTCTAGTAAAACATGGAAATGCAATAGGACTGACTAAAAGTGAAGAAAGAAGGGATTTTGAGGTGTGGGTAGCTATAGATTCAGTAGAGAGTCAGGGGAAAGGGCAATAATCAGCATATATAATCAACAACACATATAATCAACAGCATTTGTTTTCTTGCAGACATTCATAAAGCCTGACAGCCTGGAATCCTAAACTGCAAAAGCAGTTAGCTAAATTCCCTCTTGGTTACCTGATAGCTGACCTATTCAGAGGCCACTCTATGTAACAGCCGAGACAAATGGAAGAAAGGAAGTTTGTTTTGTACATCTGATGCTCTGAACCATTTGGTGACTCTAAATGTGAATCAGCTTACTTCTCTGAAATAATTACTGATTGCTTAGTGTTTTGAGTATTCTTTTGCTTGGTTGTTTTCTGCATACAAGCTAAGGTACAACAATACACTGGGACTTCAAAGGTTTTTAAATTTGGCTTAGAGAACGCAGAGAATCCCAGAAGTAAAATGCTATGTGCAGCTTGAATTCAGCCATCTTGTGCATAAACATAGTGAAACAGCCTTTTAAGGAATGATCATGTATTATCTGGGGGAAACCAATGTGTCTATTTTTGAAAGCAAAATTTGTATCACAAATCTCAGGCAATTATGAGGAGTGAAGGAGAAAGTACAGAGCAGTGATTTTTAAAAGTTGTATAACCCTTTTCTGTTGGTAAGTTTTGACTGCATCCTTCTGCTGCTTTCACACATTTTTCGTGCACGTGTATAAAGAGGTGTCTATAAAAAGGTCTAAGAGGAGGATGTTACCTGGCAGCTACAGGGGGATACCTTTTCCTTCTATTGCTACTCCTTCACTCATCGAATGGATAGTGTCCATCTATCATTTTGAGCAACAACAAATAATGACTAATAAAATCCCAGATTTCTTACCTTTTATTGGTCTGAATGGGGATACAAGCAGCATGTGCCCTTCCCTGAGAATAAGTGCCATCCCCCATATTATTAATCATAGATACCATCACTGCCTCTGGAGAGATTTTATTCTTTTACCAAAGCTTTTTTCTGCTTTATTGTCTTTACACTAGCTTTTGTTAATTTAAAGCCTGCATAACTCAGTCTGGCTCCTGCTGGCTTTGCTTATAAATGAACCTGTAAATTTTCACTAACACAGAAGGACAGGGTAGGGGATATAGACCATTCAATCACATTGTTTTGTTTACAATTTAGTATCAAGGTATCGCCTCTCCTAAATGAGGCCTTCTATTGTTAATAAAAATGGAAGTCTAGACTTCCATTTCAAGTCATCCAAACAGACTCCATGATATACTAAAAGAATGCAAATGATACAACTGGAGTACAGAAATATGAAAATACCATTCTTAAGATGGTTTCTGCAGCCTTGTCCCTGGGTATTTGGAATATTCCTTCATGTCTGGTGTCATACTGGTAGCTCAGGAAAAGAGCCAAGGATGGAGCTTTGCCTTTGGCACAAAGCAGAGTGCTATTCACAGAAAAATACTTTTTGTCCCATATCAACCCTTCACATATTTCCACAGTTCAACATAAGGTTCTCCTGATACATATCATCTTCCACCCAACGGACTTTTCAGGTAGCCTATGCAGATGTCTGTCATTCTAATTAATACTGTATGGCAACAAGACAACACTGAAAAGCTCTGTCAGCCAGCCAATAGATGAAACATGCCAGACTTTTACTCTAGCATAAATAACTGCTTGCAATATGGGCAGAGAACCTCTGATCTTCAGAATTTCCAAATAATTTTCTTGTCCTTTGAAAGTATTACCTAAAGTTACTGACAGGGCAGACATATTCATAGACTTATCATACCACAGTGAAAAAATTTGTCACTGAATAGATTAGACCTCAGTTAGGCTAATTAGAAATTGAAGGAGTGGGGGGGGGGGTGTTAGAGATCTGTGTAAGAAATGATCTGTAGGACTCTTAACATCTGAAAAACTATAATCAATATCATTAAGTGAAACGATACACAGAGCTTCCTAAACTCAGAACTCAAAAGCTTCTGATCTATACAGAACTTTCTACATCCAAGTGCCAGTGGCAGTGTCTGCACTAAAACATTATCTCATTAATGTGAACAAACAAACAAACAACAAAAAAAAAACCCTTTTAACTTGTTTAGAAATGAAAAAGCCATTCAGAATGTAAACAGTAGGCAACTAACCTTCCCAATTAATTATTGATTTTTGGGAGAATAGAGCTGTATTTTCAAACCAAAATAAGCCTGTGTGCTGTTTTCCGACTTCTGTCACATCTCTCTCTTGGAAGAAGAAAGATTTTTCTTACCAGTGCTTTTGGAGGGACAGTCATAATTTTAGAGATCTTCATCAGGTAAGATACTAACTACTTCCTCAGAGGTACAGATAGTCCTTTATTCCCTGAAAACTCCAAGCAGTTTGCAAGACTGAGCTCGTAAATGGCATTTTAAAGTGTTTTTTATTGTTCCTTTACATTCATTATATTACTTTATGTCCTGTCATTTGTGTGCAGCTCTCATTTCAAGCATGCATTTTCAATGCAGAAGATTCTAGCAGCAGATGTGAAAGTAATGACAGGCTAAGAAGTGATCTGCAGGCTGATTTTGGAAAGCACTTTATTTGGCTCAGAACAAATTTGGTTGTTTAGAAGACCTGCATCATAATCATATTCATTTTCAACTTCTGGGAAAAGAAAAAAAAAAACAAACCACAAACAGAACAAAACAAAACTTTTTGCCTACAAACTGATTATATGCCTAAACTAAATCCTTTAGGTCACTTGAATATAAAATATATAAGAAAAAGGACATTTAAGTGAATGCTAGTAGAAAGACAAAAGGATCCAGAGGCAGTAGAGGTAAATCAAAATAAGATAAGGAAACATAAAGGGAGAAAATGAATAGAAAATAAACGACAATACTAAAGACAGAAGGGGTACTAAATTCCTTTAATCTATAAAAGGACATAGTAGGGGAGGCAACAGAGGACAGCACTCCTGTGTATCCGTTCATTTCCCTCATAGGCCCAAGCAAGAATCTTAACTTTCAGAGAAGGGAATACTACCATGACCCTCTTCCCCAAGACACCAACCATGAAAAGCTTTATCAGAAGTCTGACACCCATGAAAGTTTTGCATCTCTTCCCACTGCAGACTATCATTTCCCCTCACCCCCATCCCAGAGCTCTTTATTTTATTTTCTGTCCTAAGGCTTTCTTCTATCTCCTCCTCCAGCCATAACTCATCTAATTGAGTAACTACTTCTTTCTCCTGGTTGGAATTTCTGAACCCTGAACACAATCTGCATTTTCCAAAAATCCATCTGTAGGGGATTTAGATGACACAAAAGGCAACAAAAATTTTCTCCCTAGAACTGAAATAAAGTCATGCAACTGGGCCACTCCAAAACTAGGCTGAGGACCACAGAGCTGAAACTCTAGGCCATGGGTTACTTCAGTTAATGGCACTCAGATTTGAAAGATAAATTGTTCCCACACACACACAAAATAATCTGAGAACATAATAGAGTATGGTCTTGCTGTAGAGCTTTGAAACCATTTGACTACATTTTGTAACTTTGTATTACAGTATAAAGGTGGTTTAAAACTTTGAAGAAAGTATTACAATCCTTAATTAAATCCCATAGGTTTTCAAGGTATTACTACAGAATTCTAGTTAACTTACATTCTAGTTAACTTATTTGATATAATCCTTATTAAAATTATACAAAAAACACGTTACACAAGAGCTTACCTGCTTTACATACAGAATATATGCATGAGTAATTCTGTGTGTGTCTGTCTGGGTTATTTCCCTAATTTGTTTACACATAAACTAGATATTGAAAATACAAGGAAACATGACCAAAATTAATTAGAAACAACTTCTCATCATGGAAGTTAGAATATTGCCAAAGCTTTTGTTTGAAAAACTGATGTCTTAAAATAATGAAAGAAAAGTTAGTCTTGGGATGTAAATTAGAGAAGGAACACGGAATTTAGTAGGAAGCAAAAAATCCTACCCCCTTAAAAAATTACTCGTAGAAGAAAATTAATCTGTTGAAAAACATGACACTTCCTGGCCTCCAAAACTTTTTCAACTTTTCTGATCATACAGAGAGTCTTGAGTATATTTTCTTAAATATGATGTTGCCCAGGAGTAGCACTTTCTGCTTCAGTCCACCTCAGCTGTCTGACTGGGCTGCTAGTGGCTGCCTTTTGTCCCTGCACGCCTTCCCCCTGCAGAGCTGCTAAGCAGAAAACAGGCTGAAAGTACTTAGCCTGTTCTGACCCAAGACAGTGTCTGTGACACCAAAGGACTACTGGGCCTAAACCAAACTTGAAAATAGTGCAGTGTTTTAGCAGCTCAGTTGCACTAAGCTGGCATCTTTGGAAAGCCTTGTTATAATTCCAACATGCTACACAGCTATCCAGACTTTTCATGGCTTTACCCCAAGCTGAAGGAGAGCTGAATAAATTCAACTGAAAGCACTTTCAGGACATCTAATACCATCCTAAAGATGAAAATAGGCAAGGATGCAACTGCACTCTCCACTTGCTAGGAGAAAAGGCTTAGAGGCAAGAAAGAACTGAGATTCAATGAGAAGGAAGATGCTGAATCTAACCACGGGAAAAGTTACAGATGTTCAAGCTCTAATGGAGTTCCTAAGTAGTGGAAAAGAGCTAAATGAAACCAGGCAGAGAGAAAAGCTGTAATAATGTGAACATAAAAAAGGCTGTAATGGCCCATATGAAAGGTCTGTGTAGCCTGAAATCCTGAGAAAGGTGAGTTAACAGACACTGTTGGAAGGAGCAGAAGCAGCAGCATAGAAAATGCTAATTCCTCAAGAGAAAAAAATATTTAAGACTATACCTGCAAATGAGATGGTGTCTGGGTGACATTTGTTACTGGTCACTGCCATATAGCTTGTAAACATACTTTTAGCATTGATAAAATTCTGGGGCTTTCAGGGCTACTTTTAATCTCACACCTTTAAAAAAAGCAACCTGTTTTGTTTTGTTTTTTTACTTCAAGCCCGCCTAAATTGTCATTGCATGCTCCTTTATTCTTGCATGGTGGGAACCACTGAAAAGCTGTTTCATCCTCCACTTCTTTATATATGTTATGGTATTTATAGACATATAAATATTGTACATAAATATTTCAAGAAAATCTTCCAAATAGCTGGATTTCTTTTTATTATTATTATTATAGAAGAAAAGGCATTTCAAATGGTAAAAGATGTTCTAGATCTTTCAAAACGGTATTTTGATAAGAATAATTTGTGAGAAAGACAGTTAAGCTGATAAGAATTAGTTTTTTCTAATGATGGATCTAGGGTATTTATTGTACCCTGTCAATCACAATTAATTAGTTATTGAGCTTACACAAAGACCGAGATATTTATCATCACTCATTCGTGCAGTGTCGTATTGTCATTTTTTATCTTTCAGCAGGTAAATATGCTTACTTTTCAGAAATAGCTCTATTAGTTTACTGTAATTAGTCACCATACATCATTTCTGTTTCCTCCAGCTAAAATGATTGAGAGATAATGCTTGCAATAAAATACTGTGTTTTAAAACTAACTTTCTAGAGAAAGTTAATTTCTGAAGTTAATTTTTGAATTATTTTAAAATATACAGTCTCTGCCAAGCTGGGTATTTTGTGTCAATTAGCCCCAAATTTTTAGTTAGGCTGTCTTAAAAGTATTAAAAGATAGAAACATTATTTTAGAGAAATTTTAAATGGGAGAATCTGGATATATAATATAACTCTAAAATGGTCTATCTTTAACTGTCTGAAGTGTATTCAATGACTGGATCTTACAAGGGGATGCCTTATATGACAACTTGTGTTACAAGTTCTCTTTGTGTTTTCAGCTTTTATTTTTAAAGGTTTTTATCTCATTGTAAAAGCTCTAGTTAATATAATCATGTCATGCAATGGTGTTTCTCTATTAAATTTTCTCTTTGAGAAAATTGTTTGTTTTAACAGCTGGAGATGTGGTAAGTATGTGAAGTATTTAAATGCCAACAAATTATTTCATACCTGTTTTACCATCCCTGTTGTTAAACATTGGCAAAATATCTTTAGGGCAGATCATTCTTTAGAAGCTAAAGATATAAATAATTACATATAAAAAATGGTGCAGTGGAAGGAAGCCATTCCTGTTGCCAAATAAAAGCCCTTGCTACTTGATTATATCCTGGCAACCAAACAAAAGATAAAAGCACATCTAAGATGTAAGAGAAGACTCTGAACTGTTTCTTGCCAGGAGAATGCAAAGCACTGTTAGTTGGGTAATGTGCTATATTTCTTGAGACATCAACATATGCCATAGTCTAAATATCTACTTTCCATTAAATCTACAGAACTTGACTACAAGTATATATTTATTTGTATAAGTAATTCTGCTTTCTTCAGGAATAACTCAACTATCTGTATTCAACCTTTTCTCAGAATTCCTAGGTATTGCAGTAAGAAGGTTTTGGGTTTTTTTTCGCTGAACAATGTCTGACTAGGAATTTTGTGATTGATTCTAGGGGTTGAAAAAAATATGCCACTTATATCAAAAGAGTAAACATCAGAAATATGAATAAATGGATTATTGACTCACCCAGGAATTATACCCAAGGGTTTACTAGTTGTAAGTAGCCATACTTTTATCTACTCTGAGCAAAAAATATACAGGTTTCAACATTTACTTTAAGATTAATTTTAAGAAATCATGGTTTTATTTTGCGTATTTCTTTAATCCAAAATTAATTTCCTGATTTTCTAAAGAAAATTTAATATTTTAAATATATGTGGATGTTCAAAACTGATTGTCTCAACAGGAAAGACTGTATTTTTAAAAACATTAATCCTAGTTTAAGGTTAATCCATGCAGCCCATTTGCATGTAAAACCCTATCAGCAGAAAAGAAAGAAAAACACGGTGAATTTGGGATAGTAAAGTGTTTTGCTCTAATCCAAGAAACAAACCAACCTCATAAAAATATACAGAAGAACATCTCAATTAGGTTGTTTGTTGTACAGTAAAAGTAGAAGTTACCCAGAATTCATATTGTTTGACAAGCTGAAACCGTGTGATTGCCATGTAAAACAGAAACTGGTTATGCTGAATCTCCATGCATGGCATCCTCTATGTCCACAGGAGGCACTGTTATAAGCACTTCTAACTTAACTGCTGGAAGAATGGATATTAAATATTGTTGGATGTATGTGCACGAGATTCCATGTACAGTCACTGCTGTTGCCTTTGTAAGCCCATTCTTCCGCTTCTGACATGGATGAAATAATTCCACCCTTTTCATGCCACATATGTCAACGAACAAAATGTTTTACCCAGTTCTACATATTAATTTTAAACAGATTTAGTAATGAACTGATAATGGTACAATAATTCTAAATAACTAAGCATTCAGAAACAGAATTGGTCCTTAGTTTTCCCAGTTGCAGTCAAGATAAATAAAGATAGGCTATTGATAAATTAACTTATATTAGGGTAAACAGAATCAGTCTAATGCAAGTTGCAAACCAATTAAAACCATTAACTTCAGCGAGAAAAGTTTTCCTTTAAATGGGCTGAACCCTGTTTTAATCTCTAGCTCATTTTGCTATGGTATATAAGAAAATGAAGAGTTAAGCAACAAATGCAATAGAAATCTAGGAAAATGTATTTTTTTTAATAGATCTAACGAAGAAATACTAATTTGTTTCTATGGATATATCGCTACAGATTAAAACTTGAGATCCTCAACTGCAGAAAAATATTTTAAATATATAAAAATCATTTGCTTTTACTGGAAAAAAATACCTGTATTGCCCTTCTAAAGATCTAAACTTTCAGTTCTTAGAAATTTACTAGAACAAACAAACAAACACCAAGAAAAAAGGAAAAAAATATAACAAGGATGTACTTTTCTGTCATTAGAATGAATGTTTTACTTTATTCATGTGGTACAGTTTTAAAATATTTTTTATAATATAGGATTATATTTTTAAGAATAAACGATATTTATTATTTAGAAAATACCTGATGGTTTTGAAAAGTCTTCTGTATTTGTCAGGTGGCACAGGTAGCAATATTGTGAAAGGTTTGTACAACTGTTAAACTTTTTGTAAATAGGACTACTTAACACTTGTTATACTAGAATCTAAAGATTAAGACCATATCCTACTAAAAAAGGTAAACGTATGGTAAATGACAATTTACACAGAGATATCATACATATTTTTTGGTCTTTCTGAAGCTTGAAAGCTAATTTTGTTTCAGATATTTATTAGCTTAAGACAGTTAAGTCACTTTCAGCATACTGTATAAACCAATATTTGTAAAAACTACTGCCATTTCTTACAAGTGCCCTTGAAGAGTTTGGAAAACTCAGGGGAGCCTAGTGATCCCAGGCAATGTTTTTCTGTTTATGTTGACTTAGGTCTTGAATTTGCCCTCACCTACTCCAGAGCTCATGGTGCTGCAGGTTGCTTAGAACTGTGGCTCAAACCCAGCTTTTGCTGATAAATCAACCGATCTTAATTCAGGGGTGCTTGGGCACAGAAGGACATGGATAAAGATTCATTTCACTAGATTATGAGAAATCTCTTTTCATGGATGATCATTTGCCATTTCCTAAAAATGGTATACTGTTTCCTTATAATGTATCATACTTTCTTGACAAAATGGTTTCTTGATATCCCAAAAGCCTAAAGAAATATACAAACTGAAACGTAAAGAACACAAAGACTGAATGAAGTTTAAGGCTCACTGAGCCTTTATAATTTTTCCAGTTGTTTCATCCTAAATTAAAAGGAGTATCACTGGTAACTTGGAACTATGTGATTTGGGGTAGGATTTTTTTACCAGTAGAGTGAGATAATCATTGGATAATAAAGCAATATATTTTTCTTTCCATTCAGAAATATTCTTGGGGTCTGTAAGGAGGGAGGGGGCATGATATGCATATGATAACCTTGAAATATTTTTTATTTAAGTTTGAAGGTTTTCTCTCCTGCAACTATGTGTTATTCTGGCCCTAAATCTCTGCATGCTTGATGAATGGTTGTGCAATATGATATACGTCTTTTAAAGTTCTTACTGGCTTTAAAAACTTGTTTTGCTACAGCTGGGAGACCATGTGCCTTTATGCAGCCTCGTTCCTGCTTTGATTGTGTGTAGTACTGATGACCATTACAACCCACCTTGGGAAAAATTGTTTTAATTTTATTGTATTTAAATTATAATTCTGCACATCTAAACTGTAACTTTAGTTTTAAAATATTGTTACATAAATCCATTATATATTTTAAATGGCAGTAGTGATTATATTTTGAAAAGGTTCAGATCAAAGAATACACTGCTAAAAAGCTGTCTTCTTTCATGGAGCTTTTCATTAAGCAAGTCTGTGGAAGCAGATACCACTGACTTACCAAAATAAGATGTAGTAATTCTCTAATCTACTGAAAATGCCTCTGCTGTTATCCTTCCTATACTCCTGGATGCTAATTCAGGGTCAGAGTTAGCAGTCACTGTGTCATATATATTAGCTAAATATAAAAGATTCTTTTCTATTTCTGAGGAATGATTCTTTCTAAATTCTTCATACCAAAAATCATTTAATAATGATTGATCACTCCCAGAAAAAAAAAATTAAAAAAAAATAATTTCCAATTATCTCAAAGGCAGGAAAACACAGAGTATTCAAATAAGAACTTCCTTCTATATTAGTTTTCTGCTTCTTGAGGCGATCAACAGGTCTTAAGTGAGAGCCATAGGGCACTACTTGTAACTATTATGCTTTCACTGCAAGATCCTTCCAGGTAGGATACTCTTCTTCCATGAAAAAGCTTAAAAGTTAACAAGAAAACAGTATTACAGCAGGACCACTAGTAGCTATAATAGTTAAGCTTGCCTACCTTTTGCTATTCTAATCCTGTGGTTTCAATCTTACAGTGACTGAACCTTTGATCTCTGGCTTATATTGTTGAAATGCTGCCTTGCCTAAGTGTAGTCATTCACACTATTCAAGCTATGTATTAATTTATATTATATTTTTTTAAACTGTTAAAACAGCTAAAAGACTGAAACAGAAAATAACTTTTGTGGAAGGAAGTAGCTTTTTAGTTTTAATCTATAATACTGTAACAATACAACTGTTATTTCTTCAGCATTCTTTGATGCTGATCAAAGAAGTATTTTATATTTCACAAAATTATTTGGCAGGTTTGATTGCTGAATTCAATTTAATGAAAGCAAATAGTAAATGAGTAGCTCTTAGACAACTTGACCAATTTACTATATTTTACGCTAACAGCCAGCTTTAGTCATTTGCTCAGACTCATACAAATAGGGTTTCTCTCTGATTCTGCAGAAACTTCATGTCTTGCTGCTAACTTGTTCCAAGGGCAGATTTCATGCTGGGGCTGCTCAGCCTACATGGAGCAGCCAGTGGCTCTGAGACAGGGACCTGCTTTTCCCCCCACCTGCACCACCTACACCAAGCAGAGACAGGAAGTGTGACACGGACACTCTGTGGGGATATCTCAAGTTTTGTTAGCTGGTATAGAGCAAGCTAAATGAAAAGATTCTCATACTGCCTTTTCTTCCAGTCCAAGGGTACACCAGAGGCACCTGATACATACACAAGCCAAATACCTGAAGAAGATTGAAAAAGTTTTTTTTCATCACAAGACATAAGTATACTTCAAAATATTCAGATTTATGAAACTGAAACATTTGACTCTTTACCCTTCACCTGCAATAACTAGGTATTAGACAACATTGACCCTTGAGATTTCTGTTTTCACCTCCCAGATATCTGCTGGAAATATAATACAGCAGAGGGGGAACAGTCCCGAAGGTTTCTAGAGTGTGTAGGACATAACTACTTGTCACAGATGGTGAGGGAGCCAACAAGGGGAAGCGCACCCCTGGACCTACTGTTCGTTAATAGAGAAGGTGTTGTGGGGGATGTAATGGTTGGAGGCTGACTTGGGCAAAGCAACCATGAAATGATAAAGTTTTCGGTCTTTAGTGAAGCAAGGAGGGTGTCTGCAAGACTGCCACCCTGGACTTCAGGAGAGCAGAGTTTGATCTCTTTCAGACCATGGTTGAGTGGGTCCCTTGGGAGGCAGTTTTGGAGGGCATAGGAGCCCAGGAAGGCTGGACATACTTTAAGAAGGTAATCTTAGAGGCGCAGGGGCTGACCATCCCCAGGTCACGGAAGATGAGCCAACGAGGAAGGAGACCGGCCTGGCTGAACAGAGAGCTTTGGCTGGAATTCAGAAACAAAAAGAAAGTTTATGATCTTTGAAAGAGAGGACAGGCAACTTATGTGGATCACAAAGATGCAGTGAAGCTGTGTAGAGAGAAAATTAGAAGGGCCAAGGCCCAACTGGATCTAAACCTGGCCACTGTCGTGAAAAATAACAGAAAATGTTTCTATAAATATATAAACAAGAGGAGGGCTAGGGAGAATCTCCATCCTCTATTGGATGCAGAGGGAAACACAGTGACCAAGGATCAGGAAAAGGCTGAGGTACTTAATACTTTCTTTGCCTCAGTCTTCAACAGTAGGACTAGTTGTTCCCTGGACACACTGTCCCTTAAGCTAGAAGACAGAGATGGGGAAGAGATTAGGCCTTATGTAATCCATAAGGAAATGGTTATGGACCTGCTTCACAAACTAGACGCTCGTAAGTTGATGGGGCCAGATGGTTTACACCCTAGAGTGCTACGGGAGTTGGCAGATGTGGTTGCCAAACCACTCTCTATCACCTTTCAAAAGTCCTGGCTAACTGGGGATATCCCATAGGACTGGAGACTAGCAAATGTGACACCCATCTTCAAGAAAGGCTGGGAAGAGGATCCCAGCAACAATAGACCTGTGAGTCTCACTTTGGTGCCAGGGAAGGTCATGGAACGGATAATCTCAAGAGCCATCATAGAACATTTAAAGGTCAACCAGACAATCAGGCCCAGTCAGCATGGGTTTATGGAAGGCAGATCCTGCTTGACAAACCTGATCTTGTTCTATGACAAGGTGACCTGCTTAGTGGATGAGGGAAAGGCTGTTGATGTAGTCTACCTGGACTTCAGTAAAGCCTTTGACAGGTGATTTCTGTAGTAGATGTTAGCACTATATGGTGAATATTCCTTCCGATATTGGAAATTATCCTGGTTTGAGAGTACCAGAATAAAAAATTACCTATGACCATATTTGCCTGAGACTACCTGGGACTGCTAGCCTGTTGTGTTGTGGCAATTACAACAGAGGGAGCGGGGCAGGGGGGGAGGGGCGGTGGGGTGGTCTGTGTGCACAGCTGATGGAGTCAGCTTGGTGTAAAGGAGAGACGTAATCTCCCATGAGAAGTTAAAAAATATAACTAGTAATACATTTTAGTAGATAGTGCTTGAGGTACCCAGGTAAAGCCACTGCCCAGCTTATTCCAGAACAGATCAGTGGTGTCAGACATGACAAAAAACTGATTCCCTTTGCCCAGCGCCCCCAACCTAGAAACCACAAATGGGAAGGCTTGAACAATGTGGTATCATATACAACAAGTTGGGCAGCAATGACCATAAACCAATGCTTTTAAGGGTACAGTCTGTTGTTTCACTGAAAAACTTGTTAAAACCCATTTGTTTTAGATTCCAACCTTCCAGAAGAAAAATGAAATATGGAAATATTAAATTACAAATTTATGAAATTATTCAGGCTCCACATTGGGTTCCAATAAATCTGTCACAATTTTAGCCCAATAACCAGGTGACAGATGCTCTCCATTATTCCTCCACTACTCTCCCAAGGAAAGACAAAATGGGAATAAAGGGAGAGAGACTTTAAGGTTGGAAAAAAGCCCTAGAATCATTTTAATTAAATAATAAATAACAATAATAATAATAATGAATTACATACAAATATATAAAAATGTGTAAAAAGATATTCAGAGATCACAGAATCATGTAGATGAATATGTAAATATGGAACCCACATTTCTCAGCTGCTAATTACTTCCCAACCAGAAAAGTCCCACACTGGACTCAGCAGCAGATGGGGGTGTCAGAGTCCAGGGTCCCACTGACAGAACACAAAAGCCTTGTAGCAGCTGAGCCAGTCCTACTTGGGGAGTCAGGGGAAGGCGACCTGTATCAATGAACGATGCTCTTCTCCAGCAAAAAAACAGGATACAGGAACACCAGCAGCAGAGAGCAAGCACTGACAAACAGGCAAACCCCCATCCAGCCAACACACAAGCCAGAGAACAGCTCTCTAGGAGCTGTTTTATACCGAGCTCCATGGGCACAAACACTGTGATTGGTCCATGTGGGTCACCTGACTGTCACTGAAACTGTCACACCCATAGGCCAGCAGCAGCCTGGGTGGGGGCCCTGGGTGGCTTCAGGTCAGTATGGCTATAGGCAATTTTTATCCTGGTACTCTCAAACAAAGACAGAAACCTATCTGTTCCACAAATACAGGCATACAGAATGAAGACATGCTTTAGGTATATACTACGGAAGTAAATACATCCTTTTTCTAGAAGCATACAAATCCGAATTGGAAATCAACCACTAAATAGCCCCCCTTCTCAGGAAGGCTGAGAAGGATTGATCTCCACAGATATTTAAAGGCTTTCCATCTTTAAACTATAGAGACACATATTTTACTACTTCTAGGGGAAAAATGGGTATGCATTTAAACACATTAATAATTATGTTTACAATTAAATACCTATATTTTATGTTTCTTTTCCAGTAACTTCATTGAACTGAGTTCTAATAACTGCATAAATAATTCTAATCAGTCCAAGTAATATAGCAGGATGTGATCACACTCTGACCACATTTGTAAGGGTCTATTATTGTAATTACTAATGCTGCTGCTGTGCAAAAAGATCAACAATGCATTAGTATTTCTGCTTTTTTTCCTGATGTGCTCATGAAAATGTTGATGTCCCCTGTGTTGACTGTGAGCTTTGTTCCTTCCAGTGTTACTGCCTTCAAGCTGACAGTGAGCATGCTGATTTGTTTTTGTTGGTTATATTAACTGCTTCTCTCCCCAGGATGACTTAATCTTGTTTTCATCCATGTTTGAATACTCTACAGTTTCCTATCCCTCTTTTTTTGACAAGCGTTGACAATTCCACCCTAGTAAGTTTAATTTGCAGATTTCACAAATAAACTGCTTTTTCTCTTTTGCAGATAGTCTATAAAGGCATGATATATTTCTATCATGGTATTTCTATGGAGCATTTTGGTGTTTTTTGTGTTTTTTGCATATCTTCCTTTATTTAGGTGTTTCTGTAGAAAGTGGTTTTATTTTTCCATATGATTGTGAACTTGGTCAATATTTTCCAGATAATACATGGAGTGGTCTAATTTTGTTTATTCTAATATGCAATATTAGCATCAGATATTCAATTTAATTATCAAACTACTGAAAAGATTCAGCTTTAACAGACTGATTTTGATGAACCTCAGTTTTAAGACTAGTTTTCCCTTAATTTTTTGTCTGTTTACAAGAATACTCAGGGAAATGAGGCTTGAAGATCATTGGGAAATTACATTCTTCTACTGATCTCAACTACAGTAAGGGAAGAAAAATGGGTCTTAGAGTGGAAACTTAACACAGGGACATTAAATGGGAATTGGTATTTTAAAAAAATGACTTTTTTAGAGCATTGTTGCAATGTATCTGTAGGAAATAACACAATAGCATTTGGGTTTATTAAGCTTTTTGTTTTAGCATAGTACCATTTAAAACATATTACAAGAACTGGTTAAAAGATGATAATTTAATAAATTACTGCCATGAGGTCTGTCTGTAAAGAAAAAAATCAAGCTTCTAGTTTGATCGATAGAAAAGTAAGCAAGAGAAAAACAATTTTGTCCATATGCCATTAATGCTACTAAAAGTCTGATCTGGTTCTACCATTTTCCATTGAAAGACTGTTTTCTCAAGGGGAGTGGGATAAAATGTGAAGCACTTTTACTTTCTACCTTGACTTTTACTGACAATTCAGTTTCCATATTAAATATATGTCAGAAATAGTTTTCAAAAGTCATTGTTTCCAAATACTATGCTTTGTTTATTTGTTTTTCTCCCTGTTTTTTGCTTGTTTGATCTTCTTGGAACACATTTAAAACTACCAGGATGACATTTTAAGTTACTATAGTTTCCCTCTGCAGTTAGTAATTAATCAGTTACTAATACTTCTTTTTGTTACGAAATCAAATTCTGTGTGATTTGTTTTTGATTTTTTGTTGGGTTTTTAATTGTTTTTCTGTGGTTTTTTTTTCTGTTTCGTGGTTGTTTTTTTGTTTGTTTTTTTGGGGGAGTGGGTTTTTTGGTTTGTTTGTTTGTTGTTGTTTGTTTTGGTTTGGCTTGTGTGTTGGTTTTGAGTTTGTTTGGGTTTTTTTACATTAAAATGTAATGGTTCTAATGATAAAACTAAAAGAAAGCATTTATTAAGTTCAAAATACTTCCACGGAAGAAGATTAACTGGAAGGCTCAATTATTATTTTGGTTTTTGAATATCCATGATATCACCAAAGTTGCCAGAATTAAGAAAAGTTATGCTAATGATGATTTTGCTGAATACAGACTGTTGAAAAAAGCTTTATACTGTAAAATATAATTTAAAAACATTTTTTCTGGAAAGTAGCAGTTTTAATTAGTAAACTCATTATTCCAATTCTACTTCAATGAATACTATGCATAGCTTCAATGGAGCTGAACTATTCTAAAATATGGCTAAGAAATCAAAATTCACAAAAAGGGTTCTTAGGAAGGACTACATAAAAACTCAGAAAAAAAAGCAAGAACATAATTATTTGGCCAATATTTACTTTTCCTGATCTTTTAAGGGGGCAAAAGACTTTTACCAAGATAAAGTTGCAGCAAGCTTCATAAATAATGACAAAAAAACCTGGTCAGTTCTTGCCCTGATGCATGCAGATAACTCTTAGTAGTGTCAGGAGGTACTGAGAATTCGTTGGCTGAAAATAATAGACCTCCAGCAGGTTATACATTTATTTGCAAGGCTCTGCTTTAGAAACCAGGAGCAGTTATCTAATTGTCCTGTTGGTAGGTACTCTTATAACTAATAATACAGAGAAATGTTCTCTAGCTACCATGGAATTGCACTGATAAAACAGTGGTTTCATTACACTTTGTAGGAAAAAGAGTTACTAAAAAACCCAGAAAAGCTAACAATATTCAAGCTATGCATCTAGAGATTTGAAAGTTTAAAGTAGTCTAATGTTACAGATTTTCTTATTTCTCCCTATAAAAATTGTCTAAAATATTTCCACTTTTCCCTTGTATACTGCATGGTGTTTTGGTTTCTTAAAATAAAGTCCTTCATATTAGGCTTAATAAGATTCAGCTGTAGCAAGGATACCTTTGGGAATTGGTTATTTATTCAACAGAAAAGTGCTTTTCTTTTTTTGAGAAAAGAGCTGTTGAAATCTAGGAGAATAAATAATTCAAGATAGTTCTCTTCCTTTTTGTTTCAATACTCAGGTGTATATATCTCATCCATAAGAAATTCCAAACATTTCTTCAACCAACTTCACGTTCACATTGCTGTATTTAACCCTTTCATCTTTGTTCTGTGAGGCAAAGCAGGGAGATTCTGCAGTCATATGGAATAAGCATTTCTAAGACTGCTAGCTTATTTGAGAAGGCAGAGAGAACAAAAACTCACCAAAGAGATGAACTTGAAAGTCAAAGAATACTAAAGAAGTTAACATGAAACAAAAGGTTTGTGTTGTTGTTAACAGTAAGCACATTCTTAATATTTATCCTATGTATGTTTTGCAAATATCAAAAAAATAATTTCCTGCAGTGTGATTTGAAAAAATTAAAGCACATCTTTTTTTCTCTATTAAATTATGGAGAAAGAGAAGACAATCTTATCAGTATTTTTTAATGTAACAAGACTTTTTTAACTGCAGGGATTCTGCAACAAGTACAAATCAATGCCCAAGTACTTAATCTTTGCTCTTGGGGTTATGGTGCACACACTGAGGAATAGATAATAATAAGTATTAAGGAAAGCCCCTTGGAACATTTCAATTATAATGTATCTGTACACTGCAACACCTCCCTGAGAAACACAGCGTCACATATAATTATACAGAGCCCAGAGATAACACAAAAGACCATCTGTAAGCTTTGAACAGATGTAGCCTCTGAATACTTGAGCTTATCTTGGTCTTACAAATAGTTCAAAAATTCAAACAAGTACAGCCTAAAAAAATGATACTGGAGTAGGAACAAATTCAGGGCTGGGAGGGTTGTTCAAATTCCTCTGAAGTTGATGCTTTGCTCACTGTTATTTAAAAGCCTGTATATGCACCATTATCATGTGTTTTAAGGGAATCCTGTGTTTTTTGTATACATAATTAATTACCTACTTTTTTTTTTTCCCTGTTTCAAATTAAATGCCCTACAAACATAAAACATGACTGAGTTGGAATTCATTTCATTATGGTAACAGCAAATTGTGCAAAGTTCCAGGTGGGATGTGATCTGTTTAAGGGGATAAAGGGGAAAGGTGGAAGGAAAAGGGAGAAAGACAAAAAGAACATAAAATCCTATAAATCCATACCAACCATACACTATAAATTTGGAATTTCACATACCCTGAGCTAGGTTTAAGGATGGCTATACACTCTCTATCCCAAAGGTATCATAGACCTAAATGGAGTGGGAGTATCACTGAATAGGGCTAATGAAAAACATGGATTTAATGATCCTGTACTTCTACCTGGATAAACAAAGAATATCAGTCTAGAGTGCTGTAAGCTTGGTGTGCTTTGTGAGCTATAAAATTGTAACCAAGCTATTAATAAAAACTGACTTCTTCAATTCAATAATCACTTGTTATGAAGAGTAAAGACTTAAATGGAAAGTAAAATGTGTATTTCTTAGTTTCTCAGACGCTCTTGAATCCCCCAAGCCATAAGTCTATGAAAGATAAAAGCCAAGATTAGAAGTAACTTTGTAAAAAAGCAGATGACAGACTTACATGTGAACAAGGTTATCTCTACAAACTGATGGAAACTATAGAAAAACACTATTTGTGTTTTGTATAAGACAAAACTTAGAAGTTTCTACGTATTTACAGGTTCCTTATCTAAGAATACTGAAGGAAAAAAAATCAACCACAGCAAGACCCACAAAATCTCACTGGATTCCTGCTAACATACTGAAAGTTCTCCCAGGAAGACACTGTAAGAAAAGTGCAGCAAGGAAGATAGGTAGGAAGTATCAAAATTACAAATATTCATTAAAACTAGAGTCCAGAGATTTTATTGTTTAAAGTATCTGTGATAATTCCCAAGCAAGGTCAATTAGACTGCAGGACTGGAAAAACAATTTATAGTAAGATTAGCTTATTTTTTACTAATTTTACTGTAGGATACTTTCAAAATTTTTAAAAGGTCTTTAAGTTTGTCATTACACTTAGAAACTTTTTTGGACTGATTTTGTGTTAAAACTTGGTAAACCAGAATTCTTTACTGCCAAGGCATGTTAAGGCATCAAATTCTCCATTGCTTTTAATTCAGTATAGTTTTTAAAATTATTTTGCTCAGTAAAATATTAACAAATAATAACAACAAGAACAAGATGAAAAAATACGAATACAGAACTGAGACTTCAACTTTGATCCATCAAGAAAAGAATGGTCCTATTACATGTACTATTTCAGCATTTAAAAATTAGAAAAAAATAAAAAATTGCTATTTCAAAATTTACCAGGAATGGAAGCAGAATCTTACTTGTAGATAGCATCACAGATGGAAAGCAGATCCACTTTGGATACAAGAATCTAGGCATTGAAGTCTTTGCATGCAATTCAGGTGTGGGAACTTTGATTGGCCAATAAAAACCTCAAAACTTTATTGGCTTTTTTACATAAGAACTTGACTGAGTTGTGTAAACGTATCTTGATGTCTGCAACATGTTTATATGACATCCCCAAGAGGCTGATATGGATAACAGAAATTCATTTGAATACATTAGTTTTGCCATTTTTCACAAACTTGGGGAGAAATAAAATCTTAATTTCTAAGAATGTGGGGCTTTTTGAAAGTATGTGTTTTTTTTAAACTTTAACTCATATTTTATGGAACAAAAAATTTATTAGAGATTTTCTGAGTGTCATGTAACTGTTGTTATTTGAAAATGTGTATCATTGAAGTTATCCATAGTCAGGATAACATCAAAGCCATTTAATGTATTTATATGGGAAATTCACTTCAGATCATCTTAATACTGAGATATTACATAATACCCACAAACAATAGATGGATTTTAAACAAAAAGTCTTGACCTTCATAATTTACGTTATTGGAATACAAATATAGGTTTAAGCAGACTAATGACATTTCTGTAATCTATAAATAAAGTCAGCATATAACTCTGAGTGTTCTTTGTTTTCTTTCAAGTGGGTTCATTGTTTGGATAATGTACATTGGATAGAAATAGGGAAAAATATAATATAATGGCTCACTGAAATATTCTATCCAGTGCAAAAAGAAAATGCATACACAAATAGCTCAATCCTTAGTCTATTAAAAAAATGATAAAATTAATTAAGTAAAGCCTAAAACATTGTCAGTGTGAAGTAGGCACCTAACAATATGTGTCTTTCATCCTTTTTCCATTATTTTAGATATTTGTTTTTCACAAATACTGCGCAGTTATAATTTTATTTTATTATTTTAGCTTGATATTTATTATATTTTGAGGGAAGAAAAAAGTAAATGAGGGAAAGTCAGATCCATTTTTTAATACTTGAAAAAAATAAGATTATGTTACATTGACTGCATTTTCTTAGACTCCAACTTATTTCATTAGTTAACCAAAATTTGCTGATCCTTCTGTAAATTGAAAGAGAATGTTTACATGGCAATGTATGCCATGCTGACTTGATTCTTGAGTTTCTCTTTTTGGAAAATTATGTTTTTAAGATATGTATCTAGGACATGATGAATTAGGATTAGAGTATTGAAATCTGTTACATGTATCCTGGCCACTGAGTTCTTATTCATACTTATTATTCTCTAATCCCTAACCAACTTACTTGGTAGTCCAGCTATAGTAACAACAGGGTCTCACCAATAATTGTCACCTTCCCTATAGCCAGAATTAGTACATTGCAGTTGGCCTGTCAGTTCTTGTCAACAGAACACATTTATAATTTCTTAAAAATTAGAAGGGAGTTACTGAAAAGGTGTCATGTAATTGTGTTCTTAAACTTCCCTTCCACTAATAAAACTGTGCCCTACTAATTCAGACAGAGAAAAGCAAAAGGTCAGAAAGATTTAAAAGTCATAAAAATGTATTAATTGCCAGAGCATTAGGCCATCTGTTGTGAAGCAAGAGTCTTTGTCCTCAGCAGTGGACTCAGCTATATCAATAGTGTAACTGCTGTTCAGTAGCTATATGTTAGTTTAGCTACTCCTGGAGCAGACATTTAATTGAAACTCAAGAGTGGCAGAGTACATGACTCCCTGTCGTTAATTGGTCTTTAGAGACTGTTAAGAAGTGTGCCAATTATCTCTAGCTCCTGTCTCAAAATAACACAACCAAAAAAAAAAAAAAAGAAAGAAAGAAAATTACAAGGTCACCTTGTCTTTTCATTAATAAGCACTGATCAAAAAAGTGTCAGTTTTTTAAAAAATGCAAGTCTATGTGGCATTGTCTTTAGACACAGACTTGAACAGAAGCATGGCACAGCAGTTGTTCATCTACCACTAAAGCAGGTGACCTAGAGGTTGTCTGATAAAAAACAAAAGAAAAGTATTCTTTCTAGGACTGGGTTAAGAGCCTCAATTTAGGGTGTGTAAAAAATAATGCACTGTAAAATGTCAAGATGCTGGAAGAAGATGGATGAGGGAAATAAAGCAACAAGTGATCTGTGAGAGAGTCCTAACCCCCTTCAGAGAAGATGACTTTAAGAACTAATTAGGAAACATTTTTCAGTACAAACAATCAGCTGTATTTTCTGCTGCAAATTATTTAAACTTGTAGAGGGGGAACAAAAATGTTTAGCAATCACTGCAAAATGTAAGACACAAGAATAAAAAAAATCTTTGTAATGTGCAGTAATACATTTTACCTTTTAAAACAATAATTGAAATTTTGTTTCAGGCACCTTCAAACACCTATCTACACTACTGAAAGTTTATTATTTTTGCTTTGTTTTGTTTTGAAAAGACTTTTTAAACTTAATTCTTGAAGTTTGTAAAGATTGAGGAGATTTTGAAAATACTTACAAATCGTCAGAGACTGGCTAAATTCTGTTAAAAATTTGCTTTGGCAATACAACTTCTAAGCTTCCCAGTTATTATTATTATTATTATTGTTATTGTTGTTATTATTCACACTAATATTTTCTTGGATTACCAAAAAACTTGATGGATTTTTGAGATCAGTGGCACAAGGTGTGATCAGCCAACAGCTGGAGGCCAGTCACTCGTGGAGTACCCCAGTGATCAACACTGTGGCCAATAATTTTCAACATCTTTGTTAATGCCCTGAATGATGGGGCATAGTGTACCCTCAGAAGGTCTGCTGATGATAAAAAAATGGGAGGAGTGGCTGATACATCCAAGGGTTGTGCTGGAAAAAGCCTCCTGAAGTTCAATAATGGAAATTGCCAAGTCCTGCACCTGGAGAAGAATAACACCATTCACCAGCACATGCTAGTAAAACAGCTTGGCAGAAAAACACCTGGGTGTTGTGGTGGACAACTACTTGGCCACGAATCAGCAATTTACCTCTGCAATAAAGAGGCCTAAGAACATACCAGTCTGCATAAGAAAAAAGTGTTCCTAGCAGGTCAAGAGAAGTGAGTTTTTCCCCTCTGCTCATCTGTGATGAGAAACATATCGAGTGCTGTGTCCACCCCAGTAAAAGACATGGGCTTGCTGAAGCAAACCCAGCAATGGGCCACAAAGAACACTAAGGGACTGGAGCATCCATCATATGCAGAGAAGTTGAGAAGGATGGGATTATGCAGCCTGGAGAAGAGAAGGCTCAGGAGACCAATGTGCATATACACCTGATGGTAGGGAGTCTAGAAGGACCCGGATTTCTCGGTGGTATCCAGTGACAGAACAACGGACACAAACTGAAATAAAGGAGATCTAAAATATCTTGGAGGTAGTCAAGCACCACCTTGACAGAGATCTTGGCAAGCTGCTTCAGCTAGCCTTGCTCTGAGTACTGGGATCAGACTGGATGATTTCAAGAGGTCCCTTTCAACATCATCCAGTCTATAAATTAAAAGGTTTAAATGTATTATGAACGTTTATTTCAATTAAAAAAATGCCATACTAAGCATCTACACCTTGCTAGTACCTATTATCCTGAAAGGAAACAATATCTTCTTCAAAGAATCGGCAACTTCTTCAAGTCAGTTTGGCAGCCATCAAAGCTCTTTCTAAAATGCGAAGACTTCAAAGTACATAGTTATTCATTTTTGTAAAGGACTAGTCAAAAAAGAAAAAAGATTAGGTGCAATTACTAACAAGAGCTTACCACATGTTTTTTCTGGTTTTGAGTTAAAAATTTCTTTTTTTTTTTAATTCAAAGAATACACTTGTGTTTGTTTTATTTTTCTAAAAATACGTGCTGAAAACTTTGCCTTCTTAAGACAAAAAGTATCTCTTTATACCAAACCATTTTATAAAAAAATAGCTTCTGGTCTTTGAGGACACACCTCTGAAAGATTTGTACCTTCTTTAACTGCTGAGTTGTGCCATATCAAGGAAGAAAATTCACGCAGACATTGAATAAATACGCAACAAGAAACATAAAAGTGTGTAGGAATATGGGTTGCTAACACTAGATCAGTATGCATGAAGAGCTTGTTCAGTCTCCATTGCTGGAAATACTCAAAATGTTTACCATCACAGCTGGTTCTGCTTTGATCAGGAAATGGGATAATATGAACTTCTGAAGTCACTCTCAGCCTAAACTTTCCAGTGATTCTGAGATTAGATTAAAGTATTCATGATTAGAACCTCACACAGAAATTTCTTCACCAAGGCTATAATTTCTGTTTGAGCTGTAATATTACCAGGAAGAACATCTAGGTTCAGCTGAAGTGAGAAAGAAACCACCAGTAATCTCAGCAAATTGTTGAATAGAAAATTAACTTCACTTCAGTATTTTACACCATAATTGAAGTCTAATTTTACTTTTAAATTTTATTCCAGCTACTAATACACATTCTGACTTTTCTCAATAGAAACAAAGCAAAACCACATTTCAAATACCTCTTTCCTAAGTTTAGATATTCATAGAGTGTTTGAAAGTTGCACATGACCTCTTCTTGGAAAAAAGGCTAAATCAATAGAAGGGGTGGAAGGGGATATACCCCCCTCTGACATGTTTCCCAGAACACAAATCGTTCCTGCAGCTCTTTACTGACTATCTTTGTAAATGGCTTAGACATCTTCTAAATAAATCCATCACAGAAAAGCTGGGTATCATTCTTGTTAGTATTATGGGAACAGACACAAGTAGTAAAGCATATTGTCATGCATCCTGTGAGCTGGGAGCAAATTTGGGTCTGAAATGAGAGTGGCATTTCAGAATTATCGTCAAGAGATTATGTTTAAACTATTTTTTTTTCTTTTATGTGATAACTGAAAGGTTTTGTACTTTCAAATTGTTCATGGTTGCAGCTAAAAAAAAAAAAAAAGAAAAAAGAAAGCGAAATTGTTAGATAATTTATATGACATTGAGAAAGAAAAAACTGAAATGAACTTATGAACTTACTATTTGGAGTAGCTGTAAGCATTTTTTTTCATAAGGATTTTGATGAGCACTTTGGGGTTTTTTCAAAGAGTTATTTTGTCAAAAAAAACAGCAAGTTTGAGAGAGGAAAAAAGAAAAGATGGAGACATTAAGTTGATGACTAGACACCCGATTGGATACAATAAAGCAGAGTTTTGTTTTTAACTATTACTATTCATTGCTTTCTCCTTCTGCACACATGCTGAAGATAGAGATCCAGAACAGGACAAAGCCAAGTTCAATAGGTCCAAAAACTGTTAGGTATTTCTTGGCTAAAATTGAAAATATCTCAGGCTTTGTAACACATCTTCCATAGCAAGTAATGATCCATATTTATCAAACTCTTTCTCCTTTCAGAATTGTTTTCCTAGCAGAGATAGAAAAACTGAGTTTGAGTGAATTATCAAATAATATCTAATGGGATTACAGTAAAATAGAATTTCACAGTTATTAAAATATATATAGTAGAACAATATTAGTAACATCTAAGCCTTGTTTTATTAGAACCAAACATTGACTGCATGGATTCAATGCACTGCAGAGTTTTTTTCCACTGAGAGCTTCTGTAATGATTGTATTAATTTTTGGGGCAGAATAACTAGGAAAACCTTGCTAATTATATTTGGAAAATAGAAATAAAATCATGCAGTAGCATAATTCAACTTTCTATGTTCATAAAATGTAACTAATATATTATTTTACTGTTTAGAAAAATGTGTTATTTAAATGAACATTTATTTCTTAATCCAAGTGAGATGTTTTTATTGCTTTGCACCTTGTATAAAGTAATATTTCTCAAAATATACAGATGTGTATAAAGTAATAACACTCTGATTTGTCTTGTACTTTCATGACTTTTATAGTCCTCTGAGTGGATGAAAATTAGAAAAGAATCAGGACCAAAATGCTTCAATTATTATTTCTATTTCAATATTTATGTCTAATTAATATGATGTTTTGACTGAAATCACAACTACTCAAGAGCAGAATTTGCTCCATGTTTAATCATTTTTATAGGATTATGCTGGGAAAAAGGTCAGGGAGGAAAGCCTTTCAGTAGAATAAACATAAGAGGCAGCCACAAAAGCAAATAATGTGGTAAGAAGCTGGATAGCAAGTTCACTATGCAAATATGTCCAATACATCATTGTCAAGGTGAGCATTTTGCCTGATGTATTACTTTCGCCACCTAGTTTTTTAGCTGTTGCTGCCTTAGTTTTTGACTACTGAGGGCACCTTAAATACTTTTTTCAACTCCTGATACAGTAAGGAGTTGCTGCATGAAAGCAATTTCTTGCTTAAAATACTCTAGTCAAATTCTCACATTAAATACAAATTATAAACCTTTTTCAAATTTAGATCAACATATCTTTCCAAATAGAAATTTCAGCACCAGAAACCCAGGTAGTTTTCTGAAGTTAAAAAAATCCAGAAAATATTAAAAAAAAATCTACTAGGAGTAATAAGTCCTGCTCAATAACTTAATAAACTTTAGTTCTTATTTTAAATAAATATTTATCTGAGGGTTTTTTTACATGACTTTTACCTCTCCAGAGGTCTCTTCCAACCCCTACCATTCTGTGATTCTGTGACTGATTCGATTTAAATACTTAAAGTCATTAATTCTGCCCACAAATGCCCATTATTTGCCAGCATGATAGGAAAATTTCTATTAAAAAAAGCCCCAAAAAGAGTTGTCATCTTCTTTAAGGTTATTTATAATGCTCAGAATTTTGAGTTTTATAAATATGAGAAGAATCCTACACAAAATTTGAGGTGGATAAAAGAGTAAAGGAACTCTTGAGCAGTATTCCTTGCTAATGAAGTTCATCCTAAGGAAATAAATTCACTGTTTACATTTGGATTTCTCTGTATAATCTTGGATTATTTTCATTCTTTCACTAGTCTTACATCACCATTTTCTAACTGCAACAAAGGTTTACAGCCCTCTATCTTTGGACATATTAAATCAAAGTACAGACTCAGTTGCAAAATTATGACTTTGAAGTTTGTTTTCCTGTCCCCTCTTTTATGAACCCGGAAGGTCAGAAGACAGAGATATTCCCAGTGGGTGGTACTCAAATGAAGTAAATGTTGATGTCTTCTCATCCTGTGAATTACCTATCACGGCAGATAAATCCCATTCATTCACCATAATTAGTACTCCAAGGTGAGGTGACTATCTGTTTCATGTACTACTACAGCATGAATTAGAGAGAGGAAGGGAAAGAAAATTCTCCCAGCAGAGCTCAACATGACAGACTGCACAAATCAATTTTAATTAATTCTGCCTCTTTAAATCTGCCTGCTCTTCTGGAAAGATTGCTATCTGCATCAGGCACTATGGCAAGATAATTAACAAAAGCACTGCAGGGCGCTGATAGTGCTAGCAGCCAATTTACTTGGCAACATCTTGGTTTTATGAAAGTGCCAGGTTAGAAGGTCCATTGTATTAGGAGTGGGATTTGTGTTCTATATTAATGTAAAAAAATATTCATCTTTTACGAAGGAACACCTTGTGAGGTTTTAATTATATGTCTTCAAGCAAGAATTAATGAGAGACAACTTCTGAAAAACAACTTTCATGTTATGAGGCAGAGACTGTTTCAATGTAAGATTGCTGACAATGAAGACCCAGTATGTCAGTGCTATAAAGTTAATCCTGGAAAGCATAAGCTTATGAAACATTATTTTGTTCTGGTTTGTTTTTCATGCTACGTGGCACACATTTCAAGCCGCGTACTGACTTTTCAGAAACAATATCTCTGTACATTACATTGCTTCATTTCCTAGTAAGCCACTTGAGGAAGTGTTACAAAATACTACACCAATAATAAAATGTTGACATTACTAATAATGATCTAACTTTTAGGGCAACCATCTCAAACTAGTGCCTGTCCTTCAGAAATGGTAAATGCAAAATAATGAACAAGAACTTACAAATACTATCTAAACGTGTCATTAAAAATCGGGTTACCAATCCAGTGTATCTATAAAGTCTGTCTTTTTCAGTAGCATTTCATGATAATTTAGGGATAAGCTGCCATATAGTTTCTAGAAGAATCAGGACAGTAACTTTGTATGATTTAGATTTTGGTAAAAAAAAAAGTGGATCATACAAAGCATCTATTTGGAACAAAGTCAATCTGCTCTTTTGATAATTTAAAAAAATATTTTATCAAAGCGGGTATATGTCTTCTTCAGTTTACATTAAATGCTAATTTAAATAAAAATTGAAGTTTATGTTTTGGTTAGTTCAAGAGAAAAGTGACTGCATGTTCATGGATAATGCAGGTCAAATCTCTACTGATAGTTCACTGTGTGCATGGTTAGTATTCATACAAACATGGAGTTAGAAGACAAACTCTTTGCAACAATGGTGGCATTGTTATTTCCGCTTAAATAAGAACAAAATATTACATTGAATTTCAAGTGGTTTCATTCACAGCTCTTGCACACTGATACAAGTGCTTTGACATATAAGTAATGTCATTTAAACTCAAATTGATACGTTTTACTTTGCTAAATTAGGATCTCTCTATGTACTAGGTATAGGTGTTCAGGTTTTCTTAGCTGGAGGGACTACAGGAGTGGCTGCTGTGGGAAGAGATCAGGGCTGCCCTGTGCTGGAAACAGCTGGTTCCAGTCTGCTGGAGAAGATTTATCCAGAAATACAGCAACCTGTGGAGTGAACCTACTCTGGACCAGGAAAAAAGCGTGAGAACAAATGAGAAGCAGAGAAAAAACTGCTGTATACTGATGGTAATAATCCTTTCTCCCCAGTCCCTCCCCATGCTGCTTAGGGAGGGCTTAGGAAGGAGAGAAGCATGAGTAAGAGGGGAGGAAAGGTGTTTTAATGATTGCCTTTTGTTTTTCACTACTTTAATCTATTTCAATTGACAATAAATGAAATTAATTTCCCTCAAATGAAGTGTATTTTGCTATAACGGTAACTGGTAAGCAGTCTCCCTAGCTTTATTTTAATTCATTAACTTTGTCATTTTATTTTCTCCCTCTTGCAAAGCAAGGAGAGTGAATGAGAAGCTGGGTGGGCACTTGGCTGTTAGCCAAGGCTAACTCACCACACTTTTACAACAACTGGATAAACTTCATATATATCTCCCTACATTTATCTTTACAGCTGAATCTGATAGAAAAGTCAGCTCTAGTTTTTTAGATTTCCTTTTTTTTATACACTTGTGGGACAATAAGATTTTAATTTGATGAATCCTTTTGTTTGTTTGCTTGTTTGTTTGTTTCTTTAAACAAACTACTGTGTTGCTAGATCATTAATCTCTTTCATTTAAACTGTAAACTCCAGTGGGTGAAAATATGAATGCAGAATAATTTCAGTTCCCCAAGAAATTCTACAGTGCTGCTTACAGAGATGATGTACAATAAAGACTTTGAGAGAAGAAACTATTCCTGTATCAGCAGTTACCTCAATGAACAATGTGTATGTCCATAAGAGAAGTCAGCCAGAAGTCTCACTGTCATGAAATGTACCTCTATGGTTTTGGTTTTGTATCACATTCATCTTGAAAGAATCAGTAGGATTGATTCTTCCAATTTACAATTGCACCATATGCAATTGTATATATCAGTATTTTAGCTTTCTCTCAAGACCTGTTGAATTCAACAAGAGTTTCTTATTGATGTTCCTAAGCGCTACAGCAAGTACTAATATTTCAAGTTACTCCTAAAATCCCTCCATTAAGTTAATTGAAAATGGTCAATTGTGAAAGATTTTATGTAATTTTACAGATCATCTACCCCATACAAAACCCTTAAATACTTCAAGGATATAAGTCTGTTCCTTGTGAGTGTAAATTATAATTGCTTAATCATGAGAGAAAAATGTTCCAAAGATAATTCATAAAGTCTTGAAGACACTAGTGTTCTCTCCATCATCACAATTGATGTTCGTTCTTCTAAACTTCAGGGTATTATTAATGGGTAAGAAACACACCCCTGCAAAGAAATGAAGCTTATGAGCACCACTTAAGCTTTGCCTAAATGGACATGTTCCAGCTAACTGTATGAATGACAAACTCCTCTTTCTCCAGCTACAGTGGTATATGGTATTGGGGTTGCTTAGTATGAATCAGACCAGCTGCAATTAAGATACTTTTACTGCTTCATGGAAACAAACTGAAAAGAAACTGGATATTATAGTTGACACAAAGTTTAATATAATCTAAAAGTGTTCTCTCATCACAGATAAAGCAACCAGCACATTAAATTACGTTATGAGGACTATAGCCAGCAGACTATTTTTCCCACTCTACTCAGTGATAATGAGGCCACATCTGGAATAGCGTGATCAGTTTTGGGCCTCTGAGGTGGTGCAGACCCCACTGTTCACTGAGCCACGTTGCAACATCAGCATCAGCCAACATTGTTCTTGCTTTAGTTACAAATTCATCTGGCCCAACATTGTTTTTGTTTGGATAGCAAGTGCAGTGGGCTGGTTCAATCTGGCACTTTCTGACCTAGCCTACTGGAGCAGTGAGGCTAGGTGATTGAGTACCTTTTTGTCCTAGTGCAAATACAGCAATTTCGGGCAATTAGGTTAGTTAACCTCCATATCTCTGTGTGTGTGTGTGTGTGTTCAATTTGATTTAGAAGCTTTGTTAGATTTTTACTTTAACCTCTGTATTGATTATAACTGAATCTTGATTCTTGAGTAAGTTATTAGGAAATAATATAATTTAATTTTGTAATTAATTATAACAGTGTTAATCCTAATTTACTGCTATTTCAAAACACAGCAGACCCATAATTATGTGTTAAAGCACTACACTGAAATCCCTACACTTAAACCCTTTAGTTGTAAACTGTTGACTAATTCTGGTACTAGGAGTGAATTTAGCCACACCTAGACTGCTCTCTGAGAAGGAGTTTAGAAAGCAAAGGAGGTCCACTCTGAACCTCATGACTCATCAGGGAGACTTCCTCATTCTTTTCCCTGATCCCTGTGCTAATCACTCCAGCCCATCCCGACTCCATCTCCCCCTATCCCTGTGTCAGTCATTTCCCTCGATCCCTGTGTAAATCACTCGCATCCATTCCCAACCCCTACACATCCCCTCCACACAGTAATAGAGTGAACTGTGACATCCAATTCTTTCAAGTCACACTTTCATAAATTTATATTAAAAATCATATTTTCCTGATATCCTTCTCGGTGACTCTTTAAGCAACCCGAAGATCTCCCACTCTTGCCTGCGACAGCCTTACAGTTGAAAAAGTGGAAGGTTACCAAGATGGTCAGCTCATGACCTCCAAGAGAGATTGAGGGAGCTGAGCTTGTTCAGTCTGGAGAATTCAAGATAAAGGGGCAATCTATTAGCAAACTACAAGTATCTAAAGGAAAGTTACAAAGATGACTGGGCCTAATTCTTCCTGGTAGTGGCAGACAACCAAGTTAAAGGGGAAGTGGCTAAAAGTAGCTGCCTGAGAGCTTCATATAACATATTTGGTAATAAAAAATAATTACAAAAAAATTACAATAGGAGGATACTGCAGCTGTAAAACAGTTCACCTAGAGAGGTACACAGTCTCTATCATTGGCAACTTCCAAGACTTTGTTAGAAAAAAACACAGCTGATGCTATCTATTAGTGATAGTCCTGTTGAAAGTAGAAGTTTGGATGGCCTCCAGGAGTGCTTCTAACTACTATTTCTATAATAAACTCCAAAATGGTGTGGAGTAAAACATGTAAAAGTTAGACTAGATGACCAGTCATTGGACTTTGGGGTTTCTTTGATAACTCTCTGTATTGGAACGGGTTAATAGTGATGAGTAACGGTCCATGGTTGAAACAGATAAGGAAAGCAGAACTTTGGGAGGAATTCATAGTTGAAACAGATATGAGAAGAATTACGGCGAAGAAACAGAACATTGGGAGGCATCCGACATTTGTACAAACCCCAGCTGTAGTTTGTACAGTTTGTTTGATCAGAGCATGGACAGTGGCTGCGCAGAAAGGGCAGCCAAAGGACAAGGGAGGTAGAAGAAGATGAAGTAACACCTGAGGGGGAGTCATGGACCCCAGACCCAATTGGTTGTGCATGTGTGTTTGCCTCGTGTGATTTAACCTGGGCGGGACGACTCGCAACACGGACTGGCCCCCTGTGCCGGAACTCCGTCCCCCTGCTAAGAGCATCAACAGGGGGTTTTCCTGAGGACCTCAGGCTAGTGCATTGCTAAGGTCACTCTTACCTCCCTGGGGATGCCCACGTAAAGTGCTGCACCTGCCCACTGCCTCTTGCACCACATGATGCTACACCTGGAGCTGTGGGTCTTCATTTCTGTCGGGTTGGTATGTATATACTGTAATGTGTAATAGTGCATTGTGCTAGGAATTAGTAGCTTAATAAATTGCACTTGCTTTCCTTATTTTTTGTGTGCCTGTGTATCCCCATTTGAGCTGTGCAAGGAATCCCCAACCCCACTCTAAAACAGTCTCTCAAGTCAATAAAATCGAAAGCTAGTAAGAAAAATCACTATCTTGATAATTTCTCTCTTCCTTACCCATTATGTGAATTCCTTCAACGACCCCTGTAAAATATATAATTAAAATTCTTTAGTAGCTCTTCCTAATCACTATTCATCTTATTCTAGCACACAGAAACTAATCTGAAACTTAAAATGAATGTGCACAGAAGTATTGTTTAAAAGGCTGTTTTTCCCCCCACTACACAAAGAGCAGCTATGTTTCATATGCTACTGAATACAACATCCAAAAGGACAAAAACAGTATTTCTCTTTGAAGTTCAGTTCCTTGAGAAAGAAGGGCTAGTGGCCTAACTTCAAAGAGAAATAGCCCTTCCTACCTGGCAGTAGCACTTCAGAGAGAGATAATTTACCTCTCTGGTGAAAGGCAGGCCTCTCAGCAGCTGAGCTGACTAAGAATTGATGTAGCTGGTGGACTATGGAATTAGGTGACAATTTGCTTTGAAGTTTGGCTGCCCATCTAATTAGCATTTAAGACATATTGAAATGGTTTACCTTCCATTTTGATTTCGTCTAGGTGCTCCAAATTAATCTCTTAAAAGTTGTAGCTTGACTTTAAAAGGCTTTGAAATTCTTAGATGGCATCATGAAGTTTTTCAGCATGCGTGGTAGATAGATCAAATTTTCGCATTTCTATAATACCTAGACTGCTATCTTCAAGTGACAACATCTGTATCTGTCTAACAGAAGTGGACAGCAACTATTTGTAAAAAAGTGGAGTGTCTTAATTCTTGTAATGCTGATTCTATAGAGATGGTGAAAAAATTCAATGCTTCTTTAAAGTATGTAAGGATTAAAATTTTTATAGTAGCCATCACTTTGCACTTCATTGTATGGTGAACATCCACACAACTAAGGAAAAGGTCAGACATGCTAGAATTCTGCTGCATGACAATTTCCTAAGTGGAATATTTTTCCTAGATACATTATACATTTTTACAGATGACTTTCATAGAATTTAGAGGGCACAGCTCATACGGTCTGTGGGGGCTTGAAATAACCATCACATCTCTTCAACCTATGAGGGCCCTGGCAACCCAGAAGTAAAAAGTTGTCTATATGGGATTCAGCACTGAGTTTTCATCTTTATGTAACTACCATTTTAATTTAAGGCATTTTTATGAAGCACCTCCCAAACAAGCCCTACATATTCTGGAAAGCTTAAGATATCTCTTAAAGGACATCTTTAAGAGAAGAGCTCTGGAGAATGAAATGAAGTGCTCAGAGATTCAATGAATGAATGACTAGTTTGGACATATCTTGCTGATTGAGACTTCCACCTCTCAAATTATTAGAACTGTAATCTTACAAGCCAACAGCTTGGCACATGACACGTGTCCATATGACACATATACACTGACTCCAATCTATCTCTTACAAAAATTTGTAAGGATGGACTTTAGAAAAAAAGAAAATAAAAAATAAAGAAAAATATTGAAAACCCAATTATCAAAGCAATTCAATGGCTTCAAACAGAGAAAACTGTGCATCAGATAGAGAAATTTTATTTTAATGTGAATGAAGACAAATATGTGAAGAACTGGAAAAGCAATGAATGGAGAAAGCTGAGCTAAGCTTCAAGAAAAGGAAAAAAACAGTAATATTCAAATATAATACAGGACAAGGAATACAACTGAAGAGATTTTAAAAATAATGTATAATGAATGAAAAAAAATAATACTATCCCAGCAAAAGTGTTTTCCTATTCTATCCTTTTATCATTAAGACAACTCTTATTTTATGTAGTGAAAGGTAATCTTAAGAGAAAAATTGTGTAATAAAGACAGTTTAAATAAATTAGTTGATGCTTACAGAGTCATCTGGTAATAGCAGTAAGACACTCCAGGGCATATTTTATTAGCCTGTTAATACAAACTTCAGGTGGTAAAAGTACTTGGCCATACAATGCACCTGAATTGTATATTAATTGACAAATAAAACACACTCTGCTGAGTTTCAACCCTTTAATATTGTCACAAGTACATGTAGATAAGTGTACAACAAGCACAATTTTGTTGACAGAACACCTCTGAACACTACAGCAACATTGCTCAACAACAGGCAAAGTATTAGCTAAAAAACCCTAGGTTTCCACTTCCAGAAATAAGGATCTGTAGTTTTTTTCACCTATCTCAGCTTCTTAGGAGCTAGGTCACAATGGCAGTAAAATCACTTCATGCTTTATTTGGTCTCAAAGGCATGGGTAGGAGTGGTTCCTCAAAAGATTGTTGGTATTTATATATATTTTTCAGCTTATGGAACTGGAAGGTTCTCAGAAGAACTGCATTTCCTTAAAATAAGGAATGGCACGATCTAAATATTGGATTACAAGAACAGTATGGGTACTCCTGACTGGTGGGCCAGGAGGCTAAGGCCAAGTGAGAAGCTAGGTATAAGAAACTGAGTCTGGGTGCCCTCTGCTTCGAACTGATTAGTCTAGATCAGTTGTGACCACAACATATTGGCCCTGGAGACAGGACCTGGATGTCCCAGTGTGGTGCAGAGCTGGGGGGGGGTGGGGGGTGGAACTGGAGTGAGAGGCAAGAGAGCTGGAGTAGAAATCTGAACTGAAGTAGAAAAGTTTATGTATTGGAGTACATAGGACTGTGATACATTCTTTTCAAAATATTAAATGAGTCATAAATTTTGCCATTTATTTTCAAATACTTGTGAAAACCACAGTTACCTCCTGCACAGCCTACATAGAAATACTGTTAACATAGCAAACGTCACTCCTAAAAGGTGTGATCTTGCTTTTAAATTTACAGCAAAACAAAGCAATTACAGCTTGCTTATATCCAGCTGTATCTATGAATGAAATTCTAAGAGAAATAGTAAAACAATTTTTAAAAATCAGATAAAATCAACTCCACTTAGACCATTTAGTTGAAATTTGGGCTTCAAAATTATTCCATCAACAAACTGATTTTCATTTCTATTGTTTTATCAGTCTCTTGGAAAAAGCATCAGTGAAACACAAATCAAGTTATTTTATAATTAGAGAATACTTAAATTTTCTTCTGGTTTCCAGAAGTGATTTTCTTCATAACTGATATATTAAAAATGTAAACCTTATTTGAATTTGGTGCAATCATTTAAAAAAAGCTAACAATTAAATGGGACTCTCATGAACTAATACAGTAGTTGCTATTTGTGACAGTGGTTGACAAAAGATATCCCACAATATCCAAGCTAGTGCATTTTCACCTTATAAATAGAAACTATAACAGATTTACCAACTGTGACTATGTGATGTCCAATAATAATAATTACAAAAATTCAGAAACCAAGTCCTCTTAGAAAAAATGATGTGACTGTTGGGCATTGAAAGCACCCTTAGGACCCTTCTGAGTTTTTGTGTTGACAGGTCTAAAATCCTAAGCATCATTGACATTTGGGCAGGTTAACCCTGCTACTAAGTGCCTTGTTTAAAAGAGGTGAGAAAAAGTTCACAAAAGAGGAATTCGTAAATACAGAATTACTAAATTTATAGAAAGCACATATGCCTCACGACGTCAGTAAGCTGAATTGTGAGGGTGAAGCAACATGTGCCACAGGGGCTGATACCAGGACCAACACTGCCTGTCATCTTCATCAGTGACCTGGGTGATGGATGCAAGTTTGGAGAAGATACAAAACTGGGAGGAGTGTTTGATACACCAGAGGGCCATGCTGCCATTCAGAGGGACCTTGACAGGCTGGAGACATGGGCTAAGAGGAACCTCATGAAGTTGAGTAATGGAAATTGCTCGGTCATGCACCTGGGGAGAAATAATCCCTTGCATCAGTACACACTGGAGGGCATTTGTTTGGAAAGCAGGTTTTTTTGGCAGACCTGGGGGTTCTGGTGAATAACCACTTGACCATGAGCTAGCAGTTGTGTGCTTAAGGCAAAGAAGATTAACAGCATCTGGTCATTATATGGAAAAGCATTGCCAGCAGGTCAAGTGAGGTGATCCTTCCTCTCTGCTCAGCCCTGCTGAGACTCGTCTAAAGTATTGTGTTCATGTCTCGGCTCCCCGGTATGAGACAGATTAATTTTCTGGAGCAGGTCCAGCAAAAAGCCACAAAGATTATTAAGGAACTGGGGCATATGACAGAAGGCGATGCTTAGAGAACTGGGATTGTTCAGCCTGGAGAAAAGAAGGCTCAGGGAGGTCTTATCAATGTGTATACCTTATGGGGGAGTCAAGATGAAGGACCCAGGCTCTTCTCAGTAGTATCCAATGATAGGGCAAGAGGCGATGGACATAAAACAAAGTGTAGGAAATCCCATTCAAACACTGAAAAACAAGCAAACAAACAAACAAACAAAACCCCAAACAAACAAAAACCACAAAGAAACAACAAACCACACAAAGAACCAACAAAAAAACATATAACTTTTCTACTGTGAGGGTAGTCAAACACTGGAACACATTGCTCAAAAATGTTGTGGATTCTTCATCCTTGAAGACATTCAAAACCCAATGAGACATGGTCCTGGGCAACTTGCTTTAGCTGATTCTGCTCTGAGCAGGGAGCATATGTTCTCCAGAGGTGCCCTGCAACCTCATTCATCCTGTCTGATTCTGTATGTTTTCCTACTTTATATAACTTTAGGCTTCAACTTTTGGCCATTGTTAAAGATGACATACTATATTGAATCCATGTTTACTCTCCCCAGATATGGATGCTCTAAAATGAAGTTTGGTCTACAGAGAATTCTTCCCCTTTAATCTATATAACATTAGGTCTGAGGTGAATATCCAGGGGCTGTTGGCTGCATGCAGCTCAAGCAACTCAGTTGTGTGCCAAGGCTACAACGTCAGACAAGGATGATGGTGTACAGACAGAAGGGAACTGGGTCATCCAGCTGTGAAAGAAATGAGCCAGTAATGACTGCTGATAGCCAAACTGTCCACTGCCCGGCTATGGGCTGAACATTTGCACTTAACGTCTCAAGCAATCCAACCGTGTCTCATTTTTCAGCAGAGCCTGCCCTGGGAAACCAAATTCACACCTTTTCTCTTGAAGTACTTCCATGTTTCTTTTCTGCCTGTCTACATGGTATGAAGTGACTCTTGGTATTACAAAAACCTCAATATGCAGATCACAGGGTCAGGAGAAAAAAAATTATTAGGGACTGGCAAAGCTCAAATAACCTGGACTCCCTGACACTTCCCTGTTACCTTACAGCAAATAATAGAACATCATCATGATGGAAGGATTCTTTATAGTCCTAGAGAAGCAAAGAGATAACTGAGAAATTTGCTGTTCAGGTTTAGGTCAAGTAAATTTATGCATAAACTGAACAGAAAAGTTATCACTCTTGGCTATAAATTCTACCTAAGGTAGGAAACCGGCACATCGCTGAGAAAAAAAGAAGATATTTTTTCAAGTTTGGAATATTAGAATAATTTAGGTACCAGGAAGCTACTCTAATGTCTGATTGCTAATGCTCTGTAGACAAATTCATAGCCATAATTGCTCATATTACTCATCTACATTTATTGCACTTGAAGAATAACAAATGGAATATATATAAAAACATGGATGTATTTATACATTCAAATTTTCACACTATGCACAAAATGCATACTACATATACACATATATATACATAAACTATGCCTACATGCATATGTACACACAGCTAAAATGTAGTCTGATTAATACTAGTTCTATCAGGCATTTTAATTTCTTTAAGACAGCTAAGTCTTATGAAATATCTTGATTTTGAAAACAAATAAAACATATGAACTACATCCAGTTCCTTAAACAGATCATCATAAACAAGTATTAAGCATCATTACTAAAGTAAATTACTTACAAATTCAACTTATCAGAAATTGGTAAATTATAACTGCTGTTCACTAAAGCTAACTATATGGAGTATTATTACTTAGTGTCCTAATAAGCTATATATTGAACTTACTTTTCTGTCTCAAGTGTTGGTAGTTTCACTGCATATGTACACCTATATTCTTAAGCCTAAATCCAGTGCTTCCTGGATATGTATGTTTCAGTATTTCTTCTGTCTTGGCTTGCTGCCATATCCTTTTATACTAGTTGAAAGATGAGGAAGTCCTGATGAGGAAATACTTGAATGACAGAAGTATCCCTGGTACATCCAACAAATTATGCTGGTAATTCAGCCAAAATAACATCTCGTAAACTGTAGCATACTTCCCACATCTGTATGAGTGTGAAGAAGCACCATGCTGAACCCAAAACCATAATTTATCTAAACTTCTACCAATTCTATGCAGAAAATCTCACAGTGCACTTTTCCTAATTATGTAACAGAGAATGCCCCAGACAGAATTCCACTTGGCATAATTTTATTTCTCTTAATCTAAACTTCAAATCCCTTTTATAGTGTAAAATAGGTAAATTGTTTTTGACAGGCTATCTTAAGTGTTGGAAAATCATGTAATTTCCTTACAGACAGAGCTTATGTGAGTTGATTCAATGGGCTGATAGTGCGATTTCTGAACCTCTAGGATACTTTGATTGGAAATAGGAAAAATCAACATAAAATTCTATTATCATGTGTTTGTTAAACAAGTTCATTACTTTGTTATATGCACAAAGTATTTAATCTGATTTAGAAACTAGATGTGCAGTATTTTCCCACGTTCACACTTGCAAACCTTGAAATCTATTTCTGAATGCCAGAAATTTAGAACTTCTAAGCACAATAATTAACAAAATAATCTAGATGTCATTTAGGATTTTTGGCTGTTGTTTCCCATTGGTAGTACTCTTAAGTATCCATTCAGTACATCTGGTTTATACATGGAGATCAGATGAAATATTGGCATGTTTTCTAAGCTATTCTGTAAAGTAAAAGTAATTATTTTAAATTCTTCTGTGAAATGTGATGTAAGGATCTACAGCACACTTCTCCTGCTATTTTAAGTTGGTCTCATAAATTCAGAAATCCCTTATTCTATTTAGAGTCTGTGTTTATATAACTGTTTCCCACTCACTTTAATTTCCTTCTTTTCAGTGCCTTTTTCTTCCTCAGCCATTATTGTACTTGTTTTTTAATATTTAGACTCTGTCACCCTAAAAGGGCACCTTGTTGTCCCTGGTTGCGTTTTCTGTCCTTTATGTTATGCATTCTGATATGAATGTGGGTCCTCTCCTCACCTTGGCATGTCTAAATAATTTATTTTGCCCTTGCCACAACATCTGAAATCATTGTGAACCAAGACCTTATGCAAAACTCATTTCTCAAAATTACATCTGGTAGTGTTCTCTCTCCTGTGCTCTTCCATACATGTAAGTAATACTTTATTTTTTTCCCAATTTAAAAATCCCACAAGTCTGCCTATTCTACAATTACAATGTTCCTACAGACATTAGCAGCTTATTGTTGTTATTACCCTCCACAAAAGGATTCCTAATAGTAAAAATTGATTTTTTTAACCTGGGAAGTGATTCTATCGGAGTCGAAGGCAATAGGTAAGATAGCTGTTATACTGCCCTACTTTCTGAAGTCTAAATTCAGCAAAACTCTAAAGTGCTTGCTTTAAATTAACAGATACATAAATACCCAAAGATAAGTGCTTTGCTGACATGAACTATATAAGCAGATTGCTATGCTTGGTGGCGCTGATTTTCCTCACCACTCTCTCTTTTTGTTTCTGGAATAACTGACTTCTCCGAGTAGATTCAGTGTTGATACCCATAGCTATAATGTCTGTGGAGATAAATACAAACGAACATGAAAGCTAATGGCTTATTTCAGGTAAGACATATCCATCTGCTTTATCTACTAGTAACTCGTGCACCAGGCTGATCTCCAACACAGTTTGGGTTCTTATGCAGTGGCTTGAAAAAGGCATAGCATTGAAAATGCAAGGAGATACTACTTAACTATGTGAAGTAACACCACAGTGATTCATGTATATTAACTCTACCAAATGCAAGGCATGGAAATTGATAATGTTCACTTCTCCTAAACATACCAAAGAAGCCCTTGGTATTTCCTTTAACAACCATGATAATTGCCTTTATATTGCATAAATAGGGCCCTATGTAGCAACAAAAATCATTCCTCCTATAAAATGAAATTTAACTCATATAAAGGATAAAACTATGGAGAAACAGATATGCCTGGTTAAACGAATTATATACTCTGTAAATTGTGTAGGAATCTGATTTATTTTTTTTTACGTTATTCAATAATTTAAGAAGAGATTCGGTTTAAATGCATGGATAGAGCTAGAATATTCAAAATCTGATTTTGAGAATTCTCATACAAGTGCAGTAAGAGTCATAAACAGCAACTGAACATTTTGCAACCCTTGTTATTACTGAAAATACAGATATCATCCTCAGGCTTAGTGGCAAGTGGGTTATAGCTCATAGACCTGGCATAGCAGCTTGCATGCTCTCCCAAAAGCACACACAGGAATCTCACCCCTCCCCATTTAGTCATGTAACTCTCTAAAACAATCATTTCACTCTGGACTCTTCTTATATCATACAGATAATCAGGTTTCCCTAAGGCACTTGGACTACATTTCAGGGTGACAAATACTTTTTACTCTCTCTTATTCTTGCTAGAAAATTCATTAACTATAGTCAGACTGAAAGTTGGATGCTACCAATCAAAATAAAGCTGGTCCTTTGTACTGTGTAAGGTTGAACTGAACATATAAAAAGGTATCTATAGTGCAAATATTTCTGAAAAAATTTCCCCAAAAAATGATCTTACTTAGTGTTAAGAATAAGTAATAAAATTACATTATTTAAAAACTAATCAGTTATAACTTAACTAAATAAAGCAATCATTAGTTCTTGAACAGATTAAAAATGCTGGTTACATGTTTTGTTTTCTTCAAAATAAGTCGTATCAGAAACATGAGGTTTGACATTAATTCCAAATTAATTTTTTTTTTTCATTTATGAAAGCCTCATTTTATGGCTTTGATTTTATAATATTCACAATCTGTGTAGGACTACAAGTCACCTCATATAAGAAAACAAAACATTGTTAATATTTTACATGTTATAAGAAGACTTTCATCTAAGATGTAACTTCACAACCTGGTGGTTTTGTTGTGTAATATGAATATTGTTCATAGGTATCAGCCAATCTTAAGACACTTAAGCCTGGAGAAAGGGAAGAGTAGAGCCATGCTACAAGTCTAAAATTTCTCTCTTGGTTTAGTGTCTCTGAGAATGTAGACTTCGCATGTTAATTTTGACTGATCTAGTCCATGGCAGTAAGGATAAGATGAAACTAAAATTATATGCCTCAAATCCAACACAAAATCTGTTTTGGTTTTCCATTTTCCATTTGATTTTCAGTCATTTTACACAGTCACTGAACTCTCCTTTTTCCTTCTCATCAAAATGTTTTAAACATTTAGGGTATTTCTAGCTGCAGTGCTAAAATTCAAGAATATCTGTATACTTGTTCTAGCATATGAAGTTTTCAAAAAAGACAACAACAAAACAGGCAATGTCTGGAAGCTAATGTTAGCTGAATCTAGTCTTCAAATGAAGCATACATTTGTTTTCATAGTACCAGTAAATTAGCCATTGGATCCATAAGCCAAGCATTGCAGAGAACTATCCAAACCAGGAACTTGTAAATAAAAAATGGTGTTTAATTTATAATCACAATTAATCTGAGGACGTCCGTCACTCCATGTTGCTCACAAACTCAGATCAGACCAGCTGATCAGATTAGTTCTTTCTGTCCTTCATGTGTAAAAATCTATTCTCTACAATTTTAAATGGTTTCTTAGCCACATCCCCACTGCCCCTAAGGCTGTACCACAGCAGTGCTGGTATCAATACCCATTGGAAGATCCTTCTTATTTTTGAGGTCAACTTTTAAATTGGCTGTTGCAGCACTGTGGAGCAGGCTTCCTCCCACTACTTTTTGGGAACTCCTGTCTCTGCATCGTTGTATTAGCAAGCATTAGGAAGGAAGAGATGGTCTTTATTAGCACATTTTCTGTAGGCTTTGCCCAGCCTAAGGCTGATTTTGATCTGTGGTGAAGTTTTCTATAATTTCCCCCTTTTGCATTGGGCTTTCTACTGAGTCTATATTTCCAGCTGAAAGTCAAAGTTCCTATGGTAAGGAGTCACTGTGCTGTACCATTGCCTCTGGAATGCTTCTTTCTAATGGGAGATCCAGTAGAATTTAGCATTAATTTGAATATAAGGCTCTTGTGTGCACTGTATGAATATACTTCTTCTTGGCAGACAGACAGGTGAGCATATGTGAATAAAAATATGTAAATGCTAACTTCATGAATCTTGGTGAAGGATGTTAGTGAAGCCAGCTGTACTATTTATTGTTGGTATTTGATAAAAGTCAAGAAGTGATGGCAAGGAAAATAACTTGATGGCATATTTACTATAAATATTTAGGTACCATTTCTGGAGAATGTGGGGATTTGTAAAACATTTAAATAAATAGAAGAAACCAAGAAAGATTACTAGAAAAATGCAAGCAACAGTCATCTCATTCCAGAAAGATGCTTGAGATTTTGTAAACCACTGAAGTGCAAATATTTTGGTGATTGGCACAATCAGTGGAACAGTAAGGATTCCTAAATTCTACTAGCTATTCTACCACCATCTCTCACCCCATGTTTCTATTGCAACCAGTATGCTGCAAGTTGTTTAGAAGAACAGGTCTCTCTCCATCTAGTTTTTGAAAGATCTGTTAACTGAAGCATGAGGAAAGAAAAGTCAAAACTGCAAATATTTTCTTAGGAATAATAAAATACTATTCTATTCCTCTTCACAGCAGTATGAATTTCAAACAATTGTGATTCTAAAATATGCTTAATTAGTAGGTCAGACAGAGAATGAGACTGATTCTATAGCTTTGTGGTCATTTTAGAGGTATGACAACGTACCTTCCTCACAGACTTACCATGGACCTACAATTTTTTTTCTAACACATTTGATTCATACATTCATCCTCAAAAAAAAAAATAATAAAAAAATCAGCTTTAATAAGCTAGCATGAATTAATCATTTTAAAAAAAATCAGTGGTTTAAAGTTTTTATTAAAAGGCTCAGCATACTCTACATGTGAAGACAAGCACAAACTGTACATTAAGGTGGAGAGTACCACTGGAGAATACAGCCATTGAAAAGTAAGAAGTTAGAAAAAAAAAGAAGATATGGTAACCAGGAAGAGTATTAGCCTTCCAACATTGCAATTTATAGCATATGTTCTAGACAGAAAAAGAACATAGAAACACAGTACATGTTACTGAAAACCCCCCCCTACGAAAACTAAAACCAAACAAAAAAAGCCCCACACCATCAAGAAGTTCAGTGAAAAATACAGAGTTCTAATCAAGCAGTCCTAAGAAACCAAAGGAAGTTAATGCAAGTTGGTGAATTTTTATAGCATTACTAAAATTATCTCTATGCCAAATAATGAAAAAGCTATACTGTTTTTCAGGAGATTACACAAAAAACCAAACAAACAAATCCCAAATCAAACTGGTAAATGTAGATTTAATGTAGAAAATTACTGTCCACATACTGGTTTTCCACAGTCAAGCTGGGAAAGAATTAGGAAGACAGTAAAATCATTCTTCCGCCCAACAGTTATTCCAGAGAGGAAAAAAAACACAAAAGGACTACTTTGATCCTCTTGATACCTACATAGCTGTGATTTTTTGGTCATACCTGAATCTTTACTGAAAATTTGAATCTAAGATCTTGCCTTCTGAAAGCATTAAACAAATAGTACTCTCAGAGATCTTATGATGTTTTTCTCAGAATCCTAGGAGAAAAGAAAGTCATCACATTTATAATTATTGTAAAAGACATAGATTCAATTTCTGTAGCATATAAATGTGCTAAAATGCAATGCAACACAGTATAACAATACTAGACAAAATTCTGTTTCCTGAAGAGACCACCTTCACACAGTTCTGTCTTACTGTAATATATCAAATGGATTGTGGACCAGGCATGATCTTAGAGAATTAACCCTGTATTTGTTTCTTTAAATCTCAATTTCAATCTAACGCAACCTAGTTTTAAGTGTTAGGGGGTTAACAAATAGTGCAGTTCAAGGATGGAAGAGGTCAGCTTAATAACAGTCTGTTCTCTTGATTTTAAGAGGATGCATCTCTGTCCAGAGATGATTTTCAGCACTTTAATCAATGTTTCAGTTCAGGCATCACTGACCTTTCATGCCATAAGCACTGGGGCAACTACATGCTGTAAAAGAACAAGCACAATTGGCACATTAATCACAGTATCCATAGTTAAGCTTTATTTTGTGGGGAAGAAGGTATAAGAGGAGCTTGAATTTAAATTACAAAAGAGATAAAACAGTGTATCATGAACTTAAGTGATGTAGAAAAGAGAAGACAAAGATAAACCAAACAAAAAAAATTAGATAAGATAGTGACATAAAATAAGACAATGATTCAGACAGATCTTTGCCTTGGAGGAAGTCATGCTATCTATGAAAACAAGGGTAAAATGGGGCTTATCACCTCTTGTTAATCAAGAGGAAATTAGATCCTCTTTACTGTGCTGTAAAGAAATTCCTTCCAACAGACCTTTTTTAAGGTATAATATTTTATTACATCAGACACCTTTGGTATTTCTTCACACAGTCAATTGGAACCAGTTTTGTTTATGGATATATCAGCAGGCATATACAGAACACGTTACTTTGTATCAGCACTTCCATTATACAGTGTTAAGTGAATAATTCAGCATATACTTAAAATTCTTGGTCCTTTAATGGTTGGAAAGTTCACATTATGTATAATTTCTTTTGAAACTAATAAATGGTCAGTGCATAATCCAATATTAAGGGGACCTGATTAGATTTTGTTTTAATTTTTATGTTGAAAAATATAAAGAAAAAGTTACTGTTCCTCCCAGGTTTTCCCTGTGTAGATGCCTATAAAGATCTTCATTGATCTTTAGTTCATCCCAGCTGTAGAAAAAAGTTCATTTGTGAAGTCTGACACTACATTTTCAGTATAGTCTACATTTGTTGCACTTTGCGGGAAGACTATACAAATTGCAACATAATTTCATAAGGTGTAGTCCCTCAAGTGAATGTCAAAATCTATCCAAATGCTACCAGATTAAGAAGATACATTGAACATTAAACCCGCAGAATAGAAGTGCTTTTCTTTTGTGCACTTTTCAGGTCTTCCCTTAACATGATACACATACTTCATGTGTGGCTAGAACTAAAAGTGTATATTTTATTAATGGTTTTTCTGGCTCAAAATAGTCCTAGAACACTATTACAGGGTGCTGTACCTCAACCATGATCTGTGAAATACCTAAGATCTAGATGTCATTAGAAGGAAGGCAGAGAGCAGAGACATATGTTTCTAAGCAAGGAACCAAGTTTTCTACTTTGGTTCAAGTCAAAATACTGTCAGCAAGACTGATGCCAATTACAGGAAGCAAAACTCAATTTAACCTGCAACCAGAAAGTACAGATGCTTTAATTATAATTCTTTCCATTAAATATTTCTAATTTTCAAGTGATTCTGGTTTTGTATGAACATACAGGTAAATTTTAATTTTATTCATACTTCATTCCAAAAGGTCTGGATACTCCCAGTTCTGATTCTCTAGGTTCTTGTGATTTTATAGCATGTTTTATTCATGGGGAATTTTTAAGTCAATCTCAAGAAAACATGCAAGTGTTAAAAGTTCTGAAGAAGGTCACTGACAGGCTGACGTGTCTACAAAAGATTGGTTGGTTGCAATAATATAGGTCAGCAGTTCCCTTATAGGAGGACTGGGAAATTGTGGGAGTAGTTACTTCGGAGAACACAGTCAGATCAAAAAAATATCCACCTACATCAGTATCTGGTCTCTTCCAGTGATCAACAAAGTGTGTCTGGGGGAGGAGTGGAAGAACATGGCAAGAATCTAGTGATTTTTCCTGAGAATATTCTCCCACCTCCACCCTTCAACACTGCATCAAGCCTTCCCTAAGTGAGGTTTTGCTATTACTAAACCTTAAAATTTTGATTCCTGTATATCCTCAGACATCCACACACAGCCTGTACTGTAACACTCAAAGTCATAAGCTATCCTACAGCTGGCAATGCTTCCCAAGAAATTCCTTACTGAAATATAGTCATTTTGGGAGAAAAAAACCCAACCAAACACAACATTTTATAAAACCCAACCCAAACCAGCATTTACTGCCAAAAGAAAGATTTTGTTAAGCAAATACAGAAAAGAGCTTCTTAAGCACAGAAAAGGATTTTGGCCTTTAGAATTTTAATTCTAATTAAAATACCCTATCAATTTGGCCACTCTCTCAAAAGTCCTGATATTTTTCACACTTTAAACATGCATAAAACAAATCAGCTAATTTTAATTATTTTCCATTTTAGTATTTTTTTATTATTATTTTTGATTATACCAGTTAACAGGAGTTAAATGCTTTCCCAAGACTGCCTCTTCCTTGAAATTAAGTCTTTTTAAATGTCATTGCTAGTTCTTAATAAGATAACTGATTCCTTTTAAACCAGTATTTGTATACGTGATCAGAATTACTACATACGGCAAAAAACATCCTACTAAAAGTTTTTTGTTTTTTTGTTTTTTTTTTTAATATTAGATAGACCTTACATCTGCAATTAACAGAATAACAGAATCATCCTGGTTGGAAAAGACCTTGAAGATCATCAAGTCCAACCATAACATAAATCCACCAACCATAACCTAAATCTACCCATTTAGTGCTTAAATCATGTCCATAAGCACCACATTTATACTTCTTTTAAACACTTCCAGGGATGGTGACTCCACCACCTCCCTGGACAGCCTGTTCCACTGTCCAACCACTCTTTCAGTAAAGAAATTCTTTCTAATATCTAGCCTAAACCTCCCCTGGCTCAACTTCAGGCCATTTCCTCTCGTCTTTCATTATTCACTGGAGAGAAGAGACCAACTCCCACCTCTCTACAGCCTCCTTTCAGGTAGTTGTAGAGAGCAATGGGGTCTCCCCTCAGCCTCCTCTTCTTCAAACTAAACAATCCCAGTTCCCTCAGCTTCTCCTCATAGGACTTGTTCTCCAGACCTTTCACCAGCTTGGTAGCTTTTCTCTGGACACGTTCCAGCAACTCGACATCCTTCTTGTAATGAGGGGCCCAGAACTGAACACAGTACTTGAGGTGTGGCCTCACCAATGCCAAGTACAGGGGCATGATCACTTCTCTACTCCAACTGGTAACACTCTTCCTGATGCAGGCCAGGATGCTGTTGGCCTTCTTGGCCGCCTGGACACACTGCTGGCTCGTGTTAAGCCAGCTGTCCACCAGCACCCCCAGGTCCTTCTCCACCAAGCAGCTTTACAACCACTCATCCCCAAGCCTGTAGCTTTGCATGGGGTTGTTGTGACCAAAGTGCAGGACCCAGCACTTGGCCTTGTTTAACCTCATACAACTGGCCTCAGCTAGGGTACGAAGGCTCTGCAGAGAGACCTGGACAGGCTGGCTCTGCAGAGCCTTCCTACCCTCAAGCAAATTGATACTTCCACCCAGCTTAGTGTCATCTACAAACTTACTTAGGAAGCACTCAATTCCCTCATCTAGGTCATCAATAAAGACACTGAACAAGACTGGACCCAAAACTGAGCCCTGGGGAACACCATTGATGACTGGCTGCCAACTGGATCCAACCCCATTCACTACAACTCTCTGGGCTCGGCCAGCCAGCCAGTTTTTACCTAGCAGAGGGTGCACCTGTCTATGCCATGTGCTCCTTTTCTAGGAGAATGCTGTGGGAGTCGGTGTGAAAGACTTTGTACCAAAGTCTAGACAGACAACGTCCACAGCTCTTCCCTCATCCACCAGGTGGGTCACTTGATCATAGAAGGAGATCAGGTTAGTCAAGCAGGACCTGCCTTTCCTGAATCCATGCTGGCTGGGCATGATCCCATGACTGCCCTGCACTTGACACATGAACACACTCAAGATGAGCCTCTTCATGATTTTCCCTGGTACTGAGGTCAGGCTGACAGGCCTGTAGTTCCCAGGATCCTCCTTTAGGCCCTTCTTGTAGATAGGCATCACATTAGCAAGCCTATTACAGTCATCTGGGACCTCCCCTGTTATCCAGGACTGTCAATAGATGATAGAGAGAGGCTTGGTGATCTCCTCTGCCAGCTGCCTCAGTACTCTTGGGTGAATCTCATCTGGCCCCAAAGACTTTTGAGTGTCTAGGTGCTGCAGCAGGTCTCTGACTGCATCCTCCTGGATTATGTGGGTTTATTCATGGATTATTCATTGTGGAGTTACATAAAAGTATTTGGGACAATGCACTACAAAAATGTATATTTCTGTCTTTAATAACTCCATTATGAAGTAATCTAAATGCAAGAACTTAGCACAGTTAACAAGGTTTTTACTGGATTAGACCAAATCAGCAAGTGAAATTATGTATTTGTGCAACCTGTTCACCTGTGTAAATGGCTTGCCTGTTAAATGGCTACTGGGAAGTCCACTTCAAGTCTTGACAGCATTGTCCACTATAGCAAAGTATAAGTCTTTACAGAAACACATACACACTATAAAATCACAGATGTCAAAGGTGCCATATATTAATATTTTAATTAAAGTTATACAAGAGAGATAATTTTTTAAAACAATAACAACAACGTCATAAAACCTCCCTGTCAACTTTATCCCTTTTTTGAAACTATTTCAAAATACATTTTATTTTGGGGAGTTTTAATTTTGGAAAATTATAAATAGTTCACTATATGTTTAAAATTTAAAACTGAGTTTAATTTTTACTATAAAACAAAATATGTATTTTATTTTAATTCTTGTATGTCACACAAAGTATTTAAACTTTTGCAATATGACTAATCTGTGAGCTGCTGTACACTGCAAATTCTTTTTTCCCAAATTCCTCAAGTTCATGATGTGGTAGCCTCAATGCTGGCACTTATTAAAGCTGCAAAGACCCATTTTTACTGTTTCTGTTTTTGAATGTTGTAGTTGGGAAGATAATTTTTACCAATTTTTAATATAACATTCAATAGCGTTCAATAGTGTTATTGCTGTTTTTCTGAAAATTAAGTTCATACTGACTGTTATGCTGGTCCTTATTCTATCAGATAATAATACAATTTTGCCTGAGCAGGGAAGAAAACCCTTTAGTTGTTTTTCAGCTAAAACCTGAATTCTGGCACTAAAAAACTATGTCTGTTTTCTAAGTTAGACTACTTGTTATCAGATATTTCAGGTATAACTAGTGAACAATTTCATAGAATACTTTAGGTTGGAAAAGACCTTTCAGATGATCAAGTCCAACCATTAAGCTAACTCTACCAAGTCCACTCCTGAACCATGTCCCCAAACACCATATCCAAAGAACTTTTAAATATGTCCAGGGACGGTGACTCCACCACTTCCCCAGGCAGCCTGTTCCAGTGCTTGGCAACCCTTTCTGGGAAGAAACTTTTCTTAATATCCAGCTTGAACCTCCCCTGGTACAACTTGAAGCCATTTCTTCTTATCCTATAGCTTGTTACTTGTGAAAAGAGACTGGCACTTGTTGCTCTACAACCTCCTTTTAGGTAGTTGTAGAACGCAATAAGGTCTCCCCTCAGCCTCCTTTTCTCCAGACTAAATAGCCCCTGCTCCTTCAGCCACTCCTCATAAGACCTGTGCTCCAGACCCTTCACCAGCTTTGTTGCCCTTCTCTGTACTCACTCCAGCACCTCAGTGTCCTTCTTATACTGTGACACCCAAAACTGAACACAGTTCTCAAGGTGCAGCCTTACATTTAAAATCGGTTACATTTAAAATCTGTTTTAAAATCTACCAATTTTATTGCAGCTTTCTGTGAAATAAGACTGAATGCTTTTCTTACAGAGTATGGTGCCTTTCAAATATCATACCCTCTAGCACTGTGAAACTGTCTGAAATGTTAGATTTAAAGTGGTATGATAAACCGTCAGCTGATCTTAAAAACGTATACAAATAATAGGTCCAGTTTCAAATCAGACTACCTAAAATCATGTACTTAAACATCTTTTCAGACCTCTAGATTTTAAAGTACTTTGGAATTATCTGAACTCAATATTTTTGTTTGCTGATACCAGAGCATAATTTCACACCAACTACAAATTCAGACACTTCATGCTGATCAAAACTAGGACGGCTCCTGCCAAGAATCTGTGACAGAGAAAACTCAGTGCAGTTGCCCCAAAACAGTCTTTAATAATTTCTTCAGTTGAAGAAACAATTTTTTCTGCTCTCCTTGCTCATTTTCTTTTTCATTACTGGATAATCCCTCCTTAGTTTCTCTTTCCTTGAGGTCTACCAGGTTGTTTGGTCACTGTCCTACATGTAAATACATCTTGAACCATATACACCACATCAAACGACAGGAAGCACTGCCATATGTGGTGGAAAACCAGACAGAGTTATTTGGGAAAGGAGGGAAAATATTGTTTATGTTAAAGAAAAAGCCACAGAAAAGTTCTACAAAATAGGTCAAAAGGAGACAATATAACAAACTGAAAATAGTACTGAAGAGTTAGCATTCATAATAAATAAGTTTTCAGCGTTTGGGTGGCACAAATGAGCAATCTGAACACAGAAATAAGTGCGATTCAAAGATGTGGATATAGAACCATGTGTGTGAGTATCAGTGAATAAAGTGACATGTATTGCTGTATGAAAAATTTTATGTCAACTGTTTTAGACAGTTTTTCAGGGTAATTATCCCTCCTTCTTGGCATCTTTCTACAGAGAACCTGGGGAAGTGAGATGTGTAACTCTGAGAAGCAGAGACATTCGGGTGTTTAAACATCTTATTGAAAGTGTACATAGACATTGTATCTTCCCTTTGTTACCTCTGTAGGAAAGAAAGACTTAAACTGAGCTCAAAAAACTCTTCATATTCCCTCTCCAAGTAATCTTCCTTGTTTTGTGGATTCATTTATTTATTTATGGGCTTTACTGTAAGGGCTAGTGGATGACCCACCATAAGAGAGCAAATTTATTTTGGGAACTGCAATATAAAAGCATAGTAAAACACAGCCTCATTTGCTTGTCTGATAAAGATTTTTATTTTTCATTTTCAAAGTAAGAATGACCTCAGATTGGTTTTGCTGTCATTTGTGCTGCCCAGAATTTAAACCTTACTTTCTTAAAACCATCAGATGACACTATGGTACAACTAATGAAAATAAACAGAATCAAAATCTGCCTTCAATCATCAAAGCCATGACTTCAAATGATGCTAATCTAAATACTAAATGCTGAAATATAATACTAATTTCTAAACACTGAAATGCTAAATAACAGGGTAAGCACATATCATCAATGCAGGGCCTGACAAAAAACTGGATATTTACCCAACAAATTAACTGCATTTTAAGTACTCTTGAATGGGTGAAAAAGACAATTGTAGATGTATCAATCCATACACCAAGTTTCACCTGCTGGTGAAGATGTGTAAAAGCTAATTAAACAGTGTAAGAAAAGGATTTTATCTAATAGATTTATGCTCACTGCATGAACACCATCTACCAGTTTCTTTCATGTGGTTTGCTTTCTGACCTGATGATTTTTAGAAAGCATTAGTTGGAGGTAAATTGCCTTAAACTCTTTTTATTCTAATTGTTTTACTGTTATTTCTTGCTAAAATTGGTCGTTTTTACCAGAGACAATATGGTACAAATGTACTACGTTAATGTGTGCAGAGGTTACTGTTCACAGCAGTAAAATGCATCTTAGTCCTCCCTATAACAAGTTCCATAATAACTGATAATTAAAATCCAAATAGTCTATGTGGCAGCTAAAAAAAAATCTAGCAAGATAATTTAGCCATTAGAATGATTTGAACACAAATTAAAGACTGAGAAAGATAATGAAGCACTGTCAGTTTTCTCCATTTTCCATTTCCTCTGCTCACTGAGGTTTGCACTCACAACATAAGCTAAGAGAACAGGAACTTTTGTAGAACTATTACTTTTGTTGTTTGTTTGTTATCATCTCTGCCAGTCTTTATTACACCACTGCCCTTTCAGATGTAAAGTTTCAAGGGGCACACAGTGAAATACTGTTTTGAGGATAGGTGTGGTACAGTATTTGCTAACTGAGATATTACGTCTGCAGAAGCACCAGCCTGGTTACTCTCTAGCTGTCATACCATCTGCTCTGCTTCATAGCTACCTCTCATTTTCTCAGCACTTGGCCCCTTACAGAAAGAAGAATATTGTACCAAATTTGATAACGAGTATCAAAGAGAGAATTTCAGTGTGCTTACTGCTAATAGAAAGCATGCTAAGGAGGTTACTTTAACTACCTGCACATTTGGATGGCAACACATCCTGAATTGCCTATAAAAGCCTTATTCCATTGCACAGAGGATAATTATCACCTATAAGATGAAAAAGTGAAGTAGGATGGAATAAGGAAGGTGACCTTAAATGTATTCCTTACAGAAAAAATCGATAATGCTTTTTTAGAAGTTAGGAAGATCTAATAAAATGTAATGTGTAATGAATGAAGGCAATGTAAAATGGAAACAGAAATCTGTTAGTATGGAAATTGTTTTTGTGGGAATTAGATGCTCGAGTAAGCAAGAGAAGGTGGAAATAACTATGATAATTATAGGTACAGAAAAGTATAAGGAAGTATCATAGTACCTCTTCTGTGTTTTTCCTTGAATTTTTGAATTTACAGATTGATGCTTGGTGGATTTGTCATTGTGACTGATTAGTGAGTTCCCTTTCTACTACCTAACAACTGCTATGGAATATTCCTATCACCTTTTTGAAGTCCTCTGTGACCTAATGCACTTTTGCTTGGCCCCTTACCCAGATAGGGACGAAACAGCATGAGCTGTAGCTGCCTCCGACTCAGTGTAAACTGACTGCTCTCTGCTTTTGGACAAGCCAAAAAGAACAAGCTCCTAGCTGCTGGCAGACCCAGTAACTGGACTTGGAGACTTCATGCTGCCTCTAAATCTTTCCCTCTTTTTTCCCTATTGTGAAAAAAATAAATTTCTTTTTTTAATTACTACCTCTCTGTTAAATCATGTTCAAGATGCTAGATAGGCTCAAACACAAGAAGTAAACACATAGGTGGATATACAAAGAAAAAAATTATGCATAAACCACATTTTCTAAGGAATCTAAGCACAGCTTTTTAAGGATGAACACTGATTTCACGACAGGAATTTGAATTCATGAGGGAAGAAGGTAAAGGCATAACAAACACATTGATTTTGTAACTGAGAGCCAGTGTATTACTGTTGCTTAAATTCTTAAAATCATTAATGTTCCAGTTATTTAAACAGTAAAAAGATTACTGGATGGTTATTTTTTTTCGGCAGAGAGAACATTGTATTTCCTTTTCATATACCAAACTTTTGCTTTCAAATAAAATATTTTACTTCATAGGACATTATGTTCTCCAAAATTTGTAGAAGTTACTAAGCTAGGTCTCCCTAGAGGTGCTGGAAGACATTCATTTCTGAAAGAATACTTAGAGCAACAAAATCTTTGGGTCTTAGAGGACAAAATCAATACTCTCAATTTATCAAGACCAGATAGAGCCACCATGGAGGTATCTTAAAGATTGTAATGCATTTTTTTACTATTTAAAGACAGTGAGCTGAACTGAAGGTGCATTAAAAGCTTAAACTAACAGGTAAATTATTTTGGGAAGTAGAAAGGGGGAATTGTTGAGGCTACTTTTCTACATGTCAAATTTACTATTAAAGCATTCTTCAGCTTCTGGGATACTGGGGGACCTCTGTGGCATCTCTTCTTTCTCTTCACCTGCAGATACACAGATGTCGCTAATCTTGATTTAGGATCCTGCTGACTACACCAATTTTCAGAAAGAACATGATCTAGGAAATGTAGATATATGACATAATGTATTATACCTAGTAAGCAAACCATTGCTAATGCTATCAATGCTATGGGTTTCTATCCTTCTAGCTTTCTATTATATACACTCTGTAAGTAGTATCATCTGTATCCATCCATGTTCGTATCTTGTCTGTATCGTTTTCCTCTCTACTTACTCCCTGTGTAAGCAAGATTTTGTGTAAGTAAGATTTTAAATAAAATCAAGCCACATAAAGAACACGACACACACATCTATGTGGCCCTATCACCCCACCCTGCAGCTTTATTATCCCTAACTGCTTACACGTCTCAAGCTTCTGCTTCAGGCTATGGAGCAGCATTTTCAGAATAATTCAGTGTATAAGAAGACACGGTAAGTGGCAGCTGGCTCAGCTAGATATTTTTTGTTTGGTGTCACGGGGACTCCACTGCGGAAAAGCTCATAGACACCAGGAAGTTAATCAGCTGTAGTCTTCTGATTAAACTGAAACTGGACAAAATCTGATTTTCAGCGTATGGAAAAATAGTAAGAGTAATTATGTTGAGAGTAATTATGCCAGATGGAACTATTAGATGCAGCTTTACACATTTAATTTGATTCCACATAGAGTCAAATATATTTGGGAAAATATTTTCCAGCTTTTTTAAAAATATCACCAATAAAAGCAAAATCCTTCTTTCTCTGACTGAATAACGTCTTACGTTTGAAGTTAGTGTCTATAGGTTATATCCATATAACCAAATGAAATATTATACAGGTCAAAATATAAACATATCCCATATCATGATCAAGCTACAATCAGAAAACTAGGATTTGAGGAAAAACAGAGTAAGGGTAGATTTCCTCAGGGAGAAACTTCTATTGAAGTATCTGCCTGAACTGTTAATTAACATAAAAATGCTAATTAAAAAATTAGCAATTTTAAACTTGCCAACTTACTTCTGCATAGCCTCCATTCACAAAGCCAAGCACTCAAAAGTAGATTCTATTTCTCTGTCTTCCCTATTGAAAGCCTTCTTGCCCCATCCTACTTAGCATTACAAGAAACAGCTTTTATTTGTTCACCTAAACTAAACTAAGAAACAATGGAACAGTCAACATACTGGAACTGTTTGTAAGCTACACACTATTTGGTCCAGATTTACTTGGCTGAGAAGGCCACAGACCTCCTTGGAATCCACCTGCTGTGACAGTCACGGTCTCAGTCAGTGATATGGGAGATTCTTTGTGGCTCTGTAGCCCTGGTTACAGACCGGGTTTTCATATTATTAAGAGTGCAGTTGCACCTGATATAACCATGTCAGGCACTGAAATAATTACTCCTTTTCCAAGGCTACTGGTTTTCACTTAACATATTTCAAAGGATGCAGGCAGATGGCATCACTTGCAAAGCTATTGTTTTAGTTTGTCAGGAGAGAGACCAGCACCTGAAGAGTATTCATAGGTCACCATCAAACAGGATGAATGTATAGCCTGTGTGTTTAACAGAAGTTAAATACTTTAACAAATAAAATATTGCACACTTTTTTAAAGATTGCTGAGATGTCTGAATTTGTGTGGAAATTTCAAACACATGTCAAAGCCCTTGCTGCAAGTCTTGCAAAGATCAGACAGGAGGTGCCTGAAGTGAACAAATGTAATAAAAGTAATTCTGTACCTTTTAAAAAACATGTGAAGAGTCTAGATCACAGGCTGCCTTATTTCAACTATTCTGGTTGCCTAGTTATTCAAGTGCCTCTACAACATCAAGAATTGTAATGAAGTACTGCTTTTGTAGAGAAGGAGACATCATAATATGTAATGCTTTAATAGTCACCTGAATTAAAATTCAGCTTTGCACAACAAAATTCTATCAGAACCTCTGCAGAAATCCAGTTAAATTGTTTACCTATATCTAGGAGTTCCCACCTTGCTCCTTCAAATAATTTTGTCATACATAGGACCATACTATATGGAGATTCTCTTGTATTTACAGACAAAGATGCAGAGACGTTGGTTGTGTCTCCACATCTTCAATTCCATGGCGCAATGTGCATTTCTAGAAAATAGAGAAGCAAAATCAGGGGTGCAACGAAATAGCAGAGACATCTGCTAAGGTACAAATACGATGCAGATAACTACAAAAATATTCTAGCTTTTCTTGAGCTACATAAAGCCTCAGGCTTCTTCCTCTGTGTATGATGCATTTGAGAACTATTATTTACTGCGGATGTGACCCAGCTTTCTTGGAATGAAGCAGAAAGCTCCTTAAATCTAACACAGTAATATTACTGAGATATGTTACCTCTTTTGAACGAGAAGGGAAGAGACAGAAAGACCAAAAGAGGTAGAAATCAGTAGGAGAAAATAAAACATGCAAAAGAAAGAGTACAATTAAAAAAAAAATATTAAAAATTAAAAAACCCTAGAAGAAAAAAGAAGGGGTAATAAGGGCACTATCAGGGTGCTGGGACCACACACATGCATAGAGAAGATGCCCTGCACATCATGGGTAAGCTCTGCCTAAAGAAAAAAACACAAGAAGCAATCTTACTGCAGAAATAAACAGACGCAAGTACACAGTTCTGTGGCATTTTCAATGATTTCTTGTTGATGATAGACGAGGGAATGGGTTGGGTTTTATATGACATCTGAAATAATAAGGACTAAAGGTGGCTGTACATGACTCAGTCTTACACATTGCATGTGCTTAATTACAATCCATAGAATCAAAGAAAATAAAAATTACTTTGTGGCTCATTGCTTGAGCCCTCAGTGAGGCACATAAACTGCTCTTGTGTGCAGCTGCATTACAAGGACGTAAGCACTTTTCAATGAATTACTTATTTTTTAGCCATAACCTCAGGAGTTTTTGCACTGTGAGACAGATTCAAGATTTCAGATCTTTTTTCATAGGTATCTATTTCTCATTGTCTACCTTTTTTCTTGAACCATTTTGAATCTACATTATTAGAGGAGGACATAAATGCAGCCAAAATACATCTCCTAGATTAGAACATCAAAAAAAAGAAAAAAAAAAGTTTCATGAAGACATTATTACAATGTACCTTTTGTCCATTCTATTTTTTCAGACTTCAAGTGTTCCCACTCCTCACAGACAATATTAAACCATCTGTAAAGAGTCTGAATATAAATTTTAGACCAGCTAATAGTGTAGAAGGTAGCTCATCTGAGATTTAGGGAGACCAAGGTTTAAAGTCCCTGCTTGGCCCAACTCAGAACAGAAATCCAACCTGCCTCTGAAAGCCTGGCTAAATATTCTGTCCACTGCACTACTGAGTCATTTATAATTCCTGTCCCCACCAACGATCTTTCAATTTTTTATAAAAATTTAAATAACTTCCTTGGAGAGACTCTGGTTATAATAGTATGGAAGTGAAGTTAATTACTTACTTAAAATGATAGCTGTGTTGAAGCCAAGGCATATAGGGATTTAAACTTTATTTTCTTACATCCCAAAAGTATTCTTTAACCATTGTGCTAAATTCTGCTTTGACATCTTTCTTCCTCTCTTTTCCTCCATCCTGGGCATTCAAAACCTCTTGAAGCAATGACAGTGTGTCACAAGAAGAACTTACTTTGACTTATCAGAATTTTCCGACCCCTGCACCATATGTACATTTCATGTTTGCTGCATAGTTATCAGATTCCCATAAAAAAATAAATATACTATTTTTATATGTGCATGAAGGTATAATGGGGATATACGTAAGCTTGATGCCACCCTTGCAAGAAAAGAGCATGTACAAATACATAATAAGGAAAGTTTATCTCTCTCTCATCTCTTATTCCCCTACTATATGTAAACCAGCAATGTAGGTAGCAGAAGCACACAACAGACATCACAGCATAACCAGACTGGTAAAATATAATTGACTTTAGGAAAAAAAACACATAAATTAAATTTTGTACTCCACATTTAGACTCAGCAATGAAGCTATAACAACCTGAGAGCTGTGTTACTATCACCATCCATTTGGCCCATTTTACCTGTTTTGATGTCAAGCAAAGTATGCAGAATGCATTTACACAAGCCAAAACAAAAATAAATGCCTTGGTGTCAGGTGAAATATTGGTCTACTCTGGTACTCAGAAACAGAATATACATAAATATTGCATATTGAAAAAATGTACTCTTGTCATTTCACAGGAGAAGCATTTCATTTGTTGTAATAAATTACTAATCTGACAAATTGAAGACAGAGTAATGTTTACAATATTTTAAGGTTCATCTTGTTTCCTTGTTCTTTTGTAGTGCTTTGGCAGTAAGAGATAATTCATGCTTTTCTTTTTTTCTGACTGTAATGGCATTGCAGTAAATTATATCTGTGGCTATTTTAGCCAATCAGAAACTCTGATTAGTTGTAGTATAATTAAGGAATAATGAATGGGGAAGTGACAAATTTCCCCTTCCTCATTTATTTTTGTAATTAAATTGCATACTGTGCATCAATCAAATAATCTGCATTATTAGAATTTGCAAACTTTTTTTGGAACCCACGTGTTGCTTTGTTGGCAGAAGCATTTATCAAGTTTTATGGCCAGCTGTCAGGAAATCATAAGGTACCAACATTAAACTATCTATCTGATAAATGTCCTCAAAGAAAGATGGAAAATAATCAGCCGTAGCTATTAAAAGAATGCTGGAACAGCATGCAGTGTTTCCACTAGGTGTAGAAGCGGGTCAGAGCTTCATGTTCAGATAATTATTTAGGTTGTCAGACAACAACTACAGCCGAATAATTCTCTCAGGCTCTTAAATGTCTACAATTTTGTCCATGGTGTCATTTGTCCTTCTGTGAGTCTTGATCTAACATGAAGAATTGATAGAACAAACTGAGTGCTGAATAAATTAGAGGTGAAAAGCTCTATAAAGAAGATGGATAAACACAACTTTCCACATTATGAAGTTCACAAGCAACAGCTAAAACATACTTTGGGGGCTTAAATCTTATGCACAAAATGTGGAGCTAGGAAGTAATAAATAGGTCAGTTTAGGAATGTTCAAAATACAGGGATTTACTTACAAAAACTTTCAGCTTTTGAGAAGAAAAAAAAGGGAAAATACAAAAGACAATTTTCGCCAAAATGCTCAGTTGGAATAATTCCTTGATGTCATACGATAAGGGGAGTGCAAGATTTATAGACTCTTCCTTTTTTTAATGGGACTTTTATCTACTCCTACTTACTGAATTTGCATGCTATTACACAGATCAACACTTTCCTCAATGAGTAAGATCGTCAAGGCCATAAGGCACTTGTGGGGGGAAATGCAAATGTTTCTGTCTTTCAGTGAGAAGAGGGACATGTGGCAATAACTACAGCTTCAATATCATATAATCTCCCTGACTTAAATACTTTCCATTTGCATGCATTTGTCTAGGGGATATTTTGTTTCAACTATTTATCTATCTATTTATTTATTTATTTATTTATTTATTTCCTTCATTAAAGCAAATTCTGTTTGCAAACTGTTTCCTTCAGCTGAAAACCCAGTTCTTACTAGAAAAATATTTCCATCAGAATGGTTTTGACCAGGGTTTCTACAGCTCATCCTGAGGCTTGCAAAATCAACTAATTCTCAGTAACTCACAGCATCTCTCTTTTCATTTCCTCATTTATAAAAGGTGGACAATTACATTTGTACATTTACGTAGTATTACTAGGTAACATTCAAGCTTCCTAATTTATTATTTCCTTTTTTTTATTTATTTCGTTTTTTATTAAGTATCTCATGTTGCCAATAGTTATTGCTGCAGTTGGATGACTTAATAGGGAGATAAAAAATTTCAAATGGAGAAATCGTCAGGTACAACATGAATGCACTGGGTTTCAGCACTATCTGCGTAGTGTCAAAAATAAGCTGATGCATGTAATTTTATTTATATTGCCTACAACATTAGCTGATGACTAGCCTCCCATATTACTTAAATAAATAAGTAGATAAAGTGAAATTATATAGTGACAGCAGTCATCAGAAAACCACTACTGTTACTGAAACAAAGCCAAGATACCATGGTACCAAGTTTTTCCTTGGAACAGTTAAATTATATCTGAGGCAGACATAAACATTGTCATTGTAATTTGAAAATAACTGGACAAGAAAACCCTGTGTTATAATTCTAAACTAAGTTCTCACAAGTTTGAAAAGTCTTTTCCTAGAGGGAAAAGCACGTGATATAAAACAAACTCCAGGAGAAGCTGTGAAAGGAAGATTTTTATTATTTTTTTTTCTGTCAGGTGTTCTGTCTTACAATAAATCTAATGAACTTCTTAACACTCATTATAGGGGTAGGTTTATATGTCTATGGGAATTTAGGTAAGACATAGCCAAGAGATATTTTATAAATTCCAAAGAAAAAGCTTTGTGCTTGACATAAAAGCATCATATTGCTTTGCGTTGCTTCTCATCTAGGTTCAGTCTCCATATAGGGTTTAACTTAAATCCTGAAGGAAATCTGAGCACTTATCTCCTACTTGAGAATTAGAAGGCAACAGAAGGACCTTATGGCTCTAAATTCCTTCGAGGATCTCCTTTTTCCTTTTAAAATATCAAGATATGAACAGGAACCCTAACTATCCTCTCAAAGATGTTAAAAAGAATAATGACTTTAGTATGTATTCTCACCACATATTTTCACATAGCAAATAAATAAAATACTTCAAAAATTCCCATGTAGATATCTTGTCATTATGACATGTACAATCTCTTCTTTCTAGGGATGGATTCCACTAGTCTTCATGAAAAAATAATAATGGAACCACCAATTTCTTTTAGGCCATCTTTTTCACTGCACCTTTTTCAATGCAAAGAAAATAAGGACATAGTGATACAGATTATATTTACACATTGAAGATAAAAATAGAAATAAAATTGAAAAAAACCCATGTTTTTGTGTCATACCTGACAAGACAACTTAATCTACAACCATCAGCATTGACACAAACATTGAAATCTTGAATTGTTAAGCCTTTATGTTTCATTACAAAAATTACTCTGCTGTAAAATTACTAGGTAATAGCTACAACTATGGTTATGGTTTGAATGACAATCTTTGCTTTGCTTGCAAAAAATGCCCATAGTTCACATTCCCTGGTATTAGGCTGCAGAATTTGAAGGATGGGTCCTTGTATTCAGAATATGAACAAATTCTAATGTTTCTTAGATATGATCAAAATACCAGATTTGTTTGATACATTTATCACTGGAAATGGGAGCTGGGAAGGAGGGAGCTAGACCTTGGATTTTAGTCTTGGCAAATGATGAGTTTGAATATCCCTTCAAATTTCAGTAAGTCCTATATGCTTAAGGAGGAAAAACACTTGAGAGAAGTAAGATTGCATGATTTTAAGCTTCCAAACACAAGAACAGAATATTGAGCCTCAAAAATCATTATACTGTTGATGCAAGGGAAGGGAAAAGGAAGAAAACCTCTTTCTATTAATGTCTCAGGGAACTATGACAAGGGACTTTTCTGATTCCCAAATTTGCTGCAACTCTCAACAAAATTAAAATATGCAAAACTTTTCAGAGTTCTAATGTAGTAAACATTTAAAAAACCATTTTTCAGTATTTAATTGTGAATATTTACCACTAAGCAGCTGGGAAATCTAGTGTAGGTTGGAAATCTGCTTACAGTTTTGAGGTCCTTGTACAATGGTTTTAGAGCAGAATAAGAGTTATATAATGAAAGCCAAATCTATTGTAAGGTAATTAAATGGCTTTATTCATTTATTGTAAGTTCCCATCTTTTTTCCCTTATTCCATGCTCAGCATGTCACCACAGCAATATTATTTTAATCACATTAAATGATATTTCTTATGTTTGATTTAAGCAACCAACCTCCTCTATACTGTTCCACCTATTTAAGAAATGTAGTTTTTTTGTGTGGGTGGATGATAAAAGAAGTTGAAAGGGTTAAAAAGATCATATTGTAAAATATTTAATCGCCACTTGACACTGTTGAGTGTGCTGCATTTGTCATTGTCTAGAAGCAGAGAAGGGGGGAAAACAATGTTAACAGGTGCTTTTCATTTGGGCTTTTCAATACCAGTGGCTTGCCTTACAAAAGTGTTCTTGAACCACGTACAACTATTCTCTCTCTCTAGTGACAGAAGCTATTGGAGAATCTTTGAATTAATCATTAACAACATTAATTCACTTGAACAACACCTTTATTTCTTACAGAGATTTATTCTTTATCTAGGTTAGTTGGCAACAAAATAAGATATTAATATTTTTCTATTTCCCTAGGTCTTGTATCTTTGCATAAGAAAATACAAGGAAACTATCCCTCTGCCCATTTGTGTTTTTGCATATATGTAGTATTTATTAACTAGGAGTGGTTTATATTTAGGAAGGCTTAGTGCTAGTGAGGTTTATGACAGTTTTATTGGAAGCATTTAAAGAGATTCAGTGTTCTTCAGCAGCTGGACCAGTGAGCAGCCTGATGATCACTAAGTATAAATGCAGTGGTAGGCAAGAAATCCAAAAATGAGAAATAAAAATAAATTCTAAGAGCGTTTTACAAGGATATAAAAGCACATTTGAAATTTCACTTCTTATCCTATCACTTAAACTGTTTTGAACTGCTGTGCCTAAGTGAGGACAATCCTTCAGGCAGTGTAGCAGCACTGGAAAACGAAATTATTATGTTGGTACTTGCAGTGTATTCACAACTAGAAAACATCCTTTTTTTTCCCTTCTCAATGTGACTAGCAGGGTGAGTCTCTCCTGTGTGATATCTACAGTTAGTACACAAGTCTTGACATGTTTTCTTCCTGCTGGAAATTGCTCCATCTTCATGTTAGACACTCAAGATGAGAGAAAATAAAATAAAATAAAAATATCACAAGGCACTCAACTTGCAAATAATTTCTCAGAGCAGGTCAGGGTCAGCTAACATTCACTATCAAAAAAAGAAAAAAGCAAGTTGCAAAAGACACAGAGGCGCAGATCTGATTTCTGCTAATGTCCAGCTCGTCTGCTCAGCCAGATGGCCAATTGAATCACAAGAGAAAGGTGTCTCAGTCACAAAGAAATCTGAGCCTTTCCTGCTTTATCATACTCTAGCCAAAAATAATAATTCAACAGCAGTCAACAGAACCCTAAAGGCTTTGTGTACGAGCATACTGAGCTTTCCTGTAATCACTGTGATATCTCCAGGAACAAGGGCTGGCATGAATCATTATTTGGATGTGATAACATGACCCATACAAACATTAGGGGATAATGGCCAAGTCTGCACTCTGCAAATTGAATCACACCATGATCCACCATTAACCTAAGTTAGCTATTGCTTTATTGAAGTAGCCCTGTAAATGAATAGGTCATAGTCTATTTAAAAGCTGAGAGATTTGTTAATGCTCCAAGGAGTTATATTCTATTAGAACATGCAGCCTGAGCATAACTGAAATTGTAAGTATGCTCTTAAGGATAGGTAGGAAAGAAGCTAAAACCTAAAGTTTAGACAAGACTAATTTCAGAACTTTCAATTGAAACATACTTATTTACACATATATAGAAGAGTATTTTTATATATGTCTTAATTTTTGTCTTACAGAAGGAAGAAAACAATCACTAATTTCAAAATGTTTTATTCATCAAAATTTTATAGTGCTAGATGTTAAGACTTTGGGACTGTGGAAATTAATGCATTTCCAGTTAATCTGAATCAGCACTACATGACAAATTAACATTGCCCTTCAGAAAAGAGCTTCAGAATTCAGCTTAGGAGATTTTCAACATTAAGCCATTTAATTGCTACTTCAGGAACTCTGGATTTTGCAAAGACATAAATCCAGGTGTTAATACCAGTTTTTTCACTGTTCAGTTTAGATAATAGTACTGAGCTTCAGAACCAATTAAGACAAATCTTGCAAAGAATTTCCCCTCTTGTTACTGCCTCCTGGCAGCTTTAATTGTGGATGCAACAAGGTATTATGGACTTTAAGACTGCTGAATCATAAAAGAAGGAGTAATTTTCCTCCTAAATTTTCCTGTAACAAACCTTATATCAATAACTATTTATTTGTTTGTAAAAAATAAGAAGGTTTTCCTTTTCCCTTTACACCTATAAAGCTTATAGAAATTCTTTGCAAAAAGGGGAGTAAAAAAGTTAGTCTATTAAGCAAATTATTATAAGCTAGTAAACCAGTTTTGCCTGACAAAGGTAGTAAAGGGCTTATCAGTTGAGAGGAAGACACATTCTCCTGGAAATGCATGGGTAATTTGGGAGGAGTACATGCAGCATAAATTGCTGAATAGTGGAGAAATCGGTAATTTTAACAACTGAAAGCAGCTTTATTTGCTTCTAGGAAGGACAGATTATTTTCTTCCCCTTTCTTCACCTTCACCTTGAAAAACTGAGAAATATCTGCGACTACTTCCTGCATGATCATTATAACTGTTCTGTGTATAACTAAGGTGTTTTAAGGGAGTCCATCTTGCACTTCTGGTGAATTCCAGGGTATGCACACAGAATAACTTTGATTACATTTCTAAAGGTGTATCAGAATAAGTTATTCAATGTTACTATACATGCTGTTTTGTTATTTTCTTTGTTGGGGCATAGTTTGCTTTGATATACTCAAAATATATACTTCTCTCCTTCATACTTTCTCAGGTCCCTGATTAGACTGAAATTCACTAGAGCAGACTGTTTTTATACTCAGGCTGACAAGAGCCCGAGTATAAGGGTAGTCAAGTTTTTTCTCCAGTCATGGCTTCAAGGAAGACATTCATATTCATGATTAAACAACTCCGTTCACTCTACTGCCTTTGGAACCAAATCCAGTGAAACACCTTTCCTTTGCATAATAATGAAGTCCCCATGAACCATATACAGCTTTTGCTGAATGTTGCACACCTGAGTAAGCTACTCTAGCAGATGCTTCTCTAACTTCAAAGTCTGTCTTACACTTGTATTTCTGGTGTATCTGGTGATCTTACATGGTTATGTTTAAAACTTAAATAGCATACCAGCTTTCATAGAATTATAGAATCATAGAATGTATTGGGTTGGAAGGGACCTCTAAAGATCATTTTGTCCAACCCCCCTACAATAAGCATGGATATTTCCAACTAGATCAGGTTGCTCAAAGCTCCATCAAGCCTGACCTTGAATGTCTGCAGGGATGGGGCCTCCACTACCTCTCTAGGCAACCTGTTCTAGTGATCCACTACCCTCATATGAAAGAACTTTTTCCCAAACTCCAACCTAAGTCTACCCTTCTCTAGCTTAAAACCATTACCCCTTGTCCTATTGTTACATGCCCTTGTGAACAGGTCTTCCCCAGCCTTCTTATAGGCCCCTTTCAGGTATTGGAAGGTTGCTATAAGGTCCCCTAGGGAGTCTTCTCTTCTTCAGGCTGCACAACCCCAACTCCCTCAGCCTGTGTTCATAAGAGAGGTGCTCCTGCCCTCTGATGATTTTCGTGGCCCTCCTCTGGACACACTCCAGCAGGTCCATGTCCTTCTTGTGTTGAGGGCTCCAGAGCTGGATGCAGTACTCCAGGTGAGGCCTTACCAGGGCAGAGCAGAAGGGCAGAATCACTTCTTAGTCTGCTGGCCACACTTCTTTTGATGCAGCCCAGGATGCAGTTGGCCTTCTCGAGGTCTCACCTCGAGTACTGTGTCCAGTTCTGGGCCCCTCACTTCAAAAAGGACGTTGAGGTGCTGGAGCGGGTCCAGGGGAGAGCAACAAAGCTGGTGAAAGGACTAGAGGGAAAGTCTTATAGGGAGAGGTTGAGGGTGCTGGGGTTGTTTAGCCTGGAGGAGAGGAGACTCAGGGGGGACCTCATCACTCTCTTCAACTACCTGAAGGGAGGCTGTAGTCAGGTGGGGGCTGGGCTCTTTTTCCAGGCAACCAGTGACAGGACAAGAGGGCATAGCCTGAAGCTGCTCCAAGGAAGGTTTAGGTAGGATATTAGGAAGTACTTCCCCACAGAGAGGGTGATTAAACATTGGAATAGACTTCCCAGGGAAGTGGTAGAGGCACCGTCCCTGGATGTGTTCAAGGAAAGGCTGGATGTGGTACTTAGTGCCATAGTCTAGACGGTGTGGTGGTGTTGGTCGTAGGCTGGACCTGATGATCTTAAAGGTCTTTTCCAGCCTTGGTGATTCTGTGATTCTGTGTGATTCTGGGCTGCAATGGCACATTGGTGTCTCATTTCCAGCTTTGGATCCACTAGTACCCCCAGGTCTTTTTCCACAGGGCTGCTCTCTAGCATATCTTCCCCCAGCCTGTATTGATGTTTCTGGTTGCCCGGCCCAGGTGCAGGACCCTGCACTTGGTCTTGTTGAACCTCATGAGGTTCACTTGGGCCCACTTCTCCAGCTTGTCCAGGTCTCTCTGGATGGCATCTCGTCCCTCTGGCATATCAACTGCACCGCCCAGCTTGGTGTCCTCAGCAAACTTGCTGGGGGTGCTCTCAATGTGACTGTCAATATAATTGATGAAGCTATTAAACAGCACAGGTCCCAGTACAGATCCCCGGGGGACACCACTTGTCACTGTTTTTCATCTGGACATTGAGCTATTGACCACTACCCTCTGGATTTGACCATCCATCCAATTCCTTATCCACTGAACAGTCCACCCATCAAACCCATATCTCTTCAACTTAGAGAGAAGGGTGTTGTGGGGGGTGTAAGGGTTGTGCCCCATACCACAGAAAATATGCCTCCCATAAAACTAGTTCACCATATAAGGGAGACTAAAGGGACACCTCCTGCACGGTTAGTACCTTTGGCACCAGGAACCAGGCTTCTTGGGGAGGGGGGTCTGCTCCTCTGGGGGCAGTCTGTTCTGGGACTCAAGATTGGCTGGGCCAGGGCCGGCATGCAGATGGACAATGCATTGCAGCACCTGAGACTGTGAGCTGGGTCACCCTAACCTAGATGGAAGATCCCGGATGGTGGGGGGGGCTTCTGCCCCTGTTGAGTGAGAGCGGAGATCACTGGTAGCCTAAGGGCATGCCACTCTGCTGCTGGATCCTTGTGGAACCCGAGAGAGCTGAGGTCTGAAATCCCACTGCTCTGTTAAGAGCAGAAAGCCGAGACCCCTGCTTGCTCCCAAAGAAGAGAGGAGGAGACCCAAGCTGACCGGAGCTGCACTGGAGCCAGAGACCTGCCTGAGCAACACCCGAACCGGACGGAGCCGACAGGCACCAAGCCGAGCTGACCGGAGCCGACCGGAGCAGAGAGGAGCCGAGCCCAAGTGCTGGCCAAGCGCTGCCATCACTGCCCAAGCCTCGAGCAGTGCCGCGCGCCGCCGCCTGAGCCACAGGCGCTGCCAGGCCGCTGCCGCCCACGTGGTGCGTGTTGCTGCCCTCCAGCCCATCCGGCTGCTCCACGCCGATCACCAGCCGCTGGAGTTTGCCCAGGGGCTGCCGCTGCCGCCACATTCAATGCACCAGGAGTGTAAGAACCACATCTGCAAATCTTTCCTGTTTTCCTATAGGGTTCTCTCCCTGGTGGATACTGGGTGGCCCTTTCTCACACGCACAGTGGCGACCCCTCCGAGGGGGAACTGCGACGCGCTCCAAATCATTTTCCTTTATTATAATAATCTCCCTATCTTTTGCACTATCTGTGGCTTGCATTATATTTACATTTGTACACCTCGGTTCTGTCTATAAAGCAACAAAACATAGAAACCTTCATCAGTGTCCTCATTCCCTTTTTGAGCGAGAGTGTGTACTACCCGTGGGGGGGGTTTCAACAGGTATCAAGTAAAACCAAAAAGGGGAGGGGTTAACCGCTCAAACCCCTTTCTCTCGTCCTTGAACCTTTACAGGGAGCCGTGTCAAAGACCTTGCAGAAGTCCAGATAGATGACATCTATAGGTCTTCCGTAGTCCACTGATGCAGTCACTCCCTTGTAGAAAGCCACTAGGTTGGTCAGGCAGGACTTGCCCTTTGTAAAGCCATGCTGGCTGTCCTGAATCACCTCCCTGTCATTCATGTGCCTTAGCATGTCTACTAGGAGGACGTGTTCCAAGAACTTCCCAGGCACAGAGGTGAGGCTCACAGGTCGGCACTTCCCAGGGTGCTCCTTTTTACCCTTTTTAAGGGTAGCTAGAGGTTGTTTACCCATTAGGATTCTATGCAGGCCACTGATGAGGTGTTCTTCCTAATTTCTATTTGATCTAGTAATTGAATAAAAATGGATTTTCTCAGTGTAAGGGGTAACTGATAAATTAGAGAAGAGTTTATAGAAATTAACACAACCGCTTATGACAAAACTTAGAAAAACAGGACAAAAAAGCTAGTCTATTCTTTAATCACCTTCCCTCTCTGTAACAGCCAAGCAAATGACACTGAGAATTTTGTTCTTCTTGAGTTACACACTGTAGAAATAATAATTACATTGACCTGAGGAGTTCATTGGTTTTGCTTCGACTGTCTGCATGAGTTATCAGAACCCAGTATTAGCAAAATTTTGTTTGTTTTTTTCTCAATTACATATACTAGTTTTTAAATGGATAGAATTAGTCTCTGCTCCTATCACTGGAAACAGATGTCATGCTATCATAAAAAAACAGAGAATGAATAGCAATATTTTTTGTATGGTACATTTTCTATAGACCTCATACCTGTTTATACACACCCATTTATGTACACCAGAAATCCATCTGTATGTGCAGTCAATAACAACTTTTGGCCAACCTTGTGGCTGGTGAGATTACCCAGTTTTCACATGCTGGCAGAGTTCAAGTAGTTCAATGGGTAAACACCTAGGTTCCAGGACACAAAACACCACCTGAAAGACTTCTGAAGTTTCAAAAGTTAAAATGTATCCTCATTAAGTGGGATGTGGTTGAACGTATCTGTCTTTTAACACAGAAAGATACTTGACACACCTTTCAGAAACAGCTATTGGAAAAACATAGGCACTCTCCTACCTATTTCTTTCTGCCTAGTTTAGGTGACTACTGTAGGTCTTCTGCACTGGAGTAAGATACCCATTTCTGTGAACCTAGGCATTAAAAGAAACACGTTCTTTTGAGTCACACGGTGGCCTTATTTACATGCTCTCATTCATCTGTACTCTTCTTGTGTGTGAAAATTCTTCTTCTGAGAGTGGGCCAAAAGAACAGCTTTAGGTCTGAAGTTGGATACCTCATGTTTATGAGTGGTTAGAGAGAGAATATACATGATGGGAAGGTCAAATGTTTGACATAAAATATAGCTTATAAATTAAGACAGAGGAAAGACAGGTGGTAAGAAAGAGGCAGACTGGTATGAACCAAATAACCCAAAGCCACAACTTACACTTGGGTGAATCTTTATTAAGTTTACACATTAATATTAAGTAGTGCTTAATTAATTCTTCATTTCCCTATATTAATCCTACCAAGAGCTTATATCAGACGGCAAAAATTTCATAAGAGAATTTGTTCTGACAAAGTTTGCCACATGAAGGAGAAGGGGTAGACCCAGGGCATTCTGCTAGCTGTTGGTCCATTTCCAAGGAAACCCACAGTGCAGTTTTATGGCTTCCTTTAATCATACTGACTGCAGCTCCCACAGGGACCTTTACCAACAGATAAGCAATGAGCAGGGCAGCAACATGGTAGTCGTACTCACTGCCTGGACCAATGCTTGCTATTCGCCAATAAAACAGTACTGTATTTGAGACTAAGAGAGTCTCCAACCAAGGTTAAGCTAACTTTACTCCTGCTTTATGCTCCTGGAGAGGCTTGGATCAATCAAAACTGAAGCCAATTTCTACAGAAAGAAATAATTACTGCTGGAATGCAACATGAAAGATACTGAGGAATCAAGCCTGTCATGCCTGTTCAATGAGCCATTCCTTCAGCGAATCATGCAGCTTTATTTCTCTGACAAAGACCAAAACTAGGGCTATTTCCATCAATGCCAGGAAAGTTGAAGCAAAGAGGTTTTATTTAACTTCATCTATGTTTAATTTATATTTTTCTAGATAAGCATTTTAAATCAAGAAAGAAATTTCAGTGCTATCATTTCCCTGTCTACCATCATTGGTTTTTAATATGCCGTTCCATCCACCAGATCCTTAACATGTTCTCTCTGAGAATCATTTTGTTATTTTGAAGTGTTTTCCTTTTGCTGAAGTCATTTGCAAGGTGCATCTCTAATTCCATACAAGTCTCATCGCATTTCATGCTGTTGTCAAAGTTTTCAGTGGTTTGTAAGACATTATGTACAAAACAGAACTGAAAAAGAGACTACTTTTGTGGGTGAAGGTGTTGTACAGTCTGTCACTTCTGACTCTGCTAGCAGAGGATGGATGTTTTGAGTATATCTGTCCTTTGGTAAGGGACAATGGGAACTAAAAGACAACAAGTGCAATGTCTACTGTGGAGCATCTACTTTGAAGCTATGGCCAGGGCATCTCAAATCGCCATTTATAACTATATTTTCTATAAACAGTAAGAATCTGTGTACTTAGACAAAGCAGATAAGAAACATAATGTAATGCAAAATATGAAACAAATTGTTTGTTACAATATTTCAAAAATATAGCTATAACAAACTATGACATAAAGTTCACTTAATCTGGCAGGGAAATGCAACCACTTTGTGGTGTTTAGCAAAGCAACTATTTCAGAGTCCCTCACAAAGGGTTTTGTTGGATAAAAGAAAACGGATCAGTCAAGGTAAAACAATAAAGAAAAATATTAGGAAAGAGGATCAGATTTAAAAAACTGCCAAAGACAGTATGCTTTACCCTCTGTTTTACTCAATAACAGTGTAGGCTCTTGAGTAAAGAGAGATTAATATCTTGTACTGCATCTCAGGGGAAAAAAACAACAACAAAAAAAAGAGTACTTTATTTAGCAGAGAGCTTCTTAAAACCATACTGGTGTATCTGGAAATAATCTCTAAATATTAGTGAACTCCTAAGTAGCATCCTGATTGGAGACAGACTTAATTGTCTTTCTTTAATTGGGGTCTCTGAACAGCAACTTGTATTAACAAGGGATGATGGAATATGTACTACTTTACCCTAGTTTTTACCTTAACAGATGTATCGTCAGATGTATAAACAGATGTATGTTTACTTTGTGGAATCTGATATATCACAATCCAAAATAATGCACAGATGAAAATATATCCTGACATTACTTCCACTACTATGACACAATCATTTATGAATATCATAGAGCTCCTAACTGCAGGCCAGTAAGAGTGAATGTACTGAGGCAAATTAATGTACCACAGCAGAGCCTAGTGCTCCCTCCCCATCAAAGACTTTTAGGAAAGTAAAATCTAGAATGAAAAAGCAGAGACACCATCTTTCATGTAAGATACTATATTCCAGTCCCTTTAGTGAACAGTCAGTAGCCTAAGAAAAAGCAAAAATCACATGGTATTTTTCATAACACAGTGTTGTAACATATCGTACTATAGACAACATTCCTTCCTAGTAGCATTTCTCTGTGAAGTCTCTGTTGCCACCATGCACCATAATTTATTTATTTGTGATAGCTTAAACTCAGTAAATGCTGTATAAACTCAAATTCTGTTCACCCTTTAAAATGTCTCATAGAAATGTCTCCATTTAAAGGGTATGTATAAACACACCCAAACTTGTGTATACATACAAATACTTAAAGTGGAGGTATTTTTATGAGACATTTAAAAGCAGAATAATATTTGGCTTCCTATAACAATTTTCACATTCAAGATCCCTCAAAGTGCTTTGCAAATGAATAGCCTGGAAACCAACCAATATACTGATGCTGCAGGTAAATACCTATGATTTGAAGTGGAGCAGATAACAAAAGAAACTGTAATACTTCTGCATTCAATACATGAATAGAAAAGCCATGATTAAATTAAAAAAAAAATCAAAGCTACTATGGAATCAGCGCTATATTTTTCTTGTTCAGTGTTTCTCACCTGCCTCTCTTTATTAAAATTCTTTAATTTACAGGTTCAAACATACCAGCTGTCAGAAATTAATGGCAATGTGGAAATTATATTAAAATGTGACTGTTTTATTCGGCAGCATGCTGAAAAAAATCACTATATTTTATTGTTTAAATTACATAATTTATATCTTGTAGACCTAAATGTTTTTTTCTAATATTTTTATTTATGTATTTAAGTGACCATGTTTCTCTTCTAGACTTTCACAAATTTATGACACTTCAGCTGGAGCTATTCAACAATTTGTTTACCTTTGGTGTTTTATTTATAGTTTGCAGTTCAGTACACACACACACACAGACACACAGACACACACACACATATATATCACTGTTTGCCAATATTAAGAAAAATATCCAGAAAACAGTTTGGTATTCCTAAAAGAAGGAAACAGAATTGTTTAACAGAACTACATATAAGTGATTATTTTTCAGAACCTCATGACTGTGAATTTGATAACTGTGGTAACTTAATCAAAATGCAATTTTCCATCACAAAATTATTTCACACTATACTCACATCTATACAATTAACTATGTTGTGTGGTACTGAAGTATAAGCAACAGAGGCAAAACTTTTATCAAACTTTTAATATTATTATATAAAAATTGATATATGTTGTTAGAATCAGTAGTAGAATGCATGATCAAAACACAGCTTTTAAAATAAATCTAACGTAACTTAAAACATATTCTGTTTCTTTGCTGTAACAGTTTCAGATAATTATATTATACCTAGAAAAGAATAATACAGATCTAAGGATCACATGCACTATCTTACGCTTTTTAAAAGAATAAGAAAAGTATAACCAATATATGCAAGAGCAGAAGGTATGATGTCTCCCTGGGTAGACACTGTCATCTTCAAAGTGACGTATGTGCAGAAATCCTATTTATATAACCTCCTCAAGAAAGTTGATATTTATGATCAGTTATGCCTAATGAGGAAAATATGTTCCAAATAATCTTTGTTTTCCTATTTTAAGAGTCATTTAACACAGAGGAAATTACATGTGTTGGATCAGCTTTATAGTAGGATGCATGTAGGAAGAAAAGCCCCACTCTCTACCAATGAGATTGCTGCACATACTTCTGTGGCTATATGAGCAGTAGATTCAAGTCTGTGAACCCACCCCCTTACCTGTGTGCTTCATTACACGAAGACAGTACAAGCTTTTACCCTGACTTTATCGTCTCTGTTTTACTGTAACATTTTACATTGCATGTGCATGTCTGAATGGTTTAGAAAGGTTAACATGCATCTAATAGATCCTATGATCATGTTAAAGACACTTTATCTGAGCTCTAGATGTTTATAAGACTATTGGAAAAAATTGATAATGATGCTTTGCAGTTACATGTAACATAACCACTTCTCTGATTGTGTGATAACCATTTAAATACTTAATTAAACACAACTTCTGAACCTTTTATAAAGCACCTATATCCATGTCTTTAAGACAGTGTCACAGTAATATCCAGATAAAAGCAATAAAGCCAGAAACATAATACAATTTCCATACTACACAGGTGTCACATTCTCCTATAGGAAAGTATTTAAAATAATTTGAATACGGAAAAAGCTGTGAGCCTAAAAATCACTTAAGGAAAACCAATGTAGGAATTTGCTAACCTATAAAATTTTAAAATAATCTCAAGCACTACTATTGAACTAATGGGTTATTTAAAGTTGAAAGAAGGCAAAATAAGCATTTGCTTTCCTTCTGAATACTGATTACTATTCATCTTTTTCTTCAGAACAAAACTCCAACTGATGAGTACAGAATGAGAAACTGCATATAACATTTATATTTGCCGTTCTATTGTCTATTCTACATTTTATGTTACTGACACTGACACAGTATTTCTTCTTACATATTTGGAAAAAAAAAAGCAAAGTGTTGAACATCATGAGGGAATGTCTACATATTGTGAATGGAAAGGAAATCGTGGGAGATCATGTAATCTCTAGTTGGTATACCTTGCAACACAATAGGTAAACAAATACCATATACCTGACATTCAGAGTGGGTGGGGAGGGCAGAGCAGCAAATTAGTTCACATAAAGTAAACTTGAGTAAAAAATGTCATACATGTGACAGACGAGAAAGATGAACAAATTACTTTTAAAATAAATCTCTTCAAACTAAAGTATTTTGGTTTTTGCTTCCTGAAATGAGAATCTGTTTTTCCTACCACCTTTAACAGGGGATAGCAATCTCAGCAAAGAGCATCAGGTAACTAGTTTGATCAGAGGAGATGGAAGTCTTTGGTCTGCACGTTGGTATGTTCTGGAGCACTCAAATCAGTTCAGCAATTAACTGCTTATGACTTCCGCAATGTAACCATCTGGCTTTCAGATCTGGGGAAATGTTTTGTAAGAAGCCTTGAAACCTCTTAAAACATGCTGTGATCAATGACAGGTCTAACAAGATGTTCAGAGGATTCAAATGAAGACCTCCTGACCAATTTGTGAATTTCCTAAATGCATGGTTTCACAGAAACATTTAAATCCAACAACCCCCCCCCCCCTTCTTTTTTTAATCTGGAATGCAATCACATACACCGCAAAAGGTATGTTATCATAAAACCTACTCAGTATTCCTGAATTGTTAGGCTTTCTGTGATTTATATTTGAACTTGAAAATAGAGAAAAAATTACCAATAACCTCAACTGTTTGTTGATGTTATCCAGCAGTGAAATAGTCTGCCTTCCTATTTAGCTCTATATAGATATTTGCAGATACAGAAAAAAACACTGTTAACCATCATTTAGTATACACAGAAATTAACACAAAGACCAGTACTATCACAGTGCATTTTGAAAGGAAAATTAAAAATATACGAAACATGTATCCTTCTCAATCTAGACTAAATATTTTGAAATGAAATGCCAAAGCCACAAAGCCATTCACAGTAAAAAATTACATGGAGTATTTATCAAGATAAGTACCTTCACACATCTCTGTTATAGGCACACTTGCACATGATTTATAATTCAGGGCTAAACTCACCATTAAAATGTTTGTATAAAGATTATGTATGTTCTACTGCTCATTACATGACTAGTTTGTGGTTGATTAATTTGAAACATTAAAATAATAAATCAAGGCTTGAAGATTTGAAAATCTAGTTTGTCAGGACTAAATTTTATTTCTCACCATTAAATTATTTCCGCAGTGGTTTTTGGGCTTTTTGTTTGTTTGGGGTTTTTTTTGTGTTTTGGTTTTTTTTTGTTTTTTTGTTTTTTTTTTTTTTTTCAACAGAGGAAGCTGCTCAGGTGTTTTCAAAGTTGCTTTAAGTTTAATTTGCATTCCTTACCTTCTCTTATTTAATCGAACCTTATCCCTTTAAAGGTCAATGCCGCAGAAATCTTCTTCCCCCTCCTCCGCTTCCACACTCCCCCCCCCCCCCCCCCCCATATTCCTTCCTTCCCTCATACACACACAAAAGATTAAGCGGGGGGGGGGGGGGAGGGAAAAAAAAAGATACAAAAATACGGCAAATCCATTTTCACTTCCTCAAGTTTCACATCATCCCTTATTTTTTTTCCTTTTGAACTGAAACAAGTTCCCAGTTAGGCACGACGTTTTGTCCTTTTTATCAGCACTGATCTTACTACCCATCACAACCAAATTATTTGCACCCATATTCATGTATTTCAGAGCCGCTGCCCGACCTGGAGGAGGGCTGGACGCCTGCAGAGCTGGAAGGGAAAGGTGCAGCTCCTACCTCCCCCTTCACTGTCCTCTCTCCCTTTGGGCACTGCGGACTTGCATACTTTGTTTAGAACTTACTGAAGTTTTGCGATTCCGAACCGGGATGAGCAGGATATAGAGCCTGCTGATCCACACGGCCAGATACCTCGCGTGTGCCCCTGCAGCTCCTTCGTGGAGCCAGCCTCCTTTTGTGCAGTGTTTCAGGGCCTCCCCCCCTCCCCGTGCCACAGCCACAGCCACGGCGATGCAATCCCAGTTTCTCCTCCTCCCCCGCCCCTGAAAAAGCAGCCTTACCTGCCACATGAAGCTGCAGCAGCACCAGCAAGATCAGCAGCAGCAGCATGCACAGCAGCAATACCTCTTTCTCTGAATCACTGTAGCAACAAACTGCCCTTTCTCGTGTTCCCCCTCATTCACAAAGGATCTCACAGGCAGGAGAGACAGGTAGAAACCACTTTCTTACTGGAAGAGGTTGGCTCCCTTCTCAGAAACGACCGAATCCCTCCCTGTGGTTCCCTACACATTTACCCTTTAGATCAATACTGCTCTTCAGCAGCAGCTTGAGCTCAACTGCAGCTGATAGAGACTAGCCAATTGGTATTGAGGATTCCCTTTCTGCAACCCCCTCCCACAAAAATACACAGTGTGCATTTGAAATTTTATTAGTTGTGAAAAGTAGTTTTAACCCCTTGCTTGAAAGCCACTCTATGCTCAAAACCTCCAGATAACCTCTCATTTTCTTTTTGCATTAAGAAAAGCTCTGACTGACCAAAATAGCCCTACCTGGATTCTTTAAAGCTGCTAACATTCAGTGAGAAAACTAAAATATCTCGAACTGCAACCAACTGATTGAGAAGATGATGTGTTTGCAATCTAGTAGATCCAGCATATGACAGAACAAAACAGAAAAACCCAGAGAAACTACATTGTTGTCTATCATCCAGTTATCATAATAATTTTTCCCCCACATCCTTCCTGTATTTCAGACCTCAAAACATGTCTGAACTACAATCAAACAAGAAAAAAAATCTAGAAGTGTAACATACGCAGTCACAATAACACACCTAGAAAAGAGATTTTTTTTTATTTTTTTTTTTTGCTAGTGCTGAAATTTATTAATGAATAAGGCTTTTTAATTTAGTCAAGGATGTTCAATGTTTGCCATTTGAATAAATTACTTTTAGACCCTCAAAGTAAATATGCCACATTCTTGTTTGTTGACATTTAGTTGCAGGCAAGAACTGCTACAACATATGTTAAGTCTGAGAGCTTGTTTTTCTAACGTAAAAGCAAAAGGTACGCTATATGGATTCCTGTAAAACGAAACATTTTAAACCGACTTACATTAAATTTTGAACAAAAAAACCTGGATAAAATGTATAAACATAAGTCAGGCAGGTAACCTTAACTCTGTCTCCTCTATATGGACAAAGCAATCTTCATAACACTTCAAAATCCTGAAGTTTGTACAGGCAAATTAGATAGCCTGCCTAGTAAAAGCACACTTAGGTTTCCTCTATTTAACTGTTAAGAGCTCAGGGCTATATATAACATAATATTCAGTCGACAGAGACAGGCAAATGAATTACAGATACATGCATGGATTATAAAGTGACAGACAGCAACTTAATTAGTCAAATAGGGAAACAGGACTAACTGCACCGTGAAACACAAGGTAGCAGTCACACAGCAGATAAGGCTTTCCTCTCAGTCCACTCAACTTTCCATGGCCAAAGCAGAAAATTAGTACTTCCTTCTGCATTACAAAGACATAGTTCAGAAAGTTTTGGCTTCTGGCTTATGGGCCATTTGCCACCTGTTAGGATAATTCACATGGCAAGTAGGCTCAGTTTCAGCAGTCCTTTTTCCAGCAGTAACTTGTGGAAGAGGACAAATGTGTGCTGAAAACTAGTACATAAGGTATTCATCAAAGTCCTGCTTTCTCAAAAAAATAGTCGTTACTGTGTTGTACAGGAAAATACACAGAAAAAAACACATGCCTTAAGAGTTGTTTATACCGATTACCAAAGCCACTATGTTCTCCTCTTAGTGTGTTTATCAGAAAGGCAACTAATGGAGTCCTACCTTTGCTGTGGAGAAAGCCGAGTGTCATGACGGGTTCAAATAACTCTTACAAACTCAACAAATAAAAATATTTCCTTTCCTGTTGTGGTTTGGGCCTAACATGACAACAAAGAAACAGCCACATGGCTGCTCACCCAACTCCCCCTCCCCCCCCACCACACACACACTGGGATGGGGAGGACAAAGGCCAACTAGAAGCTCATGGGTCAAGACAAAGGGCAAGGAGGGTTCTTCACCGATTAAGGTCACAGGCAAAAGAGACTCAACTTGGGGAAAAATAATAATTTAATTTCACACTAATCAAATGCACACAGGACACAGGCAACAACAAGAGCAGGGCTTACATATGTTACCTCACCCCTCCCTTCTTCCTGGGCCCAAATTACTTTGTTCCTGATTTCTCTACATCCTTCCCGCCAGTGGCACAGGGGGACAGGGGATGGGATTTAGAGTCAGTCCACAGTCTGCTGTTTCCTGCCTCTCCTTCCTCCTCAGGAAGAAGGATTCCTTACAGCCCTTCCCTGTTTCCCCATGGGATCCCTCCCATGGGAGAGAGTCCTCCATGAACTTCCTTCATGAGTTCTTCCCACGAGGTACAGTCCCTCAGGAGCAAGCTGCTCAGCGCAGGCTTCCCACAGAGTCACGGGCTGCTTCAGGAACATCACCTCCTCTGGTGCCGGGGGTCATCCACGGCTGCATGATCCAAGTCCACTGGCAGCAAATCCAGATTCACCCCTCCTGGCGCCATAAGGAAATGTTCCACCATGTTCTTCCATGAATGCAGGGAGACAGCCTGCCATCTCGCCATAGGTTACAGGGAAACTTCTGCTTGGGCACCTTCTTCCCCCTTCTTCCTCACCAACCTTGGGCACCGCTCTGCCTCTACAGCTCAGCTCTTACTAACTGCTTGCCCTGCTCAGGTCTTATATCAGTTCTTTCATATGTTAATGGAAGAGGCTCATCCACTGTCTCTCTAATGGCTCGTTGGCTAGCTGGTTTTGGAGCTGGGGGAGCTCTTCAGCTTCTTACAGGAGCCACCCGTAGGACCTCTCCCCCACCACCAAAAAACCCGCCAAAGCAAACCAGCGCACCTGTCCATCATGTGAATAAGTCATGAAAGTGTCTTCAGGTCATTGTACTTTAGAAGTGTAATGACTGAAGAAGAATTTATGATAGTCCATACTTTAAATGAAGAGATCAGCAAGTATAGTTTTCATTGTAGTCAATCGTATTATTTGGTGATAAGGAAAACTTTGTTACTGCATTTCCTTTTATAATAGCATAGAAGTAGCTTTAAAAAGTCCATTCATTCTAGATATTTCCTTAAAATGGAAAATATCAATAAAAAAGCTCACACTATCTTCAAAACCACACAACATTTTAAAGCTTGCTTTAAATGATCCATTTTTATCTTTACAGCTTTATTTATTTTGGCAATTGAAAGTTCAGAAGTAATCCTAAAAATTGGACTGGTATCATTTACATTGATACATACGTGTCTTTGAAAATCCACAAAGTTAAATTTTTAGCCTTCAATTTAGCCTTATTTTAGCCTTCAATTTTGTTCTATTATCTGTCAGAAAGAAGCATGTGTGTGTGTGTGTGTGTTAAAATTTCATTTGTTTTTAAAACCATTAAAAAATAACCACTGAAGTATGAACTGCTCATTTTTTAACCTTACTCTAAAGCGGAGATACAGCTACTTACTTATGAGAGAATACTTATTAAAGTTTAAAATGGCACATAATATGTGGGATGGAGGATGAACTGGAATTCCTCCTTTTTGAAAAGGTCCTTGCATGCCAGTAGAAGTAAACATGAACAAATCCTGTCTCTAACTTCCCTTCAAATTGTTTAAATTTTTGTCCAGAAAACTCAAGCCTCTTGCTTTCTCTGGGTAGATGCTCAGAGTCTTCTTAGGGTCCTTCAAAGATCTGTGTTAAGAAGATGCAGGCTGGAAAAATACACATTATGGAGTCTAACAAAAAAAATTCCCACTGTAGACAAAATAAAGTCTGAGACATTAAGCCTTGCAGCCTTATGGAAGCACATCTATGTGAATAACTGAATTTATTTATGCAGATACTTATTCACCTGACTTGTAGGTGGTAGAAATTATGGTTTAGCAATTTCTATGGAGAATTCACTCATCTATATGTCAAATCAGGATTAAAAGCCCAAGTGCTGTATATCATAGGTAAAAGAGATCTGAGATGTCACAGGTGAACTGTTTAAATCTATAAATATTTACTTGTATGTATATATAAGATCAGGTAAGCAGTCTTTGCCTGAGAGTTTCCTTTTGTTCGTACAACATTATTCTAGACAAGATTCAAAGAGAAAATTTAATTTTATTGTTTCATTAACTAGCAACCTATAATGACTTGTATTATTTTGGAAACTTCTGCAGTTAGACCTACTTAAATTTAAACCAATACATTACATTACTAAAGTGATAACCTACCTCTTTAAGTGATGCCCTACCTTGTTCATCAGATATCCGTGTAACCATCAGACTTAGGCTTTTATTGGAGTTATTATTACACATTGTTATGGTGACACCTAGAGAAACCAACCAGAGATCAAGCATTATCATAGGTAGACCCAAGTAGTATTTGAAGTCCCTCCCTAAGATTGCATGCAAAGTCAGCAACAGAGATGTCACTTCCAGTTGATGTCTGATCTCTCCTAGAAACCTCTGAGAACAGAGAATTCACAGTCCGTCAACTAGCTTCCTCCACATTTTAGCTAGGTTTACAAATGAAAGATTTTTCAGGTATTTAGCTTAAAACTATCTGGTTGAAATTTAAGTCCTCTGTGTTTTGCTCTACTATGATTTATTATAATGTAGATTATTCACTTCCTTTTTGCTTTGATATTTCATACAATGCAGTTATGAAACACAGATATATCATCTCTAACAATCCCCATTCCTTCTATCTCTCTTCACAGTACTTTTTGCTTCCTAGATTCTGATTGTTCTTTTTGCTCCACTCTTTCCTCTATTCCACAGATTTCCCATTTCCTAAAATTAAATGCCTAATACCAGATACAATGGGGCTGCTGTGCTCAGTGCTGGTAAGGCACATCCTGAGGATTATTAGAAATGTAGTGCTTTAAAATTCAAGCACTGTCTTTATGCAGGGTCAATGCTATTTATCTCACTGTCGTGCTGTTACACTAGTAATCAGTCCCTTCTCTGAAGAACTTGCATTTTTAATAAAAAATAAGAGAGAACTCTCAGATTCAATCGGCGCAGCAGCACACTGTGAATATAACAGTCCAGGCATGACTGACTGTTTAATAGTCATCAGTGACATAGGAAATGAGGCAAACCAGGATACAATAGTGTTTGCACAAGACATTTTGAACTTCTATCTCTTATTACACCCTTCCTCAAAGCTTTCAGCTTGCCAATATAATTTTCACTACCTTTGTCTCATCCAAACTATCTACTTTCCATAAAGTCTGTATGTCCATAATTTGTAGGATCTTTTATCTATCTACCCATTGGAAGATTAATCTTTTAAGACAGAAAACCTAACCTGCACCATAATTAATTTGCAAAGTATTTAATTAAAAATATCTATTTACCTACTTTTTTTTTAACTTTGTAATCTATACCATTTCTGGGAATGTGTCCTGTGGATTTGTTTATTTTTTTTCTCTTGTATTCTATAGACAATTACATAACTACCAGTAAGAAAGGAAGAGTAAATTTCACCAGCTAAATAGTTTTCTTTGCTGGTGATTTCAGGACTAAGTCCCACTTTGCCCAGTCAACTGCTGAAAATATGAAACAAAGCATCAGGACACTATTCTTGAATCCTTCTATTAAGTCATATCTTCATTTGACACCTGCCTACTAATTCAGTTAGTTTTGCCCCCTAGCACTATTGGCCACGCACGCAAATGACTACTCATCTCACTTTCCAGTAAAGCAGTGATGTTTTTATACATTCATGGAAACAATATGCCAGACACGATCATACAGCTAAATCATACAGCTATGATGCCTGTCAAAGTGATGTGGACTAAAGCTGGCTGTGTGTGAACTTAATTAACATCACCAGCACCAAGTGGATTATCAACGTGAGAGGGACTGTAAAGACTATTACAGCTTTTAAGAAATACCAAAAAAGTTGTGTCGTTAGCACTGATGAGAACTGTGTAGTTATCACAGAGTAGAAATAAGCCTTAAAATACATAGGCAGTATTTAATAAAATAGTAATTTTATTTTTAATATCTATACAAACTTTGCTTTTAAATAATGTATTGTATTGACTAACCCTTCCTAAATGGTAAGTTTTCCACATTATGTATTTTGTTAGTATTGTTGAAACTGTTTTGCTCTAGCAAGTTTTCATCATTTTCTTCTGAGGATAAGTACATCTCCATAAATTGTTATCACTAACCTTAGAATCTTGCAAGCCTTTTCACATGAGTGCAATTATAAATATATACATATTAATGTCATCCATTTTTAGTAATTTCTTATTTTACTACATCTCTAACAAGACAGTGAATTTATTTCACTGAGAAGTACATTTATTTTTCTGCAACTCAGAAATTCTTTGTAAATCCCAATACAATACCTTCTCCAAAAAACAGGCATTATCTTTAAAACAATGTTACATTTCTTTGCTGTTGTTTTGATTTCTAAGGGAACTATTGAAAAGATTTTGCCATGGATTTTATATACCTACCTAGATGATATATTCAGGCCAAGATAATGACAATTTGTTTTCTCTCAGGAAGCACAATAAGCATAACTGTTTCCAAATAAAAAGCAGTTTTTTACAATTCTTAAAAGTACGTTCTTTACACTTGCTTAAAGTGTGAGTCTATCTAGGCTAAGATTGCAACTACGTACATAAGAGTCCTCATCTCCATCATGTGTTTAATACTAGTAATCCACAGTGGAATAACAATTTTATACATGTAGATCTCAAATGAGTTTTAATAGCAGTAGCAGTATGATTTTCACAAGGACCTAACAGAGAAAAAAGTAATTGAGGAAATACTTATTTTCTATAGACAAAGTATAGATAAGTGTTAAAGTACTGAGCTGAAACAGTGAAACATAGAATCAACCCTTAGATTTATCACTGACTCTCTAGATCTCTTCAAAAAGTCGTAGTACATACTTGCTTGCAAGTCATCTAAAAAAGAGCAGCATAAATTTCATATGTACCTATTTAAAGTGTTTTCGTATCTACTGATGAAACTGGATGCAATTATTGTGATCTCAAAAATCAACACATTGTTTTCAAGTTTCTTGCAACTTTTAACAAGTCCACTCATTTGTGGATCTCAGTACACTAATGTGTGAAATGCAAATACAAACACTTTCATCACAGTGGAAGCAATTCTGAGAGAAGCTTAGATATGTTTCATATTTAAGTATTAGGTACTGGGGCACTTAATTCGAACATAATTCCAAACCAATGAAAGTTGTTTTTTTTTTCCTGGCAGTCAACTTAGTAAAAACCCATCAAGCCTGATGATACATACACTGGAATGAAGTGTTGCCTGAGTGAGTATTATGGCACTCTCTTTCAGAGGCAGCAATTTTGACTGAGTTCCTACTTCCTCTAGTCTATTCACATCCAGTTTGTGCTCTAGCATGAGTCAGCCTGAGCAAAAGAGTGCCTTTCCTTTTGCTTCCATGGTAAACCACTTCATCACCTTTAAATTCATTACTCTCTCCTCTTAAGGCTTTTGGAGGTGGCAAGATTTATCAGCTACTGGATAAGTGAATACAGTATATAGCATAGTAGTATTTCATTCAATACTCTCCACAAAGATGCCTGAAAAACATCAAGAGACCTCCAACCCCTATATTTACAGAACATATGTTCGCAATCCACGAAACATCTATTAGTTGGGAGTTATTTCTTTGATTCTGTACCTTGTTTACTGCTGATGTACATATGCTAGTGCATCCATCTATCTTGCTGAAAATAGGCTACTACTGCTAGAGGAAAAAAAACTAGTAGTTTAAAAATAAAAACAAAATTCAGAAGAGATCCTTCACAGTCCTGTTCAAAAATAAATATTGAACATTTGCAAGGCTTATAATAGACCCAAATTAATATTAGAGAAAATAGGAAGGGGAAAAATAATCTATTTTTCAGGTAAACTGTATGCTTATAGCATCTTAGCACGTGGGAATTGCTACCTCTGAACTTACATATTCACATTTTTAAAGTATTTTAAGGAATTTGTTTCAACAACCTTTCAGTACCGGCCACAAAAATTTTGTCTATTTAGACTGCTCACTGCTTGCAAGTGCAATAGAGGAAAAAGCATTAAAAAAGAAGATGGAACAAGAATTCTGCCAGTGGCTAATAGACATGATCTAGGTGAATATTACAGCATGAAAAAGACAGTTGTCTATAGAAGATATGTGAGAGTACTGTTAGTAGCTACAGATAGGAAACTGCTACACATTCTTTTAATTTTACATATAACTAAGAAATCAAAGAAACTTTGGGATTTTTGTTTGTTTCTAAAGTGCTGCATGGTGTCCTTCTCTCCCTTGCTCGCTCTTTCTCCACACACGCTACAGAAACAGAGGAAAAAAGCTGTTAACTGTGTCAAACTTTACAAAATGGTTAATTCTCTCATTCCATGTTGAGTTGAAAGTATTCTTGAACAATTTGTTTTTCCAAGAGAATACTGAAAAAAAAATATGGTCTAAAGTTTATGTTAAAAAATCTTGAATTTGTCATTTCTTCCAATACTGTATTATCAAAAGAACTTTGAGTCAGCAACACTCAATACTGCTGCTACAGGAGGAAGTTGTCCCTGCTTGTGACAGAGTGGGTCTGAACCACTCCTTTCTTCTATGTCAAGAGAAGAAACAATGAGGACCACAGGAAAAATCCTTACATTGTTTTTAACAGAGTAAGTCAAGAAAAATAACACAGAGTTGTGAAGCCTGCAGATATTTTTTCACTGACCCTTCCCCTCCCAACTAGTTTTTCTTTTTCCTGAGGTCTAATGCTATGCATAGCCCCACTTTCAGGGAGATGTGAAATTGCTGTATTATGTAAAAACAATAAAGAAAATGCAAAATTATTAAGAAATGAAGCTTTGTCATTATGCTTCAGAATATTAAACCTATATAATAAAATTGTAGTAGAATTATCATGACAGAAATTAAAAGAACTTACAGACTAGATAGTAAAGGGTGTGGTGATATATTGTATAATCCTATGAAAATCGTAGCAGTTAAATATGACTGCTGAAAATCTGGTGCCTGCTCCCAGGAAATGCTAGTAATGGGTGCTACAAAGACGACAGAAAACATATGTGGAACTAGTTTTCTAATCCTGCTTACATATGGACTTTGCTTTGTGACTTCTTGAGTGAAATCTGAGACCTCACAGTATTTGATTGGGCTGGATGGTATCTTGGTGGGTGGCAATCCATATTTTCTTTTTATAAGGAATTTCTACTGCTCATGTTTATTTCTGGGAAGGTTGTTACTATACAGAGAAAATCACAGAATATGTGAGCTGTGAATATGTGAACCATTTATTTTCCCTCTTTCCCCAACTGGACAAGTAGATTACCTCAGTGTTTGTCGCCTTCCAACTCCCCTTTTGTTTTTTCTACTTTTCTTCAAAACATAGCAATGAGAACGAGTGAGTGGACGATAGAGACAGATGTTATTATAAAGTATTAATTTGCTAGTGCTAGATAATTATAATATTGCATAAGTGATACCTGAAAAAACTAAAACCAGCAGGTAACTAAGAAGCGTGGATGGAGTGTGGAAATTTGCTTGAGTGAAAATATGGCTTTTTATTTGGAATTTCTCATATGTTTTAGCACTTCACATATTTGAATACATACCAGGGAGACTGTATTCTGGACAAAGAATTAAACACCTGGGCAAAGAAAATTAAAATAAAGTAAATGGAAAATAATGCCATTTAAAATCCAGGAATATTTATCAGTTCTGTTTCATTTAGAAAGCTTTAATTTTGATTGAACATCAATTGCAAAACGTTCATATTAAGTTGACTAAGTCAAGTGTATAGAGCTGAACAGAGTAAAGTTTGTTTTGTTCTTTTAAAAACAATTTACCTTAAATAATATTTTATATATATTCACATGAGGCCACAAACTACAGTGTATCATAGCCCGTAAATAGCATCTTATAATGAACTACTTTTCTTAAAAGAGTTTAGAAGTTGTTATTGCATTTAAAGCATGATTTCCTGTCTTCAAGCTTGACCTTGCAATTTTCATGTTCTCTACTTCTTCTAAATAAGTATGTGAGAAAAAATTCTGATTAAATTAGATGTCTAGGATGAAATTCTACTGTCATGATGTTCTTAGTGTTTTAATGAAGTTCAAAGATGAGAAAAATCTGGAGAAAATGGTTGACAGTAATTCTTAGCTACATTCTTCTAGTAAAATATGTGTTTATGTCCTTTTATATCCTTTGTTTCTGAGACAGGGAAATCCAATAGTCCTTGAGCAGCTTTTTGGTTTTGTTTTATTACCTTCAGTAGAAATATGTATTTAATTTTGGAAAATGGAAATACAAAGAAGTTATTATGGCTACAGCTATGCTATGACCAGCAGGTCAAGGCAGGTGATTCTCCCCCCCTACTCCACTTTCGTGAGACCCCATCTGAAGTCTTGTGTCCAGTTCTGGAGACCCCAACACAAGAAGGGCAAGGAGCTCTTGGACTGGGTCCAGAGAAGGGCCAATAAGATGATCAGAGGGCTGGAACATATCTCCTGGGAAGACAAAATGAGAGAGTTGGAGTTGTTCAGCCTGGAGAAGAGAAGCATCTGGAGAGAATTTATAGCAGCCTTTCAGTGCCTGAAGAGGGCCTAGAGGAAAGCTGACGAGGGACTTTTTACAAGGGCATATAGTGACAAAAGACAAACAAAAAATCTGACAACAAAGTTCTATTTCTTTCCTGCCTCTTACAGTGTCACAATATGAACTTACCTTCATAAAATTCTTTAATAACACATCAGGCAGAACACTTTTTCTTTTTATGAATATTTTTCAGGTATAACTTTTGTCAAAAAAAAAAACACATAGCATAGATATTGCAAACAGACAGCTGCTGTTGGTAAGTTTGTATTTCATCTGCTTTGTAGTATGTATACAACAACATTATAACAAATGTAGAGTTTTTCCCTCTTTTTTCTCTCCCTTACTGGTCACTGAGACAATAGTATAGACAGTACACGTCAAAATGAAAAGACAATGCTTTCAAATTCTCTTCAAAGCCGGTTACTCTCACTTAAACACAAAAACCTGAATTTAAATACTTGTATTTGTTACCTCAATAGTACGATCTCATACCTTAATCTTTAAAAAAGAACACTTCAAATTTTTCAGCAGTTTTATGAGATATTGCTTTAGACTGCTCTTGAAGCACATTTTTGTTAAGAGTTCGGAAATTGTATGCAAGCTATTTTTCCATAAGCTTGTTTGTTGCTTTCATTTGCAAATCCACAAACAATAAAACTAATAAATTTCCTGAAGCAGCATTTCAGCAACCTAGGAGCCTGGCAGTCGATTTTCTGATCTAGGGAGTCAGTAACCCAGTTTACTTATTACTTAGTTTGGTTGTGAGCAGAGGTTACAATCTGATTGTATTTTGGTAAAGAGAGTGCAATGTATTTTCAGAGATGAAATAATAGATGTTAGCTTTCTGAAATAAAATTAACCTTTTTAATTTTTTATTTTTTATTTAAATTACAAATATCTATCCCAACAGTATTTTTAGTCTTTAACAAGTATCCTTGATGAGATGTAACATAAAGCAACATCTTCAGTCACTCCAGGAGTTTAATTTTTCTTAAAATAGGAAATTACTTTGCTACAGAAGGTATATTTCAAGCACTGAATAATTCTATATTCTTGTCTTAGCCAAATCCCATTCCTGACTACATGACTTAAATTAGTGACATGTCAAATGAAAACGTAAAAATGTGTAAATCCTGTAATTATGTGAAGAAAGATATTGTATTAAAAACACAGGATTAAAAAAAATCACCAATGTAGAAAGACTGTTCGAAATTATAGTAGTGAAGGGAAATATCCAGAGAAATTGTAATACATATTTGATAATACCACTCATTAAGCAATGGCGTCAGAAGAAGCTAGAGCTCTGGGACTAGAAATCCACACTCCAAACATGTCTAAACACTTATTTGAAGTTAAGCACAGGAACACAGTTTTTGTTACTTTGTAGCAAAACAAAATAATAACTACTTCCTTGCAGTTTTCTCACGGGTGCTCTTTTTCATATTCTGCCATTAAAACAGTTTAGCATAATTAAATTAAAAAGAATTCAAAGTATTTTTTCTAAATTTTGCAACCAGTGTCACCACTTGTAGCCTTTAAGGGCTGGCAGATGTAGCAGCACAGTTTCTCTTTCATTTGTTGGGTGTTGCCTACAATTGTTGCTGCTCGAGAAGAAATGTTACGTGGTACTTGTTTACACCAGAAAGTGACAGTCTCCACAGCAGAGGGATAAAATAATCCTTTTCAGTTCTCAATTTAATAAGCCTGGGGGCAACAGCTGCTGTCATTTCAGCTGTTTGTCTTCAAATCTGTACTTTTTGGTACCTCAAGATGCTATTTCTTTTTCAAGCAGAGCCCAAAGCTCACAAAGCCATCCTCCAATGTAAAGAATATAAATTCCTAACTGGTACTAAACTAAATAACCACCCGCAAGCTTCATCTGGAGGTAGATGCTCATGAGTCCAATTTAAACTGCAGTCAATCACTTTCTATGTTTTCAGGTGCTGCAGTGTTATCTTGCACTATATGTTTCTAGATAAAAAAGGAAAGAAAGATAATTAAAAAAAATAAGCTTAAAATATACAAAGCCTCTGATTATCTTTTCCACCAGAAGCAGAAAATCTCTTCTATGTGTCGTATTTGAATACACAGATCACTATTTTGTGTCCAAGCAATTGCTTTCATATTCCTGAAGGCTGTAAGAAAGGACACAGTTCTAACCATCCAGCTCTCATCATTGCTAAGAATCAGTTCATTTGAATCAAATCTCCCTTGAGGAATATCTAGAATTAATTAGAACTGATTGAACAGCACAAACTGTAATTTGTTGATGCTTTAGCAAGTATATCTTATCAGTTACCTCCATAATAGTGGTAAGTCATGTTATTTGTTCGGAAATACTTGGACAGCTACCATTTTATTTATAAAAAATGCTGGTGAGTGCCGAAGGGCTTGTGAATGTCTGCATAAATTTTGATTAATTTCCATATCAATTATGCATTATATATTATTCCTTAGTCATTATTCCTCAACAGTTATTTTCTCCTAAAAGTTTAGGCTAATGACTGAGCAAATACAATGCCATATGATTTAAAGAACAAATCACATTCCAGGAATATTGAAGAGCAAACAATTAAAGACATAACCGAATTAAAATTTCACAAAGAATCTTCTGGATGGTATTTTCACAATGCACAGCCAACACAAATTAATGTTATGGGTAACACACTGGCAGAAACAATTAAGGATGTCCAGGACACTCCAAGTATTGTTCATTCCTGTTACATATAATAATATTTATCAGTGTATCATGTAACGATTTGTGCATATAAACACGCATGAAGAGGCTTTAGCTTTTGAGGTTATAAGTTTTGGGGCAACTAGTGTAACTGTGCATAATGTCGTGCAGGAGTGCACAGTCTGACTTGCAACAGATGAATGAATAGCTAATAATAGTGATAATGACAAGTAGGCAGCTAGCAAAGCATGCAGAAAAGATGGTGTTGTTGCCACTATAATAATGAGCTCTTCTATAAAATTCAAAAGCTATTCATAAACGAAGCTTGGCAGCTTTTAGACTAGCATAGATACTCACAAATATTAAATATTAATATTTTAGGCATATTGTTAGAGTTGTTCTCTGTCTTTTCCACAAGAAAATGAGGATGACAGAAACACACTAATAAAGGTTTTCTTGTTGCACTCAAGATGTATAACTATTCAAAACATGAGGGGTCGGTAACTGCCTACAGACAACAGACAAGCCCCCACTGGTAGCTACAGCAGAAAGATCTTGCTGCATTATTCACTTAAATAGAATTTTCTTTCCCTGGTTGCCACCTCAGTGGAGTAGTGTGAGGAAGTGCCTGAACAACGATCTCCTCCCTCCTCCCCTCCCTTGACTTGCTTGCTCCCTTTCTCCCACAGTTCACAACAATCAGCAGGTTCTGAAAGCAACCACGCTGATTCTGCTCACTAAATATTGAAATAATAGATTTGGGGACTCATATAAATTACATTATCTGCTGGCTGGAACCAATGGACCAGAAAAGGAGGGAGGTAACAATACTGACAGACCCTAGATTAATGTCATCATGCTGTTTAAACTTCATCTGTTCTATGTGCTTCAGAGGCTAAAAAAATTGCAAGCTAAGACACTAATATCATCTTATTGTGTTAAAGACACCTATTAGTCATGTCCCAGGCAAATAGGGATTTATGACTCAGACATAGTTCTTCCAAATATGCCTGCTGTTCATAAAAGGCAGAGATATATGACTCAAAAATAACACTGAGACAGGAATAATTTTACACTTCACTTTGCAACATTGACTTTCCTCCAGAACTTACAGCAAAATATCCACATTTTATGAATACGTTTCTGCCAGTGCTATAGATTTATTGCTACAGCTTCCAAATCAGGTGAATTTCTCAGTCAAACAGAAAAGGAATAATTTCAGATTGAGAAGAAAGATAAAAGTAGATATTTGTTTTCTAAAACTGTACACTCAGAATAAATGAAATTACACATCACATAACCTGTGTAATGACCTCATTTAAAATCTCCATTTTGTTGAAACTACTTGCTACAGGAAAGGCAGGTCCTGCTTGACTAACCTGATCTCCTTCTATGATCAGGTGACCCGCCTGGTGGATAAGAAAAGAGCTGTGGACATTGTCTATCTGGACTTTAGTAAGGCCTTTGACACTGTCTCCCACAGCATTCTGCTGGAGAAGCTGAAGGCACATGGAGCAGACAGGTGCACTCTCTGCTGAGTAAAAAACTGGCTAGCTGGCCAAGCCCAGAGAGTTGTAGTGAATGGAGTTGGATCCAGTTGGCAGCTGGTCCTGTGAGGAGAGGCTGAGAGAAATGGGATTGTTTAGTTTGAAGAAGAGAAGGCTGAGGGGAGACATCATTGCTCTCTACAACTACCTGAAAAGAGGTTGTAGGGAGGTGGGATTTGGCCTCTTCTCACAAGTGAATAATGACAACAGGAAATGGCCTGAAGTTGCACCAGGGGAGGTTTAGACTAGATATTAGAAAGAATTTCTTTACCAGAAGAGTGGTTAGACACTGGAACAAGTTGCCCAGGGTGGTGGTGAAGTCACCATCCCTGGAAGTGTCCAGAAGAAATATAGATGCAGTGCTTAGGGACATGATTTAAGCACTGAACAGGTAGATTAGGTTATGGTAGGTTGATTTAGGTTATGGTTGACTTGATGATCTTCAATGTCCTTTCCAACCAGGATGATTCTATGATACTACAATTCAAGTACATTCCCACTACATTTTCCTAATGAGTCTTCCAGATACCAGTTCTGTTTCGGTCCTCCTGGAGAAGCATTCATTTTAAGAGTGTTGCAATGTAACAAAACATGGATAAGTGTTCTTTCACTGTTGTAATCAGAGCCCAGTTTCTGCAATGGGATCCTCATGGCAGTCCCTGGCCATTGGAGAGCTGGGCAGACTGCTAGGGGTATGGAGGGACATCTTTTACCTGCTACATCAGCCTTGGTCTGCTTCTCATGCCCTAGCGCACATGAATACACCTGTACTCATTTACCATTATTATTTTCTTAGTAGATCATTAGTATGGCAACAAAATACATACCTTCCAAACTTGACTTCCATTTAATTTAGCTCACATCTTTAGGAGGGGATTTGTGTTTTTTTTAGAAATTGTATGTTTGCAATGGCTTCACCTTCTAAAAAGGCAATTGTCTTTTGGTTACAGATGTCAGAAGTGATGACATTCATAGATCTGGTCCTTCCTCAAGAACACTTTTTAGTCCCTCTTCTTAAGAAGTACCTGTCACGGTTTGGCTCTGGTTGGCAGTCAAACCAATAACAATAATGCTCTCAGTCACACCCCCTCCCCCAAGGTAGGGAAAGAGAGAGAAAAAATGAGAAAGAGAGGTTTTCTGCATTGAAAAGTGAAAAAAAAGTATTTTAATTATTAGTGATAAGGGAATATATATATTTGTAAAGGGATGTGCAACACCCAATCCCCTCCCTCCTCCCCCAGTGACTCTCACAGCAACTCTTCTTCCTGGTGACTCCCAGCTGAAGGGGGGAGTGTCCGGGCGCACGGACGGGGTCCTCGGGTGTCGGCTGTAAAGAAAAAAATGAAAAAAAAAAGAGAGAGCCAAAGAGAGGGCAATAGAAGCGACAGTAAGCAGAAAAGTGAGTGGAAAATGAAAAAGAGAAGCTTGACTTCCGTGATGTCTTAACCTCTACTGAAAGCCAAATAGAGAAAATATTATGAGAAGGGAATATTCTTATTTGCTGATCCTGCCTTCGGTCTAATCTGCTCCCCCGTAGGGGGGGAGACTGCAGACAGTCAGAAGTGACCTTGGTTATTACTGGTGCTGCTAAAAAAAGTTCACTGAAAGAAAAAAAAAAATCAGCAAAGAGAAAGTTTGCTTCACCCTGGCTCAAACCAGGACAGTACCAACCACCCACAGGGGGTAATCCCTGAGACACAACCAGCTGACCTCTTGGCTGAACAGTACACTTGATGGATGTGGAAAACTCCTATGCTGAGAATTAAAAATATCACTATCTTAAAAATTTGAGGAAAGTTTAATATTATGTTTATAAATCAAGACTCTGTTACTCTTTATTTCTCCCTCTTGAACAGTTTTCTACTTAGAGAATGCCACCTGTCTGGTTAAGAAGAAGAAATACCATCTAGGTGAGAAACCATAGGCCTGAGGAGAAAGCAGATAAAGTAATACCCAGAAAGATCTCATGAGGTTGCTTAGGGGTTAAATTTTGGTTTTATGTACGTCCATATTTCCTAGTCAAGAAGTACATTAGCGCAGCTCTTGCAAATTAAATAGAGTTAGGAGAAAACCTATACCAGCAAAAACCTATCCAGTACATTGTTTTATGTAAGGTGTTCTGGAGAAGATAAATATTTAAGTGATCTAATACCAAAAATAATCTGTGACTGTATTTCACAGGTTTATACCAGTTTTAGCCTACAATGAAAACTAGAAATTGGTGAAAGGGCAGAGATATGCAATCCAAATGAAAGACATCATGTCAGAGTTCACCATCATGGTGTTGATTGCCCAAACTGCCATCAGGTGCACAACTAAATGTAATATACAGTCAGAGTTGAAGCCTGATGAAGAACAATGCCACTGCTGCATTGGTTTCCTTCTGCTGAAAGCTTTATTAGCCTCTGCCGGTATAATTAGTGCCCAATGCTAATGGCAATATTTCACACTTGGACTGGACGAAAACATATCCATACTTAGAAAACAGCAGAGTTTTAAGGAGTTAATGTGAGGTAAAAATCTACCAAAGCTGCCCAGCTTGTCCTACTGCAAGCCATGGAGGTTGATATGGGCCATGTAATGGGGGAAGCCTGTTGATCTTCGCTTTGAAGCTCAATGTCAGCAACTTTCTCCGTGTTTGGTGGCCTGCAGTGCCCCCTCAACCCAGCCCAGCCTATCAGGCACTGTGTGAGAGGGAGTCAGAACAGGCCTTAGCGAGGGGTCCCACACATGGGAGCTGCCCTGGAGCCCCACCCTCAGCACCAGCCATGGGCCTCCCTGCCCCAACTGCCTGTCTCATCCCGGCACCCAACTCATCGCTGCCACCATCGCCTTGCCTGGACAGCACTGATCAATGGTGCCCTGGGCCATGCCTCCACTTCTCTCACTGGGGTGTGGTGGGACTGTGCCCAGTGGGGAGGGCAGAGGAGGACATGGCCCTGCTGGCCTGTGGGCACCCACCAGCCATGGCTCCTCCTGGCCCCTTATAGTCCTGGAGCAAATTACTTTTCCCCATTAAGTTTGTATCTAGTCTGCTGCTTAGCTCAAGTTAAACAGATCATATTTCCCAGCAAAGACAGAGTTTGTGGTGAATCCTATGGGAGCCCAGGGTGGCGCTGGTGTCCCTGCAATTTACTGACTACCATCCATTCAAACCAATCCTTTGCAAGGCCACCCTACATATACCTGTGTGATCTGTCATAATTTCATAGGTATAAACCTCATCTGTCTGTCATCTGAGCCTCCTGGCTGTGACTAGCACAGAGTCCAACATACTTCTGTAAAAAATCAATAATCAAATTTTAAATTCCACAAAATAATGTGACATACTGCTTGAATTTTTGTCTTTGCTAATGTATTCAAGCATTTGTTATCACAATATTAGAAGTTGCAAGCATTCATTATCAGCTTTGTCCCAAGATCTCAAGACTATCTTAAAAGTAATGAAAAAAGTATGCCTTTGGAGTTCTGCAGATTTCTTTCTTAAAATGAAAAAACCCCAACAAATCCAAACAAAAACTCAGGATACATTTTAGATATATTTTCAATTGATCATCTGACACTTCAGGGCCTAAAAGCAATTTAAAAGCTAGCAATTTATTTTCCCAGAAAATAACCTATCTGAAGACCTGAAAATTTCCCAGAGTCATTGCTCTAGGAGGGGGGTGCAGTTTGAAGAAAATATTTAGAGTAACAATATTACCTTGGAAATATATCATTGTTATTTTTTGCAATTTTAAAAATCTTGTTCTCTAGAATCACCTTTTACAGTCAATAGTAGAAGTTATAGAAACCTCTTGGTCAACCACTCGTGAAGAAGAAAGGAGGACACTCCAACTTTGCATACTTCTCCTGAAGTAGCTCAGAGTCCTTACTCTGTTCTTAAAAGAATATAAACTTAAAATGTTGTCCTGCTAAGTATCTGCAAATGCACCCCATGTTCCAAGTTTTTGATGAGCTGTAAATATTTATTTAAAAAGCCTTCAGGGCCTTTCTTTGTAAGAAACCACAGTAAAGCATTGTAGTCTATAAATTCAAAAAACTCTGTAATTAGCAATTACAGAAGATAAAATGTAGTGTCTTCCTCCATACTATTTAGGCTCCCAGTTGCTGAATGCTTTTTGCCTTCCTACACTGTATTTATTATTCTTCAAAGCCGCTATTTCCATTCACAGGATTATATTTATGCCCTACATGTTTAACTGAATACACTAATATGATAAATTTTATAAAATAATCAGGTTAGATCAAGGAATCAAAATATTACATGATTTGGCTGTTCTTCTAAATATTCTTTATTTTTTACTCTGCAACGTTTTTTTTTCTGCAAGTCCACAGGACCCCTGGAGCCCTGTGTTGCTCTTCCTCCAACCATTTTCACCTCAATGGGAATCTTCCAGTACTCTCAGTCTATCTGGTGAAGCTACTGTGTAACACTACAAAATGATATGAGCTATTAACCACCCATTTAGCCATACAAAGTTACTCAGCCTTCCCTCTTCTTTCCAACACTGTGCACCTCCATCTGTTTCTCCTTCCATGCTTTTGTAGGCATTTTTGATGGCGCAAGTTGGGATAAAGATAATTTTTTAAAATGAGTGAGAGGAGAAGGAAGAGAGAGGAGGATTTCTAGAAAAATCTCATGCTGGGTATACAAATGGAAAAAGAAAAAAAGAAAAAAGAAAAAAGAAAAGAAAAAAGGAAAAGAATAGTTTGCCTGTTGCCTGCCTGAAAGGCTTTTATCCAACTAATTTTCTCACTGCAGGGGGAAAATGAAATTGGCACATGCTTCTCTAGCAAGTTGTTGGAGCCTGAGTGCCCTGACTGTCAGCCTCTCCTCTTCCCCCTCTAGGCTGACTGCCAGCTTGTCTCTGACTGTTCTGGGGAAGCTGGGAATACAGAAACCTTGGGAATATGTTTGAGACCAAGAGCTTCCATTCACCTTTTACCTGTCAGTTTAAAAAGAAATAAAATTAAAATAGAGTTTTATTAAAATTAGGAAGAGAAGAAGAGGCCTGGTACAAGAAAATCCAGTTGGTTTTAAGGTGTCTGAGCCTCATTCAGAGAAAAATAGTATATAGATTTACGTCTTTAGAAAAAGAAAATTATATTTGTAAAGGTAAATAAAAATATATTAAAATATATTTTTATATTAATTGAAATTAACATGATACACTGAGTATGTGTAGTATCCTGAATTTAATTCCAGGTCCCATATATTTTATACAGAGAATAAATAAACATGAACATTTTCTGGTTTGGAAAGGAAAAAAACCCAATTATTATTTTTTTAACTGGTTCCTAAAGTTGTAACTTAATACTTCCTCATTTTATGTCTATCATGTCAAGGCTGTAACCATGAATTTGTATGAACTTCTTTCTCTTTTTTAGCAATAAATATAATGCATATTTATGGCTTACTTTCCCTTTACCCATATAACTCCCTATAGCAATTTTTGGGTGGCTGTTGTGAATGGCTTAATGAACTTAACAAATGTACAAAAAAACAAATGGAAACTTTAGGAAATGTTTGCTGGCTGACCAAGTTTTGCTTACTCTTTCAGTTTTGTTCAGTAAGATGTGGAAAAGTTCCTAGGGGCAGAGATTAATGTGTGTAAAGAAATACAGTGTCTGACATGGCAAATGTGGATAGGTCAGTAGTTTTTCCACTAACAATGGATTGAAGACAGTGTTGGCAGCCCGTGGCTTAAGTTATTACTAGGATGAATGAAGAAACCAGTCATTTAGCCCTCAGGTAAAGTATGGAAAGTAACAGGTTCACAGAGCTCATCACAGTGTGCTGTGATTTTTCAGGTCACGAACAGTTTCCATATATTGGACTTCTGATATTAAATATGCAAATGAACAATGAATGTGATCACTGGCAACAGTAAAATATACAGTATGTTATGATATTTAATGCCTTTTTCCTGTCATTATCTTCAGCTTGAGAGGCTACCTTACTGATACATGCATGCTTTGTATTAAACTTTCTGCAGTTAATGCATGTTGCTATTCAAGCTTTGATCCTCCAGACAGTTAGATCTGAGTGGCAGAGATGGCTCGGTGAGATTGCTGCTGCTCTGAGCTCCTTATGATTATTCTTATTTGCTTATCCTCATAGCTCATATGCTATACTGCTTGGCATTGCATCAGAGCCTGTGTGTGCTGAATGAAGGGAACCTTTCCAGGTTTAGTACTGGCTGCATGCTGTCTGGTCTGCCCAGTTTATACTTCCCATTGAGATTATTCTGGCATATTGTGGAAACAGCTGTTCAGACTGCTATCTTTCACTCCTTCACCCTGAGATTTCTATCATGTCCACTTCAAAACTTATAGACTATGTTGCTTATACATTCCATGGTTGATTCCTGAGGTTTTTCCCCGTACTCATACGCTCTCAAGATCTGTGCTCTTTTACCATTCAGAATTATAACTTTTAAGGACAATTTCTGTTTTGAAGCTGTTTTAGTCAGCTTTCAACTAAAACATGCAAGTGCCAATATATTGTCAGTCAGCTATTGAGTACATTATATCAGGGAGCAGTTAAAACTTTTTGAGATTTTAACCTATGCACCTCACATAATTTGTGGCCTAGGTTCCCCAGGAACTGACACAGAACAAAGTCAATGTGGCTTAGCAAACATCAGCTGAGCTACTTTTCATATACACTGTTACATTCTCAGCTTGCAATAAATGTGAAGTAACATGGTTTGCCTTCATTTTTTTTTTACCATGGATTAAGCTATACTGTATTTGAATCTAGTGTGCAGATATACACCCTTAGTTCATTCAGTTCATGCCACATTTTGACTGGAAGTGTGAGCAGCTAATGGAGTAAATATTTGCCACCAGGTTAGTGAAGGGAAAGCAGAGGGAATATTTGAGCAAGAGCTCCCTTCCCTGAAAAAAAAAAAAAGAGGGGTCTAGGACAACCAGCTCTCTGTGGCCAACTCTATGAGGGAACACTCCAGGTGGGTCCATAGGTGCTGCCGGTCCTCCCCAGTGCACGGTGCCTCACCACCGGTCCTTGCCAGCACCAGGAGAGCTCTGCAAAGCCCAGTTCTACAAAGCCCTTGGACATCGGCGGGAGTTTTGTGTGGTGCCACGGGCAGCCCCGAGCACCTGGCAGGGAGTGGTCTCTCACAGGAGGCAGAGGGGCGACAGCTGGAACAGCCAGCGAGGTCGTTCCTGCCCTACCTGCAGTACACATTGCATTAGGGGGACGAGGTGCACCAGGCAGGGGACGAGCGGAAAGAAAACAACTGGTGGGGAAGGAGCGGTGGGGAGTAGCTCTGGGGGCAGCTCCTGACGTGGGACGAGATGGGTAGCCGGCCACCTGAGCACTTGAACACTACCTGGCGGGAGAGTCTGACGTTTTGTTGGCTTCGGTGGTTTTTTCCCCTCTCTTTTTTTTTTTTTTTTGGGGGGGGTGGGGGGCGGTGGGAGTGTGGGGTGGTTTTTTTTTAATTGACAGGCTTGTGAACACGGCCACCACCCCAGCATCCTCCTTCTCAGCCGCAGGCTACCGGAAACAATTAATTAAAGATTAGTTAACTATGTCGTTGGAGTTTTGGATGATTTAGTTGCCTTTATCGCATTGTTAATGAATCATTAATTAATTGCTAATTAATCATTAGTTAAGCATTCCCGGCTGCCCGGGACTGAGGACAATGCTGGGGTGGTGGGTCATACTGTGCCCATAAATTCGTCAATTTAAAAAACACCACCATCCAACCCCCACCCTCCTACTCCCAGACCTGCCCTTAGAGGAGCTCCTCCCGCTGCCAGGTCCCTGCTGCTTTCCCATTGCTCGCCCCTTCCTGCGCGCAACCTCCTTCTCCCTTAATGCAACGGGTACCGCAGGCAGGGCAGAAACGGGGTCTTCAACAGTCCCCCATCCGCCTTTTGCGAGAGATCGCTGTCTACCAGGCGCTTGGGGCTCCCCGTGGCAGAGAGCCTGCGCTGATGGTCAAGGGCTTTGCGGGGCTTGCCGTATGCCGGGGAGAAGCAGTGGCATCTGCCAACCCACGTAGAGTTGTCCCACAGAGAGTTGGCTACCTAGCAATGGTGTGTAGAGTTGACCACGTAGAAATGCCTGCAAAGAGTTGGCTGCGGAGCGTTGTTCCATTACGGAGAAGGAGAAACCCGTCAGCCAACTTCGCTGTTTCTCGGCAACTGCTGGACAGAACTGAGTGTAATGGGTTTGCCTGTTTATTTTGCTCACTGTGTTTCAAAGCCTCTTTAGAATCACTGAAATTCCCAGGAGAGAGGGAGACCTATGTCTAAAAGGAGCCTCTTGGTCTGCGTGGGGAAAGTGAGTATAAGGAGTACACCAGGGAAGAGCCACATCACAGTTCTTCCTTGTCACAGCCTGTGGCACCACTACAAATGTTGCTGACTGTACTGGAGCTCAGAATTATAGCTTTATCCTGAAGTTTATTTTTTCTGCTGGGAAGGGCACACAATGAGATATGAATAATAGTACTGTTATTCTTGCTGTAGGGATATTTCTTACTATGTATGTATTTTCATTATTTGGGTTCCAGGAGCTATATTATTGCAGACTACAAAACACATACAATTATGTTCATTTTTAATATGTAAATGAATCATTACATAAAATATAATCTAGAACGAGGATTTAAAATGCTCCAGTCTGGTCACTGCAGTCTTGGTTTATGTAAGTACTTGTAATTTCATGCAGAGCTTGCTCAAGGCCAATGCAGAAAAAATTTCTTCTCCATTCATCTGCTGTCTAGACAGGCATACTTTTAAAGCTGCACAAGTTGTTTCTGGGTTTCCCTGCTAATGACTGTATTAAATTTGTTCCAAAAGAACAGCAGTGAACATCAGAGACATTTATTGCAAGCATGACATAATTTCAAACATTTTCTGAAATTTTAGGAGAATAATCTTTTTTTGATCATGGGTAAGATGATAAATAAAACATCAGCACCAAAGGGCCAGTTAGGTAAATGTTTAACTTTAAACAAGGTCTAGCATATGATGAAAAGAACATTATGAAAAGGAGGCAGAAGAAAGCTTACATATTACGTGTTTTTGTAAAACATTAGTCTTTTGCAGATCTATGCATTTAGCACCAGCAAACCCAGGATGTTCCCTTCTAGTATACATATTTTACAGTAAAACTCACTTATAAACTAACATAACACATATTCAGGTAATAGTCACTGGAAAAAAAAAAAAAAAAAAAAAAGTATTTTTTATCCAGAGCTTAACTGACAATTTAAAAACATGTAAATCTGTTTATGCTTAAGAGAAGCCTTGTAAAAATAATTAAATCCTTTAGAAGATTCTGACCCATTCTCATTGTTAGTGCCTACCATATAGGTGCAGGGTGGTAAGTACTAGGGTCTTAATCTACTAATATAAAAACACCAAATTAAATCTCAGCTATGTGCAGCAAGGCAAAAAAAAGTAATCTTTATTTTGGTTTCTCCTAATTTTAGCTCTAGCTATGGGAAAAAAAAATCATTAACAACAGTCCTGAATACAGTTATAAATTAAAAATATTTTTTATAACTAATATATAAGGCTACAGAAACATTAAGAATTCTCATTTATTTTAATCATCTATTCCATAAAGTAATTTGTTTTATCAATCTCTTATTACCATGCATTTATTTTGTTTGAACTACAAAACAATAATCATGTATTATACAATTGAAGCTCAATATGAAAAACTTCTCCTTTTTATTGAAAGAATTAATAATTCTTTGTTTTTTATCTGTAAAACTGAAACTGCTCTAAATTTCCAGAATAAGTATATGACACATCCATCTCCTGTGATAATTAGGCTGTCAATAACATCCTTCCTTATGCCCATTTGAATGTAAACTGAATCTAATAAATATTGTGGTTTTAATTTAGCTTTAACAAGCAAGTACTTAAATAAGGAGTCAAAGAGTTACTTTGGTGATTATTTTAGGTACCATAAGATTCCAAGAATAACTTCTTTTTTTCTCATGAAATAGAAGTCTCCATAGATACAGTCAATGCAATGGTAGGAATATTTTTGTAGTTCTCAGCTTGATAGAATCACTTAAGGTAGATACAAATTAGCAGGTACATTTTTTTAACAAAATACTATGTTGTGATTCATAATTCATAATAATATATGACTAGAAAATTAATAGATTTAATTACCCACAGTGCTTTAACTCAGTAGGTCATAGAATTCTCCCATTAAGTCTCATAAATAGACTTTTCACACATGACATTTTTCATACACTCTGTGTAGACTCTTTTTTTTCCATATATGATACTCTATTTGAACATGTTGTTTATGAATGGAGTTATATCTTTACAAAAAGAAACGTCATAATATAAATTATTATGGAGGGAGAATTGCTAAGAGCTTTCTGTGCCTTATATTAGTATGGCTGTTAGCCCCTTTTTGATAGGTTAAATGAATTGTTTTATACTTCATGTGATTCACTGTTCACTGGGGTATTGTCGCAAGATCCTCTAGAAATTTATTGTGATTTATTACTTACTCAGACTAATCCTATTAGAGACATTACAATTCATCTTCAGCTCTACATAGAGTTCTCACCTCCATCTGAGGAGATACCTTTATCAGGGGGCATATTGAGAAGGACTATCCCATAAATAAACTGTACAGCTGGAGCATGGTTTGAACTTGTTTCAGCAGGGAAGCCCAAAATCTTCCCAGGAAAATTACATAACATCTCTTGCTTTGCTGTTCGTTCAGTAGAGCTGGCATTAAAAAAAGCAACAACAAACCAACAACGACAGCAAACCAAAACACCAGAAAAAAGCAAAACAAAAACAATCCCTCAAAACATAAGATACTTGTGTTTAAGATGTGTTCAAGGCAATAGAGTGGTGACCTGTCACAGAGGTAAGTTGTTTCACTGCAAGTAGCTCTATATGCGTTATCTTCTATATGTCTTATCTAGTCCAGGCTTCAAAGCATTACAAAAACAGCCAGAAGGTGTGACACTCCAGAAGAGAAGTGTCACATTTGAGGTGACTAATTCTGACTGTAGCACTAAGCCCCGGCTGCTAGCACTGTAAAGCCTCGGAAAGAGGACAACTCCCACAAGAACTTTCAAACCAGAAATAGCATATACTGTATATATACACACATACTTCTAAGTATCCGTACAGATCTAAAAATACATATATAAATATGGTTCAAGCTTAATTTACCTTCATGCCAATGGCTGATGAAGCTTGAACCATATTTTTATATCCATGCACATGGAGGGGAGAAGGGGGAAGCTGCAGTTAGTCTTTAGTCTAAAGGTACAGCACCACCTGCTGTTAGCATGTATCATTATATGTAAGCACTGCTTTCATGTATTCTAACTCATTTGAGTTGATGTTGCTGGGAAGGTTGTACTGTCTACAGGTATTCTAGTTCATTTGGGTTGATCTTGCTGGGAAGCTTGTACTGTCTACAGGTATTCTAGTGGCATCACTAAGGTTAGGATGACATGTCTAAATTGAGCCAGAATAATTTTTGCCAAATAAAATTCATTATTTCGATTTGGATAGGACAGAAATCAAGGCAGTGACTGAACTCTTGTAGGCATGTGTGTGAGATTTAATTTGGTCCTGATTAGTAATACTGTAATTTGCCTCATAATGCAAAAAAACCCCAACAAACCAGTTTCAAGATTAGATAAGATCTCATAAAAAGGGGAATCTTCAACATGTTTTCATATGGAAAATAACTTAATTTTTCTAGACAAGTTTGTCTCATGTTCTCTCATAAATGACATTTGTAAATATTTATCTTCAATTAATAACTATGACATCTTACTATATGAGAATGTCCTCACTTCAAAATTGTACCAATGTATTAAAAGTATAATTTAAAATGTAACATTATCTGATTAAAATTATATTCTTATTTATACACATTTCTTAATGCTTAAATACCTAATATGTAATAAGAATAAAATTTCACTGATATACTTTTAATTAGCACTGTTGAAATATCAGGCTATTATTTGTGTTATAACCTCTACACAACAGAGATTATAGGGGTTTTTTTCTTTCTTTATGCTTGTGCTTATGCCCATGAAGACAGGCTGAGAGAGTTGGGTTTGTTCAGTCTGGAGAAGAGAAGGCTCAAGGGAGATCTTACAGCAGTCTTCCAGTACCTGAAGGGGCCTACAGAAAACCTGGGGAGTGACTTTTACAAGGGTGATAGGGTGAGGGGTAACAGTTTTAACTGAAAGATGGTAAATTTAGATTAGATATTGTGAGGGTGGTGATATGCTGGAACAGATTGCCTAGGGAAGTTGTGGATGCCTCCTCTCTGGAAGTGTTCAAGACCAGGTTGAACGGGGCTTGGAGGAAAGAAAAGTAAACCAAATAATAGTAAAAAAGTGTTCAGCTCTACTAATAAAATTTCCTAAAACATCTAAATCATGTTTCCAGATCTGCTTCAAAAATCCTGACATGTAAACCTAAAGAAAACACAACCCTCCCACCCCTAATAAGTGTACTGGAATAACATCTCTGAATTAACATAAGAATTTATAATTTCATTTTTTCAATCTTCTATGTAAAATTTCAGGTCAGTAAAAATACTTTAATTTTGCTACGTTCTCACAGGAAGGAATTAAGCAGCTGCCATGAAGCACTGATGGAGTACATGATAACCCAAATTCTTCCAAACATTTTTTGACGGAGTTCTGAAAATTTCCATTTCGGAATGCATTTCTTTTGTCGATTATCAATGTATTTTAGATATATATTTTTTAGTGCCCTCTTGTTTTGCTCTTCACTTAAGGTCACTACTACCAAAATTATCAGCAACCCCCTGGAGTTGCAAGTACTGTATTCTTAGTGTGTGTGCTCAGTGTGAGAGAATTGGCAGGATATGAACTGACCTGTGACAATACCATTATTAATTCTTCAGGTGCTGTCAGTAGCTTCAGGCTACAGAAAAGTAATTTACATAGAAAACAGGAGGGACTTTTATAAAACCTTACAAGATGAACAGCCATTTTTAGCTCTAAATACAGAAGGACAGAATTTCCAGGGAGTAAGCACATAAATCTTAAAGTAGCAATTTATTACCTAGTGTTTTGTTAGTGTAATTTTTCTGGAATTATATTTATTACTACGCATATTTTAAAATCTGCTTGTTAGGAAACTGCTGATTTTTATCGCCTGCTGTGCTAAGGATCCAGATTTTGTCCTCCTTGGAAACTGAAGGCTGCACTAGAGAGCTTCCTGAACTTTTCAATCAAATAGAATTGTAGAACATGTGGAGGTACCAGCCACACAATAATTTTAAGTTCGGAACTTTTATCATAATGTAGAAATAAGACAGATGTGAATCAACTAAGTCAGAATTAATTATAGGGAATCCACATAAATTTCAGCAAATATTTTTGGCTGAGTAAAATGGGCATATATATCTGTAATATATATAATACGTAATATATATATATAAATATACTGAAATAATATTATTATTTCAGATGTCCAGAAAAAAAATATCAGAATTTCACTCAGTAAGTTGGCTTTTTCAAATAAGTATCGGTTGGATTTTTTTTTAGATAACTTCACGATAAAACACAGCATCTTGTTTCATCTTGGGTACAGTCGATACTTTCATTAATCCCACATAAATTTGGATTTCTGTAGTTGGGATACTGAACCAAATTACATTATTCATACAGATGTGGTCAGAACCAGAACTCTTTAGATAAGTTATTCAAAATATCTGTTTCACTGCTGTCACTGTTTTTTATGTTTATGATAGTAAGTTTAATTCAGTGTAAGTAAACATTATTGATGACAATCTGAAAGATGCAGGCTGGCCAAGAAGTAAGCAATCTGTGGGAAAATGGGCAAGAAACAAATGTAGCTTCAATGAGGCATTATAAAATCTGAGGTATTTGAAGATTAATATTGAAAAGTGGTGTTTTGCTTCTGGTCAGCCAGTCAGACCAAATGTTATTTAAGCAGACACACAAATGGTTAATCAAGATTTTTTTCCTAAATCTGGGTTTAAATTACTAACTACAGCTAGGAACAGTTTTTCTGTGGAGATGAGCAGACTAATAGGACTGGAGTCATCAGGTTACCAGCAAAATGCATTAAAAGACATTTTTTTTCCTAGAGCACATGATGAGAGAACAAATGTGTATGCCTTCACCTTTCCCCAGACCAGAATCTTCCCCATCTAAACAGCAACTCCGTCGAGCCCTGAAATCGGTTGGTGCTATAAGTTGCACACAAAATTGGGTCATTGTCACGTTCAAAAGGTGACTCCAAAGAATATATAATGGCTCTGCAAAGTTCTGAACCTTTTTCTTTTGCCAATATTGTACGGCTGTGTTTTAATTCAGCTAGCTTTTTCTATGTACCTGGTTATAGCAATATCAGAACAGTAGGTGATAAAATGAGACTAAACCAGGTCATTTGGCTGTAAAACACATGTAACCTGTAGCATCTAGAACTCAGTTGGACATAGGCTTCACAGATAGAGGTGGGGGGAGGCAAGGGGGGAGAAAAACATATTTTCTAAAGGTTTTTACCTTATTTTCCACAGAAAAGTATATTAGACTACATTTGGAAGACCTTCTAAAATTTGGATAACCAATACAAAATAAAATTCACCTCCAGACTTTCCAGGAATAATTTTCAGTATTTTGTCTACTATTTGAAAACAAAAGAGTAAAACCACAACAACAACCTTTTTAAAAGATGCAAGTCAGGATGCAGCCTCCCTAGTTAACTCCCTGTGCTTGTATAATTGGTTCTTCTCCCAGCCCTGAGTTGCTAATTAAATCTCAGTAGTAACCAACTCATCAGCATGTATTCTGAGTATAGACGGTTTAATTTACCAAATTCTCTTTGTGCTTGTTTGCTTGTTGCAACTCTGGAGGTTTCCCCACTTAATTTTGTTTTCTTTCTTTCTTTCTTTTACCATCAGATAGAAGAGAAAAAAACATCTGAATATCCCATCCTTCATACTAAATAATGATCCTTGGAACTAGCTCTTTCTCTCATAAAAATACTAGCTTTTTATAGTCACTGTTGCTTTTAACACACAAGATTAACCCTGTAACCACCTTTGTGCTAATGACAATTTAAGTTTCTGCATCCCTAAAAAAAACCCAAAAAGTGTTTATGTACTATAGCAACAGTAATTGAGTTTCTACTGGGTTATAAAGTGATCTTAAAACTTTTCTGCCATTATGTCTTCTTTTTAGATTTTGTTCAGATTAGTACCTATAGAAAGACAACTACAACTCTTAAAAAATTAGCAACTTTGTAACTAAAGCAACTCTTTCATGAAAACCATCTATAAAGTTGGTCTGCAAAATCCATAAAAGAAATGGAGCCAGCATGTTAAAATAGATACTTACAGAACTATGAAATCTGTTGTGCATTTTAATGCATACCAAGTATTCCTCAAGAAATCTTTCTGACCCTATGTATTATTGAAAGGCAGAAGCGGGAGGGAGATACCCTGTCTTCTGAAAAAACACACAGAAATGAAACATTGTAAATTGCAACACAATTTTTTAGTATGTATTTTTAGATTCTCAAGCAATTCACAAGACACAGGACTCTCTTGGTACAAATGTTGAAAATATTATCACCTGAAGTATGAGAAGAGACAAGAACATGGAACAAATCACTTATTACCTAGGAAGACATAAAAGAAGCAGACACCTGATTAGAAGTATGTCAGGCATATAGTTAAAAATCTTGCATACTTTTCTGGATAGTTTTATCTCTAATGAAGTCTTTGTTGGTGTTCTGGAAAGTGGGATTCTTGGCCTATTTCAAAAGACATGCTCTTCCCTCAGCACTTTGTGCCTGTACACACCAGACTCAAAAACATATGGATTGTATTAGGAATGATGCCTTAAAAACAGGACCTTCATATCAGCAAGAGAAATAAGTGATAATGACTTACTGGCAAATGTATTTCAAAGCAACTGGACTGTAACAGTTCACATTAACTTGCCAAAAAAACATAATTATTTTCTTACATAAACTCAGCAGTTTTGCCATTCTTCAGACATTAACAACTGCTCACAAAGCAACTGGATTTTATTAATCATATTTTTGGCTGGGCAAATGAACTTGTAAGAACTATCATTCTTGGATGTTGCTTATTGGTTTGATTCACCTTAACTTCCAAGTAAGGATATATGTTGGGATTTATGGAAAGTTAGCATGGGATTTATGGAAAATTAATATGCCTGAATTAAAACAACAGTGTTGCAGGTACTGCTGACCAAATTGTACCCTGAAGCAGTGGGATCAGTAAACAAGCTGGTGTCTCACAGCCTGGTACCTCACAGGACCAGCAAACAGCAGGTGTCCTATCTCACGGTTGTTATCTTGAGAAGTAGTGGGAAAAGAATGTTGTAGCAAGAACTGAGAGGCACCGGCTGGGAAGCGAAACACCTTGGGTCATCATAACACGGACAGCAAATGACAAGACACGTAGCCAATCATATATGAACTGTGTATGTATGTAACCAACGGGGTTTGTACTGGGGTGGAACATCTGGAGTCAGAGGGGTATAAATTGCCGCCATTTGTAACAATAAAGGTCTTCAGTTATAACTCTTACAGAGTTGTGTGAAGTCCATACGTCGCCTCCGACAGATATATACATCGACTAGGAATGTTTCTTTAAGAATTAATTTTTATTATGCTTTTGTTTGGGTTTTTGGGGCAGGGGGGAGGTTCTTGTTTGTTTGTTTGCTTGTTTTTAAATTGATAGAAGTCTGCTATAGCTAAGAAATGAAGTAAGCTGTGTTTTGCTCCACAACAGGCAAACCAGTCTGTGCTGAAGACACAGTGGTCCTCAGTATACTAATTTAAGGGAGTTTAACCTGGTCCCAAGGAAAGAATCTCTGCTTGTGGACACAGCACCTAGGGCATGGTTCCAAGATTTATCTTCTGTCTCTTTCACATTAAAAAGCATGGGTTTATGAGAGGCTGCCCTAGAGTATAAAAAACGTCCAGTCAAGTGGTGACCATTAAAAGATTCACTGCAGATGTGTATCCTGTGTCAAAATTAAAACACTCATAGAGCAACACCTAAGGACTACTGTGGAACAACATAGAATGATAGTGAATGCAAACAACTTGCACCTAGCTTTGCCCGTCATATTTGGGCTATTATCTTTGTTTACTACATTTCAGATTTCAAATTTCCTAAAAGAAGAAAGTTATTTTGCAGTTTGCTTTTCATTTTATTTACATAATATAGTCCTATATAATAAATATATAATTCGCTTCTACATAATGAGTATTAATGAAATACTTAAAAGGTCTTACAAAATTTAACTATGTGAAAAGATGGAAAAAATTAAAATGATATAATGCTCTACAACAAAATCAATGGAAAAGAACATAGTAGCTACTGTACTTAATACGTGATTTATTTTATTTTATTTTTTTACAAGAATAAAACAAACCCAGACTTTGGAAATTAGATTTCCTCACTTTCCAGTTATGGGTATTTTAATGTCCTGTTCTGCTCTGAGTCATGTTTTTTTACTACCTGTAATGAATCAGATTCTTAAAGGTGTATCTCATATGATCGATCAGTGTGTTGTTAATTCTACAATTGTAAAATAAAAAAAGAACTTATGCTAGAAAAACAAAATATTAAGGCTAACAAGATTATATTATATCTCTGATCTCATAATTTATAGGTCAATTCATACATTATTTGGAAACTAACAGTTTTTGTTTAGGACCGACAGTGGTACAATGTTGGAAATATATCTTACTATCAAAACATTCTTCTGTGGTTTGTTTAAAAAAACTCTGGTTATTGCAGTATGATTCCCACCAGATTTCTGTGTTTATCATAACAGTACAAACAAAGTTAATACAAAGAAAAATCTTGCCTTCTGGTAGTTTCAGAAAAGAGTTCAAGCCACCCAATAACCTCTAATAAATCATAGAATCATAAAATGGTTTGCATTGGAAGGGACCCTTAAAGATTCTCTAGTCCACTCCTGCTGCAGTGAGCAGAGACATTTTCAATTAAATCAGGTTGCTCAGAGCCCTATCCAACCTAACCTTGAATGTTGCCAGGAATGGGGCATCTATCATCACTCTAAGCAACCTGTTCCACTGTTTCATCACCCTTATAATAAAAAATGTCTTCCTAATATCTAAATTAAATCCACCCTTTAAAAAAAAACAAACATTACCCCTGGTCCTGTCACAACAGCCCCTGCTAAAAAGTTTGTCCTCATCTCTCTTATAAGCTCCCTTCAGGTACTGAAAGGCTGCAATAATGTTTCCCTAGAGCCTTCTTTTCTCCAGGCTGAACAACCCCAACTATCTCAGCCTTTCCTCATAGGAGAGGTGTTTGATCCCTGTGATAATTTTTGTAGCCCTCTTCTGGACTTTTTCCAACAGGTCCATGTATTTCCTATGATTTCTTCAGGTTACAGGTGATGAAATCTAAGTAGTTATTGAGCAAATCCTACAGAGAAACAATAGGTTTTCTCTTATGTCTCTTACCTACAGACAATTTGCTTATTTTTTTACAAGTCTTCCCTATGCTTGTATTTCCCATCTAAATAAATGTGATTACTTCATTTCTTCCGGTGTTTGAAATTTCTTAAAGTTTTGAAACACCATCTCTGTGAATAATTCAGTAAAAAGGAACCTAAAGGAACCTTGCTGTCAGTGGATCTAGCTACTACTCTAATGTTGCAGTAATATTCCTCTTTTGTAGACTTCCTTCACAAAAATTCCCTCCAAAAAAAATTCTATGTAATTTTGTTTAAAAAGAAATTGCAGATAAACTTATGTAACCATGTTTGATGTAATTTCTTTGTGATTTCTAAATGGCATGAAGGCTATCTGAAACATAGTCTGGGTTTTTAAATTTTTTTTCGGTGTTTTTTTCTTTTTTAATCCATTTTGTACATGGCAAATATCTGTAAATTAAGAATTCAAAACCTAGAATTATGCAACCATCAACATTTTCAAGAAACTGATGTGAAATATTTTTTCATGCAAATAAAATGTATTTTACAAAGTTCTGTTTAAAATTCCTTTTTAATGTTAACGTTCAGAGAAAGTTTAAAAATATATTTTTAGAGATTTTTATGTCTTTTGTTGACTCTTAAACAAAGTAAATATTTAATCAAGATACCAGGGGAGAAAGCCACCTGGGAAACATAGGCTATTCCATTTCATAAAATGTTAAGTAGCAATATTTAAGTGGTGAAAAAAGCTTTATTTTTCTCACTGGATAGTAACACTTTCTGTTTTTCTTACATTTGGACAGGTTTCCATCCTACACTTGCTCTTCAAAAACCTGAATAACATGGCAGTAGAAAGTCAAGCAGCTCTGTGTCACTGATTTAGTTTGAATATCTGTGAATTATCAAATGCATTAAAGACCAATTAATTTTTATCAGTTCAGCCTTAATATCAGCTATCATCTACTAATAAAGAAAATAATAATAATATGGATTACATATCAGTTTGCAAAATTCTAAAATCATCAACAGTTATCTCTGTGTGAAATGATTCAATCTTTGCAGCGAATGGTTCTTAGTGGTAGAGACTTGAGGTGTTTTAGAAAGCAGATAATGACTTAGGAAGTAAGGACTTTAAGGAAATAGTTTCATTGAATTTGCTTTTTAAACAAAGAAAGTAGGATGAACAAATCTTTGACTCTCCTAGCAGTCACTAAATATCCTACCTAAGCTGTAAAATACTTGGGATGAAGTAACATCAGATGCGCTTTCTCCTCTCTTCCAAGATTTTAAATACAATCCAAATGTCTGCATGCCTCAAAGTAAGTTTCAGAGGAAGACAAATTAATACAGAGAAAATCTATCCAATACTGGTCTTTCCATTTCCAAAACAACTAATAATCTTTCTAAATGGTTCTGCCATTAATAATTTTATTCCTCTTTCTTTTGAGAATCCCTGAAGTTCTGAAAAACTTTACAGGCACTTGCCTTATTCTTGCTATCATCTTTCTATCTCTTTCCAGAAAGAATGGCAATATATGGATTTGTACACTCCACTTTTTTATCTAATATTAAATTTTCCAAGAATTGTAGGTGTTTTGAAATCAACTGCATACATGAAAAAGACATTAATCTATGTAACTGGGCTAAAATCTTATTGCCATCTAGGTTATTTCATAATTCTTTTATGTGAGTGAAAAATAAACTTAAAATTATTTGATTTTATTGTGACTTGTAAATAACACATTAAAACCAATATATAGCAGCTGGCAAACTTACTTGTTCAAGATGGTGTTGTCACCACTGGTTCAGCATTTTTGCAATACTGTCTAGCTGCAGAGTCTAATATCTCAACTATTATCTTTTAAAAACGTATCCAAGAGAAGCAAAAAGACTCTCTAAGTTGTGATCAAAAGTTCTGCTCTGAAATTAAGTTGAATAAAGGCTTATTTTCAATCTATTTTAGCTAAAATTATTATTATAATATATACCTCATTTAACAACATGAGTATCAATGATATTTTCCATCAATTTACTGTTTTCACCAACACCATGGTTATATATATTCATTAAATTTATATTAATATTTATTTAAAAATACTATAACATACAAACATTTAGAGCCAAACATATGTTTTAAATTTGTTTATTTTATACAATGAGAAAACAAAGACCTTTCATATTGTAATTAGAGAGTTATACTGTTAACATTGTGTGTCTTAGTAGGACTGTAAGGGCAGAATGTGAGGAAAACAAAAACTAATGCACATCAGAAAAAAAATATACAACCACTGGGTGCATCTACTTGAAAGGTGCATCTACTCTACAGGGAAAGATGAAAATTACAGTGATAAAGAAAAATTATTTAAAAAAATATGCTGAAGGAAAAAAAAAGACAAAGATTGGAGTATTTATGAAACAGATTACAAGGATCTCTTATGCTCACAAATGAGCAGTCTTTGAAAAATAAACAAATTGGTAGACTTTGAGTGGGAAAAAGTGAAAATGTTCCTTCAATTGAGAATATTAAAAAAAATTAATCAAGTGCTTATAACTTACCAACATTACTTATGAGACAGGATATGATACCACCACTATTGCTGTCTTTGTGATAATTTTTGCAATGAGGTAGCCTGATGCTTGCAACTTGGAGAAATGTCAAACCAAAATTATGGCAGAGGTAACCTGATGGTACACACTTGCAGGAAGAAAGAACACAGAGGAATCTTGTGCCTGTGCATTGAGAATGACTATTTTTTTCTCTAAGAACTTTGATCTTCCATTTTTCTCTCAACTCACTTCTGAATATTTAAAACTAATTTTTTGGATTTGGCAAAATTTAAGAAATCAGGCTCATTGTTCTAATGTATTAGTGAAAGACAAGTTCTCAACTCAATGAAGTGCTGCTAATCTTTTAAACCCCTCAAATGTCTTTTCAGTTGCTGCGACAATAAACATGACAGTTCCTGATCTGGGTATAAGGTAAATCTCCAACAATCATTATTTTCAAAGAAAGCAACTACCTGTCTACCCTGCTGGAGGTGGGTAGGTAATAACAGAAAGTGGCTGTATTTATTTCCATATACAATAATGGTATTTATATGTCTACCACAGGCCAGAATGTTATTACATCTCTGTCTTTAACTGGAACACTGTATTCAAAAAAAGTATAACTAACTTATAAAATCATACGGTATCAGCACTCAATGGATAGACATAAAGCAATATTGTATTAGTCTAGGTGAGAGATGAACTTGTTAAAGTGATTGATAGTTAAGCTAACATCCTGTTACATTATGCTCATATAATTTTCTCTATAAACATTGAATAACCATCAAATTTCTAAATTTTCTGTATTAGGTCTGGCTGGAATGGAGTTAACTTTCCCCATAGCAACCCTCCTAGTGCTGTGCTTTGTATTGCTAGCTAGAATGGTGTTGATAATGTCATTGTTTTGGTACTGCTGAGTAGTGCTCTCCCAGCATCAACATTGTCTCTCCAAAACCTTCTCAGAATTGAGTAGCCTGTGGATTGGCAAGAGAATGAAAGGGGACATAGCCAGGACAACTGACCCAAAGAGACTGAAGGGATAATCCATACCATATAATGTCATGCTCAGCAATAAGAGCTAAGAGAAAGGAGGAAGGGACGGGGGGAGTTACTTGCTATAACGGAATTTGTCTTCCAAAGTAACCCCTATACATACTGGAGCCCTTCTTCCCAGCAAGTGACTGGACATTGCCTGATGATGGGAAATAAATAATAAGAGTTTTAGCTCTGCTTTAATTAATTTTATTCCTCTGTGCAGCCTTTGCTTTCCCTCTTTAAACTGCCTTTATCCTGATCCATGAGTTTTTAATCTAATTTTCTGCCCACGTCCTGCTGATGAAGGGGAGTGAGGGAGCAGCTGAGTGGGCACCTGGCAGCCAGCTGAGGTCAACCCACCACATTTTCATTGCTCTGTTTTCTTATTTAATTACTATTTTTTGGAGGGAAAAAAGCTGTCTTACATAAACAAATATAGCTTTAAGAATTGGTATTCTAAATTCCTCTCACCTCGGACATAATTTGTAAGGGTGTTTCAGTTTTCTCTACTAGCATCTTCCCAAGCAACATAATTTTCCTTCTTGGATCACTTAATGAGATCATTCTGGAAATATGATTCTTTGAAGATCAGAGGATCACAGAATCACATAATGTTCTGGGTTGGAAGGGACCTTAAGGTCCTGTACATCCAACCCCCTGCTTTGGCAGGGACACCTCCCACTAGAAGTGCTACTGTAGTTGTGCCACTGCAAATGATCAGAAAGCCCTGTAGCAGAAGAACAGAATGACACAGAGCTTTCCCCAAAAGCTATCCAAAGAATTGGTTGATTTACCTGGCTCGGCACTCTTAAATTAGAAAATAGAACATCTGCTGAACCATCTTTCATCCAAAGATGATCCAAACATGACTAGAAATGAGTCAGATCTCCCAAACTGCAGCATGTCAGGGGACACAGCATTGTAGGAAACAGAGTTCTCTACATGCAAGTCTAAATGCTGAAATTTCAGCTGGAAAACACAGATTATAATTTAGAAGATAAAATCTTTGTTGGATAAAAATTTATGCATAATTCTATCCCTCATTGTGTTTTAATCTTTGTCATTATGAATCACGCAAAAGTCAGAGGAAGAAATGACAGAGCAAGACTGTTGGTTTCACAGAAATTTCTAAGAGAAGATGTCTATAAGCCTAATAGCCTTATATAATAAAAAAAAAAAAAAAAGGAAAGCTGTTTATATAAAAAAATACTACTTCTGGAGCCTTATGTTCCTTTTACAAAGTAATATATTCACAATAACACGAGTCATGATTGACAACTGATATGCTGTATTTGTTCTGAAGCTTGAATTAGAAGCAAAAAATTGTTTTGCACTACAGAAATTATGTCAGAGTGGATGACTTGCCTTTTTTTTTTTCTATGTTGCATAGCTTTATGTCATGTCATAACATATCACATGCTGTAGCTGACAAATAAGATAAAATACTATGCCAGTACAGCAGCCACAAAGCACCTTAATCCAAGAGCATCAACTGCAATGTAAATGTACTGCATAGACAAGCATAATTACAATGAAAACATCCAGGATGCACCAAATAAGTGATGATACATTATTCCCTTAGCTACTTTGACAATAATAAAGAAATCTGGTAAACACCTCTACTATTATATTTTTAATATATTTTAATGGTTTTATATTTCACCTCGTGATTCAAATACTGGCATTCGCTACACAAATTAGAAAATCTGGGTGCAAAATTCTGTAGTGTTCTCTTTCTCACCCCTTCCATATATTCGAGTATTTTGTTAAGGCTGGACTTTCATTTTTTTTTCATAGAATCATAGTTGTGTAAGATATGTTGAAAAGTCATTGTGAAGGTGATCTAGGCCAGTGTTCTGCTCTAAGTAGGTCCAGTTAGATCAGGCTGCTTAGGGCCTTGTCCTGTTCTGTTTTGAATATCTCCATGATATCAACCACCTCTATGGGCAACCTATGCCAGTGTCAGACCACACTCTAGGTGAATATTTTTTTCCTCAATATCTAACCAAATTTTACTAAGCTCCAGCTTAGTTTTATTGCTTTTTGTCCTACCACTGTGCACCTCCAGAGAAGCCTGGTTCTGTTTTCTCTGTGGTCTCCCATCAGGTTCTTCTATACAGAAATAAGATTTTCCCTCAGCCTTGTGATCTTCAGACTGAAAAAACTTGCTCGTCCTGCCTCTCCCATCATGCTTCAGCCCTATTATCATCATGGCCCTCTCTGCCAGTGTGTCACTGACTGTCCTGTACTGTGAAGCTAAAAAGCAGAGGTGGTACTCCAGATATGGTCTTATAAATTCCAAAGGGGAATAACTGCTTCCCTTGACTTTCTGAATATTTGCTTATACAGTCCAAGATGCAGTTGCATTTCTTCACTGCAAAGGTATACTGCCAATTCTTATTTTTTTAATATGTAATTAAGTTAAGATTCTGCCCTGTCATCACTGTAGTGCACTTAGCACTTAGTGTATCCATTTAGTAATATGGATTGTGCAAAGTAAGCACTGGTGACTTACCCAAAGGAAAATGTAGCTTTGAGTCAAAGTTCCGTGATTGCAGCACATCACATCCCATGAGGTTGGTACAGCTAGAGTTCCCCAGATGTGGGGGTCAACCCTCTCTTAGTTAATCTCTTTTAACAACCCATTCAGCAAGATTAACCTCTTGAATTGTCTGTGTGGTACTCCAATAGTAAGACCATTACCCAGGAGGCTTATAAAACCCACAATTTTACTTAAAATTGAGTAAGATTGTAAAGCTTGTCAAAACCACATGACATTATACTCTCAAAGCAACGGATTACGACTAGCAAAACGTAGCAAAATTGTCAAGAAATGGGTTACGAAAAACAAAGTTAGAAATGATGTTACCCTTATGTGCCAAGAATAAGGTTAGAAACAGGGAGAGAGAGAGAGATGAAGAAATGGGGATAGAAAAGATATCACAACCCTTGGATTCAGCAACTATCTCAGCATGACTTTGTGTTCCTTGGATGGTGGACACACACCAGGTGTCTTGAGTCTGCATCTTTTATGCTACCTCGCCCCACCTTTTTGGGAGGGCCTTGGTGTATCTTGTGCAGACTCAGTGTTGAAGTTTAGAGGGTTCTGGAAATGAGTCAGAGGGTCATGAGGGTCCAGGTGGTCACTTGGCTACCCCAGACGGGTTGACTGAGCAATGAACCTTATTTCTGAGCATGTGCCCTGTTCAGTGGCTTTACACAGGGCTTTCTCAAGAAGGTGCTCTGCTTCTGCAGAGCCTCACTTGCCACCCACTGTTCCTTATCGAATAAGGACAGTGTCCTGCCTATCAGGGTGACTACTGAAGGATGGGCTCCCCTTGCACAAACAGTGTCCAGTTAATCAGGGAGACCACCAAATGAGGGGCTCTCTTTGGAACAACAGGGTCAAGGAGGACCCCAATCAAGCACAATGTTCAGTTTGTCAGGGCAGCTGTTTTGAGACAATTATTAATTTTGGGACTCTACACAGCATGATCACTACAGAGATAAAGCCACTGCTGACATGTCACTTTAGCAGTGGGTGACTGAGGGAACCATGAATGACACAGACATTCTTGGGCTGTTTTTGTGTCAGTAGTTTGTGTTGCTATAGGAAAGCAGCTGGTAAATTATTGATCATATAATGATGGATATTGACAAACAGAGGAATGAGAAAGTATGACCTAAAGGTTTCTCTCAGGGTATCACTGATCAGTCTACCGATAAAGATGAGGTAAAGAAAAGCCTATTTTATATTGAAAAAGAGTCAGCAAATAGTCCGAATGTTACTGCTACACTTAGATTTGATAAGGGAAGTATTGAGCTGTTGTATATCACTGTTTCACCAGATGTCATTGAGGGAAATCAGAAGATGGGATCCAGATGCATGTTCTCAGATGAAAGGTCTGCCGAAGCAGGAAACAGATTTTATAAGATATAGGAAGAACTTCTTAAAAGAGATGGATCTATAAAACCACAATTCTGTGTCTGTTTCCTTACAGACTCTCCTCCCTCACACTTTTCCCAAAGCTGCTTCACCCTCCCACTCTTTTGTTAGGCTTCCTACCTTAGAACCTTAGTCTTCCAACTTTAGAACCTTTGTGTTCCAAGTAAAAGTGAATTTAAAACGTGGTGATAGAATAATTGCAGTATCTGCAGTGACTCTGCTGTCTCACTTTATATCTGACTTATTTAAATTGTAGGGGGTTTTCTTTCTGTTTTTTTTTTTTTTGTTGTTTAGGTTTTGGTCACCTTTTCTTTAAGGAAGGAACCTCACCTGGCAAAGAATTATTATCTTCCAATAAATACTTCTAAAATTTCTCTTTTAGTTTATTTTAGAAATGGGAAAAGCTTATACAAAGTTTATTAACTTTTAGTACACTGGCCAGAAGTATTATATTTTGTTTGCAATTTGGGCAATGTGATACATGGCTTTTGGAATTAATTTGATTAATTACTATATTTGTGTAGTTTTTACTTCAAACATGAAAAATAAATCCTTTTGTTTCATCAATAATTTTTTTCTTAAGAACTGGGAAAGTTCTAAACTATGCATTTCTAAATATGCAGAAAAGACAGAACCGTTTTTTTTTTTTACTTTTAACTTTAAAAATAAAATACTGTTTTTGTGAATATTTATGCCTCTAAGTGACAGCTCAACATCCTCTGATCCATGTACCCTTGCTCTGAAATATGATTTCTACTCTGATGTGACAATTTTAGGATATGCAAAAATCACTGAACACCTATTTAAGTATTTCCCACAGATTCCTCTCAAAATCTTATTCTAGGATTTTACAGTATTCAGTTGTCACATAAGACACCTGACAGTCGAGATCCTGAGAATAACAGTAGTTAGGAAAGATTTCCTGTATGCATCTGCATGGTTATGTAGATTCTAATATCTAGAATAATTCTTTTAAAATAATATTATTAAGCTTAAATTAGAAAAGATATTAAAAAGGAGTGTGCTAAATTGTAACTTCCAAAATGACAAGAGAAATTTCTTCTAGGTATCCACAACCATTCTCAGTATATATCAACAAGCCAATTTAAATTTTAAATAATCACAAGTGACACTGGAAGTTGCATCTCTGTTACGCCTGTCAGATACTGTTCAATGTGATCAAGAGGGTAATTCAACTTTACAGAAGACACTTTTCATCATATTCTTCAGAAGTGTATCATATTTGAACTTACTGATGGTACAAAGGAGAAAAAACCTGAATAAAAGAAAACCTTCCTAACTTGCACATGGTCTGATTCTAGCAGCCAGTGGCCAGTATATGAATAATTTTCAAACTTAATTGGTTGCTACTCTAGGGTTATTATTTTGACACAACTTTCACAGAGGATACTGAAGTGATCAAGAAGTTGACTACTACTTAATCATATGATGTACTATTGCATCACTTCTAGGAAATACGAAGTCAATGTAATGTGTGTGCAATTTTGCTAGTTTTTGGAAACGTCTTAATTCAATTGCATGGAAAATTAGCAGTTGAAAAACAAGGAAATCTCTTGTAGTCACACAAACAAAAACTGTGTTCGTCATCCCACCCTGATGAATTTTTAAAGGAAAATCAATTACAATCACTTTACCTAGCATATTAATCTAATTTGGGGAAGGAAAATATATAGTGATTTCAACTGTTTTCAAATAATAACATATTTCAGAAGATAAGTGCTATAATTAGCAGATCAAAGAAAGCAACATTGGTTTAGAAGGATTAATGCCCCCTAGCTGGAAATGTTCAAGGCTGGGTTGGATGCAGCTTTGAGCAACCTGGTCTAGTGGAAGCTGCCCCAGCCCATGGCAAGGGGGGTTGGAACTAAAGGATCTTTAACGTTCCTTCCAAACCAAACCATGCTAAGATTCTATGATACTCAGTGTGGGAGAAACGAGAAATCAGTGTCAATTGTTCTATTGCACAAATACTTCTGTATGTTGCTGGAGTGCTGGAGAGTAATGTTTTAGGTTTTGTGATCACTGCCCATTTCATGCAAACTGTGTGAGATTATCTCTGGCATGTGAGGATAAGGACTATCTTATGCGGTCAGTGGGGCAAAAATCATGTATTTTTATAAATTATGTGAAATGCCTACCAATTCAAAGAGTAAGCCTTGTAAAATAATAATAATCTCTGACCACTGATGGGTACAAAATTTCAACACTTTTCTTCTGTTGTTTGTCAAAAAACCCCAACTAGCCATGCAATTAATACTAGTATCCAAATAGGACAGCCATGACAGTTCAATGTAATCTCAAAATTTTTAAGAAACACATTATAAAGACCACCCAGTAGCTCTGTGTACTAAAAGGTCTTGTAATTAAGAGGTGTAATGGGTTGCTGTGTCTACAGTAGGCCTATTAATTTATATATTTTTTTACAGACTTTTCATACTGTCCAGGAAAGTTTTACATATGTTGACAGCGATGGCCAAATATCTTCTTATGTAGAGCTATAAATATGCTAGGGCTGATCTTTATTTAGCTCAACAGACACCAGGAAGAATGCAAAGTTTCATTTTATAGAAATCCTTTTGACAGTCATATTCTCACACTATATAGAAAATAAAATCTTTAGGTGAAAATTTGCCAAACTACCACTGATGCACCAAGCTTCAAGGTTTCTTCTCCAGGAACTCTCCCTCGCTTGGTGACGTTCAGAACACAACAGCATGAGAGATCTACATTCTCAAAATTTCAGTCTAGTGAACTGCAGATGTGGACATTCAGCATACACAATTGAAGGTTTCTGTGACATACTGAGACAATGCTAAAAAAAAATCGAAAAACTCTTAAACTAGCTTAGCATTTCTGAAGCTCATGTTCATATTAATGCAACTCAGAAGATAATTCTGCCTATTATTTCTTTAATGCTTTTGAGTCCTTCTAGGCTTTCCTGAATGTAGTTTAACAATAGAGCAATTTGTCCGTTATAAACAAGTTTTCGTATTAGCCAAGAGAGTTGCGAATGTTTCAGATAACTACTAATTTAATCATTCAAGGTCTCCCAGGAAGAAATTCTGACTAATATCGAGATTATTCTTTTAAATACCTTTTCTGCTGCACCATGAACTTGATTATGACAACGACTCCCAAAGCAGTTCCAGGCATACACAGTGCGTATACCATATCATGCTCCAGAAGCAGCAATAGGCTCACACCGTAATGTCACTTAAAATAACACCTGACAGTGTTAGAAATGTATGAAAGGCAAAACTGAATAATGCTGAATTTCTCTATGTACTCTTTGTAAGGCCTTATATATTTTTATTTCAAAACAAAGTCATAGGAATTTCATCATAGTCTCACTTGTAAGGTCAAAATAGTGTCATATGCCTTGATATTAAATAGATGACCCTAATATTATTTCTTTTCTTTAAAAGCTGTGGAAACATCACCTTCTCTAACATCTAATGTTCACCATTTTAAGAATTATATATTTTCTCTGCATCATTGTTCAACTTACAATATAAATATTAGCTCACCTATGCTTAATCCTGCATGTAATTTTTAAGTATTTGGATCCATTTTCAGATTATAATGTTATTAAACTTCATAATTGCAGGCTGAAACTTTCCATAGTAGGTATTTACCTCATTGGATTAATATTTCAATTGTTTTTTAAAAGTAGCAACGAGAGTAGCTATTGCCATAATTACAATAAAGAAATTCTACTTATTATTTTGTTGTTTTGCCTTTTCTAAACTGCTTCATTGAAGCTCCAGTACTTTGAAATTTAGCACACAGTTGTCAGTTTGTCAGGGATGTATCCTTTGCCATTCCTCTGGAAAATGGTACCAAAAAGGAGCATTTCTGCACTAGAGCCTTGACATGGTTCTGCCACTGCAGACTGCCAATGTAGAGCTTGTTTCACTCACCTCACTCCTTTGGCATATACCAAAGAAGAGACACATTTCAGAAATTGCTGCTCTGACAGCTGACAGCCTTGGTTGTGCCAGCCAGCAGCCAGGTACTAGGAAAGTGTGTATTGTTATCACGTGTCAGCATGAACCAAAGCTGAGGACCTCATGGTCTCTCTCTCCCTGGCTCTGCCGTGTGCTCTTGCCTTCCTTCTCACATCAGCCCTGGCACAGCACAGCCAGCCAAAGCTTTTTAGCAGCAATTGTTTTCAGCAAACCCATGAATGTCTGTGACAGTGCCAGCGCTAGCAAGAGTAGAAACTATATGAACACACAGACACATTGGGAAAGTGAGGAGGGTACTGCTCAGAGCTGTCATGTGACTGCACTCTCACCTTCCGTGTTTGTTGTAGTTCTGCCTCCTGAAAGCCAACCAGACCAGGATGAAAGGGGGAAGCAAAAATGAATGAAAGAGACAGTAGGAACAGACTACGATTAGTAGTACTCTTAAACACAAAAAGATCTGACTCTAACCTAGAAACTGTGATCTGTGAGCATCAGCATTCCCTAACTAAGCCAGTAGCTGTCAAGCCCATAAATCTCTCATGGTTCATACGTTGGCCTAAGTTTTAAAGCATGTAATTTTCTGATCCTTTTTAGAACACATATGAAAAAGGTCACAAAACCAAGAATTACAAAAATTTTAGAAAACTGGCAATTTTAAAATTGCCTGTCCCATCCTAATAGGCAATTTTCTTAGGATTCAATAGTCCATTCGCTGCAGATTTTTCACAGCTCTGTACATAGAAAGCATCACTTTCAAGGAACAAAACAATGACTGCACACTGAAGTATGTATTTACAGTGGGAAGAGGCTGAAAAAACTCCCACAAAACAGGGAGAATACACTACAGCTATGAGGAGCTGCACTTTGTTCCAGATAATCAGGTGCTGTCTTTTCTTTCAAAATTCCTGTGCACTAGTAAACTTCTTTTCCCAGTAATTCTTTACATAACTGGCCATCATTTTGATGTTGCATTTAAGTAACCAAAATACAGAATTTACAGACAGAGCTTGGTAAGTACCCATAGGTGTCACTAGGGTGGCTCAAAGTTATTAAATGTTATCCAAAATGGTAGATTACTTTAATGGCAAATTAAGCTTTTATCCTTTCAGATTTAGATTCAAAATCAGTGGGCGTTAGAATTATTTTTACATTGTCTTGTGCCATTTACCCATCTTTATAACTGAGATAATATTTCTTACCTCTCTTAGAGAGGAATTTTCAAGATGAATAAAAGTTTGTGAAGAAAAGTCCACCAGTTATTCCAGAGGCAGTTTAAAATACAGATAGTATAAAATAAAATATGGCAGTAGAGAATGAATGCTGACATAAAATAAAATTGAGTTCCAAATATCTCTTAGAACATTGTTCTTCCTATTGAGTCACAATTCAAAAAAATAGTACTGTAGATTCTTCTGCACATGCATTCCTATGATAAAAGACAGATTACCTGAATAAATTTATGATCTGCTGGAACATCTGAATATTTGGATTTTATATGCTTATACTTGATAAGTTATTTATGGATTAGCTTGTTACAACTGAGTGAAACACATATTTCTCCATGTTGGATGGTTCTTGTTTTTCTCCTTCCAGATATTATTCATTACTCTTCCCAACAACTCTTTTGTGCTCATTTCTGAATCTGAATAGCATTTTATGAATAGCAGTCTGGTAGGTGACTGTAAATGAATGAAGGTAACAACCCAGTTGCAAAAGAAGTTTTGAGGTTAAAAAAAGTTTCATTGCTTCTCTAATTCATAGCATTGGTGAAAGCAGCTAAAAATCACAATTGCATTTTTTGGTACAGATCATATTAAAATCCCTTGTCAATGTGCTAAGTGAGTTAAACTTTTGTATCTTTATGTTATCTTTGTATCTTTATATTGTATCTTTATACATTTCTTCCCACACCTTGGATTTTTGTTTGTTTGTTTTTTTAATCAGATGCACAATATTTCCACTTGTTGAATAATTTCCTATAAATTTAACCCACAATTTTCTTTCAATTTTTAAAAAATCTGGTACAGAACTGGCTTGTGATTTTACCGGTGAGATATGTTACCATCTATACGTCTTTAAATGCTCCAAAATGACAGCAATTAAAAATGCGTTTAAAATTCTCCCTGCATTTTGAACAAGATTCATGAGTTTGAAAAAAAGGAGAGTTAGACCTTGACAGTCCCATCTGCCTGAAAACAAACCTTGTTGTGAGAAAGCAGCAGAATTTCTGGTTCTTTCCTGGTTAAAGAATATGTGGTGTTGGATAGGCTTCTAGCTACCTGTAGCTGGAAAAAGGGACAGATACTTTACTTCTGAAGCAGCTCTTTGCATGTTCTATTTTCATTCATGCAAGAAGGAAAAGTTAGGCACCCAATATTCAGCAACAGAGCAAACAAAGGGATGTTAGTTTATTGTCTCAAAACCGGTAGTTACTAAACAGTCACTAATTCTATGTTCTCTATGTATATATTTGTCTTTGAAAACAAAAAACACATCAATCTTTAGCTCTTATCTGGAAAAGATTTAACATGTCCATAGTTTTAGCATGTGCATATTATAACTGCATTCAATCTCAGTAATAAACACGTCTTCAAAAACACATGCAGGAACAGACAGTTACATAATTTTACAGAATTCCTGCATTCAAAACACTACATAAATTGTGAGAATTTCTTGAGGGAATTTGTTGAGAACGTTAGGCAAACTAACATAGCTATTTGATTTGGAAGTGTCAGAAAAGCTTTAAAAAATGAACTTTTGTTTACTATATTTGTATAGACCATATATATATAGTGGGTATGTGTTAATACACGCACATAGACTTACACTTACAAATAAATGAAAAAAAAAAATTATAAGCATATATTGGTTACAGTTTTCTCAGACAAGGATAGGGAGGAAATAGTGCATTTAGAGAATACAACAAACCAGTAAGTGTTATCACTTTCACTGCTATGAAATAAAAGGAAATTGTCTGTTTTGTGCTGGGCTTCTGGAGAAGAAACTAATAAATATGCATGTGTAAACAAAACTGTTTACGCTACCAGCAAGTGAAGTAGACCTTCAAAAGGCTTTAATTTTAAGTTCCTTGTTTTGATCTTTTATTTTTCCCCGAATATTCACTTTTGCAGTAAAAAAAAGTATAGGCCATCCCCGAAACAACATTTTAAATTTTAAACCCAAATACTTTGATAAGATCATCTCTTTCCCTTATCCATGGAACAGTTCTAACCATCGTCCTCCCAAGAACACTGAGAATATTTTAGAATTATTCATTTAAAACTTAAAATGTAGTGCACAAATTGCTCCTCCTATAAGACTGCAGCCTTGAATTGTCTAATAAAAATGTTAATAGTAGCACAATAAACAAATCAAATAGGCAGATAGACCTGCTAATCCAGTGAAAATGGGAGAATGTCTAAAAGGCAAAAAATCATAGAATCATAGGATGGTTTGGGTTGGAAGTGACCTTAAAGATCATATAGTTCCAACGCCCCTGCCATGGGCACGGACACCTCCCGCTAGACCAGGTTGCTCAAAGCACCATCCAATCTGGCCTTGAACACTTCTAGGGATGAAGCATCCACAGCTTCCCTGGGAAACCTCTTCCAGTGCCTCTCCACCCTCACAGTAAAGAATTTCTTCCTAATGTCTAACCTAAATCTACATTCTTCCAGTTCAAAACCATTGACCCTTGTCCTGTCACTACATGCGCTTGTAAAAAGTCACTCCCCAGCTTTCCTTTAGGCCCCCTTCAGGTACTGAAAACTGCTATAAGGTTCCCCCTGGAGCTTTTTCTTCTCCAGACTGAACAACCCAACTCTCTCTCTCAGACTGTCTTAACTGAAGAGTTGTTCTGTCCCTCTGATCATCTTTGTGGACCTCCTCTGGACTCGATCCAACAGCTCCATACCCTTCTTGTGGTTGGAATCCCAGAACTGGACACAGTACTCCAGATGGGGTCTTATGAGAGCAAAGGGGGAGATCCACCTCCCTTGATCTGCTGGTCATGCTTTTTTGATGCAGTCCAGGATATGGTTGGCTTTCTTGGCTGCAAGCACACGTTGCTGACTCATGTTTAGATTCTCATCAACCAGCACCCCCCCAAGTCCTTCTCCTCCAGGCTCTTCTCAATCCATTCTTTATACAGTCTGTAATTGTGCTTGGAAATGCCCAGACCCAGGTGTATCATCTTGCACTTGGCTTTCATGTAGTTTTCATGGGCCCACCTCTCAAGCCTGTCAAGGTCCCTCTGGATGGCATCCACTACCTCCTGTGTGTCAACCACATTACACAGCTTGGTGCTGTCGGCAAACTTGCTGAGGGTGAACTCATTTCCACTGTCCATGTCATTGAACAAGATGTTAAACATCACTGGTCCAGTACTGACCCTTGAAGAATGCCACTCGTTATTATCTCCATTTGGACATTGAGCCATTGACTGCAACTCTTTGAGTGCAATCAGCCAGCCAATTCCTTATCCACCAAGTGGTCCATCCATATCTTTCCAATTTAGAGACCAGGATGTCATGCTGGACACTGTCAAACACCTTGCACAAGTAGAGGCAGGTGATGTCATTTGTTCTCTAAGAAAATCTGATTTTTGATTCTCTCACTTCAATGGCAACAGGACTGGAAAAAAGCAGTCTGAAAGTAAAATACCAGGTTTGCAGAATGGGGTTTGATTTACCCCTTCCTTTGTGGAATCGTGTGCAGCTGTCTAGAAAGAGCTTAAAATGTCCCTGTATCAGCGCAGTGACACATAATACTAGTTCAGGTGTAAATAACTGTTGCTGTTTGACTCAGGATCGGCAATTAAACCAGAGGCAAAAAGCTCTCAATCACCTCCCCCTCCCACCCAGGTAGGGAAGGAGAGAGAGAATTAAGGAGAGAGACTTAGCTGGATTGAAAACAAAATTAGACAGCTTTAATTATATGTACGATTATATACAAGTATGTTCAGGAATGTGCAAAAGCCTCTTGTCTCCCGACACTTATGAAAGGATATAATAAAATAATAAAATAATAGAATGGTTTGAGTTGGAAGGGACCTTAAAGATCATGTAGTTCCAACCTCCCTGCATTGCTTGTCTGAAACAAACATTGCATATACTTGTCTGAAAAAATAAGTAACATCAGAATCATCACTAAACTTTTATTTAACCTTAAAATTGTTTTCCCATCATTAAACTACATTTAATTGACTAAATAAAATTTGTCTTGATCTATGATATTGTCTGTTTCTGGAAATGCTAACCATCTTTTCTGAGGAAGATAAAAATCCTAAGTAATGTCCTGTATTTCCTATTAGATGCTAAGCTGGTAAGGAAGGTAACTTTGGTTATGGAGTTCATGATTAAGTCACTTGTATTCTTTCCAGAATGAATTTTTCTCTCCAGTAGAGTTGCACTGCCATACAATCATCATACTATATGGACAGTTCTGTGCATTGCTCAAGTTTGCATGTTCTGTTCTCAGAAACCTTGAAGTATAGTTTTAAGCAAAAAGTGAAGAATAAACCTGAAATACATTAGTTTTGTTTTCCAGTCAGTCAATTTTATGTTTGAACTGCTCCTTTCAGCTCCTGTGTACTGACATACCTTTGCACAAAATTATCAATTAATCTCTGGCAGAAATAATTTAGAGGTTTTACACACCTCCACACACATTTCATAGTACAGTAAATTTTAGGCAGTTGATGATAAATGAATTAACTACCCCTATACCAAGACAGAAAGGCGTTTGGAGGCTGTATGCATTTGTTATTATTAGCCGAAAAAAGAGCAGTGGTTATTTTGCTTTTTTAAAATAAATTAGTTGTTTTTGATTCCATCTCATCTCACATGAGTTATCAAAAGTAAACTTGCAAGTCTTACAACCTGCTTACATAAAGAACTAGGTATTAGGTTATTTACCACTGCAGTCAACTGAATGTGGAATACCGGCTTCGCTCATTGCTCTGTATCCTCTGTTATCCTCCAAGAAACAATATTTTTCTTATAAAACAGGAAACGGTAAGTTTACAGGAGTTTACCTTCAAAGGATATTTATAGTTTGTTGGTAGATTTAGAGGATGGACTGAAAAGCTGGTCTTGTGTAGTTTGGCAGCAAGACTTTGGAAACTGAACAGTAACCTGCTTGCTCTCCACATAGCAAATAGGCTTATTTGCAAAGGGTGTTTACACAGAATAACCTACTGAGAGCTTTAGAAATTTTTTTTGTGTGTATGGCAATAGTCTATTCGAAGCAGTATTCTACAATTCAACTAAATAAATGATTTTTTTTAAGAATACCCAAATACTTTAAAAGATAGGACACTATATAATTAGAGAGACTCTCACTTAAATTTTTTAGACTTTATAACTGTGACAGGATCAAAAATTGAGAAAGATTAAGTATTTGGAACAATTTTTTCTTCTAAAGCTTCTAAATCATTGACAGCATAAGCCAATTTTAATGAGATATGACTGCCACAAAAGGTCAGTTTCTGGCCTATGCAGAGTAAACAGGTGGTCCAGCTTTTCTAGATCAGGTGTACAGATCACAGTAACAGTTGTATTTCTTCTACTATGAAAAAAACAGACCAAAATTACATAATGATTATGAAAAATGTAACAAATACATTAACAAATCTCCTGAAAAAGGTTTCTGAACAAAATGTTTTTGTGTGCATATAAAAACAGATCAGTATTTCTACAATCTACAAGCATATACAAGGTGTGGTGCATCCTTTGATTACAAGCCCAGTAGACCAGAGAGGATCACAGGGCATAATACTATAATTCCCCTTGGGGAGTGGGTGGTGTCACTTTTTCTTAGGTAAATTTTCCCATGTGTCAAGAGATTCTGAGAAAACAGTAAACACCATCTAAGGAGCAGAAAGCAATACTTTGTTGGCTAATTCACATAAAAAATATAGCTAGGATTAATGAGTTAGACTGAGCATTATTATGGTGGCCTCCACTAATGATGTCCTGTGAGTCTTCGCTGACTTCCTTTTATTTATTTATTTTAAACTTTTCTTATTTCACGTATCTTTAGTCCATGTGTTGACACACACCTCAATGAGTTTCTTACGAATTTCAGAGCTTAATCAAATTACCATGCTGTACCAGGGGCTGAGGGGTACAAAGCTGTGTTCTTCTAGTGTGCAGCAATTACACCAGTATTACATGAGATACTGATGAATCCACTTCCTGGTGCAGCAGTACATCTCCTTAGCAGAACTTATCACACTACATCACTCCATATGCAAAATCATGAGAAATGTTACAAAAGTAACAAAATATGCACTTTGAATTGGTTTCAGTTAACATTTTAAAATGTATCCTGTCAGTTCAGGGCACCTCACTATGGACAAGTCTCCTAGTTAGTGTGCTACAGCTAACATGGGAGCTGGAAGTGGATTCCATACATGAGAGGAAAAGAGGAATTAAGACAGTTAAATTCTGTTTTTTTAAAAAGAGTGCAAATATTGAAAAGCTTCTAATGGCAACCTTCTCTTTATTGATACATTCACTCTAAGAAAGTGAGTTTGTGCTCTGTAGCAAGAGCAAGGCACCTTTAAAGAGATCTCCACAAGTGTATATTTTATATCTTCTAAATTATAACTGTAATTTCAGGTGCAGACTACTGCCCAGACCTACCAGTGGGTATTGACTCCCTTATCAGCAGCTTCTGAGCAATGGAAATGAAATGTTTGTTGGAAATGACCCAGACTGTTTCACTACTAACATAAAGTAAGTGATGGATCATCACATATATATTGTTTGTCTCCTCAATGTGTGGTAGGCATAAGGCTACTACTTCCTAGAGGTTATACCCATCTTACTTCATCTTGTCTAGAATAATTCTGAAAAGCTACGTTCCTCAACTCTTAACAGTGAGAATGTCTCTCCCATCAGGAATAAGATTAACAAAAACAGGGGGAGTAGAGATCACAGCAGAAGAAGGAGCAGGAAACAGTGGTATGTTGTTACAATGATCATGAGTGATAACAGATTACTGGTGGGTGGTACCTAGGGCTTGGCTCAATTTTAATGCATGATGTGTGCATAAACTAGAGAAAAGTTACATATGTTACAGATGCTGTAAAGATTTATAGGAGAGTAACTACAAGGTGTCCAAGATGTATTCCTCATCCTGAGTTGTTCCACTAGTGCTATTCAGCATGGATTCAGCCAGTCTGCTTAAGAAACAACCAGTTCTGGATGTTAGCTGTACAGGGCCAATTGGCTGCAGGGACATAAAACTTTCATTAAACAGGATCAACAGACCAACAGTATACAACATTTGGAAAATACAAAGTCCTTCCAAAGAGAATTTTAAGAAGGAAACCACATAATCTGACTGCTAGAAGTAGTAAATTAGAAACACCTTATTTTGGTATGTAGAGCCAGTTTAATACCTTATGTCATACATCCAAAATGAGGTTTAGTTATTAGAGTCTCACACTTTAAGGTTATTCTCATTTCTAATTCCAGTATGGAAAAGCCTTTTCGGTGTCTTGGGTTTGTTCCTTACTACTGACAATGCAAAAGACTTTGTTCCCTTTGTTAAAGAATGGAAATACTGTGCTTATCATCTAAGCAGTTTTGAAAGAGCTTCCATCTAAGGTTTCTAGTTTACAAAGGCTTTATTTATTTGATACAACACTGTCCACCTGGGCAGAAGTTCATAAGCAATGGCCCATTAGTGCTGACTAATCAACACATTTCTTCTGGTATAAGAAACAACAGTACAATCTAAGATACTGAATTCTCAGCTTTGGAGTGGTTATTTTTTGGTCCTGTAGCACTGGATCAGATCTGATGTAACTATAGTTTTTTCTGACAAAAATCTGACTCAAAGTCAGACTCCCCTCTACTCTGCCTTGGTGATGCCACATCTGGAATACTGCACTCAATTCTGGGCTCTCCAGTTCACAAAGGACAAGCAACTACTGGAAAGAGCCCATCTCAGAGCCACTAAGATGATGAGGGGACTGGAGCATCTACCATACAGGGAAAGGCTGAGAGAGCTGGGTTGTTTTAGCCTGGAGAAGAGGAGACTGAGGGGGGATCTCATCAATTCTTATAAATATCTGAAGGGCAGGTGTCAGGAGAATGGAACCAGACTATTCAGTTGTGTCCAGTGACAGAACAAGGGGCAATGGTCGCAAACTGAAACCCAAGAGGTTCAACCTAAAGATAAGGAAAAACTTCTTTACTGTGAGGGTAACAGAGCAACAGAAACAGGCTGCCCAGAGAGGTTGTGGAGTCTCCATCTCTGGAGACATTAGAAACACACCTGGATGTTTTCCTGTGCTATCTGCTCTAGGTGATCCTGCTCTAGCAGGAGTTTGAACTAGATGATCTTCAGAGGTCCCTTCCAAGCCTGACCATTCTCTTATTCTGTGAAGTAACATTATGCCACATTATCATATTTTGATGTAGCAATTGCATGTCAACATTTCACTTCATGGTGCTTCATAGCATCTGAAATTAGTGAAGTTATAGGTACCTATCCAGAGAATATTAAGGACACAAGAAAAAAGTGAAGACACAAGATTTGTGAATATATATGAAGTCAATCAGGCTTTAACATCACCTAATGATTTTATACATTACAGATAATAAAAGTTTTCACTTTTATGTTTAGATGCAAAGTTATTTTTTTTCTAATTAAAAGCAAAAAATGTGGGGCATTTCAGGTAATAGAAAACAGTATGAAATATTCAGTCACAGTGATGCTGGTTATAAAATAAGTAAATAAGTAAAATTTTTGGGAAAATAACATAAAAGAGAACAAAGAGACAGAACAAAAATAGAGCTTACATAACACTGAAACAGCAAGAATTAGAGAAAAACACGTCCCAGGTAGTCAACAGCCTGTCCGTGAGAAACAGGCCTGCAAGACACATGACAGGGATGGAAAGCTGGTCAAGAGAAGTGGTACTCCCCCTCTATTCTGCTCTCATGAGACCTCATCTGGAGTACTGTGTCCAGTTCTGGAGCCCCCATCATAAGAAGGACATATAGCTCCTGGAGCGAGTCCAGAGGAGGGCCACAAAAATGATCAAAGGGCTGGAGCACCTCTCCTATGAAGAGCATCTGGTTAAGCTGGGGTTGTTCAGCCTAGAGAAGAGAAGGCTTCGGGGAGACCTCATAGCAGCCTTCCAGCTTCTGAAGGGGGCCTGCAAGAAAGCTGGGAAGGGACATTTTACAAGGGCATGTAGTGACAGGACAAGGAGTAAAGGGTTTAAACTGGAAGAAGGGAGATTTAGATTAGACATTAGGAAGAAATTCTTTAGTGTCAGGGTGGTTGAGACACTGGAACAGGTTGCTCTGAGAAGTGGTGGAAACTCCATCCCTAGCAGGCCAGGTTGGATGGGGCTCTGAGCAACCTGATCTAGTGGAGGGTGTCCCTGCTCCAAGCAGGGGGGTTGGATTCAAATGATCTCTGAGGTCCCTTCCAACCCTAGCCATTCTATGATTCTATGATTCTATGAAAGAAGTACTCCTCACAATGTATTTTGGTTAGAGCCTTGAGCACTGGTAGAAAAGACTGAGTAATTGGATTTGCCATATTAACATCCATTAGCATATTAATGTACTATTAGCATACTACAATACCCACCCATAGGCTAGAGGGACCCTTATTAACAAAAAGCCCCCAACTCTTTGAGCATCCATAGTAAAATTTTTAAGCACTGTCACTTTAAATTGAAGCAAAGAAATACTTAACCAATTACATATACAAATGATAGATTATAATTAGAGATAAAGTTATTTTACAAGTTTCTGTGTGTAAAAGTAACCTTAATGTTTCAGGAAGCTGAGCTAGCTTTCTGGAATACCACCTAGCTCCTTTTTCTGCTCAGAACTGGAAATTAAAGCAAATATCTTGACTCTGTGTGCCTGCATCAGCTTATTGCACACCAAGAGATGGACCCTGCTGTTGGGACAACAATAGTACAAAAGGATGCCTATATAGAAACTACCCCATCTTGATCATTAAATAAAGAGAAAACTATACAAAAGTGAATATATAGTGCAAAATTACATAAACCAACATCCCATAATTGGTATTTCACCAAATATCACTTACTATATTTTTGATGTTAGCTTTCAATATTGTCTGTCAAAATGATACTTTATTCTTTTTCATCCACACAGTCACCTGCCAGCACACTACTTTTTTCTGAGTTATGACAAGTCATCTGTCACTCCACAGGGCAAAATATTACTTGAAATAAATGACAATACTCAGATGAATTTAAAAAAAACTAGTTTTCCCATTCTGGAAATGGAAAGCTGTTCAGTCTTAAAAAATATTCCTCATAATTTTCCAATACAGAACAGCAAAAAGAAAAACCTCTAAGATCAGCCTTCGAAGAAGCATATAAAATCCATCAGCAAATTCTTTTTGGGATGATGCATGAGTCTATAATACACCATCAGGCCTTGGTCACCTTGGGCACATAGCCTGTTTTGAACATGCACATACGCATGCACACTCCTTTCCAAATTCAATGCTTGTGAACAGTTTCCTACCAAAGTAGGTGTTGGGGCAAATCAAAACCATAAACAAAACAGTAGAGGTTGCTGCAGTGTGCACCTTTCTAGTTGGTGAGCAGCCAGAATAGTTCCTGTATAATCGATACACAGATACTAATCAGGTAATAAGATAAAGCACTGCTGGCTCTCTGTCCCTCTTTTGTGAAGTCTGGGGCAATTTCATCATACATCTATCTTCATTCAGAATGGTGTCGACTGACAGATGTATCCATTTACAAATAAATACTTTAAATAGGACACAGAGCCTAGAGGAAAAGCAGTGCCATGTGCAGTTCCATTTTGTCTTCCCCCTAATGTTCAAAGTGAAAAACAAGTATCACACACACTCTCTGCACTTTACACTCTGAAATATTTCAAGGCTTTTTTAAAAACTGGTTTTGGCAATTTTAATTTATGTTTTTATTAATTCTTCTTTAATTCTTGTTGTCTGTGTTTTAAAGGTTCAACACCAGAGACTCAGAGATGAAGTTTTCCAAAATGGAAACTCCATAAAGGACTATCCAGTTGCCAAATGGCTGTTATCTCACACTTTTCTCAATATAACTCTACCTTCTGGCAGTGTAAGATCCCTGAGTATGTCCTAGCTTTTTATCTTCTGGAGAAATAACAAGAAGCAGAGGACTTTGTTGGAAGGCATAAGTTTATTTCTGAGCCTTTGAGAACAATGAGATACAGCAACCATTTTGGAAGGAAAAAGTTGCACACTTCTTGGACTAGAAACTTCAGGCAATTCCCTTAAAGATAGATGAATTAAGTTGCAAATGTCTAGCAGCCCACTATGACCATATAAGTAAAAATATCTTTTCAGTAACTCTCCATTACACTCAACTCTACTGAACACGTTGTTTGTTGGTTTTTGGGGTTTTTTTTCCACTCAGGTAGTCTTAACACCTAGAAATACTGCCAAGTGTGCATGCATTCACCTTGTACATATGACAGTGTGCATATAGAAAGAAACAGAGTTTGGCTAATTCACTGTCTCATTATATAATTTTGTTGCCTGGTTCCTATAGTAGTTTGGTACCTTCAAGTTCCAGAAGAATTATTTCCTTGACCCATCTCTCTCATGTCCAGGCCAGCATCAACTCCCTCCCTGCACATCAGTGCATATCTGCAGCCATTAAAGACCTTTAGCCCTATCCAGTCCTTGGAAGGGTGACTTAAAAACAGGTTTTCTTCTTTCTTTCTCTCTCAAGACTGCTGTTAGAGTGTTAAATAAGAACATATCTGCCACTGGAAAAGGACAGAGATAGTAATGTATATGATAACAGTAAGGAAAAGGAATACACACTGTCTTTGTGAAGTATGATGTTGTTGTGGAAGGAAATTGAGGGACTGACTGGAAAGAGATAGAGAGCTATTGGAGAATGTACTTCAGCTACTTTAATGTTATTTTGGTAAAAAAAAAATCTGTGAATGCAGTTTAGCGGATGACTATAATCTACTCGACCTGTGCTATTTAGTATTGTAAAGCAGAACAAATTTAATATTGGATCTGTCATAAAGTTAACACACAAGTTAATCATTTAGGATAAGGATTTAGTGGATTGGGTTTCTGCTGACTTCCAGTGAACTGCATTGCAGCTCAGTAAGTACTATGGTTTGAAGAGGACTGAATGTCAGGAATTGCTGAACACCTGAGCAACAATTAAACTCAAATACTTCTATTAGCAAGTCTTGTTCATGATATCACTTCCATTTCTTTTACTGACACCTCTATAGTTACTATTCTAGGGACAGACTTCTCTAAAATCTAAAATCACCTTCATATATATTTCTCAAGAATGGTGGAATACATTTCAGGAAAAAATCCCTTATTTTTTATATTCTAATAGCTTTTAAAGCTTCCACCTAGACTAGACTAACTGTTTAAGCATTGTACAACTGTTCAACCAAAGGCAACCAGTAAAATAAAAAGTTTTTATTTTTAAAAAATATTCTGGTTACAGCCAGGACAGAATCAATTTTCTTTTTAGTAATTCTACTTTTCAGTTAAGTCTTTTCTAAGTATCTGTACTTTCTGAAACTAACAGCATGTTTTTCAGTCTGTTTGTTTCTAGGGCTGATAACACTCGATGTTTATAGTTCATTGCAGAGTTAATGATACGAGTGGTATGCAGAAAAGCTCTTACTTATACTCATTCCAATAGAAAACAAAGTCACTGCTTTGTTCTGCTAAACTTCTTACATGCTGAAAACAAATGGGCAGAAAAAGGGTTACACCTGCAACCCTCCTGTGGAGAGGAACAGACCAGACAGGTGACTCACAATTGACCAAAGTATTCCATCCCAGATGTGTCATACTCAGTATAAAGCTGAGGGACCACAAGGGTAAAGGTCTCTTCTTCCATGGCCAGTGTCCTAGGAGGACTCTGTTGGTTCATTTGTCTTTGATCTTGATCTGTGTGTTCCTGCATCCAGCTCCTGTCTACCACTGACTCTAAACACGCAGTCCAGCATTCTGGCAGGGCTGCCCTGAAGCCTTGGTGGTGATGTGAGTGTTATTGAGGGGGAGCATGGCATTAGTTTTGTATATATTTGTATATATTTTTGAATTTATATTTGCACATATTTCATTATTTTCTTTTTCATCATTATTATTTCATTAAAGCTGTGTAGTTCAGTTTCCAGCCGTTAAGTCTCTCTCCCTTATTCTGTCTCCTTTTCCTTTCTGGGAAGGGAGAGGGGTTAATAGAGAGTGCCTGCCATTCTTTTAATTGCTGTCCCAACTTTAAACCTTGACAAAAACAAGCTGAAGAAAGATGGTATTATGCCCATTTTGCCATGTGAACTGAGTCCAGTTTATCTAAGTTACACAGTAGTTCGTGACATTAAGGAAAAAAGGAGCAGAATAGAAATCAAAATCTTCTGATTCCCTGTGTACTGCCTTAATGAAAACCCAAGGTTGTTCACTGCATAAACCAAAGTTTTGGTCTCTTTATGCAAAAGAAATAAGTACCCAACACTATATTTTTATTGCATAAATTATAAAAAACATAAATAATAAATTATATCACATATTATAAATACTTGGTCGCTATTTGTGGCCTTTAACATCCTACTTCAATAATTATTAGCTTTCATTAATGTTAACACATGTAAGTATAATCACATGAAAAGCATAACATTGGAAGAAAATATATAGAAACAGATTTTATAGCACCAATTATTTATTAATAGATTTTCTTAAAATCAGAACAGATGTCTTAATTAGGAATAACTATGAAATTACTTAAACTGATTTTAATACATGTTTTACTCATAGAAACTGAAATATATTTATCCATCTAGCCTTACTGTGTATTTCTCAAATTCTTTATATATAGAACTTTCTGCTATGTGATCATTCTTTAGAGGAAAAGGTCTTAGAAGGAAAAAAAAAATTCTTACAAGAAAAAAAAAAATTGTTTTGCTCAGTAATGGATTCTCTCCAGCTTTTTCACCAACTCTGTGATTGACTGCTTTATCACACAGTTGTTTCCACAGTCAATAACTATTTGGTTATCTTTTTCTTAAGAAAACAAGCACCACTAATGCTGCCTATTAGTGTTTACATACGTTAAAAGGAATATCTGTTCAATTCAATAATGGTTTTACTTTTATTGAGATGAAATTTCGTCAAAGACTTTTACAGAGGAATCTAAATAGAATTCTCAATGTTTTGTTGTTTGATTTAATTTGCAAGGAACATACCGACAGTGGGCATGTCAGATATTTTGGCAGCTCCTATTGCAAAGTGTTTTTCCTGTAACGTCAGTATCTCTCAGGGTTTTGAGTGCTAGACTTTATGTCTTTGTGGGATGGGGATTCCTGTCATAGATAATGATCCTTATGATTGCTTCATATGGAATTTCTCTGCCGAATTACTGTGTGACCTTTACATTTCATTTACAGTGCCTCAATAAAATGCAAAGTGACAAGAAAGGCAACTGAAATTTTCTTCACTGACACAAAGCCAACAAAATTGTCATTTACCGATGGAAGAAAACAGATCAATGCCAGATTAAAACTTCAAATGGAGGTGTCAAGCACATACGAAACCCAAAATGGTTGTTGATGCATGGACTTCACTTGATCTCTTTTCCTTTGTTTGGGAAAATTCTGTATCTTGTGGGTAAAGCTGAGACACAGAACTGTGCAGGGAAAGTGCTAAAAACATCCAGTATCCATGGTGTGATATTAACTGCTACAGTACAGAAAGTGGTGTAATTGACAAGACAAACAGTGCTTTATTAGGAACTGCACAACTACATAAGAGATCTAAAATTTCTGCATCTGCCAACAATTACGGTTCATTTTACTGTTATAACAAGTGTAAGTCCTGTTCATGGAAAATAGTCCATTTAAACACTTTTCAGCCTGACAGTGGAAAAATGATACTTTGTAAGACAGGTTGTCTGTTTTGATGACTTTTGAAATAATTTCTTCACAACAATTTCTCAGCCTATGGATTACTGTATAGTTATTATTCTGTTTGCCAGGATTTGAAAAGTGCTTTGCTTATTATCTATCCTTATTAACCCAGTGTGTTAATCCCATCAGCTTCAGCTGCTTAATATGACAAATCCTCCTTTGCATTATTAATGAACATTTCTTGCCATACTAGTGCAAGGCAGCCCCACTTTACAATGCTGGTAGTGGCTGACTGCATTTTCACTGTCTGGGGGATGAGGAAAGAGGGTCTACAGTACTTAAAAGATTACATGTTATTTTAGCCATGTAGAAAAATGGAAAAATGGTGCATGGCATATGCTAGATCTTGTCGTGTGAACAAAGATATCAATTGTGCTAGTGGACCATCCCAGCTACCTACTACATTTAAAGGATTATGTCATTCCTTTTCCTTCACAGTTTAATTGCCACTATTAATGGTGGTGGCTCCATGAGTTTCTTAGCTCTTCAACCGCTGCATCTCCCCACCCCCTGCCTCATACTGCTGCAGTGTAAGTGCTTATGAGAGATGATATCTGGAAGGCATCTCAATAATTAGGAGGGATTCACCTTTTCCTTCCTTTGTCAGCTGTACAACTCCCTTCTGCGACTGTCTAATCACTGCAGTGGGATGCTATCCACTTTGTGCATCTGGGTTTCATCCCACGGTTTCTTGAAAATGATTTGGACACAGGACATTTTTCATTCTCCTTCATAGATGATTTTTCTTGGGATAATTTAGGACTGGACACTTGAAATTGGTTGAGTACTTAGTCCTCAAGTATTATTATTTTATTTCCAAATAATTTGCTGTTATGCCCAACTAGAGATAGAAAGAAGCAAATTACAGGACATTCTCAATGATTCTTTAGTAGTGCAAAAAGTCTGGATTAGCCCCATCACTCAGAATTTAACTTTCCCCATTATATTCTATTAAAATATAATTAATTATTTTTCTACCTGGTCTGAAGACATGCGCAGTGAAAACTGGCTTTCCATCTGTTTTCCAATTATTTTCATATCTAGCTTCAGGAGAGCATTTTAAAAACTGCTAATAAGGTCCTGCATGATTTCTCATCACAGATACCAGAACTTTTCATAGGTATCAAAATCTATTCTAGTGAGTCATTAAATTCCTAAATCTACATTTAAAATGTCAAGCTGGAGAATTTTTGCTTTAATGATATAATATTAACCTTTCGTACTAGTTTTTATGTTTGTATAAATAGATCAATGAAAATTAATGATAATTGGAAATAAGTTTATGGAAATCATATGGTACCTGAAATGTGGTTCACTGCATGAAACAGAACCTCAGCTAATGCGATGTATTTCTGGATTGTAGTAGAATGAGGAAGTTTACTCAACAGAATTTACTTCTTAAATTGCAAGGTAAAAAAAATATTTAATTTCACTGGATCAAGAGAAAGGACTCAGGAGATGCAGGTTTTATTCCACTTTACTCTGGACTTCACAAGGTACCAAGAATATCCAATTATTCTCTGTATCTCAGTTTTCCCATATATGAAATAAAAATTCTATTGACATCTTGGTGTAACACTGTGAGGTCTCCTGGCTAAAAAGAGAACTAACAGAATTAAGTAAAATCATTATGAGATTATACAGTTTCAAAATTATCATCCACATTTCTGACACCACATCAGCTGACTCACCCGCAGACTTGCATATTTTCCTCAAAAATTACATAAAACATAGTTACTGTATTTCAGTCTTCACCCATTTGTGGCAATGCAAAAATGTTTTATTACTTGCACTGCTCTGTAAGTACTCTTAATTTATTGATTTCTGTTAGTGAATGTTGCAATACTGTAAAGGCTATAAATAGCATAAATGCATAAACTAATATTTTCCATGTGTCTTAAGAACAAACTAGTGTCAGAATAGAATATGAATGAGTTAGCCAGAATATTTTTTTATTTCCTCTCAATCAACTATTAATAATTTTTTTAGCATCTAAAGTACATCTAGAAAGGCTGATATATTTTTCTAGCAAAAGGCAATAATTTAATCGCATATTATTGATCACTTATTCACTTATAGAACTTCTGGCTAGTAAGTTTTTCACATCCAGCCATCTGAGAACATAGTCATCTACTCTGACAGATACGGAAATTATCAGATTTTTGGTAATGAAGCTTCAGAAAAGAAACATTCTCCTCTTCAGTGGTTGGGTTTGAGAAGACTTTAGAAGTAATTATTAGGTAGAGATAGGTAGGAAAAGAATTATTTCTCAAAGACAAACAAGGAGGAAATACCTGTAGTTACCATCTACAACAAAACTCACATATTTAAGATTTTATTTGAAATAGAGTCTTTGAGGAAGAAAGACTTACATCTAAATGGAGTAAAGTGTATTTAAAAATGCTTTAGCTCAGTTACTTTAATTACTGGAGTTAGTGGCTCATATAGTAAATCAAGAAATAATTGTTTTCTATGTACTTGTTTGCATTTTACGAAAATTAATAACTCATATATGTATCACTAAAAACTAAGATACAGTTTTTTAAAAAATATTAGTTTGAAACAAAACTCTGATGAAAGGTCACCATTGATATTAAATCCACATGTCAGTGGCCTGAATTATTTAGTCATTAAAAATGAAGGGGTTTTTTTTCTGTGTTGCTGTTTTCTTTCTTACATCTCACTGATGGATAACATCTATCAGTTTCTTTCTTCCTCCTTATAAAAGTAGCTCAATGTTTACAAAGGCTTTACAGCTAAACATACAGCTATTTAGAAATAAGATTATATGATGATAAATACTTTCTTAATACCTCCACTGCTTACCTTCAAGATTCCCCTTCTATGGTGGAAGTGATTTCCCTTGAAGAATGTAAGTATTGTAGTATAAATTAAAAATATTCCACTGCTCCCTCTATGTTCACTTGCAATTTGAACGAGGGGACATGTTTCCCAAAAGAAAAAACCTGAAAATTCACAATATTTCCTCTTTTGGGGAGGATGCTTTGGGATGCATTAAGTTATCATCTAGGAGATATAGACTACCTCGGTCAAGTGAGAACAGAGTAGGATCTTACAATAACAAGAGGCTTTCTCAGAAAATTGGCCTCATTGATATAAAAATGGTGAATCATCTTCAGATGTACAGTCCATGCAGAAAGAGATATTATTTTAATCAGATAAGATTTCTGACCTTTACAGTTACAGAGTGTTTCTCACTCTACTTTGTAAAAAATAGGCATAAACTCTAGGCAAGTTAAATTGTGTGTTCTGGACAGAGTCTTTTTGTCCCAGTCTTGCCCGGGTGGGAAATATTTGTCTTAAAAAGAAGTTTCTAAGACAGCATGCTAAGTGACTTATAGAAAGAGAAATAATTTGCATGGAGCCTGTAAGAGTAGGATTTATTATCAGCCCACTATCAAAACATAATAAGCAAATATCTTCAGATGTTTTAATTTGTGGGTTTTTTAAGTGATGTTAAGAAACTAGCAGTAATACATGAGTATTACATTCTATTATTGGTATAAAACTTTCCTTCTTATGTCAAGGATGGAAACTAAATGTAAGAAGTATGTTTGTGCGTGAACTTACTTGAGATGAGTTTTTAACACAGAAACCCAAAGCAGCATCCATAGTGTTACCAGTAAATTCTGTTTGCTATGAAACTTAGAATTTCTTATCTGTACCTCAGCTAGGGACCTCTGAATCTCACAAGCCATGTGTGTTAAAAAAATGACAAGCAATGAAATATATGAATCACAATTTATAAAGTCGTGATTTTCTCTGGGAAAAAGGTAAGTCTTTATTCAGTTACTCACTACAGTCAAAGCTGAAAACATATGCTAACACAGGTATGACAAACACATTACATAGGATTTATTAAGACTGTACTAAATACCACAGCAATGGCATGAAACTGGCCTTTTTTTTTTTGTTAGGATGGCTATCAGAGTGACATGAATGCTTGACTTCGCTATAGTAATTTGAAAATTAAACAGCTGTTCCATTTTTGTCTGCATGAAGATAGTACTAGAGCAGCATAAAGGTAACAAGAGAGACATCTGTTCAACTGCACATACATCTATCTCAGAGATTTGCTAAATTTTGTGTTTCTAAATAAATCTTCATTTAAGGATACCAAATGCTTTAAAAAATACAAATTGAACATAAAAACTATGTAAGGTATACAAGTACTACATGCATTTCAGAGAAAAACAGATAGAAGAATAAGCCCAGAGTCAAAGAATATATTGAAAGCAGAGTCCAGGTGAGCAGTTTCCAACCCTATTGTTCAAGGCAGGGAAGTCTGGCTGCTTTCTGACGACATCCCTGGGGACAGAACTTCACACAAAATCATTTGTCCCAACAGCTAGAGAAAAAACATTGCCTCTATCTGCTCACTCCAAATAATCTCTAAATAAAAACAATTACTTTGTTTATAACATATGTCAGTCACATAGTGAAGCAAAAAACTTAATTGACTAAATAAGCTTAACCTTTATGATTGTAATTCTTGATTTTTAAAGCAGATGTTTATTTTTTGGGAAGTAATGAATATCTCATGGCACATTTAAACATTTGAATTAATGTGGGATAGTAAACCAATTGTAACACAAGCCTAAAGTCCAGATTTTTCATTCAGTTTTAATGTGAAGTAAGAGACTGCCTGAGTTATTGGAATTTAACTGTTTAAGCCTGTCACATTTAGAGGCTTATGCATCTTAACAATAACTAGAAATGGCATCAGCAATATTTCCATCACTGCTGTTGAATTACTTTGTTCTTGACAAAGATTTATGTTATAAATCACAATTTAGACTTGGTTAAAAATAATCCCTAAGACTGACAAAATAAAATAATGCTTATCGTATTTAAGTAAATTGCACTAAAATTGACCTGGGTAAAGTGTTGGACAGACTTAAAACAATAAAAGTGTGGTAGACTTCCATGTATGGTACTTTGAAAATAACTGTATATTTATATATTTCAAAGTTGAACAGTTCTATCTTATCTTAGAGTATTTAAGTTCCTAAGCAAAGGTTTTGCAGCTTTTCTGACCAGTTAAACAAGTCCTCATTTTCTAACTAGTGATGTTTATTAACATTTTTGCCTGACCTCTTATTAACCAAGTGTAATTGTGATTTATTAGTTTACCATAAATACTAAGCTATGTTACTAATCAGGATTTTGGAGAAATCTGCACAACTTTATTCTGCTTCTTCCTTTGACTATTAAACCTGTACGTATATCAGAAAGAGCAGATAGGAAACATTCTGTGCTATAAGGACATTTTAAATCTTTTGTTTAGCATGGCTAACATTACAGTTGACTTCTTGCATAGCAGTAGCAGCTGATCAAACTGAAGAAAGAAACACTCTGGAAGGGAATGTATACCTCTAAGGAAAACAACTGAATTCATACCAAAGATCTGGTACTTTCAAGTACCCTCTTCAGCCACTTTCAGCCTCTCCGTATCAAGGGGCAATGATGCAACTGTACTTTGATCATTTGCTCTACAGTCTCACGTGATCTGCCACAGGTGAGACACAGACCACAGACAAAAAATGAAAAGCAGGCTGAGAAACAAGTTACAGCAACATAGATACAAAACAGATGTTAGCTACATTTTGCTGGCTGCTTTTCATGCAAGAGAAAAAAAGAGAAAACAAAAGAGTCACATGGTTTATGAGGCAATTTCTGAAACAAAGGCATTAAAAAAGCAAACAACAAAGAATGCCTATGGCTTTTGATAGAAAAAAACACACTTAAACTGATCTGCGAGTGGAAGGAATACATTTAAACAAATGCAGCAGATGGAGAGCAGAATAACATCTTGAGTTAATTTATTTTTGAAGCACACAAAGAGTTTTATTATATAATTGAATTAAAGAGTCAGAGGATGAAATAACCTTTTTCTTGTTCTGCATATGGTTCTCACAAAAATAAGCCTTCCTCCAAGAGACCCCTGTCCATGACCATCAAGAGGCACTGCGCATGCGAGAATGGGTGTAGCTTTATGTTAATAATTTCAGGGAAATTATTTAAATATTATAATGAATCCCTGAAATTAATCTGTATAATCCAGCCTACCTTTTAGAAAAGTAATGCATATGTATGCTTTAAGTGAATAAACATGTACTGGTTTTGTCTGTTGGTGTGCATGATTGGAAGAGCCATCCCCTGCGCACCTTAGCAGTGCAATAAAGAATACCTGCTTTATAGCTACTCAGGGCTATACAGTCTTTTTCCTCATGTCACAGGTGTACCAGTGGTGTGATCCAGCAACAGTTGCAAGTGGAATGTTTCTTCTGCTTTATATGTGCTTTAGTAGCTATCCTCTTAAAACCATACATGAATAAATGCCTGCACTACAGTGGCCTGTAAGAGCTACAGTCTTCCATACCTAGACTGGCTTCACTATTAATTCATGACCTTGAAATGAATATGCATATGCAAACAAAACAAGACATTTTCATCTCTGGACACACACACAAAACCAATCTGTTTTATTAATCCAGTAGCTAACCTATATTGCTTCATGGAAAATGTCAAGACTATCAGTTAAAGAAAGTCATCCACCCTGCCAGAAGATTTTCCTTTACTTACCATGCAGGCAGGTGGGTTACCCAGCAGATCATGGTGCATACACACTCCTTACTCTCCCATATCATATATAGCTAAAAGACTGGACTTGATAATCTTAAAGGTCTTTTCCAGCCTTGGTAGTTCTGTGTTTCTGTGAAAACTTCTAGGCAATGTGTGAAAGTTAAGCTACTGAAGATTTTAAGAAATAAAAAAAATGCATCTCCATAAATCAGCTTCAACTTTGTCAAATGTGAGTGAACTTATCAGGGACATCAAAGTTGAAGGCAGCCTGGGCTGCAGTGATCGTGCACTAGTGCAGTTCACTGTCCTAAGGGGAATGAGGCAGATGAGAAGCTTAGTTAGGACTCTAAATTTTAGGAAAGCAAAATTCCAGCTCTTCAAGGAGTTAGTAGATAGGACCCCATGGGAAACGGCCCTCAGGGACAAGGAAGCAGAAGAGAGCTGGCAGATCTTTAAGGATGCTTTCCATAGGGCACAAGAAGTCTCAGACCCCAGGTATAGGAAATCGGGAAAGGAAGGCAAGAGACCAGCATGGCTGATTCGAGATCTGCTGGTCAAACTAAAGGATGAGATGTACCTACACAAGTGGTGGAAGAGGGGACAGGTTTCCTGGGAAGAGTATAGGGACACTGCCCGGTTATATATGGACGAGGTCAGGAAGACCAAGGCGCAGCTAGAATTGAACTTGGCAAGGGATGTAAAGAATAACAGAAAGGGCTCCTATAGGTACATAAACCAGAAAAGGAAGGTTAAAGAAAGCGTACCCTCCCTGATGAGCAACAGTGGTAAATTAGTAACAACAAATGAGGAGTAGGATGAGGTTCTCAATGACTTTTTTGCCTCAGTCTTCACTGGCAACCCCTCTCCTTACAGCTCGCAAGCTGATGGCCCACAAGATGGAGACCAGAGAGAAAAAGTCCCCCCACTGTAAGTGAGGACATGGTTCGAGACCACCTGAGGAACCTGAAGATATACAAGTCCATGGGACCTGATGAGATGCATCCCAGAGTGCTGAGGGAATTGGCAGATGTAGCTGCCAAACCACTTTCCATGATATTTGAAAAGTCATGGCAGTCAGGTGAAGTCCCCAGTACTGGAAAAAAGGACATGCCATGCCCATCTTTAAAAAGGATAGAAAGGATGACTCTGGGAACTACCAACCTGTCAGCCTCACCTCTGTGCCTGGGAAGATCATGGAACAGATCCTCCTAGAAGACATGCTAAGGCACATGGAGGACAAGAAGGTGATTCAGGACAGCCAGCATGGCTTTACCAGGGGCAAATCCTGCTTGACCAACCTAGTGGCTTTCTACAATGGTGTAACTACATCTGTTGACAAGGGAAAAGCAGTGGACATCATCTATCTGGATTTCTGGAAGGCCTTTGACACAGTCCCCCACAGCATCCTTCTCTCTAAATTGGAGAGATATGAGTTTGATGGGTGGACTGTTCAGTGGATAAGGAACTGGCTGGGTGGTCACATCCAGAGGGTAGTGGTCAATGGCTCAGTGTCCAGATGGAGAACAGTGACAAGTGGTGTCCCTCAGGGGTCTATACTGGGACCTGTGTTGTTTAGTATCTTCATCAATGATATTGATGGTGACATTGAGAGCACCCTCAGCAAGTTTGCTGAAGAAACCAAGCTGGGCAGTGCAGTCGATATGCCAGAGGGACAGGATGCCATCCAGAGGGATCTGAGCAAGCTGGAGAAGTGGGCCCAATTGAACCTCATGAGGTTCAACAAGGCCAAGTGCAGGGTTCTGCACCTGGGCTGGGGCAACCAGAGACATCAATACAGGCTGGGGGAAGACATGGTAGAGAGCAGCCCTGTGGAAAAGGACCTGGGGGTACTAGTGGATCCAAAGCTGGACATGAGCCACCAATGTGCAACTGCAGCCTAGAGGGCCAACCGCATCCTGGGCTGTATCAAAAGAAGTGTGGCCAGCAGATCAAGAGAGGTGATTCTGCCCCTCTACTCTGCCCTGGTGAGACCTCACCTGGAATACTGTGTCCAGCTCTGGAGACCCCAACACAAGAAGGACATGGACGTGCTGGAGCGTGTCCAGAGGAGGGCCACGAAGATGATTCAAGGGCTGGAGCCCCTCTTTTGTGAAGACAAGCTGAGGGAGTTGGGGTTGTGCAGCCTGAAGAAGAGAAGGCTCTGGGCGGACCTCATAGTGGCCTTCCAGTACCTGAAGGGGGCCTACAGAAAAGTTGGGGAGTGGCTTTTTAAAAGAGCATATAGTGATAGGACAAGGGGTAATGGTTTGGAACTGCAGGAGGAGAGATTTAGGTTAGAGATCAGAAGGAAATTCTTGAGTGTGAGGGTAGTGAGACACTGTAACAGGTTGCCCAGAGAAGTTGTGGAGACTCCATCCCTGGGGGCATTCAAGCCCAGGTTGGGTGGGGCTCTGAGCAACCTGGTCTAGTGGGAGGTGTCCCTGCTCATGCAGGGGAGTTGTAACTTGATGATCTTTAAGGTCCCTTCCAACTGTAACCATTCTATGATTCTGTGATTGTTAGTTTTCAAATGGATCTTTCAGGAAAAAGGATAATCTTAGTGTATTTTTGGATCAATATTCCCACCAATCCTATTCCTATCGCTCATTCATACCCTTAGTGTGAAATTTTGCAGTGATAACTCAGGGGTACTCTATATACAAGACAGTCTTTAGTGATCTGTTTTCACATCCTTAGAATTCCAAACATTGTTCTCCCAGAACATTTTTTCCCCTTTCTAAACTTCTATTTTATGAAACATCTTACTGTGAGGCATCCAAGAAAAGATTCTGCAAAATAGCATTATGCTTTTTCTCCTATTTTGTCAGCTTCAGACTCAGGTGAATTATGGAATGATGCACAGAGCTAAATGAAGAAAAGACAAAATGGACAGTCTTTAAACACCCAAATAAGACTTTTGGCAGGGGAAAGTGAGAATATTACTTCTACACTCTATAAATTACAGAAATGGTGGTAGAAAGAACCAGCTTGCATCTATCGGATACATTTCAAAAGAGAACACAATTTTTTCTCACATTTGTTTTTATTCTGAATTGGACTTTTCAAGAGGAAGACACATCCTTTAGAAATTCTGAATTAGCTATTTAACATAATGCTTTACTGAGGGCTAGATAGAACAACCCAGGTTCTGAGACTAAGTGTTTGACAAGGTTTTTTACAGCATGGTCTACAAAATAAGTCTTTCAAAATAACTAGACAGTTGGCATTTGGACAACTAACTTTTTATATGGCGTCTGTGTAACAGCTACATTTACTCTGTGACAGGTAGGGGATCAGGTAAGCTGACATAATATTTTAGTTAACACAAGTTAGTTTACTCAAGTTGTTTTTATCTTTGATGAAATTTACTATGGGAAAAATTTAGAGCTGAGATGTGCAAAATGTCTGGAAGGACAGTTAATTTCTATTGAGCTTAAATCAGAGCTTTCAAAATCCATTTACAGATTTTCTTCTTCTCTACAGTGTGGATAACACCAAAAATCTATTCCAAAAGGCTCTTGTAAAACTGTTAGTATCATTACCTGTACTAACTGTCCCGTTTTTTCTTTAGATTTTTAATCTGCACTCACTCAGAACTAATCCATTTTGCTGAAAGGGGGCTCTGCCGTTCCCCACTCCACTATCCAGTTGCTTTTTTTTTCCTCTTCTGGTGAGGACCACTTCTGTTCCTATCAGCTGATCTGCAATGACCTCTCTGGATCACTTCCCTCTACGCAGTTCCATGACAGAGTACACAGTAAAATTTACAATGCAAAGGCTGAGTCAAGGGATTTGTGTAGAGATCAGGTCCTAGCAACACTTTAAACACTTGTGGGTACTAGGATTGTACTTCATTGTTTCTTGAGAACAATGGGTGTAGCATAACTGTATATTCTTTTCAATGAAAGAAATTGTAATGATCTGTAAACTTATATACAAAACTAATAATAGTTGTCAGCTATTTTTCATGTGAAACTTTTTTCCCTGTGCAAATCATAGTTTTAATCTATTTAGAGATGATACGCAGCCCACAAAAGTGGACTCAGCAAGGTGATCTCATAAATATTCCTCCTTACAAAAGGAAAAAAATAATTTTACTTCTGTCAATTCTTGAATGAATTTCAATATTCAGCTAATGATTATAATAAGTAAATGAACTGCTCCAAGCCAGATCACCCAAGAGAATAAAAATCTTCAAACAGCGTTGGCATTGTAGTACTGAAACAAAACTGAATATGGAAAAGGAACATATCTACTGTCTTTACTAGCTACTGTTTGATAAAGTCTCTATAAAAATAAGTGGCCAAGAAGCCACTGAAGTATTAATTGTTTTGCAAGCTGCTCCAGAAGCAGAAGCCATGACTTGGCATCTTGAAGGATAGAACCTTACTGAAGACAGGCTAGTTCTTTCAACCCCCCTCTCCTTTTTTTTTTTGTTTTTTTTGTTTTTTTTTTTTTTTTTTTTGTTTGTTTTTTGGAACCGAGGTTTTGTGATTATCAGGTGTGCAGTTGTGCAGTAGAATTTTTCATAACGTATTCAGCATATCTTCTGATGACAGGTAACTTGTCACTACATGCTTTACTTTCCTTCCCTGGCTACAGATTGGCAGCTTCTGCACACTTTTCATTGTGCAGGTGCTTTCTTTTGGCAGACTTGCTCAGATAATGGAGCAATCCAATCAAAACATCACTGGGAACCCTTGACAGAACATTTGCTGCTTTAGAAACATTTGCACTCACCATATGGCAAGGGCAGCTTAGGCTATGAAACTGTGATAATTTTGGGTTGTACTCAGTGAGGGCATCTGAGATTTATGATGACTAAAATTCATTAAGTGTTGACAAAGCCATCCAAATGTTTAAAGCAATTTTGTAGGATAGTTCCAGAGCTGAGTAAAGGAGAGGAATTTGGTGTTCATTGCCACTTATACAAAGACATATTTATTTCAACGACCATTCTGTACCTTACAAACACCAACCCATATTAAAGCGAGACAGCAGCTTCCTATAGCAAAGGAGCAAAATGTAACAGCTTGCAATACTAGTCATATTGTTTGCATTTTTATTCAGCATTTTCAGTAACGTACTTAACAGAACATGAAGAATGATAATATGACAGGCATGATCATCATATTGTTCCTTTCACATTGTATAGGCATTAGAGTTCTTAAATATAGCATACTCTTAAATTTACTTCAAAAATAGAAGAGGTTGATTTGTGTTTACTGTAATTTTTAGAATCAGAATATTTTCTATGTGCCCTGATACAGAATGTACAGGTAATACGTACATAATTTCATGCCATTATTATAAAATCTAACCATAAATAGTTGCCAAATATGCACTAGTATAAAATATCTAGAACCAATTAAAAACTCTCACATATTATTGCTTGTTCATTTATCTATATACCAGATTTCATGCCAATAGCATTTTTACATTATCGCTTTTCAATGGCAATAGCAACTTCTATTTCCTTTTGCTTTTCAACCAAAGGAGATTCTGAAAAACACCTGTAGCCCTCTCCTATGGATAGCAGGTTACTCAGTAGCCAGGTGTTCAATATTTATTTTTTTTTCTTTACTTCAGTGGAGGAGATTCCATTAACAGAAAGAAAGTTATCCCCTATAATGGTGAAAACCACAACATAAGGGCAAATACCTATTATTTCCAGTTCATTTTTGGGGAAAAAAGGAAAAAGGAAAAGAATGAACCATGTGTTCACTGTCATGGAAGTGGTACAGCTGTAAGTTATACACATCCCACACACAAGAGAGTGTTCTGTTCCTTTCATGCTTTCTTCTCATGACTGTTCATTTTTGTATTACCAAGTTAATAATTATACAATAATAATCATTGCCTTTTACTTGTGCTTTAAGATTGATATTATTTTATACAGTGTTATGTAAATTAAATATTTCCTGTTGGTGACTGCTTCACCTTCCTCAGCATTGGTTCCAATGACTAGTTTGATGTCAGAAGACTAATTACTTTAAACAAGTAAACCAGAGTTCATTTGAAAACAATTTAGTGAGATCTCTTCTATTTTAATAAGCGAAAGAGCAAACACATGTAACATATGCTCCTATTTCCCAAGAGATCCAAAGACAAAAGCTCACCTACTTGAGCCTACTCCAAAAGACAATAGACTCCTGAGACCATCTTTTCTTCTTCTCCTGATGTGAGTAATATCTGAAGGACTCAGTTTCTGCCTAGCCCATCCCATAACATGAAAAGCTTATAGCATTAGAAATAAGTGCCCTGCTTGAAAAGCTTCTATAAACCAGAAGGAAAAGTGGATGGAATATAGGAGGTCTTGGAACACAAAGTGGCTGTAATGCCTGTTTTTTTTGATCTCTGAGCCAACAGCAGAGCAACCCTATTAGGGTCCAAAACAAAGAAAAACAAAACAAAACAAAATTGGGTGTCTATGTCTTTCCTTAGCAGGCTGAATGAAAAGCATATCTACATCCTGGAAGAAAAGCTCACTTTACTGGCATTTAAAACTTAACGATTATATTTTCCCCATTGCAAAAGAAAGTAAAAATTACAGGCAACTAAAAATCCTCCTTCCTACCACTTAGGCTGGGCTCTCTGTTCATAGGGATGCATCACCATTTTACTGTCCTCAAGTGCTACAGTGGTGGTAGATTATTCCAAAGTATCAGAGTGCCAAGTAACATCACTGAAAGGCTGCGGGCAATTGTATTGCAAAGAGCATGATCCTGGGGGCTGGTAGCCCTGAAGTGCTATGCTGATATGCTATTTAGTGCTTGGTATTTAGATTACAAAAGCCTAAAACTAGGGAACAGAGATGAGAAATACCATACCAATATAGACTACAGATTGTATGTTCATGAACTGCAGCATAGCTCCACAAAATTGAGACAGAGGGTTATGATAATTTAGTAATCAACCCAGGTCATCTAGTTTCTGTGAACTTTTAACTCAGATGACGTGTAGGATAAGGCAGTGAAAGGTGGGTTTTTTCTATTCAAACTCACCCTTAGGCCAGAATCTTTATATAGCCCTATTGTCTTCCTTCCTCATATAAGAAAGTCTTCTAATGTTATCAGCATTTTATGAACTGCAGAGAGTTTTTCTTGCTTAACAATTGAGCCCGGGAAAAAAAACCAACAAATTAAAACCAGACCATAACACTAAAAAAAACACATTCTATTTATGTATCTACTGGGGAAGATTTCACGGATTTTATCTAAACAAACTATTACAAAACAGTACTTGCAAGTTCTAAAGCTCTCTTTTTAAAATTTTATTGTCTAGATATTCTGCAATGCAAACAGGTCCAGAAGAGCTTTTCATCTTTGCATGGGAAAAAAATTTACAGCAATATGTACAAGTGGAGTTTGAGAGATCAGTTTATTATACAAAATAGTTTGCTGCTTACTTTCAAATACACATTTACTCAAATGGTTGGAGATGAATATTTCTTAAAAGATGGCTAGGTTACCTGAACACATCTAAATCCTCCAGCGCTTGCAGGTCAAGCTATCTAGTCCAGATTTATTTAGGTGTAATATTATAAGAATACAGAATAAATCTTCAAAAAAAACTAAAGCAAATCCCCCAGATTTTTAAATAGGAAAGTTACTATACTTTAAGAGTAGTCACTAAGAAGAGAGGAGATACACTGTTTAGTAAATAATTTTCCATTTCCACATTTTATATAGAAGTTATCTTATTGTGTATTGTAAATTTTGTTATCCTATTTTATTGTGTAATGTGAAGAAAACTTATGCATAAAATAAGGTTTTAAAGGACTCTGGTTTTGAAAAATAAAATTTTCAAATGGAGAAAATCGTCAACACACCCCTTTCCACATGAAATTTTTCACATAGTTTCAATATTTCACAAGATAATTTTTCAACTGTTTTTTCCCGTATTATTTTCCCAGAGTAACTGGACTAACTCACAGCAGCCTTCATGTGTAATTTTGATTATAACTATTACCATTCAGAATATCAGATCCATGCCATATTTAGACAGGTAATGAAAGTAGTAAAACCTCAAATTATTCACTTCCTCCTGACTTTTCATTCTGTCATATGAGTGTTTTAAGTGTAATGTCTAAAAGATAATTTAATGCTTTAAATACTTAGCAAACTTATAATTCTATATTCAGTCATCTTCCAGTGATCTTAAACATAAACAAATACATTTTAAAATTCTAAAGTGAGTTCTAGTACCCTTGGTATAAGAAGGTAGAAGTACTATAGTTCAATGTATATGTTCTTTTGGACTACTCTAGCTGTAAGATGAAGTGTATGAATTAAGTGCTTTGCTTAAGAGGACCATTAATTCCTTACAGTGCTCTGAGTGATGTACACTAATAGACTGCACTTTGAAGGAAGTGTGGTCATGCATAACGCAGCAATGATTAATGTCTACAGAGGAGATGAAGGTTCTCTGTTTTCCCCAGGGTAGAGATCATTTCATTACAGTCACAGCTCAAGTTATACGATCAGCATACAGAATGTTAGTTCAGAGTTTAACATATATTGGAAAGAGGATATGCACACAGTCAGCTTTAAGCACTTGAAAGAAGGGAGAGAAAAATTGAAGCTCCTTCATAGCATTACACAGGTCATCTGTCTCCGTGAGATTCTTTCTCCAAATCATTCATCCATTTGAAGGGTCTTCTTGCCAGGTATTCATTTTAGAAAGAGCTTTAGGTTCCTGAAGTTAGATTGTTAAATGTCGATGAGTGAACACTCCCACAGTTTCTAACATCTAAATAAACTTTTCAGGTTTAAGGATATTAATCATCATTAACTTTGTTCACCTCCATTAACTGTATTAAAGTGGAAGAAAGAATTTCCATGGCTTACCTTCCTTTCTCTCCTTCATTTTCCTTTTATTAAAGAGGACATTATTTTGTTCAGTCCTGCAATCTGCAGAATTTTATCTAAACAGGTAATTTTGTACATTAGAAGAATTCACAACCACTTCCACAACTTATTTTGAAATGTAAACGATTTTACAAAGCCCCAGTCATTATGGCACTCTGGAGTCCAAGCACTATTGAAATTAAATCTAAATTATGTGTTAAATTTATTTGTGATCTCCATTCCTGAGTGTCTGCAACTTAATATTATGGTGCTCTAGGTTCAACCTCCATAATTTTGTCTAAACACAAGGAAGCAATCCAGCACATAGATCAAGTCTTGTTTATGCTGTGCCTGAATGTAATGCATTTGTTCCTTTAGGGAACATGTAAAGAAACTGAGTTACAAAATGGGCGGACATCTGTATCTGTTTAGATCAAGTGGAAGTCTATCAGATCTATCTAAACACACAGGCCAGGCTTACTCTGGTGCATCCTAACCCTGTTGGACATAGCTGTACACATAGATTTAAATAGTCACAGCAGAAACAATAAACGTTCACAGATTTATTTTAAAAACAAGCCTTTATACCATTATTGAAAACACTTATCACTGCAAAATTGCACTACAAGAAGGAAGAACCTGAAAGTATAATTTAGATCTCCTACAACCATTTTGACATGCTTATTATTGATAGCTACAGCAATCAAAAGATACCCAAAAGCTCCACTTCAACCAAAATCACAGTTAGAGAAGGAAAAGATATGTAGATAGAATAATAGCTATATTTTATAACTTTTGTTATTTTTTACATTCAAGCATTAGACTAGAATCTTAGGGAGGGTTGGGAGGGACATTTTAAAGCAATTTGTCTCTGGTTATGAACATTCTACAAAGGTAGAAATAGCTGAAGGTTGCTGTGTGGGTGTGTCATTTGTCCCCTAGTGCTGTTGGTCTCTACTGACATCCTGGCTAAATGGTAAGTGCTGCTACTACAAGAATCAAAGTATGATATTATGTGTATGCTTGGTTTCACACTGATAGTGTTTGAAGAAAACATCAGAAACTCTTGAAAGTAGAAAAGTAGCAGGAGTAAAATAGATCTACTTATGGAACAGACAGCATGCTTTTCAAGTATTTTGATAGGATTATGCAATTTCTTTGCTTTTATTCAGGTTTTCCTCCCAAAGGATTCAGAAATATTTTTAGGACTTCTATTAACTATTCCTTATTATTGAGACAGGAAGAAACTTAAGACTGACATAGGAAATCTGAGCTGAATTACTAAGCCTGGGAAGATCATGGAACAGATCCTCCTAGAAGACATGCTAAGGCACATGGAGGACAGGAAGGTGATTCCTGACAGCCAGCATGGCTTTACCAGGGGCAAATCCTGCTTGAACCACCTAGTGGCTTTCTACAATGGTGTAACTACATCTGTTGACAAGGGAAAAGCAGTGGATGTCATCTATCTGGATTTCTGGAAGGCCTTTGACATGGTCCCTCACAGCATCCTTCTGTCTAAATCGGAGAGATATGAGTTTGATGGGTGGACTTTTCAGTGGATAAGGAACTGGCTGGATGGTCACATCCAGAAGGTAGTGATCAATGGCTCAGTGTCCAGATGGAGAACAGTGACAAGTGGTGTCCCTCAGGGGTCTGCACTGGGACCTGTGTAGTTTAGTATCTCCATCAATGATATTGACGGTGACATTGAGAGCACCCTCAGCAAGTTTGCTGATGACACCAAGCTGGGCAGTGCAGTCGATATGCCAGAGGGACAGGATGCCATCCAGAGGGATCTGAGCAAGCTGGAGAAGTGGGCCCAAGTGAACCTCATGAGGTTCAACAAGGCCAAGTGCAGGGTTCTGCAACTGGGCTGGGGCAACCAGAGACATCAATATAGGCTGGGGGATGACATGGTAGAGAGCAGCCCTGTGGAAAAGGACCTGGGGGTACTAGTGGATTCAAAGCTGGACATGAGCCACCAATGTGCAACTGCAGCCTAGAGGGCCAACCGCATCCTGGGCTGTATCAAAAGAAGTGTGGCCAGCAGATCAAGAGAGATGATTCTGCCCCTCTACTCTGCCCTGGTGAGACCTCACCTGGAATTCTGTGTCCAGCTCTGGAGCCCCCAACACAAGAAGGACATGGACGTGCTGGAGCGTGTCCAGAGGAGGGCCACGAAGATGATTCAAGGGCTGGAGCACCTCTTTTATGAAGACAGGCTGAGGGAGTTGGGGTTGTGCAGCCTGAAGAAGAGAAGGCTCTGGGCAGACCTCATAGTGGCCTTCCAGTACCTGAAGGGGGCCTACAGAAAATCTGGGGAAAGGCTTTTTAAAAGAGCACATAGTGCTAGGATAAGGGGTAATGGTTTGAAACTGCAGGAGGAGAGATTTAGGTTAGCGAAGTTCTTGAATGTGAGGGTAGTGAGACACTGTAACAGGTTGCCCAGAGAAGTTGTGGAGGCTCCATCCCTGGGGGCATTCAAGCCCAGGTTGGGTGGGGCTCTGATCAACCTGGTCTAGTGGGAGGTGTCCCTGCTCATGCAGGGGAGTTGGAACTTGATGATCTTTAAGGTCCCTTCCAACTGTAACCATTCTATGATTAAGTCCTGGTTTCTTAAATGTAAACAGATGCATATCTGCATACTCAATTTATGAGTGCAAGAACAAAAGTGTTTATTCCAGATGTTGTATTAATATGTATATATAGACCTCAAGATAAAATGCTTGTTTAGTGTGTTTTTCTATACTATAGTGATTTTTCCAATTGTGTAAAATAATCATCCAGAAGAAAGTGTCAAAACAGTAATTTTTTTGGGGAAAGAAATGTCAATATTTGAGATGTAGATGATGAATCCATGATGTTTATTTTTAATTAAAACTGAAAATTTGGCCTCCAACTGTACACTTATAGAACAGAATTTATTATAGTGCCAGAGTCGTGTTGTCTCAGCTGCTTTTATATTGATTAGCTGTGCTGTCATGGGATGTGAAGTCTCTCTTGTATTGCAATTGTACTTTGCATGCATTTCTTTCACCTGTTAAAAGTGAATTGAAACAAAAAGCCTTTAATAACAAACTTACTATACATTTGTAGAGATGTGTATGTGGCTGACAAGACAAAGAAAAAGAGTTATGAAATACTGACAAGCTCTACTCCCCTGATCACGTTGATTGCCAAGTCATGTATCACTTTAGTAACTACCAGTATAACAATAAATGAATAGGAGAACTACAAGGAAAGAGTAGAATGCAAGTCAAAATCTGGATTCTGTTCTCAGTTCTTTGTCAGCACTCTTGATCAAACCATCCATGTGTGAGTTATACAATATTCCTTTCCCCTTCTGCAACTGTCTATTTGAATAGCAAGATATTTGTAGCAGGATATACATATTCCACATTTAGCACCTATACTAGTCTATGTCAATTCTGAAAACCACCAAGTAAAGATATACTAATAAATTTTTCATGGAGTAGTAAGCATTCAAGAGATGTCTGCAATCAGCTTGAGAATAAATTTGTATTTAGCTTCATTGCATATTGTAACTTTTCAAGGAAAAGCACTGAATTATTTGCCTGAATCTTCAAATTAAGTAGGAGTAGATGTTTGGAATTTTTTGTTATCAAAGAAGTAAGGTGACCCACAAAATCACTGTCTACAGTTTGTTGTGATTTGAAGTCACAGTGTAGTTTTTTCCTGTTAATTGTAAATAGAATTTTCAATAAACAAGCAGCTGAGGAGTGGGAACACTGAAAGATGGTTAGTTTCTGCCTTCATGAAAGACTAGAAACATGTTATTTTGGTTTTCTTCACCATCCAGGAATAAATCCTTTATCATGGTTTCTCTTTATAGCAGTTTACCGTTCTTTTTAAAAAAATCTTTATCCTTCTCCTAGGAGTCTTTTTAATGTTTTATTAATAACAATATGGTCTACAACTATAAAACTAGCATGATTAATATTAATAGTTGGAAATATTAATCCATTTTCAAAGCTAAGCACATGTGATTCATTAACATGAGAGGGTCACCGTGAGGGTCTGCTAGACTAAAGTTTACAGTTAAAAGTGTTTTGTTTTTTTTATTACCTTTGTAGAGATCAAAGGTGTCACTTGGTGCATTGATGAGTTCATACTAATTGCCAGTGCCATAATCAGTGTTCTTTTAGACCTACTGCTTTCCCCCTCTTTACTTCAGCTTGACAACTTGATAGATAGATCATCCACATATAAACTCCCAGATTTATATTGATATTTAGTTGGGCATATGGATAAGATACTTTCCTTCATTGTGTCCCCCAACCCCCATTCCCACTACCCAAGAGTCTACACTGGTTTTATGCCTATAAATTAGATACACAGAGACTTCTTAAGCTATCTTGTTTTCAGCTAATTTCAGATTACAGTATGAATAATCTATATCTAACAAACATTTTTTACTAAGTAACTACGCAAGAAAACAAAAACTCTAAGCATGATCCCACCCAGACAGGAAACAATCTGAGTATCTGGATCAGATTATAACTGCCTTGGTTACAGTAGATGATGGCTTTGTTTTTTATGTGGAAGACAATTTGTTAAGATTAATTGAAATTAGAAAGAGTGAACCATGAAATACCACTAAAAGCTTGTTTAAAAAGTCGGTTGTGAAATTTCTGGATTGGACTGCAGTTTAAACCTATATATGTAGATGTGAAAAACTTCCCTTGGTAGAATTACTGCTAAGTTACTTTCCTTTGTACTAAACCTAAGGATTCTTAGGACAATACCTGGGGTTTGGGGCATTTCAACTCTTCGGACTCATGTTTCTTACTTAGTCTTTCCCTAAACCTTTGATTTATGTGATTAGGTATTTCTTTTTTCATTGCAAAGAAGCATTAAGTCTTCAATATAATGAACAAGAAAGGTAAAAAGTGTAAAATCTCAACAGCTCGTGACATAATGAAGTAGGAAATACTATAAATATTAAGAGTAAATCAAACATGACCACAGCTTACTTTTATGCTCCATTGCCAAACCTATACTTCGCTTCCTTTTGAGATAATGTTCCAGTAGTTCAGTATGGATACACATACATTAGGGAGACTTTCAGCTAAATTTTTGCATTTATGACATTGAGAATGGCACACACAATTACCATAATATATTCTCATACTGACATGTTATAGCTATTACCACCCATGCTTGAGTTATTTACTTCTTATCCTAGAATTGAGAAAAAGAGAAAAAAAGCTATATTTAGTGCATGCAATTACTATTTTCCCCTAATTTTTAAATAGAGCTTATGTTACACATTTTACAGTGGAATTTGATGCTGTTACCCTGTCACTCTCAAATGTCCAAGTATACATCCATATTAGTCAAAATGCAAAGCTACCCAAGTTCTGTGATCTCATTAATTACCTACCTGCCTTGTCCATGCTTCTCAGTGTGAAAGGGTGTCACGGTTTGGCTTCGGGTTGGCAGTCAAACCAATACCAATAATGCTCTCAGTCCAACCCCCCTCTTGTCTCTCTCGTTGCTGTCTCGTAGCAGGGCATCTCCTCTTGATGGCTGCAACATGAGCCCAGTTGTCCTTAGGGAGATACTGGGGTATAGGGAAAGGCTGGGATTTACCTTCCCATCTGTCCAGATTCCTTCTGTCAGTCACCTTTTCAATGGCTGAGGTGTGGAAATGACGATAATCAGAAGACATATCTCCATACTGTCGTGCTTTGAAAACCAATTCACGCACCGTTGGTCTATTGAGTTCATCAAAACATCCCATGAAGGAGAATATATGGGCATGTGTTGCTGGTACAGCCTGTGCAAACCTCCAGAACATGGGCGTGTTGCACATGACATCATCAGGATTTAGAAACCTTTGGTCATCATAGATCACTTCTCGCACTGCTAATTCTCTCAAATATGTGATGGCTCTTTCAAGAGTGGGTGCTCTGCTTCGTCATGGGTCAATGTCACCCTTATGGGCGTACCTGCTCCATATGGCTGAAAGAAGTCGGCTCCACAGGGTGATATTTCCTGTCTTACCACCAATTGCTCCATCAATACCAGCATCTTTGGCCAGAGATCCCAACTGTCTCGCTTCTCTTTTGTCCAGGGTGTAGGTGTCAGCTCCACCATCAAAACATCGGAGCAGCCAGGAAAGAAGCCCCTCATTTTCATTGTGGGTAAAGTTCTTTCTCATGAGACGCAATTCCTTTAGGGTGAAAGTCTATAGCAGATCATCATCCTTATCTGCTTGAGAGGGACCTGCCTGTTTATTTACTTGAGAAAGGCCTGTTCCATCATCTGCTTTAGAAGGGTGTGCTCCATCACCTGTTTTAGAATAGCCTGCTTCCTCAATTATGTCTTCTGATGCTGCTTGAAGAAACTCTGGATATTTCAGACGGGAGCGGGTATAAGGATCAGTTGCCTTTCTTTTGCCCCTGGTCACAGGATTAACTCTTACTTGTTTGAATCGAAAGGGAGTGAACTTAGTCTTTGCAGAAGCAGCTACTTTTGTAGCAGCACCAGTGGTGGCAGCAGCAGCAGTGGTGGTAGCACCATCATGGGTGGTAGCAGCAGCAGTGGCACCAGTAACAGCAGTGGCAGCAGCACTGACTGGGGGGGATTGGCAGTGAGTGGAACAACACCTCACTCTACACATCCACAGGACACTATAAGCATTCAACAGAAGCATCCCCAGTGAAACTGTGCTATTTAGATCAAGAGCTGGGATATTCAGCCTGAGTGGGAGTGGAAAGGAAAAATCGAGTCTGCCATTACCAACATAGACCTTCTTATCCACATGCACATTCACACTGCACACGTACAGTTTCCCTATACAGATCAATATCATGACCCCTGTTATCACTAAATAGGTTATTACACGGTTGATTATGGCTATAGTCTTATCAATAAACCACAGAACAAGAACAAGAACAGATACACTAAGCAGTAGTATCCTGGCCACATAGGACATGTAAGACTGCGTGTCGGGTGCAAAAATTATCTTTTCAGTTTTCAACCCATCCATACCTTCAGTAGACATGTTGTCCATTCAGCTCTTGCCTGGCTCACCAATTAATTATTGTCACAGTTTGGCTCCGGGTTGGCAGCCAAACCAATAACAATAATGCTCTCAGTCCCATCGCCCTCCCCCAAGGTAGGGAAAGAGGGAGAAAAAAATGAGAAAGAGAGGCTTTCTGGGTTGAAAAGTGAAACAGGTTTATTTTAATTATTAGTGATAAGGGAATATATCTATATTTGTAAAGGGATATGCAACACCTGATCCCCTCCCTCCTCCCCCAGCGACTCTCACAGCAACTCTTCTCCCTGGTGACTCCCAGCTGAAGGGGGGAGTGTCTGGACGCACGGACGGGGTCCTTGGGTGTCGGCTGGGAAGAAAAATGGAAAAAAAGGAGAGAGCCAAAGAGAGGGCGATAGTAGCAACAGTAAGCAGAAAAGTGAGAGAAAAAGGAAAAAGAGAGGCTTGACTTCCGTGATGTCTTAACCTATACTGGAAGCCAAATGGAGAAAATATGATGAGAAGGGAATATTCTGATTTGCTGATCCTGCCTTCGGTCTAATCTGCTCCCCCGTAGAGGGGGAGGCTGCAGACAGTCAGAAGTGACCTTGGTTATCATCAGTCCACTGGCACTGCTAAAAAAAGTTCACTGAAAGAAAAAAAAATCAGCAAAGAGAAAGTTTGCTACACCATGGCTCAAACCAGGACAAAGGGCTTCCAAGTAACAACTAGTTTTTATTAATAAATATTCATAACACTAGTGCCATGCAGAAATATGAACCAAAAGAAACCTGAACTAAAGATTTTTTTCTTCAACAAGCAGTACATTATTGCAGTAAAATTTTCAGTAAAAGAATATGTAAATGACCGTTGGAAGACCAGATTAGTCTTAGTCTACCAAATAATAACGCAATGTTTTGCAGAGAAAAAAATGCTGCCCTTAGAGATCTAAACGCCTTATAGGATTTTTTATTTAAATTAGAACTTTGTTTTGAATTATGTTGGAATTTTTCTTGTGGTTTGAGCGATGCTTCCAGAACCTCAATCACATAATTCCTAATAGAAAGACAGTTTATTTAGGTACAGAAGCCTGAGGATCTCACCCTCTTTTATAATTCATGTATACCAGAAAATGGAAAAACAGCGTAACTAGGTTCATTTCCCTAACTGAAGAACTATTCATGTCACTATATACTTAAATGAATGGCTTTTTAAGCTGCAGACATATTACAGCTCATAAAAATTACCTGATCAGGAATGTTTATAATTGTCACATTTATTGTTGCATAATGTCCTATCATCTTTTTCCCTACAAATTTGACAGCAGGACCAGGAACTCATTCAAAGATTTTGAAAAGTTGGCAGCTACACTGTGATACTCGAATTAGTCACGTGAGAACAAATTGTGAGATACAGTTTAAAGTGCTGAAGCATTCCCTGTAGCAGCTTTCATTTAAGGCATTAAATGGCATCATTTTCATACTTCATTAACTCTGTAATTCAACAGGGAGTAACTTCTTTCACTGCACCAGGTTTCCATAATAATTTGTTGTGTCTTGATGAGTTCTTGTTTACCTCAGAAACTAAACTTAAGTAATCATCTTCATTTTTGAAGGAGCAGTATATATAGTAGAAAAAGCAAAAATATTTGCCTCTCATGCCTTAAAAGCTGTAAATTCCAATATTTAAACTTTGTTCAGTCACACTTCTTTAATTAGTCAATTAAGAAAGCCATTTATTCAGCCAAGTAATTTTTGAACACTAAAAAATTGAAATAATTAATACTAGAGTAGTTAAAAAAGATAAGGCTGACACTGGGGAAAATTTTCATTAAAAAGAGATTAAATCATGTCCTACCTTCATAATTTACTTATGCTGTTACAATTAGCTAAGTGTTTGATTATTTACATCTGAATTTCTAATACCTGCATCCAAGTAAACACTAGATATTGAAGACAGAGAACTGCCTGTCTTAGTGCAGTCAAAATCTTTGAGTTTAAGACTTTTAAATTTTCTTCAGAAATCAAATAATTCAAACACTATATCAATGAAATCTGCCTATATAACCCTTTGTAGCAGGATGCACCATCTCTCAATATGCCTGCCTCAGTTTTACTCTATTATTCAGTTGCTTTTTTCTCAGTTTTGCAGGCTCAGGCCTGAAGTGGAAAGGTTCCCATGAGAAAGGAAAAGGCCTAGCAAACTCTGAGCTGGTAACAACCTTGAAAGGTACAAACAGAGGCCAAGTTGATGTTCATAACACCAGCTGCTCTCTGGTGTTGAAGAACACGGAGCTCAGCCCAGCCACAACTAGGCCTGAAACAGAGATAAAGTAAGAACGAACAGATAAACAAGAGAGTTTGCTTGGTGGGAACAGGGCCTTCATGAATTTTTCCACTGTTTTTCTTTTATTCTCCAATGAGAGGTTATGGAGGTATGGCTAGTGGTTAAATGACAGCAGTCACTCCACTTTATTCTATAAAAGCCTGGTCCCATTTTTGATCTGTGAGACTTCGTACACTTTCCAAGAGGGTGTGCTGGACCTTCTCCTCTCCAGCAGGGATGCCTGCCAGAGAGACTAATTCTCGAGAATTACACCCAAGGATACTAGCTGTAGTCTGGCAAGGGTGAGAAATATTACTCTTTCATTGCCTTTACTAGTGTACTTAGTGTTAGGTAGCTTTCAACATTAAGTTTGAGAACGTAAGGACTGTTAAGAGTGATAAGTAATATTCAAGGCCTAATGTAGAGTTTAATAATAAGTAAGTTGCCAGCATTTTAATGGTTAACCTTTGTTGTTTGATTGAATTAAGTAGTATAATTCACTGCTAATATACCCTTTGTATTCAAACTTCAATTCTGTTTGGATTTCCTAATTTTTCTACATTTTTGCTGTGCATGAGCCTCTTAGCTTATGTAGTTAAGACCCCAACATTATACGCAATAAATCTGGATTAGTGCATATACATCTCGTCTGCCGTGCGTTCCATCCGGGACACCCTTTTGAAACTTCTATCATAACTTCCAAACACAATTGACTACACTGAGGACTACAATACTATTGAAACGACTTATTATAAGAACACAGTTGTTGTTTCCTTGGCTTTTAAGAATGAGATATACATAGTGCTAACCCATATTCATTCCACCAGCCTTTTTCAGGGTAATTATACCAGAGGAATATAATTAAAAAAAATATGCAGGAACTGTAGTAGGTATATGCTTATGTTCTTCTCTAAGAGCCTCCTGGAATATGAGTTTACATGGCTGAGAACTGCATAGCTAGCATTAAATAATCCACAACTCTTGGGACTTCCAGGAAAGAAAAGTGGCTAGGTGACAGAGTAATACTAACATATTGTTACATGCCATAGAGTAACATTCTGCAAGCCCTGTTCAAAACTGAAATCCCAGTATGTTAGGTGCTGTATGTTCCTTCCTCACCACATCTGTAAGAGAACTTAAATCATTAGATAAGCTGGACCAAAACTAGAAGGTATTTCTCGAGTGCAGAACATCCATGGGTTTCCCAGCAAATGGGTTATCTCTCATGTTCCCTTCAAAGAAGCTGCAATCGTTGGGGATAATTATGCTACTCGCTATTAAGTAAAGACATAGCCAGTGAAACCAAAATGTATGTTGCTGACTAGTCTCCTACATTCCTGCCATGAAAAGAGGAAGAGAGTTGAAAGAGTCCCCCAGAATAATTCAAAATAGTCTGCCACGACTACAAAGGAAACACAGGGAGAGATTAACTATTTTCACCAACTTAATTCAGTGTCAGATTTAAATGTTCTACGTTTACCACTTTATTACTATTGTTCGACTTACTACTTCAACTGTAAACATGAGAAGTTAAGAATCTGAACTTCCTCTCCCTCCAGTACTTCTTTCTGCTAAGTTCTAGAGGAGAGAACAAAAAGTCTTCCAGGAAGAGTAACACATGTAAATAATATTTTTTACCATTGTTTCACAATCCTAGAAATTGAGGTGTCACCAATTTTTTTTTTTTTCATATTCAAGTTAGAAAGGCTAGAAAACAATATTTGTTTCCTCCATTGTCACTGCCTAAGTCTAAAATTAAGGCTATTTTCAGTAACCCTACCAGCAAACTGGTGTCATGTAGTGCACTCAATATCAAAATGCGCTTTACAATTTTCTATCAACAACACTATCTCTTCACCCTTACCTAACACTGCATTACATAAACCTAAAATTCTTTCAACTTTCCAGGGCCTGGCAAGGGTCAGCTCTATAAGACAACAAGTGCTGTAACGAATATATACCTGGAAATAAAATTCTTAAACCCCCCTCAATTTCAGTGTGAAATACTAATATAATATCTTTTAAATTCCCATGTAAAGCAGCAAATACAACTCATAGTAGAAACTGAAACTGAGAAACAAATTCAGTTCCCACTTCTGATAGTTGTAATCCATAGATGTGTGGTATTTATTTTATTTGTATTTCAGATCCTTGCCAAATTCTTTGGTAATGGGGAAAAAAGAGTTTAATGCATTATGATCTATTTGAAGCTTAAATAAGAGAATGAATTGTATGCTGATGTATTTAAAAGCACATATCTGGGTAGATCCAGCTTCCATTCATTAGGTTTGGAGAGGGGTTGTCTTTAAAATGAATACTAAGAAATGATATTTTAATTTGCCTGATAAACCAGCAACAAGTGATTTTTTTTTAAAAATCTAGCATAGCCGAACATGTGGCACAGAGTGACTGCAAGTGTTTTTAAATTCACATAAAGTGGCTAATTTTAAAAAGCAGTTAACAACAGAAATGAAATCTTGAAGTGGGACTAACCTAGTGATTATTAAACATCTGAGGTTAATCAGCAGGCATCAGCACCTACGAATTCTTAAATCACCTTCCAAGAAACGATCAGCACCTTAGCCTGCATTAAGTTTCCAGTTAATTAAGTAATGGAGATTCATCTTTCAGCCTTGTTACAAAAGTCACATCTTGCTGCAATTTCATAGTAGTAGTGTTCTCTAATGTCAGGAAGCAAATAAATCTCGACAGGAACATTTAATCCTGTATTGTACTGACCGCACTGTGCAAGCTGCACAGCATCTGCTTTCAGAAGCATTTTCATTGATTTCAGCATATTCACAATGTCCTATGATCAGAGGAAGCTCATCGAAAAGTACCTGTGACATACTCCCATGGCTTCCCCAGCCAGCTGTAGAGAGATATAAATATTTCAAAACATGATCTTAAAATTAAAATTATACTGTGAGGACATTATAAGTTTCTCAGAAATTGTAAGATTATTATGAATACTCTTGCTTTTTGTTGGCAACAACATGAACTAATCTATACTTGCAAACTCTTGTCCTTTAGTGGCTCAAGTCACAATTCCTTATTTCAACAGACTTTCTAAATAAAGTTGATTCTGGCATTGGATGGCAGGAAATATTTTTAAGAGCATTCTGTAAGATTATAAAAAGAAAAAAGGATAATGGTTCAATTGCCCAGCTAGATTAAAAAAAAAAAAGCGCAATTGTTAAATAAATTTCCCAAATATAGAAGAAATATAGAATGCTCTGAGATAGTCCACTAGTAATATGGTTGTCAAAAGACTGGGTTTGCTGTTTGTTGTTTGTTTGTTTGTTTTTTAAGAAATAGAATGGATGCACAAGTAGTATAGCAACAGTAGAAGCTCTAGTAGAGCAAGAATTTCTGTATCCTCTGAGAGCAAGGGTTGGAAAATTTAGAACAGGCAACTTCATTTTTCTATTTCCTCCTGCATAATCTACCACCACTTATTTGCACATTGTCACAGAACAGCAGAATAAAACCACGATTGTCACAAAACTCAAAAAAAGTGAATTGATATTGAAAAAGGACCAACTACTGTTATTAATTCAAAGCATATTAGAAGAGATGTTATATCTGATGAGTTGGGCTTCATTCACCACTTCCTATCCAATTGCAGTTACAGACTCTTTTGTCCTTTGTTGAACACTACACAAGTTAGACATCAGTAAATGAAGCCCAAGTTCAGTGATGCAAAACCACAATTCTTGGTTTTTTATGCATTTGGGATATGATTGCACTAGACTTCACTAGGACAAAAGGAAAATGATTGTCAGGAAAAAGGGAACTGTTACACTTAAGAAAATGAAAAAAGATAAGGCTGTACTGATTATATTTTAAAATGTAATCCATAACTCAGTTCTTATACTTATGTTCTTTAAAAACATTAAATAAGTTTATACAAGTGACTAGTAAATTAATGTTTTGGGGTTGGGGTTGGGTTTTTTGTTATTTATTTTTTTATATTACTCTATTATCTTATGTGAGTGTGATACTGTTCTTGTGAATTTGAGGTTCAAGTAGTGTATTTCACTGCATGCCACAAAGCCTTTAGTGTTACTAGAAGTCAGCATCAAGTTTGCCCTTCAGATCCGTTTGAACCAGCCCACCACCAGACTTCTACCACTCAAGTAGGGTCCCCTTGACTATCTGGATATAATGGGGCATTGCAGTGGGTTGTATGCTAGTGACATGTGGTACTTTGTAAAGTGGGGATTGTAATTTATAAATTCATCACACCCTTATGTCAGAATTATTTTGTTTTTTCAAGTAACTTTAGAAAACATTCACCTTAATCTAAAATAAGTACAATGCAAATAAAGGAATTGCTTAACAAGAAATGGAAAATAATTATAAACACTTATAAAAGACAAATAAGAGTCTATGCGTAGCATCCTTGCACTAACACATCATTAAATATCCTTATCTTATCCCTTTTCCTTCCCTATCTAATGTGCATGACCACATTTAGGATTGTGGTTCATTTTATGCTACAGATGTTATTTATTTTAGAGACTGTGTAAGGCAACAAACCGATTAGTAAGCTGTTTTTAGAGACCTTCAAAATATCCACAAAGGGGAAGCATAAAGGACCTCCCTTCTCAGATCTCTTGGGTGGGATTGGCAGCAGGAGTGATGTTAGTTCTAGAGGTGGACTTTCTCTTGAATTCCTATACCTAAGGCTCCTTGCAGATTAAATCTTTCACCCTAAAACATTTTTTCCTTTCTCCTGCAACATTGTCTGCTCACCCTCTTAATTAAAGAGAGACAGGGTTTTAGTTATGAAAAAGGTTTTTTAGGGTTGGCAATCCTCTGCAAAGTTAAAGCAGTGAATCCTTAAAGAAGGGTAAAACTCCCCTCCTCTCAGTGGTTGCTTGGAATGTTGTAGGGGGAATGTATGTTTCACTGGAATTTGTATTCTGTATCTGTTGGGGCATTAAAAACAATGCAGACATCTTAGGTGATTACTATTAGTTTATTAGTACTAAAAGGTATGTGGTGGGTAAGTGAATTTGGGGTAACTGATTTTCAGTTTCTGTTTTAGGCATAGAACATCAATACCTTATTTTCTTCTAATAAACAACGTAGACAATTAGTTTTGTCACAGGAGTAAATTTCAAGTAGAGAGTTGAACTAGAAAAGAGTAAATTTATTTGCTACAGTAAGTGTTAAGTGTAATGGTGTTTATCATTTGGGTTTATTTCAAGATAGCAGCAGTATGCAACAATAGCTTTATTACTACTGCTTAAATGTTTCTATTCTTAAAATTCCTTTTTCAGGCTGTGCAAGTTTTTCAAACCTAGTTGAAAACATTCTTTGCTGCAAGGTCATGTCTTAAAGCTCCATCAAAAGGCTAATAAAACCAATGCATGTTTGAAATGATATCTTGGTTGACAATCCTTTTAGAAAAAACCCTACTATTTCTAATTTAAAAAGATGCCTGCTAATGAAAAACCCTCCTTAGCCCTAGAAATAGCATCTGTTTCAAAATTGCTAGTAATTAGTAGGTGCTCTTCCCTGCTTCAGACCAACAATACGAGAAGTGATCTCATGGAAGGACCACAAAAAATAAGTTATTTCACTAATGTTATCTTTGATAGTGATTAGAATGAAGAATTAAATTTAGTAAGATTCAATGATTCTGACAATACATCATCTAAAAAAAATAATAAAATGGAGAGACTTATCAGATAGCCTTTATTTTATAACCTATGCATTTGCAATATAGCACAAAATATACAGCCAACAACAATGAATATTCAAGGAATTCATCCATGTTGTATGAAAGATGAATTACTGAGATGACAATTTCATGGTTGGCGTTACATATAATTCTGTGGCACATAAGACTTCACCTCAAAATGAGTTTCAGTTGAAAAACCATTTGTTGAAAAAAGATATGATACAGCCTCTTGAGCTGAAATATGTTGCTAATAGATAATGAAAAGGCTAACAATAACTCATACTTCTATATTTTTCACACTGTCTTGCAAGTCATTGATATATAACAAATCCATTGGTGAATGCAAAGCAAGGCAGCAGCTTTTGTCTAAAAAGGTTAGTGCCACCATTGGTTTTATTTACAAGATCAGAGCTTCTTATCAGGTGTTTAACAAAGCATATCAGACACATAGCTAGGATTTCTACATATGCATACTTGGCATTTCATATCTAGCCAGAGGGCAACGTTAAAAAGTGATAATTTCTCACCTGAAATTTTTAACACTCCCAAAGTGACAATTTCTCACTTTGAAATGTTAACACTTCCAAAGAAACATTGGTTTAATACATGCCAAAAAGATTATAAATATAACCCTTAAAAAGTGTGCTATTTTTATATTTTCCTTTTCCAAAATTATTTCCTAACTATTGAGACATTAAAAGTAAGTTTTAAGAACACAGACCTTGTTAAACCCAGCAATATATGACAAGTTCCCTGCTTCAACCATCCATCAAATCTCTCATGGATACTGATGAATTTTTGTGTGTCAGTTTGGGAAAATGTTATAATTTTTATTTGATTGTTTTAGATGCACTATAATGATTGTAACAGTAAAAGGAGAGAGGTGTTGGATTCTCTAAAAATACTGGTCTAAATGCCTGTCCTGCCAGTCATTACCATGTATGAGTATATATACTTGACTTTTGTGTTTGTCCTTCAGTTCATAACGAACATCACTCTTCTTTCCTCCTAAACTTTTATTAATTGCAAGCCCTTTAGGGATGCAACTATTCCTGACGTGTTCCTGGAATTTCACAAACTGATTTTTATCTCTGCATATTTACAGTACCAATGAAAGTGAAGTCAGTGGGGATGAGAGATCAAAACAAAACAAAAAGAGAGGACCCTCCTCACATTTACAATATTGTAATAACTAGAACAACAAGCAAGAAAATGAGAAGCAACCACTGTCAATTATTTTACAGGGACATGACTTGAGCATTATATACAGAACAACAAGAAGGTAGGTGGGATATACATATCTCAGATGTAAGAATAAAGTAACAAGTGAAACAAAATGAAAAAGCTGAAGTCGTGATTATGAAACATCCAGCTGTGAGACAGTATGGCATTCAAGCACTTGCATAATTTCAGAAGTTCAGAGAGAAGGAAGAAGAGAGAACTAAAACACTTCCAGAGAAGTAGGGTTATGTCCTTGGTTTGTTGTTCCAGGTAGGTAGATTGTGTAATCCTTTATCTCCTGTTCCTTGACTGATAAATTCATTTCCAAACATGAGGAATCCCAGGAACACCACCAGAAACTAACAGGAACATTGTTAAACAAGATTTAAGGAATATAATTTTATAAATGAAGCTGAAGTCACGATCCGTAATACAGGTTTTCCGACACTTTGGAGTTACAAAGAAAAAAAGTCAGTTTTGACAGTGATTTCCACACACAAATGACCCTCAGTGTGGTAGAATTGTCACAAACAATAAAAGCAGAAGAACCATTCTGAATTCCTACACCAGTAAGAATAATATTAAATTAGTTTTAAATTATGATCACTTACATTCTCTTCAGAAGCTTCATACACTAAATGTTTTTGGAGAAAAGCTATGGAAGCTTGTCCATAGAAAGGAGTCAATGTCGGGGTGATTTCTTCATCACTTCCTAAGAAAATGATTCTATTTTCTGAAAACTACCACTTCCCAATTCTCTGCAACAGTGTGCAAGGCTGGCAAAGTTCTCCAAGCACTATGTTAATAGAAACATCCTCACTTGTTCTCCAGAATACCCTTCAGAGCCACAGATGTTAATATTTTTTATTTTGTTTTTTTAATTTTTATTTTTTTTTTCAACTCCACAGTGGCAAGAGGCAGGATGATGACAATTACTTTGTTGCCTCTTGCTCTCCTTCCTAAAGAACGAAACAAAGATGAGCTTGTAGTCTGGAGATCATTGGTATGGGGAAGGTGATGTAGGGGAGCCAGAGATGAAATAAAAAAAACGGGATCTGAAATTGACCTTTAAATCCCACTACAGTGAAAGAAATGTGGTAAATAGTAAGTCTGACAAAGACTAGAAGACCCAAAAGCACTTATGCTGTCACAGATCATTTTCTACAATACAAGTCACTAGTAAGGCCATTCAGGAAATAGCCTAGCCATGCCTCCATTGTAAATGGAAAGTCTACTTAACTGTCTTAGGCTAACAATTTGCAGACCATGAATGAATGGTAAATCTAAGAATATTTTTAAATGGTTTTAGGCAGAAACATGGTTCTATTTTAGTAACACCATAAAGTTTGTATCTTTCAGTCCATATATTTACCCTATGCTCTCAGTCTGGAGAAGATTATCTATTTCTTACAACACAAAATTACAAATGTATTTTAATTTTTTACCATCTACAAACTCTCTGTGGAAAGGCAGGAAATACTTTGTTTGTTTCTAAAGCAAAGTCAAAACATCTGGCTTTGAAGCTTGGTGTGTGTACTTATGTTGTATGTGTAATTTTTATACAGAAAAAAACTCAGTAAGAGGTCACCAAAAACTCATCCAGATATCAGTTATTAAGCACAATCCAAATAATCTAATCATTAAAACTCAAAATTATGTCTCAATTAACATTTGACATATTTTTTTAAAAATGTAAATACATTACACAAATATCTTGCAATAAAAGAAGTTGAAGTTAGAAGCAAAAACAGACCACATCTGAAATGCTCAGGTTGTCTTTTTCCTAGAATTATGTATTTACCAAGGAGTTTTATTATATTTTATTTAAAAAAATATTCAGAAGATTGATCCTTGCTGGAATATCTTTGTTGCCTGCAAAAAAAAAAAAGTTTTATACAAATATGGGAAGACAACAGGGCATAAAATGAGAAGTCAAGATTCTCCTAAGAAAGCAAGAAATTTTCAGTAGAAACACTTGCAAAATAAGGCTGTTTTGGTTTGAGCAAGCTCTTTGCTGATGTTTTTTTCTTCATTTAGTGAACTTTTTAGCAGTGCCAGTGCACTGATAATAACCAAAGTCACTTCTGACTGTCTGCAGCCTCCCCCCCCACTACGGGGGAGCAGATTAGACCAAAGGCAGGATCAGCAAATCAGAATATTCCCTTCTCATCATATTTTCTCTATTTGGCTTTCAGTAGAGGTTAAGACATCACGGAAGTCAAGCCTCTCTTTTTCCTTTTCCACTCACTTTTCTGCTTACTGTCGCTTCTATCGCCCTCTCTTTGGCTCTCTCTTTTTTTTTTCTCCATTTTTCTTCACAGCCGACACCCGAGGACCCCGTCCGTGCGCCCGGACACTCCCCCCTTCAGCTGGGAGTCACCAGGGAGAAGAGTTGCTGTGAGAGTCGCTGGGGGAGGAGGGAGGGGATCAGGTGTTGCACATCCCTTTACAAATACATATATATATTCCCTTATCACTAATAATTAAAATCAATCTGTTTCACTTTTCAACCCAGAAAGTCTCTCTTTCTCATTTTTCTCCCTCTTTCCCTAGCTTGGGGGAGGAGAGGGGGGGAGGGGTGAATCGAGAGACTGCCAACTCGGTGCCAAACCGATACAAAGGCACCACTCAATACCTAGTAAAGGCAGAATCAAAGCTTTTATCATTTAAAGACAGCAGAGGTTGTTGGTAGATATGAGTTATCAGAAAAGATCCTTAGGAAGGATAACATTTGTTTCTTTCAACTCTTATATTGCAAATATATGTTTGATCTTTAATGGACTACAGAACTTCGGAACATTTGTGTGTTTCTGGTATACAACACTAGGATGCAGTTCAAAGCGGTACTGAATTAAAAGAACAAATGTGACAATTCGTTTGTCAAGTGAAGAGTAACTGAACCTCAGCCTGGTTAAGGGAATCAATTTTTTTGAAGAGCAAGAGATCAGTTACATCATCTGGAGGTATAACTCTGTGTATCTTACGACAAACTTAATCTTCTGCTTCAGAAAGTCATTTATCTTCTGCTCATTCCAGCTAAATTTCTCAAATCAGCAGGATAGACACACTGTATTACTGGTAGAGAACAATTTCCAGGTAAGGAAGATGAGAGCCTGGAGTTAAAGGTTATAAAAATCTTTAAACCCTGTCACAGAAACCTTTACCAATGTGTGAAGGATAGAGATGGGTTAACCACATGATTTACTAGCAAATATTAATGTTTGTACTAATGTCATGGTCAAAGAGGAAACAGAAGCATCGGGGCAAAAGAAAACAAAAACCCCAACAACCTTAACTTTCCCAGTGGGGAATTCACAAGGGAAATTTTCTACTGTGATAACAAGAGAGAGCCTCTCTAATGCCTGCATCCCAAAATGAAAGCCATGTGCAAGACTGAACTATTAGGACTGCTACGTTGGTACAGACAAGGAATATAGGGTCTTGGGACTGGAAAAACAACTGGAGAAGGCTATAAGCAACTAAGGAGTGAGAGAAAAGGAAAGGTGCAGGATTTAATAGCCTTGATACAAGTGTGAGAGGAAGAGAAGTGAATGCTTTTCTATTTTTTAAAACTAAAGGTCTGATATACTTATTCCTCATTTACCATGGAATTACAGGGTTTAAAGTAATGTTGTATGATCATTTAATTCTATTCCCTTACCTTAAGGCATCATCATATCTGCATCATTTCTGAGATCAGCTCATCTACTTGTCCTCCACTGTTAGAAGGGACATCCAAAAAATTTATTCTAGTACTTTGCTACCCAAGCATTTTGAAAAGTTATAAAATATCTAACCTTAATCATCCTTACTATTTTACAAACTCATTATCCTTTATCTTATCACGGACATAGCAAAGGATTTTTCTAGCCCTCTTTGTAGTAGTGTTTTACATATTCAAGATTCTCTTCTTAAACAGGATAACATGAATTAAATCCCATTTTTCTTGTAAGCCACGTTTAGTAGACCTATTATCATCATTCTTATCCCCTCTGAGCTTTCTCCAGTTGTGCAGTGTAAAGCTCAGAATTGGACAGAGGCCAAGATCTTGCTAGTACTCAGTAGAGAAGGATTATTTCAAAAGGCCCTGCAGACTGCAGGCTCACTTATACCAGAAAATAGTATATATTTTTTCCAGAACAGCAGGATTTCCCTGGGTTACAGCTCAGCTAGATATCCACTATGGAGCTTTTTGGAATGGCTGTGACCTGAACATTTATTTGCCATCCTATACTTGCACAATTTTTAAATTCCTGCTTTAATATATTTCCTATGAAATTTTGCACCCCACCTTTAAGTAATCGAAATTTCAAAATTTTCATTTCCCAAATGTATAGTCTTTCTCAGTTTACTGACATCACATTTTATTCTGTATTCCATCACCCAGATCACTAGCAAGGCACTGAAGAATTGTAAGTTGCATGAGTGGTCACTCCTTAAATTTTAAACATTCTAGGCTACAGTTCTGAATAGGCTGAATGGCACCTCTAATTTATCAAAACATCTCTCTTGGTAATATCAAGCCGTCACACTTTATTAATTAATTTGATCTTTCAAGGTTTGTTAAAATTTTTGGTTTGGTTTGGTCCGTTTTTTGAGAGAGAGGGTGTTCATGGTCTCACTATCCACAATTCTCAGTGGCTCCAGTCTCAGAAATTACGCAGGTTTGCAGTTTTCATTCTGTCACTTCATCTTTTGACAAATTGACAAGTTTTCTATGAACAAAAAGGGAGTGTAGTCAACAGTTTAAAAAAACAAGTCTGCTAGTCAACCATGGAGTTAAGATGAGAATTTTCAAAGGGATAAAAGTGGCTAGACTGACTTTTTTTTTCCCTTGGGTTCACATTTAAAAAACATGATCATTTTTATCATTAATTAATCATTACTTCATAGATCAAGAGATGAGCCTGTTGACCTTATTTTTACCTAAAAAGACATAAGATAAACTACTTTTGACTGAATAAATAACCATTAACAGAACTTGTGGTTTTACTGCAAAATTTTTAATGTTTACTTCATAAGTTGCTGATTATATGAACTATCTATCCATGGAAAATAAGTACCTGTATCATAATTTAAAATTGTGTGACTCACTCTGCTTTGAAAATTGATCCTTGATGAATGATTAAGTATTCAAAGATTAAAAAAAAAAACTATTGAAAACTGATTTTATTATTTTATTTTATTTACTAGTGCTCAAGAGTTCAATAATTGAGGAATAACACCACTAAAATCAGAGATTCTCCTTCATATTCAAGCCTCACGGCACTGTCCATGGTTTATTTGGTTATTATGGAGCCATGGCTGATAAATGTAAAAGGGATACATACATGTTAACATATGCATAATATAACTAAAGATCAGCCTTTTCCATAGCTAGTGGCAAAGATGTTGAATTTAAGACAACACAAGAATTCCGTATCTTAAACATGTTCTGGGCTTAATAGGCTACAGTACTGATAGTTGAATCAAGATAATACTGCCTGTTTGATCTTCGGAGTAATGTTACGTTAACATCAACAAGAATCATCCAAACATTACCTGGGCTAAAGAGAAAGCCTATACTAAGAAGACAAATATTAGAAAAATATATTTTTAAATAAAACTAAACCCTATTTTTTTCCTTTGGGAAAAAGACAGATCATAGAATCATAGAATGGTAGGAGTTGGAAGGGATCTCTGGAGATCATCGAGTCCAACCCTGTTACCAAACCAAGATCTCCTAGAGCAGGTCACACAGGAATGCGTCCAGACAGGTCTTGAAAGCCTCTAGAGAAGGAGACTCCACAGACTCTGGGCAGCCTGTTCCAGTGCTCCATCACCCTTATAGTAAAAAAGTTTTTCCTCATTTTGGGGTGGAACTTCCTGTGTTCCATTTTGTGTCTATTGCACCTTGTCCTGTCACAGAGTACCACTGAAAAGAGACTGGGCCACTCTTCTTGAGACCCACCCTTCAGATACTGGTAAACATTAATAAGATCCCCTCTCAGTCTTCTCTTCTCCAGCCTATACAGTCCCAGGTCTCCCAGCCTTTCCTCATCTTGGAGTCTCTCTAGTGTATCCCTGTGATATTTTCCTGTGAAGTGATAAGCATGAGTAAGATTTTAAATTTTATCTATTTTGCTACATCTAGCTCTAAAATATTTTTTTTAATCTTTGGAAATATTCTGTATTTCAAAACATTTTATACACAACTGTCCACCTTGCAAAGGAATTGTTTCCTCTTTTTGGCAATACAGTTATGAGTCCAAACACAAAAAATTACCTCTCTTGTGTTAAATGTATGCATTTCTGCTGAAATGAATTTGTGTTAGCACTCCTTTTTCAGAACAAAGGCTAAATTAGCTTGGGTACAATAAAACTTCTATGTAGTCACAGCGTCTGCACAGGTAATTGTAACAACTGAGTTAATTGTTGCCTCACAGTTTACTTGTGTGCCTTAGCTCATCTAAAGGGTTCCGTTTAAGTGGTAACAATGAAACATGCAAATAATTATTTCTCACTTAAGCTTAGAATATTATTTTTCCCTGAATAAATATATCTTAGACAATAATACTATATGGTTTATAAGAATAAGTGATCTATCAAGCATAATTGCTCTGAAAGCCAACACACAGACCTGAACATCATTCAGTGGTGTCTGACTAAGAGTTGAGACCTGAACTAGAAAATATCTTGGAGCTGCTGTTCTGTCCCACCACATAGGCATTGGAAGGGTTAACTCTTAGTTAATCTCCTAACAACCTAGTCAGTGAGATTAACCTCTTGAATTCTCTGCACAGTACTCTAAGAGTAAGACCATTACCCAGGAGGTTTATACAAAACATTACTTAAAATTGAGAAAGATTATAAAGCTTGTCAAAAAACAAACACTTTATATCTCTCAAAGCAACAGGTTACAACTAGCAGAATTTATCATAATAGTACTCTTGAAACAAGAGATTACAACTGGTGAAACTTGGTAAAATTAGAAATTTCTACCCTTACATGCCAATAATAAGATTAGAAACAGGGAGAGAGAGTGAGAGAGAGAGATGAAGAAAGAGGGGATAGAAAAAATATCACCACCCTTGGATCCAGAAACAATTTCTGCATGACGTTGTGATCCTGGGATGGTTGGTGCACACACCAACCATTTCGCGTCAGCCTCTTTTATAACATCAGGCCCTGCCTCTCCTGGGTGAGACTCGGGCTACTTTGCGCAGACTCAGTGTTGGGTTCAAGAATGTTCTGGAAATGAGTCGGTGGGGAGTGAGGGTCCAGGTGGTTGTTTGATCCCCCCCAACAGGGTTGACAAAGCAATGACCCTTGTTTTCATGCATGTGCTCTGTTATTAAAGAGGAAAATGGTCTTTTGTAAGGTGGCACTCTGCCTACGTAGGGCTTCTCTTGCCAGCCACTTCCCATTTACTAGGGTGTCTACTAAACGAAGGGCTCCCCTTCTGAGGACAGTGTCCAGATGGTTTATTGAATGAGGACCCCACCTGAGTACAATGTTCAGTTTATCAGGGCAGCTGTTTTACGACAGTTATTCTTTTCAGAACTCTACAGTTTATTAAAAGTGTGTTAAATGAACATCAAATGACTGCCCTGAATATAACAAACTAGTTAGCATCACCTATGCTATCAGTATTGAGACGTCCCATATAAGTCACTGTGCTGGACAGGACAGTTAACTACATTAATGAGTGCATTTCACTAATTTCTGCATTTCTTTTCTCACTCATATGGTATGTCAGAGATACTCAGTTCTCCTTCCCTATCTGGGTGGGAGGGGATCAAGAGCTTGTCTCTGGTTTAATTGCCGATCCTGAGTCAAACCTTGACAATCACATTCTTGTTATACATGGAAATACACCTTTCAGATTACTTGAAATGCAGAATTTTAGGAAGACAGATTGCACATATACAGGATGCAACAGAACATATTCCTGTATGTGCAGACTTCATGCTAATTATATCCTAAGGAAGATTTGCACTCCTACCTTGAGGGCTAAGATAACTCCCTGACAGACATTACAAGAGAGGTCCATCTTGCTAAGGACACAATTCTCTGCTAGGTAATAACTTCAATAGTGTTGAGCTAATTCAATTCCTGCTGGCTTTGCAGCTTAAGATGTCCAATGATTTGTGCATGCTTTGGTAATGTTTTTTGTTTGCTTTTTTTTTTTTTTTTTTTTTTTTTTTTTTTAAAGGAAGTAAATTAAAAAGCTGCTACCACATCAAAAGAGACAGCAGCCAGCTGTACAGCTAGCAAGGTGTAGTGCTCGACAAAGCCAGTTCCTGGCTTTGGAGCCTCCTCTTCCTGCTGTTGAGTTGGCATTTAAATGTATGGGTTGGAAACTGTAGTAAGAATTAATGAAGGCTTCTCAAAGGCAGGCTTCCCGCTTTTCCTCCAGTATCAGGTAGCAGACAGCTTGCTTTTTCTCCACCTCCTCCATCCACCCCCCAAGTTACAAATATTCAGTAATACCAGCAGGAATTCTACTCCTGTTGGATTGTATGGAATACAGGACTAATTATTTGAAAAATGTAATTTGATCTTCTAATTTTGCAAAAAGATATTACAGGTAAAGAAAATAACACTACTTTTCTGCTGCAAGGTGAAATTCATGGACTAGATGCATCTGTCATGGGAGAACTACTCAAAAAAAGCTAGCAAAAGCAGAATGACTTTGAATTATTTTTGTACATTTTAAGAATATACATGCTCCTTCAACCGTAGAGTAAGTTTCTTTATCATCAGGTTTTGGGTGGCATAGCTTGTAATGCTTGTAGCATGACTTGTAGCACTTGCAGTTACAATGTAGTATTGTAACATGACGCAGAGGCCAAGGTGCTTTAAGAGATGTTCTTCTGTGAAACTTCCTTTTTGCTTCACTTCTTTACCTTTTAGACACACTTCTTTTTTGGGCCTCCACAGCAAGGATGATTTCCTCCAAGACAATTTTTTATTGCAGTGGGGAAAAACTGGCAAGACTGGCATGAAAGAAAAAATTTACTATAATGGCCTTCACAGATGAGATGCTTTTTCTTTTGCAAGAGCTGTTGTAACTAGCAAGAAATATTCACTGCTTATCTGCTCCCTGAGAAAGATCACAGGATCTCTGCTTGTAAAAGAATCGCAAGCTGCTGCAGGTATAGTAGGACAATAACCACATAAGGGCTTTAAATTGTGATCAAGTATTGTATTATCTGAATTCAGTCTAACACCACCCTGTCTTAAAGTGTCTCCAACTCCCCATCCCTTCCACATCCACTGGCCTTTTTGGCCACAAGGGCACATTGTTGTCCCATGGATAACTTGTTTTCTACCAGGACTCCAAGATGCTTCTCCACAGAGCTGCTCTCTAGCAGATCACCTCCTAACCTGTATTGGTGCATTTTGTTGTTCCTTCCCAGGTGCAGGACTCTGCATTTGCTCTTGTTGAACCTCATTAGGTTCCTCTTTGCCCAGCTCTCCAGCCTGTACAAATCTTGCTGAATGGCTGCACAGCCTTCAGGTGAATCAGCCAATCCTCACAGCTTTGGGTCATCAGCAAACTTGCTGAGAAGACACTCTGTCCCATCACCAAGGTCATCGATAAAGATGTTGAACAGGACTGGACCCAGCACTGATCCCTGAGGGACTCCACTAGTTACAGGTCTCCAGCTGAAATCTGCACCATTGATCACCACTCTTTGGGCTCTATTGTGTAGCCAGTTCTTAATCCATCTCACTGTCCATTCTTTTATCCCACATATCCTGAGCTTGCTCATGAGAATGTTATGGGAGACTGTGTCAAAAGTCTTGCTAAAGTCAAGGTAGACTACATCCACTGGTCTCCCTGCATCTATCCATTTAGTCACAACATCACAGACAGCTATCAGTTTAGTCAAGCATTATTTCCTCTTAGTAAATCCATGCTGACAACTCCTGACAACCTTCTTCTCTTCCATGTGTTTCAAGATGATCTCCAGAATGAGCTGCTCCAATCTATATGTTATTGAAGTAACATCTTAATTATGCTTCATTGCTAAGAAATGTGGACTGAAAGTCTTCTCTGTTATTTCTAATTGATGACAAAATAGTCTATAGAATTTATCTGACCAATTTCATGTAGTTTTGTTAGATAATGCAACTCTAGGAAAAAAAAATAAACAAAAATTACACCTTCATATACTAGAGAATAAGTCTGAGTCACCCTAAAGCTAGCCATTAGAAATCAGAGACAGTTTGGCTTGTCAGATATCATATTTCCAGTAAGTCACAGTCTTACACGGAGTTCATATTATAATTCAAGATGTTATCCTTCATTCCTCTGACACACAATTATTTCATTTGAGCATCATTTATCCTGTTGGTTTTTCAGTCTGTTTATCCCCACCTACTGGCTACTGGAATAAGAAATAGAGACAACTGAAAAAACAGTATGCTCATAAGACACTAAAGAATGGAGTCTTAAGATAATTCTCATTTAATCAACCTCCACCATTAAAAATATGATTTTATAGTTTATAACTAATACACTCAGAAGGGGAAGAAATAAGAATGGGCAATTCTAATGAATTACTTTGCACAAAATGTCAGATCTTCAGGAATGACCTGCAAGATAATATATTAATAAAGTTAACAGATTTCCTACCATTACATAAAGAGAATTATTAAAGCGATCGTAAGATCAGTGATGCTGAATGACACTACCCCTTAAATCATTATGTTGTACTCTGATAAAATGAAGGTCTCACATAAAGCATTGAATATCTTGCTGAGATGTCTGACTAGGAAACTGCCAACACAGTTTAAACAGGATATACAGTAATAAACTGTGATTCTACTTGCTCATATGTAATGACTTTCTATTTTAGTGCTGCATGCATTTTGAAGTTTCAGTGCATCAATGCTGCAACATACCATTTCCTTTGTCATCTCTTTCCTGCTTGAACTTGAAGCATACTAATGACAGTCAAATGCTGCTGAATGAAAACCCACCCCCTCTAAAATAAGTAGTTATTTATCCCCTGTAATTGCATATAAGCTATTTTAAATGTAGAAATCCTGTAGTAATTTCTCTGGGTTGTCCCTGTTCCTCTTCACATGATGTTAAAGCAACACTAAAATTCCTTTGAGGGTATAGGTTAAAAAGTTATTGCTCCAGACTTTTACTGTGAATATCTTACTGTGAATATGTCCTTAAATACCCCATCCAGCCAGTACCTGATGTAGCTTTCCTGTGGTAGTAATCTGTGAATCCTGTGTGTCAAACAGATCTGCATGTTACCTAAGAATGCCCTCCCTTCCCTTCCCTCAGATTTCTATCAGTCTCTGGAGAGGAGATCAGCTGTAGTTAGATGATTTCTGTGCATTGCCTATGCATTTGCAATGGAGAAGGCAAGAATCCTGGGGTCAAGGCATCCAGGATAAGTTTTAAATTATTTTTACAAAAAACAGAGAAGTGCTGATACATGACAAGTGCATACATAAGTCTATTATACAGATCTATTGCAGATACATTGATGGATTTATACATGCAAAATAACTTTTTTTTAAGTGCTTGGGTTTTTTTATTTGTTTGTTTTTCTTTGTTTATCAAAGAATTCTGCTGCAGCCTGTTTCTGGCATATCCAAAGCAATATCAGAAAAGTGCAGTTTCACAAACTAATTAGGATTGCTGTAAGAAACAGAGGCCCCAACTTTCCCTTCAAGCTCACCATTGGTCTCATCTCCTTGCTTGTGCAAAGGGCGTTCATAATACTATCACTTGTACAGATGCTTTTTGGTCAAGAGAAACAGCTCAAACTTTGTTTACTGTACACAGCTCACTTTCTACCAGATCAAGGAGTGCAGGTGCCAACACTAGAGACTGCCTCATGTAACAGCATGTTTAAGTAATTCATAAAGCCATACCCAAATCTTTCCTTTCTCTCCTACTGTTCTTAAATAGCTTTCTCCCCAAGCAGTTTGTTATCACTTCAGAAATCCTTTGTTATAAAACTATATTGGTGGTTGAGGTTTTCATTACACTGTAAATCTTCCCTCCCTCAAAATTCTGCTTCTCATAGTTGATGATCTACTGAAGAGCTAACTGAAAGCCACTTATTTATCAGCACACATTGCTTTTAGATCATTCTTGTTTATAAACTCTTCACAGAAATGTCGGGACTTTAAGGTATATAAAATATTCCAAAAAATTCAACAGAATAATCTCACATTATTCCCTTGAAAAGAGAAAACTGAATGTCCATACAATGTAGAGAAGGGATGACAATCTGTGGGATGAACTGGTGAAGACAGCGAAGTCCCATAGTGAAGATAATATTTTCCAGTTTTCCACAAAGTACATATGTTACCAGAATATCAGTTACACCAGCTCTCTTTCCCTATAACCTCATAGTACAATGACATTTTTACTACAGATCTTTCTAGACTATTTGCTATAAAATTTGTTACAATTGCACCACCTAGGTGCTCAAGAAACAATGATGAACTTTTAAAGTCTGAACAGAAAACAAATAAAAGACAAAAGAAAACAAAGGAAATGTGTTATTTTATAAAATCATTAGTCAACTTGCAGCAGAAGAGACTTGCTGAACTGTTCAAGGCTGTATCAATTAGTTATGCTTTCTACACTCTAAGACAAATTAATGACATTTTTGTCCTTTTAAGACAAAGTTCGTTTATGTGGCTGTAAGTGCAAATTTTTAAGTTAAATAACATTTGAAATTTAGTGTTATTAACAAAAACTTTCTAGCTTATTAAATTGGCTAACCCAATACTATTTAATTAAGAAGTGCTTGGAAGTGTTCCATAGCATTGGAATTCAATTATCTGTCCTTTTAATTGTTAAAACAGCCCTGTCTGGCGTAGTTTTTGGCATGGAATAACCACTGCTCTCCCAAAATATTCCTGGGAATGATTCAGGAGTTGGCAACATTCAGAAACAACTGCTGAAAGCCAGTTTGGACACAGCCATTTTATTTTTAAAAGCTAAGAGTTTAACTTTCTGGGGTTAAGGCTCGCTGACACAGTATGGCTGTATTCATGAGGTAGTCTTAAACATACTGCTCTTGTGGATTAATACAGCTGAGAATTCTTGGAAGTAAGTGTCCTGAAAATAGAACTATGAAAAAACCATTTACTGCCTTTAGTGCTTTTTAAATGCTGCATTTAAGAAATATTTACACCTTTATCTAACATCTTTCAATTGAAGCAGTATAGTGTATTTAGCTAGATGTTACAGTCTTTTAAAGTAGCTTTCCTCTCTCCCACTGACTGAGAGGTAAAACCAATAAAATTTCTTGATGCCAAAATGGTCATTGTAAGAATTAATTTTATGTCCTCTTAGGTATCTTCTTCCATGCTCTAACCCTGACCAACAATCATAGTTTAACACATGATGTCTCCCTTCAGTAGACATGTTTTTCTCCACAGTTTCATTTGAATATTTAGTAAGCAGAGTGAGAAACAGAAATTGCTGTAAGGGGAGGGAAACTACCAAGTAGAACAGGAAGTATACGCAAATACTATACATTTAATATATTTCAATAGCACCCAACTACAGGTATATGTTCTATTATCTCCATGTGAATTGTGGAAAAAAAAAAAGTAGTTCTGGCTACCCTTATGTGATGGGAAACATAAGAAAATAAGTGTTAATTAAGATATAGATAGTCTGTCAATCAAATGACACTATTATTACTACTGTAGAGTTATTTCCACAGAGGTTTATGGCTAGCTGTCCAACATAAGCTTTTCCATATTGGCACTAATTTTCCAGCAATTTTAAAAGTTCAATGAAGACATTTTTTCCTGAAAGGCCTAATATTTTGGAGCACAACCCTTTATGCTTTACATATTAAGTATTTAGACATGCAACACTACAGATCATAGAGGCTGTCTTTGTGATTATCCCTTTCAAACTCCCTGTATTTCTTCTAAAGTCAACCTTGAAGTCACAAGTCTATCTAAACAACAGATCTGCCAGCTGTTTTTTTGAATTGAAGAGCACAATCTATAATTCAAACTTCTGTGCATCAATTTCCTGTTCATATTGTCCTCTGATACTCTCCCAGCAAACCATTATTTCCCAGAAGATATACATGGCAGTAAATCTGGGCAATTCCTATATTTAAATAGTTTTTACTACTCTGTTTTTGTTTGTCCAACTGATCAGCATTTTTGGTCACATTAAGGTTATTTTTTTCATTCTGTAAGTAGTATTATATTCAGCTTTGTGCCTTACCAGGTGCTGTAAATGAGTAAAAAATGAAAGTAAAAGCATACCTATGTTAAAGGAACAAGTAATCAACTAAAAGAAAATCACATATTTATAATAAACCTGTGAAAAGGCACATAAATACAAGGTCAAAAATCCCAAGAAACAAACTCAGAATGTTTTACAGAAAACACCCTCATTGAAAGTCAAGAGCATCTGTGCACTTGTTTAGGATTTGCCTGCTTTTCCCAGTCTTGATACTCCACTGTTTTCTTTGAAGTTCCATTACTATTGCCTTGCTACTTCCTTATTGCTTTTAGAAGACTATATACTGCAATAAGGAATCACTTTGGAGAAGACGATGCTGTTGTCCAAAGCAGATTAAAACTGATGAATTTTACAAGTGTCACAGCGTGTCATATTTGTCAGAACTGAAAAATAACACAATTTAAAAAAAAGACCTACACTGAGTCTAGAGTTACAGAACTTAAAAAGTGTATTTTGAACCAAGTTCCATTTAAATATATATTCTAGGTTTGAGCCTTTTAGCATTCACATTTTGAAGTTTTCTTCCAAAGAGAGACACAATTTCACCTGTAGCTGTACATCACTTCTTTCATTGATTGGGATAAAAGTCCATTAGTGGACACAGAGTGGATCCCTCCAGAGCTGGGCTTAGACACCAAGTCTACCCAGCAGCTGCCCCATCTGCTTGCATGTGGACATATGAGCCCCTGAGATGCACATCACCCCTCCAGCTGCTGATACAGAGCCTGCCCCTTACAGACACCAACACACTGGATCCCTTCAGTAACTGGTCTGGGACACTGCCTACCCAGTAGTCAGTCTGTGGAGTCTCCTGTCTCCAGGTGTCTCATGCAGAGAAGGTTCATCAATTCTCAGTAGTTCTCTCCAGTAGATGGCCTGGAGCTCCTAGTCCCTCTGGTAAGCAATTTCTATAGTTGAAGGACATAGATGTCCATCCAGATTTGTGACTGCTTTGATACATGTCTCCCAAGGCACTTAACCTACTCACTAGTTAGTCCAGCTTGATACAGCAATCAAATTCTGACATGCACACCCTCACTCACTCCAGCTGCTGGCACCACAGGCACATAAGCCCCTATGACCCATGGTCCCCACTCCAGTTGCTGGCACTTAGACCTTCAGACACATGCACACAGGGAGCCCCCTCACTCAGGAAAATAATTGAAAAAAAGTTAAAGATGAAGGACATACTGGGCTGATCTGGGGTGATGCATGGCCAGTCAAGCATACTGACCAGTAGCCCACTTATAAACAACGGTCCTCTCATTCCCTTAACCCATGCTTATCCCTCCAGAAAAACACCTTAAGCTTTCACTTTCCCCCAACCCTCAAGATTTCATAATGAGTCCTGTGCAATCCCAAAACACTGTATTCCACCATGAGTCCCATAGCCCTGTACGCAGGAATCCCTCAGTCTGAAAGCTGACAAGGACAACCATTCCATTGGCTCATCTTGATGTGTTTGACCTCCCAGACCATGGGTCTTATGGTCCTCCAGTGACTGCCCTTGGAGGAGTCAGGCAGGGACTCCCTTTCTCTATTTGAGCTAAAGGCGTTACCCCTCCTTGCACTGGGCCTCTTTGCTCTTTTGTGTGTGGAGACAAGCCTTTTCTCTGACAACGTAACACTTGATAAGTCTTGCAAATATTTTCAAATCTAGGTCAACAATCATTGATTTTGGTCAGCAGCCTAGCTTTAAAAAGTATTGAAACTCTTCCAATAATGATTACATGGGTCACATAAATAATCAGCAATTTGGTTATATACCTCATAACAGACTTCAGTGAGAAAAACCTTGTTCTAAATATGGAATTTTCCTTGAGTTTGTTACTAACAGACTTGCAATACTGTTAGAAGAATACTGAACTTAAATATGCTGAAAAGATTAATATTTATTTCTTAAGGAGGTATAGTAACATTTATTGACACTCCGTACCGCTGCGGAGGCTGCCGTGAAGTTCTACGGCGCCTTTTCCTGTGGTTGTTGGCGTGTGGGCGTACCGAACGGACTGCCTCAAGGGAAAGGACGTGGATCCCGACCAGGGGTTGGCTTCGGCCGTACCCCGGTGGTGAGAATTGTGAACTACATTCCGAGGCTTCTTACTAACATTCCTACATAATATTCACACATACCAGACACTCACTTCTCTTTTCCAATATTCTTCTATTTCCCAAAGGCTCTCTCCAGGCTTTCCCTCTTATCCCTGTCCGGGAACGGGAACAGGGGAAAAGGGGAGGGGGAGAGGTTATCTCTTGTTTTCTGTGCGTGTTGTTATTGGTATATAGAGGTAGTGTTGTATAGCTGTTGGTATATGGATATAAAGGTGTGGATATAGATGTAGAGATAGACCTTGTGTGTTAGGTGATATCGGACTTGCCAAACCCTCAGTGCCTTTAATAAACCTATTGATTCCTAAGCGTTGTTTGTGGGTGTGACGGGGAGCGGTCCTCAGCCCTCGATCCCCTGAGGTGGGGGTGTGGGTCGCGGCTTTACCTATCTCGGTCCGCGACAGTTAAGAAGGGCTCAAGCCAAAAAAAAGTTACATTTACATTGCACTCCATCTACAACTATGATTATCCTACCATATATGTTTCATCCAGTCAGTTGAAGAATGATTGTTTCTTCCTATGATGTAGCTTAGCTCTACAGACAGCCTGTAACACATTTGTGAGAGATGTACAACCTGACCCTGGAGCAGCTGCTGTGCAGGGGAAGTAAGACAACCAAGACAGTGTTTCTTCCATGTCTGGGCAATAAGTAACTCCACATTCAGTGGGCACATGGCTTGCAAAATCTCATTGCAGAAGCATGATGGTATAGCAATGCTAATTTAATGCAAAGTCATTTCAGAACTCATGGGAATTTTAACCTGCAGGCAAAATAGCCACACAAATTTTTCCTTCCTGCACATCCCACCCTTACCCCTTTCTCCCACTTCAAGTAAAAAATGTCTTAGTTCTTGACAGGTTTAAGGTACCAGTAAAAGATTTAATTTGTGATTTTCTCCCACTCTTTCCTGGAACAGAACATTTTTCTTATCCATTAAATATTTTAGAAAATTAAACATTTTATGCAGTGGCAGAGAAGGACCTTAGTTGTTGAACATCTGTATGTACTGTTGACAGGATGCATTAAGCTTAGCACACTGAAGTTCACATTTTTATTTGAAGTAAAAAGTAGATTTTGTGTCAAATTCAGGCATCTCTGACTTAAATGCATGTGAAAAATTGCAAGCTTAGACAAGAAACAGCTATCTAGGTCTTCTCTCCCTCCCAGAATGAATCATATTCCCCTTATAAGTGTCACTGCAGAGAATACCTATAAATTTCACCAAGTAAGTATGATGTGTGTTAATTAGAAAGGAGATTTTTAATTTTTTTGCTAAGCAAATATCTAATTGACCATGATTTTAGGATTTCAGGTCATCTAAAGCTGTCCAGATATTGACAGATAGATAATGAATTTTGCTTTTAAATGCTCACATAACTACTTAAAGGAGGAAGCTGCAGTAGTGAGAACAAGGAAACAGTTAATTCTTAGCTTATCCTGGGCATACCTGCATTCGAATCCTTTGCCTCAAATAAGAGTACACTAAGATTTCAATAATGAAAAAAGGATTTTTTTTCACCATGTTTTCCCCTAGTGTTATTATATACTTTTTTTGAGGACTTGTGCAAACTCCCTACTGGCTGCCGCTGCTTAATGATTCTATTAGCTCTGATTGGAGTACGCTGACCAGGTGCAAGTGTTGCACATTATTCTATGCATACATGAACTGAATAAATATTGCACAATAATAGGTTATTTAAAGGACTATCTAACTTTATTTTTCACTAAGTAGTATAAACTCAAAGCTGCAAAACAGGAAAAAGGACTGGAGAGGAGAGATTAATTTCATATGAGTAGCAGACATTCACCTTATGAACCTGCCACAACAATGCTGTCAGGGTTTGCAGGTGCAGAGCACAAGACCAACAATCTGTGAATAACATCAGAAAAATGAAAGATATTGCCACAGAGGCCCTGGAAGGCACTACCTCAAGAGCTTAGTGAAAGGCTGCAGTGCTACCTTAGTAAAGAGCCTTAGCCTTAGAGAGTCAAGAGACTTGCTATGTCTAAAATCACTTTATTTTATATAAAAGGGGATTTATGCCCACTCACTAAATAGACAGTGTGTCATTGCAGTTAGCACTGTATAAAAGCACTGTATAAGCTTTTGCATTAAACATAGCTGGAAAGCTTTCTCAATATCGACAAAGTACAAATTTCTATAGCATAGCACATACACTTCTTTCTAGAAATTAAATCACTGGCTTCAAATGCATCTTGCTAGCCATATATGAGAAAAACACTTGGAATTCTTTCCTTTTCTGATATGTTTGATATGATGATACGACTGCCTTGAAAATTACATGTTGCCCCTGCCCCCCCACTTCAAGAGCTACTTTAAACCCATAAAAAGAGCTCTCAAGAAAAACTCTAATGTAGTATTTTAAAAAGAAAGAGGATATTTGACCCAAACCAACTTAAAGCAGTGGTGAAGGCAGCCAAAGCTGCAGATGAAATTGCTAAAACCACATTTTCTGAAAGGTTTAGTATTACTATCGATGCGCTACTGTGAAGTAGTGTAGCCAGTAGCATGGAAACACTTTTCAAACCAGTATTTACTGAAATAAGAAAACAGGAACCGAGAATTAGAAGGAGCGACTCCATATTTAAATTACTTTTTTAAAAGGTGGATCAAATTTATTCAGAAAAAAAAATAAAAATTGGCATTTCTAGTGCTTATATCACAAAAGAAAAGATTTCTTGAGCTTTTGTAACAGATCTAGAGGGTAACCACAACAGTGTATTTAAGTCTAACTCTTCATTATTGAAACCACTGCTCCAGAAACTCAAATATTAAGTTCATTTAATTCCACCTGCAATGTATTACTTAGGCCAGCACTGAAAGCATCTTCAGTCATATTCAATAAGCAGATATGGCTGAGATAAGAGTTCAAGTTTAATTATAGGATGCTACATCCTAACATTATTTTTTTCCAAGTTTCAGCAGCTGAAAAGGGGAAAGCTAAAAAAAAAAAAGTTATGTAGTCATACTAACACTTTTAGAAAATAAACCATATGTTTACCTAGCAAGAGGGAACACAATCCAGATAGTCCAGGCTGTGTTCCAGATTTAACAGTTAAAATTTTGGAGTTGCTAAAAATACTAAAAAAGCTGCAACCCAAAAAATTCTGTTCTCAAAGCTGTTCAGTCTAGTATTCATGTTTGCTTTCAATCAAATTTTCAGTCAAATGTTTTGTAATTGTTTGGACTCCACACTTACTGTTATTTCTGTATATAGGCAAGACATTACTATTCAACCATCAACACTGCTGTGAAGTCCTCTCTGTTGAGAATATCAGACATTTAATAGTGAAGAAATTCCTTTACATTAATGTAACTAGTTGTCTACCCCAGAAAACTGTATGCTAATCAAGTATACTTGTCAAGATCCTGTAAGTACTAAGTAAATATATGGAAGTTGATTAACAAGCAGAAAGAAAAATTTAGACACCTTATGCTAATGAGCATGCTAAGTAGTTTGGTTAAAGGAAAGCAAGCAAAACATCATATACAAAATATTTTTCATCATAACCCTTTGAAACAATCACAGAATCACAGAATCAGAGAATGTAAGGGGTTGGAAGGGACCTCCGAAGATCGAGTCCTACTCCCCTGCCAGAGCAGGACCAGAAACTAGGGCAGATCACTCAGAAAGGCATCCAGAGAAGTCTTGAAAGTCTCCAGAGAAGGAGACTCCACAGCCTCTCTGGGGAGCCTGTTCCAGTGCTCTGTAACCCTCACAGTAAACAAATTCTTCCTCATGTTGAGGTGGAACTTCCTGTGCTTGAGTTTTAATCCATTGCCCCTTGTCCTGTCACTGGGCACAACTGAAAAGAGGTAGTTCCTGCCTTCTTGACGCCCAGCCCTCATGTATTTATAGACATTAATTAGATCCCCCCTCAGTCTTCTCTAGACTGAAAAGCCCCAGTTCTCTCAGCCTTTCCTCATAAGACAGGTGTTCCAGTCCCTTAATCATCCTCATAGCCCTCCGTTAGACTCTCTCAGGTAGATCCCTGTCCCTCATGAACTTGGGAGCCCAGAACCAGACACAATACTCCAGATGTGGTCTTACCAGGGCCAAGTAGAGGGGGAGGAGAACCTCCCTGGATCTTCTGGACACACTCCTCCTAATGCATCCCAAGATACGGTTGTCCTTCTTGGCCATGAGGCCACATTGTTGTCCCATGGATAAGCTGTTGTCTACCAGGACTCCAAGGTCCTTCTCCACGGAGTTGCTCTCTAGCAGATCACCTCCTAACCTGTTGTCATGATCCGAGTAGGGCAACCCAGGGAGATGCAGATTGGACCCCCTTGCTTTCTCAACTCCTTGTCAGAGAGGAGCCCAGGTGTGGCTGGATCCAATCTTTGTGTCAGACCTGGCCCTTACAGGGAGAGTGATTAAAATGTCCTGGTCCGAGGAAAAGCTCAACCGTCTGATACCCCCTGATCAGATGTCCTGGTTTGAGCCAGGATGAAGCCGATTTTCCTTTTAGTGTTTTTTTTCCTTCAGTAAGCTCTCTTTTAACTAGTAACAAGTGTTCCAGCTAGTGGATTGATAACACTGGAATGTTTATGTTTCTGCTGAGACTCCAAGGTCGCTTCTTAGCTTTGCTGCTACAGAGGCTACCAGGGCAGGATAGTCATATCTATGACCCCCCCCCGTAGGGGAGCTGGACTAGACAGACAGCAGAATTGACCAAAGGTATTCCATTCCACATATCTACATAAGCTCCGAGGAAGGTCAGAGATCACAGAAGACAACTTCCTTCCTGCTTCTTCTTCCCTTCTCTTCCATCCATGTCTGGCGTCCAGGGAAGACGTCCATCACCGTCAATCCCCAGGCTCAGGCATCACTGACCTCATAACTCTCCCCAGAACCCTGTCTGCCCTGCTGTTATCTCAGACAGCAGGCTGAGACATTTTGGGACTGCTCACAGCTAAGGAGAGTGTGGCGGGAGTTGCTGGGGGTGGGGGGAGACAAGAGGCTTTTGCACATGCCTGAACACACTTGTATATAATTGTACATATAATTAAAGCTGTCTAGTTTAGTTTTCAATCCAGCAAAGTCTCTCTCCTTAATTCTCTCTATCCTTCCCTACCTGGGTGGGAGGGGGAGGGGATCGAGAGCATTGTTTGTCTCTGGTTTATTTGCCGATCCTGAGTCAAACCGTGACATCAGATTAAGATGAAACGACACTCAAGGTCTGTATTTGAATATTAGGTTTAAGTAAAACTACAGAAGGAATACGGATACTTCAATTATTATCTTAGGCTGCACGATCATAAAGGCTGACAATTAGATCACAAAAGTACAATTTATATATGTTTAAGCTGCACAACCTGAGAAAAAATCGTGGTTAGGCCTTGCGTTACTTAATGATGTTAGGAAGGAAGAGAGAGAGAGAGTAGAAGATAAGTTTAGAGAGATAGGTAATAGAAAATCACCAGACCTGGATTCAGCATTGGGCCAGCCAAAGGGGGAGAGTTGGTGTCAATAAGGCTCCCTAAGCCCAGTATTGCAGCCCCCTGTTTTACAGGCCTAGTTTCCTTGTTTTGCAATGATGAGCAAGCATGTTTGAGTCATAAGCCTGAGCAGCGGGAGTGGATCTCCACCCACCCTCTTGCCTCTCGATCCTTATCTCAGTCGCTGTACATGCAGGCCTCAGGTCATAGGCAGCCATCAGCACTGTCTCCATCCTCTCAGGCAGCCCTTTTGGGATACAAACAAGACTGTTTGGGGGTTACAATGGGGTTTCCAGCAAGTATAGGTCCTGAGGGCTGGTCCCTCACACCTGTATTGGTGCATTTTGTTGTTCCTTCCCAGGTGCAGGACTCTGCATTTGCTCTTGTTGAACCTCATTAGGTTCCTCTTTGCCCAGCTCTCCAGCCTGTCCAAATCTTGCTGAATGGCTGCACAGCCTTCAGGTGAATCAGCCAATCCTCACAGCTTTGGGTCATCAGCAAACTTGCTGAGAAGACACTCTGTCCCAAGATCAAGGTCATTGATAAAGATGTTGAACAGGACTGGACCCAGCACTGATCCCTGAGGGACTCCACTAGTTACAGGTCTCCAGCTGAAATCTGCACCATTGATCACGACTCTTTGGGCTCTATTGTGTAGCCAGTTCTTAATCCATCTCACTGTCCATTCTTTTATCCCACATATCCTGAGCTTGCTCATGAGAATGTTATGGGAGACTGTGTCAAAAGTCTTGCTAAAGTCAAGGTAGACTACATCCACTGGTCTCCCTGCATCTATCCATTTAGTTAAATAATTATTGTGTCCTGACATAATGAAGTGTCTAGGCTGGATTACAGCAAAGGAGCAGTCTTTCTCACTAGAAATCACAGAAGTATAGATCAAAAGTGGCCTCCTGCTCCATGCAGAAACGTAACACTTGTATACTGTCACTAGCAAACAATAATCACAATGTTGACTTTTTAAAAGGAAAAGTTACACTACTGGTGAGTGACAGTGCAAGGATACATGTTATCAACATTTCCCTTCTTCCCCACTGTGCCCTCCAAACAACTACAAACACATCTTCATGAAGTTTCTGCTTCAAGGGAAAAAAAGCAGAAAGTAAAAAAATCTTGAAGTGTAGGAAGGAAGTGAATAATACCACTTCTTTCTTTATAAAAAATATAATGAAAAATAACTAGTATTACAGATAATACAAATCAAAGGCAGGAAGATGTTTCTACAACAATATTATGAATGCAGAGAAAATAAGTGTACAATTATCAGCATTTACTCAAATAGTGAAGAAACACATTGAGAGTACAAATACAACATTACATTACATATTTAAACCACTAGCATGTTTCAGTTTCCTCTGTATGCACAGGGCAGACATGATTGCACTAATTTCAGATATAACGTGGGTTTTCTGATGTTACCTGGGTATAATGGGGTTTCTAGGTAAGAGCTACCTTTAGGCTAGCTAGTACTCCCAAATTCAATGGAGTCCACATGTTTTGGTTTGAGCCAGGGTGAAGCTCTTTCCTGATTTATTTTTTTTCTTTTAGTGAACTTTTTAGCAGCTCCAGTGGACTGATAATAACCAAGGTCACTTCTGATTGTCTCCCCCCCATACAGGGGAGCACATTAGACCAAAGGCAGGATCAGCAAACCAGAATATTCCCTTCTCATCATATTTTCTCTATTTGGCTTCCAGTATAGGTTAAGACATCATGGAAGTCAAGCCTTTGATTTTCCTTTTCCACTCAGTTTTCTGCTTACTGTCGCTTCTATCGCCCTCTCTTTGGCTCTCTCTCTTTTTTTTTTTTTCCATTTTTCTTTACAGCCGACACCCGAGGGCCCCGTCCATGCGCCCGGACACTCCCCCCTTCAGCTGGGAGTCACCAGGGAGAAGAGTTGCTGTGAGAGTCGCTGGGGGAGGAGGGAGGGGATCAGGTGTTGCACATCCCTTTACAAATATATATATATATATATATATTCCCTTATCACTGGTAATGAAAATCAATCTGTTTCACTTTTCAACCCAGAAAGCCTCTCTTTCTCATTTTTCTCCCTCTTTCCCTACCTTAGGGGAGGAGGGGGGTGAATCGAGAGTGTTCCAACTCGGTGCCAAACCGTGGCACCACACCAAAATGAGAACAAAGAAGAATGGGCACAAGAAAAGGACACAGCTCTTATATTACACTATAGAACTGAGGTGCAATTTGAAACACATTTACTACATGGCTACAGCTGTATCTAAGCAATCTTCCCTGCTGTTTGAGCCCTTGCTTTTTCTCCTTCTACCAAGGAGGTTAATGTCCTCAGCACACAGAAAGAGCCACAAAAATATTTCACCAGATACACATACAAGAAAGGCCTAGAGAGACACTGAAAAACATCTAAAAGCTTAATTCCATCTTGATATTCAGATATGTTTAAAAAGCTAGTTTTTAGATATTTAAATAGCTTAACAAAAAATGTCTGTAAACCAGTCAGTAATCCACATACTATAGCCATATGACCCTTACCCTTAAAAATCCCAGCATGCCTTTCATAGAATTTAATACAGGGAGAAACAGCTAACTGAAAACACTGCTCAGAGACGTGGTGAAAGAAAATAACTCACTTGTTGGTGTATTTCTCCTATCTGCCTTTCCTGCTTCTCAGTTTTCAAGAATTTGGTGGTATATGTCACCAGACATTTCTTCCACATTCAGTACTTCAGCGTCATTATCTACAGTAATACTATGTAGTGTCAGAAACATCAAACAAGTTTTCATAACTGTCATTTGGTTAAATTACAATCAAAAGGGCTTCAGCTCTTAAACATGACAACTAAATGTAACAAGGTCTCATTTTATATAACCATTTACTGAAAGATTTGGCTTTGTAGCAAGCTAATGTCGATAGTTCTTAAAAGGAAATTCAAACATTGTCTTGTGTTTCAGAAGAGGGCTTACGTGCAACACAAGGGTACAAGTTCAACCTTGTACAAATGTCTGGTTTTCTTCTCTACTTCTCTAGATCTTATAAACAAGTTATTTGATATCTGGGCTATAAAGCTCCTTTTTTCCATCTGTTTTCTAGCAAAAGCCTTAATTTACACACCTCTCTAGAGCAAGTAGTTGTCTTCATATCAAGAAATATCTTTTCTTCACCAGGAAAGCAACCTGGGCCACATCATGACACTCAGTTATTTACCTGTCAGCCTACAAACAAGTTTTAGGGCCTTTATAACTTAGTAATAATCATAAGCTTACTTTGCTGAACAGTACAAAAAAAATCTCCACCACAAACATGCAATGTCCTTCACTGCTTTCTGCAATAGAACCAAATTCTAAAATTGAAAAGTATAGGTTGCCTTCATCAGACAGCCAGACAATAAATATAATGAGACAAAAAAGAAAATACAATACCACCAAAATAATACTAAAAGGGGAAAAAGTCTTTGACTCACTAGAGAAGATACCCCAATCCTCAAGCACAAATATTTCACAATCCTATGAATTTCCTCAGAGAACATTTTATGGAGTTGCTTAATTTTCCTAAGCATTTCTGACTGGGCACAGCTGTGCATCATTACTTTGTCCTGTACAGATGTATGAAAGCTGCAGCAATAATTGGTGTCCTGACTGCTGATATTTTTTAGTCTTTGCATGCTGCTATAGAAATGGGAAAGGATTTGAGGGAGTGATCAAAGAATACAGGAAGCACTTTTGAAGGAAAAAAGAGAAAATAATGAACTTAAACAATTTATAGACACTGACTGTGAAATAATGGGGCAAGAGTTCCAGACTCAAACAAAAAGGATAAAGAAAAGATACACATAAAACATTTTAGTAATGCTTTAATGTTTTAGTAACAGATACACTGTCATAGCAAAATAATCTGAAATGGTAGGTGAAACCCAGGATTAATATTTTATTTTAACAGTTATTGTTAGAGTTCAGTACTTTACAAAAATTTAGTTGCCACATCCATTAGTTTGCTATTTATTTGAGTGGACATTATTAAGGTTAAAATTATTCAGGATCATTACAATACCATTAATAACACTATGCAGGGACCATTGCTTGCAGCTTTGGAGACTATGCTAACACTTTTATTAGGTCTCTGAGCATGTTCTGCTTTCCCAGAGGACACGGTATGTTTTGACCTACCTGTCTGTTCCTGTTTGATGAAAAATTGTATATATATATTATTACTTTTAATATAGATAACATGTATCCAAATATGTATATTTTATATTTCTTTTACTCAGGCCTTCGAATTTATAATCATAGTGCCTTGTAAAGAATTTTACAGTTCTTTAAGCAGGAGTCCTCACTAAAATATCAGATGACCAGATTTCATTTTCTTGAAATGAGAAAACTGCACTTGCCTCAAGCAAAACTAACCGACCTCAGAAATATTCAGCTTCCAATATATTTCAGGCACAAAGCCTTTTTTGTTTCAAATTCTTTTCATTGTGATTCACTGAAATCTTTCTGTTTAATGATATCTTTTATGCTTACTTTTGCTTCTGGGAGATGAGACTCAATGTTTCCTTCTAATTCAATAATGGCTTTAAGATGCACAATAGTCATGAAAATTTGGGTGCCCAAATGCTTGGGGTGTGGGTGCAGAAAAACAGGATGGATTGCCCACAGTGTAGACTGGCTGTGATATGCCGTCTTTCACCTTTCATTTACAAAGCATTAATTGGTTTCAGGGATGTTGGGCTGCATCAGGTCACAGGTACTTGGACAAATCTAATGTTTGTGAGTCTTTTTGTCAGTCTCTACCCTCCCAAATTAGGATTCACAGACCATTGGTTTGACGTTATACAGGTGGTTGTATATTTAATATAAAGGTGACTAAATAGAATGGATTTATGACAGCTTTGATTTTTCTTAATATAATATAATACTTAACACAATATCAGCCACAACTCATAATCATTTCAGAATTTCCTATTTCATAATCTGCTACAGTTTATTAATTCATTGGTTCTGGTCTTGTCTATAGAACAGCTTTCCCTTCATGACAAGTCAAACACCATGCATTTGCTTCACTCCAGACATAGAAGGAGTGCACAAGGCCACAAAAGCATTACAGTCTCCTTGATGCTGTAGCTCACCGTGTGTAACAGAGGAGCCATGCAACTATTTAAAAGTCAATGTTATGTGGCACTTCTCAGCTTGAGTGGGTGGGTGGGTTGAGATTACACAGCATGGGTATGTGGAGGAGAGTTCTTATTGAATCAGCGCTCCTAAGTTTCCAATGTCTGTAGGAAGAACACAGGAATCCCATTTGCCTCAGCAGGTGCAGTACTGAAAGAAATAGAATTTGTTCTCCAAGAACATGTTTTTCATCCTATACAGTTTTAAACAGTGTAGCATTTGCAGTAGTCTTCTTGGTTTTATTTTGTTTGCATTCTGCAACCCTACTTGAGTAAAATTGATTTGCCACAGCTCCTTAGACAAGATCCACATTTCCTAGATGACACAAATCTTCTGAGGAGTAGAGTGAAAACATTGGCTAGATACAGGTTTCACTTTCATGGAAGACAAGCTATGTTCCACTTTAATACTTCATTTCATATAAATAAATTTATCTAAATAATGTGTTGTAAATTTACACAGAAATCTAAATGTTGCCTTTGACAATGATTATCTGGCTTTTATCATATACTTTTGCTTTCATCGCATTACATAACTTTGCTTTCTTTCATATTTTGTGATGTCATTTATAGTTACTTCTGCCATAGAAACCATTGACAGTCCACTTATGCTTGTATGTTAGATCTACCATATCAGAGATTTTTTATGCAAGACTCTGTTAAATTTGCTTCCATTACACTAATGAATTTGTGTAAGTGCTCCAGAATCCTACGTATACTCTTTACATGGCACCTCAGGAGAAGGCCCCTCAGATTCAGGGAATTTCTTAAGGTAAGACAATAGGCCACAAAATTATATTTTGCCGTTCCCTATTTATACAAGAATTGACAAATTAATCTAAAAATGTGTAATTTTTAATTTTTCATTTAATTCATGTCAAGATTTTTGATACTTAATTTGTGACACTACAGTTACTAAGAATAAAAGAATAAATTATGATTAGTAATGCATTAAGAAATGTTAATTTTCATACTTTCTTTTTTGTTCTTATTCTTCATTGTGCCAAATATATTCTGCTATTTATCAATAGAATATAATTTTGTTAGACATTGTGGAAACCGGCACCCTCTTTTCCACAAAATAAAATGCCTTTATGGGAGCAGTGAACCAGATATGGAATAAGGAACTTAAAATGGCCTCTCCAGTGTTTCCTATGCCCCTGTCTGCTGTCCTTGAAGGACTGAGCTTTAAGGACAAAAACTGAAATTGATGGACAGCGGGCGGGAAGGTGGAAACATTGTGTGGATATACACCTGGTGTGCAGAACCCATGAGGCTTTGCAGCAAATTCTAGCTACAAGATTGGACAGCCACCCTGCTGCATATGCAGATGATGTTGCAGCCCTGACAGTACCCGAACTGCCTGCTACATATAAACGTACATTGACAGTGCTTCTGTCTGTTGACTGGCTGTCCATGGACTGGCTGTTCATGGCCTGGCTGTCGGCTGAGTGTGGCTGCTGGAGGTTGCTGTTTACTGCTGGCTGTTCAAGAGAAGCTGGTCATCTGCTGGATTTGCTGACAACTTGGGAGGATTGCTGTCTACTTGGAGAGAGTTACTGAATGCTACAGAGCTGTCGTGAGAGGAAGAGGATCCTGCTTCGAGATCTCCAACAAGGATTTCCCCAAGGGTCTTCGTTAGGAGAAACACTCCTCATCAGGAGCAGCTACTGGTGGCAGTGCTCCTCCTACTTGTGACATGTTGTTATTAACCATGTCCACGAGAGGAGTGGTCTACTTTAACAAATAAACGCTCAGATCATCTCAGGACTCTGAGTAAGAAAGAATATCTTTCTCTTATCACTTCAATCTTTATACATACTCCACCAGCACTCATATCATGACCCTATCGAAGGCAAAAACGTCGGGCACTTACCATTTTCCCCTCCTTTGCTCAACTTACCTATTGTTACTGTACATACATCATATCCCCTGTTCACTGATCTGCTTCAATGGTCCTTCGTGAACCCTTGTCCCTTTTAATTTGGTTTTCTTTTTTACAATAAACCGTTTAATTCGTAAACTTAAAATTGGGAGTAAGTTACCATTCTTGTGGGTAAAGTTACGGATTCAAGCATTCACTCCAAGATTTGGTGCAGCAGTTTCACCGATCCTCTGTGAGAGGCAATCGCTGCATGCGCCCTCGGTCCCTTTAAATTTAAACCTTCCAGAAAGGGAGACGTGACATTTTTAGACATTTTTATCCTGACAAGGCAGAGGGGCGGTTCGCTGCTCAGGCTTCCAGATCATCACAGACATCAATATTTATGGCATGTAACTAGCTTTTGTCATGTAGAAACACAAAAAACCTAAGAGCATGAATGCATCTCCATTTCAATTTGCTACAAATTTTTTCAGGTATAATATTCTGAAATATATTTTTCACTAGAAACACTCATTTCAAAGGTAAAAAATGTGTTTTAATGCCTAAGCACTAATTATATCTTTTGGTATTCACTCAGAACTTTTGAAACCTCTCATTTATATATTGTCGCGGACCGAGATAGGTAAAGCCGCGACCCACACCCCCACCTCAGGGGATCGAGGGCTGAGGACCGCTCCCCGTCACACTCACAAACAACGCTTAGGAATCAATAGGTTTATTAAAGGCACTGAGGGTTTGGCAAGTCCGATATCAACTAACACACAAGGACTATCTATATATCTACATCCACACCTATATATCCATATACCAACAGCTATACAACAATATATCTATATACCAATAACAACACGCACAGAAAACAAGAGAGAACCTCTCCCCCTCCCCTTTTCCCCTGTTCCCGTTCCCGGACAGGGATAAGAGGGAAAGCCTGGAGAGAGCCTTTGGGAAATAGAAGAATATTGAAAAAGAGAAGTGAGTGTCTGGTATGTGTGAATATTATGTAGGAATGTTAGTAAGAAGCCTCGGAATGTAGTTCGCAATTCTCACCACCGGGGTACGGCCGAAGCCAATCCCTGGTCGGGATCCACGTCCTTTCCCTTGAGACAGTCCGTTCGGTACGCCCACACGCCAACAACCACAGGAAAAGGCGCCGTAGAACTTCACGGCAGCCTCCGCAGTGGCGGCTGTATCCATATGGTATTCACAGAGCGCGCGCCTTCTTGCTCCTCCCTTCTTTTTCCAGTTCCGGCCCCGCCGTGCCTCCTGGGAGCTGTAGTCTGTAGTCTGTGCGCATGCGCCTGGTACCTCTGGCCTCTTCCCACGAGTGCCGGGGGGGGGCGGATCACCAGGACTGGTCAGTGAATGTCGCTGGATTAAAGGCCATTATAGAGTCCGTCTCTCACATATATGTAGCAAAAAATGTTGCTCTCGTGCTCATCCATCTCTTCTCTTGGATGTTTCACATCTGTAGAATATCTCCTGAGGCCATGTCCTTTGTGGAGAGAGGACAACAAGCTAAAAATCTTGGCCAAGTTTAAAGCAGATTTTTCAACAGCAGCTGTGTATAACTCTTACAATACTAAATAAAACTTTTTTTATGTCCTGACACAGAATAAGACCACTGTCATATGCAGAGAATTGCTCCTCAGGGCATGGATTGTCTTCCAATGTTTTTCTGGCACAATGGTGTCTTGATCATGGATTGATTATTTAAGTACTACTGTGATACAAAGGACAAGGTTGTTCAGGAGACAAGTATCTCTTAGATAGACACACGGATATAATTGGGGGGAAAAGCACAAGATTTCACACACAAAAGCCTTTCTACAGTCTATCCTCAGAGTATCAAGAAATAAGTAACAGGTAGAGTTTGGTGGCAGTGGCATTTCAAATAATTTAATCTACTGTAAGGAAATTAACTGTACTCATATGTTTCAATACTTGGTGACATCTGATCTTTCATTCACATTTTACAGCTTGAAATCTATTTCATCTTTTCTTTTAGAAGTGCTGTAATTCCACTTCATATTCCCAAAAATCAAGTGCAAATCTCATTGTTATCATATGGTCCCTCATCCTCGAAAGACAGTTTGATGTATCTTATGAGGTTACACATGTTTATTCTGTATCTTTTTCTGACAGTTGATTTTTTTATGTGGTACATAGATTCAGCACCTGTGAGTCTAGAAGCTTAGCCTAACAAGGGTCATCAAGGGAAGCATCTAGCTTTTTCAGATTTTTGGGATGGAATTTATGCCAGAAACATCTCTTAAGTGCTTAAAGAACCCCTTACAAATTTGAACCTTTTTGCTGCTGAAAACGATTGGCAGAGGATAGTTTAGTGTACTGCCAAGGCACAAGTCTTTTGCAAAATTGCTGGCTATACACCCTTCTCTTTGAAGTTACTGGCTCAGAAAGTTGCATCCCTGTTGACATTCTTGGCAGTGGTCTCAGCAGACAGAACTGCCTTCTCTCTAGAACAGGTTTTTCCTCTTGTTTAAAACCCAATAGATAAGTATAGCTGCTGCCAGAGTTGAACTAATTCAGTGGACATGTAAAGGGATTTAATTCTCCAGCTTTCCCAAAGCTGCTCCTTTTGAAATAGTAAACTAAATGAACAGAAAACAAAACATATAAGCCTTCCTAGGATAACCCAGACAACTGTCAAACTAAATCTAACTATTATGTAAATGTATTCTGGGTATTTGACTTAATGTATTTCATGATATTGCCTATAAGCTTTCTAGTTCTCTACATGATATAGTCTTTATGTCCCTGGTATAAATACTGCAAAGCCATAATTCCTTCCACATCTTCAAAGCTCAGGACAGAGTTTTTCAGTTAAAGCTTAATTACTGGGTTTATTTAGACAGTTAACTGAAATTTCCTTACTTTGGCTAACAGGCTGAAGGCCTACTACTACAGTTGGTATATTCTTAGGCGACTATAATAAACATGGGAAGTTCTCCTGACCTAAGTAGTACCCCAGCAGGTGTTCAGCACCCGTGTGGTAATTAATACACAGGCTCATGTGGTCAGCTAGCATTGAGGACAGTTTATGCTAATTATCCAACACACGGGTATGCCTGTAATGCTCTGTGTATATGACACAATATATGAGGGAATTATGCATTAAAGTCTGTTCATAAATTTGTAGGTCTTTTTAAACATCTCATGAATGTCCACTATTTTGGTCTATCTGTTGCACTGCTGACACTGATCCTGAAGGTGTTGTTCACTCATTACAGATTAATTACCAGATGGACAGATGGTGAATAAGTAATTGGCTGGATGTCCGCACCCAGAGAATTGTGGTCAGTGGCTCATTGTCCAAGTGGAAGTAAGTGATGAGTGGTGTTCCCCAAACATCAATATTGGGACCAGTGCTGTTCAACATCTTTGTTAGTGACATGGACAGTGGGATCAAGTGCATCCTCAGAAAGTTTGCTGATGAGACCAAGCTGTGTGGAGTAGTTGACACCCTAGACGGAAGGGATGCCTTCCAGAGGAACCTTGACAGGCCCAAGAGATGGGCTAATGCCAACCTCATGAAATTTAACAAGGCACAAATACAGGCTGGGGGGTGAATGTATAGAGAACAGCCCTGAGGAGAAGGACCTTGGGGTGGTAGTAGATGAGAAGCTTGACATGAGGAGCCAGTGTATGCTCGCAGCTCAGAGGGCCAGTTGTGTCCTGAGCTGCATCAAAATAGGCATGGCCAGCAGGTAGAAAGAGGTAATTCTGCTCCTCTACTCTGCTCTGGTGAGGCCGAACCTGGAGTACTGTGTACAACTCTGGAGCCCTCATCACAGGAAAGACATGGAGCTGTTGCAAAAGGGTCCAGAGAAGGGCCAAAAAGATGTTCAAAGGACTGGAGCACTTCTGCTATGAAGGCAGGCTGAAAGATTTGGGGCTATTCAGCCTGGAGAAAAGAATGTTCCTGGGACACCTTATAGTGGCCTTGAAATACCTAAAGGGAGCCTACAGTAAAGATGGGGAGAAACCAGAAACTGTAGTGATAGGACAAGGGGTAATGATTTTAAGCTGGAAGAGGGTCAATTTAGGTTAGATATTAGGAAGAAATTGAGACACTGGAACAAGTTTCCCAGGAAGGCTCTGTCTGCCCCCTCCATCGAAGTGTTTAAGGCCAGGTTGGCTGAGGCCTTATGCAGCCTGGTCTAGTGTGAGGTGTCTTTGTTCATAGCAGGGAGGTTGGAACAAGATGCTCTTTAACATCCCTTCTAACCTTAACCATTCTATGATTTGATTCTAAGTAACTTGTTGCTAATAAAACCTGATTTAATTTAAACAAGGTGAACTGAGCAGTTTTTCTCTGTGACAGTGATAATATTGACAATATGCATCATGCAACTTCTTGGAGATCAGCAGAGGTCCAGGATCACCTTCCCTTCTGGGGAGAGAAAAATATTTTGAAAACCTTTGTACGTAACTGCTGGAATAATGGAGCCACTTGCAATGGAAGAGTCCAGAGGAGTGACACCTGGGATACCTGGCAATGCTGGAACAAGGGAGAGAAAACTCCTCAGAAGCCTACAGTAAAATCTGGACCTCAGAGAAATGCTTGTATCACATGTCCATATACAAAGAAGCAAGAATAAATTTTTACCTGGAATGCAATCACCAAGCCATATGTTATTATGAGCAGTGCACACAGGAATAATAAAATCCAGAGACATGAATACCATTACATTGATCTCATTGACAATGAGATCTCTCTTAGAAGTAATTGTTTTTTCTCAACTTTAGATGCTAAAAACAGACTCTAAGGAACCTACATGTGCACTGTGTTTTCTGAAGAAAGTCTCCAACAGTGTCTTTTGTGTTATGCTACCCATAGATTTTTCTTGTTTATGTGTAAGGCAAATAATAAAGAATAAGTGGTTAAAATGCATTTGTTTGTTTTGGTTTGTTTTGTTTTTAATTCCAAATGAAACATCCATTATGTGTTGTTCCACACAGGTATTTTTAAGGTTATTCTCCTCCTGCCTGAAGAGGATAAACAGCATTTAGGTGAGACTGAGGAACTGATTTATATTGTCACAGGAACAATAGGTTTTATAGTGTTCTCTGACTCTGCCTATCTATTTATAATTCCCTGTCCAGCAAACTCCTAGGCAATCTCTCTGTCATGCCTTTTCTTCTCTTACTGTGCTCAAAATTATGCCTTTGAGTTGTCCTTCCTCTTTACTTCTACCCAGGAGATCAGAATTACACCACTTTTGAAGTAAATATATTTGAGTACTTTATGACTATGTACCATTCAAATTAATTTGCTTCTCAGTTTGATCAGTGCCCTAGATGTTACAGGTTTCATAGCACTTTATAAGATACATTTCATAGCATTGTGTCAGCCCTGTATGAGGTATATTCCACAGCTTTTTATAAGATATATTTGATAGCATTTTATGTAGCCACTTTAGGAAATAGCATGAATAGCATTTTAGCAGTAAACTTTTAGGGCACATTTCATGGCATGCAGTTGCCAACAAATATAAATGCACAGAAACAGAGATAGAAACAGAGTGAAGAACAATGTTAACTCTTATTATGATGAAGAAAATAATTACAAAACTCAACTTACTGTGCAGTGTATCTTTTGTACAAAGAAATGTAACATGGGATTTCAGGGATAGAGTTCTTCTGCTTTGGTTCTTACATGATAGAGCTGCCTTCTTACAGGTGTTTTTCCACTCCAGTAGCACTTGTAACATAATATTCAGAAAATCACAGAATCATAGAATGGTAGGGTTTGGAAGGGACCTTTGGAGATCATCTAGTTCAATCCCCCTACTAGAGCAGGATCCCCCAGAGCTGATTACACAGGGACACATCCAAGTGGGTTTTGAATGTCTCCAGGGATGGAGACTCCACAGACTCTCTGCTCAGCTTGTTCCAGTGCTCTGTTGCCCTCAGAGTAAAGAAGTGTGTTCTTATATTTAGGTTAAACCCCCTGTTTACAAGTTTGTGACCATTTCCCCTTGTTCTGCCACTGGACACCACTGAGAAGAATCTGACCTCTTCCTCCTGACACGTGCCTCTTAGATATTTATAAGCATTAATGAGATCCCCCCTTCAGCCACTTCTTCTCTAAGCTTGACAGACCCAGCTGCCTTAGCCTTTCCTCATATCACAGATGTTCCAGTCCCTTAATCATCTTAGTGGCCCTGTGCTGGACTGTCTCCAGTAGTTCCTTGTCCTTCTTGAACTGGGGAGCCCAGAACTGCACTCAATACTCCAGGTGAGGCCTCACCAGGGCAGAGGGGGAGGATGACTGCAAAGGTTCAAGGAGGAGAGAAAGGGGTTTGAGCGGTTAACCCCCTCCCCCTTTCGGTTTTACTTGACACCTGTTGAAACTCCCCCCATGGGTAGTACACACTCTCGCTCAAAAAGGGAATGAGGGCACTGAGTGAAGGTTTCTATGTGTTGTTGCTTTATAGACAGAACCGAGGTGTACAAATGTAAATATAATGCAAGCCATAGATAGTGCAAGATAGGGAGAAGATTATTATGATAGATGAAAGCGATTTGGAGCGTGTCGCAGTTCCCCCTCAGAGGGGTCGCCATTGTGCGTCTGAGAAAGGGCCACCCACTATCCGCCAGGGAGAGAACCCTATAGGAAAACAGGAAAGATTTGCAGACGGGGTTCTTACACTCCTGGTGCATTGAATGTGGCGGCAGCGGTGGCTCCTGGGCGAGCTCCAGCGGCTGGTGATTGGCGTTGAGCAGCCGGATGGGCTGGAGGGCAGCAACACGCACCACGTGGGCGGCAGCGGCCTGGCAGCGCCTGTGGCTCAGGTGGCGCATGGCAGTGCTCGACGCTCGGGCGGCAACGGCTCGGCTAGCACTTGGCTCAGGTGGTGGCACGTCTCAGGCTTGGCTCTCTTCTTTGGGAGCAGGCAGGGGTCTCAGCTCTCTGCTCTCTGCTCTTAAAAGAGCAGTAGGATTTCAGCCCTCAGCTCCCTCGGGTTCCATGAGGATCCAGCAGCAGAGTGGTGTTCCCTTAGGCTACCAGTGATCTCCGCTCTCACTCAACAGAGATAGAAACCCCCCCCCTACCATCCGGGACCTTCCATCTAGGTTAGGGTGATCCAGCTCACAGTCTCAGGTGCTGCAATGCATTGTCCATCTGCATGCCAGCCCTGGCCCAGCCAATCTTCAGTCTCAGAACAGACCGCCCACAGGCAAGCAGGCCCCCCCTCCCCAAGAAGCCTGGTTCCTGGTGCCACAGGTACCAACCGTGCAGGAGCGGCATCCCTTTAGTCTCCCTTATGTGGTGAAATAGTTTTATAGGAGGCATATTTTCTGTGGTAAGGGGCATAACCCTTACAATGACCTCTCTTGACCAGCTACCCATGCTCTTCTTAATGCACCCCAGGATACCATTGGCCCTCTTGGCCACAAGGGCACATTGCTGTCCCATGGGTAATTTGTTGTCCACCAGGACTCCAAGGTCCTTCTCCACGGAGCTGCTTTCTAGCAGGTCAGCTCCTAATCTGTACTGGTGCATGGTGTTATTCCTCCCCAGGTGCAGGACTCTACACATATTCTTGTTGAACCTCATTAGGTTCCTCTCTGTCCAGCTCTTCAGCCTGTCCAGGTCACTCTGGATCCCAGCACAGTCTTCTGGCATGTTGACCAATCCACCTAGTTTTGCATCATCGTTTGTATCACATTGTGTATCACATTTGTATCACTGTGTATCTTGCTGATTTATTCTTGCTCTTTTCTGATATATTTTCTGCATTCTGTTCTCACAGACCACTTCCAAGTCCTCTGACATAAGACACTCCCACAAAAGTGCAGCCCCTATCCTGACTAATCTAAGCTCCCTGCTGTCAGTGCATTCCTGCAACATTCAAAGACTCTCTGCAACTAAGCTATCCTGGCAAAGTCTACAAAATTAACTGCAGCATTAGACAACCAAGTAGGGTACTAAAATACAGAAGAAGTAAAAGGAGTAACATACATACAGTTTCTGTAGTTGTGGGATGAAGCCAGAAGGAAATGTCACAACCTGGGTAGGGCAACCCAAGGAGATTCAGATTGGACTTCCTTGCTTTCTAAACTCCTTCTCAGAGCAGAGCCTAGGTGTGGCTGAATCCAATGTTAGTCTCAGACCTGGCCCTTCCAGGGAAAGTGATTAAAATATCACAGTCTGAGGAAATGCTCGACCATCAGATATCCCTTGATCAGTATAATTAAAACTATAGAAGGAAAAATCATACTTCAATTGTTATCTCAGGCTGCATGATCATAAAGACTGATTATTTAGATCACAAAAGTCATGATACATGTATGTTCAAGCTGCATGACCTGAGTGAGAGAGGAGAAGAAATGTTAGACAGATAACACAGAAGCACTGGTCCTGAATACAGCATTGGGCCAGCTAACAGGGAAGGATCAGTGACAGTGAAGCTCCCAAAGTCCACCATTATAGCCCCTTGTTTTATAGGCATGATTCCTTAGTTCACAACGATGAGTAAGCATGATAGAGTCATAATTGAGCAACTGGATTAGACCTCTGCCCCCTCTTCCTCTTGATCATTTTGTTATATCGATATGCAGGCCATCATTGTTGTCTCCATCCTCTCAGGCAGTCCTTTTGGAATGAAAATGAGGTTTTGTTCCAGAGCTTACAATGGTGTTTCAACACAACTTCCTGCAATAGGTCCTGAGCACCGGTTCCTCACAGGAAGGAAACACAAAATTGACAATTTTATTTTTTTTTTATTCAGTGCCATGGAAACTAAGCAAAAACCTCAACAAATTCTGGTTTTTTTCATGTACTTCTTACAGGTCCAGTGTATTCGCCAGGTTGACTATGAAGAATAGAATAATTATCAGTCTGGCAACACCTGCCAAATTGAAGAGGAAACAGGGAAGACAAAGAGATTAGGTTTGGAGAATTTAAAGTGAGGCTAGGAAGGGCTGGAAGGGATTTCTTTGGTCTGAAAAGAAGGGTAGAGAAACGACATTGTCTGTAGCTTATGACCAAACAAAATAGTGATATGACTTGGTACAAAAAATGACTTAAAAGCTCAGTTCAGCGAAGCTGATAACAAAGCATATTGGAAGTGGTGAACGAACATTCTTTCCCCCCATATATCAGGACAACTACAGCTGTTTCACAACAGTAACAGCTACAATTTCTAGAAGTCCATCATCAAACTTCCAGAATCTTTCTAAACTAGCATATCAATCTACACATTAAAATAATAACCATGCAGAAAGCCACAATTACATATTTATATAAGCAAAACGACAACACTTTTGGAGGCAAGCCAAGTTTCTATGAAAATTTTTTTAGTTTATGCTGTTTTTACACCAAGTTCTACAATATTTTAAATAATTGATTTTTTTCCCTGTAAGATGAACTTAAATTTTTTATTGAATTCATTAAAAGCAAAAAAATTGTGACTAATAAAAATTATTGAACATTATAAAGATTCAAACCTCCTACATGTAAAATACCATACCTTGCAAGTACAATAAGATGTAAGATAAAAATATTAACAGCAGACTCTATATTGAAAGCAGGAATACATGCATCCATATCTTGAGCAAGTAGCATTTCAGGGGTAATATCCAGCTGCCTATCCTGAAGTTCTGCATACAGAGAACTTCAGAAAGACCTCAGATTTCTCCCAGAATCTTTGGTCTTGAGAGTAGTGAGGAAAATATAATATTCAACTACAATTCAGGGTTGAGACTTCACAGAAAATGCTGGCTTCATACATGGCAATGCCAGCACGACTTCTGCCTTCCAAAAACATGCTTTCAACTTTTATGCTGCAATATGTAGGTGCCAATTAAATAGTTATTTGCAGCAATGCTTAGTCTTCAGGGAAAGACTTCATCAGCCAAAGCTACAAAGGCTATATTGATCTCCCAAAACAAGAAGAGCATCAACACCGTGTCACAGTTTGATTTAGAATTGGAAAATAAAACAGAGACAAAAAATGCTCTCGATCCCCTTCCCCTCCCACCCAGGTAGGGAAGGAGAGAGAGAATTAGGAGAGAGACTTAGCTGAATTGCAAACAAAATTACACAGCTTTAATTATATGTACAATTATATACAAGTATGTTCAGGAATGTGCAAAAGCCTCTTGCCTCCCCCCACCCCCAGCAACTCTCCGGCACTCTCCTTAGCTGTGAGCAGTCCCAAAAACTCTCAGTTCACTGTCTGAGGTAACAGCAGAGCAGACAGGGCTGTGGGGAGAGTTTTAAGGGTCAGAGCTGAGCCTGGGGTTGACGGTGATGCATGGAGTCCTCCCCGGACGCTGGCCATGGACAGAAGAGAGGGGAAGAAGAAGCAGGAAGGAAGTTGTCTTCTGTGATCTCTGACCTTCCTCGGAGCTTATGTAGATATATGAAATGGAATACCTTTGGTCAATTCCACTGTCTGTCTAGTCCAGCTCCCCTACGGGGGGGGGTCATAGATATGACTATCCTGCCTTGGTAGCCTCTGTAGCAGCAGAGCTAAGAAGTGACCTTGGAGTCTCAGCAGAAACATAAACATTCCAGTGTTATCAGTCCACTAGCTGGAACACTTGTTGCTAGTTAAAAGAGAGCTTACTGAAGGAAAAAAATCAGTAAAAGGAAAATTAGCTTAATCCTGGCTCAACCCAGGAGACACCATTAAAGTTTACAGGACTAAAAAGAGGAACAAATAAATGTTAAGATTTGATTTCCACAATATACCCTTAATCAGGGAAATCACTGTTTCCAAACAGTGCCAAAGCAAAGGGTGAAAAATGGGAAATAAATTTCCTTTTTTCTGAATATAGTTGGGAAGCCTATGTGAGAAAAGTAATCCTCTATGTCAGCATGGTAAATTATGTAATCTGTGCCACAGTATTTTTTAAAAAGTGATGATTCTCTCATCATAACAGGCTCATTAATCTGTATAGCAAAGTCAAAACATTATGTTTCTGTACTGTAGCAAGCAGGGACAATAAATATTTTCATATTGGTTGGATGGTGATGCATCAGATAAATTCTCAAGTAAACCATCTGTTATCCTCACACTCCACAGCAATTGCCAGATAACCAAAGCCTGCAGCAGAGTCTTCTCACAGCACCAGCACTGAATCTAAACAAAACTGACCCAAGGAGAGCAAGTTTTTCACATCCATCTAGTGATACCGGTAGGTCAGTTACTAGAACATCTACTGAAACTGCTATAAAAATTGTTTGATAGTACAATGGTGATTTGGAGTGTGAATCTTGAAGAGAAGTTTCCTTATGTTTAACTTGAACCTCCTATGGTCCTGCTGGTGCTCACTGCCCTTTGTCCTGTCATTAGATGCTGTGGAAAAGAGACTGGCCCCAGCCTTCTTGTGTGTCAGCCACCCCTTCCAGTTATGTATCACTAGCAAACTTGCTAGTGGTATAATATCCCTTTGTCCAGGTCATTGATTAATATATTGAATAGGACTGGACCCAGTACCAATCCCTGGGGGACTCCACTAGACAAGGATCTCCAACTAGACTCTGCCCCACTTACCACAACTCTCTGAGCTCTGTTGAATTGAATCCAACTGAAGATGACATAATTAATATGTCTTCTTGAACTGATCATTTAGTGGCAGAGAGTACTTTTTCTTTAGGTTAAATAGTCATAATTTGCAAGTGGCACCTTCTGCCTGCTGAGATGTTGATGGAGTATGTGACTGAAAAAGTCACATAACTGTCTGGCTCCTGTTATGCTTTGCATGCTGCTCTACAAGAAAGAAAATGACAAAATCTCAAATTTTGTCAGACTGCCAACATATTTAATATAATTCTGAAATCAAATTAGCTATGTTACTCCAGTATCTGTTGAAGGAGCAACACAGCAGGGCACAAGTTGTGGATGCAATTCCTATGTGCACTGATAACTTTCTGACAAACCTGACTGAGAATCTTATCACTGAAGATGGTCTTCTAGGCCTGTGACTTACAAAAAAAGAAAGAACAGACCAGGGATGCGAATATCAGGGACAGCCTTGACAGCAGTGGAGGAGTTTAAGACCCCAAGAGAAGCAAACAAGACAATCACAATCCTCAATTTCATGAGAACAGACTTTGGCTTGTTCAGGGATTTGCTCAGAAGACTTTAATGAGATATGGTTATGAGAGAAAAGAGAGGTTTAAGAGAGCTGGCTGATTTTAAATTTGACATATAAGCACATGTGACTTCAGAAAGTCCCCTTTGCTGGAGAAAGCATTTTAATGTTCAATAGCTTTTCACTGATTTCCCAGGGAAGACACAAATTATTTTTATTTTGGTTTTCATTCCTGTTCCAAAGCAAACTTTAAAATGAACAACTTTGTCACTTGCCAAAAGATAAATATGTTCTCCTTCCCTCAAAAATTTTTCATTTAAAAATATCGTATTTCAATGAGAAAAAAAAAAAAAAAAGCACTAAAGAGAGAACTCTCTATAACACAGATGACAAATAACATGTACCATAAAAAATAGTAATCATAAAATATCTTTCTGGCATCCAATTTGAAATTTAATGCAAGTAAGAAGAGCAGTAAAAGCTGATTACATTCTGATCCATTTCCTATGAATCTATACTTAAATATTATGTAATATTCTACTTGCTTCTTTTATTCCAAAAAAAGGTCCTTTTCTTTCTTTTTTATTCATGAACACAAGAAAACATTAAACTCTACATCTCCCATGCAACATTGGAGTAACATCTGGCTTATTTTTATTATTTCCCTTTCTTTCTCTTGTAATGTTGTTCACCTTGACTGAATTGTCAACAAATGTGGAGAACAAAGCAATTTAAACTCAATATGTGAGTGCATGTATACATATAAAAGGTCTGATTCTGCAGCTCCCCCCTTAAACAACTAATGTTAATCACATAAGAAAGAATCTATGATCTCCAGCCTAAGAGAAGAAGGGAGAAAATAAGGTCATAAACTGCCTAAAAGAAAGATAAAAACTGTAATTTTAGTTCTGTAGGGGTCACTGAAAGGGTTACAATGTTTGTATCCCTTCACATGGAATTTTAGCTGCAATCACAGAGACACTGTAAGACCCATATTTTAAGTTTCAAGACAAGAAAATAATGAATAAGTAAATGAAAATACACAAACAGGGGGGCAGAAAGACAGACACTTTAAGCTACAAAAGTTACAATAGATTTTGTAAATAAATGTCCCTATACCAGCCAGAGCTTTGTTTTATCCATATATTTGATGAAATCTTTGTGTCACAAAATCCCTTACTTGTTATGAATAACAGCAAACAGAAACAAGAGAAGAGCAACACTCCAGGACTTCCAGAAAGGTCAGACCTTGAATACTGTTAAAACTCAGTAACATGAGACAAATAAATTGTACAGCTTTCTGATTTTACTCTTGTATGTTACAAAAGATGGACTGTAGCATTGGGAACTTTTTTTAGCATACAAAAATTTCCTTAGTCTAATCTGGAAAAGAAAAAAATAAGTTTAATAGCCCTCCATGTCTTATATTTTTATTAGTGCAAATTAGTAACTACAAACAACTATCAAAACAAGATGCTGATGAGCAGGCAGCATTTCACCAGAAGCAAAGGATAAAAATAAGCATCCTTTATCATATATAAGCAGCTGATTTACGGTCTTGCATAGAATAGTATTAATTAACAGCAGCTAAAGGGAATTAAGAAAAATAATTTCTATTACTTATTCCTCTCAAGTTCAGAAGACATTAGAATAATTTAATATATTAATAATACATTCAGCTAGTAAGAAACCCTTGCAGGCAATGAAAGATATACACTACTTTTAGTGCCTGTAAACACATCAGCTCATATTTCAAACAGATACTTCCAGAGTGGGATGTCACATGAACAGAACTCAATCTGAGCCAGAGTGTTTCTGTGGTACACTGAGAACATATTTGTAAGGCGAAGACTCTTGAGGCCTAAATTTTTCATAATGTAGGATACCTGTCATGGAGAGAAGCCAAGACGAATTATATATGCTTTGACACAGGCCAGGATATGCTTTTTGTTGATGGACCCAAACTAGTCAAAATTTTGAGTGTCTCTGTCCAGACTCTTCAAAAAGATCAAAAGGATTTTTAAATGCAAAAAGCTATCAAATGATTTATTAGAATGATTTGGTAAGAAAGAACAGCCATAAATAAAAAGAATGGAAATGGATATGGAGAAAAGAGGGCTTAAGAACAAATTTTCCTACCTTAAATTTTTGCTTCCAGGGTTGGTTTAAGTCAAGATAATGACTTTCTGGTTTGTGATAAACTCTTCAGTTCTCATTGATTCAGAGAAATTTTCTCTTTCCATCACTATATAGACCAGATAATGTGGCTGCTCCGGCTTCTCTCTGCAATTTATTGGTTTCCTATTATTTTGTATTCTCTTTTCTTCTGTCTCAGTCACTTAGCAATCTGAAAGCCTTTCTCTCCTGAGCATGCTCAAAAACATGCAAGGAAAGATATAGTCTTTCCTCTCTTTGTGACATAGTCAGTTACAGTTTTTTTAAGGAATATAATATAAAAGTTGACAACACACAAAACAGATACCATCCACCACACCTCTCCGGTCAGTTACAAGTACCCATTAGCAGACAAGTGGTAAATATCCCCAGCTTTTATAGAACTCTTAAATCTTTTTTTGCTTTCATCTTCACAAGTCCTCAGCAACTAATGTTACAGCTCTTCTTAGATATTTCTTAATTTAGGTGGACCAAAGATAGACCAGACAGCATGCTAGATCCATCCCTCCTATTTTTTTTTTTTTCTGCTTAGCTTTGATGAGCACATTCAAAGGATTTTGCACTTAGCTTTCCAAGCAATGGAGTTACAAAGAATCTGATCAGATCTCTGTCTGATCCTCTTTATGGGCATATGATCTAACAATTGATTATGAGCCTATTGTGAATATAATTTGTACCATTTTAGGAGTTTCATTTAGAACCTAATTGTTGTATTCAGTTTCACTAGTATTTGTAGTTTATGGCAACTATAAATGGAGATATGGAATTTAAGTTATAAATTAGGCATGAGTATGAAAAATAAGTTTGTTCTATGACCTTAATATACATAGTAGGGAATCAGGGCTGTGCTTGAGTGCAAGCCAAGGGGACTTAAGTCACAGAATCACAGAATCACAGAATCACCAAGGCTGGAAAAGACCTTTAAGATGATCAAGTCCAGCCTATGACCAACACCACCACGCCGTCTAGACCATGGCACTAAGTGCCACATCCAGCCTTGCCTTGAACACATCCAGGGACAGTGCCTCCACCACTTCCCTGGGAAGTCTATTCCAATGTCTAATCACCCTCTCCGTGAGGAAGTGCTTCCTAATATCCAACCTAAACCTCCCTTGGAGCAGCTTCAGGCTGTGCCCTCTTGTCCTGTCACTGGTTGCCTGGAAAAACAGCCCAGCCCCCACCTGACTACAACCTCCCTTCAGGTAGTTGAAGAGAGTGATGAGGTCCCCCCTGAGTCTCCTCTTCTCCAGGCTAAACAACCCCAGCATCCTCAACCTCTCCCTATAAGACTTTCCCTCTAGTCCTTTCACCAGCCTTGTTGCTCTCCTCTGGACCCACTCCAGCACCTCAACGTCCTTCTTGAAGTGAAGGGCCCAGAACTGCACACAGTACTCGAGGTGAGGCCTCACCAGTGCTGAGTCCAGGGGGAGAATTACATCCCTACTCCTGCTGGCCACACTATTCCTGATACAAGCCAGGATGCCATTGGCCTTCCCGGGCCACCTGGGCACACTGCTGGCTCATGTTCAACCGGCTGTCCACCAGTACTCCCAGGTCCCTCTCTGCCAGGCCGCTCTCCAGCCACTCTTCCCCCAGCCTGTAGCGCTGCCTGGGGTTATTGTGGCCAAAGTGCAGGACCCTGCACTTGGTCTTGTTGAATTTCATGCCATTGGCCTCGGCCCATCGATCCAGCCTGTCCAGGTCCTCCTGCAGCCTCTTCATACCCTCTGCCATTAATTTCCTGAGCAATGCTGCTAATCTTCAGCATACAAAAGATAATGGACTCCTTTGAAACAATGAACTGACCTGAAAATTGGATGATTGACTAAACTCCAAGCCACCTTTACAAAGTAGAAGTATTTGACTGAAAGTTACAGAAGTACTTTATGAGGGATTTTGGATGGTTCTGGAGATTTCAGAAAACTCCTTCTGTGTCTAGTCCAACCTGTATGTCTAAGTGTTGATTAACATCCTGCACAGTGTGACCCAGAGATTCCTAGGCAGTTCCTGTTGGTAAAGTGATCAAATTTCATAGATATATATAAGACACTTGTAAATAATTTATTTAAGATTTTTCTGCATGTATTTGTGGTAATCAAAAGCAATGGATTATGCGTGGGCTGGAATCTTCACATAGGACTGTGGATTAAAATAACTGAGCAGAACCACAGTTTGGAAAAACTCTTCCAACACAGCTGATGACACTTATGCACCCTTGTGGCTCCTCCCCTGCTACCAAAGCCCCATCACACAGACCCAATACATAGGCAAAACCATAGAAAGACTAGTACAGGAGGATACTGTGAGGAGATGCTACAAACCAAGGAGCAGCGGTGCTGAGCCTGAGCTTGTCCAACAAGAATAACATGAGACCACTGGGCAATGACCACAGAAACCACTGTGGAAGGGTGTATAAACCACTCCCTAAGAGCTCAATTTCAGCACTCTTGAGGAACAGCTGGCCTGTGCCTTGGTGATCTCCCCTTACTTGGAACGCCAGTTAAAGATACGTCCCCAGGAACTGAGTGACACCTACTAGGTAGATTATAAGGAATTTGGAATAGAAGCAGAATAGTTCTCACTCACAGGGTAGTGTAATTGTTATTTACTGAATATGTGCCTTATTTTAACAAATGTGGTTTTGTGTCTCAGACTGGGAACGTCATTCCTTCAAGGGATTAATAGCAGCAAAGTGTCTGACAGAGGCAGGTATTATCAGAAAGGAATTAAAGAAATATTAGAAATATTGTTGGGTATATAGAAAATTGGTCTTTTGGTACAAAATGGGTTTTATATACTTCACTTAGAGGCTTAGTTGAAAAAAAAAAAAAGCTATGGATTTGTGTTCTGTGCAACTTAGCTTCTCATTCAGAATCTTCCTTTTGCCACCCACAACCGCACAACTGGGAATTAATATATTCCCATACCAATGCCATAAATTCTTTGCAACACCTCAGAAGGTCCTGTGAACTTACACAGATTCAGAAAAAAAGTTGCAGCTCTAGTGTAGCAGACTCTAAGATAAGCAGTATTTCCAGAGTCCTGCATTTAGGTATTATGATGTGTTCCCTCATGGCAGTATGAATGTCATGTAACCTGATATGAATGAAAGGGATCAGCATGTTTACACCTGAGAATGTAAAACCATGCATAAAGATAACTGTGTTGAAATAATAAACCTAAATCTGCAAAATCAAGACAGCTGTGGTTTTGTTTTGATGAGCCTTAAAGCTCACTCAGGATGAGTGTTATTGTCCCTGGGTAACTTGCCCTATTCAGCTACTGAAAATAGTTTTCCTAATGTCCAGATGAACCAGTAAAGTTGCAATTGGAGACACTTATTATTTGCTGTATCATCTTTCAGTGCCAAGAAGAGTGTGGTTCTGTCATTCAGTATGGAAAATTTTATCCAGCTCCTCTTGACCCATGAGATAAGCATCCATGGTCCATTTGTACCATGTCTATGCATTTGTAACTTTTTCTCTATAGCCACATTCCATAACTAAAATTAGGAAATTGTATTTTTGGATGGAGAATAGTGCATAAAAATTATTCCTTGCCTATTTATGAGCTTTACTATTTATATAAACATATGTGTGCATGAATGAGACAAGATGTTGCAAAACTAAAAAAAATTAAAAAATCCTAACTATATCCATATTTTACCAGTATTAAAATATAAAATTACATAACAGTTATCAATGCTACATATATCTACTAGTGATCAGCACATGAGACAGCTTGGCTGTTTTTTCACAAGAAATACATCAAAATGTTTTTCCTCCTAATCTATTTTTAATAATCTTTATGTTTTAAGCAAGAGACATTGTGAGACAAAATAAAGGAATTTGAGAGAGAGCTTGAAGATAATTCAGAAACAAGCAAGTACTATTTTATTTCTTGCTTTTATGCACTGCTACATAATTTTAATTTTCTCCATATTGCTTTTATGTGCAACTTTTTTTCTACATTTTCCTTTATCCACACCATAGCATGATGGGAAAGGGACAACTGGCCACTGTTAACTGGCTACCGGAGACTTCTACACCAACTCTCCTCCAGCACAACTCTATGCCCATTGTCAAATGACGCTCATTCAGCACCACGAGCAGAACCTCATTCAGCACCATGAACAGAACTTCAGGGAGCAGGAAGCTCTGCTCATGGTGCTCTGACTTTGCAAGGAAACTGTGTATAGATAGGGGAGTTCGACTGTGTGAGTCACACAATTTGTAACGTGAAAAATGAAGAATGAGATAAAGGTAACACAATCAAATGTATTATGAACAGTTCATTTCAGGTCTCAGTCCTGAACATCACTTTTAAAAACTGTGTTTTGATGTCTTTGAATTGCATTTGTTTTAAGTTACTTTCAGAAAATGTTTTGAATGTTTTTTAATGGCATTTGTTTAACATTAATTTTAGAAAGTATCTCACATTTGATTGGGTTGCCTCAATTGTGACTCACACACTCTACCTCACCCATATATACACAGTTTCCTTGTAAAAATCAGAGCACTATGAGAAGAGCCACCTGTTTCTCGAGGTTCTGTTCATGGTGCTGAATGTGTGCCATATGCTGATGATCGTACAGTCATCCTGGCAGGGAGTTACCAGTGTAGAAGTGTCCAGTGGCCAGTTGTTGGCAGCCGGTTGTCCTAGAACCTAGCATGATGGAGCTGCTGAATACTGACATTTTTATATTCAGAAAGCAATGCAATGATCTCAAGTGAGGAATGACAGTCTGGGTAGGTAGGCACTATTTAATACCTTCTACAAAAAAAAAAAAACTCACAAGGATTCATACATCACTTGAATTTTATATATTAAAAAAATAAAATTGGTTTCAATATCATAATTATTCTTAATTAATGTGATAATGTGATAACTTTTTCTCACTGCTCTTAAGCTTTCCAACAATTGTGCTAACACCAAAGGCTGGAACATCTTGGTCGAAACAGAAATATCCTTCTTCCTTCTAGCATACATTTTTGCCATTAATATGGCACAGAAGTGAAATGATCCCTCAGCGTTCTAAAGAAGCAATAGCTCTGACAGTTAAAGACTATTAATGACATCTCATAATCTTGTCACACTGCTATAATTAATTCTGTCATCACTATATCTTACTGGCAGCCACATCTAGTATCTTTTTACTTCTCATTCCAGTTTCTTACATAGCAAGTGGCCAAGATGTGTTGAGACATTAAATTTTGGAAAGACTGTTTTATTATTCTTCAAATAAATTAACTGCTACATACTTGATTAGGTACTGCTAAATCTCAGAGTTCTTTAAGTTTCAGACTACAGTTAAAATTTAAAGTATAGATTTAAATATCCCATTTAATAAAATATTGCACACTTGGCTGGGATCTGAATGTGTTACACCAGGAAATTTGTTACTTATCTAGTATCAGTAATTAGGCTGATATTCTACTGCAGAAAGCAATTGTATAAATAGTAAAAGGTAGTATTAGAAACAGTAATTCAAGCCTAATGAAGCAACATTAGCACTTTTATGTTGTACTTTCTAATTAGGAAGTCTGTTAATGAAATTTGGGCATTTACTTAATCGCTGTGAACAATTATTTTCAAATTAAGCCTAGCAATTAAATACCATGATAAAACTCATGGTACAGGCTTTTTAGTAGAGATATGGTAGATTTCTTGCCTGCTGCATTATGCATGGTAGTCAAAACTGCAAAATCTTCTGATTAGCTAATGTAAATTAAGAGCAATGCCATTTCATTGATAACATGAATGGATATGCAAAAAAGGAAAAAAACCTACCTCTATTAGGGAGGTCAGATAACAGCCAGAAAAACTGTTGTAGAAACTAATTGTATTGGTGATATTTTCTCCTTATTTCTTCTATACAAGGGAGGGTAAAGGATATGAAAGCAAATTCGTTGTATTAGCCTGCATTAGATGTAGCAGATGATGAAATAAAAAAACTTTTTCCAGCTGAAGCCACAGTTGATCCTGGAAGCCCTTTATATCAGTAGATCTCTCTTAACATCTCACATCAGGAGATTTTCTGGAGAACATACTGAGATAATTGAATAATATGAACTAGTTTTATCAGCAGTAGTAAGATTGCAAGGTGATGGGTATGATTTCTAAGCCACCTGGATGACAGCATTATGGAACAGGTCATAAGAGAGCCAACTCAGAAGAATGCCCTCCTTGATCTGCTGCTTGTCAACAGAGAGGATCTCATGAGTGAAGTGGAGATTGGAGGTCACCTCGGCCATAGTGACCATGAGGTGATTGAGTTTAAAATCTCTGTTGAAAAGAGGAAAACTGTGAGCAAAACTTCAACACTGGACATGAGGAGAGCAGACTTTAGGTTGCTTAGGGAACTTCTGAGTCAAGTCCCCTGGGAAAATATATTTGCAGGAGCTGGGGTTCATGAGTGCTGGTCACTCTTTAAACATCACCTTCTAAGGGCACAGGAACAGGCAATCCCAAAACATTGGAAGTCAAGCAGACGAGGCAGAAGACCCACTTGGCTGAACAGGGATCTGCTCTTGCAGATTAGGCAAAAAAGGAAGGTGTATGCCCAGTTGAAGCTAGGTCAGGTGACGTGGGAAGAATATAGAGATGCTGCTAACCACTGTAGGGAGAAAATTTGAGAGACCAAAGCTCAACTGGAGCTAAAACTGGCCAGAACTGTGGGGGACAATAAAAAGAGTTTTTTTCAAATACATCAACAGCAAAAGGCAGTGTAGAAACAACATGGGCCCTTTGCAGAATAAGGAAGGTCACCTCATCAACAGGGATATTGTGAGAGACAGACTCTATAATGGCCTTTAATCAAGTGACATTCACTGACCATTCCTGGCGATGCGCCCCCCCGGCACTCGTGGGGAGAGGACAGAGGTACCAGGCGCATGCGCACAGACTACAGACTGCAGCTCCCAGGAGGCACGGCGGGGCCGGAACTGGGACGGAACCGGAAAGAGGGGAGCAAGAAGGCGCGCGCTCTGTGAACACGGACGGATCCAGCCGGCGCGGCGAGGGTACCGCTGCGGAGGCTGCCGTGCCGTTACGGCGCTGCTCCCTGTGGTTGTTGGCGTGTGGACGTACCGAGCGGACCGTTTGTCTGGAGTCTCAGGGGACAGGACGTGGATCCCGACCAGGGATTGGCTTCGGCCGTACCCCCCGGTGGTGAGAATTGCGAACATCTTACTAACATTCCTACAAACATTCCTACATAATATTCACACATACCAGACACTCACTTCTCTTTTCCCGTATTCTTCTATTTCCCAAAGGCTCTCTCCAGGTTTTCCCTCTTATCCCTGTCCGGGAATGGGAACAGTGAGGAAGGGGAGAGGTTCTCTCTTGTTTTCTGTGTGTGTTGTTATTGGTATATAGAGGTAGTGTTGTATAGCTGTTGGTATATGGATATATAGGTGTGGATATATATAGAGATAGACCCTGTGTGTTAGTTGATATCGGACTTGCCAAACCCTCAGTGCCTTTAATAAACCTATAGATTCCTAAGCGTTGTTTGTGAGTGTGACGGGGAGCGGTCCTCAGCCCTTGATCCCCTGAGGTGGGGGTGTGGGTCGCGGCTTTACCTATCTCGGTCCGCGACAGATATAGACAAAGCAGAAGTATTTAATGTATTCTTTGCCTCTGTCTTCAATGTTGATGATGGACCAAGGGGGCCTCAATGCCCAGAACTGGAGGACCATGACTGCAACAAGGATCAACTCTTAGCTGACCCTGAACTTATGTGGGATCTGCTGCTACAGTTAGATGCCTACAAGTCCATGGGGCCTGATGGAATCCACCCGAGAATCCTCAAAGAGCTGGCTGATGTCATTGCCAGGCCTCTCGCGATGGTTTTTGGGAGGTTCTGGGAATCTGGAGAGATCCCAGTTGACTGGAAACTGGCTAATGTTGTCCCAATATTCAAGAAGGGCAAGAAGGAGGATGCTGGAAACTGCAGGCCAGTCAGTCTAACTTTGTTGTGTGGTAAAATTATGGAAAAGATTATTCTGGGAGGTATTGAAAAATACCTGGAGGACAATGCAGTCTCAGAGCCTTCCCAGAGCCTTCAATTCTCCAGGCTGAACAACCCCAACTCTCTCAGACTGTCCTCATAGAAGAGGTGTTCCAGACCTATGGTCATCTTTATGGTTCTCCTCTGGACTCACTGCAGGAACTCCATGTCCTTCTTATGTTGGTGGCTCCAGCACTGTACACAGTACTCCAGGTGGAGTAACGAGAGCTGAGTAGAGGGGGAGAATCACCTCCCTTAACTTACTGGTCATGCTTCTTTTGATGCAGCCAAGGACATTGTTGGCTTTCTGGGCTGCAAGTGTACATTGCCAGCTCATGTTGAGCTTCTCATCCAACATCACCCTCAAATGTGTAGTAGGTCTTGAATAAAGTTTGTATTAGCTGTTCCATTCTTTTCAATGATTCATATACTCAAAGGCTTAGTAATAAATACTGAAATGTGTTTTAACTGTGGGGGTAAAGGGAGGGGTAAAGGGAGAGGAAGCAGAATTTATTTGCAGCAATGATTTTTGTATTGAAGCCACAAGTATGTAACTTCCAGGAAGACATTTGTAATCAAGAGGAACTACATCTGAGCACCTGCCAGCATCTTCAGTTGCTACTAAAAGGAATGAACGAAAATAAATGCATTTCAGGGAATGTTTGTAATTATACAATTTTGAACATGAAAACAACTTACTGAGCAGGACATCTTTTGAAGGCAATAATGTTGACAGCTAGGTCTGAGAGTGAATCAATAACTTTGCTTATCTAATCTGAATTCTATATTTACTGTATTCATTATTAGTAATCTTCTCCTATTGTTTGAAATAAATAAATAAATTGAGGAGAAATAAGTCATTGTTATTAGTGAATTCCAGCCCCCCCCCCCCAAATCCCAGAATTTTCTAGATTTAGAGGCTATGTTTTTTTTCTCAATGAATTCTATCTACTGTGAAGAAGTAAGAAGCAATCCTCATAAGATATTTTTCATAGACATTTTTACTTAATAAAACCTCCCCAGTATTTATGTATGAGGGGAAAAATATTTCAGAAGAATATAGAAGAATTCAAAGGTTTGTCATATATCAGTTACATGGTGAGAAGAGGGATTTGAAAATTAAGAAAAAACACACTAGTCACACTCAGGTACATATGGAACAAAAAATACTTAGAAGACATAATAGTAAATGGAAATAGAAGAACAAAAACTGAATTATGTTTCCTGAAAATCTTTTCTAGATATGCCGAGTATTATGACCTTAATATAGTAAAAATATAGAGTGAAAATTGTGCCATCAAAAGAAGAACAATTGAACAGACAAGTATTAAATCAACTGCCTTAGCTGACTCCTTACCCGTTCAAATTAACACAGTCTTTTAGTTCTGTGATGATTTAATAATTCCAGTACAACAAAGGAAAAAAAAAATTAATTTATGTCTGGTATTTTAGCTTTCCTTTTGTGTGTGCCTGTATATATAAATATGTGCAAACAAAATAATTAAGTGTTTGTAATTAACATGTAATGATCTTTATGTTCTGGAATTTGAAGTATGGAAAAAATGTACTGAATTTCTACCTGCATATTTTTCTTTAATATACAAAACATAATATATATATTTTAACCCAGGTATTTTTTATTTTTTATTTTTTTAATATAAATTGATACATCAGAGAAAAAAAAAAAAAAAAAGGATAGTAATAAAGTACCATTGTGTGGGCTTTCGAGTTTAATTTCACTCATGTTAATTTTGCTGCTGTAATTATTTCAGTAAGAAAGAAGATCTTCCAAGAGACTAAGCATGCTTGGCAATACGGTATATCCCAGATCAGAATATTTGACTAGGATGGCAAGGGCCAGACTTCAGGAATCTTCCTTTCTTAAAATTAAAACTGTTAGTATTTTAAAAGTTGTATATAGAAGCCCTATCTATAAGCCTAACTCTTGCACAATTCAAAAGAATCTTTACAATAAATCTGTTATAATTAAAACGTAAGAAAATAGACAACAGACAGACACTAAAAAAACAATAGAAAAGCCAATATTATTAACCACAAAATACTGATTCACAAGCTTTAAAAAATATTAAGGATGGATAATGTGTAATAGGAAAAGAATAGGTTCATTTCTTCATATTTGAAAACTGCAACACAAAAACTATCAGGTACTTTTAGTAATTTTTTTAAAAAGTAAAATTATTTTTCCTGGTGCAAAATATTGGCAGCTAATTCCATCTTCCCTTTTATTTTGCAGATAGGATTACCGGCTATGATTCTATGAATTTACAGCAAATCTACAGAGACTCTAACTATCAGCATCTGCGTCTAATACAATCTCTTGGAACAAACTGTAAGTAAAGCTGGAAACTCTACAGTGACTCCCTTACTAGTGTGTGGTTCATTGAAATTCTATTTTGCTTTCTAAATGCAGTATTAATTGTGCATAGGCTTCATGCTAGTTCTCAGGAGCTAAGGTCAATCTAAGTGAAGTCTGAAATACTCACATATCCCAGTTTGTGACTGGGTCACAGTGATGGTGGGAAGTCACTGCCCAGGATTCTGGTGTTGGTTTTTCATTGGTGGATAGGGTTGTTTGTGTTTGTGTTTGCTGTGGAAAGGGACCTGGGGGTCTTGAGGGATAACAGGCTCAACATGAGTGAGCAGTATGTTGCAGTAGCAAACAAATCCAACAGGATGCTGGGCTGCATCAACAAAGGCATCACCAGCAGAGATAAAGAAGTCATCATCGCACTCTACTCGGCACTTGTCAGACCACACCTGGACTATTGCGCTCAGTTTTGGTCCCTGCTCTGCAAAAAGGATGCAGATAGGCTGGAGGGGGTCCAGAGAAGGACCACAAGGATGATCAGAGGACTGGAGAACCTGCATGAGAGGAGAGGCTGAGAAAAATGGGTTTGTTCAGCCTTGAGAAAAGAAGGCTTTGGGGAGACCTTATTACCATCTTCCAGTACTTAAATGGTGGCTATCAAGAAGATGGAGACTCCCTATTTACATGGAGTCACGTGGAAAAGACAAGGTGTAATGGCCACAAGTTGCTCCCTGGGAATTTCTAGTTGGACACAAGAGGTAAATTTTTCATCATGAGGACAGCAAATTATTGGAATAGTCTCACAAAGGAAGTGGTAAATTCCCCCACATTGGACGGTTGTAAGTCTCAGATTGACAGGGTGCTGAGCTATCTCATATAAACTATAGTATTACTTAAAAAGGTTGGACCAGATGATCCTAGAGGTCCCTTACAACCTGGCATTCTATGATTCTGTGATTCTTATTGCAGCCCCTCTGCCTGCTCACAATTCGACATTTCCCTGGGGAACAGTATTTACCTGAACTTTTCTGTCAGTTCTTTTCTTTAGAACAGACAATTCTGCTATCCACTGAGTGAATAGTATTTGCCAGACAATACTGAAACTCTTCCTACAGCATTTTTGAGAACATAATTTCCACCTGAAAAGGCAGGACTCTTTCAAAAAGCATTGAACACCATACCTCTGCCTCATCACAGGCATGTCACTACTTTGTGGTGAAATTCCTGGTGACTGGTTTGGATTCCCATCCTTGCCCAGAACACCAACCTGCTCTGCTCCCTAGGTTTTCCCTTCAGCATCCCCACCAGTGTGACTATCAGTCACTGTACATAAGAGGATGGCTCTTATGCTCAGGCAGTAGATTTCAACCTGCAATACTCTGCCATTTCCCAGCCTGCAGGTTCTCTTCCCTCGTTTGCATGTGCAAATCTTTAGACTTTCATTCACAAGAAGGCTGTCAAAATCTCAGTTCAATAAAAGAATACAGTGGTAAGTACCAAGAAAATATTCAAAATGCTGAATTTCACAGAAAAAGAAGTATTTCCAAACACGATTCACAGTTTATATATAGTGTGAGATGCCTTGCATCTTATAAATTTTCAGAGTGCAGTGCTGAGCAAAAAAAAGTACAGCTTTCCTGGGAAAAGGTTTGCAGAGCTCTCCTGCAATCACATTGGGGGAAAGTATTTGCTCTGTTCCACCACCAAATCTCTGCAGAATTCCTCCCAGAACTCCCAACAGCTGCTGCCCCTTGGCTGTATCACAGCAATAGTACTAAACTCAAAGAAAACATCCATTTGAGTCACTATTTATGCTGAGATTATTAATGGGAAAATTTACATCATGTCATTATACTTCCTTACTTTATATATTCTTGTACTGAGGGACAATCTATACTTACTAATTTTAAATGTAAAGAATGGGGGGAGAGCAGGAATGACAGTTAACCTTGAAATCATGTTGCATTGGAAACATCTGGGAGCCTTGGCTAAAAATAAATCATAGCAATCTTATTTTGTTTTCCTTATGAGAAATGCTGATAAGATTGTAACTTGTTCATACTGTTTACAACACCCAAAATTATAGGAAGTAGAGGTCCCTCTGACCAACAGGTATGTATAATACACACTGTGCTGCACTAAGGCACTGAAGTAATGGATCGTGATAACTGATGGTGTTTTAAAGCATTTATTGTTTGTGATCTTTAGCATTAATGTAAATAGAAATGTTTCATCATTTACTTATAACTCACCATTTTACTACTTGATTAAAAAAATAGCAATAAAATAACTATGATATATTTTACTAATATTCTGTGACAATCCGGAGGCCTAAGTGGTGAGACGCTCCTCCACCTTGTCAGGATATAAATACATCACGCCCTCCCTTCTGGGAGATTTTAAATTTAAAGGCACCAAGGGCGCACGCAGCAATCGCCTCTCACAGAGGATCGGTGAAACTGCTGCACCAAATCTTGGAGTGAATGCTTGAATCCACCCCTAACCACGCCCACAAGAACTACAATTTAGACAAGGTTTTAAAGATACAAATCCAACAGAACTGTTTCTTTGGGAGTACCAATTACAATTTAAGGACAAGGGTTCAGGAGGAGTAGTAGGGAATATGGGATCATCAACACTATGAATACTGAAATATTTATGATGTTCTAAGATAAGTGAATGAGGGAGGAGGGGAGGGGGAGAAGAATATTTTGAGCCCGACGATTTTCCCTTGTAAGGGTTGTGATGTGCGTGTTTGTTTGGGGCTGGGAGCAGTGGGAAAAATAAATGGGAAGTTAGACCTGATTGTCCTCAAGACAGTCTGGAGGTTTGGCACTTTCCACAGGCACCTCTCTCCACTAGCATGGACACTTTATCTGCATGCAGTGGTAGAGAGACACTCCGCAGTTGACAGATTCTGGGATGGTCTCTCCCCTTCCACTCACGATGAGCTGTTGGTCTTCCTGCTCTTGTAGCGGTAATCCAAAGGGAAGGAAACGGTCACAGCCAGCAGCTCCCAGTGACAGGCTCTCTGTGACAGCTCCGACACGCTGCACTTCCTTCTTCTTCTCCACCAGCCAGTAACTCTCTCTCTGATGTCGACTCCACTCTCCAACAACAACCAGTAATCAGCAACCACAGGTCTAGCCACCAGCTCTTTCTGCTCCCCTAACAGCCACCAAGAAAGTCTGTCCATGCCTGCCTTCTATAGGTCAGGCAGTTCGACTGCAGTCAGGGTGAGAGTTTAATCTGCATATGCAGCAGGGTTGCTGTCGAATATAGAGGCTATTTTTTGTAGCAAAGGCTCATGGTTTCTGAACAGCAGGTGTGCTTTGAAACAATGTTTCTCGTTTCTCACCTCGCCTGCTGTCCAACACTTTCTAAGCTTGTCCTTGAAGCTCAGTCCTTCAAGGACAGCAGACAGAGGCATGAGGGAACACGGAGCAGCCATTTTGAGTCCTTTAACTAATGTTCATGTCACGGTGTGGTACCGAGTTGGCAGTCAAACCAACAACAATAACACTCTCGATTCACCCCCCCCCTCCCCCAAGGTAGGGAAAGAGGGAGAAAAATGAGAAAGAGAGGCTTTCTGGGTTGAAAAGTGAAACAGATTGATTTTCATTACCAGTGATAAGGGGATATATGTATTTGTAAAGGGATGTGCAACACCCGATCCCCTCCCTCCTCCCCCAGCGACTCTCACAGCAACTCTTCTCCCTGGTGACTCCCAGCTGAAGGGGGGAGTGTCCGGGTACACGGACGGGGTCCTTGGGTGTCGGCTGTAAAGAAAAAAAATGAAAAAAAAAGAGAAAGCCAAAGAGAGGGTGATAGAAGCGACAGTAAGCAGAAAAGTGAGTGGAAAAGGAAAAAGAAAAGCTTGACTTCCATGATGTCTTAACCTATACTTAAAGCCAAATAGAGAAAATATTATGAGAAGGGAATATTCTGATTTGCTGATCGTGCCTTTGGTCTAATCTGCTCCCCCGTAGGGGGGGAGGCTGCAGACAATCAGAAGTGACCTTGGTTATTATCAGTCCACTGGCACTGCTAAAAAGTTCACAGAAAGAAAAAAAATCAGCAAAGAGCTTCACCCTGGCTCAAACCAGAACAGTTCAGCTCACTGCTCCCATAGAGCCATCCTGTTCTGTTGGGAGGAGGGTGCCGTCTCCCACAGATCCGTTTTACCAAGTCGTTATGTATAAAACCTACAAGCTAAATTCCCGATCTGGAAGTAATTCTGCCAGATCCTTGCACTTATAAGTGTGTCTGTAACATCAGTAGGACTCTTTGGGGTCACTTCCATAGAGTGTTTTGGAGTGTATCTGCATGATTTCTGTGTCTGGCCACACTTTTGGTAGTTTGCCTATGCTGCAAAAAAGCTTTTAGTCCTTTTCATCCACAAGAATATTGGTTACAATTTAAGTAGTTAGATAATACTTAAGGGATAGGTAAATATTGCTCAACGTTTTTTCAAATTCCTTTAAGGTTTGGCAATTGCATATTATTATAAAAATATTTCTCTAGTGTACCTAAATAAGCACTGAGCAGAGTATCAAATCAAGGATGTTATTTTAAAATAATATTTGGATATAAATTCTGGTCAACTAAACCTGATTTACCACTATAGTCATCTCTGTTCTGCATTCTGCTTTAAATAGCATTATTGTAGTATAAATGGAATACGTTAATTTTAGATTTTCCTAACAATATTTCTTTTATATATATGAACAAAAATACAGGTCCCTGAAAAAAAAAAGCAAATTAAAAAACCATAAACTAGACCATATGGAGTCATTTTTACAGGAATGTATTTCCTGGACAGAGGCAGCTCAGGATCCAGCTTGTCTTTGTTGCTGCAGTGGCACATTGTTGTGTGCGAATTTCATCACAGATTAGTTACATGTTTAGTTTATTGTCCACCAAGATCTTTGGCTCTCTTTCAGCAAGGTTGCTCCCCTGCCATACACACCTAGCCTGTAGTGGGATTTTTGGTTATTTTGTGCCAGGTGCAGGATTTTTGCTCATCTTTATTAAATTTCACGTTGTTCTTGCTAGCTCACTCTTCCAGACTGCCCAGGTCTCATTGCAAGATGGCTCATTCTTCTGATGTGTTCACCTCACCACCCAGTGTGGTATAATCAGAAAAACTGGAGAGGGTGCTTCCAATCTCATCATCCAAATAATTCATGGAGATGATGTTGAACAGCATGGGGCTCCGTACTGATCCTTGGAGGACTCCACTTGTGACAGGTTGCCAATGTGAGTAAAAACCACTGGTTACCACCCTCTGGGTGTGACCTATTAGCTGCTTTCCTACCCATCTCATAGATCGCCTGTCTAATTTTTATCTTTACAATTTGTTCAGGGAAGGCTGTGGGGAACAGTGCTGAATATTTTGCTGCAGTCCAGGTAAACAGGTTAAGTAAGGGGGTATTTTTTAGGCCTATGTAGTATTAGTAAAGGTAATTCTGGCTATGGTTTTGTTCCTTATTTTTCCAACTGAAATGTCAGGAAATGAAAGGCATCAGAGAAAAGTTTAAAACACATTTTTTGGGTTGGCAAGAAATATTTTTTATAGCAAAGTATAGTGTAGAAAAACTCAGTCCATGTGACTTATTACAAAATAAAGAAAAAAAAAAGATAAAAATTAAGAAGTAATTAGGTTACTGTTCATAACTACCTTCACAGAGAAAGACATGCTGGCCACTGTAAAACTCTAGAGTCTAGTAGCTAAAGGCAAAAGAAAAAATCATCAAGAGAAATTAAAATCAAAACTAAGGATGAATACATACTGTTCTATTTGTAGTTAAAGTTTGTAATTCAACTAGTTTTTAAAAGCTGCTATACTATTTTCAACAGATCATGACTAAAGAACATGGTCAGAAATTTGTATTCTTTGCCTCCTTATGTCCTCAAATGAACTTAAAGATTTTCTAATTTAGCTCTTTGGTAAATTAAGATCTAGGTAAATTAAGGTCTATTCCACATTTAACAAACACTTGTGTAGTTTATCAGTGAAGAAAAACACTTTTTTATCTAGCTCAAAGGTATTATTCAAATTTAGCTTTAGAAATTTGAGAGTGAGGATCAGAGCTACATTGAACAATCTTTTTCTTCTTGGAACTACGATGTCATGGCAACCCTGTGTTTAAGTTCAAAGGAGCTGCACTGCCACAGGAGGTCCTATTCATACTGAACCTCAAATAGGCACTCAAACAATAATTACTTGATCCTAGAAAGGCATTTGTTAAATATCCATAGCACTGAGGTTCTCAAAACCTTGCATATACTGTATTTGCAGAAGGGTTTTAAGTTGAATGAGAGGTGGAAGGTGAGTGCCAGCTTTGAAACCTATCATCCAACAATAAAACTTGTCTGTTCTTATATTCACAAATGCATTCTGCTCAGTCACCACAACCATGTTTTTTTCCTTCCTTCTCTGTGGTACCACCATGGCCTTTCCATCCTTTCGCACCCCTTCTCCTCTTCTAGTATTAAGGTGAGAGTCTTTTTCCTATACTTAAAGCTATCTCACCTCCTCCTGATCCAGCACCCAATTTGCACTATGCTACACCAGATACTGAGCAGTCTTTAGAGTAGAAGTCTCTGAAAACCTAGGCATTTCATATTCTCAGATCGTGTGAGGCAAGAGAACCAATAAACAATACTTTGTTATTGGTGATGTCATACTGTTTTGTTTTGCTACTGTATTAATTTCATTATTGGAAAGACTGGAGTCAAGTGAAGATCAGTATGTTTAATATTGTTTCACAGCATGAGCAGGTGTTACAGGAATTGAGGATGTAGAAATGAGGGAACAGGAATATTACCTAGTCCAAGCTTGAGCTGCATTTGTTCTTTTGCAAATACCCTTTATCTGAAGAATGTACAAAATAAACATTCTACCATGAAAAAAAAACCACAAAGCCAAAACTGCAAGAAATTATATTTTCACAAAAATAGAGGAGAATCATGAAAGATACACAATGCTGCCAAGTCAGTGTTTGTTCCTTATTATGAGCCACAGTGAAAGAGCAAAACTACTAATTTGGGAATCAAAGGGGAAGCAGGTCAGCATGCACTGGATGGGCTGCACTTGAACACTATCTGTTTTTAAAATGCCATTTATTGTTCATCAGGTCAATTTTCAAGTATTTTGAGAAATTACTCCTTTTCTGATTTTCCCTTTCAGATGTGCCTGCTGCTTCTCCTTGCATATCACTGCTGTATAGCTTGTAGTAAATTCAGAAACCACACTGATGAGGGACTTAATAGTATCATCATTCTGGTTGGAAAAGACCTTCAAGATCAAGTCCAACCACTACCCTAGGTCTGCCACGTCCACCACCAAACCTTGTCCCCTGGCAGCACATCTGTCTTTTTAGATGTATCCAGGGATGGTGGCTCAAACACCTCCTCACACGGCCTGGATCCCCAAGTCCAAGGCTGTTTTTAACAGCCTTTAAAAATTACACTGATATTAAAACTGTTCTATGACTAATGCTGACATAAAAGCCTTTCCAGAATGTTTATATAAAAAGCTGTACAAATATTTTACTGCAAAGAAAGACCAGGGTGATATTTTTTGATGAGTTTCTAAAAAACCCCAAACTTCCACTGCCTTCATATATTAATTCACCACATCAATAAACTGCAGTGTCCTTTGGAGTATGGCAACTGAATTTTTGGTTTACAATGGATTTTGGTTCTAAGATACCTGCCTCTCCCCTTTCCCATTTTCTACCTCTCCTCCAAATGGTTAGGGGCTGAGCATAGAGCAAGAAAGGAAGATAAGAAGGGGAAGCACACATATAATAGCATTTTACCTTAACAAAAAGGCAGAGAGGGACCTGGGAGTACTGGTGGACAACCAGTTGAACATGAGCCAGCAGTGTGCCCAGGTGGCCCAGAAGGCCAATGGCATCCTGGCTTGTATCAGGAATAGTGTGGCCAGCAGGAGTAGGGATGTAATTCTTCCCCTGGACACAGCACTGGTGAGGCCTCACCTTGAGTACTGTGTCCAGTTCTGGGCCCCTCACTTCAAGAAGGACGTTGAGGTGCTGGAGCAGGTCCAGAGGAGAGCAACAAGGCTGGTGAAAGGACTAGAGGGAAAGTCTGATAGGGAGAGGTTGAGGATGCTGAGGTTGTTTAGCCTGGAGAAGAGGAGACTCAGGGGGGACCTTATCACTCTCTTCAACTACCTGAAGGGAGGTAGTAGTCAGGTGGGGGCTGGGCTGTTTTTCCAGGCAACCAGTGACAGGACAAGAGGGCACAGCCTGAAGCTGCTCCAAGGGAGGTTTAGGTTGGATATTAGGAAGCACTTCCTCACGGAGAGGGTGGTTAGACATTGGAATGGAGTTCCTAAGGAAGTGGTAGAGGCACCGTCCCTTGGATGTGTTCAAGGCAAGGCTGGATGTGGCACTTAGAGCCATAGTCTAGACGGTGTGGTGGTGTTGGTCATAGGCTGGACTTGATGATCTTAAAGGTCTTTTCCAGCCTTGGTGATTCTGTGATTCTGTGATTCTGTGATATGACAGAGTATGGAAAGGATACAGGTAGCTGAAAGAACTCATCATGATTTTATGCATGTGACATTAGGTTGTCAGGTAAAGAATTAAGAAATAAATTAAAAAAAACCCAAGTTCTACCTGTAAATTTTTATAGAATGAATTATCCCTTACAAGAAGGGTTAGCACTGGCATGTTTGCTGTTTCCTCAGCTGTTCTACTGGCAAGCTAAGTGCCGAAGTGCAACAGTTAGATATCTGGGTCATACTATGTGACTTCTCAGTAGTATTTGCATGAAGTAAACATCTGGCTGTTGCTTACCTCCACTGGAGGTAATACTCTATCCAACTATCTTTACAATCTCCTGCATCACACTGTCTGGCATGGAATGAAGGGGTTTTGCTAGCTTCTTATTACATAATCTACTCTAACTCTCTTTAGTAGATAAACACATGGGTAGAGCATTTGAAGATGTTTTATGAGGATCTCTGATATTTTCACAGGGTGTCTTCAAGTTTGTGCACTTTATGTATAAGTATCTAATACCCTGTGTGAACTGCATGCAACACATGCTACCAACAGGTGAAGTACTAATATAGTAACTCTAGAGTGGAATATTTAATCTTGTTCTGTTTATGGCTTCTTAACCATTTATCAAAACAGTATTTATAAACTTTACATGAATGAATTTATATACAGCTAAATATAACCAGAATCATAGAATCATTTAGGTTGGAAAAGATATTTAAGATCCATGAGTCCAATCATAAACCTACCACTGCCAAGTCTACCACTAAGTCATGGCCCTAAGTACCACATCTACATGACTTTTAAATAACTCTGGGAATGGCGACTCAACCACTTCATTGGGCAGCCTGTTCCAGTGTTCGATAGCTCCTTCAGTGAATAAATTTTTTCTAATATCCAATCTAAGCCTCCTCTGGCACAACTTGAGGCTGCTTCTTCTAATCTTCTCACTTGTTACTTGGGAGAAGAGACCAATGCCCCACCTCGCTACAACCTCCTTTCAGGTAATTGTAGAGAGTGATAAGGAGAGTGATAAGGAGCCTCCTTTTCTCTAGACTAAGCAACCTCAGTTCTCTCAGATGCTCCTCAAAGGACTTGTGCTCTAGACCCTTCACCAGCTTCATTCATCATCTCTAGAATAACTTCAATGTCCATCTTGTAATGACAGCCCCAAAACTGAACACAGTGTTGGAGATATGGACTAAACAGAGCAAAGTACAGGGAGATGATCACTTCCCCAGTCCTGCTGGCCACATTATTTTTGATACAATCCAGGATGCTGCTGGCCTCCTTGGCCACCTGGGCACATTGCTGGCTCATATTCAGTCACTTGTTGATCAATATCCCGAGGCCCTTTTCTGCTTTTCCATCTGTTCCTCCCCAAGCCTGTAGTGCTGCTTGGGGTTGTTGTGACCCAGGTGCAGGACCCAGGATTTGCCCTTGTTGAATCTCATACAAATGACTTCATCTCATCAATCCAGCCTGTCTAGATCCCTCTATAGAGCCTTCCTACCTTCAGGCAGATCAACACTCTCACCCAATTTGGGTCCATCTGCAAACTTACTGAGGGTGCACTCGATCCCCTCACCCAGATCATTGACAAAGATACTAAAGAGAATAGGCCCCAGTACTGAGCTCTGGAGGACACTGCTTATGGCTAGCCATTAACTGGATTTAACTCCATTCACCACAAGTCTTTAGGCCTGGCTATCAGCTAGTTTTTTTACCCAGTACAGTGTACACTCATCCAAGCCATGAGCAGTCAGTTTCTCTAGGAGAATGCTGTGGGAAACTGTGTCAAAGGCTTTACTAAAGTCTAGGTAGACAACATCCACAGACTTTTTTTCATTCACTAGGTGGGTCACCTTGTCATAGAAGGAGATCAGGTTAGTCAAGCAGGACCTGCCTTTCATAAACCCATGCTGACTGGGCCTTTTCATCTGGTTGTCCTGCATGTGCTGTGTGATGGCACTCAAGATTATCTGCTCCATAACCTTCCTCAGCAGTGAGGTCAGACTGACACGCCTGCAGTTCCCTGCATCCTCTTTCTGGCCCTTCTTGTAGATGGGTGTCAAATTTGCTAAGCCCCTGTCAAATGGGACCTCCCTGGTTAGCCGGGACTGGTGACAGAGGATGGAAACTGACATGGTGAACACTTCCACCAGCTCCCTCAGTGCCTTTGGGTGGATCCCATTTGGCCCCCTAAACTTTTGTGTGTCTAAGTGGTGTAGCATGTATGTCGCTAACCATTTTCCCTTGGATCACTATTATCATGATTATTTTCCTTAATCATTTTTCATATATCTTTAGAAGTGGTCCAGGTCAGATTAAAAAACAAACAAAGAAAAAAAATATCTATTTTTCTAGAATTTTCAATTTAAATAATGCACAATTTTACTTACTTGGGATGGCAGATTGTACTGGAAGTGCTTCATTTGGGAAAAATGAAAAGCTGTCCTGAAAGGAAGATGGCAGTCCACTAGAATATTTCATGGCAGCGAAGCACACGTGCATACCTGTTTAGGAGTTTCAACATTCCTTTTTTATAAAAAATGTCCTTTCATAAACAAGTGGAGGTAAGCCTCAGCTTGTTAATTTTTCCCTATAACACTTTCAGTATAAGCATTACTGGAGCATCTTCCAACCTCAAGGATATCAGGCAAAATTATTTTCAATCTGTTTTATCTACAACTGTGAATAAAATTACAGCTTTTATAAGAATTATAAAAAATTCCTATAAAAATCCAACTTGTTTCAACATAGATTTAAGATTGCATATCCTATGCTTTTGATAATTTGATTGGTATAATGCTAGCACATCAACAAGATTTAAGAGGGTTTTCTTCAGTTACAATTAGAGGAAGTTAAATTTTTATTTTAGTGAAACATATTCCATCAGAAAATGCTGATTCATTGAAATTACATGTTGCATGGAAATATTTTACTTCCGACAAAGCTCTGAACAGATAACCTTCTAAGGAATTCAGAATAGAGAAAAGTATTTGTTTTTCTTTCTTATAATATGCTGCAAAACATTAATTGCAAATACATTTGCATTACACTTTTTACTCTACATTTAACATTACCAATTTTATTTCAACTAAAAATCTTGGTAACTCTGGCATTCCTAACAGCATTCGATCATTATAGTATTTTGCAGTGTGTACAATATCTAAAATAAAATTCTGCAATTCTTTTCATCTAACAGTAAATAATGTGCTGAGGGAGCTTTTCTTTTAAGAGATACTGACCAGAATATGCTGTGTACAAGGCCTTTTGTACACAGGAGACATAGTAAGATGGTGTTGAAACAATCAGTGCTAGGACAGCAGTGTTAATGAAGACAGATATCAAACTATATGACAATGCGAAATAAAGGGAAGAAGGAAAAGCGTAGAGGTAGAGCATAAAGTCTTTAACGAGATGTAGAATAGAAACTGTCCTCCTTTTCAGTACATACACAGAACGGCAGTAATTTGGGAGAGTAAGAGGCATGTTTACAGTCAAGAGTGTCCTAGAGCTCTATGTCTGAATATGAATCTCTCAAATTCATCCAAGACTGAATGAGATAAACACTGTCAGAGCTTAAAAAGAGCTTAACATAAAATTGGATTCTAAACATGAGCAAAATTTTAAAGGTCTATCTTTTTGTTCTTTGTGAACTGATTAATCAAAAAATCTTATGTAACAAAGTAAAAGCAAAATAGCTCCTTAAAAATGCTGTTTAAAGACAGTGCTTATAAACACAAAAGGGAAGACACTCAGAATGCATATTCTGTCTCTTCTCATTGTTGTTTATTGTGTCAAATACTGCAGATGCCACCAGAAAAACCTGGTGAAAAGAAGCATGCACTGCAATACCTTGCACAATAGGGCCACTGTAGATGTAGATAACCATTTTCTCGTAGAGTTAATCTTATGCAGATACTTTTGAGTACAAAAAGAATGAGTTCTATATAATTCAATGTGAAGAGAACTCAATACAAAGAAGACTAAATAGGAATGTTAGATATATTGCATTGAGTTCCTGTTTAGAGAGAGAAAAAAACAGTGTCTATTTATTTCTTTTTACTCTGGCTAAAACTAAGTCCTTGGATGGATTACCAGAATCCATGTCTGTATTGATTGTAAAAGAATCAAAAGCAATGACAAGAAAATGATAAAATAAAATGAATAAGAGATAGATACACACCAAACACTTTTCATTCAGGAAACAGCAGAACTAGACATGTTAGCTGTCTTCCAGTTTCATTATGTGTTTTAATTCTAAATTGTTTTTATTCTCTCTTTCTATAATTAAATATTTTGTAAGAGGGTGCTAGTTTGCAGTAAAGTAGAGCAATTCCCCTGTCAATGAAAAGATAAGTTATAATAAAGTGGAATGAAGCTGAGGTTTACTCCTGAATTAAAGCCTAAACCAGTATGGCAGTTAGACACATTAATTTATTTTGTGTTTCTCTTTCTCTCCCCCAAACTTCCACTTAAGATTTCTCTTTTTATCTTATGAAAAACAGTATAGACAGCAGCCACTTCTATTAGCCTGAAACAGAGACATTCTAAGCTAGAAACCTAGGGAAAAAAAAAAATCATGCTTCTGAACTTAGTTTTAATCTGTGAATCAAACAGATTCTAATGAAAGAAATTCTTAGCATTTTTCAGATTTCGGGGCTTACATGAAGTATTGCTTTATTTATCAAAGTGCTTCACTCATCTCCTTAATGCATAAGAGTGACTGCTATTCCCATGTTCTGAAACTTTGGTACCGGGAGTCCAAAGGAGTAAGTAAAAATCCATACATCCTCACTCCATGAAGTAATTTCCTTTTTGGAGTGGCATGGAACTTGAATGGAAGAGCAGAAGCTGCTAGACAGTGAAACTGAGAGAATATATAGTTCTGCCTGCAATAGCCATATTTTGGTAAGAAATACTCCTAAAAGACAAGAAAATAAAAATCCTAGCTTGATGTAGTTATTAACCAGCACTCAATTCATGAAACATGGCATTGACAGTCATTAATAATGACATCCATTGAAGAAAAAAAATCATTAAAATTGAAACTATGCAGCATTTAGAAACTCAGACTACAAAACAGAAGAACTCACTAGACTATAAGCCAGCTTTCAAAAGGAAGAAAGAAAGGAAGAGATTGTAAATGGTGCCAAGAAATGAGTCTTCATGCAGAGTTGAGCATGGAAGATAGAGACAAGTTGATGCAGATGAAGTCTTTTCTATTTCACTGAAGAAGCAATGAGAAGTAGTACGGATTCCAGAAATATGCCTGAAAAAACATTTACAGCTGGTAAAGTTATTTAATGAGTGAAATAACCCTCAAGAGAATGAGATGCAGTTTTCACTTGAAACCAAGAAGAAAAAGGTGAAAGACTAATGAAAGTTGACCTTCATATAGAACTTCTGGAATGGTACAACTTCCTCAATTAGAAAAAGTGTCATAATTTCAGCTAACAGGAGTGATGGTTCTGAGAAAGAGAGCTAACAGAACAGATACAACAAGTAAACTTCCTCCAAAAAAAACCAAGTGCAACCGTATCATCCAAGATTAACAAAATGGATGCAGTAAAGCTAATTTTAAGTGAGAGACACAGCAGTAAAGTCACCACAACATAAAGCTCAATGCAGTCTTGAAAAATGTAATGAGAATCTGAATAACTGCTCAGGCCTGTATAACTTCTATTCAGCTTCATTGTTGGCAAGTTTAATGATAGTTCAAATGTATCTGCACTACACTACTCTGTAGCATAAGTATTTGTAGCTACTAGTATAAAGTTAAGAGCAAACATAAGGAATATGGGAGGCAGGATGGATAGCCCAGTCAAGAACACAGAAAGTAATACAAAACATAAAAGGAAAAATGCCCAGCAACTACGCCAGACAGAAAATAAAATTAAATAAATAAAAAAAGCAACCACAGAAGCAACATTTAAAATAAATAGCAACTACATACCTGCAGCAGAGGAAAGCATATGCACACTAAGCAATAAAAAAGCTGCCAACCATCCAGCTGCCATATTTACAGTCACACAATTGGATCAATGACCCATTTTTCTTCAGCAGCTTTGTAAAGCCAGCAGCAGTATAATCCCAATGACATGAAACTGTAAGAGCCTGGAAGATTGTCACCAAAGGTTAGGGGATGTACAATAAAACCTTTCTGTGGTGTGCGGTAAATTCAGGCTGTCAGTAAAAAAACTCACAGAACAAGACATTTTACTGCTTTGAGTTTATAATAGCTGACACACTGAGGTGCTGGAAGAGACAGGACATAACTGTAGTTTCTGTTCAGCTTTGTAATAGAATACAGAGAGAATATATCCTCTAAGGAAATTCACATGAAGGGCAAGCTTCATTGTGTACATCAACAAAAATGCAAAGATAAATCCAGTGAAAAAAAGTAAGTCTGTAAGGAAGATGCATGTTTCATACCTTTGAACTAGCACAGAACTCATCAGTGGACTTGTAATAGCAAGACAACCTTTAAGTAAATTGAGGATTGACACTGAGACATACATTCTGATTTATCCATGGCAACATCATTCACATTTCTTGCTACACTAAATGTGTTGTGACATTTTACATGTGATATGTCAATTTTTCTCATGTCTTAGAAGGTATCGCAGGACATGAATCCATTTCTAAAGTTACTCTAGGAAAAGACAAGAGTCTCAGAGAGTCAAGATTATAGCCAATGATCTTACCCTGTAATGGAAAGAAATACCAAAGAAAAGGCAATCCAGAGCTATGGACAACCATATGACAACCACTCTTAAATGGCTGCCAACATCTGAGTAACATCCTAGACGAGGACAGGCTGAAACTGATACAAGAATATAAAAGCAAGACTACTGAGTCAAATCAAAGAGACATCTAAACCTTTTAAAAAAATATATATTTTTTCTCCTCTTTTAAAAAAATCTGTAAAGATAATATTTGGAAAAACTGTGTGATGCTTTATTGTAGAAAGAAGGGAGAAACAATCCAGGGAAAGAGAAAGTTCTTGCACCACTTGTAGTTGGCTGCCTGGAATAAGGCTGGAGCTCTGCCTGACGTTCAAGGTGGATGCCTTGAGAAGCAACTAATGACAGACTTATATGTTTAGTTATTGGTATATTAATGAATCATTACTGTTCCCAAATAAATTTTTTTGCTTGCAACAATTTATAGGTGAGGGACATGCCTTCAAGGGTGGTATCTTTGTATTAGATAGCCCTCAATGGATGTCAGCGGGTTATTCAATCACCCTTTGGAATGAAGTGAGCTTTTATGATTTTTACAGGCTTGATATACTTTATGAAGAGCCCAAAAACCTGTTTTACTCCAGAGAGATTTCAGCCAGAGGAACTGAGAACCACTGAGGAAAAGTTAAGTAGAAAAAGTTTGAAGAGAGTCCATTCACTGAGGGGAACAGACATCTATTTTTCCAGATTGTGCATCTATGTATTAGAATCCTGTGAGCCCTTCAAACAGCTAAGACCCAAAATGCAGTGTAAGGCTACATATACACAGTAGAAAAACAAAGAAACAAACTTGTAAAGAGGCACTCTTAATGGTATTTTATGCTAATAAAGCATCCAAAGTTAAAGTGTACTGTCTTAAAGTATTAAAATTTGGGCATCATTGCATTTCTGAAACTTCCTCCAGATGTCTTGAGTACTTTCACAAAGCTGTTTTAAGTACTTGCTCAAAGTCATGGAGCGAATCTGTAGTGGGGTACTAAAACAGGGTTTCTTAAATGCCAGTTAGTTTTTAACCACCAGCTCTAACTCTGAATGGGCACAATCGTAACCAGATATAAGTGAGGTAAAACCATTATCCAAAACTTTTCAGATACTCTAATACCCGTAACACAAATCTGCTAAACCTTAATGCTGCCTTTTCCTCAAATAATATTTTCAAATCTCCTTCATGGCAGAGATATAGAGATGCTTCCACCAACTTTAAAGTAAGATTTATTAGGGATGGGCTGAAGGGAAAACCAAGACATTTGTAATAACATATTTACTTTCAAACGAATGGCAGCGAAACTTTTGTCACTCACACAGTATTGTAACTGAGATAAACCATCTTGAGGGCTTGCAGTGACAAATACACTATGAGTGTGGCTTTTGCAGATAGTTTGGTCAGTCTGGGCAAACTAAAAATGATAGAAATATTGGCTCTCTATTAACTAAGAAGTAAACACCCAGAAACTTCACTGTACAAAAATAATTGACGTGCATAATACTAAAGGTATGTTACCTTTACTGAATATTGTCCTGTATAATAAAATCGTTGCTGAACTGGATCATGGAATGAGGTGGTTTATAACAAAGATCATATTATTGCAACATTATACTCTGGGGCCAGGAAGCAAATAGGTCAAAACTGAGATGTTATTTAACTCACATTGTCTAGTTAATCAATGTATTCCTTAATAACCATAATTACATCTACATCAAAATAATAATGAATACTATTCTTTGTTTAAATTAAACTGTTCCTATGATGATCAAGTACCAGAATAGATAGATAAAACAATGACAGTATTCTCAGGGACCATAGGGTAATTTTAGTTCCCTCTATTCGTCACATGATGCTCTGCAGCTTGCCAGGTTTAGAATAAAAATAAAAAAAGTCTGGCCCTACTGCTTAAAGTGACAGCCCTTGTCAACTGATATTATTCTGTCATAGGAGTTTTGCTACACAGTAGAAAGCAGAACTTTTCATTCTGAGTGACAGAATCAAAAAGGTCACTGGAATATTTCCATTATTGATTTCTGAGCTACTGAAATCCAAAAATCCTAGTGCTTGCTACTCATGAGCATGCTGACAGCAAAGCACTAGGCAGCACATTTCAAAAAGCTCTACTAACATGAATAAATACATAATGTAAGCAAAAAAACCCTCTAGATATCAACAACTTAGCTGTGCCACCTTCTTTACACTCATCCCCTATAAGGCAGGACTACCTATTAAAAGACTACTTGTGACAAAATTACAGCTTTTTTTGTTTGTATTTCGAAGCGAGAAAAGAGTTGGAGAGTGCATGAGGGGCCGAATCCCATCCTCTCTCATATCTAATTAGATACAAGGTATACTTATGAATATGAGAAGATGTTCAGAAATACGGTTCACAGATTGAGCCAAATATGTGGAGGCAGCTGAAAAAAAGCCCTAGAGTTCTAAAAAGGATATTCACGTTATAGATTTTCATGTTCCCAGGTTTTATGGAAAGAGAATGTATATCAACCGTTTAAAAGGAAAAGTCAACTTGTATTGTTTGGGACAGGGGCCTAGTAAAATTGTTCAGTGACTCACTGTTGTTACCTACTAAACACAGTTATACAGGTAACAAAAATATAACATAAAGCTAATATTGATGTATGCAATGTCAGAAGAATATAGGTTGCAAACAGGTTTAACTTTACTGACATATCCAGAAACTAATCTTCATATTAATGGATCATGTAGTTGTGAAAATGCATTGAGATTGTGATCCTGTACTAGCACTAGGTAATCCTATAGAAGCTTTGTTAAACAGCTGAGTGACATAAGATTGTAGTTCGCAACATCTCAAAAGGCATAAAGACAATTCACAATATTTTTTTCTGTTCTTGCAAATAAATTTTCTCATTAAAGTAGAATTACTCTTAGTTGGATGTCTCCCTGTGTTTAGACTCTTTGATTTCAGAAGTCATTCTTCAAAGGGAAAATAAAAGTGCTTATACTAGACATAAATTTGTTCCATGTATGGATTGAAAGGATACCAAGAATTGTTCAGGTGATTTAAAGCTGTGTATTTGTTAATGGTTTATCTTTTTTTTTCTTTCCTTCTTTTTATTATTTTTTTTAGAGAGTGACATTCAGTTTTTCCAACAGGTATAGTTTCAGGTTTTTGGGTTCCCTATAAAACTGTTCAATTCTTCCCAATTGCTTTATTCTGCTTCCATGTATTTATTTTTTAGTTTTGTTACAAATTTATTATTTTTAGTATGCAAAGTCATATATGTGAACATATAGTCAAGCAGTATGGCTATTATCTGAAAAGTGTCAAAGTGCATTTTTTTTGCAGCAACAAAGATAAAGGTATAAATACATGGCTGGAGTTAATTTATGAAGTGAATTATAATATGTTCATAAGAGTAATGAGTATTTACTGCACTTGCCATCATTCTTTTAATCCATAATAATTATTTTTCATATTTCTGGGTTTTATGAGGCAACTTTCCCATCCCTTAGACTTTTAGTATCTCTGGAATCATGTTAGTGGCAATTTTTAGTGCTCTTTCTTTCTCAGCAGTCAGCTTCTCTGTTACAATTCAGTGGTTAGTGATTTTTACCCTACTTAAAAGACCTTTGTTGTAACACACTGCTGGTCAGCCAACAGGCAGATCAAAAGTGTTACCCACTGAATGAGTAGTTGCCAACAAAGAAGAATATACTCATAGGAAACCAATCTGTTTTTAAATTGTAATTCCCAAGCAAATACTTAGATGCCCTGAAATGTCACAGCATTCTGCTCTCAATTACTGTTTAAATTGTATTTTTCCCAGTTAATAAATCTGTGCATATTATGTTGCCTTTAAAATAATATTTAGTGTAAATCTTTGCAATTCTTTTCAGAGTTTGTAATTGGCTAAATTTGGGGTTATTTGACAGCTTATTTAGGGTTTTCATTAATGACTCAGAGTTGAAAAAAACAGTCTCCTGCAATTGATCTCTAGTCATCTAACACCACTTGGACCCTTTCACCTAGCTGAAAAACATAACCTAACCTAGTCTAGCATGATGCTCTAACAAATGTTATCAGAAAGCCCTGCTTGGACTTGGGCTTTTATAGCTGAAGGCTTAATTGTGACTTTTGGTAAGAACTATATAAATAACAAAGGAGAAAAAGGAAAGTAAAAAACAAATATAAAATTTCTAAAGAAAATAAAAAGCCTGCTGCTTCCAGTCAAATGTTTTCCAGTACAATAACCTTCGTGGTTATATCTAAGGTGGACCATTTTGGTTGTTACTGTTTATAGGCTGTGTTAATATGGTGGTAACACAGCCTATAAACAATAATATAAGCATAACTGTCATAGCAGTGACGAGTGGCCAGAGGAGAAGCAGGAGCAGCTTTTTAAGATGGCTTTGCCATCAAAGCCAACAACTATAAACACATACCTTCCTGGTCCAGCTGTGAAGGCTGACAGCAGAACATACAAGTGAAGACAGGAAGAGAGGATCCACTTTTTCAGAAACTTTGTTAACTGAGCAGCCAGGGAGAGCAAGAATGGGAGTCACGTATATAAGAATTGTAGCTATTCCTTTTACTATTGAGCATATGGCCTGTATTTCAGCACTGAATTTAAGCAGAAAGGAATCCAAAGTGATGGTTCCACATCCGATTGCATTCAGACTATTAGGAATATCCAAAAGGCAAATCTAAAATGCAGATATGCTTTCTTAAATAATTGTAAGTTCTGCAATAAGCAATGATAAAAACTGTCACAAGGTATATTTATTTTACTTAAAATGTGCAAAATGTTACTATAAAACAAAACTCAACTAGAGAGGTCCTTGGCAAACTGAATGTTAGTATAAATGTAATTAAGCTTAAACAGATGTTAATGTTGTCTCTAACTATCTTTGCTGTATTTAATTTACTATGTACAAGTATATTTTCAGTAGTTTCTACCTGGATAAAAAGCATTTGATCTGCTGCCCAGTTTCATCATAGTAATTATTGTAGGAATATGAATAAATATTGTGAATTGTCAGCTAATGAAAATAGCTTCATATATTTCACTCAAAAATTTCATTGGATCACCATCTAAAAAAATTACAAGCAATTTTAGAATCAACGAGATAAGAAAATACATCTTATCAATAGACATATCTGCTAAATCAGATGGTTATATACTGGAACATCTATCAGCCAGCATTCAGAGAATGGTAAATGTGGAGTGAAAGCATCCAGAGAAGTTCTGTATTTTACTTTTTTTTTTTTTTGGCCTGAGACATAGTGCAAACAAACATTCAGCTGAAGGGAATAAAATATTTTCTTGTTGCTCAGAAGCAAAGACTTGTGCCTTCAGCATTCTGAAATACAGAATTGGCTTAGTTATATATTTCTACATTAAAATCTTTATAGAGTGATGAAAAAATAGATAAAAACATATAAACTCATTTTCAGGAAGGCACAGGTGATTTCATTCCATGCATTTTTCTCTGGGGACCTTATTTGATGAAACATGCATTGGTTAGCTTATTGATGGTTGGTTTTGGTTCTAATTTGCAAATATCCTACACAGGTTATCTAAGAGAGCTATGGGGATGGGGTGCATGCTTTAGGCATTTGTGGACTCCAGAAGCAGTGTGGTTTCCAAATTTTAAAGCTCTCCATACTCGCTCCCCCTCATCAAAATGTCTCTCAGTTTATGGAGAAAAGAAACCATAAAAATTAAGATTATAGAATAATTTGGGTTTAAAGAGGCCTCTAAAGATCATCTAGTCCAACCCCCTGACATGGGCAGGGGCATCTATCACTATTTATCAGCTTGCTTAAATCCCCAACAGACCTGACCTTGAACACTTTCTATGATAGGGTACCTACAACTCCAGACAAACTGTTTCAGTATCTCACCACTCCCATCATAAACAAACTTATTCCTTATGTCCAATCTAAATCTACCTTCTTTCAGTTTAAAATAATTGCTCCTTGTTCTCTCACTGCAGGCCTTGGTATAAAGTAGAACTATATCAGTGGGATGTCTGTGTTTAAGCCTCTGATTCCAAACCCAGCATTACAACCATGCAGCAATACAGAAAATTACAATAGTCACATGCTTTTAATAGAGGCAATGGTATTGATGATTTATACAGAAAATGCTATACTGGTAAATCTGAGCAGCAGCAGCATTTGTTTGGGGTCTAGCAGATTATGCATGAACAGAAAACTTCCTTCCATCATTATCCAATTCTCCATGCACGCATGCACATAAATACACTCAAGGAAGCAAGAATGCTTCAGTCGAAGCACTCTTTCCTTTTTCACTTTTCAATCAGATACAACAACAGCTCCTAAAATGGTAAATCCATGCACACAGGCAAGAAGTATTTCTCTTCCCTTCCTTCTTTCTTGAAATCGAATTCTGTGGGAGAAACAGCAGCTTTGGGTTTTCAAGCAGGCATGCAAGGGAGGTGCAGCTTCAACAGCCATTCCCTCCTTCTTTCAAATTTATCATTATGTTCTCTGTAACTTTGAGCACATTAAGTTAAGCTCACTGAGGCTCACAAAGTAGCTCACAAAGTATAGCAAAAATACTGACTTTTTTTTTCTCCAAAAGACAAAAAGTAAAATGATCCCTGAATTCTGGCAGAATTCAAACCTGAGGAATTTTACGTCAAGAGGTGAAAGCTTTAGAAGTTGCAAGAAAGCACTCAGAAAACCCTATCTACTACATCTCATAACCTGTTTTCCCCGAAAGCAGACATATGGAAGATAAAATCAAATTTTGCCTCTAACAGAAATTCTTGGTGAGAAACGTAAAGTGATACTATTAATTAGATAATCAGGATTTTCTTTACATTTATTCTTTATATTAAAGGTGTGTGTGGTGGGAAAGACAGGAGCCTACACAAAACATATATACAAGCACATAGTAATGCTGCAAAATTGAATATCTGCTCTAAGTTACATACATGTTTGCATTAAAAAAAATGAAACAAAAACAAAACCTGAAGAGAAAAAATCCAGTTGAAAGACGTATTTTGAAAATAAAAGACTGTGCTCTAGCAATTTTTAAATTGTCACACAACATTAGTGGTATATTATGTATTCTTCTTCTCATTAACATAGGGGAAAATGAAATTTTTTGTTTCAAATGAAAAAATAAGAGAAAATAAAGGTTCTTTTCGCTTCTTGCTTGTGTATTTCAAGCACTGGTTCCCCTCCCCCCCATCATGCAGCCTCTTTTGGTGCTTTGGAAATGTGTTTTGCTGTCTCTGAATGAAATCTTTGCTCTTTCTCCTCCATTAACATTACACGTGGAAACTGTATCTAATTGAAGTGGCTTTAACATACATAATCTGCCTCTTTCTGTCTCTTTGTTATATTTAGAATCATAGAATGGCTAGGGCTGGAAGGGACCTTAAAGATCATCTAGTTCCAACCCCCCCTGCATGGGCAGGGACACCTTCCACTAGACCAGGTTCCTTAAGGCCTAATCCAATCTGGCCTTGAACACCTCCAGGGAGGGGGCAGCCACAACCTCCCTGGGCAACCTGTTCCAGCATCTCACCACCCTCACAGGAAAGAGCTTCTTCCTAATTTCTAGCCTGAATTTCCCCTCTTTAACTTTCACACCATTGCCCCTTGTCCTCTCACTACACACCTGTATAAAAAGGCCTACCCCAGCTTTCTTCTAGGCCCCCTTCAGATACTGGAAAGCTGCTAGTCCTCTGATCATCTTTGTGGCTCTCCTCTGGACACGCTCGAGGAGTTCTATGTCCTTCTTATGCCGGGGACCCCAGAACTGGACATAGTACTCCAGGTGGGGTCTCACCAGAGCAGAATAGGGGGGAGAATCACCTCTCTCGACTGGCTGGCTATGCTTCTTTTGATGCAGCCCAGGATACGGTTGGCTGGCTAGGCTGCAAGTGTACATTGATGGCTCATGTTTAACTTCTGGTCGACCACTACCCCCAAGTCCTTCTCTGGGCCATCCTCAATCCTTACTCCACCCGACCTGTATTTGTGCATGGGATTGCCTTGACCCAGGTGCAGAACCTCGCACTTGGCCTTGTTGAATTTCATGCAGTTTGCATGAGCCCACTTCTCAAGCCTGTCAAGGTCCCTCTGGATGGCATCCCTTCCCTCCAGCTTGTTGACCTCACCACACACTTTGGTGTCATCAGCAAACTTGCTGAGGGTGCACTCGATTCCAGTGTCCATGTCGCCGACAAAGATGTTAAATAACTCTGGTCCAAGTACCGACCCTTGAGGAACACCACTTGTCACACACCTCCATTTGGACACCAAGCCATTGATCACAACTCTTTGGGTACGACCAGTCAGCCAGTTCCTTATCCAATGAGTGGTCCATCCATCAAATCCGTATTGTTCCAGTTTTTAGACTAGAATGTCATGCGGAAGAGTGTCAAAAGCTTTAGACAGGTCCAGGTAGATGATGTCTGTTAATCTGCCTTTGTCCACTGTGAGGCTGTGACCCTATTGTAAAAGGCCACCAAATTAGTCAGGCACTGTCGGAGGCGGCGTATGGACTTCACACAACTCTATAAGAGTTATAACTGAAGACCTTTATTATTAAAAATGGCGGCAATTTATACCCCTCTGACTCCAGATGTTCCACCCCAGTACAAACCCCGTTGGTTACATACATACACAGTTCATATATGATTGGCTACGTGTCTTGTCACTTGCTGTCCATGTCATGATGACCCAAGGTGTGTCGCTTCCCAGCCCGTGCCTCTCAGTTCTTGCTACAACATTCTTTTCCCACTACTTCATGAGATAACAACCGTGAGATAGGACACCTGCTGTTTGCTGGTTCCATGGGGTACCATCCTGTGAGACACTACCTTGTTTACTGATCCCACGGTCTGCTTCAGGGTGCCTGACACTTTGGTCAGCAGCACCTGCAACACTGCTGTTTTAATTCAGGCATATTAATTTTCCATAAATCCCATATTAATTTTCCACAAATCCCATGCTAATTTTCCATAAATCCCAGCAAGGCACGACTTGCCTTTACTGAAGCCATTGGTTGGCTGTCACCAATCACCCCTTTGATGTTCTCGTGTCTTAGCAGAGTCTTCAGGAGGATTCTGTTCCAAGATCCTGCCAGGCACAGAGGTGAGACTGACTGGCCTGTAGTTCTCTGGGTCTTCTTTTTTTCCCTTCTTGAAAATGGGGGTTATGTTTCCCCATTTCCAGTCAGCAGGAACATCACCAGACTTCCATGACTTTTCAAATATGATGGACACTGGCTTTGCAACTTCATCCACCAGTTCTTTCAGGAGCCACGGGTGAATCCCATCAGGTCCCATGGACTTGTTCATCTTTAGGTTCTTTAGGTGGTCTCAAACCTCCTCTTCATCTACAGTGGGGGGATCCTCCTTTTCCCAGTCCCTGTCTTTGGTTTCCGTAACATGGAGGGCATGACTGGACTCCTTGCTGGTGAAGACTGAGGTGAAGTAGTCATGGAGTACCTCAGCCTTCTCTACATCTTGGATGACCAGCTCTCCTGTTTCCTTCTGAAGTGGGCCCACATTTTCCCTAGTCTTTCTCTTATCATTAACAGACCTATAGAAACTTTTCTTATTGCCCTTAACTTCCCTTGCCAGATCCAATTCTCTCTGTGTTTTTGCTTTCCTAACCTGATCTCTTGCTTCTCTAACTACCTCTCTGTACTTCTCCCAGGGTACCTGGCCTTGTTTCCACCCTCCGTATATTTTGTTTTTACACCTAAGTGTGTCCAGGAGTTCCTTGCTCATCCATGCAGGCCTCCTGGCACTCCTGCCTGCCTTCTTTGTAGGGACACATTGGTCCTGGGCACGCAGGAAGTTCTCCTTGAATATGGACCAGCTTTCCTGGGCTCCCTTCCCATCCAGGGCTTTGTCCCATTTTACCCTAGCAAGCAGATCCTTGAAGAGAGCAAAGTCTGCCCTTTTAAAATCAAGTGTGTTCAGCTTCACACTTTTCTCACTGCCCTAAGGATCTTGAATTCTACAGTGTCATGGTCACTGTAGCCTAGTCTCCCAGTGAGTTTCACATCACTCACCAGCCTGTCTCTGTTGGTGAGAACAAGGTCCAGCAAAGCTCCTTTTTTGGTTGGTTCCTCTACCATTTGGAGGAGGAAGTTGTCAGCAATGGACTTGAGGAACTTCCTGGAATGCTGGTGGTTTGCTGTGTTGTCCCTTCAGCAGATGTCTGGGTGATTAAAGTCCCCCATGAGGACCATGGCTTTAGAGTGCAAAGCAGCTCCTATCTGGTCTAAAGGGGGCCTCATCCACTTGGTCATCCTGGTTGGGTGGCCTGTAGCAGATCCCCACTATGGTATCTTCTGCCCCTGTCTTCCCTTTAATCCTGACCCAGAAGGCTTCTGTCAGCATCTCATCCATCCCCAGGCTGAGCTCCATGGACTCCAGATACTCACTGATGTAGAAGACAACACCCCCTCCTCTTCTGCCCTTCCTAAACAGTTTATACCCAGTCACCCCCACGCTCCAGTCCTAGGAGCCACCCCACCATGTCTCAGTGATCCCAATAACATCATAGCCCTGCAGGCATGCCAACGTGTGCAGCTTCTCTTGTTTATTTCCCATGCTTCTTGCGTTTGCATAGAGGCATTTGAGATGTGCCCCTTTTGAAGCAGTCTCACATGTTTCCCTGTTGGCCCATAATTCTTTTCCAGGCCCAGGGCATCTGTTAGTAGCTCTGTCCTCACCATGGTGGGCATGCAACGAGCTGAGGATCCCCTCCCCCAGCATCCCTAGCTTAAAGCCCTCCTAACTAAATTGGCCAGCCTCTGGCCAAACGCTCTTTCCCCTTTCCCTGACAGGTGGACCCCATTGGCTGCCTTCAAACCAGGTTTAGTCAAAAGAGCCTTATGGTCTAGGTAGCCAAAGATCTGACTACGACACCACTCCTTCAACCATTCGTTCACTTTTCCAATTCTGTCAGCCCTTTCCTGCCCTTGTCCTTTGACTGGAAGGAGTGATGAGAACACCATCTGTGCTCCCAAGTCCTTCACTGGTGCTCCTAGCACTCTGTAATCCTTCCGTATAGTTTTAAGATTACTTTTAACAGTATCATTGGTACCCACATGAAATAGTAAGAGAGGGTAGTAATCAGTTGAGTGTACAAGTTTGGGTAATCTTTTAGTAATATCCTTAATTCAAGCCCCCGGTAAGCTGCAGACCTCTCTATTAAGCAGGTCAGGTTTGCAAATGGGTCCCTCAGTTCCCCTGAGAACAGAGTCTCCCACTACTATTACCTGTCCCTGTTTCTTCTGGGCAGTGGTTGTTATATGGTGAGCCAAGTAGACTTCCTTCCTCTACTCTGGCAACTTATGTTGCATGGGTAGTTTCTCCACCTCAATATGCAGAACTGTAAAATGGTTCTGCAGGGGCACCTTGGGTTTGGAGGGGAGTCTGCTCTTCCTTTGGGATTTTGCCAGTTATCTATCTCTCTTTCTCGTTGTCTTTATTTACATCACTCCTTTCTGTGTTTGTTGTTGGAGTTCTGTGCTGTGTGACATTAGGCTCTAGGTTTGCGTCAGTATGTATCTGAAAAAGATTGTCCAGCTCCCTCTCTGCCTCCCTAATGTCCCATAGCCTTCTCAATGCTGCCTGCCATTCGGCCACCTGCTGCAGAAGGTCATCCACTTGGACACACCTTTTACATGCAGGACTGCCATCACTGATATCAGTCCCTGCCCTGTAGGAGAGGTCTAGGCATTTCCCACAGCCTGTGGTCTGCACAGCTTCCTCCTTCTTCCCTTCCTCTGTCTGGGTGGAGACATTTCTCACCACTGGAGTGGATGGTGCAGACGCCCCAGCCTCTGGTGCAGCTCTAGCTCTGCGCTGAGTGATCTCCATATTTCCCTGTGTGACACTAAGGACGCGTGCCAGCGCTGCCTGCCAATATGCTCGAGCTCTGCCTTACCCCGCTTGCCCTGCCCCTGCTCACTGCCCACTGCCCACTGCCCAATTCCCACTGCCCCATGCCGTGCCATGCCACCGTTCGCCCGTTCCTGTTCACTGCGCTCCAGGTCACATGCATACCCCAGGGGCGTTTAAATCTCCCGGGCAGCTCCTGGCCACGCCTTTCAGTGCCTGATTGGCTGCCGTGGACTTCCTGGTTCCCTCTGGGGCTCGGGCTGGGAATGTGAAACGCCCCTGTACCGCCCAATTGAACCGCCACCTCGGGCTTGCCTCAGCTGCTGCTGCTGCTGCCACCGCTGCCGCTGCGGCCGCTGCTACACCGACTCCAAAGGCCATCTACATATGGCTATGTATATGGCCTTTAGTTAGGCATACTGCTATCATTTCAAGGGCAACGGCATTTACAGGTAAGTACCTGGGTCCTTTGTTGGGATTTTAAAGGCATAAAATAAAATGGCTTTCCAGTTTCAGCGAAAGAGTTTGGAAACATCTTGAAAGTTTCTGTATTGGATGAGTCACCATGTTTTGTTACAACAGAATCTGACAAATCATAACTTACCTAGAAAAGAGAATACTACTAGAATAAATATTTCAATCACCCAGGAGAAGCAGCATTTCTGCAATGCAGATCTTCTTTCATTAACTATATTTGCAATTGAATAATGGAAAAGGCTACGGAGACATTAATCTGCTCTGTTTTCTATAGAAAAGAAAGTGATAGGGAACTCTGAAGCTCAAATGGCAATTTGTACATTTTATCTGATTACTCTTGAAATATAATAAAATAGTATGAGAAATTATTGCATTGTTATAATATAAAAACATTTGCAAGCAATTATAATAAACAAGAAGCACAAAACATGCATTACATTTTATTGCTGTGGATTCTTTTATAGTGAAAAATAAAAATCATGAGAGACATTCAGAAAGACAACTTATGCAGGAGGCATTATGAGTCATAGGACTTACGAGACAGATGGGACTTTTTATTAGAGTTGGGCAAATCAAATAACAAGTATGCTGAATAGCACACTTATCAGATATATTGTTGACAGGAATAGGGCTTTATTCTCTCTACATCTTTAGTTATTTCACAGCAGTGTGAAATTCACTTCACTTTGGTGGGACAACTCTGCAGGCAGATGTTTAAGATTTATCTCACTGCTGCATATAAAGGGCCATATGTCAAAAAGTTCTCCTGATCCCATTATTACATTTTTCATAAACATCCATAAATAACTTCAATTATTTCAGCCCTTTTCCCCATCTTTTTTAAATAAGATTGTCTGTTATTATAGAGCAAAATCATACAGACACTTAAACACACAGGCCTTTTACTCTGATTAGTAATATAATTGAAGTTAACTGGGTTGTGCTAGCGATTAAGGGAACAAATACTTAAGTATATTCCAAATCATGTCCTGAGTTGGTTGCTTTTATTTCTGTTCTATGGTTCATCTCATGAGGAACACAAAATTCAAAATTTTGTGCATACCCTAAAATGCTCATAGCACTCTGGATAGTAACCTTAAAAATCTGAATATCTCTGTTTTGTATAAATTTAATTCTACTCAAGGGATTACATTTTCAAAAACGTTTAACAAGTTTACACATGTGTTTCCACTGCCAGAACTTAGGTTAAGCACTTAAGAATTTTATTTGGAACCATCAGTTTTCAGTGAGACCTAATACATGATAGAAAACCAATATCTATTTTAAAAGTATGTCCCAAATTCTCTGTTCTGTCGTATGGAATTAATAAATACAAAAGAATGACATGAAAATCCATCCAATACTAATATTATTTAAAAAAAAAGAAAAAAGAATAAAGAGTACCTATTCTTCCTTTCCTGAGCCCAAAGTATTATCTCTACCTGCTCCTCTCCCAGGACATATTGGATAAAGCTGCTGTGTTCTGCCATTCTCCATAAAAACAATGTTCAGAAATTGAATAGAATAGGAATATAATAAAAGATGAAATTTCCAAACATATGACAAACACAAAAGAGCAGTAGGCATCAAATTTCCTTGAGGAGAAGAAACACACACCTAAGCTTATTAAATTTAGGTACAAATCTCCGGGGAAAAAAATTACTAGTTTCAGCTGATGCCAGTGGGAATTTGATTATAAAATGATATTTAATAGTTTTTCTGTTCTCAGAAATAGATTGGAAGACAGAAATAATAACACCTAGGGCTGAGAAGCAAAGGAAGCTTTCCACTTTCATACTCTTTACTGTCTATATTTGTCACGGACCGAGATGGTAAAGCCGTGATTCACACCCCCACCTCGGGGAATTGAGGGCTGAGGACCACTCCCCGTCACACTCACAAACAACGCTTAGGAATCAGTAGATTTATTAAAGGCACTGAGGGTTTGGCAAGTCAGATATCACCTAACACACAAGGACTATCTATATATTTATATGCACACCTATATATCCATATACCAACAGCTATACACTATATCTAGTACACTACATCTATATACCAATAACAACACACATAGGAAACAAGAGATAACCTCTCCCCTTCCCCTTTTTCCCCCATTCCCGTTCCCGGACAGGGATAAGAGGGAAAGCCTGGAGAGAGCCTTTGGGAAATAGAAGAATATTGGAAAAGAGAAGTGAGTGTCTGGTATGTGTGAATATTATGTAGGAATGTTAGTAAGAAGCCTCGGGATGTAGTTCACAATTCTCACCACCGGGGTACGGCCGAAGCCAATCCCTGGTCGGGATCCACGTCCTTTCCCTTGAGACAGTCCGTTCGGTACGTCCACACGCCAACAACCACAGGGAGTGGAGCCGTAACTTCACGGCAGCCTCCGCAGCGGTACGCTCACCACGGCGGCTGGATCCGTATAGAATTCACAGAGCGCGCCTCACTGCTCCCCTTCCGGTTCCGGCCCCGCCGTGCCTCCTGGGAGCTGCAGTCTGTAGTCTGTGCGCATGCGCCTGGTACCTCTGTCCTCTCCTCACAAGTGCTGGGGGGGGCGCATCGCCAGGAATGGTCAGTGAATGTCGCTGGATTAAAGGCCATTATAGAGTCCGTCTCTCACAATATTACACAACCAGGTTTCAGAGAGAGGTGCTTGGAAGATGGTAAATATCTTATCTTCCTCTTTTAGAATAGGTAACATAGATATGAAGAACCCTCCACTGACTCTGAGATGGAATGCACCAAGCAAAGCACTTGCATGTGATACTCGTGAACAACTGAGCAAAGCTGAATGGGCTAACAGATGTTGTTATACTGGGCATAACCACAAGAAATAATAAAGTTCTGATCATGCTTTCCAGAATATCTTACTTCTCATATGACTGTGAGATTGTTTGCTGAGAGGGACATCGCATCCTCTTCATGCCTTTTGCTCACTCTAAGAATAACAATCTGCTACTGCCACTAGTTTTACTCCAGTTTGAGAATGATGTCTGAAGATAATTCATCTTTGAATCTGTATGTAGACATGGAACATGTGCAGGTAGTTTATCAGTTGCTTTTTTAAACCAAACAGAACAACAAAACTCTTCAAAAAAGCATTTTTCTTGTCGAAGAATATAAATATACTAATTTTCTACTATAGTTGCTGTGAATTCACTGGAGTTGTAGCAGAACTTGGGCCAATGTCACAGCAGATTCCATATCTAATCCTGTCTGTCACTAAGAAGATGAGCAGCCTAAAACTTACAGAATATCTCCTAGCTTTCTCTTAGGAAAGACAGCAAAAATAGGAAAATTATTCTAATGTTTTTGTAGAAAATTAAGAATTCATGCAATGGAAAGCATGATAATGTTAGTTGTACTATACAGATTCTTGAATTTTGGAACTCAATGGATCTGATTTCCTTTTTCTGACTTTATCACACATTTCTTCTAAAAAACTAAGTGAGTCATTTTACCTTTGCGTGTAATGATTTCCAGCTTTTCCAAAGCAGTATATTTCCATCCCTTTCACCCTTCTATGTCTTTATGTCTATGTCTTTAGACTTTCATGTCTCCAGGGAAATGACAGTCAAGTGGACACTGAATGCAAAGACATGTATGTCACTCCTCAACAACTAGGCCAGAAGAATCAATTTTAACTGATTCTTGGCAAAGAGCAAACAGTAAAATTAGTTTTAATTTATTAAGCCTTGTAAAGGTCCTCTCTTCAGAAATCTTAATCATTGCAGACCTCATGCTTTACGTGGTTTCAATGTTCTGTGGCAGCCAAAATAAGTAGTGTAGGAATAAAAGACCATTAATATATACATTACATTAAAAGATGTTACAACAGCATTGAGAGGATGAAAAATGTTCACCAAAAGTAAAGCAAGTTTAGTTCCATCAGCATGTGACTATATTGTGCTGTTATATCTATTTCCAGATATCATTCTATTTTGTTCCCTAGGACATTTGCTGCTTCTTTGAACTAGTTTCCTTAAAAAAAGGCATGAAAATAGGCTGTTTACAGTAAGAACCGTACTTAATACATTGTAGATATTGGAAAGTTTATAAATGCAAGAGACAGGAAATTTCAGAAAAAGCACATTAAAGAAGTTGACTATGATCCTGAATAAGCAGATTTTCCCTCTATCCCTTTCAACATGCCTAGAATGATAGTTTAGACCTAGAATGGTTTAGGTTGCATGGGACCTTAAAGGTCATCTCCTTCCAACTCCCCTGCATGGGCAGGGACACCTCCCACTAGACCACGGTGCTCAAAGCCCCATCCAACCTGGCCCTGAACACTGTCAGGGACAAGGCATCTACAACTTCCTGGGGAACCTGTTCCAGAGTCTTACCACCCTCGCACTACAGAATTTCCTTCTGATCTCTAACCTAAATCTCTCCTCCTGCAGTTTCAAACCATTACCTCTTGTCCTATAACTATATGGCCTTGTAAAAAGTCCCTCCCCAGCTTTCCTGTAGGCCCCCTTCAGGAACTGGAAAGATGCTGTAAGGTCCCTCTGGAGTCTTCTCTTCTCCAAGCTGAACAACCTAAACTCTCTCAGCCTGTCTTCAGAGAAGAGGTACTCCAGGCCTCTAGTCATCTTCATGGCTCTCCTCTGTACTCTCTCCAGGAGCTCCATGTCCTTCTTGTGTTGGAGACCTCAGAAATGGACACAGTACTTCAGGTGGGGTCTCATGAGAGCAGAGTAGAGGGGGAGAATCACCTTCCTCGACCTGCTGGCCATGCCTCTTTTAAAACAGCCCAGGATATGGTTAGCTTTTGGGGCTGCAAGTGCAGATTACCACCTCCTGTTGAGCTTCTTATCAACCAACACTCCAAAGTCCTTTTCCTCTGTGCTTGGGATTGCCCCCACCCAGGTGCAGGGCATTGCACTTGGCCTTATTGAATTTCATTAGGTTGGCATGGGTCCACCTCTCAAGCCTGTCAAGGTCCCTCTGGATGGCATTCACTCCCTCCTGTGTGTCAGCCACATCACACAGCTTGGTGTCATCAGCAAACTTGCTGACGGTGCACTCAATTCCAGTGTCCATGTCACCAACAAAAATGTTAAACACCACCAGTCTCAGTACTGACCCCTGAGGAATGCCACTAATCAATCATCTCCACTTGGACATTGCATCGCTGACGACTAGTGTGACCATCCAGCCTGTCGCAGACCGAGATAGTAAAGCCACGACCCACACCCCCACCTCGGGGGATCGAGGGCTGAGGACCGCTCCCCGTCACACTCACAAACAACGCTTAGGAACCAATAGGTTTATTAAAGGCACTGAGGGTTTGGCAAGTCCGATGTCACCAAACACACAAGGTCTATTTCTATATCTATATCCACACATATATATCCATATACCAACAGCTATACAACACTACATCTATATACCAATAACAACACACATAGAAAACAAGAGATAACCTCTCCCCTTCCCCCCTGTTCCCGTTCCCGGACAGGGATAAGAGGGAAAACCTGGAGAGAGCCTTTGGGAAATAGAAGAATATTGGGAAAGAGAAGTGAGTGTCTGGTATGTGTGAATATTATGTAGGAATGTTAGTAAGAAGCCTCGGAATGTAGTTCGCAATTCTCACCACCGGGGTACGGCCGAAGCCAACCCCTGGTCGGGATCCACGTCCTTTCCCTTGAGACTCTGGGCAAACGGTCCGCTCGGTACGTCCACACGCCAACAACCACAGGAAAAGGCGCCATAACTTCACGGCAGCCTCCGCAGCGGTACGCTCACCACGGCGGCTGGATCCGTATAGAATTCACAGAGCGCGCGCCTCACTGCTCCCCTTCCGGTTCCGGCCCCGCCGTGCCTCCTGGGAGCTGCAGTCTGTGGTCCTGTGCGCATGCGCCTGGTACCTCTGTCCTCTCCCCACGAGTGCCGGGGGGGCACCTCACCAGGAATGGTCAGTGAATGTCGCTGGATTAAAGGCCATTATAGAGTCCGTCTCTCACACAGCCAATGCCTTATCTGCTGAATGTCCATCCATCAAATCCATATCTTTCCAATTTAGAGACCAGGATGTTGTGCAGGACAGTGCCGAACACTTTGCCGAGGTCCAGGTAGATGACATCAGTTGCTCTTCCCATGACCCCATCATGAAAAGCCACTAAATTTGTCAGGTACGGTTTTTCCTGGGTGAAACCATGCTGGTTGCCACCAACCATCTACTCATTTTCCATGTGTCTTAACAGAGCCTTCAGGAGGATCTGCTCCATTATGTTGTTGGGCACAAAGGTGAGACTGACTGGCCTGTAGTTCTCTGGGTATCCCTTTTTCCATTTTTGAAAATGGGAGTAATGTTTCCCTTTTTCCAGTCGTTGGGAACTTCCCCAGACTGCCACAACTTCTCAGATATGATGGAAAGCATTTTTGCAACTTCATCTGCCAGTTCCCTCAGGACCAGTGGATGCACCTTGTCAGGTCCCATGGACTTGTGAACTTTCAGGTTCCTTAGATGATCTCAAACCTGCTCTTTTCCCATAGTGGGTGGATCTTCCTTCTCTCAGTCTCTGCCTTTGCCTTCTGTGACTTGGGTGGTATGGCCAGAGCCCTTCTGGTGAAGACTGAGGCAAAATGTCATTGAGCATCTCAGCCTTCTCCATGTCCCATGTGACCAGGTCTCCTGTTTCCTTCTGGAGAGGGCCCACATTTTCCCTAGTCTTCCTTTATCACTGATGTACCTGTAGAAGCTTTTCTTGTTGCCCTTGATGTCCCTGGCCAGAATAATTTCTATTTGGGCTTCAGCTCTCCTACCCTGACCCTTGGCTTCTTGGACAATTTCTTTGTATTCCTCCAAGGCTATCTGTCCTTACTTCCACCCTCTGTAGACTTTTTGTCTACATCTAAGTGTGTCCAGGAGCTCCCTGCTCATCCACACAGGCCTCCTGGAATTCCTGTCTGCCTTCCTCTGTGTTGGGATGAATTGCTTCTGAATAATACAAGAGTTATTACTTGTGCTACATCCTCAAAACTAAAAACCTGAGTTCTAGTTAGAAGCCTAATTCTCTCTGATTTCTCATGGATGGGTTTTAAACATCCAGATAGCTGTAAGGATCTAAGTAATAAACCAGACATTTTCAGGAAGTCACTAATTGCATGTTCCTCATTAATTTACCTATCATAGAGAATACTATATACTTGTAATTGCAATTATGGCCAAAATAAACATTCCTCAAACTGATGTAACATCAAATTGTTGTAAAAGTATATAGAGAATTTTGAAAAACTAAATACTGATATATCAAATTTATCTTTTAAAGCTTGCAAGTATTTCTGACAATTTTTAATAATAACATTTGTTTCTTGGTTCTCCAACAGTTACGTGGAATCCTAACAATACAAATTGATTTTTCAAATATCCTTGAAAATTCACAAATTATTAGGAGCAAAGGAGAGAAAAAAATCTTTGTTGGTAGTCTGTGAAGTATTGAAGTACTGAGGCTTGGACAATAGGTCCAAGCCAGAGTTGACCTATAGATGAACCCTGTTTATATTTTGTAGTTAATAATCTTTGTGCTAATTGGTATTGTGTTAGGTTGTAATTAGCATTTAAAACATATACATGATTTTACCACTCTCAAACCGCTTATGCTGATGTCAGACCAGATATTTCAGGGACTCTTGCAAGATCTTGTGCAATTGATCACAAAAATATGGCTTATGCTGATAAAACATCTAGATGAGATATTTTAGGGAACCCCACCAACTGCATTCTGGGCTCTGGCCAAGCCCTGGTCTCGGTTGGTCGGGGAGCGTACCATCAGATGTTTCCAAACAAAAAATATGCAAGTCATTCTGACTTGCTGATTTGGCATTATAAAGCTAGGACCCTCTTGCAGCGAACTTTGGAGACCTCATCTACGAGTGGATGCACTACATAGAATTTTCCAATTGCCAGGAAGGGCTCTCCAGATCCTCCCTGTAACCGGCGCTCCCCAGCGACTGCAGACCTGGATGATGGTAACCTATTAAGGGCTATTAAGGGTGATGTATTTTTCTTAATCATTATAGCTGCTTTTTGTGTAGTAATGATTAGATGCACGCTTTGCTTTGGCTTTGCTATTGCATTCTAGTTTTGTTTTATTTGTCTTTAGCAGATATTGTGTATGTTTATTTGTAGTGGTTATTGTATCATTTTTAAACTCAGCCAGTAAAGATAAGCTAACTTATTTGACTGGGCATCTGTGTCCTTTGTGCTGACCCTGTCCCTTTGGTAAAGCATAAGTTGGCAAAACAGGTATATTCACTGCAGTAATATTTTTTTTTTTTATCATTGTAAGGCTGGACGAAATCAACTAAATAAGGCCTATATACAATTACAATAATAATATTGATAAATAAATATTTAGGAGATAGAGTGAATAAATAAAACCAGTATGCAATAATACAATTAATACATTTACATCAAGATAAGTAAAGGTTAATGTGTTAATTGTAAATCTCCTATTTCCCAAGTTTCAGGTTTTGATTTTCCAACATTGTATTGTTAACATAGAAAACTAAAATGCTTTATAAGCATATCATTGCAAATATTAGTCTTTGCTTTCCAGAAAAAGAAGGCAATAAAAGGAATGCATATTCTCATGGGTGACTGGATTGGGGAACATTTTGTCCTGAGTATTGCATCATGATCATGGCCTGGTAACTTAATGCTCTAACCACTCGACCATCTGTCCTATCCTACATCTAACATTTTAGCTATTTAACTTCAGAAATGAAAATTCTAACCAGTAAAATTTCTCATTAACGTAAAATCTGTGATTATTATTTCTGCATAAAATGATAAATATCATCATCCATTTTAGGCATATGAATTAGCTCTGATGCTATAGAGACTATAATTCTTACAATGAAGCAAAATAATTAAAGGAATGATAATAAAAAAGAACAGTAACTACACTTTCTCCCCATTTATAGTCACACCTGCTTAGAGATTAAATTGTACTTTTATGCTACATTAAAACAGCATTTTCTGCAGGAATGCATTATGTTTCTGAAAGGCAATTGCAAATGCCTTTGTGAACTCAGCATTATTTTGTGTTCTGCAATAAGCTTTTTGTTTGTGTCAATTAATCTATAATTCTACTTCTGAGACAGAAAAGAGAAGACATTTCATTTGGAGCACCACTTACATATTCCTACTCTACGTGAACTTCTCTGTGAGAGTTTTATCATCCTTTGCAAGGTCCCAGATCAGGCAGATAAAAATTGCATGTAATGTTTGATCTGAATGCAACCTCCTACTCTCAGCTGATTTTGAGTCTGGGAATTCATACTTTATCTACGCACTCCAATGTCCCAGATGCTATCAGTTTTGATAATCACATTTTATTACAAAATTAATAATATTTATTTTATTTTAGAGATAAGCTTGCTGTCATTTTTTGTTGCAAAATAATCTTTAGGAACCACTAGTCCTTGTTCTGTCAAACCTCCTCTACCACTTCACTGAATTTATTTTCATCTAGCCGCCTTTCACAAAATGAGAAACATAACCAGATATCACCAGGCTGCTCCTTCTCCCAGCATTTCAAAATAAAACCAGGTGAAAAGAATTACAATGTGTGTGTAGTTACTATGTTTACTATGAGATCTCACAGAGAAACTGAATGGGTTGTTTAATGTCTCCTAGAATCAAAAGAAACAGCAGGAGAACATCTGTTCAACAAATCTGCACCATGGGAAAACTGATTATAAAGCTATTCTATCTTGCTGGAGCAGTCTCAATAATTATAAAAGGACATGGTTTTACCTGGTCATTCTTCATTTTGTCAGGTATGTCTTTGAACTCTTTGGTGAAAGACAACAATTCTGTATATACATTTCAAGCAAAAAAGTGCAGTTGTTTTTAACATCTCAGAGTGAACTAGATACATGACAAAGTCAAACCAAAACTGACTGTTCTTGTCAATGGATATCACCAGCCAGGTAATCATACGTTTAACAATTGTGTGTTGGCAGATGTGGTGATCCAAGGCTTTGAAAGATCCCTATTGGCACTGGAAATGTTCTAGGAAAGATTTGTTTTGCAAGGACAAACAGTCTCTCTCTCAAATCCACAATCATAATAACACTACCCTTGTTCTTACAACAGCTGCTTTTATGAACGTTGTACAGAGTTCATGACTTTTAAGTCTGGCTGATTAATTAATTCTAAGTATTAAGTACTAAGTATTTCAAATATTACAATGATACTGTAAGTACAAAAAAAAAATATGGTCCAAAAGTGTTAGTAATAAAATCTAATAAGTGAGTAATATTCAGAAGTAGGAGACTGTTATGGCTTGAGGGGGCTCAGACTTATTTTATGGTATTAGTATCAGTGTTTAGGACCCTAGGGGATCCAGGGGGCAGAACAGAGAGGGGTCAGTATTCCCTCCCATTTCTTGCCATGCTCTATAAAAGCCAGGGGGACAGGAAGTCCACTCCTTCCTCCTCCCTTCTTCCTTGCTACTTCTTGCACTCAGAGGTCTTGGAGAGAGGCTCCTGGTCTTTGTCATCAGCTCACTCTGTGTTCTGCAGGATCCAAATCCATCAGGTGCTGGGAAAAGCTTTTGACCCTTTTCCTGAGTCAGTTCTGCCATGAGGACATTTGGACACTTATATCAGCCATCACAGAGATTGGGTTTTGTGTATATTTGTCCCGTATCCCACATGTTACTCTCCCTTCCCTGTTCTATTAAACCTGTTCTAGTTTTGACTTCCAACTTTTAGGTCTCTCTTCCTTACTCCGCTTTTATCTTTCCTTGGGAGGATGGAGGAGGAGCAATAGAGAGCCATTCTGTTCTCTGGGTTTTGGTTCACCCTGACCACTAAACTAGGATAGATAGTAAAAAAATTGTAAAAATTTTCAGGAATCAGTATAAGAGCTTGAATCAAGGAATCTTATTAATGTATCTCTGTGGCTTATTTCCTGCTAGATATCTATATTTGTTTGCAATTTCTGAAGTAATTAAATTCTTTATCTAATGGCAGATAAACAATTCTGTAACTACTGAAAAAATTATCATTCAATATAACAGAACTTTGAAATAAGTACAATCAGCTGCTCAGCTGGATGATTACTAAGAAGTCTACAGTCTACCCAGCAAATTAATAAATACAAGAGACACAGTGAATTTGAATTATTTGACAACTAGTTCTATTTACATATATAAAGGGAAAACATTATATATAAGAAGGCTCTGATCAACCAGACCTTGACTTGCTTTGAGCAGAAGGTGGAACTCCATGATTTCCAGAAGATCTTTGCAAACTGAACTTTCCATGACTTATTTTGTAAGTTCACATGATTAGCATAATACAGCCCATATTTACAAATAGAAATTAAAAAAAATATATATATAAAGCTGTGGTAGTTCATTGCAACTTGACAGTTTGATTAAAACATCAGGATGGAACTACCCTTGCCCAAAATCCTAGTAATTACTTCACTGAAGGACCAAGCCAGCACTGTGCAGAGGTACTTACAGGAAATCCTTTTAAATGTTACTGAAGGTTTTCCTGGGTTGAGCCAGGTTTAAGCTAATTATCCTTTTCCTGATTTTTTTTTCCTTCAGTAAGCTCTCTTTTAACTAGCAGCAAGTGTTCCAGCTAGTGGACTGATAACACTGGAATGTGTATGTTTCTGCTGAGACTCCAAGGTCGCTTCTTAGCTCTGCTGCTACAGAGGCTACCGGGGCAGGAGAATTGTATCTGTGACCCCCCCGTAGGGGAGCTGGACTAGACAGACAGCAGAACTGACCAAAGGTATTCCATTTCATGTATCTACGTAAGCTCCGAGGAAGGTCAGAGATCACAGAAGACAACTTCCTTCCTGCTTCTTCTTCCCTTCTCTTCCATCCATGTCTGGCGTCCAGGGAGGACGTCCATCACCATCAATCCCCAGGCTCAGGCATCACTGACCTCATAACTCTCCCCAGAACCCTGTTTGCTCTGCTGTTATCTCAGACAGCAGGCTGAGACATTTTGGGACTGCTCACAGCTAAGGAGAGTGTGGCGGGAGTTGCTGGGGGTGGGGGGAGGCAAGAGGCTTTTGCACATTCCTGAATATACTTATATATAATTGTACATATAATTAATGTTGTCTAATTTAGTTTTCAATCCAGCTAAGTCTCTTTCCTAATTCTCTCTCTCCTTACCTACCTGGGTGGGAGGGGGAGGGGATCAAGAGCTTGTTGTCTCTGGTGTAGTTGCCGATCCTGGGTCAAACCTTGACAAAGATATAAGTAGCTTAAAAAAGGGTTTGCACTGCACAGAATTAATTCTCATTACATCTACTTATTCAAGAAGAATTGCTTTTTCTCAAGTATTTTTGACAGACCTTTTGTTAAATATGGCAGTGAATTACAACTTCTTTTTTTTTTTTAAAGTATCTGTAAAATAAAGTTCTCAGTGAACATCACTATTGTAAGTATAGGAAAAGCTGTGAAATAGAGGACCGAACTGGGTTGGAAGAGTTCTAAACATCACTGAGAAAGTCTCTCTTGGCTGAGTTGTCCATGAAGAACAAAGGCTTAAGCTGCTAAATCCTTGAAGTCTGCATCTTTTTTTATAGTTGCTTGGTACCACAGGATCCAACATGGAAATCCAGATAACAATAAAAAGCTCTCACAAGACTTCCATGCAATACAGTGATACAGGAAATAAATTTTGAATAATAACGACATTAATTTGTGGGGAGTGATTCTACACATTCTATTATCCATATATATTAATATCTATATCCATGGATATGCCTAGCTGTTGTTTCACATATGTGAGTTACAATTTGATTTGTGCCAAATGAATGCCTATGACGCAAGAACCATGGCCATTTACTTCTGTATTTGAAGACTAAGATAATTTAGGCTGTATGATCTATCTTAACAAGTATGAGGCATAAAAAAACCACTGAAAGCATAAAGGGGAAAGGCTTAATTTTATATAGGTGGTTCCAACTAAACTTCCCCCTTTATAGTTTCAGGAAAATAAAAAGTACTGAACACGGATAACCAAAAAACAAACCCATATCTAGATATTTCCCATTTATTTGCCTTCAAAATGAATTAATGGTGCATTATATAAAATCAATATTGAACACAGTCCCAAAGGACAGAATGCAGATTTTGAGTAATGTAAATGGAAAGGAATCTCTCTAAAATACTTATTATTTCAAGTGAACATTGCTTGAAACACAAATCTGAAAAACAGTTTAAACCAGCATACCAAGTAGAAATACACAGTAAATAAAACCCCTTATGTAAAATTCTTTGTATACTAATAAAATTCTTGGGTGAGGGGAAATGTTTTAATCTAATTATCAAAGCATTTTTAACTGATCCTTTATTTATGTAAGACAGGACTAGAAAACATGCTAGTTTTCCAGAAATTACTCTTCTCTTTCTTACAATTCTGGGCTGAGAGGAGGGGAAAAAAAAAAAAAAAAAAAAAGATATTTTCCTGAAGTGCATGGATGACACACAGCTTGGCAGAAACCAGTTTCTGTGATTAGGCCGAAGGACATATGGAACTCTCACATATATCCATCACAAATGAAGTACATCTATGAAGATTTCCAAAGTTTTCCAGACATCTCAGACTGAATGTACCTGTAGGTCATAAGAAATTCCTGACAGAAATATTGAACACTATGTAAGCAGAATTTGGTGTGCATACCTAAAGCCATTTTAGGGTACTTTTGCATATAAACTAGACAAGGAGAACTTAGATAGATAATAGACAAGGAAATTTTTTTCTCTTTGTTAGTTCTATAATCTCCACATACAGCTAGTTAAAAAGAATCACCTGCACAGGTAAATACTTGTGACTGGTTGCTTTGTGCAAGATCTACATGTTCAGAGGCTTATTTTGCTCAGTGCATCAGTAAGAACGCAGAACTGAACAAAGCAACCCTCTGCCAGAGTCCTTGGTGCCAAATGGCCTCTGAGCCATTCAGGGAGGCAGAAATGACAGAAGCTCTTCTGGGTCAAAGGACACAGAACTAAAATGCCACTGAACATAAAGGGATTAAGGGAACTAGTAAGGATCTAACAGTGTTTCACTAAGTTTCAAACACTACGGTCAGTTTCACATGCACAGATTGTTATAATTTAAGTATTTCAGTTGTATTTCGTAGCAAAAAATTAACATTTTTGTATTCTTGCAAATCTTCAGTATACAAAAATTCTGAGTAAAGCCTCCCAAGAGTCCCAACAGTAGCTTAAAAAAAAATTAAGAAGTCAACAAAACTTGTAACACAGGTCATAATTGGACTTTATTAACATTCAAAAGGTTTACTATGTTTTAAAAAGATAGTAACTGCTAGATTATATGGAATAAAATCTGGTAAAATTAAATATAACAAGACTTATGAAAAAACTGAAAGATAAACCTATATTTGTCCTGGTTAATAACAGCATCACAAGAGTCAGAGGAAGAAACCATACAGAGCATGTGTGTGTGCAGTGCGTGTGTGTAACCTTAAGAAACAACATTATCTTTTGTATTATCTTTCTTTCTCTGCTTCCCAAGTAATACTATCCTTTTTCTGGAAAGTGTTTTGTTTTAATTCTATTTATATTAAGAAAGTCCTACCAATGAATGCACTAAACAAATTAGACATCTATGAAAGTACCATGCATTGTTGAAAAGTGTCTCCTACAGCTGTTTTAAGAATTATTCTAGCTGAAAAGAGCTCATCCTGAATTTCTCAAGCAATTTGCTTTCCTTGACTTAAACTTTTGCCACCTGGTTCCTCGACTTGATACGTGCTTGTATAATTTTGTAACAGTTGTCCTCCCCAGTCTCTTCTCAGCGTATCTGGTTGAAGTTTCTTAATTTTCTCTTTCTAAATAATTTGAACCTTGTTTTTCTAACCTTCTGAATAACTAAAATTCTCCAGTCTCAATTCTGAGTGCCCTTTCTTATCCTTTCCTTTGCTGCCTTATTTCCTTAATACCTCTCCTATAATGAGATTATTAGAACTGCTCAAAATATTTCAAATGTGGTCTTAATCATTGCTGCCTTTGGCAATGCCAAAATAATATATTTTTATATTTAGCTCACATGTATCAGTCCTACTCCATTTTAGAATAAAATATATTACCTATGCTTTTAAAATTAATTATTTTTTATTGCAGTGAGGATAAAAAATTCTAATCTTTTTATTTATACTGAATATATATCAGATTCTGATATTTTTATTTATATGGAATGTAACTTCACTACTCAAATACCATCTTTGATTTAAAATGGGAGGCTGAGAAAAAATCTGTGGTAGGACCTGTTTTTGAGAGTTAGATGATACGTAGTCAATCAGGATATAAAGTTTCAAATTTTCTAAATTTCTAGCTGTCCAGATTTCTGCCAGCATAGTAAGGGGTTTGTGCTGGAGCAGATGTATTCTTATGTAGGATTGTTGTAATCCCTAAAGCTGATCTTCTTGATCTTAACTTTCACTTCCTGGGAGTCATACCATATATTTGACTTTAAAGTGTGATATCCTAACAACAAGAGAAAATCTTTTGAAGGATTATTGTAGAGAGCTGCAATAGAAATGCTAAATTGGTATGAGTGGAGAATGAATGGGAATGTCTGCATGTGGAAAAAGCAAAAGGAGCAAACTAGAGAGGCAGATCTGTAAAAATGGCATGGATTGATGGCACGTAGATGGACATATGGTCAACATCCCAGCACACCTTGGGACAGCCATGCTGGGTGTTCTGGTTTGAGCAAGCTCTTTGCTGATTTTTTTTTTTTTCTTTCAGTGAACTTTTTAGCAGCTCCAGTGGACTGATAATAACCAAGGTCACTTCTGACTGTCTGCAGCCTCCCCCCCCACTACGGGGGAGCAGATTAGACTGAAGGCAGGATCAGCAAACCAGAATATTCCCTTCTCATAATATTTTCTCTATTTGGCTTTCAGTAGAGGTTAAGACATCACGGAAGTCAAGCCTCTCTTTTTCCTTTTCCACTCACTTTTCTGCTTACTGTCGCTTCTATCACCCTCTCTTTGGCTCTCTCTCTTTTTTCCCATTTTTCTTTACAGCCGACACCCGAGGACCCCGTCCGTGCGCCCGGACACTCCCCCCTTCAGCTGGGAGTCACCAGGGAGAAGAGTTGCTGTGAGAGTCGCTGGGGGACGAGGGAGGGGATCAGGTGTTGCACATCCCTTTACAAATATATATATATTCCCTTATCACTAATAATTAAAATCAATCTGTTTCACTTTTCAACACAGAAAGCCTCTCTTTCTTATTTTTCTCCTTCTTTCCCTACCTTAGGGGAAGAGGGGGGGAGGGGTGAATTGAGAGACTGCCAACTCGGTGCCAAACCGACGCACTGGGAAACCTAAGAAAAATAAAACAAAGAAAAGCCAACCCTTAACTTAAACAAAAGATTAAACTGTAAAAGATAACAAAAGGAAGTTAAAGAACAGAATAGGGGACGTAAGACACCCAAAAAAGGAGACAAGGGACAATGAGTCCTGGTGAATCAGAAACAGGCCAAGCTGTACAAACAAAAGGTTGCAAGCCTTGTCAGCTTCTAGGTGGCACTAACAGGCAAACCAAAACCCAGCACACACTGCCTTGCCCTCCTAGCTTTCACTCCTACCTGTGCATGTATCTTGGCTCTTCCCTTTCTCCCATAACTCTTTCCAGCTTCTATTTCTTTTATGTCTGAGCAATGAGAGCAGCTGCAGCAACAGCCAGATAGATTTGAGTGCATTTTCCCCAATTGGTACCCTTCAGCTTTGTACATCTGTTTGAGTACTCTGCTTAAGAGAAACTCTCAATCTAAGCTTCTCTCAGATTTTTTTTCTAAATGTTTCCTTTCATCAATACATTACATTCACAGCTCCAAAGTCAAAATAACTGTCAGTTGAAAGTGGCAGTGATTCCTGATATTTATAATGCAGTGCTGCATAAACTAAATATAAAATTATTTAGAAGATGCCTGCACTGGTTGTGAGGACAAGGCAGAGATAAATCAGCCAAAGTATCTAGCAAAACCATCTGGGACTCCTTTTGTGTGCTCATTGTTTTTCCCTGCAGAGTCTTCTCTCTCCCCAGATCTAATGCTAATTTTGCAATTCTTGTATTAAAGAAATCATGGCCACATCCTGAGAACGCTTTCAAGGATCTTCTTCCCATGTTTTCTGATTCACTTTTTTGTCTGAGAAGACACCTATTAAACATTTATCTTCCAGGGCTGGATGGTGGATTTCTTAAATAGACATCAGTTTAATGCTGATTTAATGCTTGAATGTTTTCTGAGGTAATTTTGCCTATCTTTCTGTCCTAAATTTAAAGAGTTTTGACCTGTATTTATGATTTCAATGTAGTATCTGAAAATCCAGTTTCTAAGCAGCCTGGTTTTGTGTGAGTGTACCACATACTTCCTTCAGTTTTGAAGAAAAAGTTACATTGCTGCTTCAAGAGGAGACCAGTATTTCTATTAGTTTGTCTTATTTGGAAAATCAGCATATTGTGTGCTTTCTGCTGTGATGATAATTTAAATCTTTCCTTGAATCCAGAATCTGCAAATGTCTATCAGCTCCTTCAAAGTCTGACAGTGCACAATAGATTTCTGAATTATTAGCTATGCAGGATAAAAAGCTTCTCCAAAAACCAGTAACTTAAATAAGCAGCATTTGAAACAATGCATATCGAACATGTCCATCAGATCTGGTATTAGACTGTTTAAACTGATGCCTGCTTTTGACTGTATTAGGACAGTTATTTTCACCCTGTGCATGTCTCTTCAAACAGTACTGTAATGCAAGGATATCTAACTTTACCATTTTTTAGTAATTGTTACGGTGTATCAAAACCCCTCTTCAGAATATCAAAGACATCTTCAATAGCCCTACTCAGTTCCATGCAGAGGGCATATAAGGTGCATGATCTGAGAAGTAAGCAAGAGTGTACAAGCAACTTTCAAGAACTGTTTTGGATATATAAATAGCTTCTTTTAATCTCTCTCTCTAACAGGGAAATAAAAATGAACCAAGAACAAACACAGAAAATAACAGCATAAATATATAGACTTTTGTTCTTACTGAGGAGTATTTCCACATCAGTTCCTTACTGTCATACCCTTCACTAGATTACCCATCAGACTGTAAAGTCAGACAGAATAACTATGAATTTTACATTAACCTAGTATCCTCTAGGACTACATTTTATCACATCACAGCCAAATCTGATCAGGAAGTTGAGACCCAGTGTTGTTTTGTAATTTTTCAGCTTGGACATACATATGGTCCAAACTGAGTGAATACATGAGTAAAGGTTCTGGGCATGTTACTGCTGCTTCTTTTCACTGTCACTAGAGATGAAAGGGGTGCTTATTAGTTTTCACTCCCTCTTTCAATTGGATGAATACCATCTGTTCAACAATGCATTTACACTATTGATAAACAACATCAAGGGGGAAAAAATAACCACATTTTGCATGATCATTTAACATCCTCTCCATTTTCACTGTAATGTACCTGTCCAGATATTTACAGTTTAAGGGATGGCAGACCACACTGCGTCTGTCAAACAACACATAATAATAGCCTGCATGGCACTGAATGGTTTAAATAAAATGATCCTATAATTTATGTCAGAAAGACACAGTCCTAAGTGAAATGCTAAAATGGGAAATCCCATTCCCATCTTGTGTTGCATTCATTTGTGCTTTTTCTCAAACCTCACAGGACTGCACCCTGTGATTATTTGAACTGTAAAAAGTCAAGTTACTCCTCAATTCCTTCCTACTGGATTTTTGGAGGATCTGTTAGAAGAATTTTGTAAGGATGGACTAAAGTACTGCAACCTGCATTACAGTGGTTTAAAGCGCAATTTTGCTGCAAAGCATTTTATTATCAAAACCAGAAAAAGTTGAACTTGTATGTTTGCCCTTAGTCCAAGATAAGCCAGCTAGACCAGTATGAAGGCAATAATAATTTTAGATGAGATTTTTTTTAAGTGAATAAGACTCAATTAAGAGCCCAGTTAACTTTGCAGCAAATAAAAGTTTGAAGACATGTACATGCTTCAAGATAGAACATAAGGGCACAAGTATCACATTAAATCATCAGCATAAATTTCAGTAGGAAACATATACTTAAAGATATTCTGCAACTTGAGCACCTTACTGCCTGTTTTTCACCATTCATTTTATATACAGTAAGTAATTTAGGGGACAGAATGCTCAATGCAATAGACTTTAAACCAAAAGAGCTTTCCATTGGTGTCAGTGAACTTGAATCAGGCCCTTAATAAAAAAACAAAAACAACAAACAAGCACCACTACCACAACCAGAAAGCCCTAATTAAGCAGTTTTACAAGAAACTCCATATAATTTAAACAAAATTCTTCTGTACATGGATCAAATCACTCTTGATCAGAAAGCAAACTATATATGTTAATTACTGCTATTCTGGTTAGATTATATTAATCAATTTAACAGTTCATATGTGAAGTTGTGGCTTGTGGAAATTTTTGCCTGTATGTACATTTTAATTTAAATTGGCTTACTTATGACCTTCATAGTCATTCAGAAAAGTAGAAGGAGAAAAGTACCAGAGTGTTGACATTTCTTTGGAATGTGAAATATTAATGGTTTTGTTTTAATCTTAAAGCGGAATTAATATTAAATATTGAAAATTTGCAATTTGAAAGAAATAAAATTTTAAAAGATTGAAACATTATCATTTGTTTCAAAACATATCAACATTCTATTTGTTTTCATTTTGAATTATGTTAACACTAAGTGTTACTGGTGGTTTACATGAGACATAGTTCAGCTATTTCCTCATGTATAAAACAAAACAAAGAACACTATTTTATTAAAGGCATAAATTTTGTATTTCTTATATAGCTAAGAAGACTGCCATGGCTACACAGCATCAATAAGTCGGCACTGTATTTTTAATTTCTTTGCAAGAGATTAAACAAGACTGACAGTTCTTTATAGTGTCCAGTGAAGATTAAATAGAGCCCCATGAATGGCATTGGTCTTTGGATGAAATTTTAACTGTTGTTATTACCAGTGACTTGGAGAGGAGAGGACACGAATTCTCAGATGTCTTCTGAAATCTCTTCCATATAGAAGACTGCTTGAGATCATCTCATGAGCTCTAGCAGTTCCAGTAATAAGTGCTGGCCCTGCTTCAAAAGACAAAATTTTGGAAGGCAATCTGTTTCTCACAATGTGCTTAAACTCAGTTTTCAGTAGCTGGTGCCAACCAATCTATTCCACATAAACTGAATTGAAGTTCTCCAAGGAGATTTCCTGTTCAGGTTCCCTAGAGTTTTTGTAGTTGCCAGCCCAGCCCACGTTGAATTTACAGAGGAGTGAAAGACAGTCAAATATGAACCTAGCTGGTCTTCTTAGAAACATATTAGGCAAAAAAAGTTTTTCATCCAAGTTCCTTGTGACAATTAAGCCTCAGAATTATGAAAATGCTGACAGAAGGACAAATTTGTTAGTTTCTTACAATCAATTATTTAATGTTTGCATTACACCTAAACCATAAATAAGTCTGTCCTTCAGGTGCCAAGTGTTTAACTTCTACAGTTATTTATTCAGAGCGTACCTCAATTTTCTCAGAAAAGGAACAGTGTTTCTTTGTGCAGCACATCTAGAATATTTTCACCTGTTCAAAGAACACTTTTATGTTTTGTTCCTTGTAAGAACCAGTCCATATATGGAATCACAGCATTTTAAGAAGTTCAGACACAGCTTACACCTTCTCCCTGTTTATGTATCTATCTAAAAGCTTTAGAGACAGCAAGGACTGATCCTTCTTTATTACTCTGGAAAGGAGACTCCCTGAAAATTGAATATAATGCACTAAACCGGTATCTTAGCTGTACTTTTCACTGGGCTTGGCAAATCATCAGTCATTATCACTTTTTGTGTTAACTTCCCCGTGTTTGATGTATAATGTCTTTTGAAAAAATCTGTACATCGGTATAATACCTCCATGCCAGCATTATATAACTACTCATGACTGCACAGGTGCTTTATTAAACTACTACTAATAACACTATTGTCAATTATTGATGCTGACAAAATATATTATTTAAATTGATTTTAAAAGTGCTACGCCAAGTACAAGTTCTAATCCAGCAAATGGTTCTGTGCAAATAAATCCTGATTTCTGCAAAACCTGGGAGGGAAGCCAGAACCTTAGAGCCCAGGGCAGCTGGCAGAATCAGAGGCACTGTACATATCTCTAATATTATTTTGGTATATTCTGCAAACCAGTAAAGACAGTACTGTGATTGCTAATAACAAGTCATAGGCTTTGAGCTAGGGGAACAAGGGCTTCAGGAATCATTATGCTTTGCACTGTTTTGGCCACCTTCAGCTTTAACATTGTTAAGGAGATTTAGTTTGTATTAAGTAGATTACTTGGACTGTGAGTGTTAACATCCACTGAATGTTACAATGTAACTGACCAGTAATAATAATGAGTACAGCTAAAAGCTTTGAGTAAGGTGCTTCCATTTTTAGAGAACACCCCATCATCACCTCGGCTGGAAAATGGGCCTGGTGAATGCGTGGCTATCTGCAACCATCTATTCAAATCCCACGACAAACTCTCATCTGTATTTTACTGCAAAGTTTAAGAAATGTGTCTCATCCCCCTCTGTTCACTAACTGTTTTCTCTCTCCAAGGAATTACATACTAATGCATGCCAACACAGTTCCTCAGTCAGTGGGGCCCACATACACAGACATCGGTGTGTTCACATTCAAACACAGAACTAATGTACTAGAGTGCACTTAAAGAAACCACTGCTGCTGTTCTCCATCTACAAAAGTGTCCTGTAGGAATAATCAGAAAAAGTCAAACTTTCAGTATCAGCTTATTTTCACAAAACTATATGAATAAGTCATACAAGAGAACAAGTCAGATGAAGAGCGGCTGAGGGAACTAGGGATGTTTGGTTTGAAGAAAAGGAGGCTGAGAGGAGACCTCATCGCCCTCTGCAGCTACCTGAAAAGAGGTTGTAGGGAGGTGGGTGTTGGCCTCTTCTCCCAAGTAAATAACAATAAGACCAGAGGAAATGGCCTGAAGTTGCAGCAGGGGAGGTTCGGATTGGACATTAGGAAGAATTTCTATACTGAAAGAGTGGTCAGGTACTGGAACAGCCTGCCCAGGGAGGTGGTTGAGTCACCATCCCTGGAGGTATTCAAGAAACATGTAAATGTGGCACTTCAGAGCACACTCTAGTAACTGAGGTTGTCGTGGGTTTTTTTTTGTTGTTGTTTGGTTTGGTTCGCTTGTTTCCTTTTGTTTTGTTTTGTTATTTTGTTGTGTTGGGTTTTTTTGTGTTTATGGTTGGAGTCAGTGATCTTAAGAGGGCCTTTCCAACCATGACGATTCTGTGTGATGCTGATGATATAGTATTTGTTACTGGAAAGCTCTTTTAGTAAGGAGACAGTCAACAGCCCTCATATTAAGCTGGGGAGGAGGAGAAGGAAAAATAAAATGAGCAAGGAGAACAGAGAACAAGCAAATGCTTTTTCTGTTGTGCCACACAGATTATTTCAGGGACTAAAGAAAAGGTTTATGGTTTTCCTGCTGTCAGGGGTCAACTTCAGTGTCTCTCACCACCTCTCTCACTAGCCATTGTAAGGCAACAGGATAGCCCCTGCCTTTTGGCATTGAGCCCTGCATGGACACAGTGGGCAACTGTGCCTCCACCTTCACCATTAAACATCATTCAAATGTTGATAGCAGAAGTTCTTCTAAAGCATTGGCAAAGGATATACAAAATTATACTGCAGGTGGGCTGCCATTGGTTTTACTGCCTTAAGCATACACATGGTGTAGTTAGTGCTATGTATGCACCTCATCTACATGTATCTCAGCTAAATTTAAACTAGGTAAGGTGCTGTCGCCAGCAGACTGCAGCGACAGAGGGTTCGGCACAGACTGCAACAATTCCCTAGCAACACCATCAGGAGCTTTGTACTACCACATCCAAGATATCAGCAGTTTGAAAGGGGTTTAAACACGGCTTCTCTTTAGCCTGTACATTACCTCCTACAGTGGTAATCACTTGAGAGACAAAAAGAAAGAGGTACTCAGAATCTATTTATAGTGTATAGTATAATCTATTTATAGTTTTGCCTAAGGATAGGGATCTTCAGTGAACCTGCAATGAAATACACATCGATTTAGCAATTTAGTGCAGGTGTGTTGTAGGTCATTTGTGGAGTGGGGAGAGGTTCCTGACCTACTGATCTGACAACATTAAGACCATCTGTAGCTAGAGAATTGAGGTTATGGTACTTCAGCTGTCTTTCTTATTTGCATATTTAGAGGAATAACAGATTAGTTATTAAAATGTTTAATGTAATGAAATGCATTTAGCTACTGTATATGCTTAACTAAAAGCATTATTCAATACATATTATGAGTTCCATTAGGGTTTAATTCCATCAAGACAATTATAAAGGATCTGGTGAGGGCCATGGAAGCTTCACTTCACCTGCTCCAGCTACTTAAACTGTGTTTTCTTTTACCTTTGATAGTTATTGTAGATATTTACTTCTTACCAAAAAATATGACAATCCAAATCATCATCTGGTTATCAAGTTAAACCATGACAGGAGGTTTCTTCTTATAAGCAGGAAAGGTGCTACTACTTCAGAGTTCAGATAGCCTTTGAAGAGGAGTGGCCTAAATCTCACCCCATCTGAAACAGTTCTCCTGAACATGAAACCTAGGATACCGAGTCCCATCCTTTTGCCCTTGTACAATACTCCAGAGGGGTTACTCCAAATTCATAGTATTTTAAATAAATTTAAAAAAAATATCAAAATCAAGTTATCAGATATACCAGATGCTTTTTCTTTATTTTTAGTAATTTACCCTGTTCTTATTAATTTAAGAAACATCGTAATTATATTTTTTCACATTAATCATGTAGTATTACTCACCAATATTATTTTTAAGACTGTAAATTAAATATAAATTGTCATCACAGAGTATTCAGAATTGGAACAATAATAGTGAGCTGCAGAATATGCTATTTAGTTCTGCAATTTGATATGGGCATGACAGTTTGTTGTGTGAATTTTTGACACGTATGTTTAAAGCCAGTTCTGCAGTTACAAATAGTATTTTGAAAGTTACTTTCAATTAAATATCATGCATGTGTATCTCTCTGCCAATGGAAAAAAAATCAGGGACAGATGGAAGAAATAAATACATTTAGAATAGAAATACAATAATAATTGGGGTTTTTTTTTGTTTGTTTCTTTTTGTTGCTTTGTTTTGTTTTGTTTTCTCATTTTACTCTTCATTGACCTCAGATAGAAGGGTATAAACCACTGAAAAGATTGAATTTCTCAAGAAATCAAGTGATGCTTTTTAATAGTTGAGATTAGTAGAAGTTATGTAAATTGAGGTAGAAATCATGACTATGAAACCCCATGAGAAGTTAAGTAAATACAGGAGTCACTAACCATAAAACTTAATTGTTTAAAAAGAAGCTTCACTTAATAAAGCAGGTATCCCAATAAATTCAAGTATTTCCCATATTCCTTGCACTTTTAATGTTTTATTGAAATAACAATTAAATCTTGAAAGTATCTAAGTTGAAATTCAATGACTGTCCACTAGGGTTAACAAAGGTTAATCTTGGAATTACCAAAGGCAGATCACCTCACCTACACATTAGATGTCTACATTCAGATGTGTTCAACTCTGCTAGACATCCTTTAACTCCTTTTGTAGTTGGCGGAGAGAAACAGTCTTGTGGATGCAATTTTCTTTTTTTCCACTTGTTCTCTTAATCTTCTTCAATGGAATTTCTCTGAAGGGGTATTTTATTTCTTTACTAATTCCAGTAGAGCAGTCTCTAATTAAATTAGTAGCTCTTGGGCAATAGGGACTTAAAGTGTCAGCATTAAGTTTAAAGTTGTCATGCATCCTCTGTGAAGTGTTACACTTCTTTCAAACTTTTCCATTAAGTAAAAAATATAAAGCAAGAGGAAGACAGCTGGGTCCACAGAAGCTGAGGTAAACACATATATGTCTTGTTCATTAGCTGGATGCAATTATTCTGAGACCCATCCATTCATTACAAAAACAGTGTAAGGAATGAAGTATGAACAGCCCTTCCAAACAGCCTCTCCCATCAGACAAGTCAGACAGACACATATTCTGTCCTGCATTTTACTGCAGTTGAACAAATATTTGTTTCCTGAAGGAAATTACTGCATTTCAAAATCTTTTATTCTCTGATAAGGGTGAAAAGCCAAAGTAGCCTCACAGATCTACAGTTGTGTTTGCATTCTGAACTGTACATTAAATTAATAGCTTCCTAGGAATACACTGTGAATGATAAACATTGTTTTGACCTTTTTAGTTAAAAAGTATGACACATTTAAAATAGATTCTTTCCTACAAAAGACCTATTTTTGACAAATTTATCTGTTTTTCAGAAATAAATTTGAAAATACAAGCAGCTCTGGGTTTTTGGTTTGCTTGGTTTTTTTTAGCTCAATGGAACTATTTAAATTTAAAAAAATGTTAAAAATTAAAAAGAAAAGGTAGAAATTATTTTCTACTTACTTCTAATGATTTATTATTACTATAGCCTATTATTTTCGTTATCTCAGAGGATCAGAACAGCTCGTACCTCATTGCAAACAGCCTTCATTCAAAAGGGACATTTTTCTGTAATTCGTACTCTTCCAGTTTAATAAGTCTGGATAAATGGCTTTAAGAATCCAGATGGTATTCCTGAGGCTCTAAATCAAGTAGAAGTGCTTTACTGTTGGAAATACTGACTGACTTGTGGAAGGCAGGCATACCTCCAGAGTACAGTTTGGCACATCTCTGTCCTGAGTGTTCAGCTAACATTGTTGCATGGAAATATTTGGCAACTCATTTATTTTGAATGCTTCTCAGATTTTACGGATTTCTACTAAGCAGTCCATTATTTTATGCTGATCCAATAGTCAGCATTCCTTGCTGATTCCTGCTACATCAGGCACATAGACTGAAGTTGTTTCTTGATTTTCCATTAGCTGCTAATAGATCTAAAAGCATTCCTCATTATTTTCTTCACCACCCAATTTAGACAGTTATTTGGCTTCACTAAATTTGCAGTGATGTTTTAACGTCACTTTGGCAGGGCTTCTGCTAAGTGTATTTACAAGTTTATTAAGATAAAACCAGTAACATTTAATACTATAACGCACATGAGAAAAATTAAAAAGAAGAAACTAAACAGCACTTGGGTTGCACAGTTCTTCCATTTAATGAAAGACTTCATATGATCCTTAAATCTGGGTTCAGTTAGTAGATTAAGGCAGCTAAAGCCAATGACTGTTTAGTGTGTGTTTTAACCTGCATAACTCTCTAAAATACACAGTACAACTCAATTTCAACTGCAAAGTGAAAATTATCAATTTAGTTTCCCAATAATGTATCCAATTAATCGGGCACAGAAGGTAATTCAGCATTAATCAGACTGTGCTAGACTTCATGAAAAACCTTTGTACCATTCATTCATTTGGTGTTAGCAGACCCACTGTAGTAACCCAGAACGCATTAAGTCAGTGGTAGAGAAAACAGCATTAAGGACCTGACCAGTACAGTTAAAGTACCAAAAGCAGGGGTTAGACTTTTGCAGTTGATACTATATTATCCTACAAGATGCCGTTTTCACCATTTATTTTCTGTTCTTCATTATGTTCCTTAAAAAGCCACAAGACAGATCACCTTAATTTTAGAAAACCAAACAACCCAATAAAGAACCATACAGCTCATGATAAAGCATTGTATTTTCACTTCATTCTCAGCTCGTTTTCTGACCAAGTCAGACCACAGGCTATGATATTTACTTTTGGTTTAAGTGTTGAGAGTGTATCTATGGTCAAAACCAAATTGGGCTTTTTTACTAGGAAAAGCTTACATAGCCAAGCTGGAGTCAAAGTACAAGTTATGCCACCTGGGTATATAGTGTAAGTTGTTCAGACCTCTAAGTCAGACCCTGTTTAGTTTATTGCTGTGTGTAGTGTCTAGTCATGTGAACATAAAATGTTCCTTCATTAAAGATTCCTATTCCAGTAGGGATGAACTGATCACATTCCGTCTACCTACATACATGTACCTGCACCAGAAAAAAAAGTCTTTGTTCTCTGTCACAGTTTGACTCAGGATCAGCGATTAAACCAGTGACCATAATGCTCTCGATCCCCTCCCCCTCCCACCCAGGTAGGGAAACAGAGAGAAAATGAAGGAGAGAGACTTTCTGGATTGAAAACTAAACTAGATGGCTTTAATTAAATCCTAATGATAAGAAAATATGTACAATTATATACAAGTATGTTCAGGAATGTGCAAAACCCTATTGCCTTCCCCCACCCCCAGCAGCTCCCACAGCATCTCCTGAGCTGTGAACAGTCCCAAAATGTCTCGGAGCGCTGCTGGAGAGAGTGGCAGAGCAGACAGGAGCTGAGGGGAGAGTTATGAGGGTCAGGAATGCACGGGCCTAGGGATCAATGGTGATGGATGGATGGAGTCCTCCCTGGATGCCAGGCATGAACTGAAGAGACGGGAAGAAGAAGCAGGAAGGAAGTTGACTTCCATGATCTCTGACCTTACACCGAGCTTACATAGATATATGGAATGGATTACTTTGGTCAATTTTGCTGTCTGTGTAGTCCACTCCTCCCTACGGGAGGGTTACAGATGCAGTTCCTCTGCTCCCATAGCATTCGTGGTGACAGACCGAAGGAACCTTGGAGTCTCAGCAGTAACATAAACATTCCAAAGTTAACAGTCCACTAGCTGGAAAACTTGCTGCTAGTTAAAAAAGAGCTTACTGAAGGAAAAAAAAAAAAAATCAGTAAAAAGAAAATTAGCTTCATCCTGGCTCAAACCATGACATTCTCTGTATTAACCTTATTAATATGCATATTTAAAAAAATCAGAATGTTTTAACCCTGATAAATATTATCTCTTCTCATACAAATTCATGTAAGTATAAAAGAATAGTTAGGACTTTTAAAAATCCCAACGAAATCTCTTAGGATTTTGGATCAACACCACAAAACTTTAAGGGTATCTATTGAGAACGTTTCTTCAAAATCACATTCAGATACTTAGAAACAGGATATTAGTCAAATGCAAAACTTAATGTTAAAAATAGTTTTCAGGATATAACATCATCACTCTTAAAAATGTAAACGAATTTAATGATGAAACACTTTCCAGTCAACAGTATTGTCTGAAGATACTTCCCATATATTGGAGGGAAGTTTATACTTGCAGAAATAATTTATGCAATCACTAGAGTTAACCTTTCTTCAGTAATAATGACATACTTTAAAAAACAAACTGTTGTGTGGGTTGCTAAAAGCTTTGTACATGATGGTTTTGTGACAAAGCTGAAGCCTTGCAACAGCTTTGAAGTAGAAGTTTGGCAGTGCTTCAAAGCTGAGAGAGATGGCACAGCATAAAGGAGTTTTCCCCCTTTTCCCCACATTGAAAATAAAAGGACTAAGGCAGAAGGATGTGTTTAAATGGAGGAAAGATTAAAAATGTTTTTTCCCAGTGGGTAAGACAAAAAGAAAAAAAAAAACAAACAACAAACAACATGCGTTTCCTTGCTTTAAACACAAAAAAGAGGTAGAATATGTCTGAAAGTACCTTTCAAAGAAGAGCATGGTTGAATGAATTGTCTAAAGTTAAAAATTATATAAAGTGTTTTGAAATAGAGGTAAACTGATGTTTTCAAGAGAGATTTCCTCATATGTATATGCCATTTCTTCAGAAAATTTGAACTATGTAATTTTTCTCAGTGAATCTTTTATAAAGAAATCGAACAATACTTCCTCCACTGATTGTTCTTCCTTAGGGGACATTAAAATTTGCCCTTAATGATAGAAAAAGAAGCAATTAAATTAAAAAGGAAGAAAGACCTTCCAGATGTGCTGTCAGAAATGAAAACAACTTCAAAGAGATCCACATATAATGTAAAGTAATGGAATTATAAAGCATTTTTGAAATACGTTAAACAACCACCTGTCAAATACTTTATGTACAGCTGTTCAAAGTTTGGGGCAGAGAAATGGAGTGCATGACTTCTCTAACAGTTATAATTCGGTTCTTCTGGGGTTATAGTAGGCAGAAATGCAGATTTTAAATACGTATTCAGGTTAGAGTAAGTTGTTTTCATTATGTTAAAATAGTACAGAAATTAAAAAGTGCTGCAGGAATCTAATCTGCATTTCAAACTTCTAAGGCATGGATTTTTATTTTTTTTTCTTATTTAGGGCGAAGGAAAAACTAACAGAAAATAGAAAAAAATAGTTTGTAGACAGGGTAATCCTAATCAAATTGTGCAGGAAGCTGGAGGGCTATGATTTGCATAGGACACAATCTAGGGAAAAATACATTTCATTCACCAAGGCAGGAAACGATAAGGACATGATCATGGAATTTAAGTTAGAGAGTTGGAATTCTAATCTTAAACTTGTGTTCATTCAGTGGAACAAAACAATATTCTGAAGCAATGGAAAATGATAGTCCAGTAAAAGGCCACTCTGCCCAAAGGAGAGTGGGAATGTAACAGTACCATTGTAGGTTTTCTTTCCATGCCTCACTGGGTCTGCAGTGTTATTACAACTTGCCTAATAGTACTGTAATAAAACATCACTCACGTGAACAATGCAGAAGCCTATGTCCTCTTCTGTAAGATTCGCTGGAGCTCCTGCTCACAATAATCCAAACCCCACAGGTCAGAAATCATCCAAATGCTTGCACCCGAAGTGAAACAGACAGCTTCAGTGACTATGTTTTTAAAAGCAGTCTATTCTTTAGAGTTTGTCTGCATCACAGAAAGCCCTACTGTCTTTTGGCATCTTTACAGATTAAGTTCTTCATTCCAAGTCTGTGATATTCAAAATCGAAACAAACAATCCAATAACCAGATTTTTCTAAGTAAATGACACAAACAAACAAACAAATTACAATCACAGGAATAAAAAAGCAGGGAAAAAACCACAACACTGTTCAAGAATATAAACTCATCTTTCTGCAACAACTCAGAGAAGGGGAAACCCCCTGAAACAACAAGAGTTACAGATTTTGATAGTTTAACCAAATCTTGTTTAAGAAAGTATAAAGATAATAATAAAAATTCAACGACCTTCTGTTATTACCTAATAAAATATACTCCAAGGTATTTTCATCCTCCTCCTTCTGAAGTAAGTTGCACTATTATAACCCCCTCCTAATTAGCCAGGACTTCATGCTGTGCTGATGTTTCTCTACAGCTTTAGCTCCAGGAGTCAGCATATTTCCAAAAAAAATATTTCTTGCACCAAAGGAGTACCACTTATCATATGGAAAATGTTACATTAGGATATTGCACACTTTTTGACTTGGGTAAACTGACTACAGACTAGACAAGGAACACCCAGAAATATTTGATTTTTCCCTGTAAACTTATATGCCACGTTTCCACCCACCTTGATTTCAAGGACTGCTGCTTTTCTCGCCTTTTACTTTTTAGTAATCATAATAGTCAATAGGGCTCTGCCTATAGATGATTACAAAATAATCAGAACTGCACAACTGTAAAGATGCAACATTTACATTTTTTTACATACTGACAACCATGCAAAGAAACACTAAGCAAACTCCTCAGAAGCGCAGTTATTTGTCTGCTGATCTCCAGTTTACAAGTTTTATGAATTCACTAATTATTTACTAAATTAAATTTAATAAACTAAATTTATTGTTTGCTAAAGTCACTCATCATACCATGAATTTCATATTATAAGGTAGCTAGAACAATGGATCAATATATGAGAGCAATGAAGATATGAATAATATATCTCCTGTTAAGGAAAGCTTGTATATATTATAATGTTCAAAGGAACTACTTGTGTTTAAAATTGATATCTATAATTCTGGAGACTAGATAACTGCAAAATATTTGCATGTCTGAAGTAAATAATGTGAAAAATAAGTGAATGCTCGCCTGATGTCACTGTATTTCCTGAATAGGTCCAAGTGAGAATATAATTACATTTCTTTCCTAGTGGAAGATTACTGGAAACTTAAAAAGGCAACTGGAAAATTCTTCTGTAGATTTTGGGAGAAAAAAAGAAGATACAGTCTTTTAGTAAAAGAGATACATTATTATTTGATATTATTTACTGCTCATGTAGGGATTTTTTACATGTTTTCCATGCTTTCTCCCAGACCCCACCTCATCAACACAGCACTCTTGAAGAGCAGACTAACCCAAGGGACCAAGTAGCAGCTTTTTCTGACAGGTTTGGACTTACCTTGCTCTGTACCGATTAGGAGGATCCTTGAGTGTTCTCTTATAGCATGTACTGCAGCTTGCTCTCAAAATTAACACTATAACCCCCCCACTACTGGAAGAATCATGCTTACATTTTTCAAATTGCAATCTCCTTTACAGTCGAAGATTAATGTGTTTAGTTTGATAAAATGTCAACAATCAGCATTTATAAATCTAAGATGACAATATATAAAGAATTCAAACAGGTATGGAAAGTAACACTGGCTCTATAATTTTGTTGATCCACATAGAGAGAGCATGGTCAAAGTGATTAGTTCAGAACATAATTGGTATCTCCCCTACAGCTACTTAAGAGATGCTATGCCGAATTCCTGTATTAACTACAACTGTTATATTTAAATTACATTTCTCATTCAAAAATGAGGAATGTACTTCTCACTTATGAGAGATGATATTTTGTTTATATAGAAAAAAAAAAAAAAGGATTGCTCTGGTGCTCCAAGGGTTATTTTCTTTATCACCAGCTAGCAAGAGAAAAATTTCAGCAAATCTTGTCATGTACTCTTTTCTTCCAAGTAAGTCATATTTTCACAATAAAAATATTTTACTTAAATTCAACTGCCTTGTCATCTAAACTATTCTTAATGCCAGTTTTTGTACAGAGCTACTATAGTGCCTCTTTGATTATTGTATCTTTTTCTTATAAAAGAATGAAGTAAATAATCAGCTGCAACTCTGTCACAGGGAACCTTATGACTAGGTCCTTGTTCCTCTTCCACAGATTCCAATAGATGTGCCAATACTGAATAATGATCAGTTTCACTTTCAGAGTGGTATCTATCTTACTGCCAATGTTCTCTTCACAACTTTCCAGCAGCACATGCTGCCACCAGTCTCTTCTTTTGTGAAAAATAATTCTTTCCATTTATGTATATGGAGTGACAGTGACTGTGCCATTACAACTTTAACCCATGAGTAGTTAAAAAAGGATACTACAGTGGCTATGTCTCCTTATATGACCCAAAGAGAGCCTTCAATACCAAACTAATCACATCTACAAAGAGCTATTTTACTAGTAGAAGACAGGAGATGTCAACGTGTTCCTTCACAAACCTTCTTCACTACAAATGGTACTTCTACACATGCTACTGGACAGGAAAACCACTGATTTCATAGAGCTAAACAGATGATTAATCATTAGAACTGAACTGACTTATCTGCTCTCTCACTCCACCCCTCCAAAAAAAAGAAAATTTATTCACGCACATACACACTATTTGCCCCCAAGACACAGGGGGGCAAAAAATAAATGCTAAATCTGATTTCATGCTCCCTGGAAGAAAAATGAGATTGCTTTACATTATTATGAATACTGTATTAACAAAAAGTACTGCATACAAATAGCACTTACGTAAGGACTCAGACATTGATTTGTATTTTCCAGAACTCTTCATTACCTTCCGTTACTTTCAGAATGCATCAGAATTATTCCCATCATATCTCTTACAGTACCATAAACAAAACAAGCCAGAAAGCATGAAATATGGTATTAATTTCATTATAATTTTGATTTAAAATATACATACCGAATGAAATACAAAGTCAAGGGGATATTAAAGGTGCATTGGAGTAACATCGCAAATATATTCTTTCATACTTTGGTACATTTCACTGCCACCGTTCACTATAAAGATCTAAATCCTCCATGGGCAGAAATCAATTCAGAAGCTTGGAAATAAAAAATATATGCAAATCTATGCTCCAAAATCGAAATCAGAAAAATTGCATGAGTCTTAGACTACAGATGTTCACATAATCTTCAGAGAATCAGGTGCACTACTTTTTCAGATGAAACTGCAAGAATAAGACTCATTACGAACACAGCTATACAAATTTTGAATTAAAATGCTCTAAGTAAGATCTTTTACTTGGGATTGCAAGGCTATGAAATGTACAAGGGAAAATTATCTCAAAACAATTTTGCTTCTTTCACCCCCAATCAGAAGTCTGCTGCTATTGGTGAAATTTGGCCAACTCAATAGAAATAACAAGAAAATAAGAAGGAAACATCTATATTTAGTACTCTGTCTGTGCCACTTTAAATAAAGATAAAGAGAAGAGTAAAATACAAGAAGGCATTGCTTTTTTTTTTTTTTCTTGAAGTACTTCATGTCTACAGTACTTAAACAAACTAAACATGTTTCATTCTCATCAAAGTCATGCCCCTTCCAGTATCTGCAAATAACAGAAAAAATAATAAAAGCACATGACAAATCATTGATTTCTGAAATGTTATGAAAACTCCAGAACATCCTGGAGCCACCTTTCATGACATAAATACAAAGCAATGGGTTATGATACCTCTGGCATTTTTTGAAATGCCACTAATACAGTAGTACTGACTGCTACAGATATTGAGATTTGATGGGTCTTGTCATGGTCCAACGGCTGCAGTAGTGGGCTGCTGGCAGTCAGGACACTCCCGCGACTTCCTCTCTTATTGAGAGGGATTTTTAAAAGAGACCAAGGGCTGCGCGCAGCGTTCGCCTCGCACAGAGGAACGGCCACTTTGGGACTCTATTTTAGAGCAGAAAGAAAGATGCCACCCCCATCACGCCCACAAATTGTTACTGACACCAAATTAAATTTACGAATTAACCGGTTTATTAAGGGAAAAGCCAAACTAAAGGACAAGGATTCAGAAAAGGTAGACTGATGGATATATCAGGGAAATAATTCAAAAGTAATTTGCCCTTATTAAAATGTTGGAAACATAAATACCCTTGTTGGAATATAAATATCCTTCATACTTACTTCTCCACACACATTATTTTATTTAATATAGAATCAGGTGCTGAAGCTCATTCTCCTTCTTACTTTGCTAATGATTTCAGGGTTTGCAAGAAAATTCTCTCTACTACTATTTACTTTCTTCAGGAATCACAAGTGCTCAGCAAAATCTATGGTTAAGGCTTAGCTGTTGAGATAAGATTCTTGATCAATAATTAAATATTCTTAATGAAAAGTTTTAACTTCTGCTTAAGGGGTATTGAAAGAAATGAAAAAGTATATGGATCATTATTATTGCTTTGTGGGACATAACTTTCTCTTTACCCTTGTGCTGTAAGAACAAATACCTATGCAGTCAATAAATAGCAGCTCATCAAGACAAAACATCAGGTTGCATTTCAGGGTTCTATCCTGCTAGCAGAAGTGAAAAATCTATATCAGCACTCCTGGGACATGAAAAGAGCACAAAATTGCTCTGAGCCACTGTGCTCACTGATAGATGGTACACTAAGAAAAAGACATTACTTTCCTCCCTCCCAAGTAGCACTAATGGAAATCCATAATAAATTATTTTCAAGATCACGTTCCTCAAGATATAAACCAAATCTGGTATGTACAAATCTTAAGAAACAGACGAACTCAAGCTGTATCCTGGGACACAGAAAGCTTTCATAATCTACAACTAATAATACACAGAAGGAGGATGATGTAACAGTTACTACTGCCTAGGAAACAAGAGGATTAGATTTGATTTTCTGATCCTCCCCATATTAATAGTCCCTCTAAAAGTTAGGCAACTATCTTGGTCCTTCAGCTAAACCAGGAGCACAACAGTGCAACTGCATTCCGTGTCTCAGTATACAACTTGCCTGTTTCTACACTACATTGCAATGAAATCCATTTCTCCTCTCCCACACATTGATTTCAAAATAGGAGATCCATGTGCGAGGTAGGAGGAGAGGAGCAGTCCCAGAGTTCACAAAGGGGCTAGGTCTGCAGATCATATGCAGCACGCACCTCTATGAATGTCCACTAGCTTTTAACTATAGAATGTTATTAAAACAGCTAAATCTCATGAATTATGAACAGTTCAGACTCTGAATCCCTACAGACATAGTTTTAAAAGTTAGTTGGAGCCCACCTCTCACTGGAGTTAATTGCATTTACAATACTGATCCTAGACATTACAAATTAAAACAAATTACTTAAGCACCCAAAAAAACACCTCTGAAAGAGTTAGTTCAGACCACACTTCACTCTATTTATTTTATATCTGGCCAGAAGAAGATATTTTGATACTGCTTTGGGTAAAAAATGTCTACAGTACAGCAGCCTAGCCAAACTGGAGACAAGAAGAGCAGTATGCAAAGAATCGGTCCAAGCTTTAGCCTGTCTCATTTGCAAAGAGATCAGTAATAACCCATGCTTGGATAAGCCTCATTAATTTCCTCCCTGTCCCATACTAAAACTTGTTGCATTTCATGACCTTTTAACACTATCTTGGCTGAATGCCTATATATTGTGAACACTGCCAAATAGGAGCTAGAGTGCTCTTACCTATACCAGTGATAGACCATCCTTTGGGCATAGCACATCTTTAAGCAAACAGTAACACATAGTACTTATTACAGAAACAAAAATAAATTTAATTGCAAGATTCATGGTAAGTGATTTAGAAGTGCTTACCTTATGATAATTTTTTATCTTTATGAACATAAAACACACGGACACACTCAGTTTCTGGGTAGCTACTGTTGGTTATCCAGAAAGGCAACTCATGACTGCCCATAAAAACGAGTGTAACTGGTTTCTAAAACAGCAAACCAACTAAATTAAAAGCTATTATAATTTGTAAATGATATTGCATGGAGATGGCAAATTCCTCCAAAGAGATCTTACCGTTGGTATATTTTGCTAAATAGATAGAGAAACATGAACAAATCTAAAAATTGCTTCTTTAATATATAGGTAGAGAATTTCAAAATACAGAAATCAGTATTCATTTGGCTAGGATTCACTAAATCTAAATCTGTGAAAGAAACTAATATAGTCAGTTTTATCGACATTTATTTTTGTTCACATGTTTTTATTTACTTTTTCTTTTAGGATTTTTTTTTTGCATAAAATCAAGAAAGAGAATTCCATTAATTCAACCTCACAGGGCTCAAAATTAGATATAAAACATCTGTAAGTTATTTCAAATAGCTTTGTCAGTATATGTCTTTTGAAATGAAGACAACAATGTTCAAAACTATAGGAACTTTCAAGTATTATAGGGTTTTTTAACCTTTTTGGAGAATAAAGTTAAAGGCTGGAAAAATGATGGAAAAATCATTTTTATTACTCTTATACACACAAGCACACACATCAGTTTTTAGAGCTTCATTTCATCTTGAATGAGGATATCAATATAAGTTTTCAAATATTTTCACAGAACTAAAGCTGAAGGAAAAAAAAATTATTTCAGACACAGTGGAGGTAATCAGACAATGAACTGGAGCTATTGGTTTTTAAAATGTGACACTGAAACATTCATCACAAGCTTCTAAAACGAAGTCAATATTTAGAATACCATTTAGGGAAAAAAAAAAAAAAGTGCCAGTAGGGAACAGTTCTCTACCCAGGCAGGGCAGCATGACAGACTTCCTGGGAATCTTTCAAGAAAATGGAGGAAGAAAAAACTCTGGCTAAAATGGAGAAATTCAAAATGGAAAAAATAAAATGTATCCATACTTTGAAAAATTTCAAAAATGTTAAAAGAAATCCCCCAAAACCTCACTTTGAAAAAGTCCTACAATTTTGTGAAAAAGAGGCCACATCCACAAAAACACATCACTTATAAAAGGAGAAAAACATAATTTCCTTAAATAAATTTGAATCACCTCCTGTTCAAATATGTCCTTCCTTGTTAAGTGACACTCACTTGTGATAACTATGAGGCAACACATTCAAAATCAATAATCCATACAGGCTTGTGGCTTTGAGGTTTTCCAGAAACAAGTCCTCAGTGGGAAAAAAAAAAAAAAAAGCAGGGGTGAAAGATGAAAGTATATTTTATTGTTAGAAACAGTGGGTGTTTCAGTTTTACTGGAATGGGAAGGAGTGTAAATAAACTTGAGGAGATTAATCTAGCAGGCAAAGCTAATTTGTCCCATTTCTTATGAAGTGGATTATTGCACTTACTCTTTCCTTTACAAAAATAGACCTGAAGTAGTGCATGGCTAACAGAACTGGGAAAGAAAAACACCAAGAAATGTAAAATAGTTTCAAAAAATACATGTCACAGATTTTAATAGAATAAAGAGTTATATGGCCCATTGCAAAGGAAAAGAAACTATGATTTTCAGTAGCCCATTTCCTGTGCTGAGAAAAAATGTTAGAATTGTGAGGTCATCTTCATGTATAGCAAAGCTGTTAATGTTGAACAGCCAAGGTCAGCTCATTATGTGTTTTGAGCAGAATTACTGTAGGGAGAACAGGACAAAAATTTTAGCAGGTTGAACTTTAGAAGAAGTAGGGTGTTTCAAGCTCCTGAGGAATCTGAATTGTAAAGATCCCTGAGAGATGGGTTAGTGGGCAGGTAATGGCAAAAGGTATTTGATAAATTGAAGAGTTATGTGGTAAACTTATTTATTACATGCCTGTGCAATTTGTCATAAAGGCTGTCCCATTTATCACCTTCCCATGTGAGATGCATATATTAATATTGCACACTGCTATCATTGCCTGACAGCTTATGATCCTATTTTTGAGATCCATACATCACTTTTCCCTGCTCTCTCCTATCACAAGAAATTCCATCTAGTAGTATTTTCAGATAAATGCTGAGAAAGGATGTCTGATCTACCTGGAGTGACATCTTATGCTTTTCCCAAATCAAATTAATAATGTAGAAAATAAATTATGTATTTTCATTTACATACTGTAGGGTAAGTCACTGCCATCCTGTTGCTCACAGATTTATTGTGTCACGATATGTCATTGTTCAATCAGTAAAAGCAACCTGAAACCTTCACTCAGCGGAAATGGATCTTGTCAACACTGTTCTGCTATACTACTTTTTTAACATAAATGGCTAATACATGAAAACACTTCTTGCTGTTGTTTTTTTGTGGGATCGTGTTAGCTCTTAGCAAGAGCTAAATATTTATTTTCACTGAAATAGCTACAACAAAATGCTGTAATTTTACATGATCTTGTCTACACTGAATTATAATAGTAATTACCTGTGAGTCAGCTAAGACTGTCATATGAATACTGAGTCCTGTATGCATTGGGGTGAAATGCAAGTCACTGAAAGCCTTTGGTATAGTAATTTTGGTTATTAAGCTGGTTCTGTCAGCATCTAATGAGTGACACATAATTCTTGCTCCCTTTCTGTTTCTTAAACTCTTCCAAGCTTGCTGGTTTTATGAAATACAAAGCTCATAGCACTTACGAGCTCCAACACAAGCTCCCCATTAAAAACCATCTATGAATGTACTTCTTGTACCTACATGACACTAGAAGTCCACATAAAAAAAGAACAGTGCTTTATAAAACAAAGGGATGAAAATAATAGGTAATAAAATTGAAGAGCAACACTCAGTTACAACTGGAGCTCTCAAGGAAATCAACAGATAACTAAAAACATTTAAGCAAGTATTGAATCTATTCATGTAGATATCTGGAGTCACTGAAAAGTAAACTGAGCAAGAAGCCCTTACTAGGGAAAAGTGCATAATTGATTTTCTGGCATACCTTCAACATTCTACAATTAAATGTCTCAAGCAAAGAACATTTTTTTTTTTTTTAATTCTTTAATTTCAAATTTTCAACCTTTTTTTTAAAAAAACTTTTTTTTTCCTTCCAGATTATCTAAGAAAACTCTGGCAGTCTGCCTTGTTTGGAAACACATTACCTTAGTCTCTCTTCTCTACTTCTTCCTGAATAAGGCAGTGGAAGTCAAGTTAAATTTTTTGACACAGTTTTCAGGATGTCCCATGGAGATGTGAAGAACAAATTAAACTAGAAATATACTGTTTTATGTGTCATTTTGAAAGGAAGAAAAACTTCACAGTTATTTAAATCAGCATTTAGATCAATTAATTACAGATGTATATAGAAGGCTTCCGAAATCCTAATTTATGTTGGGAACATAACTAAGATCAGAGACTGAGAAAACAACTGCCAGAAGATTTTAGATCAAGAAGTTAGACTTTTACAAGCTTCAGAGCACTGTTGCATCGTATTACAAGTTTGTGTAGGAAGACAATAAAATCACTTAGAATCAGATGGAAATAAAAAGATACAAAGTAATACACGGGGCAAAGGAAATTCATAATGCAGACCAACTATATTTTAAGGAAAAGAAATGCACCTAATACGGAATTTAACAGACCTGAGCAGCTTTCTGCCTTGGAAATACGGACATAGTTTGCAAAGGTTAAAAAAAATTGTGAAAGTGTATGGGAAAGCACTGAAAGAACTGAAAAAGAAACATGGCATACAAACAGCACACATTGTGCAATCAGAAAAACGTTAATGAGAAATCTTCTTAATATATCCAAAAGAACTGAGCTCTGGGTAATTGTAAACCAGACAATACAAGTCAGTATGATAGATGAAGTTACATTACAGTATTTACCCCAAAATAAACAGGAAAGGTTTAGGTCACCTGATGGGTATCTTTCCTACTTCAGGGTATGTAAGAAATGCAAAGGTGAAGCTAGAACTTAAAATGTTGACATATGTAATTTTTGCAGGAAATGGATTGCTTACAGTGGGTGAAAAACATGTCAAATAATAAATTAATTCTAGGACCAATCATGCAGAAAGGCAGTGCAATGTTAAAGATTGATTCTAAGATGTCTTTGCTAGCACAGGGAAACTGTCAACGGAATATAAAATTAAGTTGACAGAATTCAATTGTTCTGTCACAGAGGCATCTAGAAAATGCTGGCAGTAAAAATCTTAATGACAAATTAGATTTAAACAAGATACAAAAAAGAAAGTGGAAGAAACTACAGAACTGATTAATATCTCTAGTAATTTCAAAAGTGCAGTTAGTCAAACAGCTCCTGATGCACTAAAAATAGAAGAAAATGCTTTCACATACCCACTTCATTCGAGGTGGGTTCAAGGTATTTAGATTGGCCATTCCTAAAACTTTAAAACAACGGTTGATAAATCAGATACATTAGAGCACTTACCATACCAAGAACAACATTCTATTCACTAGAGCTGATAGTTTATAATAGAGAGAAGATCAGGGAACACAAAATGAGAAAATCCAGATACAGACAGCCTGCATTGGTAGTCACAGTAGTTTTGGCTCCTTGGATCAAATAGTTATTGGAAAATGTACATTATTTTTTAATTATTACAGAAAAATAGTATTATTACAGAAAATACAAATTATCAGTGCTATATATAATTATCCTGTGCTACAGCACAGGAGCTGTAGTACTGAGCGACAGCAGTCGATAGATTCTCAGAAGGTCAAATACTTTGTGAAATGTATGATTTTAAACACATTCCTGTCAGCCCAGTAACTGATTAAATAGCCATAACATTTACAACATGGCTATTGCAAATCTCTCTTACAAATGAAAACAAAACAAAACAAAACAAAAAAACCTAAACCAAAACAAACAAATCCAAACAAAAACCAACACATAAACACAAATATAAAAACCCCAAAATCCAGCAACCCCAAAGAACTCTATGATCATAAAAAGATCAAAAGCATTTGTAGTCATAAGAAAATGTTCACAGGTATGATTGGAAAACAGGCACCCAAGATAGGTATTTCTTGTGAGGCTTGTTTTATAAGTTATAAATAAGGAATAAGCCTTCAGCTTTCCACTTTTTGTAGAGAAAAAGAGGTAGAAAAATAGACTCAGACTTTAAGTTCCAGAAACTGAAAAGGCTGAGTCGATCAGTGGAAAAGAACATAGAAAACAATATTGAACCTAATCCACAAAAGGCTTGAGATATATGAGGTAAAGAAAGGCAGTTCAGGGATTAACTGTACACGTGCACTTCTAAATAAAAGTAAGTCCAAAGAGTAAGAATGAGCACAGGACTCTGGGTCACCTGTTCCTTAATTAAAACCTTGTTCCCCAGCTCTATGTTGAATCTCAGCAATAGATAATTTCTGGGCATCATTGAACAAGCAGAATGAATAAGACTACACAAGTTTTGTCTCCTTTCAACATAGTCCTCCAGCACTACTACCAAGTTTGTGCTTTTGAACCTTCTGCATGTCTTCATACCACATGTCAGGTTTATAGCACAATGACAATGTGTTTTGCAGAAAGCACTGTGCTGGGCAATAACACAAGTCTCACACTCAGACACAATTAACAAATAAAGTGTACCAAAACAACAGTTACTTCTTTAGGGCCACTGGAGCGCTGCCTGACACCCCTGAATTGTACAGTGTGGACAAGACCAGTCTATTCTAGTGAGAGCAATCCCCAAGCAGCATGGATGTGAGTCAGTCTGGACTACTCAACTCTAGAATCAGGGACCACTTCCTGGGGTCTAGGAAAACTGGTCACTGCCAACTGGCCACCAGACACTTCTTCACTGCCAATTCTCTGCCAGGAAAACTGTACGCCGATCAGCAAATGGCACATGATTCAATGCCACTCCTCCCCGCTGCGCTACTTCTCCCCATGCGCGACAAGGCACTGTGCCACCACTTCTCCCCATGCACAGTGAGCTCCGCAAAGCCCTTGACCATCGGTGGGGGCTCTAAGCAGCTCCACTGGGAGCCCTGAGTGCTTGGCAGCAAGCAGTCTCTCACAGGAGTCCAAGGGGGGACCACTAGCTAACTTGTTACTCCCCTGCCTGTAGTACACATTGCATTGAGTGGAGAAGGGAGGGAGCGAGTGGTGGGAGAGCTGGGGGCAGGGTAAGCCAGACACCTGAGCACTGCCCAGCAGGGAAACTTGTAGTTCTGTTGGCTTCTTTTTTTTTTTTTTCTTTTTTTTGGGGGGGGTGTTGTTGCTTTTTAAATTGAGGGACTTATGGGCACAGCATGCTGCCACCCCTGTATCCTCTTAGCCCCAGGCAACCAGGAACGTGGCAAGCCAGCTGTCTTCACCACCACGCTGCTCCATCCTCATCTGTGGAACATACCTGGTAGAAACACTAACAGCGTGGCTTTGGGAGCTTGGCAGGAGACAGCAGGGCAGCCATGTGCTCCCTAACTTCTCAAGAAAAACCCTCCTATAGTCCTCCCCACCCACCCTGCATGCTGCCTGCATGTTAGCTAGCCATGCTTCTGCTGCCCAAAATTTTAATTTTTTTGAGTCTTCTTCGAGCAAACTTAAACTGAAGGTTTCCGTGAGCTAACATTTTTTGGTTTTGATTCCTGCCTCAAGTTCTTTTTTTTTTTTTTATTTTGTCTTTAGGCTATTTAAATATTTTATCAGTATAAACAAAAACAACGTCAAACTGTATTGCTCTTTATCTTCAGTTGTCAACTCCTTAACACACAGACCCAGGAGATTAAAAGTGTGTAATCAAGGTAAGACAGAGACATATTCATCAAAAATTATCACTAGTGTATAAACTTTTCAACAGTTAACAATACAACTCACGATATCTCAACCTTATTTTTATTTCACTTTGAATTAGATTATCCAGAGCAAACTGCTAAATGTATCAACAGTTTATCTTTTTTTGCAACAACAAAAAATTCTCTAAAACACACCTCATTCTGCTTTCCAATGCATACCTGTGTGTGCTGTGCAATGGAGAAGTAATACAACCCAAATCTGAGGAAGAAAAAAGAATAGCTTGTGGATTCAGTCTTGATTTCATGCTTCTGTTCTGGATTTTACCTGCCCAGCAGCAGCAGCACTGAGGGCAGCTGCCGGGGCGGCCCCTGTGAGGAGCGGCCGGGGCTGCCCCGCGCCGGACACAGCCGGTTCCAGGCGGCTCCAAGGGCCCCAGCGCAGGGCACAGCTGAGCCCCTCAGCCACGGGCGGGCGCCTCGGGGAAACCTGTGTCAGAAAGGGCAAAACGCTGCCCGGCAGCCAGGGCTGAGGGAAACGGGGAGAAACAGCCCTGCCAGCCCCGAGGGGACAGCAGGAGGAGGGGCTCCAGGGGCCCTGGCAAAGATGCCCCTGCGGCCCCGGGAGAGACCCTGATGGGGCAGGTGTTTCATGGCAGTCCCTGGGAAGGCCCCAGGCTGGAGCAGGGAAAAAAAATGTGAGGAGGAAGGCATGGCCGACATGAGCTGTTGTGGACAGACTACAGCCCCCATTCCCCACCCCCCTGCTGCACTCAGGGGCAAGAAAGTAGAGTACTTGGGGAAAAAGGAGTGAAGGTCAGTCTGGGAATAAGGGGGAATGGAGGAAAGAAGTTCTAGGTTTTTGTTTTTTCTCATCATCCAACTCTATTTTTAATTGGCGAGAAATGAAACTAATTTTCCCTGAGTCGAGTCCGTTTTGTCAGTGATTTGTAAGGGATCTTCCTGTCCCTATCTCAACCCATGAGCTCTGCCAACTTATTTCTGTTCCGGTTCTGTTGAAGATGAGGAGTGAGAGAGTAGCTGGGTGAGTGACTGGCAGACAGTCAATGTCAACCCACCGCACCCTCATATGACATGCCCTCCAAAACCCCTCACCAGCTTCATTGCTCTTCTCTGGACACCCTCCAGGACCTCAGTGTCTTTTTTATACTGTGGTGCCCAGAACTGAACACAGTACTCAAGCTGTGGCCTCAGCAGCACTGAGTTACAGGGGCACGATCACTTCCCTACTCCTGCTGGACACACTTTTTGATACAGGCCAGGATGCCATTGGCCTTCTTGGCCACCAGGGCACACTGCTGGCTCATGTTCAGCTGGCCATCCACCAGTACTCCCAGACCTTCTTCCCCTGGGCTGCTTTCCAGCCACTCTTCCCCAAGCCTGTAGCATTGCTTAGGGTTATTGTGAACCAAAGTGCAGGGCCTGGGACTTGGTCTTGTTAAACCTCATCCTGTTAACTTCAGCCCATTAATCTAACCTGTTCAGATCTCTCTGCAGTGCCTTCCTACCCTTGAGCAGATCAACACTCCTGCTCAATTTAGTGTCATCTGCAAACTCGCTGAGGGTGCAGTCGATCCCCTCATCCAAATCACTGATAAAAATATTAAACAGAACTGGCTCCAGCACTGAGCCCTGGGAGACACCACTTGTGACCATCCGCCAGCTGGATTTAACTCCATTTATCACAACTCTTTGGGCCCAGCCATCCAGCCAGTTTTTAATCCACCCAAGAGTCCACCTGTCTATGCCATGGGCCACAAGTTTCTCAAGGAGAATGCTATAGGAGAAAGTGTCAAAGGCCTTACCAAAGTCCAGGTAGACAACGCCCACAGCCTTTCCCTTATCCACTAGGTGGGTCACCTTGTCATAGAAGGAGATCAACTTGGTTAAGCAGGACCTGCCTTTCATGAATCCATACTGGCTGGGCCTGATCTCACCATTACCCTGCACTTGCCATGTGAGTGCACCCAAGATGAACCACTCCATAATCTTCCCTGGTACTGAGGTCAGGCTGACAGACCTGTAGTTCCCCAGATCCTCCTTTCAGCCCTTTTTGTAGATGGGTGTCACGTTGGCAAGCCTCCAATCGTCTGGCACCTCCCTTGTTAACCAGGACTGCTGACAGATGATGGAGAGCAGCTTGGCAAGCTCCTCTGCCATCTCCCTCAGCACTCTTGAGTGAATCCCATCTGGCCCCATAGACTTGTGAGAGTCCAGGTGGCATAACAGGTCATTAACTGCTTCCTCATGGATTATGGGGAGCTGCTGTTGCTCTCCAACACATCTCAGCTTTTTCCTTATGCTTGATAGCAATGATCCCCCCTGCATCCAGTAAAGGTTGGACATTCTCCTTGACTATCTTTTTGCTGTATTTATAAAACTCTTTTTGTTATCCCTCACAGCAGTGGCCAGGCTGAGTTCTAGCTGTGCTTTTGCCTTTCTGATGTTTTCTCTGCATGACCTAGCTAGATCCCTGTGCTCTTCTTGAGTTGCCTGCCCCTTTTTCTGAAGGTGGTAGACTCGAATTTTTTTCCTGAGTCCATGCAAGAGCTTCCTGTTCAGCCAGGTTGGTCGTCTTCCCCAACAGCTCGTTTTGTGACACATGGGGACAGCCATCCCCTGTGCCTCTAAGACTTTCTTCTTGAAGAACATCCAGCCTTCTTGGCTTCTTTGCCGTTCAGGACTGTTTCCCAGGGGATGCTCCCAACCAGCGTCCTGAACAGTCTGAAGTCTGCCCTCTGGCAGTCCATAGTAGCATTTTTACTGACCCTCCTCCTTATTTCACCAAGAATTGAGAATTCTGTCATTTCCTGGTCACTAAGCCCAAGATGGCCTCTGACCACCACATCACCTACCAGCCCTTCCCTGTTTCTAAACAGTAGGTCTAGCAAGGCACCTCCCCTGGTAGGCTTTTACCAGCTGTGTCAGGAAGTTATCTTCCACACACTACAGGAATCTCTTAGATTGTTTCTTCTCTGCTGTATTTTATTTCCAGCAGATGTCTGGTAAATTGAAGTCTCCCATGAGAACAAGGGCTGGCAACTGAGAGACTTCTGCCAATGACCTGTAAAATGCCTCATCGGCCTCCTCATCAGCCTCCTCATCCTGGTTGGGTGGTCTGTAACACACTCCCAACAGGATGTCTGCCTTGTTGGCCTTCCCCCTAATCCTCACCCATAACCACTCAACCTTATCATCACATTTGTCAAGTTCTGTGCAATCAAAACACTCCCTAACGCAGTGCCACTCCACCACCTCTCCTTTCCTGCCTATCCCTTCTGAAGACCTTATAGCCATTCCTTGCAGTATTCCAGTTGTGGCAATCATCCCAACCACGTTTCTGTGATGTCAACTATGTCATAGCTGTTATGCTGCACAATGGCTTCTAGCTCCTCCTGTTTGTTGTCCATGTTGCATGCATTGGTATAGATGCACTTGAGCTGGCCTATAGGCACGCCTGGGCTGGGCCTTCTTAGCACCAGCATGCCATGCACAGGCTCCTCTCTGGTCAGCCCAGTCCCATCCCCTTCTCCCTTTGAGGCTAGCTTAAAGACCTTTCTATGACCCCTGCCAATTCATGCACAAGAATTCATTTTCCTCTTGGAGAAAGCTGAACCCCATCTGTTGCCAGTAGACCCGGTGCCATGTAAACCTACCCATAATCAAAAAAACCTGTGCTCCCGATCCTGCAACGAATCTCCCTAATGACCTGAAGTATTTTTTAATCAGTTTTTGACTTCTCACTCTAATCTTGTCACTACCAGCTTGGATAACCAAAAGCAGGTAGTAGTCTGAGGGCCACACCAGACCAGGGAGTTTCCTACTAATATTCCTAACCCAGCCCCCAGGGTGGCAGCAGATTTCTCTGTAGGAGGGATCCAGTCAACATATGGGGCCCTCAGTTCCCCTCAGAAGGGAATCACCTACCATGATTACACTCCTTTTCTTCTTGATTGAGCCAGTCCTAAGGTATGGGGGTTACTGACTCACCCTAGGTGTCTTCCCAGATGGACCTTCCTCTCCATTCTTACTCACCAGGCCCTCAACTTCCAAAGCTGTGGTAACTGGGGGGGGTGGGGGTGGGCAAGAGGCCAGCAGGAGATTCGCCTTCTTCTCTGAGAAGGGACCTGTTTCCATTCCCCCTCCCATCTTTTAGATCTCTCCTCTTTCCTGGTGGCAAGAGGGTAGGGGATCCATGTGGGATCCTGTGCTTCATGTGGGACCTGTTGCTTTTGCCTCAGGGATGGGAGGGTCTGACTCCCAACAATCTATCTCCTTCTCACACTCCCTGATACTCTTTAGCTTCTCCACCTCCTTCTTCAGCTCTGCAACCATGCTGAATAGGCCGTTTATCTGCTCGCACCTCACACAGCTCATCTCTCTGCCGTCCTCCAGTATGAATGACAGGCTTAGGCACTCCCTGCAGCTGGAGACCTGGACAGCTGTATGTCTGTGTGGGACCTTCATCTGGGTTGCTATAGTCCTCTGGGCAGTGGCTTTTGCCCAAGTGGAAACCATAGCTAACACTCTTTGGGGAGGGCAGTGACCCCTAGTTAAGATACCTCTGGAGCCAAGAGGGGGGCTGCGCCCTCCCTGCATGCCCTGCTTGTGTGAACGGTTGCATAAACTGCTGCACCACGGCCACTCAACGTGTCACGCCCCATTTTACTGTCCTGTTCACCAGGCTCCTGGGTTGCTCGTTGCTCATGCTCCTTAAGGGCTGTACTTGTATGTGACGGGGGCTGGGCTGTCACCCTGGTCTCCGCCCATGCTGAGGCAGAGCCATCTCTTATCGGTCAGAGCTGTCACTTGCTCGGGACAAGGAGGCAGGCTCCCCCTCTCTCTGTGCTTGCTGCGGTTGCCGTGGTTTTGCTGCCTCAGCAAAGAGCCCCGTGACACGATCAGCCACGGTCCCTCCGCCTTGGTGACTGCGTTGAAAATATATTCATTTCAAACATCCTGTGTCCAAGTAGCATCTTGACGTTGATGAAGAGATGCACAGGACATGTGCATCATAGAAAACATGGTATTAGGAATTGGTCGATCAAAGAATCAAGAACTCAATAAGCCTCATCTAATTTCTTACAGAATTAAAGCTCTCCGCAATGTCAGGCAGGAAGGCTTTGAGCTGAGCCTCATCAACAGTATTTTAGCTACCAATTACTTATTATATTCAAATATTTTCATAATACAGTGAGGGATACAAGAAAATCAATCTATCTTATCAAAGACATGAAAGGTTAATAAAAGTACTGACCATTGTCTGTAAACACTGACACAAGAAACAGATAATGCATTTTAGATAGACCTTCTATCTGTTTAGTGAGAATAGCAAAAGTGGATCAGAAGCACATTTTTAAGATTAGTTGATTAAAGGGAAAAAATTGCTATGGAATATTGTGTCTGCCATAATTTTACATTTTTACATCAAAATCGGATATATTTATAAAGTTATATGACCACAAATGGCTGGATAATGAAAAAAGTTCCCAGTATATTATTTGGAGTAGACTGGCATTTGCTCATTCTAGCCTTAAAATGCATGCTTGTATGAACTGGTGATATCAATGAAGCTTGAGAAACTTGATAAAACTGGCTAAGATATTCTCTGGCATAAAAGTTGTCATTGAATTCACTAATTCTTAAGTTGAGTGCTGTATTTATTTTTTTCTTAGTTCATTTGTCTATATATATGTAGTTGGAAGTTAACGGGAAATACTTGAATGACGTACCAAAGAGATGTATTGGAATGATTTTTTGGTAAATGGTGAGCTATTACCTGTTCTCAGATTCACCTGGCATGTCATGATAAGCATTTTTTTCCTTATAGTGTGTTTTGCATTGCAACTTTTTAATGACAACTGTTGATTCTCATGTATTTATTTTTAAAGTTTGGAGCTATTTCTGTTGTCATACCAGTTAACATTTTCTGCATAATAAACTCAGTTTGTGAGAGATTTGGACCCAGTTTAATAGGGAAATTCATGGGCTTCACTTGCTCTACATTTTACTTTTTGGGTACATCAGATTCTCCTTAGAGACCTAACATTTGTTGGCAGTATTCATGCCTGGACATCATGAAACTTTTCAAACTGCTCTTGAGATATAGACAGTAACTACAGCTTGCACTTAGCATTTTTTCAGCAAAGCAGTATTTTCTGTTATATGATCTTTTGAAGCAGAGTCCTTGTAAAGAATCTAAATCACAGCATAACTATTCTAGCTTCATAAGAACTAATCAGAAATACTTTTTTATTGTTCAGTTTTACTATAAATACTTTTATGTATGAAATCTTCATCAGATAGTAGCCAGTGCAATGTGTATTTATAGTGTTATTTATAATATTTCAATTTAGGATTTTTTGTCATTTGGGTTGCTTATGTCTTTTTTCTAATCATACTAACATACCTTGACCCCTGAAGTGTTCAGTGATTCTTGTTGAAAATTTTCAGCAAAACTCACAAGGAAATATTGATTCGGTTTCTGTGGAAAACAATTAATATCAAAGCTTACCAGGAGGTTACAATTGTCATTAAAGGCCCCCAAACTTGAAATTTTAATTTTTCTTTATTTTTTGTACAATTTTTTAGCTTTTGGTGCCAGCTGCCTCTTTCCATTCTTTAATTTAGAATAATTTGCAATTTTGCTACCTATTAAGAAGTCAATTTAATTTAAAAAATGGTATTTCATAAAAATATTTTCAAGGAACTTTACTTCTCAAGGTTTTTATGCTTATGGGACATTTACAAGTTTGTCAGATCATCTAAATCAAATTTTACTCCCCAGTTTTACTTGCCATTTAGATATTTTTTCTCTTGTGATGTGTCAGGTTACTACATCTTGGGTGAACTAGTGGTACCCCATCATGCTCAAATTTCTGTTTACAGTGAAATAAAATAGTCAATTTTTTTATAAAAAATCTCCATTAATAATAAAACTGAACTTGAAGTAACTGAAGTCAACCTAATTTATTTCATATTGCAATGAACTGGAAGTATGTATACTGCCAATTACCACATTTCATCTGAAAGAGCAATTTTCAGTTAAGATGCTTCTTCTGGCATACCTATATAGGAGTCATTCTATGCTATTCCATTTATGTTTTCAGATCAAAGTGTTTTGTTTTGTTTGTTTTTTGTTTTGGTTTGTTTGGGTTTTTTTCTACATTCAAAATGAATATAACTTTGGCCTTTCAAGCCTGGAGAGATAGTTGTGAAGCAGCAGGAGCCACCATTCCTGAGTTGTGCTGGGATGTCCCTCTTCATAAAAGCATTTCAGATCTGGTAATGTCAGAAGTGAATGAAAATGAAGTGAATCTCATACCATCAGAAAAACGGATGTACATTTTTCTCAGTGTTTTTGCCACTATGAAGTCAAAAGGTCTTTAGAATTCTGTTCACAGAACTCTTAAAAGTTCAGATACTTTCTTGTTTGCTTTAAGTAACTTGAAAATGTAGATTTTTATCTTTCAGCATTAAAAAGGTGCATTAAACTGGTAATGGCATTATTAGGTCAGGAGGTGGAGGGTGCACATATGCACTGGCACACACACTTATGCCTAAGAAACAGTACTCCAGAACCTGCTACACAATAAGCTGCAGCACTATGAGGCAGATGCCTTGGGGCTCAGAGTAGAAAACATGGTGAATTTAATGTTTACTATGCAAATCTCACTGCTTGGAGCCCTTTTTCCCCTCCTCTCCTCCCCACCTGGCAGTGCATTCATCTTACTCTCTACCTATGGCAAAGCGAGGAAGAAATACACCTCCTTGTCCTTTAAATCCCCAAATAACATCTTCTCAAGCCACACAGAAACACACCTTTGAATTCTCGCTGTTATTTAACACTTTCAGTATGAAAACTGAGACTTTTTGTACCAGGAGGATAGGCAGTAATACCCACAAATCTCTGAAATTCTTTTACTCCAGCCTGGAAGAAAGAGTAGCTTGGGAACAGGAAAATTTATGAAAAAGCTGTTCCACAGCTGTAGCATAGTCAATTTAGAAGTTATTTTTGGATAAAACAGCCACAGAATGACTGACTGTATTACATACCCATGTATTTAGAACAGTAGTCTTGCAAGTCCACGTGATGCAGTATTGCTGCTGCTAGTAATATATGCCACAGGCTCTGTACCAATTACAATACAAGGGCTCAGGACTTATCAGTCTGAGTCTTTACTTGTGCTTTTTTTAGCTGTAACAGCATATTGCTTAGTGATGCAGCGAGCATAACTGACCTTGCTTTAGGTTGGCTTTCTGAAATTGCATGGATTTACTTCTAAAAGAAATTAAATCACGTGATAAAGGTGTAATGAAATCAAGCAACCATTGCATAATTAAGCCTGCGGGCTGGTAAGAAAATAAGTGTTAGCAATGGATTGAAATAATACAAAAACAACCCCAAGTGGAGCAAGTCTCAGGAGGAAGAAAACTCCCCACCGTCAATATTCTTCTCCCAGAAAAGGAATTTGAATGCTTACAACTTGCCATAAGAACATTCTGGAAGGGTGAGCATGTCACCCAGTGTGTAGAAAAAAGAAATTTTGTTTATAGCAGTATCAAGTGGATCATTATTGGGAATGAGCTGAAATAATATGTGTTAGTATCATTTTATTCAGAATAATAATAATTGTTTGTAGTAGTTTGATTCGACTGGCAAGACACTGATTAAACTCCCAATAAATACAAAGTATTCTTTAGCCTACACATTGCAGAGAGATGCAGTGCAGCAGAACATCCTTGCATTAAACTAATGGCTACAAAATGGTATATTCCTTAAATGCATTAATAATAACTTAAAAAAAATGTGCTTTTAAAGCAAAGCAGAGGTAAAAGTATTCTTTCATGCATGCTCTTAATTCTTTAATATAGGTACCCATCCAAAAGTCTTTAAACTATTTTAACAAGCTGAAGTATTTCCTGCACAGGTAAATGCCATATTACTATTATGAAGTGAAACAGGTGATTCTTCTGATTTTCCACAAATTGCTATGAGCAGCAAAACCCTAAGAGACAACACTAGAAATAAGAAAAATACTTTAAATTGAGACTGAATTACCATGTATTGGTAACAGCAATAATTCTTTTGGATCAAGGTTTGTGAACGCCAATAGGGAAAGTTTTCATTGCATCTCTTATGTTTGCTTCCCAAGCTGCCAGTTTTTTGTAATATTTCTGCTAGTAAAAAAGCTTTACCATTCAAAGTCATCCAGAATCGGTCTCCTAAGAGAATACTAAAGCACAGCTCACACAGATCTGTTCATCACCAGTTTCATCAGTTATAGGTAATAGTGTATATTTTGTGGTATTATATTGCCATCTCAGCAGTTCAGTAGCATACCGTATGTCAGCACACGTGTGACTACAATATGTTAAAAGTAGAACAGTATGTTAAAAGGTAGATAAAATATTTTAGATTAGCAAAGTGTCCCCCACTGTGGTAACAATTATTCAAGCCAAATTCACTGAAGTGGAAAGAAAGGAAGAGGTGAAAGTTGTGTCTGTGAACCAGTGGGTAACAGTTCACCAGCTGCCCAAATGATTCTCAAGTACTTTGGCACATCTCTAGATAAAAATTATTATGGTTCAGAGGATTCGATTTAGACAGGAACATTTGTCAAACTGTAACCAAACTTTTTCAATTTACATTAGTGAAGTTATGAAGCTGAACTATGGCAGTCACTCCACTAATCTATTAGTTAAAGAAAAAAGCCACAAAGCATGACTTGCCTTCAAATCTATCTATATCTGTAAGCAGATGTGTATATTCAGTAATGCATTTTAAGCATCATTAATACTGATACAGAAAGATTCTGCAGTCATCTTTCATAACCATAGGTTTCATGGATGCAATCTGCCTGAACAACCTTCTTCAGCTCGGAGTGTTCATCTGTCTTGTAGAAATGGTTCAGCATTTTCATTCATCATTTGAATGAGGTGTGGTAAAGCTTCAATATTTTTAAATTTTTTTTTTTTTTTTTTCAAGCTGAACCAGTGTATTTTCATGGACTGTGCTTTCTGAGCCCATTAATAGTAATGATGTTATGTGGTTCACTCTAGTCCTTTCCATGGGCTGCTGATCACATCAGAACAAGTAATAAAGAGGCAAAGCCCTCCTGTATGGGAAATGCATGGCTTCACTGGAGTGGGGTGAATGGAGAGCAGTTAAAAGCTTCAACTAATAGAATCCTCTATTGTGCCTCAACAAAAAAAGAAGCAAGCAAGCACCCATCAGAAACAGAAATTAACTCTAGTATTTTCTTACCCATTTGTGCTCATACACATTCACAAGAATAAACAATGAGGTCTTTTGTATGGTCTTTACAAGATACTATTTTGAACTGCCTATTCATTGCGTTCTGCTAGATATGTGAATAAAAGTGAAAGCTCACAACCCTCCCTGTGCCATAGGAACTTAACAGCTGTGCCTGATTACCATCACATTCTGAGTTATGCTGCACCCTTCATCTCCCCTATCTCAAATGATTTTATGGCACACAGAATCATGATGATCACTATGTTTTGAAATGGTCTTCAAATTTTGTATTTATGTGGAGGAAGGGATTAATACATTTATTGGGAAATTGCTCAGCTTCCTTTCTCTACTTCAAGAGCTGGGCTGCTCACATCTATATGTAGTTTCTCCCCCACCTTTTCTCATGAAAGGTCAGTTGCCCAAATAAGCTGTACATTTTGGGTCTGCTAAGTATCTGTTTTCCAGAGGGCTCTGAATGTGTTGCTATGACATTGGTCTAAGCTGGAAGTCACAGCACAGAAAACATGACTCAAGGGAGATGAAACTGATACTCTCAATTTAGGACTGCTATGACCTAGAATAAGTGAGAGTACTTCAGGTTATAAACTACTCTAGTGCTGCATGGTCACTCTAGCATACTCCACTGAATTATCTGCTTCTTGAGTGCCTACAGCATCCAAACATAATATTATAATGTCATAACAGAAAAAGTATCTTTTCTACAGTGAGCTTAACTATAGAATAACAGAATAACTGCTTATAGCAAAATAAAACAAAAGAAAACCCAAACAACAAAAAAAAATCACACTTCTTTCCTGATACAAGTGAGATGGGAAAGCAGTACATGCACATGTAGTCAAAGTAATCAAAGTGTGCTACAAAACAAGCAAATCCCACCAAACCCTCTAGGCATTCTCTACAAAGTTCTGTAAAGCGATCGAAGAAAAAAAAACCAAACACATAAATTTGCCTGCTACACATAATGAAGGAAATACTCTGAGTATGCACTCCAGATGTTTACAGTGAGTGTCTTTCAGAAGAAGCTAAGCAAGGGAAGAGAGGTTCCTTCAAAACCCTAAGGAAAACTCAAATAAAACGGAACATAATAGTCATTCAGCACCACACAAAAGAACAGCAACTGATAGACAGGAGTGGAAAGGACCAGCACGAGTAGGGATGCAATTCTCCCCCCGTACTCAGCACTGGTGAGGCCTCACCTTGAGTACTGTGTACAGTTCTGGGCCCCTCACTTCAACAAGGATGTTGAGGTGCTGGAGCAGGTCCAGAGGAGAGCAACGAGGCTGGTGAAGGGACTAGAGGGAAAGTCTTATAGGGAGAGGTTGAGGGAGCTGGGGTTGTTTAGCCTGGAGAAGAGGAGACTCATGGGGGACCTTATCACTCTCTTGAACTACCTGAAAGGACGTTGTAGTCAGGTGGGGGCTGGGCTCTTCTCCCAGGCAACTAGCAACAAGACAAGAGGGCACAGCCTGAAGCTGCATCAGGGAAGGTTTAGGTTGGATATTAGGAAGTACTTCCTCATGGAGAGGGTGATTAGACATTGGAATGGACTTCCCAGGGAAGTGGTGGAGGTACCATCCTTGGATGTGTTCAAGGAAAGGCTGGATGTGGCACTTAGTGCCATAGTCTAGATGGTGTGGTGGTGTTAGGTCAAAGGCTGGACTTGATGATCTTAAAGGTCTTTTCCAGCCTTGGTGGTTCTGTGATTCTGTGACCCATTTTGGCTTTATCAATAGCAGTATGGAGATGACCAAAAAAACCCCAACCTAAAACAGGATCACTTTTTTGTTTTAATTTTACAATTACTTTCACTTCCAGATGTTCATTTACTTTAACACCATGGACTTATTTTTCCTTTGCTCAGAGAACACAGACACTTTTCAGCTAGATCAGACACAAAAGACTATAGGCCAGCAATGATGCTTGCAGATACTTAGATGACATTAATCGGAAGCCATGTTTGGCTTAAGAAAGCCATGGCTGTTGTCTTGGAGACCAAAAAAATTATTCTAGACTTTTTTTGAGAAGGATGCCATTACAAATAACCTTCACATAGATGTCTTTTCAATCCAAAATTGTCCTGAAGCTTGCATACCAAATCTCTCAAGTTGAAAGAAAATGTGACACCCATCTTAATTTCATGTTTCTAGAATCATAAGGACCAAATTGTTCAATATTCACAAACCTTAACTGGTGGCGCTTTCAAATTTGCAAATGTGGACTTTGTAAAACATGCTGAACAGGAACTAAGAAAGCATGTTTTTTCTTAAAAAGTTTGTTAACAGATGGTTTAAATGATTGAAATGGTTGTGCCCAGTGGATGGTGAAGAAAGCATCAGTGAAAACATTAAGCAACAAGTAAAATTGAAATATTGCTGAGTAGCGGAATACATTTAACTTCCTTTTACAAAGTCGAACATACAGTGAGAGGACTTTTACAGTGAAGAAATTGTAGAATGACTCCCAGGCCTTTGATCCAATCATTGCGGAAACCTGCTCTGGCAGGTCTATTTACTCTGAATCCCATGCTTCGGTGTCTGACAGAGCAGCACTATCAGAGAGTTGATCAGCAAGATGTATAATGCAGAGAGGTCAGAATCAATAAGGATTTGCTTCTGACACTATAGCGCTGAACACTGCACTTCATGCAGCAGTTCTTTTCACTAAAAATATCTTCCTGATTGCAGGCCACCTCTTATTTTAGCACCAGTCACTGAGAGTAAGAAAGCACTCTCCGCCAAATGTATCATTTATTTATAAGGATTCCAAGTGGGGAACAGCAGTGAAGCAATTTCTTTCCTGTGGATTCCAGCAGAATGCAAACAATGTTATGACAAAATGCCTGCTTTGTTAGAACTGAAGTTGAAAAGTCCTTATTGTTTAAAGATCAGCTATTCATAAAAATCCACGTGCTTAGTAAGACCTATTGTACTGGATCAGAACAAAGGTTCATTTAGCCCAGGGTTCTATCTATAAGAGTGGACAAAAATGGAATGTTCAAGGAAAAGGTATATACGAAATAATCATATAGCAATAGCTTCCAGTTACAGCCTTCCCAATTCTACAGATCTGACTGAGGAAATTCCTGAATCATAGATGGTAAACTCTATACACCTCCACAGATTATCCTTCTATTAACATCATCGAGATAAACCATTTCTAATGAAACAAAACTAAAAGAACAGCAGATGCCCAGCATTTGCAAGCCAAACTTCTGGTTATCTAGATTCCAGTGGTAATTTCAGGTAGTTAGAAATTCACTGTGTAGGTTGGAGATTTAAACTTGAATCTTTGGAACAAGGGGTTCCCATAATAGAACCTCTACTTAAAATTACATTATAAAATCTAAATATGCATCATTCATGTCTCATCATACTTTCCTGAATTATTAGTTTTAGTAAACTAACTGGTGCTAAAACTCACATTCATTAGTTTCCAAAACAAAAACACAGGCTACCAAAAACTGTCCAGTTTTCCTGTGATCCAGCTTGCTTTTATGGATATGCCTTTGTTATTCAACCTCCCAATAAAAACCTTTCCTAATATTCTAAGAGTGAATTAGAGGCATATTACTAATACCACAAATGACCAAAGTTTTTGCTTTTATTTTGTTTTAGGATAACAGGAAAAAGAAGCATCATGATTTGTCTCAGAAAATGTGGACTGTTTTTAAAAAGTTTTATAATGAAGGCTAAGTTTCAAGCAGGTTATGCAAGAAAACAGGAACATATTTTAGTAGCAGGAAGGAGAAAGTATGTGAGACTGTTGACCCAAACTAATGTGAGCTGAAGGAATGCAAAACAGCCTTCTTGGAGGGAGAGTGTGCAAGTAGACTTGAACTGCTTTTCCCTCCACATGGTTGACTTTTGAGAGAAATGAACTCCAGTGTGAGTTGAATCAGAGTTTGAAGAAAGGCCATTAAAAAACCATGAACACTCAGGAAAAAAAAAAAAGAAAAAAAAAGATAAAGGAATGTATATATCAGCCCACTGCACACTCTGTGAGGGAAGGTTGTTGCTGAAGTTGAGATGAAGTGGCAAGCAAGAACACTGCTTGACCAGACTGGCTAGATAGAATCACAGAATCATAGAATGGTTAAGGTTGGACGGGACCTTAAAGATCATCAGATTCCAACTTCCCTGCTATGAACAGGGACACCTCACACTGGACCAGGCTGCACAAGGCCTCATCCAACATGGCCTTAAACACCTCCAGGGAGGGGGCAGCCACAGCCTTCCTGGAAAACCTGTTCCAGTACGTTACTGCCCTCATGGTGAAGAATTTCTTCCTCATGTCTAACCTAAATCTACCTTCTTTCAGTTTGCAACCATTACCCCTTGTCCTATCACTGCCCTCTCTGGTTAAAAGCCTCTCCCCAGCTTTCCTGTAGGCCCCCTTCGGGTGCTGGAAGGCCACTATAAGGTCTCTCCTGAGTCTTCTCTTCTCCAGGCTTAGATGAGTAAGTGCATCTAGTTAAATACACAGCTTAGATTACATAACCAAGGAAGAGCACAAAGTCTATTAAAGAATATAGGTGCATACACCCCTCTCTTCCTCCTTGCCTCATCCACCTAAAAATAAACCACCCAACAAGCCCAGAACAGCAAACTCTGATGAAAACAAACTTAACCCAAAACCCTAAGGCTCCAAAGAAATCATTCACGTTCTAGTGGCTTTTAAAAGATTAATGTCTAAATAAAACGTGGTGGGGAAAGTTTGGCAGAGAGGTTAGAGAACTACTAAAAAAAAAAAGCCAAACTCATTCTTTCCTATTTCCACAACACTGTAAAACATGGTGCATTCACTTATCTAGTCTCCTGCTTTATCATCTCTGCAGTGAGAACTTCACCTTTACCTTCCTCCCATACACAGTAACTCAACAACATATACTTTTCTTCCTTTTTATCAAAAGAAAAATGAGGATGCTTTGGTAACCTGAAAGGGGCAAAAGGCTGTTGGAATTCTTCATGTCACAAAAGATCAGCCAAACTGTCTGCATTGCATATTTGCAGTCTCCCCTTTGCTAAATTCTTCTGGCTAATCCTCCTGCAATCAATATATATATGTCTAATATAATGAATGTTAGCAGACTGTATGCAGGTAATTCCATAGACCAGTTCCTGCCTCTGGAAGGGACAGATTCCAGGTTGTATCTCCCTATGCCTTAATTCCGCATTTGCTTTCAGAGGCTTGTGTTTTGCTGAAGTTGATAATCTAGAAGGGCACAAAGTCGCTGATAACATCAAATTCTATACATTCAAAGAATAAAAAAACAGCATAAACCAAGTTAAAAACCTCCTTAGATGCTGAACAGTAACTTTGCATGTCCTAAATTACACAGATTTTTGAGATGACAGTTTTTTGTTTTGAGCTCTAGATGATCTTTAAGGTCCCTTCCAACTCAAACCATTCTATGATTTTATGATAACTTCAGACTTGGAGCAGGAGGGGCTGGAATAGGCAATCTCTAGAGGTCCCAGGTGTCTGGTTATAATTAGTGAAAACAGTGATCATGTGGAAAAAAATCACAGTGGCATTCCAGTTCTTCTCTTCCTCCTTCTATTGCTCTTATGGCACCATTTTCTTCTATTTTACTTCTTATATTAAGCTGTTGATAAAAGTCTGGATTTTCTCCAAACTTCATGAAATTGTATTACAGAGCACTATTTGATGTGTCAAGAACTACACACCACATTAAACTCTGTGATTCCTTTCAGCTCTGCTCTGTCATGAGAAACAAAAGCATATTAAAAGTTACTTATACTTTCAATTAATATTAGCAAATTGTCGTGGACCGAGGACCTTCCCTTTGAAGGAAACATGAGGAAGTCAGCTTAACTTTCAATTTAATGTTATTTTTTTAACTATAAGATGTACAAAAATGCTGAAGTTCTTTAGAGGTATCATAAAATACTTCTCATTGGAGATTTTTTTTTAACAATAGGCAATAAATCATCAAAAATTAAGTAAAGCTTCAGTATACAAAAACTTCCTCCATGCAGAATATTATTCTAAATTATCACGAAGACTTTCTCAGTTTCACAGTTCATATTTCTTTCAAATGCTTATTAAAGTGGAATCTGGAAAAAATAATGCAAGGGTAGAAAAGTCATATTTTCAAAGAATTCATGCACATCTATGCAGAGAACAAGGAGAATCTGAACAGACAAAACTTGCATTTAAAAATAATTTTAAAAATATTTTATAACTTTCAACAGTTTACTCAGATACAGTATCTCCTTCTCTCAATGCTGGTCTACTTCCTAAAAAATCAAGAATATTCTTTCTACGTAAATATGATTATATAATACTTAAGAATGCAGGCAATACTTGGTAGCTTTTCTTAGTTTCAGACACTTAAACTCAACATGAGAGATCATACCAAGCAAAGAGCATTAGGAGCAATTTTTGTTGCCATAAGGTGCCATCTCACAAAAAAAAAAAAAAAGAAAAAAAAAGAAAAAAAAAAGAAAAAAAAGGGAAACAAATTAAATGTTTGGTGAAGTTTCATTACTGAGTTCCTCATTACTGGTGTAGATACAGAGACGTTGAGTTGATTTGTGAATTTAAAGGAAGAACTGAAAAACAATCAGGATGAAATCACTGTTAAGTGGTGAATAAGCTATTAAGGTTGACACTTTCAAGGCTGCCTATAAAAACGAGATTTCTAGCTTTTTTAGATAGTTTTGAAAGTATTAGGTCCCTAAGACATTATACCTTCAGTATATCTGGTACAAAGTTAGGATATTATTTCCTCTGCAAAATACTATCTAAGTGAATGCATAGGGATTTGGAAAACTCACTAGATCCTCTATGACTGAAGATCTGTAGAGCAGTCATCCAGGCTCATGGTGGAGACCATAAGGAGTGAAGAACCGTAGTAATTATTCTACGTGTCTGCTATAATTTCTTATAACTTAAGAATAAAGTAACGCAATGAGAAAAGTACCATTACAATTTTTGAAAGTGAAAGGTGCAAAACAAGTATCATAGTCACTGTTAATGGGAACCAAATTACTCCCTTGTAGTTTGACAAGATTTATGTAAGAAAGCCCTGACTCGGTAAGAGTAGAAGCAGTAAAGATGATTAACTGAGGGAGGGAAGAAAGATGAGGTAGAGCTGCTTAACTAAGTGAGGGAAAGAACAGGGAGGAATGGTCTCCGTTTCCTGGCTTTAAAAATGTCTGATCACCACTAAAATTAGTAGTTTTACAGCAATTTCTGGGGTTTTTACAATGGGAAAATATAAATATTTACACACAGGAAGTCCAACTGCTTTATCAAGACGGTGATGAAGGACATCACATCAGTTTTTCAGTATTACAAATCAGTGGAGATTAATTTTTATACAGGTGTGTGATTTTAATCCAAGTATCCATTTGAGCAATAGTAATTTGTAATCACAGCTTGTGATTCCAAGCTCAGATTTGGAAATTTAAGACTTGGAAAGAGCAGAAATGAGACAATTTTAGCTGTCTGAATAGCCAGCATTGGAGGAACAGAGAAACATGCACTTACTACACTCCTGTGAAAAAGCAGATTACCCTATTTTCTTGTACTTAACAAGAAAGGGAGTTTTCAAGGCCTCAACATAAACTTGTTTTCTTGCATAGACCTTTTTTAGCTGAAAAATGCACGTAATCAGAAATAAAACTACAGGAAAGTTTCACCACAACTATGACATGAGAAGTTAATAGTTAACCTGCAAAAAAACCTTTTAAACTATTTTGAAATGTCGGGGTAGAATTTGGCCAGAATCAGATGCTTTCGAAACACTGTTAAGTGTTTATTTTATTTTATTTTATTTTTTAAGTTTTTGTTTGTGTTTTTTGTTTGGTTGGTTGGTTTTGGTTTTGGTTTGTTTTTTTTTAATGGAGATCAAAGGCAGAGGATGTTGGAAGGGTTAGTTCATTAATTCCTGAAAATCAATGCTCACAATTACCTTTCACCATTCCTCTTAGCAGCTAAGAGTTTATCATGCATTTAATCATCAAGGACACAATTCAAGTGCCTACACATTGGCAGAGTGTGGCTCCTGTCTCCACCTGCTCTTCCATTCAGTCTCCTGTAAGTCCTAAGTGTCATCTGCTTGACCTAAGCAGAAGTTCTAGGACATCCTATATAGCAGTAGATGCAAACAGTAGAATATGTGAAAATAAGCTGCAACGGAATTTGAAACAATGTTATCTATAAGAAGAAGTTGATAATGTTCTAGAAGGTTAAGGTTAATAAGGTTTTAAGGTTATTAATATAATTCTCTATGGTAGAATGTTCTATTGTTGTACATGAACACCACAGACAATCTGAAGTAAATCTGTGAATGCTCTCCATGTCTTATCAATGAAATGTGCATACTGCACCATGTCATTATGGGTTGGTTGTTTTTTTTTTATGCACACCAAAACCAGACCTCTTTCAGAAATGGATGGCCTTGGTCTCACTTGGAAGTGCAGCCAGATGGCAAGCTTATTGATTCTGGGGCTATTTTTGTTTTTACTCTGGGACACCTATACAAAAGGCATAACAAATAAAAAAACTGTGTTACGAATCCAAAGCATATTTTCCTGTAGTAAGACAGAAAATCAACTCTAGGGAACAGATACTCTTCTGTACCTTACACTGAGTCACTAAGTGTTCAACAAAAGAAAGCTATTATCTGTTTGAGGAGTTGACAAGACAGTAAATCATGTTTGCCTTTTCATAAGGATCAAAATAACTTTGTGTTGTAAGAGAAAAGGAGGTGAAGTAGGAACTGTCCATTTGCAGGGTGAGGGAGAAGACATATTTTTCAGGTATTCCTTAAACACCAAATAAAAATAGCATGTCCTCAGGAAAATCCTCAGATGTTGCTGGAAGGTTTGGAAAGTAAAATGCCAGTTCATTGGAGAAGTTGCAATGAACTGATTCCCACAGATGTGATTTGAAATCAGTCAAGTCTGTTGGTCTTTTTGTCTTTCATGACATTTAGAAACATTTAACCCTTCCTTTTCTAGTACCAGAAGTCTCATGATCAATGGAGGTGTACTAGGTTGTACAAGTTTTTCTCCCTCTCTCTCATGAGCCTTAACTTAGTATATCCTTGATATTTGGTGGCTTTTATTCCACTTTTCAATATGCGTTTGTTTCTGGCAAACAAACCAATTTAAAAACAAAAGCAATGTTGTAAACCGGGAAAGAGCAAAGCACATTGTGTTTAAAGATTAAGAACATTGGTATAAAATATAATTATCAAAACCAATTTTTGTGAAAAACATTTTTGTAAGCTAAAAATAAATCTGCAATTACCATGCACAGACACTCAGTGTTGATAAATATTTTAAACAAAATATTTTTTTTTATAAAGTTTGTTCTCTCACTCAGTTTAATAAGGAAAAAAATAAGCAGATGGCAGCACAGTGTGTGCCTTTTGCATATTATGATAAGATCTCTATTGCTGAAATGTAAAAATTACCTTGTGGCTACTTCATCAGTATAGTATGTTATGCTGTTTGAAATGCAGAAACAAACATTTAGAATTACGAGTTCAATCAGCATGCAGGAGAGTTTTCTAAGTGAATTACAGTTCAAGTTCTGAACAGACTTTTTACTCGAACAGCATTTGTAATACCACAGTTAAAAGATCCCCTTAAAGCAGCTATTAGTTAGGCTTCCTGCCTTCATTTAGTATGCCAATAATAAATATTATAGCTACAATAAACTACACAATTCCTGAAAATTGCTGTTATGAGATCTTCTGCAACTCAGAAGTTAATTAAGAAATGTTATACTAGCAAAATGTAGTATGACATGATATGTTCCACAGCACTTAAAACAGTCAGTTTAAAATATATCTCTGGAGTGCACCCAAGCTTAAATATAGTTTGGAGTTTGTTTGACTCTTAATGTGAATTTTTCAAGTTGTTAAGGATACATTTTTTTCACCTGAATCCAAATGACTAGAGTAAAACAGTTACAGCATCAAACACAAAAGACAGTGGTAGATAAGAGTTCTTGAAGGAACAGCTGGGTTATTTATGAGCAATACCTTTATCAAAGAATACTCTCTACTCAGCTCCAGATATTTTAAGACCCACTTCCTTAGAGGGATAAGCTGCTAAGCACAAAGCTTCCACTGCATATTTGCTGCCCAATATTAAAGAAGGTTTAGGCAAAGGAAGGCTGTCTGCTGTGGAAAGAAACATGGGTTGCAAGTACATGGTATTTTACAGGCAGTTGTGACTGGCTTTGTCTGCACTCCAGGCTGGCTGGATGTAAGCCAGCAGCGGACCAGAAGATGCTGAGGTACAACTAACATGGCACTGAGTTTGAGCTAATAAGCCTTGCTGGGAGACAGGGCTTTCAGGCTCATGTGGCACTCAGGCTCAGTGCCGTGCTAACACAGCTACATGGCTTCCAGTTTAGAGCTGGCTTGTACCCAGCTGGTTCAGAAAGCAAGTAAGGACAGCTGGTACTTGCTCTGAGCATGGACAAGATTTACTAGGAACTACCACTGCCTGCAGAAAGCAAACACAGCAGAGAGTGTGCTGTGAGCAGACCTTCTGCTTCTGCTCCTCTCTATCCAGGAGAGATATGAAAGGTACTCACAAGGCAAGCTGAAGGTATAAGCAAGGGGAGATTTTTATCCAAAACACAATTCCTAAATGTGTTTCTTCTGTCAATCTTCAATGACTAAATCAATTATGCTGTCCTTCTGTGACATCGCAAACATAACTGTCTTGTGTTCATAGAAGAAAATGGCACAAGTATTCTTGTGTTTGATGGATGTGGTACACAGAAAGATCACATCTGCCTGTGACAACGCTCAGACATAACCAAAACTCCCCAAATCAGCTTGCACCCTCATGTTCTGAGTTCAGGAAACATTTGCATTGTAACTCAAAGCCCAGTCTATGGGCTGGAGGAAGCATGAAGATTCACAGTGAAGTGCATGAACCCAGGATTCCAACTTAGGGACTCCTTTTGAGATGGATGAAAGAAAGTCTAATGCAAGGCTCAGTTTATAACACCAACAGTATAGATATCAGGACATTAACTCAGTATGCAATTCCTCTTACTCCAGTGGGTTAGGAGTAAATTACAAAAAAGATCTTCACTGAGAGGATGCTCAAACACTGGAAACAAGCTCCCCAGGGAAGCAGTCATGGGCTCGAGTGTCAGTATTAAAGAAGCGTTTGGACAACACTCTTACATAAATTGCTTATTGCTTAAGTTTTAGGTTGTCTTGTGTGGAATCAGGAGATGGACTTGATGATCCTCATGGAAAGAGACAACTATCTGCTGCCAACTATCCACCGCCAACTCACTGCCAGAATTTTCTCCATTGGGACAACTGTATGCATGTGGGTTGATGGCACTCCTTCAGCACAGTGAACAGAACTGCATTCAGCACCTTGGGGAGCAGGCGGCTCTGCTTATAGTGCTCTGATTTTTGCAAGGAAACTGTGTATATATATATATACATATAAAAGTGTTCAACTGTATGAGTCACACAATTGGTAACACAAAAAATTAACTATGAGATAAAAGCAACTCAAACAAACGTATTACAAACAGCTCATTTCAGGTCACAGTCCTGAACATCAGTTTTAAAGCATGTGTCTTGATGCTTTATAAGTGCATTTGTTTAACATCACTTTTAAAAACCGTGTCTTGATGTGTTGTTTTTTTAAAATTGCATTTGTTTAACATTATTTTTAGAAAATATCTCAATCAAACATGAGTCTCCTTTATCTCATCATGAGATAGTAAAAAACAGTTGCAGAGCAAGATGGACACCTCTGATAGCCAAGCACAATGAAAGTGTGAGATTAATTGGCTAGCACGTGTTACAAATCATAGAATAATAGAATCATGAAGGTTGAAAAAGACCTTCAAGATCATCAAGTCTATCTGTCCAACCTAACCTACAACCCATCTCCCAAAACACCACGTCTACCTGTTTTTTGAACACCTCCAGGGACAGCGCCTCTACCACCTCCCTGGGCAGTCTGTTCCAATGCCTCACCAGAGCAATGAGATCTCCCCTCAGCCTCCCCTTCTCCAGGATGAACAGCCCCAGCTTCCTCAGCCTCTCCCCATAAGACCTGTTCTCCAGACATTAAATCAGTCTAGTTGCTCTTCTCTGCTTCCTATCCAACACCTCAATGTCCTTCCTATACTGCAGTGCCCAAAACTGAACACAGTGCTCGAGGTGTGGCCTCACCAGTGCTGAGTAGAGAGGCAGGATCACCTCCTTGGTCCTGCTGGTCACACTATTCCTGATACAAGCCAGGATGCCTTCCGGGCCACCTGGGCACACTGCTGGCTCCTGTTCAGCTGTCTTGTCAATCAGAACCCCCAGGTCCCTCTCTGCTGGGCAGCTCTCCAGCCACTCCTCCCCAAGCCTGTAGCACTGCTGGGGGTTGTTGTGGCCAAAGTGCAGGACCCAACATTTGGCCTTACTGAAACTCATGCCATTGCCCTTGGCCCATCGATCAAGTCTGTCCAGATCCCTCTGCAGACCCTCCCTGCCCTCAAGCGGATTGACAGTTCCACCCAGCTTAGTGTCATCTGCAAACTTACTGAGGGTGCACTCTATCCCCTCATCCAAGTCATCAATAAAGATGTTAAACAGGAGCTGCCCCATCACTGAGCCCCGGGGAACTCCACTCATGACCATCCGCCAACTGGATCTAACTCCACTGAACACAACTCTTTGGACCTGGCCATCCAACCAATTTTTTATCCAGCAAAGCATGTGCACATCCAAGCCACAAGCAGCCAGCTTCTCTAAGAGAATGCTGTCGGAAACCTTGTCAAAGGCCTTGCTAAAGTCAAGGTAGACAACATCCACAGGCCTTCTCTCATCCAATAAGCAGGTCTCCCTGTCATAGAAGGAGATTAAGTTAGTCAAACAGGACTTATCCTTCATAAACCCAAATTATGTGCCTCATATACTTGAACTCCCCTACATATGTACAGTTTCCTTGCAAAAATCAGAGCACCATGAACAGAGTCACCTGCACCCGAGGTTCTGTTCATGGTGTTGAATGACGTTCTGTTCACAGTGAGCACCATCTGCCAATACACATATAGTTGTTCCAGAGAAGAGTCACCATTGTAGAAGTATCATGCAGAAAGCTGGCTGCGGAAGAGTTGTCCTACACCTAATCCTCATGAGTCCCTTCCAACTCAGTATAGAATATGATTTGGTGATTCAATAGACAGTGTTAATACAAACTTTGATGAACCAGAGTGAACATGTTTTTCACATATGATAACTCTCTCCATAACTAACTATATTCTGAGTTAAGAATGTACAGTAGGATCCAAAACCAGTCATCTTACACTTGGGCGTATATACGCATAGTAGACAGTATATAGAGTAACACTGAAGAAAAGAAATCGGATTGAGAAGTTGTGAATTGAATGGAAAATAAAGTTATTAAGAAGGGAGGATGTGAAAACAATTTCTAAGAGAAGCTTCTTTTTTAAAAAAAGACAATCCTTAAGAATTCTTTCCCAGCCAAGGAAATAAAGGTCACAAATGTGAGATGAGGGAAACTGAGCCTAGTGGCTCCCTTACTTGAAAAAACCTTAGCTAGATACAAATTACACCAAACAACCACTTAGTAATTTAGCTTCAATATATAGAAGGTAGTAATTTTCACAAAACAGAACATCTACCAAGTATCTGATACCAATCTTAAGTGCCTTTCGATGTTTTGATGCTTTTAAAATCTGAGGGATCACACTTTTTGGGCCAAGTTTTCAGAATTGCTTCCCAACATGCCAGTGATCATGAAGCAAGATGTGAAAGCTCAAGATTGTAGAAATGTCAAAACATATAAAGCCCTTGAACCTCAATCACATCTCAGTTCTGATTAAGTTTCAAGGTGATAAAGAGATTTACTTTTAACAAACTTGTACTAATTTCAGAATAAATCAAACTAAAAAACCAAACCTCTAATGAAACTAAAATGAAAGGCAAAATTGAATCAAGCCAAAATTGAAAGATACATATTTAAAATTTGTAAGTGAAGCATATTAGATCCCTCACTAGATCATACTACTACAGTGGGTTTAAATATCAAGCATAAATATTAATAGTCTCTGACTTCTTGTTTAAGGAGTTGTACAAAGCATGGACTTTGACCTAGTTTAAGTTCCTTTTCGAATTTCCTTTGCTGCTTTTCACTTCTTTCTTCACCTGTACTTTTCTTACAACTTCGTGAGATTTCCCCCTACCCCCTCTTACATCCCACCTCAGAGATAGAGGAGGAAGGTAACTCTGGATTCATGAACCCCACTGGTTGGATTAAGGTGAAATGACACTCAAGGTCCATATTTAAACATTAGCTTTAATTAGAACTATATAAGGAATAACTCATAAAGGCTGGTGTGATATATGCTCAGGCTGTGCAATCATAAAGGCTGATACTTTGATTGTAAATGTCAATTATACATATATATTCAAGCTGACTGACCTGGGAAAAATTACAGTAGGCCTTGAATTACTAAAGATTTTAGGAAGGAAAAAGGAGAGTGAGTGTGAGAGAAAGGGAGAATAGGAGAAAAGTTGAAGAGCTGGAGACATCACCAGTCCTGGATCCAGTGTTGGATAATAACCACATAATTTACTATTGGTTCAGTTTTCCCCACTTGCTATGTAAATTAGCACGCATCCTCCCTATGAGTGGGGGGGCAAGCCTTGTGGTCCTGTATTGGGTTAGTGGTCACTATCTCCCCCTGCTGTCTTAACCTTTTCCCCAGTTACTTCAGGTTTTGCTGGCTTCATGCCTTGTGGTGTTATGTTTACTTTGTTATCTCTCAAAGTTCCCCTTCCCCTCAGTTCTTGTAACTCTTCAAGTCTATTATATAGGCTTCTGGTATTCCTTAACAATCTTCCCTTAGTTTCAATCTCCCCCTTTTCCAAGAGTTTTCATTTCAGGGAAAAGTTTCTGTGAGTGTTTGAGACATTCTCTCATTGCCACCCACACCCTTGTCGGCAACCAGTTCTTTGTTTTAGGGGACCACGAGTGAATAGGAGTGTCAGGACCACGACCTGGGAGGACCTGTCCCTTCATTTGGTCTCCTATCCCCCCCTCAAAAAAAAATAAATTCCTTAACACTTAAGCACAAGTTGCTTTCCTTCCAGCATGTGTCTTGAGTACTATTTAATACTGAGTCTAATTAGCAGGTTTTGGAAATCCATCCGTTTTGTAATAATCGTACAACCAAACACTGATAATTGTATTAAATAGTTACATAAAATGTAAGAATCTCAGTATTACTTAGATTAAAGCAAGGATTATACTGACCACTGTAATTTCAGTATGTGCAGTTAAAATTAGATAACCTTCATCCATCCTGAGAGCACTCTAGATCTGACAGCAAAGTCTTTGAAGCTGACATTCTCTTTGACATTACTCTGACTCCAGTGGAATAAAAGTACTACTTAGCACTTACCTAGCACTTTTTATCTTCAAAGCACTTTGCAAACATTATAATTAATCCTGACAACAACCTGGTGAGGCTTTTAAGAGTCAGCCTCCCCAGGTGATACATAGGAGAAAAAGAAAGAAATTACTTGCCTAAAAAGAGAAGTAAAAAATAAAGTTTGCAAGTTTCCAATTCATTGTTCAGTGCTTTGATCACATCTATAGACAGCATTTTGAACAGTATTTATTGTGGCTATTACCCCATTATAATGTAATTTAGTCTCAAATCATAAAAGGTAGAAGAAACAAAGAAAAATTCATGTGCTAAATACAATACAGAACCTCATCTTAGTACTGTGGATATCCTGTTAAATGTGTTTTCATCACATATGGTACCTACATATAAATAAAAACAAGAGCAGTAGACCCAAGATCACTGTGAACTAGTCAGATTGCAATGTATTGAAAACTATTGCAATTTCCATTTCTTTTATAGGCAAGATTTTCTACACTTGGAAACATTGCTGTCATTTCCCTATTGTGTAAATCTGCCATTTTGTTTCTTAACTATGTAAGTAACCTTTTCAAAATCCAACAGCAAAAAAGGCATGAGGAAGGCAGCTGAAAATCCTTTTTGCAATGGTTTAGTCCCTGAAAGATACAAAGGTGGCATGCTTAGCTCAATCACTACTCTTGCAGGAAAACAGTTGTGAATCTTCTGCAGTAAGAACTCGTTTTAGGTATTACACAGAAACAGCCTTTTTTCCCCCCCTCTGCATTTGAGGAGCAAGGCCAGGGAAGGAATTGTGGTTTCCCTCTTCTTCAGTGGATGCTGCGGTAACTTCCTGTGAGCCCACCCACATCAGCACAGGACAGAATAGATTACAGTATGACAGCCTACAAACCAAAATTGCAAGTTATCATAAAGACAATCTATACCTTGTAAAGCATCAGACTAATTCTCTGCCTGATCTGTAGGAAGATATATTTCTCACCATTATTTTCCTCCCTTTTATGCCTACATGACTATAGGTATCAACAAAATGGTATGACATAAAACTTCAGAAATACAGTGAAATGGCTGATCAGGAGTAGCCACTGACAATAATTTTAATGCAAATGAAAGTACAGTCATCTTTCAGATGTTTGTAGGAATTATATTACTGTAGAACACTTGTGTTGATTGTGATTTTAGGATCATAGAGTCACAATCATAGAATGATAGGATGTTAGGATGTTTTGGGTTCGAAGGTCCTTGAAAGATCCTGTACTCCAAATCCCCGGTCATGGGCGGGAACATAATTCAGTAGATCAGGTTGCTAATACCCTGTCCAACCCGACTTTGAATACTTCCAATGATCAGACATCCACAATTTGTCTGGGCAGCCTGTCCCAGTGTTTCACTATGCTCGCTGTAAAAAGTGTCTTCCTTATGTCCAATATAAATCTACCCTTTTTCAGTTAAAAACCATCGACCCTTCTTCTCCTGGCACTACAGGCACTGGTAAAAAGCCTCTCTCTGTCTTTCTTTTAAGTCCCCTTTAAGTATTGAAATGTCTCCCTGGGGCCTTCTCCTCTCCAGGCTGAACAACCCTAACTCTCTCAGCTTGTCCTCACAGGAGAGGAGTTCCAGCCTTCTGACCACCTTTGTGGCCTTCCTCTGTGCACACCCTAGCAGGTCCAAATCTTTCCTGGACTGTGTATCTGGAAAAGCTCTTATTGTTCTTTGCACCCCTTGCCAAAGTCAGCTCTAACTGTGTCTCAGCTTTCCAAATCCCATACCTACACATCCAGTGTCCCTGTATTCCTCACAGCATACATGTCCCAGAAGTGACAACCTTAGCCAGAGGAAAAAGTAAACTTCAAAATTTACATATGTACTTTCCATGGATTCAATCCATGATACATTTCAGACCTTGAAATGAAGGCAAGCTATGGCTTTTAATGTATTCTTGCTAATGGTACTGAAATTATCCACATCTATGAATCACGGAATTTATACAAATAAGTTAATTTCGTAAGTAATCTCAGTTTATATCCCCAACTGATACCATTTCAGACACAATATAAGTAACAGATCCTTCCCTTATACAAAATGCAGAGAAACAGGAACATAATCTTCAAAAGCTGATGTGTAGAGACAGAACTACCCAAAGTCACGCAAAGCATACATGACAGGGCTTTTAAGCCTTGTGCCTTTCAAGAACGATTAGATACTTTACGCTGGTTGCCCTTCACTTGGGAGTTACAGCTATGAATAATCACCCAGAGTTCGGCACCTTTTTAAAAACATAAAAGGATTAGCTTTTCCTATCAAAAGACAGCCAAAGGAGGAGGTGATGCTGGCACAGTTTCATCTAACAGTATATGCGCAGTCACCCTGAATGCAATTAATTTCTCTCCTTTGCCAGAGATTTGAAACACTGTTCTAGCTGCCCTACAGAATACCTTAGCCACCAACCTAACACCTGTTATGGGAGATAGCATATGACCTCCTTGCTGCTGGCTGAATTTTAAAAATAATTATAATTTGGGCCACACAAAAGAATGGTGTTAATGAATTTTGGTGGCTTGATCATTTTCCTGGGACTGGGACTCTGGATTGTGACATGGCAAGTTCTTAATAAAAAATGGCAAAATATTGGTTCACAGACCACACTGTAACCCACATGTTCATGTTAAGTGCTGCAACCAGAATAGGGCACACAATGGGGTGGTGGGGCACTACCAGCCTCTTCTTAAATCTAATTGTCTTAAATAAAGTCCTACTCCAATCTATAATTGATTAATGAGAGAAGGTAATGCAAAGGGTACCAGAAAATCTGATTGAGAAAGAATTGTCTAATCCTGAATTTTTTGCCTCTTCTTAAAACATTGTGGATTACTAGGTGTTGAGTATTATTCAAGTTTTATAGGTTAATATACTTTTTTTTTTTTTTACTTTGCCCTTCCCAAATTTCAAGGTTTTGCAAGCCCACTACCTGGAACTGAAAAAAACCCACAAAAACAAACAAAAACTGGAGTCTTGGACAAGCCTAGATGATGATTCATTTCCTTTTCCTAAAGTACCCTGAACTAATCAAGGTCAAACTACACTGCATTTCCCTAAATTAGATTCTTCCATATCCAGGCACAGCCACTCCTCTGAAAAGCAATTATAAGACTAGAACAATGTCAAGGTAATTGTTAGGCTTCCACAGCTAAAGAACAACCTTATGTAAAGCCTAACTGATAACTAAAGAGAACAACACCAGTTATTTGCCTGTTCTGTATTTTTTTAATATATTTTCATCTCCAAGCCTGTTTTTAACCTTGTCCAATGTTATAAGTAAAAACTGGAGTGCTTTTACTTCTCTGGAAGAAATGAATAATAAAAAAAATAGTACTAAATGCCTGAAGTCCAAGGGAAATATGGGGTCTGTGGAACCAGCTTTTGTTATTGTAGCACCAGTGCCATGCATCTAATATTTCATAATTTTACTGTACAAATAATACTACAATATGAAAGTTTCTAATATAATGCACAGTATTGTGATAAGGTAATAACATATCAACAGTGTATGATATAACACTATAAAACAGAGTATTTGTATCAAGTGTTTGGCATATTAGGACTTTGTAGATGCCAAGATTAATTCTTCTTGGAAGTTCTTTTGGTTCTCATTGTGGGTTTTGTTTTGTTTTTTTCTAGAGTAAAAATATTTATTCTATTTGGTTACTTTTTTGTATCAAGCATTTATCAAGTGATCCCCTTTGCTTTATAAATTTTACATAAATGCCAGATTTTTCACAGTGTTTGGAATTTGCACAAAAAAAGCCAAAGAAACTACATTTACAGAATGTATTGCTTGCTCTTGCTTCTGTTAATTCCTACAATCTCATTTAAAAACCCCAAACGTAGAAGGCCACAAAACCAGACATGTACTCACATCATAATTGCAGGCACACAGACAAGTGAAAGACAAGTAGAAAAATGCAAGAGAAGCAGAATCATTTACACAGAAAGATGCAGACTCATTGTCCAGTGGAAGAATAGTAGTGGAGATCTATGTTATAAGTAGCTGCATTTCAATGCTCTCATTTCAACAATTTGCATGCAAAAGCAATACAGTATTAGCACAAGTGTTCTGCAAGGTGGCATAATTGCTGGAGCAACATAAAGTTCATGTATTCCAAAAACATTTGTATACATAATTTCTGCAATAATGTCAAAGGTAAAAGAGAGAAAAATCGACAAGAAAAGATCTAAAAGATTTTCCAAAGGATGAGGGTTAAAAACTTGAGTTCAGCAAAGTTTTGATCTCTAGCTACTTTTATTTTCTTCAACCTACTATATGCACATAAGAAACTGTTAAAGAGCTCAATGCCTTAAGAAAAAATTCAGAGTAGGTGTGTATATCATATTAACTATTGCTATTTATCTATCTCAAAAACTATTATACTAAAGGCAGAGGTTTACCTGTGGTTAAAAAAAAAAGGGTGTAACTTCTGCAAACTACCTAGCCATTTCTCCAGCATCAGGGGATACTAGCAAATATAAAGCCTTTGGGTCTATATTGTATTCCTTTTAGAACAGACAGCTGAGAAGAAAAAAAAAATCACACTGCTATAATTCTCCAAACATCTCTAGGTCTTTAAGGGAAAGTCAGATGCAGTTTAGAAGTCTTCAGGTTACTTTCTAGAATATTGAAAGCAAACTGGTTGTTGGCCTGTCAAGCAAAGTAAAAATCCATTTTTGCTTTCCTGGTCCTCTTCAACACCAGAGAGCTGGAAAAATTTAATTACACTTTTCTACAATTGATATTTGCAAAGCGAAATGGCAGTTTCTTTCTGAAAACAAAATATTCATGAAGGTTTTAAAGAAATAAATGTGATAGAGCACCCAGTATAGTAGTGAAGGCTCTATTTCTGACCTAGATGTAGAGTAAAATTTGCCAAGATCTCTCTTAGATTCTTCTGGTTGAGTCTGTATTTCTTATAATCCTGCCAGTCTCCCACATCCCCTTCATTTTGCTGGGTAGGAATCCTATTTCATATTTGAGGATACCACCTCGTGAAACAGCACAATACTTGCAAGGATGAAGGAGCTGTGCAACATAGTTGGAATTGTTAACACATCTTTACACCAAGGCTGTATCATACACACACACAGATAAGTTGACTGCACAGCTGAATTACCCAGACAAAGCAGGTCTAGTCTGGACCATTACCTTTTCCAGCTGGATGCTATGTATGTCAAAGGAGAAGTCTTTCTTTCTGACCAAAATAAGTTATACCAATATTAACCTCTAGGAAAACAAACAAAAAAACAAAACAGAAAGCTATAAAAATAAACAACAGTTCTGTTAAAAGCAGGAAATATAAACCTACTTCAAACTGATGAAAGTCTGCAGCTCCTAAAGGCTGAACTTCTAGATGAAGAACATAATAAATAATACAATGAAACAAGTTAGTGCTCATACAGAATTATGCAATCTGACATGAATATACATAATCAGCAGTCTAGATGACACATAGTTAAGGTGATATAAATCAGACTGGCATAAAAATTGAGACACTGATATAGCACTTGTTTAAACAGTATTTTCCATATGGAAGTGAATGTGCCCTGCCTGTGCTACATGCTGCCAAGCAGCAATGGAGCTATGCTGGCACAGTGCTGAGATACAGCTGACCAGCTTAGCTGAAACACTCTGCAGCTAAATTATGAGTTTTCCTCTGGCAAATGGGAAGGGCTAATGCTTCAACGGGTGACACCCGCGCGGCCACAGTTTTACTACAGTGAATTGGTTTTATTTATACCACTGACTCCAGGGACAGTGAACTCGGTACTAGACAAGAAATTGTGGCATCGTTTTACTGCACAGAAGACCTTGCTGATTAGAAAGCATACGAGGTGTTTGAAATGTGTTGGCCTTAATTTCTCCAGCACTACTGATGTTGCAGTGATACCTTCTGTGGACAGAGCTTTGCTTCATTTCTCTCACCACAGGAGAACAGGAATAAATCTTCTTTAGGAAAAAAACCAAAAACCACAGATAAAACGCAGCCAGCTGTGCCTTTAAAAACACAAAACAATTCAGGGTCTTAAGTATTTATCAGTTCTTCACCCATTTCTTATGTGTGTATACTGGACCATATTTTAGCTGATAGAAACAAGGAAAACTCCTTGTAAATGCATATTACATTTTGCAGTAGTAGCTGAAGAACTGCCTCTTTGTATCTCACTCACAGTCTTTGCTTCAGAAACTACAGGTTTGCAGCCTGCAGCAGCAGTTCACCCACACCACTGGGGCGCCCCATTTGTCCCTAGTTCTTATTCCCTCCTGTATATCCTTGCCGGGTTCTTTTCCACCCTGGGACAACCACAGCCCTTCTGCTCAGGGGCACACGCTGTTCTGCACGGGCATACACGAGGAAGGACCGCTGAGGCACTGCAACCTTCGGATTTTATTCTTCTCCCTGGCTCCGCTCTCCCTTCCTCCCAAAAACTACCTGGACATTTCCGCCATGTCTGGCTGTCTTCTTCCCCCCTGGAGCTCCGGTGCTGTGGGGGAGCCGCTCCTTGCACGCCAGGGCCTTCACACCACCCCAACACAGCAGTCGGGCCAGGAAAGGCGGGGGAGGTCGGGAACAACCTGGGGGTCAGTTGGCTTCGGTATTGGTCCTGGGAGTGAAACCCTCCAGACAGCCTGGGGCCACCCCCGGCTCCAAAAGCCACCGGCACACACCCCATCGGGAGAGGGCGTTGGCCCCATGCCCCCTCCAGCCCTGCAGAGGTTGCTAGGAGAATCCTGCTTGCCTAGTAACCAGCAGCAACGGAGTCTGTGAGGGAAACAGCCAATCACAGCGGCTTCAGTGGAGCGTGCTGGCATTGGCGGACATTTTGCAATGATGGTAACTGGGCCACAGCAGCAGCTTCTTGTGTCCCGGCGCTCCATTGGCAAGACCTGTCCTGAGCAGAAGGCTACTTCTGAACAGGAAACAAGGCAGAAATTCCTAGGCAGTCGAAGAGAAAAGGGGAGTGAATATGTGTAGTAAATTGTGCATGCATTCCTTGTGCAGGCAGTCTGTTCTTCCCCTCCCCAAGGGAAAATGCAGTCCTCCAGGCAGCTGGTGCAGGCCTCATCAACCGTTAGGAACACAGTGCTTTCTACACAATACAAGCCATTTGTTTTGAGGTGACTGCAGCCACTCGGGAGCCAAGCCTTTGGTTGTGATAGCCTGCTCTGTGAAAACAGCTGTTTGGTCCTCAGCATAAGTCGAAAAGTTACTCTATTGCCAGACATCACTGTGAATTCTGCTACAATATAAATCTATGTTTTGCCCAGTACTAAGTGAACTCTGTTTAAGAGACATACAATATGGGATGGGTTAGGACTCACTCACTTGAAGACAGACTAAGCTGGAAGGTCTAAAAAACTATAAGGGAAAGATTTCATGGAGACATAGCTCAGTCGTTCATCAGTTATTCCAATATGAGATTGATGTGCCAGAAATTGAAGCTGTTTAGAGCCAGTGTCTAAATAAGCCCAGGTTTTTCACCCTAAAAGTGGACTTCTGAACTCCTTCACAAAGAATGTTGATGATGCTACAATTTCATACAAGTTCAAAGGGAAATCAAATACATATTTTAAAGAGAAGGGCTTTGAAAACTAAACAAGCCTTCCTTTTGAGGACAGTGAAATACTTCAGGGAATTCTGCATACCTGTCCTTCTCAAAAATGAACTTGATTTGTGTATGAGGATGGTGATAGGGAGTTTGTCTTGCACAGAGGGTATACTGCAAACAAATCTGCATCCCTGACATCTGCAGAGCACCACAATTCTGTTGCTGTTCTGCAAGGAAATTTTATAATGCAAGGACATTAAAATACCTAAAAGCTGAAGCTAAAGTGGTGTCTTAATGTCATTGTTCTTGAACTACTGTGTCAAACTCCCTGTCTCTGAACCCTGTAGATCCAACATCACTGTGCTGTTACACTAGTAATACAGACAGACACATTTCTGTCCATTCATCACTGACTTGTGTCTTCTGTGTGTGTGACAAGAGGGAGCAGGAAAATTTTTGTCTTAAGAAATCTCCTTAGCTCCAGAAGCAGCTGAACATTACATCCTTTCTCCCTTGACTCAGGTGAACTCAGATAGCTTAGGGATGGCTGTTGGGGTGAAGGTCAAATATATTTAACAGAGGAGAGCTCCTAAATCTGCTTTAGAATGGCTTCAAGTACCTATAGGTAACTAGGCATCTGAGTACTGGGCACCCCTACTAACATCCAGAGGATAAAAGCAGCCTATTTTCTCTCATATCTTGTATTGGATTTTTGAATCTGTGCTCAGTGAGAGACCACTGGCAAGAGATTAGGCCCAGATTTTTTAAGTGTAGCTAATATTTTTTTCTAGTAATAAACGAAATTGATATCCTCCAGCCAAACCACATAGGTTGCTGTGCATTATAGTGAAATAAACTTGCTGTAAAGTCTAACTGCTCGCTGACGTAATACTACAGTAACTTTACATCTATACAAGGTATGGCCTCTATAACACATAGAAAGTTTTGAGAACTTACTTATAAACTATAAATCTATATTACCTCTACACTAGCATGGGGACAGACCATTTCACTAATCCTGTCTACAAGAAATTCCCCAGGGTGCCTTTTGGAACAAATTCCAAGACCAATTTAGATATGGCCTTCATGCTTCGAGGTACTCCAGGCAAATGTCCTTAACCACTGCTTTCACTCTGATAGTATCAGCTTTCAATATATGATTGGTCCACAAAGTAGCACAATGGTCCTATGAAAATCTTGTCAAGTGATTTGTATGTGGAGAATGAACTCATGTATGAACAGCAAGTTGTTACAAGCAATGTGCCTTTTAAAAAACATACAAAGCATATGCTGTAAAACATTTTTCTGTAGTATTATTTTAAACATCTTTATATACTTTGAAATACTAAGACAGACATGGAAGACAGGATAAATTCATCAATTTAATTGTACCAATAAAAATCCTACATGACGACCAGAAAAAAACCCTCATTTTAAAATTTTGTTTTATTTTTTTATTTTTTACATTTCAGGTCTTGTCATCTCAAAAAGCAGAAAAGAGATATAATGATCCTAAAATAACATTTGCCATCTTTGAAACATCTGCTCCAGTCTGCACTTAAAATTCTTCCATGTTTTCATAATTTCCTTCCATCTTATCATGTATTACTCAAAACAATATAAAAACAGAGGTTTTCTAAGTTTTCAAAGCATTTGGAAGGATGAAGAGACATACACATATCTCCACACACATCCATAGAATTTAAAACGTAATACAAATAGCAATGTTTACCATTTAGGCAGTTTCTTTATAGCACCTCTGCTCTCAACTCCAAATCATTTCAGACCTTTTATTCTCTCTAAAGACATTTCTTAGGATCCTGCTGAGAACTCACCTTAAGTCAGACTTAAAAAACAATAGGAACAAAAAATTAAACAAAAAGCACACCTTCAGATGCTCATATATTGCCATTGTGTTTTGAAGCACTTTTCTCTGAGAAAATGTATTAAAAAAACATAATAACATATTAGACTGGCTCTGATGAGGAAAGGGAAGATGATTGTTTTTTAAAGGTATTTGAAGTTATTTTCAGGATCATTTGGGGATTATTTCTTTATAGGAAACTAATAGATATCATTCACTAGTTTTGTCTGTAGGGTGAATGATTTGATTCTGCAACTGTGAAGATACTAGGTCTTCTTTATACATCAACACTGTATAATCCAAAGCAGAAAATGTGACGAGAAGAAAAGCATCCCAACAATTAGAGACAGTGCTATAAGCAAAATAGCTAACTCAGAAAATCCTTTCATTTCAACTTAACTGTCCTACTTTATAACTGCTGCTAAAGCTATGGATCTAATTATACCCTAACATACAACAGGAACCCAAGACAGCTCCATTACTCCAGGCATGCTGAGAGACAGGCTCAGTAGTCACAGTGTTGGGTGCACTGTGACATTCCTTCATATAGTAGAGTTAATGATATCTTTTAAGCCCTCCCCCCCCGCCCCGCCCCTGCAAAGATTGCTACACTTAGTTCAGGATATATCCTCTCAAGGATACTAATTTTCTAATTTAAGAAGGCTGATCATATAAATTGCCTACCCCTGTCAGTGTATTGTTTCTATGAACTCATATACTTCCACTAAAGATAGTACTTGTATAATGATTTTATTGTCTAAGAACCTGATTTCAAAGAAGCAGGATAAGATCACTGGAAGTGAAACAGACTCACCAGGTAATTAATACAGGATTAGACTAAATACCAAGTGATAGTTTTATCACAGCAAAGTGACAGCAACAAGTTATTATGATCTGGACTATAATTATTTTTTTTAAGATTGAAATACTGGCAATTAATATTTTATTAATTTCTTTAAAAATTAAAACTGGAATGTTACTTAAAGCTTGATAAAAAATCTCCACATTAGTGTCAAAGTATTTTTACCTAGATTTTGTATTGCATTAATGACAAATCAAAAATTTTCATTTATGTTTTTGTATGTGTGTGTTTGAATGAGTGACACTTCAACAACCAGGATAGCTGACATCACAGTCTAGGTGCTGACATCTATATTCTCGTAAACCCAGCCACATCACCAGCTACATCATATGCCTTTAGTGATTTAGTTTGCTGGTTGGTTGGGCTTTTTTTTAGTGTACTATGTTTTGGTTTTGTTTTGTTTGGGGTTTATTTGTTTTGGTTTGGTTTTGTTTTGTGTTTGTTTTTGTTGTTGTTGTTATTTTTGTTTGGTTTTGGTGGGGAGGGTTGTGTTTGTTTGTTGTTTTTTTTAATGGAAAGGGTTACCTCAGTCACTCACTTAGAACAAAGGAAAAGCAAGAATTATTGTTCTCAAAAATTTTACAACAGCACTATAAAACATTTATGGCAAAAAATATTTGTTTCTTTATTCTAACAGAAAGGTAAACCCCAATGTGACTTGTCTGGCCAATCAAGACTAACCAACAGTCAAAACAGAAACAGATGAAAGGTAGCATTAACTATTAATCATGAAACATAAATGCTGGACTTGATGATCTTAAAGGTCTTTTCCAGTCTTGGTGATTCTGTGATTCTGTCATGGTCTAGATGGTGTGGTGGTGTTGGTCATAGGCTGGACTCGATGATCTTAAAGGTCTTTTCCAGCCTTGGTGATTCTGTGATTCCTTGGACAATGAAGTACTCTCAAAAAAGAAACAGAAGTCAATTTATTGTGAGATACTCCTCAGAGACAAAATAGAGGAATTTAGATGATAAACTGTTAAACATAGCTGATTCACACAATTTTAATTACTATACTCTTGTCTCAACAGTCTAAAGAGGACTCAAAGGGTCAAGACCATTGCCTGTAGGATACAGAGTATCCTTTATGCCTTTATATCAACAGCATGTATGGGGACTGGAGTCAATAAGTAAAAGCTAGTATCACCAAGTACACTTCATGGTTCATGGAAAAACAGCAGGTGATTAGCAAGCCAGGGGTATCTCCCAAGAGCTGCTGAGTTAATTCATAAGCAGTTGAAAGTATTCAGCACTTTACAGGGTACAACTCCAAGGGCTGTAACAGAAACAATGACAAACGGCTGTTTCCGGCAGCAGGACTGAGAAGATGAAGAGATACAGGGACTTATGAATACTGCAGCGGTCCCTGCTGGTTAGAGCAAAACACGGATGCAGTGACTGTCATGCTGTCCTTATTGAGAGGTGAAAAAGATGAGTTTCCAAGAGCTGAAGGGGCCGTGCTTTTCACATGGAATGAATGAGTGTCCTGGCCTTCTTAAGAGCAGAAAAACCATAGCACCAAACGCTTTTGTAGTCTCACATCAGTAACAACCCACCTTGCAAATTCTGGCTCAAAGCACTGCCTTGACTGAATTAAAACTAATAATAAAAACATTGCAGTAAAAGTGAAAACTGCTGAAACCATCATAACAAGATCAATGTATCCCTTTTATACTTTCAGTAATGAGATTTTCTCCTTTACTTTGAATGATCCAAGAGTTATGTATGAGAGCAACTGACAGAAAGCAAAAGAAGGGAAAAGTTAAGCCCAGAAAGAGTGTTGTCAAGACACCTTTTTCTTCTTTTAGGCATCAGAATGAAGATTTTTAAAAATGAAGGTTTAAGAGTATATTCTGAGAACAAAAGCAAAAAAACCCCACCAAACCCCTCTATTTTCAAATGCTTGATTTCCTTGAAAAAATCTTTCATTTTTAGTTACTTCCCTATTCTGGGAGTGAGACTACAGGAACCAAAAAAAAAAAATAAAAAATCCCCCCAAACAGAACTCAGCCAAATTACAAAAGGACCAGTGTCATTTCTATGTGTGCATGATACACTTCACTATGTCTGACAAGAGCCTAGGAGAGTGAGATTGTATCTATAAACACGGAAGGCAAACAACTGGAACTATCTGTTCCAACTGTTACAGATACAAATTTGTTGTCCACAGTTACATTACCCCGACTCAACCTGCTGCATACAGCCACCTTCATTGAAAAGTTCACTTTTCCACATTACAACAGAGATTGAGGTAACAGCACAGCCTCATCACTGAAATTCTCAGACAAGTTTCTTTTTTTGTTTTGTTCTGTACTTCAAAGTAGCCCCACTTTCCCAGAGCAATGTCACAAAGTACTTCTGTGACACAGGTTAGACAGATTCAAATGCAGTGCAAATGGGAATAGGATAAACAAGAAACTATTGCAGAAGCATCTGAGTCTTGTAAGTTCTGGAAGCTATAGGATACAAGCCAAATTCAAAGAGGGAGGGAGACTGATTTATCCAACCGATTATAATTTTCTTCTTAAATAAAGTTTTTACCAATAACAGTTTTCCATTGACTGATTATGCATTGGCAAGGCAACAATACTTACACGGAATCAGATAGGACATGATCCTCAGAAAGTATTGAAGGAAACAGATAGTATGAAGTCATCTCTGTTTTAAAGCTTTTCTGAGGAATCTTCTCCACCTGTATTTCATTTGCTTAAGGCCACTGAGACTAAGTGGCAGGAAAGTCAAACCATGTCATGGACACATGCTGTCCTGCTCCAAATGCTCTATTACCCAGTAATGTCTATATGACAGAAAAGATAATAAATTGCTCTTTTGGGTGGTGCTTTGGTACCTCAGCCTTAGCAATGCTAGGGGCCTGCTATTTGCAATGCTGTACCTTTCCACCCAAGCTGCACTGGCAGTGCTTTCCAGAGACCCATGGCATTATTTTCCCTTATTGCAGCTGTTGTGGTGCTTCAGGTCTCATGCCTTGCATCTGGGAAGCCCAATAGTGCTGTTGTGACACGTATGGACCTTGCTAGTACATCTTTTTTATTTGAACCTACTTCAACATCCTGCGTTAAACAGCTGTCTGGCTGCCAAAACAATGACATCCCTAAAAACTTGCAGGCATTTTAATGAAGCAGATTTTATTTTCATACAATTCCTCTCCCTTTGCTCTCTCTGCCCCCAGAAAAAAAACCTCCAATTAATAATTTCCAAGCTATAATCTGTTGTTGAATTCCTCTTTACGCACTATTAAATGCATGGCTTCTGTGAAATGAGGAAGGAGAGCTTCAGAAGGAATTGTAAATAATGTCAATCCCATGGGATAAGATAGGATCAAGCAGTACAAGCCTCTTCCAGTGGTGCATCGAGCACTTGATTGGCAAAACATGGTTTTTGTTTCAGATCTCCTGGAATTACTGTTATCAGATGGAGAAGTCTTTTTAAAAGAAGAGTTTCATCTCACCTCTTATCATACTAAATTGCTGCCTTTCTAACTCACCTCCAGACAGTTACACTGCTATTGCTCCAAGCACAATTGTAATTGGGCAGCTACAATTGTATACAACCTGGAGCAGAGGCATGTTAATAACATTCTCTGGCTATCCTCTCTCTCCTCCAATCAAACAGTAAAATTATGGGTTGCATATGGAGGTGACAGAATGCTGCAAAGGCACAGCCAGTGCATCGTTTCTGCACATGGCTCTTCCCTTGTCTCTTTAGCAAAGGTGCACTGGTTCCTGGAAGTCCAGCCACATAAGCAGTGTCCTGTTGATGTAGGCCCTCAAATGAAATGGTGGTGCTCCTGAATGGGAAATATCTACCTCCTGCAGTCAAAGCAGCAGAAGAACCAACCATTTTTAAAGGCTTTTGTAATTGCCTACTTCCTCTCAAGGGCACATTATTCCCAATAAAGGCAGCTGTTGGGAAAATTCTTTCCATTCTCCTGTGCACCTTAGAGTAACTGTCTCCTGCTGTGTAAACTTCTGTCCTAGTGCTGATGAACAAGCTAGTGCATGTAGGAGCTGAAGACAAATAAGGCAGTTAGAAAATAGATGGGGAAAATATCACAAGTTGGCATTCATGGCACTAGAAAACAGTGTGAAGATAAATGTTCTGAGACAAGTTTATGAAGACCCAATCTATTTTTACGCAAAGGAAGTTGACAATCCAGCCTAACACATACATTATTTTATTTGGAAAATAAGGAACATTAAAAACCCACACTATATATTTGTAAGCAATGTTCAATTAAGATTAGTACTAGTAATAAAGTGAGCAGTTTATATAAATTATTTTACAGATTCTAGGTTTGACTGGCCACACTGCTTCAACCCCTTCTGCAGCAGCAGAATTAGAGCCTTTATTTTTTCTTTCCAGTGGAAAATAACAGGAGGCTTTGATGACTATCGAGTAATACAATCAGTAAAACACTTAGATTTTTGTCACTGGACTTCCCTAAACCTTATTTAACTATGAAACACTTTCCCAAGACTTATTCTGATTTTCTGTAGTATTTATTGCTTCAATTCACTTTCAGTACATTTAATTAGCAAAAAATGCAAACTTTTTAGGGAACATGATCCACTGGTTCTGCTGTTCCCAGTCAATAGCGATCAGGCTCTGCAGCTACCTCACTTTAATCCTGCTTCTGCTCTTTCTCTGCAAACACATAGTCTGATCTCTGGATGCTTGAATGCCCAATCCTCTGCTTCTCCATACATTTATCCTAAATCTCAGCAAGTCCTCTTTTCTCTTATTATTCTACAAAGCAACACAACAGTCCTCCTGAGTACCAAGAGAAGAAGTCTTCTTCTGTAAGTGAGAGCCTTGTGCTGTCAGACATACTGGTATTTGGATGACCAAAGCTGAACAGGATACTGTTCCCCTGGCAGGGGAAGATCTGATTCAAATTCCATAGTAACTGCAAATAACATCACTCTACTTCATTACAGTTTTGGTGAAGCCAGAACTAAGCTTAATGTATGAAGACTAGACTATATGTGTATTATACTGGACTGAGGATAAGGTCACAGACTACTGTGTATAAATCCACTTGAGCTAACACATCCAGAGACTGAACTGTACCAGAATACTTAATTGCTCCTAAGAAGGATACTCCCAATACTGAAGAATAATTTTTATACTTACATATTTTATAACAGTTATCTCAATCGGTACCTTTGTGCTCAGTGGCTATAATAAATTGAAGAAAATAATAAATTCAGACAAGGGGCTTTGATTATTCAAAATAAAAGAATGACAACAAGTATATGAATTTTCAGCTGCACTTGGATTGCAACATGCCTTCAGACCACCACCAGCAGCACTGCAGGTGTCAGGGCCCTGAGTACATCCCCATTCCTGGAAGTTTGGTTGCCAGGGCTCAGGACCAGCTCAGAGCCAGTGCAGCTGCAGGCTGTCACCTTCTTTCAGTGACAAGGGACAAGATCCTTCCAGTCAGCAGTGCAGAGGAGGCCTCAGCGAGTGCTGATCCCCTGTCACCAGAGCAGTGCAGAGGGGCAGAATCACCTCTCTCAATCTGCTGGCCACACTTCTTTTGATGCAGCCCAGGATGCCGTTGGCCTTCTGGGCTTCAATTGCACATTGGTGGCTCATGTCCAGCTTTGGATGCACTAGTACCCCCAGGTCTTTTTTCACGGGGCTGCTCTTTAGCATGTCTTCCCCCAGCCTGTATTCGTATTTCTGCTTGCCTGGCCCAGCTCAGCTGAATTCTCTAATATCCTGATTTACCATGTTACTTTAATACTTTCTTATTGGGAGGGACTTGTAGTACCAAGGAAATTGGACGTGTGGTACATTAAGATCTTAAAATGACTGCAACATTAGGTTGTTCTTATTTCTTTGAATTGTTTATTTCTCTTTGCTTTTCTCCAGACCACCGATCTTGCCACAGTTAAAAGTACTTTTGGTATAAATACAAAACTAATCAAAAGACACTTGTTACAAATCTGAATTTTACTTTGATCTCGGCTAATAAAGGCAAGACTAGTGAAGTTATAACTAATTAAATAAGTACTAATACCATAAATTGCCAAGTGTTTTTACTGAAGTGTGTGGACGAGACGAAGTATATAATTAATTTTAGAAACACAATTTATATCTTAAGCTTCATGTCATCTCCAAGATTGTGTTTCAAATGCTGTGTCAAATGGAGTGGTCTTCCATGGGAGTACTAGATGACTGTATGCCTACACAGGAACAAATAATGTTTTCAGCCTTCCTGAGGAGAAACAAGTACTTCTGCGGGGTGGATTATATGAATGAAGTGATTAAACAGACGTCTTCTAAACTTATTTACAAGAACTGCAGTCCTAAGTGACAACTCAATCTTGAGACCAAACCCATCACTGCTTTTGAAAGCTGCTATCAAAAGCTGTGCAGTTCAGTGCAGTCACATTAAAGCCTTTAAAATATTATTAAAGTCATTGAACTGACAGTAGACTAAGTCAAACTCATCTGCTTTCAGGTTTACCAATGAGATGCGAGTAATTCCTGAAGCAAAAACATCATTCACCAGGAAAGTAAACCCAACTTTCTTTCAATTTCTGGAGGAAAAATAACATTTTAAGTTTGTGTGTTTTGTTTGTTGTTGTTTTTTTAAAATGGAGATTAGTCAACTGTTTTTTACTTTTCCTCTTTAATAATATTTACAAGGCAATTTGGACTGTGGGTTTTTATATGTATGTGCATTTAGACAGACATTTCAACAGTGCACTGACAGTTATTTCTTGGTGCAAGACAAGGAGATGGATGTTTCACAGTGACTGGAAAAGCTGGCCTGTTGAGAAGGAATGGAATAGCATCCTATGTTGGCATTATTAAGCTGCAGTCATTCTGCCATGGGTATTTATGGATCTGTGGGTGTGAAAGTGAAAGAAAAATCCTTTTTAAAGCTTGGATTCTTGTTCCAGAAGTAACCTTTTCTTACAGAAAGCAAAAATCCTTTTTGAAAAAATAATCATTGTGGAAAAAATATTTTTCTGTCAAAAACAATTCTCTTTAAATTGTGACAAGGCATCACATGCACAAACAGGCCTGTAAATTTAAGAACCTCACAATATAATACAAAAATCGTTCTCTGTACATAATAGCACTGAATAAGCTAGATGTATAATCATTTTAGGCAGCAGAAGTATCTTAGGTTTAAAGATCAGTGTTGTACAGTAGTGTCAGGTGACAATAACTGACTGCTTGGCCAGCACTTTGAAGATAAGGCTTACAGATCTTGTCTTTGATGTCACAGTTAGATAATAATTTTTGCATGAAATTAGGTCCTTACATCATAATGAGAAAATAATACTGTTTCTAATGTATTTTTTTGCTTAGCTGCTGACTTTGCATGGGTTTATTCTCATTGCTTCTCACTCTCTTTTCTTCACTCATAAAAGACAGCTAATATTCAATAAGTATTATTTATTTAGTGTTTGTTATTTGCAGTAAGTTTCATTTAAAAAAAAAGTAATTTGCTTTCAATTAAGGTCAGCAGTCATACATTTCCCTCCCAACTTTCTGACCATGCTTGTTCCAATGAGTTCCCATTTAACCTTTAATTCCCAATATCAGAATTCACTTCACAACTATGTAATCAGACTTTTGGGGTAGCAATAAATCCCATCTTCTATTATCATAGAATGGTTTGGTTTGGAAGGGACCTTAACAATCATCAGGTTCCAACCCTCCCTGCCATGGGCAAGCACACCTTCCACTAGATCAGCTTGTTCAAAGCCCCATCTAACCTGATCTTGAACAATTCCAGGGATGGGGCATCTACGACCTCTCTGGGCAACCTGTTCCAGTGCCTCACCATCCTCACTAAAGAGTTCCTTCCTTGTATCTAGTCTAAATCTACCCTCATTGAGTTTAAAACCATTACCCTTTGTCCTATTGTTACAGGCTCTGCTAAAAAGTTTATCCTCATATTTCTTATAAGCCCCCTTTAAGTCCTGAAAGGCCACAATAAGGTGTCCTTGCAGCCTTCTCTTCTCCAGTCTGAACTACCCCAGTTCTCTCAGCCTTTGCTCATAGGAGAGGTGTTCCATCACTCCAGTAATTTTTATGGCCCTTCTCTGAACCTGCTCTAACAGGTCCATGTCTGTCCTGAGCTGTAGACTCCACAGCTGGACACTGTACTCCAGATGGGGTCTCACCAGCACACAGTAGAGGGGAAAAATCACTTCCCTCGGCTTGCTGACCATGCTTCTTTTGATACAGCCCAGGATATGGTTGACTTTCTGGGCTGCATGCACACATTGCCAGCTCATGTTGAGCTTTTCATCCACCAACACCCCTAAGTCCTCCATAGGGCTGCTCTCGATCCCTTCATCCCCCAGCCTGTATCGATATGGGGGTTGCCCTGACCCGGGTGCGGGTCCTTACACTTGGCCTTGCTGAACCTCATGACACATTTCTCAAGCTTGTCCACATCCCTCTGGATGGCATACTGTGCCTAGGGCGTGTCAATCACATCACTCAGCTTCGTGTCATCTGCAAATTTGCTGAGGGTGCACTCAATCCTACTATGTCATTAATGAAGATAATAAAAAGTACTGGTCCCAATACAGATCTCTGAGGGTCTCCATCTGGACATTGAACCACTGACTACTACCCTCTGGATGTGACCATCCACACAAGTCTTATGTTATGTCTCAGCTTCCCCTCCTCTCCCTCCTTAACCCAACTTTCTCCTCACGTTCCCTTTGTCTAACTGATCCTCGTGGTGTGGTTCACCAGTATGCGCACTCACAATACTAATACTGACCTGATTGTATTGCTTCTTAGATCATACTAAGAACAGGAAATTCTTGCATCTGTTTAAAATAACACCAAACCTCTGGGTGAGCAATTGTTTCTAGCTTTCAATGACAAGATAACCCAGTCAGGAAGTCCCAGCAAACAGGTCCCAGAGCCCACAAAGTTTAATTTCCTTGGAGACTGTGAAGAAATGGAGAGAGAAAGTCACTTAAACCTCCAGCAAGAACCACCTCAGATATCCCTGATCGTTGCAAACTGAATGCCACTGAGATCTCCCCACCACCGGGAAGCTACTAAGCAGTTATCAAAACCCAAAACTTTGGAGAAATTAGTTACATTATCTTTCAAAATTCAGGTTAGCCAACAATTGCCAGCTATGCCCTAAGCCATCTCTGTAGTCTATGCTTAAGGAATTTGTTTACTTCAGTTTTCAGAAGGTGTATGAGGCATGATCATAATGATTCAAAACCTCTGAACTGTTTCTCAAATTTTGAGGTTACATTTAATTCCAAAGTCACTGAAAACATGAATTAGGTAACTGTGATGTCAGATCACAGTTCAGATTAAGTTCCTATGGAATGCAATTAGTGTGAAGTCTCATTCAGGAGAAGCTTTGTACTTTGCAAGATTGAGGTGTAATTTTTTAAAGGCACAAATTAAGTCAGATGTGGATCTTTTGTTGATTTACAATATGATTTTAATACTTGATTTCTATTTCCTTTTTCCAGAATAAAGATTGAATAAAAATATTAGACTTCAGCAGTAAGACAGGATAACTTTCATCTCTGATGGTTTTGAAGATCTAAAGGCTCCAATTCAGGAGGGTACTTGGAAAACGCTAATATGTAATGTTCAGTCTTGGTTATCTTCCTGCATCAAGGCACTAACATGAAAGGGGTTTTGCTTTTAGGGATGATAAATAGAAAGTGAGAAAACAACTCATTTTGTATACAAAGATAAAAAAGCCACTTATGCATATTTCTGACACACAAGTACAAATTGTTGCTATACAAAAAGCAGCATTACAGATTCTACAGTAATGCTTTGGTCATGGGAAAAGCAATTAGGAAAACAGGAACTTATCATTACCCTAAGCAGTATAGTTTTCTTTAGAACAATACATACTCTTAGAAATACAAATACTGATGTTTAAAATGAGAGAGATATTAAGAGGAAATTTACAAATAATCATTTAGAGAGTCGGTGATTTTGCAGTTTATACTCCAGCTCAAAACACAAACATGGAAAAGAAATGTTAAGAACAACTTAACAAGATGTATTAAAGTAGTGTATCAGAAACAAGCAAAGTTATTTTAGTTGGATTTGTGAACTTAATTACCTGTAAAATTGTGGGTGGTTTTTTTGTTTTTGTTGGTTGTGGGTTTTTTGTTTTGTTTTAATCTATACCTACCTGCATTACTTGATATCACGTTTAAAGCATGTATGGTCGCTTGAAACTCCTTGAGGCCCTATAAACATGATAGTTTCCCAAATCAAGATGTGATTTTGTTGTCCACTGAAAAATTTTTATATGAGTATGCACTGTTTAGCTGAGTACTGCAACATTGTAGATCAATTCAGACTTTTTGTAGTCTGTACAGGATGTAGCCAGTCTCCAGATCTATAAACAGTTTCTCCAATTCAGCATTAAGTAACAGGAGACCTTTAATAATTCTAAATACTAAGGGTCTCAGTTTCACTTAAAATCAACACTATCTTTTATACGAGACGAGGATTACAAAGCTAGATTCTGTTCTTCGTGTGATAGTCACTGGATGCTTTGAAAACTGTTGACTTGGTAGTGACTGGGACTGTGTAGGCAGCATGACAGACAGGTGTTAAGAAATCCATAACAGCTCACATGCAGCTTTGGATATTAGAAATGGATTTTCTCATGTCACAGTCCTGCTTCCATTGATCAGATACCCATAGGGAAAAAATGAACAGAGGGAAGGCTGATTTTAAGCAGCAGGCCACAGTTTTCTTAACTCAGCAAGAGTGAGAAGTACCCACCACACACTTTGTCTTCTCAGATACCAGGCAATTTACTGAATCCAGAGAGTAACTAGAGAGCTCTTGTAACGCAGTCAGTGCTGTGGGGCAGGTTTTCCCTAGCTTATTCCACAGGGTTTTGATAAGTTCTGGATGCTTTTGCAAAGGAAAGAGAGAACCATAAAGAAAAACACCAAATGTCCAAGTACCTTTTTTTTTTTTTTTTTTTTTCCTACAGATAAATAGTTATCCAGCTCCATCTCAGATACTTGTGGGACTGGTCTATTTATCATGTACTTGAAGTGAACAGCACAGAAACCAACAGTAAGAGTATTCCTTTGCTACAAAGTATTAAAATTGTCTCCAATAGGAAAAAGAAAATCTTTCTGATCCAAAAACCAGCAAGTCCACGAGATCCACAGAACCTTGGAAAGGTGGTTAACTCTATCAGGAGAGACAGGAGGGCATTGAAAGTATCAAGTCACCTCTATAGCACCTTGAAAACTTTGAAAGGGATGGGAAAGTGAACTAGCCATCTGCCTTCATTCTGCTTTCCATCACCGGGAAATATATCTACTCCCCTCTATGGCATACCTTGAGTTGTCTGAGCACCTGAGGCCTGAAGTTGGGATGACTCTTATTTCATATTACTCCCAGAACCTACCTATCTTTACAAATATCCTCTGCTATGTATTTCTCAGATGGGAGGGGAGATGCTAACTACTATGAGTATTTCACCAGAGAGGGTAGTGATAGGACAAGGGGTAATGGTTTTAAGCTGAAAGAGGGGAGATTTAGGTTAGACATCAGGAAGAAAGTCTTTATCATGAGGCTAGTAAGGTACTGGAATATGTTGCCCAGGGAGATTGTTGATGGCCCCCCCCAGAGATGTTTAAAGCCAGGTTAGATGAGGCTTTGTGCAGCCTGGTCTGTTGGAATGTGTCCCTACTCATAGCAGGGAGGTTGGAACCTGATGATCTTTAAGGTCCCTTCCAACCTTAACGAGTCTATGATTCTGTGATTCTATGAGTTATGCTCCCAGAGCTTTCAGGGGGGTAAGAACAACACTTTAGGAAGGGTTCACTCTATGAGTATGACATAAGGTCAAACAAACTGTGGAAAACACAATGGAACAGCCACATCACAGCACTGATTTTTAAAAGTAGTTGTAGGTTTTCAGATCAAGTGTCATATACTCACTTGTGCTTTCATGTAGCTTTCTGCAGTATTTTACAGTTTATCAGACAGAAAATGAGTAATAAGAGCTAAGGGATAGAAAATGTTAATGTGAAAAAATATCTAATATCAATACCCTAAAAATGCCTAATATAAATTCAAAACTGACCACTAGGGCCTGACGAAAATTAAATGCTTGTGGTGTAGTTTAAGGTATGTAATAGAAAATGCTAACTTGTTTGACTACTTATTAAGAGAGGTTATATGCTGAATTCAGTCAGTAACTTTCTGTGATGACTGAAAATATATACAAAAAGAAACAATAAGTCAGTGGAGACTTCTTCAACCAAATATATTATCTAGCAAGAATGTAAACTGAAATAATCTGCTTATCAGCTGCCCCTTTTTGCTATAGTATCTCTCCAGAAAAAGAAACATGGCCCAGTGAATATAAGAGATTTCTCAGAAGCTTCTACTGTTGCCCTGTAAAACAGCTCCAGGACCCACCATAATGCACCAGTTTCTGATTGCACATCTGTAAGTGCTTTAACCTGAAAAACCATAGCCAAAAAATGGTGCTTGTAAGAAAATCTAATGATGACCATTTCCTTTTTTGTCAATTCTTACATTTGTAGGAGGTTTAAAGTTTCAGATTCTCAATGATACATTGTTCATTTGTGAACTACATCAGTGTATTCAAAATCCTTATATAATTACCTGATTTTAAGCTTAGTACTTTCTAAATACTTATTACTTTAATTTATTTCAGAGTGCTAAAAATTCTGATTTCAGTCATAAAAGTTCCTTACCAATTAGTAGAATATTTATTAACCGAAAACTACTGTGATGTGATTTTGCTTTTCAGGAATATGCTGTAGTTTCACATTTTAAAAATACCTAGTTGTCTGAATGATTTATGATACATAAGTTTTGTTTGTTCCCTTGGAATATGACTTTGGTTACATATGCTACAGAATTTAATTAAACCATACCTATCATGCTCTGGGCAAACCTGTTAGAAGACTCTGACATGTTTAGAACAAAGATTATTTTTTTTCCCATGTTTTCCCTTTAACAGCTAGCATTTTATTCAAGAAATGTTGAAACTGTCATATATTCTAATTGGAATATTACAATAATCCTCTCCTATGTTTCATTATAATGCTTACTGGTCATTGTGGTTTCCTCTTGGATGGTCTGCCACATTCAGCTTTATAAAAATGACATTTGTGAATTCAGCTGCCAGAATTTCCCCACCACCCCCTCCCATCCCCATGCTCTATAGTGTTTATACATTGCTACATTCATACAGTTTTTCATACAGGTTTTATGGCTGCTAAGCCTTATCAAACATTAAGGCAAATATAAGATTATTTTTCACTGAATTCATACTTGTTATCAGTATTCTATTCATTTTAAAAAATAATAATTAGATCCTCTTGTTTGTGTACAGTAATAACAATTGCAGACATGGCATATTCAGAGGCCTCATGTTAGTCTTTTTGCAAGACATTAGTTTCATAGTGAAAAAAACATTTGGAAGTGACACCATCTGACAGCAACAGGTGCTTCTTCGCATAGTTTCTTGCTTTTCAATTATATTCATGTATCTGTACAGTGGGAGAAAAAGTAACCATTTTGCAATATAGAAACTAATGTTCATTTAAATGGTATTTTTTCTTTTAACCTAGACTTGTTGCCTCATCCAGATGACAATACAACTCCACAAACAGCTCAGGAATGGAAGAGGCAGCATGAGGACAGGAATGATTGGCCATGAAAGAAGGTTACTCGAATATCAACAGACACTTTGAATCATGGAGGTACTGGCTCACTCAGAGGCCACAACAGCTACAATTTTCTTAGTTTTTAAAATGTTAAAATGCACAGCTAATTCCCCTTCTGTCTTCCAAGAGGGAGATGAAAGAAAGGGAAACAGACTTTATGTTAAAAATGGCAGCTATTCCTTTTAGGAGACTGAGAAGTTTGAACACTGTGACAGCAGCAGTACAAAAACCTAAAGAAAATAATTTTGCAAGCATTCAAGCCCCGTGCTGCTTATTAAGCATTCCACTTCCCCATATACTCAGAACTTCAAACATGTCTTTGCTGTTAACATTTACTTTCAAGATTTATAGGCGTACTCACTGTGTCTGACATAAATGCTTTTACACACATTATGCTTGCAAAATCTCATAACGGGCATGCAAATTGATATTTATTCACTCAAAGCCAATAACTACACATAAATACTGGTTCTGCAGTTACACTAGCGTATCCATTGAAATCTTCTTTCAAACTCTTTTCCAAGCAGTGTTCATTAGGAACATGTATAAGGAGTTTTTTGTTGTTGGTCTTTGGGGGTTTTCTGTGGTTGGTGTTTTTTTTTCTTGTTCTTTTTTTTTTTTTTTTAAGCATTAGCAGATAAAGCCACAAACCAGATGTAGAGGCTGTGCAGCAATTACTGCAGCACATGACTGAAGCTGCCTGCCCTCCACTGGGAGGTGTTATGCAAAGTAGAGCACTAGAGCACAAGCAAACAGCAACCCTTCTACCCAGTATTTTCACTGAACTGATGGTTTATATTGTCATTAAAACAATTATGCACAGTTTTACTTTCATATGCTCAGAATCATATTCTAGAGCCAATGAGATCCTTGCCCTGACAACCACGGAAACTGGATCAAGTGCTCTGACTCATTCTCTCTACACCCAGAAAACTGCCACAATAATTATCAGCAGGGTTAGGAAGATGGATTAATTTAAGATTGTGAAGCTCCAATACATTAATTCTATAGCAAACAAAGACAAAATGCTTTTAACTGCCATTTCTTTAGTCAAGTACAGTAACAAAAGTCATTATTTCCTTCTACTACATTAAAAGAAAAAAAAAAACCAACAACAAAAACAAAACCAGCATTTTCTGATGTTGTTACAGCTCTCATTCTGAATGCATTTGTTATAACACCGCATTTCTCTCATAAGAACAGTAGATGCATTTTTGGTCTTTATAAATAAGAACATAGACACACCAATGATCTGTACTGTTAATAAGATGAAGAAAGCAATTGTGAAACAAATTATGTTAAGCTTTGGGACAGAAACCACAACTAGAGTTAATGTGCAGAAGTTTTCTCAGTGGAAGACAAGATAACGTCTTCTCATACAGTTTCCCAACTTACATAAAGGTTAAATCACTGCTATTGTAATTCTGATAAAGAACTGTTAGAATAAGGTATGTGATGCAATAGGAAGAAAACGGATCAAATATTTTGTTAACTCCCCTGGGTCTACTAAGAAAGGGCCTACTCGGTGCATTAGCTGTGTGAAATGAAACTTCATCTTTATTCTGCTTTGAACTACTTCCACATTACAGCAGATCAATCAATTTATACTGGTCAAATAGCAAAGTAAAATCAACATCATCAATTAATGTATTTGGGTTTCAATATAATGACTGTTCAGAAGCAAAACCAGACAAAACCTACAATGTTTCCATCTATGATTGCACACACGCCAATGACTAGTCTTTGCTAATTCAAGCACAGAGTACTTCTTGTTCCTATCATTCAGAATAAAAATTGTCTTACTTTCCATGGTACATAATAATTTCTAATTGTCCTGTTGATGCATTAATAGGATACAGCCCAAAATTTTTATTTGTAGTGGGGAATGGGAGGCCCTCATTTTATAAAAAAGAGCTAGTTGGCTTAAATTTTTGAAGAGATAAGGTATATTTACTATTCTATAATTTAATTAAGAAATAACCTAAGTTAATTTAAAACTCAAGCTAAAAGGTAATTTTATTAATTTGTATTGCAGTTTGGAAGATAAAAGGGCACCAACTGAAAGCTTCAAAGAGTGGTGGCGAACTGAAAATGTGATGCTGATACAGCATGTTTTATACTGTGGAATTAGTTGGTATTAAGCTAAGCTTAAGCCCTAAAGGTCATTACTTTTGGGAACCTTAAAGCTGGGATGACTTTCTTACAGTATAAAATTAAATATTCATCCTTATTCTAAAATTATTTGGGAATACTTGTGTGCCAGTTACTATTCCAAAAGTGTCTATTCTTTTTAATTTAATTCTTTTTTAGACTTAATTATGAACACAGCTGAAACAGTGATGGGCAGTGACTGATTTTCTTTGGTTCATATTCTGCTGACATTCTGCTAGTACTAAGACTCTGAATTTCCTTCCTTCTTTAAGCTATCATTGCTAATCTCAGGAAACCTCAAGATGCCTGAAAAAAGACACCATTCTGAGTTAACTTGTCAATATGACTTCCTTGGTTTGGAAGGATGACATTGCTGCCATGTTAGAGTGCTTCCACATAAAATGACCAAGGACTAAGGTTTCCAACTTCTGAATTTGCCTCATGATATTCTGTGCTATGCCCTGAGGCAAGCTTTAAGTTTTAGGCTGTATGCCTGTTTTCAAATTGAAAGTACTATGGCCCTAAGACAATTTAATTAGCTTTTTTCTTTACATTTTTATACATCGATCATAAACATGTATTTAATTTTGACCTGTTTACATAGAGCAGATTTAGTTCCCTTAAAAACCTGTAAAATGGAAATAAAAGCTAGTGATTGTTGTCATGTTTAAGCAGTTGTCACATGCCTCAGAAGACAAGTTATTCTAAGCATAGTTTCAGGAAAAGCAGACATTGAAGACTGCTCATTGTAACTCATCTGTATCATAAAAAAGAAAACAACAAAAATGAGCCTTGCCAGTGATGTGCAATCCTTTTATCTGACCATTTAAATAAGGTTTCATGGGAAAGAGAAAACTAATGCTTGAATTAAGGCTTTTATAGAAACTTTTTTTTTTTTTTTTCTGTTAACAGTATTTCTGTCCTTAGTTGTCCTATTCAATGCTTCAGCTTCCTTCTATGCCTTCTACTTGAACCTAGTCTGTCTCCAAGACAACTCCAGTGGGCAAAAAGACATAAACACGGAGTAGGCCAAAGCTATTCACACACTGATTAGCCTCCCCAGGTATATCAGGAACTTATTTCTGTTTGGTTTTCCTGTCAGCAGAGTTCACTTATTTTTATCTCTGCTGCATTAATCTATCTTTCTCACAAAATATGTAGGAATATTTGAAAATAAAACTTTGAAAACTGTACCTTCTTAAAGCATGACAAAAGTTAACCAGTGCGTTCAAAAGTTATTGTGGGGAAATATGACTGACAAAGGTAGTTAGTGAAACTGCACAGTTTTCATTCCATTCTACTAGAAGAGGGCTAGAACTGAACAGTAGTCTGGGAAAATCAGATTTCTGGGAATAGCACTGCATTTAGAAGAAAAAGTTTGCAGTTTCTTGCTATTCAAAAATGAGAAACTCTGAACAGTAGTAGAAGGATCTAGATATAAAATTTAATTTAGGGAGGATTTATTTGTGATTAATTTGTGATATCAGGGGATTAACCCAAAGACCTCTGGTGCCTTTCTTGTCACGTCTTGTAACATCAGTCCATTTAAAGATTTGATTTATTTAGAAATGTCACAGTATTCTAACATTGCAGAATAATATAAAAAATAAGTACTATTAATCCTAGTTATTAGAAAATACATCAGTAAAACTCTAGTTCTATCAGTACTAAATAAGTACAGGATACACCCCAAGCTATTTTCGAGTATACTTCAAATAATCCGTTTCTCAGGCTTTATGACTGCATTACTAACATTGTTGTATTTAAAAGTAGAGAATTTTGAGAAGCAAAAGTGCTGCAATATCATAAGTTACTCTAACACATCCTCAGACACCTGACAGAGCTCACTGGAAACAATTACTCCAGAGCTGCTCATCAAAATTTCTTATCAAACACCATATCTTCAGAACTACTCATTATCTTAAGTCTGCCAGCAATTCCCATATCATATATGCATTTGATTTTCAATTTTAATTCAAAAATCTAGACATATTTTTAACAGTATATTTCACAGCAAAACCATCTTCCTTTCTCTACCTAGGTATTGAAGCAATGGCCTGGGTTTACAACAAATGTTTTTGTAGTGCCGTCTTGTTAGAATGCAGAACACAGGAACGGTGCTGTGAATCGTTAACGTCAGTACGGTTATTCTGTCTTTTAACTTCAGTTACAATAATACCCCAGTTTCATATATTTCCATGTATCAGTCATGTTTGCTGAGAGGTTATAACGCAACACAAGAGAAAGGTAGAACAGGAATGAAAAAAAACAGATGTCCCATTTTCCTAGAAAAGCATAAAGGAATGGGCCACATCAAAACTACAGAAATGAATGCATTTATCACAGACATATTTCAGCTACTCTAATGACCTTCTCATTCTAAGAGGGTGTTGCATAAAAGGATATGAGTCTGCAAGGTGGCTGGAGAAGTTGAGCCATTGAATCACAAGACTGGACTCCTTTGCTTTCTAAACGCCTCAGTGAGGTGTGGCTAGATCTAATCCTAGTCCCAGACTTGGTCCACAATTTATGTCTAGAGGATTATGTGCATACAGCCACCTATTAGAGTTAACATTGGCCTGTTTCAGAGCCCCACAAAGGACTTACACTGAAACAGTTTTGCAAAGTTGAAAAGACAGAGAATTTACTAAGGTGACAGATACAGCAAGTCTGGAATGGCCATTGATAAATGCAACAACTGCATTAGCGCTAAGTGTCTCAAAGATAGTTAAATAATTAGCTAAAGTATAGTAACTTTTAATCCAGTATCATCCACAAAGTAGCAGGGGCTCAACTTCTTACCAAGAAGGCGTTCCTGCCTGGGGAACAGAGAGGTCCAGGGCCATCAACCTGCCAGAAATAGTTGGGATTCTCTTCCGCAAAAACAGAGGATTCTAAAGGCTATTTTATACTTCCTCACAAGGTGGGACTGGGTCCTATCTTGTGTGCTGATTGGCTCCTAGCATCCCCGAGGGCCAACCGCATCCTGGGCTCTATCAAAAGAAGTGTGGCCAACAGATCAAGAGAGGTGATTCTGCCCCTCTACTTGGCCCTGGTAAGACCTCACCTGGAATACTCTGTCCAGCTCTGGAGCCCCCATCACAAGAAAGATGTGGACCTGCTGGAGCATGTCCAGAGGAGGGCCACAAAAATGATCCAAGGGCTGGAGCACCTCTCTTATGAAGAAAGGCTGAGGGACCTCATAGCGGCCTTCCAGTACTTGAAGGGGGCCTACAGAAAATCTGGGGAGGGGCTTTTTACAAGAGCACATAGTGATAGGATAAGGGGTAATGGTTTGAAACTGTAGGAGGAGAGACTTAGGTTAGAGATCAGAAGGAAATTCTTTAGTGTGAGGATAGTGAGACACTGGAACAGGTTGCCCAGAGAAGTAGTGGAGGCTCCATCCCTGGGGGCGTTCAAGCCCAGGTTGGATGGGGCTCTGAGCAACCTGGTCTAGTGGGAGGTGTCCCTGCTCATGAGGGGGAGTTGGAACTCGATGATCTTTAAGGTCCCTTCCAACTGTAACCATTCTATAATTTTATGAGTAGGGAGGTGATTGTGCCACTGTACTCTGCACTGGTGAGGCTGCACCTCGAGTACTGTGTTCAGTTCTGGGCCTATCACTACAGGAAGGACATTGAAGTGCTGGAGCATGTCCAGAGAAGAGCCACCAAGCTGGTGAAGGGCCTAGAGCACAAGTCATACAAGGAGTGGCTTAGGGAACTAAGGATGTTTAGTTTGGAGAAGAGGAGGCTGAGGGGAGACCTTATTGCCCTCTACCTGAAAGGAGATTGTATGGAAGTGGTCATTGGCCTCTTCTTCCAAGTGAATAATGATAGAACCAGAGCAAATGGTCTGAAGTTGCAGGCAGGGGAGGTTTAGTTTGGATATTAGGAAGAATTTATTTAATGAAAGAGTGATCAGGCATTGGAACAACCTGCCAGGTGGTGGAGTCACCATCCTTGGATATATTCAAGAAATGTGTAGATGAGGAACTTCAGGGTATGCTCTAGTGGCTGAGATTGTAGGTCATGTGTTGCGGGTTTTTTTGGGGTGTGGTTTTGTGGGGGGGTTTGTGGGGGATTTTTTGTGGTTCTTTTTTTTTTTTTGGTTGGACTCCGTGATCCCAGAGGTCCTTTCCAACCATGACTATTCTGTGATTCTGTGATCTTTAAGGTCCGTTTCCAACTCACACTGTTCTATGATTCTGTGATTCTATTAGTGAGAGGTTCTTAAGTGAGCTCTCATGCTATGTCTCATCCTGCAGATTCCCACTACAAAGGATTCATCATCATAATCACTGAGCAAAGTATGTGCTACATTCAAGAACAAGTTGCCAAAGCCTAGGAGAAATTCAAACATATTGTGGAGCTGAGAGGTAAAGTAAGATAGATTGTTTTGCCTCACAGTTAAGTCTGAATTTAAAGAAAAGTACAAAAATACATTTTTTATTAAAAAGAATACGAGCTAAGTGTTTTTATTTCATTCAACCTATGTCCATTGGCAGTCTTCTAATTCTGACATACTTACTTAGCAAGATATTGTACATTTAAAGAAAAAGAATTCCTGAGTAATAGCAAGGCAGTTTCACTTGATTGCTGTTTGAAGAGCACTAGTGATAATATGATGCCTGAAGATAAGCTTATCAGATTTGCTTTTTATTTCATAAAGCAGGATTATTCCATACTCTGAACCACAAACCTGTGTTTCATCCCTTATATTTTTCTTTAATTTTTAATCCTGGAGTATTTTTAAACAAATAATTATGTTTGTTCCTGCCAGAAAGCTGTTGGAAAGATTATTGACATCACTAAAAGGATCTCTTAAATCCTACAGTAAGGATTTCCCACAAAAAGGATTTAGTCGTTTATTAGCAATAGTAGGAATAATTAATTACCACTGAAAAGTAAGCAAGGTAAATGAATGTGGAAAATATATTCTGCATTTGCATCAACAAAGCATTTAAGCAAAAGCTTAATTAAAAGAAAGTGAGTAATCCCAGCATGACTGTTAGGAGGAGATTACATTACCAGGATATGCAAGCTATTTTTCCTTTCAGGGAATTGGTCAATTTCCTGGATTCCAGAATACCTTTGGAAGGGTCACTCTGAGCTTATTAATAAACTAAGAAAACAGGTAGGCTGTACAGGTAGCTTACATTAAGATATATAACATGCCATTTAAAACAAAGAAATTATGGACTAAATGATAAGGAATTTTTAAGTCAGCGCAGCAGACCAAACAAGCAAATGAAAAACTATAAAGAAAATAGCTGTGATAACTTTAGTCAAGTTCCTGCTTGTTGTAGGAAAAGAAATTTCCATTACTGAAGACATTTGATTATTTACATTACTTTATACATAGAAAAAAGCTGTAAATTCTATAAACCAGTATTATATATGAGAAGATTATGAGGCAGCTCTTAAATTTATTGTAGGACTGTTCTACACATTCCAACACACCTGAAATGCCAGGACAGGCCAATGGGTGCTCACAGGCTGTTGAGACTGTCTCCTCGCTTCTCTTGCAAGGGAATGGGGACAGAGAGGGGATGGTTACTGGGGGTAGGCTGAGAGGTTAGGACAGGGAGGCTCAGCACTCTGATGATTCCCAAGCATGAGGAAAGGCTCCTGACAGGAACTCTCCCAGCTCCCTCTCTCTCACCACCTGCCTGGCAGCCACAGCTCAGGTCCCACCACGGTGCCCAGCCAGGATAAGCTGGGCTAGGGGGAGCACAGGGCACAGGGCACAGGCCCCCCATGGGCACAGGCTACAGTGCCTGTTGGTACCAACTGCATCTTTCATATTTGCTCTAAGTTTTTAAACATATCTCTGAATCACCTAGGAGGACAGAATAACTCTAAAAGAGGTGCAGGCTCCACTTAAAATCAATGGTACAACAAAAAGGTCAGAGAAAGGAGCTAGCTAGGCACAGGTGGGACTTCATGGTGTTGAGGAGCTGACAGAAATGGAAAACTCAGAGTGGCACTCTTTCACATTAACTCACCTCACAGGTGGAGCAAGTTGCCTTCTCTGTTCTGTCCTAAACAGTGACTATTTCAGTCAACTGCTGTAAATCATTAAGGTATCACTATGTTTATTTTGCAAATAAAACTTTGAGTCAGACTGAATAATTCAGAAGCACACTTTGCTTACTTGTTTGCTTTGAAATGCCTTGGAAATCATTTAAACCAGAGTTACTTCAGAGCAATGAAGCTACTTCAAAATACCCTATTCCAGCTCTTCAAGGATACCCTTATTAATTATCCACATTTATTATTTAAGAAGAGATACTCCCAAATGATGAAGAATTACCTTCATGCCGGGAGAATATCATACTGAACTTTGTTACGTGTACCCTTATGCTTACACAGTATTTCCACTGTTAATACTTCAAATATCTTAGTAAAGAATAAAACATAGTTGTGAGGAAGATATAGTAGGTACATGGTTTTAAAAAAGCAAATGGCATACTCTAAAAAAAACAAGAGTAGATGGTAGTACCATCTTCCCTGGAGTAAAGGAAGAGCAGTTTTAATATTTACAGTGTTACTGTGCTTAAAAGTTAATATAACAAATAAAATGCCAGTTTTGAAGTTGGTATGAGAGGCCAGATTTAGAGGTGGAATTTAAATTCAATAACATGAGTCAGATCCATTACCACTGGGACAGATCTGCTGTTTAGAGTCTCTGAACAGTTTAAGAGATGTATGTAATTCAGAAAATCACAAATCTAACCATTTTGGAGGATTTAAAAACAGTGGATTTCAGCTTGGAGACAATTATAACTTCTGGTTAGGTGCAGACAGTAGCAGCATATCACCAGAGTTTCAGTGCTTAAACAGTAAGTATATGGACAGTAACAATATTGCAACTCCCAATAGAACATAAAGCATCTACAGCAGTATTGTGTAATAAGCTGGATCATTACTCCTATCTACCAAGAAGACTGGAGATCTAGAAATTCAGGTCAGTGGTACTAGTATATGAAGAGAAGGAAAATCACAGAATCATTCTGTTTGGAAAAGACCTTTAACATCGAGCCCAAACCATTAACTTAACTCTGCTGAGACCAGTGCTAAACCATGTTCCTAAGCACCACATCTATACATCTTTTAAGCTACTCCAGGGATGGTGATTCAACCACCTCCTGGCGCAGCCTATTGCAAAGTTTAATAACCCTTTCAGTGAAGAAGTTTCTTCTAATATCTGATCTAAACTTCCTCTGGCACAACTTGAGGGCATTTCCTCTCATTTCAAGGGAGACTCCAGGCTGAATAACCCCAGCTCTCTCAGCCTGTTCTCATAGCAGGGGTGCTCCTGCCCTCTGATCATCTTCACGGCCCCCCTCTGGACTAGCTCCAACAGCTCCATGTCCTTCTTATGTTGGGGTTCCAGAATTAGACACAGTACTCCAGGTGGGTCTCACAAGAGCTGAGTAAAGGGGAAGAATCACCTCCCTGGCCCTGCTGGCCACATTTCTTTTGATGCAGCCCAGGACACAGTTGGTTTTCTGGGCTGCAAGTGCACATTGCTGTCTCATGTTGAGCTTTTCATTGACCAATACCACCAGGTCCTTCTCCTCAGGGCTTTTCTCAATCCATTCTCCACCCAGCCTGTATTTGTGCTTGGGGTTGCCCCAACCCAGGTGCAGAACCTTGCACTTGGCCTTGTTGAACTTCATGAAGTTGGCATGGGCCCACCTCTCAAGCCTTTCAAGGTTCCTCTGGATGGCATTCCTTCCCTCCAGTGTGTTGACCTCACCACACACTTCGGTGTCATCAGCAAACTTGCTGAGGGTGCACTCGATTCCACTGCCCATGTCACCGACAAAGATGTTAAATAACACCGGTCCAAGTACCAACCCTTGGGGAACACCACTTTTCACACTCAACCCTGGTGACACCTCCAAGCGAGGTGAGCTATCATCTTCATCAGCATTCAGTTCTCCTTGAAAAGCATTGCGGCTATTACCTAAGGGTAACTGGGAAGGTGAGGTAGTTGCTGGAGAGACGTGTTTGTGGTACCTGCTGCACTGGGGCAGGAACTTCCTGCCATTTACCCATATCCTCTAAGAGACCACATTCCTCCAGGAAGAGAGAGGATAAGGATTTCTCCATGTCAGGAGCCCTGCCAGCCTGTTGGGCTTGTTTCAGGGAGGGTAGATTGTGGCTGCACCAGTCTCTCATATTCCCTGATGCTCCTCAACCTACTCACCTCTTTCTGGAACTCCATCACTGGGCAGAGAAGTTACCCCACCTGGGCACACCTCCCACAGGTGGGCTCACTGCTACTATCTGATAATGGTGTGTGAGTAGAGCACACCCTGCAGCCTGACACCTGGGTGGAAGCGTTTTCCTGGGAGAGCTCACTCTGGGGATTTGCATCAGCCATAGTGTGTGCAGAGCTGAGGGATGCCACAGCTTTCTGCTGGGTGGAAGCCATCATGCACAGCTGAGCTTTGGTGTCCTGCCACACAAACTGCTATGCACCACTCTGTTTGCTGTGCTCCTGATTGCTAGTGCTCCCTAGGCAGCTTTTTAAAGGTGGGGTGGTGTCTGTTGCTCTCATCCATTGTAGGTATCTTGATAAATCTAGGTACTGTCAAAATACAGAAGATAGCATTTTGGGTTGAGTATTCAGATTTAGTGTTTGTGCTGATGCCTGCACAAAGCCCCAGCAATACAAGGTCAATGATACTATGTTAACAGTATTTTTCATTTTAGCATTCTATAGAAGATTACTGTCCTATTCGCCCAATTCCTGAAGTACTGTATCACAAAGTACCATTAATAGGAATGCATTTTCTTAGTTGTTTCCTCATAAAAAAAATCCCTGAAGTGACAAGTATAATAAGAAAAAAAAAAAAAAAGATTACTTAATGTGCCAAGATCTGCTTTCACCAGCAATAATTTGATTAGTCTGCTGTAATGTTATAGTCTACTCTCCATGCTCTATGTATGAATTCAGCAAAACTTAGCAGAGTTGAAATTTTGATAGCTTCTCATACAGCTGCCTTAAACAACCACTCATTTCACTGTCAGTTCAAGGCTAGGCTTTTTTCTTTTCTTTTTATTCTCCCTCTTAACTCATCCATTACCTTCCAGTTAATTTGCAGCCTTTGTACAAGTCTGTGATGCCTCATATTTGAAAAAATTAAAACGGAACTTTTTATAGCACAGCAACATATTCGTTTTTTCCTCTAATTTCCATTGCCAATTTACTGTTATTGCAAGTGCTTTTGCACAGTATTCAAGTAATGAAATGCTCAAGTGCTCACAGAAACAGCATGAAACTTGTTCTTTCTCTTGAAAACTGGAGGTACCATGTTCCACTCTAAGTTAGTCTGTTTCCTTATTTTCTGTATTCACACTGTCCTGTTTAATACATAGATCTCCTGTTCTTGTCTCACCACAGATAAGACCAAATGAATTTGTTGCCTCTTCATTTTTCTTAATGTGCCATTGTTCCAGCATGATTATTTTTCTTTCTTTCTCTTGAGCTTTTCCTTGACTTTTCAAATCTGTTTAAAGGACTTTTTTTTTTTTTTTTTTTTTTAATTTGGAAGGTTTACAAAGCTGTGCATTTTGGGGGAATGTATTGCAAGTTAATTTGCAGCATCTTCTAGGAAAATATATTGCCCAGTGACCCACTTCTTTTCTATTGCTTATTTATAACTGCATACAATCTTTTTCCTGTTCACAACTCTATTTGATTTGTTAATACATTCCATTACTATATTTGTATATTAGTTTCCCTTCCTGAAAGGAAATATTGGAATTTAATAGGATTATTTATTTTTTCTTTCTTCATGTCAATGCTAGTTTTGGAGCCTTCAACCATATTGAAGAATCTTTGCATACTTGACAACCTATGTACATATTTAATCAGATGAATAAAAGCTACAGAGTTGAAACAAGAGCAGTGATAGTTTATCCAGTTTTTCTTGTCTTCTGACTATTTATTTTGATTTTTTCACTTGAATTTTTGTACGCTGCATTAAGTGAAAATTATTTTTGTCTAAAATTCAATATGGATGCATGTGATCCTATTCTATTTGATTATGCATTATTGAAGTATGTAGAGTACAACTGATGTAATCAAAGAAAAGAAGAACACAAGCAATCTTGAAAGCAAGTAAGTGGACTCTATATTCAAGACTCTTTCAAAATGTCTTCCATTAAGGAACTAAAAGGAAGTGATGCAATCCCAGTCAGGAAGCAATTAATTTTCTCTTTAGTCTTTGTTCTCTGGTTTTTTTTAGCTTGACTTGAGGGGTTTTTTTTGCTTTTTTTCTTCCCTCTATTCTGTCAGAGCTCAGATGATAGTAAATCTAAGTGCAGTTTGCTTTTCAGAAGCATCCAACCTTGTTTTACCACTTGATGCTTGTTTCCAGGTGGGACTCAGCATTATTAGTTAGGGCCAAGAGCTTCCGGGCCATTATTCATCACCATATTCCAGCACTGAAGGACCAGGGCCAAAGTTGATGAAAGAATCTCTGTGAGGAGATTTTCCTGTCTCTCTAGCTACCAGGAGCGCCAGTACTCAGATTAGACAGGAAAAATGGGTGCAATACTTAACTGCTTGTCTTTGTCATATTATGTGGGACCACTCTTGGATTATCCTAAAACAAGGAGAAAAAAATAAGAAGCAGGAAGGCTGACACTGATAATGCCCAATAATGCCCATACTCCCTTCCAACAAATGCAGCTTTTACTGCAGTCCGTGACATAAATTCACTCTCATGCAGTACACAAGCCATACTAACAGGAGTGATTGAATACATTGCCCTTACCTTTTTGCCTTCCTCCTTGTTTTCAGTGGAGACCTATTTAAGAAGAATCACCACCACTTGGTTAGACACATGTTCAGATAGTATCATAGATGACTGTTCATGCAGGACCCACCTGCTCCTGCCTTTATTTCTCCTACACCCTGGAAAACATATTCTCGAATTGCACTCATGCTGCACAAGATCTGCTTGAGAACACTGCTGGAAAGCTGGCTGCACCCTGCAAAAAAATAAGGTTTCCTACCATAAAGGACAAGGACTCCCAAGAAATCCTGTGAACTGGTCCACCAATAGAGTTCTCTGTGTACTATTCAAAGCATTTAGATATCAGGTACCATTATGGTAATTGATTTTCACCTCCTGCATAAAATGAGAATTCACAGGTTTTATTTCACTGCTGCAGATACTAGGGAGGTGCAGAGGGAAATATTATTATGTCTAGCTGACCTTATTGTATCAGAATGAAAACCCCATAAAAACTTAATTTTAAGAGCAAGGGATTATGTTGCTCTTCTAAAGACAGTTTGATTTCTCTTTTTCAGTTCTTATTTGTATCTATGCACTTGATTAATTTATAGTGCTAAATATACACACCATCTAAGTCACCCCAAAAGATTTACTGAGCTAGTAAGATTTTATATCAAAACTCCACACTAACAAATGTATTTATTGAATTACTACCCTCTCTTTTCAGACACTTGCTCAAGATTGAAATTCCACTCACAGTGATGCAAATAATTACATAAAATATAATTTGTTGTGATGAGACACTCCTTCTCAAAAGGTGGACAGTTTGGGTGTTCCCCTCCTCCAGGCCATTAAAATAGGGCACGTATATCTTTAAATTAGGCTTCAGGTTAGCAGGATTAAACTTGCCTGTTACTGAAAGCTAGGAAATTGTCTTTACACCACTTACACACTATTGGATTATTTAAAAGTGGGTAAAAGTGCTGCAGATACCTCAGTACAGGCTATTGATTTTTAACAGACAGGTCCAGCTGTAAAAAACCTGGTCTGGTGAGAGATGTCCCTGCCCATGGCAGGCTGGTGGAACTAGATGATCTCTAAGGTCCTTTCCAACCAAAACCAGTCTATGACTCTAAGATCCACTCAAGTAAGAAGGGAGAGGTTTTTTTTTAAAAAGCATAGTACATATGGAAATAACAAAAAATCACAGAATCAACATGGTTGGAAAAGACCTTGAAGATCATCAAGTCTAACCATAACCTAAATCCACCCACCATAACCTAAATCTACCCGTTAATGCTTAAATCATGTCCCTAAGCACCACATCTATATTTTTTTAAACACTTCCAGGGATGGTGATACCACCACCTCCCTGGGCAGCCTGTTCCACTGTCCAACCACTCTTTCAGTAAAGAAATTCTTTCTAATATCTAGTCTAAACCTCCTCTGGCGCAACTTCAGGCCATTCCGTCTCATCCTGTCATTATTCACTGGAGAGAAGAGACCAACTCTCACCTCCCTACAACCTCCTTTCAGTTAGGTGTAGAGACCAATGAGGTCACCCCTCAGCCTCCTTCAAACTAAACAACCCCACTTCCCTCAGCCTCTCCTCATAGGACTTGTTCTCCAGGCCTTTCACCAGCTTGGTACCTCTTCTCTGGACACGTTCCAGCAACTCGACATCCTTCTTGTAGTGAGGGGCCCAGAACTGAACACAGTATGTAAGGTGTGGCCTCACCAATGCCCAGTAGAGGGGCACAATCACCTCTCTACTCCTGCTGGCCACACTATTCTTGATGCAGGCCAGGATGCTGTTGGCCTTCTTGGCTGCCTGGGCACACTGCTGGCTCATGTTAAGCCGGCTGTCAACCAGCACCCCCAGGTCCTTCTCCACCATGCAGTTTTCCAACCACTAGGTGGTTGGAAAGGTGGGTGATAATTTGTTTTGATATTTATTAAGGGGGCTGCTGAGAAGAGATTCAAATACTTGGATGATTGTGCATTTGGCTACTATACAGTGGCACAAGTGTTAATGCATCAATGCACTCTTTACTGTTCTAGTAAAAAAGCCCTAAACATCAACAAGAAAACAGCCAAAAGTAGTCTTTCAGGTTGCTATTTTACTCAACAATGGCTTCCCAATATTAGCTGCAGATGCATAGGACTTTGGATCATGAGGTAGTAGAAGAAAATTCCAGACTTACAACCACAGTGCAAAATCTGTGGATATGGACAAGCTGAAAAGTATGGCAAGTAGTTTGGTGACTTCATTTTTCTCCCTCCAATACTGAGTTCATGTGAGGCATTAGGTGTCTGTAGCATTCCAGATTGCTTCACAAGTAAAGGTCATGGAGGTGTTGGTATGTGTTTGATGTGGAACACTGGCAGGGCAAGGAGTTCTGTGGTTAGAAGACAATATACAGTTTCTAAGACAAGAATATTATGCATTCAAAACCTAGGCTACTGTAGAGTAAGGCCTCAAAAAACTGCTGAGGAAATGGACATTTAAGCAGTCCCTCAGCACTGTTCTTCACCTGAAAAAGCCTGTAGCCATCTCTAAGTACTGGTACATAAACTTTCAGTTATGAAGTTGAAGTTTATTTTAGTATTTGGTTTTTTAAACAGATATTTCACGATACCTATTCAGAATGTACACAGACTTGAGGAATCATAGAATCATAGAATCACCAAGGTTGGAAGGGACCTCAAAGATCATTAAGTTCCAAACCCCCTGCCATGAGCAGGGAACTCTACCACTAGACGAGGTTGTCTTAAAACCTCCAGGGATGGGGCATCAACAACCTCCCTGGGCAACCCATTCCATTTTCTCACCACCCTTATGGTGAAGAATTTCTTCCTAATATCTAACCTGAATCTCCCCTCTCTCAGTTTAAAGCCATTACCCCTTGTCCTATCACTATCTTCTCTGATGAAAAGCCCCTCCCCAGCTTTCCTGTAGGCCCCTTTCAAGTACTGGAAGGCTGCTATAAGATCTCCTCGGAGCCTTCTCTTCTCCAGGCTGAACAACTTCAATTCTCTTAGCCTGTCTTCATAGCAGAGGTGATCCAGGCCTTTGATCATCTTGATGATCAAAAACAATTCCAAAGTGAAAGTTTATCAGTACATAGATGATGTGCTGATAGGGGGCCAGAGTGAGGGAGAAGTAAAAGCCGTTTATGATGCCATAATTAAGCATTTAACTGATATGCAGCTAGAGATCCCTGAAGAAAAAAGACAACCTCCATCCCAAGAGGTAAAATTCCTGGGAATAAGGTGGAAGGGGGGAACCTGGAATATTCCATCTGATACTGTGTCCCAGCTGACTCAGATGAAGGTACCATCTAACAAAAAAGAATTGCAACAATTGCTGGGAACCCTTCAGTATTGGAGAAAACACATCCCTGATTTCTCTGTTATAGCACGGCCTCTTTATGATCTCTTGAAAAAGAATCATCACTGGGAATGGAATAAATCTCATGACGAGGCCCTTGAACTGCTAATACTGGAAGCACAGACCTTGCAGACTCTGGGACCTCTTCACCCAGAGGATCCAATAACAATTGAATGGGGATTTTCAGCCAGTGCCTTATCATATCACTTTTGGCAAAAGGGACCTAATGAGAGTACACGACCAATTGGTTTCTATTCACAATCTTTTAAGGACTCAGAAAAGCAATATTCCACTCTGGAGAAGGGATTGCTAACAGTGTGCACAGCACTAGCAGAGGTCAGTAAAATCATTAAGAAACAAAAAGTAATTCTACAGGGTCCTTTCAAAGTGGTTAACCATGTGCTGTCTGGGAAAGCCCCTCCAGAGGGAATATCTCAAAAGGGGACAATCAGGAAGTGGTATAGCCAAATTGAGTGCTACTCTGGCCTTTTCAAGCTAGAAGAAGGCCCAGATAAACAACTAAAAATTCAGGAACACATTGAATCTATAGAGGAAAAAGCGTTAACAATGAAAACTCCCAGTCCTATTAAAGAGGCCCCAAAATACAAAAGTGAAATGATTAATGCCTGGTTCACAGATGCGTCAGTCTGAAGAGAGGGTAAAACCTGGTTGTTCAAATCTGCTGCAGTCAAACCCTCCACGGCTGAACGCATAATAAATCATGATAAGGGCAGTGCACAAGTGGGGGAGCTGGATGCTGTTCTTAATGTGTTTGTACTGGAAAAAGCTGCCAAGGACACCGTGTACATCTACACAGATTCCTTTTCGGTCTTCAAGGGCTGTGTGGAATGGATAATTTACTGGGAACAGAACAATTGGGAGATTAACAGGGTGCCAGTGTGGCAAAAAGAGAAATTGCAACATCCTAAAAATTGCTAAGAAAAATCCTAACTCCCATGTAGGGTGGATACCTTCTCACCAGACCAATCTGAAAGATGAAGCTAGCTGGTGGAACAACTACGTTGATGAACTGGCTAAAATCAATGTAGTGGAAATCAGAACAGTAGGAGCAAATCAAGAGTGGGAGTGATTGCTTGAATGGCTTCATTGTAAAAGGGGTCACTCAGGGATCTTTGATTTGTATAAAGAGGCACAAACCCAGGGATGGCCTGTTACCCGTGAGCAGTGCAAAACAATCATTTCTGAATGTGATCTTTGCAAGATCAGGTTGGGGGAACATCCCCTGACAGCTGATTCTCTGCATATTCAGGAAGGAAAGACCTTGTGGTCCACCTGGCAGGTGGACTACATTGGTCCTTTCCATAAGTCGGGTAACAAACAGTATATCATTGTGATGGTAGAAGTGGTATCAGGTCTGACTTGTGCTGAAGCTGTTTCTAAAGCAAATGGAGAAAACACGGTTCGCTTCCTGGAAAGGGTATTCGGGGTACTACCTAAACCTACAAATATTCAATCTGATAATGGCACTCACTTCACCTTACATCTGGTACAACAGTGGGCAAAAAGTGAAGGCATCCAATGGACATTCCACATGCCATACTATCCCCAAGCGAATGGGATAGCAGAACGTACTAACGGGTTAATAAAAATCCTTATCCGCCCACAGGACTCCAAATGGGATGAAAGGTTGCGATATGCAGTCACCACCATAAATAACAGATGGGGGGTAAACGGGTGTCCTCGTCTAACTGCTTTCTTTCCCACATCACCCACTCAAGAGAAGGGGAAACATAGCAAACCCTACGACAAGCGAAAGATCTCCCTGCACCCTGGACAAACTGTACTGGTTCACCTGCCAAACATTGGGAAAGTTAAATTGATCCTGCGAAGGACCTTAGAGATCATCTAGTTCCACCAGCCTGCCATGGGCAGGGACATCTCTCACCAGACCAGGTTTTTTACAGCTGGACCTGTCTGTTAAAAATCAATAGCCTGTACTGAGGTATCTGCAGCACTTTTACCCACGTTTAAATAATCCAATAGTGTGTAAGTGGTGTAAAGACAATTTCCTAGCTTTCAGTAACAGGCAAGTTTAATCCTGCTAACCAACAGCTGTTGTTTAACTCTCAGATGCCACAGGACAGACAACAGATATCCTGAGTGCCAGAGTCCATCACTTATCTCTTGGATTGTTCAAGACAAGCACTATACATTCTGAGTGCCACAATATATGTATATACATGTATGTATATGTATCATATATAGGGAATTGTTCCCTCAAGGAAAAAAAAAAATTATATAGTATATAGATATGGAGGTATGTGAACCTGTATGTATGTTTAAAACAGGGAAGGAGGTAAGAGTTTGGACAAGAGCCTGATAGGGTACAGATGTACATACATAATACAGACACATACATAAACATACACCACACAGGAAACAAGTCGCTGTCATAAAAGCCACGGGGTGAGATGTGAGAGATGGACTCTATAATGGCCTTTAATCCAGCGACATCCCTGGTGATGCTCTCCTCGCACTCGTGAGAAGAGGAGAGAGGTACCAGGCGCATGCGCACAGGACCACAGACTACAGCTCCCAGGAGGCCCGGCGGGGCCGGAACCGGAAGGGGAACTGAATGGCGCGCTCTGTGAACACTCACTACGGATACAGCCGCTGCCGTGTGTGTATCACTGTGGAGGCTGCCGTGCAGCCAGAGGCGCCTTTCCCTGTGGTTGTTGGTGTGCGAACGTACTGAATGGATCCCCTGTCGGAGGGTCCCGACTAGGGATCGGCTTTGGCCGCACCCCGGTGGTGAGACTTGCGAACTTGACTACATTCTGGCATTTCCTATTAACACTTATAGACATTCATACATACCTATACCATACACTCGCTTCCTGTTAATCTTCCTAAAGGCTCTCTCCAAGTTTTTTCCCTCCTATCTGTGTCTGGGACTAAGAACGGGGGGGGGTGTTGGGAGGGGGGTAGAATTATATTCCTATCGATGTTTGTCTTGTGTTTTTGTTTGTTTGTTTGTTTATTCTTATATATATATGTATTGTTCTTGTATATAGTCTGACATTTGATATTGTTCTGTAGAAACGACCTTGCCTAAACCTTAGTGCCTTTAATAAACGTATTGAGTCTTGAGCACTGTTTGTGAGTGTGACAGGGAGTGGTCCTCAGCCCTCGATTCCCCTTGAAGGGCAGTGGGTCGCGGCTTTACCCATCTCGGTTCGCGACACCTTTCTCTGGACCCTCTTCAACTGGTTCATACCCTTCTTGTGCCAAGGGCACAAGAACTGTACGCAGTACTCCAGGTGTGGTCTCACCAGAGCAGAGTAGAGGGGCAAAATCACCTCCCTGGCCCTGCTGGCCACACTTCTTTTGATGCAGCCCAGGATGCGATTGGCTCTCTGGGCTCCAGCACACACTGGCAGCTCATGTCGAGCTTCTCCTCTACTACCACCCCCAAGTCCTTCTCCTCAGGACTGCTGTCTAGCCATTCAGCCCCCAGCCTGTATTTGTGCCTGGGGTTGTGCCGACCCAGGTGCAGGACCTTGCACTTGGCCTTGTTGAAATTCATGATGTTGGCATTAGCCCACCTCTTCAGCCTGTCAGGGTCCCTCTGGATGGCATCCCTTCTCTGTAGGGTGTCAACCACACCACACAGTTTGGTATCATCAGCAAATTTGCTGAGGATACACTCAATCACACTGTCCATGTCTCCAACAAAGATGTTAAACAGCACTGGTCCCAATACTGACCCCTGAGGGACACCACTCGTCACCTGCCTCCATTAGGACACTGAGCCATTGACCACAACTCTCTGGGTGCGGCCATCCAGCCAATTACTTATCCACCAAGTGGTCCATCTTTCAAATCCATGCTTTGTCAGTTTGGAGGCCAGGATGTCATGTGGAAAAGTGTCAAACACCTTGCACAAATCCAGGTAGATGACATCAGTTGCTCTGCCACCATCCACCATCTCTGTTACCCTGTTATAGAAGGCTTCAAGATTGGTCAGGCCCTCTTTATTTTCCATGTGCCCTAGCAGACTTTCCAGAAGGATCTGCTCCATGATCTTGCCAGGGACAGAGGTGAGACTGACTGGCCTGTAGTTCCCTGGGTCTTCCTTTTCCCCCTTTTTAAAAATAGGGGCTATGTTCCCTTTTTTCCAATCAGTGGGAACCTCACCAGACTTCCATGGCCTGTCAAATATGATGGACAGAGGCTTAGCAACTGCATCCGCCAGCTCCCTCAGGACCTGTGGGTGAATCCCATCAGGTCCTATAGATTTATGCACCATCAGGTTCTTTAGATGGTCACAAACCTGCTCTACTCCTACAGTGGGGGGTAATCCACTCTCCCACTCCCTGCCTTCACCTGCTGTATCCTTTGTGCTGAGGTTGGAACACTTGCCAGAGAAGACTGAAGCAAAGAAGAAATTTGTGGAAGGGTGGGTTTTTTTTCCCCCCACTTTAAGAAATTTGTTCTGTAACAATGAAAACACAAACAGGGACAATTTTTGAGCAGTTTCAAAAGAGGTTCTTATAACAAGGTTGATAAGAAGCAAAAAGTAGAATCGTGGATATTTTAAGACAGATCCCACAAAAAAAAGCCCACACACCCCCCAAAAAACCTCTAGGCTACCATTAAAGTTTTCAGCAAGACAGTGTAGTCAATTTTAAGAAACTCCATTAAATCAAAAAATTGGGAATGATAAAAGTATATGACAGAGCAAGACAGACAATCAAGAGGACTAGGGCATATCTATATTAAGTCCCATTTTTCAAGTAAGAAAAAACCCAAGAATGTAATAAAGATCTAATATTACTTAAAATGGAAGATTGATCATTGCTTGGACCATAGTGTAGGTAAGAGTGAGAAACTCAATCAAATGCAAACAGAGTAGCATCAGAATTTTTTGTAAGACTGAAGTCTGTTAAACAAATACTTAATTGTCACAGGAAAAAGGCAGAAAGCCCATTACTTGAATTGGTTAAAGCTGGAGTCTACAAAGCATCTAGCTTACAACACCCTCTTGGGAACAATCCTACACCTTCAAGGCACTGCACAAGATGACCTCAAAGGTCTTCCCTAATTTCTTTGATTCAATGAATAAACATGAACCTAATCAGAATAGGTATACTGTTTATCTAAGCAATAACATTGAGCTAACTGGAGCACACAAGGGAACAGACTGCTCTTATGTTGCTGATTAAACAAGATCAGAGAGCTTTAAAATAGGCTTTAGAGTTTTAATTTGCAGACCTTGGTATGCATTTGTCTTGTAACAACCTATTTATAACCTTAGATCTATGAAACATAAACCTTTAGATGAAAGATTCATTTTAAGAAAATAGTTTGTAAAATGTGAAGACCACAAACTTAAACTCTCTAAGATTACATGTAAAATAATGTGGTTTAAGTCGTCAGACACACAGGCTTAAAGAAAGTAATTTCACAGAGAAAGAAAATGAAAAAAGTTATTGTGGCTTATAGCCTAAGACCAGCTGGGACGGTATGATATTGCTGGATATTGTACAAGTTTTTCTGTGTTGCATTTCTTCAGATAAATCTAATTTGGCTATGAATTTAGAACCAGGTATCTTTTGCATCACTATTTATTTTGAGCTTTTCTTACACAAATGTGGCTGTTGACTCAATGCCCCACAGTTTCTTCTTCGCCATCCAACTACTCAAGGTTTATAAGCAAATCAAACAATTTCAACCTGGCTATGATGTTACCATTTTGACTTCCTATATTTACATGGTTTTACTAAGGAACATCCCCTAAAAATCTGTGCCTATATAAGCTAGCACACAGGAATGCTTTTATAGCAAAGCCAAAAAGGAGGTCACAGATCTGATCAGTCTGACCATACTCAATATAAATGAATTGCTTACTGATATTATTAGGTAATTTGACTTAAAAACTCTAGATATGAGCTCCTTTTGAATTGTGGGTTTGATTTGGGATTTTTGGCTTGCTATACATTCAAAAAATATAGCAAATATTAGTGTATGCCAATATCTCAGCAGAGGAATCAGACCTAAAATAAGGTCTCATCTCTGTTCTTAAATTTCTATTTCTCAGCCAACATATAGATATTGAACTGCTGTTACTGTAACCATATAGTACCAAAACAAAACTCTTCTGTGCTTAAACTCATGTGGCTTCCAGTACAAAATTTGTAATATGCCAAAATCTTTGCAAATAAAATGTCCTGCCACTTAACAAGCACAGTTATTTTAGTATCTGAGGGTGGCTCATAAAATCTACTTTTTTTCTGGTACATTCCAAGGACTAGAAGATAACATATTATTCTAGCTATTGTGAAAGCCCAGATGAATATAAAACAAAAAGAATTTGTAAAATAGGGGAAACATAATTCTCAGGACTTATTCACTGCAGAAGCAGGAACTTCTGACTTGTCAAATTAATCTCTTAAATAGATGTATAGCATCTCTATCAGCATTAAGAAACTTCAGACTTACTTGCATTCTTGAAAAAAAGAAACAAGACAAAGAAACCATAAAGCACAAAGAATAAAAAATAATCATCACTTTATGTCAATCATGCTTATATTTTAAGTGTGTTGTGCTGAACAGTGTGATAGAATAAACAATTGTGAAATAAAATAGGCTGTTACCCACAGTAACAGATATGCACATATCCTTCTTCATCCAGCTTAACCATTGACTACAATTACAATTTTGCAATAGTAAGGGAAGTTGCAGTATATGCTTTATGTATAGGGATATTTAATTAGTAGAGAATTAGACTATTTAGGGAATAAACCATAAAAAATTGAAGAGAGAACTCTGGAAATGAATGAGTTTGCCATAAGTACCGCAGAACATTTCATTAATTTTACTGCTTTCAGTTTTCAGTTAGCTATTTAGAGAAATCAATTATGCATCATGAAGTCAATTCAACGTCTAATTTACTTAGTGAATTAAGTGAACAGTGAGCAGATACACTTTTTCTTTTGAGCATATTCAAACAATCAGATGAGCCAATAAGATACTGCCATAACAAGTTATAGTTCTTTAAAGAAATCAACAGTTGAGGCACGATTAGGTCTCATTAGCATGATGTCCCACTATTGGTGATTAGTTGAGCTGCAGTATTGTAAAAAAAGACACTTGTAAGCACATGGAAGAGAAGAAGGTTATTAGGAGTAACTAGCATGGATTTATCAAGGGCAAATCATACTTGACTAATCTGATAGCCTTTTATGATGGTGTGACTGAATGGGTAGATGCAGGGAGACCAGTGGATGTAGTCTACCTTGACCTTAGCAAGGCTCTTGATACTGTCTCCCATAACATTCTCATGAGCAAGCTCAGGAAGTGTGGGGCAGTAGTGTGTCCAGTTCTGGGCTCCCCAGTTCAAGAGGGACAGGGATTTACTTGAGAGAGTCCAATGGAGGGCTACGAGGATGATTAAGGGACTGGAACATCTCTCTTATGAGGAAAGGCTGAGAGACCTGGGGCTGTGTAGTCTAGAGAAGAGAAGACGGAGAGGGGACCTTATTAATGTATATAAATAGCTGAAGGGTGGGTGTCAAGAAGGAGGGGCCAATCTCTTTTCATTCATGCCCTATGATAGGACAAGGGGCAATGGATGCAAGCTGGAGCACAGGAAGTTCCACCTCAACATGAGGAAAAACTTCTTTACTGTGAGTGACAGACCACTGGAACAAGCTGCCCAGAGAAGTTGTGGAGTTTCCTTCTCTGGAGACTTTCAAGACCTGTCTGGATGCATTTCTGAGTGACCTGCACTAGATTTTGTGGTGGTCCTGCTCTGACTCCATCTCCAGATGTCCCTTCCAGCCCCTAACATTGTGATTCTGTGATTTATTTTTCCTTGAAGTACAATGCACATCCTGTGATGGTTCTATACCAAACAGTCACATTTTAAAGGCATAATCTAGACAAATGAGAAGTGAAAAGATATTAAAAACCTATATTTTACAATGTTTACAGAATTTTATCACTGCTGAGTTTGCCTGAACATGACAACCTACACTTATTGCTGTTATATGGTCTATCAGTTTGTGGTAGCTATCTGTCATGGTCTCCACTGGGAGCATATAGCACCAAAAACTTTTATTAGTAGTCAGCTTGGTGGCATAATGGAATGTATTAAACCAAAACTTGTAAATTTTCATTAGGAGTCAAACCAAAATCTGAACAACTGCAGCAAAATGGTAGCAGTCACATATACCTAAATCTTCCTCACATGGACAACTTGAACACCAGCTGCAGAGCTTACTGGAGTGTCTTATTCACTCATATTTCAAATCAAAACTAATCCCCCCATCTGATCATGATTTAGATTACTACTTTTAAGCTAGTTACTCTAAAGGTCTTTTACAGACATTGGAGATCAGCATGGCCTATTGTATCCAAGTCCTATTTTCATCATAGATCATACGTCTAAAACATGACAGAAACTGTCCTAAAAATTCCCCCTTGTGCCTATTAGTTGGAAAGATAGACCAGAAAAATTAGCAGGTGTAGATACTTCCAGCTGAGTCAAACACACTGGAAGTAATTAACATCTTAAGAAACAAAGATGTTTGCTTGCTAGTTTTTGCATCAGATTTGATGCCAATTCCTTCAGTTAAAATATTAATTTCAATGAAAACACTGTAACTACTTTTTCTGATTATTAGGCTTATTAGGCTCTGGATTCCACTTTCTTATTTCTCCAAAGCAGCATGGAAGCACAGTGCTAGTGATGTTTGTTCAGCATTTGGTGGGGGTTGTTTTATTGTTTGTTGGGGTTGGATTTTTTTTTGCTTGGTTTGGTTTCTCTTGGTTGTTGTTTTGTTTTGTTTTGTTTTGTTTTGATTTTCCCCCTCCCTATCTAAATACATTCCTCCCTGGTTTTCCAAGCAGCAGTTCCAGTTGCTCTCTTCGTATAGATTAGCACACAGGAAAAGGATTGTTCTGGTAATTATTATTGCATTTCTAGAAATTTGTGCCAAATAGGAATGCCTCAGTTTTCACTTATACCCTTTAGTTCACTAGATATTAAAAGTGATAAAACTATTGTATTTATGGACAGGGAGAGAACAGGGGATGTCAGTTGCCTCAACTTGAACACAACTGAACAGTCCCTCACAATGTTCTTGGAAACAAATTAGGACATTATAGTTTAGATTAGTAAAAAAGCAGATGGGTTAAAAAAAAAGTCTGGGTTCAGAGGGTAGTGGTGAATGGATCATGCACCAGGAACAAGTAGCCAATACTCCACAGGGTCCATCCTGGGACTGATCCTGTTTAACAACTTTATCAGTGACTTGGAGGAGGTTACAGAGGACATGGTGGGCAGGTCTGCAGATGACAACTTGGTGTGAGTCAATACACTTGAGGGCATGACTGTCATCCAAAGGAACCAGGGCATGACAGAGGAGCAGACCAACAGGGAAGTAATGAAATTTAGCAAGGACAAAGCTAGGTGCTGCCCCTGGGCAGGAAACACCAGTGCAAGGGCAGAGGCTGGGCATGTCTGACTAAGGGTGTCTGCAGGAAGGAACCTTGGGTGCCTTGGCAGACACAAGCTGAGCATGAGTTGGCTGTGTGCCCTGGCTGCCAACTGCAAATAGTACCCTGGGAGCCATTCACAGGGACACAGCAAGGACATCATTGGGGTGCAGTAACCCCCTTTGCTCAGCATTTGCATTTCATTCTAGATGGTGCATCCATCTAGATGGCCTAGCAGTACAGGAAAAGATACCAGTGAGCTAGAGTTCAGTGGCGGTCCCCCAAGATGGCCTAGGGCTGAAGCACTTGCCTTATGAGAAGACGGTGAGGGACCAGGGCTTGTTTAACTTGAAGAAACTGCCTTTGGTGGACCTAACCAGCACTTTACCCACACCTTCAGGGGGCTATTGGAACGACAGAGGGAGGAGCTATAAAGAGGTTCACAGTGCTGAAATGAAACTAGGAGGTTCAGACTGGATATAAGGGAAAAAAATAAATCACCCCAAAGATAGTGGAACAGTCTGCACAGAGATACCATGCAGTTTCTATCCTCAGAGGTGTTCAAGACCAGATTGGATAAGGCACTGACCAGCCTGGCATGACCACACAGCTGACCCTGCGTTAAGCAATTTATTAAAATTTATTAAAAAGCTTCCATTTTCACATACCAAGCACTGCAAAAAAAAAATCCCAAACCAAAACACTACAGTAACACCAGTAAAACCCAAATCACCTTCCAGAAGCATTAGATCCTAAAGTCTTGTTTCTGCTATGTTGATGTTTCAGTACCATCCTCTAGAGATGTGTTTTTCTAATGTAAGTTCTCCTGAATTTTTAAAACAGACTGAATATATCACCAACAACCTGAAAGTATATATTCCATTTCACCAAAGGTCAGCAAATTATTGTAGATATAACTTGGCATTATTCTTACACAGATACCTATTTCCAGCTCCTGACTTGCAAAGTGCTAAGCATGTCACAGCTTTGTGCTGCACCCACTCATCCTTAAGATAAAGAAACTTTGTTTTCTTTTTTTGTTTTGTTGTTTGGTGTTTGTTGGTTTTTTTTTAATTTGGGTTTTTTTTTTTAAGTTAGTAACAAATTTACAAAATTTGTAGTTATGCATTGCTAAGCATGAAATAATTCTGTGTTTATAATACCAGAACTGAACTGCACAACATTTAGAACAACTGACCTCCTATGAGAATCTTGCTGTCTCTCACTCCTTAGGAAAAAGTGAGAGCTTGAAGGAAAAGGAGACCTGAGGAAGCCTAGGGATAATTTAAACAGTGGTAAGTGTATGAAACCTCTGAGGAATTTCTAATGTTAAATTTCTGGCAGGAATAGATTTGTAGAGGAGCAAGTGGTGAAAGGAGTATGATTAATAGTTTCACATGACTAATTCATTACATTGCATATGATACATTTTGCCTCGCAGGTTCTATTGGAATATAGGCACATTTTTTATTCTGAAGAAAATGCTGTGCCATGCAGTTTTCTGCATACTGGCTATGACAAGTACTGCCTAGTACTTGGGAACTTTTACTTTACCTCTTATAGTGACAATGCTGGATACAGTTACTTCCCAGGAACAGCTTATTCTATCGAAACTTCTGAACATGAGTATTTCCACATACTATGTGTTAACATCTTTCACTCAAGAGCAAATAGTGTATTAGAGGAGCAGATACTGACAAGACCAGGTCACCAGCTTCCATTTTAATCCCAATTAAACCACACAAAGCCTCCCAGGATCTGTTTCCCTGCAGCCACAGTGAGGAAGAGTGGGCTAGGGGCATAGCATATGTGTACATCTCACTGGGCAACGTTCTATGATTAACCATTGGCAGCTGTGAGGCAGAATACTATATATTTTATTCTTCAAAGATTTAGAAGCCAAATTGGAGTCTCTTAACCTAAAGATTTCCTTCTCTGGCTGACTCTGCAACTCCATATTTACTATGGAATTTTTGCATGAACTTAAACCCAGAAGGCCTAAATTCTGCAGAATTTCTGAGTAAAACATCTGTCATTATTACTGTTTCAACTTGAGGAAAAATAATGAAATAAAGGATTATAAAAGTTAATAAATAAGATGGGACGGCATAGTGTCTCATTTATTTAATGATTTAGAATAAAAGCAATTGGCATAGTTTAAGTGCCTTTCTACATAGAAATGAAAGATGCATTTTCAGGTTTTTTGCAAGTTGGAAAGAAAGGTGATGGTGTCATATCACAAGATGGATGTACAACTGCAATTCAGATGTTGGGAAACTCCTCCCAGATTGCTTGCATCCAAACAGCTGGCTTCCAGAGGGAGGCTGGAGCAGAAATACTGATATTCAACAGCACTTGGCACAATAGTCAGGTTCCAAACCCAATGGAAGAAAGTTAAAATGTTGCTTATATATTAAAAGGTAAATGAGGAAATTTGTAGTAACAGCTTGTCAGCGGGATATTGATGTTAGGTGAAATACTGAATGGCTGACATCATGTGATTAATAAAGATTTAAAGGATTAAAATATAATTACTGCCAGACAAGAGTGGAAAACTGCAACCTTACTTTTGATAAAGATATACGTGGCTAGTTCAACAGGACCTATTTCCTGTTATTTGCTTAGTGCCTTGCTTACTAAGCTATTGTTGCTTAATATTTCAATTACAAGGAGTAATGGAAAAAAATTAAAGTGACACATAGTAAGTAGATTAAGAAGATGATAAATATTTCCTTGAGCTTCCAGTAACAAGGAATAATAATAAAAGAAGGTGTGTTTCTAGCAGGATTTCAGAGAACAGTTCTAAACCCGCTGTTACTTAGCATTTTATCAAAGACCTTAAAGGACATACAAATTAATCCCTGATAACATTTATGAATGACACAAGAACTAGGAAAATTAATCCAATGAAGAGGACAGATTAGTAAACCCAAGAAATCTGAGCTGCTTGATAAATTTGGCATAAACTAGCAAAACAAACACCGCAACAGTAGAGAGTAAGGTCACACAGTTTACAGAGGTCAGGACTCTACAGAAGAGTCTTTCTGAAAAGGAATTAATGATCAATTTGTACAAATAGTGTTCTGTGCAGCATTCAAGCAGTGTTGTATTGCAGGGAGCTTAAATTCTCAAATATTAAGAATAACAAAATCACAGTGGCTGTTCACTGCCATTCTGGATGAGATATCCAGCTAAATCAGTTTGAAATTTAAAGTATAAGAAACTGAGTAAAGGGCTTTACATGCAAATCCAAGAGATCTTACCAATGCTTATGTTTGTTAAGAGTTCTTAGGCATGAAAACTAGGTTGCAGTTCTAGATTGAACTCCACAGACGGGGAGTCCGATTACCCAAACTCCATCTTTGCATTACTGTTCCACATTGCCAAATATAAACTCATACTTAGAATCAGAGAATGGTTTGGATTGGAAAGGACCTTAAAGATCATCTACAACCCCCCTGCATGAGCAGGGACTCCTTCACTAGACCAGGTTTCTCAAAATTCCCTTCCAACCCGAGCTTGAATGCTTCCAGGGATGGGGCTTCCACAACTTCCCTGGGCAACCTGTTCCAGTGTCTTACCACCCTTACACTTAAAAGTTTCTTCCTAATGTCTAAGCTAAGTCCACCCTCTTCCAGTTTTGATCCATTACCCCTTGTCCTCTCACTACAAACCCTTGTAACAAGTCTCTCTTGCTTATTTCCAATAGTCCATATCAAACTATTTACCAATGTCTGTAATCCATTTCCATAGCATTGTTTGTATAACTCTTGGTTTTGACAAAGAGAGGCAATTGATTGTTCTTTAGATTAACACGCAATCAGTTAACTTTGAAGTATAGAGTCTAAATCACAGACCAATATGTTCCTCAATACCCACAGAGAAGTGATGACTTCTGACTTATCATGCTTGCTAAAGTGAGGGACCAGACTTCAGGACCTATTATGGGATGTGGTGTCACTAAGCCCTCAAACAAAACCTCATTTGCATTCCAAAAAAGGACTGCCTGAGAGGATGGCGTAAAGGTTCAAAGAGGAGAGAAAGGGGTTAAGAGGTTAACCCCTCCTTTTTTGATTTTACTTGATACCTGTTGAAACCCCCCCACGGGTAGTACACACTATCGCTCAAAAAGGGAATGAGGACACAGAGTGAAGGTTTCTATGTGTTGTTGCTTTATAGACAGAATTAGGTGTACAAATGAAAATATAATACAAACCACAGGGGTGCAAAAGATAGGGAGAAAATTATTATAATAAAGGAAAGATTTGCAGAGGGGGTTCTTACACTCCTGGCTCATTGTATGTAGCGGCATCGGTGGTTCCTGGGCGAACTCCAGCGGCTGGTGATCGGGCTGGAGGGCAGCGACACACACCATGTCAGTGATAGCGGTGTGGCAGCGCTCGTGGCTCAAATGGTGGCGCGCGGCAGTGCTCGATGCTCGGGTGGCAGCAGCAACGCTCAGTGGTGGCGTGTGGTAGCGCTCGGGTGGCAGCAGCAGCGCCTGGTGGCGGTGCGTGGCAGCACCCGGGTGGTGGCGGCCCAGCTCGGTCTCAGCTTCTCCTGGCTTGGCTTGGTCCGGCGGCGGTTCGGCTCGGCAGCTTGGCTCTTTCCGAATTGGGTTCGGCTCTGCTCGGCTGTGGCCAGCTGGGCTCCACCCGGCTCCCGTCACCTTCACTTGGCTCTTGTCGATCTAGGTGCTGGTCCGGTCAGCTTGGGTCTCCTATCCTCTTCGGAAGCAGGCAAGGACCTCAGCTTTCCGTGCTTAAAAGAGCAGTAGGATTTCAACTCTTCCGCTCCCTCGGGTCCCACGAGGATCCAGCCACAGATTCCTGCTTCTCCTCTCTAGGGGCAAAAGTGCCCCCCCCTCCCCCCCCCCCCCGCCACTGTTCATGGACTTTCATCTAGGTTAGGGTGACCCATCTCAGGTGCTGCAATGCATTAATACATTGTCATTTGTATACCAACCCCGGCTCAGCCAATCAGAGTGCTCACAGGGAAGCAGGCCCCTCCCCGAGAAACCTGGTGCCTGGTGCCATGGGTACTAACTGTGCAAGCACAGCGTCCATTCAGTCTCCCTTATATAGTGAAACAGTTTTATGGGAGGCATACTTTCTGTGGTAAGGGGCACAACCCTTGCAGATGGAGACAGTGATGATAGCCTCTATATGGCCTGCATATAGCGATAACTATGAAGGAGCTGAAGGGACAGAGGTCCACTCTAGTTGCTTAGTGGTGGTATGACTCAACCATACTTATAGTTGCAAAACGATTAAGTGAAACAGGTCTATAAAATGAGAAGTTGTGTGGTGGGCTTTGGGAGTCTCACTGACACCAGCTCTCCTCCCTTGGCTGGCCCAACACTGGATCCAGGACTGGTGATTTTCTGTTGTTAATCTCTCTTAACTTTTCTTCTCCTATTCTCTCTTTTCCTTCCAAAAATTGTTAAGTAATGCAAGGCCTAACCATGTTTTTTTCTCAGGTTGTGCAGCTTGAACATGTGTATTGTGACTTTTGTGATCTAAATAATCAGCCTTTATGATTGCGCAGCCTGAGAAAATAATTGAAGTTTCACTATTTGTTATATAGTTTTAATTAAACCTAATATTCAAATACAGACCTTGAGTGTCGTTTCACCTTAATCTGATCAAGAAGTACTGGACAATCAAGCATTTCCTCAGACTGTTACATTTTAATGACTTTACCAGGGCCAGGTTGGATCCAGCCACTAGGCTCTTCTCTGAGGAGTTTAGAAAGCAAGGGGGTTCAATCTCCCTGGGTTGCCCTACCCAGATTGTGACAGCTACTATCTCAGAAATCAGTCTCCTTTTCCATATTCTAATCAGATTAATGTAATAGCAGTTAAAGGTTCATACATTTGTTCTGTATGCCATCTGTATATGTATATCCTTGTTTCTCATTCTAAAAATATTAGTGTTTTGCATTGGCTATAAAACAGTAGCACACATCTGTTCTGACCAAATTAGAAAGTCTAGCTCAACACAAGACCTTTCCCATAATCAGATTTTACCACAAAGAATATGACTGTAATAAATCTGCTTATATGTTTTGTATAGTTCAACATTTTATCTCTTACCATATCCAACAGTGGATGGCTTCCTCAGAATACTCTGTAGTTTCCAGTAATTTTTGAATCAAACTTTAAGGAACAAAAGGATATCGATGAGTTCCCTTTATTTGTTCTCCTACTAATTTTTTGAACCCCTAAGTCAGGAAGTTTCTCTTTGTAAAATCATATTCATTCTGGTATATTTACTCATCTGTGTTTACTAATTTTGGTTTTTGGCAAAGTTTCCATTAATTAACCCTGCACAGACAGCATAATCACTAGTCTGTAGTCACAGAGATTGCACTTGAAATCTTTAAAAAAACTGGTGCCCCATCAGCCACTTCCTGATCTCCAATACCACTGTAACTTTAAGCTGGAGATAAAAAATAATTTGAGTTATTTTAGAACTCTGTTGTGAATAAGATCTGGTCATCACAATTTCTTCTTCTTAATTTTCACTACATGTTTCATAACCTTTTTTAATCAAACAATTTAACAGATTCCCTGACAGACTAAAACCAGATTTCAGTATGGGAAGTCCCAGGCTCCTCAATGATGAACAGCAATACAAAAAGCTTCCACATAATACCTTTGCTGTGGCCTCACCCTTTAACTTATCTTTTTATGCCTTTATCATCAATTAGCTTTACACACTCTTTGTCAATTCTTCTTGATCTGAGGTCTCTGGAAAAGATTTATGACTGTACTTCATGCTTTTTTATATTATTCCTTAAACAATTTGAGTTTTACCCCAATATATATATTTTGCACATAACTTCTGAAAGTTTGATCCTTCCTGTTTTTTCTTTGCTTTGATTGGTATCAAAGCACATCAAGTTTAAAGACAAATTACACATCCAGACCTAGTACCTTGAGAAATCATCTCAAGCTTCTTAGTATTTCCTATTGCAGGTTGACATTTTCTTAGTACTATTCCAAAAGACTTAATTTAGACTTTCACTGAAAAATCTAAGCATTTCAAATAAACAGAATTATATGTATTTTCCTTTAAAATGTACGCTGATCAGTGAACTAAGTCAGCACTTGTGGGCATTTTATTATAAGAACATACTTAAAATAAATGAATAGTTAATTAACTGTGATTTAAAAAGAAATGGCAAATAAAATATGACTGCTTTGATATGGAATGTTCTGTTTTTAAGCAAGCTTGATTAGCTTCTTTCCTGGATGAAAGTTCTTTCTTGATTTACAGGACAAGGAATCTAGATATCCAAGCCTCATAACAATCTCAGCTCTTTTGAGCTTCATCTATGTAGTATTTTCATGGGGCTAAATCTCAAATGGAAATATCCCAGGCACAGAGCAATACTACGCAACTATACGGCATCCCATATCTCAGTTTTTCTGCATGACATGGCATAATGCCACAAATATATATTTGCTTAGTTGCAGTTAGCTGAAGTAACTCTAGGCAATGCAGAGTGAAGCTTTACAGCATAGACACTCCTGCACACATTGCCAGTGTCACCTTTTTCTACTGTGTGGCAGCAGCATCACAGACCAATTGTATATTCATATACAATGCCCTCAATATAAACCAAAAGGGTCCCAATTGAAAATGCATTCAGTTCATTTTGAAGAGAGATAGTATCTCTCGCCACAGGTATTGTGGCACGCTCTGACAGATCAGGCTGCTAGAATTCCCCTTTACTTGTCTTCTGCTTTCAGATAAGTTGTTGCATTTGCCAGTGCTGTTTTGCGTTAGCTATACAGGCATCTCCAATCTGAGTTCGGTAAAGATGAAGCTACATGCAGCTGCCTAACAGGAGCACATCATGTAACTTAAGAGCTGTGTATCAGGCAACCCCAGCAGGAAAGTTTTTGTCTCTTATCTACCTTTTTCCCAATTAAGCCATCCCTATTGGATGGCTTGGTTGACAAACAACAACACACCAAGAAAGGCAAAACCAAAAAAAAGCAGAAGAAAATCACCTTCAGGGAAAGCAGAAGAAAAGCACCTTCAGGGTAACACAGATTTCTGGAAACCAAGCACTGGTGAGAAGGCTGAGATTTGGTGAAGCTATGGAACACTTAACATATATCTTTTGTTTCAGGTTTCCACTGTATACATTATTCTACACAGAAAATACCTGAGATTGCACAGCAAGGATTTGTCTTTCATTTGAAAATGTATCTAAAATGTTTGAAGGTAAGAATCTGCATTTGTCACAAGGTGAGTTAAACAGAGTTGTTAGTATATAATCATATACAGAATTATTTTTTTTATTATTATTTTTTAAGTTTAGTGGCCAAAAATGGCAAAAAAATGCCCAACAAACAAACAAAACCCCAAACCACACCACACCACAATATTTCAAGATTCTTATCTCTTTTACATAAAAAAATCATGTTTGTGAGCAGAGTATTTTAATCCACCTAGAAGAACAATAATACATCTTTTCAGTAAAAGCAAGGGGAATTTAAAAAATAATACTGAAGTGTCATAGAAAATTCACAATAGAGTCATCAGCACCTCTGGACATACAGCTCTTTGTAAAGGCACACCAGCTCCAAAAGGAGGAGGGTTTGTATCTTCTTTTCTGCTCACCTCAAGTATATAACATGGAGTTTATAATCCAGCAGGACTATCCATGGTTCTGGGTCACTTACTAGTTGGCAGAGATAGCAGAGCAGAAACTTAAATGCTTTTCTATTTTTTATATTTATTTCATTATTTTATGAGCCAGCCTCAGAATTCTTCCAGCTTATTTTTTAGTGCATTCTCCAGGGCATGGAGAATCAAGTGATGTCTCATTGATTCAAAGGAAGGATAAGGAACTTCCCTGAAAAGAGAAGTAAATTCAATTTCATGCCTTAGGAATTAGCAATTTTGAACCAATATTTCTTTTATTCTTTCCATCTATTTCACTGCACTTTAGTAATGTAAGTGTTGCTAGCATCCCTTGCCTTCACTTGGTAGTGTTTAATTTTTTTACAAAAACAGTGTCATGGTTTGGCTCCAGGTTGGCAGTCAAACCAATGACAATAATGCTCGCAACTCACCCCCCCTCCAAGGTAGGGAAAGAGGGAGAAAAAATGAGAAAGAGAGGCTTTCTGGGTTGAAAAGTGAAAGAGATTGATTTTAATTATTAGTGATAAAGGAATATATCTATATTTGTAAAGGGATGTGCAACACCCGATCCCCTCCCTCCTCCCCCAGCGACTCTCACAGCAACTCTTCTCCCTGGTGACTCCCAGCTGAAGGGGGGAGTGTCCGGGTGCACGGACGGGGCCCTCGGGTGTCGGCTGTGAAGAAAAATGGAGAAAAAAAAAGAGAGAGCCAAAGAGAGGGTGATAGAAGCAACAGTAAGCAGAAAAGTGAGAGGAAAAGGAAAAAGAGAGGCTTGACTTCAGTGATGTTTTAACCTATACTGAAAGCCAAATAGAGAAAATATTATGAGAAGGGAATATTCTGATTTGCTGATCCTGCCTTTGGTCTAATCTGCTCCCCTGTAGGGGGGGAGGCTGCAGACAGTCAGAAGTGACCTTGGTTATCATCAGTCCACTGGAGCTGCTAAAATGTTCACTGAAAAAAAAAAAAATCAGCAAAGATAAAGTTTGCTTCACCCTGGCTCAATCCAGGACAGATAGAAAACTGAAACTTACCATAAAAATAATTAAATGAGACTTTAGGGAAAAGAACTGTTTACACCATCCCAGAATAATTCTGTGTTTAAACTTTTGGCAAGAAGTGTATAGTTATATTTTGTTCCCAGAACTAGAGGAAAATAAATGCAGAATAGAAAGTGGTAGAGATTCTTGTCAATTACAACACATTCAAGTGTTCATCTCAGAAACAAGTAGCATGAACAAATAAAAAAAAGAAATCTCAATACAAATCACAAAAGATCAATGATAAATCAATAGCAGTGCAACAGTGGTGAATCATCCAGAATTATAATCTTACAAGTGTTCTAGACAATTTTTTTCTGCTGAAAAGTACTGCATACATTCTTGATATGTCAAGATGTAACCAAGCATCGTTTTCCCCTCTTGTTAGTCAACTTCAGGATTAAGTAAAAATTCTTTTTTGTAGTAGGTGGTCTAACTGCAGGGGTCCTGATGTTTAACTTCAGGCATGTTACCAGCATTTAATGAGAACTATTTGTATAGTTTCAAGAAAGAGAGATTGATTCTTCTCAAGACAGCTTTATCACATAATTAGGTTCTGTGCTTCTAACCAGGACCTCACTAATGAGATTGTAGCCTCAAATGAGTCTATCACATCAGACTGTCTTTTACCACAATTAACATGTTATTTGAAAAATCAGTACAGTTAAGGTGTTTGCGTTGAGACTTCCCTAGTATTTAATTGGTAAAATGTTAAGCTTGCTCTTTGTAGTTGAAGTGTTTTAAATTATGCACATACTAATTACACAATTGTGTATACCTAACTGAGACAAATATGTTTTAAATGAACACTGTATACCAAAAAATATTTGCAGCAATGTATTGAAGTACCCTTCACAAAAAACATAAGAAGCAATAGAAAACACAGGCTGATCACTTGGTATACTAGGCAAACAACATAGATCAGAAAGCCATAGGAAGCGTACCTTTCTCCTTGTTTGGCAAAATAAAGTAGTAAGTCCTCAGTGGTTAATCAGCTTCCTCCCATCTCAAAACTGAGGCTGGCCATAGGAATAATGGTCCAACCCAGCAGCTCTGATGTCAAGCATCAGAAACAATATAATCTGGAGGAGGACTCTTTGCAGGGGTTCAAGAAATTGTTATAGGACATAGTCCTTTGCAGATAGCTACATAATTATCATTAGGCTTTGTGGGTACTAGACAACTCTCTTCACAATATGCACTAAAAGAATGCAAGTTTTATCAGCTGTTACTGAACAAATCATAAATACAGACAGCAACTAGAACTCATCAGAAAATGCTAACAGATTATACCAAAATGGATAGGCAAATATTTACTTGACAGTATTTTCAAGTGCTTAATAACAGTCCACAGCTCTGACACTCAATTTCAGAGAAACTGAGGGTAAGGTCCCATATAATATTTGAATTATTTATCATTCAAGAAACTATAGTTCCACTGTATTTTTAGTTGACACCTGTAAAGAATCTGTATACCCACAAAGCTTCTGCACTGATCATCACACTACCTGTGTCACACATTTAAATTGGCCTTCAATCTTTGTAGTCTGAGTACTTCAGAGGCAGAAAATCCTAGTGATCTCATTAAATTCTCAGTGGTTGTTTTGGGAAAGTACAAACACAGCTCAAGCTTATACTTGTTTTTTATGGAGAGAAATTACCAATGCACTGAATCTTCACTAAGGTACTTTTAAAGGCCACGCTATTCTTTAGCCAGCTAGGTACAATGGTATGTTTATTGTCTGCCCAGTTCTAAACCAGGGCAGAATCTTCTCCCTGAGTTCTGGCAGAGAAAAGAAGCTAACCTCAAGTCATTCAAAACATTGCAGTGTTCTGAGCTGCATATGACCTAGCTCCCCTAGCTTGTAAACGAAGTGTTTATAAAGAAGCTAACATGCTCATTTTATGAAAAAGATGGAATCCTGCCTATTTGTTGACTTTCAATCTTCAACAAAGCACACACAGCAAGACAGGCAGTCTACAGAACAATACGTGTAGGAAAACCATGAGTTATTAATGACATGGATGCTTTTATTTCTATAGTGTCTTTTCTTGCCTTATGAGTCAGTCTAGAATTAAAGTTTTCACCTCAGATAATTCTCAGATATTATCTACTTATTTTCTTATGTTATCAAACAGGTAACCATATTAATGAGGTACAAATAAATGCCTTAATTCTTCCACAACATTTAATTCACCCATCATGTAACTGTCTCTGGCCACATGCATTTTAATACCTTTGTGCAAAATTTCTTCCTTTCTATGCTTCTTGCTATGATGTTCCTCATCTACTTCCAAGCAAAATGCACAAGCGCGTTAGGAACTCTCCAGGGGCAGTCAGGGCACAGTGTTCTACATTTATTAAACTGCATTAATTTGTTCAAGAATTATGGGAGAAGAGAGATGCCTTAATCAATAAGTATTAAGCTATAAAGAGTAATGCATTCATCATTTTAGGACTTTAAAGAAGAGATGATTGACAATGTTCTTACATGCAGATATTTCAGTTCTGCTTAAGTTATTAAATGCTATTACTTGGATACACTCCTATATTTAGAAAAAATATGTCTACTGAAAGTAGTTCAATAAGGAACAAATTAGAGATTGTAGATAAACAAAATATTAAGATTCAGGAGAGACACTTCTCTAGGGAAAGTTATTTCGTAACTGTTGCAGGATTGATTCCCATCTCTGTACTGATGGGAATCAATGATTATCAACCGGTTATTATTGATAACTGAGTACAAGGCTTAAAGTTTTTCTGGCATGAGTTTAACTAGCTGTTTTCTGTTGCCTTTAGCAGAAGGCAAAACTTTGTGTAATATTGTTTTGAGATATAACCAAACTTCCACAGTCTTTCCAAACTCTAGCTTTTGGAAATCAGCCACTACTGCAGGTCCTAGTAATTCTACTGAAATATAGGTACCTGTACTACCTGAGTGAAGAGCAGATTCTCTGGCTCTAGGATTTGTCAGCTATTTAACCTACTTTCACCTTCATATTACACCTCCCTTTCACTGCTTCTGGCACTCTGTATATAACCTAGGTAAAATTTACTGTATGAGTTCTTCACTATTCTCTTAACTTCTTTTAAAAACCTTGAGAGGCAATTTTAATTAATTTATTCCCTAGTTAAATGTATTTCCTCTCACAGATAATTACTCACTATCACAGAATCAGAGAATCAGAGAATCACAGAATCACAGAATGTTAGGGCTGGAAGGGACCTTTGAAGATCATTGAGTCCAACCCCCCTGCCAGAGCAGGACTGGGACAAAAAAAAACAAAAACAAAACAAAACAAACCCAGAAAAAAAACAAAAACAACACCACACACACCACAGAAACAAGGGCAGATCACAAACTAGGGCAGATCACTCAGAAAGGTCTTGAAAGTCTCCAAAGAAGGAGACTCCACAACCTCTCTAGGGAGCCTGTTCCAGTGCTCTGTAATCCTCATAGTAAAGAAGTTCTTCCTCATTTTGAGATGAAAGTGCCTCTCTTTGAGTTTGAGTCTATTGCCCCTTGTCCTATCACGGGGCACAAGTGAAAAGAAGTTGCCTCTGCCTTCTTGACACCCAGCCCTCATGCATTTATAGACATTAACTAGATCCTCCCTCAGTCTTCTCTTCTCTAGACTAAACAGCCCCAGGTCTCTCAGCCTTTCCTCATAAGAGAGATGTTCCAGTCCCTTAATCATCCTCGTAGCCCTTCGTTGCACTCTCTCAAGTAAATCCCTGTCCCTCTTGAACTGGGGAGCCCAGAACTGGACATAATACTCCCAGTGAAGTCTCACCAGTGTCGAGTAGAGGAGGAGGAGAACCTCCCGCAATCTGCTGAAGAACCTCCTCTTAATGCACCCCAAGATACCATTGGCCTTCTTGGCCACAATGGCACATTGTTGTCCCATGGAGAACTTGTTGTCTACCAGGACTCCAAGGTCCTTCTCCACAGAGCTGCTCTCTAGCAGATCACCGCCCAACCCATACTGGTGCATTTTGTTCTTTCTTCCCAGGTGCAGGACTGCATTTGGTGTCATTGAACCTCATTACATTCCTCTTTGCCCAGCTCTCCAGTCTGTCCAAATCTTGCTGGATGGCTGCACGGGGTTCAGATGAATCAGCCAGTCCTCCCAGCTCCGTGTCATCAGCAAACTTGCTGAGAAGACACTCTGTCCCAAGATCAAGGTCATTGATAAAGATGTTGAACAGGACTGGACCCAGCACTGATCCTTGAGGGACTCCTCTAGTTACAGTTCTTCAGCTGGACTCTGCACCATTGATCACCACTCTTCGAGGTCTATTGTGTAGCCAGCTCTTAATTCATCTCACTGTCCATTCTTTTATCCCACATATCCTGAGCTTGCTCATGAGGATGTTATGGGAGACTGTGTCAAAATCCTTGTTAAGGTCAAGGTAGACTACATCCACTGGTCTCCTTTCATCTGTCCATTTAGTGACAACATCATAGAAGGCTATCAGATTAGTCAAGCATGACTTCCCCTTGGTTAATCCATGCTGACTACGCCTGATAACCTTCTGCTCTTCCATGTGCTTAGAGATGACCTACTTACCTACTTTGTCTTGGTAAAGCTTAACACTGTCACATTCTACATAATGTTGGTTGAAGTAAATATGCATGCGGAACTGATAGAACTTTTATTAATTCAATTCTGTTAATTTCTTTTTACCTCTTCATGCAGCTGCTGTAACACACTAAAAATCATCATTTCCTCCCCTCACAACAACAACAACAACATGTAAGCATCCAGACATCAGAAACAAAACAGTGTCTCAGACATCCCATGAAGAACAAATAAAATTTCTGTGGATCTAATTAGTACAGATGAGTAAGCTAAAAGCCTTTCAGTTCAAATCAACTTCCCAACCAGTTGTTAAGGTGAAATGGAATTCAGCTTCAGACTTAAGGCTACCATCTGAACACTGACTTCCACCGCTTATTATCTTGAAATTACTAGTACAGTCTTCATGTCAGTTTTATATCACTTACTGAATTTTCCTCCTGTCTCTTCTTGTTTTGCAAGGACATACAAGACTGTTTTGTACCCATGGTATCTATATAACAATTTTCATGCATCTTTGATGAATTATTTTGCTGTCTCAACACCAATGTGCAATTTCTGGGTCAACCCTTGTTTTTGAAGGTAACATCTCAGAAATCACAACTAAATTATGAGCAAAAACCATCTATAAAATCTAATGTTTAGTCGTATTTCTCTACTTCACAAGCCAAGAGTTCACACAGTCTGTGAAGTGTTTCACTGTTGGTTGTTTGTTGTTTTTTTTTTAATGTTGAAATACGATGTTTTATCACCAAGACAAACCTAGTAGACCTAGTTCCAATATACATCCCAAAGAAGAAAAGCAATCAGTAGTAGGAATTTTTTGTGCTACAAAAACCCTCCTAATCTTAGAACAGGATCCTGTTTTACAGACTCCTACAGAAACAGTACATGAAACCCAGCAATCCTCTGAAGAACTTCCTGATGCATTTTAAGGCAAGAGCCAGTGGACAGGTGCTGTTACAGCCTGTCCCACAGTCTGTAACTTTTCATCAGTAAAACAAACACTTTGGCTAGAAACATGGAATCACGGAAGCATGGAATTGTCAGAGTTGGAAGACACCTCTAGAGATCATCTAGTCCAACTCCCTGCTAAAGCAGGATCACCTAGAGAACACTACTCAGGATTGCATCCAGGCAGGTCTTGAATATCTCCAGAGAAGGGGACTCTACAAGCCCCAGGGGCAGCTTGTTCCAGTGCTTTGTCACCCTCCCCGTAAAGAAGTTTTTCCTCATATTTCAATGGAACTTCCTATGTGCCCATTGCCCCTCGTCCTGTCACTGGGAACTACTGAAAATAGTCTGGCTCATCCTCCTTGCGTCCAACCTTCAGATACTTATAGGCATTAAGAAGAAGAACCCTATACACCAATATAGGTTAGGGGTGGTCCTGCTGGAAAGCAGTTCTGAGGAGAAAGATCTGGGTGTCCTGGTAGACAGTAAACTACCCATGAACCAGCAATGTGCCCTTGTTGCCAAGAAGACAAATAGAATCCTGGATTGCATAAGGAAGTATGTAGCCAGTAGGTTGAGGAATGTCATTCTCCTACTCTACTGTTCCTTGGTGAGGCCACATCTGGAATTCTGCATCCAGTTCTGGGCTCCCCAGTTCATGAGAGACAGGGAACTACTAGAGGGAGTCCAGTGGAGGGCAACAAAGATGACTGGGGGATTGGGGCATCTCTATTCTGAGGAAAGGCTGAGAGAGCTGGGACTTTTTTGCCTGGAGAAGAGAAGGCTGAAGAGAGACCTTATTAATTCCTATAAGTATCTTGGGATGCATTAAGAACAGTGCAGCCAGCAGGTCGAGGGAGGTTCTCCTTCCGCTCTACTCTACCCTCGTAAGACCACATCTGGAGTATTGTGTCCAGCTCCGGGCTCCCCAGTTCAAGAGGGATAGGGACATGCTGGAAAGAGTCCAACGGAGGGCTACAAGGATGATTAAGGTATGGGAACATCTGTCATACGAGGAAAGGCTAAGAGACCTGGGGCTGTTTAGTCTTGAGAAGAGAAGACTAAGAGGGGACCTTATTAATGTCTACAAATATCTGAAGGGTGGATGTCAAGAATGGGCCAGTCTCTTTTCAATGGTGCCCTGTGATAGGACAAGGGGAAATGGCACCAAGCTACAACACAGGAAGTTCCACCTCACCATGAAGAAAAACTTATTTACTGAGAGGGTGATGGAGCACTAGAACAGGCTGCCCAGAGAGGTTGTGGAGTCTCCTTCTCTGGAGACTTTCAAGAGCCATCTGGATGTGTTCCTGTGTGATCTGCCCTAGGTGTTCCTGCTGCAGCAGGGGGGTTGGACTTGATGATCTTCAGAAGTCCCTTCCAACCCCTATGATTCTATGATTCTATGATTCTATGATTCTATGATTCTATGATTCTATGATTCTATGATTCTATTTAACAACTTTTTCTTAGCAATTAATTTACATAAACATAACTAAACCAGAGGTTTCCTTTCCTGGCTAAATTTTTCCTATTCACTTTTTGTTTAATCACTTTAACCAGCAATATATCTTGGTGTTACATCAGCAAGTTGATTTCTGCATCTTTTTCCCAACGGTAATTAAGGAGGTTTGATATAATTTACATAACCTTTTCTTAAGGCTATTGGTAAGGATGATTAGAACATAAAGGTGCTGGGGTGCATGCAATAAGGGAGGGCACCCAGTAATTTCTGAACACTTTAAATGATATTACATATGTATATTCATTTAGAGGGAAGAATAGGTTGTCTACAACAATGCTACATCTGTATCTTGCTGTAACATACACTGGAAATGTTATTTCTAACACAATAAAGCTGCTTTTGCGACCCCTGACAGTATGGAATGCTTTAATGATGTATGGAGTCTGAAAGACATGCATACGTATGCATGCACACATATAAACCACTTCTTTGTCACCAAAGAGGGAATAAATTTTGGTTTATAACCTCCTATTTCTGTGCTTCCTGAAACCACAGACTATTTTTTACATCAGAATTAAAAATAGGCTTGAATTTTTCTCTCCTCATCTTGAATGTGCTAATTTAGTTAAGGGAACAGTACATTAGGAGGCCGGGCCTAATACAATTGCCCTTGACATAAGCTGTCTCATCAACATGAAGCTGATTTTACACATCTAGCTTTAATGATAATGCTCACATAAATGAAGAAGAATCCTAATAAGATTCTTCTTTTTCACTGTTTTCTAAAGATCATCTCTGATGACACTGGCAAGTCTCTTTGGTAGAATGACTATACAGTAAATTATCATTACTAGATCTGTTCTCAATTGTTACTGGTTGTTGTTATTGTTGTTGTTATTATTATTTAACCAGTTTACTTCGTCCAACAAAAAGAAGCTTTGGATGTCTCTCTCGCACTGTGCCGACGTGGACATTCTAAACTCTGGCACTAGTGTCGGTCTCCTCCCCCATTTTTAGTAAAATGGATATTGATCAACATATTTTTGCTTCTAGCTTCACTCCATGGAAGTCCTACTTATTTTTCATTATAACCAATTAACTGGTTAACAGAATCATGGAAAAAGTTCTTTTTACAATAAAAACAGCCTTCTTAGTTGATCTTTTGCCATTGCATAAGAATAAATTATTTTAAGTTTGGTAGCTTACATTTGGGGTCTGCTGCAGTTAATTCCATTATGGATAACTATAACAGACAGTTATCTGTCTTATCTGCAGAGATAGACAGTTATCTATCTCTGCAGCCTTAGCATCTGCCACTAATCCTCTGATTTATTTTTATTGTTTCAGTTATATCTTCCCTGACCTTGGTGCTGTGAGGGTTCACACTGTACACTGAAGACACTTATTTTAAACTTCCTTCAGTCTGTTTCAGTCTAGAGTCCAGCTTCTGGTAATTCTCTGCGAACAATGCCAAAGGCTTCACTGTGGACACTGACACCTGGCATGTACCCAAAGAAGAACAGCTGTTCTTGTACTGAAAAATATAGATATGTGATTGGATTCCAACTGAAAGCTAAGATTTTAAAATTAAAATGGTAGGAAATAAATCCAGAAATTTTGCAGCAATTCCTCTTTTTCCTCTTTTTTCACTGCTGCTTTCAGAAGGTAGCATTTTCAAGAAGATCCCTAAATCATTTTCATAAAGACATTGTATGTGTGGATCTCAGTTTCCTAGCATATTATTAATAGGGAAAGTTTAAGCTGGTAAATATAAACTTACCCTTTCACACTGCAGTCTCACATAGATGGACTGGCAAACTTTCCAAGCATGAGTGTTAAACACAAATGGATCTAACAGGAACAATGTCAAATCAGGCATAAACTTCTTAAACCCTTACTACGATCATCTTATGTAGTTTTCCTGCACTGACCTCAATCACACTTTCTTCCAGAATCTTATTACTCACACAAATTTTGAACATCACTGTAAGTCATTGGCACAAGGTTTAATTTATTCTGTCATCAGTAATGAGTTTGCTGATTTTATTATTCTGCTTAACTGTGATTTTTCAAACTACTCTGAAATTCTTAATAACCCATTGATAATTTCTGTGTTGTGTTGCAATTTTTTTTAACTTATTTTAAGCACTCACCTGTATGGACCAATGCAAGTTAAGACAGGAGGATGTAGGTCAACATCTTGGTTAATGAACATTGTTCCAATTCCCATACATGAAGCCCTGCTGAAATTTTATTAAATTGATCTCAAAACCACACTAATGGTGATATTCACAGCCTGTAAATTGGAGCTGTCTCACATCAGGCCTGCTCAGAGCTCACAAAGAAAAAAGATTTGTCTGTCTTTGTTCATTGGGATATGGCAGCAAAGTAACAGCCCAATGCATTGATAACTATGGCAGTTGCATTCAGAAAATGAACTCATTTACTCTGACAGTTCTTCAGAGCATCTAAATCTACAAATAGGTAATTCCCTTTTTTAGGGCATGTTCTGAAAATCTGCTGGACTGATCAAAGTCTGAAAAGCTTTAGTTTATTCACTTTATAGCCTAAGGGCAGAGAAAAACACATTGGACAGATCCAGACCCTATAAAGTCACAGATCAAAGTCCTAGACAGAAATCCAGATGACATATTCTTCAACATTCCCTTACTCTTTAAAGTGTGTAAACCAAATAATTGCCTTAATTACCCATAATGAATTCTCCATTCACCTAAATCTCCACATCTCAGATCTTCCATTTCCTGAGTGCTCTAACATTTAGTGTGTATGCAAAAGAATATTACCACTGCCGTTGCTGCTTTATGCCCTCTTCTTTTCAGTGCTTCTCATGCATCCAGTGGAAAGCAGAGTATGTTGAAGGTTGGGAAAGAGACATGGAGGAAATGAGACAGGGTCCAGTGCTTAGATTTGCCTTTAGCATCCCACTCAGTATACAAGCTTTCTAAGCTGTTTCTTTTGTTGTTGTCACTGCTGTTTGTTTTGGTTTTGTTTTGGTTTGGGGTTTTTTGGTGTGTGTTTGGTTTTGTTTTTATTTCTAGTCTTCCCTATTGACAGTCTTCATACTGAAATTAGGACTTCGATTTCAGCATGTTATTTCAGTATTCTGGATCTGTCTCTTTTTTTTTTTTGTAGGAAAAAAATTAATTGGGGTTTTTTTTTTTGCATATATATCTTCTGTATTCCCTGAAAAAATTACATTTAGTGTGTCCAAAAAGATCTGTAAAGTTTGACAAATTATAAATGGCCACATTGGAAATGTTTTTTAAATTTGCTTTGTTATTGTGGTGGGTTGACCATGGCCAACAGCCAAGCACACATACACACAGTTGCTTCCCATACCTGTCCAGATTTAACTCTAGGCTGGCAACTAAATGACAGATGCTCTTTATTAACCCCTCTCCCTTCCCAGAATGGGAAAGGAAAGAGAATAAGCAAGAAAAACTTATGGGTTGGAAACTAAACTAAACAGCTTTAAGGAAACAATAATGAACAGATGGAAAATAATTAAATATACACACATTTATACAAAAGCAATATCGTGCTATCCCCCATTAATGTTCACACCACCACCAAGGCTGCAGGGCAGGCCCTGGGAAAGTCCTGGACTGGACCTCTGGAGTCAGTGGCAGACAGGAACTGGGTTCAGGAATGCACAGCTTGGGATCAAAGTCAGATGGAATACTCCCAGGATGCCAACCATGGAAGAAGAGAACTTGACCCCTGTGATCCCTCAGATTTATCTCAAATGTGAAGAATACTTGGTCATTTTTGGGTCACCTGTCTGGTCCACTCCTCCCAGTAGGAGGGTCTTAGGTATGACATTCTCAAAGCAACAGACACCTTGGAAGCCACTGCGTTTTTTATTACTGAGAATGGTGTTATAAGGTATGGAATGCCAGTTCAGGTCATCTGTCCTGGCTGTGTCCCCTCTGAGTCTTTTGCTACCCCAAACATATTCACTGAGGCACCGACTGGGGAAAAGAGAAAGGCTTGATGTTATGCAAGCACTCTTCAGAAACAGATGAAACATTGGTGTGTTATCAACACTGTTATAGCCACATGTTAAAACACAAGGACTCTATTTAACTCCATCCCAGTCAGATCCAGCACATTTTTAAAGAATGTCCAACAAGTCTATCTCGGGAATACTCATAGACTAGAATTCATTAGTTTTACTAGAGGCATTTACATACTTGTGATATTCTAGCATTTATCATGCCATGCAATCAACTTCAAAATTAAGAATTTAACAGGCTGGGAATTTTTTATTTTCTCCTCATTTGTGTTAACCTTCTATAATGTACATATTTATACATCACCTACTTATGGGTTGCACTCTATGCAACCTATGTGGCTTGATAGAAGCTAGCCACTGTTTGTAGACTGCTTTTCAATTTTTATACTATTCAAAATTAATCATATAAAATATTCAAGTACAGTACAATGAATAGTACAGTAGCTAATAGCTGACTTTTGCTTGCTTTTAACTATTATAGTTCCAAAAGTGTTTTAAAGAACGCTTGGCTAAAATATAGGGAACTACTACTGAGACAATGAATAGCAAGGTTTGCCATTTATTTTTTTCTTTTCTTTTTAGGAAGATGAGCTGATGTTCTAAAAATTCCTCTTTCTGTCCTTCTTTATCCATACCTACTTGTACTATATCAGTAATTTTTTTCAGTCTTCTAACTACACACAGGAATCTAAAAACTAGTATTATATGAAATGTTGTAGCCAAAAATGCAGCAGTTCCAAATTAAGTTTTTGTTTTCAGTCCAAAGGAATTTATGTTGTCAGAAATTCTCTTATGATAGAGAAAATTTTTTTGTTATTTATACTAAACTGCGTCTTGTGCTTAGTTTAATAAGCAATTATATCAGACATTGTTTTGGTTTGAGCCAGGGTGAAGCTCTTTGCTGATTTTTTTTTTTTTTTCTTTCAGTGAACTTTTTAGCAGCTCCAGTGGACTGATGATAACCAAGGTCACTTCTGACTGTCTGCAGCCTCCCCCCCTACAGGGGAGCAGATTAGACTGAAGGCAGGATCAGCAAATCAGAATATTCCCTTCTCATAATATTTTCTCTATTTGGCTTTCAGTATAGGTTAAGACATCATGAAAGTCAAGCCTCTCTTTTTCCTTTCCCACTCACTTTTCTGCTTACTGTCACTTCTATCACCCTCTCTTTGTCTCTCTCTTTTTTTTTCCATTTTTCTTCACAGCTGACACCCGAGGGCCCCGTCCGTGCGCCCGGACACTCCCCCCTTCAGCTGGGAGTCACCAGGGAGAAGAGTTGCTGTGAGAGTCGCTGGGGGAGGAGGGAGGGGATCGGGTGTTGCACATCCCTTTACAAATATAGATATATTCCTTATCACTAATAATTACAATCAATCTGTTTCACTTTTCAACCCAGAAAGCCTCTCTTTCTCATTTTTTCTCCTTCTTTCCCTACCTTAGGGGAAGAGGGGGAGGGGGGTGAATTGAGAGTGTTCCAACTCAGTGCCAAACCATGACAGACACATAAATCCTGATTTATTAGTGTTCACAGTTCCTGTACAATAAAAGTGTCCTAACTAAACTTGACATTGTTTTATATAGAGTATTTCTCAATTGGCATGTTTCAATTTCAAACAAGTCTGGCTCTTGTATGCAATCTGCATGGTCCTGAAAACTCTCTTGTTGCCATAAAGCATGTCCTATAAATCCACAATGCCAAACTAGTTACAGTAGACAAGATACTGTGTTACTTTTATGACTTTTCATGTGCCAATCTGTAAATTCTAATCTTTCACATTACAGCCTGCTAAGGAATAGAATAGAATTGAATTAAAATCTAGGTTGGTAACTAAACCAAGAAAGAGAAGTTGTGGCTGGTTTGAAGAAGTAGAAATTGTAATTAAATTAGGTCTGATTTATAGTTCTCACATAAAAAAAAAAAAAAAGAGCACAGGTGTCGCAAACCGAGACAGGAAAACTGCGACTCACTGCCCTACACAAAGGGAATCGAGGGCTGAGGACCACTCCCTGTCACACTCACAAACAGTGTTTAAAAATCAATAGGTTTATTAAAGGCACTACTATCTAGGCGGGGTTATTGCTACAGAACTACAAAGCAACAGCAATCGTAGGGAAGAATAATGCAATACAATACAGCAACAGTACAATACAATACAATACAAACAATCCTATCCCCCTCCCAATTCCGGTCCCGGACAGAAAATGAGGGAGAGAACTTGGAGAGAGCCTTTGGGGAGATTAAAGGAAGCAAGTGTATAGTAGAGGTGTGTGTGAATGGGTGAATGTCTGTAAATGTTAGTAAGAAACGTCAGAGTGTAATCAAGTTCGCAAAGCTCACCACCGGGGAGCTGGATTAAAGGCCATAATAGAGTCCGTCTCTCACAACAGGGAAAACATTAACAAGATGAAAGGTTGTAATAGCAAACATATCAACAAGTAGGAAAAGTCGCTACAAGATTTAATTAGCCAAGTAACTGTTCTCTGTCTGAATACTGGATGTTTTATCACAATTCAGATACCAAACAAATATTCTAATATGTCTTTAGTTGCTTTAAGTTTCAATGTTTGTCTTCCTGAGGTACTATGGGCTTTGCTTTGTTACTGGATATTTTCACAAAAGAATTTGCAATACTTTTATCTGACTTTTGATACCCTACAATATATCATAAAGGTCTATAGAGCAATCATTGCATCTAGCAGTAAATTCAACATAACATTATATACTCCAGTTCAGTCTGAAACATTGAAGCAGAGTAGTCATAGCTACTAGTTATCTAGGAAGCCCGTATTGTTTATTCCTGATGCCTACTACATTGTATGGGCTGGATAATTTCTTAAACTTTGAAAAAGGATAAGCTAAAAGTATATGCAACCATGATGCATTCACAATGACTTAACTAGAAAAATAACATAGCTTAAAATACATGTATTTTAGATAACCAACACAAGTATATACACCAGAGTACCTTTTCACCATCCATCCTTTTTCATAGACTCATTTCTTTGTAGAGGGTGGAATATGTTATACTTAGTTTAATCCAAGTGTATGCCCTCCAATATTTTAGTTTCAATTGGCATCCATCACTGAGATGCAGTTGCTGGTCAGTTAAATTTGTTTCTTGCTGTATTTTCCTAGATTAAAGCAAGTTGGGGTATGTTATTCTATGTAGGACCTCTGACTATTGTTTTTATTTAGAGAACACCTAAGACACTGGCAAATAAAATTGTATGGCCTCGACTAAAACCTGACATGCTAGTGTATAGAAGAAGCAGCAGATATATTTAGAGGAGGATATTTTCATTTCAGTATTTGTAAAGAGCTAATTGCACTGATTTTTGTTGTTAATATTTTTTAACTATATACCCATGAATGCAGGAACATTACATCCAAGGCATCTGTATTTTGAATCTTCATTTGTACAGAAATGTTACAATTCTCATTGGAAGAAGAGGCAGGGATAGTTCTCATAGTTTTGTTCACCTTTAATGTCTGGGATTCAGGGCAAAACATCGTGATTTCCCATATCACCCTTTACTGAATATCCCTGGGTAAGAAGATAGTGAAGAACCTGATAAAACAAATTTTGTGTGCAGGTGTGGAGTCAGGAAGTCATGATAACGTGAGTCTCCTGAATGTCAGCCATTGGAAGATGACTGAAATTACGATGGCTAAGTGGTTTTGCCAGGCTGACTAAGTCACTACAGAAAGTTTATCTAGAGAACTTAAGGCATTATGTTTTCATTTTTAACCCATGCTATGCAGTTAGGACTGTCTTGAGAAAGTACGAGTGCAATATTGAATATTCTACTAAAATCCAAGTTCAACACCCTGTCAAACAAATTTTTTTGTTATTTGGCAGATGGAGGAAAACTCTGCTCACTCTCTGCGTGTTAGTATGAGGAGATTATATCGTTGGCCAGCTCAGTTTTAAACAAAACCTATATGAACGTACAATGACTATTGAGTAAACAATCACTTACCTTCAAGATAATTTGCAATTTTTTTCAACATCTTCAAGAAACTGTCAGCTAGGCAGATGAATTATGTTGCTGCTTTGAAATTAAATTTTGTTTGGAGCCTGCTTCCTGACATGAAGGATTTCAAGATCTTTTTACAAGCACTTTTATAATTAGTGAGAGAGAACAAAAGACAAAGTGATAAATAAATGAGATGTTGTCATGTGAAAAAGGAAAACAAGTAATGTTTACCTTGATCTTTACTAAGGTTTACTCTATGTCATATGTGTCTGTTTTCAGATAAACCCATTCAAGAAAAATATACCTCAGTTTCCACAGACAAAACAAATGTACAGGCACAAAAGGAGGGCCATATGTTGTTTGTGACTTGGTGGGGGTGTGCTTTTGAGGGGGGTTGCATTGTGATCTATCGTAAATCAGTCTTTTTAATGCCTGCTGTTTTATCAACATAGATATAAGCAATAACTGAGAGGCAGTAGGTGCCCTTCCTAAAATTATGGTAGTTTAAGTAAATGACATTTAACTCCTATGTGAACTGTCTAGCTAACCTAGATTTATCTATAATAGCATGTTTCCCTTGCTTAGCAAGGTCTGAAGAGGAAAAAAAGTGTGTTTTAAATTCCCTGAATAACACATCCAGTTAGGTAATGTAGGTTTCATTGCTCCAAGGACTAGGAATCATGCTGCTAAGTTCTGACCTTGATGTGCAATATTAAATTACTATATTAATCATTATTTCATCAACTAAAAAAAAACAAACAAAAAACACACACACAAAAAACGCAACAGAAAAAAATCAAGAAAAATTCTCATATGGTACTTATTTTACTAAGAACATACGTTATTCCACAGAATTGGTATCCTCCTCTTCAAGATTTTATATTGAAATAAATGATCATATTGAAATAAGAACTGCTATACTAGTTCTAGTCACAGTTTAGCAGAAAACTTACTCTTGTTTCTTTTTAAGTGAAATAACTATATTTTTCCATTATTCAGCAGAACATTCAGGTTTAATCCTAAAGGAAGCCTCTATAGTGTTAGAAATGAAATTATCAAGGAATTGTATATGAACTCTTCTCCACAGATAAAATTTGTGCAGTTTAAATCTAAAGCACAAGAAAAAGTTGAAGTTAAGGTTTAGAAATAACTTCCTAGTCACTTCAGTTTTCTCTATGTTTTGAAGTGTGTTCAAGAAGTAAAAAAAAAACCCAACAAAACCAAACAAAACCAAACCAGCCAACCAAAGAAAAAACATCACCAACAACAAAAAATGCCCTGAAGTAATAAATAAAATACTGGTCTCCTAAGATTTTACTCTAAGCAAGCTGTTATAAAGAAATGTAGGATATCTGTAAAAGTTATTTTCACTCTCACATGGTGCTATAGGCATGGTTTGTATTATAAAATACTTAAGGCCAGTATCTGGGATTTCAACTTCATACCCCATGCAGACTTCTAGCATCACTGAATTTCACCAAAGTGATCATAGATCTGGGTTTGAATCATGGTCTGTGTTACAATCTAATTTTGCTGTAAGCATCTTCTCCTTGTCACTATGGTAGCTTCATATTAAGTTCAGTATTTATCAGGAAGTAAAAATGAGAAGTGAAGTATTTGTCTTTGAAATAATATTATTTACCTGAACTGCAATTATCAGTATAACTTCAACCTCTCCAAATACTTTTTTTGTTTCTTTGTTTATTTTTCTCTTTTTTTACAAACATTAAAATACAATTTTTTCAGAGCCATTTCTGAAATATACTTTCATGTTTATGAATATAGTGTACTTTTATGAGTTACAGAGTTTTCCAGACACGTAAACCTAAACTGATAATAAGCATACAGTATTTTGTAAATTTAGGGACGGTCTAATAGCTAGGCATTAGTAAACTTATAGTTTACATTAATAAACAACAATTGCAGTTGACTTCAGTGATGATGAAATCATTGGGGACTTCAAGTTCCCAGGTGTCTCTGCTGGAAACACAACACAGCAGAGAGAGAACAGTCCTAGAAGTTCCTACAATATGTGGAAGATAACTTCCTGACACAGCTGGTGAAGGATTCAACTAGGAAAAGTGCCCTGCTGGACCTGCTGCTCATTAACAGAGGTCTTGTGTTGGATGTAAAGGTTGGAGGCTGTCTTAGGCAGAAGGATTATGAAATGATAGTTTTCAGTTCTTGGAGAAGCAAGGTGGGGAGTCAGAAGAACTGTCACCTTGGACTTCTGGAGGGCAGATTTTGGCCTGTTTCAGATTATGGTTGAGAGTGTCCATTGGGAGACAGTCCTGAACAGCAAAGGAGGCCAAGAAAGCTGGTCATACTCAAGGAGGAACTCTTAAACGTGCTGGAGCAGGCCGTCCCCAGGTCCTGAAAGACAAGCCAACGGAGAAGACTAGTGAAAATGGAGGCCTGCTAATGAATGAAGTGGGCGCCCTAGTGGTGGAAGACAAAGTGAAGGCAGAGTTACTGAATCCCTTCCTTACATTGGTCTTCACTGCTAAAGCTGCCACTCATTAATCCCAGACCCCAGAGGCAAGGGGAAAGGTCTGGAGAGAGGAAGACTTTTCCTTAGTAGAGTAGGACCGGGTTAGAGACCACTTGGCCAGAGTATCCATAAGTCCATAGGCCCGGATGGGATGCACCTGCAAGTGCTGAGAGAACTGGCAGATGTTACTGATTCTATGATTCTATGATTCTATTGCTGGGCCACTCTCCATCATTTTTGAAAGGTCATGGAGAACAGGAGAGGTTCCTGAGGACTGAAGGAAGACCAGTATGACTCCAGTCTTCAAAAAGGGCAAGAAGGATGACCCAGATAACTGCAGACTGGTTAGTCTCACCTCTGTCCCTGGAAAGGTGATGGAACAAATCATTCTGGATGTCATCTCTAATCACATGGAAGAAAAGAGAGTTATTGGGAATGGTCAACATGGATTTACCAAGGAGAAATAATGCTTGACCAATCTGTTAGCCTTCTATGATGTCATAACTGGCTGGTTGGATGAGGGGAAGGCAGCAGATGTCATCTACCTTGACTTCAGCAAGGCTTTTGACACTGTTTCCCATAATATCCTCATTAAGAAACTGAGGAAGTGTGGGCTAGATAAGTGGACAGTGAGGTGGATTGAGATCTGGTTGAGTGAAAGAGCTCAGAGGGTCATGATTAATGGTGCAGGGTCAGGTTGGAGGCCTGTAACCAGCAGTGTTCCCCAGGGGTCAGTATTGGGTCCAGTCTTGGTCAACGTATTAATTGTGATGTAGATGAGGAGACAGAGTGTATCCTCAGCAAGTCTGCTGATGATACAAAACTGGAAGGAGTGGCCAGCATACCAGAGCACATACCTGTGCTGCCATCCAGCGTGACCTGGAAAGGCTGTAGAGTTGAACAGAGAGAAATCTAATTAGGTTCAACGTGCACAAGTGTAGGGTCTGTGTGCGGTCCTGCATCTGGGGCAGAACAACCCCTTGACTCAGCATAGGTTAGAGGCTGACCTGCTGGAAGGCAGCCTTGAGAAGAAGCATCTTAGAGTCTTGGTAACCAATAATTAACAATGAGCCAGCAATGTGCCCTTGTGGAGGAAAAGGCCAACAAAATCCTAGGATGCATTAAGAAGTGTGTGGCCAGTAGGTCGAAGGAGTTAATTCTCCTCCTCTACTCTGCCCTAATGAGGCCACATCTGAATATTGTGTTCAATTCTGCGTTCCCCAGTTCAAGAGAGACAGAGAACTGCTGGAGGGAGTCCAGTGGAGAGCAACAAGGATGACTAGGGGATTGGAGAATCTCTCTTATGAGGATAGTTGAGAGCTAGGACTGCTTAACCTGAAGAGAAGGCTGAGGGGAGACCTTATTGATGTCTATAACTATCTGAAGGGTGGGTGTAAGGAGGATGGAGCCAGACTTTTTTCAGTAGTTCCCAGTGATAGGACAAGGGGCAATGGGCACAAGCTGGAACATAGGAAGTTCTATTTAAATAGGAGGAAAAACTTCTTTACAGTGAGGGTGACAGAGCACTGGAACAGGCTGCCCAGGGAGGTTGTAGAGTCCCCTTCTCTGGAGATGTTCAAGATCCACCTAGATGCAATCCTGTATAATGTACTCCAGGCAACCCTGCCTTAGTAGAGGGGGTTGGACTAAATGATCTCTAGAGGTCCCTTCCAACATTGACAATTCTATGACTCTGTGTGGTTCTGCGGTTGCAACTATTGACAATGACCAGAGTATTATATATGATCTTTGGAAGAAGGGGCGGGCCACTCTGGAGGACTAGGATGTCGTGAGGTTATGCAAGTACAACATTAGAAGACCTAAAGCCCAACTAGAACTTCATCTGGCTACTGCTGTAAAAGACAGTAAAAAAAAAAGTTTCTATAAATACATTAGCAACAAAAAGCGCTAAGGAGAATCTCCATCCTTTATTGGATACAGGGGGAAACATAGTGACAAACAATGAGGAAAAATGCTGAGATACTTTATACCTTCTCTTGTTCAGTCTTTAGCAGTAAGACAAATTGTTTTTTGGGCACCCATACCTCTGAGCTGGAAGACAGGAATGGAGCAGAATGAAGCCACCATAATCCAAGGGAAAAAGGTTAGCAATCTGCTACACCACTTAGACATGCACAAGTCAAGAGGACTGGATGGGATACACCCAAGGGTATTGAGGGAGCTGGCAGAACTTCTTACCAAGCCACTTTCCGTTGTCTGTCAGCCATCCTGGATAACTGGGGAGGTCCCAGGTGAATGGAGGTTAACAAAAGTGATGCCCATATACAAGAAGGGCTGGAAGGAGGATCCAGGAAACTACAGACCTGTCAGCCTGACCTCAGTGCTGAGGAAGGTTATGGAGGAGATCATCCTTAGTATTGTCACATGGCACATAGAGGACAACCAGGTGATCAGGCCCAGTCAGCATGGGTCTATGAAAGGGAAGTCCTGCTTGACTAACCTGATCTCCTTCTATGACAAGGTGACCTACATAGTTGATGAGGGAAAGGCTGTGGATGTTGCCTACCTAGATTTTAATACAGCCTTTGACACTATTTCCCACAGCATTCTCCTGAAGAAAATGGGTGGTCACGGCTTAGACGAGTATACTCTTCACTGGGGAAAAAACTGGCTGAATGGCCAGGTCCAAAGAGCTGTGGTGAATGGAGTTAAATCCAGCTTATGGCCAGTCACAAGTGGTGTTCCTCAGGGCTCAGTGTTTGGGCCATTTCTCCTTGATGTCTTTATCAGAGTTCTGGACAAGGGGATTGAGTGTATTCTCAGTAAGTTTGCAGTTGACACTAAATTGGACAGGAGTGTTGATCTGCTCGAGGGTAGGAAGTCTCTGCAGAGGGACCTGAACAGGCTGGATCAATGGGCTGATGCCAACTGCATGACATTCAAAAAGGCCAAGTGTTGGGTCCTGCACTGGGGCCCAAAAAAACCCATGCAACACTACTGGCTTGGGGAAGAGTGGCTGGAAAGCTTCCTAGGAGAAAAGGACCTGGGGGTGTTGATTGACAAGGTGGCCAAGAGGGTTAACAGCATCCTGGTTTGTATAAGGATCAGTGTGTCCAGCAGGACTACGGAAGTGATTGTCCCCCTGTACTTGGCACTGTCAAGGCCACATGTTGAAGGTGTTCAGTTCTGGGCCCCTCACTACAAAAAAGACATTGAGGTGCCAGAGCAAGTCCAGAGAAGAACAATGAAGCTGTTAAAGTGTCTAGAGAACAAGACTTACATGGAGTGCCGGAGGGAACTGTGGTTGTTTAGTCTGTAGAAAAGGAAGCTGAGGGGAGACCTTATTGCTCTCTACATCTAGCTGAAATGATGTTGTAGCAAGGTGGTTGTTGTTCTCTTCTTCCAAGTAACAAGAGACAGAACAAGAGGAAATGGCCTCAAGTTGTGCCTTCCAAGGAGGTTGGATATTAGGAAAAATTTCCTCACTTGAAAGAATAGTCAGGCATTGGAACAGGCTGCCTTGGGAGGTGGTATCATACCACCATCTCTGGAGGTATTTAAAAGTTGTAGATGTGGTGCTTAGGGACATGGTTTAGTGGTGGACCTGGAAGTGTTAGGTTTACAATTGGAGTCAATGATCTCAAAGGTCTTTTCCAAGCAAAATGGTTCCATTTGCAAGGGCACAGTTTTGCTATATAAATTACTTCTTTTTAAACCACTTAATATTTACCATCAAAACCAGCACAGAATTACCATCATGCTTTCAACTTCTTCTAAGAAAAAAACCTGCAGTGATGGAAGATTTTACATTAGACTTTTTTTTTTTTTGTATCTTGAAGAGAGATATGATAGCTTTAAAAGTCATACAAAACACTGATGACCAGGCTAGAATAATCTTAAATGCTTCTCTTTAAAATGTAATCCAAATATATTTGTAAACCAAAGTGCAAGACTGAAGATCAGTTAATGTTGTGGACTTATTTAAGCTGGCAATAAAATAATGAAATAGAAGAGGAAAAAATAAAATAAAATAAGTGTTTTGTTGAGGAGCAGTAAAAGATAAGCAAATAAGGTAAGGAAAAAGATCCACCAGATCTTTACAGAGTCCTTGAATTCTCTACCTTTTGCTAATGAATTAAATGTGTAAGGAAAATAAATTGGCTAGAATTTAAATAGACCAGACTGTCCTAATTGACTGCTCCAAAACTGTGCCCTTTCACTAATGACTTTATATTTGTTTTATCTGAGTGTATTTAGTCTTACTTCTGTCTAAAATAAAGGAAATAGCAGACCCATTATAAAGAATAAAATCTGAAGAACACAAATGCATAGAAATGAGAAAATGTTAATGAAACCTTCTTCAGGGTTAAATAAAGTACACATATAACACATGAAACCAGGCTCTACCTCTAATTAAATTTTTAAATTGACTACTCTTAATATATTGCACAATCCTCTAAGATTTTAAAGTCACCTTCTAAATCTAATTGTGAGGGATCTTTTCCTCTTCTTATTTTCCTCTTTTTAAAGTATGATAAATTATTCACCTCACTAAAACTCAGTAAAGGTGATTAAAATCTGGAAAACTAAAGACTCTGCAATGAAGTTCCAATGGAATGTATTACTTCTTTGGGGATAAAAAGCAAGTGAACTGTTACAATTGTAATTAAAACATATATCAGTACCCCATTTAAAGGTTAACTTAAAAATGAAGACTTCTTTCATAAAAAGTACAAAGCTTGGAACTAGCTTGCTAATTAAGGTATAAAGTGCCCAATGTCACTGTGGTATGACATTTCTGTATTTGACACACATTGTTTGTAATCAACATGTCTGGTCATAGTCTGTCTAGGTTGCGATAAAATTGAGAGTCAAGAAACATGCTGTACTTAGCTCAAAATCTAGAGGTTAAAAGAGAGATTTAAGTGATGCTGCTTTAACAAGAGATCAACATAAAAGAAAAATAACCATAGTAAAATATCTGTCACACTTAATTAGGCAGTCTTGAAACACCACTGAAAAAACAGAGGTGGCTTAGCATTTTTGAATCTGTAGACAAACCTGAGTTTTGCCAGGCCTACAACTTAAGTCTTTAGCTTTGCAATGATGCCAGAGTAGGTATGAAGAAGGAAAGGGTGGGGAGAGCTGGCTGCGATTAACAGGGTTTTAGTGGGCTACAGCACATTTCAGTGAGACATGGGTATGAAAGCAGAGACTCCTTTAGCTTATGATATCTTCCAGTCAGCCTAAATTTGGGAGGGAGGTTTTCATTTCTAAACCTCCTTCTCTTTCTTACCTTTTAAATCTTTCTCTCCTAAGTTTTCTCTAAATGTTCCTTTTCCCACCCCTGTGCCCCCATGCTCTCTAAGATGTAAGAGCAGCTGTAGCTGTAGTCATGAGCCTTGTCTACAAGAACATCATGTGTCTTTCTGACCTTTTATATTAGTGAAGGTATGGGGAACTCCTTACTTTTATAGCTAGCTGCACCAAGTCCCAAGGGCTAAGACAGACACAAGGTCTACCTTATCAAATACTGAAGGAATTGCTACAAGGACCATAGCAAGTTCCAGTCATACCTGTCTTCTTAGGACACCAGTTTACACAGAGTGAAAAGAAGATAACTACCAGCAAAAAAATGCCCCTCCTCTTCTTTGTTTTCTCTACTTTAATAAGGTTGTCATCTGGGAAACCTCTTTCTTCTAATGACTAGTCTTGGCTTTTTGCTATTGTCCTAGGTTGAGCCAGGTTTAAGCTAATTTTCCTTTTACTGATTTTTTTTTCTTTTAACTAGTAACAAGTGTTCCAGCTAGTGGACTGATAACACTGGAATGTTTACGTTACTGCTGAGACTCCAAGGTCGCTTCTTAGCTCTGCTGCTTCAGAGGCTACTGGGGCAGGAGAATTGTATCTGTGACCCCCTGTAGGGGGGCTGGACTAGACAGACAGCAGAACTGACCAAAGGTATTCCATTCCATATATCTACGTAAGCTCCGAGGAAGGTCAGAGATCACAGAAGACAACTTCCTTCCTGCTTCTTCTTCCCTTCTCTTCTGTCCATGGCTGGTGTCCTAGGGAGGACTCCATCCATCACCGTCAACCCCCAGGCTCAGCTCTGATCCTCATAACTCTCCCCACAGCCCTGTCTGCTCTGCTGTTATCAAAAACAGTGGACTGAGAGTTTTCTGGACTGCTCACAGCTAAGGAGAGTGCTGGGAGAGTTGCTGGGGGGGGGGGGGAGGCAAGAGGCTTTTGCACATTCCTGAACATACTTGTATATAATTGTACATATAATTAAAGCTGTCTAATTTAGTTTTCAATCCAGCTAAATCTCTCTCCTAATTCTCTCTCTCCTTACCTACCTGGGTGGGAGGGGGAGAGGATCGAGAGCTTGTTGTCTCTGGTTTAATTGCTGATCCTGAGTCAAACTTTTGACAGCTATGCCTAACATTTTTTTTAATCTGCAGCCCTGCACACATATTTTAAATAAATGTCATGCTCTCTCCCAGGGACTGAAATGCTCTGTTTACCTCTAGGCCACATGGAGCCAAAAAGAGAACTTTTGGAGAAAACGAAAAGTTGGGTAATTATCCACATATTAAAAGCTTTAAGGAGAGTGAAAAAGAGAAAGCAGAGAGATCTGAAATACCAGACGAAAGAGTAAGACCTTTCTGTGGAGACTGTCAGAAATTGTCTACAGAAAAATTGAATGATATAGCAGTTAAGTGATCACAGACCTAGGGACTTTTGCTTATGAAGAAAGATTGAAAGAATTGGGGTCATTTCCAGAGAAGCCATGAGGAAAGAGATAATTCATAAATATCTGCTGCTTCAAAGAGAGGAAATTAACTGCTCATGTCCCCTCTCCAGTAGCTGTATAAATCCTTCACACTCCTTTATCAACATGATCGTTTGTAAAATTATTTCTAACATTGTTGATGATGAAACAGAGATCTGGAATATATATACTATCAGACACTTTATAGCATACTATAGACACACAGCATATAGGTGATTGTGCATTGAGGTAACTGAACTTTTAACACCATTTCCAGCTGGTTTTTCTCCTGTACTATGCCTTTATCCATTCTAAATTTTACGACATCCAAAGATGTAGAAATGTGACATCTGCTGCATAATTTGAAAAAAATTATACAAGAATCTGATTTTTACCTTAGACAATGGGTATTAAAAATTGAGTAGGTTCTGATTGTAGCTGGAGATCAGATTTAATTTCACTTTACCATGATAACTAGCAAAACAGAAGCAAAAACAGATCCTATATCAACTTCATCCAAAAAATGTTCTTCAATGCTAAAATAATCCTTAAAATCTTAAAGTGATAATCAATGTACTAATCAATTTATCAAGCAAGCAAGCAAAAAGAATCAAGAAAATGAAGTTTTAATAATGAACAATGAGATCAAGCATTTAAAAAAAAAAAAAAAAGAAGCACTTATCTTCATGATGATTCTGCACACAGGTGCAGATAGACTATTTTAATTTCTGTCACTGCCCTGGGATATTTTAATGCATCAATCTTAAACAAAAAATGCAGATGGATATTGCTGTTAAATGGTAATTATTTTTCCCACAAATTAAAACACTACTTTTTTCCTATTAGGTTTTTCACTAACTTGGTATAGAACTACTTAACTAAGAAAAAAAAATGAAACAAATTACTGTATGGAAAAGAAAACTGATTCAAGCTGTTTAGTATATTTACTACAACTGTTAGGACAGACAAATTCTTCAATAACAATTTCTCTCCCTAAAAGTACAACTTTTGTAATACTGCCAAGGACCTTGATATTAAGAATAATCTATTTTGAAAGTGAAGAGATGGCCATGAAAATTAATTCTTGACTGCAGAGAATAAAACTGGTAAAGGCCTCTAATATAATCAGTTCATTCATTTAAAAACAATTGCTTTCAACCAGAGCTAAATGTTGGAATAGGTCCCTTCTTCATAAAGCCTTTTTTATCCCATCAGTCTAACAATAGATGTGTTCTGGCAGATTCGAGATATTCTTTTCCTCATCAATCCACTAGAGATAGGAAGTGCAAACATTTCATGGGCAATTATCTGCTTGTAGCTGCTTTTAAACACAATGTGGTATTTCTTTCAATTTGCACTAACATGACAGCTATGGTAGGTCAAACTGGATCATGTTCCATCATATGAGGAGCTGTTATCCCATATATCCTGCCACATTTATTATAAATTAATATATTATAAATTAATTATTATAAATTAATAAATTAATAAATTTATAAATTATATAAATTAAGTGCCTTCTATTTCAAGCAATAGTTGAAGGAATACTCAATCTGCATCAAACCCAAGAACTGCAGTCCTGTATCCTCCTTCAGGAGCTCACTGTTGTTGGAGGCCTTCAATGTTACAGGGGAATTTATTTCAACCCCTGCTGGAAACTAGGCCCTGTGACACTTTGCTGAGGATTTATATGCTGTTCTGTGAAGCTGCTGGCCCTTTCTGTGTGCTCATCTGTGTGAAATGCTGCACAAACTGCTGCATCTCTTGGTTATCTCTGTTAGCTGCACCTAATACATAAACGTGCCTACAATGATCTCTTGTTGATAAGAAAACAGATTACTAGTTTCACCTAGAGTGTAAGCTGACCTGTCAACTATAACTTCAGGTAAAAAACAAAACCTAAGCATATAAAATCTTTCAAGACCTAGAAAAAGGATAGAAATGGCAGCAAAGAGGGTGATGGATTAATGAAATCCATAATGAATGCACATATTGCATATTACAATACATTTATTTGGCTTTTGTTTTTCTGGACTAATGTTCTAGCACCTGTAGTTCCAAATTCAACTAGGCACTTGAAAACTCATCCTAATTTGACAAACATAGTTTCACCATGATCATTGTTCATATGCTATTTGATTATTGTTAATCAAGCTTAATCTGCATTAATGTTTTTTCCTAGGACTCAGCAAACCTGACAACCTTTCTGCTACTTATAATTTTATGGATTAAAAAACAGGGAAAAAAGGTAAAAAGAACATAGTAGGTAAATAAAAAAAAATGAAAGCACAGTTATATATTCTTAAAATTACACATTTCAGAGGGGTCCCTTGGTTTTTTAATCATTAATTTTTAAAGAAATAAATAGAAAAATAGGGTCATAACGGAGATACAAGAACAGGGATCTGTTTTTCAAAATAAGAATGATTAGGTAGTCTCCTAAAGTAATAATCTGACAAAGATTATTAATTTCAAATACTGCCTCTGGTTCAACATGACCTTGAGCTGCAGATTGCTGGAGGCAAGACAGAACACCACAGAAGTATTTTTCACACTCTGCTAATAAGCATCACTGGAAACAGCATAATGGACCAGACTAACTTTATATATATAGTAAAACTGTGCTTCTGTTAAGAAATGTGAGGATGCATTATGTGAGTGAACAAGCATATGATCCCCTAAATTTTATCTGAAAATTATCAATAAATTTTTGCTTAGGGACTCTTTCTAGTACAAATATTTTCTTACAAAAAGCATTTTTGCTTAAGAACCGTGCATCAGATGTCATGTGTTTCAACTTTATATTTAGTCCAACAACTCACCGTAATAGGCTAAACTGAGAATTGTGGGAAGGCTCCCATGAGTAAAGTGAATAAAGAGAGGGTTTTGTTATTCTAAAGTTGTTTTGTTGTTGTTTGTTTTCATTTGTTTTGGAAGGATAATTTTGCCTTTTTAATGAGAATAATGTGTCCTCAGAAAAGGCAAACTTTAAAAAGTCATTCTCTAGTTTTACAGAAGGCCTGTGGGCAGCCTTTTCCTTGGTGCCCAACTTCTCCATGACTCTAATACGATTAAGATGAAAGAAAAGTGTGTCCTAAAGATTCTCACTGAACACTACAGATTTTTTGTGTTTAATGAGAAGATCCTTGTGAACTATCAGATGAGATAGTGGAAATGGTTCTTATTTTTACATTCAGTTTTTTGTGCAAGAAAGCAAAGTAGAGGGGGAGTTAAGGAATCTCAGATGCTGAATCCACCCATAAAAATTTATAAAATGATTGACTCTTCCAAACACAACTGTTAAGTGATTGAGAATGTAAAAGATGTAGCTGGATAGTAGACTCTAGAGATCAGATATGCCACCATTTTGGTAAAATGGACTTATCCAGGAAACACCTAGAAGCAAAAGAAAATGCCTACAGTAGAAATTAAAAAACAAACAAGCAAAGATGAACAGCAACATAGGTAAATAGGAATACAAGCAAACAATGCATAACAAAAAGTTCTGCATTACTTAGAACAGGAAAACAGATGGTAACCAAGAAGAGGTGACCTTGTAGATCCTTAATATCTGAGATTTTCACATATATTTCCATATATATACGGCAAGCCTGCTGGAGTATGAATATCACTCTGTTGCAGTACAAGTGAATACAATCTCTGCACTCAGTTTAAAACTCTGTTTAAATTCTAAACACCTCTGCAGGGCTAATTAGTAGGAAAGCTGCTCCAATCCAGATTTTGAGAGATTTTCCATGGTTATAATGCTCTGTAAAACAAAATTCAAGTAACAGATTGCACATACAGGGCAAGATAGCAGACAAGATGTATATGCACAAACCCAGTATTTGTTATAAATAGGAAATACCTTAAAAATTGGACTAAAAGGGACAAATCAGATTACATGAATGTTAGGTTATCAGGGTAACAAAACAATAAGGCACCTTAACAACAGAACACCCGAATAACTAGATTACTGTCACACAAAGGCTAATAGTTTGGGTATTTGCAACTTACTTATTTATAGGCCTTATACTAGACCTAGAAAAAGTATTTAAACAATACCTTAAGACAATGTGGTAAGACAATAATTTAAATCTTCTCTCTTATGTTCAAAAAGGATCCTAAAGTCTTAAAGTTCCAAAGATTAAAAGTCAAAGTTTTCTTTAACATTTAAAGGTAGGTAATGAATAAGAATTCATATATAGGGATCTGATATTTCTTACTCTTCCTCTAGGTGCAGCAGGGTGCCCCTTTCTCTCAACCTCTTCAGGAATAACCACTCGAGCAGGTGTCCCCCCTGGAGGGGAGAAGGTTGAGAACACCTTCTAGGGAAAGTGTACAGGAGTCTCTGTGATCAAAGATGGGACTAAGCTTTTATAAAATAAAGTGATTGGCTGCTGTCATTTAACTACTTAGCCATACCACCAAAATCTCCTACTGGAGAACAAAATGGAAACAGAGGAAAAAAACAATAAAGCCTTTTTTCTCACCAAGCAAAATCTTTTGTTTATCTATCCATTCTTGTTTTTTCTTCATTTGGCTTAGCTGTGGCTAAGCTGAGTTCCATATTCTTCATCACAGGAAAGCAGCTGGTGCTACAGATATCCACTTGGCCTTCTATTTGTACTTTCAAGTTTGTTACCAGTTCAGAGTTTGTTATACCCTTTCCTTTCCCATGGGAATCCACCAAATCCAGGCCAGGGGCAGTGAAACTGAGAGACAGAGAGAAATTTAATCACAAAGGGAAACTGAGGCAGACACACTGAGGCAGAGCGAAAAAAGGTAAAAAGAATATAGTATGTAAATTTTTAAAAAATTAAAGCCCCACCTCTATGAAAGGTTTCATGAGAGCAGAGTAGAGGGAAAGAATCACTTCCCTTGACCTGCTAGCCACTTTTCTTTTGATACAGCCCATGATACAGCTGGCTTTCTGGGCTGCAAACACACATTGCCAGCACACATTGAGTTTTTCATCAACCTTCTCCTCAGGGCTGTTCTCAAGCCATTCTCCACCCAGCCTGTATTTGTGCTTTGGGATTGCTCCAATCCAGGAGATGAACGTAGCACTTGGCCTTGTTGAAATTCATGTGGTTTGTACAGGCCCACTTCTCAAGCATGTCAAGATCCTTCTATATGGCATCTCTTCTCTCCAGTTTGTAGACCAAACCACACAGCTCGGTGTTGTAGGCAAACTTGCTGAGGGTGTAGTCAATTCCACTGTTTATGCTGTAGATAAATATGTTAAACAGTGCTGGTCTCAGTACCAACCCCTAAGGAATGCCACTCATCATGGATATCCACTTGGGCATTGAGCTGTTGACCTAAATTCTTTGAGTATGACCATCCAGCCAATTCCTTATCCACCAAGTGGTCCATCCATCAAGTCCATGTCTCTCTAATTTTGAGACAAGGCTTTCATGCGGAACAGTGCCAAATTCTTTGCACAAGGGTCAAACGTTTTGTTTCATCCAGCTTTTCTAGATACTAATTTCTCATGTTCTACATTGTGTTTAGCATGCAACTCCCATTTAACCCTTTCTTCAGCAGCCTGCTTCTATGATAGGTAACTTAGGCTCTTTAGCCAAAGAGCTCTAAAATATGTCATTTCAACATGAATTAATAAGGAATTAGCTCCAATTTTGGTTATGCTTTCATGTATGGCAGATAACATGAGTTTGGGAGACAGAGCGTATAATTTTGAGAGATGCATTTAAACTCCATGGTGATAGACCAATATCTGGCTAGCACGGATGTATCAGTGAAAGTTTATAATAAAATGTTCAAGAACATTTGAACATACAGAGAACACACGGGGTAAAAATGGTTGGCATTTAGCTTCAGAAACTAAAACTAAAGGTGGAGAGAGAGAGACATATGACTCTTGAGACCCTGAGAGAAAGGTGTGGAAGAACAAAACCAAATTACAGAACAGAGAACAGTGCTAGAACTGACTGAGGTCACACACACAGAATCACAGAATCACCAAGGCTGGAAAAGACCTTTAAGGTCATCAAGTCCAACCTATGACCAACACCACCACACCATCTAGACCATGGCACTAAGTGCCACATCCAGCCTTGCCTTGAACACATCCAGGGATGGTGCCTCCACCACTTCCCTGGGAAGTCTATTCCAATGTCTAATCACCCTCTCCGTGAGGAAGTGCTTCCTAATATCCAACCTAAACCTCCCTTGGAGCAACTTCAGGCTGTGTCCTCTTGTCCTGTCATTAGTTGCCTGGGAGAAGAGCCCAGCCCCCACCTGACTACAACCTCCCTTCAGGTAGTTGAGGAGAGTGATGAGGTCCCCCCTGAGTCTCCTCTTCTCCAGGCTAAACAACCCCAGCTCCTTCAGCCTTTCCCTGTAAGACTTTCCCTCTAGTCCTTTCACCAGCCTTGTTGCTCTCCTCTGGACCCGCTCCAGCACCTCAACGTCCTTCTTGAAGTGAGGGGCCCAGAACTGCACACAGTACTCGAGGTGAAGCCTCACCAGTGCTGAGTACAGGGGGAGAATTACATCCCTACTCCTGCTGGCCACACTATTCCTGATACAAGCCAGGATGCCATTGGCCTTTCGGGCCACCTGGGCACACTGCTGGCTCATGTTCAACCGGCTGTCAACCAGTACTCCCAGGTCCCTCTCTGCCGGGCTTCTCTCCAGCCACTCTTGCCCCAGCCTGCAGTGCTGCCTGGGGTTATTGTGGCCAAAGTGCAGGGCCCTGCACTTGGTTTTGTTGAATTTCATGCCGTTGGCCTCGGCCCATCAATCCAGCCTGTCCAGGTCCTCCTGCAGCTTCTTCCTACCCTCTGGCAGATCAACACTCCCCCCCAGCTAGGTGTCATCTGCGAATTTACTGAGGGTGGACTCAATCCCCACATCCAGGTCGTCAATAAAGATATTGAATAGGACTGGGCCCAGTACTGATCCCTGGGGGACACCACTGGTCACCGGACGCCAGCTGGATGCAGCTCCATTCACCATCACTCTCTGGGCCCGGTCGTCCAACCAGTTTTTGACCCAGTGAAGGGTGCACCTGTTGAAGCCATGGATTGCTAGCTTCTCCAGGAGGATGCTGTGGGAGACTGTGTCAAAGGCCTTGCTGAAGTCAAGGTAGACCACATCCACTGCCTTCCCCTCATCCACTAGGCGGGTCACCCAGTCATAGAAGAAGATGAGATTAGTCAGGCAGGACCTTCCTTTCCTAAACCCATGTTGGATGGACCTGATCCCCTGGTTGTCTTCCACATGCCGCTTGATGGCACTTAGGATGATCTGTTCCATAACCTTGCCAGTCACCGAGGTCAGGCTGACAGGCCTATAGTTCCCTGGATCCTCCTTCCGGCCCTTCTTGTGGATGGGCATCACATTGGCCAACCTCCAGTCATCTGGGACCTCCCCAGTGAGCCAGGACTGGTGATAAATGATGGAGAGAGGTTTAGCCAGTTCTTCTGCCAGCTCCCTCAGCACCCTAGGATGAATCCCATCTGGACCCATGGACTTGTTGGGATCTAAGTGGCACAGCAGGTCCCTAACTACTTCCTCCTGGATTACAGGAGGGGGATTCTGCTCCCCATCCCTGTCTACCAACTCAGGAGCCCAGTTGTCCTGAGGGTAGCTAGTCTTTTTGTTAAAGACTGAGGCAAAGAAGGTGTTAAGCACCTCAGCCTTTTCCTTGTCCTCCATTATTAATTCCCCTCCTCATCCAATAAGGAATGAAGATTTTCCCTGAACCTCCTTTTGTTATTAGTGTATTTATAAAAGCATTTTTTATTACCCTTTACAGAGATGGCTAGTTTAAGTTCTAGTTGAGCTTTTGTATCTCTGATTCTCTTCCTACATGACCTTACAATATCCCTAAATACTTCCTGATTCACCTGCCCTTTTTTTCAAAGTTGATACATTCTTTTTTTATTCCTGAATTCTTGTAACAATTCCCTGCTCAACCAGGCTGGTCTTCTTCCCCACCGGCTCCTTTTTTGGCACACAGGGACAGCCTGCTCCTGCGCCTTCAGAAATTCATTCTTAAAGTAAGCCCAGCCTTCCTGGGCTCCTTTGTTTTTGAGGGCTGCTTCCCAAGGGACTCTCCCAACCAGCGTCCTGAAGAGGCCAAAGTCAGCCCTCTGGAAGTCCAAGGTAGAGGTTTTGCTGACGACCCTCCTAACTTCACCACAAATTGTAAATTCTATCATATCATGGTCGCTGTGCCCAAGATGACCTCCAACCACTACATCTTCCACCAGCCCTTCTCTGTTTGTGAAGAGTAGGTCCAGCATGGCACTATCCCTGGTAGGTTCACCTACCAGCTGTAGCAGGAAGTTACCTTCTATACATTCCAGAAACCTCCTGGATTGGCCCCTTTCTGCTGTGTTGTACTTCCAGCAGACATCTGGTAAGTTGAAGTCCCCCACGAGAACAAGGGCTAATGAACATGAGACATCCCCTAGTTGTTGAAAGAACATCTCGTCAGTCTCTGTATCCTGGTCAGGTGGTCTGTAGCAGACTCCCACTAGGATATCAGCCTCATTGGCCTTCCCTTTTATCCTCACCCATATGCATTCTGCCTTGGTGTGTCTAGTATTGAATTCTAGGCAGTCAAAGCACTCCTTAACATCTAACGCCACCCCACCACCTCTCTTGCCTTGCCTGTCCCTTCTAAAGAGCCTATAGCCAACCATTGCAGCACTCCAACGATGTGAATCATCCCACCACGTTTCTGTGATGGCAATTATATCATGGTCTCCCTGGTGCACAACAGCTTCTAACTCCTCTTGTTTATTTCCCATGCTTCTGGCATTGGCATATATACACTTGAGCTGTGGTACAGATATCCTGACCACTTGCGTGGTTACCAACCTGTTAGTGAGCCCTATGTTCTTGTTGCCACATTTATTCCCGTTTCCCGCCTTGAGTGGGACAGCAGACTGGCAGCTGTCCTTAGGCTCATCTCCGGTTTTGTCCCCATCCCCTTTCAAACCTAGTTTAAAGCCCTGTAGATGAGCCCTGCTAACTTGTGTGCCAGGACCCTTCTACCCCTCCAGGTTAGGCTTCCCCGACCTGTTGCCATGCCTGGTGTCCTGTAGGTCCATCCATGATCAAAAAAGCCAAAGTCCTGTCTGCTGCACCAGTCCCAAAGCCAGGAGTTAATCTTCTGGCTCTTCCCATTTATCCCCTCATCAATCCCTGCTACTGGTGGGATAGAGGAGAACACCACCTGTGCTCCTGATCTCCTAACCAGCCGTCCCAGGGCCCTGAAATCTCTCTTCATTGCCCCTACACTTCTGGTAGCTACCTCATCACTGCCTACTTGGAACAGCAGTAATGGGCAGTAGTCTGAGGGCCGAACTAGGGCAGGGAGCTTCCTCCTTATATCCTTAACCCTGGCCCCAGGGAAGCAGTTGACCTCCCTAAGAAGTGGGTCCGGCCTGCATATAGGGCCTTCCACTCCCTTCAGAAGTGAGTCACCTATGACAAGTAACCACCTTTTTTTCTTAACCAAGGTGGTTTTGATGAAAGGTACAGACTGACCTGGCCTTGGTGACACCTCCAAGTTTGGCGAACCATCATCCACAACATCATTTGGTTCTACTTGTAGAGCCTCATATCTGTTCTGTAAAGGCACCTGGAGAGGGGGAATACTAGGGGCCCCCTTGCCATGCCGCTTCCGCCGTGCAGAAACTCTCTGCCATTGCTCCTCATCCTGTAGGCTATCTCGTTCAGCCAGGCAGACAGGAGATAGGCAGTGGTCTGCATCATGAGCACCACCTGTCTTTTGAGAGTTGTTCAGGGATGCTAAGTCATGGCACCAACGATCTATCTCCCTCTCACACTCCCTGATACTCCTAAGCCTCTCTACTTCTTCCTTCAGCTGTGCAACCATACCGAGCAGGTCATTGATCTGCTCACACCTCACACAGCTGGCATCTCTGCCATTCTCCAGGGGCAACAACAGGCTTTGGCATTCCCTACAGCCAGAGACTTGAAGGCCCACATGTCTGTGAGGAACCTCTGTTTGGGTTGCCACAGTCCTCCTGGTAGAGGCTTTTGACCAGGTGGAAACCATACTTAACCTTCCTTCTTTTCTAGCAGGTTTTAACGACCTCTCACACTCACCCGCACGACCTGCCCGCTGCCAACTGCCTTGTGCAGTCAGGTTGTGTAAAAACACGAAATTCTCTTATAAATCTTTATTCTCTATCAGACATGACCAACTTGATAAAACAACAACAAACAAAAAAAACCCAAAACCAAACAAACAAAAACAAAAACAGCATTGGAGCGGAATGAAGAACTACCTTAATGAATGAAGCCACTAGCATTGTTACTATGAGTAAAATTGCATCAGAAATATCAGTCATAGCTCATGTCTGATGTCAATAAAAGTCTTGCTTTTGGGAACATTACATTTTTTTTAGTGCAGTTCTAAGCCTTAGATCACAATGTACTTTCAAAAGGTTTCTTTCCCATCTTTGCTACCTATGAAATAAGACAAGCATAAGAGAGAAAAGAACTTTATCATAAAACAGTGTTATTTTTCAGCAGAAGTAGTTTCAAGAACAATCACCTTACTATTCAAAATCTTTCTATTCCTTGAATGCAAAGGACTATAATATCAGTCAGTCAGAGTATTACAAAAGGCCCTCTTATGAAAAAGGATGCAAATTTGCCTTAGAAGGAGGCTTTTTTCCTACACAGAGTTTTCTGATAAATAATTTAATTCTAGGGAAGATTTATGTATGTTGTTGCTATAGGAAATTTTGCTAGAAAATATATTTTTTTTCCTTTTCTCACCGTCTCATGGCTTTCTAATGACTTGTGGGAAGGGAACTCTGGGGTCACATTTTTGGCATCTGAAATTCTTATGTCACTGAATCCACACTTTAAGCATGAAATAAAGAAATACTGAGCCAATACAAGTTTAAAAACACACACCATTATTCAATGTTTATTATTTCAGACAAGAAATCGTATGTATTTATTTTTCAGCATTTTGTATCTGTGTTGCACTGCCAGTGGATGGCCATTCACAGGGAGGGGAATCAGGTCAGACATTGGATAATTAAAGGAGAAGTACAGAATGGCCATACATAGAATCTCATCAGAGTGGACCAAAGAAGCACATAGTACTTGAAGATCTGAATTCAAGAACTCATCTTCTTGCTTATAGGTCATCTCTGCATTTCCACAGGATCAGCAGCAGTGTACTGGAACTCCTTCCTGTACTACTGTAACTAAAAAAAAGCCAATACTGGGTCAAATAAAAAGATCCATCCCACTATATATGTAACAGTTTAAAAACAGGATACTTAGAGAAAGGTATAACAGGTCAAACATTGTATTGATTTTTTTCTCAAAATACTCTCCAAGCTTTCAAAAATCAATGAATTTCCTGAGCTACACATTGCATTTATTTTTAATATGCCTTCAGTAGGCCATCTCTTTCCATTTAGTTTTGGGGTTGACAAACAGCGCAGCACTGTATACAATAACACTTCAAATTTTATGAATACAGCACCACAAATTTCCTTAGCACATCAGGCTGAGTGGTTTGGACAGTGATGCCTGTGGCTAGGGCTAAGCAGGGGCTGATGGTCAGGGCTCAAAGCTCCTGAGTGCAGGAGGGAGGCCCCACTGTGGTGTCTCAAGACCAGACAGCTGAAATGTGGCCCTGAACCCAGACATGCCAATACCAGGAGAGGCAAGACAGGGATAACCCTCTGACAAGAGCAAAAGGCACATTATTTCCTTGATTTCTTCTGCAGAAAAGTCTCACCTACAGGCATTTTGCAGGGAAAACCTGCAGTGATAAGGAGGATGGCATTAGTCGTTGACATCTAAATAGTTGTGTAGGTAGCTTCTATCCTACTGTAACAAAACCTGTCAACCCTGCCAGTACAAACTTTGCAACTGAGATTTTTTCCATGAGGTGTTTTCATTTCACATTTTGTCTCTATAAGTCACAGCATTAGAAATTAGGTTGTAAAATAATGAAAAGAGTAAGATGATATCTTGTTCAGCCATTAAACCTCAGATTACTTCAATGCATGGCACTACGCATATGGCAAAGATGGACTGCAATTGCACCAACATTTGCCTTGAAAGATGCAGAAAATAGTAAAAGTTGATTGCTTGTGAGTTCATGAGTGACAAATAGAGTCACTGCATCATTTTCAAGAAATTTCTGACTTCACATAAAACTATTTTCTAATTAGAATAAATAACATCAAACTTGCCTCAAAGTCGATTCCTCCACCACTTTTCACAGACTTGTAAATATTTGTTAGGCAAGTACCAGCAGCACTGTGCAATTGCAGCCTCTAAGATCACAATTCCAACTCGTTTCTGAACTGGCAGAGTCCCTTTACTGATGGGACCTGGTACAAGAATTTCTCTGATGCTTTGTGTTCATCTCTGTAAAGATCTTCCTTAGATACACACTCTAGCATCAGTGCTGAACATTTCATATCATTACAATCACATGGAACAATCCTGTGCTAACTGCTCCTTAACTGATACCTGAACCTACAGGAGAAAGTGCAAATGTCAGTGTCTTCCACATAAAAGCTCCTCTCCAGGGAGTCCTCCCACTTTTTAAGTGTGTAAACTGAGGCACTGCCAACACCCATGGGCTGCTGAGATTAAAAACTTAAGTAGCAAAAATTAATTCTCTTTTGCTGAGATATTACATGTTATTGCACTAGGTGAAAAATCCCATGTAAACTTGGGAAGCCTTAGTGTTCCTCCTCAGAAATTGAAACTTCAATAGACACTGCAAATTAAACAAATCTCCAGGTATTTTTGAAAGTGTCCTGTCAATATTCTGCTTCCTACAATTGCCTTTAGATGTTTTTATTATATTGTCAAAATTGCTAAGAAAACAGTAATCACCTAATCTGTACTTCTGCATTTAATTTACAACAAATTCTATGGCCCTTCTCTTTCTCCTTAGTAAAATGTTGAGTATACCCTGATATATTGAAATATTTATTTTTTTACATATCTCCTATTTATCTGCCACTCACCGTAACTGACAACATTTCACCTTTTCACATTTCTTATTCTCTTTCCTATTTATTTTCTTAGTATTAATTCCCTGTTGTTTCTTTAGAACACTAACAGTTCAGAACTTTAGAATCAAACAGGTAAGTTTCATTTACCAAGACAAAGACCCTGATTTATCACAAGTTTTAGATTTTTGAAGAAAAAAATGGGAGTTTCTCTGATCTGTACAGATAGTCAGTGCATAATTTTATTTTATTTTTTTTTTGGTACACTTAAACACAAAAATCATACTTCTACAAAAACTTCACACAAGCTTTTGCTAGGACTACCATAGTAGTAAACTTAATTTAGTTATTTTACCATATTATATGATCTTGCTTTAGAAATCCCTATCTGTGAGGATAACTTGCTAGTATGTTTAATGTACACTCCTAAGTTAGTTTACTTGCAAATTACATAGTGTAGTTTCAAATCTGAGTAGATTTTTTATATCTGTGATTCAATTTTTGAAGTTTTGTATTTTCAAGATACATTAAGTAAAATCTATATTTCTACTGGCTAGTGTGAAACTTCTTTGTTCTGCTCTCTTGATCATAACCACTACACAGAAGAGATAGTGCCCATTAAAAGTGCCTAACAGAAGAAATTAAATTATTTTTGTTTTCCTCAAACATTTAGGTAACATTTCCACACTTTCCAAAACAGGACTGGGGTAATGAACTTGCATTTTACATAGCTCCAGACTTTTTATAAAAAGTCTGAGTTTTGAGGAAGGAACCACACATGTACAGAAAGATAAAAGGACTTTTCTTGCTTACCTCCTCAGTGTTTTCACATCTAATGTCCACATAAGGAGTCCCTATGAATTCTGGGATGAGGAGTCGCTACTGCATGAAACTCTGCCTGGGAGAGCTGATGTAAAGGCGTATCACATAGACTTGATGCACCAGAAAATGGGCAACCATTGAGGAAGGGATGGAGAGAAAAAGTAACTTGACCTAGATGACAACATATAAACATCAGCTCTGCAAAAGTACTCTCAGATTATATGGATGGGGCAAGACGGCTTTTGTGAAGGCTGCTCTGCAGGATGAAGCTGTTGTTAATGCATAAGCTAATGAAACTTGCACTGGATTTTTCTGTGTTTCAAAATGAGGAAAGGTTCAAGAATGTATGATGAGAAAAAGGTCAGAGAAGACTGAGTGAAAAGAATCAGAGAGATGGAAATTACATTAACAAAGTCAAAGATGGAAGGGATGAAAATAATAATTACAAAGGTCAGGAGATCAGAAGATGTAAGATTCCTATACAGGGAAACTTAGGGAACACTAGGTGTAAAACTTCTGTGTTAATATTGAGGAAATTAAAAAAATAGCATAGGAAAGAAGGAGGGAAGGTCAAGGAAAGGTGTTGCTGCCATCATTCTTTGTTCCCTTTCAGAAAGGTCTGCTTGTCCCATTTCACTGGCTAAAAAATTGGCTGCTATTGTGACTTTTATAAGAAGAAGTCCAATTGACAATTTCTTCAGTCAGCAATGTCTTCCATGGTATCACATTGCACATATGGCTGTGCCATACTAAGCCTGCAATATTGCAGAGATATTTGAACTTTAAATTTTCAATTGCTTTCTTTTTTCCCCCATCTACAAATGTATAATGTATCCTTCCTTCTTCATGTTCTTGCTATCTCTAATTGCTCACAGCCGGATATATAAGTTAGGATAGACAAATGGCAGTTTAAAAAATAGTGAAGGTTTTAGAAAGCCTAAATTCAATCTTTGCTCATATACTCTTACACATCTTGGATGGGTAATGCATTTCCTGTCATTTATTACTAGGCTCAGTTGAAAAGGTAAGCAGCATTTGGAATATACGATTTTGTAATTCAGTCTACGGTACTAAATCCAGACACAGTGGTGCAAGAATCGAACACCACAGCAACAGCTTTATGTATCTGCAATTTTTCATCATCTGCTCTCCTGGAACTCTGATTAAATCAACAACAGGGTTTTGGTGGTCACTTTGCCTGCTTCATTGGAGCACACTGGAAGATAAATCCCAGTGCCTGCTCTTTATTACTAGGCATTTTTACTAACTGTGTTGATTTAGCCCTAATTAACTATAAGTAGTGTCAGATAAATTAAATATTTCCAGGTGTGTTTTTCATTAAAGCTTTTAAATCAATTTTATTAAGGCAGTAACTCACCAAATCAACATGCTTAATTGGCCAAGTAAGTTATACAGAGAGTAAGAAAAGTATCACAGTTAAATTGAAGGCTTGGGAAAAATAAAATCCATATTCATGATGGACTGCACACTGTGAAAGATCTTGGACAAGTAATTTATACCTAAAACTTCACATTTAGATATAATTTTTTGCTCTCCTATTTTCTTATCAAGACTTTCCAATGAACAGGAACCATCGCTCGAATATGAGTTGCTGTTTCTCCTTTTCTTCTCTGCCTTATATAAAATCTAGTCTCAGAATAATCTTTTTCCCAAGATGATATTCCTTCAAGCTGCAGGCCAAGTATGGCACTAGCCTATAAAGGTGAGTTGTGGGTTTCAGAGCTACCATCAAAGAACTGAAGACTGATATTTCTCTTCCATTGCTATAATTTAGTTCAATAGGTTTCTTAAGTTTGGTATCAGCCTAATTTCCTAATTTGACTGCTGCAGTATTTAAAGAATTCAAATACGTCCCGTATTTGATGTCATCAGGGTTAGCATGCCATGGACAATAGAAAAACTTGGACAATGTGTTGACTGCCCTTTCTTGTCCTGATTTGGTTGTCTTTGCACTGTGCTCTGGATTTTGAGGGGGTACTTTGCCTTGAATTAACATGATTTTGCACCATATTTAAGTCTCAAGTGCTGCTTAAAGCACTGAGGAATGCAGGAAGACAACCCCTCTCTGCAAAACCAGCTCAAGTGTCCCTGCCCTCCACTCCGTGTTTTCTGTTGTGGGACACAGTAATTTAAAGAATAACTGTTAATGGAATGAGCTTGGCTTTGCCTGCACTTTTTAGCTACTTGAGTATGACTATTCTCACACAAACTACTACCCTTGAGGCAGTACTGCAGTAATTTTAGGCCTGTGTTAATAAACTAGGTTCTTGATAAATCAGTAGCACCAGTAGAGGTTTAACTGCTAAAATAACCTACGATAATATGAAGATTTCCAGTCACTTTCATGGGCTTTGTGAAAATCTATTAAAATATAAGAAAGCACTAGGAGTTTCCAAATTAGGCATTTTTCCTATTATTTTAAATATTTTGGAAGTTTACAAATACTCCAACAGCAAATTCTATTAAGTCCCTTATGTTTTCAGATTTCTCAAGCTTTCAAACAGCATGTTTGTCGAGCACTAGAAGGCAGTTAACAAACATAATACCTACCAGTGAAAATATTGTTGCTTTGTGCCATACTTTTTTAATACCTCCACCAAACAGCAGAAATTAGCAGAAGCCTTGCAGGTGACTTTATCAGAGAGTTAGAGTGCAGAATGTATGCAGAGTCCATCTCTTCAGAGCAGTTCGCTTGTCTCCATGTAGGCATTCACACTCTAACAGGTTTCAGAACAGTACTCTCCCTTGAGAGTATTTGCACTTGCTTAGGGATCTCTCTGTCTCTAGGACAAAAGAATAATTTATAAAACAAACTGGAGAAGGGTAGTCTCTAAATTGTTGTATAGATCCACTGCCTCTACTTAAAACCTGGAATAGTAACAGACATGCAGCAAATACTTCCAACACTGAGTATTTGATTGCATGCTAGAAAAATCTGTTTGTTGAGACAATAAGATAAACCAGTACCTAGCACTTATTTTGGGGTTTTGTTCCAGCTCCATCATGGTTAACAGAACTTTATACAAGAATTATTTCACAGAATCTTATAGAAAAAAAAAGTAGCAGTAATTCAGAAGAAAATTTGTAGTAAACTAAATTCTGTAAAGATAGCCAAATAAATATTTTCAAGAGACAAGAGCTAAATACTGTGCTGAATTCAACAGTTTTACTGTATAGAAGAAATGGTAAACTATATTAAAAAGCAACATCTGAAATAAACAAGGAAGGAAGAGGGGTTTTCTTGCCTCTGGCAGTGCACAGCACCATCTCTGAACACTTCTAAGCTATCCAAGAAAACTGTAATTTTTCTTCTTGGCTTATGATGCTGCTTCTGAAAAGCTGAATGTTTGATTTTGGAAAACAATAGGCTGACCCAGACAGCAAGGTTTATTGAAGTATTATGAAAATAGTGCCAAGTGTTTTCCAATGCTTTGAAATAATTTTTTTTTGTTGTTATCTGAGACTTTTTTCACTGTGGGGCTTTTAGTGTCATTTACCTGTAGCACAGGACCTTTATTTATAGAAATATAGCAGCAATATTACCATTTTTATCTATTACTCATTGATGTACAGAAGCATAGAGGGTTTGGCAGTAAACAAGCTTAAGTTCATGCCTCCATTTGTTTTATTTATTTTTGCAGTCTATTTTAAATGGATTCTCTCTTGGGCTTCTTGCTTCTGCAAGCAGTAAATCAGGCAGTGGAGTGAAAGAATGCTTGAAAGGATCACACCACCAGTTGGGTTTAAACAGCTCCATTGTGTCTCAGCAAAAAGGTCAATTCTACTGTAATGAATCCAGTGTTTAGAAAGATAGTGTCTTGTGCCTTTCCACATAAGTGTTCTTTTAATATAAGAGATGTTATTATTCCTAGTGTGACTGTGTGATCAGATCAATGCAATTCTATTCCTCCTGAAAAGTGGTACATAAAATTTTGCTTTTAATCCAGAATTCAAATATGTATGGGTATATAAAACTACAGAATAATTGTCTTTACATTAGTAAGATGTTATTCAAGTTTCTCTCACACACACACACACACACACACACACACCAAACAACAAAACAAACAAACAAAAAACCCCTAACAAAAAAACCCAAAAACCCCCCACAAACCCCAACTTTCCGTTTTCACCTAGTTATATGGTAAGAACCATAAGGTGTAGAAACTGCAAAATTTCACATTTATCCTCAGTATAACATGTAAAAGAGTAAGTATTCACCATTATCCTGGGCTGTGTGGTCAGTAGGTTGAGGGTTGATTCTTCCCTTCTACTCCACTCTTGTGAGTCCCCACCTGGAGTACTGTGTCCAGTTCTGGAGCCCCCAACACAGGAAGGACATGGAGCACCTGGAGCAAGCCCAGAGGAGGGTGCTGAAGATGACCAGAGGGCTGGAGCACATATCCTCTGAAGACAGGCTGAGAGAGTTGGGGTTATTAAGCCTGGAGAAAAAGAGACTCTGGGGAGACAAAAATTTTCATGGATCTTCCTTTTGGATTTGCTTTGCACTCAGCTAGCAGCTGCCAGAGCTAGTTCAAAACCATTATGTGTCAATGGTAGTGCAAATAACTGAAACCCTACTGAGTCTTAGCCTGTATGGTAAGTAGTTGTAGGGTTTGGGGCTTTTCTGGTTTGTATGTTGTTTGGTGTTGGGTTTTTTTTGTGGTTTTTGGTTTGTTTGTTTGCTTTGTTTTTGCTTTTTTTTTTTTTTTTTTTTTTTCAAGGCTGAGCAAGAGAGCCAGGCCATCAGACTCACTGGGAAAGACAGAGCATCTCCTTTTTGTTAGCCTGTAGTCCTTTGGTGGTGGTGGGGGAAAGGTCTGTATTCTTGCAAGTGTGAAGACAGAAGAGAAGGCTCCAGAAATACCTCATAGCCACCTTTCAGTACCCGAAGAGGGCCTACAAGAAAGCTGGGGAGGGTCTTTTTACAAGGGCTTGTAGTGAGAGGACAAGGGGTTATGGTTTTAAACTGGAAGAGGGGAAATTTAGGTTAGACATTAGGGGGAAATTCTTTAGTGTGAGGGTGGTGAGGCACTGGAACAGGTTGCCCAAAGAAGTTGTGGATGCCTTGTTCCTGGTAGTGTTCAAGGCCAGACTGAATGGGGCTCTGAGCACCCTGGTCATGCAGGGGGGTTGGATCTAGATGATCTTTAAGACGACTTCCAACCCAAACCATTCTACAATTCCATGATTCTATGAAGTAGGTGATGATGCATAGACCTCTTCCTTTACCTCTTAATAGCAAATAAAAAACACTTTAGAAGTAACTTACAAGAGATTAAATACGCAAGCATGTGAGCATTCATGTGGTAGTGAAAAGTTAAATTTTGCATATTTACATGTACAATTATTGTCCTGTCTTCATATTGCAGTAAAGAGAAGAAGCTACGTGTAGTTGCTGTCTAACCTCTGCAGTTCATAAAATGTCTAACCTCTCTTGTAATTATGCTAGATTTAGAAGCTGAAACTAAAGACTCTAAGGAAATGGAGTTCAAAATTCCCTAAGGACTTCTAATGAATATGCTGGATCAGAGGTCACAAATAATGTAGAAAATCATACAGCATCCCAAGTCAGAGGTTATCAACAAGAGTACTCACAGTCCAATTAAGGGAACAGAGACAGCAGCCTATGTTATATGTTTCTCTCTGTAACACAAACTGGCCGTATTGTCAACAGGGCAGAGTTCACTGCTTTTGAAACATCAGGTTGTAAAGTGTAGATAATGCTACAAATTACGTTAAATCCATAATGATTGCAGATGTGGAGGAAATAGTTTGAAAATGCAAAAGCAAATAGATTAAAATACTACCTCAGGTTGCAATTTAACATTTGCTACTGTGGTTGCAAAATATTGCAACCATATGTCTATGGTGTAACTAGCACACAAGCCAGGCCCATTTACAGGAAAAGTAGTACTGAAGTAACGGCTGTATCGGGACATGTTACAAACATTGCCACATCTACTTCTCTGAATGTATTTTAGTTTAAAACTATCTACATTCATTTGAAAACCATCATTATGTTATAATTAGATATTGATCATTAAACAATGTTTTCACACACAGATGCCGAATTTTTTAATTTTTTTTGTGTTGAAGTTTCAGTCTAGTAATGCTTTAGAGTAAAATTTATCATCTTCATTATTATTTTCCTTTAATGACATGACATCTAAATGCAGGAGATTAAAAGGAGACAAGAGAGAAAAAGAGTTATGAACATGAGTCTAAAAGAACAAGGTATCAGTGAGTTCAGAATTTCAGTTTCCAAAATATTTTGAAGATGCCTGATGATGATGTCTTTTGGAAAAGCTTGTCAGACACATGGTATCTAATTGGACGCACAGTAGGCAGCTATTTTCTTGAGAATTTATGTCATTTCTTTTTCATAAACTCTGTCATGAACTAAAAAAAAAATGCAATAGGCAAGAAGGAGAAATAAATAAGAATAATTAAAAAAAAACAACATGAAAAATGTAGGCATGAAGCTATAGTGAAAGGATTGAGCATAGAGTCAGGAGATGATGGAAGGCAATAAGCCAGTCAATTCAGGGCAAAGAAAATTCTACCAAAGCTATAAAAGCCTAATCAGATACTGAAAGGCAACAAGAGAAAGTTTCTGGTGATCTAGTTTTTGGCCATCACTCATGTTGTTTGCTTTAAGTACATTCAAAACTCAATTATTATAATATATTCAATTTAGCATCTCAGTATGACTTTTGCTATTTAATTTAAAAAGCAGTCTTTGAACAAATGACAGTCTCATTAAGATGTTACAATCAACTGGAAAGACAGAAGATTTTTCTCTTTGAGAAATAGTATGCTCGTAATTCAGTACAGATTATATAATAGAAATGTCAAATAACATGAGAAGAAATGTAAGGACAATGTAAATCTGTTTTATTTCAGATGACAAATCTTATGTGATTTATATAACAGTAACATAGAAAACAACCTGAGAGGTACATCATATTAAGAAACTTCATGTGGTATCTACCTACCACTGTTGGACTGCTAGTATGTCACTATTATTTCAATAAATTAAAACAATAACAAAAATATATTATCTAGTCCCTGCCAATTACTTTCAATTTCTACTGCAACAAGAATTCTAGTTTGAGGATCTTTCCTTAAAGGCTATTTAGATGTGAATATGATGACTTTTACATCCTATTAGCTGATCATACACTGTTACAGAGCATGTATTTGTTAGCTTGTTTACACATGGCACTCTACCAGCCATTCTAAATCTGCCTTGCGCCTCCACCAGTAAAAAGCAGTGTCCCAGAAATCCAAATCTGGGCCACAGTCTAATAAAACTGCATATCTAATTAATTAATATTGCTTCATTCTGGGCTTTTTCATTTGACCCTTGGGTATTTGAGTACTGCTTCAGAGCAATTGATTTATGTGCTTATTCTTAACATTATGTTACTTGAAAAACTGTTTCACTAATTGATTCAGCATCTCTTTTAGGCATTTAAACTAAAGTTCTCTGAAGAGTTAGAAAGCTTAAGCTTTATAATTTATTAGTAGAAATAACAAAAATGAACGGTCACTGCCACACAAGAAAGATTTCTCAGGTGCCTCAGTGCCTTCTGGTTCAGTTGTCTCCTGAGAATTAGACATCGTTAAAATCAGACATTGACATTTCTCATTTTATGCTCCACTTCAGCATGATATAGTTAATGTTAGACTTTAAGACCGCAAACTTTACAGTAGCCTTTTACTGCTGCTCTGTGTCTTCCTGGTTTCAAAATTATCCTGAGTTTTAATTAGGGTCTTTACATCCCTTAGGTTTTCAACCTCTTTTAAAAAGCAGCAGGTTCTCTCACCAAATGCTGCCTCAGGATTTGTCTGACTATTTAATAGTTATTCACTGAACAAAACTCTTTAGTACAAAACATGCAGTCAGAAAAACAATCTACACTGAGGAGATGCAGCTACTCATCCTTCCACAATAGCAGTGACCCCAAGCCTTGGAACCAGAGTATTACTGCTGGGCTGGCTAATTAAGAAAAAAAAAAAAGCAGAAGTGAAGAAGGACCAAGACTGAGTACTGAACAAATCTTTCCTTTCTTCCCAGTCAGAAGACTAGCAAGTACCGCCATGTGTTTTTAGTATCTAATATGTATGTATCTAATAGCTATGTATTTTTATACCTATCAAGGTACGTATGTAGACAGTTTCCAAATAAGCACTTAATTATTTTGTCTTAGTCATATTTATGAAGATATAGAGCTGGAAGTCCTCCCATATGCTGTTTATAGCAACAGCAAAAGGAAAAATATGAACATATGAAATACGAAATACGAAATTCAAAATAATTTTCAGAAAAAGAACCCTCAAGAACAATCTGATCCAAGGTAAATAGATTAAACAAAGGTGTGGGTTTTTTCTTTTACTGTGTAATCTTCAACAGTTGTCCTGTTCAATCTACATTCTTGCAACTTTCTCATAAAGGCTACAATGGATTTCTTATAGCAGCTAACACTGTTTTCTGCTTCTAATTTTTTATATCTTGTGATTTAATAATATCATGTTTTTCATCATGCTAAACTAAGGCATATCACAAAACAACATTGTTTAATAAATGCATGAGGGTTACTAAAGCAAGTCTTATCATTCAGGAGATGGAGAAGAGACCCTCATGCTAAGATTGTAACCACAGGCACTATCTTGATTCTGAAATGAAACGTGGATTTAAAAAACAAAGCAAAACACAACAACAAAAACCAGAACAAAACAAAAAAGCAACAACAAAAAACTGTCAGTCATGAGTCACAAAAATCAAAGTAAATTTAGTGATATAAAATTTTCTGTTTCATACTTCCCAAGATGAAATATCATATCAGATATAAATCATTACATACAGAGCCAGCTTCTTTAGGCATCTACACTATACATTTTGAACAAGCCTGGAATTGGTGCATTCTTTTCACTATGCAAAACCTACAGCAGTGAAATTTCTATGCAAATGGTTCTGTTCTCTGTGACTTAAGGGGAATCAAGAACAATTTCCTTTACATTGTATTATATTTTGGCTTACTGCTCACTTCCACTGCCTAATGGTGCTTTGTACTTGACCTAGAGGCAGGTGGTGTTACTTATTAAATCATATGGAAATTAGAAGTATTACACAGCCCATAATACCAACTAACAGAGGAGAGGTGTCTGGCATATCTTAAAAATGTAGTGATGGATCAGCAGAAGAGTCTACCCTCTTACTACACACACATATTTCTTTCAATAAAGCCTGAGTACCCAGATGTCACAGAGGAACAGAGAATTCATCTTAATCTTCGACAGCAGTATAAACACTGCAGTAAAGGAATAAATGAGGAGTTATTTCCCCTTGTATTAATCTAAATAAATATCTCCCTTATTTATCTAAATAAATTCACTTCTTCTGCTGTTGCTGAGAATGACAGGTTCAAGCAAGGCAGAACAGGGTGGTACTAGATTTTAATTACTCCTCTGGAGTATTCAAACAGCTAGAACAATATCTAAGCAGCTTCCTTCTCAGGAAAATTTTCACTGTGTGTCCTGTGTATATAACTCCCATGGAAACTAACAGAGACTAATTTGTGTACAGTAGCCAGAGCAGAACAAAATATCAATATTAATCACTGAGGGATTTCTTTTTGTCTTCCCCACCCCCCCCATAAATCAAAGACACAAAGCAATGCAGTGACCCAGAACTTTGTACAAGCATTCCCAGAAGAAGTATAAGACATATTTAGGAAAAGGTTAGTCACTTAAATACATCTTCAAACAAAACACTCTAATAATCAAATCACTGACTTCTCTTCTGGCACTTTCCAAATAGGTGCAAGAAAGCAACTTAGTCTTTGGACAGTTTGCATACCTTTTCTACTCTTTCAGCTAAAAAAAATCTTCTAGCAATGTTTGTTTTCATCAAAGCAAGGTTTTTCACATAGTATGAATGAAACTATGCATGGTAGTGAGCAGTCACACAATCACTAGAAAATTCTAAGTAATATATTATGAGACTGTCGATTCTAAGTGCAATTAAAATATATGGTAATTGCCACAACAATGAAATAATTTTATTAAATAAGTGCTTGACATATACATTTGCTGTACCAGGAATTGTACTGCACTCTAGCATTAACGTCCCATAAAGTCATAACTGCCACAGGCATATCAACAATATATCTACACATTCAATGAAACATGCAGAATCAGATGATTAAAATGAAGTGTCAGAGGAACTATACTAACAAATCAATGTTTGTTGCTTGCTTCTGCCCAAAATATTCAAAGTTATGATTCAATGAAATTTGACCAGCAAGAAAACCAGCAGGTGATATACCTCACATTGGGTGGTAGAAGTTGTCTGTGGGAGTAATAATTATTACTACAGAAGAAACAGTAGTTGGGACTCTTTTGTGAGGTAACAATACATTCTAGCCCTAGAAAACACTGGCTGCTTCAGAAAAGAACTCTAGAGTACCTCCTAGCACCTGCATTATTTTGAACTGAATGTCAGAATCGGGTTAAGCTAGTGCAGTTCCCATCCTTTGGGAGGAAAATGGTGCACAGGCAGGGAGGAAGCTATGGTGTTGTCCAGTACATCTCTCAGTCTGGAGTATCAGTATGTAGATTGGGGCATACCTGCCCTCCAGTATGGACAAAGCAGTTCCCTACCAGTCTCCTTTTCCACTTTTTTTTTTTTTTTTTTTTTTTTTAGTATAGGTTAAATTACATTATGCATGCCTAGAACAATATGATAAGCATGAAAAAAGTTACAAAATTCTTGTAAATGACAAACATTGTTTCATTTACACTCATCCTTTTTACAAAGCTAATAGTTATGTCAATTACTTATGGCAAGACTTGAATCAGCCTATTTCAGTTCAAATCACACAACATTAAGTCTGTAGATGTGTCGACAGAGTATGCTTTGTCATCAGAAATGTTGGTGGCTTTAATACCTTTCAGTTTTAGTTTAAATCTAAATTAATAAAATGATTTTAACAGTCTCTCTTGAGGAAGACAAATTATCTGTCTTGCATCCAAACTCTCCAGCAGCACTGTACCTTACTGATTATATACACAGAGTGGAGTAAAATACAGTGGAATATATTATTTCTATATGTTGAATTGCCTAAATATTACAATATTATTATGCTGCAGTTAATACTCTAAGTACTTTCCTCAAGCTGTAAAACAGAAATATTAAATATTAAACAGTAGTTTGATGTTGAAAGAGGAGATCCTGTGCACCTTTTCACCATTTCTCTCAGGTTCTTTAAACCTGGCAGGAGTTACAATTATATGATCAGAGGTATTAAAGATAGAAAAAGTATTTTGTGCTTTGTTATTTTTGTTAAAAGTCAGATTCATTGTGTTGATTTATAAACTGCAGTTCTTCAGATCCTCTTTAGATCAGTTCATAATTTGGCTCTAATGATGTAGTTATTATCACATTTTATAAGCCTCCTTTTTACCACCTACACTTCCTGTAAATGAAGAAAAGAAGCAGAAGCTTAATTATAGTTGCTTGCTGAATATTTACCTCTCAGCTCAATAAATCATGATGGTTCCCCTCTTCCAAAGTCAATAACTATTTAATATTCTATTAAGCTGATGGGAATAAAAGAATAGTAAACTATGTTTATGCCATAGTAATGTAATTAACTAAAACAGGGAACAATTCCCCTTTCAGTTTAAATGGCAACAAAAACATCTGTTATTCAAAGAATGGGTTCATTATAAAACTATGTGGAAAGAAGTGAACCCTGTAAACTTGGACTTATTTCAGTTTTCTGAGTGGAAAGTTAAAAAAATGTAAAACTGAAATCTGACTACTTCAGTGCCATACTAATTTCTGAAAAAATTCTTTTTGAGTCCTTAGCTGATGATAGCTCACCCAACTGGATGAAGCCAATGAGGAAATAATGTAGTTTTCATTCCTAGATTCGTAGTGGATACGTTGTCCTATAAGACATGTAAATTCTAGATAGACTAAGGTCATTATATATTAGTCCTTTGGAATCCCTTAATTTCTAACAGTGGGAGTATACCCATGGTAGAGTAAGAGAGATTTACTCTATCCTTCTTCTTTTTAAAGAGCCTTGATATGACTGAGGGAACAAATCAGTTCTACAAAGAATTTGACTTGAAAGAAAGTACCATGCTACTTATCAAGAAAAGAAATTAAAAATTACCATTTTCAGAACATCGGAATTCATCTTCCTCCCTTCTTTTTTCTCTTAATCTGCATTCTTCATCTCCTTTCTCCATGAGCAAAACCGCAAAGGTCCACAGCAGTCAGAACAAAACCTAAGCCATTTGCTCCTGTAGACTTCAGACAACTGAATGAATTACAGACTAACTGATTAGTTGCTGATTTTTACCTATCTAGGACTCTGCTCAGGTCTTACACTTTTCTATTGCTTTTCAACATGTTGGTGTCCTTACAAAGTCCACAGATTTTATTAGCATCTTTTCTAAAAATATTATCTATTGGAGGAAAATTGCAGAGCACTGTGCTGGTTTGGTTTGGTGGGTGTTTTGGTAGTGGCGGAGGGGTCCTATGGGTGGCTCCTGTAAGAAGCTGAAGAGCTCCCCCAGCTTCAAAACCAGCTAGCCAAGGAGCCATTACAGAGAAAATGGATGCACCTCTTTCATTAACATATGAAAGAACTGATGTAAGACCTGAGCAGGGCAAGCAGTTAGTAAGAGCTGAGCTGTAGAGGCAGAGCGGTGCCCATGGTTGGTGAGGAAGAAGGGGAAGAAGGTGCCCAAGCAGAAGTTTTCCTGCAATCTATGGTGAGATGGCAGGCTGTCCCCCTGCATTCATGAAGGAATGTGGTGAAACAGTCCCCGAAGGCGCCAGGAGGGGTGGACTTGGATTTGCTGCCAGTGGACTTGGATTATGCAGCTGTGGGAGACCCTGGGGCCAGGGGAGGTGACTGTTCCCGAAGCAGCCTGTGACTCTGTGGGAAGCCCACGTTGGAGCAGCTTGCTCCTGACCTCGTGATTCTATGAAAGAGCAGAATTTGTCTCTGTGATGAGATGCAGTATTTTGTGCCAGGTTAACCTAAGTGTCCATGAGTAATTCCCATATATAGTAAGAAGCAGCAACTGGTAAGATAGCTCATGTTTTAGTGAACATCATTTACTAACCCTTTTATGAGCACTATGAACACGAACTGTTCTTCACCTTTGTTTTCAAGGATAACACAGCACAGTACTTTGCTTCCTCCAATTGACCTGGTTCAGAGACCAGAGCAGATTTAGGCATTTCGGTATCCCAGAAACTTAATTTGAGGCCACTGTTACTCTTCATTGCCTGCTAAGGGACAGGCTGGCTTCACTTGTGGAATTAGTTGTCCTCTGACTTTACCAGTGCCAGCCCATCACAACTGGGCCCTGCTGCAAAGGGGTAATTTGTAGAGCACCTCATCTTTATGCTTTTCACATGCATTGGACCAAAACATCTAGCCAAGCAGTTTCTGAGGGATGAGTGTCCGTGGGAGTCATGGGGTTTGTGCTGTTCAGGATCCGACCATTCAGCCAAACCCACAAATGGGACACTATTTATAGAGTGGAAATGGCTCTAATTTGAAAATGAACCCCTCCCTAACTCAAGATGAATACAACTTCTAGGAATAATCTACACTTGGTTGGTTTCCATACTGTACACCAACACATGACAGCAGCATTCCATCCCAAGGCTCTCACCCTTCCCTACATGGGCTTGGCCTTTGCTCAGTGTAAAAGGCACTTCAGTGGGAAACATCCTTTTGCTGTGGCTGCAGGTGAAGTCATTGGTTCTCCTCCAAGGGCATGTCACACACTCAGAACATCAACTCTTTGGTCTTATGATGCCTTCTAAAACTTCATCTTCTACCAAGCTAGCAAAAGCACTGTAGAGTTTTATGGCTAGGAAACCTAGACTCAGATGATAGTGTGAACCACAGCAGGCAGCCACTTGGCACGTGTGGTCAGTGAGTTCTCCTTCCAGTCACTGACTTTATTCCTACATTACTCTTCCTTCAGCTCAGAGATGAAATTTCTCCCAGCAAAGTAGGACATTGACCCTGTCATTACAAAGTTGACACTAAAACATGAGCTGTGTCCTACTTCATTGAGAAGCCACCTTTAAAAAAACAGACGTTACACATCTGCTCCTTAGCAAGCACCCAACAAAAAAATTTAAAAAAAAATAAAAAAAATAAAAATTTTTACTGTAAGAGTGACAGAGCACTGGAACAGGATGCCCAGAGAGGTTGTGGAGTCTCCTTCGCTGGAGGCATTCAAAACCCGCCTGGATGCGTTCCTATGTGATGTGCTCTAGGTGACCCTGCTCTGGCAGGGGGGGTTGGACTAGATGATCTTTCGAGGTCCCTTCCAACCCCTATGATTCTATGATTCTATGGTTCTATGATTCTATGATGATTCGTGGGAAGGACTCATGAAGGAGAGGTTCATGGAGGACTCTCTCCCATGGGAGGGACCCCATGGGGAAACAGGGGAGGACTGTGAGGAATCCTTCTTCCTGAGGAGGAAGGAGCAGCAGGAACCACCAAACTGAACTGACTCTAAAGCTCTGATCCATCATAGGATATTCGTTAGTAAATTCAATAGAAATATAGCCTAATAAAAGTTTACTAAAATAATGAATTTGCTATAATAAGAGGGTTGCTTTTAAACCAAGGTGCTTTGTGACACTATTAGTCAACTATGCCAAGCATCCTGTAGGCTGTGATAACATCAAGTTTTCTAAGACCTGTGGCGCCTGCTGACAACACTCATGTTGATTCTGACCCACTTGGCAATCTACCAGCGGGAGACTGGAGACAGGACCAGGATGGGAGACTGGACAAAAATGACAAAGGACTAGAATCAACAAAGGACCCCCCCCAAGAGACCCTCGAGCATGCATAATTACGAAGATAGCCAATTCCAGGAAATGAAATTACTATGTAAAAGAATTCTGGGAACTCATTGACATAAAAAATGAGTATGCATGTTTTTGGTGTATATCAGTTGGGGTGTTTTGCTAACTCATTGGAGCACTTATGGTGGAGAATCCCCAGTGCTGCCCAGCACTGCAATAAAGAATGCCTGCCTAATAACAGCTTGTTTGTTGTTATTGGGTCTTCATCTCGGAATCCTTACCCAGCCGCACCTCGCCTCCCTCTTCGGTGAGGAGTGGTAGAAAGCAAGGGGGTTTGGAAGCTCCAAAATTTTTGTTTCAGCTCATCCCCTGTCCCCCTGTGCCGCTGGGGGGAAGGAGGCAGAGAAATCGAGAAGAAAGTAATTTGGCCCAGGAAGAAGGGAGGGGTGGGGGTAACGTAAGTAAGCACTGCTCTTTGTGTCGTCTGTGTCCTCTGTGCAATTGATTAGTGTGAAATTAAATTATTATTTTTCCCCAAGTTGAGTCTGTTTTGCCCGTGACCTTAGTTGGTGAAGAACCCTACTTGCCTTTTGTTTCTACCCATGAGCTTCTAGTTGGCCTTTGTCCTCCCCATCCCAGTGGGGGGAGGGGGGGGCAGGGAGTTGAGTGAGCAGCCATGTGGCTGTTTTTTTGTTGTCATATTAGGCCCAAACCACGACAAACACCTAAACTGATAAATGCCTGAGTAGCACTTCCACAAGGTGCCACACAGGCATAAATAAAATCTCACCCAATTGTAGTGAATTCTAGTGCAGCCAAGTTCAACAGTGTAATCAGGAGGTCTACATCAATGTTATGTTTAACACAGAGCTCTAATACCTCCTGATTCTGACATGGACAAGGTAGTAGGTTTTGGGTTGTGTTTTGCTAATTGTATCATTGTGAAGGCCTCTGGATGTGACTTTAGGGGTCTAAGCTGACTTTGTCACTGTCCTCTTGTCCCGAAAGTGGGGTCTGTTACTCAATGTGCACGAAGCCAATCCACAGAGTCAAGATATTTGTTTTAATATCCAGTTCTGCACAGAAAAGGGAGCGGGGTGATATTCCACAAAGCAAGCTCAGTTTCCTGATACACAAGAGCTACTTTTATACCCAAAAATGTGAGAAAGAGCTTTATCTCTAACATTATTCTATCACTGGCACACACAATTGGTCAACTAATCCCTTGCTTCCATTTAAAGTGGCAATGCTCAGGAATTTCACTACGCATGCTCAGAGAATTAGGGGCTTGTTGTTAGTAGAGGTCCCTCTAGCCTGTGGGTGTGAATTTTAGTATGCTAATGGCTCATTAATATATTAATACAGTGAATTCAATTACTGAATGTGTTTTTCCCCAGTGCTCAAGGCTGTAACCAAGCTGTGGGCAGTGCTCCTTTCCATCCCTTTCATCTGTTAGGAAGGTGTCCTGCAGCCCTGTCTCAAGGCTGGGCTGTTGACTACTTGGGGTGTGTTTTTCTCTAATTGGAATCTGGTTTTGTCTAATTCTTACTGTTTCACCATTATCCAGGCCTTCTTTTTATTCTGCGTGCCCCTATGTTCTCTTTTGTGTGATTTTTCCCAGATGTGATTTTTTCTTCCAAATATTACTTATTGCAATTAATAACTGACAACACTCTTCCTTAAGTTTATTAATCTCAAAGAAATCAGCCTTTGCTAGGGAAGTCTATAGTGTAATGGCCTTTTGATCTTCTGGTAATTGGCATCCTTATGAGGTGATAAATCAGTGAAGTTAACCTGCATTTAACCAAACTGCATCTGTACATTGGTATGGGTACAATCTGATCAGTTCTGCAGCTCTATTGACAACATCAATAGAAACATATAAAATTAGGATTCAGCTTCTCTAATATTAACTGATATACATTTTCATAGAATCATAGAATCATAGGGGTTCAAAGGGACCTCTGAAGATCGAGTTCAACACCACTGCTGCAGCAGGAACACCTAGGGCAGACCGCACAGGAACGAGTCCAGATGGCTCTTGAAAGTCTCCAGAGAAGGAGATTCCACAACCTCCCTGAGCAGCCTGTTCTGGGGCTCCATCACCCTCTCAGTAAAGAAGTTTTTCCTCATGTTGAGGTGGAACTTCCTGTGTTGTAGCTTGGTGCCATTTCCCCCTGCCCTATCACAGGGCACCATTGAAAAGAGATGGGCCCATATATATTTAATATATTTTTTTCTCTGCTAAAAGTAAAAATTTGAGTAAAACACCAGTGAAGTTCTTTTCCTTAATCTCTTTTTTCTTGTTTATTTTTAACAGATGGAAACTACATAAGCTGACACCATCTGAAGACTCAGCATGCTGCATAGTTCTCAGTAATACGAAGATGCAGATTAACATGCCTTTTCAAATTTTATTTTATTTTTTTTAGTAAGTAGTGGAAAATGAAAATGTGGAATTAATTTTCTAAAATTAAAGTTGCATAAGTTCATAAATTAAAGTTGCAGGGGGCAGACCTTTGCTGGCTGCCAGACATCCATCCAGCTACACTCTCACTCACCCTTCTCAACAGAACATGGGGAGAAAATAGCATGGAAGAGCTTATGGGTTGAGAAAAAGGGAGATTCGTTACTACCATGGGAAAAACAGAATCAGTTTGGGGAACATTAATTTATTGCCAATTAAAATAGAGTTGGATGGTGAAAAAAGGGAAGAGAACACCTTCTCCCTGCCCTCCCCTTATGCCCCAGATCGCCTTCACTCCTTCATTCCTGACAACTAGATCTTCCCTCCTTCCTTTCTCTTAAAAAAAATTTATTAACTGAAAGGGTTATCAGGCACTGGTACAGGCTTCCCAGGGAAGTGGTTGAGTCACCATCCCTAGAGTTATTTAAAATACATGTAGATGTGGTGCTTAGTGACATGTTTTAGTGGTGGACTTGGCAGTGTGCTAAGTTAATGGTTGAACTTAATCTTAAAGGTATTTGCCAGTCAAAACTTCCCTATGATTCCCCCCCCCCCGCCAAACAACACACAGGGATGGGGAATGGGGATTGTTAGCCCACAACAGCTCCTTTCTGCCAATCCTGCCTTATCACACTTCTCTGCTCCAGGCCGGGGCCTTCCTAGAGGCTGCAGGGCAACACCTGCCCCACCGGGGTCTCTCCCGGGGCCGCAGGGGCATCTCTGCTGGGGCCCCTGCAGCCCCTCCTGCTGCTGTCCCCTCGGGGCTGGCAGGGCTGTTTCTCCCCGTTTCCCTCAGCCCTGGCTGCCGGGCAGCGTTTTGCCCTTTCTGACACAGGTTTCCCCGAGGCGCCCGCCCGTGGCTGAGGGGCTCAGCTGTGCCCTGCGCTGGGGCCGTTGGAGCCGCCTGGAACCGGCTGTGTCCGGCGCGGGGCAGCCCCGGCCGCTCCTCACAGGGGCCGCCCCGGCAGCCCCCCCCCCCAATGCTGGCAGCACCCGGACAACTGCACCTCAATGCACGTAACTATAATTTATATTATGAAGCAGGAGAATATAAATTACATCACCATCTTTGCTTTTTAACTCTGTACACAGTAATGTAACTTTTTTTTCACTTTACATTTAGCCCCCTCAGCTTTTAACATTACAGACATACACAGACAAGCAAACATAATGAGTATTTTGGGCAGTAACATGGTTAAACAAGGCTTCAGTTTCACAGGATGATGGGAAGACAGACCTTAGTTCTATTATGCAAGTGCAAGGATTTTTTGTGGATTCAAAGGCTAAATCTAGACTACTCTAAGTTGTGCAATTCTGTGTGTATATATACTCTAAATCATAATTTAGAATATATTTGGCACACAAAACCATGATGGACTGAGAAGCATGTTAAGATGCTAAAGCTGAAGATGATTCATGGTGGGAAAATAGACATTACACTTTTTGGGTATAGTCACCTCTTTTTTTGCATCTGGATAAAAGCAGGTCCAGCATGTCCAGTTTATTTTAATAGAGAAGAATCTTGTATGGCCAGACTTAAGATATTTCTCTGATAATACTTCCGGAATCTTTAAAGAAAAGGAAAAGTAAACATTTTAGCCAAGGCATTAAGCAACAGAGTACTCTTGCCAAGGCAGGTGGTATTGAAGTAATCAATAATTAAATTACAATAAATGCACTGATTTCTAAACGACAAAAATGTAAAAGCTATAAAACCATTAAAAGCTGGGTGGGTGGGTAAGTGGGGGGTGACTTAAGGAAACGTTTTAATAGAATTACTACGAATTAATGATTAATAAAAAACATGGGTAGGAGCATGAAATTCCATAGACTTGCAGAGTGATTAAGGAGTAACTGGGTGCCTGCTTGGTTTGAGTGATAAGGGCAGGAGGCCAGAGATGGTGACCAGAAACATGTCAATATGGAGACATCTATACCAAGCATCCTGGAGGAGGCACTTGTGGTCTTGACTGGGCTTCCTAGTGGGCGGTCTTTGGGTACTCTGATCCAGGGGTAGTCACCATGCAACCTTCAGGGAAACATTGTTTAAATAATTTGAATCCTGTTTAAGAGGAAACAGAAGCCACACAAATTGCAATTGTTGCCACTATCTATGGGTTTGAATCTATTCCCTGTGTGATTCAACAGACCAAATAAAGAAGATTTAAGGACTTCCTAATGAAATACAGAAGGCTATCAAAGTAATTTTAAGAATCATGATTTTTAGTGTACAACAATTTCATGGCAATCCCACTGGCAATAAAACTGGCAGAGTCAGTAATTAATTTTAACACCTCTGACTACTAAATTAATATTTTCTTATTAAAAATACATAATCTAATGAATTCCCACTTAGTAATTCCACAGATGACTATAACATTTACCCTTGTTCTTCCTTTATTTTATTTATAATATATGTTTAAGTTTTGTGTGAGTTTCAACTTTCCATATAGGTCCTCATCTCAGCTAAGAAGCCGTTTTATAGAAATGTAAAATTGTTCAGTTGCTCTTGAACTGTTGGTATTTTTTTACCTTCATAAGAAACTATTTTTGTTGTTTGTCTTCTGGCTGCAAGCTGTTTGAAATTAAAACAAGTACAAGCTCCTTTGACTTGAAGTGATACATTTATTCCCAAGAGAAAGCCTGACCCTTTAAAGCCTCAGAAAGAAGAAAACTGTTTTTTCTCAGTTTAATTTTTGTTGAATAGCCACACAGAATAGGTGAACTTGGTAAGCTTTGAAATGGGAAGATTACGGTTTTAGCAGTCCAGTGGTATTGTATAGCTTCCACCAAAGTGAAAGCAGGAACATCTGCTGCCTACCTGTGAGCAGTGCATTCTTTCAGTGTGGGAGACACCATACCCTGAACACAGTAAATATTCTGTCTACAAAGGCATATTGTCTTTGGACAATTTTGCAAACAAGCTTCTCTTTTATACACATATGTAAGCTTGTTAGTTTAGAACAGCACTGCTAGTTTTGCATGAAGTCGAAGTCCTGTACCATTTCTGCTCTGAGGTTAGTCTAGAGCTCACAGGCAGCTGGCCGCTCTCTTTTATTTATCAATTCTTGAAGAGTAATCAGGGGAGCACCATTCTTGGTCCACCCAGTGTTATAAGGTGCAGTTACCAAGGCACGGTAAATCTGTCAACAAATGCTGGTGTTTCTTCCTGGCTGCACCTCTTTGTTTATCAAATAATCCTTTTCAGTAATAAGGGAGCAGAGTGTAAACATGCTCTTCACTAATTTGCTATGTTTGAACATCTGATTCTTTAATGTTGTGAACAGGAAGCACTGATGAGCTTTGTGACTGCACAGTTTGGTTCCAATTAAATTTTTAATGAAACAAAAGTCAAGCCCAACTGTGACTTGCAGAGAAGGTTTGATTTCAGCAGTGCCATGTTGCTTCCTCTAATTTGTCCAGGTTTCTCCCACTGAACATAAAAATTGCTAGCTGACAAGTCAGAAAACACTGAGCAGGGCATGGAATGTGCCAAGCAGTTTGCTTTTCTGAGATATCAGCTGATTTTATTTTTTAAAATTCTTTTCAGTATTTCTTGACAGATTGACAAACAAGACTACCTTGAACTTTCAAGTTCATTCAAATCTATTTTCAGAATGGATATCCCAGGGTGATTGTAAGGCAAAGGAAGCAAAGTGTGCTTGCACCATCAAGCACAGTGCTTTAGGCTGATGGAAAATGTTTGAAGCTATTTAACTCCTCTGTAGGAGCTCTCAAAAGTCTATTGCTTTCTGCCACTAATAAATGCCATGGAGGCCAGTTGCTTGCAAAATTCCCAATAAAACCCACCAGTGTTGTTTTAAAAGGAATACAGCAGAAGGGAGGAAAACTAATTCAAGAAACATTTGCAACAGTGAAATAGTGCTCAAAGCTATGGTATTAATGACAGTAGTCAGTAGCAGCAGCTGAATGCCTGGGTTTAAATGGCAATCTGCTTGACAGTAGAAGTTTAAAAAAAAATGCAGATATTGGACTGTGCCATCCCTTCTCTACACATACCCAACAAATTGAGTGATCTGACTGGTGGATACTGAACTCTGTAACCAATCAGGTTAGATAAAGGAAAAATAAATTTCTTTAGATCTCAAGTTTGCTTCATTTAGCAGTCATTCAGTGACAATTTTGCTGCCAATAAAAAAAAAAAAAAAAAAGATAAAAGAAAAAAGAAAAAAAGGAAAAAAACCCAAGCTTTATACTAATGAAGAGCTGTTGTCAAGAAATAGTTTGAGTGGTAGGGGACAGAGCCCCAGCTGATATTAACTGGCTCCAGTGACTACATCAGCATTGAATCCCAGCTGTTGAACTGTGATTGGGACTGCACATGTCTGACATCAGGCTTTTAAATTCATACTAAATAAGTAACAGTAAGATTATCAGAAGTATAACACCTGCCTTTGGATCAGATGATTTTAGGGTTTTTTCTTAAGTTTTGGTGAGAAAGAAAGGCCACTTACTCTTGATTCTTAAATACAGATTTAGGAGGATTACTTTAAGGATGTAATTTGGAGAAAACCTTGCTCGGAGTCCACAATTTAACATCGTGATAAAGTCCATGGAGTTCAAAAACTGATGGACCTTAAAGCTATCCTGCAATCCTGGAAAGTTAATTTTCTTATTTAGGAGAGGCATTTTAAATGCCTCTTTTGTGTGAATACTAGAACCCTGGTAATTTGAAGAACCACATTTCAGAAGAGGAAAGATATAACATCTCTGTCTAGAAAAACTGCATTTACTTTTTCATAGTAACTCTTATTCACCAACAAGAAACAAACAGTCTGACCTTCAAGGCTTTGTTAAAGTTGTAGATGTAAGTGATGGAATATGGTGGTAATCAGAAATAATTTATTAGTATGATTTTCATATTCCTCCAGACTAGTGCCAGTGCACCTGTGTGTGCCTGTATGATATGTTACAACTGGAAAATATTTCAGATTACTGATGTAGGAATGATTCCCAAAAGTATGGTTTTTAAAAATCTTTTTAAGCTATTTTATTTTAAACCCTCAATCAATGCCTTTGGAGACTACTAAAAAAATCCTACTGCTGTGATAATATTTATCACAGCAATCTTATATTTCCTCATTATTTGATTTAATTTTACCATGCCTACTTCTTTCTCCAAGTTCCTTATTCCTTGGAGTTAACACTTTGTTGAAGACAATATATCATGTTTTCTTTCAGTCATTACTTACACACACCATCCTCTTGCAAAATGTTCTTTTGCAAATTATTCCCACAACTCTCTAACAGCATTTTGAGTGTTTTTGCTGGCTCGAATCTTTCAACTGATTTAGGAACACATGGTGCCTGTTGTGTTCTTCTGGAAGCAATTGCATTATTTCTCATTTGACAGCTTGTACAAAGCCTAGGTACTCTCATATACAAATGTTTTCAGAAAGATTATGTATGGACAAAGGCATTGTGCAATGTATATAAGGGTGATTGTCACGACCCAGATTAGGCAACCCAGGGAGATTTAGATTGGACACCCTTGCTTTCTAAACTCCTTCTCAGAGAGGAGCCTAGGTCTGGCTGGATCCAATCTTAGTGTCAGGCCTTGCCCTTCCAGGGAGGGTGATTAAAAAGTCACAGTCCAAGGAAATGCTCGACCCCTTAATGCAGACTCAGGGTCTGCATCAGAACATTAGCTTTAATTAAAACTATAGAAGGAATACTGATACTTGGATTATTATATATGCTCAGGCTTCACGATCATGAAGGCTGATATTTTGATTACAAAAGCCACAATAAATATATGTTCAAGCCACGCAGTCTGGAAAAATCGTGGTAAGCCTTGCATTACTTAATGATTTTAGGAAGGAAAAGAGAGACAGAGTAGGAGAAAAAAAGTTAGACAGATAGGTAACAGAAAATCGCCAGTATCCTGGATCCATCTTTGGTTGGGCCAAGGGGGGAGGGTTGGTGTCAATGAAGCTCCTGAAGCCCACCATCGCAGCTCCTTGTTTTATAGGTTTGTTTCCTTTAAGCATTTGTTTTGCAACCATAAGTAAGCATTGTTGAGTCATATAATGATAGAGCAACTGGAGAGGACCTCTGTCACCTCCACTCCCTATCTCTATTATTAACATTGCCACCATGGTTGTCTCCATACGCAGGCCATAGGCCATATGCAGACCATTATTTCCAGAGGTGGCAGGCAGTTCTTTGCCAGTCAGTCCTTTTGTTTTGTTTGAGGGCTTAGGCACATCAGTACATGATTTTTTCAAGTAACATTTCAGTTATTACTCGATCAAATATTAAAATATGAACATTACATCTGCTGTGGCAGCTGTAGCTGCAAGTTGGAGTCAGCATCACAAACAGAAAAATACTTTGTTTTGCTTATGCAGTCATATTCCCAGGCTCTGGCATGATAGCCATTGTTACTGTGGCTGCCTTCTTTCTGTAGAGAAAAATAGGTTCTCAGTGGGTTTTTTTATAGAACTTTGAGCCTCGTGATCACACAAAATTACTGTTTACTGTAATTCCTCTTACTGTCCATTGTTTCTTGGTCTCTTTCACTGCATTTTAAGGAACACTCCTAAAACCTATTACCTTGGTACTGCTGTAAGCATATACTTTAATATGCTAAACATTCCAAATAAAAAGTTTTGCAGTTATATCTTCAGGATATGTATATTTTCCTTATATCTCCAATGGATTTGTGTAACTCTAAATGGTTCTAAGATCAATTTTTGCATTGGGTCATTATGGAACCTTTAAGCTATCTAAGAATCCATTTGTTTTGCAACATTTTTCATTTCTTTAATTGCCATTAATAAAGTAGCCTATAAAAAAAAGCATTCATACCTGAATCCAAGTCACTATATATGTGCTTGCCCAGTGCTATGACAATATTACTACAAAAAAAAAAAAAAATAGAAGTGATATATGCTATAGTTTTTCAGTCATCAAAAGGAAGGAAAATGGGACACAGACTGTTCTTTTAGAAGCCAGAAAACATGCTCTACAATAAGTTTTCCTTTAGCAGTAAATGAGAAAGGAAATTCCTCTTCAGCAAACAGGTGTGAAGAAATAATACAGATTCCATGTCATAGTATTATTTATTACATAAAGATATTATGCTTTGTCTGTTTAGACAAACAGATGACATTTAAGTCCCTGAGAAGAGCTTAGGCCATTAGCTCAATCATCAGACTCTACAAACACATAATTCACTTGAGGATTGGGCATATATCTTATGTTGTATAGCACTGGCAGAACCCAGCGTCTTCCCTTTGTAAAGATATTATTGTCCCAGATTCTTTTTAGAATCACAGAATGGTAAAATTTGGAAGGGACCTTAAAGATCATCTCCTTCCAACCTCCCTGATGTGAGCAGGGACACCTCACACTAGACCAGGCCTCATCCAACCTGGCCTTGAATACCTGCAGGGAGGGGGCTTCCACAACCTTCCTGAGCAACATATTCGAGTGTCTTAGTACCCTCATGTTGAAGAATTTCTTCCTAATATCTAACCTAAATCTACCTTCTTTCAGTTTAAAACCATTACCCTTTTTCCTATCACTACACTCTCTGCTGAAAAGTTTCTCCCCATCTTTCCTATAGGCTCCCTTCAGATACTGGAAGGCCTCTATAAGGTCTCCCCAAAGCCTTCTCTTCTCCAGGCTGAACAGCTCCAACTGTCTCAGCCTGTCTTCATAGCAGAGGTGCTCCAGCCCTCTGATCATCTTTGTGGCCCTTCTCTGCACCCTTTCCAAAAGCTCCATGTCTTTCCTGTGCTGAGGGTTCCAGAGCTGTATGCAGTATTCCAGGTGTGGTCTCAGCAGAGCAGAGTAGAGGGGCAGAATCACCTCTCTCAACCTGCTGGCTATGCCTCTTTTGATGCAGCCAAGAATGCAACTGACTTTCTGGGCTGTGAGTGCATACTGGCGGCTCATGTTGAGTTTCTCCTCTACTAGCACACCCAGGTCCTTCTCCTCAGGGCTTTTTTTTGCCTACTGACAGTGTTCAGAAGGATGGATGGGAGGATCAAAGAAAAAATTAGGCTGGAAGGAAAACTGGAAGTAATGTAGACTAACCTCCCCACTGAGAACAACTGCTGTATTTAAATAGTGTACATTGAGGAAGCCCACACAATCTGTCCCACTAGAGGCTGTACAGCTGGCATACCTGCTCCTTTACAGAAGCAGGGTAGGGGAACAGTGACCTGTGTGCTACAACTTCACCAGGCAAACACAAGTGCCACTTTGAGGGTATTCTGCACAGAAAGAGTCTGGCAAATGTCTAATTGGCAACGTGGGTCGGGAGGTGACTTTTTGCAGGATTTACTTAAAACACACAAGCAGTCTTCCAAATTAAGATTCATACCTAGGACATTTGATCAGCTCATGGGTAGGTTGCTAAACCTTTATGATATTTAGCATAAAGTATCAAGACAAAAAAAAAATAAATCCTTTATTTTAATATACCTGGCTAAAAAATATGCTGCTTCAGGAATCGATTCAATAGTATAGAAGCTATGTCTGCCTTAATGTCAGGGACATGCATTGTAGAAGCAGAATGGATGGTACCAACTCTAAAGCTACAGCCGCCTATTTTGGTCTGCCATGGTAACTCACTAGCAACCATTACTGTTACCATAGAATCATAGAATCATAGAATGGTTTGAGTTGTAAGGGACCTTAAGGATCATCTAATTACAATCCCCCTGCATGGGCAGGGACACCTCCCAGTAGATCAGGTTGCTCAGAGCCCCATCCAACCTGCCCTTGAACACTTCCAGGGATGGGGCTCCCACAGCTTCCCTGGGCAACCTGTTCCAATGTCTCACCACTCTCACACTAAAGAATTTCCTCCTAATGTCTAGCCTAAATCTCCCCTCTTCCAGTTTTGATCCATTACCCTTTGACCTCTCACTACAAACCCTTGTAAAAAGTCCTTCCCTGGATGTCCTGTAGGCCCCCTTCAGGCACTGGAAGGCCACTATAAGGTCTTCTTAGAGTCTTTATGCCAGGCTGAACAGCCCCAATTCTCTCAGCCTGTCCTCATAGGAGAGGTGCTTCAGCCTTTTAATCATCTTCATGGCCCTCTCTGGACTTTCTCCATGAGCTCCATGACCTCCATATTTTGGGGGTTCCAGAATTAGATGTGGTACTCCAGGTGGGCTCTCATGAGAGCTGAGTAAAGGGGGAGAACCACCTTCCTGGCCCTGCTGGTCATGCTTCTTTTGATGCAGCCCAGGACATGGTTCACTTTCTGGGCTGCAAGTGCACCTTGCCAGCTCAGGTTGAGCTTCTCACCCACAATCACTCCAAAGTCCTTCTCCTCCAGACTGTTTTCAATCCATTCACCACCCAGCCTGTATTTGTGCTTGGGTTTGCACTGACTGAAGTGCAGGACCTTGCACTTGGCCTGGTTGAACTTCATGCTGTTTGCACAAGGCCACCTCTCCAGCCTGTCAAGGTCCCTCTGGATGATATTCCTTCCCTCCAGCGTGTCAACCTCACCACACATTTTGGTGTCATCGGCAAACTTGCTGATGGTGCACTTGATCCCACTGTCCACGCCTCTGATGAAGGTGTTAAGTAGCACCAGTCCAAGTACCAACTCTTGGGGAAAACCACTCACCACAGGTCTCCATCTGGACATCAAGCCATTGATCATCACTCTTAGAGTGACCGTCCAGACAGTTCCTTACCCAACGAGTGTTCCATCCATCAAATCCATACCATTCCAGTTTTGTTACAAGGTTGTCGTGTGGGACAGTGTTGAAGGCTTTGCACAGGTCCAGGTAGATGATGCCGGTTGCTCTTCCTTTGTCCACTGATGCTGTGACCCCATTGTAAAAGGCCACCAAATTAGTCAGACAGGATTTGCCCTTGGTGAAGCCATGTTGGCTGTCACAACCACCCTTTTGTTTTTCATGAGCCTTAGCAGAGCCTTCAGGAGGATCAGCTCCGTGATCTTGCCAGGCACAGAGGTGAGACTGACCAGTCTATAGTTCCCCATGTCTTCCTTTTTTCCATTCTTGAAAATGTGGGTTATGTTTCCCCTTTTCCAGTCAGTGGGGATTTCTCCAGACTGCCAAGACTTTTCAAAGTGCATCTATACCACTGCAGGCAGCATGAGCAACAAACAAGGGAAGCTGAAAGCCATGAAAGCGGGAAAACTGTGACATAGTGGCTATCACAGAAATGTAGTGGGATACTTCACACGACTGGAGTGCCACAGTTAATGGCTACCAGCTCTTCAGGAGACACAGACAAAGAAGGAGAGGCAGTGGGGTGGCCCTGTATATTAGGAATTGTTATGAATGTCTAGAACTAGACTATAATGATGACAAGGGAGAGTGCATTTGGATCAGGATTAGGGGCAGGGCCAACAAGGCTGATATTGCTGTGGGAGTCTGCTATAGACCTCCTAACCAGGGCAGTGAGGTGGATGAGCTGTTCTATAAATACCTGGGTGAAATCTTGTGGTCGTTTGCCCTTGTTCTTGTGGGGGACTTCAACTCCCCTGATGTCTGCTGGAACTACAACACAGCAGAGAGGGATCAGTCCCGAAGGTTCCTAGAATGTGTCAAATATAACTTCCTGACACACCTGGTGAGTGAACCAACCAGGCAAGGTGCAAGGTGCCCTGCTAGACCTCCTTTTTGTGAATAGGAATGGGCTGGTAGGAGATGTGACAGTTGGAGGCCATCTTGAGTAAAGTGACCATGAATTGTTAAAGTTCCACATTCTTAGAAATGCCAGGAGGGTGGGCAGCAAAACTGCCGCCCTAGACTTCTGAAGGGCAAGCTTTACCTTGTTCAACGCCCTGATTGCCAGAATCCTTTGGGAATCTGTTCTGAAGGGTATAGGAGTCCAGGAAGGCAGGACACTTTTCAAGGAGGAAGTCTTGAAGGTGGAGGAGCAGGCCATCCCCATGTGCTGTAAGCCAAGCCGGCTTCATAGAAGACCAACCTGGCTAAACAGGGAGCTTTGGCTGGCACTCAGGGAGAAAAAGAGAATCTGTGGCCTTTGGAGGAAGGGGTAGGCCACTCACAATGACTACAGAAATGTTGTGAGGTTATGCAGGGAGGGAATTAGAAGGTCCAAGGCCCAGCTAGAAATTAATCTGGCCTCCATGGTTAAGGATAACACGAAAAAAGCTTCTATAATATATTAACAACAAGAGAAAGACCAGGGAGACCCTCCATCTCCTATTAGATGCAGGAGGAAACACGGTGATGAATGATAAGGAAAAGGCTGAGGTGCCTAATGACTTCTTTGCCTCAGTCTTTAGTACCAAGACCAGTTATGTTGAGGGAAACAAACTCCCTAAGCTAGGGGACAGGGACCAGGAGCAGAACAATCCCCCCACAATCCAATAGATGATGGTCAGTGTCCTGCTGCACCACACAGATCTGCACAAATCTATGGGACTGGATAGGATCCACCCAAGAGTGCTGGAAGAGCTGGCGGGGGTGCTCACTAAGCCACTTTCCATCATTTATCAGCAGTCGTGGCTGACTGGAAGGGTGCCAGCAGACTGGAAATCAGCCAATGTTACCCCCATATACAAGAAAGGACAGAAAGATGATCTGGAAAATTACAGGCCTTTTAGTCTGACTTCAATACCAGGGAAGCTGATGGAGCAGATCATCCTGAGTACCATAATGCAGTACATGCAGAACAACCAGTTGATCAGGCCCAGTCAGCATGGATTCATGAAGGGCAGGTCCTGTTTGACTAACCTCATCTCCTTATAAGACAGGGCGACCTGCTTGTTGGATGAGGGAAGGCCTGTGAACGTGTCCTGTCGAGAGCATTGTTGTATCTGGTTTAATTGCCAATCCTGAGTCAAACTGTGACAGAATATTGTCTACCTGGACTTTAGCAAGGCCTTCGACACGGTTTCCCACAGCATTCTCCTAGAGAAGCTGGCTGCTCGTGGCTTGGATGTGCACATGCTTTGCTGGATAAAAAACTGGTTGTATAGTCGGGCTCAGACAGTTATGTTCAATGGAGTAAAATCCAGTTGGCGGATGGTCATGAGTGGTGTTCCCCAGGGCTCACTGCTGGGGCTGCTCCTGTTTAACATCTTTGTTGATTATTTGGATGAGGGAATAGAGTGCACCCTCAGCAAGTTTGCAGATGACACTAAGTTGGGTGGGAGTGTTGATCCGCTTGAGGGCAGGGAGGCTCTGCAAAGGGATCTGGACAGGCTTGATCAATGGGCCAAGGCCAATTGCATAGTTTCAATAAGGCCAAATGTTGGGTACTGCACTTCGGACACAACAATGCCCAGCAGCGCTGCAGGCTTGGGGAGGAGTGGCTGGAGAGCTGCCCAGCAGAGAGGGACTTGGGGGTTCTGATTGACAAGACAGCTGAACATGAGCCAGCAGTGTGCCCAGCTGGCCAAGAAGGCCAACAGCATCCTGGCCTGCATCAGGAATAGTGTGAGAAGGGAATGTTCAGAGAAGAGCAACTAGACTGATTTCAGGTCTTGGAGAACAATCTTGTGAGGAGAGGCTGAGGGAGCTGGGGCTGTTCATCCTGGACAAGAGGAGGCTGAGGGGAGACCTCATTGCTCTCTACAACTACCTGAAAGGAGGTTGTAGTGAAGCGGGTGTTGGCCTCTTCTCCCTAGTGACTAGCAATAGGACAAGAGGAAATGGGGTCAAGTTGTGCCATGAGAGGTTCAGGTTGGATATTAGGAAAAATTTCTTCACAGAAAGAGTGGTGAGGCATTGGAACAGGCTATCCGGGGAGGTGGTGAGGGCATCATCCCTGAAGATGTTCAAAAAATGGGTGGATGTGGTTCTTCAGGAGCCGGTTTAGTGGTCATGGGGGTGTAGGGCTGATGGTTGGACTCGATGACCTTGAAGGTCTTTTCCAAACTTGACGATTCTATGATTCTATGACAGAAGCTTTGCAACTTTGTTGGCCTGTTCCTTCAGGAGCCGTGGATGAACTTTGTTAGGTCCCATGGACTTGTGCACCTTCTGGTCCTTCAGATGGTCACAAACGTGCTCTTCTCCTACAGTGGGGAGATCTTCCTCTTCACAGTCCATGACTTCTCCTTCTCTAACTTGGATGGTGTGACCAGAGCCTTTGTCTGTGAAGACTGAGGCAAAGTAGCCATTGAGTATCTCAGCCTTCTCTATGTCCTGCATGGCCAGGTTTCCAGTTTCCTTCTGAAGCAGGCCCACAGTTTCCCTCTGTCCTGGTTTGAGGCAGGATCAAGCCAATTTTCTTTTTACCATTTTTTTTTTCCTTCAGTGAACTCTTTTAAGCACACAAGTTTTCCAGCTAGTGGACTGATAAGGTTGCATCTTTATATTACTGCTGAGAGATCATGGACACTTTGGCTGGCGTCCAGGGAGGACTCCCTCTATTCATCACCATTGATCCCCAGGCTTGTGCATTCCTGACCCTCATAACTCTACCCCCAGCTCCTGTCTGATCTGCCATTACCTCTGATAGTGGTCCAGGACATTTCAGAGCTGCTCACAGCTCAGGAGAGTGCCGTGGGAATTGCTGGGGGTAGGGGAAGACAATAGGGTTTTGCACATTCTTGAACATACTTGGAAATAATTGTACATATTTTCTTCTATCATTAGTATTTAATTAAAGCTGTCTTGTTTAGTTTTCAATCTAGAAAGTGGGTCTCCTTATTCTCTCTCTCCTTTCCCTAGCTCGGTGGGAGGGGGAAGGAATCAAGAGCATTATTGTCGCTGGTTTGTCAATCCTAAGTCAAACTGTGACACCCTCCTCTTCCTCTTATTGCTGACATACCTGTAGAACCCTTTCTTGTTATTCTTAGTATCCCTGGCCATGTCCAACTCTATCTGTGCTTTGGCCTTCCTTACCCAATCCCTTGATTCTCTGACAGCTTGTCTGTACTCCCACCTGGATACCTGGCCCTGTTTTCACTCTCTATATACCTTGTTTTTACATATAACTGTGTCCACAAGCTCTTTGCTCATCCATACAGGCCTCATGGTTCTCCTGCCTGACTTCCTCTTCATTGGAACACATAACTCCTGGGCATGGAGGAAGTGATCCTTGAATATAGACCAGCTTTCCTGGGCTCCCCTTCCCTCCTGGGTTTTGTCCCATGATACTGTACCAAGCAGATACTTGAAGAGACCAAAATCTGTTCTCTTTAAGTCGAGGGTAGTGAGCTTGCTTCACTCAGTCCTTGCTTCCCTAAGGATCCTGGATTTGACTATGTCATGGTCGCTACAGTCTAGTCTCCCATTAAGTCTTACATCATCAATCATCCTGTCTCTGTTGGTGAGAACAAGGTCCAGCATAGCACCTTTTCTTGTTGGCTCCTCTACCATTTGGAAGAGGAATTTTTCATCAGTGCACTCGAGGAACTTGCTGGATTGCTGGTGCTTTGCTGTGTTGTCCCTCCACCAGATATTGGGGTGGTTGAAATCCCCCATGAGGACCAGGGCTTGTGGGTGCAAGGCTGCTCTTATCTGCCTCTAGAGGCCCTCATCCGCTCAGCCATCCTGGTCTGCTGGCCTGTAGCAGACCCCCACTATGACATCTCCTGCCCCTGTTTTCCCTTTAATCCTGACTCATAAGGTTTCAGTCAACTCCTCCTCCATCCCCAGGTGGAGCTCTGCAGACTCCAGCTGGTCATTAATGTAGAGGGCCACACCCCCTCCTCTTCTGCTCTGCCTGTCCTTCCTAAAGAGCTTATACCCAACCATCCCCACACTCCAGTCGTAGGAGTCATCCCACCATGTCTCAGTGATACCAATAACATCATAGCCCTGCAGGCATGCATACATCTGCAATTCCTCCTGCTTATTCCCCATGCTCCATGCAATTGCATAGAAGCATTTAAGATGGTCCTCCTTCAAAGCAGTCATGCTGGCAGGGATTACATTGTGTAGGTCAGATGCTTTCCTGTTGTCCTGCAATCCTCCTGCAGGCCCAGAGCATCTGTTACTGGCTCTGTCCTCAATGTGATGAGTGTGGGATGAGTTGAGGGTCTCCTCCCCTGGCATCACTAGTTTAAAGCCTTCCTAGCTAAATTGTCCAGCCTCTGGCCAAAGACTCTCTCCCCTTTCTCTGACAAATGAACCCCATCAGCCCCCAAGAGACCAGGTTTTACAAAGTGAATCCTGTGGTCCATGTAGCCGAAGCCCTCACTCTTGCACCACTCCTGTTACCATTCATTAACTTTTCCAACTTCATTGGCCCTTTCCAGCCCTTTCCCTTTGACCAGAAGGATTGATGCGAACATGACCTGTGCTCCTGAGCCCTTCACTGCCACTCATAGTGCTCTATAGTCTTTCTTGATAACCTTCAGGTCATTCCTATTTCTATCATTGGTGTCCACATGAAACAGTAGGAGAGAATAATAGTCAGTGGTCCGTACAAGTTTGTGTATCCTTTTTGTTACATCTCATATACGAGCCACTGGTAAGATGTTGACCTCTCTAGCAAGCAGGTCCAGTCTGCAAATGGGTCCCTCAGATCCCCTGAGAAGGGAGTCCCCTATGACTATTCTTCATCCAAGTCTCTTTATACACAGAAAAAAAAAAAAAAAAAGCCAGTGAAAATGTGGAGTTTAAGTTCCTTTTGTCTTTATAATCAAACTGTTCTGCTTTTACACTGAAGTTTTCAGTGAAGTCCAAGGAAAGCTTCTGAAAACTTTTACCTGCCTTGCTGCCATGCATAAAAAGGATCATTGTGATCCAAGATTGTGTCCTCCCTCGGTAACTTCAGGAATAGCTGTTGGAAAGTAAAACCACATCAGCCTTAGTGACTAGGATATGACACTGAAAAATAATTTGTACTTGGCTCTAATCGAGGCTGATTGCACTCTCAATGACCTTGGGCAAGTTACTCAAGCTCTTTGTTTGCCTTCCTTTTCAGCTGTAAAATTAAGTCAAAGCAGGACTTCACTGGAAAACAGATGTTGCCCCAGACTTGTGTTTTTCTGGTAAATAAATTATAGAAGAAAATATAATAATTAATTAATAGCTAGCAGTCAGCACATAGTAATTATGTGGCCATATCCATTATGACTGTATGTAAACAAAATCAATATTCATTAGAGGATATTAATGTTATCAAACATTGCAAGAAAGTCTTTGGTGCTTATTAAAAAATGATTTCTTTTTTTTTTTTCCCCATTAAGCACAGCCATTTTTTCATTCCTTAGTATCGTGTACTTTTGTAAGCTAATCAAATATTGATATAACATGGATGTATACTGAAATTTAAGCAAATCTTGAAAATGCATTTTTTTACTGTTTCATACCTTTATGCGTGGGAAGTTTTTATATTCATAAAAGGGTAAGTTTTACAAGCAATGAACATACAGTCAGATTCTGTTGCAGTTCAAACTGGTGTAAATATAGCTATTCTGCCAAGACCAGTGAAACTGGCTGTAACATCAGGAAAACTTCATTTAAATGTTAGTGTGTTGTAGGATATTAATTAATGCAGTGATTTTTTTTTTTTCTCCTATTTTGAAGTGGAGAAGAATATGAGGTGAGGTTCCCCTTTGTGAATGTTTCAGTGTAAATGAATGTGATCTTTATGAAGATTTTCGAACAAGCATGATTGTTGGAAATACATTTTTCCATGTTCCTAAGTACAACAATAGATCAAATGCTATATTTTTTCTTTTTTTATTTTTTTATTTTTATGTATGTATTTATTTGAGGCAGTGGGAAGAGGGCTAAAAAAACTTCAAAGAGCTTTGGCATCAGTTAATATTATTTTTAAGGTAATGTCTATTGTCATTGTATTGTTCTATATTTGGGAATTTGTTAATCTGCAGCAAAAAGGTACAGAAATATTGTCAGACTTGCTGTGCTTGATATTTTAGAAATCCAAAGAACAAGGAAATTAATAATCACCAATAATTAAACCTCTGAAAAGGTGTTGTACTATTAGATCACATTTATTGTTCTCACATAGATGGGTCCAGAGTTCAAGTTCATCGTGCTAGGCAAAATATTTTAGAAACAGTCATGACCTCCAATATCCCAGTCTTTTCTAACAGAAGTTAATCAATTTTCCATCTGGGTTTCAAGACAATTACACAGAGATTTTCTGTTCTATTTACACTGTAGAATGAAACCAATATCATGATTAAAAGTCATTAAACTGTATTAGGTTTAATTGTGGAGACCCTACTCTTCAGTTTCCCTACTGCCTTTTGTTTCCCTAACAGGTTTTCTTCCTGGATTGATTCTCTGTAACTGCAATTCAATTGCTGTAGCTATAAAGCAGGATGGAAAGCATATGATTACTAAGCTGCTAGACAAAAACATGGCATTGCAGAGCTCAGTTAGTAGGATTAGCTCTTGTTAATGCTACTTACGTATTCCCTTGTAATTCTACAATAGACCTACTTAATCCTAAATAAAAAAAAGTCACTAATTGAAAGAAACAGAAGAGACTACATATTTGAAATGTTCACCACTGGCCTGTTATTCAATCAATTTTATATTGAATTGTATATGCTAGATGTGGAGAGTTTCATTTGTCTATATTTTGTCGTTCATCTTACACCTTGAAGTTGCTTCATCCTTCATGGAATCTGGGTGGAATACAAGCACCAGTAGGTCAACCGTGTTTAAAAAATAAATAAATAAAAATGGACATAGGTAGTGCTAGAAATTCAAAGTTGTGCCTATTGCATCTTTTTCACACTGCAATCAATAAAAATAAATTATAAAAAGGATCTTGATAATCATGTTAATAACATAAGCCATGTTTATATGGTACTGACAAACAAAACAATTTAGTGTTTTGGCCTTTTTTACTCCTTTTGCATCAGAAGACAAATTTGGAGGACTGTGTATATGGACCTTTGCTGCATTCTTCAGTGGCTATATTTACTGATAACATCTCAGGCACTTTAGAAATGAGCAATTAATGGGACTGATTTCTTTCCCTTCCTCTTCAAATCCTCTGGTCTCTCCTTCCCTTGAGATGCTCAGTCAGTTCTGACGTTAAATATTTCGGGACTGGGTTGCTGCTGGACATGTCAGCAAGGAGCTGATTTTCACATAGAAACTTCACTGTCCTTCAGGTAGTGGTGTTCTCCAAAATGCCAATGATACTAATTTTTGTTATTTCTGCAGAATATCTGTAGAATACTTTCTCTGTTTAGAATGGAGAACTGTAGTTAAAACGCCAGAAGGAAATACAGAACTGTCTCCATGTTTAAACCACATTCATTACCAAAGAAGCTCTCACAAAATCATATTATTTTAATGGTATATTGTGTTGCAAGCTTAATTCTTCTATATGTTTCCATCCTTCAACATTGATTACTTCAAAAGTACATATGTGACTACTCAAAAATGCATTAATCTGAAGTACGTAGGTCAAACAAATAAACTCTTTTTTCAATACAAATTAAAAAGTATTCATCAGAATGCAGTATTATGTGATGCACTAGAGATGAAAAATTGCAAATGTGAGCATGGGTAGGCATGGGTATGTACACACAGGTGACTCAGAGATGCAAAAGAAACAATATAAAATAAGAAATTAATGAATGAATAAAATTTGAGTTTCTATCTTTTTATATAAATGAGAATAGTTCCATAGTTCCACTCAATTTAAAAGTCTATCTTGCTCTGTATTTACATAAAAAAAAGAATAGTTGTCATTTACATCAGCAGGAATCACTCAACAGGGCTCCTATAATTCCTAAGGGTGGACAGTTTAGAGCAACATCAAATATTTCAGGTTGGTGGGAAATTATGACAATGTAAGTGCAAACTCAGATAATGAAACTCAATTTATGTGAGCTCTTAAAAAGTCCAACATTCCAGTAGTCTTTGAGCAACACCTCTGAGGAAAAAAAAAAACCCAACCAAACAACAAACCAATAACACAAAAGCAACACAGAAAAAGTGTAAATCTTCAGTAAAGTCAGACTTTTGTGAAAACTGGTTGTTAAACAGCTGCATTTAGCTAGAATGACAAGCACACATTAGATCCCACACGGGATCTAATCTGCAGCTCATGGTGGGCCAAAGTGCTGTGCAGACTGAATGTAAGCAATGCTGGCACATAGCTGCTTCTGTAAGTGATGCATTATAATGATGAACAGGATAATGCACTTGGACCAAAAGTCTTGACTGTCAAAGAGTGAGACAGTGACAGTGCAGGAAAGTAGGGAAATGGAAGCAGCTCAGACAATCTAGATGAAATAACAGAGGGAGGGTTTGTTGGATAAATATCAATATTAATGTATTATTTACCATGTTATTTGAGACAGTATTCTAGTCGTTTTGTTAGAACAGGATTTTTAGACGAGATAATTTTGTTCTTAACGATTTACCTTCCATCTTCAGACATACAAAAAATATTTTCACAGGCATTTGGCATGCAGAAATTCCCAGGGCTCAATGCACATTTAGTATTCAATTCATTATAAAAATACGTCTAAATTTGGTACACAGGATAACGCTAATATATTAAATGAGTCAGGCTCCATAGAAATGGAAAAGAACTGCATGCATGCATTTGCATCCAGAATGTAATGGATAATTTGAAGATGCAAGAATAGCCTTGCTGTGTTCAGTCTTACACAAAAATTGAAAGTTACTATCCTTTAGCTGTACTTTATGGCCAGCTACTGTATTTTTCAGCATGAAAATATGGAAGAAATCTAGACTATTTGTTCAATAAGAATAAGTGTAGAGTCCTGCACCTGGGGAGAAAAAACACCATGCATGAATGCAGAGTACTAACCACTATACAAACATAATGAGCTACTGGGGCAGCCTTCTTGTATAATAATTATTTTACTCCATTTCTGCTTATTGATTTGTAAATTAAGGTATGTTCAATGTTAATTTCTATTGTTTTTTCTTCTACTGCTAGAGTACTACATATGTATTACATTCATAACATTTAAATACTTTTTAAACTCTTTGTGTGACTCCCGTATTTCTTATATAAAGACATTGTCAAAGGAATTTTCCACCACTCCTTTCATTGACGTTTCTTCTTTTGTATGAGAATTATTTTTCTTCCTCTTCTCTTTTCCTTAAATGACAAATGGTAAGTGTTCTCAAGATATAAGTGGTGCATAACATAAAATGTGTGTTTACAATTGAAGAGATAATGCATAAACAAAAATTATGTACAAAGGAAAGCTATTATTTTGTAACTCATAATAGAAGATGTTTAATCGTCTGTATCACTGCTAATGTTACAAATAAATATGTCATATTTATAAAATATGTAGTCCCATTTTCAAGATGAATGAAATTGCAAAAGAACTAATATCACCTATAAAACTTATTTTTTTGTCTAAGCTATTCATCTAAGCTCCTCCTAGAAACAATAAAGAAAACCAGGCATTTACAGAGCATGTATCTACCTATTTCTACAGATTACTGAGGAAAAGTAGATGCCAAAGGCAGGGTAAAATAATGTCAGCTTGCAAGTCTAAAACTTACATAAAATTAATATTTTTTTTTCAATTAAAGTGCTTGACTTTTTTGAAAATATGCTAAATTTACTAATACCTGATAGCTCTAGGGTAGCTCAAATAACCAAAGGATATCAGAAGTGTTTATCTCCTTAAATACACACATATGCACGCACACACACAGAGAAATATTAATACATATGTACATACAGGATGCCTACCTATTGCACTTCAGGTGTTGAAGATGTGTTTAGGGAAGTTAACCAAGGTCTATCTTTAGTATTTTCAGTAAGTCTGCATAATTATAAAAAATGGGGGGGATTTTTATGGTTAATGATACCTTAAAGAATCCCTAGATTTAAGTTAGACTGTGGAAAAGAAGATGTGATTAGCTTTTTGACCTTTAGCTGGTTATAAGACATTACAGAGTTCAGTAAAATTATACCTCTGAAAATTTTACTAGTTCTTAACTTAAGCATCTATAAAATGCACACCTACATGTTTGATATTTGCAAGCAGGAAAAAAAAAAAAAAAAAAAAAAAAAAAACAGAAAAAAAAGAAGTACCTTGAGACAAGAAAATTTGACACTTGCTTTCTCTCTTTTCAGAGAAGTAGAGTCTGAGAAATAATTCATAAATACTCCTCTTAACTCAATTTCTTTGGTTGTATTGATCTTCCTTGCCTCAGGTCTTTCCTAGTGAGCAAACAACAGACTCTTGACTTCCTGTCTTTTCTCTTTCCTACTATGAGCTGTTCTGAATCTCTGATGGGCTCAGACTTCCTTTTTACTTCAGACAGGAAATCTTAAAAAATGACTGCATGGCTGTCACCTGAAAGAGCTTCTGCTGGGTGACTATCTGCCATACCAATAACCTGTCTAATTATATGCCTTAGCTTCTCCTTCTACTGTCTGACAAGTGCATCTTCTACAAAAGTCAAAATAAAATTTTCCATAACCATTCTTTTGAATGGGAATCATAGATTACCCCCCAAAACCCATTTTATACTGTAATGTTGGCTCTTCGCAGCATGTAAACTCTTGCACATGTAGAGCAGTCTATTTAGTGCCTTTTGATCCCTACATTGATCCCTAACATTGACAGAGCACTGGAACAATGCCCAGAGAGCTTGTGGAGTCTCCTTCACTGGAGACATTCAAAACCCACCTGGACATGTTCCTGTGTGATGTACTCTAGGTGACCCTGCCTGGCAGGGGGGGTTGGACTAGATGATCTTTCGGGGTCCCTTCGAACCCCTAAGATTCTGTGATTCTGTGATTGCCTAATGCAGAAGGGAAATCTGGGTCTGCCTGTTGCTATTATTTAGAAATTTTCTTTAAGAGAAATTGAAAGTTAACAGTTATGGTTAAATTTTTCTTATGTGAGTACTGAACAGGCTATGTGTTAGAAATTCCAGCATATGCCACTTAGAAATAAATATACATTGTCGACTTCATCCTCAAGTTAGGCTTGAGGTTGATCACACTGACCAGTGGTAATCACTTATCAAAAAGCAATGAAAAATCAGGGCATGAAAATTAGTATCTTCCATTTGCTAATTCTGCCCATATTTTGTTCAGTTAGATTTGAATAGCATCCTTTTTTATTCCTGCCTCTCATCCTGAAATTCTAAGCCATCTACTTCTTCACATGTAATTCTTGGCTAAGACTGCCTCATTGTTGCTAATCAACAATGTTGCTAATGAGTTTAGAATCCTGCTTCCAGGCTTGCCAATACATCCAGTTTCCTCCTCCTTGATTTTCAGTTTATAGATCTTTCCAAGGAGGGACTTTTTCCTTTTTTGGACTTTACCAATTATGTGGCCACTGCTTAGTAAGTGAGAAACAAATAACGATGAGGTTTGTAATGATAAAACTCTTTCCTGTATAATCCTTTCAGGTTTATTTTTCATTTATTGATCCAGACCCTCTTGTAAAAGAGCTAACTTTTACTTTACCATCAACTTAATCACTTTGCAGAAGGCTGATCATGAATAAGTGTCTTACAGCATAAGCTTCTTAATCAAGCAAAAAACTAGCAGACAGCAAAACGAAACCACATGAAATCAGGTGTGCTTAATACTCTCTCTCTCAAACTATTTTACCTAGAAGGCTTTTGAAGAAGAGGAATTGAAACATGATGAAAAATTGGAGAAACAGTTACAGGCAGTTGAACAAACACGTAAAAATTTTGAGACAAAGGAATATTTTTTCTGGAAAAATTACTTCAAAATTTTATTGTTCCTTCCTCTTTTCAGAAGTTTTATCACCATTCTTAAGTAATAGAGATGGCAGCCAGAGCTTATAAATTAATACATGGAATGGAATGCAGAACACCATTTAGATGCTTCTGTCACACTCCATTTTAAGTAAAAAATTTCTTGGAAAAAAGTGTCTTTTACCTAGACAAATAGATATTTTTCCAATCTAGAATAGGGATTATTGAATTAAGGCTTTCCTAGAAGTCCCTGATCACACTTAAATTCCTGAGATCACAGCTGCAAGCCATTTTTGCACTGTCATCTTTATTTCTTTTCTTCGTTCAAATTCACAATAATTTAAAAATACTTCATGAGGCAAGAAGGAAATTAAACAAGTCAAAGAACAGTGATTGTGGGAAGTTTTCATAGACTCTGTGGAAAGTCTTATACAATTAGTCCAGCAGTTTGGGGCCTTTTTTGAGTAATGGTTGAGATCAGATTACCTAGTAGGTAATTACAACTTCCTTCGAGGTGAATTGAAGCTTTCCATTTGAGGTGCAGGGAAGTTAGGCTAAATGCTGAAAGTTATTTAAATATATTAGATTAGTGAAACACAAATCAAAAGGATGAACACAGTAAGTAAAAGATAAATAGTAAAAACCACAGTATTAGCTTTCCTCATGTTTACATGGTTAGAGAATTTAAACGCAGACATGATCTAAAATTTTTTTTCTCTCATTTTTCCATATCTATTCAGATATTAAAATTATTTTTAGATAATTTTCGATATTTCTAGTCTTTATTAATTTAGTGAAAATAAATAAAAGCATTTAGAAAAAAACCCCAAACACGTGAATAAAAACTTTTAAGAAATCAAAGTGTAATGTAGAAAATGGGTAGAAAGTTTGGGTGTAGGTTTACAGGTTCTCCATCAATTGGAATAAAAAAGAAGGGAAAGGTTGTTCCATTACTTACAAAACTCTGTCAGCTGAGCAAATTATATTCCCAAATTATACCAAAATTTTAAAATACATTTTGTTAATAATTATGTTTCCAATAAAGACCATGCATGAATCAAGTCTTGATGAAAGCTATCACTTGCTTTAGGGAAAATAAACATTTGAATGTATCACACTGTGATCTACTGTATGGCAAAAAAAATGCCATGTGCTTGCTCACTTTTGACTCTGTCTGTGCCAAAGTCCTGATAAACCAAGATCTGATTTGCTGCTAGAAGGAGCTTTTACTATTTGAACTTCTTTTACACCCCTATTTCAACTTCTTTTCTTTCCTTATCTTGTGGGAAGAGTAGGTAGCTCATGCTACTGCTTAAACCCTGGGAAAATTTAAATCTCTGTTCTTCAGGACCTCAATCACCAGATTAAAGGTAAAAGCTGTGGTTCAAAATCTAGTCCAATTACTGTGAGTCAAATTAAAATATGGGAGCTTATTACAATTTATTTATTTTTTTTACATAATCACTGGCACAGACTACTTCCTCACAAACAGCCTCCTGCTGTTAAAGCAACAGCCACAGAGAATTTGTTAAGAAGGATTTAATTTCCCTTCTATTTCATAGGTCTCTTGAAATAGATAAATATGGAGATAAATATTTCTCTTTATTTTCTGGACTCTTCCTCTCAACATATTATGCATTTTGGGCTTCTATTTTATTCCTTTCACATATATTCATAGACTGACAATTTACACTTTGACTGTCACACCACACTATCATACAGCAAACTGCAATGGATACAACCCCTATCAGAAGGGGAGAATGTGTAGCTATCACCATGGCACCCAATGTGGCATTACAGACTGGTCCAAAAAGGTGAGGGCAAAAAATCGCTTCTGGAAGTTTTCATAAATCCATGTCTAATGTAGCTCTGAAAGCATAATAATAAGACAATTTAAATTTGTGAAAAGATACTAAAGTGCAAGGCTGTAACAAATTTGCTCTGGACACCATCTCTGCGTTACTCTAGTTTTAGGCTAAGATTAACACAGTGGTGTTTCAAGCTTTTTCCTCCAACAGCAGAGAAACAGAGACAAAAATAGTGCTGTAGTATAAGGCAACAGATGCCAGCAGCTAGCTTAATACTTCCTTCTTTTTAACTTTTTCACTATTTCCACTTTATTGGAATCTCTTTGACCTTGTCTGATTGTTCTCTGTGGGTAGTTTAGTAATATGGCATGTGCATCTAAAGCATGTTATCAGGGATTAATCCATTGCTCTACAGTACAAATAATTGTAATGTGATGCACTTCACTGGTTTTATGATGTTCCTTCCTGCAGGCCACTCTGAAATGTTACAGATTACGTTGATGTTTACGAAAGGCGTATCAGTGCTGGACACCACTTTCTGCCATGGTACTCATTGGTCATACTGAGAAAAATCAATTTCAGTTTATACACTGTCCTTTTGCTCTTTATCTAGCCTGAAAGAAGGAAAACCCCACAACTTATACATTACTACCTTTGGGGAAAAAAAAAAAAAAAAAGTTTAAAAAGAAAGAAAAACAGAAAAAAAAAGATTAAGTGAAAGTGCTGTCTTTCTGAATTACACTCAAAGTTGTAAAGAGAGAAAAGAGAAGATGAGAAATATAATTTTGTAACCAGCATTTAGTTATATATACAAATAGTTTTGCACTGAGTTTAAAGACATATCCCATGGATTTGCAGGTACATATGTCAGAGGCAGAAATGGATAGAGTTATAACATTATAATGTATAATTGTAACTACATATGAACAAAAAATGTTTTTCTGTTCTTTAACTTAAACTATGTGGAAAAATGCATATTTATACATAAACTGATACCTTCTATCTTCTGTGGTAATGCCAAGAATCGGTGTTCAGAATATTACTTAAGGAATTTTTGTGCACACGCACAAGCTTATATTCTAAACACTAATGTTATTACCTATGTATGTCAGCTTTGTGTCTGTGGGAGTAAAAGAAGCAAAAAAAGATAAGGGAATAAAAAGCACAGAATTTTAAGAAGCAACAGTATTCCATGAATTCTACCCATACATAAAAACTACTTTTGGTAAGAATGAACATAAGCATTACATGGTGTTTGTTTCTACATGTGCATACATACCCATATGTCTTTTGATGCTTCTTTGAGACTCAGTAGTGGTATATAATTTTGGTGGTATATAAATGTAGTAAAGTAGTGGTTTAAACATGGTACAAACAGGGGCATGTAAATAGCTATGTATTTCTCTAATAGTATCTGATGTAGACAAATGTTAGTATTTTTACTTTAAAAAGAGAACTGAAAGACAAGTGATTAAATGCCATACTCAAGATGAAACTGTGAGTCTTCCACAAAATTGGGAATGTAAATACTCAGGCTAAAGTCCTAACCAGTGAACTTAAAGTAAAATTAAATAAATAAGTCGTTTTTCCACAGTTTTGTTTCTTCCTTTTTCTCTCTGTCAGATCAGCTGTCTCTGGCACTGAGGAAGGGAAAAAAATGTGTCCTGTTGACAAAGACTTAATGTCATACAAAGCAGGCCTACATGAGCACTTGAAAGTGCTTCTGTTAAAATTGAATTAAATAAAAATATTCACTGCCACAACAATAAGTCCATGTATCAATTTGACAATATTTAAAATATAGGTTTGGAACTAGAAAGCTTGATCTAAACCAACATGAAAAAAACCCTCTAGCAGAATGTGGACAAACCCATGAACTGGAAAAGGAAAGAAAAGCAGGACTTGGCACATGCAGTTTAAGTTCAACAACCAGAGCATTTTCGGTTTGTCAGCTATTGTGATAACATACTCTTTCAAACACTCCATCTCTCTTAGTAGCATCTCCAGCCTCTTGCACATGCGTTTCATCCCTTTTGGCTCCAGTTTCCAAAGTTGTTATTTCCTAAAACTTCCTGATTCCCCTAAAGGCATAGCAAATGACATGCTCTAGCTGAAATAAATCTGAATTTTCTGGGGGAAAAATAAATAAATAAATAAATAAATAAATAAATAAATAAATTTGTGGGGAAAATGCAATATTCTGTTTAAAATCAAAGTGATGATTATTCGGCTGCCTGTCCTTAAGGTATATGCCAAATTAACTTCCCACTCTCAACTGTGAATTGGAAAAAAAACCCAAACTAAAACAAAACAAAACAAAACAACAAAACAAAATCTTCTTAGAGAATTTACTGTGAAGATGGAAAAATAAAATATATTTTTTTTCTTTGCTATAAGGGAATTCCTTCAAAGAAATGTGAAGCTTTCAGAGTTTTATTAAGATTCACAGTAATTTTCTCTCTTCCATTCTTCCATGCCTCAAATAACTTAGGAACAAGCAATAAAAAAAAAATTCCTAAAGTTGTTGTTCAGTTCTCTTTTTAAAGTGGGATACTAACATTTATCTACATCAGATACCATTAGAGAAATACATAGCCATTTATATGCCACTATTTATACCATGTTTAAACCACTATAGTACTATTTTACTGCATTTATATACTACTACATAGACTTTTTCTCTTTAAACAAAATACAATGGGCAAAGTTGGCTATAGCAGCAAGACAAACTATGCAGTAATATATTCTATAACATTAGGAAGTAAACTGCTCTGGCTTGTGTATACAATTCATATTAAAAAATAAATGTTGGGCTTTATTTTGTAGGCTGAGTCTACTTTGAGTCCCTGATTTTCAGTAGCTAGCTAGTACTCAGAGAATTACCACAAACTTAATATCAGATAGTGGCATTTTTTTACCCAAAGATTTGTTGCCAAATACAAATTTTAAGACTGAATACCACTTCTAGTACCTAAAAATGCTTCTGAATTTTATTATGCCTTTCTAGTTTATATTTCCTCAGCACACTCTACTGTGCAGTCCAGGCAGCCAGGACAGTGTGGCCAGCACTCACTGGCTGTCCCATGACCTAGGGACACCCAAGACTAGGGTTTGTCAGTCTGTGATGACCGAGGCTGCTCATGCCTTTAGGGCAGATGGTATCACACAACCCTAGCTCACCCCAGGGAGGTGAGAGTCACTGACATACAGGCAGTCAGAGCAGCCAGCGCCACATGGACCAGGACCAGGCTGGCCTCATGGGTTCCAGAGCCTGCACCCTCAGAGCACTGTGGGGTCAAGGGCTTTATCAGTGAAAGGCTGGCTCACTTTCCTTTTCATTCCATCTTCAAGGTTGAAAGGGCAAAGGGAATATTGCCGGTGTATGGTAGTCCCATGAACATAGACAATAAATTCTTTGGTCTTCCTATTCGTACCTCTGCTTTCTCAGAATTGAATATCAAATGAAAGAGATATGCCACGCCTTCTTCACTGAACATCACTTGTAGAAATTTTTCCAATGATTACAGACATCTGAGAACCTGATACATCACCATAATTGTAAAGAAATGTTCTAAACCCCTTCACACTCATAAATGATACAGCTAGGGCATTGGCAGTGTTCTAGTTATCTGCAATGACAGGACTGCTATCATTCTGAATTCATGTGATAGATGAGCTGTCCTAGAAATGCCTATGACTCTATTAAGCTAGGTTGTTAATCAGGGATGGAGATAGTGTTCCTTTTACTCTGGTTAGTGTTAATAATGCCTGCAGTAGTCCAATAATATAATTCCAGCATTACGTCTTTACACATTTGGCTCTAGGTAATTTACAGATAGTACCAAGTGATATATCCCACAGCTATGAACTCAGTAACTACCCATAGAAAGTTTCTTAGCAATGTATATAAAGCAATTTCATAGTATATTGTGATTTAAGACAGAACCTTCATTAAAGTCTGCTACTTTACAACTATAATTTTTTTCTGCAATCAATACACAAACATGGAAAAACAGCCTCACACAAGAGTCTGTTATTTATACCTTACTAGATTTTTTTCTGTCCTGGCACAACAAAGTATAAGAGTCACAGATCTGTGTTCCAATAGACCAGAGTCTGATGTCTTTACATACTTCTTTTTTTGCTCTACATCATCCTTAGGTTTACCCGAGCTTGTCTCAGTTTACCTGGTCTCCTGGGAATGGTTTACTAGGCAAAGGCCTCCAGAGAGAAGCTTTCTTGACTTTTTCTCCTCCTTCTCCCCTGAGCAGTGTTTGACAGATTCATGCTCAGTAAACTTCCTGTACTGGAGGGAGCAGGAGACTGTTATTAAGACTAAGCATAAGGAAGCCTTAGCTATGAAGTAAGGGTAATCTTATGGCCATTTTGTGCTATAAGCTCAAAAGAATTCTCTTGGGCTCTGACTTTTTTTGTCTACAGTTTAAAAATAGTATTGGCCCCACCTTGCCTTTTAACATTTGTAACTCTTCCAAGTGCTACATTTATATCTGGAAATGAGCAATTGTTTCTTCTTCATGTTCTGTGATGGAAATAGCCTATACAGTTAATGTTTCATCATTACCAGAGAGAGTTAATTTAGCCTAAAGATGTTTACACAAAGTTCCTATTTAGTTCAAGCTTTTCTCTATTTCCCAGATTCTCCAAGCACACATTCTAGATGCAGAAGAAGTTCTTCTAATCTCCAAGGAGACATTGCTGTTACCTTAACACCTGAGCTGCTCATTTAAGTCTGGCTACAGCAGACTGCTTGAAGTGCTTAGACAGCAGTATTCCACTTTGAGCTCTGAAAGGGACAATTGGCCTCTGCCAACTGTGAACTCTCTGCCACTAAATCTCCCCATGCTATCTCTCCGCTGACTCTCTGCCAGGAAGACTCTAGGTGAATTGGCAAATGGCGCACAGCGCTGCTCTGGTCCTCCTTGTGTTGCTCCTCCCTGCTGCCCGGCACTGTGCTGTGGTGCTGAGACATTCCTTCCTGCTGCACAGCCCATACTGGTTGTCCCTGCCATGCATTAATGTGCTGCTGGTCCTCCCTGTGCACAGGAAGGTCCACAAAGCACTTGAACATAGTCAGAGGCCCTTTGTGGCACATCAGAAAACCCTGAGTGCATGACTCCAAGCAATCTGTCATGGGAGGCAGAGGGGGGACTGCCAACAAGTTTGTTCCAGCCCTGCCTTTAGTACACATTGCAATAATGTGGGGAGGAGGAGGAGGCACAAAAACAGGGAGGCAAGTGGCAGGGGAAATGGGGGAGAGGCCAAACATCTGAACAATGGTTGCCCTGCTGCACGGAGGACTGACAGCATGACACTGTGCAGTAGGGAGGAGCTGTATAGTGCTGGACAGCAGGGACTACCAGCAGGTTGCAAGACAGTGGGGGGGAATAAAGCAGTGCAACGCAGCAGGGAGGACCTACACAGTGTGTTGCACCATTTGCTGATCCATGTAGAATTGTTCCAGCAGAGAGTCAGTGGTGTAGAAGCATCTGGTGGAGAGTTGTTGGTGGTGAATTGGTGGTGGTGATTTGGCTGAGCCCATCAGTGACAGTGATAATGCCTCTGTAATTAACATAGTTAAGGAGGGGAAAAGGAAGTCCTGGGGCGATGAAAAGGGATTTCAGATAACTGGGACAAATGCTTATAGGATCAGGATCACACGTGATCTTTTCCTCAGTTCCTTCAGTGGCAGGAAAAGCTGAAAGGATTAGGAAAACACGGCTGATTAATGAATGGCTTAGAGGCTGGTGCCATTGGATGAACTTTGGGTTTTTTGATCATGGGGATGCTTACATGGCACCGGGTCTGCTAGCAAAAAATAGTGTAGAACTATCAACAAGGGGGCGAAGGATTCTTGGCCAGGAGTTAGTGGGGCTCATTGAGAGGGGCTTTAAACTAGGTTTGAAGGGGGTAGGGGATAAAACCAGGCCCACTGGAAATGAGCCTGGGGGCAACAAGGGGACAAGAGTTACAAGGGCCCATCTCCAGGGCTGAATGAAGTGGGTGCCCTAGTGATGGAGGATTTGGAGAAGGCAGAGTTACTTAATGCCTTCTTTGCCTCGGTCTTTACTGCTAAGGCCAACCCTCAGGATTCCCAAACCTTCCAGACCACAGAAGAAGTCAGGAGTTGAGGAAGACTTTACCTTGATTGAAGAAGATTGGGTTAAAGATATTAAGGAAAGTGGACATCTACAAATCCATAGGGCCTGATGGGATGCAACCATGTGTGCTGAGGGAGCTGGCAGAAGTCATCACTAGCCTGCTCTCCATCATCTTTGAAAAGTCATGGAAAACAGGAGAGCTTCCTGAGCAATGGAGGAAAGCTAATGTCACTCCAGTCTTCAAGAAGGGCAAGAAACAGGACCCGGTTAACTACAGACCAGTCAGCCTCACCTCCATCCCTTGAAAAATGATGGAGCAGCTCCTTCTGCATGTCATCTCTATGCACATGGAAGTAAATAAAGTTATCAGGAGTAGCCAGCATGGATTCACCAAGGGGGAATAGTGTTTGACTAATCTGATAGCCTTCTATGATGGTGTGACAGAATGGATAGATGCAGGGACAACAGTGGATGTTGACTTCCTCCACTTTAGCAAGGCTTTTGACACTGTCTCCCATAACATCCTTGTGGATAAGCTCAGGAAGTGTGTGAGTTAGAAGAGTGAGATGGATTGAGAACTGTCTACAAATATCTGAAGGGCGGATGTCAAGAATGGGCCAGTCTCTTTTCAGTGATGCCCTGTGATAGGACTAGGGGAAACGGCACCAAGCTATAACACAGGAAGTTCCACCTCAACATGAGGAAAAACTTCTTTACTGAGAGGGTGATGGAGCCCCAGAACAGGCTGCCCAGGGAGGTTGTGGAATCTCCTTCTCTGAAGACTTTCAAGAGCCGTCTGGACTCGTTCCTGTGCGGTCTGCCCTAGGTGTTCCTGCTGCAGCAGTGGTGTTGAACTCGATCTTCAGAGGTCCCTTTGAACCCCTATGATTCTATGATTCTATGAAAATGTATATCAGTTAATATTAGAGAAGCTGAATCCTAATTTTATATGTTTCTATTGATGTTGTCAATAGAGCTGCAGAACTGATCAGATTGTACCCATACCAATGTACAGATGCAGTTTGGTTAAATGCAGGTTAACTTCACTGATTTATCACCTCATAAGGATGCCAATTACCAGAAGATCAAAAGGCCATTACACTATAGACTTCCCTAGCAAAGGCTGATTTCTTTGAGATTAATAAACTTAAGGAAGAGTGTTGTCAGTTATTAATTGCAAGAAGTAATATTTGGAAGAAAAAATCACATTTGGGAAAAATCACACAAAAGAGAACATAAGGGGCACGCAGAATAAAAAGAAGGCCTGGATAAGGGTGAAACAGTAAGAATTAGACAAAACCAGATTCCAATTAGAGAAAAACACACCCCAAGTAGTCAACAGCCCAGCCTTGAGACAGGGCTGCAGGACACCTTCCTAACAGATGAAAGTTCCACCTCAACATGAGGAGAAACTTCTTTGCTATGAGGGTGATGGAGTGCTGGAACAGGCTGCCCAGAGAGGTTGTGGAGTCTCCTTCTCTGGAGACTTTCAAGACCCGTCTGGACGTGTTCCTGTGTGATCTGCCCTAGGTGTTCCTCCTGCAGCAGGGGTGTTGGACTCGATCTTCAGAGGTCCCTTCCAACCCCTATGATTCTATGATTCTATGAAATTAAATTGATTTCTTCCCCCAGTTGAACCTGTTTTGCCTGTGACCATAATTGGTGAGGGAACTCCCCTTTTCTTATCTCAAACCACAAGCTTTTCTTTCCATTTTCTGCTGTCCATCCCACAGTGGGGGGAGGAGTGAGCTAGTGGACGTATGGTTCTTTGTTGCCAGCTGGGCCTAAACCATGACAAAACTGTATAACGTTTTGGAGTGAAATTAAACATTCACAAGCTGTATATATAAGTAAGAGAACATTGTAAGAGCTAGTATTGAGCATTGCAAAAGTCATTTTTAAACCTCACTTCTTGTAAAAGCAAATGGATTTATTAGTTGCTGCAAAGAATAGGTCTAAATATTATAAGAAACTATAGAAGAAAAGTGTAGATAACAAAGCTTCTACATTATTTTAACCCATATGTAATAATATAAATACATCTGCTGGGGTTTTTTTGGTCTGCGGAAAGGGGGCATTAAATGAGTCTAATAATGATTGCTAGGAAACACTAATTCTGATAAGGCCTATTCTACCATATGGACAAAACAGGTGTTTGCCAAGGGCAGCAAATAATATAGGGCAAAAAAATATTTAATGGCTTTTGCATGCATGAGTGAATGTGGGCCAGATGGATCAGCGAAACATTTAAATATACCAATGGCACAAAAACAGTGGGCTAGCAAAATACAGTATTTCTAAACTGAAATACATTGCTGCATTATGTCCCTGCCTAGCAGTTCAGTTTTTGCTGCCATGATGAGTCAGAATGTCAAAATGCCAGTTTAAAATAGATTCTTGAATGTTCCAATTACACCAGCCCCAAACATTACTCCATCCTATCAAGAGATACCTGAAGAATATTAATTCCATGCCAATACCATGCAGAAAAATTTCAAGTGTTATGTTTTATCATGCAGTGAGTATTCTTTGTCTATAGCAAAAATGAGATTCCTTTTTTTTTTTTTTTTCTTTTACCATGACGTTATGTAGTAATGTTATAAAATATCAATGTAGTATCACAACATGCTCACTGCAGTGACTAAAGGGTTTTTTTAAACATCAGTGTCACAATTTGGAACTGAGTTGGAACACTCTCGATTCACACCCCCCCCCTCCTCCTCCCCTAAGGTAGGGAAAGAGGGAGAAAAAATGAGAAAGACAGGCTTTCTGGGTTGAAAAGTGAAACAGATTGATTTTAATTATTAGTGATAAAGGAATATATATATTTGTAAAGGGATGTGCAACACCCGATCCCCTCCCTCCTCCCCCAGCGACTCTCACAGCAACTCTTCTCCCTGGTGACTCCCAGCTGAAGGGGGGAGTGTCCGGGTGCACGGACGGGGTCCTTGGATATCGGCTATAAAGAAAAATGGAAAAAACAAATGAGAGAGAGCCAAAGAGAGGGTGATAGAAGCGACATTAAGCAGAAAAGTGAGTGGGAAAGGAAAAAGAGAGGCTTGACTTCCGTGATGTCTTAACCTATACTGAAAGCCAAATAGAGAAAATATGATGAGAAGGGAATATTCTGATCTGCTGATCCTGCCTTCAGTCTAATCTGCTCCCCCGTAGCCCGGGGGGGGAGGCTGCAGACAGTCAGAAGTGACCTTGGTTATTATCAGTCCACTGGCGCTGCTAAAAAAAGTTCACTGAAAGAAAAAAAGAAATCAGCAAAGAGCTTCACCCTGGCTCAAACCAAAACAATCACAAAATAATATTTTATAACCAATAGTATAGTAATGATACACATTATAAGTTGTTGAGGCAAAGTATCTTATTAACTTATGAAGACGAGCCAGGGGCTCCTGAGGTAACACAAGCCAAAAAGGAAACATCAGTGGAATACTTTAAAGGAACTCCAGGCACTCCAGCCAGTAAGTCAGCTTCAATGGGGGCCCACCTTACATTTCTCTATGCAAGCTCATGCAGCACGGGGCATAAACAAGAGGAGTTAGAGATGTGTGCATAGCTGCAGGGCTGTGGTATTACTGGCATCACAGAGACATGATGGGATGGGTCCTATAACTGGAGTATTGGAATGGAAGGATAAAGGCTCTTTAAGAAGGACAGGCAGGGGAGACGAGTTAGGGGTGTTGCCCTCTACATCAGTGACCAGATGGACTGCATGGAGCTCTACCTGGGGAAGGATGAGGAGCTGACCAAGAGTTCATGGATCAGGATCAAAGGGAGGGCAGGGACCGGCAACATTATAGTGGAGGTCTGCTACAGGCCACCACACCAGGAAGAATGAGCAGATGAGGGCCTTCATGGACAGAAAGGAGTAGCCTCACATGCACAAGCCCTGGTCTTCATGCAGGACTTCAACTGTCCAGATCCCTGTTGGAGGGACAATACAGCAAGGCATAAGAAATCCAGGAGGTTAATGGAATCTGTTGATGATAACCTACATCTCCAAGTGATAGAAGAATCAATGAAGAGCAGTGCTATGTTGGACCTTTTTTTCACCAGCAAGGACAGGCTGGTGGGGAACATGAAGCTCAAGGGCAGCCTTAGCTGCAGTGACCATGAAATGGTGTAGTTCAAGATCCCTAGGGCAGTGAGGAGGGCACACAACAAGTTCTCTGCTCTGGAATTCAGGAGAGCAGACTTTGGCCTCTTCAGGGACATGACAAATTTGGTGGCCTTCTGTGAAGGGGTTACAGTGTTGTTGAACAAGAAAAGAGCAAATGATGTCATCTACCTGTATTTGTGCAAAGCATTAGACACTGTCGCTCATGACATCCTTGTCTCCAAATTGGAAAAGCATGGGCTTGACAGATGGACCAATCAGTGGATAAGGAATTGGTTGGATGGTTTCACTCAAAGATTTGTGGTCAATGACTCGGTGTCCAAGTGGAGATCAGTGACAAGTGGTGCTCCTCACTGGTCAGTGTTTGGACCAGGGCTGCTTAGAATCATAGAATCATAGAATCATAAAAGTTGGAAAAGACCTTCAAGATCATTGAGTCCAAACATAATCCAACTACCACAACTACTAAACTATATCCTGAAGCACCACATCTAAATGCTTCTTGAACACTTCCAGGGATGCTGACTCCACCACCTCCCTGGGCAGCCTGTTCCAAGGCCTCACCACTCTTTCAGTAAAGATAATTTTCCTAATATCCAACCTAAACCTCCCCTGGTACAACTTAAACCCATTTCCTCTCATCCTATCACTAGTTACTTGGGAGAAGAGACCAACACTGGCCTCTCTACAACCTGCATTCAGGTAGTTGTAGAGAGCAATAAGATCTCCTCCGAGCCTTCTCTTCTTCAGACTAAACAACCCCAGTTCCCTCAGCTACTTCTCATATGACATGCCTTCCAAACCTCTCACCACCCTTGTCGCTCTTCTCTGGACACCCTCCAGGACCTCAATGTCTTTCTTATACTGTGGTGCCCAGAACTGAACACAGTACTCAAGCTGTGGCCTCAGCAGCACTGAGTTACAGGGGCACGATCACTTCCCTACTCCTGCTGGACACACTGTTTTCAATACAGGCCAGGATGCCATTGGCCTTCTTGGCCACCTGGGCACACTGCTGGCTCATGTTCAGCTGGCCATCCACCAGTACTCCCAGACCTTCTTCCCCTGGGCTGCTTTCCAGCCACTCTTCCCCAAGCCTGTAGCATTGCTTAGGGTTATTGTGAACCAAAGTGCAGGGCCTGGGACTTGGTCTTGTTAAACCTCATCCTGTTGACCTCAGCCCATTAATCTAACCTGTTCAGATCTCTCTGCAGTGCCTTCCTACCCTTGAGCAGATCAACACTCCTGCTCAATTTAGTGTCATCTGCAAACTCGCTGAGGGTGCAGTCGATCCCCTCATCCAAATCACTGATAAAAATATTAAACAGAACTGGCTCCAGCACTGAGCCCTGGGAGACACCACTTGTGACCATCCGCCAGCTGGATTTAACTCCATTTATCACAACTCTTTGGGCCCAGCCATCCAGCCAGTTTTTAATCCACCAAAGAGTCCACCTGTCTATGCCATGGGCCACAAGTTTCTCAAGGAGAATGCTATGGGAGAAAGTGTCAAAGGCCTTACCAAAGTCCAGGTAGACAACGCCCACAGCCTTTCCCTTATCCACTAGGTGGGTCACCTTATCATAGAAGGAGATCAACTTGGTTAAGCAAGACCTGCCTTTCATGAATCCATACTGGCTGGGCCTGATCTCACCATTACCCTGCACTTGCCATGTGAGTGCACCCAAGATGAACCACTCCATAATCTTCCCTGGTACTGAGGTCAGGCTGACAGACCTGTAGTTCCCCAGATCCTCCTTTCAGCCTTTTTTGTAGATGGGTGTCACGTTGGCAAGCCTCCAATCATTTGGCACCTCCCTTGTTAACCAGGACTGCTGACAGATGATGGAGAGCAGCTTGGCAAGCTCCTCTGCCATCTCCCTCAGCACTCTTGTGTGAATCCCATCTGGCCCCATAGACTTGTGAGAGTCCAGGTGGCATAACAGGTCGTTAACTGCTTCCTCCTGGATTATGGGGAGTTGCTGTTGCTCTCCATCCCTATCAGGAGGTTAAGTACCCTGAGTACCCCGAGGATGATGGGTCTGACTATTAAAGACTGAGGCAAAGAAGCCATTCAGCCCTTTCCTCATCCTTGATAGCAATGCTTCCCCCTGCATCCAATAAAGGGTGGACATTCTCCTTGGCTATCTTTTTGTTGTTAATGTATTTGTAAAAAACTTCTTTGTTATCCCTCACAGCAGTGGCCAGGTTGAGTTCTAGCTGTGCTTTTGCCTTTCTGATGTTTTCTCTGCATGACCTAGCTAGATCCCTGTACTCTTCTCGAGTTGCCTTCCCCCTTTTTTTTGAAGGTGGCAGACTCCCCTTTTTTTCCTGAGCTCCTGCAAGAGCTCCCTGATCAGCTAGGTTGGTCATCTTCCCCGATAGCTCATTTTACAACACATGGGGACAGCCATCCCCTGTGCCTCTAAGACTTTCTTCTTGAAGAACATCCAGCTTTTCTGGGCTTCTTTGCCCTTCAGGACTGTCTCTCAAGGGACACTCCCAACCAGTGTCCTGAATAGTCTGAAGTCTGCCCTCCAGAAGTCCATGGTAGCATTTTTACTGACCCCCTCCTTCACCAAGAATTGAGAATTCTTAACATTTTTGTCGCTGACATGGACAGTAGGATTGAGTGAACCCTCAGAAAGTCTGCCAACAATGCAAAGCTGTGTGCTGTGGTTGACACACTGGAGGGAAGGGAGACCATCCAGAGAGCCCTTGACAGGCTTGAGAGGCTGGCCTATGCAAACTGCATGAAGTTCAACAAGGCCAAGTGCAAGGTCGTGCACCTAGGTCACGGCAATCCCTAGCACAAATACAGGCTGGGTGGAGAATGGATTGAAAACAGCACTGAGGAGAAGGACCTGCGTCCCTTCTTCCATGCCATCTTTTATCTCCTCTTACCATCTACTCCTTCCTGTATTTTTTCACACATCCTGTTGAATCCAATACTTGTTTTTTATTCATTCCAGCTCTATAATCCACTCCAAATAATACTTTTAGGTTGTCTAGCATATTTTGAGTAGCCATCTCTGACCCAGTCTTGACTACTTTTGTAGACTACCCTTTTCTATTTTTTCTTTCATGATTCATAGGGCTAACTGGGTGTAACCTGTTACCGCTTATACTAGCAGAGATAATTCAAGAACTAAGCTATTGGGGTGCTGGATCACTTGCTTCTTCTATCTGCCTTTTAAAGAAAAAAGTTTAAATTCTCATTTCCACACCTAACTCAAACTTAAATGGCCTGGCAATAAGAGGCAGACTTGGTTCTAGGTAACTTTTGCAAAATAAGATTTTTTTAGAAGAGTGCAAAGTTAATTCCATTGAAAAAAAAAAAAAAAAGCCTTCTATCTTATAAAGATGTCTGGAGAAAAGCAGTCTCTCTCTCAATTAAACAATTCTAAAATCATTTGACACACATAGAATGGAATGAATAATGATACACAAGTAATTTCTTTCCATTATATAGAGCTGTCTCACCTCCCCAGTCAACAATCACTGCATTAGCTATTTCCTGATCCAGAAAGGGATAAGCTATTTGTTTCCTATTGAAATGCAGCTCATTATGCTTGAAAAGAAGAAAAATAGAATTCTGTGTAGGTGCCAACCAATACCATTAACAGCTCCTGTGAAGAAAAAAGACAAAAAAAAAATCAGTTTCTTTTTGCTTAAAAATACTGTATGTCCTTTACAGCCACTTCTCTCTTGCACTTATAAAGGCTGCATGTATTTTATTTCAAAACAGATGGGAATGGATAAAAAGAAAATATTATCTTATTCTCATTTCTATGTCACAGAAACCTATCTACCCACAGAAATCTCATTTTTATCTTGATTTAGATACCATTTGCCAACCTCTTGTAGAATGTCTCACTATTCTCTGTGAGCTGAAAAATTAGGATAATAGAACGAAAGGCGAAGCTGAATTTAAAACATTATGTAAAGGATATCCCAGGGACATGAAAGGCAGGAAAGGGCAGTGATACAAATATTGAGTCACCACAGAAGTAAGATCATCTATGATTCAAGAATAGAATACGATATAAAACACTTATATCTCCTACTGAGATCCAGATGGGACTCATTGACAGTGGAGACTGGTGACAATGAAACTAGGTAGACAAAATTGACCGGCAAATGTGCTTTCAGAGGCAAACAGCTGCCTGAGGTTAAAAAAAACAACAAAAACCTGCAAGCACAGAACCAAACAGAATCTTTTCCCATGCACACCTACTGCATCCAGCTTGGCACAAATTAGACAAAACTTACCTGTGGAGTTTCCTCCTGCTTCTATCCTTTAGCTACTATTGGCCAGCTTAAGGACATGTGTGATGATCACTGGGAAGTTAATGGTATACTTTTGGTCTAGAAAATATATATGATGACATATCCAGAAAAAGAAGATCACTTGTGGATAGTTGAATATACTTGATCCAGACAAGATTGTCCCCATTTAATAATTTATGACACACCACTAAATCTATAATCAAGATTGTTCGGTTAAACCAAAGGGAAGTGCTATTTTACAATTTTATTTTTAATTATTTTTTTTTTTTTACAATCTAAGTCGTGGAATATAGGATTAATGACATGCAGGCAGTACAAGCAAGAGTTGCCAGGATCCCCATTTCAGCAATGGGTACTCCCTTTCTCTACTTGGAAAGAGGTATTTTAGAGTCTGCTTATACATTTTTCATATAAGAGTTGTCATATGCAGCACAGATGTAACAGAGGAAGTGCTTTGTAAGGCAGGACTCCTCTCTCCCAACATAGTCTCCCATTCCCTGCCCTGGAGAGTCAGAAGCCTTTACGTAGTTCTGTTCTTTCTTATTCTGAGAATCCCTGCACTCCCAATGCACACTGAAAAGCCTTGACTGTGCGAATGAAAAATTATCTTATTCAGTATCTCCAATTGCATGGCTAAAACATCTTTTTCTCCCCCCCTTATATAGTCTGAGGTGAAAGTGGCTACAACTGGTGGCCTACCAGCCCATGGAGAGCAATCCAATCCAAGCAGGTGAGCTGCAATGTGAGCATTCCCAGGTGTTACCAAAGGAAGAGAGAAAATTTAAAAACCTCTTAAATCTCTATGGGAAGCACAAGACAAGAATGTATACCTTGGATTTTAAGAAATAATACAATCAGTCAGTGTACACTCCTCCTAACAATTCCTATGTGTGGTTATTTTGTGCAGCCAGGTCGACTGTTTAGTTTCCTCCAAAACCCATGAAAATGTTCCTACTGAACACCCTACCAGGTCCTGTGGAAATGAAACTGTGACTGGGCTTTTTTATGTTAATCCATAGCAGCAGTGTTCTGTCCTTCAAATATAAATTAATCTTAGGGTACACAACTCCAGCTACACTAGAAATAAAATATCAGAATATTTATAGATATTTATAGAGTTCCAAGGAACAGTCTAGCAAAAAAAAAAAACCAAAAAAAACCCCAAAAACAAACAAAAAAAAAACAGAAGGAAAAAGGCCCTTTGCTTTATTTCTTCCTCATATCACAGAATGACTGCATCATATAATTTGAGGTGTGACAAAATTTATTTTGTGTCCTATTAAAAGGTACAAGCTACAATCAAAGACTAACATCATACTGTGTCAATACTGCTCTGACAAGCAATACTGTTTCTTAAATAGTTAGGTCGGACAAACTAGGTCAGAGTTTTCTTTTCCCCAGCCTCTACCTTGCTACCTTGTACCACTCTGAAAAGCTCCTTTCTCATATAGGAGAGGTCTTTTACTTTTACTGGAGATTCAGCCTAGTGAGACGTATTCCAGGGTTGAAAGAAAGTGGGAACATGAACAAATCAACTGAAAGAAAGAAAAGATACATAAAAAGAGGCAGTGGAGACATGACCAGGGGATGAAGAGGGCTGCATTGCAACAAAAGAGAAAGGAGCAGTGGTCACCCTGCAGAAGGAATCCAAGGAGGCAGAAGGTCCTGCCTTTTTCTGCAAGCTCCAGAAAGGGATTATCACAGTAGAAAATAGCTAAGAATAATTGAGTCAGGACAGTGGTTTCTGGCAGTTATGGGCTCACCCTGATCTGTTGTTTTTATTCCCATTGAAGCCACCTCCATGAAGCATAGTTCTGAACAAAAGTCAAGGCAGTATCATTCTCAAATGTACTGAAGAACATCCACTTCTTCATCAATTGTCAAAAAACAAGTCAACTACTATTGCACTTAAGAAGGGTTCTATACATTTTTAATTTTCTAGTGCCATGTACACAACCCATGTTGCCATCGTGTACCAAACTTCTGCCTGGCATGACCATGCTAAAGTTGATGATAAATGATACCTAACTGATTGCTTAGAAAGGCTTGGTTTTGTTGTTTGTGGGTTTTCCAGCTACATCCCAGCTTACTATTTGCATATGATAAATACAATTGTGATAACCTCTGCTTACTGCTATCATTTATATAATTGACTGTTTATTCAAGAGCAATTGATTCTTTATTCTATTCATATCCCTTTATCCTTTCTTCATAACTGAGAGGATTATTTGTAAGATCCCTGTAAATCAATGTGATACAATTGACTCATATTACTATTGTTTAAGCATACTAGATTTCAGTTAATTCATAAATAATGTTTCCATCTGACTGAATCATGACAGTGTGTACTGAGAGTATCTGAATTGCAGGTAGCAAAGGGAGTTACTGTTTAACTGAGAAGTCTCACATATATATATAATACAGGTACAAGAAAATTTCATGAGATAAGCTAATACACCCAGTTCTTACTACTCAATTACACATAGGCCAGATACTAAAAATTCTTTAGCCTTTAGAAGGTCACATTTTCTGCATTTTTAAGATTTTTTATAATACTGTGTGTGTTAAATTAGTCTTTGAATCATTGTAAAAAAAATATAGAGGTTACCCAAAAATAAAAGTAAAAAATGGTTTGTCTCCATGTTTCTCTCTTTCTTGACTATTGGTGAATACAAAGTATAGAGCAAGTAAATTAAATTGAACAACAGTATATATATAAAATATATATGTATGTGTATCTCAGATTATTTCCATTGAGAATCATATGTACATTGAGTGTTTCAGTATAGCAGAAAACAGTAAGACAGAAATCACATGTTCTAAGATATTAACAGAAACAATTGTCAATATGAGTGTAACAGTGAATAAGGCTTCTGTTTACATGAGAAACATGCTCAGATTAGTGTGTAATTTCTGTGCTCTTGCTGAGCTACTAGAGCACTTTTCAATTAATATAATCAATACATGTCAGGAAATGACATTTTAGAAATAATTATTCAGATGTTAGATACATAAAATGAGCTTTACAAGAAATGGTACTCAGCTGATATTTTCAATCCATCTGAAGCACTAATTCTAGAATATAGTGCTATCACTCACTCATTACAGCTACAGGAATCAATTAACATAACGTCATCATCCTTCCTTTCTTTAGCTGAAATCACAAATTATTAATTGACTCAGTAGATGGCACACATAATCCTCTGTAGACCGGAAACATCAGTTTCTCAAAGAGAAGCTGCACCCTAAGCTGCCTAATGGCCCTTGTCACCCTAGCAGGTAATTAAAAGGCTTCTCACTTTGGCAATTAACCAGCTGAAAAGCAGATGGAATGCTCCACTTATAAAATGAGGAATGAAGCTCATACTTTGAGGAAGGTATTGTAATATTTTGCTTTCCATAATGCCTTTTCTTCAGGGATTTTAAATACATTAATAGGCATTAATTAATATGACCTTGTAAATTCCCTGTGAATTTGTGCTACAAATTATAAAAGAGAAAAACCAGAATTCATTACCTCAATTTCCACAAGATCGTTCTTTTTTGATGCCTCAGCACTGGTGATTTTAGTCAGATTATTATGTTTGTGGAACTGTTGAACATTTCTGGTCTCACTAAAACAAAAAAATGTTAATGGCTAGCATCACTGGAAGTCAGACTTTGGATGTATTTTGTGTGACAAACAGAATTCATGCACAGTATTTTAGAGGAAGACTCCTGAAAATTAACCTGGTGCCAGGCAAAACCTTGTTGCTAATGCAGATACCATAACAGATAAAGTTATACAGTAACAATGTGAAACATAATGGTAAATACATCCAGTCATTTATTTTGGGACACAAAATTATCTTTGTACTAAAAACATTTAAATAAAACCATGCATTAATGTTTTGACTGGTCATCTGGTGAAATTATGTGTTCCAGCTATTCACAGGAATTCTGTAAGTGTTTTCCTTTCTGCAGCACAAGTGTGAGTGTCAGCTATTAACAGAGATAACATCCATGACTATAAAACAGCAAATGTGTTATAAGCACACTGCAGTGGCACTTTTATACCTACTGTCATACTGTAAATTCGTCTTTTTTCTTTTTATCTTTTGCATTTGTTCTTTGGGTAAAACATCTAACAATTCTTAACTGACCTATGTACATAATGAACATATAAAAACCAGAAGACTGTAAAGAGAGAAACTGTTTTGCCAACACACTAGAAATCAAATGTCTGCTTCGCCTTCAAGTGCAAGGCTCCTTGAAGAAGAATAAAATAAATGAAACTCAAAGCAGTTTAGCTCAGATGTAATCTTCATCGCTACAAAACAGTCATTGTAAGACACATATGATTTTAGAAGAGTCCTTTAAAAGGCACTGCAAATCTCCTGAACTGAGGTTTTCAGTTCAGGAAGGATGCATTGTCAGAGTTGGGAGCCACATCACTAAAAGGAACCATTTTTTTTTCCCAGTGCGTCCCTTGCAAGGAGAGCAGAAAAACAGGTCTAAAGTTTTTCTGATACAAAGTGCTTGGGTTTTTTTCCCCTACAAATGCTTAGAAAAAACCTTCAAATTTTAATCAACACACTTAGAATTGGGGAAATCTTGGAAGACATTCTGTCAAACACATGTCAAAGAACATACTAGCACTTATAAGAGACAACAAACACCTCATAAAGTGTGTGATGATAGATATCACATACCTTAATGCAAATATTTCTAACAATAATTACTTAGGTTAGTAAGTTATTAGAAAATTAAGTAGCCTCTGTTTAATGCAGTAAGATTAGATCTGATTACTACTAATAGGACATATTTCAGCATGAAAAAAAATGCTACTAATTAAAGACATTATTTAAGTATCAATGCTTAATCAGTTTTCTTAATTGAGTCATAAAAAAAAACCACCAATACATTTGAAAAGTTCTTCAAAAGTAAATAAATAAGAGAAAAGAATCTATCTCCACACTGTATTTTAGATGGATTCTTAAACAAGTCTTTCTGGAATTATTTAGACAGGAGGTCCAATTCTGGTCAAGAAAAAGAAATCTCTCCGCAAACACGCCAAATAAAAAAGCAAAATATTAGGAAAATTTAAGAAATCAGTATTGGAAATAGAAGGAAGTAGGTATATACTGCATAGTCATTAACTTGACTACATACTGATAGTTAAAGTTAGCTATTTTGAAAAGGAACAGAGGTTTCTTCTTTTGGCAGGAAACAAATTAAAAACTTGTTTCTGAAAGACAAAAGTCTTATGTCCACTTACTCTGTTCTTTTACTGGTTTTATCCTGAATTGAAGCTTATTTGATCAAGTCAGTAAAATAGCAGAAAACTAATGTAGGAAAAAGTGCTTTTCTATTTTAAGGAGTGGGTGTTTGTTTCTTTGCCAATTTAGTAAATTTAGTTTGCTACTATATGTTGAGCATCGGAACCCACTCAATGCTGCATGATTTGTTTCACACACAGAGTAATAAAGCTGCTTGTTGCATACTGGAAGAATGCAAGTATGAGTGAATAAGGCTTTGAAATTTACTTTGAAGCCCCACTGTTCACTGCCACACCAACAAAATAATGTCATATGGTCTCTGCAAGAGTGCATCAATTGTGTCAGTGTTTTATAACTGACATTGATCTAAGTGGCCATTTACCGTGTATTTTGTACATTTACAGATGCTCATATATATTATTAAACAGAAGTTTTTATTAATTGTTAAAGACTGAAGCTAGCATAAAAGTGAAGTATCTTTGTCATTACTGATTTTTAGAAAAGGTCTGAGACCAGTGTATTGAGTCAGTGAGAGCTGCTGAAAAGCATAAGTCATCTTCTGTGTGTAGTTGTGATTGAATTTTATAAGTCATCAAATCTGACATTGCCATGTGGTGCAATTTAGTTACTGTGAAAGTTATTTGTAGATGTTTCTTTTAGTAGTGGCAGTTTCACTTTACCTTCCGTGTGGACTTAGATGGTTTACAGCTCATTCATTATTGGTCTTACTCACATGGAATGTGAAGAAGCAAGAGCTTCAGCACTTTCTTATGTTTCACTAAACCTTTCTAAAATGCAATCATTACAGGAAAAATATGCGGCCATTAAAAACTTGCATTCACAAGGTGTATCTTTTTCAGTATTAGTATAGTATTCTGATAGGAATTTATGAAATAAAACATTATACATATTAAATTAAAATACATTAAATCTATTACTCACTTCTCAAACCAAGATGTCAGTTCTGTCTTCTATCAGATGAGCAAAAAGTCAATAAAGCTGTAAAAAAAGAGAAGCTTAACAGTCATTATGTTTTTTTTCTTATGTTATGTTAAAGTAACTGCTATACTACAAGTATTTCATATATTTTTAGTCTTTTCTGAAGGTATGCAATTTTCTGTGATCTTGAAATACATATCTTCTTTCCTTTGCTGCTTCAAATCTACTGAAGCCAGCAGTTAGTTGTTAACTTTTCCTCTGTCATTGATTATTTTTGTTCCATAAAGGATTCATTCTGTAGTTCATATTGTATGTCATGCCTGATTCTTATAGCAGAGTTGGCCTCCATCTTGCAAGTCTTTTGAGTCAGGTAACATTGCAATGAAAGATCATTTGAAAAGAGAGAACAAAAGTTGCTGAAAAGAAGAATCACATATTTTCAAATATATAAATATTGCCAATATTCTGATATGCTTCAAATGCTCATGCTTTTTAAGGATGATGTATTGTAAATAAATTTGATTTTGCACGATAAAATTTTGTGGTGCACAATAAATTGAGATGGAGGTATATTTTTTGGTACTATTAGATAAATTTTACCAGGAATTAAGTTATTTTATATTTAGCACTTGTGTAGCAGGTCTGTACCACAGGCTGAATATTACCCGGAAATGTTGCAATCTATGTGGCCTCCTAGCATCTTGGGCCATCTGTGTATGTGCTAGTGTAGCAGGTAATTGATAGCAGACTGTTGGCAGACAACATTTGTCCTAGATCTTTCTTTTGGGCCATCATGAGAAACAGAAAAAGCCCTGACTCTATGTAAGCACTGTTGAGCCCTAAAAAAACCATCTCTGTATTATCAACACTGTTTCTGTCACAAATCAAAAACATAGCACCATATGAGCTACTATGAGGATAATTAAATCTATCTCAGCCAAACCCAGTACTCCAGTGGAGTCTAGGACAGCTGTCCACCACCACCTGTTCTACCACCAACTCACCACCGACAACTCACCACCGACAACTCTCCTCTGGACATGTCTACACTGCTGACTCTTGGCTGGGACAACTTTATGTGGATTGACAGATGGCGCATGGTGCTGCACCCATCCTCCATGGTGTGCCACAGCACTGTGTTGCTCTTCCCTGTGCCTCTTCTCCCTGCTGTGTGGCATCACACCACCAATCCTCCTGCAGTGGAGCAGCTACCTGCTCCTTGGCTTCCCAAGAAAAACCCTCCTGTAGTTTACCCTACCTTCCTTCTATCCTACCTGCACAGTAGATGGCCATACTTACACTGGCCAAAATTTTAATTTTTGTATTTCAAAACAGCAAGGCTTGTATGACAAGGTGGCAGGATTTTCCCCCAGGCAGTGCTTAAGTGTCCACCTACTCCCTCAACTCCCCTGCCACTAAGCCCCCTTTGTGCCTGCTCCTTCTCCCATGATCTTCCCCTTCTCCTCCTGCCCCTAATGTCGTGTGTGCTTCAGGCAGGGCAGGAATGAGTTCACTGGCAGTCTGCCCCTCCATCTCCCATGAGAGACTACTGGCTGCCAGGTGCCTGAGGTTCCCTGAGGTGCTACACAGAGCCCCCACTAATTTTCAAGGGTTTTGCAGAACTCACGGTTCTTGGGGATGACCAGCTGAGCAATGCCGTGCAGTAGGGAGAATAGGCAGAGTGCCAGATGGTGGGGAGAAGCAGAAGACTGGCACAGTGTGCTGTGTGAGAGAGGACCAGCACAGCACCACGCACCATCTGCTTATCTGTGTAGAGTTTTTCTGGTGAAGAGTCAATGGTGTAGAAGTGTCTGGCAGGGAGCTGGCAGGAGTGAGTTGTTGGCAAGATGTTGGTTGCAGCAGACAGCTGGTAGTGAACATTTGTCCTTTTGTGCACTAGTGAGTAGTCTGGGGGAGAACAAGAATTTGGGAGGAGACACAGATGGGACAGCTGCCCCCAGCTGACCTACAGGATATGCCATGCCCTATGACATAATGTTCAGCAATAAAAGGTGTGGGGAAGGGGGACGAAGGGGAGGACAGTTGGAATAATGATGTTCGTCTTCCCAAGTAACCATTATACATGACAGAGCCCTATTTTACTACAAGGTTATAGGCTGCCATGCATAATCTGCTCTGAAGTAACTGCTGACCAAGTGTCAATGCGTCATGATGACACCAAATGACATCAAGTAACAGAAAAAGTGAGCTTTCCCTCATAAAGGACCTGGGAATTAGTTGAATAAATAAATGTTTGTGCCAGGAGCGAGAGAGGGGGTTGGCTATCACAGGCATTTTCCCTAGCCAGGGACTCTCTCTATTCTCCCAAGGCAACCTCAGTGACTGTATAAACTCAAAGCTTCTGTTAAGAATTACATAATCGCATGTGATTATATGCTGTAGCTCCCTCTACAGCAACTTCCTAGGTTAATCTAAACAGTTTGGATGATCATGGATAACAGTAGAGATCATGCTGCATTTACATGTCCTGCTGATTAGAACCATGGTTACTCCAGCCCAAAAGGCTGCTTTCAGCTGCTGAACATTGGAGACCTACTGGTGAAAGGAACTGTGTCAACAGTCAGGCAGCTGTGCACAAAGACAGGATATTGCCTTTGTGACCTTCCCTTCTCTATCCAATATATGTTAGAGGGCCTCCCTTTGAAGGTTTCCCCCGTCTTCATTTATCACCGTTCCTACAGGGTGAGAAAGGGAAGCTTAGAATGACAATGACCAGGACTTGAGATCGCTGGTATTTGCTTGTATTTTGCTCCCATAGTGTAAAATAGTCTTAAGGTTTCAGTAATGTAAGTACCACACAGTAAATTGGACCCAATATAAAAAACAACCTGGACATCATCTCTGGCATCTCAAAACATGTTGAGGAGAGAAGGGTTAGCAGGATACTCAGCATGGATTTGCCAAGCGGAAGTCATGTTTGACCAATCTGATAGCCTTTTATGATGGCATAACTAGATGGATAGATGAGGGGAGGGCAGTTGATGTGGTTTACCTTGACCGCAAGGCGTTCAACACTGTCTCCCATGACATCCTTACAACCAAACTTGACAAATGTGGATTGGACGATCGGGTAGTGAGAAGGATGGGAAACAGGCTGAAGGACAGAGCTCAGAGAGTTGTGGTCAGTAGGGCTGAGTCCAACTGGAAGCCTGTGACTAGTGGTGTCCCCCAAGGGTCAGTACTGGGTCCAGTCCTGTTCAATGTATTCATTGACAACCTAGACAAAGCGACAGAATGTACTTACAGCAAATTTGCTGATGATACATAACTAGGTGGATTGACTGACACGCCAGAGGGCTGTGCTGTCATCCAGCATGACCATGACAGGATGGAGAGCTGGGCAGAGAGAAACATAATGAAGTTCAACAGGAGCAAGTGTAGAGTACTCCATCTGGTGAAGAACAGCCCCGTGTACCAGTACAAGTAAGGAGCTGACCTGCTGGAAATCAGCTCTGGGGAAAAAGGCCTGGGAGTCATGTGGGACAACAGGCTGACCATGAGCCAACAATGTGCCCTCACAGCCAAGAGGGCCAATGCCATCCTGGGGTGCATTAGGAAGAGTGTGGCCAGCAGGTCAAGGGACGTTATCCTCCTCCACTACTCTGCCCTGGTGAAGCCTCACCTGGAGTAATGTGTGCAGTTCTGGGCTCCCCAGTTCAAGAAGGACAAGTAACTACTGGAGTGAGTCCAGCACAGGGCCACTAAGATGATTAAGGGACTGGAGCATCTACCATATGAGGAAATGCTGAGAGAGCTGGATCTGTTCAGCTTAAAGACAAGGAGGCTGAGTCGGGATGTCATTAATGCTTATAAAGATCTAAGGGATGGTAGTCAGGAGGATGGGGTCAGACTCTTCTCAGTGGTATCCAGTGACAGAACAAGGGGCAATGGCCACAAACCGGTACATAGGAGGTTTAACCTAACTATAAGAAAATACTTCTTTACTCTGAGGGTGACAGAGCACTGGAACAAGCTGCCCAGGGAGGTTGTGGAGTCTCCATCCTTGAAGACATTCAAAACCCATCTGGATGTTTTTCCTGTGTAATCTGCTCTGGGGGTCCTGCAGTAGCAGGGGGGTTGGACTTGATGATCTCCAGAGGTCCCTTCCAAACCCTACCATTCTGTGATTCTGTGATTGTATAAAAAGTAGCATGGGATGAGACTGCCAAAATGAGATCAGGGATCTAGTAATAGATACAGGGAAATTCAGCACAGCAAAATATTCTATAGTAAGTGACATCACACTGGCTTCCTCTAGACCTCTGACCAAAAAGGGGAAAAAAACTGAGAAAGGATGAGCATTTTTTACTAATTTATGTAGGAGCATCCATACATATGTTTTTCTTATTGTCCAGGAAGCTCGGTTGTTGAAGAATGGCTTGCAGAACAGGGCCACGGATCCATGGAGGAACTGTACAAGCAATCTCCTTGCTAGCTTAGCATAAGTAGGCCTGACTCCATTTTGTAGAAATTGTAAAATCATGCTGACAAGGAAGAAAAGCAGGGGCACAGTGTCCTTGCCAGTATTGTTTAGAGTGGGAGTAGGGAGTATAATGGTAAGAATGAGAAAGAACCTTGGGCTAGAGTCTGCAAAGTAGGAGGAGGGTGTAGACGTAATCACCTGTGTGTAACCAATGAGATTACAATACGTATGCATAATTAGTAGAAAGAGTATATAAGCACTGCTGTATCCTAATAAAGTTGAGGCTTGCTTTACCAATCACATTGATTTGACTGCTTGACTTCCCTCGCCGTCGTCACTCGGTGAACTGAGTTGACAAAAGTGAGTTTTTAGTGACCACTTTCTAATAGTCTTAGGCACTTGCTGGTATTGTTAACACTGAGGTCTGGATTATAGAAGTTTTACTGAAATATGTGCAGAGTTTCCCTGTTGCTTTTAACCAACATTTGAAGTAAATAAACTATGGAAGGGACTGCAAGTCAGTAGGAGACAGGTCACAGAACAGTGAGAAGCAAAAGGGATCCAGACAAGTTTTTCCTCCAGACTCAGCAGCAGATAAGCATTCCCTGTTGTTCTTGAGCCCCATTCTTCTCCAAAGCAGCCTCTCTTCTGTTACGATGGGCAATCCAGTGCAACCACAGGCAGCCCGGATCCTGCCTCTCCATGGGCATGCTCTCTACCCACACAGTTGCATCGTACCTCTTTGGTGTGTCCTACCCCACTCAGAGTGACCAGGTGTCACGATCTGATATTCAGATACGTGGCGATTTTTTATGATCTCACCAGGACAAAACAAAGATAATGCAATGTCGGGTGCACAAACAGGCACTGGTGCTGGTGTGCGGTCTTAGGAGAGATGGGGCAGAGCCCCCTTGCTTTCTGACACTCCTCACTGCAGTGGGAGGCTGGGGCGGCTGGACTCTGCCTTCCCTCTCCTGGTATAAGCAGCACAGCAGCTGCACCCGTTTGTCCGTCAGGACCTGTGAAAAGGTTTAAAGGTGACCCCAAATGGTGAAATTAAGACACAAACGAGGTCAGATGTCACGAGCACACCGAACTTTATTGGAGTTACACAATAAATTCCCTAGAGCGGATAAAAATGGTTTGGTGGGTTGCTGAGACATCCCTTTGGTCCAGCAATAAATCCTACTTAACTCTTAAATGTCTCAAGACAAACACCAGACATCCTGAATGTCTAAATAGACTGCGTATCTCTTGGATTGTTCGAGACAAGCACTATGTATCCCAAATGTCACACCAGAGTTGAAGAAAACTCTGCTGAGGAGGAGGGAGGCTCTTTTAAGACCACCCAATAACATCGGTCTGGGTTCTGATGCAACTGGTGCAGCCAGTGGGGATCCAACAAGGGTAGGTCTGAAATGGGGGGAGCCACCTTTTATAACTGTCTTGGAGCCCTGTAAAGCCAAATGCCTGCCTTATAATCCAGGGTTTAGGTGTCCAGCTGTGGGCTAGCTTGCCTGCTGGCACTCTGTGCAGTGTGTCTACCTTGCAAACAAAGATCAAATGAGAAAGGCACCTTTGCCTGGCCTCCTTTGGCTGTGAAGCAGCACAGTCTTAAAGATCCAGCGACTGTTAAGCATTATATAGTTGAAGAAGTTTTATGAAGACCTAAAGAAAAATAATAAGATAATAAGATAGAGATAATAAGACAGAATGGCATATGCAACAAAAGGCTGAAGAAAAATATTGTCAATGGAGATGGGTTGCAATAAATATTGAACATTAAATATGCAGAATATATAAGAAAAATATTTATTTTTCCAGTTTCCAAGCAAGGACCTTAACTGATGTGTTAAATGTTGAACAGACAATTAAATATGTATAAAAACAGAGTAAGAAACAGCCAGACTACCGTATTTGTATATACTTCATGTTTGGATAGATATTTTCCGCCTTTCTGGGTAGCGCACTATACTTTCTGAAGCTACTTTTGTTCAGGGCTTAAAAATTTTGAAAAGTCATGTGTGGGTTGGGAAGGGCTGGATATCTGGCTTGGTATTTAGCATGTTGTGTTGTTGTTCTCACAGAATTTTTTATCCTGCAAGTTTTCCCAGAACAGTTGTGGTGTGTTAAGACCTTTTCTTTCCTATCTGAAAAAATCATTTTATTAAATAATTTCCCAGGTGTTAATATTGCCAATTACAGAATCACAGAATCGCAGAATGACAGGGTCATCAAGGTTGGAAAAGACCTTCAAGATCATCAAGTCCAACTGTCTTCCCTACAACTCCTAATGACTAAACCATCTCCTGAAACACCACGTCTACTCATTTTTTTAACACCTCCAGGGATGGTGCCTGTACCACCTCCCTGGACAGCATGACCCAATGCCTCACCACTCTTTCTGTGAAGAAATTTTTCCTAATATCCAATCTGAACCTCTCCTAGCACAACTTGACCTCATTTCCTCTTGTCCTATCACTAGTCACTAGGGAGAAGGGGCCAACACCCACCTCATTACAACCTCCTTTCAGGTAGTTGTAGAGAGCAATGAGGTCTCCCCTCAGCCTCCTCTTCTCAAGGCTGAACAGCGCCAGCTCCTTCAGCCTCTCCTCATGGGGCTGGTTCTCAAGACCCCTAATCAGCTTAGTTGCCCTTCTCTGCACCCTCTCCAGCACCTCAGTGTCCTCTTATACTGTGGCACCCAAAACTGCATACAGTGCTCAAGGTGTGGCCTCACCAAGCCCGAGTATAGGGGCAGGACCACCTTCCTGATCCTGCTGGTCACACTATTCCTGATGCAGGCCAGGATGCTGTTGGCCTTTTTGGCCACCTGGGCACACTGCTGGCTCATGTTCAGCCTACAGTCAATCAACACCCGCAGGTCCCTCTCTGCTGGGCAGCTCTCCAGCCACTCCTCCCCAAGCCTGTAGCGCTGCTGGAGGTTGTTGTGGTCAAAGTGCAGGACCCAACATTTGGTCTTATTGAAACTCATGACATTGGCCTAAACCCATTGATCAAGCCTGTCCAGATCCCCCTGTAGAGCCTCCTTGCCCTCAAGCGGATCGGCACTTCCACCCAGCTTGGTGTCATCTGTGAACTTACTGAGAGTGCACTCTATCCCTTCAACCAAGTCATCAATAAAGATGTTAAACAGGAGCTGCCCCATCACTGAGCCCCGGGGAACACCACTCGTGAGCATCCGCCAACTGGATCTAACTCCACTGAACACAACTCTTTGGACCCGGCCATCCAACCAGTTTTTTATCCAGCAAAGCATGTGCACATCCAAGCCACGAGCAGCCAGCTTCTTTAGGAGAATGCTGTGGGAAACTGTGTCAAAGGCCTTGCTAAAGTCCAGGTAGACAACATCCACAGCCCTTCTCTCATCCAATAAGCAGGTCACCCTTTCATAGAAGGAGAGGAGTTTAGTCAAACAGGACCTGCCCTTCATGGACCCATGCTGACTGGGCCTGATCACCTGGTTTTTCTTCATGCACGGCATAATGGTACTCAGACTGATCTGCTCCATCATCTTGCCTGGTACTGAAGTCAGACTAACAGGCCTGTAATTTTCCGGATCATCTTTCTGTCCTTTTTTGTATATGGGGGTAACATTGGCTGATTTCCAGTCTGCTGGTACCCCTCCTGTCAGCCAGGACTGCTGGTAAATGATAGAAAGTTGCTTGGTGATCACCCCTGCCATCTCTTTCACACTCTTGGGTGGATCCGATCCAGCCCCATAGATTTGTGTCCATCTACATTGGTGCAGCAGGTCACTGACCATCATCTCCTGGATTATGGGGGGATTGTTCTGCTCCTGGACCCTGTCCCCTAGCTTAGGGAGTTTGTTTCCCTCAACATAACTGGTCTTGGTACTAAAGACTGCGGCAAAGAAGTCATTAGGCACCTCAGCCTTTTCCTTATCATTCATCACCGTGTTTCTTCCTGCATCTAATAGGAGATGGAGGGTCTCCCTGGTCTTTCTCTTGTTGTTAATATATTTATAGAAGCTTTTTTCGTGTTATCCTTAACCATGGAGGCCAGATTAATTTCTAGCTGGGCTTTGGACCTTCTAATTCCCTCCCTGCATAGCCTCAAGCATTTTTGTAGTCATTGTGAGTGGTCTACCCCTTCCTCCAAAGGCCACAGATTCTCTTTTTCTCCCTGAGTGCCAGCCAAAGCTCCCTGTTTAGCCAGGTTGGTCTTCTATGCTGCTGGCTTGGCTTACAGCACATGGGGATGGCCTGCTCCTCCACCTTCAAGACTTCCTCCTTGAAAAGTGTCCTGCCTTCCTGGACTCCTATACCCTTCAGAACAGATTCCCAAAGGATTCTGGCAATCAAGGTGTTGAACAAGATAAAGTTTGCTCTTCAGAAGTCTAGGGCGGCAGTTTTGCTGCCCACCCTCCTGGCATTTCTAAGAATGGGGAACTTTAGCAATACAAGGTCACTGTAAACACTTAAATATTACTTGCTCTGGAAGTTTATAACACAAACTTGAAGCATTCACCTAAAAGAGCATGTATACACATAGTTGGACAATTTTTCTATTTTATCTATGGTTTAAAAAGCATTTCTACTACTTAGTATGGAAAGAACTGAAGGATTTTTTTGTGTAATACTGCACGTAGGCTTGGTGACAGGCCTGTTCTCAGATTATTTGGACTTCATTCTGCACAGAGAATATAACCAGTCCCAAAACACACCTCTGTCATTCCTCAAAGGCAGATTATTATTACTATGGGTTTGTGGTAAATTATTATGCTGATTTCAAAATTATCCCGAACTTCATAAAGATAAAAACAATACACTGTTTTGTATTCAGAATGCAGGCCTCCATTATTTTTATTAGAAATCTACTAGTGGAGGAACTGGCACACTTGCTTTTGTCATAAACTGTGGTAACAGTAGGTATCACAGAAAAATACTTTTGCTCAGAAAATTCTGATGACTTCTAGCTCTGACAATAGAATAGAATAGAATAGAATAGAATAGAATAGAATAGAATAGAATAGAATAGAATAGAATAGAATAGAATAGAATAGAATAGAATAGAATAGAATAGAATAGAATATCCTGAGTTGGGAGAGACCCATCAGAGTCATCAAGTCCAACTCCTGTCCCTGTGTAGAGTACCCCAAGAATCACACCATCTACCTGAGAGCATCATCCAAATGCTTCTTGAACTCAGGCAGGTTTGGTGCTGTGACCACTGCCCTGGGGAGCTTGTTCCGGTGCTCAACCATCCTCTGGGTGAAAAACCTTATCCTGATATCTATCCTAAACTTCCCCTGATTCAGCTTCCTACCATTTCCCTGAGTCCTGTCATTGGTCACAGGAGTGAAGAGATCAGTACCTGCCCCATCTCTTCCCCTCGTGAGGAAGCCGTAGACTGCAATGAGGTCACCCCTCAGCCTCCTCTTTTCCAAGCTGAATAATCCAAGTGACCTCAGCTGCTCCTCATAAGTCATCCCTTCCAGACCCTTCACCATCTCTCGTGGTTCTCCTTTGGACACTTTCCAATAGCTTGATGTTCTTTTTATATTGTGGTGCCCAAAATTGAACACAGTACTCAAGGTGGGGCTGCACCAGGGCAGAGTAGAGACATAATCACCTCTCTCAACCAGCTGGCAACTATGTGCTTGATGCACCCCAGGACACGGTTGGTACTCCTGGCTGCCAGGGCACACTGCTGGCTCATATTCAGTTTGCCATCAACCAGGACCCTCAGGTCCCTCTCCACCATGCTGCTCTCCAGCCACTCCTTCCCTAGTCTGTACTTACCACCAGGGTTGCCCCATCTCAAGTTCAGAATCCAGCACTTCTCTTGTTAAACTTCATGTGGTTGGTGACTGCCCATCTCTCTAACCTCTCAAGGTCTCTCTGCAGGGCCTGCCTCCCCTCAAGGGAGTCAACAGCTCCTCCCAGTTTTGTATCATCAGCAAACTTGCTTAGAATTTCTTTGAGTCCTGCGTCCAAGTCACTGATGAAGATGTTGAAGAGGACTGGGCCTAGGATGGAGCCCTGCGGGACCCCACTAGTGACTGGTCACCAGCCTGATGTTACCCCATTCACTGTCACTCTTTGTGCTCAACCTGTGAGCCAGTTGTTCACCCATCATATAGCACAGTTGTCTAGCTCTATGCTGGACATTTTGTCCAGGAGAATATTGTGAGAGACAGTATGAAAAGCCTTGCTGAAGTCCAGAAATATTACATCCACTGACTATGAGCCACTTCCATGAGAAGTAGTTCACTGTGATAGGTGTGTGTCATCTTGATTTAAAAATTCAGTTAATCCCTTTGGTTAGTGGGAAAGCTGGTGAAAGATAATCTGTAGCTCTACTTTGTGTAAGCCTCCTATGTAACAGTAAAAATGGCCAGGGAAGGAGAAAAATTTTGTTGTTTTCTCTTGTCCCTTCACCCTCTCAGCAGGATAAGGACAGGGACTAAGAAAGGGGAAGGTAATGGTGGTGTGTGTGGGGATATGTTTCTTATTTTTTTTCTTTTTTCCTCACCATACAATTCAATTTTTCATTGCCAATAATGAAACTACTTTTCCTCAAGTTGAGTCTTTTTTGCCAGTGATGGTAACTGGCAATGGATCTCCCTGTCTTTATCTTGACCCACAAGCTCTTCCGTCTTATATTCTGCCCTGTCCTGTTGAGGGGAGGGAGTGAGAGAACAGCTGGGTGGTGATCTGGCATCTGATGAGGGTCAATCCACCACAGTTTTTTAGAACTTATGTTAGTATGAATACTGCATTAAAACACTTGCTAAATTATTTTATAATTTTTACTTTACCCAGCATCCCCATTGGGATTTTAAAGAAGCCTCGATAAATCAAGAAAAATTAAACAATCTGAAGACTCTGATGAGAACTGTTTGGGCATTTTTTAATGATTAATCATAAGATAACTATTGAGCTTATGTTATGTTTGTATTATCAGATTTAGTAATACTGTTATATAAAATTATATCTTCTGTTTTGTGGGATTCACTAGTCTGTGTTTCCTGAAAGAATTTTAGTTGCAATTTAATTACTTTTTTTTCTAAAACCATTTCTCTAACTAGGTAGATTTCTGCTTCCCATATGGTTAATAGGATTTAACCCAATTAAAAATTTTATAATCCCTTAATTTCCATCAACAGGAGAAGTAGAAGTGATGAGAATTTTCCTGGGCTTTTATGAGAAGATGTCTTTTTTCTTTTTTTCCTCAAACAAGATACAATACTTATAAAGGTCACATGAACAAAATCTTCAGAAATCACTTTTGGACTTAACATTCAATTGTCCTTCAGAACTGTGCATTGAGACAAAATAAGATCTACCATCTACTACAGATTAATCAGTTATGCAATATATAGCAAGTGCTTTCTCTAGGGTCTTCACATCCTGTTTACCCCAATACAGTAAGCTAATGTAAATTACGTCTATTCACTGTTAGTTCAACATGGTGTCTTCTAAGTAGACTTAAAAGAAATGACTGACTGTGTTTAGTAAAAAAAATCACTAGTAAAAGTGATTTTATTTATAGTTTATAAACTAAAGTTTTATCCTAGGCATTCCTTCTGTTAGGTAGAGAGTTTACAAGTCCAGTAATATTTGATGAAGTTTATTTATTTGTTAAAAATAGAGAGAGTAAAAAAGAGGATCTCATTAATGAAATAAGGATTCGTTTTGGGTTTTTTGGTTTTTGGGTGGTTTTTTTTTTCAAAACTTTCTAGGACATACTCAGTTTAATTTATTTTTTTTTTTCCCCCCAGATATTCACTAAGAAAATCTTTGAATAAGATTATTTTTAAAAAATAACAAAATCTGTAAGATTTAATGATAAACATTATTTCATAGTCATTTCCTTTACCTGTTCCTAATTGTTTACTAAATGCAAACTTTTTAAACCTTTTTTTTTTGTTGTTGTGTCCTCAAATAATTAGATGAAGAGTAGTCAACACCAAGGCTGTGTCTATCTCCAGTAACTAGAGTGCACAAATAAGAGCAAACTTCTTAAGAAAAATAGTTTACATCGAGGACCAACATCCACACTATATGAGAGGACAGAGGGTGCATAACACAGATTCTGGTGTGCTCCCATGGCCTGACTGAATGTCCACTAGTAGATGCAGTGTACCAGGTGTCCTCCTGAAGCTTATCTTTTGTCCAGCATAATTAAAGAGAAATAGAGTTCATGAACTCCAAGATCATTCAGTTTTAAAATAAAAATAATGCGAGTGTGAATCAGGACATCCACAGCAAAACATGACTCCTGATCCAAACCAAAATGCTAATGCAGATCCACTCAAAGTGGAAGGAATAAAAGCAGTATGGTTTTTCAGACAGAGCATGGCAAGCAGGAGTAGGTTTTCCTGCATTGCTCTGCTAAGGGACATTTCCCCTTACTGGAAGCACCACCATTAAAGGAAAACATTTACATTCAGCTTCTGACTCCCATAAAGCCAGACTCCAAGATGCCTGTAGGTGAAATGTTCCATATATCATTCCCCTCCAAAGTGGTGTTTTTTAATGAACCAAATGTAGCATCTATTTTTAATATAAAGATGTATCTGCTTCTTAGTAGAATGTCTTCTTTGGCTGCTCAAAGCATTCATTATGTTTCTCCTGTCCTAATGCATCAAAAGGCACCAATAATACTTTCCATTATATATGATCACAGTTTAAATTTCACATAGTGATACACTTTTTATGTAATTATCTTCTGTACTTATCCTAGCATTGCAGACCTTTCTTCATCTCAGTTTTGATAACACTGTATTTCAACTAACACTTGAATAAAACTTATGCCAATATATACTTTCTCTCAGCGTTATAACCTTTTGAGTCTCTTGCATTCCATTAAGCTTTCTACTAAAAGAGACGTCTCAGCTTTATTTAGATTTCCCTCTCCCTGCAATACCTATAAGAGCTGTATTACACTTTTATTTCACCAAGGAACAAGGATTTTTATTACCTTTCAAGCAAATGGATTAAAAAATATTTTTATTAGTTTCTCTTACAGCTGCATTCACCTCATTAGTATTAAAAAAGTCAGTATCATCATTTGTATATCTTTTTCAATTGCCTATAAGCCCTTTCATTCAGTCCTAGGTGAAAATGTATGAAACCTTTTTAGAGAAAAAGTTGACTTTTTCTCCTCAAACTCTCTTTTGAATTACTTGTGTAGCGGAGGTAAGGAAAGCCCAGAAAAAACACTTAAAAATATTTGAGTAGTGGTTCTGGCCAATAGTTCTGGCTTTCACATTTCATCCTTGCATTTGAAAGAAGAATGAAGTATTACATAAGGGAATGAAGTACCATTATGCTGTTGAATGGCAGCTCTAATTTCAGAGTACTTTTATACCACTGCTCCAAATGTAAGACACATAGCCAGAAGAACGTCACAACACTCTCTGCTTCTCAGAATCCCGTGCCAGAAAATTGTTGCAAAGTTCTGGACTCTGGCCATATTTTTTCATGTGCAAAGTCAGCCCTGAAGCTTCCTGCTCCTTCTGCTGCTCCTGAGGACTAGGCTGGGTATAAGCTTGTATATTTATATTGATATTTGTTCTAGTTTTTTATTACAGTAAATCAATTTTTATTTGAACCCACAGGGCTTCTTTCCTGATTCTCCTTCTCAGCTGGGGAGGGATCCAGGCTAAACATAGACAGTGTTATGGAAAAGATCTGAATGCACAGATAATGAAAATCAGATCACAAGTCACTGGGCAAGTATTCAAATAAAATTTGGTGGGGCAAAACTATGATCAAGAGTTAGAGAAAAGCATCTGAATCTTTCTGGAAAAGACTAGGTTCCTAGAAGCAGGCTAGACATGGGAGTCTGAGCAGGGTTTTGTGAAATGGTGAGGGTAAGGAAAACCAGTTGGCTACAAAATATTTTGAGATGACACAGCAGGAAAAGCTGAAAATTAAGGATAACCAAGTACATTTGACAAATACTCCTTTATTGTTTCTGTGTTACTTTAAGAGCTCATCCTAAGATTAAGTTGTGTCCCTGTAAAGAATACAAAAAGATAAACATGAACAAAATAAAAAAAAAAATAAAAATGGAAGAGCAACTTGCGAAACTCTGAAAAGTAGTAAGAGTCTTTCTCAAGGACAAGAGGAGCAGAAAAGGAAGTACTCATGTCAGAACACAGGTGGTTAGTGGAAAATTCTGTCTTAAATTGAATATCCTTTACTAGCAAGTTTTTAATGCTCCCAAACAGTAATTTTTACCTCATATTAGAAACGCAAGATGTACTATAAGAAAAATGTATTTTTTCATCAAATTTAAGTTTTGAGAGAGAATTCTGGTCAGCTTTCTGGCCAGCACCCTTTGCAATATCTCTAAGTGAATTGAGTGGTAAACTACCAAATGCTGACTTTTGAATAGAGTCTGTCTCAGGCAGTATTTCATGCATAAAGAGTGAACATGTGTAGTGTAGACATAGGATATTACAGGGTTAGATGGAAGCTATTATTGCATGCCACGTCCTTAAATGAGCCTGGGTATTTCTCTGAATAACATTAAATTAGTTTGCCCTCAACTTAATGCAACTGCTATTTTAAGAGGAATAAAAAGTTGTCCCATTAGTAATGAAACTTCAAAAATATTAATGAGTCAATGATTAAACAAGCAGAAATGTCAAATTTTAATATTAAAATATGGGGCTTTTGAAGTGATGCTGTTCAAAATACTTGCTTCTAAAGGAATTGCTGGTGAAAAGTATAAGTACAAACTATAACTTTTCAATGCATTAAAATTAATTATTTATATTTAAATAATTTTAGAATATTTAATTGTTTAATATTTCAAATTTACCAGATTAAGCAATTAATAATATTTGGCCTTTATGGTCTTTTCTGACTATGTATGATGGAACCAGATATATGCTAATTTAGAATTCAGCTTAGTTTCAAAAAATTGACATAATATTACAGTGAAATATGATTACTGGATTATTCTTGGATCCATCAGTTACCAGGAAGAATATGTAAATATTTTTCCATTTGCGACATTCCAGATATATAGTGTCTGTCTTGAACAATCCAAACAGTGTATTTGGATACTCAGGATGCCTGGTGTTTGTCTTAAGACATGTAAGAGTTAAACAGCATTTGTTGCTGGACTGTGTCTCAGGATTCCACCAAGCTGTTTTACTGCCTTCTGCGCATCTGCAAACCGGGGGGTTTGATGTGGGACATGCTGAGCTAGGATAGCAGGATATCCAGCAATAACCAGGCCTTGAGACTTCATGTAAATCACTGGCTTGACCAGAAAAGTAAAGGGCAAGCTGACCTCCACCTAATAAACCATCCTGAGCTGTCAAGTTGTCTCATCCCATCTCACATGGAAATTAGTCAAGGACCCTGTTCCTGGCCCAATCAATGGCTTATCTTGTTAATTAGCCTGACAAAGACCATCTGCAAGGTATAGCCCAGCACCATATCCCCCGCTCTTTCTCCCCCATCACCAAGGAGCACAGACCCTCCCCTGTACCAGGAGAAAGGGGGAGAATGGGCAAGAACTGTATAAAATTTTGGGACACTATGGGTGCAGTGAAGCGATTCCCCACCAATGACATCACTGGACCACAGTGGTAACTATCCTATATTGCTAATCTCCGTGATTCTGCTTTCTCCTTTCTTTTCTGTCTTTGTTTTCCTCCCTATCCTATCCGCTCTAGGGACTTTGCCGTGTAACTCCAATAAAGTTCAGTGTGCACGTGACATCTGACCTTGTTTGTGTCTTAATTGCACCATTTGGGTGAAACTGGTGCAGCTGCTGTGCTGCTCATACCAGGAGAGGGAAGGCAGAGTCCAGCCGCCCCAGCCTCCCACTGCGGTGAGGAGTGTTAGAAAGCAAGGGGGTTCTGCCCCATCTCTCCTAAGACCACACACCAGCCCCAGTGCCTGTTTGTGCACCCAATATTGCATCATCTTTGTTTTGTCCTGGCAAGATCATAAAAAATCACCATGTATCCGATATTGGATCATGACACCATTTTTTTTTTTCTTCTGAAAAAGCCAGGAAATACGGCAACGTTTTGCTTCGTAATGAGCTTCATATACACAATCGGATGCCTGGAGCACAAAAATTCCTTATCTGGAACTGATGTAAACAGTACCACTGAAGAGGATGAATATTTAAGGGCAAAAATATTTCCTATAATGATTCATTGAAATGTTTTTTGGTTTTTTTTTAATCTGTGCTCATGTCATGTTTTACAAATAAAACAAAACAATGGATTTAATTTTTCTTTTCTTTTCTTTACATTATCATTACAGATATTAAAGGAGATGCCAGCAGTAGTATGTGGGGTTTTTTTCCTGAAAAGGAGTCACTTAAAATCCTGACACTTAAATTTATTTTGAAAATATGTTTACATATAATGATATCTTCCTAATTCATACCTGGATTCATGACAAAAATCACAGACCTAGACTTACAACCTGTAGCTAGCTCACTGAGACCATGTCTACAACAGGAAACAGTCATGTTAGAGCATGTGAACTGAGATCATTTTAGTTAAACAATTTTATATATTTAAAATTTTAAATTCAATATTTTAAAATGAAGTTAATGAAAGTATTCAAAAGATATTAGTATTTAGCATCATTTTAACTAGGATATTGAAGAGATAGCAGCTTATATGGTAGATTTAGCTTAGATATCGGGAAGAAATTTTTCACCATGAGGGTAGTAAGGCACTGGAATAGGTTGCCCATGGAGGCTGTGAAAAACCCCTCCCTGGAGGCGTTTAAGGCCGGGTTGGATGAGGCTTTGTGCAGCCTGGTCTAGTGTGAGGTGTCCCTATTCACAGTAGGGAGGTTGGACCCTGATGGTCTTTAAGGCCCCTTTCAGCCTTAACCATTCTATGATGTTATGATTTACATATATATTTGCATGCATATATGTGCAAATACAAGTGTAGATATCCTTATAGAGATGCATTTGTACATGAACTATGTGCAAAAGGTGCATCCAATGTGTTGCCAGAAGTTTTCATTGGGTCTATATTCAGTGAGGGTGGGCTTTTCTTGTAATATAAACATATAAAAAAATTAAATTCATTAATGCAAACTTAGTTTTTATATTGAGTAGATGTATAAATTGTGATGAAAATATGATCTTCAAGTTCTTCCTAAAAGCACCTCCCAGTGAGAACCAGAAGTACAATCTGTGTTTTTTTATATTCTTTGCAAAAACACTATAATCATTCTTTCTGTGTCTTTTTAGATAGCAGCAGTTGTGTATGATCAGGTTTTATGTCTTTTTTTTTTACACTCAAGTTTAAGCATGAATAAAACTATTCATATGTGAATAAATTTACAAAATAAGATAGGAATTTACAGATTCAACAGACTGAGAGAAATGTCATTAAAAGATTTTTTTTTGTTTGTTTTATTCAACCTGTCCTTAAAACTTTTTTAAATCTGCCTTCTTATCTGCACTTACTTGGAAAAGGTAATTATTCTTATCTACAATGTTAGGGTCATTTTAGTTATAATATACATGGGATTTAGGGTATTAAACACCATAAATGAAAATATTCCAATACTAAATATTCTACTTGGATTGTTGAATAGTTTGACATTTACCTAGTTACTACTGCATATGAAGCCAGACTCACAATAATAATACACGTTACTAAGGAATTCTCCAACTGTGAGTTAATAAATAACTTTCGTCAAAAATTCTTTCTAAAAAAAAAAAACAGAGAAACAAAATATTTCAAGCACTAATGTTTCTTTGTTAAAAATCTCAATTTTTCATCTGATTTTATTACAAAAGTTTTTCAAAATCAGAAGACTCTTTTCAGCAGCAACAAGCAAAAAACCTGTAAAGAATATTAGCATTACATGTATATGAGTTGAGAGTTTTTCACCCAATAATCATTCTCTTGGCTGTGAGTTGGACATGACATTAAGAAATATTTTTATATGTTGTCTTCTACTCATCAACAAAGATAGATCACATAAGCACCTGCTCAGGTTTGTTCTATTCTCCTACTCTCCTTCTTTATTTACTTGCAAGAGATCAAGACCAAAACTCTCTGAGCCCAAACTAGGTTGACAGGGATATTTTTTTTTTCCCAAAAATATTTTCAAAATTGTGCTGGTCAGCTACTAATTTTTATTTACAGTTGAATTTCTTCTCAGCTGTCAGTTTAAGTCATCCTTCTCTTTTACAGTGTTCTTGTGAAATAGAGCATATTATCTCAGACTGCACAAGAAATTCAGCTTTACCTCTGTAATCTAGTGCAAAGGATTTTGACTAGATACTTGGCTGCAATGAATGTCTCACTCTTTGGGTGTAGGTACCTAAACCTGAGAGAATTTATACAGTAATGAGTTTTCCTGTATTTGTTTTGATATTTAGCTTCCGATGTCAATAAAGAATGCAATGCTATATCTGAACTCACCAAATACAATTTATTGAAAGAAACAGCTGGCTCCTGTCATCCAAAACTATGATGAATTATTGTTTTGTAATCCAGTAAACATCACTGAAGTTTAAACTCCAGACAGATACACAACAATTTACAGAAGACAATAGAGTAAAAATGTGTAATAGCCTTCAGTTTTAAAAATTTCGATAGGCAGCATTCTTTGAGTATTATATAGATCATGCTGGTGTTTAGTTTTTTAAGACTTTTATGAAAATTATTGCTGTGTAACATTCTGGTTTAGAAATAAACATTTAAAAGCAAGTAACATAAAAATATTCAGAAAGCAAGATTCTCCGCTACTCTTACTACAAGCTTTATAGAAAAGAATATTTAATAGCAGTTACAAAATCACATTCACAGATATCCATTTTTTTTCATAGTGACTCTGTCTTTATATAATTGGTAGTGCTGTAAAAGATTCATCATTCTGTCTTTTAAAAAGTTAAGGCACATACTCTCACTCTAGATCCACTTCCAATAAATTCAAATTTACTCAAGTACAGGTTGTTCCCATACTGCCAGTTCACCTAGGAAAAAGAAAAAACAAAACAAAACAGGAATGCTGTTCAATTGACTGACATGATGAACAGGTTAACTCAAGTGTAAGGGTAACAGTATAAGATCACAAAGAGCTGTGTGAAGGGCTAAAAAATAAGCCAATGTAGTGTGAAACAAAAATTCATCTGCTTTTAAATGAACAAACCTACTAATACAGCTTGCAGAAGTACATAGGACAGATCCTTCATGTAATGATGTAATACTTTTTTCCTTTGGAAGTCTTTCTGCCTTAATATTCTAAAGTTGTCAAGCTGTTTGAAGTTTCATATTCTCTATGACATCTTTTCCTCACTAGTTCAATGAACCCCATCTCAGAACCAAAAGAAACTCCTCTTTCCTACCAAATTGTCAACCTAATGCATACACGTGCATGTACATATATTTGTATATTCAAGTGCACACAAATCCAAAGTTGTCTTTTTTCCCATTTCTATTAAAGATGACAGAGTTATGGTTATCTGCTTATAACAAAATTTTAGATCGTTAGGCTGTAAGTCACCAACCTTATGAGAATACTCAAGTTTTTCAGAGATTTTGTCCACTTTCAGCACAAATGTGAGGACAAAAGTCAGCTTTCAGAATCGGAGGCCTCATTTTCCCAGTGGAGTTTCCTTTATGACAGTGGCAGAAGGGCTGGTTCTAAAGTTTTCAAAAACTAAATTCTTCCAACTCAATCATTCTGCATCCTTGGAAGGAAGAAGAAAAATAAAAATTCAGAGTCTGAACTAAACTCTTTGAGTAAACAAAGAAGAATCTATTGACACTAGGGGTGTTGTGCTGGTAGTTTTCTCACTTTTGAACAAGATACAGTCCTTGTGTTTCTGTAGGCTGAGATAGCAAGTTGCAGCATACTACCTTTATGCATTCATCAGTCTGTTTTCAGCTACTTCTATATACAAATCAAATAAGGTGTACACAAAGTAGAAATGTTCTACATATATGTTTCTAAAGTTTTTTTTTTTAAAAATAAAAAGGACATATTTAAGTGAACAAGTGAATGCTTGAGCTAAAGTAGATGAAAGTGTTCTAGCATCAATTTAACATGGTCCCAGCTAAAATTATGCTAAAAGAAATGGGAAAAAAACCCCAAATCTTGGTTGAACATTATATTAAAAATGCTTCAAAGGAATTACTCCAGGGAATCCAGCTTTTCCTTTTGATAAAATTTGATAAGGTCATTTGGTGCCAAATTAAGTATTATCCCTTAGCAAAATTAAAGTTTTTGACACAGAGTGGCAGCTGAGAAATGAAAAGCTCTTTGAAAGGGTTTCCAAACCTCTGTTCAGGAATATTTGGAAACTTATTTTACAGCTCAGGTTTTCTTTGCTGCCCTAGGGAGGTTATTTACTCCAACTAAAGTGGCCTTCATAGGAATAGTGCTAACACAGCAGTGTGCACTTGTGCTGAAATAAGCCCTGTCTATATTAAGGATTTGCAGGATTAAACTGATGTGCTGGAAAACTTTGTACTAACAAAATACACTGTTAAGATCAGAGCTAGTTCAAAAGCCAAAAGATTAGGGCTCTATTGCAGGACAGCCAAATTAACTTTCATCGTCCACCTGGTGATACTTGAAGCCATAGTCCTAGGACTGCCTGGTAGTTTGGCTAAAGGAAAGATTATTTTTAAAAAATAACTTACTAGTCATCGACTAACTCTATGTCCACATGCCAATCAGTGATGAGTTGTGTCCCTCTGGCATCTGTCTTGGGACCAGTACTGATTAATGTCGTCATCAATATTGTCTTATCATGACATAGTGGGATTGAGTTCACCCTCAGCAAGTCTGTAGATGACACCACATTGAGTGGTGTAGTTGACATGCCTGAGGGATGGGATGCCATTCAGAAGAGCCTGGACAAGCTTGAGAAATGGGCCCATATGAACCTCATGAGGTTCAACAAGTGCAAAGTCCTGCAGCTGGGTGAGGGCAACCCCCAGTATCAATACAGGCTAGGGGGATGAAGAGATTGTGAGCAGCTCTGGAGAGAAGGACTTGGGAGTTCTGGTGGATAAAATGCTGGAAATGATCTGGCAATGTGCACTCGCTACTCAGAGGTCAACTGTATCCTGGGCTGCATCTAAAGAAATATGGGCAGCAGGTCAAGGGAGGTGATTCTGCCCCTATACTCCAATCTTGTGAGACCCCACTCAGAGTGGTGTGTCCAGTCTGGAGTCCTCTGCACAGAAAAGACATGGGCCTCCCAGAGGAGAGCCACAAAGATGAGCGGAGGACTGGAACACCTCTCCTGTGAGCAAAGGTTGAGAGAGTTGGGATTGTTCAGCCTGGAGAAGAAGGCTCCAGTAATATCTTAATGCAGCATTTCAATACTTAAAGGGCTTCTAAGAAAGATGGGGTCAGGCTTTTTAGCAGGGACTGTTGCAGTAGGACAAGGGGTAATGGCTTTAAACTGAAAGAGGGTAGATATAGACTAGACACAAGGAAGAAATTTTTTACAATGAGAGTGGTGAGACACTGGAACTAGTTGCCCAGAGAGGTGGTAGATGTCCCATGTCTGGAGACAGTTTAGGTCAGGTTGGACGGGGCTTTAGGCAGCTAGATCTAGTTGAACATGTCCCTGGTTACTGCAGGGGCAGTTGAACCAAATGACTTAAAGGTTCCTTCTAACCTAAACAATTTGATGATTCAATTAATCTAGTGAAGCTCCATACTCCATAAATGAACAAACATTAACTGCAGCAGGATCAAAAGTCCCGCTTCCCAAGAGAGAGTCTTAGAACAAAGCTGGGAGATATTTGTATGAAGACAGGCTGAGAGAGTTGGGGTTGTTCAGCCTGGAGAAGAGGAGGCTTCGAGGAGACCATACAGCAGCCTTCCAGTACCTGAAGGGGCCTACAGAAAAGCTGGGGAGGGACTTTTTATGAAGGAATGTAGCAATAGGACAAGGGATAATGGACTAAAACTTGAAGAGGGCAGATTTAGTTAGGCATTAGGAAGAAATTCTTTAGTATGAGGGTGGTAAGACATTGAAACAGATTGCCCAGGGTAGTTGTGGAAATCACATCCCCAGAAGTGTTCAAAACCAAGTTGGATGGGGCTCTGAGGAACCTGATCTAGTGTGAGGTGTCCCTGCCAATACAGGGGAGTTAGAAGTAGATGATCTTTAAAGTCCCTTCCAACCCAAACCTTTCTATCATTCTATGATGACATCTCTGTATAATTTGTGAAATAAAAAGTTTTAGAAATTTACTCCTTTCTTCTCTTCAATGTTATTTCAAGTGTTGTTTTGGGTTAGTGTGACAGGGTTTTGTTAACCAGGGTAAGGGGTGGGGGGGTGGGGAAGGGGGTGCCACAAGGGTGGTTCCTGTGGGAAGCTTCTGGTGACTGCTCTCAAAGCAGGCCATGACTCGATGGGAAACCCGTGCTGGAGCAGTCTGCTCCTGAAGGACTGCACCTCGTTGGAGGTATTAATGTTGGAGGGGATTGTGAAGGACTCACTCGCATGAGAGGAACCCAGCTTTGGAGTGGGGGAAGGCTGCAAGCAGTTTTCCCCTGGAGGAGGAAGAAGCAGCAGAAAATAATGTGTGCTGAACTGACCATAAACCCCCACTCCCCATACCTCTGTGCCACTGAGGGGAAGGTAAAGGAATCAGGAGTGGAAGTAGTTTTTGGCCTGGGAGGAACAGAGGGGTGAGGGGAAGGTATTTAAGATCTGGTTTTGTTTTCTCTTTCTTATAAATTAAATCTATTTTTTCCCCCAGATGAGTCTGTTTTGCCCATGACCATAATTGGTGAGTTAAACTCTCCCTGTCCTTGTCTCGATTTATGACTTTTTAGTTGGATTTTCTCCTCCCTATCCCACAGTGTGGGAGGAGGGGAGGCTTGAGTGAGTGGATGCCTGGTTACTGGCTGGGCCTAAACCATGACAAACGTCTATCCCATCAAAAGACATATTTGCATTTTTGAGTAAAATGGAAGTTACTAGTTAATGGGCATCACACATTTCAGCATTATCTTTGCACAATAAACAAGTGTATTTATTTATCTATTAGTCCTTTAACCAAAATAAACAAAAAAAGTTATTTGACTAAATAGGATGGGATTTTCAACAAGTACCAGTGCATGCAGTATTGTTTCTATTGTAAAACTGGTCAGTGTGCTGCCACAGACTTCAAATAGAAAAGGTTAGTGGCTGAGGGGAGATCGTACTATACAGGGGTCAATGTCCCTATATGAACTTGTGAACTGTAATTTCAAGATGGCTGTCTAGGGCTACTTTTTATCCTGATTTTTTGAAATTTTTTTCTTGTGTGCAATGTCCTCTTTCTCCCCTTTCCACTTCTACCTGTCATATATGAAATCTTTGATTAGTGCTTTAAAAATAAAAAGGAAAATAATTAGGAATACTATGGTTTTATAATTTATCACCCAAGTAGCTGTACTTCATTTGACAAAATATAATGGAATATCACACAGAGCAAAGATGAGAAAGTTTAAGTGGTTTCACTGCTTACAATGCAGAAATTAGAGCAGGATCAAAATCCCACTGTTTTGCCCTGTCTGTGATGAAAATCTTCATGGGGACATTTCATATGTCATTTGTATTGCAGTTTAAGTCACAAAAAGGGAGCCAGATTCCTTTAACATCTGATTGACTCATCATAATATCTTCCCCAGAAAAGAAAAACATGGTGCTGTATCTCTCATGGGACTGAACATCTAATGACCAGTTTCAATTATCTGGTGCTATTTTTCTCCTATGCAAACCGTAGCCTACCTGTAAGGCTCTTTACTTGATAAACGGGGAAAAAATCAGTGAGCTAAGTGTTCCTCATCTACAATTTTTTTATTTGCAATCCATCTCCATTGTCTCTAAAAAACTTGTGCGTGGAAGACTGTGTGGAAGACTGCATTTCATTTATTCAATAAAAATAACCTTAGTCCAAATGCAGATTGAGATGCTTTGCAGAGATAGAAAAATATGCATGAAGTAATGTTTCATGTGCCAAAAACAAAGGAAAAATCATTAGCTAAAGATGTATTAGCTTCTAAGTCTTCTAATACCATCGCTCCATATAAAAATGAATCACTTCTACTGCTTGTCTGTTACACACTCATTTAGCAAGTGGTCTACAAAGTGTTTTCTATTAGTTGCAAGATACTTCAACTTAAGAGAAGACATAAAACATGGTTTAGCTGACTTTTATGGCAGCCCTAATGAAACTTTCTGAACCTTTGTGGATAATATTTTACAGAAAATGGGTAATGAAGACTGCATGTACAAAAAGGTTGTGGGATATACAGGACATAGTAACAGTTTCAATTACAGAATATACAACAGTGTTCCAACATTTGCAGATTGTAAATTTCAGCATTATTCTGCCTGGCTTGTACTGTCTGCTGGAGCCAAAGAGCTAAAGTAGACATCCAGAGTAAAGGAATGTAGCCAGACTCAGCTAGACCCAGTGTAAGGGAAGTATGACTGGAGGCTTGCTACTGTGGTGCCCATCTACAAGAAGGGCTCTAAGAAGGATCCTGGGAACTACAGGCCTGTCAGCCTGACCTCAGTACCCAGGAAAATCATGGAGAGGCTTGTCTTGAGTGCGCTCACATGGCAAGTGCAGGACAGCCATGGGATCAGGCCCAGCCAGTATGGGTTCAGGAAAAGCAGATCCTGCTTGACCAGCCTGATCTCCTTCAATGACCAGGTGACCTGCCTGGTGGATGAGGGAAGAGCTGTGGATGTTGTCTATCTAGACTTCAGTAAGGCCTTTGACACTGTCTCCCACCACATTCTCCTAGAGATGCCAGCAGCCCATGGCATAGACAGGTGTACTCTTTGCTGGGTGAAAAACTGGCTGGATGGCTGAGCCCAAAGTTGAAATGAATGGTGTTTTGGACACCAAATCAGTCAAGTGTGTTGATCTGCTTGAGGGTAGGAAGGGTCTGCAGAGGGACCTGGACAGGCTGGATCGATGGGCCAAGGCCGATAATGTGAGGTTCAATAAGGCCAAGTGCTGGGTCCTGCATTTCTGTCACAACAACCCCAAGCAATGATACAGGCTTGGGGAAGAATGGCTTGAAACCTGCCCAGCAAAAAAAGACCTGGGGGTGCTGGTTGACAGCCAGCTTAACATGAGCCAGCACTGTGCCCAGTTGGCCAAGAAGGCCAACAGTACCCTAACCTGCATCAGGAACAGTGTGGCCAGCAGGAGTAGAGAGGTGATCTTGTCCCAGTACTCGACGCTGGTGAGGCCACACTTTGAGTACTGTTTCCAGTGCCGGGCCTCTCACTACAAGAAGGACATTGAGTTTCTGGAGCTCGTCCAGAGAAGAGCAACCAAGTTGGTGAAGGGTCTAGAGAACAAGTCCTGTGAGATGAGGCTAAGTGAATTGGGATTGTTTAGTTTGGAGAAAAAATGGCTGAGGGGAGACTTCATTGCTCTGTAAGGAGCAACCGGTAAGAAGGTTGTAGTGAGGTGGGTGTTGGCCTCATCTCCCTGGTGAATAATTATAGGACTAGAGGAAATGGCTTGAAGTTGTGCCAGGGGAAGCTTAAACTAGATATTAGGAAGACTTCATTTTCCAAAAGAGTAGTTGGGCACTGGAGCGGGCTGCCCAGAGAGGTGGTTGAGTCACCACCCCTGGAGGTATTCAAGAAACATATAGATAGGACACTTCAGGGCATGATCTAGTGGGCATTGTGGGTTTTTCAGGGTTGTCTGTTGTCGTTGGTTTTGTGGGGTGTGTTGTTTTTTTTTCCCCTGAGTGGACAATTGGACTAGATGATCTTAGAGGTCTTTTTCAACTGTGACTATTCTGTGATTCTGTGAAGATAGTTTTGAGGACAAAAATCAGAATTGGGAATTATTGTAATTTTTGGGCCACTGAAGGGATTGATGAAAACATTACCTGTGCTCCTGATCCTTCAACCAATTGCTCCAGTGCCCTGAAGTCCCTTTTGATCGCTTTTGGACTTCTCTCCACAACCTCATCACTGCCAACCTGCATAACCAATAGTGGGTAATAATCAGAGGGCTGTACTGGACCAGGAAATTTTCTAGTAATATCTCTAACCCAGGCCCCCGGGAGGCAGCAGGCTTCCCTGTAGGTTATGTCTGGTCAGCATATTGGGCCCTTTGCTCCCCTCAGAAGGGAATGGTCTATGACAATGACCCTCCTTTTTTTCTTAACAGAGGCAGACATCATTAGACAGAATTACTTGACGGGTATGTGAAGCAAACATATGATGGTGCATGTATCTAGACTTTTATTTTTAAACTGTTTCAACTGATTGTAACTTTTAGGAATGCACTTTAGACAGGAGAAGGCACTCTTTCTGTCACCTCATTACAACATTAAGCAAAAAATTCCAGTAAGAAGTTCAAAACTTTCCTGAAAGAATATTCTTCAGATTGTCTGATAACATTGGCTGACCAAGATATGGCTGAGGAGTGACTGTTGTTCAAACTGTTGCATGAACTGTCCTAATCTCCTCTCCTTAGCTGGCAGGTACACCTACCTAGCTGTACACCTAGCAGGACTCTGGGCTTGCTTCCTGTGATCAAGAAAATAATTTGATTTACTCATTGTTAACTTCATGTTATATTTAAATAAAACCAGGGAGAATGACTGAATCTATTGTGTTATTGCTGCTGCACACCGGGTAAGGTACAGCAACAAAGGGGTGGAAGGAAACTGCATCTTTCCTGGACACGAATGAACCACACCAAATCCCAGACAGGCAGGAAGACCAGTGTCCATGAGAGACAGGAATTCCCTAACATAGCAGCAGAGCAGATATAAGCCAGACTTTAATGTGACAAGAAAAAAAAACAGACTTTCTTAAAGACCCAGTGATGACTGTGTGAAGGCTTTACCAGCCTAGGATGCCTTTGACATTCAATAAGTAAGGACAACTTTGGAGGTAATAACTTGCCCAATTAGAACGTGCAGGGCTGAGGCAGAGGGAGGGAATATATTCCAGAACCTGTATCTAGTAGCAAAACTGAATTTTATTTAATTCAAAATTAATTTCAATATAGATAGTGTTGTAATATAATATCATTAAATATGAACAGCTTTCTGATGTCTCTTGGTGTCCTTATTTTAAGAAAAATACAAAGTTCCACTGCAACACTCTGACTGGTGTGGGATCTCAGAGCATAATAAATGCTCACAGAGCAAATTCTTATAAAACTAAGTGTGCCAAAGTGGATACAGACTTAAATTGCTGGATTTAAAATAGCAAATAAATTTATATTATGAGGTTTTTATCAGTTCTTCTCATTTCCGTCATGTCAGCCCACACTATTATACAGAAATGCTAGGGTAGCTAGGGCTGCCTATGCAGTCTGTCAGCCTGCAGCTGCAGATAACTTTCTTGTCCCTCTTCTACAGTGCAGATCATTTGACAGAACAATGTCTGTCAAATCTCAGCTTTGTCCACAAACGCTGTGCTCAGAGTGAAGCAGAGATGTACTTTTTAATGAGCTTACATATAGCATTTTGAATATTTTTTTAAGTGAGACTTAAAAACATTTTTTTACTAGTACATTTCTAGTGAGAACACAGGAACATGGAACTGTGTCTACAAAATATTGATAATTCTCAGTTTTCTGCAGTTCAATATCACTCTAAAATCTGGCTAACTAAAGCCCCTTGGACATTTGTAAAGCTTTTCTGGAGATGTAGTTGATTGAAAGACTGTAGGAAACACTAGCCCTACTACTATTGACATGGTGCTGGGGAACAGGAGACTAGAGAGCTGGTTGGAAAAAATGCTGAGATAAAAGTAATTATCCATTTAATCTGTAGATTAGCAGCACTGAAAAACTTGGGCATTTCAAAGAATAGAAACATGAGCAGTTTTCTACATTATCGTTATGGAACTTAGTAGATGTTGAAAAGAGTTGGCTCTCTGTCATAAATTACTTTTGAATTTAGGGGGAAAATAGTATTCAGGTACAATGTGGGGAAAGTTCTTAATCACATCTTCCTTGGCATGATGTTTCCTTAATATCCTTAATGCTTTCCTTAATAACACGATATTTCCTCAATATCGCAGAGTCTAGTTGGCACAGAGTCTAGTCAGAGGCCTGTAGCTGGCAGTGTTCCACAGGGGTCAGTACTGGGTCCAGTCTTGTTCAACATACTCATCAATGACCTGGATGAAGGGACAGAGTGTACCCTCAGCAAGTTTGCTGATGATACAAAACTGGGAGGAGCGGCTGATACACCAGAGGGCTGTGCTGCCATTCAGTGAGACCTGGGCAAGCTAGAGACTTGGGTAGAGAGGAACCTAATGAAGTTCAACAAAGGCAAGTGTAGGGTCCTGCACCTAGGGAGAAATAACCTCATGCATCAGTACAGGCTGACCTGATGGAAAGCAGCTGTGTAGAGAAGAATCTGGGAGTCCTAGTGGTCAACAAGATAACCATGAGTGAGCAATGTGCCTTTGTGGCCAAGAGGACAAATGGCATCCTGGGGTGCATTAAGAAGAGTGTGGCTGGCAGCTCCCACTCCCTCTCTACTCTGCTCCACTGAGGCCACATCTGGAGTGCTGTGCCCAGTTCAGGGCTCCCGAGTACAAGAAAGACAAGGAACTACTGGAAAGAGTCCAGTGGAGAGCTAGAAAGATGATAAGAGATTGGAACATCTCTCTTTTGAGGAAAGGCTGAGTGAACTGAGACTGTTTGGCCTGGAGTAGACTAAAGGGGATCTTATCAATGCTTATAAATATCTAAATGGCAGATGTCAAGAGGATGGGGTCAGACTCTTTTCAGTGGTGCCCAGTGACAGGACGAGGGGCAAGATGCACAAGCTGGAACACAGGAAGGTCCATCTGAACATGAGGAAAACCTCCCTTACTGTGAGGGTGACAGAGCACTGGAACAGGCTATCCAGAAAGATTGTGAAGTCTCCTTCTCTGGAGATATTCAAAACCCAGCTGGACATGATCCTGTGCTATCTACTCTAGATGAACCTATTTTAACAGGGGGTTGGACTAGACAATCTCTAGAAGTCCTTTCCAACCCCAATCATTCTGTGATTCTGTTATACTTTCTCAGTTATACCTGGATGATATATCTTAGGATATTTGAGATGCATACATTCTTTGTAATAATGCTTATGTAGTTTGATCTGTAGCTCAATCTCTGAGTTCCAGACCAAAATCAGGAATAAGCTGTTCACCATGCCATGAATGGAAAAGTGGGAGACTGGCAGATAGAGAAATGTGAGCTTTTTAAAATTATTTTCGTGAACATTCCCAGAAGCACTGGCAGCAGGCATTCTAATAATTTGTACCCCCAAAAAATCATCTTCCCTGCTAAATTAATATTTAATAGACACAATGACAACACAACATGCAAAATTTGTGGTTTGAGTATAGGCAGTCTGCATGAATCACAGCATGTGGAAAAAAAAAGATTTAATTAGTATCTCTTTCTGTGACACAAAATAAAGACATTTTTCAAATGTGAGAAACATTCCATACCTTCAGAAATTCTGTGCTTTTCTCATTTTCACTTCATGCAGACATTCATACAAAGAAACAATTTTTGAAATTATGAAACTGATTTAGCATGACAGACACATAGGGCTTAATTTAATATTACACAAATAAAAACAAACACTATAGGAAATAAGTACAAAGGCCAACAGTAAGAAGAACAACATGTACAGTTAAGATAACAGAGAACATTGTAGTAAAAAGGGTGATTTTTGACAGAAAAACTACACTAACAAGAAATCCTTGGAATCACAAAGGAAGAAGAATGCATCACACAGGGAAATACAGGTATTGACTTCTCATCCTAGTGATGTCAGTCTATATGACTCTTTATGGTGATATTTATACTCATTTCACCTGAATGTCATGTACAAACACAATGACCAGTTTTTTTCTTTGTGAACTGAAAAAATAGTTTGTCTGTGTTACTTTTGGAAGTGCATAGAAGACCTATTTGTTAGAATAAATTATACTGTCAACTTGAATGATCTGCTTGTCTTCCCTCCATAATTGTCCAGAACAGGAAATGGAATTAGAGAAATGCATTCCTTCACAGGGATGTCATGTGTAATTCAGTGGAGAATTATTTCCTTCTTCATCATACAAGGGAGGCATGTCTAGAAATCCCACAATGATTCTGCTACTGTGTACAAGGGAAAGGAGACTAAGGTTTATAGCAGTCTTTAAAAGTCTCTGATACAAAGTGTCTGTAGAAAAAAATCTGAATGAGAATATTTAAGAATAATTAACATAAGAGTGAGGATAATAAAGCTGCGGTGAGCTAAAGTTCATTCACATAATCCTTTTATTCCTGAAAAAATTAATAATTCAGCAGGACTAACCACAAGCTATGTATATGGTTACATGAGTTAGTGGTTCCAGAGAAAGTCTGATCTACTAAGTTGAACCTTAAATACAGTTTTGAAAACCCTACAAAGGAAACTAATTTAATGGGAGTTGTTTGGTTGCTTGGAAAACTCTCTTTCATTATAAAATTAATTTGATTTTCAATTTGGAAAATTCTCAGAATTTTTTATATTTGCTTTCTAGGGATAAAATTTTGTTGACTTTCAAGTGGTTGGGGTGATTGGTTCTTCATTCTGTTTATGCTCTGTTACCTATAAAACTATTTTGTGATATCCCTGTAGGTTACTGTACATGAAAATATGCCAATAAATATTAAAATAAGTGATTACTTCTATAGCAGGACATTTAAATATTTGACTATCTGTATCAAGTGAAGAATTAGTCAGTTGTCTGACCATCCTTACTCTACTGATGAAGGTAAGAACACTATACTAAGGAAAAAAGATGCTTACTGTGATATCCACTCCGTATAAACATACCACTAAGCACCACTTAAACTAAAAAATATTATTTCAAGAGCTTGCAATACCTATGCAGAATATAGGCATTGGATTAATTTGAAACTAAATGTAAATTCTTCTTAAATCCTAATGAAACTGAATATGTATCTCAGAAACTATACTGAATAAAAGGAAGACTTGAATGCTATTTAAAAGTGTCACAACAGCTCTTCATGATAAAGAGAGAGTGTGAATATAGAACTCAAGAACAAATAACTCAGTTCATATATAGTAGCAGATTTCAAGTTCACGAGATTAAGTAGATGCAACAGCTATCCACGAAAGTGTTGAGTTAATGAAAAGTAACAGCTGGTGGTATGTGAATCCAATGAAGTCCATGAAAAGAATATATTTTTTTTCAGCTTTAATGAGATTATAAAAAGAGTAGCATGTAATGCTCTAAATTTGAATATACTATCTTACATTCTCATGCTCTTGATCACTCACACAGTCCTGCCATTAATCTGTTGACTGTCTGTTTACCTGTCATATACTCAAACCAATACCAGTGTTTCTAAGAAAACAGTGGCAGAGTGGCACATCTAAAAATCCTGGAATATCATCAAGAATAATTTTCCTTTGCAGCACCACTTCTTGAAAATAGTAACATCAGAGACACCATAGTATTTTTTTAATTTTGTGGAGGTTTGTAATCTGCAGGAGCACAGTGAGAGACTAAACTAAAAGTGTTTTGTTGTTGTTGTTGGTTGTTGTTTTTTGGTTTTTTTTCTAATAGCTGCTATAGCACTGAAAGGTTGCTTTAACACAACAGTATAAGCAACTTTTAAGTATTTCTAAAAGTCATGGTCTAAATATACTTTTTCCTGTATCACTGTATAACTGGTGATATAAGAGCTATAATACCTCTATCTCTTTATTAAATGACTTGTATCTTTAAATTAAGCTGTTTTGGTTTTCCAGGTTGGAATGGAATTTTCTTCCTAGTAATTGGTATAGTGCTTTTTTGGGATTTTGTGTGAGAACAATGTTGATATCACACTGATGTTTTAATTGTTGCTAACAAGTTCTTACCCAAGTCAAGGACTTTTCAGCTTCTTATGCCTTCTCAGTGAGAAGCTGGGTGGGCTGCACAGCCAGTGCAGCTGACCCATACTTGCCAAAGGGATATTCCATATCATATGACATTATGGTCAGTATCTAAACCGGGGAGAGTGGCTGGGAGGTGCCATGGTTCAGGAACTATCTGGGCATAGGTCAGCAGCTGGTGAACAATTGTGCTGTGCATCACTTGTTCTGTAAATTCTTATTATTATGCTTTTTCCTTTTCTGTCCTGTTACTCTGTCTTGATGTCAACCCACTAGATTTACCTTTTTTTTCTAATTCTCTCCCCCATCCCCACTGAGGGGGAAGTAAGCAAAGGACTGTGTGGTTTTAGCTGTCTGCCAACCACAACATTAAGGAAAATAAATATTGCCAGAAAACAAAACTGTAAATAAACAACAAAGAAAACACCCTAAAGGACTTAAACAAACAGCAATGCATTGCTGGAATTGGTTTGAACATACTAAGGTCTATCAAATGTTTTTCTATAGAGCATGTGTTTAGAAACAATTATTGACAATTTAGGAAAAGATACATTTAATCTAAAATGGGATTTAGACAGAAGGTGCCATACTAAAACTCCAGAAAGTGTGTGACCACAGTTTAATACTAACAGCTGACAATGAAGGATTGCTGGTTCATCTGTTCTTTAAACAAGGTTTTCATTCTCAGTCTTTTGACAAATAATTCTAGGTGTATTATTTCAGCCACTTCATAATACTAGGAATACTTGTTTGAACTTAACAACATTCAACAAAGACAAAATCAGTGCTGCCTTTGGACTTGAAACATTACTGCAAGGGCACAGGCTGATGGAAGAGACCTGTAAAATGGCCTTGGAGGGAATTAACAGCAACGTAACTTGTTTATCAAGAAGATAGAGTCAGACTCTTTGCAATGGTTCAAGTAGGGAAATGAGAGACAAGAAGCATGAGGGGAAAAAAGACTGAATGTAAGGAGAATCTTTTTCACCTTAAGAACAGCCAAGCAGTGTAACATAAAGCCCAGAAAATCAATGAAGTCTTAATCCTTAGTCTCAACTAGTTAAAGCCCACAGCAACCTTGTTTGATCAATTTTGCTCTGATCCTATGATTTCAGAGCGAATAAAAACTAATGGCACATTTTCTTCTACAGCTCTAAAATTGCCTGATGAACATTTAGATTTTCAAATTACAATGCTGCAGAATCTGAATGTCCTATTTATTTGAAACAAACCAAGTGCCTCTTTCAGCACTTTTTTTTTTTTTTTTTTCTAGTGAGCAGGTACTAACCAATAAGACACTGTGACACCTAAATTGTAGGTGTTTAAGTTCTTCATTAATTCTGGTCTTATTCCTCATTGTGCATAGGCTTTATGTCATTTGTGTAAAGTCAGAGAAAAAAAAATCTTAGTTTTGCTGTCATTGGTAATTTAAAAAGCAGATTTGTAGAGCAACTTGTGCATTAATGTCAGGCCTTAGGGATATTTATATGAACCCTTTAAATTAAACCCTTCAAATGAACTTTCTAATCCTATAGAACTGACAGCCATGCATTCAGCTAAGTTTATTATTCAAGTCATAATGATTTATGGAGATTTTAACAAGTTATAACCCATAGGTTTTCATGTATTTTTGAAGATTGGTTATTTGAATTAGCTATGTAAGTGTATGAGTAGTTCTTATAAGATGCTTAGTAAAAGACATCTTTTAACCCACGATTTCATCCAGTTATTTGATCAGAGACCATGTTTCTGCAAACAGCTGATCTCTAAATTGCAGTTTTTCTTCAAAGTGAAAGGATGTTCCTTACACAGCTTACTTCTATGTTTTTTATTATTATTCCTATAAACCTGTAAACCAACATTACTTCAGCATTGTAAATTCAAATGCAAACTATGTAATTTTAAACAAGATTTTCTCTAAGAAGATTTGTAATAAGTAGCTTGTTAAACTGTCTTCGAAGTTTAACTGACAAACCTAAGACCTCTTGTTAGCAGTTGATTCTTTTGAGAGAAGTAAAAAAAGGTATGGATTTGTGAGACAGACAAACAGAGGAAGACAGGCATAAAAGAAAATGCTTAACAATAGTTTGTTTAGGAACCCATCTAACTTTAAACTTTATAAACTGTTACAATCTAATTTGTCTTGCAGTTAGCACTAAATACGAGCAGTTATGACTGTATTTGTTGTCAGGATATCTAGACAGACAAGTTCCTAATGCAGATACAAAAAAAAAAGTTTTATGAAATTATCATTTTAGTTTTCACCTACGTGTTCCTTTTTTTTTTTTTTTAATTTAAATTTGAAGCAGCCATTGTGCTAGAGGAAGTGCATTTAAAATTTTTTATATTGATCGAGAGCATTATTGTTGCTGTTTTAATTGTCGATCCTGACTCAAATCGCGACATATGTCATTCTGTAGAAAAAGCGTGCTCACTAGCTAATGGGCAAGTAAGCAAAACACACCTTGCTGTGATAGAAGCCCTTCGCCTCTCATTCCTCTGGGGTCTGAGTGTCTCCAGCCCAGCCCAGCAACCTCCGTCATCCACTCCTGCACCTGTTTGTGAAACATAGCCGTGACTGTGCTGGGGAGGGGGGAAGTGCCAGTGTTCTTTAATGAATGTTGCTAGTTTGAATCACAGAATCCTAGGGGCTGGAAGGGACCTCAAAAGATCATCTAGTCCAACCCACTTGCCAGGAAGGTTTGTATGTATATTTATGATACTCAGAGAACTGAAAACAAGAAAATTCTGCCATTAGTTAGGCAGTAATTGCTTATGTTCAGTGTCATTATACTATAGCAACTGTCCTTTCAAACCATTTCAGAAAGCACACAGTACTTCCTAAAGATACCATTTTACACACTTGTCCCTTGCCATTCACAGTACTGCAGGCCCCATGGTGAAATAAAATTACTTTCCAAACAGCAGGCACCGAAATAGAAGTGTTGTGAAAATTCTCTACATCTTCCATCAGCCTTTTAATGCAACAAGCATCAAACCAAAAGAACTATCATATGGAAAGAGAAACAACCAGAGGTTTTTATAGCCTTCTGCATGTCACCAGTTGTACTGGATCTGTCTTGGATGGCATTATCTTTCTTCTATCTTTCACAGCAGCCAGTGCGGTGCTGTTCTTTGGATTTGTGACTCTAACAGTGTTGCTAATACACCAACGTTTAGGCTGCTGCTGAGCAGTGCTCGCACAGAGTCAAGGCTTTCTCTTTTTCCCACTCTGTTCCCCCAGCAAGTATCCTGGGTGTGAGCAAGAGATCAGTAGGGGACACAGCCAGGATAGCTGACCCCAGCTGATCAAAAGTATATTCTGCACAATATGATGCTGTGCCCAGCAATAAAAGCTCAAGGAAATGAAAGAGAAGTAGGAATGTTGAGAGTTACAGTGTTTTCTTCCCAAGTAACTGCTATGCATGCTGAGGCCCTACTTTCCAGGAAGTGTCTAAACACTTGTCTGCAAATGGGAAGCTGTAAATAATTCCTTTTTTGCTTCATTTGTGCAAGTATCTTTTGTTCCACCTATTAAGCTGCTTTTATCTCAACCCACAAATCTTATTGCCTTCGATTTTTTTTTCCCCAACACATGAGAGAAGGGAGTGAACAAGTGGCTATGTGGGTGTTTGGTCATTAGGTGAGGTCAACCCACCAAACCAAATGCCAACTGGCCTACCATTTAATGATCTCATTTATTGAGATATGGACAGAAGCAGACTCACAAGAGAAATGTCATCCATGTAGAAAACGCCCAACTGAAGATTAAAGGAACATGATGGGCAGAGTTAAAAATCTGGATGTCTTTTGCATAAGCAAAATCTAGGATCTTTTTTCATGTTATAGATGCTTTAAAATGATTTAGGCTTGCAGACATCCCTTACCAAAGGATGGCTACTATACTATTTCAGCAGATTTGCTGAAATCATTGTTCCTTCATTGTGTACAGAAATTTGTCACATAACTTCCATGATTAGTGATAACGTAGTTACAGAACAACCTAAAGTGCAATAAATTCGATATGATCTGCCACAACTGAAAAAGGAAGCCAAATATAACATCATAGAATTGCATCACACTCCAAAATGAAGAATATCTGACCTTTTGCACTAACACATTGAAGCTGTTCCCAGACTATGCAGCCGGAGAATTCTCCACTTTTGTTTCAATATCAACTTACTAGTCCCAAAGGAAAGATGATTTATAGCTAGTCATACCTTGAGAGGAGAGAAGAAACTAAGTTATGAAAGTCAACAGGAACTGCCCTAGAAATGTGATTAATTCCATTTCCAGCTAGTGCGGATCATCTGTGTTTTGTCAGGTAAGCCGAGTTAATTTGTCTGAGGCTTTGAGACAACATGTCTACATAATGCTCAATAGGAAGGATGAAGGATACTCAAGAAAGGAAGACAGAGAAGTGCAGGAAACGAGCATCTTGCTTTCTTGAGTAGTCCAAAATGTTAAGTGGCATTTGAAGTAGATGAAGAAGGACAGTAGCTTCCTGTGTGTGTGTCTGGTCTGCATCTCTCACTCAAGTGTTTACTAGTTTACTCCAAGATCGGGTGTTTTATTTAGGTATGCCCTATATATTGATGACACATCTTCTTTCTAAGTCTGTTTTGTTGCTATTCAGTGATTGTGTGTTATTTCATTGCCTTTTTTTCCGCAGAGAGGAGAACTCTACTTTTCCGTGTTCTAATTCTGAAACAATTTTCACTGCAGAAGTAAATATGAAAAGAGGGGATAAAAAGTGAAGTTGCTGACAGGCTGTCTTCCAAATAACATTATAGATTTCTCCTGGACATGAAAGTACAAGAAGATTTTTATTTGATGCTGCACATAATATCTAAGATGTTTACCAGAGGTAAAGCTCTTAATCTTCTGCATTTAATACAACAGGCCATTGGAAACTAAAATGAAAAGTAAAAATTAATAATGGACACATTTATTTTGTTAATGTACACCTAATAATTGAAATTCACAGCTTTCAGTACTATTAATTGAAATTGTCTACAGAGGAATGAAGATGAAAAATTTGAAAGGTTTTTTTTATGTAGTCCCTAACACTTTAGAGTCAGCTTTTGAATGTTGTATAACTGTATTTCTCAAGAAGGAAAATAACAGATATTTCACTGCTTAAAATAATTTAATTTTTAGTCTTTTTGAACAGAGATAAGTGAAAATAAAAGTAATCACCAGAGAAAGTAATAATTAATTCAGCTTAGTTCTATTATTTACCATTGAACCTATGAGTATTAATCACCATACTATCTGAATATCTTAGAAAATCTGAATTATCCCTCAGTCCAACAACTTGTAGGGACTTTGTGTTATTCCTGTTTTATGCTTCTGCAATTCAATGCATACAGAGATAACTAGGGGCACTTAGCATCTCACTCTCCTACTCATTCATTTCAGTTGGGATTGCAAACTCATTATTTTTCTTCTATAACTTAAAGACTTTGAAAATGTTATTTTTCAGAAAATTCCTGACTTGACAGAAATTGCCATATACATTTTGGAAGATAATTTTGCATAAGTACAAGGATGGAAAACACTGAAAGTACCAGAGAACTGATTTGTTCACTTCCAGCTGGTAGTTGAACTCTTAATAGCTGTTGAAGTAATCAGAAACAGGGAGTGAAAAATTAAAACATGATTAAGCCTTTGAATTGTTTTTTTTTTATTTTTAAAATTTTTATTTTTGTATTTGGAAGAACACTATTTCTTGCCTGTCCAAGAATAAACGTTTCATGTGGTATAGCAAGCATGGCTGAGGTTAAGGCTTAGAGATTACTAAGAACAAATGAAACTAAGAAAACCCTGTAACTCGTGACAGTTCAAGATACAATTGCAAATGACCATTATTCTCAAAAGATATTGCATCTGTTTTAAACACTGTGATCATACAATCTGTGTGATCTGTGTTATTAGATAACAGATACTTCTGAATATTCCACTGTTGGTCAATCACTATGATAGTCGATAAATGAGTGTCCTGGTTTGAACCAAACAGAACTATTTTTTTGTGTGTGATTTTACTTCTCAGTTAAGTCCTTTTTAAGTAACTGCAGTTCTTGAAATTAACAGCATGTTTTTTGTCAGTGTCTGCTTCTAGGACTGATAACACTTGATGTTTATTGTCACAGTTTGGCTCTGGGTTAGAAGTCAAACCAATAACAATAATGCTCTCAGTCCCACTCCCCTCCTCCAAAGTAGGGAAAGAGGGAGAAAAAATGAGAAAGAGAGGCTTTCTGGGTTGAAAAGTGAAACAGATTGATTTTAATTATTAGTGATAAAGGAATATCTATATTTGTAAAGGGATGTGCAACACCTGATCCCCTTCCTCCTCCCCCAGCGACTCTCACAGCAACTCTTCTCCCTGGTGACTCCCAGCTGAAGGGGGGAGTGTCCGGGCGCACGGACGGGGTCCTCGGGTGTCGGCTGTAAAGAAAAATGGAAAAAAAGAGAGAGAGCCAAAGAGAGGGAGATAGAAGCGACAGTAAACAGAAAAGTGAGTGGAAAAGGAAAAAGAGAGGCTTGACTTCCATGATGTATTAGCCTATACTGAAAGCTAAACAAAGAAAATATTATGAGAAGGGAATATTCTGATTTGCTGATCCTGCCTTTGGTCTAATCTGCTCCCCCGTAGAGGGGGAGGCTGCAGACAGTCAGAAGTGACCTTGGTTATTATCAGTCCACTGGCACTGCTAAAAAAAAGTTTACTGAAAGAAAAAAAAATCAGCAAAGAATCACCCTGGCTCAAACCAGGACATTTATATTTACACCTAGTGAATGGTGAGAAGAACAAAGGCCACTGCTTGGTTCTGAAAAAAAACATCTAATGGCCTTTCGGGAGGAGCAGACCAGACAGGTGACCAAAATTAACCAAACTAAGTATCCCATCCCATACATATCATACTGTATATAAATTTTAGGGATCACAAGGGTCAAACTCTGTCTTCATCCATGACCGGCCTCCTGGGAGGATTCCATCCATTTCTGTATCCCTGTGTTCTTGCAGCCCAGTTCCTACCTGCCACTGACTCCAGGACTCGAGTCTGGGACTCTTCCAGGGCCTGTCCTGCAGCTTGGGTGATGACATGGGCATTATTTGGGGGGAGGGGGCACAGTAGTGTTTTTATGTATACTTGTATATAAATAATTATTTTCCTTTTCATCACTATTTTTTTATCAAAGCTGTGTACTTTAGTTTCCAACCCATAAGAGCCTCTCTCCCTTATCCCCTTTTCCTTATAAGAGAAGGGAAGATGTTAACAGAGAGAAATCTGTCATTCATTGAATTACTGCCCCAGCATTACACCACGACAATGAGGCAGAGATAGACTTCTCCATTGTATCTAATGCACTGAGATGCTATGCAATCTAATGCAAGAGAAGGACAATGGGGGGAGTTAGAGAAGAAAAAAAGCCAAGAGTACATTCTCCATTACTTTCACAAAACATTCTGTTCGAAGTTCAATACATGGATAGGAAACCTATTAAAAAAAATTCAAAAATCCTCTGCTCCTCTTTTCTAGAAATAAGTAATGTTGTAAAGCATACAAATGTGACTCTTCAGAGTGCTGTTTTGTTTTCTTAAGTGCAATTCCAGTAAAACTGAAATTCTGCTTGCATAGCAGGGTACATTGGCAATTCAGGGTTGTGATTCTAAAAGAAAATCACTTTGATATTAAAGCACAAATCTGCAAATCTCATTTTTGCCAAAATTCAATGCAGAAATATCTATAGAAGAGTAATATGATACATTATACCATTGCTTCATATAGCATGATGTCAGGTTAGACTATGAGCAGTTCAGCAATTTCTCCTTTTGCTTTATTGGTACTGAACCTACTGTATAAGTACTTGGGTAGACAGTTGGTCTAAGTGAATACAAGTATATTGACTTAAAAGGAACTACTGTTAAGAGAATGCACAGACTGGGGTGTTATCTTTTGTGAACTAAGGACTTGATGAAAGAACACACTCTGTTATATGTAGGTTCAGACCACAACTGCACGTACCATGTAAGTATGTACAAATAACTACACACCATGCTGTACACTGACTTAAGATTATCTAAAACAAGAAAAACTTAATGATCAGAAAACAACTCAGAGCTTGTCTTTTCTGAAAAGCCTTATTCTGGTTTAGGAAAGCCTGTATGTGATTTTATTTCCAGGACCTCTTAGTGAATTGTATCTTACCTAAAAGCCTCATATATTTTTAAGATTGTATGTCAACAAGAGAAAAAAAAAAACACCTGCTCTTACAACATGTGATTGTAATGGACAGATAGGAGATTCAGTCATCCAGTATTCAACTACTTTGAAGACTGCAGTCTTCAATATTGTAAAGGCAGAGATTATTATTTGTTATTAGCAATAGTTGACACTTTGAAAAGAATTGGTAAGATTAGATAAAAAAAATCCAACTGAAATTAGTATAAGCTTTGAAAATGCATTCATTTTATTTCCATTACGTACCTCTAGAAGGAGAAAAGGGTGTATTGCGAAAATGTAAGCAATCTACAACTAGACATTAAATATTTAATATTTATGTAAATATGAACAAGAAGTAAGATTGCGGTGTATAGAGTACGGGTTTCACACTGGAAAGATCAAGGAAGTGATCCCTCTTTGTTCTCTAAACTCCTCTCACGATGTTTCACAATTTGTGTTAAAACCCCAGTGCAGCATTCGATCATATACATCCCATTTACCATTAAAAATGTTTAAGAAACAGCAGGTGAAGGACTAGGCTATTAAAAGATGATAAATCCAATTTATTTGTACATTATTAAGGATGGAGGAATAAAAGCACTACATAAATATTGCAAAAATTTCCTATTCTCAAATAAGCATGTCTGTTACAAATGTGGTCTCATGTGATTTCATATTTGGACTTTGTGCTAAAGACATCCAGTTGGTGTGGTAAGAGAGTGTTCCAAAAACCATAACTGGCATCCCTGCTGGCGGTGACAGCTTACAGCTACTTTAAGTTGTTATTTCCTTATTCTACAATAAACAGAGAGAGCTTTGTGGAAACACTGGAGAAAATTAAATTCTTTAACAATTTATGACATGGTAATCTTCACCTTTTTCCATCGAGCTGACTATGTTCCCTTTGGACTTACAGAGTGTTTGCTACTACACACTGCCCTTTTCTTTATCTTCCTCTTTCAGAAGAGCAGTTTCTAAATCTATCTGGCCACAAAGAGGTATTCCTTCAGTCAGGATAAGGAAAAAAATGGACATGATTACACTCCTGGACATATATCCTTCCTTTTATTACATCCCTTCATTTTAGCTTCACTAGAATCGTTATTATGGCCTCATAAAACACAGCAATAGTACCATTACTGCTCCTGCTCTACAAACATTGTAGATGTTGATAGCACGGAGAATAATGAAGACATAGATTTCAGCAGACTAAAATCAATTGGAAATGCTTTCAAGTTACCTGAGAAACAAGCATGTAAATTATTAGACCAGTTATGGAGTAGTTTCAAAGCTGCCTGCAAACACTAGAAGGTCATCCACCCATATCTCTGGGTTTTTTAACTTGTCCTTGGTAACTCATTTATGTTTTCAGCTGTATGACCAAACAAGAATTTTGGATTTGAAGTCTCACTTAAATTTTACGTGTTTCCATGCCCAGGTTTAAACTTCCTAGCTTTTTACAGACTTTGAGTTCTACTACAGATACTATAGTGTAATACACAAAAAAATCTAATGGTATTAAAAATGCTACATCAACTTACTATACTTGACCAATTGATCAAGTCGCTGAGTTAGCACACTACTCTCAACTAAGAAACATACAAAGTATACCTTATGCAATGTCAACTGCATTGCCACATTCAATATATTTGCCAGGCACTTATTAACAATATTCTACAACCAAAACAGCAAAATTACAGAAAAAGTTGAGACTTGTTGGCAAAAGTATCATGTAATAACTGTACAATTCTCATACCTATGCATGACTCGTATCAGTGATATGGTAACGTTTTAATGGTTACATGGTGTTTGACACTGAAATAAGCTGCCTGCTACTCACAGATATTAATTGATTTGTCTGCAAAATGTTCCATATTGAATTTTCAGTATGAACAAAAGAAACATTTATTTAAAGACAAATAAAAAACTTTTTGACCTTGCCTATATTTCATAACGAAGCAAAAAAAACCCAGCACAGACCCAATTTTCCTCTCCGAGTCACCTTTCAGTAATTGTGTTTGATCAATTCAATAGCATTGAATCAACATATCTTTTTTTCTGAGTTGCCTAAATTAGAACTGGCTTCATTCTTATTTCATTAACTGATATTACAATGATTATTTTCCTAATCTTGTATAGCATAACAAGCTTAATGGTATAAAGCCCACTTGGTCTGCCAAGGACAAACTTCAGAGAAGCAGAAGAAGAAAACTTAATTCTTGTAGAATGAGGGTCCACACAGGCTCTAGTAAAGCATAATCAAGCAGAGCACCACAAGATTCAAGATACCATAAAATACCTGGTCAGCAAAGATCTTGTTACGTGGATCTGCTAGTTCATGTCTGTCACAGCACCGTAAGGATCAGTGTGTCAATAAGTGTACATTAATTTAAACTAAGACCCATTTTGTAACTTTTCAGATGGTACTGTGTTTCTGTATATATTCTAAAAGTGTCATATGTCATATTTGATTTGTTGTGCACATTCTATCCATTACTGTTTACTGGTACTCTTTACTGTTTATACGGATAAAGAATAATGGTAAGAGGCATATACTCTATTCTAGTAGCAGAATTTTAAGGTATAACCTTTCCTTCAGTAACAGACAGCATATTTTTTATTAGTTATTCTGTAAGGCACAACAATGTCACAGATTGCTGTTGGCAAATCAGTAAGAATTATTACAGGATGTTCATCTTCTTACTCCGATGATATCAATTCTTAATTCAATGAATCATTCCACTGAAACTGATGAAATCACAACTTAGCTAAAGTGCTCATCAGCCTGAGCATGAGAATCTGGCCTTAATTTATTCCATCTGCTCTTTCAGGGCTTCAGATTATCAAGTGTACATAACAAAATTCGGAAAACTTAAACAAAACAAGAGTCATCAACCAGTAATAATTAAGGGCTTTTGAAGCAGGTGACAGATTAATTTATACTCTGAAAAAAGTAAAAGTCACTAACTGTTCAGCTGACACACCAAAATATTTTCTCCAATTAAGTGCACCTGTTTAATCTCTTACCAAATTAGTCTGTCAGATTGAATCCTTTGGGAAAGTTATATACATTGACAGTGAAATAATGTTCTAATCACTTATTAAAGTCAAGCCTTTTTATTTAACCAGTGATATTTACCACATTCTGTAGATATTAATCTGCATTCTAATGTACACTTGAGTTAAAGGTTTACTCGCACTTGATGTTAGCTTATACAGCTATATAATAGAAGTATTATACTCATAAAGACTCAAGGAATAATGAAATTAAATCTTGACTATACAATCTATTCATCATTTTGGTATGACTGGAGTAAATTGAACAATATGGAAGTTTGAATATAAGAGTCAGATAATTTAAGACAACTATTTTTGCAAAGAAAACAGGAGGAGAAATAATTTCACTTTAAAAAAATGATGTGTTTTTTTTTTCCAGTCACTGCATCACATAATTTAATTCATGCTTACAGAGATCTAAAAATTTAAAAATCAATATATTCATATTCATCATAGGCTAAGATAATAATTTGGAATTATTAACTTAACACACAAATATTTGTATTCTGCTTTATGTTATTTTCTTTAAAGCCCAGCAGTATTAAGGTAAGAGCTTTATTTTTACTGTTACAAAAGGCTGTAAATCAGAAGAGAATAAGAGAATATAAAGTGATGGATTAACTAGGATTAATACTTAATCAGGGAAGACACTACATGTTAACACATCTAAAAGTATATTAATGTAAAAAGGTATTTTTTTCTTCATATGATGTTCACCAAACCTATCAACTATCAATTCTCTCTGAACTGGACAGCTGACTGCAAAACGATGCTGAAGAAAGGACAAAACATTATACATATAGGCAGCTTTTCTTAATGCTTTTAGAAAAATACTTATTCCATTAGAAATAAACATATGCATCTGCTGGGGGGTTTTTTTTGTTGTTTTTTGTTTATTTGAGTAACGAATAACCAGTACTTTTGTAGTGCAAATTGTGAGAAGACTTACCACAAGTCAGCTGAATTGGCCTATCAGACTTTTAGAATGGATCTGTGTATTCTGTGAATATTTGAGTTGCAAATTTCTGGATTTTACAAACTACTTATTATGTAAGTCACCTGGAAGCAAACAGCTTAAGTGGACTAATTTCCTAAACTCAAACAGTATTTAAAATGCTTGGGTCTAATTTTATAGAAATCAGATAGTTCAATAAATATGCCTCAATATGTATCCTGTGTTTTCAGGTTTGATTTAGTGACTCTCTAATCAAATAACTTACTCTTATGTAGAAGCTGTACTTCAAAACCTGATGCACTCAGCTCCACTCAAAAGGACTCTATCATTCTTCATCACATGCTGTAGAGGCTGGCATGTGTCCCCTAATAAAGTCAACCCCAAACAATCTGGAAAAACCTATTGTAACTAAGCCCTTTAATGAAAAACAAAGCAAAAAACCACCATTACCCTTTCCGAGTGTACCAACACCATAACAAAAAGCTTCAATAACTGCATTACAGGTTTGTAGATAAATTGTTTCACTGGTAAAAAAAAATGTTCCCTTCTATTTTATTTCTATTTTATTTCTGAATTCCTTCCTGCTTTCCCATGTTTACTTACATAAGGTACCCGCAGTTACGTTCCTTCTTGTGGTAAACTAAAACTGTATCAATTGCTTTTATATGAGCAGTAACTATTTAAAACCCCAAACAATCTGGTTGCAAAGAGTCTGATCATGGCTACAGTATACTCTTTGAATTGCAATTTAATCTTGAAAGACTTCTGGACTCAAAAAGATTAAAGCAAAAGGACACTGAAGTCATCCTTAAAAATATATCTAGGCAGAAGAAAGCCAAAGTTTCATATATATGTTAAACCACCTGTCGTGTCTTAATTCCAGCTGGCAACTAAGCACCACACAGCTACTCACTCAGTTTCCCTGCCCCCAGTGGGAAGGGGGAGAGAATCAGAAGGGTAAAAGTGAGAAAGCTTGTGGACTGAAATGAAACCAGTTTGATAATTAAAAAGAAATAATATTTTAGAAAAATATATACAGAAAAGAAGAAAAAAATTAGCAGAGAGGAATAAGAACGACAAGAAAGAAAAGTGATGCAAATGAAAACAACTGCTCACCAACAACTGACTGATGCCCAGACAGTCCCTGTGCAGCTGCCCCCCCCAAAGACTCCCCCCAGTTTTATTGCCAATTATGATGTCATACAGTATGTGATATCCCTTTAATCAGTTGGAGTTAGCAGTCCCAGCTGTATCCCCTCCCAACTTCTTGTGCACTCCCAGCCTACTCACTGGCAGGGTGGTTTGAGAAGCAGAAAAACCCTTGACTCTGTCAGCACTGATCAACAATAAAGAAAATATTCCTGTGTTATCAAAAATGCTTTCAGCACAAACTCAAAGCATGGCAACTAGCTTTTATAAAGAAATTTAACTGTATACCAGCCAAAATCCATACAACACCCAAAAACCACATTTTACGCTGCCTCCTCACTTATACCAATACAAGCATTTGTTCAGCCATGAGGTGTGCCAAGATAAACTATTTTGTTTTTCCTCACTTCATACATTCTTCATGAGCTTAACAGAGACAGAAACAGAAATTCTGTAAGGCAGAGAAAAAAAAAGCATAATATGCAAAGAACTTCAATTTTTGACATAATGAAACTGTGCTTTGATGTTTGGACTACATGGCCACTATGAACTGTTTCCCACCTAGCACAAATGAAGCATTTGTCCTTCATTCCACATGCATCAATTTGGTGGCCTTCTATGACAAGGCTACAGAGATGGTGGATAATGGCAGAGCAACTGATGTCATCTACCTGGATTTGTGCAAGGCGTTTGACACTGACCCGCACTATGTTCTGGTCTCCAAACTGACAAGACATGGATTTGACACATGGACAACTTGTGGATAAGTAATTGGCTGGATGGTCACACCCAGAGATTTGTGGTCAATGGTTCAGTGTCCAAGTGGAGGCGAGTGATAAGTGGCGTTCCTCAGGGGTCAGTATTGGGACCAGTGCTGTTTAACAGGTGGATTGAGTGTATCCTCAGCAAATTTACTGATGATATCAAGCCGTGTGGAGTAGATGATACCCTAGAGGGAAGGGATGCCATCCAGAAGGACCTTGATAGGCTTGAAAAGTGGGCCAATGCAAACCTCATGAAGTTCAACAAGGCCAAGTGCAAGGTCCTGCACCAGGGTCGGTGCAACCCCAGGCACAAATACAGGCTGGGGGGAGAATGGCTAGAGGGCAGTCCTGAGGAAAAGGACTTGGGAGTGGTAGTAGATGAGAAGCTCGACATGAGCCACCAGTGTGCGCTCCCAGCCCAGAGGGCCAACCGCATCCTGAGCTGCATCAAAAGAAGTATGGCCAGCAGGGCCAGGGAGGTGATTCTCCCCCTCTACTCTGCTCTGGTGAGGCCACACCAGGAGTACTGTGTACAGCTCTGGAGCCCTCTGCACAGAAAAGGCATGGAGATGTTGGAGAGGGTCCAGAGAAAGGCCACAAAGATGATCAAAGGGCTAGAGCACCTCTACTGGGAAAACAGGCTGAGGGAGATGGGGCTAATCAACCTGGAGAAGAGAAGGCATTGGGGAGACCTTATAGGGGCCTTTCAGTACCGTAAGGGGTCCTACAGGGAAGCTGGGGAGGGGCTTTTCACCAGAGAGGGCAGTCAGAGAAAAAGGGGTAATGGTTTTAAACTGAAAGAGAGGAGATTTAAGTTAGACATCGGGAAGAAATTCTTCACCATGAGGGTAGTAAGGCATTGGAATAGGTTGCCTAAGGAAGTTGTGGAAGCCCTCTCCCTGGAGGTGTTTAAGGCCAGGTTGGATGGGGCTTTGTGCAGCCTGGTCTAGTGTGAGGTGTCCCTGCTCATAGCAGGGAGGTTGGAACCTGATGATCTTTAAGGTCCCTTCCAACCTTAACCATGCTATGATTCTATGATTCTATCTCAAAACTTTCTCCAGTACCAGCAGACCTTGGCACTCTCTTCTACTTCTAACATTTATCAGGTATTACGCATGGGAACTGTAAGTAGTTGGTAGGTACACAGCTAAAGATGACCACAAGGTGTAGAAAGGAGCCACAAAAGATTCATCTGGTATTACAGGAGAACTGATCCAGCTACCAGCTCTTCTTGATAGACCTTAGCTACACAGGAGCTAGAAGTTTTTTACAGTGGAGTATTGACACGGGTCTTGATAGACTTCTGACAGTATGGACTACTACTGTTCATAGAGATAATTTCTCTGGGCAAAAATCAGCTTTAACCCAACACAGCTGCCTGCACTACTTTTTTTAGAGTTAACATGGTTATCTCTACGCTGCCCCACACAGCTTTAATTCAGAGGGCAGTGACAGTCATGAAGATCTCAAATTGGACATCAAGCTTTTTGCTACAGACTCATTCTCAAGACAAGACAAGACAAGAATAAAATAAAATAAAATAAAATAAAATAAAATAAAATAAAATAAAATAAAATAAAATAAAATAGCAAATATTCACTACCTGTGTATTATAAACTTATTTACTTTTTTTTGGAACTGTATGCAACCATAGCATTCGGCCTTAAGCACAATGTAAGGTCAAGGCTTTTGTATTAGTCTCAGTGACACCTAAAATATACAAGATAAGACCAAAGAACTGATACAATACTAGACTACATGAAACATCTATGGTTTTTTTAATTGAAAAAAATGAGGCATAGATCATAATAAAAAACATACTACTTTCTTTTCTTAACCTTCAGCGCCTCTCTTTGCTTGTTAAAACTTCAGCAGCATACTTGTCTCTAACAAAGTTCTAATTTTTTTAATACAGTTTACTGAGTGTAGACTTTCTGTAATGAAAGCATGAAATGTTATGCTGCTTAAACAAACCTTTATTGAAAGTAATATTTATTCTACAGAGGCAGGACATATTTGGTATTCCGTACAGGAAATTTCTTTATTTTTTCTTAATTTGTCAGTATTTTTTTCTAAGTTCCTCTAAGAACAAATGTAGTTTCAGAAGACTTACAAATAAATAACTTGTGGAAAAAAATTTATGCTTTATGAGCCCATTAATTCCACCATCCCTGTAAGTTACTAACAAGTTAAAAACCAAGAACTGTCATACTGGAATAATTCCATGTGTTTATACATCTTGTGTCAATGTCAAATACAGCTGAAACACCATTTAATGGACAGCTAAGGAACTCTTTCTTCACTTTTTTCCTGCTAATGGAATTCTGAGTCTTAGATATTTCAGAAATATCTTGTTGGAAATTTCAGTTGGAGAATTTAAGACTGAAAACTGAAATTAATGGAAATACTTTATTGAATTCTATGGTAAATTAAATATATAGGCTCTCCTTACAGCCATTAAAAATGAATGAAAAAACAGCCATAAACCACAAAATCACCATCTTACTCATTATTTAATGCTAATGTGGAAGTTTTCCCACTGTTGATAGAAATGGAAGAATAATTTAAAAGCAACTTAAAATGCTTGAATAGACTTTATTGCCATATGTAAGGAGAAATGTATGCTTGCTAAGGTGTAATTAGATCTTTAAACAATCTGTTGATTCCCAAACTGCAAAAATTAACAGAATTATTGCAGCTAATGAGAGGAAAGCATATTAATTTTACTAAGTTTTATTAGAAGACCATACGAGTTAGTATGAATAAATATGTTAACGGTTAATTTTTTCTCCTCACTTCTTTTCTGCTGTGTCAAGTGGGATGAGTTTCATGCTGTTACCTCTTCAAATCTATCTTGAACAGATTCAAAATGATTTGACAAATCTATACCAAAATCTTTGTTGCTCTGAAATATTAAAAAAGAATTTGTTCCTCCTGTGCCTGTTTGCCTCCTATGGATAGTTCCTTTTGATCTGTAAGGGCCCTCTTTCTAATCCAAAAAGCTAACTTATCCCAATAGCTCTAAAAGGAAATAGAAGTTTTCTGGTGTCATTCATGCACTTATGTGCTCAAGGCTAGCTTACAACCAAAAGATAATGGCCAGACTACTAATGGGAAAGCTTTCTCTGAAAAACTAATTTTTGCTCTGCATCACCTTTTAGAAGGATGCCATTTAACCTTATTTTGACATCCAGCTGAGAGAAGAAAATGAAGTCTCTTCTTTATAGTCTATGAAGCAGTCAGCACTCCTAGGATGCAATAATCCTTGCATTGAGAAGAATGCTGGTGTGTCTGCATTACATGGAAGTATCTGTTTCAACAAAAAAAAATAATTGAAGTAAAGTTTTTAAAATGTGCAGCAATAGGTAATCTTCAAAAGCTTTTTATGTATATTGATGAGAAGCTTTCAGAAGTGTACTGTATGACACATGACACATTGACATGGCAACGGTTTAAAAGATAATGCTGGTAACTTTTATTGTTCTTTTAACTACTTCCACTATTTATTGTAGGTATTTTCCTGAAGTTTAAATGAAAAAAGAGTGAGAACACAGTTGATAGCAAGGAACCAATGACAAAGAAGTTGATCCAATTTATATAATTCATAAAATGAAATTATTGGTGCCAGTAAGATGACTTAAATTTTCCTCTCTGAGAATGGCATACTTAACCTTTTAACAACAAAAGGGGACCTTGTTCTCACTGACAAGGACGGGCTGGTGGACAACATGAAGCTTAAAGGCAGTCTTGGCTGCTGTGACCTCAAAATGGTGGAATTCAAGATCCTGAGGGCAACAAGAAGGATGCAAAGCAAGCTCACTAGCCTGGACTTTAACTGAGCAGACTTCGATCTTTCCAGGGATCTGCTTAGTAGAGTACCATGGGATAAAGTCCTGAATGAGAGAGGAGCCCAGGAAAGCTGGTCAATATTCAAGGATCGCCTGTTCCAAGCCCAGGAGCAATGCATCTCAACAAAAAGGAAGGCAGATAAGAATGCCAGGAGGCCTGCATGGATGAATAAGAAGCTCCTGGATATACTTAGATTTAAAAAGAAAGTCTACAGACATTGGAAGCAAGAATAGGCAGCCTGGGAGGAGTACAAAGAAATTTTCCAAGCAGCCAGGGATCAGGTTAGGAAAGCTAAAGACCAGGTAGAGTTAAACCTGGCCAGGGACATCAAGAGCAACAAGAAAAGCTCCTACAGGCATACTAGTGATAAAAGGAAGACTAGGGAAAATGTGGGCCTTCTCCAGAAGGAAATAGGAGACCTCATCATGCACAATATGGAGAAGGCTGAGGTACTAAATTACTTTTTGCCTGAGTCTCCACTGTCAAGGGCTTTGGCCACACCATCCAAGTCACAGTAGACAAAGGCAGACACTGGCAAAAAGAAGATCTGCCTGCTGTAGGAGAAGAGCAAGTTTGAGACCATCTAAGGCACATGAAAGTGTGAAAGTCCATGGGACCTGATGAGAGCCATCCACAGCTCCTGAGGGAATGGGCTGATGAAGTTGCAAAGCCACCCATATTTGAGAAGTTGAGGCACTGTAGTGAAGTTTCCACTGACTGGAAAAGGGGAAACATAACCCCCATTTTCAAAAATGGAAAAAAGGAAGACCTGGTTAACTAAAGGTCAGTCAGTCTCACCTTTGTGTCCAGCAAGATCATGGAGCGGATCCCCCTGAAGTCTCTGCTAAGGAACATGGAAAATGAGGAGGTAAATAATATCTGTTAAATGTTGTGTCCTTTTATGATGTGGTCACAGCATCACTGGACAAGGGGAGAGCAACTGACATCATCTACCTGGACCTGTGCAAATCATTCAACAATACGTCACAAAACATCCTTGTCTCTAAATTGGAAAAAATATGGATTTGATGGATGGACCACTTGGTGGATAACGAATTGGCTGAGTGGTCACATTCAAAGAGTAATGGTCAATGACTCACGGTCCAAATGGAGACTAATGATGAGTTGCATTCCTCAGGGGTTGGTACTGAACTGGTTCTTTTTAACTTTTTTTGTCAGTGACACGGGCAGTGGAACTGAGTGCATACTCAGCAAGTTTGCTGATAACACCAAGCTGTGTGGTGTGGTCGATGTGTGGGAGGGCAGGGAGGCCATCCAGAAGGACCTTCAAAGGCTTAAGAGGTGGGCTCATGTCAACCTCATGAAGTTCAAGAAGACCAAGCACAAGGTCCTGCACCTGGGTCAGGGCAATCCCAAGCACAAATACAATTTGAGGGGAGAATAGATGGAGAACAACCCAAAGATCTAAGATGAAGGACATGGGGCTGTTGGTCGAAGTTAAAAACTCAATATGAGCTAGCAATGTGTTTTCACAGCCCAGAAAGATAACTGTGTCCTGGGCAGCATCAAAAGAAGTGTGGTCAGCAGGTCAAGGGAGGTGAGTCTCCCCCTCTACTCTGCTCTGGTGAGATCCCACCTGGAGTACTGTTTCCAGTTCTGGACACCCACCACAAGAAGTCCATGGAGGTGTTGGAATGAGCCTAGAGGAGGGCCACAAAGATGATCCGAGGGCTGGAGCACATCTCCTCTGAAGACAGGCTGAGAGAGTTGGGGTTTTTCAGCCTGGAGAAGAGAAGGTTCAGAGAAGACCTTATGGTGGCCTTCAAGTACCTGAAGGTTGCCTACAAGAAAGCTGGGGAGGGACTTTTTACAAGGGCATGAAGCAATAGGACAAGGGGGAATGGTTTGAAACTGATAGATTTAGGTCGATTTAGGTACGATATTCGAAAGAAATTATTTTCTGTGATGGTGGTGAGACTCTGGAACAGGTTTCCCAGGAAAGTTATGGAAGCCCCATCCCTGGAAGTGTTCCAAGAACAGGTTGGATGGAGCTTTGAGCAGCCTGATCTAGTGAAAGGTATCCCTGTCTATGCAAGAGTATTGTTACTATATGATCTTTAACATTCCTTCCAACCCAAAACATTATATGATTCAATGATTCTATGAACATTTTTATTAATCTGAAGCTTTTTATATGATTTTTCATGATGCTTTTGTAGCTTTGTAGACATGTACATGCAGTGTTCATTTACTACTACACGTAGTCAGGCACAGTTCTCTCCCTCATTTTCTGTCCGGGACCGAGATTGGGGGGGGGGGGATTGGGAGGGGGGATAGGATTGTTTGTATTGTATTGTATTGTACTGTTGCTATATTGTATTGCATTATTCTTCCCTACGATTGCTGTTGCTCTGTAGTTCTGTAGCAATAACCCCGCCTAGATAGTAGTGCCTTTAATAAACCTATTGATTTTTAAACACTGTTTGTGAGTGTGACAGGGAGTGGTCCTCAGCCCTCGATTCCCTTTGTGTAGGGCAGTGAGTCGCAGTTTTCCTATCTCGGTTTGCGACAGATGTAAAATCAGTTGTATGTCAAAACTCAGATCTTTCATGTCATAAGGAGAACAGAAGAAAATAAATGTATATACATATCAGAACCTTATGAAAAGAGAGTAACCCAACATAAAAATGGTAGTTTTTTTTCTACTGTAGTCCTTTAAAGACACACCAAACTTTCAACACAAAAAAAATTCAACTAAGATTAATAACTAAGTCATTCATAGCACCAAATAGTAAAATATTGTTTTAAAAAGTGCATTTAGCCACCTGTCTGAAGGTATTTTATAATCAAACAAAGAAACCAAAGATCCTTTTTGTTACCAAGTCAGACTCTTTTCTTACTCTACTGTTTTTAAGCTTTTTTCAAGAAGCTGCACGGCCCACAAAACAGCTTTGCTTTAACAGATCCTGTGTTCCTTTCCACATTTCAGGTATATCAAGGTCTTAGGTTCTGAAGTAGAGTTTCGTTTTTCTAGTTATATATGAACAAAAGACTCTTACATGTGTTCCTAGGCATTAAAAATCTGGCTTTTTTTACAGTAGACTTGTTGAGCTACAAGATAGAAATAGAATTCTGAAATTCTAGGCTGAGTAATCATTTCCTTTATTCCATTTTTCATAAAACATTTCCTTTTTATTGTGATGTTTAAATAGTACTTAATTTGGCTTTGATTTTTAAATAGTATATAAACCAATGGTGCATAACAAGAAGAAAGTAATGGGCCAATGTTCATGGCTGGCAAAGAGTATCAATGATCTGTGATAAAATAATTTTTAAAATGTGATTAAAAAGGAAGAGGAATATTGTGTTTAATTTGTGTATTAGTGGAGAAAGCTTCAAGGAAAGACAATTTTCAAATTCAGCTTTAGATCTTAATTACTGTTATTCACTTATTGCACAAAATTTTATTTCTGATATGAGGAACCAGCTAAAAATGTCCTTGTGGAATGTCACTTTAAATTGAATATTTGGTTGTCACCTACAAAAACCAAAAATGGCTGAGGTAATTTTGAAAGACTTTTGAGGTCTGTACGGTGTCATCTGGTCTGAAGAGCCAGATCCCACAGTTCTATATGATGTTCTTGTGAAGGTTCAAATTTAAACCTAGTTTCACACAGTGTTTTACACGACAGTTTTATAAGATTTTCCCAAAGAGTTAGAATAAGAAATTAATATTTTGAAATGAAAGATGATTCAACAAAAAAAGTCACATAAAATAGTCTGGATTTTGCTCAAAAGTAGATAGAGAGCTTGTGGAATTAATGGAACAGAAATGTACCGTTTTCTGCAGACAAGCCTACAAACCAGCAACTGATTTTCACATTAAATACAAATACCATTCTAAGACATGTTGGATTTCATTCCAGAGAACTTATTTTATAGTCAGCCCAATATATAGACTGACATGGGACACAAAATATGGACAAATGATCAGGCTGCTTCAGAGAGAACATATTCCACTTGTGCAGATTTAAAGTGGCTTCCAGTCTTATGGCCATATACTTTAAAAGAACTCTTAACTGGACATGTGTTTGTCTCCCAGTCAGTCTGCTCAATTTTTGTGCTGGACTATGCCACAGCCTGCTCTCCTGGAACATGACTGTTAGCTGAGATGTGTACCGTGAAGTAAGATGTTTGAAAAGTGTTCCTGGTTAAGAGCTTAGACCTGCATGACACCCATAAACTGAGAGCCCTGCTGGCCAAACCTATATGTATGTTAACAGAAGTATTCACATCCTCATTCAACCAAAATCTATTTGTGCTTTTTACTTCAATCAATTTGAGTTTTAATTGATACCTGCATAGTTCACACCTAAAGTATCTCTATAGCTTTCTCGAATTAGGTCCCTGTGCCTCTTTTCAGCCCAATAAAGTTCACACTGGGACACCTGCAAAATTTAGACTCTGTATGAATGTATAAGCATCCTGATTTTAAAGACACATTTTTAGATAAATAATGGAAGAAACCTGCAAACTGAATGGTAGCTTAACAGCATACTGCTCTTCTACCCTTCCTATCCAATTTAACTTCTTTAAACTTCTGATTTTACATTCTTACCATGCAGCTTCTTACACGTCTCCTTCTTCAGATTAAAAACAGTAAAACACCAGCTTATTCACATCTCATCACACTCATAGCAAGTCTCTCAGTGCAATTTCAGAGACCACTGAGATGGGATACCCTATGTTTCCGATATAACAAACTAAATATAAATCATAACTTTGTTATACTTCTGCCATCATATAAGCTGCTACTTACTCATATTCTTTTTTAAATATCTACTCCATTTTCAATGGCACTAGAGTACTTCATGGGAGAAGAGTCATATAATATTAATGTTTTAATATAACCCAAAAAAATCTATTTCATAGGTACGAAGAGGTGAACCAATGTAACAGGAACCAGTTAAAAGATAAGCCACCTGTATCAAAGCTGGTGACTGAATATATAAGTATTTCTCTAACAAGTCAAGTACATCTTACTAAGATTCAACCAAACAACAGCTTTAAAAAAAAATAAATCTGCACAGTACTTCATCCCTCATGATTCTGCAATTTCTATATAAATACAAAGGAACTTACATAACAGTAGTGTAAAGTCTTTTTACAACTTAATAAAGGAATTTTATCTGTAGAGAAGTGTCACAGTCTGAGGGAGTGTTTGGTGTGTGTGTGTGTATGTGTGCAGCTTGATGTTATCTTTAATTAAGGCACTCACACCCCCGCAAACTGCAATCACACTATTCCAGGCATGTGTCCTGTCACGTTGTCCTTACACGCCTTTCGCTTTGTCTGTTGCTGGCCGCTTCCCTCGCAGGATAGCGGAACCACAGCTCGGGACTCCGCACTTACTTCATGTTATTTAATGCATTTCACTCACACCCTTTCACACTAATCAAGCATATTTCTCCTTTCCCCAAAACCATGAGTGGGTTCAGATAACCTGACCCTTTTAACTAATGATGTCCTGGACACCCCTCCCCACAGGATGAGCACGCACTGTTACCGAGATGGAAGAGAGGGCACGGGGCAATTTAAGTGTGTCCTTGTTTTACTTAACAACAAGGTATAAGCACTTAAACAGAATATAAAATGGGTACAAGCAAGAAGAGTATATGGAATGCAATGTAAAGTAATCTGGGATAAGGCGCCAAGGTAAGTATAGGGGAGGAGACTGCGGTAAGGGGAGGGAGCCCTAAAACCCCACATTTTCCTCACCAAGTGGGGGGTAGACGCAGTGTATGTCTAAAGGGAGCACTAACACAGGTGAGGAAGGAAAGAAGGGGAAATGATCCTTACGGCTCCCAAGTCAGGTGGAGTCTGGGACCAGCCCCAGCTCTGGATGATGTTGGCTGTGGTGGAAGGCTTCGGTGGCTCCTCTAGGGTCTCCTCCTATTAGGCTTTTCAGCTTAATAACCCTAAAAGAGCTGTTCAGCCTTTGCTCTAGCTCTGTTCAGGTGATGTCCTGGTGACAGGCAGCAGGAAGAAGCGGCAGCTCTTTGCTGAATATGTGGGATGGCTTGTCTGAAGGAAAAGGGCAAGCTGGATCTCTGGAACAGGTGACTTGTCTGGGGAAAGGCAAGCACTTTGCCTGGGTGCAGGCACTTCTCTTATAGTTCTTAGGTGCCTGCACCACAGTCTGCGATTTGTCCGTTTTGAAATCCTGTCTACTCGCATGTCCGATTTGACCAGTCGCCACAAGGCAGTCCCTTCACTGCTTGTCACCATGTTGCCATTTTCCTGCCTTGAATTTCCACCTAAAGTCCTCATTTAGGTCCGCCTAAGGTGCAGCCGTATCCTTTAGTGTCCTTTGCGGCCATTTTAGTTCCTTTATATGCATATAGTGATAGCAGTTTAAAAGAGCCATTATATTATTAAGTCCTGATCCTAACAAGAGGTAACTCAAATTCATCAATTTGTCAACCACTGAGCTCAGTCAGTGTATCCAGGTGTCTCTGACACTTTGATATATCAACTCAGCAATTAGAAACTAGAAAATGAAGCAAAGTAGTTTCTGTAGTAATTCCATTACAAAAACCCAATCCTAAACAAAATTCTAATCACTGTGAAATTCCGGACAAATCATACTGACTAAGGGAAGTGCATTGTAGACATGCTGAATATGCCAGAATTTCTCCAGTAAGCTAAATCAAAATTCTTAAAGCTGATGGATGACAGATATTTAAATTCCACATAGTGATGCTAACTGTGATCTTGACATCTAAGCAAGGAACCTGATTGCAGTTATTATTTCCCCCAAAAGTCTATTTTCATGGTTTAAATAAAAATAAATCTTAACCTTACAGCATTTCTGATTTTTGCCTTTCCTTTTATCTGATGTTTGACATCTATAGGGATTACAAGAATTCTCTGAAAGGAGATTCACTCTGGGAAAACTCATACTCTCAAGGAATATATTACTCATTGCTTCTATTTTCCTCTTTAATCTTCCTGGATTTCTAAAATGAAAACAAGTGTTTATTTTGCACATATTAAACATCAAGTCAAGTGTTTTGTCAAATATAAACAGAATGCCTCATTTTGAGTCTTAGCCTTTTAAAAAAGGAACTCATGAGTTCTATGCAGATTCCAAAATCTATAAGCAATTGCCAAAAAAGTTGTAATTGCCTGTTCATTCTAATATTATTAAAAGAGCACATGGATACTCATCTGGTTATTGGAAATTGATTATTGGATGTCATACTTTGCAAAGTAAATTAACTAAGAAAAAGACATAAATAAATGTCACAACCTGAGTAGGGCAATGTAGGGAGATTCAGATTGGACCCCCTTGCTTTCTAAACTCCTTCTCAGAGTGGAGCCCAGGTGTGGATGGATCCAACCTTTGTCTCAGACCTGGCCCTTCCAGGGAGAGTGATTAAAATGTCCTGGTCTGAGGAAATGCTCAACAGTCCAATACCCCCTGATCAGATTAAGGTGAAATGACACTCAAGGTCTGTATTTGAGTATTAGGTTTAAGTAAAACTATAGAAGGAATACGGATACTTCAATTATTATCTTAGGCTGCACGATCATAAAGACTGACAAATAGATCACAAGAGTACAATACATATATGTTTAAGCTGCACAACCTGAGAAAAAATTGTGGTTAGGCCTTGAGTTACTTAATTATGTCAGGAAGGAAGAAAGAGACAGTAGGAGAAGACAAGTTTAGAGAGATAGGTAATAGAAAATCACCAGTCCTGGATCCAGCATTGGGCCAGCCAAAGGGGGAGAGTTGGTGTCAGTGAGGCTACCTGAGCCCAGTATTGCAGCCCCCTGTTTTATAGGCTCGATTTCCTTGTTTCGCAAGGATAAGCAAGCGTGTTTTAGTCATAAGCCTGAGCAGCTGGAGTGGACCTCCACCCCTCTGCCCCTCCATCCTTATCTCAATCGGTGTACATGCAGGCCTCAGGCCATATGCAGGTCATCAGCATTGTCTCCATCCTCTCAGGCAGGCCTTCTGGAATGCAAAGGAGACTTTGTTTAGGGGTTACAATGGGGTTTCTAGCAACTATAGGTCCTGAGGGCTGGTCCCTCACAGTAAAAAAAAATGCCAAACCATTGATTTGGAAGCAAGACAGCAACTATGTTACAAATTTGTTTCAAGTGCACAAATAGCAAGAGTTTCAGATCAGATTGTATCCAGCTTACAAGTTAATTCAAGTTTGAATGTCATTGTAATCTTCACTTTGCATGTATTCATATTAATTTAAAATTAAAAGTACAGTGTAGCATGTTCTCAGATTTCTGTAATCCTCCTTGGATTTGCTCATCAATAAAAATAATCTTTGATAATTTAATTATGTTATGTCTCCTTTCAGGTACACCTGTTTCTTTCTAAAGGAAATACATGAAAACTCACAAAAGCATAAAGGGTTTAATGTAATCAGCTGCATTTCATAGAATCATAGAATCACAGAATATTATGAGTTGGAAGGGACTCATCAAGGTCATCATGTCCAACCCCTGTCCCTATGTAGGGCACCCCAAGAATCACACAATCTGCCTGAGAGCATCATCCAAATGCTTCCTGAACTCAGGCAGGTTTGGTGCTGTGACCACTGCTCTAGGGAGCCTGTTCCGGTGCTCAACCATCCTCTGGGTGAAAAACCTTTTCCTGATATCTATCCTAACCTTCCCCTCATTCAGCTTCCTGCCATTTCCCTGAGTCCTGTCATTGGTCACAGGAGTGAAGAGATCAGTACCTGCCCCATCTCTTCCCCTCATAAGGAAGCCTTAGACTGCAATGAGGTTACCCCTCAGCCTCCTCTTCTCTAAGCTGAATAATCTAAGTGACCTTAGCTGCTCCTCATAAGTCATCCCTTCCAGACCCTTCACCATCTCTTGTGGCTCCCCTTTGGACACTCTCCAATAGCTTGATGTTCTTTTTATATTGTGGTGCCCAAAACTGCACGCAAAACTGTTACTCTTTGCACTCGACCTGTGGGTCCGTTGCTCACCCATCGTATAGCACAGTTGTCCAGCTCTATGCTGGACATTTAGTCCAGGAGAATATTGTGAGAGACAGCATGAAAAGCCTTGCTGAAGTCCAGAAATATTACATCCACTGGCTTCCCTTCATCAGCTAGGTTGGTTACCTTGTCATAAAAGGAAATTCAACCACACAGTTGTATTCTGCTAGGAAACATGAAGAGTTTTATCTTCTCTTCCTCAGGGGATGTATGTTATCAAAGGGTGTGTTCTCAGTAATGCAAAGAATAATCCCTTAATACTACAAACTTTTTCTAAGTTGTAGCTGGTAGCAATGAGTGCATTATGTAAAAGATTGGCTTTTTTATTAATTGCTTTCCATTTCCTTTGTTGTACTCTTGTAATTGTATTGTACAACAATTAACAAGTATCTAAATCTTATGTTATTATTTATGTAACAGCTATCATTTTTTAAAAAGTCTTACTAGTTTCTGGTATTCACAAGGCTTTAAAAAAAAATGTAATTGTGGAGTCAGACACAAACATTTTGGTAAGTAAACAGAATTCTCATTGAATTTTGGCTGTTGTACAATAGGTTCATTTTATCACATGATGAGGGACAAATTCTTTGTTTTCTCCTATTTAAGAAACATTTTTAATGCCCAAATAGAGACAATTGGAGAATAAGTATTGCTCAGCATTTTGAAATAGTCCATTCACAAGAACTGCAGTTTAAGTACTGTGCTCGAAAATGAATGTAAGATAACTGATTGTCTGATACTTTGGATGGGATTATTCTCTCTCAATATTTAAGTATCTACCATGTAAGCACCTGTACCTGAGAAAGTGACTTTAGTTTTTCAGTCAATAAGATGAAACTCATGCTTTTAGGAAATGACTCCTGTAATCTATTTCAAGTATTTTCTTCACAATAAGATCAATCATGCACTTCGAACATCTCTTTATTTCCACTGGTTATAAAGGACTTTAGACGGAGAGTTCAGAAATGAGCATTTGATCCAGTGAACCTGACAAGTGAAAGCTACCTCACGAGTCAAAGCTGCATGTGTCCTTGTTACTATCAACACACATTACTGTCTCCCAGCTGCTTAGTTTTACAGAACTACTTGTTCTGTATTATTACTGGTTATTTACTCTGATGATAAAACTCATGGCATGAAAGCTATTTTGATGGCAATCATGTACAAACATCTCAAAAATATATGTTCTAGAGATACAGGCTCATTTCCACTGAAGGATGTAAACACTCAGAAAACCTGAAGATTTCCAATACGTTAATTAAACAAATATCTGGACAGCCTGTGTTTGTCCTTGCTTACTTTTAAACAGTAGAGGAGCATAGTTAAAAAAAGCTAACACTTAAAATTTAAAAAATTATAACAGCACTGACAGAAGTTGATGACTCTTACATGATTCAACCTTTTACAGGACACTTTCTCAATACAGAGCTCATAACAGAAACACACCGTGTCTGTCACTCAATACAAAGCTCATAACAGAAGCATATTTTATATGTCACTTCAAATCCTCATTCAGACAGGCTTAATTGATGTCTGAGAAAGAGCACACCACCTGAAAATAGCTACAGTAGCTGATGTCTGTAATAATGTCTGCTATCTGCCATTTTCATAACACAGTGACTTAGCAGACATGAATTTACAGTACTGCTGTGAAGTCTGATAAGGCAGACTATCACAGAATCACAAAATGTTAGGGGTTGGAAGGGACCCCTGAAGATCATCAAGTCCAACCCCCCTGCCAGACCACGACCAAAACCAGGGCAGATCACTCAGAAAGGCATCCAGACTATTCTTGAAAGTCTCCAGAGAAGGATACTCCATAACCTCTCTGGGGACCCTGTTCCAGTTATCTGTAACGCTCACAGTAAAAAAGTTCTTCCTGTTGAGATGGAACTTCCTGTGCTCGAGTTTGAATCCATTGCCCCTTAACTTGTCACTGTGCACAAGTGAAAAGAGGTTGTCCCTGCCTTCTTGACACCCAGCCCTCATGTATCTATAGACATTAATTAGATCTCCTCTCAGTCTTCTCCTCTCTAGACTTTCAGGTCTTTCTAGGCCCCACGTCTCTTAAGCTTTCCTCATACGACAGGTATTCCAGTCCCTTCATCTTCCTCGTAGCCCTCCATTGGACTCTCTCAAGTAGATCCCTGTCCCTCTTGAACTGGGGAGCCCAGAATTGGACACAATACTCCAAGTGAGGTCTCACAAGGGCCGAGTAGAGAGAGCGGAGAACCTCCCTCTTTCTGCTGGACACGCTCCTCCTAATGCACCCCAAGATACCATTTGCCTTCTTGGCAACGAGGGTACATTGTTGTCCCATGGAGAACTGTTGTCCAACAGGACTCTTAGGTCCTTCTCCATGGAGCTGCTCTCTAGCAGACCACCTCCTCACCTGTACTGGTGCATTTTGTTGTTCCTTCCCAGGTGCAGGACTCTGCATTTGCTTTTGTTGAACCTCATTATATTCCTCTTTGCCCAGCTCTCCAATTTGTCCAAGTCTTGTTGAATGGCTGCACAGTCTTCACGTGAATCAGCCAATCCTCACAGCTTCATGTCATCAGCAAACTTGCTGAGAAGACACTGTCCCATCATCAAGGTCTTTCGTAAAGATGTTGAACAGGACCTTACCCAGCACTGATCCCTGGGGAACTCCACTAGTTACAGGTCTCCAACTGGACTCTGCGCCATTGATCACCACCCTCTGTGCTCTATTGTTTAGCCAGTTCTCAGTCTATCTCACTGTCCAGTCTTCTACCCCACACTTCCTGACCTTGGTCATGAGAATGTTCTGAGGTACAGTATCAAAAGCCCTGCTGAGGCTGAGGTAGACTACATCCACTGCTCTTCCTTCATCTACCCATTCAGTCACACCATCGTAGAAGGCTATCAGGTTAGTCAAACATGATTTGCCCTTGGTGAATCCATGCTGGCTGCTCCTCATAACTTTGTTTGCTTCCATGTGCTTTGAGACGACCTTCAAAAGAAGCTGCTCCATCACTTTACCAGGGATGGAGGTGAGGCTGACTGGTCTGTAGTTTCCTGGATCATCCTTCTTGCCCTTTTTGAAGACTGGAGTGACACTGGCTTTCCTCCAGTCCTCAGGCACCTCTCCTGTTTGCCATGATCTTTCAAAAATGATCGAGAGTGGTAGGGAGATAACATCAGCCAGCTCTCTCAACACTCTTGGGTGCATCCCGTCAGGGTTCATGGACTTGTGTACATTCAATTTGCAAAACTGACCTCTGACCCACTCTTAATTGACTAGTGGAGAGTCTTCCCTCCTCCAGGTTTCCTCTCCTATATCCAGGGTCTGAAGTTCATAAGGGCTGGTCTTGGTCAAGGCTGAAGCAAGGAAGGTATTCAGCAACTCTGTCTTCTCTGCATCTTCTGTTATCAGGGGTGGGATGTTATTCAGCACTGGGCCCACATGTTCCCTATTCTTCCTGTTACTACTGATACATTTGAAGAAGCTCTTTTTGTTCTCCTTTACTTCCTTTGCCAGTTTAAGTTCTAAGAGGGCTTTGGCCTTTCTTGTTGCCTTCCTACATACCCTGACAACGTCCCTGTATTTCCCGCAAGTGAAAAATCCCTTCTCCCATGAACTGTAAATTTCTTTCTTCCACGAGACTTTTGTAAAATACTAAACTCCACCATCTCATGGTCACTGTTGCCAAGGTTATTCCCAACCTTAACGTCCCCAACCAGACCTTCTTTATTTGTTAATACAAGGTCTAGCAGTGCACCTCTCCTCATTGGTTTCTCCACTACCTGCATTAGAAAGTTATCATCAATGCACTGCAAGAACCTTTTGAACTGAACATGCTTTGCTGTGTTGGCTTTCCAACAAATATCAGGGTGATTGAAGTCACCCGTAAGTACTAAGGACTGTGATCTAGAGACGACTTCCAGTTGACTGTAGAAGGCCTCATCAACATCTTCTTCTTGGGTTGGTGGTCTATAGTAGACACCCACAACAGTTTTACCTTCAATTGCATGTCCCTTAATTCTTACCCACAAGCTTTCAACCTGTCCTACCTCCCATTCTGGATAGAACTCAATACATCCCAGTTGCTCTTGTACATAAAGAGCAACACCAACACCTCACCTTGTTGCTCTGTCTTTCCTAAATAGTACATAACCATCCATGACAACATTCCAGTCATGGGAGCTGTCCTACCATGTTTCAGTGATTGCAATTATATCATAGCCATTCAATCTAATGCAGATCTCCAACTCCTCCTGCTTATTCCCCATGCTCTGTGCATTGGTGTATAAGCATTTCAGAGAGGGAGTCAAGCAATTAGTTTTCACTTTTGGTATCTCACCATTCCCAGCCACTTCTCTGGTTAGCAACCTATTAGCAAACCCTGTGTTTTTGTTGTCACATTTATCACCATTTCCCACCTCAAGTAGGATGGCAGACAGAAGACCATCCTTAGGCTCATCTCTAGTGTGCCTGGTTTTATCCCCTTCCCCCTTTAGCCTAGTTTAAAGCCCTTTCAACGAGCACCACCAGCTCCTGTGTGAGAATCCTTTTCCCCCTTGGTGACAGATGTATTCCACCTGTTGCCAGCAGACCCAGTGTCATAAAAACTTCCCTGAGATAGAAGAACCCAAAGTTTTGACGGTGACACCACCCCCTAAGACATGCATTGATTAGGTGTGTTTTCCATCCTCTTTCAGTATGTTACCTTACCACTTGAGGGACTGATGAAAACACCACCTGCACACTTGAGCCTTCAACCAGTTGCCCAAGTGCCTTTAAGTCCTATTTAATAGCCTTTGGACTTCTCTTTGCAATCTTGTCATTACCAACCTGGATGACTAGCAAAGGGTAGTAACCAGAGGGCTGCACCAGACCAGAGAGTTTCCTTTTAACATCTCTATCCCGAGCCCCAAGGAGGCAGCAGACTTCCCTGTGGGATGGGACTGGTCGACAAATGGGCCCTTCTGTTCCCCTCAGAAGAGAGTCACCCACTACAATTACCCTTCTTTTCTTCTTAGTTGAAGAAGTCCCGAGGCATAACAGAATAAAAGGAGTGATGATCTGAAGACTAGCAAAGTAAAATGTTTTCTTAATATCCACTTCGCATAAAATCTGATAGACTTTAGGAGCCCAGAGTTGATGGGATCAATACCACGTAGCTGGAAAAACAACCAAATATGTATAGACTCTATAGTACAATATGTTACACATTGTGAAAAAACTAATAGTATCCTCTTAGCTGAAGTGGACTAAACTAATATATTTATTTTCTTAGAAGAAGAAAGTTGCGAAGGCTGAACATCTGAATGCAATAATGAACATTCTTTAATTTAAAACAAAACCAAAAGAAATGCCAACTATTGCACTGTAGATTAGTGGAATGCACTCTTGATTTACTAATAGCTGGAATCTCTAATTATTCTAATATAATGAGGTACTTTAAACTTTGCTAAAGTACTTTGCAGAAATTTAGCCAAGACTTTTCTTCATGTGAAAAAAACACTGTTAGTCATGGATTTATCAACTGTATGTGCAATCTGATTAGAATCTGTTCTAGGCTCCACCAGCATACTTTCACCTGTTGAGGTGACCTAAATCCTCCCTATGGCAGATTGAGTTTATCATGCAGCTAGAAAAAAAGCCATTTATTTTACAAATTGTATTCAAACCTGTGGGGTTTTTTTTGTTTTGTTTTGTTTTGTTTTGTTTTGTTTAAAAAACATGTAGTAAGTATACAATTTAGCATTCATATTTTCCATTGAGTTACTGTAGTTGCACACATAAGAGACAGGAAAGACTTCTGAAAAGTAATTTCCAACACAAAGAATATGCATTTTAAGGATACCCAAGCTTCCTATTTTGGGAATATGCATTCTGAAATGATATCTGCTTTAAGACTGCAGTAACTACCTATATATCTATAGTTGCCATACTAAAGAGTTTTCTGCTTCAGATCTGCCATTTATAAGGATTTCTAAAGGAAGTAGACTTTTTTTTTTTCAAATTTATTGATATTTTTGTATACCAATATGTCTAGACAGAGTTTGGAATGTTCATTTAATAAATAAATGGGAACTTAAATTATGTGAAAAAACACAACACCACAAGGTAGAATCCAAAAAGATAAATGGCTTTAAGTTCCAACATTTCTCCTGTCCAAAACTGGAGGGCATAGCACTAAGCTTTTATACTTCATTTTGGGATGTAGTAATTAGAAAAGAGCTGAATATTTTTCTTAGTTTATTTCCAAAATATTTAAATATCATTAATACATTTTTTGAGTGCAGTGTGAAGTTCTGTATTTCAGCTGCCAATATTTATTTCTCTTCAGAACAGTTGTGTTACTCAACAGAAGTGGCTGAAGTATTTGAAATTACTTTAGAGGTCTTACCTTAAAAATAAACATAATTAAATGTGCAATCAGGTACTTTTCATCCAGCATGTCTGAAGTGATTAATTTGGTTTTTTTCACAGCAAAACAGCAAACTAATCTCAGATGTCCAAAATTGGCATTCTGAGTATTTTATTTTGGCATAAAACCTCAAAATTCTCCATTCGAACACATGCTAATATATCAGAAAAGCATACTCTGTTTCACTTTTTTGAACCTTTTCCAGACTTTACATAACCTTTCTGAAGTGAAGTGCCTGAAACTGTATATAGCATCCAAACTGAGGCGAATCATGATGATGCGTCTTGATTTTATTTTCATTTTATATGGACAACTTCCTGTTGTCATTTTGTAGCACTCCTGAATGCTAAGCTGGTATTTTTAAGGAACTGTCTATCAAAACCCTAAAAACTTGCTCCCAAGTAATAAGAAAAGCCTTTGGGAGACATTTTCTAAACCTTTGTTTGAAAAACTAAGGATGGGGATTTATCAACTGGATCAATCACACCTGTATACTTGCTAATTCCTTCGGAGAATTCTTAAGACATTTGTAAGGGAGGACTTCTTCAAAAAAACATCCTTTATTTTAAATCAGATTGTGCAAATAAAGATGCCCACTAATTGTAACTGTTTTTATTTAACTGGTTTATTACTGATGTCAGGCTATTAAGTCTGTATTTTCCTATATCGTTCTAAAACTTTTATTTTTAAAGTCAGTGCTATCTTTTTTCCCTACCTTGGTAACAAGCAGATTGATAAACTCTTGCTTAAAAATACTATTAATAATTTTCCCTGAGCTCTTTTAGAAAGTAAATGCTCATTTTTGTGTTCATGCTATCAACTTGTTCCATATCCTCCTCAATTTTAGATTTATCCTCTGCTGAGCCATCATCAAAAATAGGGTCTAGCATTTGAATTGCTACCATTCTTTCATAGTGTAACTTCATGAGAAGAATAATTTTAGTTTCTCTGTAAAGGACTTGCCCTCTCTGCATGCTCTTTCAACAACCTGATCAGCAACTAGCTCAACAGACCCTCTTAAAAGGTTTCTTGATTTTCCTGCCTGAAGAAAATTATACTGTTCATTTTGATTCCTTCCTCAATTGCTCTTCAAAACCTTTTGGTTTAATTGTCTTAAATTTTTGTCTGCCCTAGTTCCTCATATTTTCTACTTTCATTTTGAAAAAAAAGGGATTTCAGCATTTAAAGATGATTTCTTTTGTCTAATGATGTTCTTTATTTTTATTCTTAGCTAAACAAGCTTTCTTGTATTCATTAGTGCTGCACCTCTTGGAAGGTGTCCTTCAGTCATGGCCATAAAACCTATAAGGATTTCATTCCCCTAGCTTTGCTTTTTAGCTTCTTTCTAAGAAGTTTCTTTATTTTTACGAAGGTTCATTTTCAGTGGACTTACAGGCTTTTGCAAATCCTGTGAAGATGCTATCTATAATTACAATCGTTGTTGTTAAAGGGTTACTCCTCAACAATGAAATCTTCAGCCAGACCCTAAACACTCCTTGGCACCAAATCACAGACTGCACTTCCTTTTGTGGATTCCCTATGCAGCAGCTCCATGAAATAAATTATCACTTACCACACATAAAACTTTTTCAGCTGTATCATATCCTGACATTATATTTGGCCCATACACATGGCAGAGGAAGAGATGGGAAGAAAATGGAGTCTCCCATTGCACTTTAATTTCACTCCCTTTCTGCCTTTTTGTCTGTCTCAGCATACAGTGACTGTCTGAAGACTTCACTCCATACAGATTCTGCATTACTTGCTGGGATGGTTATTTTTTTTTTTTTTTACTTGATTCCAGCTCTCTAACTTACACCACTAATTTACTAATTTATCACCAACATGGCTTACCATGAATTTCTATGCATTTTGTATTTTAGTCTGCCAATGATGGAGTGTCTTCCTTTCACCAGTCTCCTGTGACTCGTGACTTCATATATGGCGAGTCAAGCAGGAAGATTCAGGTTTAATTGTGAAATATAATGTTTAGAAAAAAAAAATAAACCTAGCAATAGATGCTTTTTTATTCAAGTAATTCTGTGATTCCTTTGCTTATTGCTTCACAGTTAGTTTTATGGATAATGGTCATCAGCTATTACTTCTGCTATCATAACATGTCATGTTGTTCTTCTTTGTACATTTCTTAAATTCCTCTAACACATTTTCCTGCCAAGTTCCTCTGAAAAGCTTATTGTCATGAAGGAAAAAAAAAAAAAAAAAAATCATTATTTTTTGATAGAAATTTTGCTTCTACTAATATTAACTAAAGATTTGATAGCAAGACATTAGAAAGAAAGCATGGCAATGTTTCAACAACCTGAACCTCAGCTCAGGCTGAGTCTTCAGGATTACAGCTGACTCAAATTCAAGCAAGGTAGGCTCACAGACTTAGAGTATTTTATGAAGCTGCCTTTCATTGCAGTGCTGATTATTTCACATTCTAATTAGCATATCTATCTTCAGGTAGTACCCTACAATTTAATTACTCTTCTTGTGTCTTTTTTTTTTTCCTTTTTTCTTTTTCTGGTTTTCTTTCTTTTCTCATTGCACAGGAACATTCAGTAAATACCTACTCACTGCTACTTACTTTGCCATATTCTCCACAAATATCAACAAAGGAATAATGAGACAGACATCAGAGTACAAGGAGAAACACTAGCAAGATAATACAATCTTATGTCAGAATGCAAGGGAGAACTCTTTCAGCTGAAAACAGAAAGAGGTAAGAATATAAGGGAAAACAAAATAAACGACTTACAAAAAGTAATTCTAAAATAGTCCACATAGTCCTTCTTTATCTGAAGAAATAAGATATATTGCAGAAAAATGAATCTTGAGAACAGGAAGTCAATTTTAAACAAACCGTCACAGACTGCTATGTGTTAACAATGTAACACGTTTTTGGGGTGGGAGCAGGAGAGAAGACCACATTATTTTAAAATTTCTATACTACTCATAAAATCAAAAGTCTCGTATAAACTCAGGAACATGTGTGTAGTGCACATGCAGACATATATAGACACACGTGATTACACCATTATGGTCTATCTTGGTGGCTTATATTGATTAGTAGAAGCTCATAAAAAAATGTTGGAAATGTATGTGATGATTTTTCTTCAGAAGCTATGTGCTCCACTGTGAGTCACAATTGAATAAAATTGCTGAAAACACAAAGACAACTTCCGGTCTTTTAAACAGAGTAAATCTCAAGAAAGATAGTGTGCTTCGGCATCACCCTAAAACTTAGTTCTGCCTTCAGGGAATGCAAATACAAATACGTGCTTTTTATTGATTTTTCTGTTTTGTTGGGATCTATGTTGATTTTTCTTCATTTTTCTATTGGGACTACTTCTGATCACACTGCTATGGTTGAGATTAATTCAGCACTTCAATTGTTAAAATATTTTCAAGGGATTTTAACTTGCCTAGAAAAATTACCCAAGACTTCAGTGTGTCACACAAAAAATTTAGGCTGGTATAAGAATACTCTTTTATAAATAAGACCTCTCTCACATTTAATATAAGGTTTTAACAACATATTGCTGAGGCTTTTTTAAGACATATATACTACACATGGACAAGTGTAGAGTCCCAAAAAGAATAATTGTCTCAAAACAGCCGTCCTGACAAACTGGACGTTGGGCTTGGGTGGGGGCCTCATTTGATAACCACCTGGACCCTGTTCTTGCAAGGAGAGCCCCTTCTTTGGTAACCACCCTGATAAAGTGGACACTGTCCTTGAAAGGGGAGCCCCTCCTTTGGCAGCCACCCTGATAAATGGGACACTGTCCTTGCTTGATAAGGAGCAGTGGCCAGCAAGAGGATCCCCGTGGAGGCACAGTGCCATCTTGTGAAAGACCACTGTCCTGTTTAAGGACAGAACGCATGCGTGACAATAAAGGTCATTACTCAGTCAACCCAGATGGGGGGTCAAGTGATCACCTGGACCCCAGTGCCCCACCGACTCATTTCCAGAACAATCCCAAATCCAACACTGAGTCTGTGCAAAGCAGGCTGAGCCTCACCAGGAGAGGCGGGGCCAGGTGCTATAAAAGAGGCAGACTCGAAGTGCTTGGGGCATGCACCCACCATCCAAGGTCCACAACGTCATGCTGAGATCGTCGCTGGATCTAAGGGTGGTGATATCTTTCCTATCCACTCTTTCTTTCTCCTTGTCTCTCTGTCTCTCTGCCTCTCTCTTCATCTCTCTCTCTCTCTAACCTTAGTCTTGGCACATAGGGGTACCATCATTGCTAAGTTTTCCTGTTGTAACCTGTTGTTTTGAGAGGACCCTTTTGCTAAGTTCTGCTAGTTGTAATCTGTTGCTTTGAGAGTGATACTGTTGTATGTTTCCTTTGACAAGCTTTATAATCTTACTCAATCTTAAGTAAAGGTGTGTTTTGTGAAAGCCTCCTGGGTAATGGTCTTACTCCTAGAGTACTGATCCCGAGCTTGATCTCACCAAATGGGTTGTTAAAAGAGATATTTATATTTAGTTTGGAACCCCAGATCTGGGGAGCTGTGATATTTATATTTAGTTTGGGCACCCAGCTCTGGGGAGCCGTGCCCACTTTGTGGGATGTGATAACACCTTACCCACCTTGTGGGATGTGAAAGTGCCATGCCCACTTTGTGGGTCGTGACAAGTCTCCATTTTAAGTGTTTTCTTGCCAAGATTCAGCTACATTATTTGTTATACTAAAAAAAGCACACATTGTTCCAAAGAAATTTAGTTTTGAGTATACACTAGTGTTTTACTCTAAAATGAGTCAGCAACAATACCTTCTAAGTGATACATGTAGAATGCAAATGTATGATTTGTGTATTCTCTGGAAAAAATACAGCTAAGTAAACCAGAAGAAAAAAACAACACTCATAGAAGATTTATTTTTTCCATCTTTATGCCTATTAACTCCATCCAAATAAATTGTCCAGGGCGTAGCATGGAAGGCAGAATCAAGTCCAAGTAATGAATAAAAACTCTACCTTGTCCATTTTAATTAATTAATTAAATCAAGCAAAACTGCAGAAACTCCATTACGCCATACCTATGCAACAGTTTGACAAGTGTCTATCCTGAAAGGAACAGTTCATCCTTACAAGTGTGAGTTTTAACCATCACATCTTCTCCTTTGTCCCAGTTTATTTCATGAGAAATCTGATATCCATTTTCTAACACCAAACAGTGAAGAACAATTGCTGTCATTTGTAATATGGATATCTCCATGTCAATAATGCTGGCCACAACACTCATCTCACTGGCAAAGTTTTCTATTTAATCATAACATAGTGCTACCAAACTCTGAATTACCATTTAGGAACCACGGATAAAGAATACACTTCACAATCCAGGCTGTTCAATTAATGAACTACCAGTCTTTCCTGATTTGAGAGTACCAGGATAAGAATTTTCTGTAGTTATGTTGACCTGAGATCATGCAGGACCCTCCCAGCTGCTGCTGGCCTGTGGATGTGGCAGTAACAATGGTGGGGAGTAGCTGTTGCTATGAGAAGGAGAGGAGGAAAGGATGGGTCTGGTGACCCAAATGGACCAATCACAGTATTCCTTCCCATGGCTCTCAGTATAAAATGGGCTCTGGTTAGTGTGCTGGTTGGATTGGGGTTTGCTTGTTTGTTATTCCTCCCTGTGCTCCTGGTGTTCCTGTATTTTGTTTTCTTGCTTGAGGAGATCATTGTTCATTGAGGCAGGTCACCTCCTCCTGCATCACCAAAGAGGACCAGCTTGGCCACTCCATGGGTTTTTTTGGAACATTACCAGGACCCTGGACTGAGGCATGCATATAGGTTGCTGAGTCCAGTATGGGACTTTTCTGGTCAGGAAGTAATTACCAACAAAGGAATGTGGGTTCTGTATTGGTATGTTCATGTATATATTTGAATATCTTTGTGTATTTGTATATATTTATATGCAATTCACCATTGTTGTTATTATTCATTATTTTATTAAACCTATTCTACTTTTTCCAACTTTAAAGTCTCTTTCCCTTATTCCCCTTCTATCTTCCCCTGGGAGGGTAGTGGGGAGATAACAGAGCATCTGTCACCTGGTTATTGGCAAAAACTGTGATATAGCCATGTGCAGGCTCTAAGAGCCCAACAACATTGTTCATGTTGCCTGGGGTGCCAAAGGGGTCTGGAGGATATCAGTGGCTGCCTCAACATTTGTTCAGAGCATGGCCAAAAGAATGAGATCTAAACTTCTCTGAAAGCAAGGTAGGGCTGGTTTAGTAAGAAATTTATATATGGGCACTCTAAAAGTTAGGACAAAATGACAAACCTTTGTAATAATTATGAAATCAAGACTTAAAAAGATCATTCATTTCTTTAGATAAAGGAAATCAAGCAACACACTACAGAGATTTGGAGAACACAACTGAATTTTATGACAAGAGCAGTATTTCTCTGAAGTAATATAAAAGTGGATGACTAGCTAAAAATAACTAGCATAGAAATATGGTCAAAGAAAAGCAATAATACAATTCATTAGACTGAAATGACCCTGTGCATTGAAGTAAACCAACCAGTATTCTTCAGAAAAGAAATCAGTTGTTTAGTGTTCTGTCAATTTGAAGAAGCAGATGTGTCTCATCAAACTTGCAGCACCACAAATATAGTTGAAGAAATCATACATATTTAAAAGTGCACATAGCTAACTTTTTCAGAAAGAAAATCTTTAAAATGGATAGACTGTCAAGTTATGCTTTCCAAAAAGTGTGGAAGTTCTGTGAGACCAGGATTTGGTTATATAAATCTTTCAGACTTGGGAGGAGCTGGAAATATGTCTGATCTGTTGAGTTTCAGGATACATAGTCATTTTTAAATATGGGCTTTGCAGAAAAACAAACAAACAAAAAACAAAAACCAAAAAACTTTAGAAAGTGCATTAAATCCAAACATAAATCCAAATGCAAGGACACCTGTTGTTGTTTATCTGGCCTACAGTTCAGGTAGTGGCAACCATTTTCAGGTTGCTTTGTTTCTATTTAACCATTACAAATAAAGATTATGATAGCAGAGTTGGAGGCACAGATCTTACCAAATAGGTGTCCCTGTTTGGGAGGTGGGGAGGGGAAGAGGGATTCAGGCCTGTCGAACCACCTGAATAGTAAGAATTGTTTTCCTCCCCAATATAGAGGATTCTAAAGTATAATTTGATACCTATTGATGAGGTGGGACTAGGTCAGAAGTTGTGTGCTGATTGATTCTTAGCAGGCTAATGATGCTTAATAATTAAGGAGGGGAGGGAAAGAGCCAGCATTTGTTACAGATACAAACTTCTTCCCTGGTTTTGTCAACACAGCCTCTGGCAATGAGGTCTTGCCTCCAGCCTTGTTAATGCAACCTCGGGCCAGGAGACTTTTGCTTCATTCGAGCAGTCAAGCTAATCGCTGAACATAAATCTTTCAGTTGTCGTAATTGTCAGGTCACTTCCAACATCTGTGCTTTGTCTTGGCCAGACAAGCAAGTTGCTCATCCCTCCACCCCTACTCATTGTCAGATAAAAGATAAGCACACTAAATTAGCCTGCACTCTTGTCCAAAGCAGGTACAGGATAAATACACTAATTGGCTTGAATGAAAAAGGAAATCTATTTTCTCACAAATAGATCTTCAACAAATTTAGATTCATAAGCAGGCTATATGCACAATAAGTCAACATCAAGAAGATGCCAAATTTAAGCTCTGCTGTTTTCCACAGAAAGTCATGTGGAGTACAGTTGAGAAAACCATTAACAGTATAAATTATAGAGATTTTTGCATTTTGAAACATATTGCTTAGTGCAAGAGTGTAAAATAAGTAATTGGCTTACAGAACAAGGATTAAAAGCACTACCAATCCAAATAGTGTTCTCCCCATAAAGCAATTTATTGCTGATGAGCACGGAAAGATTACTGGGGGAAAATCACTCGATAAAGCTTAAACATGATCTGATTATAATTTGATTGTTTAAAAAAAAGTCAAACATGGTGCAAAAGATTTTTTGTAATTGGATTTTTTTTTCCTAAAAACAATGTATTTAGTATGAAATGGTTGCAACTCAAAAAAAAAATGATTATAGCTATTATCCTTAAACTAACATATTATTAGTTCATAATGAAAATACAGACGGGAAGCAAGTTTGTTCACAAATAACTTCTGAATCTTTAAACTGACGCATATAACAACAGGAGAGGTTTCTCTAGTACCTTAATTCACTACAGATGCTGTAAGGTTCACTGATTTTTGCAATCCCTCGGGAAAGATACAAACACAAAATGGACAACCATCCAGCCAGTGAGACTTTTTAAAAACTCAGTTCAGGCCTCTGTAGAACTTTAATTAGTAATTTTCAGACAGAAAAGTTACCAACCATGTTTCTAGGGAATGTAGCTAAGTTCGTTCTTGTACGACACAAAAAAAGAGTTTCTCCTGTGGCCCTGGGAGAGACCCCACTGGGGTAGGTGTTTCCCTGCACCCCAGGGTAAGGCCCCAGGCTGGAGGAAGGGAAAGTGTGAGGAGGAAGGAGTGGCAGAGAGTATCTGTTATAGACTGACTGCAGCCCCCTATATGCCCCTTAGGAGGTGGAGGCAGAGGATTCAGGAGTGAAGGGTTGAAGGTGAACCTGGAAATAAGAGCAGGGGTAGGCAGAAGGTGTTTTATTTTTTGTCTTTTTTTTTTTTTCCTCCCTATCTGTTAGGTTTGAACATCTCATTCCTTATCCGTTGTACTAGTAAGTCTTTGTAGTATGAAATTGTATTAACTCCCTGAAGATATGTATATATCATAGAATCACAGAATTATAGAATGGTTAGAATTGGAAGGGACCTTAAAGATCATCGAGTTCCAACTCCCCTGCATGGGCAGGGACACCTCCCACTAGATCAGGTTGCTCAGAGCCCCATCCAACCTGGCCTTGGATGCTTCCAGGGATGGAGCTTCCAAAACTTCTCTGGGCAACCAGTTCCAATGTCTCACCACCCTCACACTAAAGAATTTCCTCCTGATCTCCAACCTAAATCTCTCCTCTTTCAGTTTAAAACCATTATCCCTTGTCCTCTCACTACAAGCCCTTGTAAAAAGTCCCTCCCTAGCTTTACTGTAGCTTCCCTTCAGGTACTGGAAGGCCTCTTTGAGGTCCCCCTGGAGCTTTCTCTTCTTCAGGCTGAACAACCCCAAGCCTCTCAACCTGACTTCAGAAGAGATGTGCTCCAGCTCTCAGATAATTTTCATGGCCCTCCTCTGGACACGTTCCAACAGGTTCACATCTTTCTTGTGTTATATACTACATAATTATGCATTAGTAAGCATGATTAAAGGAACCCAGCTCTTTGCAAGTAGAAGGACAGCTCCCACTCTGAAGAATAAAGACTACCCCTGGACTACTCCGATAATGCCAGCACCCTAGCCCCTCCAACACCTCTAAGAATCCTTAATATTATCCGACATCATCACGGAATCAGGGAATGTTAGGGTTTGGAAGGGACCTCCAAAGGTCATCTAGTGAAACCCCCCTGCCAGAGCAGGATAACCTATAGTAGCTCACACAGGAATGCGTCCAGGAGAGTTTTGAACATCTCCAGAGAAGAAGACTCCACAACCTCTCTGGGCAGTCTGTTCCAGTGTTCTGTTACCCTCAAAGTGAAAGTTTTTCCTTAAGTGGAACCTCCTATGCTCCAGCTTGCACACTGTCCAATCATTGGACATTACTCAGAAGAGCCTGGCTCTGTCCTCCTGACACTCACCCTTTGCATATTTATAAACATTAATGAGTTGCCCCTCAGTCTCCTCTTCTCCAAGCTAAAGAGACCCAGCTCCCTCAGCGTTTCCTCATAAGAGAGATGTAATCTTTGTGGTTTGTGGCTCTGCACTGGACTCTTTCAAGTAGTTCTCTATCCTTTTTGAATGGAGGTGCCAAAAACTGGGCACAATATTCCAGATGCGGCCTCACCAGGGCAGAGCAGAGAGGGAGGAGTACTTTGACCTGGTAACCACACCCCTTCTAATACATCCCAGGATGCCATTGGTCTTCTTACCCACAAGGGCACACTTCTGGCTCGTGGTCATCCTTCTGTCCACCAGGGGCCCCAGGTCCCTTTACCCTACAATGCTTGCCAACAGGTCAGTCCCCAACCTATACTGGTACATGGGGTTGTTCTTTCCCAGATGCAAGACTCTACACCTGCCCTTGTTGTATTTAATTAAATTTCTCCCTGCCCAACTCTTCAGCCCATCTAGCTGTTCCTGAATGGCAACACAGAATCATCATAGGTAAGTACTGCCTCCCAGGACATCTAGATTAAGAAAGCAGCAGATGGGTGATGACGCCATAGAATTATAGTTGCTTTGTAATGCAGTGGTATGTGTCTTAAGTGGTGATTGGTTAAATCATGTTGTATTTGAATGCTTGAAAGGTATAAGAACTATGTGTAAAACCACGTTTGGTGTGCCCCAATATGAATAGGACAACTCATGTGCATGAATAAAATTACTCTTCTAATTCTATAATTTGCAACCTATCCTCTCTCCTTGGTCAGCACAAGCCAGTTGCAAAATGTTCATGATACATCAAGCTCTATTTTTAATAGGCAATAAATTAAACTACTTTTCTCCAAGAGGAGCCTGTTTTGCCCATCACAGTAACTGGTTAGCGATCTCCCTATCTTTATATTGACCCATGAGCTTTTCCATCTTATTTTCTTACCACGTCCTGCTGAGGAGGGGGAGTGAGTGAGTGGCAGGGTGTGGTCTTGTAGATGGTTAAGGTCAACCCACCACATCAATAAAGTTGATTGCAGTGGTAGAGGGCAGCAATGTTTTTGCACACTAACCAAACCCATTTGGGCTATCAAAATAATCATAACAAAAATTATATAAAGCTAAGTAATTTTAATGCTGTTTTTTTCCCTCTGACCTTGAGAAAATGTTTAGGATTTGTGTTAATTCAAAGCTGGTGTATAACACAGATCACTCAGATAGTGCATATGAAAGTCAGCAATTTTGCAGATGATACCAAGCTGAGTGATTCAGTTGACATGCCTGAGGCATGGGATGCCATCCAGAGGGACCTGACTGAACCTGATAACTGGGTCCATGTGAACTTAATGAAATTCAACAAAGCCAAATGCAAGGTCCTGAACCTGGGTCACAGCAGCCCCCATATCAATACAGACTGGAGAATGAATAGATTGAGAGCAACCCTGTGCAGAAGGACTTGGGGGTGTTGGTGGACAAAAAGCTGGACATGAGCTGCAATGTCCACAGCCCAGAAGGCCAGTCTTATTCTGGGCTGCATCCAAAGAAGTACGACCAACAGGTTGACGTAGATTATTCTGTCCTTCTGTGCTGGCGAGACTCCCTCTGGAGTACTGTGTCCAGCTCTGGAGTCCATAGCACAGAAAAGACAGACCTTGGGGAAGAGGTCTGGTGGAGGGTCACAAAAATGGTCAGAGGGCTGGAACATCTCTCCTATGAGCAAAGATTGGGAGAACTGACGTTGTTCAGCCTGGAGAAGAGAATGCTCCAAGGAAATCTTAATGTACCTTTCAGTACTTAAAGGGGTATTGGTTATAAACTAAATGAGATTAGATTCAGGCTAGCTTCAAGGAAGAACATTTTTACTATGGGGGTGGTGAAACACTGGCACAGGTTACCCAGAGAGGTGTTAGATGCCTCATCACTGGAAACGTTGAATGCCAGGTTGGATGAGGCTCTGAGCAGCCTGATCTAGTTGGAGATGTCCCTGCTCACTGCAGGGGTATTGAGCTAGAGGACTTTTTAAGTCCTTTACAACCCAAACTATTTAATGATCACTAAAGGTGATAAAAGACTGAAAGCTTCTGAGTATCCTTGGCATTAGCAAGCAATTTCAAGGATACTATTTCTAGGAAACCTAAATACCATAACAGAAAATACTTTTATAAATTATTTCTTCAGGTAAAAAAGTTTCACTGTTGATAGTTACTGAGCCAACTAATGTGTTATACAGTTAGAAGCAAAGAATTACAGAATAGCTGAGTGATGCATATTAAGGGACATATTCTGACATAAACTGTCATATTCTCTCAGTACATGAACCGGATAATTTTATCTTAAATATACATTCATACATTCATAATTCCACCACTCTAATTAATAAACCTTGTCACTGTGCATGTTTGCTGTTCTCAGGCTTACCTTTATTGCTAGTCTCTGTTGAAAGTACACTTTCATAGGGGGAATTTAATAACTGCTAAAACTCAAAGAGATAATTGCAGAAAATTGCAGAACGCTAATAATAGGTTTTAATAAGAGCTATCATAACATGTCTGAAGGAGTAGGTGCATCTGCAAATCCAAGGGCTTTGCTGGGAGACTGGGGGAAATAAGAGTTTTGGAAAACAAGCTCGTGAGTACAGCTCAGCGAGGCACTGGCCTTATATTGAACTCAAACCAACAATTCTGGCAAAGCAGAATATTTATCCAACAACAGGCATTTGAAAGCCAATTAATAAATGAATTTAAAAAAGGACATGTAGTAAAATGTCACTGTTCTATTGAAAAATAATAAAACTATAAAACTTTGAAATAAGTACTGTTCTGCTAGTCTAGTGGATCATGGAGTATGGAGGTGTGTGGGGAAGGGCATTCCCTATTCTTAAGGCTGTGAAGGCTAATCTGACATCAGGGACACTGTGGGACTCCATTAACTAACAAATCTGGGAAGAAGTAGGAATAGGAATGAATCTAAGCACTGCCACGCCCAGCTGGAGTTACCTCAATGTAATTCCTGTTCAAGGGCCTCTGGAGTAAAAACGGAAAAATAATTAGGCCTAGTGAGGAAACAAGAGTATCCTGGGATGAGTCATGCTACTTGCAGCCACATTACAGTTACTGTATCAGTGTAAGATGTCTGAAGAGTAATCTCCATGCACATGTGTGGTAGCAAATATTCACGTTGCAGTCCCCAGCCAAATTAACACTTAAAAGATGAGGCATGTATTTTAAGCAGATCAAACATGACAGATGAAGTGGCTATAGTTGCAGGGCTCAATCTGATGGTAACGACAATAAAATTCCTCGCCTTGTTTGCATTCAAAAGCTTTTAGTCAAATTATATGCAATGTCATTTCCACTGTTGTATCATGCAGACACTTCAGTAATTGATTTTCAGAGTAGAAGGAAGGGCAGTCTGTAACAGAGGGATTAGTACTGGCTGCAAGCACCTATTTGTGCTATACTTTCCAAGGGATGATTTAATAGTGTACTTTGTTTATCTCAATAAGTATTATCCCACCACCATACAATACAGTCATTTGCTAGAAGCACAATTTTGTCTTTTTAATATCTAATACACCCTTGTATTAAACCAACTTTTGCTTATTATACCAGTGATATAAAAGAACATGAAGTTAGTTCCTTCTTCCATCTTTATTGTGGGGTTTTCTACCATGCTGTAGTGAGATAGCTCCATAGTGTGTTGTTTTTCATGCCAAGAAACAGTATCCGTGATTAAAGCCTTGTGATCTTAGTACACTGCTATTTTCAGCCACAATTCATCTATACAATAATTACTATTTATGTTCATGCTTGATGTGAAGGAATAAAACAGATATACATACATAATGCCATGGCTTTGCTTAGAAACAGTGATTTCATACAGAAGTCATGAGGTTTGCATTTCAATATGTGGTATTTGTATGACAGCAATGGCTGATAACAAAGCACTAATTATTCCCATATATTTTTCTGTTAAATATGCATAGGAATGGCACTGTATTTGCATTATACCATGACAGAAAACCAGTGTTTTGCTGTGGGACTAAATGCTATCAGTTTTTCAAGCAAATATCAAATTTATTATCAGCAGTTTAACATGCATAATATTTGTCTTGGTCATGAATAGAGCAGCAGTTATCAGTAAAATCTATGTAATTTAGTTAATTTTACTTCTGTTTTCAGATAAGTTATTTATTGACTATTCAATTTGATAATAGGTGAGAATTTGCAAGATGTTGTTTAAGAATAGGGTAATCAGATCTAGAAAATGCACAATTTAGTTAATGATGTTGGAAGATCGACTCCTCTTATTCTCACTGAGGCTTTAACGTTGCAGGCTACAATGTAAATTTTGAGATAAGTATCTAACAAGCTAGTTCAGGTACTCAGAGTATTTTAACTCTCTTGGAGCAAAGATTGGCTTCAGATTTCTTTACATACTACTTTGATACACTGTTGCCTGAGGATAACCTACACCATGTGTTTATTTTATTGGTAGGTTTTGCTACTGAAGTAGATCAGGGGATCAGTTTTTCAAAGTACTTGTATTAAGTTATAAGCTTCCCATTTACCTGAAGTTTGAAGGTACTTGGGGAACAGTTCTTTGTAGATATTAAGCTGCTTTTGAAACTGGTCAGCATTAGGCACAACAATGCCTTGACAGTCTGCTGTTTTAATATTCATTTTTAGATTAAATATATACATTAATGGTACTTTGAAATTATTTTTCAAAAGGTGTAGGCTTCCTTGGTGAAAGAACAGCCTAGCAAATCTTCCAATGAAGGTCAACATAGAAAAGGATTTTTGACATAGGACTTAATGGTGCAAAAATTACTGACTGTGGTAATAAAGTCTACAGGTAACACCAATGGCCTGGATAACTTTTTTATTGATTTTTTGGGTAATTTTTCTGTACTTAATTTACCCACCTTTACTGGAAACCTTTAAAAGTAATCACAGCTCAAGGCTGGCTGCCAAATAGATCAAAAACTGAGCTCATTTCAGTGCACCTTTTTTGCGGAGAGATTGCTTTTCTGCTATACACCCACCTCTATGTTGAATAGTCCAGAATTGCTGCTAAAGTTTTAGCACCTGTTACACACTCTGCTCTCCTGGATATCCTACATGTAAGCAGAACTTTTTTATTTATTTTTTTTTATTTTTTTTATTATTATTTTTTATTATTAAAGACATCTTGTAATAAGATTCTTCCTTACAGGGCACCACTGTCACTCTCTGACAAACTTCGTAAAACAAGACTCAATTTTCTACACAGCTCAATTGAGTCTGTTCATTTTCTATGCTTCCAAAGCTATGTATGGAGACTTACTGCACTGAGTAACATATCTTTGGCAGTCCCTAATAAACCCAATGTGGGTTTACTTGCTCCTGCATTACTTCAACGCTCTATATTTTTATTTTACCCTTTGGAGGGAAGCACAAGTGAAAAGACTCCACTACATCTTATCCTCTTTTTTGTACTTTTAACAATTTCAAGCCTGTCACCATTCTTTGAGAGTGGATCTCCTCAGATAGTAGTTGCTCTTCCTGAAACAAATGTTTGACTTCTAGGAACTTCATCTTAAGCCAAACTCCATATTCAAATCCTTAATGTACAGTATTTTTTCTAATAAGATACTAAGACTTGAAAGAATCTGCTTTAACAGTCCTCAATACACAATTCTGAACAACACCAGAAATTAGTGTATCACTCCTTGGTAGAGGACTCAGATACTCCATTTAAATTGTTTTTAAACATGCTGGCAGCAAAAGAAGCTTTAAGAAAAAAAAGTTGTTTCTTGAATTTGCTTTATCTCATTGATTTAATTCTGTTCTTCTGTTTAACAATGGCAAAGAAGGTGTTAAGCACCTCAGCCTTTTCCTTGTCCTCTAAGTTCCCCTCCTCATCCAATAAGGAATGAAGATTTTCCCTGAACCTCCTTTTGTTATTGTATTTATAAAAGCATTTTTTATTATCCTTCACAGCGATGGCCAGTTTAAGTTCTAGTTGAGCTTTTGCATCTCTGATTCTCTTCCTACATGACCTTACAATATCTCTAAATACTTCTTGATTCACCTGCCCTTTTTTCCAAAGTTGATACACTGTTTTTTTTATTCCTGAATTCTTGTAACAGTTCCCTGCTCAACCAGACTGGTGTTCTTCCCCGCCGGCTCCTTTTTCGGCACACAGGGACAGCCTGCTCCTGCGCCTTCATAAATTCATTCTTAAAGTAATCCCAGCCTTCCTGGGCTCCTTTGTTTTTGAGGGTTGCTTCCCAAGGGACTCTTCCAACCAGCATCCTGAAGAGGCCAAAGTCAGCCCTCTGGAAGTCCAAGGTAGAGTTTTTGCTGACGACGCTCCTAACTTCACCACAAATTGTAAATTCTATCATATCATGGTCATTGTGCCCAAGACGACCTCCAACCACTACATCTTCCAGCAATGCTTCCCTGTGAAAATTAGGTCCAGCATGGCACTACCCCTGGCAGGTTCACCTACTAGCTGTAGCAGGAAGTTACCTTCTATACATTCCAGAAACCTCCTGGATTGGCCCTTCTACTGTGTTGTACTTCCAGCAGACACCTAGTAAGTTGAAGTCCCCCACAAGAACAAGGGCTAGCGAATGTGAGACATCCCCTAGTTGTCTCTTTATCTCATCCCCATCAGTCTCTTTATCCTGGTCAGATGGTCTGTAGCAGACTCCCACTAAGATATCAGCCTCATTGGCCTTCCCTTTTATCCTCACCCATATGCATTCTGCCTTGGTGTGTCTGGTATTGAATTCTAGGCAGTCAAAGCACTCCTTAACATATAATGCCACCCCACCAACTCTCTTGCCTTGCCTGTCCCTTCTAAAGAGTCCATAGCTGACCACTCCAACCATGTGAATCATCCCACCACGTTTCTGTGATGGCAATTATATCATGGTCTCCCTGGTGCACAATAGCTTCTAACTCCTCTTGTTTATTTCCCATGCTTCGGGCATTGGCATATATACACTTGAGCCATGCTACAGATATCCCGACCACTTGCGTGGTTACCAACCTGTTAGTGAGCCCTATGTTCTTGTTACCAAATTTATCCCCGTTTCCCGCCTTGAGTGGGACAGCAGACTGGCAGCCGTCCATAGGCTCATCTCTGGTTTCATCCCCATCCCTGGTTTCTTCCCCATCCCCCTTCAAACCTAGTTTAAAGCCCTGTCGATGAGCCCTGCTAACTTGTGTGCCACGACCCTTCTACCCCTCCAGGTTAGGCTTTTCTCAGTGGTGACCAGTGATAGGACAAGGGGTAATGGGTGCAAATTGGGGCATAGGAGGTTCAAGGTGAATATCTGAAAAATTTTTTTTACTGTGAGAGTGACAGAGCACTGGAACAGGCTGCCCAGAGAGGTTGTGGAGTCTCCTTCACTGGAGACATTCAAAACCCGCCTGGATGCGTTCCTATGTGATGTGCTCTAGGTGACCCTGCTCTGGCAGGGGGGGTTGGACTAGATGATCTTTCGAGGTCCCTTCCAACCCCTAGGATTCTATGATTCTAGGATTCTATGATTCCCCGACCTGTTGCCATGCCTGGTGTCCTGTAGGTCCATCCATGATCAAAAAAGCCAAAGTCCTGTCTGCTGCACCAGTCCCAAAGCCAGGAGTTAATCTTCTGGTTCTTCCCGTTTATCCCCTCATCAATCCCTGCTACTGGTGGGATAGAGGAGAACACCACCTGTGCTCCCGATCCCCTAACCAGCCGTCCCAGGGCCCTGAAATCTCTCTTCGTTGCCCCTACACTTCTGGTAGCTACCTCATCACTGCCTACTTGGAACAGCAGTAATGGGCAGTAGTCTGAGGGCCGAACTAGGGCAGGGAGCTTCCTCCTTATATCCTTAACCCTGGCCCCAGGGAAGCAGTTGACCTCCCTAAGACGTGGATCCGGCCTGCATATAGGGCCTGCCACTCCCTTTAGAAGTGAGTCTCCTATGACAAGTACCCGCCTTTTTTTTCTTAATTGAGGTGGTTTTGATTTTACTCAGATGTTCTCTTTTTTCAAAAACATCTCAAGATGTTCTTTTTTTTCAAAAAATTTATTAATCAAGATATAATTGACATATACCTGTATGATTCAGTTGCCTCAGTTTAACATTAGAAGCAATTGGTAACTAGTTTAGTGACACTATATCTGTTAAAACCTCCTGGAATACCCATGCAAATAAAATAATCAGGTATCTGAAATAATGCATAGGATTTTTTGATTACTTGGCAATTGCAGGTCTGCTATCTTAAAGGCTAGCATATATTGTTTTAGTCTGCTTGCAACTGCAGACAGGATGAAGAATTTGCCATATTATTACAAGAAAAAAATTAGAAGAATTTATGCACATCACAGAGAAACTGAAGGAATATAAGCCCTACTTTTCAATTTTTTTTTAAATTCTTTTCCTATGTCACACTTCCATATACAGGTGTGTACAAAAAGAGATGGTAAAGCAGGCATTCTGATTTCTGATATGCAAAAGAAAGCTTTGCTTAATGACTCAAAAGACAGAGTTTTTAGGGAATGAATCCAATAATTTGGGCTGTTGGAAAGCAGTCTTTATGAGAAAGGAAAATTGAATTACTGAAGTGTACTTGCTAAATAATGAAAATCAGTTTGCAAGTCCAGCATAGGATGTTGGTATTGCAGCTTTTCAACAGTCAGTCTAGACAGAGTGCTTTGCAGAAAAAATGTTAGGGCCCATATGAAGCCCAAACTTCAATATTTTCCCAGTACTAAGAATCTGATTATTTTAATGTGAACAAAAATAAAGAACATGTTCTACAGCACTTAAGAGTATAACTGTACTTGACTGTGTAGATTACTGCAGATTATCTGAACTGACTGGGTATGAGAGAGCATCTGCAAATCATTCTACCTGATAATCTTAGTCCTTTTTAGTAGACTGAGTTTCTGTGTTGTGTGTGCCAGAGTGATGCAAGGAGATCACACACATGCAGTACATGTGGCTTATCCTCAACAGCAACAGACTTAATGCACAGTCACTGTGCATTTGATTCAGCTCCTGGACTTGGAAAAGAATCATAGGGTTGCACAATCATTTAGATTGGAAAAGACCTTTAAGATCATCCAGTCCAACTGTGACTAAATAGACTAAAGCATGTGCTAATGGAAAGCAACACAATTTTCACATTTATGTCCAAATATAGAGTTTAATGTACTTCAGCTTCAGTAAGTAAGCTGCCCATGAACTTCAGTGGAAGCAGAGAGTTCCTGAATTTCCATCTTCAATATTTTCTGAGATATGTATGTTCAGCATAAATACTAAAATGACAATGATGTAATTTAAAATTACAATATTTAAGTATGACTTACTAGCCTTTGAGAATGGGTGTTGTACAGAAGAATTTTCTAATAGAAATGTTAAGATTAAAATAAATATTTTTCATAAAAATATAATTACTTGCACTGCCACAGCAGATTCTCAGCAAACAAGTAAATCTGATAACATATATATAAGAAGATCAAAAGATACCCCCCAATCAAATTCAAGAATGATAGCAATAACAGAGTATATTAGATTCAATAGTGTGGCTCAGGAAATCCCCGAACCACTAAACCCCGAAAGAAAACATCTGTAAATTTGTATTTTTCCATAAGCATTTTACTATCAGACAGTCATGTGCAGGAATCCTGACTAGACCTTTAGTCTGGCTCAGTGTATGCCTTCTGTACTAGACAGGATTCATGTAAATGATTTATGTTACATTCTGCTCCTTTTCCTCTAGGTTTCTACTCTTCTTATTCTAATAAAGTCATACACAATTAATCCACCTGTAGATTTGTAAATTTTACTTCTAGTATACAGATCAATGTATTTTGTGGTTTGTAGCACATACGCTTCCCTACCTCTCCACCAGACTTGATGTAGCAAAGTACTTCTGACCTTTGCTGCTTTCTGCATCTGGTTCCCATAGGACAACAGCTACACCACCCACCACTAGGCATTCATTTATGAAATTGTGGCCTTTCTCCAGGACCTTTTCCTTTTTTCTCCCTTTACTAACCTCCTAAGCCTGCAATGTTCTCTGTAACTTCATTACTAACTACTTTATGTAACAGAGAGTAGGCTGTTATCTGCTGTCTCCCGGTGCAAGCCATACTTTACCTTGGACCCCTACCTTCTCAGACAGGCTGAATAGGCCTCTTTTGGGCTTTTTGAGGTTTCTTTTTTGTTATTTTTTTTTTAAAGCCAGTGAAAGCCACAGGGTTGTTATGGTCTTATCCCAGCTCCATTGGCTGACTTCCACAGGGTTTGCTCCAGTGACTATAGTTGAACTGGTAGGCAGTTAGAAGAAGTATGGAGTTACTTCAGTGGTCCCATGAGGCAGTGAGACTCAGCTGCCTCCAGAGGTACCCTCCACCTTTCACCAACACAGCTTCCAGATCAGCAGCTATGTTTACAGAGACAGCAGGAGCCACAATGAGATAAGGTTCAACCTTCCTTCTGCCAGTGAACCAGGTGGCTCATTGCCAGTGTACATGTATCCATGTTCACTGTAGTGACTGCCATTTTGGTATCTAGAGCCCTACTCTCCTCTGTCTGACACACAACTAACATCCTCAAGAAAAAGACAGACAAACAAAGATTCAGAGCAGCAGGTACCCTCGTGCACCAACTCCTACTCTTTTCTTGCGGTATTCCAACCTTATCTTCCAAAAATTATACTTGCGCCCATTCCTAGACACACATCCAACCTCCCTGGTATGCTAGCCATACCTTGGCTACCCTGACAGCAGCTTTACAGCAGACTGAGGAACACTGCCAAGACATGGAACAATCCTAATTCTCACCTGTGCCATCTCACATCTTGTGCCAGACTAGGAGTCTGATTTTGCTGATTGGAGTTATTCCGTACACAAGTGCATCATCAAGTGCAGTATCTGCTTTGTGCTCTGATACAAGATGCCGTTGTAGGGCTAGTGAGATAAAGATATACAGTGTCACAAGAGTGATATGTCCATTCCTGGCTGTGTAAAGATGCCTACTGCAGGCTTTCTATATGAGAAATGTTTCTTCCTAATACACAATCACTGTTGGGGCTCATGATGGGTACAGATTTCAGCTATAACACTGCAAAACAGTGGCCGACACTATATTTATTAGCAAAAATCAGACACTAGCTATGTTAAGGGTAAATCACTCTTCCATACATTTATCATGTAAGCTTCATTTTAGCAATTTTGCCTAACTAACACAAATTTTAACAGATTACAAAACCTTTATATCCAGGAACCACCATGCAATAGAGGAGATTATCAACTGAATAAACTAGAGAAAGGAGCTTTAGATTGTTTGATGGGAGCTGGTGATAAAAGCCCTCCACTAAGTAAAACACAATTCTTATCTAGCTAAAGCAGCTGAGAATTGATTGCTGCATTCTACTAATGGAAGGAGGAAAAGGAAGAAAAATGAACTATAGTGTCTAAATACCAGAGTACAAATCACAGACAGAACTTGAAGCCCTAATATTTGGACAAAGCTACAATCTCACTGTCACCACAGAAGTTCATGACAAGTCACAAGATTGTGATTTAAGAGGACAAATACAGAACTAGAAAGGGAGGAAGTATTAAACATCAAGAAGACATATATGTTCTAAAAATGTAGTCTTGAAGAGACTAAACATTTTTTTCTGGATGAATATAAAAAAAGAACAAAGACTTGTAACAACAGAGAGTCTTTTAAACTTTTTTAAGATAGGTAGAAAATAGGTATTTTTGGCAAAAGAAAGAGTGAGAGGTGGTGATAAAGGGAAAAATTAATTGTCCAATACCTGTTGGAAAGCAACACAGCCAGACATAACTTCTAACAAAAGTTAAAGAATGCACTTGGAAGACTGTGAAACTGCAGTTAGTTTAGGAAACAACTGTCTACAGTCTTGATTCCAACTGACAGGCTGTGGATTAGGAGGTGGATTAGAAGGTGGAAGGTACTGGGGATGGTCACTGGAGAATCAGGTTCATGATTCAAAGTAAAAGAAAGAAAGAAGGGGGTTGATATAATAATAATAGTATTGTCATTTTTTATTAAGATATAGTTGGATCAGATGAATAACATGATAAGATTTTAATTTCCATGGATAAAAAAATATATATTTTACAGTTATTGAAAACAGAGATTTCCAGAAGCAGAGGAACAACAGAAAACTGTATTAAAAATGCAGTATAGATAAATCAGAATTTCTGTTAGGCTTGGGGGGGGGGGGGGGGGGGGAATAAAAATAAAGAAAGGATGTCATACAGAACATGAAAACAAAAATACAAAATTTAGTGGGATTCTGCGAAAACAACACAGACATCTAGGGATAAAAGCTGGAAGATTAAAATACAAAATAGGTTATGAACATAAAGAGACAAAAGTTCTATAAACACATCATAAGCTTGAAAACAAGAAAGGGAAATGAAGATTTTTTTATGAGAAAAGATCATATAACAGAAAAATTTCAAGAAGAATGTAGGTTTCATTGGCATCTTTATCCTTGTGACCAGACAACAAATGTAGTTAATTCTAGTACTGAAACTCAAAATAAAATGACATGGTAAAAGGTATTTAAATATATCTAATGCAACTAGATGGGCCAGGGTAGGAGTGTAGAAAAGGAACAAAAAATTGAGCACTTAATGAAATAGCCACAGTAGTATCTGAATCACAAGTAATTATCTTTGAGTTCTCATAGAAGAGAGAAGTCTTAGGGGATTGAAGAAGCAAAAACCATAACGTTTCCCTAGGAAAAAGAAAACTTGAGAAATCACTGACCAGTCACAGTATTTTTGATATGTGGAAAGGTACTGGGTGAAGTTATTAAACAGGCAATTTATAAGCACTCTACAGGAAAATAAAAAGGTGATAAAAACCCGCTAACATTGCTTTCTCAAGAGTAAATCATGTCAAAACAATCTAATTTCCTTCCTTGACATAGTAACTTTTAGTGTAATGGATAAGAAGGAAGCAGAAGATGAGATCACTTTGCTTTAATAAAGCTTTTTGCACAGTGCCACATGAGACCTCATAGGGAAGCCAGAATTACACAGGTCCAGTCTGAACAAAAGGTTTAAATAATATTGAGGATGTGTAATGCATGCTAACATAAGGGATGACATTACTGCACAACATAGTATAAAAGCAAAAAGTAGGCCTAGGCCTTCCTAAGCTCAACCACTAAATGGTTTCCAGTTTACGTCCTCCGATTTCAGTGAAGGTGTTTGTTTGTTGCAGGTTTTGAACTTAAGCTGAACTGAAGATAACATTGTGGTTAAAGAAGGCATTTTACTTGTAATTACAAGAAGCATAACATGCATTTTTAAAATATAAGAAATGTTAACCAAATATTTGTATTATTGTTAAGCAAGGTGAATCTTGCTTAACCTCAGCCAAGATGAGCAATAAAAACCAGCCAGAATGAGGTAAAATCATCTGAACTTGCTCTGTCAATAGCAGGATCATGAGTCACAATGTGAAGGGCCAAATTTGATGTGATAACAAGGAACTGTAATCATCTGTGGTCCATCCAGTGGCCAAGCATTTATGTAACTTCAGAATGATAATCCAAAAGGAAAGTTTCCTTCACAGACACATGCAATGTGCAGATCCTTCAGGACACTGAAAAACTGTGGAACACTGGCTCACATCAGATTACCAAACTAACCAATTTAGTGCCATAAGACAGTAAAAATTTTGTAATTTTTTATGGTAAATTAATAACTGATGTAAAAACTGATTTAACCCTTATGCTGCAACAGCCCACTGCATTATAATGTGAATTATTATTATAGCAACCAATTACAACAATTTTGACCAATGATCCCACAAGGCAGAACTTAACAAGCTGTGACCTATGCCATAAAACAAAGGCACCTGATAGGTTAACAGATTCTCTTCATGAAAAGTCACAATTACTTAAGTCAATCACAATTAATTTCACAAGAAGTAAAGTCACTAACTAGTGTTCTCTTGAATAGGATAATCACCTGAGTTTGGGGTCATGGGATCATGACATTACAGTCAGCCAGGAGAAAGAGGGAGGAAACACAGAATCAGAAAACAAGGATAATTACAAATATTAGACACAATGGAAAGTGACACTCCATCCTTATTAGAGGAATATTGAAACATAACACTTCACAGAAGAAGTCTGGTTATCTGAAAAACCTGAAGTTCTTCCCAGTCCTCTGACCCTTTTATTCTCTGGTCTTCTACTTTGAAATAGAGGTGTGCTGTTAATAAAAAGCCCAGATATGCCAACAAGAAATACCGTAGTTACAAATTTGATTAGGAAAAGAGAACATTTCACCATACATATTATATGTATATGTATAGGTATACCTGTACATATAGGTATTCATGTACATACACATGTACATATGAACCTCATGATTCTCCATTATTTTTAGGCTAACCTTGGTGTCCTGAACAGGGTGAGATAGCAGACAAGGTCTATATGCACAGAACAAGATTTATTGCAAACAGTACCAGGATCTTAATTGTTATTAAAATAAAAAGGCACAAGCACAACCAGGTTGTGGGGAAATTGGGATATTCGAACAGAATGCTGACACTATAATGCAAGGTATCTTAACAATAAAATGTACCACCAATAGTAAAGTCAATTGATAAAGGTTAATCATTTAAATGCTAGCAACTTATTAACAAGTCTTATACCAGATCTAGAATATTGAATACTTATTTAAAAGGATCTTAGAATCTTAAAATTTAAAACTTAACAATGAGTGATTGCTGAATGTTAACTAATAAAGACATATAGGGAGTTAATATCTCTCACCTTTGCACAGCCACGGCTGGCTGTCCTTTTGTCCCAGTCGTCAATTCTAGAGAATTTACTTCTCCGGCAGGCGTCCCCGCTGGAGAGGAGAAGGTCCAGCACAGCTCCTGGAAAATTGTACAGGAGTCCCCCCGATCAAAGATGGAACCAGACTTTTATAGAATAAAGTGGATTGACTGTTGTCATTTAATGGTTTAGCCATACCTCCAACATCTCTCATTGGAGAATAAAAGGAAAACAATGGGAAAATACAAGAAGGCCCTTTTCTCACCAAGCAAACTCTCTTGTATATCTGTTCATTCTTACTTTATCTCCATTTCGTGCCTAGCTGTGGCTGGGCTGGTCTCCATGTTCTTCAACACTGGAGAGCAGCTGGTGTTATGAACATCAACTAGGCCCTCTGTTTATACCTTTCAAGGTTGTTACCAGCTCAGATCTTGCTAGGACTTTTCCTTTCTCATGGTAATCTTTCCACTCCAGGCCTGGGCCTGTAAAATTGAGAGACAAAAAGCAATTGAACCATAGAGGGAAACTGAGGCAGGGACATTGAGAGATGGAGCGTCCTGCTAAACTTAGTAACTTGGGTTACCAAGGAAAGGTCAGCACTGGAATTGGGTCTTGAAGAAATAAAAGTGCTGTAGTTCAACCATTGTTTTTGTAAGGAAGTTTTGCAGCAAATTCTGTAGATAACTGTTGGGTAGAAGATGTGTCTGACTGGTTTTTACAACTTCCAGGACTTCACAAGCTAAAAGAAAAGTTACTGGCGCAGGTAAAGAAAAGAAGTATCAGAAGGTCTCACTCAGTGCATGCATATACTAAATCAGTAAAAGACATGAACAAAAGATACAGGATAAGGGGTACATATCTGCTAGTGCTGAAAAAAGTAGAGTAATGCAAACCATGATGTCCAGTCCCCCTAAGAAAGGATGACCACTCAACATCTCTCTCCTCTCTAAAATTGTGCTGCTTTCCAGTATGTTCCTGTAACAAACAATAAGCTCAACAGCCTAGATAAAAAGCACTGTGAGAAGAGTGCACAGAATCACAGAATCACAGAACTACCAAGACTGGAAAAGACCTTCAAGATCACAAAGTCCAACACTACCACCACACCGTCTAGACCATGGCACTAAGTGCCACATCCAGCCTTTCCTTGGGACGGTGCCATCAAGGGATGGTGCCTCCACCACTTCCCTGGGAAGTCCATTCCAATGTCTAATCACCCTCTCCATGAGGAAGTACTTCCTAATATCCAACCTAAACCTCCCTTGGAGCAACTTCAGGCTATGCCCTCTTGTCCTGTCACTGGTTGCCTTGGAGAAGAGCCCAGCCCCCACCTGACTACAGCCTCCCTTCAGGTAGTTGAAGAGAGTGATAAGGTCCCCCCTGAGTCTCCTTTTCTCCAGGCTAAACAACCCCAGCATCCTCAACCTCTCCCTATAAGACTTTCCCTCTAGTCCTTTCACCAGCCTTGTTGCTCTCCTCTGGACCTGCTCCAGCACCTCAACATCCTTCTTGAAGTGAGGGGCCCAGAACTGGACACAGTACTCGAGGTGAGGCCTCACCAGTGCTGTGTACAGGGGGAGAATTACATCCCTACTCCTGCTGGCCACACTATTCCTGATACAAGCCAGGATGCCATTGGCCTTCCGGGCTGCCTGGGCACACTGCAGGTTGAAAGTCATATGCATATTTGAAATCCACTCAGGCTAAACGACTATATGATATGAGAGTCTTTCAAATGCTTGAGATGGACCCAGTTCATTATTGGTGTTTTTATGTATAATTCAGCCAATGGGATATGATGTGTTCTTTGAGAATTTGCGGATACCACTAAACTGGGAAAACAGTAAACACTTTCAAAGACAAATCTGAATCAGCTTCTCAAAGTCATTCCTGACTCCAATTCAGTAAGATGAAGTTAACAAATGAGAAAAGCAATATAATAAGCAGAAGGAAGAATTAAATTCAGAGATGTAAAAACAGAGAATAGCTGTCTCATAGTACTATTGTAAAAATAGATTTAGAAGCTTTAATCGACTGCAAATCAAATAAATGATACACTATTGTAATAAAGTAAAGAAAAATAAAAAGGAAAGTACAAAGCTCAGTTTTGGGATTTACTGTACCTTATAAGTAATGAAATTATTCCCCTCTTGTCAGTTTTGTTAACTTCACAGCTAGAATATTCTCCCTAGTGTATAGCAGCACATTGCATGCAGGGGGGTCAGAATTAGATGATCTTTAATGTCCCTTTAAACCCAAACCATTCTTTGATTTTATGGTTTTATAAAAAGCAAATAAAGAACAGCTGAGGAGACAAAAAGCATAGTAGAATAAGAAAATAGAAAATACTGTAAGATACTGAGGATAACTTTTTTCTTTTTTCTTTTGTTTTTTTTTAAGAAAAAGAAGTATAAAGATATACATATCTTCCCAAATGCTCAGATGATGGTAGCAGAACTGCTCTGCGTTTATTAGAGGTTCTAAGGAGAGTTACCTAGATTTTTTCCTTATTGGAGGTTCCCAAAAGTGAGCCAACAGTGAACAGAAATGCGCCACGAATACAAAGAACAGTACTTACTGGTTCTCACTGTTGCACAAGGGAAAAAAAATAATTTGCAGAATCTGCAGCAAGGAAGACAGAAGGAACTAAAACTGGAAGAGATAGGCACTAGGAGAGAGACAGTTTTTAAGAACTTAGGCACATCAAAGCAGAATACTTTATTAGTCTTCTCCAGTTTTACATATCTATGATTTTAAGAGGCTAAAACTAAAGGGTGAACCTGCTTTCACCACAATTTGATAATATTCAGAAAATTCAGAAGAATGCAACTGACAGATTTCTAAGACATGAAATAGTATTATCTGAGACAACAACTCTCTGGTTAAGATGTCATGCACTTAACTGTGATCAAAAAACTTTCTGTGTAGAACAAACTCATGTCAATATATTTAAGGATATCTGACCACGATTCTCCTTATGCTATCATTTTTGCCTCTTATACCTGTGCTTGTTTGAAAGACTCTGCAGAGACCAGGCACCCTCTATAGAGATCTGTAAAATTCTGTTATGAGGGAAGTATGAATGAGAATGCATGGGCGTTGAAGTACCAGAAAAAAGCAACAGGGGAAAAAAATAAGATATGTATTTACAAACAGGACAGGATTGACAACAAAAAGCTGGTGAGCACTGAAGCAGGCATGTTTGCAACAAGACTACAGTACAGATACTTTTCAGTAGAAGATCTACACTTTTATAACAGTTGGATGGCAATCTGGCATGTGTGATCCTTTTCTTGTCATTTCAACAGGAATACAAACCTTAGCCATAAAATACAGAAAATAAGGCAATGGGCAGCAAACTTGTATGAGATCTGTAGGGAAGGAAGTTTTATAAGGACTGAAAGATCAGACCATATCAAGTGTTGACTCATAAGAACTATAAAATATTTTAGCCAAAAATTGGTTCATGGTCACCTGTCTAGAAGAATCTAAGAGATTACTTGATAGCTGGCAACCTTGTCTTCTACGTCACTGCAAGCTATGCTGACTTAAATAACTGAATATACACTTCTTGGTGCTAGTATGAAAAAATGAATAAAATACATGAGGGAATTAGTATGAATGACTGAACACATGTTTTTTTGAAGCAAAAATTCTTTTTCATAAGATCTTGCTTTGAGTTTTCTTACATTTCGTTCTTACTCAAATTCTGGAAACTCTTACTCAGAATACAGTCAGAATGAAACACAAAATGATTACCAAACAATAGATTTCTGCTTATGACTGAGTAAACAGATTTTCATTTACAAATAAATTAAAAAGAAAACATTTAGGAGAGGGCTAAATTAAAGTTAATTTTTTGGTTGTTAAAGTATTTATTTTTTCTTTAATTTGACAGTGTGTTCTAGAGACTTTTGTGGCTGGGAGGAAATATTGTTAGAGGAGCTCAGTTACTAGATAATAGTCCAGAGACAGCATAATAATTTCATAAGTGAAATTTACTGCCATTTCACGTAAAAAACTTTTTTTTTGAGAAAACGTCATTTTTTTCCCCTCATATATATTATTTTTTAAGTTTACATTATCTAGCAGGTGAAATTAAATTATTTAAATTAAAAAGACTTCAGAATATCATCTCCTCCAACAGCAGGCATTTAATTTTCTTTAAACTAATCAGTGTTCCTGACTGTTCTTTTTTCCTTGTTTTTTTTTTTTTTTTCTCCACATAATTACTGTTTTAAAGATTTTTAGCATGCCAGAGGTGTTATGCATAAATTCCATGTAAGAAATCATGTCCTGTCTTAGTCTGACAATTGCATGCAGGAGATGTAAAAAAAATGTCTTGTTGCGAGGAATTCATGGGTAATTTTACACCATGTATAACTGACCCTTCATATTCAGTGAGTTCACTGACTTTAGCTAACCAAGCAATAAGTCTGTCCTGGCAAATATATTTTCTGGCTTCAAAACTCTGACTTAGGGAAGCCAATAATAACTCTGCTTTGTGTGTAAAAACTCATTGCAAGATTAATTTGAAGTTTTCTCTTTAATTTAGTCATAGCATTCTGCATACTGTGATGAATATTGATCTGAAATTTAGAGCCATTTTTGGAACAATCTTTTACATGTCTGATAATATTTCTCTAGGACAATGAGGTGAAATGATTAAAATGAATCCTAGTGGCTAAGAAAAGCAGGAAATACAAGGCTATAAAGCCAGCACTGCCAATTTGTTTGCAGGCCATGCCCCTAAGTCAATTGAAGTATAAGTGAAATAAAGCCATTAAATGTAATTTATATTCAGTGCAGAAAGGCTGTGGAAATATAATGTGTGGCTTCAAGCTTTGCCTTTATCATCTCCTAAAACAGACTACTAACACTGAAAATTGCTCAACTATTTTTTGTTCCAGTTTCAGTTGGATAAAAGCAACTCCATTTTCACATTCCTTTGAAAGCATGAAATATTCTGCCTGCCTGAAACTCTAATCTGCATTTACTCTTTATTTGCCATTTATTTCAAAAACCCCATCACTTTTTTTTTTTTTTTGTCTTCCAGGAGGACAATAATCACAGAATCATAAAATCATAGAATCATAGAATCATAGAATGGTTAAGGTTGGAAGGGACCTTAAAGATCATCAGGTTCCAACCTTCCTGCCATGAGCAGGGACACATCTCTCTCTCTACAATGTTCTAACAGATAATAGTCTCCTAGTTGTGCAGTTTTTTCCAGTTTATCATCATCCACCAGCCTGTAGAAGGAAATTCCAGTCAGTTAGCAATTTTTTTTTCCATTGATACATGAATTAAGTACATTTTTAAGTCATGACCATTTATTTTGTCAAACCTCCATCGCACAATGTCTCCAAGTCTTTCATTCAGATTTCTTAAGCACTGTCATGGCAACCGTTACAGTCACAGGGAAGAAATTCAGCTGATTAGCACTTCCTCACATGAGCAGCTACTGCAGCTTGTCTGGTTGCCATCTACTGTTGGAGGAAGGCGTAAACCTCCTGTATGATCTGTATCATGCGTATCTTGGTGGAGATGTCTAAGATAAACTATGACATCTTAGCAGATGGGTATATTTAAAAAGTTGAATTGGTCCCAGAATGTCAGCCACAGGATGAGTTTAGAGACCTTGCATGCATGTGCACTCCAGCTTGTAGAAACTTAAACTTACATGTCTTAACCTCCAGCTGAATCATACCTATTCTTCAACATTATTTTTAGACCTATAATTGAGCTATAACTTTTTAAACTTTTGTTTCAAGCACTTTGAATAAGGTTGTTACAACAAAATGGCATTGAAACAACAATTAAATTAATACATTTAAAAATTGTTTACCCATAAATAGAACCCATTTTTCCTCATGAAGAAAATGAGTAAAAAGAAAGATGTAATTAATTAAAGTCATCTAATAATTTACTTCTTCACAGAATCACTCCTTGTCTTCCAGTAAATGCATTAACAATGTTCAAACTGATTTTAAAGGTTGACATAAGTATTCTGATATTTATTATATTACGATCTGATTGAATAGCAGAAAAGTCCTGTTCCTTTTGACTGAAGCTAGACTGGCATTATTACGATAGACAACTGCCTGTCCCAGGCACATTACTGAGAGTAAGAAAACACCCTCATTAGCAGTCAGTCCTGTCAGTCTTGCTGCCAGTGCCCTTAGTTTTGCACAAATTTTTTGAAAACAGTTTGGAGTTCCTCAAAATAGCAACATGCTGCTAGTACACTGAGCACAGCACCATCTTTTCTGTGGAATTAGTGGGACTACAAAAGGTTTTGAATATCTCAGCTCCGCAGACTCTTGTTGGCATGGCCCTCATGATTTCCTTTCCAGGGAAAAAGAAAGCCTTGTCCCTTTGGAGGGCACAAATGAGCAAGATTTGTCAGTTGTCATTCTCCTCCCAAAATTCATATTGCTTTTCTCCTTCAGACAGCAAAATTCAGTTTTGTCTAGTCTGCTGAGAGCATAGGACCAATTCTGACTACGGTGGCCAAAAATGAAAGCTCCAAGTCCTTTAAAGTACATTTATTTAGTCACAGTAATAAAGTCAAATGATTCCCATACCTTAAGATGAGTCCAAGGGTAAGTAAAGTAGGAATCCAGGCATGACATGTATCCACAGTCCTGCTGCAAACAGCAGATAACATTTTTTCTAATGCTGACACTTTCAAGTAATAGATTAGCTCCAAGAAATTCAGACTTCTTTTTTCTTAGCTCTCCTTCTGCCTTCATGAATCATTTGCCCAGAAAACTTTCAGACTGCTACTAGAAGCTGACTGCTACAGCTTTCACACAGTCTTTTCTGATATGTGATGGTGGAAGACTCCATAGCTTCTAAAAGCTGTGAAAAGGATGTTCAGTTGGGACTGTGTAAGTGGAGAAAGAGAGAGAAGCAGTGGAAAAGTGGGCTGAACATGGTGCTCATTCTGTCATTTCCCTATGGCCTAAATTTGAAAAGCAATTTTTACACTGTAGTTTCATTTTTAAATTGGAACTTTTCCCGTTTGACAAGATTAGAACCCTTTTTACATGTCTGGATATCTGCTTTTCTGAAAGGACTTGTTAGATTACTTTATACAATATAAAGTTTATGAAGACAACCACTAGGAGACTTACGGAGGTGTGAGGATTTTTTAAGCATGCTAACAATGGAAACATGACTTAGGTCCCTGAGAGGACCTAAGGGGACTGATTCAACCTTTATTTCTCTTGTGGATAAAGCAATGTTTTCTTTGGATTCTTGAAGGGTTCAGTATTTTACTTTCAAAAAGTACTTCCTTTTCATTCAGTTTTCTTGACAGTCAGCAAAAGAAAATGTTGCCTCTTTGCCACAGAGATGCTTGAAGAACCTTCTATATTTTTTTTCCACTGGAGAAGACTGAAAACAATTTTGTTAGCATATCTATGTTTGTTGTGGACACCTGTGACAATGTTTTAAGACAAATCATAGGGAAGTTTTGTTAAATCTTTAAGTAATTAATCTTGTCTTCATCATTCAAGTAGTTAATTTCATTAGGACTTTGACATTATATAAAAAATCACTGAGAACACACAGGCTAAAAACTATCCCACTGCTCAACGAGAACCTCATGCTGTGGTCCATGTTAGTTAGTTTAGTCTTTTCTCATGCAGCCAATTAACAGCAGCAAGAAGAGTTGAGGTTCCCAACAGCAAAAAACTCTTGCATTAGGAAGAGCTCAATAGGGTACGTACGTATAGTGAACAAGCCCTCAGCTCTTTCTGACAAAATGATGGTATCACTAATATGGTTTTATTTTACTTTCCTGCATCAAAAGAGAACCTTCTATTCTAAAAGATCGGTGACTAGAAGGTAGGTGCAACTGTTTCCAAACTTTTGTCCAAAATTGTTATAATTGTAACAACTTCTCAGAGCCAGCTATTGGCTGAGATGAACCCATGGACTTATACGAGATGAGCGGATTGACTCGCCAACCTCAACACAAAATATTTCACCAATTGCTGCAAGAACTTTCTAGGTAGGAAAGTCAGAGAGTCCAGGTGATTACTTCTGCTGCACACTGGCAATTCACAGGGCCTATCTATGTCTTCATTGTGTTGATTAACATCTGGGGTGGAGACTCTGGCTGCTTCAGAGACTCTCTGAGGCAGTTGTTGCTGCAGAATTAAATAACTTAAAAAAGATAAAATAATTGCAAGTAAGCATTAGAAGTTATTCTTGCAGGTGAAGAAATGGTCAGCTGGGATGGCCTTTTGAACATACTTAAGACATGAGGTGTTTTGTACACACTTAAAGTTAATCAGTAGCAATATAAGATGCAGATGCTGGAGTGGTCGCATAAGACCACTGGGCACAAGAACGGACATAAAGATTCAACAGAGCTGTTGTCTGAGGATTCTTTCCTAATCCAGATGAAGACTTCACTGCGAAGTTCCTAAAAATAGGACTCCTTTCACCATCCAGACAGGGACTGATCAAGACATGAGAGATCTAATTTCCCACATGGGCCTTGCCCTGTTTAAAATATCCTAATACGTAAGGTTTTTTAAACATCCATTTTTTAAAAAAGGGCAGGCTGCTCCCCCAAAAAATTGAGAAAGGATCTGAGGGTGACAACAAGATGGGCAGAAGGAGGAGCTTCTTTCCTCTTTCTAGATCGAGGACACCATTCTATACATATATTTTTCTCTTACTAAACTGTTTGCGTATTTTATACAATGGTTTGTAACTCATTTATTTGGCATACCTTTTTAACTATTACTACTGGAAGATTAATTTTGCTCATAAAGGAGGGTAAATTAAACTACCATAGAAATAAAATCAGATAGATCTTTCTGATTGTAAGAATCTCTGCATATACCATTTTTTCCCCACAATTTTTACCTTAGCCATTATAGCCTTATAATGGCTAAGGTAAAACTACTATAAATACTCAGAATTCATCACTAATCACTGCACATTCCTCAGGCCTACTGCACACATACATCCCTTACTGCAGAAGGACCTCAACACTTTCTCCTACAGAGTGCAACGTGAAGGCCTTGGAAAACTTCATAGTTTGCAATTTATAACCACTGATTGCCAAGTTTAGTTCCATGGAATAAAGAACAAACCCCAAAACTATTTATCATACCTTTATTAATAAATTAAATACTGCAATTTTGCTCATAGCACTTAATACATTTCTCCAAAAGATTACATTTTGCAACATTTCTTCTTTAAATACTCTGGATTTCTCTCAACATTTTAGCAAGGAATGTCACAGTGCAGCTTAATGTGAAAGTGACCTTAGACACTTATTACTGTTGGCAGCCTGAGAATACCTTTAAGGTTGAGGCTTTTCTACTGTCTGACCTAAAATACTGCCCATTCCACTGGGAAAATTAACTTCAAGTGTAAATTACTTTTCAATTTGTGTTTTCATGTAATATTTTCTACTAGTAACTTTATCTGTCATCTTACTTTAACACAAAACTGGAAAAAAGAAGTTTTCAAAATTAAGACACACATTGCCCTTTCTGCCCTTCCCTGTGTATTTCCTTTTTAATTTCCTCTCTAATTTCTCAGAAACTGCAATACTCTTGCGCATTGAACAGGTTTATTTGAAAGCTCACATTGCAGATTGTGAAACATTGCAGGAACTGAGTATTTTGAGGATAACCAAAGGTAATACCACAGTGTCAGCATGAATTAGCCATGCTATCTCTGTGATACCAGATCTAATGTGAATCACATGTGGTGGCCATGGGAAATAGAACAATTGTGAAAGACTTTGTTCTCAGTATATCACTGTGATTCATGTTCTCTGCAGAGTGGGATTTACTGAGGAACTTATTAACAATTTCAGAACATTTGAAGTAATGTAAATTACTTTGAGATGAAATGATTTAGTTGTCTGAAGTCCATTAGCCAGCCTCAGATTCAATTGTGACAATGGGACAAATTTTTCTGTACATCTCTTGCTAGGACAAAAAAACCCAAAGCAAAACAAAAACAAACAAACAAGCAAACCCCAAACAAACAATCAACAACAGCAAAAAGAACAAGTATTTTGTTTGATTTAAACTTGAGTCAGAAAATGAAATCTTGTCACAGCTTTAAGCAACTCTTCTAGATGTGAATATTGGTAGGTGCTTTTATAAGCCATTGGCAAAAAAAGTAAGTTGATTTGTTACTCCAAAGGCAAGAAGGCATTACTGGGGAGGGATGGGGGGAAAGATAAATAGATGATAACATTTTAGAGATAATATTAAATAATCTATCTGAAAGCTGAGAATACAATAAAAAATAAATAGAAGCAACATTAAATAGCTTTTCAAAGAAGATATGCAGAGCATTGATAGTTCATAATTTTAAAACATCTTTTATAATACGAGTGGTCACAAAGGTAGATGTTGGATTTCCTCTTTTTCAGTATATGCAAAACTAGGTTTTGGGAATTAACTGAGAATTCTCTAGCAATTTTATCCTGTTCTGTCAGTTACCATGTTCCTGATATGGGCCTCTTAGAGAATTTCCAATTTGGCAAGGTTCTGGAAATTTTTAATCCTGTATAAATTAAAGAAAAGAGATGTCAGCAATTTTATCTGGTACTAATCCCTTAGGGTTCTTCACATCTTCACAGTTTATTGTTCTGTAAATGTTTGAATTTCACTTACCCTCTTAGTTCCCAAGTTATTTTCTATATTTAGTACAAGTAGTGACAGTAGAAAAAATAGGTGCTATGTAAAATCTTAAACCTTTTAATTAATCCTACTGCTGTGTCTCTATTAATTCACTATGGGTTGTGTGTTGGAAGCAGTTCTCCAGAAGCCTAAGAGAGGCTAGGATAGCAAAAGGGGTTGTCTCAAGAGTAAAATATATGATGCTGGGTTACTTGATGTTGACACTGAACAACAGCACTGCCATCCATGGAAATTAAGAAAAACTAAAAAATGAAGAATAAAAAAATGAAAAACCAATAATCTAATATTCATAAAGACCTGAATGTGCTACTGTCCTTGTTTGAGCCAGGATAGAATGAATTTTCTTTTTAGTGATTTTATTTTTCAGTTAAGTCTCTTCTAAGTAGCTGTGCCTGCTGAATTTAATGGCATGTTATCAGTCAGTGTCTGCTTCTAGGACTGATAACACTCGATGTTTATAGTTACTGCTACAAAATGGTATGCAAATCAAGGCTACTGCTTGGTTCTGAAAAATCATCTCATGCTCTGGAACCAGAAGGGAGTAAAGGGGTCACACCTGTGATCCTTCTTTGGGGAGGAACAGACCATACAGGTGACCAAATCTGACCAAAAAAAAGTATTCCATCCAAGACACACCATACTTACTATAAACTTGAAGGATCACAGGGGTAAAGCTCTGTTTGTCCACGGCTGGCATTCTGGGAGGATTCCGTCTGTTCATCTGCCTTTGATCCAGATCCATGTGTTCCTGAATCCATGTGTTCCTGCACCCAGCTCTCATCTGCTGCTGACTCCAGGAGTGGAGTCTGGGACTTTTCCAGGGTGTGTCCTGCAGCCTCGGTGGTGAGCATTATCAGGGGGAGGAGGGGGCGTGTTGGCCATTTTGTATGTATATTTTTATATTTCATTATTTTCCTTTTTGTCACTTCTGTTTCATTAAAGCTGTGAAGTTTATCCAACCTGTGAGTCTCTCCCTTACTATCTCTTCCTTCCCTATAGTGGAGGGGAGAAGGGTTAATAGAGACCATCTGTCATTCATTTAATTGCTTGCCAGCATTAAACTGTGACACCTACTTAATCCGTAAATGATGATATCTTTTTGGGGAGAAAAAAAAAAATCAATTAACTACAAAATGAAAAAAAACCCCTTAGTTTTAAATGTATTAGCATGAGCACTTGAGCTATTAGGCAAGGCAGAACAACAGTACGTAATTTCACTTTTGCCAGCTATTCCCACTGTATACACTATTCTGCATATAAATAAAAATTTTATAAAATATATCGAATGTTACTGAAAAAAACCCCAAAGTATTTCTATGTATTCCTTTTAAAGTTCATGACCCGAAGAAATACTTATGTCTGATCTTTCCAGCTACTTACATAATAAACTACCGTTTCATAATTGGTCTGCTTGGAATACTTCTTAATTTATTCAGTCGAAGTAAAGAAAACAAGGACATAATTTAAATAATCTGCAAACAATGTGAATATAAAAAAAAAAGTTGAATAGATAGTAACCTTCACAGTCTGTATATCTATGAAGCAGAACTGCAATTACTTTTAAAATTTTAAATGTATATATTTTCTTATTGTATGGACTACCTTATGATGAATGAATTAGACAAAAATAAATTGAGAGAAATACACTATTCCTTGACAATCATGGCAAATCCTGTATTGATGACATGAACTAATTAACCAAAAGGGAAACTGGTTACACAGATATGAGCTGCAGTAAGTATATTGCTTTTGAAGACTAGAAAAACAGAGATATTTGGACTTTTTTATGTAACAAAGAAACAGACAATGCAATTGGATTTTGATATGGTTTCTGAAGATTGGCTTGCCATCTTGATTTGAAATCTGGTAACAGAATAGACTAGCGCTCAGGAATGTAAAGAAATGCAAGGCACAATAAAACATAAGAACTGTGCAATGTATTTTGTCAATACTGGATATGAATTTGAATTCCATACATTTTTAAAAATTCTGCAGGTTCTTTTGGGGCAAGTTAGATATTAAAATAATGATTTTTAATTTTTAATTATTTTATTTTTAATAATATTCAGTCAGGTGGTGATGACAACAATGATGACACCGTAAACCTGCTTAAGGGCAGATTAAGGGTTTATATATTCTGCAGAAGAATCAGGGATCTGAATTATATCCTTGGCATTTTATTGACAGTAACAAATAAGAAGCAGCATTTCCTTTTTCCCAGAAACTAGCAATGTTAATCATAAAATCCAAGCTAGTAAGCAAGAGCTCATTAAAAGACTGACTGTAAGAAAAAGATAAAGAGATGTTTGAAGGCAATCACATGAAATTAAAGCAGAGCCATATATGCAAAAAGTAGCATAATAATCACCCTTTTAAAATATAGACATTAAGAAATATGCTCTAATTACAAGTTCTCTTGACTGGAAAACATTTTTTTGCACCTGTGCATACCTCTGAAGCAGTCACGAAGACAAGGTGAGTATTTGATGTATTTTACACAGAAATTGACTATCCAATTCAAAATTCATGGAAGTGGGAGAAAGGGATTAAAGAGAATGAGAAATACAAGTTCGGTTCTGTTACCAGCAAGCACTTTCTTATGTCAATGTTTAAAATGAATGTGACCAGCATTTTAACATGCCTTTAATCTCAAATGCAAACAGCTATTTTTTTATTTTGTATAAAATAATTTGTCATGAAAAGAATGCTTGGACTGGCTCTCAAAATCTCAGAAACCTGTGATCATGATAAATTTTGCATTTCCCTGTATAATCAAAGAACAATGTCATAGCTTTGCTTTGCTTAGCTGATTAATTCTAAGCTAAGCAGATGCGGCAAATGTTATGATAATCTTCTCTTTTGCTATGGGAAAAACCCCTAACTGTTGTAGATTTCACATTAGAATGTTCTTCTTTGCCACATTATTTATATTTGGGACATATGATCCATCAGTTTCAGGCTTTGACAGGCCATAGTCTTCTCATTAAATGTAAGTTAACATACAACACTTTTTTGCTTTTTGCATTAAAACATGATCATTTGATGAAGTCTACAAATAACTGCATTGAAATTGCAGTCTCTTTAATAAGGAACTAGATTTAAAAAAAAAATAAAAATCTTTCAAGCTCTTTGTTAAAGCCAACATCAGTGTTTATTTCTAAAAGAAACCTCCTGAGAAGTGGTTTGTGTTTAATAACCTGTTTCCTTAAAATGTGTCTATTGCCAGGTTCTGAGACATGTACTTCACTTTTCTTAAATTGGTTTGCTCACTGCAGGTGTCACTTAGTCTCATCCAGCCTCCTCTGACACCTCCAAAGATTTCTCAATCACATAGTAATTCCTACCAAGTTTAATAGAGGTGGATGCTTGAAACAGTTAAGTTTCTACTAGCTTTGTGGAAAGCTAAAGCTGAACTGGGGAGAGAGATCCATACTAGTTTGCTAACTATAGGAAAGGCTGGAAGTTGATTTTCTAGTTGTCTAACTAAGCGTAAGATTTGCTTTATATTAATAGCCTTGATATTGCAGCTTGTTTTATTAAAAAAAAGCATGTCTGAATCAGAGACACTGATCTGAAAAAGAAGTAATTTTTGAAGTAGTCAAAACCCAGACCTGTAATGTGTTCATTGATTACATTTTCTAGTTTGTTACAGAATTTTCAGAAGAATTTTCAGCAGAAAATATCTACATTACTGCACTTCTGTTACTATACAACTATAAATAAGAAAAAGACTTAAACATCAAAAACTTTTCTGTCCCTTTACACTGCAGGCTGCATTCTTATTTTCTTTGGTATCTAGGAGTCAGATACCGTACGCAAAAACACTTAGTCACTTATGTGTTAATGTAACTCTGATCAGTGTTTATTTGTTTTGAGCTTCTAGCCATGTGGCCAAACTATTTCAGTGTAATTTTGGTGCTGAGGAAAGATGGAGTCAAACCACTGAGGGACTCTGTCTGGAAGGAAGGAGATGAATAGGATGCCTTCCCATACATGCTGTGGAAGTACAAACTGAGCAAGAGTTGAAGCACCTGTTATCCTCAGTGCTGGCTGTGGACAGCTGGTTAGGGCCTGTGGGCCACCTGTATCTGACCCATTTATCTTTGGTATGATTAGTGAAATTAATGGTGCTGTAACAGCTTTTAAAACACTGGGGAGCCAAGCCAAGAAGAACTTAACCTAGATATGCAGGGGAGCAAATACTGCATGCTTGTTCTCTTTTTCCTTTGCTTCTCTACTGAAAAAAGGGCAGAAAGTGTTCAAAATATATCAAAGTTAGCACAATAACAACACTGTACTTCTTCCATGTTCTCTGACTATCTTTCAGTAATTATAAACACTTCTTCAGAGGCAAAAATATTTTTTCATATGTCACACATTTCTACATTTTTTTTCTTCTAGCTGATAGTTCTGGTTTTGATGCATTTCTGTTAAAATATTGATTGGGATTTCAACTATTCTTGCATAGGAATCTCTATTAATTTAAATGAAATAAATCAAACTAAATTACTAAATTAATACATTAATTTAGTACCCTAAATTAATTAGGTTACTAAAAATTAATCCTAAAAATGGTGATTGTTATTCAATATGCAGGAACTAAACAAGTTATTGTTCCAAAAACAGTTGAACTGAAATTGAAGAAAGTATTTTTTTTGCTCATCTTCCCTCCAAATAATTGAAATGACACTGCTCAACATGTTAGCCTCTGATGTGCCTCTCACTTGCACAGATTTTCCTATGGTTCAGACAAGTCACCTTTACTTTAGACATGTTGAAGACAAACTGAGAAAATTTTTTCAGTAAGGTACCCCTTGCATTGTAGGTATTTCATTAGCTCAATGGACATTGCTCAATGAGGTACAATAGCAATGAGAAGTTACTACACACAAAGGCATGAAACCCAAAGCCACTTATAGAGTATCACTTTGATACTCCTTTCAGATGAAGAGTAGAAAGGAGGACCCTGGGAACTACCAACCTCACCTCTATGCCCTGTAATAGATCCTCCTGTAAGCTATGTCGAAGTATGTGAATGATAAGGAGGTGATACGAGACAAGTCAGCATGGCTTTACCAACAGCAATTACTGCCTACACTAATCTGGTGGCCTTCTACAATAGAGCGACTGCATCAGTGGGCAAGTGAATAACAACTGATGTAATCTCTGTTGACTTCCCTAAAGCCTTTCTCACAGTCTTCCACAACATCCTTGTCACTAAATTGCAGAGATAGAGGCTTGATGGATGGACTATTAGATCGATAAGGAATTGTCTGGATGGCCATATAAAAAAAATCGCAGACAACAACTCAATGGATTTCAGTAACAAGTGGTATCACTCAGGGGTCCATTTTGGGTCCAATATTTTTCCATATCTTTAATTAACTTCATAGACCATGGGACTGGGTGTAACCTCAGGAAGTTTACAGATGACACCAAGCTGAGTGGTGCAGCTGATTCACTTGAGGGAAGGGATGCCATCCAGAGGAACCTGGACAGTCTTGAGGAGTGGGCCTGTGTGAATCTCATGACATTAAAAAGGTCAAGTGCAAGGTTCTGCACCTGGGTCAGGGTAATCTTTTATGTCTATACAGACTGAGTGATGAATGGATTGAAAACAGCCTTGCAGGGAAGGACCTGGAACTACTGGTGGATAAAAAGCTGGATGTGAGCTGGCAATGTGCACTTGCAGCCCAGAAAGCCAGCTGTGCCCTAGGCTCCGTAAAAAGAAACATGGCCAGCAGGTCTAGGGGTGTGATCCTCCCCCTCTACTCAGATCTCACAAGACTCCAGCCTGGAGTGCTACATCCAGCTCTGGGGACCCCAGCACATGAAAGACATGAAACTGCTAGAGTGGGGCCAGCGGAAGGCCATAAAAACAATCAGAGGGCTAGAATCCCTGCCCTATGAAGAAAGGCTGAGACAGTTGGGGTTGGTTAGCCTGTAGAAGAAAAGGCTCCATATTGCATCTGTCCAATACTTCAAGAGGGTCTACAGGAAAGACAACGAGGGATTTTTCATCAGTGCTTGTAGTAATAGGATGAGGGGTAATGATTTTAAACTGAAAGAAGGTAGATTTAGATTAGATATAAGGAAGTAATTTTTTTATAGTGAGGGTGGTGAGACACTGTATCTGGTTGCCCAGAGAAGTTGTGGATGCCCTTTCCCACTTAAGGTTCTAGGATTTTAGGGCACTTAAGTGTATAGAGGCTATGGCTAAACAACACTAAAAAGAAAAGTTTACTACAGTCCTTGAAACAGGACAAGTAGCATCTGTCCATAGAGGACAAGTAGCATAGTCCAAAGAGGTATTCAAGCTGCAGGTATGTTAGAAGTCATGGCAACAGTACTTGGCATACTTTAAAGGTATCTCCAGTTATGTTATTATAAAAAAACTTTTCCTAGGGTCTCCACTACATGAGTAAGACTGGCCAGCCCTCTACTAGAGTGAGGTACATCTTTTATTAAAATGCTCCGTCAGCTAAAAATGATGATGTATATGAAGTGCATAAGCTGTAAAAACAAGCAAAACAAGGAACTCACTGCTGAGTCAATAATGTCATAGCAAACAGGAGCTATTGACTCAACAGGGTTGTTCTGCTGCCAAAAATTGATAGCTTAACTACAGTGCAAAAATATGAAACAGATGCTGAATAAAAAGCTGTAAAATGTAATTATTCACATGCAGACACGAAATAAATGTATACTCTGTTGTGAGATGTAAATTAGTTTTACATATTTTGACATTTAAAATCAGTTTTCAGCTGAATCGACTAACACTTAGAATACATTTTATCATACTTTTTATCATGCTATAGAGCATAGCAATAGATTGTTAGATTATAATAAAGCTGAGTCTTTTTTTATTTTTCACTGTGTTCAAGTCTGATATTCTGTTTTCATGATAGCCACTTAAGATTTTCCTGAAAATTAAGAAAAATAATGGATATCCAAAGGATTCTCCTGAATCAGTTTACTCAGTGTCTAAGTAAATTACGTCTGTAGACTTGTCTTCATTAACTATTACAGAAAATAATAATAATTTTAAACTTGCAAAATGTAAAATAAAGGTGTATCTCCTGTAAATGACTGGACAGGGAATTAAATGTCTGAGCTTCATTACGGTTAGACATCATTCAGCATTTTAAATCCCTAATTTCTGTGGTCAATTTTTTTTTTTTTTTTTGTGAGAGGGAAAGTGTTTTGAGGACTCTAAAAATTGAGTAAAATGGTATAGAAGACCTCTGAAGAAATAAAACAGATAAGTTTAAACTAAGTTTGCTTCAAATTTATTTGTTTACATTCCTAATATTTCCTACTTTTAAGAAGCAGAAAATTGTTTAAACCAAATTTATAATTATGAACAACATAGATAATTATTTTGTTGATATTTCAAGCTAATACATAATACTGTGATCTGATGTGACACTGGAATATTGTCAAAGTAATATTTTCCGAACAATTTTTAGGTAATATATTTAAATTTAAATATGCAGTGCTTTGCTAAAGAAAACATAGAATAGTGAGGCTGTTGTGAATACTCATAAGATAATTTCTTTGTTTACATAAAACTGGAATTTAGCTTAACATTTCTAAATCACAAAGGAGCTTTGATGATGTACATTTCATTACAACTAAAATACACAGGTTAATTTATTAGAGTACTGTAAGCATTTACAGTACAGTAGAAACTACATACACTCACAAATACAAAACAACTATTTTATAACTTTTCTAGTAAAAATCATGTGGTTTTCTGCTTTGGCTTTGAAAGCAAACTGTAGCAGATCCAAGTATTATAGTGTAGTATATGTTACTGACATCTGATTTCTTAAACACTATCACAGAACTGGTTATATAGTCTTTAAACACATTATTAGAAGTCAAAGTGATGACTGCTTAGAAACTATATAATGATCAATTCTACTTTTTCTTGGATGGGAACAGCTGCAATAAAATTAATGCTTTTAGAGTAATAAAGCAAGAAGCATGTAATGTAATTAAAAAAAAAAAAAAAAGGATCTCATTAAAAAACCCCGAACAGAACACATTATGTAAATGCAGGATATCAGATAAAACTTAATGTTTTAAAATTCAGTTTTGAGTACCCTTGTGTATAATTTGGGACAGAAATAAAAGAAATTTAAGACATCATTTTTTGAGATAAGGGATTTGGCCATAGGTGTGAGGAAAGTTTTAACTTTTCATAAATAAAAATGACACATACAAGAAAACATTGAGCCAATGAGTGACTTAATAGTTTTACTCATTGGAAAAATCACTGTGGGGAAAGCTATTACTCAGGTAGTAAAAAGACTATCTCCTTATGTCAGCTGCTTTACTAATGAATTCTCATTGTTTTCACAGCTATTTATCTTTTACTAGTTTATTATGACATCAATGGTATAGGGAAAATAATTGTTATAATTTTTCCTTTTCTGATATGTATAGCAAACAGTTTCTTAGTTACATGGTCAGAGAATTTAAGAAAAAATTAACTTTTTTATTCACTATTGTGAAGAATTCAAAGAGCTGAAATGGCATGAAAGAGTAATAACAATGAAATTGAGGCAGCACTGCAGAGTGTGGCCTTCCTGTAATAGAGAGTGGAAGGTTGAAGAGAAATTCTTCAGAGGAATCTGTCATAAAATGCAATGTTGCTTAAAATTACCCCAGAGAGGAAAAGAAATAAGGAAGACATCCTTTTTTTAATTGAAAATTTATTCCCAGAAAAGAAGTGTGGGGGAAAGAAACCCAACAATTTTAAGGAGACAAATGTTGATAGGGATTGACATTAGCTATGCTGTTAAAAGCAACTGTTACAGGCACCTACAGCTTTTAAAACCTATTTACCAGTGCAGTTGCGTGTCACTCTACACTGACTGTGTGCTCCTCTGGAAAGAGTGAGGGGATCAAATCACAGAATGCTTTGCATTACTTGGAAGCACAACAAATGTTAGAAATATTTCGTTTTATCAATATACTCAATATATAAAAATCTAAGGTCTGTGTCAGTGTTTGTGCATGTTCTGTGTTCGAATTCAAATGGTGGATGACAGCTGGGAAAACTCAACATGCAATTAAAGTATGGATAATAATAAACTGTGGATGTTTAACTGATTCTAGGTATATTAAAAAATGTAATTAAATTAGATTTAGAAAGAAAAATGTGTCATCAGGTTTTTAAAAATCTTGGGTATCATGTTTCTAAGATGACAGAAAATCCTGCGTCATACTCCGTATTCCATTTCACATGAAGAGTGATCTACGTGTTCAAAGTTATCCTCCAGAAAAGATACAATCACTTTAGTTATAATATGTGAGATTTAGGTTAGACAATAGGAAGAAAATCTTCAGTATGATGATAATAAGACATTGGAACAGGTTGCTGAGGGAAATTGTGGAAGCCCCATCCCTGGATGTGTTCAAGGCCAGGTTGGAAGGGGCCATGAGCAACCTGATCTAGTGGGAGGTGTCCCTGCCCATGCAGTGGGGTTGGAACTAGATGATCTTTAAGTTCCCTTCCTAACCAAACTATTCTATGATTCTATGATTCTGTGATAATCCACAGAAGATGGCACATAGTCAGTGGACCAGACAGCTGCCTACTGGTTTTCATTATGATCCCTTCTTTTCTCATATGGTTCACTAGGTCTAAGGTACCTCTTTATTTCTATTAATTTTGATTTTATCTTTATCTTCTCTTCATACACGTGCTTTTTAGCATCTGGTCACTCACTGAAGTTCAATAAACAAATCTTAAAATATTTAGATGTGAAGGATAATAAACAGTACATTAAATATACTCCATAATTTTTCATGCTCCTTGCTACTGCACCTGAAAAACATTACATTATTTTGACAGAAATGTAAGGGGTTAGCAAGTTTCACTTTTAGCAACGATAAGCATGGTAGATACTTCTAGGAGAAAGAAAAGACTCCTAACTACCTGACAAGGGGATTGACTTCTAATCTATTCCTGGTCATTCAATGAGTTGTTTTACTTGTATGGGGAGAGCATGTAGTCAGAGCAGTAACAATTCTTACTCATTCTGGACAAATGCAGATTATTAAAGTAGTTGAGTGCAGGGAGAAAAAGCAATACTTTAACCTGCAGTTCCCAAGCTTTTATCTGAATCACAATTCCATTTGCCCTTTCCAAGTGCAAAAACCAAATTTTTTTAATTACTGTCTTGATCATGTAAAAAGAACAGTGCCTGAATAAATTATTTTGTTATTGTATCTCTCATAGCAAAAGTAATAGAGAGTGATCTCAAGGCAGAAATAATTCCAGTAGGTAATATCATGTTTTCTTTGTGGGCATCTCTAAGTGATGCACACATGTTTTGATGAAGCACTATTACTTTTCTACCAGTCCTGCAAGCTTATTTGAAAGCCAATAACTGAATCATTTAAATGCTGTTTTGCACCCAGAATCCTCAATATGAGGATCACAAAAAAGAAGTAAAATTATTTTCTCAATATATTATTTGCCACAAGAAAGTGGAAAAAGGATTGCAAAATAGGACTAAAATAACGCTAAATCTGATTTGTATAGATTACTTAATTTATGAAAATATTCTGCACTTTCTTTTCCAAATGTAGTTTAAAGTGACATGCAATTTTTGGTGATCCTTAATGACATGAAATATTTTACTAGACTCAGAACAGAAATGTAAGCAAACTTATGTGTCTGAAATTCATCTCTGATTTCAATATATTTGAAAAACTATTTATTCCTTATGTTCAGGATAAACAGCATTGGTTAGTAATAATTTGGATAAGATCACTGACTTGCTGTAAGCACATCATACATTGAAGAGGTAATTACTGATGAAAATTAAATTGTCTTTGTGTGCACATTTAACTATGTTTTGTATATATATGCTGAGTTTTGTAATTCTATGCCATTCAAGCCATGCAGTTGTACCGTTAAGTCAATATGCATTTTCTCACACCAACAAGATACAATTATTTGCTAGAAAGGAATGGATGCCAGATACCATCCTTAGTGTGGGGACACTGCTGAAAATATAACTGGATTGAACTAGGTTTAATTTCTCTTATCTTCCCAAGTTATTTTATTTTTTTAACATTTTTTTAGGGGTGGAGGGCTGTGAAAAACACAGTGATTTCTCTTACTGAGGAGTTATACAATTAATCATCAGAAAGACTCCTTTCACGTGAAACAATAAATTATATTTGGGTGCTTATTTTATTTTTATTTGTTTTCCCAGTTGACAGCTTTCCTTAACATATTTATTTAACTTTAGCGCCATAGAAAATAATGTAACTGCTTAGAGTCAGACTATGTGACAAAGCTTAACATGTAGGAAAGCAATCTTGCACAATACATGTTTCATCCTGTCAAGCCAAACAGGCAGTAATGGGATTCATTTAAACTTGAAAGTTTTACCACAGGGTTTGTGTTATCAAGAATTGCTACTTAAAATAAATATGGCTTAAATAACGGAAGATACAAGTTAGAATTTTTGCAAATGTGAAAGACATACTGTTACTCTGTAAAGACATTTGACATTTGTATTTTGGTTTTATTCTGAACAGCTAAAGGGAGGATTAGCCTTTGATCCCTCATGAATGTAACAAACTGGAATGCAATCGTTTTTTAAATCTTGTTTCTCTGTATCCTTCAAATCCTCTGTGGGCTATCTAGGTCAGAACCAATATAATACAAGTACAAGTCTAGTTGCATCAGTCTGTGATCATTCTGTGGAATTACTGCAGAGACAGAACTTGTCAAAATCCTTTCACTTGGTAATATAAAGACTTGCTATGCACAGCTGGGATTCAAATGTTAAATACAGGAATCAGTTAAATACACCCAGTCTTAAAATAGCAAACAGCATTATGGTATATTGTTTCAACTGTGACATATCATCAGTTATGAAGCTTTGCCAGAGCTTAGTCTTCGTAACTTGAATTCATACTACTAACAGCTGATGATCTATGCCATTGTATTACAGCTGTAGTACAGTTCACTTCAGCACACAGTCCTGCTGTTTCTCTTTGTGTTAGACCTTCTCTGAGCAGGTGTGATTTTCTCACTACAGATGATTTTTTTTTTTTTTTTCTCATCCGACAATATGGCCTGAATTATTCTAATACTCATGGTTACTGTTCAAGAAACACTCTTTTTCATGTGTTTATTCCCCCCCTAAAGGTCTGTGCAAGGATGTTCTATTCAGATAACCTTGGAATATCTTGTAGAGTCAATTTCCCTGTTCTTATATCACATAAAATTGTTGCATCCTCATCTTTCCTGTCATGTTTCTTTCATGTATATGCTTGTATAAATGGGACACTGTGAGGGACCAGCCCTCAGGACCCACACTTGCGGGAAGTATTGTTGAAACCCCATTAAACCTAGATGTATTTAATGAAGCTAGGTTTAAAACTGATAAAGGGAATATTTAATTACTAGTAATAATTTGGCATTTGTTGCCATGGGAGGTTGTAGAGGCAGATGGGATTAACAAGTTCAGAAAGGGTTAAACATCTACATAGACAACATACTGAAGAGAACAGGAAGGCAGGTACACTCTAACTTAATCTCTAAACCAACACATATGGATGTTGGGTAGGATGAAGACAATGGATTCTAGAAAGCAGAAAGGCTTTCATGTTCTTCCTTAATACTATGTACTAGTTCCACTGTGAGAAACTGATGCACAGGTCTGACCAGTAGGGCATTTCTTACCTTCTTTAAATTTGAAGCCCATTTAGGTTGCTATATGGCAACTTAAAGTTTGAAAACACAAAGACTTCGGGCAACGATAGTGAATGACAATGTCAGAACTGGAAAAGCATGATACTGTCCCTTAACTGCACTTTAGACTACAAGTAGGACTAGTGAGAGCCCAAAGGAAACCTTTCCAATTTTTTAAGGGACAAAGCAAAGGTTATCAATCTCCAAGGCTATAGTTTATATGAAAACAGAAGTAGCAACCCAGGAGAACATAGTTACGTTAGAGAAAACAAAAAATCACTTGGGTGAGGCACATTAAATAAAAGCCCTGACAATAAACTTCTATTCTACTGTTGTTCATTTACAGTGGATTATGTTCTACAGTCTTTGGCCATTTTGTCCAGCAAGCCTGGTATCTGATGTCAAAACAAACAGTTCCTTGCTTGTGAAGAGGTCATCCTCCTTTCTGCTGCCTCTGATATTTGCCCCTATATTTATTCCCTTTCTGGTTTATCACAGATTTCTGCCATCTACACTCAACCTCTCACCTTGCCTTCTGTGACTTGCACTCAAAAATTTTCCCCTTAGCAGGCTTGAGTTGCTCTATGATAGTGCTTAGCAAAACTCTGTATTAATACTTTATATAACACAGCTGTACCATTTACTTCCACGACAGTGCTACTGCTTCCTACTTTATAGGCAAAATTTTGTCTTTCAGTCCAGTAAAATTTCCCCACCTAATTGCAGGCCTTTAAATAAAATGTTACTCAAAACTTTATTTATGTCAGGGAATCTGCTGAGGCTAAGTACAAAGTCTTCAGTGAAAAAAACTTTTACATAGGCTTAAATGAACTGAACTGGCTCTTTGTATAGAGGTGTATTTTTAAAAGAACATTATTGTCTATACATTCATAGTCTGCTAGATATGTTCTGCTCTGCATCCCATTGTCTAGATTTTTAGAGAAAGACTCCCCCTTTCAAGGGAACAACATAATTACATTCAGCTAGATTATAACTGTCCTCTATTGAATGTGACATTGTGGGAGGCTGAATATGAGCTGCAATTTTTTTATTTTTTTTTTTCTGGGAATACATTTTTGTTTAGAAAAATGTGACATGCAAGGACCTTTGAGATCTTGGTCAGTGAAAATGGGCTGAAGTTATAACCAAGAATTGGCCTCAGGGGCAGGGAAAAGTAAGCTTGAGTTTACTTCCAATAAACTGAACTAGTGTCTTCCAAGGACATAAGTCTCAGGTGTTCTTGTGGAACAGGAATTGTAGTACACTGTCTCATTCTCTTGGGAAGTAGCTTTTGATCCACACAAACCTGTGACTCAGTCCTGCATAGGCTATTTTTCTCAGATACTTCCATCTGCAGCCACCTGTACATAAATCTATATGAAAAAGCCTAAATAATGCTTTGGGGAAATAATTTAATAATGTATTTATGACCCACTAATCTCAAAGCATATTGACTTAACAGGTGAGTTGGCAAATCCGGCACAGGTCATCTTTATAGCTATTTTAAAACTAGATGACATTTTCTAATTACATTTTAAAGTAAGAGTAATCCTTCTTTCCTCCTGCCTTTACATCTGAGCCATGTGCAGAAACTCAGAGCAGACCAACGTAAAAGGTTGGTTTAAGTTTAATAAATACCAAATTTCAGTTTTTCAAATGAAAAAGTAGTAAAATGAAAATCTTGATGAACAATAAAGTAGTCTTAATTTTTATGTGAAGGCCTAGCTTTCTTCCAGTTTTGGTGTCCTAAATCTAGAGAAATTCCATAAAAATCATAACAGCTGACTTAGATTGGTGTCACATTGAGAAAAAGCAGAAGCTGATTTTTATATCTGTTAGGGCTTCACACTACCTACATTAAATGTAGCATAAGAGTCATAACAATCTGACCATTTGTGTATCAACTGTAGCAGCAATGTGGATTGGAGAATGTCTTTCCTATTGTTGATGTGCCCCCATTGCTATTTTAACTTGTGTTCTGTTATTTAAAATACTGATGTGCCTTGCTCTTTTTACATACTCGCCCTGAATCAGTAGTACCACTGTAGTACTTCATAAATTGAAAAAACATGTTAAGTTTCTATAAGAGATGCAGTTCATGATTCCAATAGATAATCTCTAAAAATCGCTCCATGATAATGGTATTTCTTCCACACCTACGAACATGCCAGTGGTCCTGCCACTCACATTCTGTGTTTGCTGTTAGGAAGTTGATAGTTTCATAGAAAAAACATCAAGGACTGTACCTCTACAAAGCATTACTGAACCCGTGTGGGAAGATAAGCAAGATAAGCTTCTTAGAGAAGGAAATCATGCTTTTTCAGAAGGTTACACAATTTAGAGAATGCAGCCTTGATTGAAAAATAATAAATATTAAGATGTTAGCTTCAGGATCACATTTCTAACAGTTTTATAAGCATGATAAAGCATCAACTGCCACTGAAAGGAGTGACGTTCTTTTGTACATGCAGTTAGTCTATGCCAATCTGCATCATGTCAGGCGTCCAAGTACAGCAAACCTGTGCGACATGGCTAAAACTCCTCTGTGGATTAGTTCCCCTCTAGAGTGCATGGTGTTTCCCCTCCCTACAGGAGCAGTGCTGAATTATGCTGCCTTAAGACATTCATATAAATCTTATGGGTGTACACCTTAGGAAAAAGCTGGTACCTTTTCCACAATATTCTTCGCCCATCCCATTGCACAGATAAGACTGAAGTTATTTTTAATGCTTTCTTACATTTTAATAGGTTCACCCTTTATTTTAAATGGAACTTGGATGCCTTATCTTGCATTTTATTAATTCATTGTAGAGAATTGCATTGCTGTTATGGGATTATATATTCTGTAGGAAATAATAGTATTTTGGCAACTGTTCCTTACACAAAACTAACAGCATGTTTTCTCTTAAGAAAATAACCATGCAGGACAATGAGAATAATGTGTGACTTGTGATACAAGGCAGATAATGCTTATGCACAAAATTAAGCAGGATACCTGTAGAAAAGCCTGTAAGTAAAGGGGTCTGAAAGGAGGAAAATATATGTTTTCTGTAACAGATAATCTTCTCAAGTCATTTATTGAGATCATACACTTAAAGATCAAAGGGACTAGTTTTTTTCCTCCCCCATGGAAAGGGATTGAGTTCTAAAACTGAATTCCAAAGATCTCTTGTGAGCAATCTACACAGTATAGTAAAGGTATAGAAATATGTGTCAAGAGGACAGACTACTATCCACTGTTATTCTTTCATATGGACATGAATGACAAAACAAGACAGAACCTGGGCAGAATCAATGAAGAATATAAAACCCTGCAGGTGCATATAAAAAATATTGGTGCCTAAGTTACCTTTTCCTCCATGTGGTGGTCTGGGCCTAATCAATGAAGAACCAGCCATGTGGCCGCTGACTCATCCCTCCCTCCACCCCACATGCACACTATTTGATGGGGAGGACAAAGGCCAACTAGAAGCTCGTGGGTCAAGACAAAGGACAAGGAGGTTTTCACTCACCATTTATGGTCACAGGCAAAACAGACTCAGGGAAAAATAATAATTTATCACTAACCAAATGCATACAGGACACAGACAAAACAAAGAGCAGTGCTTAAATACATTACCCCCACCTGCCTCTTATTTGCAGGCCCAGATTACTTTGTTCCTTATTTCTCTACCTCCTTCCCTGCAGCAGCACAGAGGGACAGTGGATGGGGTTTAGAGTCAGTTCACAGTCAGCTGTATTCTGCCACTCCTTCCTTCTCAGGGAGAAAGATTCCTCAGTCTTCCTCTGTTTCCCCATGGGGTCCCTCCCATGGGAGAGAGTCCTTCACAAACCTCTCCTTCATGAGTCCTTCCTATGAGGTGCAGTCCCTCAGGAGCAGACTGCTCCAGTGTGGGCTTCCCACAGAGTCATGGGCTACTTTGGGAACAGTCACGTCCCCTGGCCCAGGGTCCTCCATGGCTGCAGATCCAAGTCCATAGGCTGCAGGTCCACATATGCCCCTCATGGCACCTTCAGGGCATGTTCCTCCACGTTTCTCCATGAGTGCAGGGGACAGCCTGCCATCTAACCATGGGCTGCAGGGGAAATTCTGCTTGGGCATGTTTTTCCCCTTCTTCCTCACCAACTTCGGGATGTCCACTCAGGCACTGCTCTCACCTACTCTCCAGCTCAGCTCTTCTACTTTGCTCTCTCCACTCTCAGGTCTTATATCAGTTCTTTCATATGTTAACTGCAGAGGTGCATCTATTTTCTCTCATGTGGCTTGGCGTTGGCCACCTGAGCTGGGGGAGATTTTAGTAGCTTCTTACAAGAGCCACCCCTGGGGCCCCTCCTCTGCTACCAAAACCATGCCAGAACTAAACCAGCACATTCCATTTTACCAGTTGCAGGAAAGGGGGCAGCCAAAAATAGACTTATAATGCATATTAACTTCTCCCTATGTGACTGGTGCTGTTGTGAATATTTTAGCTTTTATGACAATGGGACATTCTTTGATGACTGTAACCTGTTAGGGAGGGATGGAATCTACCTGTCTAGAAGAGGCAAGGAAATCTTTGGCAGTAGGCTGGCTGACTTGGTGAGGCAGGCTTTAAACTGAAGGTCTTGGAGGCCAGGGTCCAAAATGGTAATGCTCGCTCCACCATGTTCAAATAAGAAATAAGCCAGACCAATCACAGCAGTGACAGATGTTCTTTAGCCACCTCCCAAGTTGAGAACCAGAAGGCCAACCTTGTCAAAAGTGTGTATGGCTATGGTATATCCTCTTGCACTCCTCCAGGGAAAACGGCATGCTTGATTACCTAACTGAAATGCCTGTATATACAGCATGGGAAATACAAAGGAAGAATAAGAGATCTGTGTGGACCTTGTACGAACAAGCAAAGATGGCCTGGTTGGGGATGTGAAGTTGGGGACAGCCTTGGATGCAGTGACCATGAGATGGTAGAGTTCAGGATCCTGCATGGAAGAAGCAGGACAGTAAGTAGGATTACAACCCTGGATTTCAGGAAAACTAGCTTTGCCCTCTTCAAAGGCCTACCTGGAGGAATCCCACAGGTTAGGTCTTTAGAAGGGGGGGGGGAGGGCAAGATCACTGGTTAATATTCAAACACCACTTCCTCCAAGGTTAAAATCAGTGCAATCCTGTGAGTAAGAAATCAAGCAAAGGAGGCAGGAGAACTACATGGATGAGCAAGGAGTTTCTGGAAGAACTCAAATGGAAGAAGAAAATTTACAGAATGTGGAAAAAGGGACTGGTCACTTGGGAGGAATATGAGAATGTTATCAGAGTATGTAGGGATAGAATGAGGAAGGCTAAAACCCACTTGGAATTAAATCTGTCAAGGACAAAAACACAGGTTTCTTTAAGTACAACAATAGCAAAAGGTAGACTAGGGAAAATGTGGGACTGCTGCTGAATGAGATGGGTGCCCTGATGGTGGAGGATAAAGATAAGGTGAAATTAGTATATGCCTTCTTTAGTTCAGTCTTTACTGCTAAGGCTGGCCCTCAGGAATGTCAGACCCAGGAAGTAAGAGAAAAAGTCTGGAGAAAGCATAACTTTCCTGTGGTCAAGGAAGATCAGGTTACAGATCATTTAGGCAAACTGGACACCCACAAATCCATGGACCCCGAAGGGATACACCCATGAGTCATGAGGCAGCTCACAAATCTTATTGCTAAGCCACTCTTCATCATCTTAGAAATGCCATGGAGGACAGAAGAGGTGTCTGGGGACTGGAGGAAATCCAACGTCACCCTAGTCTTCAAAAAGGGCAAGAGGGAGGACCCATAAAACTACAGACCAGTCTGCCTCACCTCTGTCCCTGGAAAGGTGATGAAACCACTCATTCTGGATGTCATCTCTCAGCATTTGGAGGAAAAGAAGGTTATCAGGAGTAATCAACAGGGATTCACCAAGGGGAAATCATGATTGACAAATTTGACAGCCTTCTATGAAGGCATGGCTTGGCTGGATGGATGACTGGAGAGTGTTGGATGTTGTCTACTTTGGCTTCAGAAAGGCTTTTGACACTGTCTCTCTCTCCTCATAAGCAAGCTTAGGAAGTGTGGGTTGGATTGAGAACTGGATGAATGGCAGAGCTCAGAGGGTTGTCATCAGCAGTGCAGAATCTAGTCAGAGGCCTGTAGCTGGCAGTGTTCCACAGGGTCAGTCTTGCTCAACATATTAATCAATGACCTAGATGAAGGGACAGAGTGTACCCTCAACAAGTTTGCTGACGATACAAAACTGAGAGGAGTGGCTGATACACCAGAAGGCTGTGCTGCCATTCAGTGAGACCTGGACAGGCTGGAGAGCTGGACAGAGAGGTACCTAATGAAGTTCAACAAAGGCAAGTGTAGGGTTCTGCACCTAGGGAGGAATAACCTCATGCACCAGTAGAGGTTAGGGGCTGACCTGCTGGGAAGCAGCTCTGCAAAGGACCTGGACGTCCTGGTGGTCAACAAGTTAACCATGAGCCACCAATGTGCCCTTGTGGCCAAGGGAACAAATAGCATCCTGGGGTGCATTAAGAAGAGTGTGGTCGCCCTCCCTCACTACTCTGCCCTAGTGGGGCCACATCTGGAGTACTGTGTCCAGTTCTGGGCTCCCCAGTAAAAGACAAGGAGCTACTAGAAAGTGTCCAGTGGAGGGCTACAAAGATGATTAGGGGACTGAAACATCTCTCTTATGAGGAAAGACAGAACTGGGTCTGTTTAGCCTGGAGAAGACTCAGGGGGGATCTTATCAATGCTTATAAATATTGGAAGGGCAGGTGTCAAGAAGATGGGTCCAGAATCTTCACTGGTGCACAGTGACAGGACAAGGAGAAACGGACACAGAAAGGTCCATCTGAACACGAGGAAAACCTCCTTTACTTTGAGGGTGTCAGAGTACTGGAAGAGGCTGCCCAGAGAGGTTGTGGAGTCTCCTTCCCTGGAGATATTAAAAACCTGCCTGGATATGATCCTGTGCAAATTGCTCTAGGTGAACCTGCTTTAGCAGGGGTGTTGGACTGGACAATCTCCAAAGGTCCATTCCAACCCCAAGTATTCTGTGATTCTGTAATATCCATTGGGGTCTCAATGCTCCTGCACCAGCACAACTGCCTTCCACTACCTCCTTTCTCAGCATTTCTCAGAGTATCTCTATGTAATAGAACCAAGCTGGAAGAAAACTCCCTCTAACTTAATGATGCAGTTCCTTTTAATAGGCAATCTTACTTTGTAAAAGACTCATCCTGAAAATTAGCACTGCCTATGTGCATAAAAATACTTTCCAGCTTGCACCTTGTGCTCTTGATGGAATTGTCTGTTAGCCCAGCTACCATATTTAACTAAATGTCTGGGACTCCACATGCTTTTCTCCCTAGATTGTCACAAGAAAAATACTGAAAGTCTGACACCTTTCTATTTCCTTGTTTGCTGGTTAAAGCTACGCATAAAGATCCTTTCCTATTTAAACAATAAGCTACTTTTTATGGTGCTCTGTGACAATCAGTGTACTGTATATCATTGCTAAATTACAGCAAATGTTCAGAATTTCAAAACACCAGGTAAGAGAGATAGGGAACTTCTCTCTGGGGCTTTGATGCCACAGGTGATGAATGAAAAAGGAAGGCAAGAAGCCTCTGACCTTGCACTATGGAGATTACATGCTGTGGAATCAAAGGTTAGTATTGGCAGGTGCCTGCTGCAAGGAAGCCTGCAGCAGCTGTTGTTCTGAACACCAGTTTCACAGGTCGTGGGCTTCAGGGCAAAGGAGCCGGGGGGGGGGTGTGACATCAGTGATGAAGAATATTGATGAAATTCAAAGCAGATTAGAATGTAAAGATCATGACATGCTATTTCCAGACTATTAAACACGGTTGTGAGGAACAATTACAAGTGCTTGAAGTTTCCATGGCTACAGAGCGTTCATTAAACACATGGTTTAAAGACAACTTTGGAGGATTAAGACTGTAGACTCAAAAATCCAGATCACATTTTCAAAGACCAGCTGTGCTTTTCCACTTAAGGAATTTTTTTACTTTAATATGGTGGCTGCTGTTGACATAATTTTTTTTTAAAGGGAGCCAAATTGGTAATATTCAAACGTGGAATATCTTGCAGCAACAGTCTCCTTTGTGCAGTCTCATAAAACCAAAGTTCTCTTAATTTTATACAGAAGAGATTGTAATATCCCAATGCTCTAAACGTCTATTAGGTGCACCTTAATATGTTCAATTTTAGTAATTCTTTTCTTTACTTCTGTGCTTGTGAATATACAGCCAGAGGTTAACAGAAGACAGATGCTTTGCAGAGTAAAAAAAATATTTCAGATTGATAAAATTTATGGTTAATATATGATATATGAGTGCATCTTTACTCCAAAATAAAGTGGCAAAACAATTAAGTTGCCTCTCATTCCTATTGCACCAAAAAACAAGTGGAAAACAAATCTGTATACGAGTCCAATTAGAGTTACACAACTGTTATAGGATTTCCTTTTAGTGCCTTTTCCTTCCAACAGTTTTAAGCTGAACATTTTATAAGAACATTTAATTGAATATTACTGTGATAGGTATGCATATTAATTGTAAGTCAAATATTTCTTAAAAAAGATTTAGAGACTTCCTCTGAAGTAGGGTATAGTTAAAATTAATGTGATATATTACAGCTAAACAGTAGTGTCACGACCCACAAAGTGGGCATGGTACTTTCACAAACGTGGGTACGGCATTATCACATCCCACAAGATGGTCATGGCTCCCCAGATCTGGGGGCCCAAACTAAATATAAATATCTCTTTTAACAACCCATTCGGCAAGATCAAGCTCGGGAATACTCCGCACAGTACTCTGGGAGTAAGACCATTACCCAGAAGGCTTTCACAAAACACACCTTTACTTAAGATTGAGTAAGATTATAAAGCTTGTCAAAGGAAACATACAAAAATAGAACTTAGCAAAATGGTCCTCTCAAAACAACAGGTTACAACAGGAAAAACTTAGGAAAATTAAAAATGATGGTACCCCTATGTGCTGAGAATAAGGTTAGAAAGAGAGAGAGAGAGATATGAAGAGAGAGACAGAGAGAAAGAAAGAGTGGATAGGAAAGATATCACCACCCTTGGATCCAGCGACGATCTCAGCATGACGTTGTGGACCTTGGATGGTGGGCTTGAACCCCGAGCATTTCGAGTCTGCCTCTTTTATGGCACCTGTCCTCACCTCTCCTGGTGAGGCTCAGCCTGCTTTGCACAGACTCAGTGTTGGATTTGGGAATGTTCTGGAAATGAGTCGGTGGGGCACAGGGGTCCAGGTAATCACTTGGCCCCCCCTGATCTGGGTTAACTGAGTAATGACCTTTATTGTCACGCATGCGCTCTGTCCTTACACAGGACAGTGGTCTTTCGCAAGATGGCACTGTGCCTCCACGGGGCTCCTCTTGCTGGCCACTGCTCCTTATCAAGCAAGGACAGTGTCCCATTTATCAGGGTGGCTGCCAAAGGAGGGGCTCCCCTTTCAAGGACAGTGTCCACTTTATCATGGTGGTTACCAAACAAGGGGCTCTCCTTGCAAGAACAGGGTCCAGGTGGTTATCGAATGAGGACCCCACCCAAGAACAATGTCCAGTTTGTCAGGGCGGCTGTTTTGAGACAATTATCTTCGGGTCTCTACAAGTAGCAACAATTAATGTGTTATAGGCTGGTGTTTTTAAATCAGTTATCTTTGTAATCACCATAGTATGCGATGTATAACCTAAACTAAACTATGTCAGTGTTTTCCTAAACATCTCCTATTGGAATATATAAAAAATAAGAAATATACAATGCTATATTACTAACACGGAATCCTCCAATTTATTTTTTTCATGTCTGTAAAATATGAGAATCTAGCTGAATATAATTTACCTTCCCAGATTGTCTTGGTGATTGTGAACCTGCATATGTATTTTTTTTCAAAGTTCTATTTCAGAACTAACCAAACAGTTCCTTACAAGACAAATCTGATCACAGTTTTGAGGACAGCATGTTCCTGGTACTGCTCCCCATAGACAACAATAATACAGCCAAACCATGACTGGCCCTGTGCTGTTATACTTCTCTAATACTGTCTCAGCAGCCTTTATAGCCTCAAACACTCTTACACCAGGTTCCAAGGCACTGAACATGTGTCACACAACTGCTAAATGCTATTTAATGTAAAGATGCTGGGGATAATACACTAGAACTATTTCAAGCTCTTAAAAAAAAAAAAATATTTGCTACGGCCATAGATCTGGTCCATGAGTTCCAGAGGGATCTGCCCTGTGAGCTCCAGAAGAAGTGTGGATTATGCAGAGTGGAGATGGCCACGACAAAAACAGGAGGCAATGAGAAGCAGTTGTGAGCCACCATGCGACATTTCATATGGAGGCCAGGGACTTCTCCTTGGATTGGATACTGTAGACACACAAATTGAGAAAATTATTTAGAGTAATTCCAGAGTAACAAATTATTTTTATAATTAATCAAAATAAAGTACATTTGAAAGATGTTTAGAAGGACAGAGTATTTTCTAATAATATGAAATTGTACGTCTCCCAGAGATTATATATATTTTGTTAAGTTTACATGTGTTCAGACTGACCTGAGAAAGTATACTCCAGCACACCGCAGAATTTTAGTATCTGCATCATCCAGATGCTAGGAAGTTGTCTCAGCTCTCAAGGCACAGTCATCAAGGTTTTATCCCTATGGAACTGAACATGTGGTGAGCAAGAAAAGACTAGTACATATGAAATACCTTTTCCCACATAGGGTTAGGATACAGGTAAGTTATATGTCTAAATCAACAAGTTTAGCCAGTTTATATATAAACACTGTCAACCTGAAGCCTAAGAAATCACAATGACTAAAAGTTCTTGAGAGCCAAACTAAATTGGATTTTTAAAAAATCTTTTGTGTAAATGATTTTTATTATTTCTTGCCATATCACAGAATCACAGAATCACAGGATTACAGAATGTTAGGGGTTGGAAGGGACTGTAGAGATCATCTAGTCCTACCCCCCTGCCAAAGCAGGATGACCTAGGGCAGGTTACACAGAAATGCATCCAAGCGGGTTTTGAAAATCTCCAGAGAAGGAGACTCTGCAACCTTTCTGGCAGCCTGTTCCAGTGCTCCATCAACCTCACAGTAAAGAAGTTTCTCCTCATGCTGAGATGAAACTTCCTATGTTCTAGCTTATACCCATTGTTCCTTGTCCTATTACTGGGCACCACTGAAAAGAGACTGGCCCTTTCCTCTTGACATCCACCCCTTACCTCAGATATTTAAGGACATTAATAAGATCCTCTTCATCCGTCTCTTCTCAAGACTAAACAGCCACAGTTGTCTCAGCCATTCTTCATAGGAGAGATGTTCAGTCCCTTAATCATCCTCGTAGCTCTCCTATGGACTCTCTTCAGTAGATCCCTATCTCTCTTGAATTGGGGAACCCAAAACTGGATACAGTATTTCTGGCACGGTCTTACCAGGGCAGAGTAGAGGGGGAGGAGAACCTCCCCAGACCTGCTGGACACACTTTCCTTAATGAACCCCAGGACACCATCGGCCCTCTTGGCTACAAGGACACATTGCTGTTCCATGGATAACTTACTGTCTACTAGGACTCCAAGATCTTTCTCCATGGAGCTGCTTCCCAGCAGGACAACTCCTAATCTGTACGGGTCTACATTCACAAGGACTACTACTATTCTTCACTATGATTACATCGACTTAAAAAAAAAAAAAAGTTATTGGAAACTTGTTTGTTTTTTTTCTTGTGTATCTTAAGCCCTTCCCCCAGAAGAGTGTAATGAGCAGGGACTGTATGGGGCTGTAAAGGAGGCACCCACAAACACAGAAGCATTACTAGGAAAGAATATTTATTCCAATTAGCACTGTTTAGCACTCTGATAAATCTAAAATAATATCACAGTGTCCCGGTCCAAGCGGTGACTTGGACTCGGATGGGCTCGAGTGGTTAGCCCTTATATATTTAGGATTTGCCCCTGATTTTGGGGATGGCGATGACGCCAATGTATGATATACCAGAAGCCCTAAATAGGAGAGCACACACGTCCACACGCAATGAAGACCAGACACCGAGTTATATTTTATATGTTTTAACTGTTTGAATGGAGTTACAAATGTGTAGGAGGTAAATTTAGAAGGTAGGACACAAGGGGTGTGTATGAGTATGTGTGTGGGAGTTTAGATTGAAGAAAGAAAACTTATGATAGAGGGGGCTGGTATAGCGCGACGCGGTTTCCCTCTCAATAGGGTCGACGTTGTGCGTGGAAGTGAGGGCCGTTTGTGGGTTTACCCCAGGGAAAGATTACGGTTAATGACAGAAAAAGAAATATTATTAAATCTTACAGTCTCGACAAGCTGCGCAAGGCGGTCTGTAGCTTTAAGATGGCGGCTTCCACGTGGCGGTCTGCGGCTTCAAGATGGCGGCTTCCACGTGGCGGTCTGTAGCTTTACAGCAAAGGCAGCAGCGGCTCTGGGTGCGGCGGCAGGCTGCAGGCTTCACGGCAGCTGTAGCGGCGGCTTTAAGACTGCGGGCTGCGCTTTTAGGTGCTCTCGAGGCAGTGGGGCTAGCAGATACTGAGCTTAACGCTCCTGCTTTAAGCCCGGCTCTCGAGTAGTAGCTTTATAGTTCTTTAGGCTTCCCCTTTTTGGATTCTCGGGTGGAGACCTAGCCTCTGTAGCCGAGATCCGTGGCTCTTTACCTCTCCTCTTCGGCACAGACGGGTGCAGGTAGGCGGGTGCGGCGGCGAGGCGGCAGAGCAGCAAGGCGGCAGGGCAGCAGCAAGGCAGCAGGGCAGCAGGGAGGTCCAGCGGCGAAAAGAGAGAGCGATAGCTCCCGCGAGCGGTCTCTTTATAGCCCCTAGGAGCCTTCTGATTTGGCGCATCTTTTGAATCCGTTCATTTGCATATAGTTCCAGCCAATCAGATAGCTATCCAGCCAGCTGCAAGAGTCCCATCCAGGGCTTAGCAGCAGCCTTGGTCTAAGGCTTGCCTAGGCTTGTGCTGGACTTGCCCAGGCTTGTCCTGGTGCAGTCCTGTCTCCTTTATTAGGTGAATAGTTCTTTATGGGAGACAATTTTTCCCTTAGTGAGGGGTAAAACCCTCACACACAGGTTTGGATATCTGTCAGGAATACAGTGCAACACAACCACTGAAGTGTTAATACACTACAGCACAACTACTTAAGAATTTATAAGCTTTTTTTTGAGTAGGCTTAACATGAATAATAATAATCCCACATGTGCACATGCACTCAAAAGGAAGCATCCCCTTCAGGTGCCTGGAATAATTTGCCCAACAGAAGCAAGGCCCAGTCGAAGACATATCTAGAAGAATTAATTTGTTCATCTGCCTGTGCCAAGATACACCATTGTCTGGGGACCCTGTTTGTTGACAGAGGGTCCCACCTCGGTAACCCCCAAATTGCCTGCAAAAAACAGGTACCACTGTGTCTGCTGGCAGTTCCACAACCCAGCAGGGAGTAAAACCAGAAATTGGTTGCAGCACCATCAAGTCTAATCCAACAAAGGTGACACAATACCTGGCCTATCAGGGTTAAGGTGTAGCTGCTCCTGCCAGCTCCAGAGAGCTTAACAGATAAGATAACAGTCCCAGCACAGAGCAGGGGGGAGGGGAAACACAAGTGCTCTGCCACAGGGTCTTCTGGGTGTAAAATGAAAATTCATCCCTGAGCCAGAAGCCCCGTTGAACTGAAGTCTTAACATGGGACAAAGGAAAAAAAAACCCACATGTTTATCATTAATACATGCTTTTGTATACCTATATATATAGAGCCAGTGCTAAGAACTTTAATGGTCCAGTCAATCCAGTAACAACCTAATAGTCCAAGCTATCTAACAAAAAGGAGGACTAATTTATGGTTGGACTTGATGATTTTACGGTTGGATTCTATGATCTTAGAGGTCTTTTCCAACCTAAATGATTATATGATTCTGTGGTTTTACTAATAATAGAGTTCATACTGTCATTTGTCTCTCAAAGATGCCCACCCTTCAGCTGTTACCCTTCCTTCCTGGCAGGATGCAAACCCTCACAAGGCTCCTCTGGTCCCATGCTGGCAGCTCTGGACTTGGACTACAACTCTGGACTTGTGGCTACACCAAGGCACCATCACCCTGAGGTCTTTTGTTGGTGGTGGCAGTTTCTTCCACCTTAGGCTTGGACTTGCTCATGTATTTCCTCACATTTTGTCAGCACAGCCCACACCACCCAGTGTGCTGTACAGCCCTGGCTTACACTGGGGGGGATGAGTGTCACTTCCCCCTGAGATGCCAGCGCCACTAGGCCCCAGACCCATGTGGATGGGTGGCCCTGAGCCCCAGCAAGCTGGGTGTGGCCCAAGGGAACTGCAGACGATGATGTTCTGCCAGCAGGATTGAGGATGAGGAGTATATGGCTTGAACAGGAATTGATCTGTTGATACAGGTATAAGTGGTTATGTCTACAACTAGGTACATTATGCATAAGAATTTGTTGCTCTGGCTCCTCCAGTACAAGTAAAAATTTAAATAGGCCATTAATCACAGAACACTGATGTATTCTTCAGAGAAATAATTTACAATCTGTCTCTGGGTGGGAACTCTGTGCAAACATCTACTTTCAGATTGGTTCACTGTTGCATTCAGTAAATCTGTTTTTAATGGTGCTTGCTTTACTTCACCAGGATGAGGAGGGAGATATTAATGGAGCTATAAATGCATAACTCCCAGTGATAAAATTTCAGGAAAGTAATACTTCTTCTGTTTCCATAGGAACTACTCTCAAAAATAGCACCTGACTTGTGTTCACACAGCACCCTGCCAAAAACAGCAGTTCCTGGCTGACTCTGTCCCCTGTGGCTCCTTCCTCCCCGTTTCCCACATATTGCGAATGCAGGCATTTTGTTGGCCATATCAGGAAGATGAAGGAACTGAACACTGTAGAGAACAGCACTTGGTTGGATTTTTAAAGCCAGATCAACCCGAGTAGCTCCCCAGGCTGCCACAAAAATGGTTTTGGGAGCACAAGCCAGGCAGTTGTTGGAGAGTAGAGTGAGCAGCCATGGTAACACAGAGGAGCAAGAACTGCTTGGTCACAGTCATGTTGGCTTAAATGGAAGACAGGAGATGGTTAAAGCTTATTAGCCTGCCCATACAAAGGATCATGTCCTCTTAGATATCAGACTGGTACTAGAACAGCAAGAGCCCAGTCAAAGACTTATAGTCTGTGAGCAAAACTAGGAGGTCATTTTCTTTATAATCAACACATACAAAGGGTTGTTTGCTTGTCACTGGGATCATAATACCTCCTGTCAATTACCCTAAACAAGTAGGTGAAAAAATAGTAGTCAATGATACCCAAAGACTTAAATAATTTTCCTAATTGTTTAATTTTTTTATAGCCAGATGTATTTTGTATCTTACTTTATGTATCAAAGTATGTGCAGAAAAAGATTTCTTTTTCAAGATTTTTTCAGACATGAATGTTGATTAATTTGAAATACAGTGAAATAAAATAAACATGATATACTGAATTGCAAATTTTAAATTGTTTCTCTGTTTCCAAATAGGGCCAACAGACTACTTTAATCCTTCTAGTTTCATTGCCTTGGACCTACATAGTTAATGAGTTAGTCTTCTAATCTGGCTTCAGGCTTGCTACTTAGTTTTCCTTTTTTTTTTTTCTTTTTATTGATAGCAAGAGTTAGTTCAACCTTGGCTTTATTCCACAATGAGTCTTAATGAGAGCTAGGAACTGGTTCAACTTTGGCTCCTTTCCACAATGAATATTAATCAGAGACTAAAATTAAGTGTAAATCCAGATATTTAATATGCTGTATTTCTTCATGTTTGAAAAAACTGTGTTTTGTCATGTGTACTATTTGTGTCACTCACAATGAACCATGAAGGAAAATCTTTGGGGACCAAGAGCTTAAGTTAGAAACAGAATGCTTTGGTTCATTTCCATCACAAGCTTATGTGTGATCTTCATGAAGTCATTTATTCTTGCAGTTTTCTCTCTGAAAACTGGGAAGTAAGACCTTCTTGACAGGATTAGCCCAATTAATAGTCAAATTTAATTGTTCTTAGCCCTGTTACAGGGCACCAGAAAAAAGAGATTGGCCCATTCTTGACATCCACCCTTCAGATATTTGTAGACATTAATAAGGTCCCCTCTCAGTCTTCTTTTCTCAAGACTAAAAAGCCCCGGGTGTCTTAGCCTTTCCTTATATGACAGATGTTCCAGTCCCTTAATCATCCTCATAGCCCTCTGCTGGACTCTTTCCAGTATATCCCTGTCCCTCTTGAACTGGGGAGCCCAGAACTGGACACAATACTCCAGATGTGGTTTTATGAGGGCAGAGTAGAGGGTGAGGACAACCTTCCTCGACCCACTGGCCGCGCTGTTCTTAGTGCATTCCAGGATACTATTGGCTCTCTTGGCCACAAGGGCACATTGATCTCCCATGGATCACTTGCTGTCCACCAGGACCCCAAGGTCCTTCTCCATGGGACTGCTTTCTAGCAGGTCAACCCCTAACCTGTATTGGTGCATAGTGTTTTTTCTCCCCAGATGCAGGACTCTACAATTATTCTTGTTGAACTTCATGAGGTTCATCTTTGCTCAGCTCTCCAGTCTGTCTAGATCTCACTGAATGGCTGCACAGCTTTCAGGTGAATCAGCCAATCCTCCCAGCTTCATATCAGCAAACTTGCTGAGGATACACTCCATCCCCTCATCCAGGTCATTGATGAAAATGTTGAATAAGACTGGGTCCACTACTGACCCCTGGGGAACACCACTAGTTACAGGTCTCCCACTGGACTCTGCACCATTGATCGCAACTCTCTGGGCTCTATTGTTTAGCCAGTTCTTGATCCATCTCACCATCTGCTCTTCTAACTCACACTTCCTGAGCTTATCCCCAAGGATGTTATGGAGACACTGTCAATACCCTTGCTAAAGTCGAGGAAGATGACATCCACTGTTGTCCCTGCATCTATCCATTCTGTCACACCATCATAGAAGGCTGTCAGATTAGTCAAATATTATTTCACCTTGGTGAATCCATGCTGGCTACTCCTGATAACCTTATTTTCTTCCATGTGCTTAGAGATGACATCCAGAATAAGCTGCTCCATCATCTTTCCAGGGATGGAGGTGAGGCTGAACAGTCTGTAGTTACCCAGGTCCTGTTTCTTGCCCTTCTTGAAGACTGAACTGAAGACTGGAGTGAATGGCTTACTATGGCTTGGATACTGTATGTTATCAGCATTCTGAATATTTGATGTCTTAATAGTTTTGTCCTCCTCACTCTGGGATCTAATATGTTTATTACTACAGTCTTAAATATTTACACTATATTAATAGATTGAGATATATGCATTTATAGGTTTACTATTTTTGTTGCAAGTCCATATTACAGTCAGATTTATCAAGGTGTGTGTTTTATGTCAGATGAGTATTCTTTGTTATCGTTACTAATCCTAAACTAGGTTTTTCCTGACTCCCAACGTTGCAGTCCTTCAATGACTAGTAATTGATTGCTAATGAGTTATCAGCCTGTGACTTTCAGTAGTACCCTCTGCTTGTACTTTTAAAGACCATGCTCTCATGCCCTGTCTGCAGTACTGTTCACTGCATTTTATTTGTGATCAAAGATAATCCGTTCTGTGCAGAATGTTATTACTAATATATTAGGTACAGAAATACATATAACGATAACCCTTACACCACACAATTATTCACAGCTCTGGAGAAGTTAACAAAAATAGGTTATATCACTTGGTCATTAGATAATTACAACTATAGCTAAACACACTGTAAAACAAATCTCCAGGCAGACAAAGAAAACAGTCCAAGACCTTTGTTAGTTTAATACAAGCTTGTGCCTCCTTGTAAGTAACAGCATACTTAACTGCACTACAAAGCTACACAGTTTCCTGGGGAAGCTCCAGAGGGAATTAACACCTTGTCCAGCCCAATGATGCTGATTTGAAATGCTGACAATAAAATGACTAATTTGTGCACGACATGAATAATAGCAGAGAATGTAGTACTGGATTTAGCCATCTGGTATAATTTATATAAGATTTTTGCTTGATAGTGTGTCTAGAATGGCAACATCACATAACACATTGCACTGCTTGGTTTAACAATACTGCAAAACAATTTAGTGGAATAGTAAGTGATTTATAGCAACATGATATCAGTCAAATGGTGACTTTTGTGTAATATTAGGTGTTTCTGTGTTCTTTATAATTTTGGAGAAAATTAAAAGAAAGCTAAGAGTTCTGAATCTGACAAGGTTTGCAGAAATGTTTTCTTTTGTGCAACCAGAATCCACTGGCACTTCTGTAATTAATTAGCAGTATCATAATAGCATCAGTCATAGAACCACAGAACATTCCATGTTGGAAGGGACCACAAAAGACTCACCTGGCTCAACCTTTTGTGGGAAAGGAAGCTTAGAGGAGATTATCCAGCACCCTGTCCAGCTGCATCTTGGAAAGCTTCCAGCAATGGGGACTCTAGCACTTCCCGTGGGAGGCTGTTCCACTGAATGATTGTTCCAGCTGTAAATATTTCTGATGTTGAAATAAAATTTATCCTGGAGCAACCTTTACTTGTCACCCCTTGTCTTCTCCCAGTGACTCCTTGTGAAACAAGAGACTTTGTCCCCTTTGTAACCACTCTTTATATGAAAGGATAATTCTCAGCTGATGCAAATTATTAAAAGTTGAGCATTATCCTTAATCATATTACAGCTTCAAACCTATTTTGGCTATAATTAAAGCAGCAAATAATTTTAATGCTTCTATTAACATGCCAATCAGGCATTTCTTGTCATCTGACATTTTATTTCCACTTTTATTTCAGAGGAGCTTTACTTTGCATTTTAAATACTCCACCTGGAAAAGCTAAATCCTTCAGTATGGGGTGAATGAGGGCAGAATCTAGAAAACATTTGGAGAGTGGGAGAGAATAATTAATAGTAATTTTATAAATACTAGATAACAAAATACCATCTCCCTAAACTTTGTACATTACTCACATATGTTTTGATAGATTTAAATACAACTCTTCTGAGCATCAAATTATTTAACTTATTAGCTCACATACTATCTCATGTTATGGCATGATAATAAAAACAAGAAATGTAGGAATGAAGAGTTCAAGTGATAAGGTCCAAGGCTGTAGAGTACAGTCTTTTTCTGTGCATGCTATTAGTGAAAAGGAGGAAAACTGCAATCATGTTAGCTTAGTGAACAAAAAACATCTTATTTCAGGATGAAGAAGTGTCAGTTTTCAAGTGACATTACAGAATCACAGAATCACCAAGGCTGGAAAAGACCTTTAAGATCATCAAGTCCAGCCTATGACCTAACACCACAACATTGGCTAGACCATGGCACCAAGTGTCACATCCAGTCTTTCCTTGAACACATCCAGGGATGGCACCTCCACCACTTCCCTGGGCAGTCTATTCCTATATCTAATCACCCTCTCCATGAAGAAGTGCTTCCTAATATCCAACCTAAATCTCCCTTGGCACAGCTTCAGGCTGTGCCCTCTTGTCTTGTCGCTAGTGGCCTCAGAGAAGAGCCCAGAAACAGAAGGGATTTACAGGAACAAAAATGTATTTATTGATGCTTAGCTGGAGAATAGGGCATGCCTGAACACCCCCGACCAGTCTGCAAGAGAGATGCTATAACTAGCCTATTTCAATCCAAGGACTAGAAATGCCCTTCTATTCAGTGTCTGAGACATGGGATAAACAAGGCTAAAAACAAGTTCATCCTATTTTTTTTTTATACCTCTGATAAAATTTTGAATGTTTGCACTATTAAATTAGTACCTTTTATTTTTTTTTTGCCCTTTCAATCAAATGAAGGATATTTTGATAATTATATTTTCCTCTCCAGCTACCTGTCCTGAATTCAGCCCCTGTGAATAAAATACAGTGAATTGCTTCCTTTTAATATACCATTGGATGATCACTGAAATAAAAATTAGAAGTTGCATATTTTCTTTAAAAACCTTTTCCTGGAGTATCTTCTGAACTTGACTGTTCAGGTAAATATTTAAAGGAACATATTTAGGAGATAATTTAATTAAATCCCATAGCCTAAAGTTTAAATATCAACATCTGTTTTCCAGTAAAGCCATGTGTACTGATCTTTAAATTCTGATTTTAGGCAATAAATAGCAATAACTTTATTTTTCATGTTATAGTAGCTTTATTTACCTGCTGCTACCTCTCTTCTCTGTCTTCCTTTTTCTCTCGCTAAAGAGGAGAAACACAGGTTTAAAATTTCTTTCAAGTTTGGTGTTTATATAGAATTTGGACTCTGTATCATTCCAAATAAGCCATAAAAACTTCCATAAATACAGCTTTACAGATTTTTTGCATAGCGCCCTCTATTTTTTGCTTTATCTATATGTCCAGGAACCCCTATAAATGCATCAATGCATTTATAGTTAAACTCGTACAATTGCTTAGTATGATGCAAAAGGGTACCCTTTTCCTATCTGCCATCTTCCTTTGTTTACCTTCTATCTACCTTAGATAGGTAACTGTGAGAAAACACGCAGAAAATAAAGATGTTGATGCATTCTACAGTGTTTTCCTTTCAGAAGTGAACTCTGCATTGTTCTCAGAAAATAATAAAGCATTTCTTGAAACAGCAAATAACATTATTGAATAGAGTAGCTTTGTTTTGACTGATATTTAGACTTGGATACACAACCCAGGATGTGAAAGCATGCAATGTATGCAAATTAAAGGAAATTGCTTTTTTCTTCTGGGAGCATTGCTTTGAAGGGTTCAACTTTTCTTATCAAAATGCTCACCAGTAAAAGCACTATTCCTGTCAAGATTTCAAGGTGGATGGTTGCATTTGGGATCCTTAGTCTATGTATTGTCTCTCACACCCCATTTTTTTAGAGACATGGAGCAAACTGAGATGACTTTTAAAATAATAAATATATTAACCATTGTAAAGAATAATTTCTTCATCCTCATCTTTATTTTAAAAAAACATTAGATAATTATGTCACATTGAGAAAAGGGATTAAACTCTGTTTTAGGTAGATTTTTTATACCACACTCATCACCACAACATCTGATCACATTCTACTGTACTAAAATATATGATTCACATCTGTCCTATTTATCTTGCTTTTTAGGGTTTGAATCATATTTTTATGTATATGTATGCATATTACTACATGCTTCTCTTAGATTAGAAAAAAACACATGGAGAAGGAAGAAATAAAGACAAAAGGAATTATGAGTTCATTTTATGTGTTCCATAATTCCACCCAAAGAACAGAAACTAGCTGTTTCCATAGTAAGGCTATAACTTCTGATATGTCTGTAGCATATTACTAGTATGCAGCCATTGTTTAAAGATTTCAAGGGATGGGAATACGTAAGTGAGCTGTAAGTGAGTGATAAGAGTTAATTGGAAATTAGTATGACACAGAACTCTGTTGGGTGTACTTATGACATCACAGTGTTATAGAAGTAAAAATCCTTATGACTGGCTCAGTTCCAGCAGTATTATGGTATTTTACAAACCATTCTATTTACCCAATGAAAGTAAGCAACGTAACTATGTAACAATATAGCATGTTCATACCCATCTAGATTACCTATGTAAGTGGAGTGTGAGACTTTGAGCAGAACAGTAGGACTTCCTGGTCTAAACAACACCTTCATATGAGAGTCACTTCAAGTTGAAATACAGCATTTTTCATGATCAGGTACAACCATTCACTGACACCTGCCTTTTCAAAAAGGTGCAGATAAAAATAGAAACAGTTATCATAACATTAATTTAAATATTTTATTCTGAGGCTTTCTAAGCTTTTTATATATAGCCACTGGCAAGTTTCAACTGAACAGAGCAGTTAATTCTGGCTGACGTAATATAGATTCAGCTATGACTTTTAAGGAACAGTATTACTTATCTGCAACATCCAAAACTCAGTGTTGCATATTCTCTCACACAATACTAACTAGATTAAAAGTCATGAGAGAGTTCAAAAATAACAAATTGGAGGATGGTGTGCAGGAAATTATTTTATTTGACTTTTAGCTTTTAAATGTTACTGGAATGTTACTGGCTTATTTTCATTCTCCTTGTTTGTTGGCATGATATGGAGATGTAAGGCTTGAAACCCCTGCACCAAAAAGTCTTCTTGTTCTGCTCAAGAAGCTCCCAGTACCTCTGAATTCCTGCTTGACATTTGAAGGCTGTTAGCCAGACTAACCTTCAGCAAAGAATGGGAATGAGAATATCCACCTGATTTTCCACAGTCACATCATCTAGGATACTAACAATTTAGAGATTATCACAGAGATTAGACAATGTCCTGGTTTGAGCCAGGTTGAAGCAAATTTTCCTTTTACTGGTTTTTTTCCTTCAGTAAGCTTTCTTTTAACTAGCAACAAGTGTTCCAGCCAGTGGACTGATAACACTGGAATGTTTATGTTTCTGCTGAGACTCCAAGGTTGCTTCTTAGCTCTGCTGCTTCAGAGGCTACTGGGGCAGGAGAATTGTATCTATGACCCCCCCGTAGGGGAGCTGGACTAGACAGACAGCAGAACTGACCAAAGGTATTCCATTTCATACATCTACGTAAGCTCCGAGGGAGGTCAGAGATCATAGAAGACAACTTCCTTCCTGCTTCTTCTTTCCTTCTCTTCCGTCCACGGCTGGTGTCTGGGGAGGACTCCATCCATCCATCCATCACCGTCAATCCCTAGGCTCTGACCTCATAACCCTCCTAACCCAGCCCCTCTCTGCTCTGCCTTATCTCCTGCCTGCGGGCTGAGACATTTCGGGACTGCTCACAGCTCAGGAGAGTGCTGGGGGATTTGCTGGAAGTGGGGGGAGGCAAGAGGCTTTTGCACATTCCTGAACATACTTGTATATAGTTGTACATATCATTAAAGATGTCTAATTTCGTTTTCAATGCAGGTAAGTCTCTATCCTTAATTCTCTCTCTCCTTCCCTACCTGGGTGGGAGGTGGAGGGGATTGAGAGCATTGTTGTTCGTGGTTTAACTGGCGATCCTGAGTCAAACCGTGACAGACAAGTATGTGGACAGTAAATATCTCTGCCCTTGGTTTTTGCAATACCGAAGGACTGCACAGATAGAGCTCATATGTTTTCATGCAGCGAGCAGGACTGTGGAGGAACGATCAGCAGGAGCACAGGGAGACATGGGTGGTCTTTATGTGTCAAGGATGGTGATGAACTTGGGGGTCTGGAGGAATGGTCAAGAAAAGAAAAAGCAAGTGTGAAAGATCCTTGATAAAAAAAAAAAACACCACAACCAACAAACAAAAAAAACCCAAACCAAACCAAAAACCAAACAAAAAAAACCCCAAACAAATAAAAAAAATGAAAAAAAAACCCAAGAACAAAGCAAAAAAAGCCAGGGGCTTTGAATTTGTGGGAAGCAGCTTCCAGATGGTAAATAAATGCAGAGTTCCTGAAGGTTACAAAGAAGTTTGAGATAGAAGTACAATCAGGGGTATCAGGATTTTCAGGTTCTTGTTAGCGGAATGGCTTTAGTAGGATTGTAACAGGATGGCTAAGCACACAAGTTGATTATGTGAACTCTGAAAAAGCCTTGCAGTTGATAGACATGACTGTGCAAGAGATTGCCTGAGTTTTAATCCCAGTTCTGCTTCCAGTAATTCTGTGAAATATGACAACTAGTCTATTTGAAACAAAAGTTGTCTGGCTCTGGGATAGAGATAGGAGATTTTTATTTCAGAATTCTGTACTACAAAGATAAAGTCTCAATACTTCGTAGAAATGTGAAATTAGAAACTACAGAATCTAAAACCATACTGTCACTCTTTGGCTCAGGATCAGCGATAAGACCAGTGACAATAATGCTCTTGATCACCTCCCACCCAGGTAGGGTAAGGAGAAAGATAAGGAGAGAGACTTCTCAGATTGAACACTAAACTAGACAGCTTTAATTAAATACTAATGATTAAAAAAAAAAAAAAAAGATGTACAATTATATACAAATGTGTTCAGGTATGTGCAAAACCCTATTCTCCCCCTGACCTTCAGCATCTCCCACGGCACTCTCCTTAGATGTGAACAGTCCCAAAATGTCCCGGAGCTCTGCTGGACATAGTGGCAGAGCAGACAGGAGCTGAGGAGAGAGTTATGAGGGTCAGGAATGCATGAACCTAGGGATCAACAGTGATGGATAGACGGATGCCGGCCATGAATGGAAGAGAAGGGAAGAAGCAGCAGGAAGGAAGTGGCTTGACTTCTGTGATCCCTGACTTTATACCGAGTCTTATGTGTATATATCTCTGGTCAAATTTGCTGTCTGTCTAGTCTGCTCCTCTCTATGGAAGGGTTGCAGATACAGCTCTTCTGCTCCTTTAGCATCCAAAACCAAAGCAGAGCAAATTGTCCTTGATGACTCAGCAATATCTTTGAACACTTCAGTGTTATCAGTCCACTAGCTGGAAAACTTGTGTGCTTAAAAGAGAGCTCACTGAAGAAAAAAAAAAATCAGTATAAGGAAAATTGCCTTCATCCTGACTCAAACCAGGACATATGCATTCTTGGCTTTAACCTCAATGGACTTTTTTTTAATATTCCTAAGAAGTACATTATATACATTTTTACCTTCACTTCCAATTATGTATGAAACTTCATCAGGTAGTGTGGCCAGAAGTGATAGTCTGCCAACTGTGAGTTCCATATAAGATGTGTGATGCTTGGCAGATCTGAAGAATTTTCATCTCAAACCTCTTGGCCTTTTCTCTTGCATTATAGTGTTGTCAAATTACTACATTGTTCTTGCTTGTGTGTGGGTGGATTACTGCCTTAAATTCAGTTGGAGAAAAGGAATGTGGGGCAGTGCTTGGAGAAAGTATGTTTAGTGAGTTTTGAGGGAGGTAAATGTGGTGGCATGCAAGGATGCAAGTAGTTCAGGGTATTTTTTGGTGTGCTGGAGACCAGTACAGGTTTTATTCAAAGAATAAACTGAAAATAACTGATTTTGGTGATGGAGAGGAATCAAGCAAAAGAGCACTGGAAGAAACAAAAAAGAAGATGCAGTCTCTCTGTCTCCTGAGAGCTATCCTGTAATTTAAAACCTCAATAGAGTCAGTCTGAAGGTGAGTAAAACAGTGTTTGTGAATCCTAACAATGACAATGTCATTCTGCCAGCACAGAATAAAATATTTTAGACTAGATGTCATCAAGGTTTTCTCCAGCACTTGACAGTGATGGTTAGGAAAAAAATGAGAAGGATTTCTGTTGCAAATGAGAATGTATTTCTATGCAGTTTTAAAATATCTAGTCAATATATCTGTCTCATTAACTTCTCAGTCTTGCAAACTCTTCCTTTAGATTTACAGAGCAAAAGAAGACCCATCAAATAGGCCTCTGAGATCCAGTGCAGATGAGATAAAGGAATAATTATTTTTCCCTCCTTTTACATCTCCATGGAGCAGAATCCAAAATAAAGTTTTCTGTTGATTTGGCAGTGTCTTTTAATAAGCTGTAACTACAAGGAATTTTTTGTACAATACTAAAATTATGATACCAAATAAGCATGAAGTGATTGCCTAATTATTTTCTCTTTATTTCATTTCAACACCACTTGATTTTGGAATTGTAGCAGTATTTGTTCTTCAGGGTGTGTTCTTACCATTTTCTGTGAGAACTGCTTTACAAAAATGTGATAAATTTATGATGCAAAACTTCATCAATTCACCAGTAATGTGAAACCATCAGTACCAAAACCACATCAACCTCTCATTGTCTATTATGTTAGTAATATATAAGAGTTTTCTGGTTTCTTGGTTTGCTGATAAAATCAATCCAAAGTGTGGGATAGTGAACATTGTGCTGCCAGCATAGTAAAGCTGACTCTGTCCCTTTGTCAGTCTTGATTTACTGGCAACATAGTTAAAGTTGTCACAGGCAACAGAACTGGTAGTGATACTGAAAGAAAGACAGAAAGTAGCAGCTTGACCTTTTTTTTTTAATTACATGGATGCACTATACCACAGCATGAATAACAGTGTTTTAGTTAATGACAATTCAAAAGTCAAAAGAAAAAAATTCCTTCAACAATGTAAATACTTTTTTTTTCTTCAAATTTTGACTATTTAACATACTATCTTTAAGAAAATCAAAGTGTATTTTGAGTCAAATATTGTATCAAACACGCAGGTCCTCACACGCACAAGGGAAGTGTGCTGTTTCTGCTGAGCAACTGCTCCTCTGTTAATGAAGGAGATTTCTATACAAGCACTGTAACTCAAATATGTGCAGACCTGTCCACAATTCATACTTCAGACTTGGAACACCTGGGCTTCTCACTGCTTAAAAGCCTAGCTCTGCAATGATAATATTAGAAAAGCACACCTTTTGTGAACATGGTAACTCTTAATATCAAAGATAGAGACAAAACTGCTGTGTCTTGCAGAGTTTATTAAGACATGCTCTAAAGTGGATTAAGGTGCTTTTACCTTTATATATGCTATGCATTTTTCATTCCAGTGCAAAATCTATATAATACCATTTAAATAGCCATGGTAACATGAAGGGGAAAAAAAGACTTTTGAAATATTAATTCAGGAAAAAATTGGTATGATATAATTTCAGGTTTTTGTGCTCTGGTTTAAGAAATTTTGTAAAGTTTTCAGATTGTATTGTATTTCTTTCATCAATCTTTCACAACTGATAGTATTCTTTGCTGTTTCATCTTCTTGATTCCATCAGTAAGTTCCTTTGTAATTAACAAAATGTAATATGTCTCTTCCTGATAGGAAAGCTGGAAAGGAAACTTCCTTTTTTAAAAAAAGAAGAAAATTATAGAAGTTATGCAGATAAAGTAAGCAATTCTAGTGTAATTTTAGAAAAACTGGATTGTCAAGGTAAAATCCTCCAGAACTCACTTTTAGTGAGGTACAGAGAGTAAATAAGAACAATACTGCACAAAAATAGAAAAATAAAATCAAAGATTATATCAAATGACACTTCCTTGCCCATGTACTCACTGAATGAGTTCCCTGATTTGTTTTCACAGCTGATCCTTCTCTGAGCAGGAGGTTGGACTAGAGACCACCTGATGTCCATTCAGCCTGTGACTCCACTAAAGAAATCCTGTTGACTACTCCCCAGTATGTCACATTTATAAAGGAGTCCACTAATTACATTTTTCCTGCAGTTTCTGCTAATTTGCCTTGCATGTATATCAGTTTTACTGGTTTGTGATTTCCCAGATGGCCCTTTAAAAGAATTTCCACAACATTTTCCATTCTCCAGTTCCTGCATACTTAGATGGCTTTATTCATTAAATGTGTACACCATAGCTGGAAGTTGCAGACCACTCCTATTTCCTCCCCTAGTCTTTCTTTGAATTCCTTAAGAATTCCTTTTAATATGATATCTGCTTTTTGTTACTGTCCATTTTACCTTTTTACTATCTAATCTCTTTCATATACACTCTGACTTAAAACAAATCATGACAACATTTTCAAGTCACATGTAAAAGTTGAATTCACAGACATAATTAATTATTGGCATTTTTGGAGTATCATATCTGCAATCTCACTCATCCTTAGTTTGTTAGGTTGGCATTTTGATTTTGTTTTGGGTTCCCCCGCTTCCACCATAGTGACCTGTTACTTGATATCCCATTGTATTTGACCCCCAAATTCTCTGAAAACTGCTTTTATTTAGCATAGATTCCATGTGCTAGCACAAGGATTATGGTTCCAATGAAGTCCTAAAGTCTTTTGTTTTGCTAAGCTATTTGTGCATGTGGTACATATGTTCCCTAGTACCTGCTTTGATGTTTGACATTTTATTGCCATAGAACACTTTAATATTATTGTCATGTTCTGTCCAATAATTTGTGAAGTAAAGTTGGTAAGTATTATTACAAAAACTTCAATTGTTGACTGCTTTGAGCTTAAAAAGCATAGCAAATGTCTCTGGTTTTCTGCATTACAAGTCGTGGTGTCTGTGTCCAAAGACCTCTCCTTCTAGGCTTCACAGGATGCTATATTTCTCTTATTAAATTCCATTGCATTGTGTTCTGTTTTGAACAGTTTGTTCAAAATAGAGAGATCACAAGATCCATATATACAGATCCATGTGTATTACAAATGTCCATAGGCAAATAATTTTTAGATTCAGTCAACAGCAGTAAGTATGGAGAATAATGAACGTAACTGCCAGACCTAACTGGATCTTATCATACTGCTTTGAGAATATTTTTATGAGGCTGTAAGATTTAACTCTGTAGTGCTCCTTTCACCAACATCTCTGCCTTTTTTTTCCTTTCAGCACCAAAATAAGTTTCAGAATGAAGTAATTTAAGAACAACTAATCATAATGACATCCTAGGGGCAGAAAGATGGGCCGCATACCACTTAATATTTGTATTGAAATGAAAACACAAAAAATTAACTATGAAATTAACTAAAAAAATGGACCTTGACTTCCTAGTTATTTATAATAAGGCTATGGTATGAACAGAAGTAATGTGATTCATCCCTTGAAAATAAGAAGAGATGCAGAAATATTCCTTAACATGAAAAAAGTACGTAAGATGAACAAAATTATTTGTCTTGCTCTCTTTTTTGGCTAGCAGTTGCTGGTTTTGATCAATGCTAGGGAACAAAATGAGTAGAAGCTACAACATTTTATTCTCTATTTTGTTAAATTGATGAAAATACATATTTCATCTGCTTTACATCTGGTACAATTATGTTTTTACAGAGCTCTGAGAGTGCTGTCAGGAGATGACAGAAGTATTTAGTCTTTGGCAATTTAGGATGTGAATGTTTTGATAGCCTTTTTATCAAACCAGATTTTACAGATTTTTTTTCCACTTAATTTATTTAAGTTTCTACAGGTTGTAGATTCAACTCCTGCAATGCATGAAATAACAGCTAAAATTCACAGAACACCTCTACATGCATACATCTTGAAGTAAATGACAGATCTCCATTCAAAACTTAAACTGAAAATATGTTGCAGGGGTCCTGTGTATCTTACTACCCGAATAATAATGACAAATTTGAAGATCTTCAGTAATACCAGTTAAAGAGCCTGTAATTTCCTGGAGCACAAAGGGAAAGTGAGCTTATTTTTTGGGATGTCTTAGTCAATTTGCTGGGGGTGAGTATCCTATATCCATCCCACTGCCAACCCTTTGAAGTCAATTTGAGTAAGAGATGCCCTGGGCCTGAAGACGGATCACAGGGCAGCAGAAGAACAGCTGAAGTGAAGGATAAAGGAATCCCAGGCAGTGAGGCAGCTAAAACGTGGGCTCAGCTTAAATGCCTCTATGCAAATGCATGCAACGTGGGAAGTAAGCAAGAGGAGTTAGTAATGTGTGCAATCCTGCAGGGTTATGATGTTATTGCCATCACTGAGATGTGGTGGGATGACTCCTATGACTGAAGCATGGGAATGGATGGGTATAAGCTCTTTAGGAACAGGCAGGGGAGAAGAGGAGGGGGTGTCACCCTCTACATCAATGACTAGCTGGAGTCCATCGAACTCCACCTGAGCTTATGGGTCAGGATTAAAGGGAAGACAAGGGCTGGTGACATCACAGTGGGACTCCGCTACAGGCCACCTGACTTGGATGACCAAGCAGATGAAACCCTCTACAGGCTAACAGGTGCAGCTTCCCGTTCACAGGCCATGATCCTCATGGGGGATTTCAACCACCTCGACATCTGCTGGAGCGACAACACAGCAAGCCACCAGCAATCCAAGAAGTTCCTGGAATGCATTGATGACAACTTCCTTTTCCAAGTGGTAGAGGAGCCAGCTAAAGAAGGTGCTGTAGTGGACCTTGTTCTCACCAAAAAGGATGGCCTGGTACACAATGTGAAACTTAAGGGCAGCCTTGGCTGCATTGTGCATGACATAGTGGAATTCAGGATCCATAAGGCAACAAGGAAAGTCCACAGCAAGCTCACTACCCTGGACTTAAGGAGAGCAGACTTTGGCCTCTTCAGGGATCTGCTTGGTAGGGTACCATGGGATAAAATCCTGCATGGCAGAGGAGCCCAAGAGAGCTGGTCAATATTTAAGAATCACCTCAACCAAGCCCAGGAGCAATGCATCCCAACAAAGAGAAACGCAGGAAAGAATGCCAGGAGACCAGCATGGATTAACAAAGAGCTACTTAGACAATCTTAGATGAAAAAAAAGGAAGTCTTCAGAGAGTGGAAGCAGGGACAGGTAGCCTGGGAGAAATGCAAAGAAGTTGTCCAAGATGACAGGGATCAGGTTAGGAAAGCTGAAGTCCAGATAGAGTTAAACTTGGCCAGGGACATCAAGGGTAATAAGAAAGGTTTATACAGGTACATCAGTGATAAGAGGCAGAACAGGGAAAATGTGGGCCCTCAGCAGAAGGAAACAGGAGACCTTGTTATGCAAGATATGGAGAAGGCTGAGGTACTGAGTGACTTTTTTGCCTCAGTCTTCACCAGTAAGGGCTCTGGCTACCGAGTCCAAGTCAGAATGCAAAGGCAGAGACTGGCAAAAGGAAGATCTGCCCACTATAAGAGAAGAGCAGGTTCGAGACCATCTAAGGAACCTGAAAGTGCACAAGTCCATGGGATCTTGTTGTTTCTATTGAAAGGAAGTTATGAAAAAAAAACCCTAATCAAAATGCCTAAGTTATATAGCACGACTATATTACATACTATATATTAACAGATGTATTTAAAAACAAAACAAAACAAAACAACACTTTAAAATCATGAGATAATGTCAAAACAATTTTAAATACTGTATCTCATGGAAAAAATGAGGAATTTTTCTCTGTCTCTTTCATGTCTTTCAGGTAACATCTGGATTAAGGTGTTGGATTTCTTTTAAATGTGTTTCTCTAGTGTTTAGGTGCCCTTTTGAGACTCATGTAAGAACTTTGATCTAAACCTCTATCATTGGGGAAAAAAATGTTTTACTTCATTTTTTTGAACTGGGGACTCTGTGTTTTATTCCTATTTCAACAACTTTCTATAACAAAATTTGTTTGCAAAATAAATCCAGAAGAAATTATTAATAATTATCTACTTTTTTTACATATAAACCAATTTATAACACTAAATCTAAGAATGTTCACATTGTATCCCATGTGAGTGAAAAACATTTTTAAAAAGAGACAAAATTCAATTGTTTTAAGCAAGGAAAAATACAAGGCTAAGCAAGGTATAAGGTGTTCTTTGTTTTCATTCTTATAAGAGAAAATGTAAGCACATAGTTTTTTCTAGCTGTACCTACTCAGTCAAAAGATCTTGTTATGCGATTTTTTGCAAAATATATAGGGCTTTTCAGCATCAGAAATGCCTCCAAGAGATTCTTGTCTACAGATTTTCCTTCTCTAGTAGAAAATCAATGTATTGAATGTTGAAAAGTTTCAGTGTACATTTGGAGTTTTTTTCTCCACACTTCAAACAACTCTATCTCTTTTCTAAACCCGTCTAAATAATTTAACATCCTTTTGAAACCTGAATAATGAAATTAGTGACAGTCCTTCCATATTTACATACCTAATGAGTAAATTGCATACTCTTTCTCCTGATTCTTGCTTTATTCTTGTAAGATTTTTCCAAGACTACGTTTATTTCCGCAGTTGTCCTGGGTTGAGCCAGTATGAAGCGAATTTTCCTTTTACTGATTTTTTTTTCTTCAGTAAGCTTTCTTTTAACTAGCAACAAGTGTTCCAGCCAGTGGACTGATAACACTGGAATGTTTATGTTACTGCTGAGACTCCAAGGTTGCTTCTTAGCTCTGCTGCTACAGAGGATACTGGGGCAGGAGAATTGTATCTATGCCCCCCCCCGTAGGGGAGCTGGACTAGACAGACAGCAGAACTGACCAAAGGTATTCCATTCCATATATCTACGTAAGCTCCGAGGAAGGTCAGAGATCACAGAACACAACTTCCTTCCTGCCCTTTCTCTTCCATCCATGGCCGGTGTCTGGGGAGGACTCCATCCATCCATCACTGTCGACCCCTAGGCTCTGACCTCATAACCCTCCTAACCCAGCGCTCTGCCTTATCTCCTGCCTGTGGGCTGAGACATTTCGGGACTGCTCACAGCTAAGGAGAGTGCCGGGAGAGCTACTGGGGGTGGGGGGAGGCAAGAGGCTTTTGCACATTCCTGAACATACTTGTATATAATTGTACATATAATTAAAGCCGTCTAGTTTAGTTTTCAATGCAGCTAAGTCTCTCTCCTTCATTCTCTCTCTCCTTACCTACCTGGGCAGGAGGGGGAGAGGATGACCAAACCTGTAGCTATATTCAGTTAAGTTTTATACATTGTGCTATGCCTTCCATCTTAATAAATATATATGATGATCAGTTTTCTTGAGACTTCAGAAGGAAAGTTGGAAGCATAGCTTACTGTAAACAGTGGCACCATTAATTTCATAATTAATAGCTAGAAAATGAAATTCAGGTGGTTAGAATTTTTGTGCTTTTCCTAGGAGGTCCTGAGGAGAAATAAGCGCTTGATGTGTCTCTGCCAAGCTATAGGTTTTGGATATGGTAACAGACATCAGTCTATCAGATTTAGGAATAAAAAAATTATCTCTAAATGACAATGCAGTAACAAATACAAATTAGTAGTACAATTATCCAGGTAATTTCAGTAGTACAATTATCGAGATCAAAAGGACAGCAAATCCCTAAGTTCATTAATACTGGGCTAAACTTAGTACCTTGGTGTGCATTGGCTTACATAGCCATGGTTATAAGGCAGGCTGGCAGGAAGTGGAGTACGACATCGTCTTCAGATGAGTGACTTGGACCAGCTGACAGGTTCAGGACATGTGAGATTTCCTGGTCGAATTGTCCTCTTTTGCTGAGTTGCAGATGCACTCCTGGACGTGTTAACCTGTTATATCCCACCTCTTTTTCCCTCTCTGCCCATTCTTTCCTTTGTGTTAATGGTTCCTGGAAATACTGTATAAAACAATACTAACTCCTAAGAAGTACAGTAATGAATGGCATACATACAGCTCAATGTACAACATATGAACAATGAGTCCAGTTCATTCAAAAATCTATACGGAAGCATAGGATATATATGGAAAAAAAAAAATTTGCACCATGGTTCTGAGTCAAGGCCACTTGGTAAGTGGCATGCGTGGCTGCAAGCTTATCTGTGTTGGTTTTAACCTACAAAACCTAAATGATTTATCAAGAAACCATATAGGTGAATTTAGAATCATAGAACCACTAAGGTTGGAAGGGACCTCAAAAATCAAGTTCCAACCCCTCTGCCATGAGCAGGGAAACCTACCACTAGACCAGGTTGCACAAAACCTTGTCCAACATGGCCTTAAAACCTCCAGGGATGGGGCATCAACACCACCCTGGGCAACCCATTCCATTTCCTCACCACCCTTATAGTGAAGAATTTCTTCCTAATATCTAACCTGAATCTCCCCTCTCTCAGTTTAAAACCATTACTCCTTGTCCTATCACTATCTTCTCTGATGAAGAGCCCCTCCCCAGCTTTCCTGTAGGCTCCTTTCAAGTACTGGAAGGCCGCTATAAGATCTCCTCGGAGCCTTCTCTTCTCCAGGCTGAACAACCCCATTTCTCTTAGCCTGTCTTCATAGCAGAACTGATCCAGGCCTTTGATCATCTTGGTGGCCTTTTTCTGGACCCTCTCCAACAGGTCCATATCTTTCTTGTGCTGAGGTCACCAGAACTGTATAAAGTTCTCCAGGTGGGGTCTCACCAGAGCAGAGTAGAGGGGCAAAATTTCCTCCCTGGCCCTGCTGGCCACACTTCATTTGATGCAGCCCAGGATGCAATTGGCTCTCTAGGCTGCGAGTGCACACTGGCAGCTCATGTCAAGTTTCTCATCTACTACCACCCTCAAGTCCTTCTCCTCAGGACTGCTGTCTAGCTATTCAGCCCCCAGCCTGTATTTGTGCCTGGGGTTGTGCAGACCCAGGTGCAGGACCTTGCACTTGGCCTTGTTGAAATTAATGATGTTGGCATTAGTCCACCTCTTCAGCCTGTCAGGGTCTCTCTGGATGGCATCCCTTCTCTGTGGGGTGTCAACCACACCACACAGTTTGGTATCATCAGCAAATTTGCTGAGGATACACTCAATCACACTGTCCATGTCTCCAACAAAGATGTTAAAAAACACTGGTCCCAATACTGACCCCTGAGGGACACCACTTGTCACCTGCCTCCATTTGGACACTGAGCCATTGACCACAACTCTCTGGGTCAAGTCCATGGGTCCGGATGGGATTCATCCTAGGGTGCTGAGGGAGCTGGCAGAAGAACTGGCTAAGCCGCTCTCCATCATTTATCACCAGTCCTGGCTCACTGGGGAGGTCCCAGATGACTGGAGGTTGGCCAATGTGACGCCCATCCACAAGAATGGCCGGAAGGAGGATCCAGGGAACTATAGGCCTGTCAGCTTGACCTCCATGCCTGGCAAGGTTATGGAACAGATCATCCCGAGTGCCATCAAGCGGCATGTGGAAGACAACCAGGGAATCAGGTTTAGCCAACATGGGTTTAGGAAAGGGAGGTCCTGCCTGACTAATCTCATCTTCTTCTATGACTGGGTGACCCGCCTAGTGGATAAGGGGAAGGCTGTGGATGTGGTCTACCTTGACTTCAGCAAGGCCTTTGACACAGTCTCCCACAACATCCTCCTGGAGAAGCTAGCGATCCATGGCTTCGACAGGTGCACCCTCCGCTGGGTCAAAAACTGGTTGGATGACCAGGCCCAGAGAGTGATGGTGAATGGAGCTGCATCCAGCTGGCGTCCGGTGACCCCCAGGGATCGGTACTGGGCCCAGTCCTGTTCAATATCTTTATTGATGACCTGGATGTGGGGATTGAGTCCACCCTCAATAAATTCGCAGATGACACCAAGCTGGGGGGGAGTGTCGATCTGCCAGAGGGTAGGAAGAGGCTGCAGGAGGACCTGGACAGGCTGGATTGATGGGCCGAGGCCAACGGCATGAAATTCAACAAGACCAAGTGCAGGGTCCTGCACTTTGGCCACAATCACCCAAGGCAGCGCTACAGGCTGGGGGAAGAGTGGCTGGAGAGCAGCCTGGCAGAGAGGGACCTGGGAGTACTGGTGGACAGCCGGTTGAACATGAGCCAGCAGTGTGCCCAGGTGGCCCGGAAGGCCAATGGCATCCTGGCTTGTATCAGGAATGCTGTGGCCAGCAGGAGTAGGGATGTAATTCTCCCCCTATACACAGCACTGGTGAGGCCTCACCTTGAGTACTGTGTACAGTTCTGGGCCCCTCACTTCAAGAAGGACGTTGAGGTGCTGGAGCGGGTCCAGAGGAGAGCAACAAGGCTGGTGAAAGGACTAGAGGGAAAGTCTTATAGGGAGAGGTTGAGGGTGCTGGGGTTGTTTAGCCTGGAGAAGAGGAGACTCAGGGGGGACCTCATCACTCTCTTCAGCTACCTGAAGGGAGGTTGTAGTCAGGTGGGGGCTGGGCTCTTCTCCCAGGCAACCAGTGACAGGACAAGAGGGCATAGCCTGAAGTTGCTCCAAGGGAGGTTTAGGTTGGATATTAGGAAGCACTTCCTCACGGAGAGGGTGGTTAGATATTGGAATAGACTTCCCAGGGAAGTGGTGGAGGTGCCGTCCCTGGATGTGTTCAAGGCAAGGCTGGATGTGGCACTTAGTGCCATGGTCTAGATGGTGTGGTGGTGTTGGTCATAGGCTGGACTTGATGATCTTAAAGGTCTTTTCCAGCCTTGGTGATTCTGTGATTCTGTGGGTGCGGCCATACAGCCAATTACTTATCCACCGAGTGGTCCTTCTTTCAAATCCATGCCTTGTCAGTTTGGAGACCAGAATGTCATGTGGAAAAGTGTCAAACGCCTTGCACAAATCCAGGTAGATTACATCAGTTGATCTGCCACCATCCACCATCTCTGTTACCTTGTTGTAGAAGGCTTCCAGATTGGTCACTAGAGGCAATATTGGCCCACTGAGGAATGAGGTGGGAACCCTGGTGACAGAGGATCTAAAGAAGGCAGAGGTGCTGAACGCCTTCTTTGCCTCTGTCTTTACTCCTGCAGGATTTCCCCACAAGCCCCAGATTTATATAGCCCCAGAAGTAGTCAAGATAGATGAGGAGTTTGACAAAGTAGATGAGGATTGGGTTAGGGATCAGTTGAGTAATCTGGACATCCATAAATCGATGGGTCCAGATGGAATGCATCCAAGGGTGCTGAGGGAGCTGGCGGAGGTCATTGCTAGGCCACTCTCCATCATCTTCGGTAAGTCATGGGTAACAGGAGAGGTGCCTGAGGACTGGAGGACAGCAAATGTCACACCAGTCTACAAGAAGGGCAAGCGGTAGATGTGGTTTATCTTGATTTCAGTAAGGCATTTGACACCGTCTCCCACAGCATCCTTGTAGATAAGTTGATCAGGTATGGGTTTGGTGATCAGGTAGTGAGGTGGATCAGGAACTCCTTGAAAGGAAGGAGTCAGAGAGTTGTAGTCAATGGGGCAGAATCTGGTTGGAAGTGTGTGACTAGTGGAGTCCCTCAGGGGTCAGTACTTGGACCGATGTTGTTCAACATCTTCATCAACGACCTGGATGAGGGTATAGAATGTACCCTCAGCAAGTTTGCTGATGACACTAAGCTGGGAGGAGTGGCTGACACACCAGAAGGCTGTGCTGCCATTCAGAGAGACTTAGACAGGCTGGAGAGTTGGGCGGGGAGAAACATGATAAAATTCAACAAGGGGAAGTGTAGAGTTTTGCATTTGGGGAAGAACAACACGATGTCCCAGTATAGGTTGGGGGCTGACCTGCTGGAGAGTAGTGTAGGTGAAAGAGACCTGGGGGTCCTGGTAGACAGGAGGATGACCATGAGCCAGCAATGTGCCCTTGTGGCCAAGAAGGCCAATGGCATCCTGGGGTGCATTAGAAAGGGTGTGCTTAGTAGGTCAAGAGAGGTTCTCCTCCCCCTCTATTCTGCATTGGTGAGGCCGCATCGGAGTATTGTGTCCAGTTCTGGGCCCCTCAGTTCAAGAAGGACAGGGAACTGCTTGAAAGAGTCCAGTGCAGAGCCACAGAGATGATTAAGGGAGTGAAACATCTCCCTTATGAGGAAAGGCTGAGGGAGCTGGGTCTCTTTAGCTTGGAAAAAAGGAGGCTGAGGGGTGACCTCATCAATGTTTACAAATATGTAAGGGGTGAGTGTCAGGGAGATGGAGTTAGGCTCTTCTCAGTGATGACCAGTGATAGGACAAGGGGTAATGGGTGCAAATTGGAGCATAGGAGGTTCAAGGTGAATATCCGAAAAAATTTTTTTACTGTAAGAGTGACAGAGCACTGGAACAGGATGCCCAGAGAGGTTGTGGAGTCTCCTTCACTGGAGGCATTCAAAACCCACCTGGATGCGTTCCTATGTGATGTGCTCTAGGTGACCCTGCTCTGGCAGGGGGGTTTGGACTAGATGATCTTTCGAGGTCCCTTCCAACCCCTAAGATTCTATGATTCTATGATTCCATGATTTAGTGAAGCCATGCTGGCTGTCACAAATCACCTCTTTATTTTCCATGTGCCCTAGCAGACTTTCCAGGAGGATCTGTTCCATGATCTTGCCAGGTACAGAGGTGAGACTGACTCGCCTGTAGTTCCCTGGGTCTTCCTTTTTCCCCTTTTTAAAAATAGGGGCTATGTTCCCTTTTCTGCAATCAGTGGGAGCCTCACCAGACCTCCATGACGTCTCAAACATGATGGACAGAAACTTAGCAACTGCATTTGCCAGCTCGCTCAGGACCCATGGGTGAATCCCATCAAGTCCCATAGATTTATGCACCTTCAGGTTCTTTAGATGGTAACAAACCTGTTCTACTCCTACAGTGGGGGTAATCCACTCTCCCACTCCCTGTCTTCACCTGCTGTGGCCTTTGTTCTGAGGCTGGAGCACTTGCCAGAGAAGACTGAAGCAAAGAAGTCATTGAGGACATCAGCCTTCTCAATATCCTGTGTCGCTACCTTGCCCGTTTCCTTCAGGAGAGGGCCTACACTCTTCTTGGTTTTCCTTTTCTCCCCAACATACCTAAAGAAGCTTTTTTTTTATTGTTCTTAACATCCCTGGTGAGATTTAATTCTAGCTGGGATTTAGCTTTCCCAACCTGATCCCTGGCTGCTTGGACAACCTCTCTGTAATCCTCCCAGGATACCTGCCCTAGCTTCCACCTTCTGTAAGCTTCCTTCTTAAGTTTGAGCTTTTATAGGAGTTGCTTACTCATCCACCCCAGCCTCTTGGAGTTTCTACTTGACTTCTTCTTAGTTGGGATGCAATGCTCTTGGGCCTGGAGAAGGTGATCCTTAAATATCAGCCAGCTTTCATGGGCCCCTCTTCCCTCCAGGATATCCCAAGACACTCTCTTAAGCAGATCCCTAAAGAGGTTGAAATCTGCTCTTCTGAAATCAAGGGTAGTAAGCTTACTGTGAGTCCTCCTTGCTACCCTAAGGATCTTGAGCTCCACCATTTCATGGTCAGTACAACCAAGGCTGCCCTTGAGCTTAATATCCCTCACCAGCCCTTCCTCATTGGTGAGGACAAGATCCAGCATAGCACCTCTCCTTGTTGGTTCCTCAATTACTTGGAAAAGGAAGTTATCATCCTTGCACTCTAGGAACCTCCTGGATTGTTTGTGTTTAGCAGAGTTGTTCTTCCAACAGATGTCAGGGTGGTTGAAGGCTCCCATGAGAACCATGGCATGTGCCTTAAATTAGCAATTTAAGATTTTCCTCCTCAATAAGTACTATTACTATGGGTAAAAAAACTGGCTCCAAACTGACAGATATGGTAAGAGGTGAAGGGAAAGAGTTAAATGTCCATGGCTTATTAGTTGTGGCTAGTTTTAGTATTTCCCTGAACAGTATTTTTCATGTTGTGCTTTTCAGCTTTAACCAAAGTGGTAGGATAGAAGCCTTTTAACATTTACGTAAAGAGCTCTGTGGATTTAAAAAACATCAGAATGTTGGGCTGTAACTCTTTTACCATAAAAATTATTCAGATTTCCTCTAATTTCATTTTTATATTTATTACTGCTATAAGTAAAATTTTTATCTGTTATTATTCACACTATAAGCTTTAAGTTCTGGGAACTTTGCTTATTTAATCCATACTTCTTTTATTTGTGATACCAATATTTTCTTGAAGATAAATGTCTATGATATTATTATTTTACTCTTAAAAAAGACTCAAAGTTTCCCAATTAAATATTCTATCTTTCTTGAACCACATATTATTAGCCATTTCTATTTATGTAAACCATACATGTCACACATAATTTATTATTCACAGTAATATTTGCTCTTAATACCTAAATAATGTTTTTGGCTGTTTTATGTAAATGCCTTGCTAAAGAGTAGAAAACACAACACTAGTTCAGATCATATGTTATTATCTTGGCTATTGTTTTAGAAGTCTTTCATTATTCGACTGTCAGTTGCTGCTTTCTGTTCTTTATAGTGTCACACTTACACTGCACATTATTAATTTGTCCTTTAATGACATTATTATCTCATTTTAGATTAAGCTTCAACAACCTTTTAACAATAGCCAGTAAAATCAGATGCAAATTACAGAATCACAGAATTGTCAGATTTGGAAGGGACCTCTAGAGATCATCTAGTCCAACTCCCTCACTTAAGCAAGATCACCTAGAGCACATTACTCAGGACTGCATCCAGGTGAGTCTTGAATATCTCCAGAGAAGGGGACTCCACAACCTCCCTGGGCAGTCTGTTCCAGTGCTCTCTTACCCTCACTGTAAACAAGTTTCTCCTCATATTTCAGTGGAACTTCCTATGTTCCAGCTTATGCCTGTTGCCCCTCATCCTGTCACTGGGAACTGCTGAAAAGAGTCTGGTTCCATCCTCCCTGCACCCACCCTTCAGATACTTATAGGTATTAATAGGGTTTCCCCTGAGCTTTCTCTTCTCCAGGCTAAAGAGTCCCAGCTCTCTCAGCCTTTCCTCAGAACAGAGATGCTCCAATCCCCCAGTCATCTTTGTTGCCCTCCACTGGAATCTCTCTAGTTTGTCCCTGTCTCTCTTGAACTGGAAAGCCCAGAACTGGATGCAGAATTCCAGATGTGGCCTCACCAAGGAAGAGTAGAGGGGGAGAATGACCTTCCTCCACCTACTGGCCACATACTTCCTTATGCAACCCAGGATTCCATTTGCCTTCTTGGCAACAAGGGCACATTGCTGGTTCATGGATAGTTTACTGTCTACCAGGACACCCAGATCCTTCTCCTCAGAACTGCTTCCAGCAGGGCCACCCCTAACCTATATTGGTCTATAGGGTTCTTCTTTCCCAGTTGCAGGACCCTACACTTGTTAAACCTCATTACATTCCTCTCTGCCCAGCTCTCCAGTTTGTCCAGGTCACACTGGATGGCAGCACAGCCCTCTGGAGTGTCAGCCACTCCTCTCAGTTTTGTATCATCAGCAAACTTGCTGAGGATGCACTCTGTCCCCTCATCCAGGTCATTGATGAATATATTGAACAAGACTGGACCAAATATTGACCCCTGGAGGACACCGCTGTTTACAGGCCTCCAACTCAACCCTGCTCCATTGATCACAACCCTCTGAGTTCTGTCACACAGCCAGCTCTCAATCCACCTCACTGTCCACTCATCTAGCCCACACTTCCTCAGTTTCCTAATGAGGATGCTATGGGAGACAGTGTCAAAAGCCTTGCTGAAGTCAAGGTAGATACCATCCACTGCTCGATCCTCATCCAGCCAGGCAGTTTTGATGTTCTGGAACACAATTGGATCGGTCAAGCATGATTTCCCTTTGGTGAATCCATGCTGACTTCTCCCAATGACATTCTTTGTTTTCACTTGTTTTATGATGACATCCAGAATTATTTGTTCCAACACCTTGCTGGGGATGGTGGTGAGACTAACTGTTCTGTAGTTTCCCGGGTCTTCCTTTTTGCCCTTTTTGAAGACTGGAGTGATGTTAGCCCTCCTCCAGTCCTCAGGCATCTTCCTGTTCTCCATGACCTTTCAGAGATGATGGAGAGTGGCCTAGCAATAACATCTGCCAGCTCTCTCAGAACTTGTGGGTGCATCCCATCAGGGCCCATGGATTTATGGAAGTCCAGATTGGTTAAGTGGTCACTAACTTGGTATTCCTTAACTGAAGGAAATTCTTCCTCTCTCCAGACCTTATCTCTTACCTCCAGGGTCTGGTATTCAAGAGGGTCGGCTTTTTGCAGTGAAGACTGAAACAAAGAAGGCATTCAATAACTCCGCCTTCTCTGTGTCTTCCACCACTAGGGCACACACCTCATTTATCAGCTGGCCTACATTTTCCCTAGTCTTTCTTATTTTATTGATGTAATGGAAGAAACCCTTCTTGTTGTCCTTAATACCCCTTGGCATATTTAATTCCAGTTGGGCCTTAGCTTTCCTTGTTGCATCCCTGCATTTTCTGACTACTTTCCTATTTTCTTCCCAAGTGGCCAGTTCTGTTTTCCACATTCTGTAAATTTCCTTCTTCCTTTTAATTTTTTCCAGAAGACCCTTACTCATCCATTCAGGTCGCCTACCTCCCCTGCTTGATTTCTTCCTCATAGGGATGCACCAGTCTTGAGCTTGGAGTAAGTAGTGTTTGAAAGTTGCCCAACTGTCATGGACATCCATACCTTCCAGGGCCCTGGCCCATGGTATTTCACCTAATAGATCTTTCAAGAGGCTAAATTTTGCATTCCTGAAGTCCAGTGCTGTAATATTACTCATTTCTCTACTTCTTCCACAAAAAACAGTAAACTCCACCATTTTGTAGTTGCTACAGCCAAGGTTGCCCCCAACCTTCACATCCCCAACAAGATTTTCTTTGTTAATACCAGGTCCAGCAGTGCACTCCCCCTCATACGTTGCTCATCCAGCTGTGTCAGAAAGTTGACATCAACACTCTGCAGGAACCTCCTGGACCGTACGTGCCTGGCTGTTTCACCCTTCCAGCAAATATCAGGGTGGTTGAAGCCTCCTTTGAGAACCAGGGCCTGTGATCACGAGGCAAGTTTTGCTGCCTGTAAAAGGCCTCATCAGCCTCCTCATTCACCATCATTTCCAAGTCCTTCTCCTCCAGACTGTTTTTGATTTGTTCTCCACCCAGCCTGTATTCGTGCTTGGGATTGTCCCGACTTTCTGGGCCCCTCACTTCAAGAAGGACATTGAGGTGCTGGAGCGGGTCCAGAGGAGAGCAACAAGGCTGGTGAAAGGACTAGAGGGAAAGTCTTATAGGGAGAGGTTGAGGGTGCTGGGGTTGTTCAGCCTGGAGAAGAGGAGACTCAGGGGGGATCTTATCACTCTCTTCAACTACCTGAAGGGAGGTTGTAGTCAGGTGAGGTCTGGGCTCTTCTCCCAGGCAACTAATAACAGGACAAGAGGACACAGCCTGAAGCTGCTCCAAGGGAGGTTTAGGTTGGATATTAGGAAGTACTTCCTCATGGAGAGGGTGATTAAACATTGGAATAGACTTCCCAGGGAAGTGGTGGAGGCACCGTCCCTGGATGTGTTCAAGGAAAGGCTGGATGTGGCACTTAGTGCCATAGTCTAGACAGTGTGGTGGTGTTGGTCTTATGCTAGACTTGATGATCCTAGAGTTCTTTTCCAGCCTTGGTAATTCTGTGATTCTGTGACTTAGGTGCAGAGCATTACTCTTGGCCTTGTTGAACTTCATGTAGTTTATACAAGACCAATTCTGAAGCTTGTTAAGCATCCCTTCTCTCCAGTCTCTTGGCCTCACCACAGAGTTTAGTGTTGTCAGCAGACTTGCTGAAGGTGCACTCAATGCCGCTGCCCCTGTCGCCAACAAAGATGTTGAATAGCACCACTCCAAGTACCAACCCTTGGGTAAAACCACTCCTCACAGGTCTCCCCATCTTTTGCCAGCAGCCTCGGTGTCTTGTAAAGCAGCCCAAGGTCAAAGAACCCAAAGTCTTGCTGATTACACCAGTCATGTAGCCATGCATTGATCTGTAGGCTCCTCCTGTTTATTCCCTCATCAGTCCTTCCAACAGTTGAGATAGAGACAAACACTACTTGTGCTCCTGACCCCCTAACCAGCCATCCCAGGGTTCTGAAGTCTGTCTTAATTGCCCTTGGACTTCTTGTACCAATCTTGTCACTGCCTACCTGAAAAGTCACTAATGGGTAGTAGTCTGAGGGTTAAACTAGGATACCAAGTTTCTTCTGTACATCCTTGACCCTGGTCCAAGGGAGGCAGCAAACCTCCCTATGTAGCAGGTCTGATCTACACATCATGCCTCCTGCTCCCTTCAGAATCGAGTCCCCTACAACAAGGACCTGTCTTTCTTTCTTTACTGTAGATATTTTTATCAGTGGTATGGTCTGATTAGATCTTAGTGACTTCCCCAAGCTAGAAGGATTTTTGTTCTCATCATTATCCATTTCCACTTGTAAAGCACTGTACCTGTTACTCATAGGCACCTGGGAAGGTGGTGTAGTTGTTGGGCAGAAACGTTTGCGGTGCCTCTTGAGCCGGGCAGGAACATCTTGCCATTGCCCCCTGTCTTCAAAGCCATCACATTGAGTCTGGTAGAGAGAGAGAGAGAGGACAGGGAGTTTGCTGCAGCAGGGGGTCTCTCTGCCTGCTGGTTTTCTATAATGGGAAGCAGGGTGCAATTCCAGGAATCTATTTCCCTCTTGCATTCCTTAATGGCTCTCAGCCTGCCTACCTCCTCCCAGAGCTCCATCACTAGGCAGACGGTGTTCCTCCACTTGGGCACACCTCCAACAGGTGTGCTCACCACTACCATCTGACAATGGTGTGTGAGCTGAGCACACCTTGCAGCCTGATACCAGGGTGCTGGCATTTTCCCAGGAGAGCTCAGTCTGGGAGGCTGCATCAGCCCTAGAGCATGCAGAGTTGAGATGCCATTGTCTTCTACCAGGTAGGTACCATTGTTACCTGGCTAATAGCAGTCTCTCAGTGCCCTCCCCGCTCACCCTGCCCAAGCAAACTGCTTTGCCACACCCTGTTTACCTGTCCTGGTCGCCACTTTCCTGGTCACTCATGCTCCCTGGTGCACCCTTTTATAAGAGTGCGAGAGACTGAGGGTGGTGCTGGCTCCACCTACAGCAGCCCTGCAGGCTGTTCACAAGCTGTTGGCAGTAGGCGCAGGCTAGCTGATATCTGAGCTGCTAGAAGCCCCCAAAAAAGCCCCCCAAAACTACATTTAATAGAAAGAAATAAAGCAAGCAAAGCTTTTGGTATCTGAATTTAATTTATAAGAAACCATTTAATCAGCCAGAAATATTTACCTGGCAATGTGTTTTTATATACTGAAAATCTCATCATCTGGTTTAATACCCAGAAGAGCTTTTGCTGTATAAATAAATTCTTGAAATACTTTCTTTGCCTTAGAAAGAATTATTGTACAAAAAATAACATTATGTGTGGGCAATGTAATTTATTTTAATACAACTTACAGGTACTTTGGTTTCTTTTGCTAGCAAATTCACAGCTATTTCAGAGAGGAGAGATGAAGAAAATCTATTGGGTTGAAATACTAGATTTGTGTCTTTACTGTTGCATGACTATTGTCTATGGAATAGTTACGAATGTCACCTAATCTTAAGAAATCACCTTGGAAGTAGTTTGACCTTTACAGTAGCAATTTTTTAAATAACATCTAGTAAAAATTTTTACATACTTGGTTTCATCTCATTATGTTTAGCTGTTGGGCTCTGAAATAATGAGACAATTATCACTGTGGATCAGTCTTCTATATTGCACATTTGATTTGGGATATGTGGGAATATTTTACTTCATTTATTTATTTTAATTAGAAATAACTTGACAGCCACTCCATTAAGAACATTCTTCAGCATTCTTTACAGCTCATTTCATGTACCTATGATCTCTATTCTTTAGAATGTCATTTAGACCCCAGTTTAAAAATATTAATTGGTTCATTCATAAATCAGTGTATAGCAGGTAGATGAGAATGTACAGCAAAAATGCTAATTAAGTTGTATTAAAATAGCATAACAAATCTTGGTGATCATCCATAATTTAGAAATCAATAAAAGTAGGACAATAGCTGTTGAGGTAGACTATTATTGTCACAGTTTGACTCAGGATCAGCAATTAAACCAGCAACAATAATGCTCTCGACAACTTTTTATGGGCTCTGGCATGGGGAAATTTATTGATCATTTCAACATATGGCTAAACATAAGCCAGCAATGTGCACAGGTGGCCAAGATGGGCACCTCACTACAAGAAGGACCTTGAGGTTTTGGAGCCTGAGCCTGTCCAAAGAAGAGAAATGAGGCTGGTGAAGGGTCTAGAGAACAAGTCTTATGAGGAGAGTCTGAGGGAACTTATTGGAACATGCTGCCCAGGGAGGTGGGCAGTCACCATCCCTGGATGTGTTTAAAAGTCATCTAGATGTTGTGCTTAGGAGGGTCTTAGTGCTCGACTTGGTAGAGTAGGGTTAATGGTTGAACTAGGTGATCTTAAAGGTTTTTTCCAACCTAAGTGATTCTGTGATTCTATGTTTCTGTGAACCAGGGTTGTTCTGGGGGAAAGGAGACTGAGACCTTGTTGCTCTCTACAACTATCTGGAAGGAGGTTGTAGCAAGGTGTGTGTTGGTCACTTCTGTCAAGTAACAAGTGACAGGACAAGAGGGAATAGCCTCAAGTTATGCCAGGGGAGGTTTAGATTGGATATTAGGAAAAATTTCTTTACTGAAAATGTTGTCAGGCACTGGAATAGCCTGCCCAGGGAAGAAAAAATTATTCAATATTATTATCAATGGCTTTTCCATTGGCCTTCTATTTTATCTGCACATACAGAGCCACTATAAACTAAGCTGCTTAAAACCTCAATTTTGTAGTCATTATTCTGTATGTCAAATATAAAATGCGGGAAGCTGTGTTTGAAATGAATGAAGATAATCTTCTGTGGACAACTAAACATAATTTAGATAGTTTGTTCAAAGTGAGCATTAGACTTTAAAGGTTATTGTGTACGTTTGGGACATGCTTGTTTAAATAGCTCTCAGAATTATGTACTTAGCTGTCTGTCCTTTTGCAAGGTGGTACTTTTTACTTTCAAAACCTCATAAATTAGTTCCATGCATACATATTCATACCAGAAACGAAGGAGCTGATTTTGTATCTTTTCTGTTGTTGACCCAAGCTAAATAATGAAATTTGAGTAATTATGAATGTGCCAGAAATGTACTTGAAATATACTTGCAAATATACTTGCTTATGGTGTGATTGTACATCTCTGCCATCCTGCTCCCTTGAATAAATTTTCAGAAAATGCATTTCTGGTATCTTGGTTTGAAATATTTTTCAGTAAAGGAGGTATTTTGCCTGAAGAGTTTTCTTTTGGTTTTCTGCTTTAGCTGTTGAAACAGAGCTTTTCAGACAGACTTTCTTAAGAAGTCAAGTTTGCATTCTTTATTCTGAATATAAATATGTGTACATATATATATATAACAAATGTGCTACGCAAATAACACCAACCAAAACACTTCTAGCTTTAAAGCTGAGAGTTAAAGTTTAGAGAGTAGAATTGGCTCCAAAAATGCAACCTAAATAAATGGAATAATTATAATTGAATAATTAAAAAACATTAATCATTACAAAACCATGAGTATATTATTTCATCGGGGTTCTACTTATTGATCTTTGTATACAGTTCTAGGGTTGTACATTTATCCTCCTTCATTTTATGACAGGCATAGGTAAGCAGTTTGAAAATATAAGCCATTTCTAATCAGAAATTCTACTAATTTCATAAGGTAAATAATGCTTTATTTTAGCAAATAATTTTCAGAAATAGACCCTTTAAGAGCAGTTATATTTTTTTCATAAGATAAAGTAAGGTGAGGTAAAAATGACGGAAACAAAATTTACGTCAACAAATTATGAAGTTTTGGAGTTTTGTCAGGTGAGATTTCCAGATTCTCTTATTTCTTCTTATGTTACAGAAAAAGTTCTGAAATGTCTTCTGGACTGAGTGGAATATCATCATTACTGATATCAGCTAGATTATATAAAAATTAAAAAAACATGGTAAATTATTAAATTCTTTGGAATCCAAACCTGGGAAATAATGAAAGCAGAAGCAGCAATGAATACCATGTCTAAAATTGCATAATATTTATGCTACTTTTTTGTTTAAAGTAATTTTGAAATTCAGTTTGTGGACAACACTTTTTTGTGCTAATACTGTTATTTTAGTATGTCTGCTGTTTTGGGGCTCAGGGAATAAGTGGAAATCTCCCTTTATGAAGAAAATAGAATTTAACTTTCTATAATCAAAACAGCTTGGAGCTAACTGTTGAAATTGTAAAGACTGAAAGAATCATCACTGGACTGGGCTTTATACATGTGAGGAGTACTGGGTTCGATATGAGTTGAGAATATTTTCTCTTTAGCAGGAGTAAATTTTTTTTGTCCAGTGCTGATTCCCATCCAGTTTAACATAGTTATTATCTTTAAAAGATAATACTTGTGCTTATTCCAGGTGAAAAAATGAGTCAGTTTTAGCAATACAGTTAGAACAGGGAATACATACGGTTTATGTGTCTCCTGGAAATAAGCCGTTTTAACCCCTTGGCACAGGAGTTGCTGTGTTTGGAGAGGAGATTAGACATTATGTATGTAAGCATGATTCTGTCATCAAAAATTAGACATCTTACTCTTTCTTATATGTTCTAAAATAGTCTTACTTGCCTCCAGCTGCCTTTCCACCAATGGTGTAGGCTTCGTTGGGTCCTGCCTAGCACCTCCCTTCAGATTCTTGATGTCATGGCCCTGAGGGCACCACCAGCCCTGACCATTCCTGCCCAGCCCCCCAGGGCTCCCCCTTCCCTACTTACAGCCCAGGACCCCATGTCAGTCCCCTGGGGCCATCACTTCCCCAGGACCATCAGGCCCTGCCCCAGGGATACTACAGTAGGGCCAGTCATCAGCTCCTCATAGCTCTGACCTGCTTGGCCTTGGCCCCTGCTAAAATAGACCCACCCATGGGCCCACACTCCAGCCTCTAAACAAGGAAGTACTGGACAGTTCTACAGGCTGAAAACAAAACTGAGAGTAGACATGACAGAGATGTATAAAATGACATGGAGACAGTGTATAGGTATGGGCCCCTCACTGCCTCTTCCAGTACAAAAATTAAGGAAAAGCAGATAAAATTAGTAGATGTAAGATGCAAGACAAACAGTTATACTTGATTATTCATCAGTAGCGGGATTAAGTTGCGAAACTTCGGGGATTTTAGAATTTTGTGAGTGCTAATACTTACATAAGCTCAAGGGGTAGTTGGACAAGTTCATAGAATCCAAAAGGTTATTAAATGTAAATACATTATCTGCAGTTCAGGAAGTCTCTGAACTGCAAACTGTCAAAGCCAGAAAATTGTTCCAGGAAGGTTTAATGCCTTTTTATCCTGCTTTTAATTACTTGTTTTTAAGCACTGCTGAAGAAAGACGGGGCTCAGCTGGGCCATGCATTGGCTGAATTTGGATGATCTTATGGTTTATCACCAAGGGCTGTGATCTTGAGGTCTGGATAAATGGTAATGGATAAATTGAAAGCAGTAGTACATTTATTCTCCTGTAAGAATACCCCTATTAGATAACCAGGGTCTTATTCCGTAAGAATGTATTTTGCATATGATTTTTTACAGCAGAAAAGTGTTAAGGCTCAGGAGCACCTGTGCTTCACTCCAGGTCACAGGAGGAGGCATGTCTGTACCTCAGACCTTTCTGCAAAACTCCTCTAAGCTTAACACTTCATATTCTCTTAAATCTCTCTTTCTTCAACTCACGTCTCACAATGCATAATTTGCATCGTCATTTTCTTTCCCACTGTTTACAAATTCCACTGCAAAACTCCCTTGCATATTGCTGCCTGATTCCCAAATTTGCCCTTAGTTCAGACTTTTGACTTCTCATATTTTATCTATCTTGTTAACCTCAGGCTCTAACTTCCTTCTCTCTTACAAACTGTTCAGGATGTTCTTGGTTGTCGTTTTTTCCTTCCCCCCACTCCATGCTCCTAATCACAATATTTTTCCCCAGAATCTTGCTGAAATATGGCACTTCTTCTCTTCTTCCCCCTGTTTTCTTTAGTTATTTTTCTTTTATTCTGTATCAGTAGCCTTCTGTCCTTTGCCCAGTCTCTCATTTCACCCTTCCAATCTCCCAGTCTTTTTAATCATACTGCAGTCCTTGTCTGTTCTCAGCACACTCTGAAATAACTGGCTACAGTTTTATTTATGTGCCTTTCCTCCCACTTCTAGAATTTCTTCCACATTCTTCTTGTTTCTGTTTTTATCAGATTCTGGTAGAGTTTCAGGTGTCTAAAAATACTCTTTTAGACATTCTGCAGTATCTAACATGTCTGATGTGACTAGCAAATACAATACAATATGTATGGGAGATATGCTCTTCTGAAATGGTAGCTGAACATCAAAAGCTTCTGAATAGCACCACCTCATAGCACTTAAAATAACAGTAGATTCTTCTGTTCAGACATCTGTATCATTCTTTCTGTGTCCTAATTAATGCTTATCTTTCCACAGTCTGCATTGCTTCCTGGATGCAGGCAAGGGAATTATTTAGAGATTATTTTTATGTTTTACCTCAATCTCCACAGACCAAGAACAATTGTTATGGGGAGCTGCAATGCTGTCCTTCAAGCTCTAGGCTGACGTGGGGTCAGTCACTCTGTTAAGGATGTCCCGTGTGTTTCAGCAGTTTTCTTTGTTAAGCTCTGAAAAGTATCTGCTGAGCATGAAGGGCTAATATGCTGACTGAATTCACATGGATTTTCACAGGGATGGCAAGACACATGTTCTTCAAACAGGCTCATCTGCCCCTAATGTCAGATCCTTGTTGCAAAGAACAATTTTATAGCTGTAGTCAGAAAAGGTTTTCAGAGGTTTTTTTACACATGCATGCACCACCTATGTATTACCTTACTTTCTTCTCATATAGCATTTAATTGTTTAGTTTCTGTAAGTCTATTCTAGGTAGACTCAAAATTCATCCCTAAGTTTATTTTTCAGCAAATGATAACAAAATCTTTAATGTAAAATATCAGCAATATTTATAAGATATAATATTACTGTCTCATAGTTTTAATGCAATAATGTGTCTTCTAGTAAAAATTATTCTGTATTTTGATAGATGACTTTCTAATCTATGCTCTAGCATAAAAAGTCTATTTTACAAAATACAGCCTTAGGGGTTTTTATGATTTCAGTGATTTTTTGCATGCATTGTTATTTGGTGTTGTGGTTTTTTGTTTGATTTTTTTAGTTGATTGGTCAGTTTGGTGTTTTTTTTTTCTCCAATCAACTGCTATTTCTTTTGCAGAGTGTCATTTAGAAAAGAAAGAAAGTTAGAAATTGAGTTTTGTTAAAATGAATTTAATAATCTATTCCTAATAATAATAAATCGTTGAATCACTGTTTAAATAGTTTTATTTAGCCATTTAAATCAAGTATTAACATACATACCTTTACAAATGCTCTGGGCTTTCCACTCCAAGAAGGGCCTTGTCATTCACCTGATTTGACAACTCCTCGGAAGACTGAATATCATTGAACTCCTCAGAACAACATCATTGACACTAAAGGTAATTCCGTACTTGCACAAAACAAACCCTTTGTTTTTCATATAGTGCTATTTTGATTGCAACCTGGTGTAATGGAAGGTGTCCCTGCCCATGGCATGGGGGTTGAAACTAGATTATCTTTAAGGTCTCTTCCAACACAAACCATTAAGTGATTCTGTGATTCTGTGACATGTTGCTGTGGTCCCAAGTATAATGAATTTATGTAAGTGTGTAGAAAGCTGCATAATATACTTAATTATAAAGGGTCTCTATAAAATAATGTTTGGGCTACATAAATCCCTCTTTACATAACTACCACTATTGCTTCCAAACAGTTTCCAGGCCCCATTCACCACCAGAAGTGAATATTTGCAGTCTTAAGTACATCGAAACAATCTGGGACGCTCCTGTATGAGATGCATAAACTTGCTACTATGACAATATGACAGTAAATACCATTTATGACAGAACTGTAACATGTGTCTCGCATTACTTCTAGGATTCCAATATCCTTCATTTTATCAAACAAGAAATCTCAGAGTAACTACATAGGTAAAACTAAGCCATCATTATCTACAGGAATGTATCCTGACAGATAATCAGTGAAGAATAAAACCCACTCAACTTCCAGAGCAGGAAATTTTTCAGAATACTGCTCACTCTCTGATTTCTCACTCCTGATTCTCAAGGGAACCAAAACTTACAAAAATAAACCTTGGAATTAAAATTTGTAACTATTTGATACCAAAACCCACAACTCCAGTAAAGATAATGGTTTTGTAATACATTGCCATAGTCTTCACCAAATCCCAAACCCATTGATTTCTTGTGTTCCACAGTTTATGAACTACTTCTCTCTTTCCCTTAAGAGATAGCTACTTATCATCTTTCCATCTCCTTGTCCCTCTCTGCTGTTTTCCCCCTGTCCCTTTTCTAAGTCATAGGTATATCAAGTGTCTTTTCTTTCAGAGATGGTAATCTAAAAAATACATATTCCTCTAAAGCTTTGCTAACCTATGATTTGCAGTACCCAGGTATATATTTTAGACCTGAGGAAGAATTAAAGCCCTTGAAAGCTTGTCTGATTTTTCCATCTATATTTGCTGGTTCAATAAAAGGTATTATCTCTGTTGAGAAGCCTTGTCCTGCCTTTTTTTTGTCCAGACTTTCTGTAAGATAACACAGAAAGTAGTGTTTAGAAGCATATTGTAAAGTCAGTTATAGAGTTCAATATATATATATATATGCATGCACAGATACACTCTGAAACGTTCAAGTACAATTGGGGTTGTCAGAAGCAACTTTACTTATAGCTGGTTGCATGACCAGTGAAGATGCATAAAATAAGGTCACAAGAGAGAGTGGCAGGAAGATTGCCAGGAGATGTATTTATTATGAAAAATTAAAATAAACTCCAAATGCTCATTGATGTTTTAAAACAATGAATGTGGATTTGACACAGTTTCAGGGAGAGTTGTTTTTTTTTTGGGGGGGTGGTGTTTTGTTTTGGTTTTTTATATGTTATTTTCTATTCACTTGCTAGCTAAAGCCTTCTTATATGCCAGTGAACCTTAGAGAGCCTGGCACAATTTTGTGGATCACAAATCTTGGCAGGCATGTTTTTCTTGCTTATCTGTCTTATGCATTTACATAATTCCAGTTTTAATGCAGGTAATTTGCTCTTAGGCTTTCCAAAAGGATAATTTTCTTGCAATAGATGTATCCATGGAACAGTATACTTCAGTATACATGGAACAGATTTTAAATATTAAGCCTGATTTTTCACTGGATAAGAGATCTGCTGTGTCATGTCTTTGGCTAGGTCAGCAAAGACTTACAGAGCTTTAACATATTCTTAAAAAACCTGTGCAGAACCTCAGCCTTGGAACTGGCTTATTCTTAAACCACAACATTCTCTCCAATTACCAATGAAAAGGATGGAGGACATAAATTGCTACTTGCTGAATAAAAGACTTTACAAGAACAAAATCTATCAGCTGATATCCCACTACTCATTATGAGTGTGTGTTCAAACTTCTGTACTGGGTAAGAAGAAAATGGCTTACATAGCTTTGTGTGAGGTAAGAGGAATATCAGATGTCTAGTGCAGTGTTCAGTTTGGGCTGTTATGTCTGCTGTCTCAGATTGTAATAGAGGGGGGAAAAAGCAATGCATGAGTACTAGGTTATAATATCTTTGGGTTTTTCTTTGGGTTTACTAATTATCTTTTTATGGAAGGGAAAATGAAGGTAAAGATTATGACTGTTAGAGATTAGTGTTCCTTGATTATAGACATATATTAAATTAATTTATGTACATCCTTTTCCCGAAAAGTCTGGTGTAAAAATGTCTTGTTCTATGCCATAGTAAAATCTTCCAGGAGATCAAGCACCAGTATCTTCTTTAACCTGTTAAGATATTTAAGATGTAGGAATGTTACATAAATAAAATGTTATTGTCTTCAAAATAATTGGAAATAAAGACTTTGAGGGACAGTGTCAGAACTGGAATTGTTATCCATTGTATAAATACATTTTTCTTACACTAAATATTGAATTGTTAGATTCTAAAAAGCCAAAACCACATCAAAGTAGCAGAATAAAACCAAAACAAAATGAGAAAAGAAGAAAGGAGAGCTTGTTCACATAAAAATCAGGCCATAAATAATAGAAAACAAATCTGTTTTTTAAATGTATAAATCAAACAATTGCTAAGATTACCATGTATCCGTGACTGTTTACCCAGTTTTGCCTCTATAAAAAAACACTGGTTTAATAGTTAGCATATTTTCATGCAGACTTCCATTTTTACTGTTGAATTTACATGTTCTCAGATAGTTTGGCATGATCTCAAGAAATTTAAATATAAAGTAGGACAGACATTATAGTATGTGATGGGTATAACTGTGAAAGGAAGAATTAATTTCCCTAATAACACTAGAAGAAGAACACTTTGAAGTATAATAAAAGAATAGAAGCCTTGTGCCTTTTTATGCAGTCATGAAAAAGATTGAATAGGTAAGACAGATTAGAGAAATAAATTCTGTTCCTATTTTCAGGTAAAATAATGTATCCTATTGGTAAATCAACCCTATCTGAAATTTCAGAATCAGAATTGTACAGCCTCTGCTTGCCTGGGATGGAATGAAAGAGATTGAGGTTTCTCTTGAACATTAGCAGAGTTTTGAAAAGATAACTCATTGCATCCTCCATTAATTTTCATCTCATACATGCAGAAAGAGGGCACTCTAGCCCAGACATTCTCTAAATAAATGATTCTTAATATCCCATTCTGAATACAATTGCTAACAAAACAGCATCCACTAAATTTCATGTAACAGATTTGGACCTCAGTCTATTGCTTCAGTTATGTAAAATAATGTTTGGGGGTGCTTGCTTTGAAAATCAAGGAGCTCTCCTAGCCTCTTTCCCTTCAGGACAAGTTCTCAAGGCATCGTACCAAATAGGTTTCTGAATAGATGAACACCTGCACTTCTGAACTCCAGGGCTGTAATTCAGCTGTTTGTCTTGCACCAGCTGCAATGCCCTTCCAGCAGATATTGGGATGATTAAAGCCTCCCATGAATACTAGAACCTGTGACTGTGGTTTACTCCAGCTGTCTAAAGAATGCTTCATCCACCTTCTCTTTTTGATCAGGTGGTCTCTAGAGGACACCCATTATATCCCTTGTTCTAGTCTATCCTTAACTCATACTCACTAGTTCTCTTCTGATTTGCCTAAGACTCCAAGGAAAACTTTTTCACATTTGAGGCACTCACTGACATAAAGCACAACCCACTCCTTGCCTACCCACCTCTATCCATCCACTGCAACACTCCAGTTTAGAGAGCTATCCCACCATGTCTCCATAAACACTAACATTATAGCTCTGCATCTTTGTTTGGACTTCTGATTCCTCCTCTTTGTTCTCCATAATACATACAATTGTGTACAGGCATTTGGCATGAACCCTAGGTCATTCTCTATGTCTCTCCAAGTGTAAGAGCATCCCCTGTAATGCTGCTGCCAAAAAACATCTGTTTTTCCCCTTGCACTCTTCAGGTTATGGCAATGCTACCTTCCTTACATAGTTCACAGTACCCCTCTCTAGATTAGCAAGTGTTTTGCAAAGACACTGCTGTGCCACTGTCAGATATCCCACCCCTATACAGTAGTGTTTATTGCTCAAAGAGGGTTTTCTGTCCGTAGAAGCCAAAGACCTGCTTGCAACATCAGGCATGTGTTGATCTACTGAATGAGTCCACTTCTGCTGTCTGAGAGACATCACTTGACCTCCATACTTTTCACTTCACCCCTTGAGCTCTGAAGACCTTTTGATGCACTTTGGGTTTTCCTTGATAGCAATGTGGATGTTCACATGAAAAAGCAGCTGTGGCTAATAGTTCAAAAGCCACACAAACTTCAGTGTTTTTCTTCAGCATCTTGGATTTGAGCCACTGGTAGGCAAGAAAACTCCTGAAAAAATCAGATCAAGTTGACAGAAAGTTGCCATAATCCCCCAAAAGGAAGGAGTCTCATATAACTAGCACATGCTTTTTTAATTTGGTTCAGGCTCAGCTTGCTCTGATGAACCCCCCTCAATGGGTGCCCAGAGCACTATATATGTATATACGTATGTTCAAATTGCAGATCTGCAGATGGAGCAGGAGATTTTCTTCTGTTGCCAAAAGTCACAGCCTTCTATGCCTTGACAGCCTTCCTCCTCCACCTATTTGACCATGGTCACCAGCTGCTGCTGTTCTTGCCTTGTGTGACTCAAGCTCTTTCTTCTGCAGCTTTTCTGGCATGAACCTGCCAATAATCTCTTCAACCTTCTTGATGCTGTGCAGTCTCTCAGCACTCCCAGTCATTCTTTTGTTTGGCACCTCAGTGCCTTGACCAGAGTACATGTCCCATAGAAGAGACCCCAGGCCATCTTGGCAGCAGCAAATTCAGGGAGTGCTTGGAGTTTCTGCTGTGCCAGGGCCATTAGCATCATTCATGCTGAGACCATCACTGCATTGTCATCATACAGTCCTGCTAAAGCCTGAGCAGCAATGGCAGGGCCTTGTGTGTCTCTTTTCACTAACTGCTATGACAGTGGCTACGTCTACCCACTGTCCCTCAGCTTAAGTGTTCCAGTCTGGCAGTCAGAGTTACCCAGCAGCAGCCTGCATATTAGGCAAATCCCCAGCAGAACTGGCAGCAGAGACTGGATTTACTATACAAGCTGAGACCAGCAACCACAGACAGCAGTACCAGCAGCCTCCAAGACACTCTGCCTAGTTCTGCCTGCCAACCAGCACCTTGTCACCGTGCTCCCAAAGCCACACTGCAAACAGCATTACCTCCAGTGGCCCATTTCTTTGACATTGCTTATTCTCAAGCATCACATGTGCTGACCCCTTCCTGCCACATAGCTGCTTTGCAAGCCCATCAGAGCCTTGCCATGGCCCTTGGCTCCACTTATGGGTGCTGCTGGTGGTGCCACCCTTGCAGCAACTGCCTCCAAACAATGCTGACCTGATTGCTATAAGCTGAAAGGCTACTTATATGCAGGGTTTATTCCAAGAACACCCAGCTGTGATAAGACAAGTAGTAAAACAATGTCTTACTGGGTGGTGACACTGAAAGGTGTCAAGCTGACAGGGAATGTGCAAGGTAGTAGGCAGGTTTTTCAAGCTTACTGAAAACAAAACATCACTTCAGTATTTAAATAGGCATGAAAAAAAAAAATCGCTGTATTCTTTTCCAATAAGCATTTTACTTCTACAGTACTTTTATTATTAACAATTAAAATTAAAGGTTTTGCCTGCAGCTAGTTTTAAACTTTTAAATGTTGTTTTTCAGTTATTCCATCCAAATATTACTGCGAGTACAAATTTTGATTTTGAGGGTAGCTTTTTATTCAGAACATATGTGTGTGCTTAGCTTTTGTTACTCTAAATACAAGGACAGTGTATCTGTACATTTTAAAGTAAGCTTGGGAAGCTCTATGCTTTGATCTCACTGAAGAAATTCAACATCTTTCAGGAGTTCCAAGATCTTGGAAATTACTCTCTTTAACATTTTGTTAAATTGGACAGCTGAGTGACAGTTGCAATCTAAGGACACAGTGTTAATAGATATGAAAGAATCCACAAAAATTAACAATATGCCCTTCTGCAGAAATGTAACCTGAGTCCTGTCACAGGTCACAAAAGTGAAGAGATCAGTACCTGCCCCATCTCCTCCCCTCATGAGGAAACCATAGACTGCAATGAGGTCACCCCTCAGCCTCCTCTTCTCCAAATTGAATAATCCAAGTGACCTTAGTCACTCCTCATAAGTCATCCCATCCAGACCCTTCACCATCCTCGTGGCTCTCCTTTGGACACTCTCCAATAGCTTGATGTCCTTTTTATTTTGTGGTGCTCAAAATTGCATGCAGTGCTCAAGGTGAGGCCACACCAGTGCAGAGCAGAGTAGAACAATCACCTCCCTCAACTGTCTGGCAATGCTGTGCTTGATGCACTCCAAGACACGGTTGGCCCTCCTGGCTGCCAGGGCACACTGCTGGCTCATATTCAGTTTGCCATCAACCAGGACCCCCAGGTTCCTCTCCACCACGCTGCTATCCAGCTACTTGCTCCCTAGTCTGTACTTACCATCTGGCTTGCCCCATCCCAGGTGCAGAATCTGGCACTTGCCCTTGTTAAACTTCATGTGGTTGGTGAATCGCCATCTCTCTAATCTGTTGAGGTCTCTCTGTAAGGCCTGCCTGCCCTCAAGGGAGTTGACAGCTCCTCCCAGTTTCGTATTATTGGCAAATTTGCTTAGAATTTCTTTGGGTCCTGTGTCCAAGTTATTGATGAAGATGTTGAAGAGGACTGGGGCTAGGATGGAGCCCTGCGTGACCCCACTAGTGACCACTTGTCAGCATGATGTTACCCCATTCACTGTCACTCTTTGTGCTCGACCTGTGAGCCAGTTGCTCACCCACCTTATGGTACGCTTGTCCAGCTCTATGCTGGACATTTTGTCCAAGACAATACTGTGAGAGACAGTATCAAAAGCTTTGCTGAAATCCAGAAAGATTACATCCACTGGCTTCCCTTGATCAACTGGGTGGGTTACCTTGTCATAAAAATAAATTAAATTTGACAAGCAGGACTTTCCCATCATTAAGCTGTGCTGGCTGTGACTGATGACTACATTTTCCCCCAGGTGTTTTTCAATACCTCCCAGAATAATCTTTTCCATAATTTTACCAGGCACTGAAGTTAGACTCATTGGCCTGTAGTTTCCAGGGTCCTCCTTCTTGCCCTTCTTGAATATTGGGACAACATTAGCCAGCTTCCAGTCAACTCTCAATATTTCCAGGACCTCCCAAAAATCATTGCGAGAGGCCCAGCAATGACATCAGCCAGCTCTTTGAGGATTCTTGGATAGATCCCATCAGGCCCCATGGACTTGTAGGCATCTAACTGTAGCAGCAGATCGCATACAAGCTCAGGGTCAGCTAAGAGTTGATCCTTGTTGCAGTCATGGTCCTCCAGTTCTGGGCATTGAGGCCCCCTTGGACCATCATCAGTGTTGAAGACAGAGGCAAAGAATGCATTAAATACCTCTGCTTTGTCTATATCCCTGTTGATGAGGTGACCTTCCTTATCCTGCAAAGGACCCATGTTGTTTCTACACTGCCTTTTGCCGTTGATGTATTTGAAAAAACTCTTTTTATTGTCCCCCACAGTTCTGGCCAGTTTCAGGTTCAGTTGGGCTTTGGTCTCTCGAATTTTCTCCCTACAGCAGTTACCAGCATCTCTGTATTCTTCCCACCTCACCTGACCTAGCTTCAACTGGGCACACACCTTCCTTTTTTGCCTACTCTGCAAGAGCAGATCCCTGTTCAGCCAAGTGGGTCTTCTGCAAATGTATAAACCATATTCTCGAAGTACTATATACATAAAAGTGCATAGTAATTTCTTACGAAAATCCAATATAAATTTAGCCTACTTAATGATTTATCACAGACATAGTTAAAACTACATGATTAGTGATTTTTTTGTTTAATATATTTGCTTTCTACCAACCATAGTGCAAAACTACACCATTCAGTAAGACAAACTTCTGACAGCACTTGAAAGAGGTGTAATGTTTTGAAGTTACACCATATGTTCATGGTGAGATTTTCAGATACCTTTATCTCAAGATCAGATGTGCCCATTTTCATGAAGAACTTTTTTACAGAGTAGAGACATACACATAGGCTATGCAATGTTTTTATATTTATGGCATATATACCAATATTCTGCATGACAATTATTATGTGGATTTTCATAGTTACTAAAGTGGCCTTAAAAGTGAAAATTTTTCCTTTAACATACAAATACATATGCTTTGCAAGTATATGCTCAAACACACAACATATACGCTCCATGTATATTGGAATGCACCTGTATACCATTCAGTCCATACCATTCCATTCCAGTTCATACTCATATACTCATCATGGTGTTTTAGGAGATGGTTTAGTGGTTAGGGGTTGTAGGGTGGATGGTTGGACTTGATGATATTGAAGGTCTTTTCCAACCTGAATGATTCTATGATTCTATGATATGCATACTTTGTATTGCAATGCACATCTTAAAACTAACCTTTGCTTTATAGAGAGTAGCAGAGAGAAAAGAGGGTTTTTTTTTTTTGTTTTTTGGGGTTTTTTTTGTGCACAATAGACAGCACTCAAGCTAGCCATGAAGATTGCCTGTCTAAAGTTATTGTAGCTTGGTGCTGGAGCCACTGTGCCACTGGCATACTGAGCTGCAGTAGGGCTCTCTGCCTGCTTCACAGATGGCTCTGAATGTAAGCAGCCAAGATGCATAGAACACTGTGCATAGGTGCCAGACAAAATTCCCACATGGTGTATTTGGAGTTGCTGTTTAGCCAGCTTGGATTTAGATCTATGTTGTGTTATCAAAATCATAGCACCTGCAGAAGCCTGTAGCATGGCTGGGGTTTTTGCTAGATTATTATGAGCCTACAAAGACTCAATGGAATTTGTGTTTATTCCTTTGTGTGTGAGAAATTTTCTAAACTGTGGGCCAATCATCTTGCATCAGCAAAGTATCTCTTAAAATAGACCAGCTTTCTTGTCCCTATTCTACATCCAGCTGTTTTGTTGTTAAGTCCTTGTTTAATGATAATTTTTCCTGATGCATTCAATGACAGCTATTGAAGCCTTACTCAGATTTTTCAGTGTAATTACCCAGACATTTATAATGGGTAAGAGGAGTGGATTAGAATCCTGAAGTATAAAGCTTCCATTCAAATTTTCTGATGATGTTCCTATTACATTTTGGAAACTGAGCTTTCATAAATTACCTGAAAAAAATATTTGACTTGGGTAATCTCATGCTGTCTCATTCTTCCTTGTTCTTTCCGGATGGTAGATATCCAGTGTCAAATACTGGGAGTTAAAAAATTTCATTGTACCCTCCTGCTGTTGTCTTTCATGTTCCTTATTTTATTCAGGAAGAAAAGTATTCCAGCATGGGAAAATACCTTTATGGAATACTTCTTTGGAACGTGTAATTCTTACCATGTTTTGAAGAGAGAGTTGGTCCATTCAAAGAGAATGGCCCCAAACTCTGTGTAAAAACTCAAGCGTGTAGTTTAGGTACTTTGTAGGAATAATTAAAATTTAGCAAGATCTGGAAAGATTTGTCTTTGACACAGAAGTTAGCATTTGGTCTCTGTTCATTGACTGAAAGCAGGGGATTAAGTTATGAGATAATTAGGTGTGTATAAAAGGGTGATCAGAGCTGATAAGACATTTATGATGGGCTATTTCCATTAAAATAAATAATCAGAATATTTTTCTGATCATTCCTGTCTTAAAAATACTGTAAATATGTAATTGACAGAGATGTTTTAGTTAGCAGACTAAGGTACTTCAAATATGCTAGAGAATACTGTCACGGTTTGACTCAGGATGGGCAAATAAACCAGAAACAAACAATGCTCTCAATCCCCTCCCCCTCCCACCCAGGTAGGGAAGGGGAGAGAGAATTAGGAGAGAGACTTAGCTTCATTGAAAACTAAACTAGACAGCTTTAATTATATGTACAATTATATACAAGTATGTTCAGGAATGTGCAAAAGCCTCTTGCCTCCCCCCACCCCCAGCAGCTCTCCCGGCACTCTCCTTAGCTGTGAGCAGTCCTGAAATGTCTCAGCCCACAGGCAGGAGATAAGGCAGAGCAGACAGGGGCTGGGTTAGGAGGGTTATGAGGTCAGAGCGTAGGGGTCGACGGTGATGGATGGATGGAGTCCTCCCCAGACACTGGCCATGAATGGAAGAGAAGGGAAGAAGAAGCAGGAAGGAAGTTGTCTTCTGTGATCTCTGACCTTCCTCTGAGCTTACGTAGATGTATGGAGTGGAATACCTTTGGTCAATTCTGCTGTCTGTCTAGTCCAGCTCCCCTGCGGGGGGGTCATAGATACAATTCTCCTGCCCCAGTATCCTCTGTAGCAGCAGAGCTAAGAAGCAACCTTGGAGTCTCAGAAGTAACATAAACATTCCAGTGTTATCAGTCCACTAGCTGGAACACTTGCTGCTAGCTAAAAGAAAGCTTACTGAAGAAAAATAATCAATAAAAGGAAAATTAGCTTCATCCTGGCTCAACCAGGACAAATACATATGAAAATAATTGTGTAAATATGATTATTTGGTTAAAAAAACTTCACAAAGATGGCTTCTTTTTTATGCCCATTTGCCAAGTCATTTCTCTGCCAGTCTTGGTTTTAGAAAGGTTGGCCTTTGTAATAGTGCTTCCATAATTACAGAAATTAAAAATATTAAAAATATTAATTTTTTTATTTTTATTTCTGCTGAAACAAATAATTTTCTAGTTATCAGTTGGCATGACCGATTTAAGTTAATCCTAGAGGGAAAAAATAATTATTACTGGTCTCTGTTAATCTCAGTGTAGCCCAATAGCCAACTCAAAAAGTAACAGTTCTTGCAGGGACTTCTGCTTGCATCAAAGCTCAAAAGGAAATAATTCATTTTTTTGGTGGTGGTATAATATTTCAGAAGAAACTGCACATGGAGTTTGAGGAATATTAGTATTTCTATTAACCTCAGTTAATAAAACATCATAAAACTGATAAATCTCAGCTTATTAGTTTGATTATTCTGTTTTTCTTAAGTTCACAAGACCAAAGGCTTCTCCCAGCTAACACCTCCCCTCTTGTCTCCTGTCTGCCTGCCTCCAGTCAAATTTTCAAGTTTATGTTTCTGAACCAAATATAAAATTAAAGAGGTGATAAGCAGTTCGGGAGGAAGAAGGTGGAACTGACCACAAATTTTCATGGAAAATTGTGGAAGTTGGCAGGCTGTTGAAGTGAGGAAGAGAAAAAATAGGAAAGGCTTGCTCTCTCACAGCACCGTAATGAAGATATTCTTATCTATGTGCCTTAGTCAGAGCCTCAAGAAACATCATTGCCAACCAGAATGCCATTGAGCAATGCCTTTCACACCCAACAAGAGCTCTGGAGAACCTGCAGCTGTGATACATCACCACATAGAACAGAAGATATATTTGAATGAAAGAGGTTGAAGGGGCTCTCTGATAGTATTAGTCATCATCAAAGTCATTAAAATAAACATTTCAACAGCCTAATTGTTGCCAAAATTTCTATTGGCATCAGAGAAAAGATGATAGAGTGGATAATGAGCTAGCTGACTCAGTGTGTAAGGAGGAACTCTTCCAAAATGAGAGGGCACCACATGAGCAATAATGAAAAAGCTGCTTTGAAATTATCTTGCATAAAATGTGGGATGGTATCACAGGACAGCTGAAGATAGAGCTGGTATTTGCATGGCAATTGTGAAATGCTTTGAAATACTGAATTAATGATGGACAGATAAAAGGCTGTTCTGATTTGAGAAAGGCATAGCAGTTTCAGTTTCTGTTGTTTTGGCTATTTTGGTTATTTGGCGATCTGTATTTGCCTATATATTTGCTTCAGGGTTTTTTGAGTAAAAAAACACCACTTTGTGGTTTCAAGAATATTTATTTTTATTAATACTTAATCATAGAATAATAAAATCATTGGATGGTTTAGGTTGGAAGGGACCTTGAAGATCATTTAGTTCCAAACCCCCTGCATGGGAAGAGACACCTCCCACTGGACGATGTTGCTCGAAACACCATCCAACCTGGCCTTGAACACTTCCAGGAAGGGGACATCCACAACCTCCCTGGGCAACCTGTTCCAGTGCCTCACCACCCTCACACTGAAGAATTTAATTTCTTCCTAATGTCAAACCTAAATATATCTTCTTCCAGCTTTAAATCATTACCTCTCATCCTATCACTACACACCCTGGTAAAAAGTCCCTCTCCAGCTTTCCTGTAGGAATCCTTCATGTATTGGAAGGCCACTATAAAGTTTCCTTGGAGCCTTCTCTTCTCCAGACCGAACAAGCACCACTCTCTCAGCCTGTCTTCTTAGGAGAGGTGCTCCAGCCTTCAGCATCTTTGTGGCTCTGGACTAGCTGCAAGACCACTACGTTCTTTCTGTGTTGAGGGTTCCAGAACTGGACACAGTACTCCAGGTGGGATCTCATGAGTGTGGAGTAGAGAGGCAGAATCACCTCATTCGACCTGCTGGCTGTGCTTCTTTTGATGCAGCCCAGGACACGGTTGGCTTTCTGGGCTGCAAATGCACATTGCCAGCCCAAGTTGAGCATTTCATGGACTAACACCCCCAGGTGCTTCTCCTCAAGGCTCTTCTCAATCTGTTTTTCACCCAATCTGTATTTGTGCTTGGGATTGCCCCAACCCATGTGCAGGACTTTGCACTTGGCCCTGTTGAACCTCATGAAGTTGCTATGAGTCCACCTCTCAAGCCTGTCAAAGTCCCTCTGGATGGCATCCCTTCCTTCCAGTGTGTCAGTCACACCACACATTTTGGTGTCACCAGCAAACTTGCTGAGGGTGCACTCAATCCCACTGTGCATGTCACTGACAAAGATGTTAAACAGCACTGGTCTGAGTACCGACCCCTGAAGAATGCCACTTGCCAGTGGTCTCCATCTGGACATTGAGCCATTAATTACTACTCTCTGAGTGATACTATCCAGGACTTTTGAGATTTCACTTAAGCTATGAATAACAGACTGCTTAAGTAACTTTATTTTTTTTTAATATCTTAAATGAAGTTGAAATGTAATAATCACAAGGAATAACTAATATTATTAATCTCCAGGAGCTATACCTCTTGAAATTGGTATTATTGGAATCAGTTAACAGTTTTGTTCCAAAACCAGTACCATGTAAAAAACAGAGTTTCCAAATTTGGAAATAATGGCCAAAATTTTATTGTGTTGTACTGATTTTTTTTTGGTGAAGTACCAGATATTTTTTTGGCAAACTATACAGTGGTTCTCAAAGGCATTTTGTGTAGCATTTTCTTATATAAAAGTGCTGTTTATCTGCTTGCTTCTTCATCCTGGTCACCTAATGACAGGTATATATACACATATATACGTATATACACAAATAAATAGAATATCGAATTATAGCTGATGCTGGGTATCTGTCTCCCTGTACATAATAATAGCAATCCTATTGAACCCATTTAAAATAGGACTGCACAAATTGTGGTATTCTTCATTTTTTACTGTTTTCTGTTGCTTTCCATGCTTGTCTCATCTTCTTCAAGTAACTGCAGGGAACAAGCATAAGTACAGAGGCAGTCATAAATATTTCTTGATCAGTTATTCTAGCCAACATATTACACTTGTTTCATTGTTTCTTAAAAAACAAAAGCCTATTATGCTACATTAACTTGTTTAATTCAACAAGAGGCAACGCAATGCATAACTTTTATTACAAAATTTAATCTATTTTACATAACAGAATTTTCTGTTCCAGAGCATGTTATTCTTCCAAGCTTAAAATTTCTTTGATTACTGAAATATTTGCAACAAAATAGTTTTTGTTGCATCGCTTCATTGCTTTATCAGGTGAAACCCATGAATGCTCAGTAAAACTGTTCTTTTGCTCACTCGAAGGAGATAGGTTTCTTACTCTTTGACCTGACCATATAATTTTTATGTTGAATTGTATTTCTTCATGCAAGAAATCACAAAGTCGTCAATTCAGGGAAGTCTTAACACCTGCATATGTACCATACAAATATTTCTATCAGTACGTTAAGAGAGCATATAATAATCTTGGTAATGTAATGAGTCAAAAATCATACTGCAGCACAACTTTCCTGTTCTAAATTATAGCTGCTACCTGTATGTGACTAATATTGTAACTGCACTCCTTGTGATCAAGTCCTACATGTTATCAGTCAGAATCCATAAAGAAAAGCAGCTGATAGTAAAATGGTAAGTGCCCATTTATAAATTTGAAAGTGTTAAAACTCCAGAAACCCAGCAGTCTTGCAAAATGATGTTTGTTTCTATATTCTAAATAGATGCAAAACATTTGTGTAGGCTTCACATACCCTCATCAAATAATTTTTAATTTGAATATTATGGATTACATAGTGAATTCCTGTAATAAAGTGAATAATTACTAGTTGATTAAACCTTCTGAAACAAATGGTGGAGGAAGACCTAAAGTTTGGTGTAATGATAGTATAAACAGTTATAATACCATGTCTTCATAATCTAGAATTCTATGACGTTTAGTTCCTTCCTACCTATTTTGAGTATCCATACATCCATTCTACTTATTCTCCCCACCCTTAATGCATGTTGGTCTGTGTGTGTCCCCCCTGCCTAGTTATGCAAAGGAGATATTTGAGATATTTGGAATTTGGTTGTGTTTTTTTTTTTCTGTTGGGGAGGGTATGTTTTAGGTGGGACAGGTTGGTACCATAGTCTTTCTTGCCCTTCTATCTTCCTTTTCTTCTGGTGTTTCTCTGAATATTTTGTTTCCCTGGACACACAAAATATCTAATGCAGACCCCAGCATAGTGAGCATTTAACTTTGGAAACAAGCAGAGACCTCTAAAAATGACCTTTCCAACCAGTTCTCTGGATAGGAATGTTTAAAAGTACATGGCTTCTCTGCAGTTACAAGAAGGACTCTTTTAAGCATAAAACTGTCCAGATTCAAATATCATTTCTGCATGTCTAATAAAGAGCTTTATTATATTTTGCAATTTCAAAGAGCTAGATGAGGCAGCTGGTGCATAATGGTGTACATGCCCTTTTTGTATTGAACTGGCACTTTGCATTAGAATACAAATGTCTTGGCATTACAGAAACAGCTTTTCATATACAGCCAGTTGTATTTTAAAGTTACAAGATGTAACAACCAAGTGCCATATAAGGCAGTTGATGTGTAATGGCACCTTGTGCAGAACATGAACATTCCATGGCTCCCAGGAGGCAGCACAGATTTAAATGTATTCGGCTGTGGTTGCTTCAGGAGGCACTGTAAGGGTATTAAGCTCAAAGATATTTTATTCATTATTTCTTTAACCTTCCTTTGATACAGTCTTATTTAATATATTTTTAGGTATAAATTGCTGCCTCATTAGTATTTTCTGTGGTTTGAGAACACTGAAAGGGAACGGGTGTCATTCATGAAGTTCCCATGTAACTTGCATATCTTCAAGGTCTCTTGTTAATTTTGAATGGGTACATCTAAGAATCAAAGCAAAATGCCGAGCAAAAAAGCAAGTTGGTTTATTTTTATAAAAGCAGCTTATTTACACTGATTGTAAGATAAATTTATTCAATTTATTTCACAATATAAAGTGGTAATTTTCTCCATATTCAACTAAAAAATTCAAACACAGTAAGTGCCATGGTGTGTCTATCATCTCTAAAGGGAGTTTCAAAGTTGCCAATTTTACACAATTTTTTTCTTTCCAGAAAAGATGGCGACAGGGTAAAAAAAATAAATAATAAATTACAATAATGGATAAAAACATAAGTCATTCAGGTTTTCCCGTTTAGTGAATTGCTTTTCTCAAATATTGGATTGGTATAGAGAAATACATGTCGTGGATGGGATGACCTCTAAATGTTGACATCTGAATACATACTTATTACAGAGACACTTATTGAGTAATACAGTTCAGTGCTCCTTTGTTCTTAATTTTTTTTAAATTACTCTCTATTTTCAGGAACACATGAACAAGAATCATGGGATAAAGTCTACTTGAAAGCACCACTCAGGCAAGAAAGGGCTTGGCTACATCTGTCAAATTCTAACTCATTAGATGATCAGTATGTGCAATGAAAATGAACCAAGTACAGATAATTGTTGGGGGTGAGGTGTGAAGCTTACCCAAAGCATCCAGACTAGATTTACCTTCCCGTAGTGGTTTAAGTATGCATAGAAAAGTAACTAAAATGTTCAGATGAACTCCTAGCTTTACATTCATGTAGTCCATTTGAAGTGGGATGACAGAATGTGATAGTAACCCATATAACAATTTACCTAGGGGAAGTGAAAGAGGTGGGCTTGGAGTGACAGGACCGATAAGGCCATTGGAGATCATCTGAGTTAGAAAATTAAACACTGAAAATAGTAGCCCTTTGGGGAGAAACATTTACACATCCAACACTGTGCAGAAGAATGAGCCAAAGGCCTGATAAATGTAAAGGCCAGGTCACCAGCCAAGACTTGAGCAACTTGGCCATCTGGAGTGACAGACTTTTTTCCTTGAGACCATGATACTAATGAAAAATTATCATCACCATCAACACAGAATGGTTGCTTAGAAGGAATCTTAAAGATCATCTAGCTCCAACCCCCCTGTATTGGCAGGGACACCTCCCACCATACTACGTTGCTCAAAACCCCGTTCAACCTGGCCTTGAACACTTCCAGGGATGACACATCCACAACTTCCCTGGGCAACCTTTTCCAGCATCTCATCATCATCACAGTGAAGAATTTCCTCCTAATGTCTGATCTAAATCTCCACTCTTCAAGTTTCAAGTCATTATTACTTGTTCTCTTGTTACATATATGCTCTTGTCAAAAGTACCTCCCCAGCTTTCCTGTAGACCCCTTCAGGTACTCACAGTGTATGAAGTCTCCCAGGAGCCTTCTCTTCCCCGGGTTGAACAAGCTCAACTCTCTCAGCCTCTCTTCATAGGAGAGGTGCTTTTTGATCATTTTATTGGCCCTTCTCTAGACTTACTCCAGGAACTCCATGTCCTTCTTATGTTGGTGGCTCCAGAACTGGACACAATACTCCAGGTGGGGTCTCATGAGAGCAGAGTAGAGCAGGAGAATCATCTCCCTTGACCTGATGGCTGTGCTTCTTTTGATGCAGCCCTGGTTTTGGTGAGTGTGATCTGTATAGAAAGTGTGCATGTGTTGTAGCACAGAACTATACTCATCCTACATAGTAAATAAAATCTGAAATTTACCTCACTGAGTGGTGCAGTTATGGTTTTGTAGCTACCCATCACCCAGTGCTCCTGAAACAACAGTTGATGTGATCGTACAACCTGATATAGAGGACAATATTGTGGTTTTGACTTCCTTCTGGGGAAGGAATTGAGTCTTATGGATCTCCTGGCAATCTTTGTAATTTGAAAGCAGCTGTAATTTACTCCAAAGAGAATGGCTATGGAATCAGAGGAATTTTTAGAAGTTATTCTATTTTATTTGGACTAACAGACTCACAGTGAGAATTCATGTGGAGATTTTGAAAAATATAAAGATAAATGACCCATCCAAGTAGTTCAGTCCACTTTGTCAAAAAGTCAGTATAGAGGTAAATGAGTGGTTGACTAAGATTTGTGACTACTTGTGGAATGGCACAAGCCATGAGCGTGATCCATCATGGACATTCCAGTTAATTCCTTTCCCCATACTTGAGAATTAAGGTTTTCTGGCATAGTTTTGCTGTTTACTTATTTGTTAAAATCAAGAAAATTACTCAAAAGTGTTTATAATCTTATGTATAGTATAGCACTCTGGATTGAGGCCACAGGAGACCCACCAATTTATGTGGTTGTTTATAGTTGAGAATGAAACAAATGTGACATTTTCTTTTAAGGAGGGTGTTTTAAAATCATGTGATGGCTTCATACAGAATTTTAGCCTCAACGAAACAGCTACATACAATAGTTGCAATATAAAGGTTATACATGTATTGGAATTTTGCTGGGGAAGGGGGATTACAAGAAATTTAGGCCAGACCCCTGTACTTTTTCTCTATAGGAGAATTCTCTGCAGGAATACAGCTGTGAGAAAAGTATGTAAACTTGCTTGTATCCATAAATTATCAAGACCAGGAACTATACGAATTTTGCCTTGAGAGTACTCATGATTACCTACCAAAAATATCTGGTTCTTGAGGTATTTGGGGAAAACAAGACACATAGCTCCATCAAGGGAATATATATGTGTATTTTTTAACTCTGTTAAAAACAGAGTTGCTGTTGCCCCGGGAATGCTGTAAATAGGATGATGTACAAGCCAAACACAAACGTGTCAAAGTTAAGCACTCTTTTTTAATGGATCCAGTTCTCTGATAATCAGAAACTGGAAGTAGATGAGAGAAAGCATTCCTTAAATAAATAAGGCAAAATGTTTTGATTGCTTTGTGGGATTTGTGAGATGAAACATTAGTTGTCTACATCTGAGCTGATCACTAGAGGATCCCTTTGGAGTCTGGGGGACAAACAGTGCTGTGGAATGATCCTTCTGATTTTAACAGCAGCAATTTTTCTCCGTAAGTCTGAAGAGATGAGTTCTCATGTAACTGTCTGCACTGCAGACCTAGAAAAGCTGAATCCCAAACCTAATATCTAGTATAAAGATAATAAAACTTTTTTCCAGACAGCTTTCCTATGGAGCAAGGCAAGGAAGGGAAAGGGAACTATTATGTTAGTCATCCCACATGTATTTACAATTCAGGAAGAAAGGCTGCCCTCCACAGGGTAATTTATTGACAAAGTGTTCCATGACCAGTTAAGTCAGAGAGCAACCCAGACAAGTCTCATTCATTGTATCTAAATTGTCTTCCACTTTTCTCAGATAATTTAACATTTCCCACAATAAATATGTAGGAGCAGAACCTGCAACTGGACTAGTTTTCCTGTTAGTCCCCAGAAGTTCATGAGAGTACCTCTGTATCTGAAAGAAATTCCAGCTGATGCCAATGCCAAGATCTGACTTAATTGCAAGTGGAGGATTGTCACTTAAGTATCCTCCTCAGCTAGCATGTGCCACTAATTTACCTCAGCCACAAGATCATCCAGATACTCATGTGATACATTTCTTCACCTCCAAGGGGACTACTGGAAATAATAATCGCTCCTTTCTCTTATTCTAGATTAGTTCTTCCTTCCCCATGAATCATGCCTGAGTAGAAAAGATTGAATTTAAACCGCTCAAAAAAATAATACAGAAATTTTACTAAACATGGAGAAAAACAGTATTTCCAGAGACAGTGTTTTATGGTTTTGTAATGAAGTGAATTCTGAAAACTAATGAGAAATGCTAATTATTAATTTCTACATTGAATTTACTGAATTCTCTCTTGTGCATTGCATATTTTTTACTTTTAAATATACAAGTTAAGTTCACAATGGTAAATGAGTAGGGAATATGATTTGAAGTAGTGTAAATGTGAAAATATGTTTTATAAATTATGAGGAGTATTAGAAATACATTTTAGTACTTTGCCTCCCAAATGATCCTAAAGCTGTTACAGACAAATGCCATTTCATCTACCTCTGAAGAATAGCTGCCTCTGACAATGGAGGAGTGCGACAGCTGACTTGAACTTTACACAGGCTTCTAAGAAAACCAATGAGTGTTATACATAATTGAAAAGCAGAGAAAAATTTATACAAATGTAAATTAATGGAATAGAGGTCGTTTGTGCGGGGAAACAAAGCTATATAACTTCTGAAAGTGATGATGTGGAGGTTTCAGCAACAAAAGGATTTGTAAGACCTGCATTTAAATCTCATTTGAGAAGAATCATCACTTGTGGCATAGTGCCTTTTGATTCTTAGGGGGATTTTTTTCCTCCTATAGACCCCACAGAGTAGAAATCTCTTAAATCACTTAGCTCTGCTGAATTTTTGTCAGATCATCTACTTAAAAGACCAGATGTCAGTAAGCCTGATTTGAGATATCTGATAATATTTCCGCCTAAGGTAAAATGAATTATTTTCACTGACATGTGTATGTATGTAACTATATGCATGAAAATGTCTCGATTGCAATTGCAGATCAAGTATTTGCATGTGGCTATGGCTGGCCAAATGCCTGGCTTCCCATGTTTAGTTACTAATTTGTACTACATGAAGACTCAAATCAAGCACCACTATCTTAAAATCTTAGAATAGCATCTGAAGAGGTGTTTAATGTCTGGAGGGGAGAATACTTTTTTTTCTCTTTTTTATGTATTAATAAAAACTTTGAAATTATCTAATGTTATTAAAAGCATAATTATTTTGGAAGAAAACTTGAAGCTGGCTCTGCACGTTGTGTTTGGAGCCATCTGCCAAGTCTGGATTCAGTACACATGGAGTGGTGGCAGGTCAGCTGTTTGCTCTCCAGTGAGTGATTTCTGGTTATGAAGGGAGAGGGCAATATGAAGATTTCTGGCACTTTTGCGAAAACTTGATATTGAGGGATGAAGCACTCATACCAAGGGGCACCAGGAGCAGAAGAGGGGTTTATGCTGAATGAGAGTTGGAACCATGAAATAATATAGCCTATGAGTGTCTGTAAGCATCCATTTGCCCATTTATCTCTTAACCTAGTCAAATATTTAAAATTATTTACATCCAGGAGGGGACAATGACCTTCTACTGCAGCAAGGTTAGAGCTCTCTCGGGGGGTTGCAGTGTAACCCTATGGTTTTTCATAATACTAAGGACCCTATCTGTGTTGGTTCTTTGCCTCAGAAGAGGAGATCTCCTACCTGGGATAGGACACTTTTACAGAGGCCTGACATTTGATGAGTATATATTTGATGAGAATATCTTTTCCAAATAGTGAAAGCAGCTATAGACTTGGTTGTGGTGCCTTTGGCACAGATCATAACCTTGAGTCTCATCCTTGAGATGAGCTAGCTACCTGTAAGGGTGTTATTAAGATCTTTCCTGACCTCTGCTAGAATAAACCCTGAAGAGAAGCTGAATGAAGGAATTGCATTTAGTATTGTCTAGCTTGACATGTCACGTAATTGCTCGTATTGAACAGATACCATTTTTGAGAAGGAGGGTGTGGTCTCTTGAGGACTTGAAGCTTAGTCTATCTGCTGCATTCTGTGGCAGAGGGGTGTTGGTTAATACAGTAAACCAAGTGTCCTGTGCTGGAAGAAAATATTTTTAGCCCCTTTAAATGTGCTAAGGGATAGATGGGCAAATGAAGTATATTATTTGCCCTGACTGCACTGCATATAAAATATTTGTTTTGATTTACTGGTCAATCTTTCTACTAAGATGTAAGAACTACTTCAATACCAGAAACTACAGTTTGCTGTAGTGACTCAGAAGACACATATTTGCTTTAAGAGTGCTCTAATCACTGTAATTCACTGTAATAGCCATGTTGCCCTTTTCCATAGGAAAAATGCTTTCTTGCTTTTACCATTCTCTGTTAGGTCACCTGCCACATTTTAGGAGACTGGGAATTAAATATTTTAATTAATAGAAGTCCAGAGACTTTAAATCTTGCAAATAGGAGTGACAGTAGAAATAGGGCTACATAAGCATGTAGAGAAGCTTGGGGAACAAATGCATTGCTTTCACTTAGTAAAAATGGAAATGTAATGATACTAGATTCTGGATTTCAATATCTAATAGTAATGTTGAGCTACTAGGTACATTCATTGAAAGCCATAGAAATTGCTGCTCTATCTGTAGGCCTAGATCCACTTTGAGGTTACATCTTATGTTATGTTAGTCCACTAGTGGGACACACAGGCTTCCTGTACACACTTGAGCTTAAATAACTGCAATCACCATAAGGAGATGTGGAAATTGCAGAAGAAAAGTATTTTGAATAAACTTTGCCCTTCCCTGAAACAGAGGGATTTTTATTCTAGTCGTGCATTTAACTTTACCTGACTTTTACAGGGTCATAGAGGTGTCTGAAATTCTATCAAAAACAAAGAGGTTTCAAGCCCCGACAATATGTTCTGAAGCAGAACTTTATGTCTGGAATTTCACTAGCAGAGACTTGTATGATGATGGCCTTTGGGATCTACAGAGGTAGAGGGTGCTTGGGGATATATTTCTTATATTTGTATCTCTATAATGCTCGTTTGTGTTCTTTTCTAACTTTTTAAGCCTTTTTGTGGAATTTATCCTTCAGTAAGAGCCAAAGCATGCATAGTTGAAGGATACTAGTACTATGTGTAACAGACTATGTCTGGATTGCTTCCTTTGTTAGTCTACTAAACTTGCTGTTTACTTGATCTTTTTTACCTCCTGAAAATAACTGAAGAAATTGTGCTCCTATTAACCAGTACAAACAAGTGTTTGAAAACCAACTATAGAACCTGGTGGTTCTCTTGGTTTAGATATTAGAATAGAAAGTCTGCTCTACTCTTGTGCATCAGCATCAGTAGTAATTAATTTAAGAGTTAAGGCTGTGATGTAGGAGTGGCAAGTATGACCCCAAAATATCTGTGCAAAGAAGCCCCAGATTTCAAGTAGAGGAAGATTTTTTCAGAGTTTGGGTAAGCAGTTTTTTTTCCTGAAACAATCCAATGAGCTTTTCTAGATGTCAAATTCTTTGACGGAACTATAGTAATTGTGGGGTTATGTATGGTTTTAAGTAGAAAATTGAGTAACCTTAATAATTTCCAGGAAGAATGAGCTACAATTCAAAGACAGAAGCAAGAACAGAGACTGTTAAAAATGTTTGTTTTGGTTTTTTTGTGTTTTTTTTCCTCACAAGAAAAGCTATCTGTCAGCATCAGCTGTGAGGGTTCATACTAATGAAGCCTAACATAAAATATCAAATTTCATTATGTACTTGCTGGGAAAATGAGAAAACATAATGCGACTCTTCCAAGAAAAAAATGATGTTGTGACTGAGACAAAGCTTCTCTGCCCTGTGGCTTTCAAGCAATGCATGAAGACCTTACCAGACTTCTGATGGTTATTTAAGTTGAATTGGAATTCAAAGTTAGAACATAATAACACTATGGTTGCTGCTATCCTAATTCCTCACAAGAAAAATGTATTCTGTATTACTCACAATTTCAACTGTGACATTACCATACGATAACGGGTACAAGTTTAAGGTGTTACAGCTCCATTTACACTGCGATGCCATCATAGAAGCAGAATTTACAGGGAAAGGCTTTTTTTTTTTTTTGATCTGTGACATTTTAAGAAATTATGAATAATCTTATGTGGGGATGAAAGAAATCCTTCTTCCTCTTCATTTCTTATCCCTAAGGAACATACCATTGCAGATTCTTCACGTTGGTCAAAGTTAACAGAAAATCAGAAGCCATCTTATGAATATGGTTAACTTTTCCTCACAGTCTTGAGTCATGTTGTCAGCTTCTATTTTCAGTTGCACAATTTCTTTCTTATTATTATTTTTCCTATTCTAGAGATGTGAGAAACATTTCACAGTGTGAACCGAAATCAAAAGGGTTAAAAATACTGTGAGTTTTGTCCTGTTATACTGGACTTTTGTGCTGTTATTTAAAAGAATTTTAAAAGTTCCCTGATATATGTGGAGTGATTGTAGTTACTGCAGTGCCGCGTTGCAAGAAATGTAGCCCTTCTTCTAACACTATTTACCTCTCTTAGTATCTGAGTACTTGATAGATCAATACCAGAAGAAACTTCATCATTGAGTGGAAAGCTAATGAGGAAGTCACTCTCCCTACATTTAATATGATGGTTTTGGTGCTCCATTTAAGAAACTTACTTCTTAGGGTACAAACTGTATGAACTCCTTCCTATTCATACTACATTGCACTAGTTTCAGTACGTCATTATCTTAGATGACAAAGTGGTCGAAGGAGAAGAGTCTTGGTTTCTCCCTAGGTCTTGGAGTGATAGCATGCTTTGCATTAAAGAACTATCAGAAAACGATATCAGATAAAATATAGCACTGGAAAAGCACCTTTTATTTTTTATTTTGTGCATCTTGTACCCCTTTGCATAGCTTCAAAGATGGACAGTTTTTTGGATATCATATCCAAAATATGATTTTTGATCCTCAGGCTTTCAAAAGTATGGAAACTGAATCAACCTGTTCCTAGACATGGAATTTTTCTGTTTTGAAAGAAAGGGACTAATCAGACAGATTAAGTACACCAAAGAAGAATTTAGGAGTCATGTTGAGGAAGAGATTCAGGCTCCAATTCCTAAACTCAAGAAGTCACCTAATTGAGTTTGCACCCATATCTGAAATAATGGTTTTATTTCAGAAATAACCTCTTTTTTTAATGTTTCTTGTTGGGCAATTTAATTTAATTTAAACACCATTCTCTCTCTCCTCCAAATATTTTGACTGATATTTTCCTGTTATTAAGGCACCTAAATATGTGGTCAAAGAGTCAGCTCTCAACTGAACAGGTCATTTGAGAAAGTGTTTGAAGCTGCTCCTGTATCCTTTCTAAGACACACATACACACACAAAAGCAACCAATGTATATATAATTTAACTTCTGAACAATAAAAAGGAAAGACAATTGAATACTTGAATGGAAGTGAGTTTTAGTTCTTTGTCTCTTTCTCCAACTAATATTATACAATGGTCCTTTTGAAATGAAGAAAGACTTGATCTCTTTTGAAAGTTCCAGACATCAGATGTAACACTTAATAATACTTTATTATTAGACTAATAAAAAATCATTGCTCAAATTTTCACTGTGCCCCTAGAATATTTTAATAAACTTATAACAACCAAGAAGTTTATTATTCAGAGCCTTTGCACTATTTTATCTATTGAAAAGAAAGTATGCATTACACTTTTGTAGCAGTTTGTAATTTTGAAATGCTATATGAAGAAGATTTGTTTCCCTTGGAACATAATACAAAGGTTACTAAACTAGAATATTTTTTTCATGAAGTTTAGTTATGAAATTATTTTTTTATTCTTATTAATCTAGGTAAGTCTAGTGTGACTTCACTGTTCTTTCTCAATATAGGTACGCTGCCTCATGGCTATCCTTGGTGATTACAATTCTGCTGAATAAAATAATCTACCGTTCTATTCTTACAGGTCAAATGGTATAGGTCACAGATGAAAACAAAGAGAAAAACAAAAAGCACTTTATGTATCACAATCATAGTACACAGACTTTCCCCTGTCCTGATCTTTGCTTGCAATGTACACATTAGAAAAGAGCAATAAAAAAGTTAAAAACTTTGATGAGCCTATGCTGAGAACTGTGCCCCTGGGGTTTTGTAAAATTCCACGGCACAGACTCAGCTTTCTTTCTACTGTGCTTTCCACATCACAAGGTACTTTCTACCTTCTTAGATGTATTTTGCTGCATAGCCTAGTCTCCTAAGTACCCTTTTCTGAAATGAAATCTGGAATTTGGGGAGTTATAGGAAAGAACTCAAGTGAAAAAAAAAATAAATTGCCTTTGAATGAAAAGGCTGCAAAATATGTTTTAATTCAACCATTTGGGAGTTGAGGGAAGACTGGGAACTACATGCCCTAGTGAACAGGTCTTCCCCAGCCTTCTTATAGGCCCCTTTCAGGTATTAGAAGGTCACTATAAGGTCCTCCCAGAGTCTTCTCTTCTTCAGGCTGAGAAATCCCAACTCCCTCAGTCTGCCATCATAAGAGAGGTGCTCCAGCCCTCTGAGCATCTTCATAGCCCTTCTCTGGACACATTCAAACAGGTCCACAACCTTCTCGTGTTGGGGGCTTCTAAGTCCTTGGGTTTGGGCTGACTAAATCCTTTTTTTTCAAAAGCTGCTTCTCCCAACACTTACATCAGTATGAACAGTGAGTGATCTTGATGCGGTGTGTCTGCTTGGGGATCAAAGCTCTAGGTAAGTCAATTGTGTCAGTATGTAATTAACGTACTCAAAGTCATACTTTGTGTCAGATGGAAGCACACAATCAGCTTATACGGGGTACATGAACTTTAACTCAGGTGCTAAATGCATAGATTTATACTTCTACCTATTGTAATTAATGACGTTAGTAAAGGGAATATAATTAAAAGAAAAAGATATAATCTGAGTGAATAGAAATTCTTTCAAAAGGGAAAATGCTTAGTTGTTTGGGGGGCTTTCAGAATTTTCTTATGGTGTTTTTCAATTTCACACAAGCAAACTCTTTGTGTCACATTTGGTGTCAATGTCAAATTTAACTCTTGAGGAGATCTCTGAGGGCAAAGAAAGCATTGCTTTGAGGTAGTCTGCTACCTGAAATGTGCAAGTGAGAACTTAAGTTCCATTTAGCAGGTAAAAAAGATGTAGTGTAATCTTCTCAAATTTTTAAATTAATTTTTCTAATATTGGGGGATTTTCCGAAATGGCCTGGTAGATAAAGGGGTAGAATTGGCATGCCAATGAGAAAAGAAAAACAATCCTTAAAGGGCAGATTTTTCTGCATTATCTAGTCACTCTCCACATGAATTTATACTCTGTTGTATGCAATTGAATGTTCTCATTAATTTTTGCTCTCCTTTTTAAGTATACAGCTGTCATCTGAGAGGTCCATTATCAAAACTCACTTGTCAAATATGGCATCAAAGAGCAAGATGCAGTTTATATGGAACTCTAGGTCAAGGCTAATAAGCATTTATCAACAGAGAATGTCATACTGGTGAGTTGCTGACTGTCTTCAGCCAAGAAATTTCTGGAAATTGATAGCACTTCTTAACTCTGCAGAGGGAGCCCAAGCAGGATTCAGTACTTTCTGTAACTGTATTCTGCAACAGCCATTATTGGTCTTTAATTCTGTTTCTTAAGGTTGCGAAATAACAGCAAATCATTCTGTAGATTTTAATGTCAGTTTTAGTATTGAAGATGTTATTTTTTGTATCCAGAGTTTTAGACTGCTTAATAGCATATTCTTTCACAGTTTTAGTGTGTCTGGCATGTTAACAACTGCTTGATAGTGACTTCTCAACAAAAACCCCCAAAGTCCTAGCATTTTTTACTGATTACCTTCCTATCTCCTCGACAATTAATCTAAAAAATATTCCCTTTTGAATATTGTCGCACAACTTCTGTCACAGCCCCGGCCATACAAGCTCCACTCGCTGTCAGTGGAAGCCTGGGAGCCAAAAAACCGTTCTGTGCTACATTTGGAAGCTGTTGCCTAGGAAAAGAGACAGTTCTGGGCTTCTCTACCAGGGAGGGGAGTTCAGTTGTGGTTAGGTGCTGGAGACGTCTCTGTAATCATATAAGCTCTCATATACTTATGGAAAACAAACAACCAAACCAAACCAAAATACAGAAAAAAACCCCACTTTTTTTTTCTTTTTTTTTTTTTTTTTTTTCCTGAGGGTTTCAAACAAAATGAGGACTTTGTGAAGTAACTCAGGTTTTGAGTTTCCTCAGACTTCATGAGGAAAAGCACTGGGACTGAACAAGCCTTTGAAACTGAACTGCCTCTGGAGCATCTATGGTATCACTGCAGTGAATGACAGAATAAGTCATGGAGGAAGGGACCTGTAGAGGTCTCTAGTCCAACCTGCTGCTCACAGAGGGGCCAGCTAGATCCAGCTAGGATGAGCTTTGCTGGAAGCTGTGTCCAACTAGCTGAGACCTAGAGGCAGAGTAAGTTGCTTCAGGGAGAAATTGCTGCTGATAAATGGCTTCCCTATTGTGTTAAAGTCTGATTGCTTACGACTAACATTTTGAATGCTTCAGTACTTGCAAAAAATGTCATTTCTTAGTTGTAATGATTAATAATGCTCATTGTTATGTTGTAAAAGATCTTCGCAGGTGTTTTTTTGTGGGTGTTTTGGTGAGATCAGATAAGGCTGATTTAAATGAAACCTACACTGGTTTTAGTGCTTCTACTAGTAATACCCAATTTCCCATAGAAAATTTTTCCTTATTTTAAATAAAGAGAATTTTTGAGATAGAGCTTGGTAATAGACCTTATATAAATCTGAAAAGTAAAAAACCAAATCTTATTCAATGAATCAATAATGGTCTCAAAATATATATATTTAGCAGCCTGAGAATTTGAAATAACCAAAAACTCACATAATATTTGCCAAAATTATTTGTTTGACAAAAAAATTGTTTAGAAATAATTTTATTACTCAAGTATTTAAGTGTCAACTCTTTTCAACCTGATTTTAGGCATCTTTAAAATTGTTTAGTGCAAAATTAATTTCTCCATACAAAATCAGGTGTCAATTTTAAATTTTGCAAACCCACAAAAAACAATGAAAAAGTTAGCTGTGTATTTAGAACACCTTAAAGATACAGTGATGCTGATATTTTTCCTTCTTACCATGATGTGTGTTGATTTTTAAATATTTTTTTTTTTACAACACAACTAAAATTTTCTAAGTTGTTTTTCTGTTTGGAAAGGCAAGGCCGGCATGGAGCTCCTTTTCCTCAGCAGGTTATTATCTTGCTGCTTGTTCTTTTTAGAGAAGTGGAATAAAATTGCTAACATCAATATAATTAGTTCAGTAAGGTGTCAGCAGGTAGGTAGGGCATTTTGTAAAATGTGATAGGTATCAGAAATTATATTATTTGATTTCTTTGTGCTAGGCCTTTGATAATGTCAAATGGATCTACCACTGGCTTGCTTCCAATTCTTTCTCATCTGCTTAATGTGAAAACTTCTTTGCAGTTTCTGTGTAATAGAACATAAAAAAACTTGTTTGCTATCCAGGACTGAGAAAAGGGAAAAGTGCAAACTGTGTTCATGCAGTTGGTTAGAAAGGTAGAAGTGGTTCCAAATCAGAACTTCAGATATCATTATCTTCTTCCCTTTAGGAAATTCAAGATATGGATGGGCACTTAGCCCAACACCTTTAAAATGATTTATAGTTAGAAGCCTAAATAGGCATCAGCTTCTGCCTCTCCCCTGTCACTATTTGGGAGCTTAACTCATATGGAGAGATGATCCAGACCAAGTGGCAGTGCTTTATTTGGGCATCTGACCTTCTGTTGTGCTGGGCCCAAGCTTGCCTAACAACTACAAGCCCAGCAACAGCAAAATGACACTGCTGGACAGTGACCACGGAAACCCCTGTGAGATGGTGTATAAACTACTCCCTGAGAGCCCAATTTGAGCATTCTCAAGACCCAGGTAGGGCAACGCAGGGAGATTCAGATTGGACCCCCTTGCTTTCTAAACTCCTCAGCAAGAAGCTTAGGTGTGGCTGGATCCAACCTTTCTCTCAGACCTGGTCCTTCCAGGGAGAGTGATTAAAATGTCATGGTCCAAGGAAATTCTTGACCATCTGATACCCTTAGATCAGATTAATGTGAAACAACACTCAAGGTCTCTATTTTAATTAGGTTTAATTAAACTATAGAAGGAATACAAATACTTAAATTATTGTCTCAGGCTGCATGATCATAAAGGCTGATACTAAGATCATGAGAGTACTATATATATATGTTTAAGCTGCACAACCTGAGGAAAAAAAATGGTGGTTAGGCCTTGTGTTACTTAATGATTTTAGGAAGGAAGAAAGAGAGAGTAGGAGATGAAAAGTTTAGAGAGAGAGATGATAGAAAATCACCAGTCCTGGATCCAGTGCTGGGCTAGCCAACGAGGGATAGTTGAGTGAGGCTCCCAAAGCCCACAATTGCAGCCTCTGGTTTTATAGGCCTAGTTTCGTTGTTTTGCAAGGATGAACAGGCGTGATTGAGTCATAAGACAAAGCAGCTGGAGTGGGTGTCCATCCCCTCCACCCCTTGACCATTGTCCTTATCTCAATTGCTGTACCTGCAGGCCGAAGGCCGTATGCAGGCTATCATCATTGTCTCCTTGCAGGCCTTTTGGGATGCAAACGAGAGGGGTTACAATGGGGTTACTACACCAATTCCAAAAAGTATGGGTCCTGAGGGCTGGTCCCTCATAAGCACTCCTTAGGAATGGCCGGTCCCAGCCTTAGTGATGTCCCCTCATTTGGGATACCAGGTAAGGATGCTTCCCTAGCAACTGTGTGATACTTACTAGGTAGATTATAAGGAATTTGGAATAGAAGTAGAAAACTCACAGGTTGGTGTAATTACTATCTACTTAGTAGATGTTTTACCCTAATAAATCTCACTTTGTGCCTTGGGCATGGAACCTCATTTCTTCAAGGAGCAGTTAGCAACAAGGGGTGTGACTGCAGCACCTCAGCTATTTCCTAAATCAATGGTCTGTCTAAAGAGTATACTGAAGAGGTTTTTTTATTTTTAATTTTCTTTTTTGTAAACTAGTTCCACTGGTAAGAATAAGGATTGCTGAATTTTTATCTCACACGCAGAAGTCAATTTGAGGGGACAAATATAACACTGAAGTTTATTTTTAGGTTTATCTATGAGAATCTTACTATGATTATTTTTAATAAATTAATCTTTTTATTCCACAATTGCACTGGTACTGTCATTGTTGGTAACTCATGCAAAAAAATAAAGGTTTGAGGACTTTGACACTTCCAGGAAAATTTCCTATGGCACTGCAAGAAGCCCCTTCACTCTTAAAACATCCAATGTATCTACTGCAGTGAAACTACTGCAATGTGTCTTTTCAATGAACTACCTTTGTAAACATACTGTGTAGTAAAACATTAGCAAGAAGATAATTCAGTCTTACTGGAGCTTGTACACATTTTTTAAGAGTACTGAATTAAGTCACTTAGAATATACCTGAGGTTTTGGAGTAATTTTCTTTATCCTTATTGAAATACGGAAATGTGTGTTCATAATTTTTCTTAACTTTTGATTCTCAGTTAGCCTTAGATGCATAAATCTATTTATCCAATCTTACACCTTTTTCCACTTTTTTTCCAATTTGAGACTAGTTTTCTAATTACTTTCAGGAGTTTTACACTGTGTATAAGTGTTGGAGTAAATTCGGTACATAAACAAATATCAAAATATCTGTAACTTTTAGGTTAGATCTTGGTGGAGTTGTTCTGAATTAGGGTCCTGATTCTCAGTTTCAGCATAGCCTCCTCAATGTGAGCAAAACGCATGTTAGCAACCTGAACTTGAATAGTCTTTGCACACAGGCCATGTCCTGTTTCTTGTAACTTCAGGGATAAAGCTGGAAGTCAGAGAATCACAGAGTCATCAAAGTTGGAAGGGACTTCTAGAGACCATCTAGTCCAACACCTCTACCAAAACAGGATTGCCTAGAGCACACTATACAGGATTCCATACAGGTAGGTTTTTAACATCTCTAGAGAAGGAGACTCCACATTCTGGGCAGCCTGTTGCAGTGTGTTGTCTCCCTCATAGTAAAAAAGTTTTTCCTGTGTTCTAGTTTGTGTCTGTTGCACTTTTCTTGGCACCAGGCACTACTGAAAAGAGTCTGACTCCATACTCCTTACACCCACCCTTTAGATATTTACAGACATTGTTAAGGTCTCCCCTGAGCCTTCTGTTCTCCAGGCTAGAAAGTCCCAGCCCTTTCAGTCTTTCAGAGAATGCATTTGCTTTTGTTGAACCTCATTAGGTTCCTTTTTGCCCAGCTCTCCAGCCTGTCCAAATCTTGTTGAATGGCCGCACAGCCTTCCAGTGTATCAGCCAATCCTTCCAGCTTTGTGTAATCAGCAAATTTGCTGAGGATACACTCTGTCCCATCATCAAGGTCATTGGTAAAGATTTTGAACAGGACTGGACCCAGCACTGATCCCTGGGGGACTCCACTAGTTACAGGTCTCCAGCTGGACTCTACACCATTGATCATGTCATGGTTTGGCACCAAGTTGGAACACTCCCAGTTCACCCCCCTCTCCCTCCTCCCCTAAGGTAGGGAAAGAGGGAGAAAAATGAGAAAGAGAGGCTTTCTGGGTTGAAAAGTGAAAAAGACTGATTTTAATTATTAGTGATAAAGGAATATATATATTTGTAAAGAGATGTGCAACACCCGATCCCCTCCCTCCTCCCCCAGCGACTCTCACAGCAACTCTTCTCCCTGGTGACTCCCAGCTGAAGGGGGGAGTGTCTGGGTGCACGGACGGGGTCCTCGGGTGTCGGCTGTGAAGAAAAATGGAAAAAAAAGAGAGAGAGACAAAGAGAGTGCGATAGAAATGACAGTAAGCAGAAAAGTGGGTGGAAAAGGAAAAAGAGAGGCATGACTTCTGTGATATCTTAACCTATACTGAAAGCCAAATAGAGAAAATATTATGAGAAGGGAATATTCTGATTTGCTGATCCTGCCTTTGGTCTAATCTGCTCCCCCATAGGGGGGGGAGGCTGCAGACAGTCAGAAGTGACCTTGGTTATTATCAGTCCACTAGAGCTGCTAAAAAGTTCACTGAAAGAAAAAAAAAAAATCAGCAAAGAGCTTGGCTCAAACCAAAACAGATCACCACTCTTTGGGCTCTATTGTGTAGCCAGCTCTTAATTCATCTCACTGTCCATTCTTTTATCCCACATATCCTGAGCTTGCTCACGAGAATGTTATGGGAGACTGTGTCAAAAGTCTTGCAAACATCCAGGTAGAATCCATTCACTGGTCTCCCTGCATCTATCCATTTAGTCAGAACATCATAGAAGATAAATCCATGCTGACTACTCCTGATAACCTTCTTCTCTTCCATGTGCTTCAAAATGACTTCCAAAATTACCCGCTCCATCATTTTTTCCAGGAATGGAGGTGAGGGTGACTGGTCTCTAGTTTCCTGGATCTTCCTTCTTGCCCTTTTTGCAGACTAGAGTGACATTGGCTTTCCTCCAGTCCTCAGGCACCTCTCCTGTTTGCCATGATCTTTCAAAAATGATCGAGAGTGGTAGGGAGATAACATCAGCCAGCTCTCTCAACATTCTTGGGTGCATCCCGTCAGGGTTCATGGACTTGTGTACATTCAATTTGCAAAACTGATCTCTGACCCACTCTTAATTCACTAGTGGAGAATCTTCCCTGTTCCAGGTTTCCTCTTCTATATCCAGGGTCTGAAGTTCGTAAGGGCTGGTCTTGGTAAAGACTGAAGCAAGGAAGGTATTCAGCAACTCTGCCTTCTCTGCATCCTCTGTTATCAGGGCTCCCACCTCATTCAGCAGTGGGCCCACATGTTCCCTATTCTTCCTTTTACTACTGATATATTTGAAGAAGCTCTTTTTGTTCTCCTTTACTTCCTTTGCCAGTTTAAGTTCTAAGAGGGCTTTGGCCTTTCTTGTTGCCTTCCTACATACCCTGACAACATCCCTATAGTTCTCCCAAGTGAGAAGTCCTTTCTTCCACCGACTGTAAAGTTCTTTCTTCTATGAGACTTTCTTCAAGATCCTTGCTTAGCCATGCAGGTCATTTACCACCTTTACCTGATTTTTTACTCGAAGGAATGCACCTATCTTGGGCTTGGAGGACGTGGTATTTAAAGATTGACCAGCTTTCCTGGGCTCCCTTTCCTTCGAGAGTCTTATCCCATGGGATTCCTGCAAGTAGATCTTTGAAGTGAAAAAGTTAGCCCTATGGAAATCCAGGGTTGTAATCCTACTTATTGCCCTTCTTCCTTGTAAAATACTAAACTCCACCATCTCATGGTCACTGTTGCCAAGGCTATTCCCAACCTTAACGTCCCCAACCAGACCTTCTTTATTTGTTAATACAAGGTCTAGCAGTGCACCTCTCCTCATTGGTTTCTCCACTACCTGCATTAGAAAGTTATCATCAATGCACTGCAAGAACCTTTTGAACTGAACATGCTTTGCTGTGTTGGCTTTCCAACAAATATCAGGGGGATTGAAATCACCCGTAAGTACTAAGGACTGTGATCTAGAGACGACTTCCAGTTGACTGTAGAAGGCCTCATCAACATCTTCTTCTTGGGTTGGTGGTCTATAGTAGACACCCACAACAGTTTTACCTTCAATTGCATGTCCCTTAATTCTTACCCACAAGCTTTCAACCTGTCCTACCTCCCATTCTGGATAGAACTCAATACATCCCAGTTGCTCTTGTACATAAAGAGCAACACCAACACCTCACCTTGTTGCTCTGTCTTTCCTAAATAGTACATAACCATCCATGACAACATTCCAGTCATGGGAGCTGTCCTACCATGTTTCAGTGATTGCAATTATATCATAGCAATAGGCTTTTGCACCTTCCTGCACACATTTGTATGTATTTGTACATATTTTCTTTTATCATTAGTATTTAATTAAATCTGTCTAGTTTAGTTTTCAATCTGGAAAGTCTCTCTATCTTTATTCTCTCTCTCCTTTCTCGACTTGGGGGAGGGGATCAAGAGCAATATTGTCTCTAGTTCTATTGCTGATCCTGAGTCAAACCATGGCAAAATGAAAGGTTAGAAATGTTAAGTATTTGATTTCTTCAACTGTAGTGACTGAGGGGAAATACAATATATAAATACATTTGTTTACCTTGCCAAAGAGACTCTTTTTAATTTTCCGTGATTAATTCTAAGTGGTCATGGAGGTGAACAAAGTCCTTTTTCTGTTCCTAGTTTTTTTAGGGGGTGGGGAGAAGAAGTGATAAGGGAAACTAAAGGCTAGATTTGCCAGAAGTCTTCACCTAAACTGGTAAGATTAGGTAATTTAAAATAACTCTAGTCTGTCTAGTCTTATTCAGAAACGTAATGTAGATCATATTTTCTCACTTGAAGAGATTACTATTTGATTTCATAGGTATTTTGATCTCTGCTATCACGTCATCATTTTTTGTGTCTCTTAAAATAACTTAAGTGCTTTGTATCAATTAATCCTAACATACTTTTAAAGAAAAAAGATCAAATGCATTGAAGTGATTAATTAAAATGGGAAAATAATTACTTGACTTGTTCAGTATCAGAAGAAATACCAGCTTTCTTCCTCTAGAGACTGGTGCAAATATTAGTGCTGGAGTATGTCTCAGCAGCTAAAAAACTCACATTTTTTTAATCACTACTTTTGTTTCAACTCAGTACAAAATTAGAGATAAGTCATTGCAAAACTAGAGACAGTTTATAGACTTGATATGTTTGGTTTTGTTTCTGATTTGAGTGTATTTCTAAATGAAACATTTCTATGAGTAATAAGTTGTTCTGTGCTAAATTATCTCCCGTGCGTATGTGATACTAAAAGCTGAAAATGCCTTACAGAGCCCCATACATGCTGCTGTCAGTATTTTCTTCCTCTTTTAAGGATAAATTATTTTCCTAAGTCCCTTCTTTGTGGTGTTATCAAATCAGGGGGAATAGATGTGGTTTATATAATCTGTGAATTCATTTTGATAAATTCCCATCAGCAGTTTTCAAAACTTCTTTTATTTTGCTCTTCCAAGTGTTTACAAATCCTCTAAAATCATCATTTGTTTCCCAAGTCACTAGAAATGATCTTTGTGATAGTTCTTTTTCAACTTCTCAACTGCCAATATAGCGATTTATATTCTGTTTTGAAATTGTCATTTTGGTACCAGTGGTAGGGCAATTGGATTTTGCTAAGCAGTAACATGCTGAAAATTAATCGACTTTGTTTCCTACAGACATTGTAAGCTATCCAACACTCCAGGGTGTAGCTGTTTTTTTGTTGTTGCTCTTTTGTTTGTTTGTTTGTTTGTTTTGAAGGGGCAAGAAGTATCTATTTTGTTCTGCATGTTCAGTGTCGGATTTTGTTGCATAAATGATATTAATCTTAGTTATGTAATTAATTTATTTTTTTCTTACTGTGACACATGCATTTCTTTAAATAGTAACAGCCAAAGTACTGGCAAGGGACATAAAGGGGAAAGGGCTATACGTGAATGAACAGACACATATATTTCCCCCTCTTCTTCTTAAGAATTATATTAATCATAATTAATAGCATAAGATTATTGTTTAGTCAGTGAGTAAAATAGTGATTACTGTTGTCCTTAGAAAGATAAAAATTTAAATAGATGGATCCATTATGGAACTCTATGGAAGTGTGACAAGCTGTGATTAAAACTCAAGCCAAAGGTAATGTTTGCAAACTACAGATGGAGTTAACCAAGTAACTCAATTCTCTGATAGAAATTTTAGAAATTCTTTTGTATAAGTGTGTGTGATAAAGTTCAGTGTGAAGTTCAGATAAAAAAATATTTTAAAAATTCCAAACTCAATAAAAGGTTAGAATGTTTCCTAGCTTTTCAGTCCCTTATTGACGAAGTAGTTATCTTTTACAGATGCGTTTCAACTGCTCTATGTGTCATAATAAGTTAATTTCCTCCCCCACTAATCTTCCCCCAATACTCTTCCCCCACTGTATCTTTAGACATTCAGTTGCTGCATAACTTTGCTTCTAATTTTTATTTCCAGAAGGAAGGGAAGCTACTTCTCTGGTGATTCTCTAAATCTTATAATGTCACAGATGATAAAGGGTTTCCATTCCCTTTGTTTGGTCACTGGCTTACCCTACACATTCTTCAGTTTGTATTGCTGCTGGGTTTTTTCCTGAACAAATTCTTTATTAAAGTCACAGTAGTTTGTGTTATTGTAATTAAATTCCCTAGAAACAGTCTCCTCTAAATTGCTTGCTAATGCCAAGAACACTTGAAAGTTTTCAGTCTTTTATAACCATAAGCAATATTTCCTTATGCACTACTTGAATGAGCATGTTATATATCATCTTTGAATTACTGCAAATCCTAAAACTTTTCTCAAGACCAGAGAGAAAAATGGTCAGAGTTCAAATTACTTAGGTTTATATTGTTTGTGTTGTGATTACTTTAGTAGCCCAGATGATGAGAATGGACTACAGTGCTTTGTGTAGCATGTGAAAACATCGCTGCCTTTTACCACTGCAGTCAAATTTGTTGATGTGGTGGGTCGACCTTGGCTGTCTGTAAGACCCCACCCAGCTACTCTCTCTCCTCGACAAGACAAGGAGAGAAAATAGGATAAAAAAGGTTGTATGTCCAGACAAAGCCAGGGACATAATTTACCAGTTACTATAACTGACAGAACAGGCTTAACTTGATGAAAAATAATTGTTCTGTAATTGTAACACTGAAGGGGCTAAACCTTTACGTTCTCAGCTTGATAAAAAAACAAGTTTTTAAGTGAAAGTAGCTTACAGTGTAAGATTTTTCTCTGTAAATTGACAGTTTTCCTTTACTCAGAATTTGGTTTCTACTAGCCTGCATGTGATTTTCCCTTGCCCTTTTTAAACTGACTTTATCTTAGGCCTAGTCTTCAATTGAAACTTCTAGTTGCAGAGGATCAGAGAGAATAATTGCAAATGAAAAGTGCATATGAAATAGCAATAATAGTTTCTCTGAGGTTTTATTACTCTTTTTGTCTCTTAATGTGTTCTTCTTCCTCCATTGCTGGAAGCAGTAAACAATGTACTTGTTTATATCTGGTATATTGTGTTGCTTCAGGATATATGAAGCTCTCATGGGATATCCTTTCACTTGCATGCCATTTCTTCTGTTGCCCCAAAGCATTTGTTTTCAAGTCTGTTGTAGTTTATTCATATGCTAGCAGACAGACCATGGTTTCAAAAGCAGTTGAACTAATAAAATAATTTCCTATGGGTATGTGCTCTACGTCCTCTAGGGTTCTTTCTGTCCTTTCTGTTCATTGAACCCTAGTTGTTCCTCGAGCTTGTAACTTCTGCCACTGGACAGAGGATGAGGGTGACTCTGCCCCTGTGTATCATTGTGTCCTTATGGCCAATGTCTGTTGCCAAATCATGTGTGATGAATGTATTCTTCTTGCATTTCCCACTGCAGGGACTTGCTCAGTCTCTACAAACCCTGTGGAAATTTGTTTCTCATTTGGGGTCTTTATTGCTCTCTCAAGTCTGGTTGAAACAGTCCAATCGCTCAAAAGTTTACTAAGATTAAGCTGAGTTGGCATAAAAAACTGAAGCAGAGTAACCAATCTTAGGAAACTTTGGAAAATCTGCAATTTATTTACCTTATCTGCACTCATCCAATAATGTTGAATAAGCAATGAAATTTCTGACATATCTCCAGCAGTTTAATAGAAGACACTATTTTCCTAAATGTTGTCACATTTACTATCAGCCGTGTATTAGGTTCCAGTTCAGCAGCTCTTATAATTTAGTTTTGACGAATTGATGTCTTACTTATTGTTGAAGAGTTTTCTTATCACATTCTGTTTAGCAAAGGCCTTCTCTTGCTGCCAAATCATCACATTTTCTCCCTAAACTATCGCTTCATCTTATGTACAATGATTGGCTCTTTTATAGTATCTTTTAAAATGAATACTAAATGCAAACCATAGATCTTACTGGTTCGTATAAAAAAACAAGTATATAGTTCAGTATTGCAGAGCATGATCGAACATGTCTGTGATAATTCCTGTGTGTACAAAGACACTTCAGTGGCTGTCATTTTTGGGATCACTTAAATGAAAATTATTCTTATCTGCAAAGATGACTTTTCTTATGTGTCTTTTAGTGATCTGACTAATTCCCTTCTGGAGTATAAATTGCATATGTGGTAGACAAAAGAAGCTGACTCTCATATCTTATTATTATATTTTAAAGGAATATTTATATATTTTTTTATTAATCTTAGTATTTTCTTGAGCAATATCTAGTTTTAAAATTTCACAAGGACACAGAATCATTCTGGTTGGAAAACACCTTTAAGATCATGTGTCAACCATTAACCTAACTCTAGCAAGTCCAATGCTTAAACTGTTCCTAAGCACCACATCTATAAGTCTTCCAAACATCTCCATGAATGGTGCTGTTCAATGTACTTTTAACCACTTAATCAAATTGTGAGTTCAGATCCTAGTTAAGAATTTTCTTTCCTTGGTATCATTTGGATAACAAAATCTTGGTGAGCAAAATGAGCTAAAAAAAGTAATAGCCTCTCTCTAAGATTCCACATAACTGCAGAGCTATCTTTATGATAAATGATTTTTTGTGATGCTTAAACAAAGGAAAAAATGTGAACAAATAAAGAAGTCAGGACCTCTATTTTTCTCATTCAAATCAAATATACTGTGTGCTGCAAGAATGTTAAATTGTAAAAAAATATCTTTTTGAATTACTGCGAATGCAGATGTCTCTTCCATTCTTCAATCTTGGACTGAATATTCTCAGCAGTTCTAGCACAGCACAGGCTATGCAAATCAATATGATGGGATGCTTGTGAAGCCTTTGCTGTCATCTAAACATGAAATTAATTTTTCTGCAGTGTTTTGAGGGGAGGGTTATTTCTCTTTTTACTTCAAAAATCCATGCATTGTTGCATCAAAAATTGCTGCTTAAATAGCCTTCACCTTGCATGTAAATTTTTTTACAATTTATGTTTGGGCCATTTAATTTATGTAAATGCATACTGAAAGTGCAAACATGCATTTTGTTAGCTCACTTGTTTTCTGATTGTATTTATATGCCACAATTATGATTAATTAAATTTTTTTTCTGGGTTTTTGTCCTTCAGTTTACCTCTTTCTTGATCTTCATGGGAAAAATAATGTAAGTTTCCATACTAGTTTAGACCTGTTGTGAAAATATGGGATTGTGCTCTAAATGCTTTCACTTCAAAGAATTTAAAATGCCGCTAGGGACAAGACAAAACTTGTTCAAGGTGTATGTTTTAGTTAGAGTGGATGTATTTTAGATCACACTGATGTTCAATAGGTACTGCAATATTGAAGCAGAGAAAGTGTATTTGTATCATTTGTACCAGTAATCAGTTTTGTCCCAATTTTCTTATACATCTCAAATAAAGAAATTTTTGTCCAGAACCTTTTTGATTGTACGCTAAATTTCTAAATGCTTTTTACTATTTGCTCATCACTTGGTCTACCTAGTTTCTACTCTTAGCTATTCTTTTGCTTCCACAATTTAAGAGCGTTCTTTGGTGCTTTCAAACCTTCAAAAATTTATGTAAATACAACTAAAATAAAGACTCCATGATAACGAATATCTTAAAGTGTCCTATGCAAAGTTCAGCTGGCAAAACAAGTCAACAGAATCCAAGAAAAAGGCAATTTTCAAGTTATATTACAAAACAAATAGCAGTATTTAAGGAATTACCCAACAATGTGTTTGTTTTGTTTGTTTGTTTTTAATGGTTCATTACTACTAATAACATGGGTATGTTGTTGTATAAATAGGCAGTTTAAGTAGTAGTATAACAGGTTCTCTATGTTAGACTTCTTTATTCAAATACTTCTTACCTTGCATTGCATGTATTTCTGTTTTCCTAGCAAGGACTGGTTCAACTGCATGCTGTAATTCAAAAGTTATCACTAGATTTCTGTTCAGATGCACCTAACATTTGTATTGCCTTAGATTACCTGCTCTGATCCAGCTTGGACCCCACTTTAGGTGCCGTTACTGCCCAGTTTCTATGGTTTTCTTGAGTAGTCTCTTTAAAAAACATCTTCAGTAACAAGATTCATCAGGCCAATGCTGCATGAGCACTTTTGAATTGGCATTAGAGGTTACAGGAACAATGCAGGAGCAAGAGCAAAGATCTAAAAAAAGCAAAAGATGGTAATGGTTTTTATGAGGATCCTAAATCATCAAATGTGATATAAGTCTTGGGTACAGCAAAGATGAGGAGCAGATAGCCTTATTCTGATTGATAATGTATTTGGCAAAGTCAAGTAAAGGTGACTTATGTCAAGATATTTTTCCTCAAAAAAAGATATTAGGATAACATGAACAACTTTAACCCATATGTCAAGAAATTGACCTATGCTCCAATAGACTGACGTTGTCTACTATGAATGTCTCACAGAGCAGCAGATCCTCCAGAAAGCTCTCGCTCTTGTTTTTGCTGTCTGGACATTCTGTATTTCCTGAACTGCTGTTTGCTATATGATATTTTTGGGATATATTTGGTTGTATTCTGACATCTCACAAACCAGCTCTTTCACTACCCTAGGATCAAGTCCAACAAACCCAGATAATCAGAGAATTAGTGGTTTACTTGAAATACCTTCTTGATTCATTTTGATGTGTTACTTAATTGTGATGTTTCAAGAGGAACTATGGAGGAAGTATAATTTAAAATAAACTTTTATAAGAATAAAAATGTGTTAAATAAATATTAATTAATAATGTCCTTATATGAACTTATATTTCTGTGTGATTCTTTTGATTCTAGAGGAAAAACACAGGAAAAGCCAAATACACAGGAGCATACAGTTTCTAGATTCTTGAACGTGTAAACTTTAATGTGTTTAATGTCCACAAATTTTAACACAGCTTCACAGAATCAGAGAATGTTAGGGGTTGGAAGGGACCTCAAAAGATCATCTAGTCCAGCACCCCTGCCAGAGCAGGATCCCCTAGAGTAGGTCACACAGGAACGTGTCCAGACGGGTCTTCAATGTCTCCAGGGAAGGAGATTCCACCACTTCTCTGGACAGCCTGTTCCAGTGCTCTGTCACACTCACAGTAAAAAAGTTTTTCCTTATGTTTACGTGGAACCTCCTATGCTCCAGCTTGCACCTGTTGCCCCTCGTCCTATCATTAGACATCACTGAGTAGAGCCTGGCTGTATCCTCCTGACACTCGCCCCTTACATATTGTAAACATTGATGAGGTCACCCCTCAGTCTCCTCTTCTCCACGCTAAAGAGACCCAGCTCCCTCAGCCTTTCCTCATAAGGGAGATGTTCCACTCCCTTAATCATCTTTGTGCACTGCACTGGACTCTTTCAAGCAGTTATCTGTCCTTCTTGAACGGAGGGGCCCAGAAATGGACACAATATTCCAGATGTGGCCTCACCAGGTCAGAGTAGAGAGGGAGGAGTACCTCTCTTGACCTACTAACCACACCCCTTCTAATGCACCCCAGGATGCCATTGGCCTTCTTGGCCACAAGGGCACGTTTCTGGCTCATGGTTATCCTTCATCCCTGGGTCCCTTTCCCCTGTGCTGCTCTCCAACAGGTCAGTCCCCAACCTATACTGGTACATGGGGTTGTTCTTTCCCAGATGCAAGACTCTACACCTGCCCTTGTTGTATTTCATTACACTTCTCCCTGCCCAACTCTCCAGCCTGTCTAGGTCTCACTGAATGGCAGCACAGCCTTCTGGTGTGTCAGCCGCTCCTCCCAGTCTTGTGTCATCAGCAAACTTGCTAGCAGTGCACTCTGTTCCCTCATCCAGGTCTTTGATGAATGTATTGAATAGTACTCATCCCAGTACCAACCCCTGAAGGACTCCACTAGATACAGGCCTCCAACTCGACTCTGTCCCATTGACCACAAATCTCTGATTTCTTTCCTTCAACCAGTTCACAACCCATCACACTACCCATCATCCAGACCACACTTGTCAGTTTAGCTAAAAGGATGCTGTGGGAGCTGGTGTCAAATTCTTTCCTGAAATCAAGATAAATCATATCCACTGCTCTACACCATCATCTATCCACCTGGTTATGTCCTCAAGAAAGGTTATCGGGCTGGTTAAACATGACTTCCCCATGGTAAAACCATGTTGACTGCTCCTAACAACTCTTTTATCCTTGATATGCCTAGAGACAGCACCAAGGATGAGTTGTTCCATAACTTTTTCCGGGATAGATAGACAAAGGTAATGTCGTAGATCAACCTCATCCAGGAACTAAGCATCACACAGACACTCACTCCATCTCGATGGGATGGGGGAGAGAACTAGAATAGTAAAAGTTAAAAAACTCTTGGGTTGAGATAAAGGTATTTTAATAGAGAAAGTAAAAGCTGCACCTGCAAGCAAAGCAAAACAAGGAATTCATTCACTACTTCTCATCAGCAGGCAGGTCTTCAGCCATGTCCAAGAAAGTAGAGCTCCGTCATGTGTAACGGTTACTTGGGAAGACAAACACCACAACTCCAAATATCGCCCCCCTCCTTCTTCCCCCAGCTTTTAATACTGAGCATGATGTCATATACTACGTGATATCCCTTTGGTCATTTGTGAACAGCTGTCCCAGCTATGTCCCCTCCTTACTCCTTGTGCACCCCCAGTTTACTTGCTGGTGGGGTGGTATCAGAATCAGAAAAGACCTTGACTGTCAGCACTGCTCAACAATAATGAAAATATCCCTGTGTTATCAGCACTGCTTTCAGCACAAATACAAAATATGGCCCCATATTAGCTACTGTGAAGAAATAGAGCTGTATCCCAGCAAAAACCGGGACAGGTGACCAAGAAATCTTTTTCCAATTCTTTGAAATTAAGAGAAAGCAAGGGAATAATGGTGCTCAGTCAACTTTGGAGACCTCATGTAGAATCAAGCAAAACATTTTAAAACTCTGAATGCAATGACAGAAGTATTCCATGCCCATTTTCTAATTGCATCTACCTATGATATATGCTGAAAGCTCAGTATCTATAAACCAAATGTTTCATTTTTTCATGTCATTATTCATCTATTAGCATGCTGATTACCTTGTATTTCAATTTTGACAGTATATATAGAGACATAAAATTTACAAAGACAAGCTGATACAGGCTTGAAAGCATTTTATAAGACTTAGAGAAACTCTAAAAAGTAAAAAAGAAATCTAAGCTGAAATTTTACTCTAACTAGGGTGTAATAATTGAATTGTATTGTTTATTTGTGGGTTTTTTTGATAGTTGTCACATTCCACAAGTTGGGTGTGGAACTGTCATGTCCCACTAAATGGGTATGGCGGTATGTCCCACAGAGTGGGCATGGCTCCCCATAGATGGGGATCTAAACTAAATACCATGTCCCACAAAGTGGGCATGGGTAAAGTTCCTCAGATGCCAGGGTCGACGCAGGAAGATTCAGATCCAGTCCTCCTCTCTTAATTAATCTCCAAAAGAGGGGCTCTCCTTGCAAGAACAGGGTCCAGATGGTTATCGAATGAGGACCCCACCTGAGCACAATGTCTAGTTTGTCAGAGGGGCTGTTTTGAGACAATTATTCTTTTCAGGACTCTACAGTAGTGCATAAAATTAACAAGTAAAACATCAGAAATACATTGGCAAGCAAGGTTGTATCACCTCTGTAGCTCTGAAGCATTATCAGGTAAAATCTTTGAACAGAGAATCCTTGATATTAAACAATGTACCATCAGCAGCAGTCCTCTCTGTGAGATGCAATTAGAGATTCTGAGTACTCCAGGTGGGGTCTCATGAGAGCAGAGTAGAGGGGAAGAATCACTTCTCTCTACCTGCTGACCATGCTTCTTTTCATGCAGCCCAAGATATGGTCGGCCTTCTGGGCTGCCAGCACATATTGCCAGGTCACGTCCACTTTCTCATCCACCAATACCCCTGCATCCTTCTCCACAGGGCTGCTCTCAATCCCTTCATCCTCCAGCCTGTACTGATACTCGGGGTTGCCCTGAACCAAGTGCAGTACCTTACACTTGGCCTTGGTGAACCTCATGATGTTTATGTGGGCCAACATCTCAAGCTTGTCCAGGTCCCTCTGGATGGCATCCTGTCCTTCAGGAGTGTCAGCCACACCACTCAGCTTGGTGTCATTGCAAACTTGTTGACGGTGAACTGAACCGTAGTCATTGATGAAGATAATAGTCTGTACTCTTTATTATCCCAATATGGACCACTGAGGGACACTAGTTTTCATTGATTTCCACCTGGATATTGAGGTGTTGACCACTACCTCTGGATGTGACCATCCAGACAATTTCTTCTCCAGCAAATTGTCCACCCATCAAATCCATATCTCTCCAATTTAGAGAGAAGGATGTTATTGTGTAAAAGGCTTTACAGAAGTCCAGAGAGATGACATCTGTAGCTCTTCCCTTACCCACTGATGTAGTCACTTCATCATAGAAGGCCACTAGGTTGGTAAGGCAAGACTTGCCTTTGGTGAAGTCATGCTGGCTATCTCAAATTCTATCCCTGTCCTTCATGTGCCTTATCATAGTTTCTAGGAGGATCTGTTCATTGATCTTCGCAGGCACAGAGGTGAGTCTGACAGGTCAGTAGTTGCCAGGGTCCTCCTTTCTACCCTTGTAAAAAATGACTGGGATATTCCCCTTTTTCCAGTCATTGAGAACTTTGTGTCACTGCCATGACTTTTCAAATATCATGAAGAGTGGCTTGACAACTACATCAGCCAATTGCCTCAGGGCTCTGGAATGTATCTCAGCAGATCCCATAGATTTATGTATGTTCAGGTTCCCCAGGTTGTCTCTAACTCTATTTTCTCTTACAGCAGGAAGGACTTCTCCCACAGTGCCTGCCTGGCAGTCCATCCACTCAAAAGGTGTGGGAAGAGAGGTTGCCAGTGAAGACTGAAGCAAAAATGTTGAGTACTTCAGACTTCTCCTTGGCTGTTGTTACCAGTTTTCCAGTTGAGTTCATCAGGTAGGTACACTTTATTTGACCTTCCTTTTCTGGCTGACATACCTATAGACCTTCTTATTATTCTTTGCATCCCTTGTCAACTCAGCTCCAACCGCACCTTGGCATTCCTGACCCCATTCGGGAAACATCCCTATACTCTTCTCAGGATACCTGTCTCTGCTTCCACTGCCTGTGAGTGTCTTTCTTGCAGTTTAGTCTGACCAGCGGGTCTCAACTTAGCCATGCTGATCTCTTGCCTTCCTTGCCTGATTTCCAATAGTTGGGGATCAAGAGCTCTTGCACTTGATCAAAAACATCGTTAAAGGTCTGCCAGCTCTGTTCTGTTCCCTTTTCCCCGTGGACAGTTTCCCAGGGGGTCTTACTGACTGTCTCCTTGAAGAGCTGAAAGTTTGCTTTCCTAAAATTCAAGGTCCATACTTTAGTCTTTGTCTGACCCATGTCCCTCAGAACTGTAAACTACACCAGTGTGTGATCACTGCAGCCCAGGCTGCCCTCCAGTCTGGACATCACTGAATAGCTCACTTGTGTTGGTGACCATCAGGTCCAATATTGCATCCCCTCTGTTACCTGGTTTAAGAAGTTATTCTCAATGCACTTCACAGGAGTATCCTGCACTGCTGTTCTAGTTTTGCAGCAGATGTAGGGTTGGTTGAAGACCCCCAGCAGGACAGGAGCCTGCAAATGTGATGGCTCCTATAGCTGGAATAAGAAGCCTTTGTCAATAGGCTCCCCTTCACTGGACAGCCTGTAGTAGACACCAACCACAAGGATCGCTTTTTTGCCTCAGTCTCTAATTCTTACCCACAAGTTTCTATCTCCTTGTGTCTAGTCTTCTTATATGACCTCAATAAATCAAGAATTAAGCACATCAGACATTTTATTGAGGGAGAGTAAGGTTTTCTTCTGTTCCAGATTCTTTATATTAACGCAGTCCTTTCAGATGGAAGGAAATACAGATAACAAAATCTATCAATATTTCTACCAAGGATTGTGGATATGGAAGAAATAAAAACTGAACCAAAGCTCCACTGGAAGCTTAAATGCAGAACAGTTTTATTGCTGAGAAAGTTCAGCAATAAGATCAATTTTCCATTTTGTGTAACTATAAAAATGAAAAATACAGATAATACTACTAGACTCTTCATTATTCTGGATTTGAATGTTTGCAAAGTAATTGTTTATGTCATGACCGGGAATGACTGTTATTGAACCAATATTCCAAAGAAATAAAACTTGGAGTTAGACTTCAAATGGAAAGATGACCTTTTCAAAAAGGTTGGTTTGCATTAATGTCATCACCTCCTTGTCTCTTCAGGACAAAAAAAACAAACAAAAACAACACAAAAAAACACAAAAAAACCCCCGTAATATCTGAGCATTGGCAATGTTTATCAATGCTATGATAGCTGCACCTTCAGTAGCAGTTCCATTGCATTTCTGTCATTAATTGTCCAATTTCAGTATTATGTTTGTCAGCTGCCCCTTCTGATTTGCCAGCCTCATGAAGTTCAACAAGGCCAAGTGCCAGGTCCTGTACCTGAGTCAGCGCAACCCCAGGCACAAATACAGGCTGTGGGGCAGAATGGCTAGGGAGCAGTCCCAAGGAAAAGGACTTGGGGATGGGAGTAGATGAGAAGCTCAAAGTGAGCCTCCAGTGTGTGCTTGCAGCCCAGAGGGCCAACCGCACCCTGGGCTGCATCAAAAGAAGTGTTGCCAGCAGTGCCAGGGAGGTGATTCTGCCTCTCTGCTCTGCTCTGGTGAGGCCACAGCTGGAGTATTGTGTGCAGCTCTGGAGCCCTCTGTACAGGAAGACACAGAGCTTTTGGAGAGGCTCCAGAGAAAGGCCACAAAGATGATCAAAGGGCTGGAGCACCTCTGCTATGAAGAGAGGCTGAGGAAGTTGGGGCTATTCAGCCTGGAGAAGAGAAGGCCCTGGGGAGACTTTATAGCAGCCTGTCAGTACTTAATGGGGACCTACAGAAAAGCTGGGGAGGAGCTTTTCACCAGAGAGGGTAGTGATAGGACAAGGGGTAATGGTTTTAAACTGAAAGAGGGTAGATTTAGGTTAGACATCAGAAAGAAATTCTTCACCATAAGGGTAGTAAGGCACTGGAATAGGTTGCCCAAGAAGCTTGTGGAAGCCCCCTCCCTGGAGGTGTTTAAGACCAGGTTGGGTGAGGCTTTGTGCATCCTGGTCTAGTGGTAGGTGTCCTTATGATCTTTAAGGTCCCTTCCAACCTTAACCATTCTATGATTCTATGATTTACCAGTCCTATATGATGATGAAATGTAGTATCTAATACGTATCTGAAAGCTTAAAAGAAACATGCTTTCTGCTTATCTGATGAGAGAGTAATTAATTTCCAGAAGTTCAAACCACTCCTCTGCACTTTGGAAAGGGAGTCTGTCTCTAACTGACTGACTGTAGCATTAACTTCCACTGAAACAGCTTGCTTCTTCTCTTGCATACTAGCACCATAGATCATATACGTAACTGTAATTTCTTCAGTCTGTAAGGAAAACCTAGAATTCTGAAACCTTTCATTAAAATGATGGCTCTGGACAAAAGGATTCATAGTGAGAATGTTCATATTTCAGATCTGACAATGGTTGTAGGAAACGAACAGTTAGGGTTCTGCAAGAGCACTACTGGCCATTTGAAAAGTTACTGCAAAAGGAACAACCAAACCTGAGTGCTTTGTTTTTTGAACCTACCTAGTCCGGGGAGTATGTTTCTGTTATAAATGAAATCAGAGAAATTCTACTCTCAGCTTTGTCTTAACTGTGGGTTGTCTCAGCATTTTCAGTGGATGAAAAGCTCACAATTACTGCCACTTTAAAACAGCGTATCTGATGTGTTTATTGGGAGTGTTTGTCCATTGTAAAGACACAGATGAGTAGTTACCCTTTGGAACATCTTGGTAACCTTTTTCTTTTCAGAGTGCTGTGGTAGCAAAATTGATGCAAAACTGATGCAAAAGGTAGAGTATTCTGTTCAATTCTGCATGTTTACACACTCCTTCACTGTTTTGTTTTTTTTTTTTTTTTAAAAGGTACAGAAAGTATAGTATTTTCTGCATTGAAAAGTTCAGTATTGTTATTGGACCCAACTCTGTCCATCTGACATATCCATGACTGAGTGGGAAATCCTTGGACTTCTAGATCCTGTGCCAACATCCAAGACCTGATTTTGATGTCTTTCAAGTAGAGTATCAATCCATCAGACGCCAGTGGAGAAAATGCATATCCCTCCGGAAGTCACAGTTTTGCCTTTATGTTAGTGGCAAAATCCGAAAATCTTAGTTTTTGTGTGAATTATATTCTTCCATCACCATTCAGAATTTTAGTAACAAATTAACCTCATTTGGCTTGCAGGTTCAGCCAGACTTAGCTCTTCTTCCAACATTGCTTGGAGGCCCCAAAACATGGACTAAATTGTTAATGGTGATCGAATCAGAAATTTGCTGCTTCTCTAAATTTCTATTGCTTGTATTTGTAATGAAAAAATACACTGTCAGGAACTGACATATGGTTAATAGCTCCTGGTAGTTAATAATCTGACCTGTATGTTTCTGATTGTAGTCTTTTAAGAAAGACGAATGTGCCATTCAATAGTCTTTCTAGGTGTTGTATAACTAAATTTTTATGATGAAATAGTCCAATTCCCAGATGCTCCAGAGCAGCTTGGGCTGACAGGTGTCCTCCTCCCAAAGTCACTGCAATCACCTGTCAGTCCAAGGCCAAGAGTGTTGAGCAATTGCATTGTGAAGCACGCATAAAAGGGGCAAAGACCTTGCACATCTATACTGGCCAGGGGAAGAAGGCAGTCTAGAAAAGTAAAAACTAAATCTTTCCCTTGAATTCTGCAGAAAGCCACCACAGCTGGCTGCATTTTCTTCTCTAGCATTTCTATGTTATTTTTTTTTTGCTCCTGAAGCATCTTTCTAGGGATTAGTCTCTCTAGGGTATTTTTAACATTGCCTCTAAGCATCATTTTGAAATTGTTGCAGGCTGAAGTGGCTGTTCATTTTTTACTTATCATGTAAGCATATTGTAGAAATTCCTGACTTAGACTACTGATAAATGGAACAGCTAAAATCTCCCTCTCCCTACTGGACTAGTAGCAATGTTTCTGGAGTTTTAAAGCAAAATCTCTTCTATGCAGACATTTTGGAATTTAGCTAATTACATATGAAAATAATTGACTACAGAAATGCACCTGATCTTTTCCATGGCAAACTACTGATACTTTGTTTCCTGTAGTGGGAATATTCAATTTTTAAAGCTCACACTATAAAAAAAAAACATGCCGCAACATTGTTTTTATGTATGTCTTCAGGTATGCTACCTTTGAAACAAATCATAAGTTGTCTAGTTACAAATCTGATGAGAGGCTAATTCACTGACTCCAAAGAAGTCTCTAATATAAACAAAGACCAAATTGTAATACAGCAAAAAAAAGTATAAATCTTGTCCCTTCCTTGCAGTAAATTGGTTAGTTGGTAATGTTATTTTAGCTTATAGATCCTAAAAAAGTTCAAAACATTATTTCTAAGTATAAAAATCTTTACTTTAGGATTCCTTAAAAGAAATTTCACCACTATATATACAGGTGGATAGAAGGATTATCTAAAGAATTTTATAGTATATGACTTAAATTTATTTTGTGCTAACAATTTTGTTTACCATTCTTTCCTCTATATGTCAAGATAGCACAAGCAAATCTACAAGAAAGTCAGCTTTGCCCTTAGCCGGCAAGAGCTCTGAAATAATGCATTATAAGCATCACAGATTATTCAGAGTAATGTTCCCCTATTGATGATCTAATTTCGTACTATACCATGCATCCTTGATTATGATTTGCTTGGTAATCCTTGTTTAAATCAAGCTCTTGGTATCCAAATGTCTATGACAGAAAACCCTCCTCTTTCTTCTCTTCTCTTCTCTTCTCTTCTCTTCTCTTCTCTTCTCTTCTCTTCTCTTCTCTTCTCTTCTCTTCTCTTCTCTTCTCTTCTCTTCTCTTCTCTTCTCTTCTCTTCTCTTCTCTTCTCTTCTCTTCTCTTCTCTTCTCTTCTCTTCTCTTCTCTTCTCTTCTCTTCTCTTCTCTTCTCTTCTCTTCTCTTCTCTTCTCTTCTCTTCTCTTCTCTTCTCTTCTCTTCTCTTCTCTTCTCTTCTCTTCTCTTCTCTTCTCTTCTCTTCTCTTCTCTTCTCTTCTCTTCTCTTCTCTTCTCTTCTCTTCTCTTCTCTTCTCCTCTTCTCTTCTCTTCTCTTCACAACCATTCTCTAACATCCTTAAGTTCCTATAATTGAAGACAGATTCTCAAGGAAAACAAACTGATACTGTTCCCCTGAGATAAGCTAAACTACACCTATTGCATTAATCATTATTTTGATATTGGTTGATTAATAGCTTTCCTGTAACTTGGTTTTATGGTTATTAATATTTAGTAGCATAGAGATGTATATAATTTTCTTCTGATTGACACTCAAAAATTTCAGATTGTCAATGTTCTAACCCACATTTTTCTGCATTGCAAATCCTTTCCATAACTGACACAGCACAGACACTGACTTTTGTTAAGAATCTTTCATGCTTTCATGGAAGTCTGCTAAACATTGGTCTTTAAACATGCAGCAGTAACTAAAGATATCATAAGTAAACACAGTAGAGTTCTTAAAAGGTAACAGAAAATCCTATGCCTTTCAAAATGTGTGCATTTCATTTTCTTGAATACTTTGATGTCAATTTCACAGTTGTCATAGATACTTCTAAGCTGGGCAATCTTAAATTTATCATCCAAAATGCAAGCAAGAAAAAAATAATCAGTATTTTGTTGGTTTCAGAAAAAATCCTTGCTGACTTTATGTATAATGAGGTCACATAAGCCACAGATGACACCAGTAACAATCTAGGACTTTCTTCTCCATTTAAAGGTGGTTGATAACAGCTCTTTCACAGAAAAAAAAAAAAAAAAAAAAAAAAAAAAAAAAAAAAGAGTTAATAATGAACAATAATGACCTTAAACGAAGTTTCTTCGAGACCCATTTTCAAATGGATTGTTTTGTGCCTTTAGAAGAAATATAAATAAAATCTAGAATTATCTGTTGCAAATAACTGAAACCTTTTCTGTCATAGTGGTGAAGTCCTTATATATATTCAATGTTACGTAGCAGAATATACAGCTGATTCTGGTTGCATTTTGTCATATTGTTCTTTATAAATGTAAAAACGGGCAATTTCTGTCCTGTGCTTCTTGTTTCTTCTCTTGATGACAGATTAAGTAATGAGCTAGAGATGTTGATACAACTCTAGCCTTTTGATTTCTAGTCTTTCTGGCCACTCCTAAATCTTAGTTTTCTGGTGTCTTTGAGAAAAACAAGAGTGTGGAGCACAAGCTGATCTTCTTCTTTTAATTAATTAATAATTATATCATAACAAAATCATAATTAATGAAGTGTGATGACTATGCAATCCTTCTGTGGTTTGCTTGTTGTGTTTGATGTTTCTAAGATTTTTATGGTAGGAAAAGCAAAAGAAACCTGATTGTATGGTTTTATCCTGCTGGCACTGGACATATTGGAATTTTCGATCTATTTTTTTTTTTGCTAGGTATGGAGTTCACTTGTCCATTTATCTGTTTCATCAAGAGACATATTAAAGTAGAGAAGTTGCATAATTTTATAAGCTAATTTCCAGGCAGTCTTACAAGGAAAAATATCATCCCAAAACCTGAGTGTTCAAGAAGAGCATTAATTTAAAAAGAGTAGTTTTATCTATGCTGTAAGGGTTGTAATTTGCTGATGAAGTCCTATCAGACCTTATGTTAGTGCAGACAGCTTCTTATGACAGATGGATTTTTATCTGCATTACCTTTCCATGTGATGTGTACTAAGATGTCAAAAATTTTCTTATTGGGAGGCTGTCTAGACCAGTTTGAGACCTGTTTATTATTTGTGAGAAGCAATGTGGAGAGAAAAGAGGGAGGGGTATTTTTAGTACCTTCCACATTGTGCCTGCAATACTTTGTAGTTCATATGCACTGGTCCCATTAGCACAATGGAGGGAAAAAAAGCAGAGGGAAAAAAGAGAAGCATTCATAGTTACATTTGTTGTTAATATTCACCACAATAAAGGTACAGTATGTTTATAGACACTGTGCATGTTAAAAGACTCACATCACAATCTCATTTACATGAAATGGTTCTTAGATAGGCTGTAATAAATTTCTTGACTTTTATTAAGTTGGTTTGGCTTTGTACCAGAAATATCTATGCACTTATTTTTTTTCACACTGTATATGCCAACTTGTTATTCTCCAAAGCTTCATTCCTGGTATAATTCACTGTGTACCGTATTGCTGATGCAAGGTTTATTGCCTGATGAAACTAATTGATATGGATTATATAACGCTATACAGCTCTTTGAGAATTCTAGCAGTTTTACATAAATGTAAAACTAGTCTTTTACTATGTAATTAAAATAATAGTGTCTTTGTCCCAAACACTTTATGGTTTGACTCACATGCATACATGTATCCATAAAATAGTTAATACATATAAAAATGAAATTTATCCCGCCAGTCTTGGTCATTCAGAAATGATACATGGCAAGTGCAAAATCACATACAGTCTAATGATTTAAAGAAAGACAATGAAACAAGAGATAAGATTTATATAGCTCTGCCTGTGCCATCTATTCTTATGGATATGGGAGGGAATTCATAATCCACTCTGCTTTTTCTTTTGTGTGTAAACACTAACAAAGATTCTGTTTGTGACTGTTTGGAGATGGAAATTATGCGTTGGAGGGAAGTTTAGCAACACCATGAAAGGCCTTTGCTTTAGGGAGATGTGTTACTAGAAAAAAAAATATAAATAAAGATATGTACAAAAATATATGCATGTATGTTTATATACCAAGGGATCTTACTTTCTCAGCTTGTAAGGGTTCTGACCAACTGTGTTACTGCAGAAGAGTTAAAAAAGTGACTGGATTTTAATTCAAAGAAAGTGGCCTTCTCTTCTGGGCGGTGTGGCTTCCTCTGAAGCAGTATCTACATTAATAACAGCTTTGCCCTTCCATTTGTCAAGATCAAAACTCTTCTTCTGGCACAGGATTTTAAATACCAGCAGGTAGGAGATGCTGATGGTAACCCTCCCTATTTGTCAGACTTTCATTAAGGGGATAAATCTTCTGTAGTCTTTGGCAAAGACCAGTTGCTGCAATAACCACTGCTTTCCATCACTGTTTCCTTTTCCCTTCTTCCAGTTCCTGTCATCACTTTCTGGATATTTAAATAGGTTCATTCTTTGCATTGTTCTGTTTTAAGAGGTTTGTTGGGATGTTTGTTTGGTTTTCTTCGTTTATTTTTAATTTTTCTACCCCTCTATCACACCTTCCAGCTTCATCTTGGGGAAGTTAATCTCTTGCGCTACAATTACCAGTTTTGTCTCTTCTGGAATCAATGTATATTCTGGAGAGCTGCTTAGATATTTTTTGCCAAAACCTTCACCTTCAAGGATGCTAAAATAAAGTCAGTACAGTGAGGAATCCCACGTTCCTTTCTCTTGGAGATATTTTAGTTTATGTTAGTTTTTTTATTTGTTTTTGGTGTGGGTTTTTTTGATCACTTGGTTGTTTTTTTTTTGTTTGTTTTTTTGTTGTGTTTTTTTTAATAATTCAGTTTTAATTTTAACTGTTTAAAGGACACACTGTTATTAAACTACTGAAATTAATTGTCTTCATTACTGAGATGGTTTCAAACTGTAGGTTTTTTTCTCAGCCATTTTAGTTCAAGGTTTCAAAATCTGATAACTGGCATGAATTTGAAATAATTTTGCATGGAAGTGTCTTTGGATCTTATATCAAAGCATCCGGTAGCATGTCCCTTCAAATAATTAGATTTTAAAAGGGGGAAGAGTCTTGTTTGTTTGGTTGGTTTTAATTTAGCACAGCTGAAATGGATTAAAAGAACTAAAGACCCATTATTGTGAGATCAGAGCAGTACAAGAGAGGAGAGTCAATATGGCTGTCTCTCTTCTAATGTTCATTATAGAATCGGATACATTAATTCTGTTGAGCTTTTTGGAGGAAATGCAATGCTTTAAAAGCCAGAATAGATTAGTGGGACTTAGAAATACTTATTAAAAGTGAGAGAGGAGGAGAAAATACATTGTACCAGGTTAACTTTACATTCCAAATCTGAACAGAAAATGTGCTTTAAGAAGTCCAGAGAACAAGCAAGATCCTTGAATCTTTCCTTCTGTTTTGTCATCAGTCTCTTTTTTTTCCCCTTTGTATTTAAAGTAATTTACCTGGATTAAAATTTCCCCAATAATTATTAGCAAAGAAGACAACAAATTAATAGCTCAGTAGATTTTAAGACATTATTTTTTGTTTGTTTTCTCTATTCTAGATTATGATGGATTTTTTTCCTGATATTTTAAGTAGAGTTCTGATGCCTCTTCTATGCTTGCATGTGTTGCTGCTCCAAATAAATTATAAAAAGTTGAATAGTTGCTGCAACGACTCAGAAAGACGCAACAAAGGGGTTTCTTCTGAAGTGTATTGTGTGCACCTGGTAAGATACTGTATCTGACTGTTCAAAATTCCAGAAGGAAAGAAATTCAGGACTCATATTTTCACTGATTATTTGAAAGTTACATATGCCCTTTTATTTATGCACCCTACCATTCCTTGTTCACTTTATTTAGATATGGAAAAAAATCACAATTTTTTTGAGGACTGAGCTATTTGATAGTAAATGGAAAGCATGAGTATGTTAAAGCTTTCACAATTACAAGAAAGTATAATATACCATAGCTCTTTTGAAGAAAATGAACAGCATTTAGACAATTTGGATCCCAGAATTTCTAATCAGCTTTTCTTTGAAACAGCTGTGTTATGAATACTTGGTCAACTACTAGAGTGGTAATGCTCATTTTAGAAGTATTACAAAATTCTTCAAGGTTTCTCATCTAGCAACTGCACAGTAAAAAGTGGCAGTAGTAGTAGTACTATAAATCAAAGACTTGCAAGTTTTCCTATCTGGAACTTGATCTACTATATGAAGGAATAATTTTGCTCAGAATCTGAATGCTTTAAAAAAAAGTAATCAAGATGTGGAGGAGATTCAAACTAGGACATGTACTGGCTGGTTTTTCTGCTCTCCTTATTTTGGTTGACAATTGAGACACCTGTTGATATGAGCTAGATTTGAAGTGGTTTGTCATCACTTAAATTGGTGCAATTGTGAGAGAGAGGCTGTCATCATAGAATCAAAGAATCATCAAAATTGGAAAAGACCTTCAAGATCATCAAGTGCAACCGTCCACCCTACAACCCCTAACCACTAAAGCATCTCCCGAAATACCACGTGTACCCATTTTTTGAACACCTCCAGGGACAGTGCCTGTACCACCTCCATGAGCCTGTTCCAATGCCTCACCACTCTTTCTGTGAAGAAATTTTTCCTAATATCCAATCTAAACCAACTTGACCCCATTTCCTCTTGTCCTATCGCTAGTCACTAGGGAGAAGAGGACAACACCTGCCTCACTACAACCTCCTCTCAGGTAGTTGTAGAGAGCAATGAGGTCTCCCCTCAGCCTCCTGTTCTCCAGGCTAAACAACGCCAGCTCTCTCAGCCTTTCCTCATATGACCGGTTCTCCAGGACCCTCATCAGCTTAGTTGCCCTTCTCTGCACCCTCTCCAGGACCTTGATGTCCTTCCTATACTGCGGTGCCCAAAACTACACACAGTACTTGAGGTGCAGCCTCACCAAGGCCAAGTATAGGGCAGGATCACCTCCTTGGTCCTGGTGATCATACTATTTCTCATCTTGATATTTAAGATAGTGAACTTCAAAGATAGAAAGGGTCATTAATTTTCTAGTTCTTGGCAATGTAAGTTTGAGCCTCCCCTTTCCTGTTACAATGAAGAAGTACTCAGCCTATTTCTTCTTCTCATAAGGAAAATGCTATGTCTTTTCATTCCAGCTTCCCTTACTGGCATAAATGTAGAAATAAGTTTCAGCTCTGTCTCCCAACTGAGTAGACAAAGGTAGTCTAGCAAGACACAAATGTGTGATAAAGAAGTTAGGTGCTCAAAAAAGAAAGCTTGGACGTCAAAGTGTCCCATTTACGTATGCTGTGTAGGTTATAGCAAATCTGCCACAGTTCTTCTCATTGGCTTTTACTGCATAAAATCACACAGATCTTAGAGAAGGAAAAGGAAGGATTAGTCCAGCCTTTTCACAGTCAAATACAAGCATTCAGTGTGGTTCACTTTCCATACAGGCAAGGAAGAGCATCTTATTTTGACACCTGCTGGTAGCTTAGATGATACTTCAAAAATTACAACATGATTAGTTACATGTGCATGTGTAAACTTGGAAGAAGTTATGGGTGGTGGCAGGAGATTAGTACAGTTCTTCCACTACATTACGTTGATTGGATTTTGGACTGGATTGGATGGATTTTGTACGGAGCCAAGTAGAATAGATTTGCTTAAGCATATATCAATACAAACGAGTGCAACAAATATAGATTCAAAGCTGTTTTTTTGCATCTCTTTTGAAAGAGAAAGCAAAGAGTGTTAGCTTATTGGACTCTGCTGACATCTAGTGGCTACTAAAGCAATGGCAAGCTGTTTACTCTCCACCCTGTATACAGGAAGTTTGTGGGGAAAACAAGTCATATTATGGTCCTGTTTGTTTGGTTGGTTGGTTGGTTGTTTTTTTTTAATGATCAGTAAGAAATGTGAAAATAGTTATGCTGTTTTAATAATCCTGATAATTGATTGGTGAGATCTTCCAGTTTGGAGTATGAATAGTGCTGTTCTTGAGACTTGTTACCCTTTAGAGAACTGAATGAAAACTGATTATTTATTCACACACACTTCTTTCAAATTGGATGCCCGGTATCATTATGTCCTTCCTTTGTTTAGTGTGACTCTTCAATGATGTGATTTTTATTTCAGAGTAGACAGCACCAAAGTTCAGTCTCAATTTTATCCCACTCATTTTAATGATGCAAGGCAAATGATTATCCACAATTTTTATTAGATTACTTGTGAGATCTTTGGTAGGTGGCTGAAAGTATGTTCAGAGAAACTACAGTATATTAGAAGGCAGACAGAGTATTTGTTGTGGCTTCTGTTTGTATCTCTGAAAATACATCTATCCTTTTAACATTAAACATATATTTTTTTCTCAAAAACAACTGTGGTTGAAAAATCTTTACTGCTTTTTTTATGTCTGTTTTTTTCATTTGCAGCTACAGAGGGAACAATTGCCTTCCGATCTCTTCTATGCACAACTTATCCTGTAAAACTAGAAACCTTCTTGGAGGGAAAAGATTTTAATGGTTTTTAACCTTGCAGAGGTTTTATGCAGCTGTGATCTTCAAAACTGCCCCAGAATTATCATCCAATATTCAGATTTACTGCAGATCCCTTTCAGAAAGTCAATTTTCTGTATCATGAGGACTTCTTGTTCACTGTTTCATGCTTTCACTTTAAATTAACTTCATAAAAATAAAAGTTATGCTTCTGTATTTTTTCAATGTGATTGTAATAGCCATGGTAGAAAAGAAGAAAATTGTAAGCTGTTTCTAATTACCTAGCTGTCCGTGAAAGTCTAGACCAAAAAAAGAAGTCTGGTTTAGGTCTTGCTGTCCTTCTGCCTCCATCAAAATGAGAAGTAATTGTATAATGAATTTCTTCTGGAAGGCTAGTGGGAAAATACCTACATCTATGGAAAATCACATGTAGTTATAATGTTTGAGTGTGAATTATGTTAATTTAAGTAAACAGTTTGAGTAATCTGGCAATTTCTATATCTACATAAAACTTAGTGGTGAAGAGTTACCCTGCTTACGTATATAGAAATTGTGATACACTAGCTTCTGTTTATAAATCTCTCTCAATCCTTTTTGATTGTAATAACTTGCAGTTATCTCCCTACACTTTAGTTGTTTGTTTGGTTTTTAAATTTCTGACTGTTTTATATTTAAATTACAGTCAAACAGATTAGTAAGACTTGCTTACTACTGGAAAGGGAGTGATAATACCACTGTATCTAATATATTGAGCCATAATAGGTACTATATAGTTTAATAAGAAATCATGCTTAAATAAGCAAGTGCTAAAAGTTTCATTTTTTTATTATGGTAGGTCGAGCTATGGTTTCTAGAGGGCTATTTTAAGGAAGCAATATATCTGTTAAGAATTGAATGACAAAACCACAGAGCAAGTAATGGAGTTGTCAGTCTCAGAAATGTTACTGTTTATTTAAAAAGCAATTTGAGGAATATTTGTTGTCATTTTATATATTGAAAATAACAGTGGTGATGAGTTGGTTTTAAAGGCCAACCCAAGTTAGTACAATAAAGAGCTCAAAGTCCTATGCACGCTACTATTTCAAAGGTGCCAGTGTGTAGAATCTTTGAACTCAGATTTTAAAAGGTGTTGCAAATTTCAGTTTTTCTGGTTTGTGTGCACCACCATCTGTTTTCTACTTTTTTCTATAGCCCAACAACTTAAATATGTAGTAGAGTAGTACTGTATACCTATTCATATTGAGGATACTAGCTTTTATTACATGTAAAAAGCCAATGTCCTGTTTTTATTTTAGCTTGTAAACAAGACTGCATGTTCCCACTAGTCCAGAATGGGAACACCTCTCACATCTGTCATGGGCTTTAAGATGCGGAGGTGATCCTGATGTCTGGATTAGTGTAAGTAATTTTTAAATAACAGGCAAATCAGGATATAAAAAAAACCCATGCATTTGAATAACTTGAAAATTAGTAGATACTGGTGGATAATTTCATGAACTAGTTTAGAAGATTAGAGCTTTAGTTCTTTTTTTGGAACTAGTAAAACTTAATATATTAAATCCTAAACTACAAATAAATTCCTTCTTACATAAATAATAATTTTTTAAAATTCAGTCTTTCTAGACAATTTAGTAAACCAAATACTCACCTATATGATTTTTTTTCATTCTTCAAGGACATTTTTGGCTTTTCAGGGCTTCATGAATACGTAGATGTTTTTTGCAGCCCATCGTCTCCAAACTGGAAGGCAAGTTCTCAAGCCTATTTACATTTTCTCTGTTCTTAAACATACCAATGTTCTTTTGTGTTCCTTTTCAGTTCTTCTTAAACTTTGGATATGTGTAGGATATGCACACTTATGCAACCAGGGTCCTTCCCATAGAAAATGACAGTGGCCAAGTGTGTTATTTTTATTTGTATTACAGTATTGCTTTCTTCCTGTGTAGCAGTGGATAGACTCCCCTCATCCCATCAGGTAACCACTCTGCCAGCAGCTGCCTGTAGCCTCTGGGGACCTCTTGCAAGCATCCTCAGTAGAAGAGTGGGCTGTATGTCCTGAACTAAAGCATTTCAGAGTTCCTCAAACTTAGCATAGACTTTTTATTTTCCTATTTCTGTTGCTGGGCTTGCCTGCTCTATGACCCTTCAGTTTTAAGATGTCAGGTATGTAGATCACAACTGGCTTTCCACTTGTTACCTGCAATTTCACTGTTAGAGCTTGCAGAAATTTGACAATGTACTGTCCTGGAAAGCCAGACATGGCCTCTGTCAGGTGGTCTTCCTTGTAACAATTCTCAGTACTTTCCATTCCTCAGCAGTTTAATTTTATATAAATAACCGATTTAATTTGGACTTCTAAGGTGTTTTTTTTCAGTGTAAACTAAGCTTGTTATCTTCATTTTGTTAGCTAAAGCAGTTATCTATTTCTATTTCATTCATCTGTGACTGTTCTAAAGCTTCATTAACAAAATAATACAAAATGAAATTGTAAGAGCTAAAATCATAATGTTTGTCTAAGTATTGCTTTGGATATGAGTATTTTGGAGATCCTGGGACCAGGAAGCAGGTGGCAGCTTACATCAGTATTTTGCACCTCTGACAAGAGATAAAGTAGAAGGATTAATAATACAGTCTCTGAAACTTTGAATAGGGTCATAGGGTATGGAAAGAAACGCAGAAGGAAAGTAACTGTGTCTGGTTTCCAGAGACTTAGTAATGGGAGGGTGTCTTTGCAGTATTAATAAATGGAGAAAGCAGTATGAATAATACTACAGGGCACATGTAAGGAAATGGTGCAGTAGAGGACCTGAGTGTGAAAAGACAGTAAGGCATTTCATTAAGTATTAAATATTCTTCTATAATCCAGAGGAAAATCTGATAGAATCTGAATAAACATTTGAAGACTTACTCCTGTGGAGAATGCAGTATATTGAATTGTCGATACATAGGTACTGTGAAGAAATAGGGGTAGTTCTAACAACACTTAGTGCTGTAGTAAAGTGAAGACAAGTTAATCAACAAGCCAAACAACATGTGCAAAACATGCATTTAAGTTCTGAAGGCTAAGTATAACAGCATTCTTTGTGGGAACTAATGGAACTTACAGTGCAACAAAGTAAATGATCTTTTTTATTTATTGGTTGTTAAAAATATTAAAGAAATTATAGAATCATAGAACATCTCGGGTTGGAAGGGACCCCTAAAGGTCATCTAGTCCAACCCCCTACAATAAGCAGGGACATCTCACACTAGAACAGATTGCTCAGAGCCCCATGAAGCCTGACCTTGAATGTCTCCAGGGGTGGGACCTCCACCACCTCTCCAGGCAATCTGTTCCAGTGATCCACCACCCTCATAGTAAAAAACCTTTTCCTAATCTCCAAACTAAATCAACTGCTCTCTAGCTTGAAACCATTAACCCCTTGTCACATCATTACATACCCTAGTGAATAGGTCTTCCCCGGCCTTCTTAAAGGCTCCTTTCAGGTATTGGAAGGTCGCAATAAGGCCCCCCCAGAGCCTTCTCTTCTTCAGGCTGAACAATCCCAAATCCCTCAGCCTGTTTTCATAGAAGAGGTGCTCTAGCCCTCTGATCATTTTCATGGCCCTCCTCTGGACACACTCCAACAGGTCCACATTCTTCTTGCATTGGGAGCTCCAGAGCTGGAGGCAGTACTCCAGGTGAGGTCTCCCCAGGTCAGAGCAGAGCGGCAGAATCACCTCTCTCAATCTGCTGGCCACACTTCTTTTGATGCAGCCTGTGTCAGTTTGGCACCAAGTTGGCAGTCTCTCGATTCACCCCTCCCCCCCCTCCTCCCCCAAGGTAGGGAAAGAGGGAGAAAAATAATAAAGAGAGGCTCTCTGGGTTGAAAAGTGAAACATATTTATTTCAATTATTGGTGACAAGGGAATATATATTTGCAAAGGGATGTGCAACACCCGACCCCCTCCCTCCCTCCCCTGACCACTCTCACAGTCTCCCAGCTGAAGGGGGGAGTGTCCGGGCACACGGACGGGGTCCTCGGGTGTCGGCTGTAAGGAAAAATGGAAAAAACAGAGAGATCCAAAGAGAGGGCGATAGAAGTGACAGTAAGCAGAAAAGTGAGAAAAAAGGAAAACGAGAGGCTTGATTTCTGTGATGTATTAGCCTATACTGAAAGCCCAATAGAGAAAATATTATGAGAAGGGAATAGTCTGGTTTGCTGATCCTGCCTTCAGTCTAATCTGCTCCCCCGTAGCGGAGGGAGGCTGCAGACAGTCAGAAGTGACCTTGGTTATTATCAGTCCACTGGCGCTGCTAAAAAGTTCACTGAAAGGAAGAAAAAAATTCAGCAAAGAGCTTGCTCAAACCAAAACACAGCCCAGGATGCAGTTGGCCTTCTGGGCTGCAACTGCACATTGGTGGCTCATGTCCAGCTTTTGACCCACTAGTACCCCCAGGGCTTTTTCCACAGGGCTGCTCTCTAGCATGTTTTCCCCCAGCCTGTATTCATATCACTTCTCCAGCTTGTCCATGTCCCTCTGGATGGCATCCCATCCCTCTGGTATATCGACTGCACCACCCATTGTGGTGTCATCGGCAAACTTACTGAGGGTGCTATCAATGCTACTGTCAATATCATCAATCAATATATTAAACAACAATGTTCCCAGTGGGGACCCCTTGAGGGACACCATTTGTCACTGTTTTCCATGTGGACATCAAGCCATTGTCCACTATCCTCTGGATGTGACCATCCAGCCAGTTCCTTATCGACTGAACAGTCCACCCATCAAACCTATATCTCTTCAACCTAGAGAGAAGGAAGTTGTGGGGAGAACGTGTCAAAGGCCTTGCAGAAGTCCAGATAGATGACATCCATAGGTCTTCCCTTGTTCACTGATGCAGTCACTCCACTGTAGAAAGCCACTAAGTTGGTCAGGCAGGATTTGCTTCTAGTAAAGCCATGCTGGCTGTCCTGAATCACCTCCCTGTCCTACATGTGCCTTAGCATGTCTTCTAGGAGGATCTGTTCCATGATCTTGCCAGCCACAGAGGTGAGGCTGACAGTTCGGTAGTTCCCAGTGTCCTCCTTTCTACCCTTTTAGAAAATGGCCATAATGTTTCCTTTCTTCCAGTCACTAGGGACTTCACCTGACTGCCATGACTTTTCAAATACCATGGGAAGTGTCTTGGCAACTACATCAGCCAATTCCTTCAGGACTCTGGGATGCATCTCAGCAGGTCCCATGGACTTGTGTATGTCCAGGTTCCTCAGATGGTTGCAAACCTTGTCTTTGCTTATGGTGGGAGGGACTTTGTCTCCCTGGTCTCCATCCTGTGGGCCATCAATTTGAGAGCTGTGAGGAGAGGGGTTGCCAGTGAAGACTGAGGCAAGAAAGTTGTTGAGAATCTCAGCCTTCTCCTCATCTGTTGTTACCAGTTCACCACTGTTGCTCATCAGGGGTGGGTACACTTCCTTTAACCTTCCTTTTCTGGTTTACATACCTGTAGAAGCCCTTCTTGTTTTTCTTTACATCTCTTGCCAAGTTCAGCTCCAGCTGCACCTTGGTCTTCCTGACCTTACCCCTACACAACCTGGCAACATCCCTATACTCTTCCCATGATACCTGTCCCCACTTCCACTGCCTGTGTAGTTCCATCTTGCCTTTTAGTTTGACCAGCAGGTCTCGACTCAGCCATGCTAGTCTCTTGTCTTCCTTGCCTGATTTCCTACACCTGGGGACTGAGACCTCTTGCACTCTATGGAAAGCATCCTTAAAGATCAGCCAGCTCTGTTCCGCTCCCTTGTCCCTGAGGGCTGTTTCCCATGTGGTCCTACTTACTAACTCATTGAAGAGCTAGAATTTTGCTTTCCTAAAATTTAGAGTCCTGACTATGCTTCTCATCTGCCTCATACTCCTTAGGACAGTGAAGTGCACTACCACCAAACACCTTTGTGCTCATCAACTAGTAAGTAGTTTGTACTTATCTTACAAAGACTGCCAGCTGAGATATCAGGTTGAGCTCTGTATCTGTAAAAGAAAAATTAGTCCCCTCTGGGATCAGTAAAAGCATTTGGAAAAGTAGTGGACTAGTCAACATCAAACTAGACTTACCCTTGTGGTATACTGTTGTGATCTTGTTAATTGTATCAGTATTTTGGGTCTTTTTCTTTGTGTTTTGTTTGGTTTGGTTTTTTTCCTTTCCTTTTCTTTTTTTTTTTTTTTTTTTTTTTTTGAGGGGGGGCAGTTTTGGGGGTGGCAGGGGTGTAACTTAAGGATGCATCTTTTCATTATATGAGGTATGCTTACTGCACTTCATAATGACATGTCTGACCAGATGGTTGATGGCAGGTGAGGGAAAAACATAAGAACTGCTGTATATAGGAATAAGGTACATAAGTATTTCTTGGTCTTTACTATTACAAGAAGAATGTGTAGACTTAGCAAATAGAAGTACAGATATCTGGCATAAAATGACATCCTAAATTTCTCAGCATTTTGATGGGTTTTTTTTAATCCAGCTAGAATTCCTATAAATAATAACCAAATACTTCAATAATACGGCATTATCAATCATTATATCATTACCACAGGAAACAAATCTTCTATTTCTCTCAAAAAAGCACTTTGTCATTTCTGTACCCAGGTACTTTGGTCATGTTTAACAACACAACTAAAATCCAGAAGACACGTTGACATTAACTTGTAGGGCTAGCTTGATTTCTTTGGCTCTAATCCTGACCTTTGGACTCTGTTCAGCAGTTGGTGACGCGCTACCTCTCTGTTATCTAATTCCTTTAACAGAAGACAGTTATTTAGAAGTCTTATCTGAAAATGGGATAATGCTCAAAAAGATTAAGTCAAAGAGCCAGTTCATAACTAAAAAACCTCTACAAGTAGAAGATTCAACCAGTGCAGCAGGTGGTGCTGCTCTAGGAATATAAAGACCCCAAGTGGCTTTAGGCCCTGAGTAATTTAAGAGAAAGGGAGACTGCAATAGAAAACCTATTCTTAGATTGAAGTATACAGTGCTGTGAGTAGCACATCCTCTTCCCTACAGGACAGACCTCCTCTTGCCCTCTCAAATAGGTTAATTTCAGTAGATTATGTTTTCTTCCCTATATTACACTTTCTAAAACTGTGATGAGATTTGTTTGTCAGAAGAAGTAGAGCATACACCGCATATTTTGTGTTAAAAGAATGAATATATGGTCTTTCTTCTAGCATGTTTGTTGTGTTGAGGGATAGTATTACACATCTACTTAATTTTTCAGACCCTTTGTAATTATATCTGACACACTGGAAAAAATTCACTTCATCATATGCATGTCAGCCTTTCCTGGGAATCAAGCAGATAAATCACCAAACAACAAGCAGTTAATTACTCTGAGAGCTACAAGACAGAAACATGGAGCTTTTCCCAATATTGCACACTTAGTAGCAGCATCTATGCCAAAATCAGGACACCAGTAATCTCATAATTGGTTGTTGCTATTGAAACCTTTTTATTTATTTATTTATTTATTTGTTTGTTTATTTATTAAAAAGGTGTATCTTGTTATTCTCCTTTACAATATAATCTCTGAAGAATTCTTTACATTATACGCAGCGAAATTTTGATTCTTTGAGGTGTGTCATGCAGCATTGAACTCACTAATTTCTTGTTTAATCCTTAAAAATAGGTAATCTGGGATACGTGAAGTTTTTTGCAACAGAATACATGCCTATCTATACGCATATTAGGGATGACTGCCTTTAGAATGTTTAAAAGACTGACAAGTCAGGTGAGTTTCAAATTTTAGGACAACACAGGCTTGACATTAATAATACATACTGCTAGCAATTAGTTCTTACCCATTATTATCTCTCCATATAGAATAAAATTAGTCATTTAAAAGTTTACCTACAATTACCTGTGAATATACTACACCAGGGAGTTAATGCCATAAAGCTAACACTGATGGCTGTGGTCCTCCATGGTCTTAGCTGTGGAGATCAAAGTAATGAGGCTTGAGATCTCTCAATGAGGGAACTGTTGTTGGCTACTTCTATATTCCCCCCTTTCCAGTTTCACTGTTTTATGTTCTTCAGCCTTCTCTCCAGAGGAGATTAGGAACAATCTATCTGCTTCTGGTATCCCTCATCTTAAATTTTTGAACGAGGACTCTTTCTAGCTTTGTCAGTACTTTTTCTTATTTGTGCTTCAGGATTACTCTGGTTGCACCTGACACTGTTCTGCAGGATTATTTTGGTTTTAACGTCTATGTTTCCTGCCTAGTTTTCTCCTTAGTTCTCATCTTGCAGATTTTACCATGGGCATGCTTTCTTGTACCTTGTTTGAACAAATATACTACAAGTCCCTATTTGTCTTTTTTGTGGTTGCCTATTATTTATACTTAGTAACATTATAGTCTTAACAATAGCTTATGTACAGCTTCCTGTTATGCATGTTTCTATGCTTTGCTTGAAAGGAAGGAGGGTTAGCCTTGGCTGGCTGCCAGGTCTCAACCAAGATGCTCCTTTAATCCACCCACCTAAACTGGAGGGTAGAGAAATGCAATTACAAAGCTTGTGGGTTGACATAAAGACAAGGAGACCCCTTACAGAACACAGAACGGTTTGGGTTGGAAGGGACTTTGAACACCATCTGGTTCCAATGCCCCTGCCATGGGCAGTGACACATCACACTGGACCATGTTGCTTTAGTCCTGCCCAATCTCTCCTTGAACACTTCCAGGGAGGGCCCATCAACAACTTCTCTGGGCAACCTGTGCCAGTGTCTCACCACCCTGACAGTAAAGTATTTCTTTCTAATGTCCGGCCTAAATCTAACCTCTTCCAGTTTAAGTCCGTTAGCTCTTGTCCTACTGCTACATGCCCTTATAAACAGTCCCTCCCCAGATTTTCTGTAGGCCACCTTCAGATACTGGAAGGCTGCTATGAGGTTTCCTCGGAGCCTTCTCTTCTCCAGGCTGAACAATCCCAACTCCCTCAGCCTGTCTTCATAGTGTTCCAGCTCTCTGATCATCTTTGTGGCCCTCCTCCAGCAGATCCATGTCCTTCTTGTGCTGGGGACTCCAGAACTGGATGCAGCATTCCAGGTGGGTCTCACAAGAGCAGAGGGGGAGAATCACCTCTCTTGACTTGGTTGCCACACTTTTTTCCATGCATCCCAGGATAGGGTTGGCTTTCTGAGATGCAATTGCACATTACCAGCTCATGTTGAGCTTCTCATCAATCAGGACCAACCAAGTCCTTCTCCTCAAGGCTCTTCTCAATCCATTCTCCACCCAACCTGTAATTGTGATTGGCATTGCCCCAACCCAGGTACAGGATCTTGCACTTGGCCTTATTGAACTTAATGAGGTTGGCATGAGCTCACTTTTCAAGCCTGTCAAGGTCCTACTGCATGGCCTCCCTTTTCTCCAGCATGTCAACCACACCACACAGCTTGGCGTTGTCAGCAAACTTGCTAAGGGTGCATTCAATTCCACTGTTCACATTACAGACTAACATGTTAAATGGCACTGATCCCAGTACTGAATCTTGAGAAACAGCACTCATCACTGGTTTGCATTTGGACATTGTGCCACTGACCGCTACCCTTTGAGTGCAGCCATCCAATCAGTTCCTTATCCATCGAGTGTTCCATTCATTGAATCCATAGTATTCCAAATTGAAGACAAGGATGTCATGCAGAACAGTGTTGAATGCTTTCTACAAGTCCAGGTAGATTTTGTCAGTTGCTCTCCCCTTGTCCACTGCTGCTGTGACCCCATTGTTAAAAGGCCACCAAATTTGTCAGACACTATTTCTCCTTGGTGAAGTTATGCTCATTGCCATCAACCACCTCCACATTTTCCATGTGCCTTAGCAGAGCCTTCAGGAGGATCTGCTCCATCATCTTGCTGGGCACAGAATTGAGACTGACTGGCCTGTAGTTCTCCCGGTCTTCTCTTTTTCCCATTTTGAAAATGGGGGTTATGTTTTCCCATTTCTTGTTGGTGGGAATTTCACCAGACTGCCATGACTTTTCAAATATTATGGAAATAAGCTTTGCAACTTCATCTGCCAGTTCCCTCAGGAACCGCAGATAGATCTTGTCAGTTCCCATGGACTTGTGTACTTTTATGTTCTTTAGATGGTCTCAAACCTGCTCTTCTACAGTGGAGGGATCTTCCTTCTCACAGTCCCTGCCTTTGCCTTCTGCAACCTGGGTGGTGTGGCCAGAGCCCTTGCCAGTGATGACTGAGGGAAAAAAGTGTTTGAGTACCTTAGCCTTCTCCATATCTTGCATGACCATTGCATGGCCACTGTGGAGCAAGAAAACTATGACATGGTTGCCATCATGGAAACCTGGTGGGATGACTTGCAGAACTGGAGTACTGCAATCGATGGCTACCAACTCTTCAGAAGGGATAGGAGAGGAAGATGAGGCAGTGGGGTGGCCCTCTATATCAGAGAGACATATGAATGCCTAAAAATTAATGGAAGTGTTGATAGGGTTGAGTCCCTATGAATAAGAATCAAGGGGAAGGCCAACAAGGGTGATATAGTGGTTGGATATGTTTATAGACCACCCAACCAGGATGAGGAGGTGGATGAAATATTCTATAAGCAGTTGGGAGTTGTTTCACAATTGGTACCTTTTGTTCTAATGGGAGATTTCAACTTCCCAGATATCTGCTGGAAATATTATACAGCAGAGAGAGGACAGTCCTGGAGGTTCCTACAGTGCATGGAAGATAACTTCCTAATGCAGCTGTTGAGGGAGCCAACAAGGGAGGCTGCCCTTCTAGACTTGCTGCTTGTGAACAGATAACGACTTGAGGGGGAAGTAACAGTTGGAGGAAGTCTAGGGTGCAGTGACCATGAATATATTAGAGTTTTCAGTTCTTGGAGAAGTAAGGAGGGGGTTCAGTAAAACTGCCACCTTGTACTTCCAGGGGGAAAACTTTGATCTGTTCAGGAGACTGATTGACAAAGTCCCTTGGGAGACTGTCATGAAGGGTAAAGGAGTCCAGGAAGGCTGGGTATACTTCAAGAAGGAAGTCTTAAATGCCCAGGAGCAGGCTGTCCCCATGTGCCAAAAGACAAGCCGTTGGGGAAGAAGACCGGCCTTGCTGAATAGAAAGATTTGGCTGAAGCTTAGGAAGAAAAGGAGAGTTTATGGCCTCTGGAAGAGAGGTCAGGCCTCTCATGAGGAAGACAGAGATATATTAAGGCAATGCAGGGAGAAAATTAGGAGGGCCAAAGCCCAGCTTGAACTCAACTTGGCTACTGCTGTCAAAGGAAATACAAAATATTTCTATAAATACATAAATAACGAAAGGAGGACTAGGGACTCCATCTTTTATTGGATCAAGGGGGAAACACAGTGACAACGGATGAGGAAAAAACTGAGATGTTAAATGCCTTCTTTGCCTCAGTCTTTAGCAGTTGAATGGGTTGTTCCTCAGACACCCAGTCCCCTAAACTGGAAAACAGGAGGATGGGGCAGAATGAGACCTTTGTAATCCAAGAGGAAATAGTCAGTGACCTGCTACACCACCTAAACATCCATAAGTCTATGGGGTGGGATAGGTTGCACCCAAGGGTACTGAAGGAGATGGTTAATGCACTTGCCAAGCCTCTTTCCATCCTTTACCAGCAGTCCTGGCTAAGTGGGAAGGTCCCAGTAGACTGGAGGATAGCAAATGTGGTACCCATCCACAAGAAAGGCCAAAAGGAGGATCCAGGGAACTACATACATGTCAGTCTGACCTCGGTGCCAGGAAAGGTCATGGAGCAGATAATCTTGAGTGCTATTATGTACCATATACAGAACAACCAGGCGATCAGGTCCAGTCAGCATGGTTTTATGAAAGGAAGATCTTGCTTGATGAACCTGATCTCTTTCTATGACAAGATGATCCACATGATCGATAAGGAAAAGGCTGTGGATGTTGTCTACCTAGACTTCTGTAAGGCCTTTGACACTGTTGCCCACAGCATTCTGATGAAAAAACTGGCTGCTCATGGCTTGTGACACGAGGAAAAAGACTCTATAGCCCAGTGAAGTTATAAAGCAGGTATTCTTTATTGCAGCACTGGGTGCGCAGGGGATCACTCCTCCAAACACGCACAGCAACGGACAAAAACAGTACATATTTATTAACTTAAAATATACATATGCAGTCCTTCACAAAGGAATAGGCAGGATTATTCAAACTAGCTCCTAGAATTCATTATAATATTTAAATAATTTCCCCAAAATCATTAACATAAAGCTACGCCCATTCCTGCATGCACACTGCTCTTCAGTGTTTGTGGGCAGGGGTCTTTTGGAGGAAAGCTCGTAGTCTTCTTCACTGTTCTGGGTCATGTTGTTCCTTATTCATGTGAGTTGGCTCATGTTGCAACCACAGACCAAACGGAATCCTGTTTCTTGGGATCTCAGGCAAGACACATCCTAGTTCAACACAATGCCTCCAAAAAACACTAACAGATTCTACTATTCAGCAGCATACAGGTTTAGGAAATTTAACCCTGAAGTGCTCTAATTCACTTGGATGGGCGTACACTCTGCTGGGTAAAACACTGTCTGGATGGCCAGGCCCAGAGAGTAGTCATGAATGGAGTTCAATCCAGCTGGAGGCCAAGTGAGGTTCCTCAGTGCTCAGTGTTGGAAACACTTCTTTTTAACATCTCTATCAACAATCTTGATGAGCAGATAGAATGCACCCTCAGTAAGTTTGCAGACAACACCAAGTTAGGAGGGAGTGTTGATTTGCCTGAGAGTATGGAAGCTCTACAGAGAGACTTGGACAGACTAGATCGATGGGCCAAGATCAGTTGTATGAAGTTCAACATGGCCAAATGCTGGGTCCTGTCACAACAATCCCCTGCAATGCTACAGGCTTGGGGAAGAGTGGCTGGAAAGCTGTCCAGCAAAAAGGGACCTGAGGGTACTGATTGATAGGTGGCTGAACGTGAGCCAACAGTGTGCTTAGGTGGCTGAGGCCAATGGCATCCTGGCCTGTATTAGGAATAGTGTGGCAAGCAGGACCAGGGAGATGATTGTCCCTCTTTACTCAGCATTGGTGAGGCCAAACCTTGAACACTGTGTCCAGTTTCGGGCACCTCAGTATAGGAAAGGCATTGAGGTGCTGGACTGTGTCCAAAGAAGGGCAATGAAGCTGGTAAAGGGCCTTGAGAACAAGTCTTATAAGGAGAGGCTGAGGGGACTGGGCCTGTTTAATCTGAAGAAAAGGAGGCTGAGGGGAGACCTCATCAGCCTCTACAGCTGCCTGAAAGGACATTGCAAAGACATAGGCGCTGGTCTCTTCTCACAAGTAACTGGTGACAGAAGAGGAAATGGCGTCAAACTGCACCAGGGGAGGTTTAGAATAGACATTAGGAAGAACTTTTTCACTGAAAGGGTGTCCTGGTTTGAGCTAGGGTGAAGCGAGCTTTCTCTTTGCTGATTTTTTTTTTATTTCAGTGAACAGTTTTTAGCAACTCCAGTGGACTGATAATAACCAAGGTCACTCCTGAGTGACTGCAGCACCCCCTCTAGAGGGGAGCAGGTTAGACCAAAGGTAGAATCAGCAAATCAGAATATTCCCTTCTCATAATATTTTCTCTATTTGGCTTTCAGTACAGGTTAAGACATCATGGAAGTCAAGCCTTTCGTTTTCTTTTTCTCTCACTTTTCTGCTTACTGTCGCTTCTATCGCCCTCTCTTTGGCTCTCTCTTTTTTTTTTCATTTTTTTCTTTATAGCCGACACCCGAGGACCCCGTCCGTGTGCCCGGACACTCCCCCCTTTCAGCTGGGAGTCACCAGGGAGAAGAGTTGCTGTGAGAGTCGCTGGGGGAGGAGGGAGGGGATTGGGTGTTGCACATCTCTTTACAAATATATATATATTCCCTTATCACTAATAATTAAAATCAATCTGTTTCACTTTTCAACCCAGAAAGCCTCTCTTTCTCATTTTCTCCCTCTTTCCCTACCTTTGGGGAGGGGGGTGAATCGCGGGCATTTTTGTTATTGGTTTGACTGCCAAACCAGAGCCAAACCATGACAATAATGGATTGGACGAGCCAGCCAGAAGCTGAATGGACAACATGTCTACTGAAGGTATGGATGGGTTGAAAATTGAACAGATAATTTTTGCACCCGACACGCAGTCGTACATGTCCTATGCAGCCAGGATACTACTGCTTAGTGTATCTGTTCTTGTTCTTGTTCTGTGGTTTATTGATAAGACTGTAGCCATAATCAACCGTGTAATAACCTATTTAGTGATAACAGGGGTCATGATATTGATCTGTATAAGGAAACTGTATGTGTGCAGTGTGAATGTGCATGTGAATAGGAAGGTCTATGTTGGTAATGGCAGACTCGATTTTTCCTTTCCACTCCCACTCAGGCTGAATATCCCAGCTCTTGATCTAAATAGCACAGTTTCACTGGGGATTTTTTTTCTGAATGCTTATAGTGTCCTGTGAATGCGTAGAGTGAGGTGTTGTTCCACTCACTGCCAATTCCCCCCAAGCAGTGCTGCTGCCACTGCTGTTACTGGTGCCACCGGTGCTGTTACCACCTGTGATGCTGCCACCACCACTGCTGCTGCTGCCACCACTGGTGCTGCTACAAAAGTAGCTGCTTCTGCAAAGATTAAGCCCACTCCCATTCAATTCAGACGAGTAAAAGTTAATCCTGTGACCAGGGGCGAAGGAAAGGCAACTGATCCTTATACCCGCTCCCATCTGAAATATCCAGAGTTTCTTCAAGCAACACCAGAAGATGTAATTGAGGAAGCAGATTATTCTAAAACAGATGATATAACAGGCTCTTCCCAAGTAAATAAACAGGCAGGTCCCTCTCAAGCAGATGGAGGAGCAGGCCCTTCTCAAGCAGATAAGGATGATGATCTGCTACAGCCTTTCTCCCTAAAGGAATTGTGTCTCATGAGAAACGACTTTACCCACAATGAAAATGAGGGGCTTCTTTCCTGGCTGCTCCGATGTTTTGATGGTTGAGCCGACACCTACACCCTGGACAAAAGAGAAGCGAGACAGTTGCTTCCATTCTCTCTCCTCATCCAGGCTACTGCCTCTGGTCTGGCAGGGGCAGGATACAGCTCCCTGATCCTGCATACTTTCTCACAGGTACTCCAACTTCTGTTTCAAAGAAAGCAGAGCCTGGCTCCACCAGCCTATCTCCTTTTCAGCTTCCCTGATGTTTCTTAACCTTTCAATTTCTTGTAATTCTGCCACTCAGCAGAGCAGATCATCCACCTGTTTGCAGCACACACAGCAGTTGTCATAACTGCCACTTGTTTCCAGAGAAAGACTCTGACACTGCCTGCAGCCTGTGGCCTGCACAGCTGCATGTTTCTATGGGTTCTCTCTTTGCATGCCCACATCCACCCTGACTGGTGCTGAGCACATACATGGCTTTCTGGAGGGTGGAGACTACAGTAGATGTCTTTCCAAGAGGGTAATAACCACCAATAGGGCTCACCTGTTGAACAGGCAGAGCTACTGTTGCTCCCCTCTCGCTCACCTTTGTGCCTGGCAAGGTCCGCTCCCTGCAATGGCTGTTTTTAAATCTCCCATAGCAATGCCCCCAGCGACATCAGCCTCTTGGCTGTCTGACAAGAGCTGCCAATTCCTGACTCCTTTTGGGTCTCCCCACTGCCCCCCCCCATCAGCACATGGACACCTGCACCTAATACAAATACCTTTTACATGGAAAACTACATCTGTAGTTGCAAATGACGTTTATTATAAATTTTTAGAAATAAGTTGGACATAGACATCATGTTCTTCCTTCTCCCCTCTTCTCCCTGTTTTTACACACCATCCCAGGGTATTTTTTGCCTACATTTTCAGGGTAAATTTTAGAGTTTCCAGAGATAATTTTGGATGCCTTCATCAGGTAAAATGGCTGCAGTTTACTTGTGTCTTTGTAGCTGGTGAGAGTGCTGCTCCCTGTGTAGTGGCTACTCCAGGCCATATCTATCCTGCCTTCCCTCACTCATGAGGAATGCTGCTCACACTGGCTCTTACTTAACACACTTTCCACACAGGAGTTTCAGAGCTTCACGGGTGATGTGTGATGTAGAATGATAAAGGTACTGAAACACATTAAAGGAGAGATGATGAGGAAGGGAGAAGGGAGATGAGGAGAGGGAGAATATGCAAGAACAGAGGAAACACAGAAATCTTATCTTCACGAGCACTGTCATTTGTTCCATAGCATCTATGAGTAGTTTAGGTTCAAATCTACACTGTACTTAAGGCTTCCTTAGTCTAATATTGTTTTGTTCAGCGTCAGAGTTTAATGAATGAACAGAAAAAATATTTTTAAAAATTCTCTAGTCTGTTTTGTTCATTAGTTCAGCACCAAATTCCACTGGATTAAAAGGATTTTTTTATGTTCTTCTGCCTCTTCATTGGTATATCTGCCACATTATCCACTGTGTGCATGAAATACTCCTGGGTTTAATCTGTCATTAACACTACTGAGAGCTCATACTATTTTCTGAGCACTGTCATTTTAAGTAAACATTAGTGCTTCATTTTGACTGACGGAAGTAACTGTGACAAAAAAATTCTGGATATGCTAGTAGAGAAAGTATAATACTTTTCAATGTGTCTTATGAGTGCTATAAATGTTCGTGTATTCTCAAAGATTCTTCAGAAGCCTGAATTCTTTGGGGAGCTCTTAAGGCACTTATAAAGTCACTGTGTTTTTCTCTTGGTTAAAATTACATCATTTCAGTCTAAATATTTTGTACACTATACTTAAATGAAAAATTAAACTTATTCTAATAAAACCTTTCAAGTATCAATGGGTGACTGTCATGGAATCTGGTTTATATATAGCATCAGCATAAAATAAGTAGAAAACAAATGGATTTTTTTTTGTTTCGTTTTATCCTCCCCCCAAGATTTTGGTGAAATGTTCTTGGATAGGGGGAAAAAAAACTTTATTACATGCTAAAACAAGAACAAATATTTTGTCATAGTTTTAACTGCATTTATTGCAAAAGTATCTCAAACTTAATAAAAAATCTGTCTTTAAAATATTGATGTAATTATTTTGAGCTGAGAATTTGACACTATGCATGTTAATGTCTCATTGTCAATTTTGAAGTCTGCCCTCCTAAAATGTCTAGCTTTAGTCGACTTCTATTCCTACCAGAAACATGCAGTTCACTTAAAAGTGGGTTGAATACTATTTTTTTGTGGTTTATGAAAAAAATGTTAATATCTACTTTCCACAAGTATTTTGGGTTTCTTTGACTTTTCTGTGCTCTTCTGTTTGTGTAATAGCCATAAGCTACTGTATTCCTGTTAAGAAATAAAAAAATTGCTAAGGATGCTTTTAAAAATACCTTTCACATTCCTGTATTAATTCATTATTTAAATTAATATTTTGAAAGAACTAAGAGAGAACACTAATAAACAGGGGTTTGGAGCTTTAACCCTCATGAAACAATGTAGATGTTAACAGACTACCTTTGACAAATAGACTTCTGGAATTAAAAAATCTGTCTCTGAAATGAACTACTTGATCTCCAGAAAAAAAAAAAAAAAAAAAAAAAAAAGGCTTTGGTGGAAAATTAAGACAGCTGAATGCCTCTTCTGTCCTTGCATCACAGTAACTCCTTTCTGTCCCTCTCAATTTAATCTGTGAAATTGAGGGAAACAACAGGTTGCTGCATCAGTAACCATCAGTTGATTTGATATGGTGGAATAAAAGACTTTATGAAAGTAAAGGACGAGGCAGATAAATTGAGAAAGAAAGCAATATCAGCATCTAGAAGAGCAAGCATAAAGTTAACAAAGAAATTTGGAAGTAAGAAAATCTGAATAGCACTACTGATTTCTTGGTGAAAAATTAGGAAGACAACTGCCTACTTCTGGTTCTTGAATTAGTGTGGAAAGTTTTCTTGCATTGTATCTTCCTTCTGTCTGCTAGTATCACTCTTTAGTCTGTGGAAAAAAAAAAAAGTTTAATAACTCGGGGAAAATACCAACTTTCTTAAGAAGAAAAAAAACAATGTCTGTGCATGCAAAAATACATGCTAATATTTCAGATCATAGTTTTAAAAAGTTTTGCTCTTTTAGAAATATAATCTAAGGGTATATGAAGCCTCCAAGAAAATGTATTACCATTTTTTGTGTATTTCCCTACTATTTATGTGATTCTACTACTTATGCCCCATTGCAAAAACCCTGACTGCATCTTCTCAGTAACTCCTTCCAGATATTGAAAGCTGTTCATACTTTTGCCTAAGCCAAGCTGAACAATCCCTAGAGCCTCAGCTTCTCCTTACATGACAAGTGCTCCAGCTTTGATCTGCTTGGGAACCCTCAGCTGAACTCACTCCAGTTGGTAAGTCTTTCCTGTGCTGACAAGCCAAAAACTGGACAGAATATCCAGATGTGTTCTCACAAGTGCTGAACTGAGGTGGGTAATCCTTCCTCTTGGTGTCCTGCCTGAGCACACAGGAATACTTTCCAGGATGCTGGTGGCCATCTCTGCAGCCAGGGCACACAGCTGGCTCATGCTCAGCTTGTGTTTGCCAAGGCCTCCAGATCCATTCCCTCAGAGCTGCTCCTGGTCAGGCAGGCACTGACCTGTGCCTTTGCACCACAGCTTTCTGCCAAGGGGCAGCATTTGGAATTTGTTGGTGAACTTAATGAAATTCCTATTGGTAAATTTCTCTAGCATGTTTTGGTCCCTCTGCATGGCCTTGAGTGTATTAAGCGTTCCCTCTAATTCAGTGTCATTGCAAACTTGATGGCCGATTTTGTCTTTCTATAGGTTTTTCATAAATGTATTAAACAGGTTGTTCTAATGTTGCATTTCATGACTGCTGATCATAGGTAGTTGCTTCTTCATTGTCAATGGTAGTTATCAATATCATGTAGGAATCCTAGTCATGGAGTGAGAAGACTGTCTTCAGACATTTTGCAAATGGGTGAACCAAAATTTAGTCTTTCTCCTATACTTCCCTTTTGTTCTTTTTAGTTCTCTGTTCTGTGTTTAAGGATTCATAATTTATATTATTTGTTATGATTTTCGCTGGTCTAAAAGATCTATCTATTCAATTCTACAACCTTCCTTTGAAGAGTTGTATGATTATATATTTTCACATGCACTACTCAACTTGGTTGCATGATTGTCCTCTTCTAATAATACTTAGAATTTCCCACTCCTAGGATGACTATGACAGTAAACACTCTTTCAGTCAAGGAAGTTTTAAAGTAATGTCCAGTTGTGACTACTTGTGTGTGTGTGTTATTAAGGATTTTTAATACAGTTAGGCAATAATTTCCTAGTATATGACTAAAGAACTTCTCAAGACCAAGACCTGTTTTATTTATTTATTTACTTACTTATTTATTTACACACCTTGGGCATAGTCGTGTAAAAATTCATATATTCAATATTTTGTATGTGAAAAGGAAAATTACTTCAGATTTGTCAACATCTATATGATACTCAATAGATGTTTATCAGTCTGCTGAAAGACAAAAGTTTCTCTCGTCCTTGCCTTCTCAACTTTCCAGTTACTATCAAATTTCTCATAGCATTTTCAAATAGTGTGTAAACTGAGATATTAATTTAAGCTGCAGAATAAGTGGCCAGTTTAAATGTAGTTGAAATGTAAGTATTAATTTAATATCTTTCATGAGGGTTGTGAGAGACGGACTCCATAATGGCCTTTAATCCAGCGACATTTATCCCAATACAAGGGTAGAGTCTGGGAGGGTGGTAGCATTTTAGAAAAGGTTCTTAGAATCTAAAGAAGAGAGCAGTTTCTGTTGCCTTTTTTCCTAGTTTTGTTTCTGTTTGTAGAAAGCTGGAGTCAAAATTCTTGACAGGAAGAAAGTAATCATTATTTATCTGTAGAAAGGTGTTTCAGGTGTCTTGGACACATACCACTGCCAGCTTCCTGCCAGCTTCCTGCCAGCACGTTAGTGCCACGATCTTCCCACCAGCACCTTTAGCACTGCTGATTCCATCCTTCGATCAGCAGATGGGGCATGTTCACTTGTGAGCGGCCCTGTAGTATCGCTTCCCCCCTCGCGCCACCCCGTGTGGCACTGACATCAGCAGGGGCTCTGCAGAGAGCTCCAAGCACTGGCAGTGAGTGGTCTGTCAAGGGAGGGGGAGGTGGGACCGCCAGTGAGCTTGGAGGCAGCCGGACACCTGAGCACTGCCCAGAGAGAAAGCCTGCAAAATTTTTCAGACAAGCTCTGCTGTTTTGAATTATAAGAATCAAAACTTTGTACAGTAAATGCTTTACTAACTCACTCACTCACTCACTCACTCACTCACTCACTCACTCACTCACTCACTCAATCCACTGACTCACTCAGATGTTAAATAAAAAAAATGAATTTTCACCCTTCTCGGGTCTGCTTCTCTGCACCTTGGTGATTTTTTTCCCTTTGTTTTTGGGTGGTTATTGTTTTTCCTATTGAGGGATTTATGGGCACAGGGTCCCACCACCCCAGCATCCTCACAATTTACATTTGACTCACTGCCTTTGCCTTGTATCATTTTTTCTGTATCTCCCCTTTGATTGACAACAAGATACAGGCCAAAAGTTAATGATGTGGGAAAGGCAACTCAATCACACTTGTCATACCAAACATTCATGACAAGATAAAGACAACTCATTCAAATCTCAGATGGGAAATGATCTTAAGGAGGTAAAAGCAACTGAACCGTACAAGTTAAAAAAAAAAAAAAAAAGTCAGGCTTTTGCTGGCCAATTTTTTAATTTTTATGTTTCAAAACAGCAGGACTTGTCTGAAAAAAAGTGGCAGGCTTTTGCTGTGCAAAGCTGTATTTCTTGTGTTTCAAAACAGCTGGCCTCACCATCTGCCGGTGAGAGGTTGGAAGCGGTGTCTGGGTAGGAGGCATTGATAAGGCGCCAGCAGGAAGGTGCTGGAGCTAAATTGTCCTTGTCCCACAATGGCTTATTGCTACCCATCTTCATTCTTTGACCAGATGAAGCACCTTTAGTGGAGTACCTTAGTTTCCTGGTGTCACGGTTTGGGTCTGGGTTGGCAGTCAAACCAATAACAATAATGCTCTTGATCCCCCGCCCCCAAGGTAGGGAAAGAGGGAGAAAAAATGAGAAAGAGAGGCTTTCTGGGTTGAAAAGTGAAACAGATTGATTTTAATTATTAGTCATAAGGGAATATGTATATTTATGAAGGGACGTGCAACACCTGATCCACTCCCTTCTCCCCCAGCGACTCTCACAGCAACTCTTCTCCCTGGTGACTCCCAGCTGAAAGGGGGGAGTGTCCAGGTGTACGGACGGAGTCCTCGGATGTTGGCTAGGACAAAAAAAATGGAAATAAAAAAGGAGAGAGCCAAAGAGAGGGTGATAGAAGTGACAGTAAGCAGAAAAGTGAGCGAAAAAGGAAACGAAAGGCTTGACTTCCATGATGTCTTAACATATACTGAAAGCCAAATAGAGAAAATATTATGAGAAGGGAATATTCTGATTTACTGATTCTGCCTTTGGTCTAATCTGCTCCCCTGTAGGGGGGGAGGTTACAGACAGTCAGAAGTGACCTTGGTTATTATCAGTCCACTGGTGCTGCTAAAAAAAAGTTCACTGAAAGAAAAAAAATCAGCAAAGAGAAAGTTCGCTTCACCCTGGCTCAAACCAGGACACCTGGTTATATAATTATAAATACCAAGGTGGTATATTAATTTTACTTATTTTACTTCCTACTTTGGCTTTGTGGAGTAACGCTTACAGATATCAAAAACATTGTGCAACCTGCACAAAAACCTTGTTTTCTTCTTTTTAATTCCTGCAACACTACCATTTTGTCGTTCTTAGGATTTCTTGTCTCTTCTTCAATAATGCATTCCTCCAGATTACTAATAGGAAGATTTGGGAGGGAATGTGCCTCCTTACATCTCTTCTGTTTAGTTAGCATATTGCACAATCAAAAATATCCCCACGATTATAGTAAATTCTTCTTTTATAACTATTATATATATGACAGTAGCTGTTGGTTCACCTTTTTATACATGAACACTATCTTGTTGTATGCTGCTTGTCTTTCAGCACCTGTGAAGGGCTTGAAAATTTCTGTTGTGGTGGGAAAGGGTCCATGAATACCTGAGTAATTCTCTGATTTCAAGAACCATTTGGGTAGATTCCAAAGACACAAGACATTCTAGACATTTTCTAGAATATGCTACAGATTTCTATAGCTTGTAAGAGGCTTTGAATGGGAACTTGAAGACAGTGGTTGAGATTATGGACATTTTATCACAGAATAAAATATCTGGAATATTTACTCCAAAACACTTGCCTGACAAAGCCATTACTTCTAAAATTAACTTGTTGTTATACTGAATTTCCTGTTGAATTAAGAAAGTATAACCAATTTGAATATACATCTCAAATCTGCATCTTCCATGACTTTATACAATTCAAGGTTGGTCAAATGGCTGTTCCGAAGACAGCAACATGATAGTGTGACTGGTATAGTGAAGAATGCTTCTGGCACATCAAAGTTTCAGAATTCACTTGTTTGATTAAAATACTGCCTTACTCTTGAATGTTACAAAACTAAAAAAGTATTTATTTTAGAGGGCATTGTCACATCCCACAAGATGGGCATGGCTCCCCAGAGGTGGGGGCCCTAATTAAGTATAAATATCATGTCCCACAAAGTGGGCATGAGTTCCCCAGAGCTGGGGGTTGACCCAGGGAGATTTGGATCCAATCCTCCCTTCTTAATTAATCTCTTCTAGCAACCCATTTGGCAAGATTAACCTCTGGAATTCTCTGCATGGTATTCTAAGGGTAAGACCATTACCCAGGAGGCCTATACAAAACGTTAATTTAATTAAAATTGAGTAAGATTGTGAAGCTTGTCAAAAAAACCTCCCAATAATATCACTCTCAAAGTGACAGATTAAAACTAGCAGAACTCAGCAAAACGGTACTTTCAAAACAACAAAGCAACTCAAAACAACTGGAAAAACTCAGCACAATTGTAGGTGATGTTACTCTTATGTGCCAAGAATAAGGTTAGAAATGGAGAGAGAGAGGGAGAGAGAGAGACATAAAGAGAGACAGAGAGAGAGAGATGAAGAAAGAGGGGACAGGAAAGATATCACCACCCTTGGATCTCAGAATGACGTTGTGATGGTGGGCGCATGCCCCGAGAATTTTGAATCTGTCTCTTTTATGGCACCTGGCCCTGCCTCTCCTGGTAAGGTCTAGCCTACTTTGTGCAGGCTCAGTGGTGGATTTCAGAATGTTCTGAAAATAAGTCAGTGTGACATGGGGGTCCAGGTGATCACCTGCCCCCCCCAGTCCGGGTTGACCAAGCAATGACCTTTATTTTCATGCATGTGCTCTGTCCTTAAACAGGAAAGTGGTCTTTCTCAAGATGTCAGTGTGCCTCCACAGGGCTCCTCCTGCCAGCCACTGTTTCTTATCAAATAAGGACAGTGTTCCATTTATCAGGGTGGCTGCCAAAGGAGGGGCTCCCCTTGCAAGGACAAGTGTCCAGTTTGTCAGGGTGGTTACCAAACGAGTGGCTCTCCTTGCAAGAACAGGGTCCAGGTCGTTATCAAATGAGGACCCCACCTAAGCAAAATGTCCAGTTTGTCGGGGTGGCTGTTTTGAGACAATCATTCCTTTTGGGACTCTACAGGCATAAATTTTAGCATTTGAAGGGGATTTTTTTCTGCATTGGAAGCCTATTTTGCAGTGTAGTCGTGTCATTGATAGCACTGCACAAGGCATATTTGCAATAGAAGGACTGAAGTGATTGATAAAGTAATAGGATTTTTCAAAAAGTACTTTAAAGAATCAAATTCATATTCATGATTGCTCATACATTTTCTTTCTAAGCAGAGTAAATAAGAGTAAGCACTTGATTTCTAAAGCATTAAGTACTCAACTCTAACTTTCTGTTCAGCAATGGTGTTGAAAGGAAAGAGTAGTCTGGATTTTGTTACATGGAGGCCCACTGAAATTCACTATCGTTATGTTGTCTGTATTCAAACTAAAAAAACCCAACATCAGACATTGTAGTTCTATACATTTGCCCACACATACATTTTCACTCTGCAGAAAAAATATTTACAAGATTCATTCAGAAATTTCTACTGCATTTTGTGAGCAATGCTTGAAGCACTTGCATTCTGGTTTACTTCTATTTGTAACTGTGTGTTGGGAAGAAGGAAAGCTACGTTTTTTGATAGTCTGAGGATGGTAGCAGCTTGCCTAACCCACAGATTGGGCACAAAAACTAGGAGAAATAGCAAAGTATCTTATATCTCTGTGTATCAGGCAAAGAAAGCATTTCTCTTCTAGGTGTGAAAAAGAAGTTACATCTATTGATTAATTACTTTCAAATCAATACTGATGATTTATTGTCCTAAAATGCCTGTAGCTGCATTTGTGCTCTGTTCATTCCCAGTGTTCCTGGACAGTCCTAATTGGTAGTGAAAAGAAGAATCAGAAAGGTGTGTCAAAATACAGGTTTTGGGTTTCTTGTTGGTTTTTTTACTTATATATGTACACACAGTATAATTGTTTTTCACAGAAATACCTAATAAAGTACATGAACAGTAAATGAATAAATAATAAATGAAACACATAAATTGAACACTAAAAGTACTATTGCATAAAATGATTGTGAGTTTCTGAATCCATTCTGGCAGAGGAAACTTCTGAGAGTTACTGAAAAAAATGTTTTAAGTAGAAGTTATAGCTTAAAGGGGGAAAGGAATCTACCTTACTGTGAACATTTTAAAGAAATGCAAACCAAGTCTACACTTTTTAAGTAACTTTTTCTACACTTCAAAATTTCTGATACTGTCATCAGTGCTGCTTATTATCATAATGAAGAAGATGATTGCATTCTTCTAAGTGAAGTATAGTTATATCCTAATTAAGAGGTTTAAACCCAAAAGAAGTTTTCTAATTCCCTTATAAGTGAATTTTGAACAATAATTATTTTAACATTTTAATGGAAATTTTTCTACAAACCAGGAGAAGTCACTGTTGAAAGTATTCCAGCACACATGCTAGGCCACACTACTAGTGACAAACTTTCATGTATTTTCAATGTGGTCCTACTTGATGCTGTTCACCATAGACAGTAACAAAACAAAACAAAACAAACAAAAAAAAAAAAAAAAAGAAGAAAGCAGCATTGGGATTCGGAACTGATAGGGCTGTTCCGAGAAGAAAAAGCCAGGAGCATGGTAGACAGCAACTAAAGTTGAATCTCTGTTAGGTTTTTGTTTGTTTGTTTGTTGTAACTGCTTGCTTTCGATGTTATTCAGACTTCAGAGGTATCTTACAGACCAAGCTGAGATGGTATTGCTGAAGTGGTGGTCTTCCCTTGCAGAGAGGACAGACTTTCTATACCATTTAGGAAGCAGTTTGTGCCTACAGCCTTATTTAGGAACCCACCAGGAATCCTTCTGCAGAGATACAGGGCATCTTGGCATGATTAATCCTACAATGTCACGAAAATTAGGCTTAGGAAAAGGATCCAGTGCTTTCTAGAATAGCCTTAGTACCATAAAATTGATAATGCCAAGTGCTTGCAGAAGCAGTGTCCCCTCTCCATAATTGGAGAAAATGTCTCTTTTTTACTGGAATGAGAGCTGGGGTGCTGAGAGAACCAGAGCTGTTTTCAGCATGTTGAGCAAAAATACTCTGCTTTCAAAATCCATGTATAGTTTTTCCTGGTTGATCCTTGTAGGACTAGTCAAATGTTTCTGAGTCTGAATCAAAGATTAAGTACTTTTCCAGGAAAAACAATATTTTGTTCAATCTCAGTATTCATAGTATACATATCTGCTGTGTGGAAGACAGTTGAATTAATCAAAAGTAGAGTCAGAGTAGAGGCAGCACTGAAAAATATCCTGCTTGTGTTTTTTTTATTACTAAAGACTAACAGTTCCGCATACCACAAGCACATAGGTACTCACAAAAAAGTGAGACCACATGTATCCTGGCTGCAGGTTCATAGAATCACAGAATCATAGAATAGCTTGAGTTGTAGGGGACCGTAAAGATTACCTAGTTCCAATCCCTCTGCCATGGGCAAAGAAATCTCCCGCTAGACCACGTTGCTTAAAGCACCATCCAACCTGTCCCCGAACACGTCCAGGGATGAGGCATCCACAAAATCCCTGGGCAACCTGTTCCAGTGTTTCACCACCCTCACAATACAGAATTTCTTCCTAGTGTCTAACCTAAATCTACCATCTTGCAGTTTTAATCCATTGCCCCTTGTCTTATGGCTACATGCCCTTGTAGAAAGTCCCTCCCCAGCTTTCCTGTGGGCCACCTTCAGATGCTGAAAGGCCACTATGCAGTGTCCCAGGACCTTTCTCTTTTCCAGGCTGAACAACTCCAACTCTCTCAGCTTACCTTTGTAGGAGGGGTTCTCCAGCCCTCAATCATCTCTGTGGCCCTCCTCTGGACTCCTCCTTCAGGTCCATGCTCCTCTTATGTTGGGACCTCCAGAAACAGACACAGTATACCAGACGGGTCTCATGAGAGCAGAGAGGGAGAATCACTTCTCTTGACCTACTGGCCACACTTCTTTTGATGCAGCCCAGGATAGGGTTGGCTTTCTGGATTGCAAGCATATATTCTAGCTCATGTTGAGCCTCTCATCAACAAGCACCCCCTAAGTTCTTCTCCTCAGGGCTGTTCTCAATCCATTCTCCACCCAGCCTGTAATAGTGTTTGGGATTGCACCGTCCTAGGTGCAGGACCTTGCACTTGGCCTTATCATATTTCATGAGGTTGGCATGGGCCCATCTTTCAAGCCTGTCAAGGTCCCTCTAGATGGCCTCCCTTTTATCCAGCATGTCAACCACACCACACAGCTCAGTTCCAGTGTCCATGTTGCTGACAAACATGTTAAACAGCACCAGTCTCAGTACCAACCCTTGAGGAAGGCCACTCATGGGTCAGTACTGGGACAGGTGCTGATATGGTTCTTCTACTCTGCTCCACTGTAGTGTGTGATTACCCAGAAAGGTTGTCAGGATGAAGTTTCTGTACTAAAACAGTTGAGATATGTAGTGAGACACTGATGTTGACCTAAAAATAATATTCCCCCTTAGCCAATGTAGCTCTGGTTTTGGTAAGCATAATATGTCCTGCAGTAAACATATCAGCTTCTGCAAGATTCAGTCCTTTAATTTAATTTAAAAATATTAATATCTAGATATATTTTTGATTGGAGGTTTTACCGAATACTCTACTAGTACAGAATTTATGCTAACACTATATGCAAGGGATATGATCTTACTCTCTGCCCGAAGAGTGAAACACAGTATTATGCTGCATAATAACACTTTAACAAACTTGGTTTAATTGAACTGTGCTTGTTATTTTTCCTTGCAACCACTTTTCCCAAAAGCATGAGGTAACAAAGAATGATAATGTAGGATTGTTCTGTGAAACATGATAGTGTACTGTAAACGTCTGACCTTTCCATCATTTAAGCAATAAGACACTCCAGGGTATGCTGTTGAAGCATAATATTGACACAGTTCACCTACACTGAGTTTAGTATGCATGCTGGTATCATACAGTAATGGGTACCCTGGAGTGTTTTATGGAAGTATAAAATACCTAGTAGATTGTTAGAGGTAGTTTCTTATGTCTATAATGGTGTTAAAATTATTAACACAAAGTTATATTTAAAAATAAACAAAAAACCCACTTAACCATGAAGAACGATGGAATAAATCAAAAGATTTTCTAATTATTATTAATTCATTTTATCTGTTGATATACAAAGGCCAACTTAGCCTAGGGCATGCTGCCATAAGTTCTAGTATAAATTACAAAGACAGTTCAGATCTTGTAAAAGAAGGTAGAAGCATTTCCAAAATAGAAAGGCAACAGGAAACCTGTTGTTGAACTATCACATGAGTTTTTGTGTGGTGTCACAGCCTCTCCCTCACTGTAATTTCTGATGGTCTGTGTATAAAAAACAATAATTATGTGGATCAGCTGCTCCCTTTTCTGTGCAGAACTTGATATTAAACAAAGTATCTTGACACTGTGTGTGGATCAGCTTCTTGCACGCTGGGAGACAGACCCCAATTTTGGGACAACTCAATCAAAAGCGAGGTACTTTCAACAAATGTAATTAAAAAACGTTAAAACATGGGTTTTAAAAGTGATGTTCAGGACTGAGACCTGTAATGAGCTGTTCTTTATATGTCTGATTGAGTCACCTTTATCTCATCATTAATTTTTCATTTCTCTTGTTTAATTGAGTTGTCTTTATCTATTCATGAAATAACAAAAAAAAAAAATTGCAGAGCAAAGTGGAAAACTCTGATGGCCAAGTACAACGAAGGCATGAGATTAATCACCTAGCATGTGTTACAAATGGTGTGACAAATACACCTGAAATCCCCTATACATACACAATTTCCTTGGAAAAATCAGTGCACTCTTAGAAGTGTGGCCTGCTCCCCAAGGTTCTGTCAGAGGTACTGAAGGAGGTGTTCACAGTGCTGAATGAGCGTCACCTGCTGATTGGCATAGAATTGTCCAGTCAGAGAGTCAGCAGTGTGTAAGTGTTCAGCAGGCAGATTCAGCAGATTCAACAAGCAGAACAAGGTGTCCTTGGTCTTTCAGCAGTAACTGTAAATATTTAAGCGTTATCAGTCCACTAGCTGGAAAACTTGCTGCTACTTTCAGCAAGTGTGCTGCTTAAAAGAGAGTTCACTGACGAAAGAAAGAAAAAAAGAAAAAAGAAACAGTAAAAAGAAAATTGGCTTCATCCTGGCTCAAACCAGGACAAAAAGTAAAATTTAGATTGGGACTGTGAAGCAAGAGGCCATAGTTTGTTTCTCTGGTTATCTAAAATGCCTGCAAAGGATATAAACCTAGTGGTAAAGATATATGCCAAATACTGTGGTGTTCCATTTTTAAAAATCCTGCAACATATCAGTGACTGAAACCGGGCTATTAATTTTATTAAAACATATATTTGTTACAGAATAACAGACCCCTATCTAGGTCAGATGTAAGAAAGAAAAAAGTTAATTGCCAGGAAAAAGTAGGAAGGTTAGACTCAAAGCCAATAATTACAGGGACAAGACCTCTTTAAATGAGAATGAGAATGAAGATAAACAGTGAATTTCAGTACTAAGTGATAAATGACTTATGATTGATTTAGTGTTCACTGCGGTCACACGTTTCAAAATGTCACATTTACACTCAAATAAACTTTCCAGGGAAACAAGAATCTGTGGGGATGTATAAATATTTTGCTAAATGGCCTCATGCTTCACTGAGTTCTCTCCATTTGCAATTCATAAATTCGTTCATTTAAATGACAAACGTTGCACTAGCTTTTTTAAAGAAACCAAACAAAAATCCCTTCTTTTAAAATATGAAAATCACTTCTTGCTCTAATGAAATGTCACATATAATTAATCCTGAATAAAACATACACTATTTGGATTCTGAAATAATGTTCAAATTTATTTTTTTATCTGCTATTTAGACCTTTTAATGACAGTAGTTTTGTGTGTTTGTTTTCCCTGAAAGAAAAGAAACAATTATTTGAAGGAAATGGTACGATTTAAATGTAAAACTATGTCATATAAATACATTTGAGTAACTGCTAAAAATCCTTTCAGCCTTCATGCAAATTTCTCACCATCTTATGATAGCATGTCACTGAAAGGTCATAGAGTCTTTTAGGTGTGCTTTCTCTGACAATTTTTCAACATTTTATTCCATCATCCTACAATATTCAGCACCTTAGGGCACTAAAATAATACTGTAGAATAATGTATTGGATGGGAGGAAGCAAGGGGAAACCCTGTGCACCATAGTACACAGTATTTTTGTTTCTTCCTGTGATACTCATTTGCTTGCTAGCAGTAAATTTGTCACTACCCTTGCAAATAATTTTTGGTGTAAAGTTTGAAAAACAATTTAGTTTTAGAGAGGTAGCAAACTAGAAATAGACTCATAGATTTTGGGAGAGTGAGAAAGACAAGTTGGGCAAAATGTTCAGCCTGGCCTTTAAGAAGTCACCAAAGAAGTGGTGAAGCATTGGATCCTTTAAGGGCCATAAACTTTGTATTTCAGTATAGAGGTTATGAAGGAACAAGTTTAGATGTCCTCAGTGAGCATCTTCAGGTGTTTCAAGGGGTGAGTCATGTTCCCAGAGGACAATACATGTACCTGAACTAATCCTGTGGATTTGTTTTACAAACAAGGAAGAGCAAGGTATTTCTTTGGTACAACTGATTGCATCATGGAGTAAAAAAGTAAATTAAATCTGACTAAACATGTCCTACAGATGTGGTCTTGCTCCATTAACTGTAAAGCGAGACTGGGTGACTAGCTCAGATGAGAGACAAAAAGTATGGTGAGACAAACTGTACTCTTTTACTTTACGGCCTAATAAATAACTACTTAAAAAAAACAACAAAAAACAACAAAAAACAACAACAACAACAAACAAAAAACCTAAAACCAAAAAAAACCACAACAAAACCAAAAAACTAACTTACCACCCAACAACAACAAAACAACATTTGTAACACTTGGCATCCTTAGAAAAGAGATAAAAACAATCCTAAGATAAAGAAGTTTCTGTTACAGTAGAATTTTCTTCTTGTTCTCCAGCTGAGGTAATGGTATTGCCTGCTTTTAGGTAATGTATGAGAAGGACAATGTCCAAAATGCAATAGATTCTACTAACACGTGTAGAAACACAGCAATGTAGATACTTTTAAATTATGCTATGAAGGAAGCTCTTCCAAGGAATGAAGAAAAAGAATTAGAACAAGAATATTGGGAAAAAAAAAATCAGGTACTCTTGTCTTTTAAGCCCAGAAGGCCAAGAGTGTATTGTACTCCTAAAGGTGCAATAGAAATATTGTTGACCTAAAATTATTTCTTTATACAAAGAACATTTCTATCAGCTCAGGATTTTGAACTATATTGACCCACTTACTCTTTATGTTTTTAATTAATTATTTCAGAACTTATTACTGTTTACACAGGAATGAAGAGAAAAATAATTGGTTATTAGAACATTCCGTAGCAGCACTGGCTGGAAGAGGCCACTAGCAGTACCTGGAGCAAAGAAAGGCATCAACTTATTGCAGAGCTAAGAATCTGAAAGAGGACTATCTCATCCTCTCTGACGGTTACCATTTTTCAAGGAAAAACAGACGTCTACCACATCTTGAAGGATTCCTGTCCTTTCCCTTTTCTTATCTAAGATCAAATGACAAACTCCTGTAAAAAATGAAAAAATATATTAAAAACATATAAATAAATCAGTTTGTAGTCAGTACATTAAAATCAGTATCAGTACAGTAATAACGTAATTCATGGATGTTTCCAAGACTGAACTGCACTGAAAATTAGTACTCTCAAATTGTTATGATACATACTTGGTGTAGAAGTTACGAATTAGAACATAAATCATGGCTTTAGTCTGCTGTGTGCTAGAACTGGATACTTTTATAAGCAGTTTCATACATGGAATACATAGTCTTTAAAACATAATCACCTATGAATTCCAACATGCAAATTAAAACTTCATCCTTAACTCTGTTTTCAATATATACTGACACTCTAAAGTTTTTAAGGTACAAAGATGATGCAGGAATAATCTGAGCCTTGAGAGCTTTTGCCTCTTGTCCTTCTAAACCATCAACTTCTATGCAGATTATACACTTGGTAGACCAATGGGAATTAATCGTTACGTTACTTGATAAAGTGCATAAGTTAAGAAACAGATGTTCTTTGAGTTTTGGCTTGCTCTAGCTAGAGAGCTGTGAGGGTGTTCCGTTCTGAGGAGTGGCCCATGATTTACCCAAATAAAAGGACAAATTCTAAAGTTCAAAGGGACTTAGCTGTGAATATGTAATAAACAGATTCTGGCTCCAATGATTGAATGTGCATTACTGCATCATAGACGTCATTTAGACAAGTTGTGCAGATTGTGCAATAAAGATGGGTAATTTGATGAGCAGTTTCCAGATCCTACACCAATACTTCAGTTTAGATCATGACTTGTTACATTTGGAGATATTTTCTAGTAGCATATAGGCTCATTGCTTGAATAGTTAGTGGATAACACCATGCAGAAATTCAGTTCTTAACATAAAAGCATGCTGAAATGCATTACATGTGCTGAACTTTGTGTTTTCTGTCTCTCGCGTGACCCTTTAGCTCTGTGCGACTCCTGTCCTGATTGTGTTTGGCTTTATCAAACTCTTTCACAGAACTCAAATCCTTCTTTATCCTGAAGTCAGTATTAATTTCTGCTGGTTGCATGGTCTCTATAAAGGCTGGGGAAGTCAAAAAGGTCTTTTCAGAGGCATTAATTAGTTTTGAGTTAGCATTGAACTCTTGCAAATTAAACTCTCAAACAGCCATGTAATCTGTGTATTATGTATCTATAATAGCAAGGAAAAAGATAGGATGAAATATCTTTGGAATTTTCCTCTGTCTTGAAAACAGACATGAGAAATGTGAGACAGCTATGAGTGCATGATGGTACCTGCTCATCTCAATATAGCTTTATCTACCATATAGTCTTAGCCTGAGAAGAAATAAGGAGTTACCCAGAGCTTACAAATCTGCCTTTCTAAAATTTCTGTAGTAGTGAGTTTCTCAATGGAACCTCAAAAGATTTTGAGACACAAGAATTACAGTTTTTCAGAATATAAGCTGCTATATTTGCAATTTCTAATATGATGTTTATGTAATTATTAGAATAAAAAGGTCTGTATAAACAACTCCCTGCATATTCATGGATCAGTGAAACCTGGACCATGTTTCTAGGCTTATTTTCAGTCTATTCAGTGTCAGTTTGGTTTACTGCAAATTCTGCAAGATCCTCTTTAGATCTTTTTTTCTCATCCCCAGAGTGGCCTGACTGTGTGCTTCCCACTTCCTTTAGCAGTCTGTGTTTTTGCATGAGCTGCAGTCTAGGCACTTGTGCAATGACTGTTTGCTGTAATTGGCACCATGGAAACTTCTCTGGTGCATATTCACTGCCTCCAGGGTTATCACTGCCCTCTTTCCAGATCTACTGAAGCCTACTAAAAAAGACACTTTTCAGCAGGCCACCACTGCAAATACCAAGTCTGTTATAGTTAAGGATTAAAACTGCAAAGAACCAGCTATACACATGATGGATGTTAAGGGTGCACAGGAAACAAGCAAACATAAAACAGTCAGATATTAATGTCAGTCAAAATCCTGCAGCATCATGTTTGAAAGCTGGACTGGAATGAGACTGAACAGCTAGGACCTGCATTGTCATAGTTTGTCTTCTGTGTAGCAGTTTGTGTGATGTGGATAGTATAGGTTTGAAAAAGTTTTTGATTAAAAAAAATAGCTTTTAGGGAATGAAATCAGTTGTTGCAGTATTAATTCAGGAAACTTATCTCAGGGCTTTGGAATTTTTGCCTGTGTAAGGCCATGAAATTAGATTCATACTGCTTGTGTCATATTTTAGCACCTAATTCATCCACAGAATTGTAGAAAAGGTCAAATATTTTTCTTTTAGCATCCAGCAAGCCTGGCATAACTAGGAAAATAATTCTCTTAGACAGACAGGCTTGTCTGCAATTTATACCACTGCAGGTGGAACTGAAATAAGATGATGGTGCTCTTTGTGATATAATTAGTGAGAAACATTCAGTAAATTACAAACGAAAAAAAAATCTGTCATATAAGTGTGTCTTCAACCTAATAAACAGGTGGTATTTGGACTAGTTTCTGTGGGACAATGGAGGTGGATGCGAGGAGAAAGACTGATAGAACATGGATTAATATGCACATGGATGAAGATATACCATGTTGTCCATATACTTTAAATACTTGGAAGTACTACTGTTGTACCAGATCACTGCTACCATTTTATACTGGTTTGAGAAACCTTTTTTTTTTTAAGTTGAAGGTAAAATAAAACTTTCATAACTGTATAGTAATGTTACTTTTCATAACTTGTTTGGATTACAAAACAATTGATAAATATTTGGTTTTGTAATTTACACTTTGCTCTATTGGATAGTAATCTGGGTTTTTTCACCATGTGGAAAGGTCATGAACAAGAAATAAAAAGAAGTTATGGCAGCACTTATAAAACAACTTACTGATGTGTCAAAAAATAATAATTGGCTGTGAATCCTGTCTAATTACTGATGTCAGTGCATGCAGGCACAGTGCCTTCATTTTCTGTCCGTGCTGATAAGGCAGCACAGTCTGAAAATTTGTGTAGGGTTTTCAAAAATGCCAGGTTAAATGGTAAGCATATAAAATTACTTTAGGTGACTGATTTTACCTTTAGGGTGCTTTTCATAGTTTTTTGTTGGGTTTGTGGTATTCTGGGGCCTGTGGGACCAGGGCCTGGGCCTGGTCTGGGTGGTGCTGGCCACCCCAGCTTATGGGGGGTGACTCTTATTTCCCCAGGGTGAGCTTGGTCTGTGCAGTATCACTGATGGTGTGGTCTGTGCTAAAGGAAAGTATGAAAATGAATCCAAATAAGCACAAGCCTGAGGAAGATAAAAGCATTGACATACTGCTCCTTCCAGACAACAGGTGGAGGAAACCTCAATCATTAACTTCTTCTGGCAAAGACCTTGTGTGTGACCTCCCCTTCTCCTCTCAGTGTTTTCATTGGAGAAAGACTGAAGCTGCCCATGGGAAGATCCAGAAAGGCATTGGAATGGTCAGCTTATCACCAATAAAAGGGGTTAGTATTAATAGATTTTCTTGTATGGTGTTTTTAAAGATGATATTATTAATGAGGTTTTACTGTGCCAGTTGAACTATGAATATTAGTTATGAATGGACCAGCCATAACTGTTTTCTTTTCATTAATTATTAATACTTTAATTAGGCTAACAAAGGTTTTTTTCCATGTTGTGATAAACTAATTCTGTGGTGCTAAGTTGTCTCAACATCCTGTTTCTCATGGAAATTAGTCAAGGACATGTTGCTAGCCAGACCAACAGCTTATCTTGTCAATTAGCCAGACAAGGACCATCTGTAAGATATGGCCTGGTACCTACCCCACTCCCTCCTATGAGTCCAAGGCAAGATTTGAGAGAAGGGACTCAAGGCCTCCTGTAAACTACCTTGGAGAAACAGACATGGAGGAGGCAGCAGAATTTCCTCCTCTGTCCAGGGATAAAGGGGAAGAATGGGCAAGAACTGTATAACGGGGTTGACTATCCCATCGCTTGCTATCTTCTGTATTTCTGCTTTCTTCTTTCCCTTCTGTCTCTGTTTTCCTCCCTGTCCTATCCACTCCAGGGATTTTGAATTTTTGTTGTGTAACTTCAATAACGTTCAGCATGCACGTGACATCTGACCTCGTTTGCATCTTAATTTCACCATTTGGGATCACCAATGTGATCACAAATCACAGCTTCTGTGCTGCTTATACCAGGAGAGGGAAGGCAGAGTCCAGCCGCCCCAGCCTCCCACTGCAGTGAGGAGTGTTAGAAAGCAAGGGGGTTCTGCCCCATCTCTCCTAAGACCACACACCAGCCCCAGTGCCTGCCTGTGCACCTGATATTCTATGATCTTTGTTTTGTCCCGGCGAGATTGTAAAAAATTGCCACATAACCAAATATTGGATTGTGACATATATATACGGTGTTTTCCCTTTTTGTCAGTAGCAAGATTTTGAGTGTTAGGTTTAACTAAAAAGTTAAGTATTCTGGTTTATATTCTAATGAAATATGACTTTTTAATTTAAAGGGGTTTTTGTGCTTGTTATAAGTAACTGAGTGACATGCATCTTTTTCAGGCTTCTTAGTTCCATTGCTATAACAATGCAAAGATCCACTGAGACTTGTCCATTGTTCCACATTGTTGTGGCTCCTCTTGAAGTATGGCATCCTTTAAAAGAAGGGAAAAAAAATAAATCTAATATTAAAATATTTCTGAGAGATTTTACAGTTGAGCATATTTTTCTGTTCTTTTGTCTAGAAAATATAATACATTAGGTCATTGTGAAAACCTATGAATATGTCCCGAAATGTTCAGCTGAAGGAGAAGGGCTACTTTTGGTGTTCTGAAACAAGGAATGACAATTTTATTTTCTTGTCTTATAATGTAAATGTCCTTGTTTTTTGTCGTGCAGTACTATGAGAAGTCACACTTTAATTCTGTGCAGGACTGCATCTCGTTGCAGGACTTTGCGGTTATGATAGCTTATATAGTATGTTAACATTTATGGTACCAGAAATGTTGTTTTCTCTGGAAAGTTTTTTTGTCTTTCCACTTTTTGTTTTTATAAATACTGGCTTAATGTGACAATAGATTGTAGGAACATGATTTAGTTACCAAATAGAAAATGTAATTTTATAAGAAATTTCACAATCAGTTTATTTTTTATCCATTTATTGTCCATGTTACCACAATATGCTTTTATGTGTGTGCCCTGGTTTGAGAGTATGAGGATAAAAGTTGCCTATGGACATACTTACCTGAGACTGCTCAGGACCCCACCAGCTGCTGCCAGCCTACTGATGTGGAAATCACAATGGGGGGAGCAGCCGTGTCTATGGGGAGGAGAGAATGGGTCAGGTGACCCAAATGGACTAATCACAGTGTTGCTTACCATGGTGGTTGGTATAAAATTACTCCTAAAAGAGCCCCCTTCTGACTTCCCTGGTTAGTGTGCTGGCTGGCTGGGGGTCTGTTTGTTTGTCATTCCTCCCTCCCTGTGCTGTTGGTGTTCCTGCATCTTATTTTCTTTGCTGGAGAAGATCATTGTTCATTGAGACAGGTCACCTCACAGAATGGTAGGGGTTGGAAGGGACCTCTGGAGATCATCTGTTCCAACCCTCCTGCTACAGCTGGATCCCTTAGAGCACATTACAAAGGAACACATCCAGGTGGGTTTTGAATGTCTCCAGGGATGGATACTCCACAACCTCCCTGGGCAGCCTACTCCAGTTACCCTCTGAGTAAAGAAGCATTTTCTCATGTTCAGGCTAAACCTCCTGTGTACCAGTTTGTGACCATTACCCCCTGTTCTGTCCCTGGACACCACTGAGAAGAGTCTGAGCCCATCTTCCTGATGCCTGTCTTTTAGATATTTATAAGCATTAATGAAATCCTGCCCCCCCCAGCATCCTTGTTTCTAAGCTAGACAGATTTGTGTTCAAACAGACTCAGCATTCTCAGCCTTTCCTCATATGGTAGATGCTCCAGTTCCTTAATCATCTTAGTGACATTGTGCTGGACATGCTGGACCTGCATGTTTGAGCAGAGAGCTACTGAATAACCTCAAGTGGAAGAAAAAAAATTTATAGAACATGGAAGAAAGGGCAGAGCACTTGGGAAGAATACAATCACATCTTCAGAGTATGCAGAGATGCAATGAGGAAAGCTAAGGATCTTCTGTTGGAAGCCGAGTTTGCCATTAAGAGAAGTAAGGTCAAGGGACCTGCCCAAGTGATACAGTTCTTGGGAATTAAATGCCAAGGTGGGTGCTGCCACATCCCTATGGATGTGGTGAATAAGATAAAGGATATGTCTCCTCCTAGTAATAAGAAAGATATCCAGACCTTCTTGGGTTCCTGGAGGATGCATATTCCATTGTACAGTGATGTTGTGAAGCCTAACTATAAAGTAACTAAGAAAAGAAATAGTTTTGTGTGGGGCCCCAAACAAGTACAGGCATTTGAGCAGATAAAATGAGAAGTTTTACACACCATGGCCCTGGGACCTGTCCAAACAGAACCAGAGATAAAGAATGCACTCTACTCTTCAACTGAAGTTAATGGTTTTACCTGGAACCTCTGGCAGAAAATGCTAGGGGAGACTCAGGATTGTCTTGTAGGATTCTGGAATCAGCATTATAGAGGATCAGAGGCCAATTACACTCCCACGGAAAAAGAGCTATTGGCTGCCTATGAAGGAGTTTGAGCTACTTCAGATCTTATCAGCACTGAGGCACACCACCTCCTGGCACCACGCCTGCCACTCCTGACTTTGATGTACATTGTAATTGCCACATCAATAGGCTGGCAACAGCTGGTGGGGCCCTGGACAGTCTCACGTTAGTATGGCTATAAGAAATATTTTTCCTGGTACTCTAAAACCAGAACAGTGTGTATACACAAAATCAAAGCTACCTGCTGAGGTTTAGTGAGGGAATAAAAAACTCATCCAAAACTCATATGAAGCATTTCACATAGAGACCATTATTTTTGTATTAGAATGTAGTAGAGGGGAATGGCAAATGACGTCCAAGTTTATTTTCTAGAAACGAATAAAACCTTTCAGTGAATTGCCTGAATATTACTCCTTTTCCCAGTAATTATGGCCTCAATCTCCTGAAGCAGTCTGATTCTCCAAAGGAATTATTTTTCTCAGATGCGGAAATCCCAATCTAGATTATTTCCACTAGAGTGTATCCACTTAATACACTTCAAAAATAACCTTTGATAGACAATCTGATGCTGTGAAAATCTTATTTAGATAGTTTGCCTATAGTTAAGCCTATTTTTGATGAAAAAATCCACTTATAAGTTATATGGTAACTAACTAAAAACAAAAATTGTCTTGGGAAACCTTGAGTCTGTCTGAAAATTGGAGTAGGGGAGGATTGGTGTCTGTATATCATCACATTTCAGTTTATGATTTCTTTTTCAGTATTGTGACTTTTTTCCTCAAATAGCGAGTGATTCAGACACTGTTAGGTTTTTGATGTTTTAAGAAATGTTTCTCTGTATGCATTATTGAACTCATTAGTCCAAAATTTTTCAGTTTTTGGTGAACTGTAGATGAATTCTTGATGGTGTGACCATTGCAAGAACAGTTTACTGTATGTTATAAACATCAGTACTTATAACAATATAATTTTTGTGATTGTCCTTCATTCCTCCACAAATCCTTGCCAGAATATTATAAAATCACAGTTCTAGAAGTAATCCTCAGTTCTGATCAAAACAGTGACTAAGCTTAATGTTATAGGAACTATGACAGCAGCAAAAGAAAAAAAATCTCATAATCCTAAGTGTTTGCTAATTAAACACCTGTGGAGGTTTATTAGTGACTTTATAAAGGTCATGACTAATTTCAGGCTTCGTGAAGCAATGGCTTTATAGATGGTATTCTATGGAAAGTCAGGTGAAGTGCTTTCCTTGGGAAAGAATACCTCAAAAACTGTAAGAGGAGTCATCTGGTCTAGAAGGCCTCCTAGGTAAAGGTGACTTCTTAGTGCTACTGGAAATGTGAGGAGAGACAGTGAAGTAACTTACAGCCTCTTGACTGCTAGACTTGCCTGCCCTCCCCCAAACTCCAAACAGCAGGAAGAGGTTACAAAATTTTGAGTTTTTCTGTGCAGTTGGTCTGCATAAGAAGGATCTTGTTGATGTGTCTGATCTGCATGAATCTGTCTGTTCATGTTGCCATTCATTTTTATGGTATAATTGTTCCAATTCCACAATTTTTGTAAGTGATCTAAATTTGTCTACAGTGAAGTTGTTCCAGGGAGAACAAGAAGTAGTTATTGTAAACTTTTAGACTTGTTTTTTTTCTGACTTATAATGTCAAAATATTTTTTTCTTGCTGCTGGCTTAATGACCTAGAATTTCAAGAGGAAATGGGAACCATTCAATTTCTGCATACATAAATTGTCTTGTGCTGACCTCTAATGGAGAAGATAAATCTGAATCTACCTCATAGCCAGTTTCATGTTCATAGCTCAGCAGGAGAACACATAGCAATAACACAATTATACTGTCACCCTCTTAAAAGCATCTTTGTTGTATGACAGGATGTAAAGAAAATGATCCTGAAAAATAATAGTTCAGGAGTTGACTTATTTTGCAAACCTTAAACCTGCTTTGGATTGAAAAATCTGTGCCTGCTTTTAAAACTTAGAAATTTAGACAGAAATGGAGAGGATATGTGCTTGTGAACGTGGGTGTTGTGCTAGAAAGCCCTGCACTCTGTGAACTATTACCACAGTGGAGTTAAAGACAGAATATAGGAGTTACACTGCCAGATGAAGCAAGAGGTTCTATGTGAGGGTTTGTCAACACTTGGTGTAGACCAATAATGTTCACCTTTCCTTTGTCTGTTTTCGGGATGTCTAGAAGATGGTGCCAGAGGTCATAACATGCATGGAGTACAAATTTTCAGTTTTTAGATTCTTTTTTTGCAGATCAAAAATCAATATAGTATTCTACAGAGAAATCCTGTGGTAAGTCAGCTCCAATTGTATGACATTTTAGAAACACAGAATAGCTGAGTTGTGGGGGCTGACCTTGGCCAATTTCTAAGGCCCTACTCAGTTCCTAATTAATTCACTCCTAGCAGGATGGGGGAGAGAACTAAAAGGGAAAAAGTGACAAAACTTGCAGGTTGCGATAAAGACAGTTAAACAGGTGAAGGAAAAAAAAAAAGAAAGAAAAAAAGTGGTGCAAAGACAATCACTCACCACCAGCAAACTGATGCTCAGCCAGTGTCTGAGTAATGGCTACCTTGGAAAAATAACCACCACCCCCACAGTTATACTGCTGAGTGTGATCTTGTATGGTACCAAACATCAAGGACTTGGGGGTATGGGTTGATGGGAAGCTCAACATGAGTTGATAATGTGTGCTTGCAGACTAGAAACTCAACTGTCCTGGGCTGCATCAAAAGAAGTGTGACCAGAATTCAAGGGATATGATTTTCCCCCTTTATTCTGCTCTTATGAGACACCACCTGGAGTATTGCATCCAGTTCTGGAGCCCTCAATATAGGAAGGAGAGGGAGCAAGTCCAGAGGAGGGCCACAAATATGATCTGAGGGCTGGAGCACCTCTCCTATGAAGACAGGCTGAGAGAGTTGGGGTTCTTCAGCCTGGAAAAGAGAGCACAAGGAGTAAGAGTTTTAAGCTGGATGACGGTAGATTTAGGTTAGACATTAGGAAGAAATTTTTTAGTGTGAGGGTGGTGAGACACTGGAACAGGTTGCCCAGGGAAGTTGTGGAAGGCCCCACACTGAAAGTGCTAAAGGGCAGGTTGGATTGGACTTTGACAACCTGGTCTAGTGGATGGTTTCCCTGCAGGTTGGAACTACATAATCTTTAAGGTCCCTTCCAACCCAAACCTTTCTATGATTCCATAATCCTTTTGGTCAATTCAAGTCAGCTGTCCTACCTGTGTCCTCTCCTAACCTTTTGCTCATCCCTAGCCTACTTGATGGGGGAAGGGAAAGGGTAGAGTGATAAATAAAGAAGGCCTCAGTACTGTGTAAACACTGTTCAACAGCAGCTAAAACACTGGTGTTTTATCAACATTGTTTTGATCACAGATCTAAGCCCAGAACTGTATGTGTTGCTGTTAAGAAAAGTAACCCCATCCCAACAAGTACACTAGCTGAAATACTCTGCTCATAGCAAGGGAGCCCAGGTCTAGACACAGCACCACTGACATGTTTTACCAGGGCTGAGCAGGGGATAAGACTCCTCTCCCTTGACCCACTGTCAGTAACATTCTTGCTGCAATCCAGGATGCTGTTGGCTGCCTTTGCTGCATGGACACAGTGCTGACTCATGGTCATCTTGTTTTCTGGGACCCCAGGTATTTTTCTGCAAAGCTGCTAATCGTTGTATCAGTTTTCCTTTTGATTGCATACAGCTTACCTGCTTTATGCCATTTTGTTTTGACTGATAACCCAATATAATATCATAAGCCTGAATTTCTCGTTAAACTCCCAGTAGCTCTTTAATCTGTTGGAAAGCTCCAGCAAAATTTTCTGAGTAGTTACTCTGCTCACAGAACAATTTGCTAAGTTTGTAGCATATATAACATTTATTTAACTGAAGCTCAGTGTTCTGCTTTCAGTGCAAAGAGTTGTAACTGTTTAATTTACTCCAGAAGATGGAGCTCTCAGTGTTTATTTTAGAATTTATTGTGACAGAAACAATTTAGCTTTTGTTGAGTTGTAAATTTTTGAGGATACCTTTGTAATAGGAGCTGTTAATGCAACCCTGCTTCTGAGGCTTTCACATTTACAAATAATTTGCATAACATTTCCACATGAGAGGTTAGAAAATGCAGCACTTCTCCAGTAAACTTGTATTAATATAACTTGATATGTTAAAGCAATCTCAGTTATTTTTCTATCACTGGAACATACGTATTATATTAAAAAAAAAGACAAAATAACATTCGATTTGATGCAGCAACTGCGAAGTTGAATTTTAAAAAGAATATTTTTAAATTCCACAGTTGTGATGATTCTTTATGGAAGACAGGGGATCTTTGCTATAAATATTTATACATTAGTCTAGAAAGATGCACAGAATATGCATATAACTATTGCTTCTGATGTAATGTATGAACTGTAATGTTAAAATCAGTATGAGAAATTATATTTTGCAGTTCTGAAGTACATCCTCAAATTTATTACAAAGTTCATATTACAGGGTTAAGCTTCTTCATTTTTAATTGGTTTATTACTCTTGTGCAATTAAAAGCAGAATTTTCTTGCCTTTTGTCTTTCTTTTCATTCTGTTTCCAGGGAAGGTGCTAACACAGCTTGAAAAACTTGCTAAGATAAACATACATATTATGTATGTATTACAGCTTGTGAAATATTGCAGGTAATTCACTTTTGTATAGGGTCTCAGAACAGATGGCAAGCTCAACCCAAAAGATGCGTGGCATCGCTGCCAACCTGTACACACTAATCACAGCTGTTCCTGATCAGCCACTCAGGTACACGTATCACATGCTTACTCTTTTGTATTATTGTGGCCATGTTGATACAGCTAATGAAGTTTTTTGATGTCTGGGCTTTGGCTGAGAAAGAAAAAAGATGTGGGAGAAGTAGTCAGAAAATCTGAAGATGGAACACAGAAGATGGAGAAAGGTGTGTATGTCTTATAGACTAGAATTAGAGAATAGTTGAGATTGTATGATATCTCCCTAAATTATCTAGTCCAACCCACTGTTCAGAGTGAGGTTGATATTTATGTTGGATCTGGCTTTATAGTTCAATCAGGTGGCTCAGGCTTCATCCAGATCCCCCTGGGCTTTAATAGACAATGTAAATTCATTTTTTCCAAATATCTAACTCGAATTTTCCTTTGTTGGAGTTTATACCTATTGTCTTTCTTTTGTTGTGTACTGCCAAGAAAATGCTAATTCCAACTTCTCTGCAACCATACACTGAGTAGTTGAAGACAGCAGTAAGAGCCTCCTTTAACCTAGGTTAAACAAATCCATCTCTCTGTCAGTACTTGCATGTCTCATTGCAGCCCCTTAATCAGCTTGGTGACTATCGTCTAATAGGGCAAAGTGAACTGTGAAGCTCCCAAGACTCTCCTGTGATGTTCTACATGTCTCATATCACTCTGGTGTTACTGTTCTGCAATATACAGGTTACTTGTACTTTTACTTAACATGTGAAATACTACTCTCCCTCGTGTGCAAATCACTTCCTGAATTATGTTGACAATAGCACAGTTTTCTTCAACTGTTGAGTGTTACAAATAAAAATCCAAACTAATATTGCAATTAGAACATTTAAAAACAAAGTAAAGCATGATGTCAAGTCAATCCCAGGCTCTAATTGAAACTCCCAGTTCCCTCCAGACTGAAAAACCCTGTAGCCTGCATTCCTTCCCCACCCCCCAAAACCCCAGCCCTGTTTTTATGTGTTTCCCAAAGAGCAGATGTGCGGTATCAGACTCATGGTCAAGGTTAAACTGATGTCATGGAAAATTTGGATTGACTGACATACCATTATGCATATAATAAAAGGCTAGATAAAAAAAAATCTTCAGAAAAAGATTTCACCATTCATAATAGGTTTTTTTAAGATTAAAGATTAAGTGAGCAGGTTGTGTTATGCATGGTATCTGAGGTTGAAGAAAAACAATGCTGATAACTATAGTTCACTGTAGAAAATTCAAAGATTTAGGGTAGTTTGAATGAATTGAGAAAGACTTTGGCACTTACTTTTGAACCACTTTACCTTTAGACACTTTTCACAACTGCTAATTCTCATTGCGTTGTGACAGTGCCCTCATTATTGTTTACCTACTTTGTGGAAAGAGTGATTTCCAAAGGAAGTCCACACTGTGCATCTCCATGTTCCAGCAGTCTAAAATAACTCAGAGATTTGTGATAAATAAGAATGAGTAAACCTAATGGAGTTAAATGTTGAGTTATCTTCCAGGTTAAAGTAATTGTCATACTTTTTATCCCTTGGAAGAGTAATGAAAGGATAATTCCTTTGATATAAACTCCATTGATATTTGTTAAGTATTTTCTGGCTTGTTTTCGATCTTCTTCCTTTTTACCTAAAATATTTTTTTACATTTTTTTCTCAACAAATTTTGAAAAATTAACACATTTGCCTAGTCCAAATGAATTATTTTATCAAGCTTAATAATGTGGAAGATCTTTGCAAATCTTAGACTTATCAGTAATAATTCAGATTTTATATAATATCAAAAGAAGAGGTGTCAGATCACCCCTTCTGTTTATTTTGACAATAACTAGGAATATATATATTTTTAATACTGGACAAATATTTCCCAATCTGGAAGAAAAAACTGTATCTGCGACTCTTAATTACTCTATCTCAAAAAATAAGTCATAAGAAATGACTCAGTCATAAACATTACTATTACAGCACCAAACATTTCCTTAGCTTGGCTAGCAATAAACTTAGGAACTGGCATAATCTATCTACTGGCATATTATATCTATCTTTTTATTTAATGAGAAGAAGCCTGATAATTCAGTAAGAATTGAATAAGCCCTATAATTGTTAAGAATAAATTTCTGTAACAAATGTAGAAAGCTTATTTTGGTTAATGAAAATATATGAATGAATTTTTTATATGTTATTAATCATAACAATGATTCACTTATCACAGTAAAATAACTATTCATTATTAAAATGAATAGTCTGGATTTTGAAAAAAATAAAATTAAAATACCCCACTTTCATTAGATAGAACAAAGATAATTAATGAATTTCATTCAGTCTCCCACAGTAACCTGAACACTTCAGATCTTTCCAGATATGTACAGTTTAACTGTAAAAAAATTGAGACAAATTTTTGTAAAATATTATTGCCTTAAATGTACATTTAGGAACTGAGTTTTGTCTTTGGAAACTTCAGTACTGTAAAAGAATGTTCAAGAAATCTTTCTGTGTATTTCTTAGATAAATAAATACCTCACAAACTACATCTGGTGTTAGCAAATTTACCTAGAAAAAACTATTTTCTTAGCTAAAATAACAGTTAAAATAATATGAGATGAAATTAGGTATTGTTTAAATGACTTTTTTAATGCCTTTTTGTTATTTAAATGACCCATATGTGTAGACAGACAGAATAACAGAAATCAGAAGAACTACTGCATACACCTTTATCTTAACTCGTAAGTGGACCGTAGAGAAGTATTTTGGAAAAACTTTAGAAACAGATTCAGTATGCTGCCTTTAAATTTGATTAAAAGGCTACTGAGTACTGTGAAAGAGTAGTACAGAAATTTTGCATACTGATTTGATGAGCAATTAATGACATTTAACTTTCTTTCTCTTGTTGCTCCACTCTCTAAGTTGTAGACACCCAACACTATTCTTTCTAAGTTTGCTCATTCTTAACTTCAGAGATTAATCATTTGGTCTGAGCATTATGCAAATGGAAACAGGTGATAGCTCCTAAAATGTCACATTTACAAGGAGCTGGCAGGCCATCATGTTATTATTAGGGTTATATAACTGTTTCCCTTACAAAATCATCTTGCATTTGGTAACTTAGATTTTTGCTCAACTTAATTTTTTAGGGAAATGAGTCCTTCTGCAAACTGTAAATTTGGAAATTGACTTTCTCTGGATGATGTTGCTGTGTTGGGTTTTGTTTTTTTTTTTTTTTTTTTTTTTTTTTTTTTTTTTCCTCCAAGTGCGATGAAAATATTCTGAATTTTTCTTGGTATAAATCTTCAGACACAAAAAAAAAGAATGTAAAACTTTCTCCAATCTCGTATTTCCCAGTTAATTTTTGAAAATTAGTCAGATTTTTCACGAAGCAGTCTGGAAACTTTTGCTGAATTTCAGCTGTATCACTAACTTACGGATGAGCTGATTGATTTCAGCAGATGATTTTTTTGATCAAGTCTGCTCTGAGGATGATTTGTTAAAGCTTCTCTCTGGGGCTAGGGTTCTCATCTGACATCCGTATAATCTCCACAGTCCTTCTTGGAGAATCCTGTTCTTTTAGCTTCCATTGTTAAAATGGAAAGAATTATAAAATAAATGCTTTGAAATATTCCTTAATATATCCAATTGTTTTTCCTCTGGACTTTCCTTCTTTCTTGAAAGGCAACTGTTCAGAGAGCCTATTCTATAATATATGTATGCTAATATGATTTATTTCAATTGCTTAAATATGCTGTTTTAGCAATTCATTACAAACTCAGATCAACTTCACAGTATTGCTAACTAATGATTATTCTTTGCTCTTCTCTAAGTATAGTTTCATCTTATTTTAAACAATTTCTGGTCTTTCAAATAGTGCTGCATTTTGAGCCTTCCTTCTAAATCCCTAAAGTTCTTCCATTTGTAAATCCAAAAATTTTCCGCTCCTGCCTCTGTTTCATTAATACATAAAATAGCAGTGATTAAAAGACCTACTCTGGTGGACTCTTATCCAATACAACTGTACAAGTTAACAAACAATACTGATCAGAATTTTCTGTGTTTTTATAATTAATTCTGTGCCCATCTTTTAAATATTTTCATGTAAAATGTATCACCTTAAAATCCTTGAGAAATTCTGATAAGATAGGATAAAAATCTTTCTCATATTTGAAATATACTACATCTATTTCTTCCCAAACTACTAAGTTTTATTATTCCAGTAGTTTCCTAGGGATTTTATTTGTTAAGCTGTCTGATTTATAGTTTCTTGTGTCCTTTTCTGCTTCTCCCCTTCAAAGATAGTGTAAATATTTGTCTTTTTCCAGGCTTAGTCCTGTTAACAGGTCTGAGACAGTTTCTATAGGTTTGCAGAGCACTTTTTAGCAATTTTCATGGCTTCCAGCTGATATGACAAATTTTACGTTACCTAAGCAATCTGTACACCGTTCTTTCAATATTCCTATTCCTTTATGCTTGTCTGTGTTGTCAATTATCCATTCTGTATGTCTGTGATTTAGATTCAGTCACAAATTAGGATTGACATAATAGAGGGAACTTTAAAATGTATTTCCTGTAACCAGTGAATAAGAAATATTCTAGAGTCAAGCTCATGGCCACAGTTTCCCAAAACGGAAGATTTTATTTTAAATGCTTTTAAGAAATAGTTTTTTAAAAGCCTTTTTCTGCAAGGCTTCTGGTAGTGCCATTTTTTTCCAGCCTTTACACAGATCTTTCAGCTTTTTACTGTCCCATTCCGAGCCATAGCTCATATTTTCACAAAAGATTTTGCTTTCTCTCTGAGACATTTACCTATGCCACACCATTATCTCTCTTGCAATTTGCTTATTTCTTAACTGAAGGTAAATTTTAGTTCATGTTTTCCTTTGGAATATAGACTTCTCCTGCTGATTCTTTAACATAAAGAAATTTGAAAGAGTCCAGAGCAATTGTGGAGAACCCATTTTTGACTGCTACAAATACTGTTGACCAAGTATCTCTTTGCATTAACTCCTTTCATCTGACTGTATTTCTCTGGTATATATGAGTATAAATCTAATTCTTGCATCTTCAGAAGCCACATCTATGCTTCTAAGCTCTTTTCCTTCTGTTTGTTGACTAACTTGCTTCCCAGGATCTTCCATATGGGGAAAAAAAGACAGAGTGGAATCAGTAAGTCAGTGAGAAAGCACTATCTATCTTTCATCTGCGCAAGGTAAAACTTCAGCTGGTTGTCAGGAGAAGTCTTTCAGCTGTGTTGATAATGTTAATTTTTAGTCTTTTGTGGTTTTTTTTCATAGTTAGCATAAAAGAGAGACATACTTCAAAATTTGTCAGATTAATTGTCATAAGTTTTCTGTTATCAGTGAATAATTTACTCTAGCTTTCATTTGCTTTCCACTTGCTGATGAGAAATTGTAAAATGTTTTGTCACCCTATGCATCATTTGATGCATATAAAAGGTTAATAATATTGTTGTTAATTATTAATTGAAATAAGTAATATTGGGGGGGGGGAGGGGAATCACATTTGGGAAAAATCACATAAAAGAGAACATAAAGGACATACCAAATAAAAACAAGGCCCAGAAAACAGTGAAGCAGTAAGAATTAGACAAAACCAGATTCCAATTAGAGAAAAACACACCCCAAGTAGTCAACAGCCCGGCCTTGAGACAGGCCTGCAGGACACCTGCAAGACAAATGAAAGAGATGGAAAGGAGCACTGCCCACAGCTTATCTTGGTTACAGCCTTGAGCACTGGGAAAAAACACATTGAGTAATTGAAGTCACTATATTAATACATTAATGAGCCATTAGCATACTAAAATTCACACCCACAGGCTAGAGGGACCTCTACTAACACCAAGTCCCTAATTCTCTGAGCATGCGTAGTGAAATTCCTGAGCATTGCCACTTTAAATGGAAACAAGGAACTAGTTGACCAACCGTGTGTGCCAGTGATAGAATAATGTTAGAGATAAAGCTCTTTCTCTCTTTGGGTATAAACCTTATAGCCTTCTACGAGGAAGTAACTAGGTGGATAGATGAGGATAGGGCAGTAGATGTGGTTTATCTTGAATTTAGTAAAGCATTTGACACTGTCTCCCACAGCATCCTTGTAGATAAACTGAGGAAGTATGGTCTTGATGATCAGGTAGTGAGGTGGATCATGAACTGGTTGAAAGGAAGAAGTCAGAGAGTTGTGGTCAATGGGACAGAATCTAGTTGGAGGTCTGTGACTAGTGGAGTCCCTCAGGGGTCGGTACTGGGACCGGTACTGTTCAATGTTTTCATCAATGACCTGGATGAGGGAAAAGAGTGTACCCTCAGCAAGTTTGTTGATGACACTAAACTGGGAGGAGTGGCTGACACACCAGAAGGCTGTGCTGCCATTCAGCGAGACCTGGACAGGCTGGAGAGTTGGGCGGGGAGAAACTTGATGAAATTCAACAAGGGCAAGTGTAGAGTCTTGCATCTGGGGAAGAACAACCCCATGTGCCAGTGCAGGTTGGGGGCTGACCTGCTGGAGAGCAGTGTAAGAGAAAGGGACCTGGGGGTCCTGGTAGACAGGAGGATGACCATGATCCAGCAATGTGCCCTTGTGGCCAAGAAGGCCAGAGGCATCCTTGGGTGTATTAGAAAGGGTATGGTTAGTAGGTCAAGAGAGGTTCTCCTCCCCCTGTATTCTGCCTTGGAGAGGCACATCTGGAGTATTGTGTCCAGTTCTGGGCCCCACAGTTCAAGGACAGGGAACTGCTTGAAAGAGTCCAGCGCAGAGCTACAAAGATGATTAAGGGAGTGGAACATCTCCCTTATGAGGAAAGGCTGAGGGAGCTGGGCCTCTTTAGCTTGGAGAAGAGGAGACTGAGGGGTGACCTCGTCAAAGTTTACAAATATGTTAAGGGGGAGTGTCAGGATGAAGGAGCCAGGCTTTTTTCAGTGACATCCAGTGATAGGACAAGGGGCAATGGGTGCAAACTGGAGCACAGGAGGTTCCATGTAAATATCAGAAAAACCTTCTTTACTGTGAGAGTGACAGAGCACTGGAACAGGCTGCCCAGGGAGGTTGTGGAGTCTCCTTGGCTGGAGACATTCAAAACCTGCCTGGACAAGTTCTTGTGTGATGTGCTCTAGGTGACCCTGCTCTGGCAGGGGGGTTGGACTAGATGATCATTCGGGGTCCCTTCCAACCCCTAGGATTCTGTGATTCTGTGATTCTGTGAAAAGTAGCACCTGTGTTTTGGGAAACTGAGCTTGCTTTGTGGAATACCACCCTGCTTCCTTTTCTGTGCAGAACTGGATATTAAAGCAAATATCTCGACTCTGTGTGTGGATTGGCTTCCTGCACACTGGGTAACAGATCCCGCTTTCGGGACAACAATATAACCTTATAGTGTATGGTTATGTGAAAATAAATGTGTAGTAAATGAAGAATTCTCATGTTATAGTAAGAAAACTATTCATATATTGAGAAGTTTTCTGTGTTTTTTGTGTTCAGTGAAATACTTCAAATAAGGCCTGAAGACTGGAATTGAATGTGGAAGATAGAAAGAAACTCTTCATGCAGTGAACACAGAAGGAGCCTTGAAAAAAATCCAAACACAAACTCAACCAATTAGGTAATAAAGACTACAGGAAAATGTGCACTTAGTAGAAACAAATTAAGAAATCACACTAGTAGCATTTCTAAACTTTTTGGTAGTTGGTTTTGAAGCTTTAACCTCAAGTCTTCATTGTTCTTGGGCATCAGGGGTGTCTACCTTGCCCTGCAAATATTTTCAGTTATCTCATTATTACATAAAGGCAATACCTGCAGAAGTATTTGGCTATCACACACTGGCTCACATTTTGGTGTGGTTGTGCTGTCAAATCTGCATAAATTTTTATCTTTGATGATGCAGACACATACAATTTTACTTGATTTTAAAAAATATTTTCCAGAATTTATGAGATAACTCAGCTTTAGTTGGTGCCTGTGTTTTTTAACTTGGGAGTTTAAGGGTTTAGGAGCCACCTCCCCTGCTACAGAGTACTCTGTGGCTGCAGGTCCACATCTGCCCCACCGTGGTCTTTCACGGGCTGCTCCACTTTGCTCCTCCATGTGCTGCAGGGAGATGGCTGCTGTGCCACCAGGGGATGCAGGGGAATCTCTGCTTGGGCACCTCCTCCCCCTTCTTCCTCACTGACCTTTGCATCTGTATAGGTATTTGTCTCAATGCCTCCTCTTTTCTGCCCCCAGATTAAATTTTTTTTATTTATTTTTTTAGCCATTTCCTTTTTCCTTCTCTCCTTCCTAAATATGTTCATCACAGAGGTGCATCCACCCTCACTTATGGGCGCAGCTTTGGCCAGAACCAGGTCTGGCTTTGGAGCCAGGAGAGCTTCCAGCAGCTTCTCACAGAAGCCCCTCCCCCCTACCCCCGTAGTCCCTTCTCTCCTACCAAAGTCGCTCCCCAACAGACCCAATGCAAATGCTTATATCATCTCCATACTGGGAAGCCTGTTTCAGGCCAAGTATTCCCTAGAATACTGAACTTTTCTTAAGGTACAAAATTGAATGTACTTTACAGTAAATTCACCTCTATAGAGGTGAATCATAAGCTGATAAGACATTCAAAACCCGCCTGGATGCGTTCCTATGTGATGTGCTCTAGGTGACCCTGCTCTGGCAGGGGGGGTTGGACTAGATGATCTTTCGAGGTCCCTTCCAACCCCTAGGATTCTATGATTCTATATATCTATGGCTCTCTGCCAGTCAAACCACTAAATTTCCCAAAGGTGTAAGCAGGATTTCCTGGAGGGAGGTAGACTCTATACACCTTTCTTTAAAAATAAGGAGACTTAATGAAAATATTAGGCTAAAACCTTTCTCTTGCTTAAGTAAAGGATTCATTTTTTTTACTGGAACTCGTACTAAAAGAAGAGCTTTGGAGCCACCATTAAGTTCAATTTCATTCTCATCCTTGCTGGAGACTTTTCTCAGTATAAGCAGTTATTTGGGCCTTTCAGCCCTGCTGTTTATACACTATAATCGGAAAATAAGGCAATCTTTTCAATACATCATAATGTTGTAATGTATTCCTAACAGTTCATATATTCTGTGGCAAAAATCAGAGGCAGGCAACAGTTAGTTTCTGTAGTTGTGACTGGGAATGAGAACAAAAGCATGTAGATTATTATATAACTATTTTGTCACTGCTCTCAGTATCTTTGCATTTTGACTATCTGCGAAATTCCATTCTAAGTATCTGGGAAAGCTGTCAAGAAAAGCTTTCTGTAGTATGACTCCTTCTAATAGTGTCTTCAGTGTAATATTATGCATATCATATATCTTGAAACAGGTAAACAGCCTATTGAGTTTTAATTAGGAGACGATGTATAAATACTTTCCCAAATTGTAGTTATCTCACAGCAGTAGTTTATATATTCATTATTTTATAGTCTTGACCATAGGACCCCAGCCTTGTTGGTAACTTCATTTTCTTGTTTTCATTACAATCTCAGTTAAGCATATTTAGGGAGGTGGAAGGGAGAGGTTGTTGATGGTGTTTGTGAATGTTCAGAGTAAACTTTAGATTACCTGAAATATCTTAAGTATTATTCTGAATCATTATGTGATCTGTAAGAGGAACTTAAATGTGTGTGCTGTCAGATGGGATATATCACCATTGAGGCTATAAGAACAGTTAATTGGAAAAACACCTTCTTCTTCAACACTGCATAAGTTCAAACTGAAGCTATGGCACATAGTCCAGAAATTATTTTAGAGACTTTATAAAACAGGAAAAAAATAATCTCCTATTTACAAATCTATTGCTTTAACAGTGGAAAAATCCTTATATTCTGTTTTCTCTTTTATACAAGTTTTATTCTATATCAAGTATTTAAATACATAATAATTAACAGTTGAGTAAAGATGGGGATTTCAAGTGCATTTTTTTAATAGTTTACAGACCAGTATTGGAACAACATGTAATTTTGGTATAAAGGACTTATTCAGTATCTATGTTTATATTGCATATTTGGGATTTCTAGTTTTCTCTAAGGAGTGGCCATGGATTCTGCTGTCATTTGGGAAAAGTTCTGCTACATTCAAGTTTCTGCAATGTAAGAATTGTATCAGTTATGTAAGAATGACAGAGTGTTGTAAAGGAGTATTGTCATAAAAGGGGTAAAAAATAACATACATGGGTTTATTTAAATGGATGTAAAATCTGTATTTATGTAGGAAGAGGGCAGGTTTGTTATTGATCAGGAGTAAGTCAGTTATTACAAAAGGTTATGGGACATTAAGGAAGCTGAACAGATAAAAACAGAGATAGGCACTTTCGATAACCTCCATACTCCGTAACTCCAAAAGTACAAAATACTGAACTAGAAAAGAGCCACTGTGGAACAGTAGCCATAATTAATTCTTAGGAAGAAAGTAAAGAAAAATATACCCTTCAAATTGTACATGTCATGTCTAAATAAAAGGAATAGGAAAGATATAAACTTCAAAAAGATCTTGTTGTTAGAGTCATAAAAGCTAAAAATAGAAATTTATTTAAACACATCATTAAAAAAATATGACTGTGGTACAAAAAGGACTTTTTAAACTCTGATAGAAAAGGCAAATTGTTATTGTCATTGTTTACCACAAGCAATCTCAAAAGATTATCAGAGCAGAGATGCTTCTAAGGGAGAAAGACATCATATATGAATTCAAGATTTGAGAACGAAGTTATGTATTTTATAAAACAGTAAGTGCAGATGTACTTGCCAGAACTGATTAATTTCTACAAAGGGTAGATAGAAACTTCAATAAAGAATATAGCTGTTTGACCAAATGTGTAATAATGTATTTGAAAGGAGTCAGCAAATTGTGAATCACAAATCTGGGGTTGCCAATGGGAGTTCATTGGATATTGATAAAATCGTTTACTAATAGGTTTATGAATTTTTCACATAGTTTTACTCAAGGAGCCTTACATATGATTCTCATTCTATGTCAGCCTCTTTTCCTTAAAAGGGTATGTTCTCTCATGGATTAATAGCATAATGAAAGACAGGTGAAAAAGATGCTAAGAATACATGGTCCCTTTGACCAAGAGATGTAGCCTATCTGTGTGTTAAGTTGAACATATTCATAAATGATCTGAAACTTAGTTGAAATGGAATCTTACAGAAGAGTGTCATGATATCAAGGGGGTATGTGAAGTAATTGGTAGAATTGAGCTTTGTTAACTACTTTTTAAAGTTTGTGGATAAAAAAGTTCTAATGTTACACAAATTGATGAAACCACTATGAACTGTAATAAAAATATTTGCTGATAGTAGTAATGAAAACCACCAACAGAGTATTTTCAATAATTAGGGAAAAGTTGGATAACAAACCTAAACTAGATTCTGGCTGCATCATGTCAAAAACTCAGTGCAATTGATAAGGGAAAGCTTAGGTAAAAAGGTTTACTGAAGGTTAAGGATTCTTTAGTTTGAAAAAGTTTATCTAAGGGACAATGTACAGGGGATCGATAAATCCATAAATGTTGCAAACAGTGAACAGTTGTGTAGTTCTTATAGCTGTCTTTTTTAAAGAATTTTCAAAAACTAATGTATTAAAAACATACAGCCTGATGCTTAAAGTCAATTGAGCTCACCTTTAATGACAAGCCTCTTGATGTCATATGTTTTTAGTAAAAATTGTCTACTCTATACGTTTGGGTACCAGTTAGCATTATGTAACTGATGTAAACATAAAAACTTATAGCAATTATTATGTAAAGATACAGCAATGGGTTTTTAATTCTGTTATTCCTTTCTTTCTGTTGATGCTGTATCTTCATATGAATGTGGTTTTTTAAGTCTTTTATTTAGAGTATGAAAAGATTTTTTCTCTGCATTCTCCATGACATGTTAGACAGAATATCTGAGCGTCAGGAGCTTAAAATACTATTCAAGATACTTTAGGAAAAGAGACTGATGAAGACAACAGATTGCAGTGAAATGCAGACTGTAGCAAACAACTTCACAGTAATTTGAAAATAACTTTTGGATGTTCTCTGCAAGATCTTTAATAGAAATGTTGAACCCAGTGAAATAATGCAGATTCCTCTGTAGTAATTAACAATGAATCACAGTGAAGTCTGTGTCCTTCTTTTAGATCATTACTCAGTATACTCTTGCTGAGCAGTGAGATTCTGAAATAAAATACTTATTCAGGCTAACTAGTGTTGGGAAAACTTAATGCAAACCTGAGTGAAAGGCTTGTGAGTGTGGCCAGGGCTGTATGTGTTTGTTTAATTCTCCCAGGGTGTTGTCTGCTACATGTTGTTGAAAAGGGTACAACTAGACACAGATAAAGGCAGGCTGCCTATTTGCCTTGCTCCAACTACTGTCCTCTGACTCAGCCTGGAAACTCAGGAGAAGATAGAAGTGGGGATTGCTGACCTTTTTTCAGGGAAAGCAAATGCTCCAGGGACAGGGGAGGTCAGTGACTTGTTAAGCAGAATCATCACAACACAAATACAAACTAAGAGACTTTAAAAAAAAAGTAGAGGGACTGGAGCCACTTCATCATGGATGGAACTAAAAAGGAAGACATGTTACCTGAGAACACAAAAGTTCAACAATATGAATAACGTTATTTGACACTTCACTGAAGAGACACAGTTGCACTTCAGTGTCGGTCTTGAATCAAACTTTTTTACTGAAGTCCTGAGAGTAGCATAACCTGGAGTTCTTTAGGTCCATCATAAATATTTGTTTATAAACAAACAGATTTAGATGGTCTGAAGTAGTGTGTTTGAAATTAAGAATGATATTTAGCAATTTAGTATAAAAATTGAACCAAGAAAACCATGACGCCTTATGTGATAGAACTGAATACATTAACAAAAGCTATGCAAGCAAGCTGGTAAGGGCTACTTTTCTGTTACATTAGGCCAAATACAAGTTTAGATGTAAAAGCTATCAACAAGTTAACCCTTTCAAAATGCTTTGCCAACAAATAAATCCACAAAATAATAACAAAAGTACCATTTTTTTCTCAGATTATTGCATAGAGGTATAAACATTTCATGGATTAGTGTATGACTATGTCTTTTCAAAATGCTATGAACAATGTAATTTGATCAAACATGTATAATTCTGTTCTTGATCGATTACCTATTTCAAGAATTCATGTTGATATGTTCCTCTGATTAGTGGGGTCTGGCAAAATATGCTTTTCAAAATAGCATTGTGTTTGTTTGGGTTTTTTTTAATTCTAGCCTTATAATTATTTCATAAAATGAAGAAAGCAGGGGTAAAGATTACAGACACACTTTTACGTGAGTGGATGAAAGAGTATTTTTAACAAAAACCCATTCTGTGAAAGCGAGCTGCTTGACATCTGGTTAGTAGTGCTGATTAAATAGTGAAGGCAAGGTAATATTTGTTCAACTGTAAATTACATTTACCCCTTTAAAATTTGATTAATCAGTGTAATTGTAAGAATGTATTCTTGATGTCCAAATTCGTTGCTGAATGACTATTCATACATAATGTTGCTGGTATTCAATGGTGGTATGGATTAGTACAAAGATTTTACAAGAAGCACGGACTTTGTGGGAGAGAATAAATACAAGAAGGAAAAGTAGCCTCTCTTTAGTGAAGAGACATTGATGGGAAAAGGGTTTTTTAAGCAGCACTGTAAGGTGTAGAATAAATTAAGAAAATAGCAGAATATTCAAAGACGGAGAAGAAAGAATTGCAATATATATTCCAAGGAAAAAAATCCCCAAATCTTCCATTACTTCCCTAGATTTCTGAATTTGTGTATATTCTGTGAAGGTTTCTAAGAATAGAGGATAACATTACAGTAATTGTTATTTGTGTAAAGTATAGCAGTCAATTTTTCTTTGCTCATGTATTTAATGGGAAATTCATGTCCAGTTTCTTGTCTACTATGTTTCAAGTTTCTTTTACTATTAGTGCTTTTCTTTTTTTTTTTTTTTTTCAGGAAAAATCTTCTTAATTCTTCCTAAACATTTACTTTCCTTAAATAATCTAGCATACATATTTTGCTGACAAATGTCATTATTTCTTTATTTCTTCATTTATTATTATTCCTTAAGCATATCTTCTTTGACCTTGTGCACACCTTCTTGATAAATTCCATGTTGATAAATTCCAATGTGCATATACCCTTACTGCTCTCACATGAAAAATTAACAAATGGAGCAGACACTACCCTTTTCCCTGCTATAGTTGTAGCAACAAAAGGGAGTAAGGATAACATCTGATTCAGCACTCAGCTTACGTTTGGCTGTTTGTTCCTGGATGTTCCATGATCTGTCTTTTTCCCTCGCCTTCCTAATTTGATGTTAAAATGATAACTAAATCAAACAATTCTTTTGCTCATTGTCATCCAACATATGATGAAAAACAATCCTTTTCTTGTTATCAACTCAGCAAGAAAAATGGATGGTCTTTGGGTAGTTAAAACAGAACTGCCATGTAGATTTATTCCATAAGGACAGCCCAAACCTAAAAAGTTGTGAAAAATTCATACCCATACCTTAATTCCACTAAGGCAAACACATTATTTTTTTTTTTCTTCTCCCAATTATTTGCATGGCAGAAGGAAGCTATGTACTCTGGTCATAACAAGCACTACATACTGCATCTTTCATATTACTGCCTCTCTTTAGAATCCACCATGTGTTTGTGCTCGTAGCTGAGCATGTGTGCACTCAGGTAAAAAGAAGCATGAAGATTTACAAGATGCATAAGCAAACCTAAGATTTGAGAGTTCATGCATGCAAGATGCATGTAAACCTACAACAGGATCAACCATTGCTGCATTTGAAAGAAACAGTTACTTCAGTGAGATTATTTTTACATATTCTGCCATTAATGACAATTCATTCTAATTGGTGCAGTATGTAAGTCGTCTGTTATATTTTTCTGTGCTTTTGAGAAGTTCCAGAAAAATAGATTTTTCTTAGTATTACTTTTCCAAACACCACTTTGTTGCTGTAAACTGAGTCCAGTTTGATTTACTAGTACAATTCATTTATTGGTTTTGTATCTGTGACACTTATCATTTACTGCCATCTACAGCAAGTTGGCAGATCTCATGACAATATCACATCAAAGTCCGTTTGAATTAATTCATTAATTAAGGAATCTATGCTAATTTTATTTCTTTTCAACAATTGTCAGTGATAGTGTCTGCCGCCAGTTATTCTTGATTATTTAAAACAACAACAAAAAAAGGATAATGTCTAGCTGAGTAGAATTGCTTAAGGCTTGCAGCTGATCTTACAGCTAATGAGTGTGTTGCAACTAGTAGGCATATGATTCTCAGACTGCGTTTCCTGATAAGCAAAAAAAAAAAAGGCATCAGAGATTTTACTATATAGGCTGCTACTCATGCAGGTGGTGGCAATGGTTCTTTAAATTAAATATCCAGGTTCTGCACTGGGATTTATATAATGTGATTTTTTATTATATATGGACAAATCAAGCATGCGGAAGGCTCAAGACTGTCATGTCAGGAACAAATCCCAAGGTAGCTAAAAAAAATATGAGTTTGATTTAGCAGAATAAAATATTCAAATCCCAAAGCCGATATGTCTTTGAATATTTTTAGTCTTTAAGGTTCTGATTAGCCTTATGTTTTCCTTTGCCAATTAGTATTTTTCTTTGTTTAAGAAAAGCATATTCTTCTTTCCTTCCCTTTGTGATATTGTTTTCTCCAATCAAAGAGTCAGAGTCATTAATTATTCAAGAACAAAAACATATTATCCAGACATAGAAGTATAAGCTCTCTGGAATAATATACATGCAGGTTGACTTCTGCTTATGATAAATTAGAGTAATTTTGGAATGGCTTAATAAGAATAAATGATATTCAAATAGGAAGCAGAGGAACTTTTAGTAGCCTTGCCCACTCCCCACTACATATCAACTCTAAAACAAAGCAAAAGACATTAATAATTTTACCAGAAGAGGTTTATCTGACCACATTTTTAACACTGCACGAACATTACATATCAGGTGTTTGTGTAATTACATGGTATCTGATAGTACTATCTTAGAAGCAGACACCATTATCCACAGTTTACTCGTTCTAAAGAAAAGTCCTGGAAACTGAACTTTTTCATGTGAATTTGCTATGACTGTACAAATCACTTTTAAAAAATAAATAAATAATGCCAGTGGACCAAAAAGTCATATATGAAAAAATACTTCAAGTCTAGCTCTAAGCTGAAGAAAATTCAACTCGAATTTTATCACCATCTATATATTAAATAGTTTTTGCTTATAAAATACCCACCCATACTCTATCATCTTTTTTTTCCTTTTTTTTACACAGAATTCAACATTACCAAACACAATTTTTTTTTTCCCCCAATGTTTTTTCACTGTTTTCCTCTGTCCAAACAAGATCATAAATTCCACTTGACATGGCATGCAGGTAGCACACAGGTTTCAGTTGTTCAATAAACTGGATTCTGCATGCTCTGGATTGAAACATTCTTAATTTTAGCAACAACTGAAGTCCTATTTTGCTTAACCAGACTCTCAAGGCAAATGGTATGAATTATTTTTCTACTAATCTACATTTTATGTTCTTATCTCTATTTATCCATGATGAATTTGGAAGTTAATTCTAAAATTAACTTCAGTTCTAGGAACAGATTCATAAACACATATATTGTAGTTAAATGCAGTGTGTTGGCTAATATTCCCAGTTTTTGCTGCCTAAAATATCTTACCTGCATTTAAATTTGACTCCAAGTTTTGACTCACACAGAGGGAAGGACCACTTGATTTTATGTTCAGGATTTAACTCTTTTCCTTTGATATAATTATATTAAAATGAGAATGATAAAAACAAACAAAAAAATCTTCATTGTAGTGTAACTGGCCATAGTGAGCTGTACCCTTTTTACTGATATGTGGAACATACAGTTCACAAGGGAGAGTCTTATCTTACAATATCTCACGTTTCAGTGACTACCATTTTTGAATAACTTTCTGCATTTAGAGTTGCTGTCACGTAAAATTAAAATGACCTGAAGTTTAATTAAACCTTGTAAGCATTGTCTGCCCCCTGCCTGGAAGTGTTCAAGGCCAAGTTGGATAGGGCTTTGAGCAACCTGGTCTTCTGGGAGGTGTCTCTGCACATGCAGGAGGTTTGGAACTAGATGATCTTTAAAGTCCCTTCCAAACCAAGCCATTCTATGATTCTAAGACATGATTCTATGATCTGTCTGTGCATTACAAGTGAGTACTTTTACCTCATCAGTCTGAGAGAGATTGACTCTCTTTTATAATTTCATATTACTGGAAATCTGGATTTTATAATGATTTTTCCCAATCTTTTTTCCCCAGATTGTTTTATATGTTATAAAACATATATATTTTTATATGCATCTTGACATGTACCTTCCTGCCCCCCAAATCATCTATATATTTAATTTTTATGATATAATTATCTTTGTGCAAAATATCTAGTGTGATGATGGAATGGCTTAGATCAGCCAAATACATCTATTTGCTACAAGAGAAACAAAGATGTGAGAGAGGAGTAGTAACAGATCTAAATTTTCCATGCACAAATTCTTGTAATTGATTTATACAAAATATTGTCTATCCACACTGTTTGTTCTGAGCAGATGACCTTCGACTTACTTCCAGCAGCCTGACCAGGTGCAGGCATGTAATAATAAAAATACTATACCTGCACAAACATTACTATGTCTTTAGGAGCGACAGATGCTATACAGTGCTCCTTGATTTACAGGATTGACTAGGACAGCAATAGCTGCAGTATCAACTGCAAATTTTGGCATTGTACTAACTTCATGGTGAAATCCAACTTGGCCTTGAATACTTCCAGGGATGAGGCATTTACAGCTTCCCTGGGCAACCTGTGCCAGTATATCACTATGCTCATAATTTCTTCCTAATATCCAATCTAAATCTACCCTCTTCCAACTTAAAACCATTACCTCTTGTCTTACTGCTACATGCCCTTACAGAAAGTCCCTCCTGGGCTTGCTTGTAGGCCTCCTTCAGGTCCATGTCCTCCTTATGTTGGGAGCTCCATAACTGGACACAGTACACCAGGTGGGGTCTCACAAGAGTGGAACAGAGGGGGAGAATCACCTCACTCGACCTGCTGGCCACTTTGATTCAATGCAGGACACAGTTGTTTTTCTGGGTTGCAAGTGCACATTACCAGATCATCTTGAGCTTCTTATCAACCAGCACCCCCAAGTCCTTTTCCTCAGGGCTGTTCTCAATCCATTCACCATCTAATCCGAAATTATCCTCGGGATTTCTCCAACCCAGGCAGGAACTTGCACTTGACCTTGTTGAACTTCATAAAGTTAGCATGGACTAACCTTTCAAGCTTGTCAAGGTCCCTCTAGATGACCTCCCTTCCCTCTGGTGGGTTGACCACACCACACAGCTTGGTGTTGTCAGCAAACTTGATGAGGGTATCCTAATTCCACTGTCCATGTCAGTGACAAACATGTTGAACAGCATTGGTCCCAGTATCTACATCTGAAGAACTCCATTCATCACTGGTCTCCGCTTGGACATCAAACCGTTGACCACAACTCTTTGAGTGCGACCATCCAGTCAATGCCTCATCCACCAAAATAATATATTTTCGATTTAGAGAACAAGATTTCATGTGGGACAGTGTTGAACGTTTTGCACAAGTCCAGGTAACTGACGTCAGTTTCTCTCCCCTTGTCCATCAATGCTGTGAACTCATCATAAACGGCAACTAAATGTATTAGGCACCATTTGCCCTTCTTGAAGCCGTGTTGGCTGTCACCAATGACTTCAAAGAATCCCAGAATCATTACCTGTTTTTCATATGCCTTTAGCATAGTTTCCAGGAGAATCTGCTCCATGATCTTGTCAGGCACAGAGGTGAGACTGACCGGCTTGTAGTTCCCTCGATCTTCTTTTTTCGTTTTTTTTTCAAATGGTGGTCATGTTTCCCCTTTTACAGTCCATGGGAACTTCACCAGACTTCCACGATTTCTCAAATATTATGGACAGTGGCTTAGCAACTTCCTCCAGCAGGTCCCTCAGGAGCCATGGATGCATCCTGTCAGGTGCTATGGACCAGTGCACCTGCAGGTTCTTTAGGTGGTCTTGAACTGGTCTACTCATACCATGGGTGGTTCTTCATTCCCCCATTCCCTGTCTTTGCCTTCTGTGACTTGGGTGATGTGGCCAGAGGCTTTGTCAGTAAAGAGTGAGGTAAAAAAGTCATTGAGTACCTCAGCCTTCTCCATATCCCGGATGACCAGGTCTCATGTTTCTTTCTGGAGAGGGCCCACATTTGCCCTAGTCTTCCTTTTATCATTAAGATACCTGTAGAAGCTTTTCTTGTTACTCTTTATGCTGGCCAGCTTTAATTATATCTGGGCTTTAGCTTTCCTAACCTGATCCCTCGCTACTCAGACAACTTCTCCGGACTCCTCCTAGGCTACCTGTCCTTTCTTCTGCCTTCTGTAGGCTTTCTTTTTACATCTAAGTGTGTTCAGGAGCTCCTTGTTCATCCATGCGATCCTCCTAGCATTCTTGTCTGCCTTCCTCTTTGTTGGGATGCATTGCTCCTGGGCTTGGAGGAGGTGATCCTTGAATATTGACCAGCTTTCTTGGGCTCCACTCCCCTCCAGGGCTTTATCCCATCATACCCTACCAAGCAGACATCGAAAGAAGTCAAAATCTGCTTTCTTGAGGTCCAGGGTATTGAGCTTGCTGCACATCCTCCTTGTTGCCCTAGGGATCCTGAATTCCACCATTTTGTGGTCACAGCAGCCAAGGCTGCCCTTAAGCTTCATGTTGTCCATTAGCCTGTTGTTGGTGAGAACAAGGTCCAGCATAGCACTTTTTCTCATTGGTTCTTCTATCACTGGGAGAAGGAAGTTGTTGTCAGTGCTTTCCAGGAACCTCCTGGATTGCTGATGCCTTGTTGTGTTGTTCCTCCAGCAGATATCAGGGAGGTTGAAATCCCTCATGAGCCAGGGCTTGTGAATGCAAAACTGCTCCTAACTGCCTACAGAGGTCCTTCCTGGTCAGGTGGCCTGTAGCAGACCCCCACTATGATATCACCTGCCACTGGCTTCCCTTTGACCCTGTTTTGGTTTGAGCAAGTTATTTGCTGAATGTTTTTCTTCCTTTCAGTGAACTTTTTAGCAGCGCCAGTGGACTGATAATAACCAAGGTCACTTCTGACTGTCTGCAGCCTCCCTCCGCTACGGGGGAGCAGATTAGACTGAAGGCAGGATCAGCAAACCAGAATATTCCCTTCTCATAATATTTTCTCTATTTGGCTTTCAGTATAGGCTAAGATATCACGGAAGTCAAGCCTCTTGATTTCCTTTTTCTCTCATTTTTCTGCTTACTGTCGCTTCTATCACCCTCTCTTCGGATCTCTCTCAGGTATACCTCAGGCTTTGAGGGAGGTCTCTTTCTCCTGCTCATTTAAAGCTTTGAAAACTTCTTTCAATTCCTCCTCTTCATTGTTGCCTCCCCTCCTTTCTGTTTGTGCTGGTGGGGGAACAATTGGCTGTATGGCCATAGGCTGTGGGTTCACTGCAGTTTGGACTGGGGTCCAAGCTATCTCCTTTTCTGACTTCATGATGTCATGCAGCCTTTTCACCATTTCCTGCAGCTCAGCCCCCTGCTGCAGGAGGTCTTCCACCTGGGCACACCTTTTGCAGGCAGGTTTGCCACCTACCCCTGTCCCATGCAAGAGGTCTAGGCACTTCCCACAGCCTGAAGTCTGTACAGTAACCTCCCTCTTCAAAGGCTCTGTCTGGGTGGAGGCATCAGTCACCAACAGGAGGGATGATGCAGACGCCCCAGCTGCAGCTGCAGCCTTGACTCTCCGTCAAGTGCTCACCATTCTGCTTTGTGGGTCAGGTGGGATGAGCATGCTTGACCCGTGCAGATGATCTCAGAGTGTAGCCCTTCAAACAAGCATCCTCCCTGCGAGCCCTCCCAGGCAAGCTGCCTCACCAGGCCTTGGCTGACCCAGGACACCCTGCTTGCCTGCCCTGGTTGCTGGAGCTCTCTGGGCTGCCTTTCACGGGAGTTGGCATTGGGCTTTGCCCATACCTCCTCAGCAGCCTTCCAACTAGCTGCCCTTCCCCCAACATTGTCCAGGCTTGTCCCCAGCTCAAGGAAGCTCAGTAAAAGCCCTTTTTTTCACCTATTTCCATCTTTGATGCAAACATGCCTGCAGCGGAGCTGTTCGCTTCACCTCTATTGCTTCTTTGTAGTTTTTGTCTGTAGCATTTTATTGTTTCATGTGCATGCAGCTCTGTAAAGTCACTAATTAGTTGAAGCATAAGTCTAGCCATAAATCTCTTATCAAGTTTGGGGCAGAGGGGAAGGCAATGGAAAAAGTACTGTCTCAATTGACTAGAAGTTTAAGTATTTACTCACATAATTATACAGTCATGAATAGGCTCAATTGTCTCAAATTTCCATGGAGACACTGACCTGATTGTCAGTAGCTCTAGGAGGTTTCAATAATATTCCCAAGAGATAACCAGCAGTTGCAACTCCTACCTCACAGTATCAAAATTTTAGTAGTGCACTGTTAAAATGATGAAAGGGGAAATAAAGCTTTCATGATGGAGAGAACTAAAAAGTCCTAGTACGAAACTAGGATTGTATATGTGTAACCTGGTATAAATAAAGAATACAGAAGGGCAAGGAATATTAATATAATTGTTTGAAGTTTTCAGATCTCCTTTTGCATAGTAGCACAGGTAGGTCAATCAAGTACTATCTGTAGAACAATTACCATGTCAGAGTCATTAAAGGAACTATTCAAACTAAGTCTTGTACTGCTTTCATGAGAAAAATTAAATCTTTCAATACTTGCAAAGTGACAATTACCTTTACATGCCTTTGAAGAAGATCTTTTATTTGGGGAAAGGAGTAGGTTGTGAAATATATGGATTTAAAACATGCTACAACAATTATTAAATGAAAAAACATAATATAAAATGAAAGGAGAAGTTGAAGATAGGTACTGTAGAACACAGAGCTCTAAGAAGAGCTGATTAAGGATGTAAGATACATTTAAAACAATTATTGGTTAACTGATTAGAAAAGATTTTTTAAATGAGATTATGAACAAGATCTTCACAGGATTTAAACAGTATGGAGGATGAATGTATGTGAATTTACTCTCTACTTTTCATTTTCTGAGACTGCATCTCTTGAGGAAGGTGTACACCTTCCCACCAGTCTTAACAGCTGTTTTCTTACAATCTGCATTTTGTTTTTCTGTTCCTTCCTTCTCTTTCCTCTTTATTTTTGTTCAAATTTTGTGGCCTTTGGAGTGACAATGTTGTTAAAGAAGTAAAAGTACTGCTTTCAATATCAGACAGTTTCATTTTAGGCAAATACAGCAGAATTTGGATAGAGAAAACGAATGTTGTTATCTATAACAATAAGCTTTTTTTGAAATCTCTAATCCTCTTATGAAAGTTACTGTATTCTAGAATAATCAGTTTTGCTATGCTTGTTAAGTCTATGATTATGGAAATATATCCAAGAAAATTCCACTTAAGAATTGTCTAGGGATAAAATATAAATACTGTATTAAATAACCTTCCTCATCTTGAAATAATTATAGAACTACCTAATGCCCTCATTTTAGCTGAACTGGTTTAAAATCTGATTATAACTAACAGAAATTTAGCCATATTGCAGACACTATAGAATACTCTCACTGAAATGAAGTAATAAAATTTATCTTAAATTTTGCATAGTTTATCCGTTCTGTCAGCTCTCCTGGTATCTCCATCCTACATAGGATTCAGATCACCAGTCAGATAAACATTTGGTTCCATGAATTTGGTGAAGAATTTTGTATGGAATTCAAACCCATAATGCTTAAGAATATCTGATACAATATATCTTTCCCTATGAGAAATCTACTTGTGCAGTGGATGTATGTAATTCTTTCATAGATTCATGGCTGTAGCTTTCCCCAGCGCAGTTGATTTGTGCAGTTGACTGTTTTATATATTAAGTATGCATTTAACTTACTGCATTTTAGAAGGGCTTCACAAGTCCACCTAAAAGGTTTTTGAGACTTTCTTTTTTTGCAAGTTTCCAGCATTTTCATTATGATGAGATCAGTAATGATTTGACCATCATCTGTCTGTCTGTCCTTCAAAAAGAAAAAATGAGAAAAAATCCCACTTTCATACTAGCAAAAAGACATTTAACTTTGTATACAGTGGTAGTGAAAGTGTAAAGATAAGTAGTTGCATCTGAATTGAAAGATGCAGGCTTCACTTTTGTTGTTCTTGTTGTTTTTGTTGTGGTTTGGTTTGGTTTGGTTTTTGTTTTTAGATCAAATTAAGACTGCTTTTTGTGCTGGGTTTGGAATTTGTAGCCTAACTCTCATAAAAGCTCTACTTCCCACAGATAACAGGAAATGTTTTGCCCTCCCATTCTGTTTTACGATGGAACAAAGAAATTGCAGGAGGAGGAGGAAGGATCTTTCAGATACCAAAGATCCAAAGCATATAGTGCTTTGAAAATCAATTCAGCCACCTTGAATGTGGAATTTGTGTGTGAGGAACTAGTGCAAACAGTTCTGTAGGGAACAAAAAATGCTGGATAATGATTTCTGAACCAGAGTTACCATATATTCCTTTATATAACATGACATTTGGATAACTTACACAAAAATAAATTCAAACTAATCATTAAGAAGCATGAGAAAAGCTCAGAAACAGGAGAGCGTTTGTGAGGAAAAGGAGGAAATTTGACTACTGGGCAAACCTACTTGAGATAGTCTGATTTTTTTCTTGCCTACACATGTATAACACTACTACATGATCAGAGAATTAAAACAATAAATTATAACTTAAAACCACATTAACAGTAGCAAATTTAAACTACAAGAAAACAGCATTTTCTACACTTTGTCAGACTTTATTCCTGCGCAAAAGGAACTCAAAATACTTCAATCATTGTTGCTGTATTTAATAAGGCAGGGTGTAATAATGCAAACCAGAAATAAAGTTCTTTTCCACTGTGCTTTGGATTGTTTTATACTGAGATGTGGTCGTTTATGTGAACAGGTTCTGCAGACCTACGTATGTGATAAAGTTATTGGGTTTGTGCTAACCAAGCAAATATGAAAAACTTACCATTCAATCTGGCATCACCCCTGGTGCCTCAAAAGTAAGACTACAAAGAATGTCTGTTGAAAATTTATGAACTTTCCTTGTTTTGCATATACATCGTCCTCCCAATTATGAAATAAGATAACTGAACAATGGGAGGAAGCAAGTTGTAATTTCTTCTTCACCTTACAGGGCTGATTAGTCACCAGTATTATTATTCTGTTACTTCTTGAAAGCACCAAATTTTTGTTAAAAATTATGAGGTTCTTTAGCATATCAATGCTTTTATATGATTCTCATATATACAAGCTGTTAATCTCTTATGCACTTTATTAGTTCTACTGTTAGATTTCAATAGAGATGAATTTTCATCTTAGTCTTTAGTAGTTTATGTACAGCAAACAAAATAGGGAAAAAATATATTTAAAACCCTCTCTATATGAGAGAAAAATGGTATTGGAGACAAAAAATTTCCTTGAGTGCTTTCAAAATGCAAGTACTTTATACATATTATTGTTAATGTTTTACAGTCTCTCTTATAAATCTTTTTCTAGAACATAAGTTAGATACTTGATCACAAACTGAACAGGACACTACAATATAGCGTATCATGTACATTTTAAAAAATCAACAATGCAATAGAGGATTAGTTATATATTAAAATTCACAAGAAAATATCTACCAATTAACAAAAAAAAAGTATTTTTTCTGAATCTTTGAAATTTATAATTGGTCCTCAGTAACAATAGGGACAATATCTTTTTGCTATAAATTGACTTAATTACACTTATTAGTCAATTATTAAGCTACATTATTTTAAAATTGTAGGTAGTAAAACATTTACACATATTTATATTTTTTAAAGGCATGAGAAAGTGTACAACAGAAAACATAAGCAGTATCCTATGCAGAGAGCTGAGGACCAGAAATGTTTTCGATAGGTTGAAATGGGGTAAATCAGTATTGACATACACATTTAATTCACTTAGCTTACTCTTACAGCATCCGTCAAAACTTACACATTTGGAAACATTCATCTAGAGAGAAGTATGTATCTATGTAACTACTTGTCAGGCTGAGTAATTTGTTTAATGGTCAGGGTGAAAAGTTTCTCAATTAATCGTTTTGAAGACTAGAAGAGTCTGTCGTGTAACAAAATGCATCTGAAATTCAAAAGTCTGAAAGTTTATCTGCCTTGATCAAAAAGCAAGAAAAAAACACCTGTGTTCTTTAGACTCTTGTAGTAGGAGGACTGTGAGCTCCTGGAGAACAGATTCTGTTTTTGATGCAGGATCAAGACTGGTCTCAGGGCAGGTGTTCAAGCAGTTGCTCAGCCCTTTATGACTTTTAATGCAGTTATGTTAGACAAAACTGGTTGGAGCCAGGGAGGGAAAGCAAGAACCCCCTCAGATGTTCTTGCAGAACTGGTAGGATAGGCTATCTCTGCTGGCATATACTCTAACTGCAGAAACTGAAACTTTTATTCATTATTGTGAAGGATGAAAAAAATCAAGGAAGCTAGATTTTTTTAATGTCTGATCCTCTAATAAAATGAAGAAACACTGATATACAAATATTTTTGCTGTTAATAGCTAATTTGTGAAAACTTGACTTAATGTGATACCAAAGCAAGGACTTTTAACTTGCAGTTTAAAAACTATGCATTTGGCTAGGAATATGCTGTTAAAATAAAAAAGGTGTGGGTTTTGGGGGGTTTTTTGGTTTTTTTTTTCTATTTCTCAGATATATTCTGTGGGAAAAAGAACTTTGTATTTCTTGTTAAAGATATTTTTATTTGTTCTCATAAGCATAAGCTAATTCTACTGTGTAGAAAGCTGCTGTGCCAGGAATAAGGTGATGCAATTACCAATATGTGGCAAACTGACAACACTTGGGCATTTTACATTGGCATGCAATCTTGGCCACGTGAATGTCTTTTTGTAGAATGCATCAAAAGGTCTCAATTTATTTGATTCTGAATTGAGGAGGAAAAGGTCTGAGTTTAGCAGGAACTTCAGAAAAGACATTAAATGTTTTTTAAACATAAATAATTATGCATGAAAGTGTTTGCGGGGAAAACAGTCAGAATTAAATAAAAGAGATTAGGGACTGGAATGGATGAGAACTGTTTAAGACAGTTGTAAGAGGGTGGGCAGCTGGAAAATGTAGAGGTTTAGGGGGACCCGACTGATCAGCTGGAGGAGGGGAGGATTTGAGAACATAAGAACAATGGTGTAAGCATGCTGTAGAGAGAGAAAGAGACAGAGGGTCAGGAATAAGGATCTGTCAGTCAAGTTCTTCTGTTTATGTTCCTTCCTCATGGGAACTAAATAATGGGGGACTTTGTCCTGTTGGGGGAAGAGAAAGATTGGTGCCTGTGTTTTGTTCTGTACAAGAAAGTGTAGGTCTTCAGGTAGTATTTCATCATTATATGGTGTCAAGACCTGAGCTTATAATCTCTCTTATGTCATGATGTTTTGGTTATTTGATCTTGCTTTTCTGGCCCTCATGTGATGCAGCATTTAGGAAAACTTTTATGTTTTACGTTAACAGTAATCATGCTAGAGAGGCATATCTGAATACTGACAAGATATTACCCTTGCATTATATTGATGAAGTAGATGAATGCAGATGCAACAACCATTGCCTAACAAGAGCAAACACAAGCTTAAAAGTCAAAATATGTTGACAGTGTAATAATTAGTGACAATATCTTCTTTCTGTAAGGCAGTTATTTTGTTCAATAGTGACACAAGTGAATTTTACTAAAATTAATCATAGAATCATAGAATCATAGAATATGATGATTTAGAAGGCACCCATCAGAATCATCGAGTCCAACTCCTGTCCCTGTGTAGGGCACCTCAAGAATCACTCCATGTGCCTGAGAACATCATCCAAATGCTTCTTGAACTCAGGCAGGCTTGGTGCTGTGACCACTTCCCTGGGGAGCTTGTTCCAGTGCTCAACCATCCTCTGGGTGAAAAACCTTATCCTGATATTTATCCTAAACCTCCCCTGATTCAGCTTCCTGCCATTTCCCTGAGTCCTGTCATTGTTCACAGGAGTTAAGAGATCAGTACCTGCCCCATTTCTTCCCTTTGTGAGGAAGCCTTAGCCTGCAATGAGGTTACCGCTCAGCCTCCTCTTTTCTAAGCTGAATAATACAAGTGAGTTCAGCTGCTCTTCATAAGGCATCCCATCCAGACCCTTCCCCATCCTCGTGGCTCTCCTTTGGACACTCTCCAATAGCTTGATGTCCTTTTTATATTGTGGTGCTCAAAACTGCACGCAGTGCTCAAGGCGAGGCCACACCAGTGCAGAGCAGAGCGGGACAATCACCTCCCTTGACTAGCTGGCGATGCTATGCTTGATGCTCCCCAGGACACGTTTGGCCCTCCTGACTGCCAGGGCACACTGCTGGCTCATATTCAGTTTGCCATCAACCAGGACCCTCAGGTCCCTCTCCTCCTCACTGCTCTTCAGCTATTCATCTGTACTTACCACCAGAGTTGCCCCATCTCAGGTTCAGAATCCAGCACTTGCCCCTGTTAAACTTCATGTGGTTGGTGAATGCCCATCTCTCTAACCTCTCAAGGTCTCTCTGCAGGGCCTGCCTCCCCTCAATGGAGTTTATATCTCCTCCCAGTTTTGTGTTATCAGCAAACTTGCTTAGAATTCCTTTGAAACCTGCGTCCAAATAATTGATGAAGATGTTGAAAAGGACTGGGTCTAGGATGGAGACCTGCGGGACCCCACTAGTGACCAGTTGTCAGCCTGATGTTACCCCATTCACTGTCACTCTTTGTGCTCGACCTGTGGGCCAGTTGATCACCCATCGTATAGCACAGTTGTCCCACTATATGGTGGACATTTTGTCCATGAGGATACTGTGAAAGACAGTATCAAAAGCCTTGCTGAAGTCCAGAAATATTACACCCACTGAGTTCCTTTGATCAACTCGGTAGGTTACTGTGACACTCAAGATACATGGTGCTTGTCTCAAAACAATCCAAGAGATAGTGTATACAGACACTTATGGTTTCTGGTGTTTGTCTCAATACATCCAAGAGATAAGCGGAGTTTAACAAAGAAATGTCTGGGCAAACCCACTGAACCGCTTTTACTCAACGGAGTAAAAGACCCCCTGTGATGTGGCAAATGCCGAAGGTGAACCAGAGAGTTTGGTGTGGGATGTGCTGAGATTGCAGACAATAGGGGCACACAAATGGTGCCACATCTAGCACTGAGCAAGGATATCCGGCAATAACCAGGCCTTGAATTAATCAAGGGGGTCAGAGAGTTTTTATGTAAATCACCAGCCTGGCAGAAAAGACCTAAAAATAACTGGACCAGAGAAATGCAGGAGGTGATAAAGAATTTTCACTGCAAACGTGGAACTGATTCGGTAACTGCTGCAGCACATCCCAGAAATAAACTGTATAAAGGAGAAGAGCATCAGTCTCAAGACACTTGCTAAGATGGGATCACCACCCCCCTTCTACTATGAGACCAATGGGACATCGCTGAAGCTCTGGGTGGTGACTTTCCTTTAACTCTTTATTTCCTTTCCTGATCTTTCTCTTGTGTAGTTTAGGGTTAGTTATCATATCTATTATAAGCTTATGACAAATATATAGTTATAAATATTACCAGCTTATCTGTACCTAAATAAAAACCTATTTGTGCACCTGATATCGTATTATTTGTTTTGCTCTGGCATGATCACAAAGAATCTCCACGGATCCAATTATTGGATTGTGACAGTTACCCTGTCATAAAAGGAAATGAAGTTTGACAAGCAGGACTTTCCCATCATTAAGCTGTGCTGGCTGTGACTGATGACTACATTTTCCCCCAGGTGTTTTTCAGTACCTCCCAGAATAATCTTTTCCATAATTTTACCAGGCACTGAAGTTAGACTCATTGGCCTGTAATTTCCAGGGTCCTCCTTCTTGCCCTTCTTGAATATTGGGACAACATTAGCCAGCTTCCAGTCAACTCTCAATATTTCCAGGACCTCCCAAAAATCATTGAGAGAGGCCCAGCAATGACATCAGCCAGCTCTTCGAGGATTCTTGGATAGATCCCATCAGGCCCCATGGACTTGTAGGCATCTATCTGTAGCAGCAGATTGCATACAAGCTCAGGGTCAGCTAAGAGTTGATCCTTGTTGCAGTCATGGTCCTCCAGTTCTGGGCGTTGAGGCCCCCTTGGTCCATCATCAGTGTTGAAGACAGAGGCAAAGAATGCATTAAATACCTCTGCTTTGTCTATATCCCTGTTGATGAGGTGACCTTCCTTATACTGCAAAGGACCCATGTTGTTTCTACACTGCCTTTTGCCATTGAAGTATTTGAAAAAACTCTTTTTATTGTCCCCCACAGTTCTGGCCAGTTTCAGCTTCAGTTGGGCTTTGGTCTCTCGAATTTTCTCCCTACAGCAGTTACCAGCATCTCTGTATTCTTCCCACCTCACCTGACCTAACTTCAACTGGGCATACACCTTCCTTTTTTGCCTACTCTGCAAGAGCAGATCCCTGTTCAGCCAAGCCAGTCTTCTGTCTCATCTGCTTGACTTCTGACATTTTAGGATTGCCTACTCCTGTGCCCTTAGGAGGTGATGTTTATAGAGTGACCTGTACTCATGAACCCCAGCTCCTGCAATTATCTTTTGACTCAGAAGCTCTCTGAGCCACCTGAAGTCTGCTCTCCTCATGTCCAGTGTTGGAGTTTTGTTGGCAGTTTTCTTCTTGTCAACAGAGATTTTAAACTCAATCACCTCATGATCACCGTGGCTGAGATGATCTCCAATTTCCACTTCACTCACGAGATCCTCTCTGTTGACAAGCAGGAGACCAAGGAGGGAATTCTTCCGAGTTGACTCCCTTATGACCTGTTGTCACGGTCCGGGGCCTGATGTATGTGTGTCACGTGACGAGATGTTGGATGCAATGTGTGTCAGTGTTCTGCGGAGCATGTTACTGTGGTATGTCTTTAGCACGCACGAACATTCGCTCCCCTTATGTACTATGGATGCACCCTCGCTCACACTCACGCTGTCCTAACACGCCTTTCGCTTCCTCCGTCACTGGCCGCTTCCCTCGCGGGAGACCGGAACCGCAGCTCGGGAGTCCACACTCGCTTCGGAGCTTGTGCTCCGTCTCAGTCACACACACACACACACTGGCTTGAGCAGACCCCTAGACCGTGCAATCAGGGACACGAGCAGAATGTCCCGCTTTGATAGTTTCCGTAAGCCCCCCCACGACAGGTATTTTAACAACACAGTTCAGGAAAATGAGAGTCTCAGACTAGGGGTAATTTAAATTATGTGCTTCTTTACTTTAAAATTGCACGAATTAAATGAACCCAGCAACCACTTTAGTGTATACAAAAGCAATGGGGAAACTAGGCACCGAGCCTATCAGGGAAGGAAGGAAAGGCAAGGAAAAAATAGGGAAAGGCCCGACCTCCCACCTCCCGGGGTATTTTGCAGGGTTTAGGGAAAGTAGGGAAGGACGAAGGGGCTTTCGGGAAAAGGTCCTTACACAGTCCTTCGTAGCCTGATGGAGTCGGGGACCAGCCCCGGCTCTTGTTGGCCAGCAGTCTTCCCGGGCGTGTTCGAGGAGCGAGCACCTCAGGCCTCAGCTCTAAGAGCCTTGATAAAGGTTTTTAGCCTGGGCTCAAACTCCCTCGTCGGTTTCTCGGGCGCGTTGGCTGGCAGCAGCTTGCGGTATGGCAGCAGCGGTAAGATGGCGGCTGGTGGTGGCAAAATGGCGACTTGCGGCGGTGCACAGCTACGGGCGACTCCTTCTTCTCCTTCTTCTTTCTTCCTCTTCCTCAGCGACGACCAGCCACACGCAGTTGCTGTGTGGTCGCTTCTTATAGGATTTTCGGTGGGCGGGACTCACACCTGATAGGTGGAACACCTTTCGATCCGCTCACCGATTGGCCAGTATAATGTCTCTCAGTTTCGAGGCGCTTCTGGAGTGACAACATTGTATCCATTTTCCCGCCTTTTGGCAGACCAGGTTCTCACTCAGGTCCGCCCTCATTTTTACTGCCTTCTTTCTTTAAACCCCCCCCCCCCCCCCCTCCATGAGAACCAATCAAATCACTGGAGGGGCACCGCTTAGTGTCCGTGTGAGTATGCCCCCCACACTTCACCCCGTGGTTCTCATGGAGTTATTTTCTAAGTTTCAGGTGGTTGCTGTTTTCATTGAAAAGTTGAAAAAGTTTCCACGCAGGGGATTTGCAACAAAGTATAAATGGTAAAGCATTCCCTCGCAGGGGATTTGCAACAAGATATATCTTCCTTGCAGGGAAGCTTTGGATACAGTTTTACAACTTATTTTCCTAGCTCTTTATGTTCCCTCTATAGGAAAATTCTTTGAAACCTTATAACAACATTACTTTAAGAAGCGGTATTTATCCCACTAAAGGAATTCAAAACCTCTAGGTTTAATATTGAACATTTACTGAAAACTTTTCAGGTTTTACCTTTAGAACCTTTTAACGTCACATAAACACAAGAAGAGAATTGTTACTTTTCTTTAATTTGAGTATAGACCTCCTTGGATGGGGGAGGTGGTGCGGAAGCTATCACTTCCTCAAAAGCAGGAGGAGGACTGACCCATCCAACAGGGCGCTCCAATGACAGGACTCATCCCACCAGGTTTCATTTATGCCAATTACGTCAAATCTCTGGGACTGGGCCAAGGCTTCAAGCTCATCTTGTGGAGAAATTCTGTGGAGTTCTGGTATCTTTGCTGACAAAAGAAAAAGGAGATCACATATAGAGAGAAACAACAGGGTTCCTATAATGGAAGGAAGGAAATATAAACAGGGAAATTAATATGGCAAACAGTAGTTAAAAAGGTAATGTTGAATGCACATGAAACAACATAGTCAGATAGCAAGAGAACATGAGAGGACAGAGTAAAGATCTGAAATCTGGAACAGAAAAGGAAAAATGAGCAAAAATTTATTTAAGGGAAAACAAAGGAACCACCAAAGAAGTTTTTCAGTTATAGCTTAAAGAATGAATAGTTATTGGAAAATTATTGGAGTAATGAAAAAGCAGAAAAGCAAAATATGTAAGACTAGACAGCAATATTCTTGTCAGTTACTAAACACAGAAAAACTGGGTCAGCTGTTAACTGTTGTTGAGTTTTCCTAAACTTTTTGTTAGAAGGCAAATGGAGAAGGAAAATACCCACATAAAGAAAGAAGGAAAATACCCACATACAGAAAGAAGTAACAGGAGGCTGAATTGTGGAGTATCTTCCTCATTAGAATGTGAAAAAGCAAGATCAATGGTGCACACTACAGTAGGAACACAGTATTGAATTTGATCTTTGAGGCAGATAGAATATGGTAGTAGAAGACCAGAGCTGGTCCTCAGAAGGCAGAGGAGGTAGTGGTACCCGTTATTCAACCAGCTGTTAGAACTGTAGTCTTTCTGCAGGGAGCAAGAGTTGGAAGCAATGAGGTTAATGAACGCTGTCATCTTACAGACACACAGACACAAGTTCTGTTGACTGCTCTCTAATCTGTGGTTCAAATACCTTTAATTTAGCACTTTTCAAACCAAAACACATCAAAACTAAATGTCTCAGTTTAGTCTTAGGATTTGCAATTGACATGTGTTCTCATAACATTTGGAATCAAAAGCCTGCATCCAAAAACTTTGGCTATCTGGTATTCAGACCATGAGTTTTGATCCCCAACTACATCACTGATACAGTAAATAATAATAAAATAATGGAAACATAAGTGGTATAGTATTTAAGAGCAATATCTTTTACACTATTTATCTGAAAACAAAAACAATACTATAAGTTTTATCCTTACTTTGAATGCAGAACTTTAATGCAAAGTTTTTATTTCTTATTGGGATATTCTGAGGGTAAATGTGTGAAACAAAATAGGTGTGTATTTCCAGATCTTTTTAGCCCCCCACTTGCTTTGTGGTGTAGTGTTTTATCTTACTGCTAATTACTAATGAATGCAGCTTAGGTTCAGCATTAGGAAGTTTCTTTGGGAATGTTCTGAGATTAAAAACATTGAAATAAAAAGTATCTTGCTATGTTTGTTTTTTTTGCCCAGTGTTTTATTTCTGTATCCAGAAGACTTTCATCTTTGATAGCTATTTAAAAGTGACACATATGCCAAAGTCACTGTACTCTTATTCTTGGTAGTTAATGAGAGCCATAATATAACAATGTGCCATTCTGCTGCCATTCAAAATGTTTTCACATTTTTGAACTGCATAAACTGCTGATTTCTGGGCAAATATCTGCATTCTGAACTATTTAGAATATTTGTTCTTGACATAATTGATAGTTAATTGATGCTTTGAGGGACAGTCAGCTAAACAGCATGTGAATGGATTCAGACCTTGCTTCTCATGGAGATAAGAGACAGTTTAGGAGCTACTTCCACCAGGGTGGCTACTCTCCTCTCTTGCAAGAGACAGGCTAAAGACATCCCTGCTTGAACTGCAAAAGTATTAATAATAACCCACAAGACTGTTGATTAAACCTATCAGGTGTATTAGACCCTGGGATGGAAAAGTAGTTATTACCTTCTAGCATTCTGAGAAACAGGACAACAGTTTTGAATTTTTTTGTCATCACAAAAGTTAAAAAAAACCAAACAACTGCATAACTTTATTCTGAGTGTTTTTCAAGATCACCAAAGAACATGGAATTCTTGTTGTGAAAATCATGTACAAAAGTAAATGATGAAGATGCACAGTATAATATTGCAGGTTACTTCATCATTTAAAAACCTACAAGCTCCACATGTTTTGAATCTGCAAACACATTTTCATGCAAGGGTTTCTAAGTTACTTCAATAGCAAAGACAGCATGATTCCAAACATTTAAATAATGCTGTCAAAACGTTAATTTCTTTAGAAAAAATATTTAATCCAAGGAATAGTACGATCATATTAAACTAAAGTAATATTTGTTGAACTAAACTCAATATCCTCTCTTAGACCATGATTTAACATCATGGGCTTCTGGAAGACCCAAGGGTGAGCATGTAGAGCCACTTCCCTAAAACGTTCTCTCTTCTACTAAGGACTTGGAGTTCTTCTTGCAGAGACACTGTCTGTCTTTTAAGGAGTTAGTGAAGTATTCAGAGGGCAGCACATCTACTTTTGAAATGCCTTGTTCTATCCAGTCTGGTTTTATCTCTCTCTCTCAGATGTATGTACAGTAATGGCTTTGGACAAAATGGTGCAGCACAAGCAAACAGCAACTTGCAGATTCCACACTTTAGTTTGGGCTAGTGAATATAGTAACTAATTTTCTACTTCTAATGTATTACTTTTTTTTTTTTTTTTTTTTTTCTATTTATTTTAAATATGTTTCTTAATGTGAAATATCAGTCTGGAACAGTGCCTTCTCTCTTACAGAGCTATCATGATTGTCTTCTGTATTTCAGTTTTGGTTTTAGCTACAGTGCCCATCTGAGTGTTAGACTTTATTCTCTTGGAATGTTACACTGCTCATTTCCTCAGTCACTCATTGTTAAGGTGTTGCACGGGATACAGCATTTATTGAACTGAAGTAGAAAAAGAAGCATAGGACTTACATAGGACTTGGAAATCAAAGAGAAAATACAGTGCTTAATCTATGTAGGTGTGCATTTGGCTTCATGGAGTACAGAGAAGCTACAGCTGTTGTGCTGCATTTTTGTAGCCCTTAAGATTTGCTTAGTATGGGAGAAGAGTGTGCTTGTTTTCCACTAGATGGCAGGTTTTGGCAAGCTTTGTTGTAGATGTGTAAGTAAACAGCCTTTCAGAATAAATTACCAGCTTAGGCAACAGCTTCATCCTACTACCTTCTTTTGCTACCCCAGATGTGTGTGTGTATAAAAGTCCTCTGTGGTAAGAAGCTGGTCTTTGGACTCCAGCAGTTCCCCTAACCTTCTGGATCCCAATCTCCATATTTGGTCAGTACATAAGGTAGGAATTATACCTCTTGTAGACAAAGATCTTACAAGTGTCTTCTAAAATGTTAATGAAAGAAATAGATCAGGAACACCTCATTTTATTTTAAAACAAAGATATTACTTATATTCACAGAATTCAGAGGAAATCCAAGTTATCTATTCCTTTTTGAAGCTGTTTCACTGCTTATTAACTTTCAAAAGATAATAAAGTCATATATCAAAATTTTCAAATAAAGCAATTTGTAACAATTGCATCCCAAAGGATGGCAAGGTGAAACAGAGTGAAACAACTGTTTTGAAGAATTTATTTATGAATTGTCACATATTTCAAATACCAATTCCAACATTCATGGTTTTGTCTAGTTTAAACAGGTGTTTACATATAATGGGGACAAAACCTGAATTAATTTCTTAAGCAATGCTAGCATTCTTTTTTAAAAAATTAAAATATACTGAATATTTACTCCTTCACTTGCTACATTTCTGCTGCATAACTAGGCTTGTCTGAATAAGTGTGAGTGTGAGGAAAAAAACTGTGTGTAAGGCATAGCTCAGGATAGAGACCAGCTGTATTTTTTTTTTTCCAGAGAAGAATAAAATAAAACTGGAAATTCAGATTTCTCTTTTTGTGCAACTTCTGTGGCATTGCTTTTTAATCCACTCTTTATACATTATTGGTGAATTTGAAATGACACTGATAATTTAAGTAACATATTACAGCATTTCTAAACTGCTTTTGGCAACATTAATTCCACACACAGTAACGAAAATTCAATCATATACTTTGCAATGCTTTCTGAATTAGACATAACATTCATATCAGCTTTTCAAACAGGGCAGCCAGGGAACATCTTTTGTAGAATCTCTTCAGCTGCAGAAATGCATCGTGACTGAACTGTTACTAGAACAGATATTGATTGTTGTACTTGTCAACATTTCATGCAATGATATCCCATGCAAACACTTTTGTATTTCTGTGGGTCCCCACATAATTTTCCATTCACTACCAATAACCACAGTTCCTGTAATGACTAAACTCTGGACCTTTGTTATGGTACAGGAAGCTAATGGTGTTGTGAACAGGCACTCAAAGAATTACTGAGAGGATTTTAAAGATTATACTTTAAAGTGTAAACAGGTTCTTATGCAGTAAGATTGTATTCAAGAAGAATTGTAGAGTGCCCTTTAGAGGGCAAAGAAATTAAGAAACACAAAATGTCCAGAGAAAATACTTAATGGTTCTCAGGGAACAAAACATTTCGATGATCTCTGTTTTTGACCTCTTCTTCCTGTCAGAATTATTTCCTGACCCTGATGGTAAAGCAAGAGGTTTTTTAGAATACCCAGTGGTATGCCAAGAAACATTCAAATATTCAACAAGATAACCCTGCTACATTTGTGTACTAGGTTAGTGCACAGGGATTATTTTTAATTTAATATAATAAATAGCCTCTCTTGGGATCTGTTGATTTACTACACTCTATAAAGGTATTTATTGAAATAATGCTTCTAAAAAATATTTAAATTATTTAAATTTCACCACTGTCTTATACATAGAGTAGTATTTCTGGATACCTGACAACATGGAGTAATCTGCAGGTTTTAACAGCTTACACTTGGAAATTATAGAACCACAGAATTATTTTTGTTGGAAAAGACCTTTAAGATCATCAAGTCCAACTGTAAACCTAGCACACTGCCAAATCCACCACTAAACCATGTGACATGAAAAATGTCACATCTACATGTCCTTTAAATACCTCCAGGAATGGTGACTCAACCACCTTCCTGGGCAACCTGTTCCAGTGCCTGACAACCATTTCAGTTAATAAATTTTTGCTAATATCCAATCTAAACCTCCCCTGGCACAACCTGAGGTGATTTCCTCTTGTTCTATCGATTGTTACAAGGGAGAAGAGACCAACACCCACCTCGCTACAACTTCTTTCAGGTAATTGTAGAGAGCTATAAGATCTCTCTTCAGACTCCTTTTCTCCATTCTAAACAACCCCAGTTCCCTCAGCTACTCCTTACAAGACTTGTGCTCTAGACCCTTCATCAGCTTTGTTGCCCTTCTTTGGACATGCTCCAGCATCTCAATGTCCTCCTTGTAGTGAGGGGCTCAAAACTGTGCACAGGATTTGAGGTGTGGCCTCACCAGTGCTTAGTACAGAGGCACAAAATAACTTCCCTAATACTGCTGGCTGCCCCATTTTTGATACAAGCCAGGATTCTTTTGGCCACCTTGGCCACCAGGGCACACTGCTGACATATTCAGCCAGTTGAAGGTTCTTTTCTGCTGGGCAGGTTTCCAATTGCTCTTCCTTCTCCAACACTGTAGTATTGCATGGGGTTGTTGAGACCCAAGTGCAGGACCCAGCATTTGATGTTGTTGAACCTCATACAGTTGGCCTTGACCGATCAATCCAGCCTGTCCAGATCCCTCTGCAGAGCCTTTGGAATTCTTTACTTCTTTGCCACCAAGGAACAATACACATACCTGCATTCAGGATGACAATAGTTTAGTGCCTCACAAAAAGGTATTTTCTCTTGTTATCACTGTGTTATCTGTCATGTGGCTATCACAAAACAATGAACTTTAATCCAGGAGACCCCTCTTATTAACAACTGCTTAACTCCACCTGTTCATCAAAAATAAGAGCTGCTAGTGACACCATCTGCATGTGCTGCTTATTGCAGCTTTTTGAGTGATATTAGAGGAATTGTCACTCACTTTGAGGCAGAGTAATTTTTTCCCCAGCAACAAGGATTTTATTCCATTATTTTAAGGAGTTATGTCTCATGGTAACTAAATTTTTTTAAAAAAAAACAAAAACAAACCACTGTGAAAGAAGCCAATAATTCTACTGTAAATACTGAGTCAGTGTATGAAACATATTTATTAAAATAAAACACTTTTTTTCCTGAGAAAAAAACCTGTAAATAGTTTTGTATTGTGTACATATAGAAAAATGAGCCAGTTCCAGAAAACTGCAGGTGGAAAAATTGCATGAGCAGGTTCATAGGAGTTACTGTGCTGCACTGAAACAAGTCAGGTTCTTAAAAATAAGGAAAACAATATGGAAATAAATACTAAATAGCAAATTTGTAATATTATTCTTTCTTTGCAGTTTATGGCTCCATTTCAGTTTTATTTCTCGTTTCACAGTTCTTTTAGGGACTTTGCCAGTGAACAAGGAGAAGCAGGACTTAGGGCAGAGGAGGGAGGTCAGGAAAGGATATTTTGGAAGATAGTGAGCATGGAATTAAGAAGGGATCACTGTGTTGCAGCTCTGAAAGAAATTATATGTTTGCCTGATGCCATACAGATGGGTTCTCAAAGCTTCCTAGAAATAACATTGTTGTCATTACAAAAATACTGCAGCTCCCAAAAACTGCAGAAGTAGAAGATATATGAATGGGGTTTGTTGTTCTTTTGTTAGCAATATTAGCATATTTTGGTTTGATTTATTACTTTGTAATTTATTTTTTAATAGATAAAAAATATGCTTTTGAGAAAACTACTGTTTCATTACCTAAGTTTCTTGAGAGTCCTTTTGCAGCACAAAAAAGTAGTCTGATCAGTCACTTCCTGTATAGGTGTTTGCAAATAAAGTAAATAGAAGATTTAGAGACACATAGGAAAATAGTCTGCCCTTGCAATATTTCTATTAAAATTGCTGTGTTTCAGAGCCCGTATTTTTTTACCTGTTGTTGGATTATCATGATCTCTGCCAAGCAGTCAAGGTATGTGATGGTTATCCACCTTTTCTTGTATATATGCAAGGATTAGCTACTTGAATTAGGCATTAGGTTTGAGCCTGGAGGCAATGAAGTTATAAAGGATTGTCTAACAGAAAAGTGTTGCCTAGAATTAAATATAATTAATGTATTTCTCACCAGTGGCCTTATGTAGAGTTGTGTGAGGTACAATTTAGTTGCTGACATAATAGGTTGAGCAGAAGTATACAGTAACTCAAAATAACTTTTGAATATCACTTTATCTATTTATAGTTCTTGTGTGTTTAGACAATTAGGATATAATTATCTGTACTGGGATTTTGCAATCCCATTCTAACACCTCTGATTTTTTAGTAGGTTGTAAAGGGATCTCTAATGACCATGAGTGATTTCAGTCTAAATTTTGTTGTCTTTTCCCAGAGTTAGTACTTTGAATTGTCAGAAAGCATCTGCACATTATTATCTGCTACAAAAAATATTAATAAGGTACTCCCTGGGAAGAGAACTGCTGTTAAAAGTGCTGAGGTGTCCTTCTGGTTAGTACCTTTAAAGGCTGAAAAAGGGCATAGTCAATGGACTGTAACTTTCTTCTTGTTTTATAAATCTACATGTGCTTGTCATATTTGGCATAATAATCAAACTAATAAAGTTTCTATCTCTGAATTATAGTTCATTGCACTGAAATGGCTGAATCCATAAGCTACCCACTAAAATTAAATCATTAAGTAGAAATATGCTTATAAAACTATATTCAGGTATTATCTAATGGATGCATATCATCATACCACATAATCTCATTTTCTAAGTGAATTGTTTTTAGGGGATATGTGCAGCAGAGTACTTACAAAATTTAACACAATTCAATTTAATGAAGAAATTTACATTTGAAGCACAGTCACTTACAAATGTTATGGAACAAGCAGCATTCTATTAGGAGGTATTTCAAATGTTTCTAAACAGCAGCTGAGGAGGATATTTCCAGATGTAGCTCTATTACTGCAGCACATTTTCTCTTTGTCTGCAACTACTTCTGAAAAATAGAAAAGGCAAAATGGAAAGTTCAGTTACTGGAGAATACAAAGGACCTCAATTCACCTTTTGAGAGAAGCAATGAGCAGAAGGCAGAGGTTAGTCACCCACTGAAGCTTTCCAGTGGAGAGACTCTGGTAATTTGATTGTTCATTTTGAAACAGAAGTTCTCCCTGTCCCGGAAAGGTTTTTCTTTTTCTTGGCAGGTCTGATATGTAGCTTGTTTAGTGAAAAAACGTAATGGACTCATAACATTTTCTCTGTCAGACTCTCTTTTTTCCCACACTCCTCCTGTTTTTTCTTCCAGATTTTTACTGGAGAAGGACCCAATACTCTTCCTGGTTGACAACCTGAGGAATCAGACTCTATATGATCAGTTCAAAGAAATCTCTTGCAAGTCATCCTAAGCTACCAAACTACCAGTGGAACCTCCTTGTGCTCATTTTTGTAGTCCCCAGTTTTGATAGTCTCTCTCTTCTTTATGTCCATGCAGAGTAACATCTTTATTATTGGTTTTTGCTTTCTCTGATCTATGCCAAGTTGTTTTGTGTCCCAGAGTTTTCTTCCAGCAGTGTATTGTGGCATTCTACCAAACTGAATCTCTGTTATAAAACTTCCACTAATGTTGAAATACAGTAGAAAAGTATGCATTCTATGTAGTTTATTAAGACTCAAGAATCAAAAAATCCTTCCTATATCTGTCAGAAAAAAAAAATTGGCTTTTTTGATGTCGAATTGAGCAGAGACCTAGGCAGTGGAATCGCTTTAAATGTACAATGCTGCATGTGGAAAGTGATTATTTCACTTTCATAATATTAGCCATCTATTTACAGCTATCTCCCTATTGATGCTTTTAAGTCTAAATTTAGAAATTTGCTTGTTTGCTTTTTTCACCATTTGTTTTTTAAACTGCCCCCTTTTCATTATCGTAAGTGACAACTAAAGTATTAACTACATGCCTATAAAAAGCACAAACATAGAGCACTTATTCCTTAATTCTTGCTGAATTCCCCCATTTCTACAAATGTAATGAATCTTGAAAGACCAAAGAGGGGAATAATAATTTAGAAATTGAGGTTATTTGGTATATTAAAAGATAAAAACACCATGCAGGATATAGAACGTTCAGTTCAAAATTGTTTGGTCTTTCTGAATTTCATCATTTCAGGAGAATTATAAATCAAAGGAATGTTGCTCTGAATCTATTCTATGGAAGGATATACACTCCATAACAGTATGTATGCTTCATCAGCTTATTTGGCACTGTGGCTTAGGTGGAGTGACATTACATAATTTGTGATGACTTTGTTCTGACATCTTCCCATCACAAAGGATTGATGTACCAAAGTCACAGAAATGTCATCAGTGATAAATTCAAGCTAGACTTTAATCTTTCTCACTTGATGTAACATCAAAGAGGAATAACACAGCCTGCAAGATACTTTAGACAACTTATTAAAGAAAAAAGATCCACAACTGACAGATTGAGTGAAAATTGTATTGAAGATTTAAGGCATATTTTCCCTCTGAGTTGGTTAGGACTTCACACATAAAGGCTCGAGTTAACCAGAATTTCAGAAAAGGTGCAAACCTCTGTAATTCCACAGTGATTGTATTTTCTACCTCTCTAGCAGATTTAATATTAATTTTCAAAAGGGCTTTGATAAAGCAATCTATTTAGTATCTAATTTTTATTCAGTATCTATCTAATTAATAATATTTTATCTAATTTGAATGATAAAAATACTGTTATTATTAAGAACAATGCTACTGATTGCTTGTTCTTAAAATCAGAACCCTAAAATTACACATAAGGCCTATGCACTTTGTGCCAGAAAACTTCAGGTATTTGCTCTAAGTGCTTAAAACAGAATTGAGGTTACCCTTGGGTCCTACCATAACCAATGTATAAAGACAGGCAACTCTAAAGAATTAATCACTTCATAGCGAGGTTCCAGTGAATTTCTAATGTTATGTAATACTTGGATTTTACTTCTCCCGTTCCATGTTAAAAATCTAATTTTACTTTTCAAAAATAGAAATCACGGTCTGTGGGTATTGGTCAAATTCTGTTTTGATCAGTAATGATTTTCATCTCTCGTGAAAACCTACCTGGACACAATTTTGTGGTGATTTTTTTTTATTATTTTTTTTTAATTTATAAATACTCAGCCCATAGAAAGTAATATGATATTGTTATATCCTTTCCCACACAAGTCACAAAAGGCCTTTACTTGCTATTAAGTTTTGGCCAGTTCTAAATTGAGCTCAATTTGAACCCATGACCTCAGACTGAAAAGCTCCAGATGCCATTACTAAACTTGTGATCCATGTGGTTCTCTTCAATGTATGGTTGCTTTTTTCCCCACTGTAGAAGTTCTTTTGCCAAACTGACATATATTCAATCCAAAGAATGGTTAGATCCAAGTTTTAATATTTATACCCCATTTTTATTTCACTAACACAGTTGCAATTACTTTTTTAAAAGCAAGTCACTGCCAGATTGTTTTGTTGTGGTTTTTTTTTTGAATCATGAATAGAAAGGTCACTTTTTTAAGACTTAGAACTTTTATTTTAAAAGACATCTTGCAATATAAAGCAAAAAGCTTACAGAAACATTCAATGTTTCTCTGATTTCTTCAATTTAATAACAATTAGTTTGACTGGATAAGAATGCAAAAAACTGACTAGCTCATAATTTTTTGGACTTTTTAAAATACACAGTAATAGAGGAAAGTTTGATTGATATATGAAGGAAAAATTCCTTTAAAAGTAATGCCATCTCTGTTTCTGAAAAAAAAAAAGATTATTGACACTTCAGCAGAATCACAGAATCACAGAATTACCAAGACTGGAAAAGACCTTAAAGATCATCAAGTCCAGCCTATGACCAACACCACCACACCATCTAGACTATGGCACTAAGTGCCACATCCAGGGACGGTGCCTCCACCACTTCCCTGAGCAGTCCATTCCAATGTCTAATCACCCTCTCCATGAGGAAGTACTCCCTAATATCCAACCTAAACCTCCCTTGGAGCAACTTCAGGCTATGCCCTCTTGTCCTGTCACTGGTTGCCTGGAAAAAGAGCCCAGCCCCCACCTGACTACAAGCTCCCTTCAGGTAGCTGAAGAGTGATAAGGTCCCCCCTGCGTCTCCTCTTCTCCAGGCTAAACAACCCCAGCATCCTCAACCTCTCCCTATAAGACTTTCCCTCTAGTCCTTTCACCAGCCTTGTTGCTCTCCTCTGAACTTGCTCCAGCACCTCAACGTCCTTCTTGAAGTGAGGGGCCCAGAACTGGACACAGTACTCAAGGTGAGGCCTCACCAGTGCTGTGTACAGGGGAAGAATTACATCCCTACTCCTGCTGGCCACAACATTCCTGATACAAGCCAGGATTCCATTGGCCTTCCTGGCCACCTGAGCACACTGCTGGCTCATGTTCAACCGGCTGTCCACCAGTACTCCCAGGTCCCTCTCTGCCAGGCTGCTCTCCAGCCACTCTTCCTCCAGCCTGTAGCGCTGCCTGGGGTGATTGTGGCCAAAGTGCAGGACCCTGCACTTGGTCTTGTTGAACTTCATGCCATTGGCCTCGGCCCATCGATCCAACCTGTCCAGGTCCTGCTGCAGCTTCTTCCTACCCTCCAGCAGATCAACACTCCCCCCAGCTTGGTGTCATCTGCGAATTTACTGAGGGTGGACTCAATCCCCACATCCAGGTCGTCAATAAAGATATTGAATAGGACTGGGCCCAGTACTGATCCCTGGGGGACACCGCTGGTCACCGGACGCCAGCTGGATGCAGCTCCATTCACCATCACTCTCTGGGCCCGGTCATCCAACCAGTTTTTGACCCAGCGAAGGGTGCACCTGTCGAAGCCATGGATTGCTAGCTTCTCCAGGAGGATGCTGTGGGAGACTGTGTCAAAGGCCTTGCTGAAGTCAAGGTAGACCACATCCACAGCCTTCCCCTCATCCACTAAGCAGGTCACCCAGTCATAGAAGGAGATGAGATTAGTCAGGCAGGACCTTCCTTTCCCAAACCCATGTTGGCTGAACCTGATCCCCTGGTTGTCTTCCACATGCTGCTTGATGACACTCAGGATGATCTGTTCCATAACCTTGCCAGGCACCGAGGTCAGGCTGACAGGCCTATAGTTCCCCGGATCCTCCTTCCGGCCCTTCTTGTGGATGGGCGTCACATTGGCCAACCTCCAGTCATCTGGGACCTCCCCAGTGAGCCAGGACTGGTTCTTCCACCAGCTCCCTCAGAACCCTGGGATGAATCCCATCAGGACCCATGGACTTGTTGGGATCCAAGTGGCACAGCAGGCCCCTAAATACTTCCTCCTGGATTACAGGAGGGGGATTCTGCTCCCCACTCCTGTCTACCAACTCAGGAGCCCAGTTGTCCTGAGGGCAGCTAGTCTTTTTGTTAAAGACTGAGGCAAAGAAGGTGTTAAGGACCTCAGCCTTTTCCTTGTCCTCTGTTACTAAGTCCCCCTCCTCATCCAATAAGGAATGAAGATTTTCCCTGACCCTCCTTTTCTTATTAATGTATTTATAAGAGCATTTTTTATTATCCTTTACAGAGATGGCTAGTTTAAGTTCTAGTTGAGCTTTTGCATCTCTGATTCTCTTCCTACATGACCTTACAATATCCCTAAATACTTCCTGATTCACCTGCCCTTTTTTCCAAAGTTGATACACTGTTTTTTTATTTCTGAGTTTTTGCAATAGTTCCCTGCTCAACCAGGCTGGTCTTCTTCCCCGCCTGCTCCTTTTTCGGCACACAGGGACAGCCTGCTCCTGCGCCTTCAGAAATTCATTCTTAAAGTAAGCCCAGCCTTCCTGGGCTCCTTTGTTTTTGTGGGCTGCTTCCCAAGGGACTCTCCCAACCAGCGTCCTGAAGAGGCCAAAGTCAGCCCTCTGGAAGTCCAAGGTAGAGTTTTTGCTGACGACGCTCCTAATTTCACCACAAATTGAATACTCTATCAGAATTTTCTATCAGAAGAAAATTTTCTTTCAGAAGAAATAGATTTTGAGTTGCTGACTAGCCACATGTCCTTTAGGGTTTTGGTTTGTTTTGGTTTTTTTTACATTTCATCAAAGACAGTGTAATTAATGTTAGAGCAACAGATAAAATCAACCATCATCAATGGACAGGATGATTTTGTCTTCTAATGACTACTGGTCATATAGTGTTCTTTCAATAACACTTGCCTTTATATAAAAGCTGTATCAGACCTCTTCACCACCACTTCAGGCAGAATTCTTCCTTCTCTCTTTCTATACAAATGCTTTCTTATGTTGTTTAAGAAATGGGTCCTGTGCATTGAGATTAAAGCAAACACATAATAAAAAGGAAGACAAAAATAAATAGTTCTGTCATGTCAGAAAAATGGAACAAGCATGAGATACCTGTGAGCTTTACGTAGTGAAGGAATAGTGGGAAGTTTTTATTTTTCTAATCTACTTAAAAACTTGTGAGGGGAGAAGAAATGGAAAAATCTTCTCTATTTTAAATATTTTGTGGTGTAGTGTATCATCCCTTTGAATTAAAAAAATGTTATCCGATGCTGCATGATTTATGTCTGCAAAGATTTGCTGATATTAAAAGGAAAAACAGACACGCATCTCAATGAGAAGAGTCTGGTAAAAGAATAACATACTTTTTCACACAGTTGCTACATGTTACTGTACAATCATTATTATTTATATAATGCCAATAAATGCTACAGCTTTTTCTAAAAAAGGTGCTTAACATGACTGGTTTTATTGCATAGTGACCTTTTGAATTTGGAGTACTCCCTTTGCAAGTGTAATATAAGGTAATTCTTCCTTGTTATAGGTTGTGGTGACTTGTGTTGATATTTTCTTTTACTGTTAATTGATATTGCTAGCTAGGAGAAAAAGTCAGCTTCTTGTTTTGATATAAAGCCCATTTTTCTTGGTCCAATATTTTTCATTATAGAGAATTTATTCTGCTTATTTCTGTCTGCTAACAAAAGCTTAGGCTGAGAACAGCAAAGGGAATTACTCTAGGAGATCATTTTGTAAATAGAAAAAAAGCATTATTTTTCTTGAAAATGCTGAGATTTAGAAGGAGTTAATTTCACCAGATCAGTGAAAGAAAATAGTATTTTGTTTATTTTTTCTATTACAGAAAAAAAAAAAAAAAAAAAGAAGAAAAAGAGATGTCTGTGAATCTTTTTTCACTCATCTGAAATACGGGTAGGTAGCTTTTATTAGGTCTCAGATATTCTTTCTTCAACAGTACAGTGTACAACTGCCCGCAATATGACCTTAATAAAAATAGTAAATGCAATAGCCAATGACATAATCTTGTCCTTCCTTGCAGTTTGTGTCTTTTAAGTACTTCATGCCTCATACTCTATTTGTGACATCTTGCCATTAGTTTACTACACAGTCCTTCTGAATTGGTCATACTTACCCTATTTTAATTCTGCTTAGCCTCTTGTCCTCACAATTATAACCGCCCCTAAACTGAGCTGTGCACAGACTGTGCATCCTAACTTGTAATTAATCTCTTTTTAAGCAAATAGCTTTTCTGATCAGCCTCTGCTTTTCCCAATTTCAGTAATTTCAGTAATTTATTTTCATGCCCTAGCATATTTTATGACTTCTTGGTAATGATTATTTGAACATGAATGTTTCCTAAGCATTTCTCCTCTCCTTGATCCTACTTGGACTCTCTGTTCCTTGGCTAAATCTCTGCATGGTCACAGCAGTTGCCTCATTACCTCATCTCATTCTGACAGATGTTGTTTTCTTTGTTTTTGTTTGGCATAGTTTTTCAGTTCCCATAGAAACCTGTTCAGATGCACAGCCAATTCAACTTCATATTTTAGCTCTCTGTTGTCTGGAGACAGAAGTGGTACTCCCAGGTGGAAAGAGTGCGTGGACCTGGCTCCCCCAGCCTGAGCATGAGGAAGAAGCGTGCCTACTCTGTGAATTTTGCAGTCTCAGAGGGGTTAGTCAAGAGTAACCACGGAATCATTAGGTTCTGTGATGCTCATTACAGACCTTAATTTCTTAGGTCCAAGCCAAATTCCTATAAACACTAAAAATATGTTGTGCTTCCAGTGCTTTTAAGTTTTGACAGAAGCTGCAGCAATAACAGCTCCTAATTTCATGCCTTTATAGGGTTTCTTTACAACCACTATGAAAAGAAACTCAGCTTTTCTGAAAACAGGGAGAGAATTTTCTTAGAAATCAACGATTTCAGGATTTTTTTGCCTGTGAGAACTTCCTACTTGTCTCAAGTGAGAAGAACTCCGTGATCTTTTTTAATGTGCCAAGTCGAGAGGCAAGAACCACAGTGGAATATCAAGTTTGCTAGACAAAAAGATACAAGGCAATATCCGTGTCTCTACCAAACTTCTGGTGTGTCAGAATGTCATCCAACTTTATGAAATTAAAATAATACTTAAGAATCTGGAAGTGTAAATTTAAGCATAAAAATTTTAATGTTTACTAGTCTCTCTGCCTCAGCTGATGCACCTGCACACTGAATCTCAGCAACTCTATGTCTTAACTTGGCACCAAATCCTGCACACTTTTTTCACATTACTACACTGCTGAATGCCAGCAGACTTGCAGCTATGAATAACATTATAGCATTCGATTAGCTGATTTTGAGGTTCTTGAAATTCTAATGCTGTGTAAATCCTCTGTAGATGTATGGTGCTATAAAGTAGCAATAATTGTTATTCGGGAATTTATTTTCAAGCATTGTTGGAATATTATTGAAGTATGATAATTACAGGAGGGGGAAAAATCAAGGCTGTATCTAGAATAAAATGAAAAACATTTTTCATCTACTTACTGGTCCATCTCTGGATAGATTTTTTGGTTCTTCAACACACTGTGAAATGTGGTCCTGAATACTGATAAGCAGTAATGCATTGGTAGTAAGTTTAAGACACAATAAAATAAATTTTCAGTGAGTGTTGCTTGATAAGGCAGGACACTTGTTCCTGTTCAGGCACCTGTACGTTTTTTGATCAAGGTCTTTGAAAGAAATGTTAGGATATAGAATACAAAATTTGGGTGTACACACAGAAGTCCCAATGAATATAATAATCTTGTAGTTTCTCTTGTTGCTTCTGTTTCAGAGACTTGTACATGAAAGAAAAAAGTATTAACGTCTTGTTTCATTTCACCTAACTGTAGCTTTCAGCTGAAAAGTTCTCTCACTTCTGATGCAGTCTTTGTAATTAAAGTTAGTTGTAAGTCCATCAGTCTTCTCAAAAGAAGAAACAGGTGATGAAAATCCAGCACTGAAAAATAGAAAATACAATACAGTACAAATAATTAGATGCCTAAAACTCTGAATAAACATCTGCAGATACTGAAAGCTTGCTTATAAAAAATTACTGATTTTCAGAAAATCTGAAGGAGAAAATTTTAATTTATTGGATTTTTTCTCCTTTACAGCATGAGACAAAACAGTTCTGGAGTTTTATTTGTTTCTCGGATTCACAGTGGTGGAATTATTGAAGAAATAGTTGCAAGTTGCTGTTTGTCAGTCTCTGGTTTTGTAGTGTAATTTTAAATGTTTCTTTTCCTCCTAAAAAAATAAATAGAGGAAACTATTGAATTAATGAAAACCATCTTACATTAGACCATAGATAAAATTATAGGGAAGAATGCTGAAGATTTTTCCTCTTTTCAAGGAGTTAATTTTGCTTTCCATGAAAAGAATGGGACAAAGGAACAGAAAGATGCTAAATTCTTCAGTACCTCAGATGTTTGGTTGCTTTTCTTGCCATTCATTTGTAAAGAGGTGCATTTTCTTCTCTCTCTTTTGACAAGATCCAGTGACTAGCCACCTCAGCACCTTTTAAGCTTAGATCTTTCCTTAGAATTATTTGAGGTCCATGGAGCAAGAGAAAAAAGTCCTAAATTCTTTAATTAAAAACAAAACAACCAATCAAACAAAAAAAAAAATAAACATGAGAGGTGTATATGTAAAGAAGCACGTGTAGGAAATCACAGGGAGGAGATGGAAGGGAGATATTTGAGGAAAAAAGTGGGAGTTTTTTAGTGGAAATAAGAGTGAAAATAAAGTTCAGTGGTGAAGAAAAATGCTAGGGTTCAGGGAGAAGAAAAAGTAAAAATAATTTAGAGACAATAAATTAAAATTTAATGTAAGTGAATGAGGAGAGTGTGTGAGAGCAGAAAGAAAAAATGGAAACATATGCATGGAAGTGGGGGAGCCTAGGAGAAAAGTCTGGAGGGAAGAAGGTAGTAGTGGTGTTGGGACACAGCAGGAGTCTGTCACATTTCATAGTAGGAGAAAAAAAAGAAAATGTATCTGTACTTGAGGAACTGGAAAATGAAATGTGTGAGCTTTTAGAGTTATAAAGAAATCTCTTACACAATGTAATAAGCAAAATTGTTCTATCCTGCCACACTTTAAAACGGATCATAGTGAGTGCTTTCATCAGTATTGTGATCCTCCCACACATATAAAAAAAGGGATAACACCCTTCCTTGAGAAAACAGCATGCTGTGGTGTTGTAAAGAAGTACAAGAAAACAATAAAACCAAAGAGGATTTTTTGTGAATGTTAAAAGAATTCTGAATTATAGTCCAGTCTATTAAAATTTATTGAGTCAGCAGTCCAAGATTAAACTAAAATTAAATATCAAAGTAGTATTTGGTCCTTTTGCATTAGATGTCAAGGTGTCAGAATGTAACAGAACATTTAAATCAAATATGCAAAGATATTACATAGACAAAATAGCTACCTTTTTGAATCTATAAAATAATCTTCATGTGTTTTCTCCTGAAGTAGAATAACAGCTTGGACAAAATCTGCATTTGTTAAAATTTTGATTAATGTTGTAGATCATTCTCTGCTAGTAATTTTTGTTGCCATTGTATTTGGTTGCTTTACTTATAATTCATAAATGTTACCTTTGGGATAAAATGTCTGAGAATTGCCAGTAATATATTCATCTTTTTACTAGTAATCATCAGAATGGAATATGATATACTTTCCAGCTCTTGTTTAATAGAATGCCAATTACATTGTAATTGTTCTTGAATGATCAAAAGAAAATAAAATTGCATTCTAATGGGCTAAGATATTCAAATGTATTTTGATGAATGAGGAGCATACTGATGGAAATTACATGGTCTAATTAGTTCATGCAGATGTCATATCCAGACTGCATGATATGTACTGGTGACTAGTACATTGCTAACTGCTGCTTTAATTCATGGATAAGAAAAAAATATCCCATGTCAATTCAGAATATTATAATACATCACATACAGTGTGTTTCCTTTATCTGACCAAAGACAAAAATTGTTTTAGGGTATATATATAATCTAGGAATCCCTAGCAAAATGTTCCAGGACAAGCACTGATCTTTTTTTAACTCTTCTGGAGCAAGCAAAAATAAAAACTCAGGCCTTTATTTGAAAATTCAATAAACTAATGTAAATTTTTTAAAATGTCTAAGTCTAGACCTTAAAATTACTAACTCAGTATTGTATTACTGAAAACAAAATTCTAGTTTAGGATAAGAGAACTCTTCCAAATAATAAAACGTTTTAAACTGTATACTTGGCCATCTCACTCTGTAAAGATGTTTCCTCAGTAGCAACTGTTTACATGCAATCCCCAACACAGCTACATTAACTCACTAAAAATGCACTTGTATTTTTGCATCTTAAGTTTGCTGATTTTATATAGTGTTTGTTTCTCTTTTTAAATCGAAGGTGGTCAAGAATATTGAACTTCATTTCAAAGATTTTTCAGAGATCTGGGCCATAGCAGCTCATATTTATCACTGGTACTCTTGAAAAGGTTCTTCAAAAATTTCACTTCTGGTGCAGTTTAGAAAAGGACTCAGAGCAAAAATGGTCCTCCTCCATTTGTAATTTGTATATATTATACAGTACTGCTTTATCATTTTTAGAAAAAAAAAAAAACACAAAAAAAACAGCTAGAGATAAGTATAATATAACCTACTTTGCTATAAGGCACAAATAGACAAGCTCAAGACTGCAGAGAAGCACTTAAAAATATCTTTTCAGTTAGAAATTTGAAGCAAAAATAAATGATTACTTGATACAACATTTAAGCTTGTAGTTCTGTTCCCTTGTTGCAGGTAGAAGAAAAGGAAGAAGTAAGGATTCTGTCCTCATCTTCAAATTACATGATACAGATGTTGGCTGGAAGGCCTTAGAGACATGTTAATAATCTGTTGAATTGCTACTTAGCTAAAGGCCCAAATTATATTTTCCAAACTAACACTTAGGTTTTTAGATTTTTTTCATAACTTGTGTAATGATTTAAAAGTCAGTTCATACGAGAAGTGTAATTTTTTTTTTTATTTAATGACTCCTGATATTCAAAAGCTTTACCTTCAGCATATTTAAAGAAAATAATGCTTGCAGTGTCTACTAGTGGACTTAACCTGTTTACCTGAACAGTGACTACTCATTTTCTCTGAATGCTCTCTTCTTGGCAAGAATGTGGTCATTACACTGTTTACTGTGAGCTGATAAAAGACTACATTGTACTCTCAGCAGTTAGTTGGCTCTCAGGAGAACCTAATTATACCTAGAATCATAGAATCATAGAATGTGTTGTTAGAAGGGACCCATCAGGATCATTGAGTCCAACTCCTGTCCCTGTGTAGGGCACCACAAGAATCACACCATGTGCCTGAGAGCATCATCCAAACACTTCTTGAACTCAGGCAGGCTTGGTGCTGTGACCACTTCCCTGGGGAGCTTGTTCCAGTGCTCAACCATCCTCTGGGTGAAAAACCTTTTCCGGATATTTATCCTAAACCTCCCGTGATTCATCTTCCTGCCATTTCCCTGAGTCCTGTCATTTTTCACAGGAGTGAAGAGATCAGTACCTGCCCCATTTCTTCCCCTCATGAGGAAGTCATAGACTGCAATGAGGTCACCCCTCAGCCTCCTCTTCTCCAAGCTGAATAATACAAGTGACCTTAGCTGCTCCTCATAAGTCATCCCATCCAGACCCTTCCTCATCCTCGTGGCTCTCCTTTGGATACTCTCCAATAGCTTGATGTTCTTTTTATATTGTGATGCCCAAAACTGAACACAGTGATCAAGGTGAGGCCACACGAGTGCAGAGTAGAGCGGGACAGTCACCTCCCTTGACCGGCTGGCAATGCTATGCTTGATGCTCCCCAGGACACGTTTGGCCCTCCTGACTGCCAGGGCACACTGCTGGCTCATATTCAGTTTGCCATCAACCAGGACCCTTAGGTCCCTCTCCACCATGCTGCTCTCCAGCCACTCATTCCCTGGTCTGTACTTACCACCAGGGCTGCCCCATCCCAGGTGCAGAATCTGGCACTTGCCCTTGTTAAACTTCATGTGGTTGGTGAATGGCCATCTCTCTAACCTCTCAAGGTTTCTCTGCAGGGCCTGCCTGCCCTCAAGGGAGTTGACAGCTCCTCCCCACTTTGCATCATCACAAACTTAATTAGAATTCCTTTGAAACCTGCGTCCAAATAATTGATGAAGATGTTGAAGAGGACTGGGCCTAGGATGGAGCCCTGCGTGACCCCACTAGTGACCAGTTGCCAGCCTGATGTTACCCCATTCACTGTCACTCTTTGTGCTTGACCTGTGAGCCAGTTGCTCACCCATCTGCAGCCTCACAGTCGCTAATGAAATGGTCCGATTTCTGCCCTGGAGAAGCTTATGTCAAGCCAACTTGATACAATCCTGACATCACAGAATCACAGAATCATAGAATTATTGAGGCTGGAAAAGACCTCTGAGATCATCATGTCCAACCTATGACCTAACACCACCACATCGCCTAGACGTACGCTTCATACCCTCTAATTTCTACATGCAGTATATTTTTATAGAAATAAATATAGCACAGAAGGCAGAATTGCTACAGAAGGAAACATTTGAAAGGAGAAGGTCAAATATATACCTTAACTATTGTTATCACAAATCCTAGGGCTTTTCAGTGAGAAGGAGAGAAGTACAAACATTTATCACAATAGGTGCAAGTCCAAATTTTTTTAAAAATAAATGAAACCACTTACAGTGCTTTGAGAGAATAATTACAAATATGTTTTTACTATTTATCTAGTGACATCACAAGCTACGGACAAAGGAAAATGTAAAAAGCAAACAGTTGAAAAGGGGATCATATCAACTGGGGAGGTGAATACAACACACCAAAGCAAAATTGACATGACTATACTACTTCTATTATTATTGCAAAAATTTACCATCTAAAATGATTAAGCACAAACTCAGAAATGAGATGTTAAAGAAGATTTTACTTGTAGTTTAGATGAATAACCCACAAACTGAACATTAAACAAGAGAAAACTTCTAATAAAAACAAAGGACATGATGAAAGGGTGAAAGTATGAAAATTATTTGTTAAAAACAATCACAAAATTCATTAATAAAAAGGGCATGAGTATCACAAATTCCTTTGATATTCATGCTTGCAGAATTACATATGTAGAATATGCTTCATAATAAATAAATGCAAATATCTGCAAATACCTGCAACTTTGTAGCATATTAATCTGAAACATTAATTACCTTTTATATCTTTGAGACAGAAGTAGGCTCATAATAGGACTTGGAGCAGTACAAAAGGTAACATTTTCATTGTATGTACTGAATAAATAGTATTGTGATCATTGACCTATAAATATCCAGGTTCATTAGAGAATGACTTTTTAATTTGGTGGTTATAAACATGCTGCACCATGAAATATACAACAAATGTTTCTGACAGGTATAATCATGGCTAATTTCTTGTGATTAAATTATAATGTAATTAATACATCTACATGTTAAAAATACATCAATTAAGGATGAAAAAAATAGGACCTTCTGTTAGTGTGAAACTGACAATTGTCAAACTGTGATTCCACAGTCATTGCAATGTACATACACTGTAGTTAAAATCAAATTTAAAAGTGCTATTGCATGTTATTTTTAAAAATGTTATGCTTATGGAACAATAATAGAAAATTATATCAGATAAAGTTCAAAATAAAGAATTTCTGAAAATATCAATTATTTATAAATCCAATTTCTATTAATTCTCAGATTATTCATGAACTTACTTCCTCCTGGAGGAAAATATGCTTACCCATGATGCAATTTTAGTATAAGATTACTTTAGGATTTCTTTTTAGCAATATGTTTCAAATCATATTCAGTGAGAAAATAACTTCATCTTCTAGTGGGAGAATATGTTATGTAATTATGACCTCTAAATTTCAAAAAAGAAATATAATGGAAAACATTCAGATAGTTATAAATTATGAAAACTGAGGAAAGTATGAACTAATTTTAGTTATTTAATCTAATGATTAGAGGACTTGGTTAGGAACAAAATAACAGGGTTTTATATGCATGAATGTAGCTGGTGGAGAGGTAAGAATAGTCAGGTTTATTATACTACATGGAGAAAATGGAAAGTGTTTAAACTGCAGCAGTGCAAATACAGATTATATATTAAGAAAATATTTCTAATAATGAGTGAGGAAAAAAAAATATGCACAGTTTCATCTTTGTTGTATTGAAACACTGGTAGGCAGCTCAGCCCCATACAGCTGCTCACTCACTCCCCCAAAATATCGTGGGTTGAGATGAAGATTAATAGTCAAAGAGAAAGCTGTGGATGCATGCAAAACAAAATAAGGAATTAATTCACTGCTTTCCATTGTCAGGCAGGTGTTCAGCCATCTCCAAAGAAAGCAGAGCTCCATCACACATTATGGTTACCTGGAAAGACAAGTGCCATAAATTGGAGTGTTCCTCCATTCTTTTTTCTCCCAGTTTCATTGCTGAGTGGAGTTTCTCATGGTGTGGGATATCACTTTAGTCAGTTGGGGTGAGCTGTCCTGGCTGTTTGCCTCCCAGTATCTTGTGCACCCCGAGCTTACTTGCTGGCAGGACAGTGCAGGAAACAATGATAACTTCAGTAAAAGCAACTGGATCCTTTGTTGTACTCAATTTTCTTTGATAAAAACTACTCTTCTCTCTCTTTAATAGTAACATGTCCATTTTCCACAGTCTTCTCAGTATCCCATCTTTGTGTCTGTTCCAGTCTAATAATTTTTTTCTTCATTACAGGTGAAATGTGCATGTTTCACTAGGATTTGAGCATTGATCCTAATTCTCTTCACTGGAAATACCTGATCTGTCATTGTACAGCTGTGCCACATTGATCAGTGCATGGCATGATCAAGTACTCTCATGGTTAATCCTGTTGCCTTTGTCATTCCCAAGAGATTAACTACCAAACAGAAGAATTTAATGTTTTTCCCTAAATATGTGGTCTGATGTGCACAGCACTGTCAAGGATTTAGCCCGTGATTATCAACCGAGACAAACAAGAGTGAAATGTAGGTGAGACGTGTTTACTTTTAACTTGTACTTTAATAATGTGAAGAGAATACAATCATTATTATTGTTCTTGTCTGATCTTCTGAAGGAAGTTCAGTTATTCTTCATATAATGGAGAAAAACATAAATATCTTCCCTGTTCTATTAGATAGCTTGAAGGCTTCAGATATTTTGGCAACTCAGATTAAGCTCTGGCATGATATATGAATACAAGATCTTCACCTATTTTTTAAGAATATCAGAGGCTATTTTTGTTCTTCTGCTCTTCTTTTTATTAGTATGTTTTAAAATGTAAGACCTTAATGGAAAAAAAGATAGTATGGTATAAATATTATACCTATTAAAGGTGATGCTGAATCCTGAGAATTGATTCTTTGCTCAGTTCTGAGGAAATCTTTAATGAATTGGATTTAGGATTGCTTTACTGCTGGAGTAAAATACCGACAACAATATTTACTGAATTACAACTTCAAAAGTTGATGTTATTAAAAATTAAATTAAAAATAGGATGAAAATATATTTATATTAAAAATAAATAAGAGCAATGGTCAATAGCTATTTCTTTGTGACTGTGATTTGCCAGCTTCTCAAATTGCAGTTCCTTCCATTACTGGTTTTATATTCTGTCAGTTATTATAGCTATAATATTAATAATAAAGCAGATGGCTATACAGTGCAACAGGTTTTCACAACTTTGTTTTTTAAAAATTGAAACACTTATTTGATCCTGAATTTGGTATGCATATATATATAGTATTTTAAGATCTGGAGTAATTGGCAGTTGCAGCAGAATAGAAATTCTAAGTTCATATAACTGACAGGGTGTTTATAACATAGAAAATTGGTATTTAACTTGAAGCAGAAGTGAATGTTGGTATTTTGGGCCATGTAATTAACATATGCTCTAAAGCTGCTATTACTCTCATACTCAGAAATTCCAACTATAAGACCATCCAATTATCAACCTGAAACAAAGGCTGAATGTAGTTATTAAATTAATCTAAATTCAGTGTATTTTAATTTTGTTTAAAACTAATGAAAAAACCCTTTTTAGATTTTATGTTTGCATTGGTATAGTGTATTTTATTTCATGAATCCCAGGTGTTATAATGTCTTCATATAATTTTAGGTTTATTGACTCTTAGAATTTGGATGATATGCATGATTGATGCAAATGTCTTTGGAACATAATTATTCAGATTTCCACATCCTATCACAATGGGTTTTTTCACAGCTTTCTTTTGGCTACTGCTTGTGCACACCCCTGCTCCTTTTGAGACTTCAGCCATTTCAAATCCATTTTGAAGTTGGCTGATCATGAGATGTAATTTCAGGTTCACTCGGGCTTTTATAGATATCTGTATTTAAGCCAGCTGTATTACAATAAGCCATTGGCTCAAATCACTAGAGTTAGTCATCTATAACAAGCTTAAACTATAGCACTATTGCAAAGATACATAAATCCATACATTTTTATTGGTCACTTTGAGAACCGAACATCTCATACTGTGCAAAAATGTCATTCTTCTTTCATATGACACTGTTACTCTCTGTAACTGTTCATTGTTCCTCTGAAATTGTTATTGCACAACACTGAATTAAAGTTGCTTAATTGTCATGGCACTTGTCTAACCTCTGTTCTGCTTTAATTGTTTTTGTGCTCTCAGAGTTCTGGACAATGCTTAGTCCACCTGAGGGAAAACAATATATCCTTTCTTTAACCTTGAATACTGTAAAAGAAAAGAGACTTCTGAGTAGTGTTAAGGCATTGTCTCTTTGTTTGGGTTGCTCTTAAGAGATGCTAAAATAAGCCATATAACATGTAATCAACATTGTAGAATTTCCATACAATAAATGACAGAAGAACACTTCAGACTAAAGACTAATTTTAAATGATTCTGCTTTTACAACAGAATTTGCATGTGACACAATACCATGTTGTTAACTGATGAGGCTAAATAAGATAAATTTTATACTGATAACAAAATATTGCTAAATATTACATTTAATAAGTGTCACTGAAATGAGAATAACTGACATTATCATGTTAGGATCTTGTAGGAAATCTAGTTTTTAACTTCACAAGTGCTACAGTAGGAAATAGAACTAGTCAGTTTTATTTTATTTAGTCAGATTATTTGAGTAGTACAGTAGTGAAAGCAAAACAATGTACAAATATATAAAATCATGTACAGGAGTGTGCAAAACCCTTATTGCCCCCCTCCTCCAGCAACTCTCATGGCACTCCCCTGAGCTGCGGGGCAGTCCTGAAAAAGTCCCGAATGGCATCTGGAGCAAGCAGCAGGGCAGACAGGAGCTGAGGGTAGAGATACAAGGGTCAGGGATGCACAGGCCTAGGGATCAAGGGAGATGGACAGATGGAATCATTCTTGGATGCTGAGCATGGGGGAAACAGAGCTGGACAACCATGATCTCTCAATTTATACTGAGTACGACACATGTGGGATCGAATACTCCATTTGGCCAATTTTAGTCACCTGTCTAGTCCACTCCTTCCTAAAGGAGGGTTGTAGATATGACCATTCTGCTCCTTTAATGTCCAAAGAAGCTAATTCAACAAGCAGAGTAAAGTGTTCTTGGTTTCTCAGCAGTAACTATAAACGTTTGAGTGTTACCAGTCCACTAGCTGGAAAACTTGCTGCTACTTTCAGCAAGTGTGCTGCTTAAAAGAGAATTCACTGAAAGAGAAAAACAATCAGTCAAAAAAAATTTGCTTCATCCGGACCCAAACCAGGACAAACAGGAATGTGAATAATTTGCAGTCTTTGTCAGGAATAAATGTAGTTACAGAAGAACATAATGGAATGGTGAAACCCTAGAAGTAATTAATCAGGAAAATTAAGTTAACGTGACAGCATCGTATCCTGCTCATATCGGTTCAAAGTAACATTAAGGTTAGTAAAGATCCTATTCCAATGTCTGAACTTGAAATGCAATAATCACTGCAGGAAGAAAAGTTGTAGAGACAGAATGATGGCAGAAGTTTTTTCCTAGGGACAGTGTACATAAAGATTTTAGAGCATGATTACACAATATTTGATCTGATAATATTGGAAGCTTCTGAAGCCTTAAGGAACATTACTGATTAATACTCTTTTCTAATAGTAATTTTAAATACGTCAGCATGTAGTCTGAACACTACCATCGTCTGTTTCCATCTTAAGTGCTTAGAACAAAGTTATTTAAAAAGTCAAGAGTGCATATCTGTGATAATTTTACAAAAGAAAATAAAGGAATTCTAAAATACTTTGAGATAGTATGTAGCTGGAATTTGTAGAAAAATCTTTATAAATTTATTATCTTCTTTTAGGTAGGGATAGAGAACCATTCTGTTTTGATTGTGTTGAAAGACAAGACATTCAACAGTGGGACTTGGTAGAATGGTCAACATCTTAGTGGGGTTTAGCCATATTCTGTACATTATTATTATTATTTTTTAAATCTGTCGTGTTTATCTAATTTCTATGTCCTGTCACTATTAATGTTATATTTCCTGAAATAGAATTTACTCCTGCCACCCTACTCCTGCTTTGGATTGAAATGTAAATGAACCATGTATTTGTCTTTATTTTCAAGTCCATTAGTCAAGCCTGAGATACTGGTTGTAAATAAAATTAAGTATCTCTCCTTGTACTGTTCAATGTAGTGATCAAAAGACTTATCGTGTGAGAGATATATATATATATGCAGATGTGCAGCTTGCCATGCACACTTCAGTCATCTAATTCTTTGGCCTATTGGATAGGTCACTGATCATTAAGGCATGACATTTTAAAACTTCATGTAAAATGCAAGCTAGGAAATGATGCTTTTTGACCTAATAATGTTACATGTGAGTCTATAATTTTAAATGTTTTTGTTGTCTAGCAAATGGAGGTAAATGAGCAATTTCACAGTAGACTGAAATATTTAGTACATTATGGTTTACTTCATCTGTAAATTTTAATGTCACAAATGTTTCTATTCCACATGTTCAAAAGTCAGTAGGGATTTGTTTTAGCTCTTATTATAAAAGATGAAAATAAACAATATATTTTTGAGAGGGGAAGGGCTTTTGGGATGCAAGGAAATGTTAAAGCTCTTTAAGCTACTGTAACAGTTTCATGGATCTGACAGATCTTTACAGTCTTCTATGTCTTTCCTGCTGTATGTTATATCTTTATTAATATCAGTTGACTGTACAGATTACAAATTCTGAATTCTGTTTATGAATTCTGATTAAGATTATTAATGTTTTGTATGGCTCTTGTATGGAGCCTTTTGCTTATTTGCTATTTTTTTCAGCCCAGTCTTTAGGACTAGCTCAGAAAGGGGAGAGTTCAGAGCTGGCAGAAAAGGAGTGTTTCTTTAAAGGCTCTGTTACTGACTTGCATTTTTTCTAACAAGCAGGCTCCATTTAAGGAAAAACTAGTGTGTCAAAGGGAGACTGTTCACAAGTTGATTTATTCCAGTGATGATTCTGATAAGGTTTGCCATCAAGCAGAGCACTAGTTTTAGGGATACTAATTAGCTACTTGTTACTTGTATGTAGTAGTTGAAGTCAGGATTTGGTTAAAATGTCAAAAGAATATTTACACTTGAAAACACAGTTTAGACTGCTGAAGGTACCATAATCAATACTGACCGCTTTGGTTCAATCTTGGAATACCCTCCTACAGTTTTCTGTAGTTAATAGTGAGATGATCATAACTCAGTAATAACTCAGCAAGTAATTTTATGTTAGTTGTGTTACACTTAGGGAGATACTCTTTATGTTACAGGAAGGAGTATAAAAGTTGAAAAATCAGAGCAGGATGATCTCTTGTAGAGATGGAAACATACTGTTTCACAGGGGATGTATATTCAGATAAGGCAAATGGAAAGCATTTCTAGAAATACCTGTAGTCCATCATTCTTCTGCACAGCAACCCAGATGCTGTTGACACTCTGTATGTAAATCATGCTGACAATTTGTTCCAGGTCTTTCCTGCTGTGGCTGAGGTTGTCCTGGTCATACCATCTATCAGATACAGAAGATGCTGTGATTCTGCAAGAGTGGCTCCAACTGTTTTCTTGGCTAATGCACCTACAATTTATCTCTATCTTACAGAAAGAACTGTTACCTTTTTCCCTGGTTCTGAGTGAAAATGGATATTAGGTACTAAACATTACGCAGACTAGAAAAATGCTAAATTACTTTCTATGATTGTTCTTAGCCTTTTCCTTTATTTTTAGTGACATTGGCAGATATTTCTCTGACCTTGTGTTTTAAAAGTACTTTCATTACAAGAATGTGACATACAGTGGGAAATTCTGCTTGTATTATTGTAAAAATGTCAGGCTTTGTAGTTTTCAAATGCTGCTATAAAATCTTTACGTTCATAGGAAGCTGATCTATACTCTATATCAGGTTTCAATCTATGTCTTCCTAATTTTGTACTGTAGTGAATCAAAAAGATTTTGATATTGTGTTACGGGTAAGGGAGGAAGACATGTCTAATACTTCTTTAATTCACAAAATTCTCCAAATAATGAATTAAAATTCTGGATATTAATAGATTAATATAGAACTGCTATACACTGTTTAAAAGTCTCCTCTATTGTGAACAAAAATATTCAGAATAACTTGGAAGAACAAGTAAAATTATAACACCAGAAGATACTATATGACTGTAGAAAAGCCAGTGTCTGTACATTGTTAATGTATCTAATAATCTGAGTTCTTCTGTTCATGTGAATGTATTTGTTGTCATTTCTTGATGCTACCTAGGTGAGTGCAATGAATGAAACTTAGTCTTTACAATTAATTTTCAATTTATGTATTTTAGCTTATGTAAAATTATAATTCTCCCCACTTAACATTATAAACAATAAAAAAAAATAAATTACATCCTTCCAAAAAAAAGATATTCAGAAGTGAAGACAACATTATCACAGTGGCAACAGAGTCTCTCAAAGTTCACTCCATCTTTACAGAATGCGCATGTATTGCACTATAATATGTTTTTAAAATATGACAAATACTTATTTAAAAAATTATTTACCTTTGTTAAAAATTGACTGGTTTTAGTCCAAATTTCTCTGGCTTTATTTTTCTATATCTTTTCTATTAATAAAAATACATTTATTATTATCAACCTCTAGTTCTAAATAAATTTTAGTTTGTTCTTAGTTCATTTTAATAAGAGAGGTAGAAAATAATGATTGAATACTTATTCTGAAGTGCCACTATATCGTTTTCTACTGTGATTATCATGGATTTAAAATATCAGTATAGTTATTAATTTTATAAATCAGCAATCAATAATGATTTGGATTCAAGCTTGAAACCAAATTAGAGGTAAAAAATTCAACCCTCTATACTTTGTGACAGGTTTTTTCATAAATTTATCCCTTTAATAGAATATTTCCCCACTTTGAATTATAATATGCATGTATAAAAAAGAGTATCAAGAAATAGGTATGAGGTTTGTACTCTGTAAACTATTCTGAGATTAAGAAAACATTGCTTTCTATGCTTATAGTTGAAACCAGACATAACATTTAAATTGCAATGGTCATAATAGTAATAATTTTTAAATTGCAGAGAAGATTGAAAAGAAACTGCATGGACTAGTGAACCCATGGACTTCTTGATGCAAATGGTGGATAAGCCAACTAGGAGAGGAGAACAGTTGGACCTTATACTCACTAACAAGGAGGGTCTGGTTGAAGCCGTGGAGGTTATGTATGCAAGTTACTGGATAGTCAGTACCAATAGAAAGCATGTAATTATTGCATATGTTTATAGATTGATTGTGACATGTGTGCTAACTTTGTAGAATCATCATCTAGCACCCCTCTCTCTGCACATGAATGAATTATACAACTGATACCTTGACTCTGTGTGTTACTGGCATGCACACTGGGTAAAAGATCCCACTAGTTTTTGAGACAGCATTTCCACATTGTGTCTGTTGTTAACTTTCCTGCTTACCTGTTAATTTGACCAGGCATACAAGAAACATCTTCAAAATTTACTGAATGCCAACTTAAGAACCTTTAAAAAATCTCTGGGAAGTATGAACTAAAACATTAATAACCATTTAGAATTTGGCAATAATGTGCCAAACCAAAACCATGTGGATGATGAACATTAATACTTGACTGACTGCTGAGACTGCCTAAAATTTTATTAGCTACCTATTCCACTTTCTTTTCATACACAGTCTTCTCTGATTAAAAAAAAAGAAATCACAATTTGGCTTTACTTAACTGTACCTTAACAGCATAATTAGGAAATAGAAGCTAGCAAATACAATTGATTTTTTTGCACTAAACAACTGAATCACACAGTTGTACATGATTGGGGATGTACACAATTGTCTTGATACATTCTTTGTCATATCTGCCTGAATACAGAGAGCTACAAATGAATAACTGGACCATGAATGTCTTTGCTCCTTAAGCTGGTGGGTTAGACCACACAGCTCCAGATCCCACATGCAATCAAAGTATTCTCTTAAATACTTTATCACAGGTTTTGTTGAAACACTGTTACTACTCAAGAGCACCCAAGATCTGGAACCCTGTGAGTATATGCTTCTTTGGATTTTGAATGGGACTGGCTTCTGCTCCCCATTCTCCCTCATGACAGCCTCCTCCCTCAACACTGCTGCTGTTAGTCTCACTCCGGATGAGATGGTCTGATACAAATGGAGATCAGACCTCTGGAAAACAATGAAAATTAGTTTGGGTTGTTATTTTTGTTTGATTGGTTGTTTTTGTTTGGGTTGTTTGGTTTTTATTAAAAAGACCACATATTTTACAGTACATTATGGTGCAATACTATTGCACAGCTGGAGGTGAAAATGCCTTCGGGTCCAAATGAGTTTGCGGCTACATTAACCTTTCACGAGAACGACAGTGATAATGAACTTAGGCAAGATAGCATTTTAAATATCTTCATATGTTATCAAGACAGTAAGGCATAGTATTAATTTGTTGGTGGTTGGGATCTCTTCTTCTTTCATCTCATGAAGTCAGAGGTGTATTTACGAGAGACTTTTAAACTCACAGGTAGAACAAGCAAGAAGCCTGAATCACACCACAAATGTTTATTTATATAAGGGTATGGAAATCACTACCTAGCATACAGGAACATGGCTAAACAAAACAGATGAGTCAATTTAGTAGCTTGCTGATGCCAGATCCTGGGGTTTTATTCTTCACAAGTTTCTCCTGTGAATCTTCTGAATTTCTTCAAGATTATGCCACTTCCTTCCAACTCTGGCACTTATTAAAGTAATTGTTGGGAAACTGACTAAAAGGCAAGTAAATTCACCTGAGCAACCCAGCAGTTTTTGGATTATTACTATGTCTGCATCAAGCATTTGAATGCAGTCATTACCCCTTGTAAGTCTGGTAAAGGACAATTCTCATTCTGATACGGAGAAATGTAGCACGCGTTGGCTCAGAACATAATTTATTTTAATTCTTGTGTAATGAACAGCCATATCTTATTTTTTAATTCTGCTTTTCTGTACACGTATGTTTGTATGTGCATATGTGCGTATGTATGTATGTAGGTATGTATGTATAAACCAGGTGATGACAAGTGGTGTTTCCCAGGGCTCAGTATTGGGCCTGCTCTCTTTAATATGATGAGGGGATTGAGTGCACCATCAGTAAGTTTGCAGATGACACCAAGTGGAGTGGGAGTGCTGATCTTCCTGAGAGTAGAAAAGTTCTATAGAGGGATCTGGACAGGCTGGATTGATGGGCCAAGGCCCACTGTGTGAGATTCAATGAGGCCAAGTGTCAGGTCCTGTACTCGGGTCACCACAACCCCATGCAGCACTACAAGCTTGAGAAAGGAAGAGTGGCTGGAAAGCTGCCCAGCAGAAAAGGACACGGGACTGTTGGTTGACAGCTGGCTGAATGAAAGTCAGCGGTGTGTCCAGGTGGCCAAGAAGGCAAATGGCATCCTGACTTGTATCAGAAATAGTGTGGCTAACAGGATTAGGGAAGGGATTGTCCCCCTGTACTTAGCACTGGTGAGGCTGCACCTCAAATACTGTGTTCAATTTGGGGGCCTTCACTACGAGGAGGACATTGAGGTGCTGGAGCATTTGCAAAGAAGGACAACAGACTAGTGAAGGGTCTGGAGCACAAGTCTTATGGGGAGCATCTGAGGGAAACAGGCTTGTTTTGACTGGAGAAAATGAGTCCTAGGGGAGACCTTATTGCTCTCTCTACAACTACCTGAAAGGAGGTTGTAGAGAGTTGGGTATTGGTCTCTTTTCCCAAGTAGCAAGTGATAGGACAAAAGGAAATGACTTCAGGTTGTGCCAGGGGAGGTTTACATTGGATATTGGGAAAAATTTCTTCACTGAAAGTGTCGTCAAGCATTGGAACAGGCTGCCCAGGGCAGTGCTGGAGTTACCATCTCTGGAGGTATTTAAAAGTGTTGTAGATGTAGTGCTTAGGGACATGGTTTAGTGGTGGATTTGGAAGTATGCTAGCTTAATGGTTAGTACTGATGATCTAAAAGGTCTCTTCCAACACTTCAATGATTAATTATTATTTATTTTTTTCCTTTCTGTCATAGTTTGGCTTTCTGTTGTCAATCAAACCAATAATAAAAATGCTCTCAATCCCCCCTCCCCGAAGGTAGGGAAAGAGGGAGATAAAATAAGAGAGAGGCTTTCTGGGTTGAAAAGTAAAACAGATTGATTTTAATTATTATTTATAAGGGAATATATATATTTATAAAGGATGTGCAACACCAGATCCATTCCTGCCTCCCCCAGCAACTCTCACAGAAACTCTTCTTTCTGGTGACTTCCAGCTGAAGTGGGGGAGTGTCCAGGCACACGGACGGGGTTCTCAGATTTCAGCTATGAAGAAAAATGGAGAAAAAAATAGAGAGCCAAAGAGAGGGTTATAGAAGTGACAGTAAGCAGAAAGAGAGAGAGAAAAAGGAAACAAAAGGCTTGACATCCGTAATGTCTTAACCTATACCAAAAGCCAAATAGAGAAAATATTATGAGACGGGAATATTCTGATTTGCTGATCCTGCCTTCAGTCTAGTCTGGTCCCCCACGGGGGGGAGGCTGCAGACGCTCAGACATGTCCTTATTTGTTATCAGTCCACTGGCACTGCTGAAAAAAAAGTTCACTGAATGAAAAAAAAATCAGCAAAGAGAAAATTCGCTTCACCCTGGCTCAACCTAGTACACTAATACCTTTTCCTTTTCATTGCACTCACTGTAGTTCTTCACTAAACCACAGCACTCCTTTCTGTGCAGTGTAGATCCAAAAACAGCTATGAGATTATTACCTAGCAAAAAACCTTCTGTTTTTCATTTAATCTAGTAGTTTAAAATTAACAGCATCTAAATATTTCTTTGAAACATTAATCTTCTCATGAACAATATAACTAATTAGAACAGACACAAGAGCTTTCAATTTTCATCTGATTCATACACATTAATTGACTGAGAATTATTTTTCGTTTCCCTTTCAAATACATGCAATCTTTTTAGCAGTTTGAGAATTTATTTTCCAAACCTTTAATTGCTTGAAGGTAAGTATGCCAGAGCATATCTTTATCAGGCTTTTCATTGAAATGGTATGTAAAAACTCAGGATCTGATTTTGCTTACTGTTATATTACTGTATATCATGATTAATTCTACTGAAGCTAATATAGGATTGTTGTAAGAGAAGTCAACTCTTAAATTTTCTCTATTTGAGTTTCCTTCTTGTGATCTATAGCCTGGATTTTCTTCTTTGCCAAGGTTTTTCTATCACTGTACAAAGCAATTTCTAGAACTTTAGAAAAAAAGAGATGCATGGTTTTAAAAGTCAGCAGCAGTCTCATGATTTCTGTTGTCTCACCATTCACTGTAATATGTGCACATTATTATAACCAATGAAACAGATAAATATGTAAGAGAAGTGTTGCAGAACAAAATAAAGTACTTAAAGTAGTTGACATCTGATTTTCTGGCCTCACTTAGAAGGAGAAAGAATGTTAAGACCAAGCTCCTGATAATTTCATCAGTTTTCCAATGGTATTGAAAATTGAAAAAGATGTCAAATTTTTTCAAATACATGTGTTCCTATGAAGAAACACACTTAGGAACAACAAATTATACTAGAAGAATATAATATATACCTACAGCCTTCAGAAGAGGTCAGAACACTGCTCTACTCCATGAAGATCACACCACATAATGTTTTGACAGGATCTAAACAGAAGAAAATTGACCTAGAATTGATAGGAACAAGGCTGTTGATTTTAATCTGGCAAAAGCCTAGCAAATACTACATACTTGCATGTTGTAATTGAGAGTAATGATTAAATTAAACAGAGAAGCAAGCCAAATACCAGAACACCACTAAAAACTGAGTTTCATGTGCATTTTTTCAAGCTAGATTGTCCATTTTGATGCACTGTAGTTCAAGAATGGATTGCATACACATCAGACCATATAATATATAGAGATGAAAAGACTCAAAATAAAATGTTTTAAAGTACTTAATAAATTATGCAGACAGTGAAAACCTTTTGCGATGTACCTCACTGAGGAAATACAAATGGACTACAAAGATTATAATAGGGCTGGAGCACCTCCTCTGTGAAGACAAGCTGAGAGAGTTGGGCTTGTTCAGCCTGGAGAAGAGAAGGCTCCAGAAAGATTTCCAGTACCTAAAGGGGCTTGTAGGCTTTGGATGGACTTTTTATAGGGGCATGTAGCAATAGGACAAGGGGTAATGGCTTTAAACTGGAAGAGGGTAGATTTAGGTTAGATATTAGGAAGAAATTATCTATTGTGAGGGTGGTGAGACACAGGAACAGATTGCTTAGAGGAGTTGTGTATGCTGTGTGCTGGTTTGGTTTAGTGGAATTTTTTGTAGTGGGGGAAGGGCCCCAGGGGTGGCTCCAGAAGCTCCCCCTGGTCCACAACCAGCCAAGGAGCCATTAGAGAGACAATGGATGCACCTCTGCGATTAACATACGAAAGAACTGAGATAAGACCTGAGCAGAGTGAGCAGTAAGGAAGAAGAGCTGAGCTGGGGAGGTGAAAGGCAGTGCTGGGGTGAACATCCCTGGTGGTTGTTAAGCAGGAATGGGAAGAAGTTTCCCAAGCAGAAGTTTCAACGCAACCAATGGTGAGATGGCAGGCTGTCCCCCTGCATTCATGGAGGAACGTTGTGGAACATTCCCTGAAGGCACCAGGAGGGGTGAACTTGGCCAGTGGACTTGGATTTTGTGGCCAGTGGACTTGGATTTTGTGGCCAGTGGACTCGGATTATGCAGCTGTGGGAGACCGCAGCACCAGGGCAGGTGACTGTTCCTGAAGCACCCCATGACTCTGTGGGAAGCCCACACTGGAGCAACTTGCTCCGGACCTTGTGGGAAGGATTCATGAAGGAGATGTTTGTGGAGGACTCTCTCCCATGGGAGGGACCCGCTGGGGAAGCAGGGGAGGACTGTAAGGAATCCTTCTTCCTGAGGAGGAAGGAGCAGCAGGAACCACCAGACTGTGAACTGACTAAACCCCACACTCTGTTCCCCTGTGCTGCTGGGGGGAAGGAGGTAGAGAAATCAGGAACAAAGTAATTTGGGCTCAGGAAGAAGGGAGGGGTGGGGGTAACATATGTAAGCGCTGCTCTTTGTGTTGTCTGTGTCCTGTGTACATTTGATTAGTGTGAAATTAAATTATTATTTTTCCCCAAGCTGAGTCTGTTTTGCCCGGGACCTTAATCAGTGAAGAACCCTACTTGTCCTTTGTCTCGACCCATGAGTTTCTAGTTGGCCTTTGTCTCCTCTTCCCAGAGTGTGTGTGAGGGGAGGAGTTGAGTGAGTGGCCATGTGGCTGTGTCTTTGTTGTCATGTTAGGCCCAAACCATGACATGCCCCATCCCTGGAAGTGTTCAATGGCAGGTTAGATGGGGCTCTGAGAAACGTGGTCTAGTGGGAGGTGTCACTACCCATGCAGGGGGGGTGGAACTCAATGATCTTTAAGGTCCCTTCCAACCCAAACCATTCTATGATTATTTGATTATTCAAAAAAAGACATCAAGTAGAGAAACTGAAAGGTAACAATTATTGGAGCAGCTTGATGGTCAAATTAAGTTTCACACTGAAAATAAAGAAAGAAAAAAAAAAAAAAAGAAAAAAAAGAAGCCATCAATAATTAATGAAATTGGGTATAAATATGACAGTCTCAACCCAAATGGGTGAGTTCTCCATGATTTTCCACCCTTCCAGAGACTTTTGTTTTAGAGTTAAGCTCACAATTTCTCTTCTCTTCCCACTTCCATTCTATGCTCCCTCATCAGCTAGTACAGAAGGAGCAAGCTCACAGAATTGATTAGTCTGCCACATGTTCATGGGGTAGCTCCAGGTGACATTATACACTCTGTAGGAATAAAGATATCTTAAGGCAGTTCTGCACCAGTTCTGTCACAATAAGATAAATGTAACAGTACTGCCCCTAGGGCTTGTACGTATTTCATGGTACCTGAATGATTAATATCAGTTGATTAGATAGCACAAAGCATACTAAGTAAAATGTGAGAGAAAAAGTAGGCTAAGCTTGTACCTCACTTAGGATCATCTCAGTGTCACTTTAAAATTAGATTCATATATTATCTTCCAGGGCAGTTTCTGCAACTATCCATTCATAGAATCTCTACTGTACCTTGTCTGCCAAAAATATATTTCATATAGTTCGCAAATGTCAGAATACTAGTGTATATGAGTGGGAGGATTACAGTTCCCTTAGAATTAGTACAAAATTAGTATTTTAGTTCAAAAGTCATTCACTGACTTAATCTACCCAGTAATATCTGGTAGCTCTCAATTACCTGTAAGCACTTTTCAATACATATTTATATTGTCAACCAGTAGAAGTATGAAATGTAAAGTCAAGTCAACGTATTATTTCCTCTTCACCTGTGTGATTCTCATTTCTTCCCTGTATGTTCCAAAACTCTATGGGAAACAGATTCTTTGAATTGACTGTCCATGTAAAATATCACCTGACATTGCCTGAATGGAGGTCTTGGATGTACAGCAGCTACTAAAGATATGCTAACTATAATGTATCTGAAAAACTGCCAGTAGTCATTTTCTAGAGGAAAGGCTGTCCGAGGTGAAAGTTATTTCTCCAAAAATCTTACCTGTTATCTTCACTCTTGGCTAAGCAGCAACAGAGGACTACCCAAACTGACAAAGTATCACATATTATCCATCCAAATTGACACAAATAAACAAAATTTGTGGCCAGTGGGAATGTTTCTTTCTACTAGAGACTTTTGGGCTTGTCTAGTTTGGAGAAAATGAGGCTGAGGGGTGACCTCATTGCTCTCTACACCTTCCTGAAGAGAGAAAATGGAGAGGGAGGTGCTGATAATTCCTTCCTGGCATCCAGTGATAGGACATATGGAAATGGATCAAATCTGTTGCTGGGAAGTTTAGACTGGACATTAGGAAGCATTTCTTTACCAAGAAGGTTGTCAAACACAGGAACAAGTTTCCAAGAGAGGTGGTCAATGTCCTAAGCCTGTCAGTGTTTAAGAGGCATTTGGACAATACCCTTAACAAAATGCTTAAACTTTTGTGCAGCCCTGAAGTGGTCAGGCAGTTGGACTAGATGATAGTTGTAGGTCCCTTCCAAATGAAATATTCACTCCTCTCCTCTCCTCTCCAACCTGGAGATGTTCTAAGAACAGAGATCTAGAGTTGAGTGCACTCTTAGCAGGTTTGCAGGTGACACCAAGCTGAGTGTTGCAGCTGACATGCTTGAGGGACTGGATAGCATCCAGAGGGACCTGGAGAAGCTTGAGATGCTGGCCCATATGAGCCTCATGAAGTTCTTCAAGGCCAAGTACAAGGTCTTTCACCTGGGTCAGAGCAACCCCCCATATCAATACAGGCTGGGCGATCAAGGGATTGAGAGCAGCCCTGTAGAGAAGGACTTGAGGGCTATTGGTGAATGAGAAGCTGGGCATGAGCTGGCAATGTGAGCTTGCGGCCCAGGAGGCCAACCGTATCCTGGGCTTCATAAGAAGCATGGTCAGCAGGTTGAGGGAAGTGATTCTTCCCTTCTGTTTCACTCTTATGAAACCTCATGTGGAGTACTGCACCCAGCTTTGAAGTCCTCAGTACAGGAAATATATGGACCTGTTGGAGTAGATCCAGTAGAAGGCCACAAAAATTATCAGAGGGATGGAATACCTCTCCTATGAGGAAACACTGAGAGAGTTGAGGTTGTTCAGCCTGGAGAAGAGGAGGCTCTGAGGAGACCTTATTGTGGCCTTTCAATACTTAAAGGAGGCATATGAGAAAGATGGGAACAGACTTCTTAGCAGAGCCTGTAGCTATAGGACAAGGGGTAATGGTTTTAAACTAAAAGAGTGTAGGTTCATCTAGATATGAAAAAAAAATTGTTCCTCAATGAGCGTGGTGAAAGACTGAAATGGATTGCCCAGAGAGGTGGTAGAAGCCCCATCCCTGGAACCATTCAAGGTCAGGTTGGATAGGTGTCTGAGCAACCTGATCTAGTTGAAGATGTCCCTGGTCCTTGCTGGGGATTTGGACTAGATGATCTTAAATGATCCCTTCCAACCCAAACCATTCTATGGTTCTATGATTCCCTCATTCTATGAAGTAATTGCATGCAAGCTAGAAGCTAAAAATATTAAAATGCATTACTATTTTATGAACTATTTTAAAACACTTAAAAGAAGGATACATGCTATACAGTTTTCTTATTCTAAGATATTACTTGTAGTAGTTGCCTGCTTAAGTTTGCATATTTTTGGCATCCCCAATTAATATAACTTTCTTGTTGTAGGTGTATAATGATGTGCTATCAAAAGTTAATGTAAAAATTAAATTCTGAGGGACCATATATGTAAGCATATCTAATCACAGGGACTAGGATTTTTTATACTTATTGAAGTGAATTGGTGGTGACCTATTTACACTATTGTAGTAATTACTTCTGATAATAAGTTTAGTCACTGAAAATACCACATCTTTTCCCACTGTCATTGTAACATGGAGAGCTACTAAATTGCACAAAACAGTGTGGGAATATTGGATATGATTACTGACTCTCACTATTCATTGCAAATTATCTCTTTTTATTAAAGATACCTAATATCCTTTGTAATTTATCTATAAATCAAACTACGTTTTTGAAAACAGCAATGAAATGAACTGCAGTATCTTTGCCTGTAGCAGGACGCTCCATCTCTCAATATGCCTGCCTCAGTTTCCCTCTATGATTCAACTGCTTTTTGTCTCTCACTTTTGCAGGCCCAGGCCTGGAGTGCAAAGATTCCCATGAAAAAGGAAATGGCCTAGCAAACTCTGAGCTGGTAACAACCTTGGAAGGTACAAACAGAGGCCAAGTTGATGTTTGTAACAGCTCTCCCATGTTGAAGACCACGGAGCTCAGCCCAGCCACAACTAGGCCTGAAATGCAGATGAAGTAAGAATGAACAGATAAACAAAAGAGTTTGCTTGGTGGGAACAGGGCCTTCATGGTTTTTTCTATTTTCCTTTTATTCTCCAATGAGAGATGTTGGAGTTATGGCTAAATAGTGAACTGACAGCAGTCAATCCACTTTATTCTATAAAAGCCTGGTCCCATCTTTGATCAGGGGGACTTCCTGTATGCTTTCCCAGGAGATCCGCGGGACCTTCTCTCCTCTAAGATTGATAATTAATGTTCTAGGCCTAGAAAACTACATAGGCTTATAAAACTAAGTTCCTGTCATTTTAATGGTTAACCTTATTGTTTTATCCAACTATAAGTAGTAAAATTGACTGTTGAGATACCCTTTGCATTCAAACTTCAACTTCTGTTCCGATCTCCCAATTTCCCTATGCTTTGACTGTACTTGTGCCTTCTACTTTAAGGAGTTAAGACCCCAATGTTATATGCAGTCAACCTTGATCTGTGCATATATGTCTCATCTGCGACATTGCCAAAAATCAGTGTTCAACTGTTATCCTTACTACTAATACTAATATATATCCTTCGTTGTCTAAAAAGAAATATGATACATATTGCTCAGGCAAAACAATTTATACTAAAGCTGATTCTGCGCTGTAATCCACAAAAAGTAAATTCAAAGTGGATTATTTCTTTATGTTCAGCAGGATCCCCTAAAACTAAGGATTCGATGTAAATAAAGACAAGAACCTTATGTGAAAAATGTAATATAAGTTATTACCATTAATCATATCATATCATATCATATAATTAAATCATAGAATGGTTTGGGTTGGAAGGGACATTAAAGACCATTTAGTTCCAACACCCCTGCATGGGCAGGGACATCTCCCACTAGACAAGGCTGCTCAAAGCCCCAGCCAAACTGGTCTTGAACACTTCCAGGGATAGGGCCTCCACAACTTCTCTAGGCAACCTGTGCCAGTGTCTCACCACCCTCACACTAAAGAATTTCCTCCTAAAGTCTAACCTATATCTCCCCTCTTCAAGCTTAAAGCCATTAATCCTTGTCTTCTCGCTACAAGCCCTTGTAAAAAGTGCCTCCGCAGCTTTCCTATAGGCCCCCCACAGGTACTGGAAGGCCACTATGAGGTCTCTGGTGCACTTCTCTTCTCCAGGCTGAACAACCCCAACTCTCTCAGCCTATCTTCATAGGAGAGGTGCTCCAGCCCTCTGATCATCTTAATGACCCTCCTCTAGACTTGCTTCAGGTGCTCCATCTCCTTCCTGTGTTGGGGGCTCCAGAACTGGACACAGTACTCCAGGTGGGGTCTCACGAGAGCAGAGTAGAGGGGGAGAATCACCTCCCTCGAACTCTTGGACACAGTTCTTTTGATGCAGCCCAAGATACAGTTAGCTTTCTGGGCTGCAAGTGCACATTGCTTTCTCATGTTGAGATTCTCCTCCACCATCACCTCCAAGTCCTTCTCTGCACTGTTTTTGATCCATTCTGCACCCAACCTGTATTTGTGCTTGGGATTGCCCCTACCCAGGTGCAGAACCTTGCACTTGGCCTTGTTGAACTTCATGCAGTTTTCATGAGCCCACTTCTCAAGCCTGTCAAGATCCCTCTGACTGGCATCCCTTACCTGCTGGGTGTCAAACTCACCACAGAGTTTGTTGTCACTGAAAAACTTTCTAAGGGTGCTCTCAACTCCACTGTTCATGTCATTGGCAAAGTTGTTAAAAAGCGTCAGTCCAAGGACTGACCCTTGTGGAATGGCACTCATCACAGGTCTCTATTTGGACATCGAGCCATTGATCACAACTCTCTGAGAGCAACCATCCAGCCAGTTCCTTACCCAAGGAGTGGTCCAGCCATTGAATCCATCCCGTTCTAGTTTAGATACCAGGATGTCATTCCGGACAGTGTGGCACACTTTGCACAGAATTAATGTTTTTTTCATTCTCACTGAGCAAACAATTTATTATATCAATACTGAAGATTGGTCACCAAATTAAATAGGTCATAGTCCTGACATCTTTTAAGAAATAGTAAGAGAGTTTTGGTTTTGCTGACTCATTTCTGTTTTTTGTTTAAAAAAAAAAAAGAATAGACAAAGTTGCTGAAAGAGAAATGTGGGATAAGAAAGAGAAGAAAATGGTATCAGCAGGCTAACATTCTTATGCAGAGAATTGCTCAAGATTTGAATTATCATTTCAAGGACACCCAAAACTCTATTTAAGAGGAAGTAAGAACTGTGGCAGAAAAAATTAAGAAAATTTTAGGTGAGTTATTTGAAATCTAAAGTCTTTTCTGCTACTCATTTGCAAGTATTTAAGGCATCTCATGAACTAAGAACTTTGTCTTAATAGCTCAAAATACAGGTTTTAAACCATAATATTTTTGATACATACAAACAAACTTTAATTTTTGATATTACCATCGAATTTGTAGTTTAATGTTTAACAAATGTTCCAGTCTGCTAATTAACAAGGTACAGCATGTCCTGAAAATTGGCAACCAAATTATTCCAATGAAACATTTATGCATGCTGCAACCTTCTGTTTTTCAGAAACTTAGGAAAGTGCTTAACTGTGAATGAATTAGGAGTTACTTGAAAAAAAAATAAATTATTTATTTTGGTTTCGCTAGGTTGTATGCAAACAGAAATTGTATGCTTAAGGAATGAGAGATTTAGCTCTATTTTCCACTTACTGACAATAGACATTAATGTGAATACATATTTTCAGGATTTCATACATCAGTTAATTGTTATTACTTCGTTTTTTGAATACATCTTTTTGAAATAAGTGTTTTCTGATATTTTAGGTCTACGTGCATGGCTCTACATGAAAGTAGGAAAACCAGAACTAATACAGTTTGCAAAGTCATAGGAAGGCACTAATTAGCATTTCATTTGTTTTCTATTAATGGGTATAGTGTGACTTTGTAAGCAAACAGGGTTTTTATGTATGTACAGGTACACATATATATAGACACAGAAGCAAAGCTGTCATGCAAATCCCCCACTAGTGATCTGTAAATCAACTGCCTGATTTCTACTACGTGTGCAGAAAGCAAATTTTTTCAAAAGGTTTCAAAAGGTTTCTACAGCTTTAATGAAAATAAATATCCAGGTAGAAAGGAAAAATACATACATATTTTTTCTCCGATCTGCAGAAAAGAAATCAGTGAACCCAGAGAGGTCTATACCTTCACCAATCAAATCCACCAGAAAAATGGTTTAAGTAGTTCTACAGTTTGCTGAAACTTCTTTTTTTACATTCCAATTTAAAAAGTACAAAGGGTTTATGCACTAGGTAAAAAGTATACATAAAACTGTAAAATTTTCACTAGCACAATATTGTCATAGACAAAACACAATTTGGCTGCAAGGGATGACATTTTCATATAATATTTTCTTCCCACTTCCCTTTTATTTTAAAGACAATTATTTGTAGCTGCCTAAAGACACAGTTAATATACATTCCAGTTAATAGAAATTAAAGAAAAGAAATATATAGCATGGCAATAATAACTACAATCCATTAAATAGTTAAGCAAATGAGATGTGGTGGGGAACAGACCTCAATCCAGCTGGCTTCCGGTCACAAATGGTGTTCATCAGGGTTCAATATTTAGGGCAGTTCAGTTTAATATCTTTATCAATGACCTGGATGAGGGGAGCAAGTGCATCCCCAGTAAGTTTGCAGATGACAGCAAGTGGGGCAGGAGTGGTGATCTGCCTCAGGGTAGGCAGGCTTTACAGAGGGATCTGGACAGGCTGGATCAGTGGGTCAAGGCCAATTGTATGAAATTCAACAAGGCCTAATATTGGGTCCTGCACTTGGGTCACAAACTCCCACGCAACACTACAGGTTTGGAGAAGAGGGGCTGGAAAGTTGCCCAGAGAAAAAGACCTGGAGAGTAGGAAAAATGTCTTCACTGAAATGGTTGTCAGGCACTGGAAGAGGCTGCCAAGGGAGATACTTAGAGACGTGGTTTAATGGTGGAGCTGGCAGAATGCTAGCTTAGTGGTTGGGCTTGATGGTTTTCAAGGTCTTTTCCAACCAAAACAATTCTATGATTCTATGATTCTTTGAACTGTTCTCCCTGATTAATCAATCAAAATATGAAGTATATTTACCTAACCACAGCATGCATCTTTATATGTAATTTCTTTTTTGTTGGATAATAGGAATTCTTTGAAGATATTCTTCATATGGCACAAAAATGTATGTCTGCTGTATTTAATAACCAATATTTTATTTTTATTTTACCATTACAATAATTGTACTGTGTATGTAAGATACTAGGGCTGTATATTAAAATGACGTCTTTATACACTTTTATTAATATTAAAATAGTTTAATGATTCTTACTATATTAATATGATATATGTAATTGTTACTGCATTTCAATAAGTTATATAGAAGATGTTTATAAGATGGAAGAATATAAAATACTTTCCTGACTATAAAATAAACTGTTACAATGCACAATGTAAGGCACACTAGAGACACATCAGTGATTATGTGTAACATAGGAGAGCTATATAGCATCCTTCCAGATGTTGAATATTTGTACTACAAGAGAGCTTAGGATATTAATATAAGAATAATTTTCTTCAACAGTATCTATGTTTTATTCATAATAATAATCAAATGCTGTAACATTTTGTCCAGTCTTAAATGCAGCTCTAAATTATTTTCTATTAAGAAGTAATATGATACAATACATTTTGAGGGGAAAAAACACCCAGGCATTTTCAAATGGGACTCATGGAGAACAACGAATGAAAAGAAAAGAAAAGAAAAGAAAAGAAAAGAAAAAGAAAAGAAAAGAAAAGAAAAGAAAAGAAAAGAAAAGAAAAGAAAAGAAAAGAAAAGAAAAGAAAAGAAAAGAAAAGAAAAGAAAAGAAAAGAAAAGAAAAGGAAAAGAAAAGGAAAGAAAAGGAAAGAAAAGAAAAGAAAAGAAAAGAAAAGAAAAGAAAAGAAAAGAAAAGAAAAGAAAAGAAAAGAAAAGAAAGAAAAGAAAAGAAAAGAAAAGAAAAGAAAAGAAAAGAAAAAACAAAAAGTGCTATCCCAAATATCCTAATTGTTTAGAGAGCAATCTAAAACATTTCCCCCTTCTATAAAATCTATTATTTTCTTAGATTTCAGGAATATTCAGAATCAAGCTTTCCAAGAATGCAATCAAAGTAGTTCTTTAGCTTTTAAAGGATTCTAACAGATCTACAGTCTCTATACTACTGAATTAATTATTGAAGTTGTTATGAAAAAGAGTATAGACAGAAAAAAAGTGGCTGGTGAATATGTAGGATGGAAATCTTTAAACAACTACTGTTTTTCCAGATTCTCGCAGTTTAATTTTGCAGATTCTTTATGTTAGATTTTTCTGTCAAAAATGCTTAAATAGAAAAATCTATAAACATAGCAATGCAACAATGAAGCAGAAAGGCCAAGAAAGGCTTCACACGGCTTTAGTTTCAGTGCCTTGTTTTTCAGAAGGTAAGGCAAAATTCGATGACTAAAGCAGGATGTTCCTTGTTGTAAGGGTTGTGCCCCTTACAACAGAAAGTATGCCTCCCATAAAACTGTTTCACTATATAAGGGAGACTGAAGGGACGCTGTGCTTGCACAGTTAGTACCTATGGCACCAGGAACCAGGCTTCTCGGGGAGGGGCCAGCTTCCCTGTGAGCGCTCTGATTGGCTGAGCCGGGGTCGGTATGCAAATGTAAATGCATTAATGCATTGCGGCACCTGAGATGGGTCACCCTAACCTAGATGAAAGTCCATGAACAGTAGAGGGGACGGGGGGGCGCTTTTGCTCCTACAGAGCAGAAGCCGGAATGTGTGGCTGGATCCTCGTGGGACCTGTGAGAGCGGAAGAGCTGAGATCCTACTGCTCTTTGAATGAGCGGAAAGCTGAGGTCCTTGCCTGCTCCCGAAGACCATTGGAGACCCAAGCCGACCGGACCAGCACCGGGACTGGCAAGATCTGGGCGAGGCCGATGGGAGCCGGGCGCAGCAGGGCCGGCGGGAGCCGAGCGGCGCCGAACCCGGTTTAGGAGGAGCTGAGCTGCCGAGGCGAACCGCAGCCGGACCAAGCCGAGCCGGGAGGAGCCAAGATGCCGCCGACGCCCGGGTGGTGCCGCGCACCGCCGCCAGGCGCTGTCGCCGCTGCCCAAGCATCGAGCACTACCGCGGGCCGCTGACTGAGACATGAGAGCTGCCACGCCGCTGCCACTCACGTGTCGCTGCCCTCCAGCCCCATCACCAGCCGCTGGAGTTCTCCCAGGAGCTGCCACTGCTGCTACATAAAACGAGCCAGGAGTGTAAGAACTCCCTCTGCAAATCTTTCCTTTATTATAATAATCTCCCTATCTTTTGCACCCCTGTGGCTTGTATTATATTTACATTTGTACACCTAATTCTGTCTATAAAGCAACAACACATAGAAACCTTCACTCTGTGTCCTCATTCCCTTTCTGAGCGAGAGTGTGTACTACCCGTGGGGGGGGTTTCAACAGGTATCAAGTATATCAAAAAAGGAGGGGTTAACCGCTCCAACCTCTTCCTCTCCTCTTTGAACCTTTACACTTGTGGAAAAAACGAATGTTAGGAATCTAAAGAATATCTGAAATTTATCTGATTTTTAGATTTTATTTGACAGCTCACCTCTTGATTTATTTCAGCCTCATTAAGATTATATACCAAAATATCTGACAGTGACCAATGCAAAGGAATAGCACTCCACTTCTACTTTCCAATTGGAAACCCCAAAATGAGGGATGTAATCCTCAGGAGCTGTAGGTCTTCAAGCCCTTTTTTCAGTGTTTACAGCCCCTGGCCGTGTGCAAATCTTTCAGGTTGTGAATTAGCCTGTAGCCATTGCTCTTGTCTTCTTTTAAGGGTTGAGGAGTGTGAAAGTTTCCCTGCTGACTTTATCCTTCCTGAGTGGATGGGTAGCAACCTGTTTCCTGAACCTCTAGAGGCAAAATGGGTGACTGAGTAGTGAGTACACATTTATAAGCCTTCTTGTTGAACAGTTTTGCAAACAGCATATCCTACATAGCTTCCTTTCTAAAGTTCTTTTTCTAAAGGAGAGAACAGAGGTAAAAATTCCCCTAAAAATAGCACGCACCCTGCACCTCATTTGGCCAAAACAGTTACCTGATGAGTATTCAGGGAATAAGCTTCCATTCAAAGCTATCCACCGAAGGAACCCTTTTCTCCTGTGCTTATTTAGAAAACCAGCTTGTTGACAGAAGTACAATTACAACAATCCATTACAACAATGACTGATGGAAATAAAATTACTTGAAAACTAAGACATAATAATCAGAATGGGAATGAAACTGAGATATTCAGAGCCTCCTTAAGCATCTCATTCATGAATATGTCTTCTTCACCAACATATGTGCAGAATAGCTGGATTTCATCATAATTATGACCAAAGACTACATAGCAAATAAAAGCACAATCAATTTCACAAGCTTATTACTTTTTTTTTTTTGTTCATTTCCCTTCATGACTATTCATACAATATTTTTCTTCCCTCTGTATTAACCTTTAAGTACACACAGAAATATAATATAGAAATACAGGCTACAGAATGATTGAAGTTCTGTGAGACATTTTCAACATACTCAAATAAGCTAAGTAGGTGAGACTGGATGATAGTAAGTATATTTTAGATGCACTACTCTTTGTAGTGCAGTTCATTTAATGTGTCTGTTCAGTTTTCAACCCATTCATATATTCAGCAGAAGTGTTGCCCATTGCTATCTGAAGAATTCCTCCCATCAGAGGTGGAAGTCTAGCCATTCACCAATTAGTGAGAATTTATAGCCTGGGCTTAAGATACAGCCTCATGTTTGGGCACCAATAAATTACTGTCACAGTTTGACTCAGGATCGTCAATTAAATCAGTGACAACAATGCTCTTGATCCCCTACCCACCTTCCCCAGGTAGGGAAAGGAGAGAGAATGAAGGAGATAGTCTTACTGTATTGAAAACTAAACTAGACATTTTTAATTAAGTACTAATGATAAAAAGAAAATATGTACAACTATATACAAATGTGTTCAGGAATGTGCAAAACTCCACTGCCTCGCCTCACCCTCAGCAACTCCCGTAGCACTCTCCTTAGATGTGAGCAGTTCCAAAATGTCCTGGACCACTTCAGAGATACCAGCAGAGCAAAACAGGAGCTGAGGGTAGTTATGACTGTCAGGAATGCACAAGCCTAGGGATCAACGGTGTTGGATAGATAGAGTTCTCCCTGGATGCTAGCCATGTATGGAAGAGAAGGGAAAAAGAAGCAGGAAGGGGCTTGACTTCCATGATTCCTGACCTGATACCAAGCTAAAGTCCATGCATGGAATTGAATACTTTGGTCAATTTTGCTGTCCGTCTAGTCCACTCCTTCCTACGGGGGGGGTTACAGATACAACTCTTCAGCTCCTTTAGCATCAGAGGCTGCAGATTCAAGAAGCAGAGCAAAGTGACCTTGGCATCTCAGCAGTAATATAAACATTCCAGCGTTATCAGTTGTCTAGCTGGAAAGCTTGCTGCTACTTAAAAGAGAGCTCACTGAAGGAAAAAAAAACAGTTAAAAGACAATTGGCTTCATCCTTGCTCAAACCAGGACATAATATAATACTTACTGGTATGGTATTGTTTTCTTTCTTCATGAGATTTGTGAAAGGTATTACATAGCTTTATAGACTGGCTGATAATAAAGTGACTAGTTATAATGACCCCAGTGATGTTGTTCGTCATTTGTTCTTTTATTAATTATTGATATCTTAGGTGATTTATTTTCTCTTCCCATTTATGTTGGAAACAGCACTTTAAGATTATATCTTTTTAGCTCACATTATTAATTACTTAAACTAACATTGTGGCAACTAATTATTTATTCTTGTTATTAAAAATAAATAATCAGAAAGAAAACATTTTAAAGATAAATGTTAAGTGTAGCTGTAGGTAGTATAATGGACAACGTTTCCTGAGAATAATTAACCAATTTAAGAATCCTAATTGCTAAACAAGACAATTATAGAGTGAATGGAACAGCAAAGCATGGTTCATTTGACAGTAACCAATTCTATAAATTATCTCATGACAACTCTTGAAAGGAAGAAACCCTACACATAATCTCTCAATTTTGTCTCTTCTGTTTCCTCTGACTTCACCTCATTTCACCCCAAAAAAAGAAGAATCCTACATTTCAAAGGTTATATTTAGTAATTTTCTGGAAAACAAGTCCTTTTACAGCATCTAGTTCTGGCTGTTAAAATAACAGAAATCATAACATCTCTAATCACTGTTGAAAATCTTGGTTGGAAGCCCAGGATCATAAAACCATTCACTTGAAATGGAAGCTACCTGTCTTTATAAAACTTCATTGTGACTGATTTCAAATTTCAGAGCACCTCCAGTATGCTTTTTTTCCTGACAATAAACAATCTCTTCCAAGGGCAAATAAAATAATGAAATTTACTTTCCTAGAAAAGACAAACGTAACTCTAGTTCGCTTCCTCATTTTGCAGAGACCTTTTTCCTCCTACTCATGCTTCCCATATTTTTTCCACCACTTTTTCTACTTATTTTTATCACAATACCCATATTTTCTTTCCTGATAAAGAGATACTAAATAACACACTAGGAATTGTTTTTGAGGTCACATATGGGTCTCTTTATTGTATTTGTCTTCCAGCTTCCTAGTTTATATGAAACTAATTCTAAGACTTTTACACCTTTGAGAAAATTGGTTGCAACTGTTATTGGGTTCAAAAGCTACAATGGGAACTGAAAAGTAGAAGGCAAACACTGATCTCTAAATTCTTGTTGCATTAAAAAAACATTAAATATTTCTGATTATAGACCTCTCCTAACAAAATTAATTTAAAACACTTCTAAACAGAATTCAGTAAAAAACTGCAAAACATTAATTAAATTATCTATTTCTATGTTTTAAATACCCGATTTCTAGATCCAAGCTCTTTCAGAGATATAGGACACGTGCAACTGACTCATATCTCATAGTGATTTCTACCTTCTGTAAACTGAATTAGTTTCACAAATAGCATGCTTCTACTTTATACAATTATTTAAACCCCAGCAATTATGCTTTCCTAAGTAAAATATGACTAGAAAGTTGTCTTTATCAAGAGAGCTCTTAACTTCTTGTCTTGTTTGATGGGATATATCCCTCAATTTTCATGTCCCCTGATGACAGGAATGCACTCACTAATCAAGACATTAACAGGAAAAATCCCAAGTTTCTAGAAAACTTCAACAGTGTTCTTCATACTCCAGTACATACTTATCTAGCAATAAGACTCACAGAACTTAATCAGTAACTGGATTTCCATCTATTTTGACTTCTGCATCTCACCTTCAGAGCTGCTCCTGAAAAAAATTAAGTTTAATTGAAGCAAGGCCTGCATGAAATTGTTTTCAGTGTACATTTCCCGATAGGAACAGTTACAACAATTTGATTAGGGATCATTTTGAGCAGCCTTTTTTTCAGACTTTTCAGAGAAAAACATATAAAAATATCTGATCAAATAGAAATAAGAAGATAGCAGTCATGTTCCACCACCTGCTAAATGTAGAAATAAGCTTAAATATCAGGGGAAAAAAAAAAAAAAAAGTAATTGTATTTCTTCCATTTATATATCCACAGCAGGAGAAAAAGCAACTTTTGTGAATCTGTTTATTATTGTCAACAATATCAATACATAACCTCAATTTTATATTTCTTAACTCTTTTGCCTTCAAACTAACCCTGTATCTGTTATGCATATATTTGGCTGAAAATTCCCCACTTCCCCTAAAACTCTTCTAAATCTTGTGGGAAAAGAGCTATTGCTGGAAATGCTACTGTTGTTCACTCAGTTATGACAAATGTCTGGTGACTTGTAACAATTTCCCAAATGTTTTCATTTCCTTCACAGGGACAATAAAACAAACTGAAATAAAGATTTTGTCATTCATATGTAAGGAAAAATGTGTTCCTGAAATTATAAACAGTGTTACTGAAAAAGATATTTATATAAATTTTTTCATGTAATGAGAACCATTACAAAGAAGAACTTAATGTCACGGCAGAAATATGAAATAATCTGAATGTAATGGAGCCGGACTAAAGAAGAAAACAGATTCAGACTTATTATATTCAAGTCCCGGCATAAATGCTTTCCAGAATAAGAAGCACTCTGGCTTCAAATTTAGCTGCAGATCAATTCTTTTAATACCAAATGATATTATAGTAATGATATCTTAAAATGTTAAGGATGATAGAGGAAAAAAGTAAGTAAAGTGAATTAACATACCAAAATCAAATCTGGAATATACTCTAAAGCTTTCGAGTAGATCAGCTGTTAAATATTTATTTTTAAAATAAATGTAACCACATTTAATCAGTCTTCTAGAAGTACATATTGTTTCCTATGATATTTTTCCTTTACAGCCTAGTTTTACTGTGCCAAACATAGAATCAAATAACTAAAGGGCATTCACAGATTATAGTGAGACCTCTAAAGGGATGGCGCAAAATAAATAAGAATGAAAAAAGCAAGCAATGCTTCACACTCCTAAAAATATCCTTGGAAGACTACATTGTAGAAATTAATCATGAACATAATGAATTAACATTAGTATCCTCAGAGTACATCTAATTACTACTTGAGATCATAAAATTAGCCTGAACTCTATTTAAAAGCTATTTAAAATAATTTTTTAAAGACAGTATTTAAGGTGCAGCCTCACCAGTGCCAAGTACAGGGGGACAATCCCTTCCCTAATCCTGTTTGCCACACTATTTCTGATACAAGTCAGGATGCCATTTGCCTTCTTGGCCACCTGGACACACCGCTGACTTACATTCAGCCAGCTGTCAACCAACAGTCCCGTGTCCTTTTCTGCTGGGCAGCTTTCCAGCCACTCTTCCTTTCTCAAGCTTGTAGTGCTGCATGGGGTTGTGGTGACCCGAGTACAGGACCTGACACTTGGCCTCATTGAATCTCACACAGTGGGCCTTGGCCCATCAATCCAGCCTGTCCAGATCCCTCTATAGAACTTTTCTACCCTCAGGAAGATCAGCACTCCCACTCCACTTGGTGTCATCTGCAAACTTACTGATGGTGCACTCAATCCCCTCATCATATTAAAGAGAGCAGGCCCAATACTGAGCCCTGGGAAACACCACTTGTCATCACCTGGTTTATACATACATACATACATACATACATATGCACATATGCACATACAAACATACGTGTACAGAAAAGCAGAATTAAAAAATAAGATATGGCTGTTCATTACACAAGAATTAAAATAAATTAAGTTCTGAGCCAACACGTGCTACATTCTTGGACATTCTTGGTCCAGTTTATGTCTTTGCTCCTTAAGCTGGTAGGTTAGACCACACAGCTCCAGATCCCACATGCAATCAAAGTATTCTCTTAAATACTTTATCACAGGTTTTGTTGAAACACTGTTACTACTCTAGAGCACCCAAGATCTAGAACCCTGTGAGTATATGCTTCTTTGGATTTTGAATGGGACTGGCTTCTGCTCCCCATTCTCCCTCATGACAGCCTCCTCCCTCAACACTCCTGCTGTTAGTCTCACTCTGGATGAGATGGTCTGATACAAATGGAGATCAGACCTCTGGAAAACAATGAAAATTAGTGTAGCTCTCTGTATTCAAGCAGATATGACAAAGAATGTATCAAGACAATTGTGTACATCCCCAATCATGTACAACTGTGTGATTCAGTTGTTTAGTGCAAAAAAATCAATTGTATTTGCTAGCTTCTATTTCCTAATTATGCTGTTAAGGTACAGTTAAGTAAAGCCAAATTGTGACTTTTTTTTTTTTCTTTAATCAGAGAAGATTGAAGTATGAAAAGAAAGTGGAAAAGGTAGCTAATAAAATTTTAGGCGGTCTCATTTTTGAAGATGTTTCTTGTATGCCTGGTCAAATTAACAGGTAAGCAGGAAAGTTAACAACAGACACAATGTGGAAATGCTGTCTCAAAAACTAGTGGGATCTTTTACCCAGTGTGCATGCCAGTAACACACAGAGTCAAGGTATCAGTTGTTTAATTCATTCATGTGCAGAGAGAGGGGTGCTAGGTGATGATTCTACAAAGTTAGCACACATAACACTGGATCGTTAAAACATGAATAATGTCACAATCAATCTATTAACATATGCAATAATTACATGCTTTCTATTGGTACTGACTATCCAGTAACTTGCATACTATCAGTTAAGATTTTTTTCATCTTGATTTAAAGAAACAGTACATTATGTTTCTAATGCACAAGCTCAGCGGGTAAGGGGTCTTCAAGCAGAGATCGGTCCCCTAACTTCTAGAAGTGTGGTTTTCATATTATAGTTAGCAAAGATTACTCAAAGGACACTCTTCTGGTTGACCTGAGCAATTCTGCATGATTCCTTGGGCTGATTGCTCTAGTCCTGCTGATCAGCTTATTTCTGATACAACTCAGGATGCCATTGGCCTCCTTGGCCATCTGGGCACATCGCTGGCTCATATTCAGCCAGCTGTTGATGAACAGCCCCATGTCCTTTTCTTCTGGGCAGCTTTCCAGCCACTCTTCCCCAAGCCTGTAGTGTTGCATCGGGTTGTGGTGCGTGGCACATAGTGACCCAAGTGCAGGATCCAACACTTGGCCTTGAACCATTGATCCAGCCTGTCCAGACCTCTCTGCAGAGCCTTTGTACCTCAGGCAGATCAACCCTCCCTCCCAACTTGATGTCATCTGCCTATTTAAACTTACCTCATTTTGACCACACTCTACAAAGATTTTGAGATTATAATGAGCTGAGAAAATTCATAAGGCATGGCATGACTGGTCTAGGAGCCTTGAGTAAGATGTTGCCAGCTGAAAATGAGCTAAGACAATTCTGAGACCTGATCCCTGGAGAGATACTAAAGCAGGTTGCAAGTTATCAACATACTTTTTTTCAGTCTATACAATATGCATGCATGAACAGGCACATACACCTGAACTTGCTACATCTAAAAGGAACACCATCACCATATGGCAATCATCCGTTACTTCCAGGCTTAAATAGGTAAATGCAGTTCTATCTCTCTCTGCTCAAAGGTTGCTCAAACTTTAAAAAGCAGGATTGTGTGAAAACAAGAGTTGGAGAGATAGGATTCACACCTGGAACCTGAACAGTTTAAAGACAACCAAGTTGGATTTCATCATTTTAGTTACTGAGTTACCTATATACCTTATACTTGTATAAGGTGTGTTTGTATCAAGAGTGCATAGTGACTCATTATACAGCAAAAAAACAAGAGTAGTCAAGAATGATGGAGCATCTTCAGTTGTAAACAAGACTGAAGTTTTTTTAACTAGAGTACAAAGACTTCCAAACATCTATTCCAAACACTGGTAACTGGCAATGGTGCAATGTTAATTTGGTTTGGTTAACATTAAAAACAAACTGCTGATATTTTAGTGTCTTAGAATGTCTATTTTATGCATGAATAATGATGAGCCAATTTTCATATTCCTAGCTGGAAATGCTGTTATACAAACACACACACACTCCTCATACATACATACCTCCCTCCCATCCTGAAAAACTGCAACAAAAAACCTTGAACCCCACCCAAGGACAGATGTGCATTTGTGGCCTTTGGTCACCAATGTTGCTTGTCAATCTGTACGGGTGGCATTGTGCTTAATCAGAAGTTAAACAAAGCCTTCCACAGTAGTATTGTGGTTTGGCAAAAATAAATGTGAAAAAAATATTTCACGTTAACATTTCTTATTTTCATCTGTGCTAGGTTTGTATGTTAGTAGATTCCTCCTGCATTTGATCACATCTGTTCAGTTCTTAGCCAGAATCTATTAAATGACCAAGAGAAAGGAAAACAGTTTATAGACACTCAAGCCTTTCACAACAGCATGCATAGCAGTGGGTGTTTGAAAAAGTCGGAATTCAGGTTTTGACTTTAACAGGTAATGCCATTCACTTTACAGTGCAAACCCTCACACATTGCCAGGAAAAAAAGAACTGTGAAAAATGTGTGAGATAGCTAATTAGCATGAAAGTAAGTAGCAGTTCATAAGGTATAATATCTGCAGAAATAAAGTGTGAAACACTCTTTTAAAAAGGTTAAAGGAAACAAGGATTTATGCTTTTCAAAGAAAACTCCTGGCTATTTTTTTTTTACTACTCAGAATTTTGCGAACAAAAGATATTTAAAGAAAAAAACCTCAAGTGCTTAACTAAAAAAAGCATACCAAGATTTCATTCTTTCCTGTTAAAATCCCAAATAACTTAATTGAAATGTACTTACTCTCCTCCAAAATTTGCATGGAGGAAAATGAGATCAGTTTCACCGCTATAAACATTATGATGGAAGAAGCTAAATTGTCTGATCAGGTTTTCAATTGCCATGTTTTAGAAAGCATTTTATGAAAGATCAGATAATATAGAGTATTACATTTTGTCTCGGCCTGAAAAATATTTGTTTCATAGCCTTCCGCAACAGCTGATCTAGCTTCCTTGAAGAAATTATAGGGCCTTTAAGATCGTGAATTCCATAATAAAGCATGTCTCACATTTATTGACAAAAGGTATAATGCTTCAGGAACACTTTGCACACCATTACATTTTCATATCTTGGTCATGAAAAAAACAATACAGGTCCTTTATACAGTAAGTGAACCTTCCCAATGATTTTCCATGAAAAGAATGGTTATGGTTTCCATTTTGATGGAAAATAGTCATAGCTTCAGGTATCCAGCATAAGATTTGATTGACCAAGAATGTCTCTCAGAGTCTTGAGCAGGATGCCATTACCATCTGAAAAAAGAGCTCAAACCATTCCAAGACTTCAACTCAGAAGAAATGTAAAAAGAGTCTCAATTTTTTGCTATACTTATAGTCTATGTAAAATGTATTGAGAGGTTCTTATGAGAATTTCTCCAAGAGATGCAGAATGTGGGTGGGACGTGAGACCTTTTGTTATGAAGATAATGTTGTTTTAATATGAACTTTTTTTTTTTTAAATGCATTCTTACAGATATTTCATTAGTATGCAAAATCACTTAACAATCATCTGAAGTTTGTCCTTTTTCTAATTCTTCCTAGTATTTTATGAATTGCATTGATATTGTTACTATAGGACACCTAGTACTTGAGTATATTTTAATTAAAAGACTTAAAATTATACAGTTGAAATTATAATTATTACAGCAATCTAATCCTTCATGTGGAATCAATTAATACCATCATTATGTGACTGAGCCCAAAACATTAAAGATTGAAGCAATTTCACAGTATTTTTGTATGCTATGCCTCTGTTTAATGTGTCAATCCAGTTGGAAAAAAAAAAGGATTTGAAACCTATTTAAAAAACCACTCTTGATTTCCAAATATAGCACTGGATTATGTTGTAATTTTTTATCTTTTCCATGCTTGTTTTAGTCAATTGACACATCAGTTACACTGAGGAAATCTAGAAATGTTTTTCCATATGCTGATTCATTATGCTAAAGTAAAAACTCACTAAGCTAATATAAATATAGAAAGAGCACTTTTATAAGCTAATATAAACTTTTTTTTTCCCCTTGATGTAACTCACTCTTTTCTGGCTTGAAACAGTGCTGAAGTAAATTTTATTATTAGAATGTTGCTCACTTGGGGATGAGAATTAATTTTAAATGGTTAATTTTGTATTTGTAAAACTATTTTGTCTGAAGGAGTGATTTCAAGTGTTCTAATTCAAAGTTCCTGAGCCATCTTGTATACCTCTCTTAAAGGTATAATAGTATGTATGTCCTGTGTAGTCACAAAACTATATGACATGTTTCTTGAGCTGCTCCATCTTTATGAAACTGTTATCATCAAATCATAGAATGGTTTGAGTTGGGAGAGACCTTAAAGATCATCAAGTTCCAACCCCCCTGCATGGGCAGGGACATCTCCCACTAGACCAGGTGGTTCAGAGCCCCATCCAACCTGGCCTTGAATGCTTCGAGAGGTATACTGAAATGTGAAATAGATAATGCTTTAACACAGAGAGTGATCAGAACTTTCTTTCAGAGATAGATGATATATTCATATTGTGGGAATGCTCTGACATATACTAGTACTTCTGAAATAATTTCTTAGATTCCTGTATGCTTTTCAAGTGTGTTTTGCTAGAAAGTCATATGCAATTAACATGGGAGTCAGGAGTTCAGCTTGATACAATTTCTTGGCAATATCATGATACCGGACATTTATGCAACTTTTTTAAAAAATGTTGTAAAAATAATATTTGCTAAATATTTGGCTTTCTCTTTAAATATACTCAAGAAAATGTAACTGAAATATGGTGATCTCTGCGTATTCAGAAAAACAGATAAAATCTGCACAGACATTAGAAATACAAGGCTTCTCACTTAAAGGGAGAAATATTTGAGCATATAAAATGTACTGTAGACAGCTGTCTCTCCAATCTCTCCTTAGTAGCCTAGGTGATATTTTAAAAATGTATACATTTTTGGAAGAGCACTAGCAAAGAAGATAATAAAATGGACCATTTTCATGTAATTCTTGCCATTCTTCATAAGTCTTCTGGTTAAGATAACAGCAACTTGTAACCTAACATATAAAAATCAATTAATAAATGTGGTGTGATATTAACATATACATCTGATTCTTAAAGAAATTAAGAAATACTAACAGTAATGCTTTCCCTGAGATATAGCAATGTCAGATCCATGGGTCATCTATGGATCAGCAGAGGTGTGGGTCACCTTCAGTCATAGTAATGCCAGATAGAAATACAGGTAACCTTCAATCTTACTAAGTTTTCTGAGAGTAATAAGTAAAAACACACTATACTACTTCTGATTGTTTTTAGGAATTAGGGCAGGGTCACAGACTTTGGAGTTCTGTTGTCTTTTTCCTAATCTTGTTCTTCTTACCCATCTGAGATAGAAACCATGAAAGTAAATTTATGGTGCTTGTCTTTGGAATTTTACAAGGACATCATAGTAGAAGCTATTATAACTTTTCAAACTCAATCCTCCTCATGCTCAGAACACAGATTAATTTATGACCATCTCTGCTGAGGAAGAGTTAAAACATCCACAGTACTTTTTTTTTTTTCTTTTTAAAGGTCTGTGACTGTTCTTATGTATTGAAGAACAATTGAGGGAATGGTAGACTTTCAGAATGAATAAACAAGTTGATTTTTACCTTGTACATACTAGTGTCTCAGAAACAAAATATTTTAATAGAAGTTTTTATTTATTTATATGTTTTTATGTTTGCATGTTCACTCTGCTTACTGGGTTGCACATGACAAAACCCACTCCAGTTATTAAAGACATTAAAAACTCAGAAATCACAAAGTAGATGGTCCTGATTAACTCAAATTGGATGCTGCTGAAATTACACCAAAGGTGTTTCATGATATATCAAGCTCCTCTATCAGATTAAGAGCTCTATCTTCTTTAACATCAGCAATGGAAGGTCAATTCACCAAGAAGGACTAGGGCCTAAAAACATTCAATTAGGCTGTGAATTACTCTTTTTTGCTCAACAGAACTGAAATAAACCTCTCAACTCTTTGAGGCATATCCACTGTTAACATAGAAAAATAAAGCCAAATCAATGATAGAAGGAAACACCTGTCATCTTTGCAAGTAATACAGCAATATATATTGTTATATCATTTAAATCCTTTTCTGTAATAGCACTGCACAAAAATAAAAGAAACTCATTGTTCAGCTTGCCCTATTGTATAAATAAGAATGAACTATATTTAAACTCCTGTTGCAGCATGAATTGATGTTCATTCATTTCACAGCATTTCAATGACAGGCAAAAACTAGAGTGCTCCCTTTTTGTATTTGACATTTTCCTTTCAAATATGAATTGCTTTTCCCTTAATACCTTATGTAAGATAATTGTGCATTAAATGGCTTAGAAATTTATAAATAGCTAACAGTGACCAGGAGAAACTATTTTCAGTAGGCTTACACAGACTGTATCTGAACATATAAATGTTGATTGCTATTGCTTTACTTATATTAATTAAAATAATGGATGTACTCTTATAAATGTTTTATTTTCATTGAAATGGACAGAGATGACAAATAGCTACAAAGTTGAAACATTACTATTCAGACTATGTATGTCCTTGTTAGGTCCATGGGTTGTTTTTTTATCTTACAAACAACTTTGAGGAAGATTTCCCCTGATCTTCCTCTTAGAGGTCTTCAAAGTTACTCCCAAACCTGGTTTTAGGCATCTTGGCATCGTCAAAAAAAATTACTGCCATTCACATTAATAGTGTTGAGGCATACTTGGGAAATAGATGGGCCATGCTTGTTTTGTAACACATGCTGTACTTGATGCTGAAAGAACTAGCATCCTTCTGCAAGGATGAATAATCAGTAAGGTTTATAGCTCTGGAGCTACACAGATTTGAACTCTGAGGACTGTTTGCTTCTTGTCTTAGCTAAAATATACCCTTTCATTTTGCAAGTATGTTTTATATCTGCAAAGCTGTTACGCACCAATTGTTGAAGTCTAGAGTCTCTTTGTGAGTAATTTCACATTAGATATTAGATGTTGTTCTGACAGTTCTTAAGAATAGAGGGAAGATCTATGGTGTTAGCCAGGACATGCCTGTCAGCAAAATGACAATAAATCATAGTCTTATTTTGATGTTTCTTCATGTGCTATCAGAAAGGAATAAATACCACAAAATTGTTAAATCTGCTTTTAACCATACCTACAATTGATTATTCAGTCAGACGTGGAGTGCGAGTGAACAGGGGCCAGAGTGCTCAGGGCATTAAGCATGGCAGCTGGCAAGGGCAGGGTGCATGGGCAGGGCTCTGAGAACTGCCAGCTCAGTCAAGGAGTAATGGTGTCTACCCGTCAGAGGAGGACTGTGGTCCTGGCACCCACCAAAATGGATGTGGGTACTCAGAGGGTGCCCCCATGCAAGGAGGTGGGTATCCAGGTCACAGACTGTTGGGAATGCCACACCCTTTCCCTGGTTGATGACCTGCTCTGCTAGGTGGCACAGCTGCAGGATGAAATGATGGAGCTCAGGGAGGAGGTGAGCAGGCTGAGGAGTATCAAGGAGAGTGAAAGGGAGTTAGATAAGTGTTTTCAAAGTCTACTCTCCACAAAATCAGCTTGGTAGGCAAACCTCATTAGTGGAGCACAGGATTCCTTATCATCTCAGCAAGATCCCGAGCCTTCCTGAGCTACCTTGCAGGAGCAGGGACAATGGGAGCACGTCCCTGCTTGATGATGCAAACGAGGTAGGCATGTTCCCTTAAGAACTTCACTGCCTTCAATGCCCTTGCAGAACAGGTACAGGGCCCTGAAGGAAGAAACAGCTGGTAGCAGTGAGGATAGTGGAGAGGTAGAGGGTTCCCTGCCCTCTTGTCACTGGCCAGAAGCAGGGAAACTAGGTGAGGATGGGGACAAATGGAAGCAGGTCCTGGCTTAGGGCAGAGAGTCCCCTCTGGACCTCCCCTGCCTTTCCAGGTGCCCTCACAGAGCAGATGCAGAGCTCTGGAGATAAAGGACCAGGGAAATGAAGATGCTGATGAAACCTCATCCAGGAACTCGCTGAAGCAGCTGGCTCCACGCATTAAGACTTCTGTGAAGAGCAAGAGGAGGGTGATTGTTATAGGAGATTCCCTTCTGAGGGGAACTGAGGGTCCTATATGTCGGCCAGACCCTTCCCACAGGGAGGTCTGCTGCATCCCTAGGGCCCAGATTAGGGATATAACCAGGAAACTTCCTGGTCTGATACGGCCCTCAGTTTACTACCCTCTTTCGATCTTTCAGATAGGCAGTGATGAGATAGAGAGAAGTCCGAGGGTAATGAAGAAAGATTTCAGGGCTTTGAGACGACTGGTCCAGGGACTGGGAGCCCAAGTTGTGTTCTCCTGTATCCCTCCAGTTCCAGGGAATGATGAATGGGTAAACAAGAAGACCTGACAGATCAGTATCTGGCTCCAAAACTGGTGTTACCAGCAGGACTTTGGGTTTTTTGACCACGGCTTGATTTATAGGACACCAGGCCTGCTCACAATAGATGGAAAAACCCTATCTCACAGGGGGAAAAGGGTACTAAGGCAAGAGTTAGCAGGGCTCATGGACAGGGCTTTAAACTAGACTTGAAGGGGGAGGGGGATAAAGCCAGGCCCACCAGAGATGAGCCTAGGGGTAAAGGGCCAAGAATGAGGGTGAAATCAGTAGCCCAGCTCAAGTACATTTACACTAATGCACACAGCATGGGAAACAAACAGGATGAGCTGGAAGCCATTGTGCAGCAGGACAGCTATGACACAGTTGGCATCACGGAATATGATGGGATAACTGTCACATCTGGACTGCTGCAGTGAATGGATATAAGTCCTTCAGAAGGGATAGGCAGGGAAGGAGAGGCAGTGGTGTGGCTATGTACATTAGGGAGAGTTTTGATAGTATAGAGCTTGATTACAGTGATGATAAAGTTGAGTGTTTATGGGTAAGGATGATGGAGAAGGTGAATAAGGGAGACGGTATGCTGGGAGTCTGTTTTACACCACCCAACCAGGATGAGGAGGCAGATGAAGTATTCTGTAAGTGGCTGGCTAAAGTCTCGCAATCACCAGCCCTTGTTCTGGTGGGGGATTTCAACCTACCAGATGTCTGCTGGAAATAAATCAGCCTGACCTCAGTACCAGGAAAGATCACGGAAAGGCTCATCTTGAGTGAGTTCTCACGGCAAGTGCAGGGCAGCCAGGGGATCAGGGCCAGCCAGCATGGGTTTATGAATAGGAGGTCTTGCTTGACCAACCTGATCTCTTTCTATGACCATGTGACCTGCCTTTTGGATGAGGGACAGACTGTGGATGTTGTCTAACTTACCTACTTTGGTAAGGCCTTTGACATGATCTCCCACAGCATTCTCCTGGAAAAGTTGGTGAATCATGGAATAGACAAGTTTACCCAGAGCTCCATCTAACCTGGCCTTGAACTCTTCCAGGGATGGGGCTTCCACAACTTCCCTGGGCAACCTGTTCCAGTATCTCACCATCCCCACACTAAAGAATTTCCTCCTAAAGTCTAACCTAAGTCTCACCTCTTCAAGTTTTAATCCATTACCCCTTGTCCTCTCACTAAAAGCCCTTGGAAAAAGTCCCTCCCCAGCTTTTCTGTAGGCCCCCTTCAGATACTGGAAAGCTGATACAAGGTGTCCCTAGAGCCTTCTCTTCTCCAGGCTGAATAGCCCCAACTCCCTCAGCCTGTCTTCATAGGAGAGGTCCTCTGATCATCTTCATGGCCCTCCCCTGGACTCACTCCAACAGCTCCATGTCCTTCTTATGTTGGGGGCTCCAGAAATGGTCACAGTACTCCAGGTGGGGTCTCACAAGAGTGGAGTAGAGAGAGAGAATCACCTCCCTCGAACTCTTGGCTACACTTCTTTTGATGCAGCCCAGGACACAGTTGGCTTTCTGGGCTGCAAGTGCACATTGCCAGCTTGGGTTGAGCTTCTGGTCCACCGTCACTTCCAAGTCCTTCTCCTCTGGATTGTTTTTGATCCATTCTGCACCCAACCTGTATTTGTGCTTGGGATTACCCCTACCCAGGTGCAGAACCTTGCACTTGGCCTTGTTGAATTTAATGCAGTTTTCATGAGCCCACTCCCCAAGCCTGTTAAGATCCCTCTCGATGGCCTCCCTTCCCTCCAGCATGTCAAACTCACCACACATGGTGTGGCATGTGTGGCATTGGTGGCATTGGTGAACTTTCAAGGGGTGGTCTCAACTTCACCGTTCATGTCACCAATAAAGATGTTAAACAGCATTGGTCTGAGGACCGACCCTTGAGGAACACTGCTCATCACTGATCTCCATCTGGACATTGCGACGTTTATCACAACTCTTTGTATGCAACTATCCAGCCAGTTCCTTACCCAAGGAGTGGTCCAGCCATCAAATCCTTATCATTCTAGTTTAGATACCAGTATGTCATTTGGGATAGTGTTGAAGGCTTTGCACAGGTCCAGGTAGATGATGTCAGTTGTTCTTCCATTGTCCACCAATTCTGTGACCCCTACCAAATTAGACAGGCAGGATTTGTCCTCAGTGAAGACATGCTGGCTGTTACCAATTACTCAGCCTTCTCTATGTCGTGCATTACCAGGTCTCCAGTTTCCTTCTGAAAAGGGCCCACATTTTTCCTAGTCTGCCCTTGTCGCTGACATACCTGTATAAACTTTTCCTTTTGTCCTTAACATCCCTGGTCAGATCCAACTCTTCCTTTGCTTTGGCTTTCCTAACCTCATCCCTTGCCTCTCTCACAACTTGTCTGTACTTATCCCAGGATACCTGTCCCTACCCCTACCCTCTGTATACCTTGTTTTTACATCTAAGTGTGTTCAGGAGCTCCTTGCTTATCCATGCAGGCCTCCTGGCTCTCCTGCCTTCCTCCCTCTTTGTTGGGACACATTGCTTCTGGGCATGGAGGAGGTGATCTTGGAATAGGGACCAGCTCTCTTCAGCTCCTTTCCCCTCCAGGGCTTTGTCCCATGGTACCCTCCCAAGAAGATCCTTGAAGAGACTGAAGTCTGCTCTTTTGAAATCAAGGGTAGCAAGCTTGCTTTGTTCCTTCCTCACTGCCCTAAGTATCCTGAATTCAACCATATCATGGTCGCTGCAGCCTAGTCTCCCATTAAGTTTTACATTATCAATCAGCCCATCTCTGTTGGTGAGAAAAATGTCCAGTATAGCACCTTTTCTTGTTAGTTCCTCTACCATTTGGAGGAGGAAGTTGTCATAAATGCACTCCAGGAACTTCCTGGATTGTTGGTGCTTTGCTGTGTTGTCCCTCCAGCAGATATCAGGGTGGTTGAAAGTATTTTTTTGTGGCATTTTTTTCTTTGAATTTGAAGGTTTAGGATTTTTTATTTATTTATTTTTTCTGCTATATGGCAAAAAAGCATTCTGAAGTTTTATTGGGCTGTTTAACAGAAGATTCAGTTTTTTAGGACACAGCAATCTGGCAGAGTCCTATTTACAGGAAACATTAAAAAAAATAGTTTTATTAGCATTTGAAATAAACTCCAATATTTAATAATCCTAAAACTACAAAGGAATCTTAGACCTGTCACATTTGAAAATTGTACCTATGAAATGGTTTGCTACACATTACAAGGCAGGAAAATCTGAACTTCTAAGGAAAAATTTGATTGCCTTTATCACTTAGTAAGTGACATCATACTCTAAAACCATATTAGTTAACATTTTTAAGGTTGAAAAGGAAACTCGGGAAAGGCAATTATTGAGATTGTTTCTGCTTATTTATTTTATGTGTGTTATAAGTCAGTTTTAATCATGTGGGTTTTTTTTCAGGTTTCTTCTTTACTGAAAGACATCTGGCTTGTACTTCATAAGTAAATATTGTCTTGGTCCAATGAGTGGCCAAACATGTCATTTTCTCTGTTCTGCTCAGAGGGGGCTATAAAGTTTTGGGTTTTTTTTTGTTTGTTTGTTTGTTGTTGTTTTTTTCCTGACATTCCTATGGTGTTCACCGCTATAGAAGAGGAAAGTTTCACAACTAATATAGTCATAAAAATCCTCATGGCTTAAAAAGTTTATTTATCTGTATTTTTCAAATAAGAAGTTGAGAAAGAACTACTAAAGTAAGAAAATATCTTCTAATTGAGATATGTAGCTCTGAACTCTTGGTCTTAAGGTCTACCTTGCCTGAAACAGGCCCAATAGGCAGACAAGATACATGATATGGAGGACTCCTTGTCCTCTCTCTGCCTGGCTAAACACAGTGACTTAAGGGATAGAGGGGAATGGCAACAAGTTCCTGCCTGGCACAGCAGGCACATCTCTTACATAACTACCTGTTTTGGTTTGAGCAAGCTCTTTGCTGATTTTTTTTTCTTTCAGTGAACTTTTTAGCAGCACCAGTGGACTGATAATAACCAAGGTTATATAACCATTCCCTTCTCATCATATTTTCTCTCTTTGGCTTTCAGGATAGGTTAAGACATCATGGAAGTCAAGCCTCTCTCTTTTCCACTCACTTTTCTGCTTACTGTGGCTTCTATCACCCTCTCTTTGGCTCTCTCTTTTTTTTTTTTCCATTTTTCTTCACAGCCGACACCCGAGGACCCCGTCCGTGTGCCCGGACACTCCCCCCTTCAGCTGGGAGTCACCAGGGAGAAGAGTTGCTGTGAGAGTCGCTGGGGGAGGAGGGAGGAGATCGGATGTTGCACATCCCTTTACAAATATATATATATTCCCTTATCACTAATAATTAAAATCAATCTGTTTCACTTTTCAACCCAGAGAGCCTCTCTTTCTCATTTTTTTCCCTCTTTCCCTACCTTAGGGGAGGAGGGGGGTGGGGAGGGGTGAATTGAAAGTGTTCTTGTTATTGGTTCGACTGCCAACTCGGTGCCAAACCGACACACTACCCCACCTTCCCAGATGCCCCTGCATAACAGGTACAAGGGTCTTCAAGTGCAGCCGAACAATAAGGAGAACAAAGGTTCATCCAGCCTGGAGGTGTCACTGAGGTTAAGTCAGCCTAAGCCCTGCATCAAAACTGCTTCAGTAAAGAAAAAAAAGACCAATCATTTTAATAGAAGACTCCCTTCTGAAGGGAACACGAGGCCAAACATGCAGAGCAGACCCTCTTCTTAGTGAAGTCTGTTCCTTCCCTGGGGTCTGGGTTATAGATGTAAAGAGAAAGCTTCCTATCCTGATATGGCCCTCAGATTATTTTCCATTATTCATTTTTCAGGTAGGTTACTACAAGAAGTCCAATGGCGTGCTGGTTTGGTTTGGTGGGATTTTTTTTGGTAGTGGGGGAAGGGTCCCAGGAGTGGCTCATTTAAGAAGCTGAGAAACTCCCCCTGCTGAAAAACCAGCCAAGGAGCCATTAGAGGGACTATAGATTCACTTCTGCGATTAACATACTGTCCTGGGTTGAGCCAGGATTAAGCTAATTTTCCTCTTGCTGATTTTTTTTTTTCTTCAGTAAGCTCTCTTTTAACTAGCAACAAGTGTTCCAGCCAGTGGATTGATAACACTGGAATGATTATGTTTCTGCTGAGACTCCAAGGTTGCTTCTTAGCTCTGCTGCTACAGACGCTACTGGGGCAGATGAGTCATATCTAAGACCCCCCCGTAGGGGAGCTGGACTAGACAGACAGAAGAATTGACCAAAGGTATTCCATTTCATATATCTACGTAAGCTTCAAGGAAGGTCAGAGATCACAGAAGACAACTTCCTTCCTGCTTCTTCTTCCCTTCTCTTCCATCCATGGCTGGTGTCTAGGGAGGACTCCATCCATCACCATCGACCCCAGGCTCAGCCCTGACCCTCATAACTCTCCCCACAGCCCTGTCTGCTCTGCTGTTATCAAAAACAGCAGCCCAAGAGTTTTTGGGACTGCTCACAGCTAAGGAGAGTGCCAGGGGAGTTGCTGGGGGTGGGGGAAGGCAAGAGGCTTTTGCACCTTCCTGAACATACTTGTATATACTTGTACATATAATTAAAGCTGTCTAATTTAGTTTTCAATCCAGCTAAGTCTCTCTCCTTAATTCTCTCTATTCCTCCCTACCTGGGTGGGAGGGGGAGGAGACTGAGAGCTTGTTGTCTCTGGTTTATTTTTTGACCCTGAGTCAAACCGTGACACATACGAAAGAACTGATGTAAGACCTGAGCAGAGCGAGCACTTAGAGAAAGAAGAGCTGTGCTGGGGAGGTGAAAGGCAGTGCTGGGGTGAAGATACTGATGGTTGGTGAGGAAGAAGGGAAAGAAGGTGCCCAAGCAGAAGTTTCCCTGCAACCTATGGCGAGACAGCAGGCTGTCTCCCTGCATTCATGGAGGAATGTGGTGGAATATTCCTTGAAGGTGCCAGGAGGGGAAACATGGATTTTGCAGCCAGTGAACTTGGGTTTGCTGCTGGTGGAGGTGACTGTTCCCAAAGAAGCCCATGACTCTGTGGGAAACCCACATTGGAGCAGTTTGCTCCAGACCTCATGGGAAGGACTCATGAGGGAGAGGTTCATGGAGGACTCTCTCCCATGGGAGGGACCCCATGAGGAAGCAGGGGAGAACTGTAAGGAATCCTTCTTCCTGAGGAGGAAGGAGTGGCAGGAACCACCAGACTGTGAACTGACTCTAAACCCCATCCCCTGTCCCCCTGCGCTGCTGGGGGGAAGGAGGTAGAGAAATCCTGAACAAAGTAATTTGGGCCTGAGAAGAAGGGAGGGGTGGGGTAACATATATAAGCCCTGCTCTTGTTGTTGCCTGTGTCCTGTGTGTATTTGATTAGTGTGAAATTAAATTATTATTTTTTCCCCAAGTTGAGTTTGTTTTGCCCGGGACCTTAATTGGTGAAGAACCCTTCTTGTCCTTTGCCTCGACCCATGAGCTTTAGTTGACCTTTGTCCTCCTCTTCCCAGAGTGTGTGTGAGGGGGGGAATTGAGTGAGTGGCCATGTGGCTGTGTCTTTGTTGTCATGTTAGGCCGAAACCACTACAAATGGCAATCAAGAGATGCTTTAGGGCCTTGGGACAACTGTCAAGGTATCACAAACTCAGGTAGTGTTCTTCTCTATCCCTCCAGTTGCAGGGAATGATAAGGGAAGGAACAGGAAGAGCCAGAAGCACAATACCTGGCTCCAAGCCTGGTGTCACCAGCAGGATTTGGGGTTTTTTGATCGTGGGTCAATTTACATTACACCAGGCCTGGTGGCAACACACAGGGTACACCTGTGCCAAAAGGAGTAAAGGATTTTAGCACAGGAATAAGCAGGGCTCATCAAAAGAGCTTTAAATTAGATTTGAAAAGTAAAGGGGATAAAACCAGTCTCTCTAGAGACAAGCTTGAGGGTAGCATGGTTTAGTGGTGGAATTGACAGTGTACTAGGTCAATGGTTGGACTTGATGCTTTTAAAAGTCTTTTCCAACCAAAATGAATTTATGATTCTATGATTAAAGATTGACAGATTTGCATACCAGGAGCATTTTCACACGAGTTTGGAGTTCAGAAATTCAAGACTATATATATGATTACTAATACTTTTTTCTTTTTGAGACTGCAGTAGATGTAGAAATGGAAAACTGCTTCCCTGTTAAGAGTACAGATTTTTCCTTTTTAATATTTGTACTGCAAAATGCCTGTCTCTGTATCAAATGAGGCAAATCTCTACACAGAATAGTCTATATACAGTAGTTTCAAACCATGCACAAAACAAGGCTATTTAGTGCATAGCAGGAAAACAAAGCAATGTAAACCAAGATTGCAGAGAATGCAGAACATACCATAATACTTGTAGTATATGGAAATTTGCAAGAATGAAGGTTTCTTCGTTTCTCTCTCCACAACACATTAGTATGGAAGAAGGCCAGACTGAGCCCATGGCTACAAAGGTCTGTTTCATTACAAGAACTGTTTTTCGGATTATATAATTAAAGGCCAGAAGACAACTTTCATGCTTTGCTTTTTTTTTCTGTCTTCCATCCTCATTCATACCAAGGCTGCTGAGGTCACTGTTTTGAGATGGTGGTGCAGGAAGATTTATGTATCTTGGGCATAACTGTGCATAATAGTTGTGTGAGATTTCTCTTCTGAGGGCATAACCTAGAAAGGTTACTGAGAAATTTCCAAAATTGTCTCTTATTAATATGAATGAAACATGTTTGTTTCCTATGTCATGCATACATATTTTGTACATTTGTATTTATATATATCTAAAACACACGTACACACTTGAACATATATGTGGAATATTGACATGAGAAATATTTTCTTATTTCTATTCTGCCTTGAATGTATAAGTAAAGAGTAGCATGAAGAACAATACTTCTCAAAAGTGAATAATTAGGAGGAGAGAGAGAAGATGGATGACAATGTCCTTCCAATAGTATAGGTTTTCATCAGCCTCTGAGTTAGGAACAAGTTTCACCAACTTCTATTACTAAATAAAAGGCTGCTTATGGAAGCTAATTAATTATAATATCCATGACTGTGTCTGATGGACTTTCATACAGAGTGAGACATTTTAAATGGCAATTTAAATATAGTTATGTTAAACCTAATTATTATGAGCTGTTATGCTAGCAGTGTCTTGAAAATGTAGCCACTAAATTTTTTTCAAATCAATTTTGGGTGTACTTATATTGAAGTGCAACTGTAGTAAAGGCAAGGTATGTTTACCTGAATACAGATAAAATGAAGTTCTTCTTTCAATACTATCTACCTTTGTCCTATTTTACTTCTCTTCTGGATACTATTAAATAATTTTCTGGAAAATTATCCCATGAAGATTCGGCAGCAGCTACAGATATAAAGAAAGTATGCCAAGGATACTGATCAATTTGTATTTAGAATATTAGAGTGGGATTTGGTTTTGGGTATGAGAGGGAATATCATAAAAATGAGAACATATGAATCATTGTCCCAGAAATCCGAACATCTTTGTAGCTTCTTTTATGGTGGCCAGCTGTGGGTTATTGGGAAGAGTGAAAGTATAAAGTAAACATATAGTGATACTTCAACATAGAAGATACTTCTACGATCACTGGCAACAAAAAAATCCCAGGGCTTCTTGAATGAGCCTAACTTACACTGAGGAGCTTTTGAAACATTTCCTTCACAAGTTTTGTAATCCATTTAAGCATTTAGCATCTACAAAGTCTTGCAGCAAGGTACTCTACAGCTTTAGAGTTTTTTTGTGTCTGAAAAATAACCTTTTTCTTGTTTCTGAACCTGGTATTTATTGTTTTTATTAGATTATTCCTGCATTTAAAACAAACAAACAAACAAAAAAAACAGTGCATACTACATCCTCTATATCATTCATGTTTTCATAGACATCTGTCATATCTCCTATAATTGTCTCATTGTTCCTAATGAGGAAGAATCCCAACCTGCCTCATTGTTCCACACAAAGAAACAGCTTTCCAGCCTAGATCTTCCTTTAACCTCTTCTATATCTTTTCTAGGTTTAGAATATGTTGTCTGGGTGAGAATGTAATAAGGACTGCAATAAAACCTTCAATATAAGGGCATGACAGAAGTATAACATTTTTTTTTTCTTTCACTAATAATTCTTAATATTGTGTTTCCTTTTTTTACTTAATACCAAGCTGTGGTTTTCCAACAGTGAGCTAGTATAACTACAAGAAGTCATTTGTGAATAACCATGTCCCATCACTGCATCACTTCATATTAATTTACAGTGATTTTTTGTGCTAATTTATTGTCCAGTCTTTTTCAGTGACAATGTGTCCCTTCATTTCTTATGGTTGGCACTTTTATTTTCTGGTCTTAATAGCAACCACCAGTAATGTTTTACCACTTTATCCATCTCATTTTCCAGATCAAAAGATCAGATCATGAAGGATTCCACCTTCCATCTTCTTAGTAGGCCTTAGTAGGCCTTGCTCTACTAAGATTATTGAATGTTTACTCTTGTCACTTATTTTCTTTCTTGTGCCCAGGTGAAAGCTTCCATTTTTTTCTACATTACCTTAATTTCTTCAGAAGTTTTAATGAGAGACCTTTTCAAACAGCTTTTGGATATCTAAGGGGACTATGATATCTGGAGCTCTCTTTTTCATCTAAAAACTGGGACTGTCTTGATTCATAGCAAGTAATTGAAGTTCCTGAAGGTGATAAAATCTTCTGAATTTCTGCCCTTCTGAATGAGCAGATTACTACACTATCCGGAAACTAGCTAAATTACAAATGTTAATTACTTCTGTAATTCTCTATAATGATGAAATTCATGAGGGGAGATGCTTATGAGAGATATGCATTATGAGAGAGAAATTCTTTATGCACCATAGTTAAATATACCAAAGTTCCTCTATAAAATAAGGTTTGTCAACACTCATGAGTTCCAAAACTTTTCAGGGTTTATTGAGTATTTTATTGGATTTGCTGTACTTTTTTGGACTGTACAGTTGCAAGTCACCCTACTTTGTCATCCTATAAAGTGTTTGGAACATAAAATGTACTTTCTAGATTTGTTGGCATTCCTCTGACATTTTAATAAATATTATACAATTAGAATTTGTTCTGTTTCCCGCAAAAAAAACAGATCTAAGAGAAGCTTACTGCAAGTTTCCACACATAGTACCTAAACATGGATGCAAGTATATTTAGAATATGTTTTCCTTCCAATGCTTTATCAAAAATGAAAATATTGTTTTGCAAATATTAATGGAAATAGTCAGTACCATTTTGCCAAGTATATATTCAAAATATATCTGATCTGCCTTTGTAGCAAAAAAAAAAAATCTGAGAAAGAATATTTGTCATATTTCTTTTCACAGAATTTTTTATTTTTCATGGTTTACTGAGCTTGACATCAACTTAAATACAATGAAGTTTTTTCAAAAGCTAAATATTTGGTTTGAAAATTATTTTCTGAAAAAAAATCTTATTCAGAAAAAAAAACATCACTTTAAAAACTGTCAGTTTGATTTCTTAGTTGTTTCTATTTCTTTAAAATGAAAAGAAAACTAGCTGCAAAGTAAAGAAAGCAAAACCAAAAAATTAAAAAAATAAGTTTATCTGGCTTGTTGTATTTGTTAATTCCCATGTTGTTATATTTTACATCTTGAGTCACGTGAAAAACCTCTTATCATCCAGTTCAACCATATTAGAACAGAGTTTGAAAAACTGAGAGACAGAAGACAAGCCCATGACATTTTGGTGGAAAAAAATTTTTTTCACGTCTCTTTATATTTGCTATTATCTCCTCATGTATATTATTTACATAATATTTTTGGACATAATAGATAACACTGCTATCAGTAAGTGAAATTATTTTAGCTTGAACATCTATTTGCTCATCTTGCTGTAAGCAGATTACTGTTGGGTGATTTCTGTGCTATTCAAGTGAATCTGATAATGATAATGCAGTGTTTGAAGGATTTTGGTAACTTTTATAGACAGATTTCCAGTTCACTCATTTGACAAAAAATAAGGAAACCTAAACTCTTTTGTTGATATGCTTATATCACATATATGTTACTAACTAGCTTCGTAAAAATGTCATCAATTTTTCTTTTGAATTGTCAGTGATGGGCCAAAATAAACTATTTATTTTTTCCCAAATATTGGATAAACCTAGAGAAACACTGTCAAATAATTTGACTTCTCTTAGAATAAAGGCAAACCATTTTGTAATAACCTGGGGTAAATTACAAGAAGTTTGAAGGAGAATAGTGTAGAAAATTTGGTTCTTTTTATTCCATCTTGGTGTGACAGGTAGCATAAGAAGGATTTTTAAAAAAGCATTATGGAAACATCTGATTAAAGGGCAATAGGGTCACTCTAGAAAATGAGTGAGAGGAATGAAAGGTAGACTTTTGACAGACAGTAGTGTAATATTTTTCCCTGGGAATAGTATTGCGTGCAGTTGAAGGCCAAGTGGTGGAAATGTGACACCTTGTAACATGGACTGAGTGAAAAATATCTGCATATACAGGGCTGGCAGCTGGTGGATATTGACCTGATGATGTGCAATATGAAGATTTTATTTTTTTAATCCCTGTATTTTTTCAATCTGCTTAGACAGTTCTTACCATCAACCTTTCCCCTGAAGGCCCTATGAAATATTGCTATTTTAGTTGTTGTCGCTAACATAAGATCTTCTACGTAACACCTTTCATAAAATTTCTTAAAAAAAAGAAATAAAAAAAATTGCAACAGATTCTAAGAACTCACTGTTTCCTGGGAGTCCAGTGGCTGCAGTAGTTTTCGTATGTTTCTGAATAGGTAAATATTCATAAGGTCTTTCTTGTAAGTAATTTCTAGTTTCCCCCTGAAATGTAGTATTTGTGTATTTTCTTTCTGGTCTGTGTCGTCCTGTGGCATTTTTGTGATAGGAAGATGTAGAAAATTTATTCAGACTAAACAATACCAGGGTCTTGTTTACTATATGTTGTTACTTTTTGCTAAGTTTAATACAATTTCATGTGGCTAGGTTTAGTAGGTACTACTTGGGAAGCAGGTGTTGCATCTCACATTTTCTCTACTTTGAATTTACAGGGAGTGTCACTTTCCAATTCCTCACTACTCTAAGGGTCTAAGAAAGACATTGGGATAGTGCTCTTGCTTCCTTTCTTGTCCCTTTCTTGACATCTGATACTCGGGGCTTTTATAATTTACTATATGGCCTTATATTTAACTAAGCAGCTATGACTCATCTGTGGCATGTAAGAGCATGGGAAACATGGGAAACATTGTGGACTATTCTGTGACTGAGTCTACTATTAAGGACCAGACTCATTTGCTTAAATGATCCAGTTCCTAAAATAAATTAGAGGTGACAATCAATTATGACTTCCTGAATGCTTTTTTGCAGTTTGTCTGCACAGGTGACTGCATGTTCCAATGCCCACTTTCATGAGGCTGACGTATTTGTACAGTAAAATGGTACATATTTCTGCAGTGAAAAGCAAATGAACATGTATAGTGTTGAAATTTTTTTTGTTTCTTTTTCCTAAAATGTACTGAGATATAAAACTCCAAGGATATAGCAAGAGATAAAAACAAATTTTCAATTATATCATTTATATAATAATTTTAGTAGTATGTTTATGTATTGTTATATATTTCCACAATGTATGCTACTGTTTTATTTAGTAATGCATACAAGATTAAATTTTAAATGTTAGGTTCAGATTTGGCTGAACAATTATAGAATACCTTCCTTACATATAGTGATAGACAAGTATTTCCACATAGCTATTATTCAGAAATAAGGACTGTAATGCAAATCAAAACAAAAGTCTTATTTGACATTTGCTGATATATTTAAGAAGTGAGGGAGCTATTTGTGTTTGTTGTTTTTTAGGGGTTTTTTGTTTTTGTTGGGTTTTTTTGTTTTTTGTTTGTTTGTTTTTGGTTTTTTTTTTGTTTTTTTGTTTTTTAATTTTCTTTCTGGAAACAAAACAGAGATTCTTACTGAGTTACATGTAAAAATGTTGGCTGAACCTGTTCAACCAAAATCTTGTTTTTAACAAAAAGGTATAAAACATCTGCATTACAGTCCAATTCTTCTTCTGTCCTAATATATAATTAAATATATAGGATGTTACTTAATATTGGTGCAGACAGAAAACAGTATTGGAAGAGTGCCTTTTGGCTATTTATGTATTTCATGGATGAATTTTCTTTGATTATTCCTATTGCCCATTGTTGAAGGAGAAATGGAGATCAGGACGGAAGAAAACATTAGGACCCTTTCACTAAATAATCATAAAGATCAACTGTTTGTGTGGCCTGTAAGACTTCTACAAAGCTTTGTAATGCTGATTATCTAAGATGTTTCTTAATATTCTCAGAATTATTTTCTATTAAAAAATAGAAAAATCCTCTAGTTAATGAAAGCATCATTCAGTGAAATGAAAAAAATAACCATAATCTTCACAGTCTCTATACAGATCAAATAGTTTAACTCAATATCAAGTCAATAAAAATTTTGTCTCCTTTGCACCAAAATAGCTTGCACAATGGCACTGTATTCAGCTTTCAGCTTCACTGGGTTTAATCACTCCATTAAGGAAAAGAACCATCTGATCAAATACAAATGTACCATTTCACTTTTCAAAGGACTAATATATTTTCAATATCTGTTGATTTTATGCAAGTAAGAAATTAAGGGAGACAGAGGAGGGATTATCCTTCAGATGTGTTTCTTCCACAGTAACTAAGTAAATACAGACCCAAAGATACCTGTTTTTGTTATGAAATTATTCCATCTCAGCAATGATTGAAACTCGCAGTGATTGTTTACTAAATAGATTTGTGTAATTTTAAGATTGAAAGAAAAAAGAGGCATCTTAAAATGTCTTAGGATGCCTAGTTTGTTTTGTGATAGCTAAAGTATTTCTGTTACAGTTGGCTGTAACAGATTGGCTCAGATTTCTTTTTACTAGACATTCCCAAGCTATCAATTAAAAAAAAAAATTGGTGCAAGGTGTGTTAATTTACTGACACTTTCAGCCATCAACCTGACACCTTTAAAAGAGATTAATTACCCTCAGATGGTTGCAATACAACACACAGTGGTTTGTCATCAAATAATTTGTCTTTTGAAAAGCATGACGCTTAAAAAAAGATTGTTTAAACAACCTTTTACACTCTATCTAATACAGTTACACATAATCTCTGATGATGCAATTATGATTCAAAATGGAGAACTCCAGAACAAATTAAGTCAGTTTTTTAAACTAATTCCTTATGTTTGGATGGATTAGTTGTACCAGGATGTTTTTAGAACAGGAAACGCAAGCTGAGACATATAGTAGCTCATCTTTCTAGAACAGAGTATCACTGGTTCAGCTCAAAAATAAAATTTCTCTTAAACATGACAGCTATAGGAAGTAGCATTTTTGAGAAAACAAGTGGATCTATAACTTGATCCTCTCCCTGTGAGCACAAGCACTTCAGACTCTGTTAAATATATGGAGAATACTGCAGCATAGAAGTACTAGTAGTTGGATGTGCTGTCATTTGAGAAATTTCATGTTCCCTTCAGGCCTGGAATTGATGGCCAGAACAGGCAGGCAAGCATCAACATAGTTGTAAAAACTGGTTTATTTCTTAAAAATAAATACAAAAATATAAATATAAAACATTGGCAGATAGAATTTGATGAAATGAAGTTGCACAAACTTTTTTTTAAACCAGCTGCATATTACACTTGTTAACACCACGTGTACATTTTGTTTTAATTTTAATGTACAGAACAGGATATATTGGATTTTTTCTTCTTTGTCATCTTAAAAGCTGCACTTGCAAGGATAGGACATGTACCTAACAGAAGCGGCTTGTACATGAGGTTGCTTAAGGGATTATCACCCTGTTCAAATTTCTGAAGGTAAAATATTGTTTCTTTTACTTACTAAAATGGACAACACTGAATTTCCATAGCTTTGGCTCTAGGAAGATCATTAAATAAAATGCTGTATATATTCCAAGTGGCATCCTACTAGAAATAATGAATGACATTAATGGACAAATTTAAAACAAATTTTAAAAAGAAATCATTGTGCTGAGTGGCAGGAAAATTTTCCTGACTGTTAAATACCATTGAGTGTAGAAGGTGTCTGTAAAATTACTTCCGCTCAGAGGAAAGAAAAATGTAGCCTGCTGTAAGTTAAGAAGTGTCTTTGTCACTTTCTCCTCCACCATACATTTCAGCTAGCTTATTAAACCGAGGGCCCCATTCTCGGAGGTAATCATAGTTTTGGTCTCCTTCAGTAGTACCTGACTCTAAGGAGCTCAAGGATTCAGCTATTGAATCATTTCCTTCATAGGCATAGGTTGCAAGTGAGTCATATGGAGGTGCAGAAGGATCAGTATCGTGCTCTTTCAGCCTTTGGTTAATGAAATCTCGGACATCTGTGTTATCTGGTGCTGAAGGAGTCCTCCGTGGTACAAATAATGTTTCAGGGATAATGTCTCGTCGAAGCTTCTTATCTTCAATAGCTGCAGGATTCCTCAGTGTGCCAATATCAAAGGCTTGGGTGTCTTCCTCTCCACCGCCTTCATCATTATAGCTCACAATGTTGTCTCTGATGTCCTCTTTAGAGAGGATCAATGGCTCCTTCTTTCGTTGTCTCTTCAGAGCAGCAAACAGCACCACTATAACTTAAAGAGAGAAACAAAGAATGGGTAAAGATCTCTATCTAACCATTTCTTAGTAGCAGATCCACTAGGATCTCCAAGACCTTTCTTTCAGATACATTGCAGCAATTAATCTATGCCTGATACATGGATAAGCATCTACATCTCTATCTGCATTATGATGGCACAAGAAGATCTGGAGCAAAATGTGCTATTTTGCACACACATTGTGTGCTTTGCTTTACAAAATCATGGGCTTGTCTACATGCTCTTTCTGTAACTTGAATGAGTTTTGAAATAGCCAGGTCCATTCTGAAGCTATTTTCCCCTTCTTATGTCCAAAACAGACAGCTAAAAACTGTTCTTGATGTGAATTACAGGTCATTAAGTGATATTCTGAAAACCACAAAAGGGATTTTACAAAATTTACTTCTGGTTGCACACTGGTAGTTTTAACAGTCTTGAAATTGAAGTATTATTTAATATGTCCAATTCTCAGACAAATGGGTTTTGCCTTTTTTGGTTTTGTTTTAAGTTGTAGTTAAATTCTTTTTGCAAAATCCACGGTCATTACTTTTAATTTGTACAATGACTCAGACCCAAAGGATTTTTCTCACGGGGGAAGAGGTGCATTTCTTTTTCTTACCTAGCAGGATAATGATGCAGAGGAGAATGGCAACCAGCGCCCCCGTGCTGAGGCCAGCAGGGAGGAGCAAGGCCTCAGCGCTGCAGGACTGCATGTTCCCCCAGCTGTCGCAGGCACACACTCGAATGGTCAGCGTGCCAGTGCTGCTCTGGATGGGGTAGTCATTGTCGGATATCACCACTGGTAGAAGGTAAGTACTTATTTCATGTCGACTAAAGCCATTCCTTCTTGTTAAAATTCTGGCAGTGTTATCTAGATTAATTAAAATATACTGTTGTAGAGCACATGAATATAAAATGTATAATTTATGGTACATGCAAACCATCATATTTTACGTAACTGGTAGCATTTTGAAACTGTTCCTGGTATCAGTGTTATCTCTTTTTTTATAATGACATTCCATCAGAAAGCTATTTATAATTTTTTATGTACATCTGTCCTGCTCCTCTGTGCCCCTGTACCACCTTTAAGTATGATTTGAAAAGAGGATTTCTCAAGCTTAAAATGTTTTCTAGATTAATGCATGCAGTGCATGACGCAGTTCCAGTTCAAGGCTGAAATGAAGTGGCCAACTGAGAAAAAAATAACCTTCCACTTCACGCTGTTCAGCAAGCACTCTGTTTTGAAAGGTTCTTTCTGTTGATCTTCTATGATAACACCCATGGGAATACTATCTGTAAACCGAGTATGACATTTTCCACAACAAAATGCTCTCAACATATTGTAGAACGATGAATTATGTACTGTAGCACATGAAGTACATTTTTTGGGGGTAAAAGTTGTCTTAGGAATTCAGAAAAAGTGAAAGACAGTAGGTTTTCCTATACAGTCTTGAGAAGTGAATTTAGTAAACTGTATTTTTATAAGAAAAATCTTAATTTTATGCAGCATACTTCCACATCAAAATCTGTCTACTGAGTGGCCAGAGGGAAGGGAAGGAAAGGAAATGAAGGGAAGGAAAGAGTAACAGAGAGACAATATTTCTCCTGTTGTTAGGGCCGTAACACTAGTGTGAGGCAACACTAGAGTTGCTAACTTTATAGTCCAAATGAGAGAAAATACAGATTTAGCCTCCGTTAAAAGGAACATTTAATTTTCGTCATACTTGTGGATCTCTTGAGGTAAGAGTTTAGCCATCCTGCCAACTAACTTCAAGTTGAATTAAAATAATCCATGCTCAACAAGAAAAAAAATAGTTACAGATAGAAAAGCAATAACAAGGTCTATGCTTCTATGCACTCAGGACCTAGTCACCAGGATATAATCTGTGCTTAAAACATTAATTTTATTTTTTTTTCATAGCCTTCATGATGTGAAGCACGAAGTTTTCCTTTATTGTATCATTAGTTTGTGGTATTTTTATTCTATTTGTTTTTACTCAACATCAAAAACTATGTCTCTAATGGATCTTTAAATATTTCTGCTTCTGGAGATTTTATAAGGTACCCAAATAACTTAATTTCAATTCTTCACTTTCCCTGCTGTTAGAATTTTTTTCTGCTGTTGTTTGAAGCTTATTACTTTCTGAAGTTTTCATCAGGAAAAGAAGATTATTCACATTGCCTTTATGTCTTTAACACATTTGAAGGCTGATACCATGTTCCCTCTCATTTATTTCTTCTGTAATTTAGAGCCCTATCAGTTAGTCATGCTGACAATGAGAGCCCAAATGAGTGCATAGCACCCCTTCCCCAAAAGAACCTTCTGAAATTTTTCTCTGAAAAAGAAAGATTGACAAAAGATCAAAAGAAAAGCCAAAGTGGCTATGCACTCAGAACTATTATTTTCATTAATTGTCAGGAAGAAGCAAAACAGAAGACCAGGGGAATCAAAACTATGTTACAGAAAGCCAAAGTGAAAAATCTGAACTTGTCAGCTGCAGCCATTTTTTCTCCTTCAATCATGCATTTCATGTGGCTACTCACCCCAAACCAACAGTTTTACTGATTTTCTTTATAATTTGTTTTCTCACAATTTTGTCATGTTAATTTTTGCCTTACTTACATAGATAAAAATGTGGAAGTCCTAAACCGCAAACATTCAGGTAAAATTATTTTTCTTGCTAGCAGCAGCTTTAATGCCTTCTCTACATATTGATAGACATCAAAAGCAAAGGTATTTCAGGAATGTACACTGGAGAGCAAAGTTAACTGTAACAGGCATGGATTTTACCTTCATTATCCTGAACAGTGAAGTTGGGGTTAACAGCAGCTAAACTGAAGAAAAACTTTTGTCCACCAAGAGGGTCATCTTTGTCTACTGCACTTATGGTTTGAATAAGCTGTAGGAAAAAAAGCAAGCAGACAAAAAACAATAAAAAAACCAAATATACCTAGGTTTTCTATACAGCTGTCTGATTACTTTAAGAATAGAAGATAACTTTATATTTGAACTATACATGCATTGACTTAATCTGTAGAACATATTATCTGAACAAATATTAAAGAAGCATATCATATAAGTTTTTCCAACAAGAGCACCCATTCGTGTTTCACGTGGTGGTACATGTACACAGAGAGAATGCCCAACTTCTACCTTAGTCCTCCTCTATTTCTGTTTCTCAATACATGTTTATATATTTTTGTAACTACACAGAGGACAAAACTTGCCAAAAATAGTTTTGTCTGTAGCCTAGGTAATTTTTATTCTTAATTTCTGATCCATCATTTTAAATTCAAATCAATATGATAGGAATTTTATATTTTCTTGAGAAAAATCTTATTTTATCAAATAGATGTTTCTGATAGGGAAGTTAAAGCTTCACATTTCAAAATAGAAATATTTCGTTCTAAATAATTGCTTTCTGCAATGTCTGCAAAAAGTTTGGGTATTTTTGGGGGGAAGCAATGGCAACATTTGTCAACATTTGCTTATCTGGCAGGTAAATGAATGCGTGGTTTTTTTTCACTGAAGTTTCTATACCTAAGGGTGGCAAAATGTCATTTCCCAAAATAAATAAAATTTTTGATGTATTTATTGCTTTATTTCAGAGTTTGGTTTGTAGGTTTGTTTGTTTTTAATACCATAGAAATAAAAACTCTACTTATGGCTGAAATTTTATGCATACATGTGTGCATGTTCAGTTATGTTCTTAAATTTAACCTTCAAAGCTAGGTCAATCTTTGTAATTTTTATTTTTCTTTTCTGATCCATCAAATTAAATTGCAGAGTTTTTTCAAGCATGAAATAAAATCTACTTTTTGACACTACTACTTCCTGTGGCAAATTTTTTAAACTCTGTTTTTCCTCTTCCAGTTCTTCCAAGTATAGCCATTTATCTTCAAATCACAGCTTTTGTCAGGACTGATCATCTTTAACATCAACAACTGCAATGTACTCCTATCAACTTTAACAAATGCATGATCAACTCCCAAATTCTCTCTGGTCCATCCATAATACAGTAATAAACTTCTTTCTGAGGCAAGGATTGGATTTATTTTAATACAGCAGCTTGCTTGCTTTCTCAACTGGAGTTTTGTCTTTCTCCAAATAAACTTCCAATAACTTACTAGATTAACAAAACAAATACTACAGGCATAGAATATTATTTATTTTAAAAGAATGAACCTTTCAATTATTTGGAGAGTTATAGCAAATAAAACTTCAGAGTTTTTGGCAATTAAGTAAAAAAACCACTAGCCTATTTTACTTAAAATCTGGAGACCATGAACATAGTAAGTTGTTGGTGTTAAGCTGATGAAAATCCACTCCTCCAATTCTGGGTGTCTATACTCATAGTTTAAAAGGAGTAGGTAGAAATTTTTATAGCCTAAAATCTTTTACGGTTTACAGGGATTGTTCACTTACTATGGCACTGCTGACCAGAGTCCCTTAGCACCATAAGAAAAGATCTATTAATTCCCCCATCCATCATTTATTGTAGCAATTGAAGTTCTCTGGGAACCTCTCTGTTCAAATACTGATAGTGTTTAACCTTACAAAACATTTTGCAAGCAAATTCAGCTAATTTGCTTACATTAGGTAATGAAAAAATCCTTGCTTGGTTGAGTTTTTTGTTGTTGTTGTTTTGTTGTTGTTGCTGTTGCTGTTGTTGCAAGCATCATTTAGATATTAAAATGTAAAGACAATTAAAAATGCCAGCAAACATTTGGCTTACTAAATATTATGCAGTTTTGAGTTATTTGCTTATACATTTCTTTAAAAGGTGAAGTTTTAAGGGTAATCTTAGTGAAACTTTGTTTAGGTACACAGTTATGTACATTTAGAGTTGTCACATTGAGAGCACTTCTAAATTAAATTGTGAAATCACAAACAAAAAGCATTATTTGTTTTACTATTCTCAAATAAAACCTAAACTTTTAACAAATTTATACTCTTTTTTTTTTTTTTTTTAATGGGAATATTACTGGAAATTCACACTGAAAGTGCATTACTAGCTCCTTTTAAAATGTGGCCATGTACATAGTCCAATAGAACAAGTACTCATAATCTCCTCTGCAAGCCTGGGAAGTTCTTGCAGTATCACTCGTGCACTCAACTTCCTCCTGTAGGTCATCATAAGGAACACACTATTGACCAGACTGAGAGCTCAGTGTAGATGAAGTTTATTTAGATTTGGGCTTAGGTCTTTGAAGGGAGCAGCATCTTTCTGTTAACTTTTTGAAGCACTGTATGATCCCCTGTGCTCTTCCAAGGCCTGTATGTGAAGCGAGCTTCAGACAACACATAGGGACGACACACAAATGAGCAAGGACAAAGGCAGACTCCTCCTGTGTTGCCAGGAATAAATAAAAGTACAGATGTAGGCCACAGTCAATGATATAGGTTCTTTTGGTGATTTCTTTGCTTGCCTACTCCATCTCTCTTGCAGACAATTATAGCAGCATCACAGGTTTTGATGTTCTAAATAGGACATATTTGACTTCCTGTTTGTTGACTTGAGCAAAAAGGGTTATCACAACTTCTGTTTGAGAGTAGGATGAATTCTGGAATCCATTTAAGCTGCTTTGCTTGTACTTTTTTTTGTTTTTGTGTCAAAAGAGCTCTGCTGTACTTGTTTACTCTCCTTGACTCTGTTTCACCAGTTGTGATGAAAATGAAGGCGAAGAGGCACTACGTGCCACAGGGAATTTCGCTTTCACAATTTTTTCAGACTAGCCATTTGTAAACTAATTGTTCTTCCTCTTCTTCAGGACTTGTCTAATCAAGACTTGGGTTGTGTCCTGGCAAAGCCAACTTTCTTCTTAATTTTTTTTTTTTCTCTTCAGTGAACTCTCTTTTAAGCAGCACACTAACTGAAAGTAGCAATAAGTTTACCAGCTAGTGGACTGATAACGCTCAATGTTTATAGATACTGCCAAGAGACCAAGGACACTTGGCTCTACTTGTCAGATTTGCTACACTAAAGGAGCAGAGGAGTAGTATCTACAACTCTCCCATAGGGAGGAGTGGAGTAGATGAACAGCAAAACTAGCCAGAGATATTCCATACATATATATGCACATAATTCTTGGTATAAATTCAGGGATCCCAGAAGTCAAGCCCTCCCTTTTCCTTTTCTCTTCCATTCATGGCTGGTATCCAGGGAGGATTCCATCTATCCATGTCCTTTGATCCCTAGGCCTGTGCGTTCCTGAGCCTCATAACTCTACACTCAGCTCCTGTTTTGATCTGCCACTATCTCTGGCAGTGGTCTGGGACACTTCGGAACTGCTCACAGCTCAGGAGAGTGCCGTGGGAGTTGCTGGGGGTGGGGGGAAGCGATAGGGTCTTGCACATTCCTGCACGTATTTGTATATAGTTGTACATATTTTCTTTTATCATTAGTGTTTAATTAAAGCTGTCTAGTTTAATCTGGAATTTCATTCTGGAAAGTCTCCCTCCTTATTCTATCTCTCCTTTCCCTACCTGGGTGGGAGGGGGAGGGGATTGATAGCATTGTTGCCATTGGTATAATTACCGATCCTGAGTCAAACCATGACAGGTTGACACCAGACCTTTCCATGCCATGGCATTTATGTCAGACAGTCCTTATTTTGACTCTTCCTTGTGTTCCGTAGAGAAAGCAATTGCAACATGTGACAGGAAGTGTTTCCTAAAATTGATACTTTGTATTATCTTCCAGACTTTCAGCATATTTTTGATGCTGGTCCTAGTCTTGTTCCTCCAGCATTCCAGTCTCAGCCACCTTGGGGCACCGAATGAATCTTATGAAAGTGTGTATTCATTTGCTCAATTTTTTTATTATTTATTTTCACAAATCTAACCACTTTACAAGCATGGTTGGAGTGCTGCAATGGTTGGCTATAGGCTGTTTAAAAGGGACAGGCAAGGCAAGAGAGGTGGTGGGGTGGCGTTAGATGTTAAGGAGTGCTTTGACTGCCTAGAATTCAATACTAGACACGCCAAGGCAGAATGTATATGGGTGAGGATAAAAGGGAAGGCCAATGAGGCTGATATCCTAGTGGGAGTCTGCTACAGACCACCTGACCAGGATACAGAGACTGACGAGATGTTCTTTCAACAACTAGGGGATGTCTCGCGTTCGCTAGCCCTTGTTCTTGTGGGGGACTTCAACTTACCAGATGTCTGCTGGAAGTACAACACAGCAAAAAGGGGCCAATCCAGGAGGTTTCTGGAATGTATAGAAGATAACTTCCTGCTGGTAGGTGAACCTACCAGGGATAGTGCCATGCTGGACCTACTCTTCACAAACAGAGAAGGGCTGGTGGAAGATGTAGTAGTTGGAGGTCGTCTTGGGCACAGTGACCATGATATGATAGAATTTTCAATTTGTGGTGAAGTTAGGAGGGTCGTCAGCAAAACCTCTACCTTGGACTTCCAGAGGGCTGACTTTGGCCTCTTCAGGACACTGGTTGGGAGAGTCCCTTGGGAAAAACCCTCAAAAACAAAGGAGCCCAGGAAGGCTGGGATTACTTTAAGAATGAATTTCTGAAGGCGCAGGAGCAGGCTGTCCCTGTGTGCCGAAAAAGGAGCCGGCGGGGAAGAAGACCAGCCTGGTTGAGCAGGGAAATGTTACAAGAATTCAGAAATAAAAAAACAGTGTATCAACTTTGGAAAAAAGGGCAGGTGAATCAGGAAGTATTTAAGGATATTGTAAGGTCATGTAGGAAGAGAATCAGAGATGCAAAAGCTCAACTAGAACTTAAACTAGCCATCTCTGTAAAGGGTAATAAAAAATGCTCTTATAAATACACTAATAAGAAAAGGAGGGTCAGGGAAAATCTTCATTCCTTATTGGATGAGGAGGGGAACTTAGTAATGGAGGACAAGGAAAAGGCTGAGGTCCTTAACACCTTCTTTGCCTCAGTCTTTAACAAAAAGACTAGCTACCTTCAGGACAACTGGGCTCCTGAGGTGGTAGACAGGGATGGGGAGTGGAACACCCCTCCTGTAATCCAGGAGGAAGTAGTTAGGGACCTGCTGTGCCACTTAGATCTCAAGAAGTCCATGGGTCCGGATGGGATTCATCCTAGGGTGCTGAGGGAGCTGGCGGAAGAACTGGCTAAGCCGCTCTCAATCATTTATCACCAGTCCTGGCTCACTGGGGAGGTCCCAGATGACTGGAGGTTGGCCAATGTGACGCCCATCCACAAGAAGGGCTGGAAGGAGGATCCGGGGAACTATAGGCCTGTCAGCCTGACCTCGGTGCCTGGCAAGGTTATGGAACAGATCATCCCGAGTGCCATCAAGCAGCATGCAGAAGACAACCAGGGGATATGGTTCAGCCAACATGGGTTTAGGAAAGGAAGGTCCTGCCTGTCTAATCTCATCTCCTTCTATGACTGGGTGACCCACCTTGTGGATGAGGGGAAGGCTGTGGATGTGGTCTACCTCGACTTCAGCAAGGCCTTTGACACAGTCTCCCACAGCATCCTCCTGGAGAAGCTAGCAATCCATGGCTTCGACATGTGCACCCTTCGCTGGGTCAAAAACTGGTTGCATGACCGGGCCCAGAGAGTGATGGTGAATGGAGCTGCATCCAGCTGGCATCCGGTGACCAGCGGTGTCCCCCAGGGATCAGTACTGGGCCCAGTCCTATTCAATATCTTTATTGACGACCTGGATGTGGGGATTGAGTCCACCCTCAGTAAATTCGCAGATGACACCAAGCTGAGGGGAGTGTTGATCTGCCAGAAGGTAGGAAGAAGCTGCAGGAGGACCTGGACAGGCTGGATCGATCGGCCGAGGTCAACGGCATGAAATTCAACAAGACCAAGAACAGGGTCCTGCACTTTGGCCACAATAATCCCAGGCAGCATTACAGGCTGGGGCCCGAAAGGCCAATGGCATCCTGGCTTATATCAGGAATGCTGTGGCCAGCAGGAGTAGGGATGTAATTCTCCCCCTGTACACAGCACTGGTGAGGCCTCACCTTGAGTACTGTGTACAGTTCTGGGCCCCTCACTTCAAGAAGGACGTTGAGGTGCTGGAGCAGGTCCAGAGGAGAGCAACAAGGCTGGTGAAAGGACTAGAGGGAAAGTCTTATAGGGAGTGGTTGAGGATGCTGGGGTTGTTTAGCCTGGAGAAGAGGAGACTCAGGGGGGACCTTATCACTCTCTTCAACTACCTGAAGGGAGGTTGTAGTCAGGTGGGGGCTGGGCTCTTTTTCCAGGCAACCAGTGACAGGACAAGAGGGCAAAGCCTGAAGCTGCTCCAAGGGAGGTTTAGGTTGGATATTAGGAAGCACTTCCTCACGGAGAGGGTGATTAGACACTGGAAAAGACTTCCCAGGGAAGTGGTGGAGGCACCGTCCCTGGATGTGTTCAAGGAAAGGCTGGATGGGACACTTAGTGCTATAGTCTAGACAGTGTGGTGGTGTTGGTCATAGGCTGGACTTGAGGATCTTAAAGGTCTTTTCCAGCCTTGGTAGTTCTGTGATTCTGTGATACTTGCTTTAAATTCTGTACAAAGAACAGAAAACATGATGTGCTATTATGAAAAAAACCCACAACTATTTAGAAACCCTATATTGATTTGCATTACAAAAACTACCTTGCCAGAGTAAAATAAAGACACTGAGAGTTTTTGAAAAAAGGCAAGAAAAAAAATTGAATACTACTACAAACACTGGAAGATATAGGATCCCTGGAAATATACTGAAGGAACTAAACAAAGGATGAATCAGAAGAAATGGAAAAGGAAGAGAAAAAAATATTCATGGAAATTGACCACAAAATGTAGTATGAAAGAAGATATGAGGGAAATGCAAAAAAAAAGAAGGATAAAATAACACTTCAGGATCAAAGAATATAAGAAAGTTTTATAAAAATACCTTTTTAAAGAGAGGGAAAATTGAATGCTAGAAAATGAAACCACAAGGAATTAAGGTTTTCAACAGATACATATTTTAGTTATTTTTTTAATAAAAGGAATAATTATTAGAAAGACAGCTAGTGAATATAATCCAGAAATTGCTGGAAAAATAAAGATACCAAAAGCCATGTTTAAGCCCAGTTATGATGGGTAAAATATCCCTGATGAAAGTTTTTTTTTTATGGGCCAAAATAGTTGATAAGAAGAGGAGCAACACAAAAATAATTAGTTCAAGAAAACTTGTGTTTATATAATGTATGCTGAATTAAGATATAGGAAAAAGATAAAAAAATAAATAATTCATATTTTAAAATGTCATTGGAAGGGAACCCATGATGAGCTAGTCCAATGTATATAACTTTGGGACATGCAAAAAGGGAGTGGGCATGTATAGATTTGGTAAAACAAAGGCTAATACCAGCAAGATTCTAAGAAGCATGCTTGGAGACCCAAACAGCTTTCCTCATTACTTTTGGGGCTTTGAAAGGGGCAGCAAACTATGCAGTTTACCTTCTTTCTACCCCTGGTTCAGGGAGGTAGTCCTTCAGAGAAAGGACATGATCTTTGAAAGGACCAGAATGCTACTGGGCAGCCATGATGATACCAGTCTATTAATGCAAGGCCCATGTGATTTGGTATATGTTACTCAATATTTTTAAATTTTCTGTACATACCGCGAGGCACGCGTATATATGTATCACAATGACCAGAGTTGGAGAAGATGGTGAATGACCAAACAGAAATAAAATTAAACAAAGCCAAACAATTTCCCATTTAAACATCACAATATACTTGTGTCAGGTACAAGTGCCTCAGTCCTAGCAGCAGCACTGGGGGTGGCTGCAGGGGCGGCCCCTGTGAGGAGCGGCCGGGGCTGCCCCGCGCCGGACACAGCCGGTTCCAGGCGGCTCCAACGGCCCCAGCGCAGGGCACAGCTGAGCCCCTCAGCCACGGGCGGGCGCCTCGGGGAAACCTGTGTCAGAAAGGGCAAAACGCTGCCCGGCAGCCAGGGCTGAGGGAAACGGGGAGAAACAGCCCTGCCAGCCCCGAGGGGACAGCAGGAGGAGGGGCTGCAGAGGCCCCAGCACAGATACCCCTGCGGCCCCGGGAGAGACCTTGGTGGGGCAGGTGTTTCCCTGCTGCCCTGAACAGGACACCCACTCTGCAGCAGTTTTACCCTGTAGGACTACAACCCGTGGAGAACACCCACACTGGTGCAAGGAAAAATATGAAGAGGAAGCAAAGGCAGAGAGGAGGTAGAGGAGTAAGGAATGAAGGGGTGAAGGTGAACCTGTGGAGAAGTGGGGGTTGAGAAAAAGTGTTTTAGTTCTTTATTTCTCACCCTCTTACCCTGTTTTTAACTGACAGTAAATTAAATTAATTTTCCTCAGGTTGAGTCTGTTTTGCCAGTGACGGCAAGAATTAAGTGATCTCCTGGTCTTTATCTCAACCCACTTTCTTTCTCATCTTATTTTTTCTCCTTGTCCTGTTGAGGAGGGAGGGAGTGGACAGCTGGCTGCTCTCCCAAGTTAACTCATGCCGCCTTTTCTTTTGGCAGGTCATTTACAAAAGGAGAAGAGGGGTCTTTCTTCTGACCATTGCTATAGGGAAAGTGAATATGTAGACTCAGCTTCCATGTAAAAGCTCTCTAAAGTAAGACTGACTTCTGTTTTCTACACTGATTCCTGTCTTTTACATTACAGGATCTTTGGAGGCTGGCTGCTGAGCTGCCAGACGTGTGGCAGATGGGAACTGACAAAACCAGTGGGAATCGATTGGCCCAGCTGCCCTGCTCCTGGCTCTTCTCACCTGGGGGTGGAAGGCAGCTGAACTTCTCTGTGTACAGGGCTGCAGCAGCAGTCCAAATATTTTATTTTTTTTCTTCTCCTCAGCTCCTACTAGGGCAACTTTGTATCGTTCACATGAATGCCTATGTCCCTTTCATGCCATCACACCTCACACCACGCTTTTCCTCTTTTTTTTTTTTTTTTTTTTTTTTTTTTTGAGGGGGGGAGGTAATCAAAAGAACAACCATCAAAACGGCATTCTGTCACAGCTGCTGCTTGTTTGTGCCATGACCTTTTTGGAAAAGGGTATTCCCACTGTTTGTAAGGTCATTCTATGATCTGACTTGAGTAGTAATAGAAAGCAGGAAAACAATCACAGTCCTTTTGAGTCACTTGAACTCCAAAAATCGTATTTAATAAAAAAATACTCGCTCTCTTTCTGTTGCTACATATGCAACACATCTGTGTATGTGTATATATGTATACATACATAATATATATTGTGTATGTTTATATATATGTTTATATATAAACATTTTACATATACTCCTATATAAATTAAGTAAATTGAAATTTTAAGGGAAAATAAATTAACTGGAAAACTTTAATATACATTAAAACATTTGTCAGTAGAAGAGACTGAATTCCAAAATAAAAAGACTTATTTATGATCCACTAGTAACCAAGAATATTATAATTACATTTAAATAGATTATTCATGTTATCCTGCATTTTTCTTTCTTCCTATGATTTTTTCCTTTAAAGAATTATTTGTAACCCATTTTAAAAATAAATGTTTACATGTATAGACCTGTTAGTAAACTTGGCACATTTTTCTGATGAAGGGCACACTTTTGAGCTCTATTAACAAATTAAATAAATATTTATGGATGCATACACTCATCTAGCTTCTCATTTGTTAGTCATAAACTATTAGTGTGGGTTTTTCAACTTTTTAACTGATAGCCTCTTCTGAATGTAAATAGAAAACCAGTGTAATGTAGAAATAACTTTTACGTATACTTCTAAATATTCCAGGTAGCTCAGGAAAACAGAGTTATTCAAAATATATTTATGTAAAAAAATAACTGTTGAATTAAGAATTTCCTGCACCCTCTGTAATTAATAACCTGGACTGAACAGGTTCTAAAACCTCAAACAAAGTGAGATTTGTGGATGAATGCATTTAGATTTTTACTGAGGACTTCTTTTGTGAAACTGGAAGAGGAAAACTCAGTGCTCTACTTCTCCAATTCTTAATCCATATATCATATTGTAAAGGATTAGAATAGTATTTTAGCACCTACAGAAGACACTTCAACTCTCAAAAATTGTTTAGCCAGAGATTTCTGTTTATCTAACAGATTGAATTACCTTACAGCTCTTGTAGCAGACTAATAACCTTGCTCAGTATCTTTAGCTATTTTATGCATTATAAATTTGGGCCTTAAATGCTCTGTTCTCATTTCTAAGTGATGTTACTTCAGAAAGAAGAATGGCAACCTGAATGTGAAACGTGTAATACAACCTGAATGCCATAACTGTAAGACTCAAACAGTTAAGACAAGCTGGCAATTCTCCCATGTTCTATTCAAAGGTGCTAAAATGGTACTGCCGTAATTTTAAAGGACTTGTTATTGGCTGACTGTGCTCTGAGGCATGCTGTGATGTAATAGGAAAACAGTTTTTTAAGAGTTCCAATAAGCAGCTGCCTATTAGCAACTAGATATTAAACAGTGCAGTCATTTCACTTAACTCAAAGTACACATTCTGTAGCCTGAAGCAAAACAAAGTATTATGTTACCAGTTCAAGCAATATACGTTTTGTATTTTATTTTCAGAAGTTTTTGGTGTGATAATAAAAGATAAGTCAAAGGTATGACAGATGTCAATATCTGTAACCACCATCAGCATGTATTGAAATATATCTGAAATTTCCTATTTGGGAGTTATTGAAAATACAGATCAAACGTTTTAGTAGTGCCATATAACATTTTTTGTTGTGGAGATAATGACAAAACTAATGACCATGCCTCTTGGAAATATCCAGTCCGAATTTAAAAGTAGTTCAGGGTTAGGGAAAGAAAAGTGGTAATTTGCATACTAATGGTGTTACAACACACTGAAATTTCACTGTAAGTATCACCTACAGAGCTACTGTGCTTTCATTTCTGACACTTCAAAAGCTATTTTGGGTATTATTTCTCCCAAGCAACTGACAAGAATGATCTAAAGTTGACTACCAACAAACTGTATAGTGAGAAGTGTTCATCAAAGGCATACCTGTCCAGCTCTTGCATTTTCACAGACAAAAGTATCGTAGAATACAGCAAACTGTGGGGCATTGTCATTAACATCCAAAATTCTTACATAGACAGGAACACGAGTAGTATCTTTAGGGTTGCCTGACAGGAGAAGAGAGAAGAATAATGAGTTAATTTTCTTACTAAAAGTTTTCTCTTTTCTTCCAAATTTAACGAGCAATAGACATACAAGATAAGGTCTGGAAATAGTCAAAATTTAGCGTAGAAACTGAAACCACGTGAGGATCAGACCTCCTGAAAAATAAGGACATACTTTATGTAGAGTAAAAAATACATAAAATTATTGGTATCTAGTGAGCTATTAAGTTTTTTACATGAAAACAGGGGCTGAAACTCTTAATAATCTATGCAAATATAGTATATGAAAATTATGCTCATTACTATAATGACATTTGATTATTAGGTGGACTCAGGATTATTACTCTGCTGTAAGGTTTTGATTTTTAATTTTAAATGATTTGTGATATGTTTTGTTTTACACAGAAAAGGCACAATTGACTTTGTGCATATGTATTTTGAAAATCTGTCAAGCCTCACTTTTCTCTCTTTTATCTTAATAAGTAGGGAGAAATTCTAAGACAAGGAACAAAAGTATCCCCCCAAAAAATCTGGTAAAGAATTTAGTAGAATCAGAGTTTAATGTAGATTTTCAGACCTTAGGTTAAGAAATAAAAATAGTAACATCCCTCTTGCCAAATGCCGAAACCCTAGTATTATTGATAGTGCCATCTCATTAGTATAGGTTAATTCAGGAATACAAGTGTCCCCGTTTCCTCTTGCTGATCTATTAGCTTTACCAAGAATCTGAAATAATGCCTAAGAGTAAAAAAGTGCAGCCATTTCTTGGAATTCTGATGGTTGGTAGCTAAATACAATATGATTTTGCAACTTTGATGGAATAATTAACAATAGAGATTATCCAAATTTACTGGTGGGTGGTTTTTGGTGTGGGGTTTGTTTTGGTTTTCTTTTTTTTTTTTTTTTTTTCCCTTTTAAGCTGCTTCAAATAAACCAGTAAACATTTAGGAATTGCCGGCATTAAGTTAACTTGTTATTAATAACACCTTTGCTCAAGAGTGATGTGGATCTTTCTCATATCCTGAATCGTTTAAAACAGCAGGTTTAGGGCATTATTTTTCATAGCCTTGTGTATTTTTGTACTAACTTTCCAAATGGGTGCTGGTCTTCACACTGCTTTCCCATTGGGCCATGCTTCACAGGTAATATTTTTAAAGATTTAAAGAACTAAATCTCCCTCTTCACTCTTCTCCAAAACTAATGTATCTCTTTGGAGAAAGCTAGCTACTCCAGCTCGGTACAGAATGTAAATTTGCTCACAGAATCTTGATAAGAAAACAAGTTTAGAGCTATGATATCAACATACAAGGATACTAACTTTTTCATCATATAAATACTTTTGAAAAGTATTCTTACAACATTAGACAACACTGCAAAGGATTGTAAGCTCAGGACCATGCACCACAAGAGGAAAAAGGAAATAATTTTTTTTAAGTGCAACTACTGAGTATGCTCCATACACCTGGCCTATTGCTCTGGACTAGAGAAAGGGGAACAGGCAGGCTAAGAATGGTTTATTGGCTGGACACAATGTTCCATTTAGTTCTCTGTACTGTAGTTCTTGTCAGCCATGATTCACTGCTGACCATTAATTTTTCTTTTTTTTGACTGATGTAGAATTAACCCTAAAAAAACAGTGTCTTTGAAAAAGCAAGTGGTCCTCACTAGCTGATTTCAAAGACCAGATCTTTGTCCTTTAGAAAATTTTCCATCAGGCGATTAGAGTTAATCTCAATAATGTAGCAGCTTTAGGAGAATCTCTGTTTTTATCTTTGTACTTTTAACATGAAAATACCTACAGAGAACTGATTTAAATAGTCCAAGAAATGCTACAGCTTAGGAAACAAATTGAACCTAACTTGTAAATCTATTTATTCCAAGAGCTGTAGGTGTAGATACCACAGGAAGAGAAAATGAAATTATTTTCTAAAGAAATTAAGGAAACAATAGAGACAAAAACATAACATTACCATACTGAACTCTGCTACTTTAACAGCAAAATCATGTCATTGTCCTCAGAGAAAAGGAAGAAAACAGAATTATTCTAGTGTTATTCATTGGGTAACATTTCAGAAGTAAATTGGACATTAAAGGTCAGTGGTGGAAGTAGCTAAGGAAAAAAGCAATGAGGAGACAGCTGCTGTTAGCTACTCCCAATTTACATACCCAGAAAAGGGTGGGAGGTAAGGAAGGGAGGATTTCTTTCATGAGGTCTCAGTTTTATCTTTACAGGCTAAGGAAAACTGAAAAGAAAAAGAGACCAAATTGTCTTACTGATCTCAGCTGCAATAACGCTAAGATTGTGCCATTGTGATATCTCGCGGTCAAGTGGCTTGGAAGTATAGATGGACCCATTTCCAGAATGAATATTAAATATCCTGTCAAGGTCAGTGTGACGATCCAGAGAAAACCTAAATACAATAAAGAAAGGCAAAGTATTGTCAGAATTATAAAAAATGGAAGAAAGAAAATGGAAGAAAATGTTTTGCAAGTCAATATAGCTATTAGGTTCTATATGTTACATTACAAAGTTTAGTTTTGAGAACACATATATTTAGTTTCTATAAATGCTTATGAAAATTGTCAAGGTCAGTTCCATAGAATGAGGAATAAAAATGACAATAATTTCATAAATATTATATAGCAGTGTAATATTTGAACACCTAAACTTTTATAGACATATGAGAATCATAAAAAATAAGTCAGAATTTCAATATAATAATTAAAGAATGTTTTTAAACCTGAAAGGAAAATTGTCTTTAACATATTGTTCCTTCAGACTGAGTCTGACAGCTAACTTATGAGGTTTTCGAAATTTATGTTATAAGCTCAGCTTCTGCACTTTAGGATATGCTAATTTACTGGAGATCAAATGAAAAAAAAAACACTATAAAAATAATTTCACATGCAGAACTTTCACTTTCATTAGTATACTGATGTTAAAGGACCTTCTGCGTTGCTATGGTTACTATAGTTCTGCAGGCAAAACTTCTACTAACATAATATAGCAGAAAGTCAAACTACAATCAGAAAATTGTTCCTTCCTCCATTTTTTCTAATATTTAACGTTGCCTTCAAAGTTAGGACTGAACCTTTGATGTGGAACTAAATGTAAGATTTTGCAAATTACAGAACATTTATCTAACTACATGGCAGAATTGGGCCAAATTAAAAAAAAAAAAAATAAAAAAATCTGCTACTACACTTTTAAAGTGCAGTAGAACACAGTTATTTGTATTTGATACTGGTTTTGTAAAAGGTAAAAGCTTATCCTTGGTAATTAGTGTTTGAATGAATATACAAATAAAAGGTTGCTTTGGCAGTTGACAAACAGAGCAAACACTAAAAAGAATTTGATCTATGCTATGCAAATTGTTTTAAAGTTCTTGCCTTCAACTAGATACCATGATAAAATAGATGACTGGGCATTTTCACATATATTTTCTATTTTTTTTCTTCAAGCGAACTAAATCTAGGTTCAATGGACCCTTTCCATTTTTCACAAATTTCTTTGTACTTATTACTATTGTTTTCTCCACTTGCCTCTTCTAAATGATTTTCTATGGGAGAATGAGAGGAACATCAACAGATAATAAAAAAGTATATAATAAGAATAATCTTCAGGTTTCTACTCTGTGTAAATAATAGTGAAGAAGGAAATACCTGGCACAGTTCTTCAATTCATCAAGTTGTGTCAGAAACGCAATGAACAAAAGCTCCAAGTTTGCTCTTTTTCCAGTCATGATTAAGAAAATATAGCTATTAAAATTATAAGTTGTCTCATGTATTTAGAGTGCATAAAGATGCAATGCTAAGTTATTTATATATTCATACATTTCAGGGACTTGATGTTATCTTCTATCATTTTCATACACATGAATCACCACAGGGGAAAGTTAGATTGAGTTTCCTTTCCTATTCCAGGTTTGCTACATGGACCTCATTAAGAAGGATGTGGCAGTTGACTTCTAAGACAGTAAATAAGGTTTCACTTTTCCTGTTTCTCTTGGGTGCAAGTGAATGGCTGTTCTCTGAGGTGTTCAGAGGCTTATGGATAGCATAATTCTCAATTCTATGCATCTCTGGGACACTAATAAATAACAGAAAAAAAAATTAGGATCTTCTCCCTGTGAACAATGGGTATGTGAAAATTCATGTTGTATTACTATTAATCCTAATTTCTTTAGCAAATCATGTGTTTACAGAGACTGGAGTATTACCTTATTGGACTTGACAGTGAATCAGGATCCCGAGCCATTACCGTTCCTATTATTGTTCCCAACTCAGTATCTTCATGCACCTCAAATAGGTAAGAAGATCTGCTGAAAACGGGAGGTTCATCTACATCTTCTACAGAGATTTTCACAATAGTTGTATCTTTGAAAGGCCCAAGATAATAGAAACGTGGATCCACATGGGTGTTCTCAGCTTCTACTTTTAAGGTATAAAGTCGTCTTGTCTCATAGTCCAGTGGCTAAAAAGGAAGATAATAATACATTTATTACGTTACATTATATATTGACAGATGTTGACCTATATACATAAGGGAAACTGAAAAGGACTGGACCCTTGTTAGATCTTTCCCTGGGTTGGGGGAACCCAAATACAGTTCAAATTTTCCACAGCACAGGAATAACTTTCTCTAGTAAGAAGTTTCCATTGTTTTTAGAGGAAGTTTCTCTTCCTAAATATTATTTGAATTGGAGCACTAATAAAGATGTCCAGTGCCAATTTAGCAGTTAGTGAATTTTACATCTGTTTCACTTGAACATGGATTTGAAAAAATCATATAAGCATTTAAAATATTTGAAATACAGACTTGAAATAGTAACATTTTAGAACAAGGTGTTTAATACTAATATTGATAAGGAAATATTATAAACTCTTGGATACTCAAAACAGTCTGAGTATCCTTATTGTCAAACAAATGTAGCTGGCCTTAAATACCAGGAATGTTTTGGGTTTCGTTTACAGAAGGGGGGTGTGTGTCAAAGTTCTCTATATCTAGTCAAACAGTAGGAGTTTATTTTTTTTTCCTTTTAATTTAATTTAATGAATCTAATATTACAGTTTGTTTTGATTTGGTTTTGTTGTTTGTTTTGGTTTTGTGTTGTTTTTTTTTTCAAAATAGAATTGATGTTTTTGTCAGCAGTTCCTTTTTAAAGTGAAAGGAAAAAGGTTTGGGGTTAGAATTAGAAACCATTTTGGAAGAAAAAAAAAGCTTTATTCCTTAAAATTGTTCTAACTGTCATAGATAAAAAGTGTTAGGTAATTAATGATACTGAGGAAGTAAGCAAGCTGAGAATTTACCTTTCTGACACAAAAAAGACTCCCTGAAAATCTGAGGAAGATACCAAACTGGTGGTTTTCATTTATCAAAATGGGTGGTGGAAGATTGCTTTTTCTGCCTAGCTGCTTTTAAATACAAATTAATGTTCCTGACAGATGCTAGAGTGACAGCCTAGGAATTTAAATATTCCATTTAAGAGCAGAAGGATGCAGTCCAGTGAGAGAATGAGTTTTGCCACTGCCCCAAACTTGTTTTAATAGAATAGTTAGAGCAAAAGGGAGAATACCTATTAATAAAATTGGGAAATGCAACACAATGCTGCTATTTAAGCTAGATCAGAGACTATTGGTGTGTCTATAAAATGCAGCATGTTGCTGTTAACAGACACGGGCTTCAAGCCTCAAAGTAAATAAGCTATGCTAGTCCTGCTTTATTCTAATCAGCTGCCTTAATTTGTTAGAAGGTGCACCATGTATATGTGTGTATATATATATACACATATATAACTTGCTACTAGTACATTCATATCCAGTTTGGACATCTCTTCAGGCTACGGTGCAACACATGGATATAAAAATGTGTGGTTTTACAGGTATTCCAATGTTTCACCAGTAATGAACAAAACTGTTTCCCAAATACATGAACTTGTGGCAAACCAGTTATTTTGTTTTTAAGAAATTGTATAGAAAATGTTTTTTTTGCAGCAGGTATTAAATTCAGACTTAATAACTTAAAGGAACACCAGATATTTGTAGTTATTCACCATTGAAAACAGAAATTACCATTGACTTGGATAAATAATAAGAAAACAAAGAATATTTCATAAAGTAACAAACTGAGGATATCTTCTTCCGTGATAGTTAATGCTGTTGTCAGTGCTATCCAAATAAGCTACTCATTAATATGAGAAAGCATCTTGAAAATTGCAAAATGTTAGATTGTTAATGACAGAAAGTGAAAATCTTATTCATTAGCATTTATTGGTGACATTTTTGGAGCTGCTGTAATATAGCTTATCAATTTTTTATGCTTGATCCAGTTAATAGACTTTTTTTTCAAGACTGTATTGATTTAATGTAATAGTCTGTGTGAAAAATCTGAAGCAAGCAAGAAAGGAGCAACTCAAGAGGAGCCTTCACAAACTTCTAGGAAAAGGAAAAATATTAGGCCCCAAGCTTCATATTTTCATTCCTTCCCAGATAAACTACAATGGTGACTATAAACATAGAAGAACATAGAGATTAAAAAGGAATGCATTCTGATCTTTGCTGAACTTATCTTTTCCTTGGTTGCCATTATCAAGAGATATAGAGATATATTTTATAGTAGTGTTTAATTTGTCATTCTATGCTTAAGGAGATTTGTTTTAAAAGCTAATATAAAAGTGTTTTATGTTAGAAATGCTGCCTGAACTTTTTAGAAGCACATCTCAAAATCCCAATTAAAAGAACTGAGGGACTTCTGAAGGGGAAATCGTTGAGGAGCAGAAGAATGTTTTTTTTTAACTGTGAGGTCTTGCATGTCTGAAAGTTCTCTGACATGCAAGACAGAGGGCAGAACTAAAGCTAGCTCTGGAGTGGAACATCTCCTTATGAGGAAAGGCTGAGGGAGCTGGGTCTCATCAGCTTGGAGAAGAAGAGACTGAGGGGCAACTTCATTAATGTTCACAAATATGTAAAGGGTGAGTGTCAGGAGAATAGAGCCAGGCTCTTCTCTTTGATGTCTAATGATAGGACAAGGGGCAACGGGTGCAAGCTGGAGCATAGGAGGCTCCATTTAAAAATATGGAAAACCTCTGTCACTGTGAGGGTGACAGAGCACTGGAACAGGCTGCCCAGAGATGTTGTGGAATCTCCTTCTCTGGAGACATTCAAAACCCGCCTGGACATGTTCCTGTTTGAGCTGCTCTAGGGGATCCTGCTCTGGCAGGGGGGTTGGACTAGATGATCTTTAAAGGTCCCTTCCAACCCCTAACATTCTGTGATTCTGTGTGAACAGGAACACCATCATTATTCACTGCTCCCATGTCAACCAGCTGACATGTTGGAAACAAGAACAAAACAATATAGCTTATGAGTCAGCTTCTGTGAGTTTGTTTGTGTTCTGGCATACACTGAAGAGGACTCATTAGATCTTCCCTAAGAGTTGACAAGAATTCTAAGTAAGTTGATGAGAATCTCCTACATAAATGTCTCTCAGTAGTGAGTGAACTACACATTGCTTGATGAAGAAAATATGGTAGATGAATACTAAAGAAATATGTATTTGAAATCACAGAGATAATTAGTACTAACATATTGGGAATGGTCCATTTTTTACACACTTCGCTGGCAATAATTCTTTAAACCTATGCTGCGTCTCAGATACAGTTGCCTGCTATTTTCAGTTCATCTGGAAAGGAGATGGTACTGTTCAGTTACTGATGGGCAATGCTTGCAAGTGCTAAGCAGCTAGAACATCTCACCATATCTGAGCACTTTTTTCCAATGAACATTTGTGACATAACACTGACACTGAAATAATTTAGTGAACGCTGTTAATACACACCTTTCGAACAGTTATGATGCCTTCCTGTGTGTCCTTTTGTGTCACAATATCAAACATATCTGTCCCATCACCATCTATAATTCTGTACTCTACTTCGGCATTTTTTCCAGTGTCTGCATCCGTGGCTTTGACGCTGCCAATGGCTGTCCCAACTGGGGAGGACTCAGGAATGCGGAGGTGGATGGTACCTGTCAAAGAGACAAAGAGCCATTCCGGAGCCTCAGAAGCCATTACACATGTATTAAGGAACATCGTGTCACAAAATAGCTTATTACATATTTTTGTGTAACTTTTATTCTAGAGAGCTTGTTATTTAATACCAGGAGGATGGGTAAAATGTGAGGCAGAGAACTATGCAGGGGAAGAAACTGATTGGAAAAAAAAAAAAATTGTAGAAGAACCAAATCAGAAAAATAGGATTCAAAAGGACCTCTATTCTCCTGTCTCAAAGAAGAATCAACACTGTACTCTTCTTGCTTATGTCATTCCTGAAACATCATCTGGAAAGACTGTTCTGTAATCTTTTCAGGCTCCACTTTGCTTTTGTCCCCTTAAAATCTAAAGTAAATCTTTGGGAATACATCTTACATCTATTTTATTATAGAACCAACACAAAGAACTGAATCCCCTGACTTCACTGCCCAATTCTAACCAGCAGATTGACATTTCAGCTTTCAAAATGATGTAGTCAGATACAATGTTAAATAAATTCTAATGGCATATTAATGCAGGGATTGTTTTTTGAAAATCCACAAGCAGAAGGTGTGCCTTTACTTTTTAATGCAGTTATTTCATACTTAAATAAGGTGTATGAAGTATGCAATTTTGGTTTTGTGCTACTTTTCCTAGTTCAGTTGTATCTCTTTATTGTGGTGTCATAGAGCTGACAAAAAAACCCAACACATAGGTATAGAACTATCATAATTCTTATATGCTGCAATAAATTGAAATATCTTACCACATATTTTAGTATTCCACGCCCTAGCCCTACTGTGAAAACTGTAAATAAAGGTTGAGATCTCTGATCCCATTTGTCAGAACATGAGGTTGGAATATATGTGGCACACAAAATGCACTATGAAGAATTCTCAGAAAAAGATTTTTAAATTAATGCAAATACAGCTGTCATTCCAAAGATGAAAGTTAAGTCATCAAAGCATTTTCTTCTCTAGCCTTAGTTGTGTTCCACGATTTGTCATTTTACTAACAGACTTCCTTAGGTAAGAAAAGTGAAGTAGAAAGTTAGTTTGTTTAAAAGTAACACAACTGTGGAACTGGTAAAGGTCAGAAACCACGACACAAAAATGCTGAAAAGGCTACCAAAAAGCAGCACAAATACACCTCATTACAAATAAGAAATACAGAGAAGTCCATAAAGGGAGTTATGAACTTTGTGGAGTAAAGAAGAATTGCATGAAAAGAGAAGTGGCAAGGCAGTATGGGAAGGCCACTGGCAATATGATCTGATTGTATCTTTAGGAAAGCACAGGTGAATCCTGTGAGGATTATCAATGTCTTCTAATAGACTATATTACAAGCCATTTACAGAGTGAAAAAAGAACTGTTTTTCTTTTAGGGAACAATCATCGAAAAAAACCCCCGTTATTCACTGGGATGTTTGAGACTTTCATGCTATAGAACTAGTTTTTTTCTATTCCGTTATGTTGTAGTTTTTCAATTAAAAAAAAAAAAGGCAAAAATTTTTAAAAATAAACACATTCACATACAGTTTGTAATTAAGTATTAAATGATTTTTTTTAAATTAATTTCTTAATCTAGTTTTACTTAGGCAGCTTTTGATATGAAACTGATATATGGCAGCAGAATTAATACTTTATGGTCATATACACTCCACATTCTGTTTATATGAATTTAATTTTGCTCAGTTATATTTTGGTGTTTCAGCTGAGTGATTTATCTTGCATTTGCTCTGACATTTTCATTACCTTTCTCTAATACCCAAATCTGCATGCTTTGCTATGTTAGTATATAATCTCCCTGTAATCGCTTAATGTTTAAAAAAACAGAAAAAAAAAAAAAGCCCCTGCTCCCATTTAGTGTTTATTCAATATTACGTTTAGGCTATGATGAAAGACGACTTTTTTTTCCCCAATTAATATTTATACATTGTAATTAGTTTTATGGTGTGTGAACTACTCCCCACATTTTTTTCTGGAGAGCTTAAAACTACTTTCCCAAGCTATGCCTTGTGGACACTACTTTGACTACACCACTTCAATACCCGATTCAGTAATTTAGACTAAAAAGTGGTAAGAGCTCATATCTTGAATTGCTAATAAGGTAGTGGAAACAGAGAGTGAAAATAATCAGAAACCTATCATCTGAAAGATCATTTTATTTCTAACCTATCCATTTACAGAAATCTCCACATTACTATAAGACACTTCATTTTATTGTTTTTGTCACTGAAGACATTTAATGCATTGACTTAGTATGGGATGCAGGGTAGCTATATAAAGTATCAGAACACAAACTACATCAAACTAGAATTATTCTTGCAAAACTACTGTAAATCCTTTTTCTCTCACTTCTCACTCAAGGAGAGTAAGTTACTGTTTGCAAATACTCCAGTCATCGATGTTTTTTCATTTCTCTGTCAAGAATAAAAATGGAGGATTGAGAAAAGGAAAAGTTGTTTCATATAGTAAGGAAATCAGCTGGAAGTTTAAGGTCTATACATTTGTGTCTGGAAATACTTCAGTCAGTCATAAACAATGAAAAAGTAGTCTTATTCATGTTTACCCTTCTTCCCATTTCCTCTTGAATAGGCCCATAATGTAGAGAAAAATATTTTTATAGAGTAATACAGGCTATAGCCTCACAGGAGACATGAGCTGCCTTAACACAGATGCACTGATTTTAAGTCAGACTCAGGCCTCTAAGTTCATAAACCAGTTTTCCCATTTATCATTGATTAACACCATCTCCTTACTTCTGAGAACACTTGGAAATATTACAGCTGAAACAGAGATCCAATATCTGAGTTCTTTGATGGTCTTTCTGTGAAGAACCTTGTTCACGTTTTAAATTTTATCATTTCCTCAGAAGAACAGGCACTTGCTACCTATATGGTTTTCAGGAGATCTTTAAGAGGAAAAAAATACTCTGAAGAATCTTTGATCTGCAACAATGGAGGAATTAATGGCTCTCCTTTTCTTTTATTTTATTTTTTTTTAGAAATTATGATCAAATACACCATGTAGAAATTTTTTCACAATTCTAGTATGAGTTTCTTGCGAGATAAGTTTAATCTGTTAGGAAACATTTTAATGAAACATGTAGCTTTATTGTGTCAATGAGTCAACAGAAAACGTAATGGACCTTTTAATATTTTTCCTGGCAATTTATGAATCTGATATGAATATGATTGTCTCATGAAGCTAATACACATTGTGTTTTTTTTATTAATGGAATAGAATAATTTAACTTAATCAGTATCAATTCCAGTAGTCTCATTGAACTCTATTAAAATTGGGCCTCATTATAATGTCTATTTGCATTTCAAGATCAAAAGTAAGGATTTTTTTAAAAGTCAGTTGCTAGTTTTACTGTCATATACCTAGTAAAATCAGCCGGCTTTGTAAATGTCTTAGCTTTCATTTCCAGTGAAACATACGTTTATATCTAGCAAAGCTCTTGGCAAAAAAATAGAGAGAAAAGCAAAACAAAACAACTCCCGTCCCCCCATGAAAGTAAGACTGAAAGTAAGACTGAAAGTTTCTTTAAATCAAAGGTCACATCTAATATACACTGACATTAGAAAAAAAAAAAAAAAAGCTGAGATATTTCTACAATACTGCACCAAATCCTCATCTGACTCAAATATGATGCTGGACTGCTAGATAAGTCATGTAAAAATGGTCTAGAAAGTTGATTCCATCACTCTAAGTATTAACACAGTGTTTAAGAAACAAGAAAAAAAGAGGAGTATAAATATCAATTTTTTGATGCTTCTATGTTGTCTTAAATTTAACTGTTGAAATTAGCTTTTCCGTAAAGCTTTGAACATGACAGCTCTTTGAATAGTCCAGAGAAGAGTAATACAGCATTCCTCACCTACACGGCAATGGAATTACTATAATTCTCTATATGCGAATGGAAACAAGAAAAATAATAAATCATAAAGATATAAAGAACATAAAATGATTAATTAACAATAAATTCTGTCCAGAATAGAGCCTATGTGGAAATGCAGAAATTTTAAGTAATCAATTGTTCATTATTTTCTATTTTGAGTGTGTATAGGAAATCACATGCTGATAAACATCTTAGCTAAACACATATATATCAACTACAATATTAAATTGAAAAAAACACTGTGTGCTCTATTTGTGCCATAAAGAGCATCAGAATTATTTAAAGCTGATTCTGTTATTTCCAGTCTGAAGGCTGAACATCAATAACTACTCGATTCAGTAGAGTTCTACAGAAATAAAAATGTGTAGTGAAGATACTCTAATACTTTAGCTATAAAGTATACCCAAACCAAATATTACAACTTCAGTAGAAGCAAGAGACTTAAAATGTATATAAAATGCTTAACCTTTAACAAGTTTGGTGCTACAGTTTCATATTTCTATAGTGCATAGAGATCAATAATGTTTTTATATTTTAGTTTGAGGATAAAAAGACTTGATAGCTATAGTATCAGAAGTTAAAAAGCATTATGAAATGCTTTCAAAAACTTAAGCTGCAATAAAAATATAGTCAAATGCCAGTTACTTCACTTTGGAAAATTTTCTATTAGGTTTGGTTTTGTAGTACTGTAACTGGAAAAGTACAAATCTGTTTGATTCCCTTCAAGTAATTTCTTTTCCACGTTCTTCATGATTAAATATTTAAGCAGATACTACGATTCAAACATATCTATCTGCATATCTAGAATTACTACATGTTTTATTTTCCAGTGGGGGAGTATATAGGATTTAAGCAATAGGTAACGGAAAAGAAAACATTTCTCTAATGCTTTTGTAAGTCCACATACCACCCACCAGAAAGCATTCCAGGTTTGAAGCACTTACATTTGACCATGTAACTGTTCTCCTAACAAACAAATGCTGTAACATTTAATATACTATTTTAATAACAGTGAATAAATCAGCACATAAGCCTTTTTTGTTCATGTGTGCCCCGTAATCTAGATTTACTCTAAATTAAACCAGATGGTGATTGCTAAACTCTTTAGTTTGAAGCTCTTACAGTGCAAGGCAACAATTAAATGCAGCTTACTCTGGGGGAATCGAGGTGGATTGTCGTTGACATCAGTCAAAGTGATGTTCACGGTGGTGGTCCCTGATAATCCACCCATCTGGCCTCCCATGTCCTTTGCCTGGATAACTACTTGGTATTGCTCCCTGTTCTCTCTGTTCATATTTGGCAAAGCAGTCCTGATGATGCCTTAAGTAAATAAAGAAAAAACACAAAATATTAATAATCTCTTTATTTTTGATGTGCAGCAATCTGCTGCATCTTTTTTGTCTTCTCTGTCTGTGAAATATATACCGAAAATAAACATTTCATGTTTTAAAATACAGATTTCTGCTCATAAGCTTTATAAATAGTCTTCAGTGCAGGCTGTCTGTTGAACAAACCTTAGTTCTACATCACAGCTCCCTTTCCAGTTTGCATTTCATGCAAAAAATGATTCCATATATTTAGGCATAAGGTTTATGAGTAGAAATAACACCTTTTATTAGTCCAACTAGAACCATTAAGAAAAAAAGCACAACTTCTTCTAGGACATGAACCTTTACTCTTGCCTTTATCAGAAATGTTGTTACTTAGATCATGAATTTTTCAATAGTACCACTGTAAAGTTACTTATGCTTTATGGTGTCAGCTGTAGTAACTCTAATATATTATATTAATACAAGAATTATAAATTATTATAAAAAATAAACATTTTTTTCATTTCAGTTAATATTTAGTTAATTTTCTAGGTGATTTAAGATTTTTAAGATGAAAGGAAAAGTCTACAGTTTATGGCAAATGGGAATTATTACAATTTCCCTGACCTGTTTCTGGTTCCACGGAGAAATATGGCTGTCCCTGAAGTATGCTGTAAATTACTCTGGCACTGTTTCCATATGAAGGGTCATCAGCATCAGTAGCTGTAACTTGCACCACAGAAGTACCTGAAACATCCAAAGTCAACTTAGTTTCACATGGTACCAGGTGGAGATCCAAGAATGTCAATTTCCATTTGAGCAGACCCCAAAGAAAATTTCAGCTACTGTTAATCGGACTTCTCAAATATATTTATGATCTTCTAGTCAACATCATTTACATTCTTATTTCAGGATCTTGTTCTACATAAACTGAATCTAAACTTCCGAAATCCCACAAGTGTCATTAAGATCTAATTATTAAAGGTAAGTTATAGCTCTGGTTGAGCCGAATTCTAATCCTTACCCAGCTATAATAATTTCATACTATGTACTCACGTCCTCTTATCAGAAGACTTAATTATTTTTATTGCAATAAATATCTGCTTTCCATTACCTAGAACAGTTTGGGTTTTGTTTGGTTTTGTTTTGGTTTTTTGTTGTTGTTGACCAATGATATATGAAACTATGCATGCAGGAACGTGACAGGAAAAGATGATTAAATAGGTCATTGGAACTTGGGAAAAACTAGTAATCAATTTTTCCTACTTTTTAAGTGTTAGTATAGATAGATACTACCAAAAGAAATATTGTCCTATGGACTTTGAAAGATGCAGGTTATTTAGACTACAAGAACTTTTCTAATATTAAAGACTAGCTCTACATGTCAGTGGAATATACCAGTAGTCGTGGCCGAGGTGGGGGTGTGGGTCGCGGCACCGACACCGCCGCGACACCAGTCCTTCAAAACAGGAAATGCTTAAAATTCCCTCTGCCATTTCTTGCTGAATACAAATAGTTTGTCCATTCTGTTGAACTCTTCCACCAGAGAAATAAACTATCAGCAAGGCTCTCCCCTATTGTACCTCCATAAAATGCAGATATGATTTTTAGTATACAGGAAAGAAGTGAAAATGAACAAGGAAAAGAAAAACATCATCATATGCATTTGACTGGTTACCCTTCTGAGGATCAGAAGACTTTAAGACCTATTTTGCCTTTTATCCCAGTTCTTTCTCTCCAACAAATGCTGCCAAATATTGTGAAATAAAGCACCTGTAAATCCAAGCCACGTGGCACAATTATCTATTCCCTCTCATAATCTTACTACATTGTATATTTGTTCTAATATGCATAGAAAGGCAAATAGAAGTAAATGCTAAGCTTCCACAGTTTAGGATTTCACAAGATGACAGCAAATCTGCTTTTGACAAGTCACTTGTTCAATCATGTGAACAATTGCACATCAATGGATTGAACACATGCCTAACCGCTGAATCACAGAATCACAGAATCACTGAATGTTAGGGGTTGGAAGGGACATCCAAAGGTCACCGAGTCCAACACCTCTGCCAGAGCAGGACCAGAAACTAGGGCAGATCACTCAGAAAGGCATCCAGACAGGTCTTGAAAGTCTCCAGAGAAGGAGACTCCACAACCTCTCTGGAGAGCCTGTTCCAGTGTTCTGTAACCCTCACAGTAAAGAAGTTCTTCCTCATGTTGTGGTGGAACTTCCTGTGCTTGAGTTTGAATCCATTGCCCCCCATCCTATCACAGGGCACAAGTGAAAAGAGGTTGTCCCTGCCTTCTTGACGCCCAGCCCTCATGTATTTATAGACACTAATTAGATCCCCCCTCAGTCTTCTCCTCTCTAGACTGAAAAGCCTCAGGTCTCTCAGCCTTTCCTTGTAAGGCAGGTGTTCCAGTCCCTTAATCATCCTTGTAGCCCTCCACTGGACTCTCTCAAGTAGATCCCTGTCCCTCTTGAACTGGGGAGCCCAGAACTGGACACAATACTCCAAGTGAGGTCTCACCAGGGCCGAGTAGAGGGGGAGGAGACCCTCCCTGGATCTGCTGGACACACTCCTAATGCACCCCAAGATACCATTGGCCTTCTTGGCCACAAGGGCACGTTGTTGTCCCATGGATAACTTGTTCTCTACCAGGACTCCAAGATTCTTCTCCATAGAGCTGCTCTCTAGCAGATCACCTCCTAACCTGTACTGGTGCATTTTGTTGTTCCTTCCCAGGTGCAGGACTCTGCATTTGCTTTTGTTGAACCTCATTATATTCCTCTTTGCCCAGCTCTCCAGCCTGTCCAGGGAAGAGTTCTCATAAGTGTTCGGTTTTCAACTGTTTTAGAACAGAACAAAACCTCAAACACAAAATTATATTTTAAAAAAAGATAAAAAATTACTACACAAATACAAGGAAAAATAAGATTAAAAATATTAGTATTTTCCACTGTACAAACTGTTGCATTAGTGATCATCTGGATTAGAGCTGAGACTGAAAATCTGAACATTTTAAAAATGTATCAGTGTTGGGGTGTGTGCTGCTTTGGTTTGGCGTGGTTTTTGGTAGTGGGGGAGGGGTCCTACGGGTGGCTCCTTTAAGAAGCTGAGGAGCTCCCCCAGCTCCAAAACCAGCTAGTCAAGGAGCTATTAGAGAGACAATGGATGCGCCTCATCAACATATGAAAGAACTGATGTAAGACCTGAGCAGGGCAAGCAGTTAGCAAGAGCTGAGCTGTAGAGGCAGAGCAGTGCCCATGGTTGGTGAGGAAGAAGGGGAAGAAGGTGCCCAAGCAGAAGTTTCCCTGCAACCTATGGTCCCCCTGCATTCATGGAGGAAAGTGGTGAAACATTCCCTGAAGGCGCCAGGAGGGGTGAACTTTGATTTTGCTGCCAGTGGACTTGGATTTGCTGCCAGTGGACTTGGATCAATGGAGCTGTGGAAGACTCAGTGCCAGGGGAGGTGACTGTTCCCGAAGTAGCCCGTGACTCTGTGGGAAGGCACGCTGGAGCAGCTTGCTCCTGACCTCGTGGGAAGGACTCATGAAGGAGATGTTTGTGAAGCACTCTCTCCCATGAGAGGAACTCCATGGGGAAACAGGGGAGGACTGTGAGGAATCCTTCCTGAGGAGAAAGGAGTGGCAGGAACCACCCCATCCCCTGTCCCCCTGTGGTGCTAGGAGGAAGGAGGGAGAGAAATCGGAACAAAGTAATTTGGGCCTGGGAAGAAGGAAAGGGTCAGGTAACGTGTATAAACCCTGCTCTTTGTGTTGTCTGTGTCCTGTGTGTGTTTGATTAGTGTGAAATTAAATTATTATTTTTCCCCAAGTTGAGTCTGTTTTTGCCTGTAACCATATATGGTGAGCGAACCCTACTTGCCTTTTGTCTTGACCCATGAGTTTCTAGTTGGCCTCTGTCCTCTCCATCCCAGAGTGTGTGTGGCGGGGGGGAGGAGTTGAGTGAACAGCCATGTGGCTGGGTCTTTGTTGTTGTGTTAGGCCCAAACCACAACAGCGTGGTAGAGCTGTCCTGAAAACTTCATCTGTTTGTTTCTGATTCACAAATGTTTTGTTCCTCCAGCCCCATGGAACTCTATTTGTAAAGATAAGTCTAAATAACTATGTGAAAAGATACACAGGTCCTTTTTTTAATATATTTAAGTTCAGAACAGTGTTGCCTTGGTACTTAAATGTGCTTTTTGGACCATCCTAGTGTGTAGCCAACTTCAGCACTAGAACATATACTTGATCCTAATGAATATGTTCTCTAAAATAGCAAAGAGGTGTGTAAAAGAAAGATGTGAACAAATAATGTTCAGTAACTTCAGATAAAGAAAAAAAATCAGCCTCCTAAATACAGTGATAGACATGGGATTATCCAAGTAAAGTTTACAAATCCTCCATATTATATCCATAAAAACTGAATATACTGTTCATCAAGGCAGCTATCACAACAGCACAATGTATTAATGAGAAAAGTCTACATTGCAAACCCTTTAAGGTGGTATTTTGTCTCTATTACATGTAACTGAATTATTAGTTCCTTCTAATTTTCACATTTCCTTCAGATGTTCAAACCAGTAGTATTTATTAATAGGCCAATTGTATGAGATTTTTATTAAATTTTAGTTTAAAGAAATATGTATAATCTATTTTAAAGGGTAATTTAGAGGAAAACTGAAGAATTTGTTTAATAGCTTTCCAATAAATAATAAAAAATAATTTCCAATGTAATAATATACATCGACTCTTTACCACTGCCTCAGTTATGAGTTTCATAACACACATATATTTATTAATCTTATTTTAATACACATACACATGAAGCAGAAAAAAATCATATCAGTTATCCTTCTCTCTAGCTGCAATGAGCATGGCTGCATGTACACCCAATAAAATCTATCAGACACTTTTGAAAACTGTAGATTTGATCCTGTTCCATTTATAGTCAGTGGGAAGATACTCAGTCCTTAGTTTCATCACTATCACACAATGCAATTTACTCAGTGGGTTGTGCTCAGGGTAACATACACTCCTTCACCCAAAAGCAGTAAGGATGAACTACTCTTTTTAATGTTGCCTCAGCTCTTTGGCTTTTGCTGGCCAGCCACCGGTCACATACCTAGCAGGAAAAGGACAAGGGCACCTCTACACTTCTGCCTGCCATTTGGAATGCAGAAGTCAGCACTTTGATCTTGACTGCTGCTCATAAGGGGAAGAGAGACATGCTCTCTAGGTTTCCACAGCGAAACCAGTGATTTCTGTGAAAAATCTTGCAGAAACTATGCAGAGAAATGAACAGGAAAAGTGTATCAGTGTATCAATTATGTTGCGTGTGTCAACTGTCAAACCATCCCCCTTTTTGTTTTGCTTCAGTTCACTGAAGTCACTGAAGACCACTGATCCTCAGTACTGCAAATAAATTGTTTGTCCCACAGAAGTTGTGGATGCCCCTCCCTGGAAATGTACAGGGCCAGGTCGGATGTGGCTTTGAGCCCCTTGGTCTAGTGAAAAGTGTCCCTACCCATGGCAAGAGGGTTGGAACTAGATGATCTTTAAGGTCTATTCCAACCCAAACCATTCTATGATTCTCTGAAACCTAGACCAGAAATCCAAAGACACTGAAGACAATCAGTAATACTGGGGTTTAAAAACTACAGTGTGGGTATGACTTAGTCAGCACTACTTGGTCTGGGCTTTGCTCTGCCTTCTACATAGGTACAGATTACTTCTGATGAAGTTAGTAAAGAGCATTTGGCCTTCAGGTCCTAAAGTCTAATCTGAGCTCTATATGAGTGCATAAGGGAGACCATGTTAATATACTGGAGAATATGGTACCAGCTATGTTATTAATAGAACTGATGAATTCTGTAATTTTCCCTTTCTATACTGGCAAATTTTATTATATAATAAGCTAAAATTACATGGTGGTGAGGTAGGCCCAGAAGTAAACAGTCATTTATCAGATTATTTGAGTTCTCAGAAAACATAATTTTCATTATAATTTTTTAATCTCCCTAGGGTCTTGTACTATAATAGTAATTAATATATTTGCCCCTTTTTAATGTGTTCTTTGTAAGTATCTTCAAACACCATGCACGTATTAATGACTTTGACCTCACAATGCGTTTATAATGTAGATGCATTAGGTAAGAATCACTGGTGGTAATTTACTTGGAAAAAGAACCCACAGAATATCTATTGTAGCACTGAATTTGGAACTTGTATTTCCTTTTCCTTATTCCCAACTGAGTTACGTGATATTTAACTAGACCAAGTAACCTCCATAGGAAATTATCCATACAAATAACAAATCAAATTAACAGAAATTTTCTGCTTTTTCTAGCAGAAAGGAGGAAAATAATGACACATGTTCTCTCCTGAAATAAACTACATAGTGCAGCAGAGTAACAGAGAAGTGGAAAGGACTACATATTCAGAGAAGCTCCTGTTAAAAAGGTCTTGGAAAACAGTAACTAGGAAACAAGCACATCAGTGGATATTTCCAATTCTTTTTAAGTGTCCCTTTTGAAGACAAAAAACAACCAAACAACAAAAAACAACAAACAAACAAAAACCACACAGAAATAAACAAAACCGAAAACTTGCAGGTTTTTGGTTTTGTTTGGTGTGTTTTTTCCCCCTTTTTTTCCCTTTTCCTTATTTCAGGATTTGTGTGCAGAGTGAAGTTGGAGTTTGCAAAAAATCTAAAATTGTCATCATTTGGGTTCTCAAAATCTGTGGTTACTGATATTATGAAATTATAAGTCAGACGATGCAAAAGAGTTTGGTGAGAGAATTATTAAAAAAATAAGATTAAAATATTTTTGTTGATAGTAAGGGTGAAGAAAATGTTACAGGATAAATACTATGGCAGTTAAGATTATGCATTGGGAATTGGTGGAACAGTACTATTGAGGCAGTGTACAAAAAGCCTAGGGAGAAAGCCAAGCAATTGTAGCTCTAAATGCTGTCTGAAGAGAAAAACAAAGAGATAACTACAGGTAGAGATGACAGACTAACTGTGGAACCCTCAGCTTGAAGTTCACATCTAAATCCAGAGGGTGGTTACATCTTATGAAGCGTATATTGATATCCCTAGTTCAAAAGAAGAAAAGACCAGCTAGGGAGCATTATGAATAGCAGAAATAGCACTGAAGATACAGGATGGAATAATGATAAGGTATGATATACAAAATACGTAGGCTACAATAGATGAACAGAGAAAATGTTCTAAATAGCAAAAAGTTCTGAAAGCTTGCCTAAAAGATACCAATTGGCAAAATCCACAGGAGAAGCTGTGTAGAGAAAAAGAGACTCATCTGCAGTTCAGAAAAGCAACCTTCAAATGAGCAGAAAGATTTAAGCAGGTGAAGAATATGACAGACAGATAGTAGTCAAAACTGTAAGAATATTATGAGTCATAAACTTTGAAAGTAAGGAAAGGAAAAAAGTGAAAGAAGATAAAATACCCGGTAATCAGTACAAAGACTTGGACAACAGTAGCCAAGTTGAGTTCAAGTTGGGCTTTGGCCCTCCTAATTTTCTCCCTGCATTGCCTTACTACATCTCTGTCTTCCTCATGAGAGGCTTGTCCTCTCTTCCAGAGGCCATAAACTCTCCTTTTCTTCCTGAGCTCCAGCCTAATCTTTCTATTCAGCCAGGCTGATCTTCTTCCCCAATGGCTTGTCTTTTGGCACATAGGGACATCCTATTCCTGGGCCTTTAAGACTTCCTTCTTGAAGTATGTCCAGCCTTCCTGGACTCCTTTACCCTTCATGACAGTATCCCAAGGGAATTTATCAGTCAATCTCCTGAATAGATCAAAGTTTGCCTTCTGGAATCCAAGCTGAAAATAATCTTTCTATAAACACAATGATAACAAAGGGAGGACTAGAGAGAATCTCCATCCTTTATTGGATGCAGGGGGAAACATGGTGACAAAGGATGAGGGAAAGGCTGAGGTGCTAAATGCCTTCTTTGCCTCAGTCTTTAGCAGTTGAATGGGTTGTTCCCTAGACACCCAGTCCCCTGAGCTGGAAAATGGGGAGGTGGGGCAGAATGAGACCTTTGTAATCCAAGAGGAAATGGTCAGTGACCTGCTACACCACCTAAACATCCATAAGTCTATGGGGCCAGATGGGCTGCACCCAAGAGTACTGAAGGAGCTGGTGGATACACTCGCCAAGCCTCTTTCCATTATTTACCAGCAGTCCTGGCTAACTGGGGAGGTCCCAGTGGACTGGAGGGTAGCAAATGTGCTACCCATCCACAAGAAAGGCCAAAAGGAAGATCCAGGGAACTACAGACCTGTCAGTCTGACCTCGGTGCCAGGGAAGGTAATGGAGCAGATTATCTTGAGTTCCATTATGCACCATATACAGAACAACCAGGTGATCAGGTCCAGTCAGCAAGGGTTTATGAAATGAACGTCGTGCTTGACAAACCTGATCTCTTTCTATGACAAGATGACCTGCCTGATCGATGAGGGAAAGGCTGTGGATGTTGTCTACCTGGACTTCTGTAAAGGCTTTGACACTGTTTGCCATAGCATTCTGATGAAAAAAACTGGCTGCTCATGGCTTGAACGGGCGTATGCTCTGCTGGATAAAACACTGGCTGGATGGTCGGGCCCAGAGAATGGTGGTGAGTGGAGTTGAATACAGCAGGCAGCCAGTCACAAGTGGTGTTCCTCAGGGCTCAGTGTTGGGACCATTTATTTTTAACATCTTTGTCAATGATCTTGATGAGGAGACAGAATGCACCCTCAGTAAGTTTGCAGACAACACCAAGTTGGGAGGGAGTGTTGATCTGCCTGAGGGTAGGGGGGCTCTACAGAGAGACTTGGTCAGACTAGATTGATGGGCTGAGGTCAATTGTATGAAGTTCAACAAGGCCAAGTGCTGGGTCCTGCACTTGTTCCACAACAACCCCATGCAAAGCTACAGGCTTGGGGAAGAGTGGCTGGAAAGCTGTCCAGCAGAAAGGGACCTGGGGGTTCTGATTGATAGGTGGCTGAATGTGAGCCAACAGTGTGCTTAGGTGGCCAAGAAGGCCAATGGCATCCTGGCCTGTATTAGAAATAGTGTGGCAAGCAGGACCAGGGAGGTGATTGTCCCTCTGTACTCAGCATGGGTGAGGCCACACCTCGAATACTGTGTTCAGTTCTGGGCTGCTCACTATAAGAAGGACATTGAGGTACTGGAGCATGTCAAGAGGAGAGCTACCAAGCTGGTGAATGGTCTAGAGGCCAAGTCACACGAGGAGTGGCTAAGGGAACTGGGGTATTTAATCTGAAGAAAAGGAGGCTGGGGGGAGACCTCATTGCCCTCTACAACTACCTGAAAGGATGTTGTAAAGAGGTAGGCATTGGTCTCTTCTCACAAATAAGTGGTGACAGAACAAGAGGAAATGGCCTCAAGGTGCACCAAGGGAGGTTTTGACTAGACATCAGGAAGAACTTTTTCACTGGAAGGGCTGTCAAGACATTGGAACATGCCCTCCAGGGAGGTGGTTGAGTCACCATCCCTGGATGTGTTTAAAAGTCATCTAGATGTGGCACCTGGGGATATGGTTTAGTGCTGGACTTGGTATAGTAGGGTTAATGGTTGGACTTCATTATTTTGAAGGTCTTTTCCAATCTAAGTGGTTCTGTGACTCTGTGACTTCAGGAGAACAAGATGTCTTCTAGGATATGGACCCAACTGCAAGATCCTGAAGCTGGCCTATTTATCTCTGCCTTTACAATGATTAATGAACAGCAGAAGAAAGATGAACAGGACAACAAATAATTTATGGGCCTTTGTCAAGATACTGTATTTGATAATAGAAATAGCCACATACTGAGGTACCCATCTGGCTAATACCACAGCCTGGGGAAGAAGTCAAAACTGGTGCTTCTGGTCTGAAAGAGAATGATGTATGGCTACATCATGATTTGATACCTTAAGGATGGGGGTAGAAAGAACATATAAAGGCTTAATAGTCTTTTTCTTACCTCCTGGTCTCCTTTGTAATACCTTATAGCTCAGGGCATTTTAGGATGGAGCAGACCCTGCACTCCAAGGGGTGCACAGATTTATTTCAAGCTGATGCTTCTTGCATGTTTTGCTACTTGTGCATTTCTTTAATGCTTTTGGTGAAGAAAGCAGGACATTAGGCAACAACAGCCTTCATTAATGAACTAGTAAAGAAATATTGTTGATAAAAAGTTTACCATTTTACTTAGTTATTAAGTAATTAAAGTAAATTTAGTATACTGATGAAATGAATGATATTTGCAATCTTGCTGAAAACTGAATATGTATTCAGAAAAATCTAAAAGCTCTAAACTCCAGCTGCTATCTACATTATACAGTGTAGCTCTAAAAGGAGTGAGGCATGTAAGTAAGCTTACATAGTATGATATGCTACCATGTCATACCAGGTTTTGCGTACAAAAGTGGGTTTAGCTCTGGGAGCTCCTAGCTCCTCTTGTGTATTCCTCATGCTGCACGCATTAGTATAAAGATATTAGTAACAGAATCCTAGGGGTTGGAAGGGACCTCGAAAGATCATCTAGTCCAACCCCCCCTGCCAGAGCAGGGTCACCTAGAGTACATCACACAGGAACTTGTCCAGGCGGGTTTTGAATGTCTCCAGTGAAGGAGACTCCACAACCTCTCTGGGCAGCCTGTTCCAGTGCTCTGTCACTCTCACAGTAAAGAAGTTTTTTCTGATATTTACATGGAACCTCCTATGGTCCAGTTTGAACCCATTAATGCTCCAGTGCTGCTCCAGTGTACTCAGTACATCATGGAACAGACTGAGGAACCTCACTAGAACACTCTCTCTCAAAAACTGGCATTATTTAGAATTTTAGAGTTAGTATTGTATCTCCATTTATACTATTAATAAGCAAATATTAATTCTTAAGCTTTTGAAAATTCTTCCTAAGGAATTGTATCCACCAATTAATAATAGCTCATATTCCAAAATGCCATTGCTTATGAATCTGACCAGCTGGCATGATCCAGGCCACGACTTTGTAGTTAAGATAGGAAATGAAAATACATTGCAAACCGAAGAAAGATGAACTCAAGTAGTTGTTTAAGAGTCTTGAAGCTGCTGTTCATGAGTGAGTTAAGGGAAGAGCTGAAAGCCCAAGAGGATTGTCTGTCCACTAAAAAACTGACAGCAAAGAGAATAATGATAATCTCTACCTTCAGGCAGTGCATTAACAGCACATGAGTAAACAAGTAGCTCCCCTCAGCCACAGAAAGAGTCAAAGTGGAGACAGCTCTCCATTCAGTGTTTATCACCACTGGGGACTCCAGTGAAAATGAAAGGAAAAATGTATTGGTTTTTCAGTGGGTTAATTTAGTGATCTTATTCTAATAGTTCTTAGGGAGGAGGGTGATTCACCATTAACTTATTTCAATTAATATTTAAATTTACAATAACTACAAATTAAAAATTTGAATATTCTAATTAGAAATAGATCTCAAATAAAAAAAATACTCTTTCTGGATACAGTTCTAATATTTGGACAAACAAACAAAGAAGAAAAATAGGTAACCCATGAAGCAGAATTTCAAATATGAATTACTTTTCAGAGGACAGGGAAGTTATTTGTCAAATAACAAAAGGCAGGCATTTGTGCCCCAGTGTAAAGCACTCACCCACTATAGACATTTCAGGAACACTAGCAGTGTAAATTTCTTCTGGAAATGTTGGTTCATTGTCATTGATGTCATGAATTTTGATGACAAACTCAGATTCAGGTTCCACTGGTCTCAGAGTTCTTCTATTAATAGCTTGGGCACGCAGGGTGTAAAAGGCTTTCTCTTCCCTGTCAATTCTTCGAGTGGCATGAATGTCACCTGTTTTCTCATCAATTATAAAAAGAGTACCAGCCCCATCTCCTGACAAAATGTATTTCAGGGATCCATCTCCCTTATCCTGGTCAGAATGAAGCTGAAAAGGAAGAAAAATAAGAGCATTTTATTTAGAAGTAATGAAAAGTTTTGTGGTTTTGTTTTGGTTTTGTGTTTTCTTTTTACTTTTTTTTTAGTTATATATTAAGTCATTCTTTGTGCAACGAACGTGATTAATACCAACAAAATAAAGTAATTTTCTATCACCATTGACTGGCAGTCATGGTGTCACACCAAAGCATTTGTTTCCTAACTTAGATCAAATAATCTTTTGACTTGACTGCTGTGGCAGATTTGAGTTTTGCAACACCTGTTCCCTGCTAGGAAACCTTTGCACCACGATTCTTGAATAAGATTTTTATGTTAATACTGACCTTTTCCTTCCTTGAAGAGATCCTATTAAAAATTCACAACCTGCTGTGCTAGTTGTAAATTCACTAAGCAGATAAAGAACATGGCAGAATACATGACAATTAAGGAAAATAGAACAACTCATTCCATGTCATACTAATTTTTAAAAAATTTTGTTTAATATTATTTATATTTCTCCTAAACCGGCAAACATATTTTGAGAACTAATAATTTTGACTTCATCAATTCATGTAAATAGCCTAAAGGAAACACTTTTTTAAAGCATTCAGTATTGATTTAATACCCATTATGTTAGTAATATAAAGCTTGACTTAATCTATTAATGACCTGGAGTACTGACTGACTTCAGTACAACCAAAAAAAAAAATAAAAAATTTGCTTTGTTCAGTACAGTAATATGGTTGGCTCATTTGATCTTTTGGATACACTTACCATAATTTATCCTATCATCTTTTTGGAAAGTTCCTTCCAGTCTCATTGATTTAATAATTAACTGAAAGAATCTGCCATTCATATTTACTTTCACCATTAAATGTGTACATTTTTATGTTTTAATTCAGCAGAAGGATTAAATCAAGTAGAAGCTCTGATTACAGAAATGAAGTGTGAAATAAAGACTTTTAAAAAATAACACTTAAAACACGTCCCAAAAAGTTTAAGTCAGAACTAGTGCACTTCTTCCTTTGTGAAAATAGTTAGTTGAACATGCAATAATGACATCAGTTAGAACAGCAATAAGATCACATTTAATCATGTGTAGGGTTTTCATTAATTTAAGCTCAAGTTTCAGCTCCTGAAAAACATTTTACAAGTAGCTTAATATAAATATTTCCCTTGACATACAGTCATGGAATTTTTTTATTTTATTTTATTTTTTTAAAATGGTGGCCTTCACAGAGTCACAGACTCGTCACAGTTGGAAAATACCTCTAAGATCACCTAGTCCAAGTATCCAGTTGGAGGTGGGGGGCAGGGAGGGGAGAGGAAACAACACAACCAACCCAAACAAACAACAATGACAACCAAAACAACAACCCACCACAACCACACACCCCACAAAACCAACAATAACACACAACCCACAAAAAAAACCCCACCGTACCCAATAGAGCATGTCCTGAAGTGCCACATCAGCACATTTGTTGAATACTTCCAGGGATGGTGACTCCACCACCTCCCTGGGGCAGCCTATTACAGTGCCTAACTACTCTTTCAGTAAATAAATTATTCCAAGTATTTAGTCTAAACCTCCCCTGGTGCAACTTCAGGCCATTTCCTCTAGTCCTATTGTTATTCACTTGCAAAAAGAGGCCAACACTGACCTCATTACAACCTCATTTCAGATAGCTGTAGAAAGCAATGATGTCTCCCTCCACCCACCTCTTCTACAAACTAAACAACGCCAGTTCCCTCAGCCTCTCGTTACAGGACTCATTCTCTACACCCCTCACCAGCTTGATTGCTCTTCTCTGGACATGCTCCAACAACTCAATGTCTGTCTTGTACTGAGGGGCCCAGAACTGAACACAGAAGTCAAGGTGCAGCCTCACTAGTGTATTGTCTTCCATAGCATCCATTTCAAGGCAGTATTGAGGTAGAATATTCAACTATTAGTGTTTTGAATGTGGCTTTCCTTGCCTTTTGAGCTGAAACCAAACATTCACAGTAGACTGCTGGGATAAGCTAACTAACTTCTTAAGTCCACCAAATTCAAACTTCAGAAGTTTTTTCCCAACTATATTATTGAAAAGACTGAAAAGGGAGTTGAATATAAGATTTTGAGACATCCACATAATGACTCTTAGGGATCTGATAGTTGCACTTCAGAGTAACATACTTGTAAGGAATACCAACCTGCATATTTTAGAAGAACACTTTAAGATATATTACTTTTCATTTTCTAAAAAAAATGTTAATAGTTTCAATTCAGATTCATAAACTAATTTAAATTTAATGCGTACACATAGCAGTCCACAGTTATTGCAGAAAAACTTCAACTTCACAATTACATATCAGAAGGTCTTCTTGGGTGATCAGGAAACACAAAGCTATAGATACAACTAACAAGGCTTCCTAACATAATTAAAGGAGTGAAAATAGGTATTATATATAAGTAAGAAAAGAGGATACCTCTCATTTCATTTTCTCAGCTCTTATTTAAATCTAGATTTTATTAGAGTAATCAAGATGGCTAAAGACCTCCCTATGTACTTGATTGCCTTGAACATTCCTTACCCAGCTCTGAAATACATGAGCAGTGTGTCAATTAGCACTGTAAAGTTTTTTTTTTTTCATTTTGCTCTGTAATTTAAAAAGTTCTGCACAATATTTCTCTGCTACTTTTAGCATAAAGTGTTTCTAATAGTTATTTTGGCTAACAGGCATCTGTGATTCATGTCAGCCAAGCTGAGAAATGGAGAGACATCTGTTTCATTTAGCAATTTTATCACACAAAATTATATCAGCAATGAAGAAGTGGGTTTGCTTTCATATCTGTCACTGAAATTTTGCAAACCCTTTTTTCAGTGAATTTCTTGCCGTTGTTCCACAGAAATGCTTCTCTTTTGAGCTGTCAGTCATATATATACTTTATCTATAATTTTTCTCACTGCATAGAAAATCAGAATATCTCTTGGTTTTAATTTCCATAGCCCTGTTTTATCATACAGTAACTGTAATTACTGTGAAAGGGAATTTTGCATATTTGGTGGTCTATCTAAATTTGTTGAACAAACCCTTAAATTGACAAGGATTTCATATAAATTAAAAAGGAAGGCATTGCTAAACAGAAGATAATATTTAAATAGGTTAATGAAATGGAGTGTTATGTTAATACTTAAAAAACAAACTCAGTTACCAATCCAGGACAAACAGAAAAAAAAAGGTTTTAAAAGACAGCTTTCTTTTTTCTTTCAATTACAATAAAACCAGAGTTAATTAATATAGATTACCTGATTCTTCAAGGTAGATCTAACCACTAATAAAAGAAGTTACTGAAAAGATGTCACAAATTCAGCTCAGTATCTTTTTAGATCTGTAAAATATGTTTGTAAAATAACTTTCAGCAGACTTTAGTTCAACATAATAATTCTGCTTTAAAATCACTTGAAAATTACAACTTGGGAAATTCTCTGTTTCAACTATGAAAATCAAGCCTGCCAATTACAGTAATGTGGGTTTTCTTTTTCTCCCCCTATGAAATCTACCCAAGTCTGAAATCTCCTAAATGAATATAAAGGTCATGGATTTATATTCTAATAGCATACAAAGTGCTAATCCTAATTTCACCAAAAGACCAGAAGATGTTACTGCAAAAACCTAAGAGCAGATTAGTTTAGTCAGACCCATTTTATCATACAAACTACTTTTAGAATCTGAAAATATTTATGTCAGTGCCAAATAAAGGCTTTAAGATTTGTCACACCTATTTACATTTGAATTTCAGATTCAGAATTCCCTCTATGAATTTTCAGTAATGTGTATTCAGGTAACTAGAGACTGTATTAATAAAATAGCCTTTAGTTTCAATTCTTACTTTAGGCATTAATACAGTTCAAGTTGCTTTTTTTAATACTAATGTAATATGCTATGATATACAGGATATTTTCCAATACAGTTTACAGTTTTCTGTAGACTTTACCAAATGATAGATTGTTCCACTATTACCTCTATAAACACGTTTCTTACTGTCCTATTTTGTAAGAGTGATTTTATTTGTATAATCTAGAAAATATTTTTCTACCTTCTTCTGCAATGTTATTGTCAACATTTCAATTTAATCCAAGTATTACAGTAAGAAGGAGACTTCAGTACACTCCTAAATTACTCTATCCTTTAGATTCTATTCAGGTAAGTCCTGAATTTCTCCTGAGGACAAATTTCAGGGCAAATTCATAAAATCGTATCATAGAATCATAGAATGGTTTGGGTTGGAGGGGACATTAAAGATCATCTAGTTCCAACCCCTCCATGGGCAGGGACACCTCCCACTAGACAAGGCTGCTCAGAGCCCCATCTAACGTGGCCTTGAACACTTCCAGGGATAGGGCCTCCTCAACTTCTCTGGGCAACATGTGCCAGTGTCTCACCACCCTCACACTAAAGAATTTCCTCCTAATGTCTAACCTAAATCTCCCCTCTTCCAGATTTAATCCATTACTTCTTGTCCTCTCACTAAAACCCCTTGTAAAAAGTCCCTCCCCAGCTTTCCTCTAGGCCCCCTTCAGAAGAAAGCTGCTATGATGTCTCCCCAGAGCCTTCTCTTCTCCAGGCTGAACAACCTCAACTCTCTCAGCCTGTCTTCATAGGAGAGGTGCTCCAACGCTTGGATCCTCTTCATGGCCCTCCCCTGGACTCACTCCAACAGCTCTATGTCCCTCTTATGTTGGGAGCTCCAGAAATAGTAGTGGTACTCAGGTGGGGTCTCACAAGAGCAGAGTAGAGGAGGAGAATCACCTCCCTCGAACTCTTGGCCACAGTTCTTTTGATGCAGCCCAGGGCACAGTTGGCTTTCTGGGCTGGAAGGGCCCATTGCCAGCTCAGGTTGAGCTTCTCGTCCATCACCAGCTCCAAGTCCTTCTCCTCTGCACTGGTTTTGATCCATTCTCCACCCAGCCTGTATTTATGCTTGGGATTGCCCCTACTCAAGAGCAGAACCTTACACTTGGCCTTGTTGAATTTCATGCAGTTTGCACGAGCCCACTTCTCAAGCCTGTCAAGGTCTCTCTGGATGGTATCCCTTCCCTCCAGAGTGTTGACCTTACCACACACTTTGGTGTCATCGGCAGACTGTCTGAGGGTGCACTCAATCCCACTGCCCACGTGCTGACAAAGATGTTAAATAGCACTGGTCCGAGTACCAACCCTTGGGGAATACCAAATTGGAACCTATTAGCTCTTTTCTAAGTAATCATATTAGTCATGTGATGCCAAAATACATCTGTGGAAGCATTCACAAGTAGCACCTTCACAGGATACTTTGTAGAATAATAATTATAGTATTTCTAAACATAATCACAATAGTGGGCAGATTTGATCTGAAATCAGCAGAAAATAATTGAGTCAGAATTTCACAGTTGATATATTTATTTTAAGCATCATTATCTGAACTAGTAAATGATGCAGTTGTTTAACATTAGCTGCACTTATTCTAAAAGATTTTCAGATTGGTTGAAGTCCTGTGCAGTATTCTCATAGTTGCCAGACTTAACTGTCTTGGCTTTGAGCCAGGTTATACTCACCAAAGAGATTAACTTATTTCAATTTATCCTTAAGGTAATATTTAATGCAACTCTTCAGTGATGCAAGAATTTGAACTAGGTTTTAATGAGACATATCGCACATTTAATTTTCTCACACAGTGATATTGTGTAACATAGGCACTCACAAACACACAGAGGTTTAATAACAATTAATATTTATTCCAATCAACACTATTTAGTACTCTGATAAATCAAAATAATATCACCCATTTGTATGTCAGTTGGGAATACACTACAACACAAGCACTTAGGGGTTAATACACTACAGCACAGCTACTTAAGATTTCCTTAGCTTTTTTTTTTTTACCTAGGCTTAAACTGGATAATAATAACTCCACATGTGCATGTTCACTCAGACAAAGGAAAAGCCTACCCCTCAGGTACCTGGAATCACTTGCCCAACAGGGGCAAGGATCACTCAAAAATATATCTAGAAGAATTATCACTCACCAAAGATGAGGTCACTCAATCTCAAGAAGTCTCCTGTTCTGACCTAAGGGGAAGGCTTCCTCACAGACCCGTTGCTCCAAGGGAAAACATAACCAAGGAGTTCCCAGCAGGAATTCCGTTTTTATGGACTAAGTCAGATCAGACCTGTGGTCAGTCATTCACTCGTTCATCTACCTGGGCAAAGATACCCCATTGGCTGGGGACCTTATTCGTTGACAGAGGGTCCCACCCCAGCAACCTCCAAATTGACCATGAAAACCAGGTACCACTGTGTCTGCTGACAATTTCACAGCCCAGCAGGGTGTAAGATCAGAAATCTGTCACAGTGTCACCAAGTCTAACCCAACAAAGGTTACAAAACACCTGGCTCATCACAGGTTAAGAGGTAGCTGCTTCCGTCAGCCCCAGAGAGCTTAACAGATATATAACAGCCACCAGCACCAGGGAGGGGGAGGCATGAATGCCCTCATCATAATTGATAAAGATAGTAAACAAGACTGGTCCTGACACTGAGCCCTGGGGAACACTGTTTGTGACCTACCACCAACTGGATTTAACTCCGTTGAGTACAACTCTCTGGACTCGGCCATCCATCCAGTTTTCAAACCAGCTACAACTGTCTATGCCATGATCTGCCAGCTTCTCTAGGAGAATGCTGTAGCAGACAGTGTTAAAGGTGTTACTGAAGTCCAGGAAGAAAACATCTACAGCCTTCCCATCATCCGCTAGGTGAATTACCTCATCATAAAAGGAGATCAGGTTGGTCAAGCAGGATCTGTCTTTCTTGAACCCATGCTGGCTGGGTCTCAGGCCCTGGTTGTCCTGCACTTGCTGTTTGAGTGCACTCAGGATTAACCACTCCATAATCTTACCCGGCGCCAAGGTCAGGTGACAAGCCTGTAGTTTCCCAGATCCTCCTTTGGGCCCTTCTTGTAGATGGGTGTCACACTGGCAAGCATCCAGTCATCTGGGGCCTCCCCTGTTAATCAGGACTGCTGATAAATAGTGGAGAGTGGCTTGGTAAGCTCCTCCACCAGCTCCCTCAGTACTTTTGGGTGGATCCCATCTGGCCCTATAGACTTCTAAGTGTCCAGGTGGTGTAGCAGGTTGTTGTTGCTTCTTCCTGGATTATGGGGGGTTTATTTTGCTTTCCATCCATGTCTTCCAGCTCAGGGGGCTGACTACCTGGAGGATAACTGGTCTGACTATTAAAAACAGAGGAAAAGAAAGCAGTAAGCACCTCAGCCTTTTCCTCATGCTTGGTGGCAATGTGCTCCCCCACACACAACAAGGAATGGAGATTCTCCTCAGATCTCTTTTTAGTTTTTATGTATTTGTAAAAACATTTATGTTATCTCTTATGATAGTTGCCAGATCGAGATAAAGGGAGAACAAACTAAAATGGAAGCGTAACAAGTAATGTGAGATGAGGAGTGCTCTGAAATTACAAACAGAAATTAAAAACTCCAGTCTGTAGTGCATTCTCTTCCACTCTGAAGTGCCCTTGCTTTCTGGCAGCTTCGTTTGACTGAGTACGGATAGGCAGAAGGAAATTCTTATTTTAAAGGCGAAAAAAAAATCCTGACCTATGCCTGCTGTGCAGGACCCTATTCAGTAAAAAACTGAACTAAATGAAGAAACATTTGGTTCTTCTACTCAGCTTGGTGTGGCTCCAACCTATAGTCCTACTTCCGTAAGTAGCTGCTGTACATTAATTCTATCTTCTCAGGATGGAAATACATCAAATAAGATTTTCCTCAGACTTGGATCTGTTGTGGTTTTTTTTCAACATATGTATTTTTTGTTTTCTGTTGCTTGTCTGATTCTGGACTAAAATAAATATCTATACTAAATATTGTATAAAGGATTAAGTAGTTTCTAGATCAATCTATTCCACCAAGGAATGGCCTAGGAAGTTCAAAATGCTAAAACAACATGTTTACCAAACATGAATTTACCAAATTCAGAACAACTTTTATGTGTTTGAAAGCTTTGGGGTTTTTTGGTTTAGTTTTGGGTTTTTTTAAGGAAAATGTCACCCTTAATCCCCATGCTCTCTGCATTAATGACGACAAACAGATAATTAAAAAGCAATTTCAGGTAAGTTATTTTTTGTTAGTAAGATTTTTTAATTATACCTTATAAATAATTTCAGAAAGTAGCCTAGTTATTAACAAAATAACTACTAAAGCAGCTTTAGTTATTATATATCATAATGTGCATTTTGCATTATACGTAAAAAGCATTGTGGTTTTTTTTAAACAAATGTAGAATAACATTAAGAATAGTAATAATTAGTTCATTTAGTCTACTGTGGATGGCCATTCTAAAACACATTAAACAAGTTTGTCTTCATATCCATGTAAAATCACTGTAACATAAATTGGTAAGAGATGTGAAGACTTTCCACCTTTATTATGGGTGTATTTTCTCCTCATGAATATCTGAAGTACATGTATATTTGGAAGAGATATACTTAGGGACAGCAACAAATACACCACAGAGAAATTATTGCTAATTTCTGTAAAGCCAGGAAGTAGAAAACCTCCACTAAGGTGGGGGGTATATATCAGAATTAAGGAATAAAAAAAACAGTAAGGAGATGTTGTATTAATCTCCAACACAGTAGTATCCATGATAATATAGTATTATTGTTAAATTCAATGCCAATGAAGGGAAGAGAGGAAAATAGATAAAGTAGACATATTTTTTCATATGTCTCAGGAAACTGATGAATCTGAATTGATGCTGTATTTAATATTGTAAGATTTCAAACAATGAGATATGAAGATGTCGTGGATCAGTCCTGGTTTCATTTTATAGGACAGTAAGATAAGTGGGTCCAGGATACATGTATTGATATCCTATAACACTACATGGGTAGTCAAGGTATTAAAGGGAAATCTGTGAGAAGAGATAGGTCGAATATGAATTAACTCTTGAATGTAACTCACATTGTATTTGCCTATCAATTTTGTCTCTCCTTTTAGTAAATTATTAAATCCATTATTCTAGAAAACAGTGTTCTCAAAAAAGTCCTACCCAATACCAATTGCAAAGTAAAAAAGTTACTCTTTAAATTATACACAATTACATTACAGAATGTTGAGGTTGGAAGGGACCTTTGGAGGTTTTCTTGTTCAGCCCAACCCTGCTCAAGCAGGGCCACTTATAGCCAGTTGCCCAGGACTATGCCTAGCAAGCTTTTGAATATATCCAAGGATGGAGACTCCACAACCTCTCTGGACAACCTGTGCCAATGCTCAGTTACCCTCACAGGATAAAACTGCTTCCTGATTTTCAGAGGGAACCTTCTCTATTTCAGTTTGTGGCCATTGTCTCTGGTCTTGTTACTGGGCACCACTGAAGAAAACCTGGCTCTGTCCTCTTTGCACCCTCCATTCAGATATTTATATACTTTGGTAAGATCCCCTCTGAATCTTCTCTCCTTTAGGGTAAAGAGTTCCAGCTCTCTCAGGCTTTCCTCATATATGAGGTGCTCCAGTTCCTTACTCATTTTTATGGTTCTTCACTGGACTCTCTCCAGTATGTCCATGTCTCTCTTGTACTGGGGTGCCCAGAACAGGACACAGCATTCCAGGTCCAGTAGAGTAGAGGGGGAAGGATCCCCTCCCTTGACCTTGATTAGGCAATACTTGGCCTAATGCAGCCATTAGCCATCTTTGCTGCAAGGCCACATTGCTGGCTCCTGTTCGACCCTCTGTCCAGCAGAACCAGCAGGTCCTTTTCTGCCAAGCTGCTTCCCAGTTTGTCAGCACCCAGCATTTGCTGGTGCATGAGGGTTGTCCCTCGCCAGAGACAGGACTTAGCACTTCATCTTGCTGAACTTCATGAGGTTTCTGTCAGCCCATTTCTCCAGCTTGTTGAGGTCCCTCTGGATGGCAGCATAACCACTCCTTCCAAGTTGGTGTAAGCAGCAAGCTGGCTGAGGGCACACTCTGCCCCATCATCCAGATCATTAATGAAGATGTTAAAGAGGACTGTACCTGATACTGATCCTGGGATACACCACTATATACTGGCCTCCAACTAGACTTTGTGCCACTTATCAGCATCCTCTGGACCTGGTCATTAAGCCAGTTTTCAGTCCACCTCACAGCCTGATCATCCAGCCTGTACATCAACAGGTTCTCTGTGAGGAGCTTATGGGACACAATCTCAAAGGCCTTAATGAAGTCCAGGCAGACAATATCCATTGCTCTCCCTTCATCTTCCAGGCCAGTTGCTTCATCACAGAAGGTTATCAAGTTGATCAGGCTTGATTTAGCCTTGGTGAACCCATGCTGACTACTCATGACAATTTTCTCATCCTTAATGTGCCTGGAAATGATTTCCAACATTAGGCATTCCAACATTTTGCCAGGGATCAAGGTGAGGCTTACTGACCTGTAGTCCCCTAGGTCCTCCTTCTTGGCCTTCTTGAAGATACAGCATTTGCTGTCCTTCAATCTTTGAGTACTTCTCCCATTCACCATGATCAAAGATTAATGAGAATGGCCATGCAATGGATCTGGCAGCTCCCTCAGAACTCATGAGTGCATCCCATCAGGGCCCAGGAACTGGACTTACAAACGTCCAGTTTGCTTAAGTATTCCCTGGCCTGATCCTCTTCCACCAAGGATACATATACCGTGTTCCAACATTTCCTCCTGGTCTCTGGGACCTGGGATTCCTGAAAGCTGGTCCTGCCAGAAAATAGTAAGGCAAAGACGGCATTTGGTACTTCTATCTTTTCCATGTCCTCTGTCTCTGAGAAGCCAGGACCTCCACCTTGCTGAGCAGTGGGCCTACATTTCCCATAGTTTTTCTTTTGTTTCCTATGTTCTCTTAGAAGCCCTTTGACACCCCTGGCCAGATTCGGTTCCACTGGGGCCTTAGCTTTCCTGACTTCATCAATGGATGCTGCGACAATATTTCTGAATTTATTCCAGATCACCTGTCCTTGTTTCCACCCTCTGTATGCTTCCTTTTTGTGTTTGAGTTTGGCCAGGATCTCCTTGTTCATCCACACAAGCCTCCTGGTATTTTTGCCTGATTTCTGATTCATTGGGATGAAGCTCTCTTGAGCTTGAGGAGGTGATCCTCATATGTTAACCAGCTTTTGTGAGCTTCTTTTCCTCCTAGGGCCTTATCCTATGGGTCTCTTCCAAGCAGATCTTTGAAGACACCAAAGTTTGCTCTCCTGAAGTCCAGTGTTGTAAGCTTACTACTCACACTGCTACCTCCCCTCAGGATTCTGAACTCCACCATCTCACTGCAGTCACTTCAGTCAAGGCTGCCTTTGACCTTCACATCCTCAATGAGGCCCTTCTGTTTGGGGACTATGAGGTCCAGCATAGAACCTCTGCTTGTTGTTTCTTCAGTCACACTTGGAAGAAGCAGTTATCATCGATGAACTTCAGGACTCTCCTGGATTGTTTATACCCTGCTGTGTAGTTTCTCCGAGGTATCAAGGTTTTTGAAATCCCCCATGAAGACCAGAGCCTGTGAATGTGAGGCTCTTCCTACCTGTCTTTAGAGGAAGTCATCCATTTGTTCTTCCTGGTCAGGTGGCCTATAGCAGATACCCACTATACTATCACCTTTGCTTGTCCTCTCTTTAATACTAATCTGCAAATTCTCCATTGGCTCCTCCTCTTCCATCCCCAAGTAAAGCTCCATGCACTCCAGCTGCTCTCTCACATAAAGGGCAACTCCCTCTCCTTGTTGTCCTTTCCTGTCCTTCCTAAAGGGCCTGTATCCTTCCCCTGCGACACGCCAGTCATGGGAGTGGTCCCACCAGATCTCAGTAATGCCAACAAAATCGCAGCCCTGCAACTGCATGCAGATCTCTTAACTCATTGTATTTATTCCCCATACTGCGTTCATTAGTGTGCAGGAGCTTCATAAGGAAATACCAGCACATTGAGTTCTCAGAGACAGTTCGGGGGGTATGTCCACAATGATACCTTGTGGGCACCTCAATTACATAAGGAATTACAATTACATGGGAAAATGTAACTGAATTTAATTGTGTTTGTATTAAGACTGGGCAAGCAGCTACAATTTAAATTTAAATTTAAACTTATCCTACCAAAGCAGCATATTTTATTTTTCTATGAGACTTTAAAATACCAAAATAACCAGATTTGGATATAAATCTTGGTATGAGTGATGCAGAGCATTATAGATTATGTGTGTATACATACAACACAGCATCATCAGTCCAGTGAACTGTACTCCTCAGCTACTTTTGCTGGAGACAGAAAGGCTACTGTATTTTTCACTGCTACGAATTAAGAACTGTACTCCATAATAACTACATTCCCTTGCAATATTAATTGCTGTTTTCAAAAAATGTGTTCTGTTTACTACATCACTGAAGAAAAAATATTTCTAACTTATGTGACTTCTGGTGAGGTCCAGTCAATATTTCCATAAAGCTTCTATGACATTTGCTGGCATTTGTAAGACATCATTAAATGATAAATGATGCAGCTCTTTCCAGTGTCATACATTTTAGTAGTCCTCCAGCTATTACATTTATTTTACTTGGCTTTTATTAGAAAACATGCCACTCCTGACACACAGAGAATGGTGTGTTACATAAACTGACCTAACTATAGAGATGATTCAGCAATCAATTTCCTTATCCTACAACTGTATTATTTACATAGCAGACTCATTATCCTTTCTGAATGACCTAAGACATCCTGCCGATTGCTAAAGGTATTTATTTCTAAATCTTCTGAGGAATCCTCTGTAGAGCTGGCATCCTCAATAGAAGCACTGCGTAAGAATGTGGTCATATTCCTGCACAGTAAGTCTTACAAGTGACAGACACTTTTAAAGAACAAAAGGAGTGGAGAGTCCTGTAAAAAAATGAATACATATTTACAAAAGTGCTGTATCCTTAGCAGATGTATTATACTTAGCAGATGTATTATACAGATGTATATCCTTAACATCCTAGCAGATGTATTTATCTGCTGTTTGGCTACACCCATGTCACCTCTCCTGAAGCGCATATGCTCTATTTGTCATATTAACATATCAGAAGTACCTCCACTCAATTTAAAGTTTTCATGAATTTTAGTAACAAGGCCTAGAACATTGCATTGTTCCATCTATGTTTTCTGTTTCCTTCCTCAAAATGGATGGTTTCATGACATTTCTTTAATTTTGTATTATTTAAAATGTGAAATTTATATAGAAGTCTCATTTTTTCTCCCTGTTTACTTCACCTCTTACACAATTCCAATAGTCATTTTTCTCACTGTCAAAACTGACAAATCAGTGTCATTTTTATCATTTAGTACTAAGCTAATTGATTTATAACCATGATTGCCTAGGTAGTAAGAGCTGTTAATTATTACATTAACTCCAAAAAATATTTCTTAAATATTTCTACTTCCCAAAGATCCCATTTGCAGTGGAATTAGCAATCATAAATGTGGACACACAGAAATTTTAATTTATGCATATTTTACATCAATGCCATACCTCAAAAAAGGCTATGCAACAGTTCTTGTTGGAAGACAGGGGTTCTTAATATAGAAGGAAGAAATTATTGTTACTACTTCATGTTTCTGCATATCAAGTGTAATTTATTCTTCTAATCACTATATTGTAGCATATATAGTTCCAAATTATAGATAACTAAAAAAAAAAAAAATTTAAAACATTTGCCTAGAAAAGAATTACTCAAGAAAAGTTAATTCGGTGTGGGTCTGCATTGCTTGTAAAACAATAAGGCTAAAACCAGATAGCATAACTGGACTGATCACCATAGATATGGGTGTTCAGAGTATCAGTATAAGCCAATATGAAGGAACGAGGCTTTTCTACAACTAGGAAAAGTGGAACAGAAGAGATTAACAAAATTACAATTGAGCATTGAGGTTTTCTTCAATTTTTACATATTCTTGGAAGTATCTATAATCTTTTCCTACAGAAATTTTTTGTGCTCAGCCATCTGAGTCTTACAGTGCAGGCAGTAATCTTTGGAAATACAATTTTAAAGTGTACAATATAATTTTCCTTCTTTCAGCTTGTATTTTCTATCTAGATGCTTGCATACAGTGTGTTTGAACATGCCTTTTGGCATGCCAAGCCAGTGAATTACTCATTAATGCCTTTCTAAGTTGCTAGGTGTTCAGACGTGTAAGGTACTTGCATCTGCGTTTCAGGCAACTGGATGGTCTGTGAATTGGATCTTTGAAATATAAACAAGCCAGCTTCTGTTCTCAGATTTGAAGAGCATATGAACTCATCTATGGTTACACATTTAAAATTGCTACAAACCAAAAAATATTGTCAAAGTAGAGATAATATTTTTTCCTCAGTGGTCATTCTCCTTTAGCACTCTGAAGTATATAATTGTTAAAAGACTGAGGAAATAGAAATAAATTAGTTTGAGGAAATAACACTCATGATTTGGACAATGATTCTTTTTATACCTGCAAACAGACCCTACTGTCTGCCAGGGATTTCAGATACATTGAAAGTATAGCTGTTACTGCCTCAAAGCAGAAGTCATTGGACAGTTTAAAAGAACTTGCTGTTACAGTTTTTGGTTCTGCTTACTTATAATTATCTTTAAAGACAAAAACACTCATAAGGAAAAGCTTCCAGTGGCAAGACATTTTAAAAGAGGCAACAACAATTTTTAACTTCTCTAGAACTCTCTTGCTCATGGGCATTTTGATGCATGTCACACATTTTCCCTTAGTAGTACCCCCCTGCTCTTCCTTGCTATCTGTATATATGGGTTATTTAAAAGGTCATCTGCATCTGATTAAAAAAAAATCGAGAGGAAAATAAAAAAAAAAAGCACCTAAAGCATCAGCCTTTGAATTGCTGTTGAAATTATTGGCTATTTATACATTTATCATTTCAAACAAGGTGCAGGTGAAAAATTTCTAAAGCTCCCTTTTCTATTATTTTTTAATTCCTTGAGTGAACGAACGTACTGTGATGAAGTGGACTATACTTTTCCTGAGCTATGGCTTTGAATTTAGATCTTTTTAGTCTATCAGTTCTTTCATTTTGGAGTATTTTTTTCTGAAAAGCACATAGAATTTTAAAATTGAAAGAGAAATTAAACTGAAAGGAGCTGGTGATTTCAGAGTAAAATACTTCCCTTTTGCTTGCACTGTTTTGAAGTATGATGCCATTTTAAATGCAATACGTAATCATGTACAAACTCTTGAGTTTGGAAACCACCCAAGAGACTCTTCTCTGTGAAGGCAGCAAAATACATCTTACTGGTGATTTTACATCAGCTGGAAGGATGCCCATAATTTAGGCTATTTTCCCTCCATAATCTTCCCGACAACTGATTGACCCTATTGCACTTTGTGCTTGCACAGAGTGGAATTGTGTCTTGTAGAAATTAGTTTAAAAATGTCAGATCACTGCTACTGGGAGTATTAGGGAAAAAAAAGAAAGTCAAACATTTTAACATCGTTTTCTCAGAGGATGAGAGAGTCAGTGGCAGGAAACCTGCCCCACTAACTAGTAGGACCATACTGACCACTCAGTCTCATTATCACTTCTTATCAGATTCACAGCAGAACCAAGCCTTTAGTTCATGAATCATTTATATTTTAACTATCATTGCTACTGTTGTAGACATCTCGTGCACTCAGAAAAGGATCTCTGCCTTAGCTGCAACTTGAAGTGTGCTAATCAAAACAATACACAAACACAGACAAAATCTGACTTATTATATCACACTTTGTGAAATAAGGTTGCGATTCTAAATTACGCTCACAATGCATCTGCCTTTATTTTTCTTTGGAACAAAACTAGACTATATTGATAAATGGCTTGCTCTCAAGTACCAATGTGTAAAACAGGTAAATGGAGAAGTCAAATTATCTTCTTCACACATATCAAAACTAGCAAGTTTTTATTAAACCATTAATACTTTCACAGTGGCTTGCATTTACCATACTACCTTGTAGCACTGAACACCATTAGACATAGCTTCCAGTTGCCTGACAGAAAAAGAGGAAAAAATATTCCGCTGCTAGTGCCCACTCATATTTGCAAAAGTTTCTGAGTAGATTTGAAAAGTATTTGCAAAAGGGGTAAGCAGATGAAAGCAATTGGGTCAATGTAAAAAATCGTGAAGTGAAAGCCCTACACTGTTTTGAAAGTGTTATTTGTTAAGCACTTGCAGCAGATTAAAATTAAGTATCAGCATAGTGTATGATTCTACAATACAGAGATCTATTGACACGTGGAAAAGTCCCAGACTTAACTCCTGGAGCAAGCTGCAGCCGGGAGCTGGGAGCTGGATGCAAGAACACAGGGATTCAGGAATGCACAGATCAGGATCAAAGGCAGACAAATTGACAGAATCCTCTCTGGATGCCAGCTGTGGATGAAGAGAGCTTGGCCCTTGTGATTTCTCAAGTTTATAGAGAGTATGAGGCATCGGGGATGGAATCTTTTGTTTGGTCAATTTTGTTCACCTGCCTGGTCCACTCCTCCCCAAAGAAAGATCGAAGGTTTGACCCCTTTACTCCCTCCTGGTTCTGGAGCATAAGATGTTTTTCTTTTTTTCAGAATCAAGCAGTGGCCTTCGTTCTGCACACCGTTCTCTAGCCATAATTATAAACATCAGGTGTTATCAGTCCTAGAAGTGAACACTGACTGACAAACATGCCGTTAATCCATTAATTTCAGCAAGTGCAGCTATTTAGAAGAGACTTAACTGAAAAGTAAAATTACTAGAAAGAAAATTGTTTCTATCATGGATCAAACCAGAACAGGGATCATCCACTTAAGCAATTGTCTTGAGTATGCCCAAAATGACCCAGCCCCTCTTCACTCCTTAACAGACAGCACTTTTAAGGAAGTCATATTCACAGACATCTGCCCAGGGTTGGGAATCCACAACCTTTGAACAAATAGATCTGGCTTTGGATTCAGGCACATGATGACTGTGGCTTCCTCAGTCTTCACTTAAAGCCTGTTGGAAATTGCAAAGCCTTTGCATTCTGTAACAACTATCTGTTAATTTTGTCTTGTGTCATCCAGCAAAAACCAAGTGTCCTGTAGGGACACATCTAGTACAATAGCTACCAAATAATTGATTGCTTATGTGAATAAAAAGTTATTCAGCCAGGTCAGCTCTTTGCCACCAGTACCTTCTACTGCTGTTTAATGAAGCAGGAAGTCAGAGCCTTCAACATACACCGAGGTTTCTAAAGGAACTGTCCTTTTGCAAACAGAAAATATAAACCCTTTCCACACTATAATTTAGATCAAATGATGAATCTAACCAGTTATAATGATAAAGTCTATAGTCATAAACTAAGCTGTATCCTAACAGACTGTGAGAAAGAATTTCATTTCAGCACTCACTGAGAATCAATCACCCTCCAGGACAATCTTACAGAAGTTTTTGATGCCTCTTATGTTGCGGAAAAACAATGGTTGTACCATGTGTTTTGAGATGCCATCATAGTTCCTGTGTTCTGGACTACAAGAAGAGGTAAAAAAGAACCAATCCTTTGAAAAAAACATAAATTGAAACATAGTCTAACAGTCTTGACCTGTGTTGAAATATCTAGGAGCACAAACAGGTACCCCCAAACACAAGCTTTCATGTCCTTGCCATAAACTGGTGCCTTAAATAACCCTCTTCACAGCCAATTTGTTAAGTCTTGCTGAGAAAGAAGTAATTTTCTAAATGTTATTTTTCCTTAAGCGTCTGTTCCACTACACTGCAGTATGTTCAATGACATAAGATTTTGAAAGATACACATCTGTGAACAACATGCTTTTTGATCCAGTAGAGTTACATCAAAAAATCAGAAGTGTAAACTGTTTAAAGACAAGCTGTCCTCTTTCACCTTGGCAGCTGAGTCCTAGACACAGCAAATCACAAATAATTAATTCAGTTTGGAGAACATCTTTCGTCTCTTTCCATTCTTTTTTTGTTCCCTTTCACAAGAGTCTGATGGTTCTGCCCTGGCTAAAATCACGACACTGCTCTAGCTGAAGATTCAACCCCTACAGACCTTCAGTGCCACAGAGCAGATTTCCTTCATCTGAAATTGAATGCATTTTATGCTCAACCAGATCTTCAAGCCAAATATTAAGTCTCCATATGAACAATTCCAATTAAAAATCCTACTCTTCATTCTCTCATGGTACCAAAGTTCTTTAGAAAAGAGATCGCTAAGGTAGAAACACTTCTCAGGAATCAAGTTATCAAAGTTTTTAAAAGGGTTTGGTGAGTCTTCATCTTACCACTACAATGGCAACACGTCATTGGGATCTTTTTTTTTTCTCCCTCTTGATGTTGAACCCTTTGAAATCAAGACAACATGCTCTTTTGTATTACCCTCTCCAAAACCAGTACTTTTGGTAGCTGCTGCATCAGAATGAAAAGTCTATTTAAACTTCCTGCCCAGGATAGTTTTTGGCTTCCATTTCTTTCAGGAAATGATTTTGTTTAATCCTTCCTTGAAACTGACTGTTTCTCAAACAGTGACAACACTATACACGCCTGATCTTAGGTAATCTTTATCCTTTTATATTAACAGAACATGGACTTTCAGGAAAATGCATCTTTCTACCTCTGTTGTTGCAAAATCCTATGCAAAATATTTCTCATTAGATTATAGACTATATGAAGCAATACTAATACACATATAACTAGAGTACAGGCAAAATCTGAGGCTTTCCTACTTTAGATCTTTATGACTGATGGTCTGCTGTCCTGGGCTCCATTCAAACTTTTGTTACTCACTAATGCTCTTGCTGAGGTGTCTAAAAGCAGTGCTACTTTTGGGATAGCTGTCTTTCAGGATTTATTGAGTTAAGGATGTAAGACTCTTCTTCAGGTATCAGTTCTGTGGTATATCATTCAGAGTTTCCATACACTCAGATAGTTACTAAAAGCAAAAGATAGGCTATAAACTTGTTCTTCAAACTGTCATGCATGCATACATTGGTAATACTCAAAGTCTTTTCCTCAGAATATTGGGGTTCTCAAACTGAGAGGAACTAAGTGAGGCTGACATATTCTGCTCTTCACACCATCAACGAACGTGAGTACAATCAGAAGCACGCAATTATGAGTATTTCCAGGATAATTCTTTATGGCAACAGTTCTAATATGGCACATGCAAAATTATAGATAAATTTATGTGAAAATATATGTTAAATTTTCTTTTGAGATACAAAAAAAAACCCTTGAATGCAACTAATAACTTCAGTTTCTCAAAGTCAGTGTCCCATAAAAAATATTTTTGTACAATAAAAACACTGTGATGAAAATTGCTGGAAAAAGTCCCTATCTCAGAAAGTAAAGTGGGAAAGATACCAGCATGAATGAAACAAATGGCAAAATCTAGTGAATTATAAGGAAGGAAAAGAAACTAATGTGAAAGAATAACTTATGTGTAGATTTATTTTTGAATGACCATGAAAGACATTGTTGATACATAGTAGTGCTTCATTCAGGTATTAACTAGTAGAGTATAATTTTTAGATTTAAAAGAAAAAATATTTCCTGGATATACGCAAAACAAAGTTTTTCAGAACAAGATTGAAAATGCTTTATACTTTATAATTGCACCATTTTATTTGAAAAGTAATTAATGGGTCTTGAAACTATATTCTGACAAAGAGAAATTGAAATTATGAATCAGATTTCAGTATGTTGAAAAAGAGTAATAGAGCATACATGGACCTCCTGCACAGAAAAGACACAAAGGATATATTAACCACAACACTAACCCCACATGTGAATACAACTATACAAGGTTTAAGCTTCTTTTTCAGCATCTGTGTATTGTTTCTCTGAAGTTACAAAAAGTACCTTTTCTCAGAATTACTGTCTCCTAGTATATTTTTGCAAGGAAAGCTCAAAGATAAATTGTATGATACATATATAGGTCTGGTTTCCCACATTGCTTTTTTTTGTAGTTTCAACTTCTACTAGGAACTACCATTGTAATTATTATTTGAGGTTTTGCATATACAAATTTCATTTATATCCTTTTGATTTCTACCCTCAGGATGCTGTGTATTACATGAAGGAAAGGATGACCATCCTCCTTTCTTATAATAATAAAAAATACTGACCTGAAGCAACCAGTGAATGTCCATAATCAGGCAATGTGTCCTTTGCCACCCTTTTACATGTATGGTTGAGTTAAACAAGAAACTCTTCATCTGTTATTAGATTATGTATCCCTTTCAATCATTGAACCTCATTTCCACTGTATTATTCTAGAACATTCTCTTATTCTCTCAGAAGGTAACTTACACAGTCACTAAATCAATGCATAAATTGCACTGTGAATTCTAGACACTGGCTTCAAGACTAATGTGACATTCAAGTTGTCGAGCTCCCTTGACAGATATATAGATGAAGGAAAATAATAAAGAAAAAATATATCAGTCATGAGCTCAGAAAGCAAGTATATGTGAATCATAAATCCAGATGAATCTAGTAGCCTCCCTTTTGGAATTTTTGCTCATCCTTTCACTGGAATGTTTGTCATCTACTACTGGCAATTTTAAAAAATCACTTAGTACTTTTTTTTGACTGCAATCCATGGCAAACATTCTCTCCTGGTCATTGACCATGAACCCCTGAGTTGTAACTTTTGCTCTTGGTATCTCACACAATTTCCAAACACCACCTCTAATATGTTGCAGATAAATTAACAGGAAGGTAGCATGTTATGTCACCCACCTATCCAAATCATTTTGGCATTGGATGAAAAGGAAACATCCAGAAATGTTTTGACTATGCAACCCAGATGGCCTTTCGAAATGTGAGTGCAACACCAGGGAAAGGAGATAGCTACTATAAAGTTTATGTACTACAGTTTTAATGATTACTTATTGTCGTCTCTACTAATTAAAAAATTTGGACTATCAGACTGGAAAAACATTAATTAGCATAACAATAAGTTCTTAGTTCCACCTATAATCTCTGTTTCCTTTTGCTTCCTTTGTGTAAAACTCTCCCCATGTTATGATTCTCTTCATTTTTCATGTGTTTTCTACACTTTTCCCAAACTTGTCAGGAAATCACTGTAGGGTAACTTTATATACTCGGATTATTTTAAATTTGCTTGTGCAAATTAGCAACTTTTTTTTTTTCTCTAACCAAATCAAACAGAAGTTGAAAGAGCAGTATTAACTTCTCCTAGAGTTTCTTCTCAGTTCCGTACTTTTTATTTGTAATTTTACTTATCTTTACTTACCACCTGCCATTTGCAAACTCTTATTTTCTCTCAGCCAAACTGTTTTTGTGTTTATCAACATCTCTCTCTCACTTTCTAATGCAGGTGAGTTAGCCTATAAAAATGGTAACCCTTTTTCCCTCTAAAGAATCTTCCTTCACTCACTGACAGAAAATTACCATAAAACATCACTCACACTTTATGATTTGGGATGATAAATATGAAAAAATAATGCAATTTTTAAAAAAGTAACCAGCAAATTTCTGAAGGAATATAAATAATTTGAAATCCAGAATATTGTGCAAAGTTGTTTATTTCCTGGGACTTCTGGGAGCAGTACACTTCCAAATACAATAGCATAGTGTTTTGATACAGTGACACTTCTTGTTTTGTTCACAAAGTCAATTTCCACAAGATGTAAGTCTGGCCTGGACTGAGTATCTGGTCTAGATACTTTGGAATACTTAGGAGCCATGATTTTACATTTTATAAGTATATGGAATAAATACAAGGACTACTTAAAAGGCTCTCAAAATGCTTTTGAAATGGCTGTATCACTCAAATGCTAGTTCTAAAATTACAGACTCAAAGCAACAAATAAAACATGGAAACAAGAAGGCAGTTTACTAATTCATAAGTTTGCATTCTCAAATTTTTATTTAGTATTTAAATTTTCTGAGTTTTAATAAGCATTTTCTTTCTCAAACCCCTCAACATTCTTAATCCTTTCAAGAAATGTTTTATAAAATAATAATGCCATGCACTAGTACATGCTGGGCACCAACTAGCTGTAAAGCAGTTTTGCAGAAGGGGACCTCGTGGTCCTCATGAACAGCAAGTGGATCATGAGCCAACAATGTGCACTTGCAGCAAAGACCAACAGCACCTTGGGCATCATTAGCAAAACCATCACCATGAGATCAAGAGTACTAATGCTCCCTCTCTGCTCTGCCCTGCCCTGGTGAGAGACATCTGGAGTGCTGTGTCCAGGTCTGGGCTCCCCTGTAGAAAAGAGATATGGAGCTACTGGAGAGAGTCCAGAAAAAGGCCATTAAGGAACCCAAGCATTTTTCATTTGAGAAGAGGCTGAGAGCGCTGAGTCTGTTCAGCCTGGAGAAGAGAAGGCGCAGCAGGAACCTTATTAATGTATATAAATATTTGATGGGAAGGAGTGAGGGACACAGACCCAGTCTCCTTTCAGTGGTGCCCAGTGACAGGACAAGAGGAGACAGGCACAAACAGAAATACAGGAAATTATCTTTAAATATAAGAATAAAGTTTTTACTGAGTGGGTGGTCAAACAAGTGAACAGGTTGCCCAGAGAGATTGTGGAGTGTCCACCTTTGAATATATTTTAAATCTGAATAGACACAGTCCTAAGCTTTGATCTTGCTTTGAGCAGGGGGGTTTAGGATAGATAATCTCCAATGGTGCCTTACAAACTCCTCTATTCTATGATGCTGGGATTTTCAACAAGTCAGTATTTCTCTGCAGTATTTTACAAGTTCAAAAACATCCAATAAAAGAAATTCTGGAAAAATTTCTGTGTTTATCACCAACCATTGGTACTAACAGATACCCATTACTGCTGACACTAAGTTCCAGTTTCAAGCCAATTACCATTTTAAATTAATACCTTGTATTCTCTGAATTTTATTGTGGCATTAGATGCTATGTATTTTTCAGCAAATCACAATGTAAAACATAAATTTCAACTGAAAATAATTTAATTGCATCTAGTATATTACATAGTCCTATGTGCAGTTCTGCTGACTTCTATTGTAATTAACTTCCAAACCATCTCATTTCTATCACATAGCTGTTAGTGAGTTTTACTCCCTGCAGGTTATTGAAATTCAAGAGGAGTTACAGAGGAAGAGTATTATTTCTTCAAAATAGGTAAGTATTATCTTCCATCAAACATTAAATATTCAGAAAGTTAAAAAATAATTTTATAATGAACTATAAAATATTATGTTTTGATACAGAAGATACGATGTGCCAAAACAAACAAATTTGTCAGAGATACTTTCATTTGTTTCATTCAAATATTTCTGAATAACTTTAATAGCAATAATTTTTTAATAATTCTGGCAGTACAAAAAAAATATATATTGCCTGAAAAACTGCTTCTTATGTGTTAGAAAAATACATAGAAACTAGGGCTCTGTAGAAAGGTAAGTAAACTTGACAATAATACAGAAATATTAATGAAAAACCTACCTTGCCTACATACTGATAATCAGATCCTGTGTATTCCTCTAAAAGAAAAAACTGGTTCCACATCCAGCCTCGCTTCTGGCGGTGAATCACTTTTCCATCATTCCTGGATGCGCGTCCCCCAAAGCTTTTGGGTCTGAGATCAGGAGTCCGTCTGAACAGCATTTCTGTATGGCAGTGATGTGGCAGCCACATCCAGAGCAACAGAAGTAATAGGACTTGCTGTATTGTCATAGTTCTCCACAGCTGATGCTCTTCTAGCTGGTCAGAGATACTTTGTTTTCCTTTACTTACTTTTTATGTCTCTAGTTGCTGATGCAGCCAAGAAGTTTCCAGCAATTCATCTCTGAACTGGACATAGTAACCAAACCCTGAAAGTAAACAGGGAAGAGACAATGTAAGTTGAAATGTATTCCCTCTTAGCATACAACATTCTTGCTACTGTACCAAGCAGACACAAATAAAAGAAAGCAACCTGGTTAGGAATATAAAGATTTTCCAAATAGGCAGAATGTTGTGAATGTTTTGGGTAGCTGCTGTCAAAATAATTCCTAAGAAAGAGTGCCCCATAACGACCTTTTGATTTAGAAACTTCTAAGAGTGTTCTTTGTGTAGACTGGGGGTTCAAAATTGCTGAAACTTACACATAAAATACTTCTGCCTTTGCTTCAAATGTCTTCCACCCCATTTGATTTACAAGAATCCCAGTGTTATATTAATCTTACTATCAAGGGGCCTGAAAAGCCAACACAAAGTCATTTTAGAAATGAGGAAAATGTAATAGACCAGTTCCCAGGGTGTTTTAAATGGTAAAAAGAGAACATCATATGCATCAAAAGAAACACAACATGACAAGAAGCAAACTTTTCAATATAAGAAGTTTTTGAGATGATGTTGCAATATGGAGTGATGCAAACTTAGCCTTAAAATGCAGGGAACATTTTAAAAATGAGGGCCTGTTTTGTAAGTATCCTGGATAACTAATTTTGGGAAGTACTGAAATAAATCTTATTGTGGGAAGTGATATTGCAGAGAGATAGTAAGCCTCATCTAAGTTCTCTTTCTTTTGTTGCCAACCTTTTTTGGTTTGCTTTGTTTTCTTTTTATTTTTTTTTTCCTTCTGAAAAAAACATCAGATGGTATTTCAGCAAGACAAATTTAGCTAGGTTCTCACCACTTTACTTCCATCCCAGCATTCAAAGAGTAACACTTTTTGCTCACTATATAATTTGGTAATGTTTTCCTACAGTAAATCATGAAAATCTACTATTTGTTTTCTTAATAGGGTATCATTTCTACAAATTTTAATCGGGGTGGTTTGTTTACTTATTTTTTTTTAGCATGTCCACAGAAAACAAAATGCACAGATAGATGGTGGTTGCAGTTACAGAATCATAGAATCACCAAGGCTGGAAAAGACCTTTAAGATCAAGTCCAGCCTATATATGTTACTATAAGTTACTTACACATTCTTCCACATGTGGCACAAAACTCAAGTTTGGGTTGTTTTTTTCTCCTCTTTTCTGATTTTGATAGATAAGCAACAATGCACACAAGGATCCCATGTGTCTCCTGGTTTCAATATTGTACTATAGCTCACTATCATCTAAAATATTAAAAAAAATATTTTTCAAAGTAGAGCTATGTAAAAGTTTCAGAAATTCTTTCTGTGTTTCAGTTTGATACCGAAGTGCTACTATATTCCCAGCAAGCCTGTGTTGATCAAAAAAAATTGCAATAAAATGTCAGGAATATAGAGCCTATGATATAGTGATTTCTTACAGTTGGAAGACTCTTCATGCGTATGCAATGTGTGATTGTTAATAACTGAACAGAATCAGTTCAGGAACCAACTTTTGTCTTTAGAGTTAAGTTCTCTCAAGAGAATGTTTTCCCCTTCCTCCAACATTTGGAAGACTAATGAACTTTTCAAAGCCACTGCTTTCAAGGACTTTAGCCTGAAAACTTCACAGTTGCTCACAGGTGTCCTTTTCCTTTTGCCTTAATAAACACCAGGTTATGTATTGTTTAATTTGCCCTTTCTTCCTTTCTCCTAAAACTGTGATGTTTACTTTAATTGTGAACTTTGTATACTACCCAGAACAACGTGTTCTAATATAAATGACTAAGAACACATGCTGAATTATATGAGCGTGTACAAACTGGAGACATAGCTCTCCACCTTGGAAATAGCAACTTAAATTTATGTTATTTGAAACAAAGGTATACTGAATGAGAGAAAAGGACTATGATTTATTCTCAGATACTTAGAAAGGTTTCTTCTCAAAACCATAGGAATTTCAAACTTGAAATTACCTCTTCAGGTTATTGTTATTTTAACTTTTAAAGCTATTGAGGATTTTTAAAAGGAGGTATTTTCTTCTTTTTTTGCTAGTTTTTTTTATTCTTTTTTTCACTTTCTTATTGCCATCAGTATATATATTCCATTATTCACACATTATTATTTGATGCAGAAATGTTGTTAAATTCCTCTTGGGAAATAATGCTTCAATATTAGGGGTTGTTATTGAATTTCCTTCTTGTTAAATTAGGTCAGCAGAATGAAAGCTCAGATGAAATTTGTTAAAGTTACAAAAGTAGCTAATGCACGTAGACTTGGCAAGCATGGCTGCTTAATAGATGTATGTCCCAGCAAGGTCTTTTCCCTCCTTTGAGACTCCTGTTGGAGTTCAGCTTCCTTCTTTAAATGCCATGAATCTGATAGTAATCTACACTAAAACGATAATATTTACCTTTAAAAATAAGCTTGCAAACAAGAAAAAACAGACTGAAGAAAATTAAATAAAAAACACTGGAATAAAGGTGATGTTTGAAGAGAATGAAATTAAGGAAACCTTTTAATAGATAACTACAGAAAATGGAAAGAAGTTCCAGTTCTGTAATTGCGTATTTGCCTTCTTTGCTACCTTGCCAGAGCTGGAACAGTTGATTGCAGAAGATAAATTTATCATCTGTTTGTTTTTTTTTAATTCCCTAGAAAAATAATTGGAAAAAGTATAAATTTCTGTTAAAATCTTATCTTAGAAGAGGGTATGATATTTGTTCCATATTTAACCTTGGTTAAACCTGAACTGATTTTTTAATTGTGTAACATTTCCAAAAGTTTGTTTAAAGAAAGGTATTTATGCATTGACATTTCTATCTTGACAATTCTATTTCACTTAGGAGCCATTATCTATTCATATCTCTAATTTTGTCTTTCAGTTATTTTTTGCTATCTTTGTACAAAAGAAAGATATTTTTGGAACCAAAGATGCTTCATGAAAAATTATGTTAAACTACATTGTAATTTTATGCTGCTAACAGTCTTTGACTTTATTACCATGGAAAACACTGGAGCATATTTTGTTCCTGCTTTTTCTTGCTTTGCAGAGCTGACACCAATTGAGCTAATCTTACATACAAGCACAGTGAGAAACTTTTATTTTATTCTACCCCACTTCTCTGAATCTTTGGTTGCCCTCCAGCCACCAGTATAGAGCTTCCACCACAGGCTGAAGACTCTCTTTCAAAGCGGCTGCAGCCATCAGCCATGAGACACAACTGCTATCACTTTCATTTCTTTCTTAAAGTAGGTGACTTGGAAAAGTCCCTCTGTCTTTCATTAGAACTCCAACTCCTGGCTTATGCCATAAAACTCAAAACTCTGGCTAGGTTTTGAAATAATAGGAACTATTTAAAAAGCTAGTAAGAATTGAAGTATGAAGGCAGCTAAGTGCAAAAAAATTGCATTTTCAATGAGCCTCAGAAGAGTCTCTAGCTCAGCTAATTTAGTTGTTTTAACTTATTTACCATCTTTTTATCAAAAACAGAAATAAAGTTTTAATGCTTTAGAGCACAGTATGATGAAGCAAGTTCTTTAAAAACACACCTTTGCGAGAGAGTGTTATCTAAAACACAAAAAAATATTTCCTTCCCTCTGTAAGTGTAACTTACAGTGTAAGTTATCCTGAAGAGAAAAATATGACAGTATTTTTATAAAGGTTTATAAGAGTACCTGAAGCAAATAAGTGAGCTTTTTCAAATGATCTGTTCTTCATGGATTCTGATTTCATCATTCCTTGTATTATAGATTTATGTTCCTTGCTTTATCTGTTATATCCTGATGAAGCTGCCTAAAGCCATTCATAATGAAATTACCTAGTTCTGAATTGAGGAGACAATTGGTAAATTCTCAATAAGCTGCTCATGTCATAGCCTCCACCAGAACACTTATACACCCCAGTGACCACACTTCAAGTTACTAAAATATAACATGAATTTGCAAAGTAGTCATCTCTACCATCAAACTTTAGAACTTAGTCCTCTTTATTAAGTCCTGCAAGTCTTGATCCCCTTAGGAGCTTGAATTGAGTACGTATAGTTTGATTCTAAACTAAAGAATGTAACCAACATTTCAGGAATTATGTATTTTAATTAGTAATAGTAATCATATTTCCCAATCATCAAAATTTCTTCACTCAAATTAGAGTTTCTCATATTATTTTTATAGTTTGTGGGGACTGAACAACAAGCAGAGAAAAGAAAGGAAAATAAAATGCTGAGAATTATAACTTTTGCTACGAGTTAATTAGTATTTTAGGCAATAAAGAGATTACATAGAAGCATACCTTACATTTTATTTTTAAGAATATTTATGTAGCACAAATCCTTATTATTATTAAAAAAATGAGTTAACGCGCTATATTGGTTTCAAAGAGGAAGGTTAAAGATTCAGTCTGCCTTTCACTAGTAGTTCAGTAAATGTGATATGCAAAAAACTAATACAATAACGCCAAACATACATTAAACCAAGGAGGAAGAAAGCATTAACACCTCACTGTTCACAGTTCCTCTGCTGCGGGGGAACAGTGTCTTCAACCCTCTAAAGATTTCTGGATGCTTCACTGCAACCCCTGCCCATTCTTTGTAAGGAAGACTGAAACTTTCAGTCTTAAGACACAGTAGGACATTGAAGGGGTGAGCAGAACACCAGAGAAAGAGCATAATATTTTAGTAAATTACCTTGCATGACAATAATGTCTACTTATTAATGAGGCTTTTCTGCATTGATTAGATATACTTAGATACCTAACAATAAGTCTTAAGCTCTCTATCTATAGTCAATTCACTTTTTGTTACAGCAAGATATAGAGTATCACACTATTATGGTAGTTCTCTTATGAGGGTTTAACATGCATGTGGACATGAAGAAGCTGTTTATAATTTCTGTCACCTGTGACATCCCAATACCATTTCACTCCTTGCTGCATCCTCTTCTCCCTTCTAGATGATTCTTTCCTATCTGAGTATATATACTGAGTTAACTTTCACAGGTCTTGATAACCACCGAGTGTTTTTCTGCATCATATCAATGAACAATTAGAGAGTTAATTTGTTGAATTTGAAATCCTAACCTCCCCCTCCTCAGTATTAAAAACAAAACAAAACAGAATGAAAATTCAAAGTATTTCTCCAAAATTAAATAAAGTATCTGAAATGTGCTGGATATTATTTAAAAAAAAAAAAAAGTGGAAAGATCATAATACGCTGCACAACATAGAAAGAAACTACTGTCAGGGTTTGACTCAGAATCGGCAATAAAACCAGAGACAATAATGCTCTCGATCCCCTCCTCCTCCCACCCAGGCAGCGAAAGGAGAGAGTAAAGACAGAGTGACTTTCCAGTTTGAAAACTAAACTAGACAGCTTTAATTAAATACTAATGATAAAAGAAAGTGTGTACAATTATATACAGATGTGTTCAGGAATGTGCAAAACCCTATTGCCTCGCCCCACACCCAACTGCTCCCACAGCATCTCCTGAGCTGTGAGCAGCTCCAAAATGTCCTGAAGTGCTGCTGGAGAGAGTGGCAGAGCAGACAGGAGCTGAGGGGAGAGTTACGAAGGTCAGGAATGCACGAGCCTGGGGATCAACAGTGATGGATACATGGAGTCCTTCCCAGACACCAGCCATGGGTGAAAGACAAGGGAAAAAGAAGCAGGAAGGAAGTTGACTTCCGTGATCCCTGACCTTATGCCGAGCTTGCGTACATATATGGAATGGAATACTTTGGTCCATTTTGCTGTCCATCTAGTCCACTCCTCCCTACAGGAGGGCTGCAGATACATTGCAGATTCTGCTCCTGTAGCATCTGAGGCTGCAGATTCAACAGGTAGAGCAAAGTGACCTTGACGTCTCAGCAGTAACATAAACATTCCAGTGTTATCAGTTCACTAGCTGGAAAACTTGCTGCTAGTTAAAAGGGAGATCTCTAAAGGAAAAAAAATAGTAAAAGTAAAATTGGCTTCATCCTGGGTTAAACCAGGACAACTACGTAGGTACAGTTCTGGGAAAATAATTGAAGAATAGGAATATAACAGTTCTGAACAGTCTCAATATGGTGGATTTTTTATCTCTCTTCTCAAAATTAAAAAAAAAAAAAAAAGAAAAAAAAGGATTATATGTAAACAGCAAGTATGAAATAATCCTTCCTCTCCACTCAGCCTTATTTCAAATGCTGAGTCCAGGTTTGAATATAACAGCACAAAAACGTAAATAAACAGAAATCAGGCAAACAACAAAATGTTTAGGAAAAAAATGTTATTTCTGAGGAAAGAACACCTACATATATTTGCCTAGTCTACAGGAAGAAGAAAAAGGTGGTAAGACTGTAGTTTTCAGAAATAGAAACACTGCTGAAAATAAGAAATTATTTTCATTGCACTTCACATATAGTATAAGTAATTTCTTTAAATCATAACTATGATTTAGGTTGAACATTAAGAAAAACTTACGCATTTACAGGAGTAGTCGACAACCAAAAGGACATGTGACTGAAGGTTTGGAAGAACAGTGTGAGCAAATTTTTTTCAGAAATGTGCTGCCAGCAGCAGATATGACCAAGATTTCTCAAGATCTTTTCAAGCTCCATCCTGTAGAACACTACCTCATCTTTTTCCATGTCCATATTTCTCCTCATTATGTCTTCCTACCAGTGGTGCCACTGTTACCAGTAGTCATCCTATTCTCCTAGATATAAATACGTATTATTCATTTCAGTTCAACCCCATCCTTTTCCATTTATCTGATTTCATCTCAAAAGCAACTTGAGATTTACTGCTGTGGGTGAAAGGCAACTTAAATTCTCTTGCTTGCCAGCCAGCTTAGCATCCTCTTCCACATCAAATTATCCCTGCCACACAGTTCCCTCCCATTTTGATAAGGTCTGTGCCAGTCCTCTGAGTCTCTTTCCATAAGGTTTTGGAGTTGCATTTATCACATCAGTATTCTACCAGAGTGAATTTAGTTCTTACTCCACCCTGAATTCATCCCATGTAGTCCTTCCCAAATTATTATCGCCTTTGTGTTTAGCCCAGGGCCACACTGACTTCTAAAACATCCGTCCACATCCTATTATCAGCAGACTTTCTTCTTTTATAAATAAGGTAGTCCACTACTTTATCTCTTAAAATCAACAAACCTAAAACCAGTTACAGCTTTTAGCATTTGACTTCCTTCCTCCCTTGAAAACCTGTTCCGATGTTTAGTATGCATGCGAGGGGAGGGGAGAAGAGAGTGATAGTGTAGACAAGGATAATAACCCCTTCCAATGGGAAGCAGCAAAACCCAAGTTCCAGAATGTTGTCTTCTCTGAAGAAGTATGGAGTAGGAAGAAAGCTGTGATTAATCAGAGAAGGCAAATATATTTGCATTATTATGACACTGTAAGTTAGACACAAGAGCATATACTAAAGAGATTTTGTTAATACTCCATTTTCTGATTCTTATTAATTCTAGTCCATCTTTGACAGACTGTGATTTTTCTGGAAATGAAAAGATGAGAAAATTCTATATGGATGTTGCCAAGAGCCAAAACTGAGAGATCATTCAATATCTAGACTTGGGGACTTAATATTCTTCCTTCCTGTACTGAACCGTTTTCTTGAACAGGGTGAATTGTAATGAACAATGCTGAACAGTTTTGAAAAAGATGTTCTTTTCCTTCAGGGTGGGTGGAATTTTAAATCCCTTAGTCTTCGCTGTTTGATGCTTTCACCTGCCAGCAAACTCTAAGCCTTATTAGAGAAATAAAATAAGCACAAAGGTATGCCAAGTATCTAAAAACTCACCATAATATCACCAAGAATTTATATCTTCAACTCAGGCTGAAAACTTATGGCTTCAGAGAGCAGAGGCAGTTCACTAAAGCAAAAAGAATTGGGGCACTGAGAGACTGTGACTGCTTAGAAAACTGTGCCATTTAGTAAAGAGTTCACTGATGTCTACTCAAACTTGTGTTAGTGCCTGTGCCTGCAGCATGGATAGTCCCATTCCTGCTAATTAAGTGACAGCAGAAAGTTTACATTCTTTCTTAGCAGACAGAAAGAAATGGAAACAACCATACCTCATGGAAGCTCACAGTTGAAATGTGAGAGGATCACATTTAAGAAAGTTGGTTAAAGCATATTATTGTATTGCTCACATTTATTAGAATAAAAATGCAAGTATTGAAAAATGCACTTTGTTATTCACAAATCCCATAAATGTTATATTTAGAATTAAAAAAAAAAGTTTTGAATGACAAGAAGGTATATTTGCAATTCATTTGAAGTCTTTTACTATAAATATTTCTTAAAGTGCTTGAAATTTCACTTTGTGTTCAACTCCTTTATAGTTATTCTAGCATATCAAAAAGTCCTTCTATGACTCTTTGTTTTGTTTTCAGTTTATACCGCAAAGTAAAAATCCATTTATGGGATGACTGCAGTTTGTTGTGCTAGGACGACCTGAAATTATGAAAAAAATAATATGTAGGGAGCAGTAGTATCTTTTATTATACTGGTTTGCTGTGTTGTATAAAAAGATCATAATTTCTTCACCATTAATGAGTCAGAGTTACAGAGCCTCCTTTATGATTTGTCTGTATGTTTTTAAATATGAATGAGAAACCTCTTAAGAAAATACCACTTAAGCATAACATATAATAAATAATCTGTAGTCTTTTATGCTTAATATTGTACCATCTACAGTGCATTGCAAGATGAAGCACTGTACATCAGGTATTTACTTTAGGCAGTGTAATATCTGATATTGCCTGTACAATGTGAAACTATCAGTTTTACAATGTACGCATGATGATAACAGCTAATTAGAATATCATCCTACTTTTTTTCCTAAATGCTTCTTTCCTTAAAAAAGTACACAGCAGACTGAAGCAGACATCTTTTAAAAATTAGTCTTTCACTAGTATTAACTGTAAAGACTTACAATTCACATCATAAAAAGTCACATTTTTTGCATATCTCAATAATGAGAAGCATGTGTGTTGAGTAGTTTTTAGAAGAGAGATGTGCTCTTAAGTAGCACATGATCCTTACAATAAGGCACCACATATGGACATAAGAAACTGCTGATGGGCATGGGTCAGTTGGCAACTTTGGAGGTAAGGAAATTTTCTCTTAAGGAATGCTTCTGCTTACTGTAAAATTCCACCAGGATTGTAATTATCCTGACATTCAGAAAGCTCCTCACTCAGTAAACATCTTTTATACATATTCTATGATTCTATATACTGGCACTGCTGAATATTAGACATTGATCAGATAAATGAAATTATGCATAATCTGAATGAAATAATAATTTTGAAGTATTTTTTGGTCAAGCAGTGTTCTACATAGATGACATAGATGCTGCCCCTTGAATATTGTGTTCTGTTTTGGGCCCCCCACTGAAAGAAGGACATCAAGGTGCTGGAGAGAGTCCAGAGAAGGGCAATGAAGCTGCTGAAGGGTCTAGAGCACAAGTCTTACAACGAGCAGCTGAGGGAACTGAGGTTGTTTAGACTGGAAAAAAGGAGGCTCAGGGGAGACCTTCTTGCTCTCTACAACTACCTGAAACGACGTTGTAGCTAGCTGGGGGTTGGCCTCTTCTCCCTAGTAAAAAGCAACGGGACAAGAGGAAATGGCCTCAAGTTGTGCCAGGGGAGGTTTAGATTAGATGTTAGAAGAAAGTTATTAACTGGAAGTGTAATTAAATAATGCAATAGGCTGCCCAGGGAAATGGCTGAACCACCATCTCTGAAGGCATTTAAAAGATTTATAGATTTGGTGCTTAGGAACATGGTTTAAGCATTGAACTTGGTAGAGTTAGAATAATGTCTGAACTAGATGATCTTAAAGGTTTTTTTCAACCAGAAAATTCTGTGATTCTGTGAATTTTTCTTTTTTTTCCCCCCCCCCCCCATGGTAACATGTTTCACACACAGTGCTGTACTCTTTTCTGATAAATATATGGATGGAAGTCAGCCATAATTGTGCACTGGAATGAATTTGCAGGTAATTGGTGAAGGGCTACACCCAGTTGCCAGAAGAAACACATTTTTTTCAAAACAGTCATTCAGTGTCTGATCTTTCACTCCAGATTTTCAAGGCAAACCAATGAAACACCTTTCAAAGGTGAATCTGGAACAGAACTTCAAAACTCAGCTGGAAGCCAAAAATAATGGACTCAGATGAGTTTCTGGTTTTATTGAACATTATAATCTCTCTCCTTTCCCTTCTAAACTCTGTTTGTCTGACGGTTATAAAATTCTTAACTCTCTCTTTCCTATGAGAGCTAAATATTTTTTTTTACTCTTCAGCACACATCTGATACCAGTCTATTTCACTGGTGGCAACTATATATATGTCTATATATTTCTTTACATAGTTCATATAATTTATTGCTATTTAAATGAAATTAAAGAGATCGTCCTCAACTTTTGGTTAGTCTTTAAGTACACTTTTTCTGTTTCACATCTAAAAAAAAGACCTCTGTGCCTGAAAGAATGTATTTTTTTTTTTTTCCAAATGCAGCCCAACAGGCTAGTAATATATTTTGACTTCATTAAAAATGCTACACCTCATCTCTAAGTCCTTAGAACATTACAGTTACAGCAACACAAGCAGTCTTTATGGCATGCATGTATTATTGTTTCATCCAAGATGCAGAGTAAGGCAATACTGATTTCAATTACTCTACAGAACTCAATAATAAATTATTATTCTCTTATTCTAGTATGTTATGCTAGACTGTATGAATAAGAAACTCAGGCAAAGACACAGTCATCACCTGAGACTGCAGAGCAAGCATGAGACAAGCAAGGAGGCAAATTGCATCTTTTGAAGTCTCAAGGTACAGTACTGAGTGGCCCTTTATTTATCCTCTTCTGAAAGGCTTCTATTCTGTATCCTGTACTTATGTAGCATGTTTCATGCCTGTTTGATGTGGTCACCAAATTTATGAATAGTAATGGACTTACTATTAGCCAAGTGAAATAATTCAGCTGCTCAGTGAGGGAAGTGTGTGTGTAAGACTAGAAAAAATAGTGAGTTCCTAGCTGTAGGATAAAGCTATGCTCTGAAGAGCTATAAATGCACTTAAATTATTATAGCTGTATAACTCAAGTAATAGAGCATTAACATAAACGAGTGTGGACTGAGAAGCAATTAGAAAATGGAATAACAAGCAAAATCTTCTTAGTCTGTGGGAAGACTAAAAATGTTTTACAGAAGGTATCTATGCTATTTTGTGAGAAAGGATGTGCAGACCAAGAAGTGTCCATGTGCCACTTTCAAATATGAATAAAATTAATTTAAAACTTGGTGCTGGCTGTCGTTGAAGTTCATGAGACTGCATATGAATAGATGAAGTTGCTACCCATTTAAAACAGAAATGCCAAGGAGTATATAAATAATAGGAGAATGAATCATAAAATTTACAAAGACATATACAGGAGACATTGTCCATAGAGAAGTTGCTGAAAATGGAAAACACTGAAATCCTAAATGCTTCAAATGTTCAGGTGATTTGCTGTTCCAAATGAAGAAACTTGTGTGTCAGATGAAGTACTGAGTGGCACTGTGTGGGTAAGCATGAGCAGGCCTTGTCTTCCAATGATGCAAGATATGAATGAAATTCAAGGCATTCTAATTAGTGCATGAGCGGTTGTATCATGAATGTCTAAGTGTTGTTCACAGTGTCTGGGGAATGACTAGTATAAAAATGCACATATTGGCAAGCAGGAAAAAGGGAAGAGTGAGAGAAAAAAAAATGGACTGTTGTGAATCAGTGCCCTCCATTTCTTAATCTCCTCATGCACCCCCAAACTTTGTTTAGCAGAAAGTAATGAAGTAGCAACACTGGTGATATACAGCAGAGATATTCCAGAGCAATGATATTTGGAAGGAGAGGGGTCAAATAAGGAATGATTATTCAGTACTGTTATGTGTTTTTGTTTGTTTTGGTTTTGTTGTTTTTTAAAATTTCTCCCAGCATATTGTATCTCCAAAGTGTGACTTAATTAACTCAAAAATCATTCACAAATTCAGTACAGATGGCAGCTAATCAGGCAGAGATGCTGAGGCCATTCCCCTCCTGTTCTGATCACCGGGTCTTAGGATCTCTCACAGCCCCTCTCACTGAAATTATTCAATACTGTAGACTTTTTCATAGTTCATGAAATATTAAAAAATTGGTCAGAGAATGACAGATGCCCAGTAGCCATGGCATTCAAAAAAGCCTCAGAGGAAGAAAAATCAAGTAAGGCAGAATATATAATCAAGTAAGGCTGAATATTACCTTATAATTGTTGCTAATCTGCAATCTGGCAATACCTCACTGCTCTTGCCTTCTGCTTGCAACACCAATTAGTATCTCTAGGAACCACACAAAAATCCTGAATAAAGCAGTGATTTCATCAATAATTTCCAACGTGTCTAACAGATTTTGAAAACTTATTTTGAAACTTGCAAGATCTAATTTATCACAACCACAAGAAGCTCCAATTACCCATTAATTTCAGGCTCATTATATTTAGGGACTTGAAAACTGAAGTGCTCTAAACTTGTGGACATCTGAACAGGCTGGTCATGATCCTCACAAAAAAAAGATTTTCCTCCTTCTTTTTCCCCTTCCTGATGACCAATAGTATTGGTCTGAAGAACTAACCCAGTAGACTGTATTAGACTGTTTGACGGTAGCTAACAGAATAAAACCTTCATTTGGTACCATTTTAAAGTATTTGGGGGTTTGTTTGTTTTCTTGTTGTTGTTTTGTGGTTTTTATGTGGCAGAATGGCATTGAGTACCATCTGCAGAGTAAATTAACTTTATTTTGTAACATTCTCTAGTATTAAGATTGAGTTTTGAATAGCATTTGCAGATAACTCAATAAATTTCATACACAGTTTCTTTACTAGAGTTAATTCAGACAATAAAAAAAAAATAAATTACTGTGGGCTTTAGGTATTTATAGAACAATGATTGTAAGATGAGAACTTAGGTAAGGATTGCTTTGGTGACAGGTGTTACCTTTTTCCTCTTTTGGGCAGCCAGACTGCTAAGTTGGAAAAATGGAATATAGTAAATTAGCATTCGGCAGGTAATACATGGCAGCTACTGTGCCTATCAGTGTATTAAGATTAAGATCTGCTGGAGCATTTTTATTCTTTTCACTCAAAAGGAGAAATTCCCTGTTTTGTTTTGTGTTTAAATGCAGTTTTTCTTTCCCTATTAAGAAGTCTTCATGAGTTTACTCACTTCCGTCCTTCCCTTTCTCTCCCCCATTCCATTACAGGTGAATGAGGGAGCAACTGTGTGGCACTTAGTTGCCTACCAGGTTAACCCACGACATCCATCCGTTTCTTTTCTCACAGAAAGCTATGTTAAATAAAGGTAATCTTTCAGGATAACAAGAACCAGATGACCTGTACATTTTTACCAACATATTCCTTCAAATCACTTGTGGCGAGGGACGCACTATAGAAGATCACAGAACTATTTGTAATAGACTCACAATTCTTGGGTTGCAAAGTCATCAGGAAAATCTGAATCTTGTATAATCTACTAACACTACTGTCTAAAACCTGGCTAGAAAATAAATCTACACAGATACAGATAAAAAAGTACATATGCAGATACATTATGCTCAGATAATTTCTGAAAAAAATATTCTGGGAAGTGTCAATATAGAAAATATTGATCATCTGTGATCAAAATCACTCCTGGGGAAGCAAATCCATTTCTGTCCAAAGCATACCATGACTTAACTAGTAGCTAAAGAGTTACTGTTTTATCCAATTTGCCTTGGTATTTTTACAGAATGACATCCAGGTTGTCACTTCTGGAAGGCTTATGTCAGGCTGAATCTCTGTCCTACTGCTACATACGTTATTTTGCACTTTCCAACAAAAATGCATGGAGACAGTGTTAGTGTCAGCTTGGGAAAAAGCAATGCTGAACATTTAAATATTCCTATACTCATTGATAACTTGCTTTACAGTAAAGCAAGCAATTGCAAGAAGCTTAGGACTTTAGACAAGCATAGTAAGAAGGTTACTTGAGGTCTTACATCCATTCATTAAGGTCCAGAAGAACAAGCATTCCAAACTGGAAGTAAAAGTGATTCTTAACAGGCTGTAACGGTCACACAAATTAAATGGCAATACATCCCATCAACTGTTTTTTCTTATGACTCCTTCACTTCACCTTTGCAATTTACATGCAGTGTCATTCATGAGTTACTTGCTTTAGCCTGTAGTTCAAACATGGATTTTCACTGGTATGTTGACAGCTATCCCTTCTTTTCCTAACATTTTCATTTTATCCCTGGTGTTTCTTTTAGTCCTCTTCCAAACACTTGTTTGAGAAAGCCAGGCTAGCCTAAGAATCTAATGTCAATGCAAGTTATATTTATGCTACAGAAGAATGTCAAGGATGTGTTTTACTTTTCAGTAACAAAAACCCAGCTGCTTCAGTGACTTAAGTATACTTGCTGAAGATACTCACTTGTATCACTCACAGCACAGTGTGATATATATTAAAGTCTATCTTACCATATTTAAAGAAACTATGGAGGTTTTTTCCCTAAGTGATGAGAAGCACAGAACTAATGCTATCACATATGTACACAGATGTTAGCAAAACCTAGAAAAATGTCAAGCAATTATTTCCTCCCTCTCCTTTAAACCCTTTTATAAAGTAAAATAGATAGATAATCTCCAATAACTGTTATGAGTGAAGATTGATGAGCTCAAGTATAAATTTTTCATGTGCCTATGAACAAACCTTCCAACTTTGAAAGTCTTCATCACATCAAGCCGTGCAACTCTTTAAGAAACTGTATGATAGTCAAGAAAAGAAAACAACAAAACCATAATGAATATACCAGCACTATAAGACAGGTGTTTGCAAAATGGCCACACTTTTGACAGCTTTACACCTTTCTGGCAACTTGTGAGGTAAGAGGTCAAGCAGCACCTGACAGACAATGAGGTCAGCAAGAAGTCATGTCACAGAGCAACTGGATCACACCAGTAGTACTACTATTGTAATTTCCATTCTCAGTCCTGACAGATGCTGCATGTGTGTCCCTTCTGATCTGCAGTTGGACAGGAGACTCTTCAAAGTCTTTATGCCTCAATGTTTTTTTCCAAATCATGTTTCACAAGTGTTTTCCAAATAATTTGGAAACTTTCTGCCCTAAAAACTCTGTTTATGCAAAATGCTCAGGTCTCCTACAAATGCTCTTCCATACCAAAGTATGCAAGTTTTGTTCACAGTATCAAAATCTTCAACAAAATCTTCCTCTTTTCATTAGCTAGCTCCTTTTATTAATTGTCTTTTAGATAATCTTCTCATTAGGAAGGAAACATCCGTTCTACAGAATCATATTCTGGAAATAAATTAATGACTGATAGTGTCACTTGGACTGCTTTGTCTTCCTCACTTAGGGAACATTTTTTTGTTGAGCTATGAGATAAAGATGAGTTCTTTCTTATGGGACCTAGAGGGAAATAAGGAGGGAAGATTCAGTTATTAGCTTAGTGAAGAGGATTTTAAAGTAAGATGAAAAATGGGTATGCTAATATAAACATGTATTTTAGGTATAAACAGGAAATAATTGGAAATTATTCTGAGTGCAAGGAGGATAAAAAGAACAGGAGACAGCAAGTCAGAAAGGATGAAGAAGGTATTACATTAGTCATCTATCAAACATCTTTGACATCTGTACATTCAAACAAGAAGTACAGTGAGCAAACCTGGAATATATTTAAGTCTTTTGTTTTAGAAGTTGAAAATCATGTACTAATGGTAATAGACAGATGAGAAAGTATCCCATAGGACTGGAAGATTATAATAATATTATGTGCAAGAAAGACAAGAAGACCAAAGGAGGAGGTGGTTTTTGAGAGGAACTATAAGGCACAAACAAAGGCTTTTCTAGTGCAAAATTGGAATAGGAAATACAGTAAAGAACAGGTTTTGTCTAAGGCACTGTCATTTAATTAAAACACAGGGAAGACAGAAAATACGTTGCATTGCTAAGTGTGAGTATAAAGGAATAGCAGGCAAAGAAAGAGGTAAGATGGACAAAGTCGAGGCACAAAAGGAGAAATCAGAGACATCTATAATTAAAAAATATGTAAGAGCGTTAATAAAAGCAGCAATATTAAAAACATTGGTTCAATAATCAATGAATAAATAGTGCTTTTATGGATAGAATGAAGGAAGTTGGAGAATACAGAGTCTTTTCTCAGCAGCATTATTTCTAAAAGTAAATTTAGGACAGGTAGCTAATAACATTAATATTGGCAGCAAGATATTATGGTATCAACATTAAACAGAAAAAAGTGAGTATAAAGATTAAGTGAATAACTTAGATGAGAATGACCAGTCCTTGACAGAAATGACAGAAATCCCATTAGCTGTGTAACAAGCTGGGTTTGCAACCAAGAGCCATGAAACATTGGAGAATCCCATAAACAATTCCTAGGTGGGAAGTGATGTGAATTCCTCCTGAAGGAGGTAGAATGGCAGTGGACAAGGTGTGCAGCTAAGGCAAAGGTAACTCAGTTATGTTAAGATATGGGACTCTTATTTCAGTGACAAGACATTCTGAAAATCCAGCAACCCACTATCTGCATGTTCATGTGTTGATAAAATAAAACCACCACAGCATGGAAATCGGGCATCCTCAAGGACCACATGCTGTCTCCACTGCAAATTACAGGTTTACAGGGACAAATGAATTTACTACTAGTAGAGAACATGAATTGGCTGGAGCAGTTTCAGAGTAATTAGTCAGTCATTTTCATTTTTTTTAAAATATATTTTCTGCTCCAATTCCACTCTCAAATCTTTCTATAACTGAAAAATTATCATACCTTGTGGACAGAGAAAAATCAGTAAATGTCAACTATTCTAATGCTAGTGAGGCAAAAAGGATAACCAATATGATTTAACAGCAGCAGGTGGATACAAAAAAGAAACTGATATATAAGGAGGATTACAATTTATAAAGGAAAATAAAGTATATCTCCTCTACTCTTACAACAATGGGAAGGGTTCAGCTAAAACAATAAATTCTTTTTTTACACCACATCTTAAGAGAGGTGTGGTGAAGTCAGGGTGAAAGAGGAATTGTTATGACTATCCCAGCACAAGTGAACAAACTGATGCCACTGTATTATAACAACAAAATATGTCAGAGGGGAGAACAAGTTAGAACTTTCACATATGTAAGACTTCAATAAAAGAGACGGGATAATCTGTTATCCGTATCTACTGAACATGACAAGAAGTAATGGTTAAGATTATATGTAGCTGGGGAAAAAGCCACAAAACCCAGCCCAGAGAATGACTTTTTTTTGTAATTTTAATGATAATTACATCTACAGACAGAACTAGCACACATTTACATAATACAATTTGTATCTTCAGACTGTCTTGGAGATTAACTTCACTTTCCACCTCGATCCATCTGTAATCTTGTAAGTGCTATACCCAGAAGACCAACCCTGAACTTTATTTATTTACAGTGAAAAAAGCAATATAGGCTATTATATAATATACACTTTCAGATATCTTTCACTTCCACACAGTAACTGAAAGAACTACAAAAATCAAGTATTTTGAGCCAAACTTAATAATACAGACCCTATTTTGTGAAATAAAAAATAATAAAAGGGTCTGTTAACCTGGAATCGACATAAAATAAGTAATATTTGCAGACTGGCTTCCACAACCCTGTAGGGATTAAACATAATTTGAAAAACTAAATGCCTACTCATATTTTGTTTAGTGGTAGCTCACTCTACATTTGCTTTTTTAGAGTTGTCACTTTAGACTACTGGATTTTCAGAAGTACATTTTAACATCAATGGTAACGGGTAACATAGCCCAAGGGCCTGAACACACAAATGGTTGATGCTTATATACCCGCTGTGTCTTCAAGGAAAAGAAGATAAAATGATTTCAAGTATGCAGAAGAAATGCTGTCTGAAAGAAGAAAAATAGTATGAAAACTGTAATCACTTTGCTGTTAAGAACGGCCTGTCTCTAATATGATGTTTGATTCTTTTAGATATGTTGGCCATTTCAAATCACATATAGCTCTAATGTGACATGTCATTTATCATCAAACATAAAATGTTATGTTTCCAAAGAGATTGTAGTGGGAAGAAACATAGGAAACAAATAAATATTTTTTAATTTGGACAAAAAAATTAAAAAACACAAAAATCTAATTACTTTAAAAAGCACAATATTTTCTTAAATTGGTAAACTAGCTCTTCATCAGCTTTTAGAGGTCCCAGGAAGTCACCTTCCTTTTTCCACATTTATTTTATTACATATGTTCATGTTGTTTTACTTAAGCATACTCATGTGATACACAGCCAGTGGACAGGGGTGAACCTGGAAGTAGGAGTTTCTAATCCTAAACCTTCAAGTAATCTGAGTGTGAGTTAGGGTAATGTATTTCAAACCTCTGTAAGCTATTCCCAACCTCCTAGTCTTTTCCAGTCTTGTCTAGTTAATTTATAAATGCCATGTGTGTTGGTCTCTATCAGAGGCTAGCATTTCCAAAGAGTCTGTACAAATACTTCCACAACAAGAAAATTCAAACAGTTCGACTAAACCATTTACACAGGTCCTTAATGCTGGAAGCCCCAACACACAACAATAAAGTGTTTTTTTGTTTCTTTTCACTCTAAAGTAGTGTTAAATGGGCAAAGCTGAGCATGTTTAGAGAACCATATGCTCCTGTACACATTATGTGTGCCCTTGGTTACATATTTAATCTCTCAGTAAGTAGCTCAGACCCCCTGGTTCTTCCCTCCCCTGTAAACACTTCCCTTTTTTTCAATCCTCCCACAAATAATTATCCAGGCACAAGATTTAAAGGCAGGTGGAAGGATTTTGAGCAAGAACCAAGTCCCATCAGGATGTCTTTAGAAAGAAAGGGCCTCAGTGATAATATGGTAAAACCTGACTGTAGGAATAGGGGAATCAGAAGAAGACTCAGGCTCAGGCCTGAGGGATATAGTTGCTTTAATGGACCTGAAGCTGTGGGAAAGCTGAACTAAAAGTATGTGCTCATCACAGTAAAAGAAACTACGACAAGAGAACATAGAAACCATTGTAAGGCAGTGTAACTACCTTGACAAGATAACCGCTAAACCTGACTTTTATAATTAATTAATTATTAATAACATCCATTATATACTGAAAATTATCCAGGAACTACAGCTGTACAGCATGAACACTGATGATAGCATTGAATATTCCGTAAGATCTGTGTTTAAAAATGAGTAAGACTCAATCACAGAATCATAGAATGATAGGGGTTGGAAGGGACCTCTGAAGATCATCAAGTCCCAACCCCCCTGCTGCAGCAGGAACACCTAGGGCAGATCACTCAGGAACACGTCCAGATGGCTCTTGAAAGTCTCCAGAGAAGGAGACCCCACGACCTCTCTGGACAGCCTGTTCCAGTTCTCTGTCACCCTCACAGTAAAGAAGTTTTTCCTCATGTTGAGGTGGAATGTCCTGTGTTGTAACTTGGTGCCATTTCCCCTTGTCCTATCACAGGGCAGCACTGAAAAGAGATTGGCCCATTCTTGACATCCACCCTTCAGATATTTGTAGACATTAATAAGGTCCTCTCTTAGTCTTCTCTTCTCAAGACTAAACAGCCCCAGGTCTCTTAGCCTTTCCTCATATGACAGGTTTTCCAGTCCCTTAATCATCCTCGTAGCTCTCTGTTGGGACTCTGCACTATATCCCTATCTCTCTTGAACTGGGGAGCCCAGAACTGGACACAATACTCCAGATGTGGTCTCACAAGGTCAGAGTAGAGGGAGAGGAGAACTTCCCTTGACCTACTGGCCACACTGTTCTTAATACCTCCCAAGATACTATTGGCTGTCTTGGCCACAAAGGCACATATCTGTCCCATGAATAACTTGTTGTCCACCAGGACCCCAAGGTCCTTCTCCATGGGGCTACTTTCTAGCAGATCAACCACTAATCTGTACTGGTGCCTGGTGTTTTTTTCTCCCCAGGTGCAGGACTCTTCACTTATTCTTGTTGAACCTCATTAGGTTCATCTTTACCCAGTTCTCCAGTCCTTCTAGATCTCACTGAATGGCTGCACAGCATTCAGGTGTATCAGCCAATCTTTCCAGCTTCTTATCATCAGCAAACTTGCTGAGGATACACTCCATCCCCTCATCCAGGTCATTGATGAAGATGTTGAGTAAGACTCGGTCCAGTATTGATCCCTGGGGAACATCACTAGTCACAGGTGTCCAGCTGGACTCTGCACCGTTGATCATTTCCTGAGCTTATCCACAAGGATGTTACAAGGGACAGTGTCAAATACCTTGCTAAAGTCGAGGAAGACATCATCCACTGCTCCTCCTGCATCTATCCATTCTATCACACCATCATAGAAGGCTATCAGGTTAGTCAGACATGGTTTCCCCTTGGTCAATCCATGCTGGCTACTCCTGATAAACTTATTTTTTTGTATGTACATAGAGATGACCCCCAGAATGAGCTGCTCCATCATCCTTCCAGGGATGGAGGTGAGGCTGACCAGTCCGTAGTTACCTGGGTCCTGATTCTTGCCCTTCTTGAAGACTGGAGTGACATTAGCTTTCCTCCAGTACTCAGGTACCTCCTTGTTTTCCAGGACTTTTCAAAGATGATGGAGAGTGGTATAGCAATGACTTCTGCTAGCTCCCTCAGCACACATGGGTGCATCCCATCAGGGCCCATGGATTTGAAGATGTCCAGTTTCCTAAATTGATCTTTAACCCAATCTTCTTCGATCAAGGTGAAGTATTCCTCGCTCCTGACTTCTTCTGTGCTCTGGAAGGTTTGGGAATCCTGAGGGACAGCTTTAGCAGTAAAGACCGAGGCAAAAAGGCGTTAAGTAACTCTGCCTTCTCCATATCCTCTGTCACCCAGGCACCCGCTTCATTTAGCAGTGGGCCCACATTTCCTCTGCTCTTCCTTTTAACTCCAATGTAAAGGAGAAGCCTTTCTTGTTGTCCTTGACTTCCTTTGCCACTTTAATTCTAAGGAGGCCTTAGGTTTCCTTGTTGCATCCCTGCACTCTCTGACCACATTGTCATATTAATCCCAAATGGTCAATCCCTTCTCCCATGATCTATAAACTTCTTTCTTCCACTTAAGTTTGTTCAGAAATTCCCTGCTCAACCATGCAGGTCTCCTGACTCTCTTACTTGATTTCTTACTCTTCAGGACACTTCACTCTTGAGCTTGGATGAGGTGATGCTTGAGTATTAACCAACTCTCTTGGGCCCCCTTTCCTTCCAGTACCTCATCCCATTGGATTTATCCAAGCAGTTCCTTGAAAAGGCCAAATTTAGCTCTTCTGAAATCCAGGGGTTTGACCCTGCTAGATGCTTGGTACCTGCTGCACATGATTCTGAACTCTACCATCTCATGGTCACTACAACCAAGGCTGTCCCCAACCTTAACGTCTTATACCAGTCACTCTTTGTTTGAGTATGAGTAAGAAACAGAAGAGAAAAATATTTGTAAAGATACACAAAGTATCACAGAGTATTCAGGAAGTATCTGGATGTGTGTACCGATACATGGAGACAGTCTATTTTTGTGGACAGATGTAAACTGAAAAATTTTTTAATGTTTCTCCTTGCTAGTGTGTCACATTTTGTCTTATGTGGAATGTTTATTCAGGACATTGCTACTTAAATTAGGTCTATCAAAGTTAAACCAATGTTTGTGGGTCTTGGTGATAAAGCCCAGGAAGAGCATACCTAGAAGAGTTATGCTTATAAATATCTAAAGGGCAAGTGTCAGGAAGATGGGTCTAGTCTCTTTTCCATACTGTCCAATGACAGGACAAGAGGCAATGGGCACAAGCTGGAGCTTCAAGTTAAACATCAGGAAAAACTTCTTTACTGTGAGAGGAACAGAGCACTGGAACAGGCTGCTCTGAGAGGTTGTGGAGTCTCCTTCTCTGGAGACATTCAAAACCCATCTGGGCGTGACCTACTGTAGGTGATCCTGCTCTTAGCAGGGGGTTGGTGTGTGTGATCTGCAGAGGTCTCTTCCAACCCTGACCACTCTGACTCTGTGACACAGTACTTAGCCATCCACTGGAACAGACATTGTATATGCTCAGCCAGAATTCATATATTTTGTTTTAAAGAAGAGCTCTAAGTTTCAGCTGCATAATAACATTTTTCACAAAGGACTTCAGGGTCCTTTTAGTCTGTCACAGTGAACTCCAGTTTTGCTCACAATAACCAGGATTTCAAAGTATTCACCATTTGTTTTGCTATATTACATCATACAGATGAAAGCCAAACATTCGTGACTGGCAGGAAATACGAATTGAGAAGCAAAGAACGTAAGTGTGTCGTAAGCAAAGAACATGACACATAGAAGGAACACCAAAATACCAGTGCTTGCACAGCACAGAAAGCAAGCAGCTGGTCAAGTTCTGAGTAACAGCTGGGCAACAGTAGGATGTAAGAAACATTACAAAAGCATTGCTTAGGATTTCAGAAATTTTGTGAACAAAAACAAATAGAAGGATAACACAACAAACACTAAAGTTTTAGGAGTAAAATTTATGTATAAAAAAAGCACAGAAAGGAAAGCTTGTAATATAATTTCCCTTATCATTTTAGGTCACAGTCTCATTGTGAAGATTTAATAGTTCTAAAATATTTGGCACTGTTTGACTTACAGCACTGTAGCTTTTTTAGTGAGACAGCATGTTGATATTTTATTAAATATATAGTTCTATATATTTCTTTGGATGTGAAAATTTTGGCTTAATGTACCGTGAAGCAAAAGTGCAATTAAGCATTTCCTAGGTAATAACAATGATCAGCTCTGTGTAGGTTCTCATTTTGCACTTGTCTTCCAGTGCAAGCCCTGATCACATATATTCTATATATAATTCATTCATTCCTACTGCCCTCTGCATTTAATTACTAAAGTAGAATGGTCTTTAAATCAATTAAATCAACGATGTGACAAATACTTCGTGGAGATCATTAAAGGTTATGAAAAAAAAATATCACTGCCTTCTATTAATTACATGAGGGATGAAAATTGCCCTTTTATTAAAATCTAGAAGGAAACCAATACAATATCTGAAAAAATTAGACCTTCTGAACACAGTACTGCTAAGCACAAACCAAGACAAAGACATATAAGGTTGATAGTTAACATCCAGTTAGTCTCAGAAATACAGAACCATCTTATTCTGATTTTCTTCTATGAAATTAGAGTCTCGGAACAAGGCTCAGCTTTCATTAAAGACTGAGTTGGCCAAAGCACATGAATGTGTACATCTCTGCACAGTGTTAAAAACAACTTAAATATGCTTAAATTTATATATATGTTCAAATCCTTTCAAAGGTAATGGAAATTAAACGCAGGCTTAAGTCATTGGCAAAAGGTCTCCCATGCACAAAAGCACATTAGTTTACCAATAAACCATGCCCTCAAACTTCTGCAGTTTAGTACATTCTCCAAGATTGCAATAAACAGTAGGAGGTGGCTTTTGATCCTCCCTGCAGGCAAGCAAGCTCTTTCCCTCTAATTAGGAAAACAACATTAGAAACCCACTGATAATGAGGAGCTTCTGTAGTGCTGTCCAGCCCTGCATCTTCTGGTTCTTCAAACGCATGGCTCTTACGCATGAACAAGTACAAAATATTTCAAGCATGACCTAACTGACAAGAGCACCTGACTGCTGCTGTTAACCAAAATGCCTTTCAGAGAAGTGTTAAAACACACAAAAAGAAGCAGAGTAAATTAACTCTTACTTCCTCTTCTTCAGGATTTTTCTTTTTTTTTTCTTTTTTTTTGTTATGAGGAGCAAGACTCTAGTATGGTCTTTTCAAAGTGTCAGTAGAGTTCTTGTGGATAGCAATGTGGACTGAAAAAGGGAAAGCTGGAGAGGAGATAAAAAACACTGTAGCATAGCCTAAGACTGGAATATCTGGAGGTACTTTTTTTCTTTTGTCTGTGAAAACTTACCATATCGTAGAATCATAGAATGGTTTGGGTTGTAAGGAACCTTACAGATCATCTAGTTCCAACCTCCTTGCCATAAGCAGGGACACCTCCCACTAGACCAGGCTGCTCAAAGTCCCATCAAAACAATCCTTGAACACTTCCAGGGATGGGGCATCCACAGCTTCCCTGGGCCACCAGTTCTAGTGTCTCACCACCCTCACACTATAGGATTTCTACGGAATACTGTTGGAAAGAGACAGTTCTAAAAACAAGGTTTTGTTTCTCTAAAAATATTTCTTTCCTGCACAAGGCATTGCAAGGCTACTGTCAAATGATTGTTAAATCAGGGAAAAAATATGTTTTAAATCTTTTTAAGGCAAAAATTTTTGCTCCTATTTGTAAGACGCTACAATTTCTTCTTACTTTTGTTTTCTGAATTTTTTACAATACTGGAAGTCATAGCTAGCTCCACATAAGTGTTTCACAGTTTACTCTGCATCCAAGTACATGGATAGAAATTTATTGCAGGAAAATACAGTTTTATTTCTGAAACACATGGACTTCATTACGTTGGTCCAATAAAATATCATTTTAATGTTTGTCTTATTTGTGTATTCATACCTCAAAGACATTTCAAACTATGTTTACATTGTAAAAGGCAGGGAAGTAAACAAATGCTTCATCTGCAATTAATTTATATCTAGGAGTCTGTTCAGCTTCATGAGAAGACAACAAAGTTCACTTTGGCAAAGGAAAGATCTTTAAATCTAATGACAAAAAGTACATAACCTGAAATATCAGTATCAACACTTGTATATTAGCAGTTCTCTTTTCAGTGTAAATAGAATTTCCTGTTTTGCCCTAAATACTGTAATCTCAAAACCACGAAGTCATAGCAACAAACTTACTCAGACTGTTTCTGCAGGTGTCTGAAAAGATGGTACACCTATGTCTTGTATGTATGAACAACACCCATGTTTGTAGGGATCCTGTGCTTTTGTGACTTTTATATCTTGTTTAGAGTTTCTCTAGGCATTCAAACTCTGAAACATGTCAGTTATATATTACTGCAGTTGTACAGCAGGATAAAATTTTTTTCTTTCACTGCCACAGCCTCAGTGGATGTTGCTTAGACTAGCGGGTAGTCACACTAGACATAAATAATGTTGACAGTCAGGAGCAGAACACACTAAATATACAAGCTCCACAGATCAGCAATCAATCTTATCTGACAGACTAACCCCAGAAACAGTTTTAAAAAACATTTTTTCCTTTTGATCGTCTAGACAAGTTGTATGACAGACACTTTTCAGTCTCCCCTTTATATACAGGATCTAACAGTTTCCAGCATAAATAATGTATCTACTAACCTACCTACAATTCTAACTAAATTAAACACACCGGGATTGCAAGAGAAAAATCTACTATTCAACAGCTGTAATTTGCAGAGATGGTGTACAAGGGATTTGGCAACTGAGATGAAGAAATTCTAGCAATTCCACTTCTCTGAAAAACGTATTCTTAAATGGTACTATATAGATTTCCAGGCATTTCTCACTATAATCACAAAAGCCTTAACCTCCTCTATTTTCATCTCCAGAAGCTCCACAAATAGGAATAATCACTTCAAATGACCATGTTTCCTCTAACTTTAATGGAGACGTTGATACTTTGGGTTATTTAATCTTTCTAAGACATTTTCCTGACTATCTAAATTCTCTTTTTACCCTTCGGATTTATTTTTCATCCCTCTTAGCCACATAACACTATCTGTACATTCTTGTAATCTCATGCTAACATTATTTTTGCTCAAATCCTTGACCAAACCACCATTTCTTCTATCTTTGAATATCTTATTTCTTTTTTATATAGCCTCTTCCTTCCTTTTTGAAGACTAGTGCAGTATATACTCATGTGAATTAAGAGATGCAATCTTTACAACACTTTCTCTAAAAATTTCAATACTGGTTCAAAAATGCATTCACTTAATTTCCTGAAGTACTTCAAGTATGAATATCAATCAATCCAAGAAAGTCTCTGTTTCTCCACAACATCCACTGACTTATATTTCTGCTTTTTGCACTGCATTAACACAACCACTTTTCATTAGAGACTTTCTCTTTGGTAAATTATGATATATTACATCATCTTTCTGTATCTGTGCTTGATTTGTTGCCTATCTTGTCCCATGTTTCAGGTGAGGTATGCTGCCTTTTAAAATCCCATAAACAAAAAAAAAACAACACCAAAAAAACCCCAACCAACCCCAAAAAAACAAAAAACAACTTTAATATACATACCAGAATTATACTTTTCCTCTCTCTAATATTTTTTTAAATGTTCTGTACTCAGTTTGTATTAAAAGTAACTACATTAAAATACAGTGCCATGCATACACAAATTAAAACTATTAATCCAGAATAAAATGTCAAGAAGATGTGGTTTTGGTAAGTAACTTTCCAGAAATCTTTTTTAAGTTTTCATTTTTTGCAGACCATTCATGCTTTACCTTGAAATAACAGAGAATATTTTTAATGAATAAATACTGACTGTATGTTTCAATGTAAGAAACTATAAACTGTACTGGGCCTACAAACTGTAGTTACATTGTCTCTATTAGGCCTAGGAAGCAAATCATAGAAGATGCAGAAACTGATTTTATATGAATTGCAAAAATGTGCAAATTATATTTTTATATCAATATTATTGTTAGCATATTATATGTCATAATATTGTAACTATATTTATACAAATATTTAGAGTCATGCCTTAAGCTTGACACCTTTTTATCAAAAAGACTATGACATATATTTAGGTTTGTACTTGTAAGAGAATTCACTGAAAGAGCAATTGCAAATCCTTCTTTACCACTTCAATCTTCTAGACAAAGTACACTATAGAAGGCAACAAAAGATACAGAAGGAGAGAGAAGCCTTCAAGTGTGTTGTCAAGAGAATTTTACTGACATCAGAAAATTCTGACAAACACAGCATCACACGCAGATAAAAAAGTGTTGACAGTCTGTATCTTAATCCATTAATGTTGTGATTCTTCTCTCCATTCCTGCTCATAGGCAACTGAGTTTTATCTCTAGCTAACCCAGCTAACCCTAATCAGAGAAATCACCATCTCCAACCACCCAAAGGAATCCTTCAACTGTTGACTGATTTATCACAATCATGACCTAGCTCAGCATGCAACTGTACCTCATCTAGAAACTGCTTATTAAAAATCACATTCTAATGACTAACTTCTAATATACAACATACAAATTGCTAGAAATCATATCTTGTATTAACATCCTTGTAACATTTTTTTTCTGTAAAAGTTTAGAAAGAACATAATGCACAATGAAGCAGTATTGCCCATGGGCACAGAAAGTGATGGAAGCGTCTGCCATTGCAAGAATAGCCAGTTGGAATAGTACATTCATTTAAAAGGTGAGATCTTAATCAGTGTACTCATTTTGATTGATAGTCTTCCCTTTTTCAGTTGGGAGGATACACTATCAAAACCACTGTAACTTTATTTTTCTTTTATGGCTATAGTACTGGACCAAAATTCAACATTTCAGTCTGTTTTTTTAGTTCTAAAGTATGTGCATTTTAATCTTTATATGCTTTCATACCCTTTGTCTGAAAAAAGGTATTATAATAACTCACAAAGTTATAATCTGCAATTAATATTCAATGACTACAAGATATTTGGATGGTTTTTAGACCAAATTATAATCCATGTCTTTAAAAAAAAAATGCAATCGTTTGTACTTTTGACAGAATGAGAACCTCTGGCTTGAGTAAAAGCCAGACTGACATTTTTATTTTCTTTCCAGCTATTGACAGGAATTAATATTTTTGCATCCAGAGGCTTTCAGTATTACTGGAATTCAAGGATAAATAAGTAAGCCAGTATGGACTATCACATAGAAAACTCCGCAGGAAATTGAGTGAGAACATTATCTGTACTGATAGCAGACATCTACAAGCATTACCTTCAAAAAAACAGGTAATAAACTAGTATTAATTTAACACAGAACCAAAACCACCCATCTTACTGAATCCCAATTAAAATATCAGTAAAATAAATAGCACTCCTATGTTGTTTATGTTTCTTGTACACAGGTTTGTCTGAATTTTCCCAAGCCAAAACCAGAAAATAAAACGAAAAACACAAATGCTAGCACAGACCCTGGTTTTCTGCTAAACATGACAGCACGCTGAAGTGAATAGTGCCTTGAGCTAGCTAAGTATTAAAGTACTCTACGGAGATCTAACGCATTAATACAATAAAAATCCATGGAGAATTATCTTGTAATTGTCAAGTATTTACGTATTCTACAGAGATCTAATGCATTACAGACCAAAAATCTATTTCTATGTGGAAATTAGAGTAAATTTTTGAGAGATTTTTCTAATCAATATTTATAATAATGCATTTGAAAATATTTAAAGAAAAATGAATAAATTTTAAAAGGCAACCAAAGAGAACTTTGTCCTGTGCAGGACTTGATTTGGTATTTTACAGTCACTATAAAAACTCATACATACATTGTATCACCAAAGCAAGATATTTTGGCGTAGGCATAGAAACTGTGGGCTACAAAAGCGAGTACCTCCTGGTTTCATATAGCTATCCTCTTGCCACAAGATGGCACCAAAAGATTAAAAATAGCTTCATTCGTAAGGTTCTCATTTGAAAAAATGAACAAACTTTTCAGGGAATTGCACAAGAAATATCATCAACATTTGACTTTTGACTTGATTAGCAAGTTATGAATATCATTCTGCTTGCTTTGAAAAACTGAGGAAATGCTGAGACTTACCATAAAGGTAATAAATATGGAGAAAAAATATTCTACTAAAGCTTAAATTTCCTACAAATTGCAAAGAAGCAGTGAACATTTAGAATTAAAAATGTCCTTTTTAGGACAGGCAATTAAGAATATACACAAATGAATGACTATAAACGAAACAGACACAAGAAAAAATAACACAAAACCCATCAACAATTTATGGTCTCCCTTAAAGGAAATTTTATCAAAATTTGACGACTTACACATTAATAGTTTTTCTTTTATTCCACTCAATTTTACTTCTCCATTGTCATTAGGAAAAAAAAAAAAAAAATCTCAAATTTAGTGAACACTTTAAATAGCTGCATAGTATATAATGGGAGAAATACTGAATAAAAGATTTCTAGCCTATAGGATAAGTCATTGTCAAATAAATGTTTTCTATTCCCATAGTAAAACCTCATGCTTCACAAAGAACAGTATGGTATGATAGAAATAGGTCAGAGTGCACTAAGTCCATAAAACCAAATGAAAACTCTAAAGCCTTGTGGGTACAAAAAATCTGAAACCATAATTACTTCACAGGCAATTATTTCAGGTAGCACATTTCATTTATCTATTAAAAATCCAACAAAACAACAATTTAAAAGGTGTTTGCAGCCTTCAGCCAGAAAGAAACTAGGCATCTGAGAACATAAAACTATTAATTCACCAGCAAATTTATTTGTCCTTATAATTGTTTCCTTTAAAAAAACCACAAACGATGTCAAGATTATAAAAGAATTATTTGTGTGTCAGCATTATCCTGATCTTCATTGCCAATATTTCTGATCGTTCAGAAATGTATTAAGCTACCTCCAATTTTTTTTTCTGTACATCACTTAATTTTAGCTCACATATTTTAATGCACTAATGGATTACCTTGAGAAGTCAGTGCTTGATTACACATTAGAATCATTTAGACGAATTCTGTTGATTTAAATAGAATTTAATCCATTAAATATTTTTTATTTTGCAGTCATCATGCCATAATGAGACCACATTTTTTTCATGTTACTGTCTTGATCACCAATAATCCAATTTTAATCCACTAAATGATAAAAAAAAGTTTCTAAACTAGTCCAGAAGTTCATTTTTCTAGGTTTGAAGTATCATTTTTTTACTTGTATGTTCTTTTTTAGTGAAAAGAAGGTTTTTAATATTCTAGAGCTAGAAAGGGACTCCAACCAGCATACCCAATGTACCAGGGAAACTGATCCCATGGTCATGTAGATCTGTAAGATGACTGTCTCGGTGCATTCCCAGAGATTGAGCTGGAACCATTTAACTGGCAGCTGTAGGACTGATTCACCTAGGCTGCTTTTATCCCATTAGACCTGCCTTTCACAGGCAGTCCAAGTGGCAAAATACCTCTGACCCTATGTACATAAGCACTTAGTGGATGGATCTTCAAGGCTGCAGCCATGGAGGAAGGAAAAGGTGGGTACTTCCTCTCCTGAGTGTACATAACCCAAAATTTAGCAAGAAGTGTCTGCTGTATTAACACAGGGTTTTTTTGTCTTTTAATTTAGAAGGCTGAACTACTCAACAGCTTTACCATTTGTGTTTAACTTCAGCTAAGTGGGTGTTGTTAGAAATGAAAACTCAAGAAACTAACTTCTAGAACATTATTTGTAAATTCTGTTCTAAAACACTAGCATAACAAGCATAATTTAAACAGACAAATAATGTTATTTTTAAAAAACTTTGCATTTCAGAACTGAAATATTTTATTTTTTCCTATTTGTCATAAACTTTTAGGTATCCAATTTGGAATTAGCCCAAGCTCACTAACCTTTGTTATTCACATTATAGATTCCTAAATTTTCTTGAAGATTTATGCTCATCAAAACTTTAATGGGATTATTACTATAATACACTATGTCTTAGTTAATGATTCTTTCTATTTCTCATGGTTCGGAATTCAAATAAAAAGCTAGAGGAAACCATGCCACAGGTAGGATATATTTCAGATGTACATATTTCAGCATGGTTTCAGATGCCTTGCTAGTCAAGGATAATAATAATAATAATAAAGGTCTGATTTTGAGGTAATTTTCAATTTTGTACATATAATTCACACATATACTTAAATTTCAGAAAAGAGATCAGTTTCTTCTGATCATCAGAACAATTAAAGACTGTCTACATAATATAAATTTAAAATAATAATACATTTCCACCTCAAGAAAGATTTTTTCAAATTAATTAGTCACATCAAGGTATAACTTCATTTGAAACCACTTATGAAGATAAATTTGAAGGAATAAGCAAGGAAAAAAGTATGTATTTTATAAAAGCATAATGTTACAGAGGAAAATCCATCTATCTGTGTCTGTTCATCTGCCATCCAGATGCAACTCCCAGAAAAAAATAGATTTAGTAACACACATAAGCTTTTAAGTTCTTCATCAGAAACCATCAATAAAATGCGCCCAATTCTTAAATCATGGAGAGAAGCAAGTATACCTAACACACCCGGGGCTCTGTTAACTCATTTTAATCAAGATGTCAGGTTCAGTGATATGTTGACCATGAGCACCATACTCTCACTCAAGGAAAAGAGCACATCTCGGCACACTGACAGCAAAAACTTCGTCCAACAGAGGGAAAAAAAAAAAAAATCACACTTTCATAAAATGGTACTCATGGTAGTGCTCTATGTACTGCTCTTTTATGGACACTACAGATTTCTGCCAAAAAGCCTGTGGAAACTATCCCAAAGGGAAACAGAAGGAGACAAAAATATAATTTCAAACTTAACCTTGGCAGGTGGGAAGCAGTAGCATATTTAGGCAGTTTCAATGTGATATGCTTAAGCAGATCTTAAACGAGCTCTCATGTTATAATGAAAAGTCTTACTTCCCTAATCTTAGAAATGAGAATTTTTTTTCATATATCTGCAAAATGACTGGATAAATCCAGTAAGTCACTTATAAATTGAGGTCTGTACTATTACTTACCATTTAATACAGGACCATTTTACTTAAAGACTCCTGATTAAATGGCTGAATACTGTGGATCTCTGCTGAAACTCTCCTTATTCTATGGCCGTGATTTTATAGATTCTGATGTGTTGTTTTATTTAACTATTTAATGGTATTTCACTACTAGATGACCCAAGAGTTACTTAGCTCGATTAACTGGTTTTGTTTTGATTTTTTTACCAGGAAGTCATGAGGGTAGGCTAGTAGCTCTACATACCTGACTTTGCTGGATCAAGATCACCATGAAAGAAAAAATAGCCTAAACATACAACAGTACTGATGTGTAAAAGTCCTCCCCCTACTAAATGAAATTAAAAAAAAAAAGATAAGGCATCTATACTGATAATGAAAATAGGATCTACAGCATGATGTAATTTTTTTTTGTGATGGGTTATTTGTATAATTTGTTACTAAAATTTATTCTTACAGGTGGAAAAAATTAAGAGCTAACATACTGTCATTCTGCTGCTTCAGTTCATCATGTTTTGGGATTTGTTTTAAACATGTTCTGCCCTTTTTTTTCCCTATTCTTTCCATTTTCCTTAGGTTTTGTTTTGCGATTATTTCTAACAACTGACAATCTGTCCCTGAAAATCCAGGTCACCTGCTGAATAGCCTCAAAATTAAAGAAAAAAGACAAACACCCCACATTTTTTAAAGAATTGAATCCTATTCACCTTATTAACAGAAGTGCACCTCTACTAAATGCATTACTTAGAATCTTCATGATGTAGAGAAATCAATTACATTTAAGTCTACTTCTAAATAATTTGCTAATGACACACAGATAAAATGGATCTACAGGTCTTCAAGGACCAAAAAACAGAGGGAGCTAGTAGAAACTTCTAGATTTACACCTTGTCTGTTAGAGAAATATCTGAGCCTAAACAGATAAAGAATGAAATAGGAAAACATGATTATAAGTGCATTTTAAAAATAGAGGAAATAGCCTACTGATTGAAAGAAGCCTTTTTTTCTTATTATTTAAAATTAAGTGTAGTAATATTATCCATAGATTTCAGTAAAGATTACAAGAAGATTGGGTATATGTTTCTCCCCTTTTACTCTCTGCCAAAGCTGTAGAAAGGTATATAGAGAAAAGATTACAACTTTTCCCTTTAAAAATTGGAACTTGTAGATAAAACACACTACAGTTCCAATTCATAATTGAAGCCCATATGCCTGTCAATGCCATATCTGACAACATTTTAAGGTCTAGTGAAGGACAGTATTGTAAAAGGAACATTATGAAAATGATTAACATATCAAGAAAATAAAATAAATTGTATTACTCCCATTAAACTATGTGGTCGGAGTCAGGAAAATTTTAATGTATAAGAGAGGAAAGCATGTCTTTTTTTCCCATCTGTCCTCAGACTTCTTAGGAGATTTAATCTGTGGCAGCAGTAGCCATACAAAAACCTTTACAGGTTACAGAAGCTTTGGCCCTGGAGATCCCACCGCCCCAGAACAGAGGACAGAGGCAAGTCTTGCATCTTGGACATTACCTGTATTTATGGTCTCAGTTCCACTCACCATAAAAAAAGCATCAGGAAAATGGTAGGTGACTATTTGTAAGAGAAATTAATTTTTACATTTAAGGGATAATTTGTCTTAGAAATCCTTGAACCAGGATAAACTTGGACATCCTTCCTCTGTCCTGAATATTATCTCTAAATAATTACAAATACTTTGGGTTCTAACCTCTTTCCTCACACTCATTGAAAACCCAAACGTTAATTTTTTTTAATCGTTACCTTTACATAAATATGCATACACATACTCACTTCTTTATATGTTTTTGTACTGTATGAAATATGATTCAAAATTCACCTTGAATTAAAATTAAGAGATGCCATAATAAAGTTACAAATAAAAACCCCAACATTGTGTGAAGAATGATGTGCATGTGCGAACAACATTTAAAAGGACACCTGCCATGTTGCTTCTTATATCCAATTACCTTCTGATGGTTTTGTATTCCCCTGATGCAGCCTGTTGGTACAGACATAGTACTACACACTTTCAACTAGCAGTCTTGAGTTTATATCCCAGATCAGATGCCCTGTGACAGTACAAGATGGGAAGTACTTCTAAAATATTGCTAGAGCTTTATCCCTCCTCCTAGACATGCTTCTTTATAAAAAAAAAAAAAAGTGATAAACCTTATCTCTTTCATGTAAGTTAGTAGAGGCAAGAAATGGTAGTGGGAGCTTACAGGAAAAGTGAAGTAATAAAAAGCTGATATAAATTCAAAGAGGATTCATATAGTATTTTGTCTGCTGGAATGCAAACACTGTACAAGACAAAGATTTTCCCCGTATTGCCTCTACTGTACACACACACACGCACTTGAGGTAACTGGCTCTGATGCTTAATAAACAGGAAAACTGCATGTACAGAGAAATGTGTGCAAAGCTTCAACTAGCAAATTTTGGCAGATCCTCCACATACAAAAATCAGACTGATAAGCCAGTAAACAGAATGTATAAGCTCAGTAACTCTTTGGTGGTGCCCTGGCTTCCTACCAGATGAAAACAGAACAAAGAAAAAAATTGCTCAGGTCTATTTGATTTTTTTCTGTGTGTGGTAATACAGACTGCTAACTGTAACACACTCAGCTCCTCAGAAATGAGGATTATTTTCTATGTCTTTATTGTAGAGCTTCCAGCCTACAGAAAGAGGCAAGTTAGGGAACTCTCCATTCCAAGGACTTAGAGCTGAAGAGCTTTAAATCCAGGGAGGGAAAAACAAGCAACATTAAACGTAAGAGTTCCTCTTGGCCTGAAAAGAGATTTGGGAACATTTAGTTCAAGACAGAATTCAGAATACTGTTGTTTCTTCCTTGTTTCTTCCTTGTTTCTTGCTTTCAAGTTTTCCCAGAAGTTGGACAGTACAGGAAGTATGGCTTTTTTTTTTAAATAAAGTGTTCACATTAGTAGACATGAGGGTGCAGGATGTTCAGTATGTTTGTTGAATAGTCAATTAAGGTTTCAGTGACCTGTACCTTTAGTTTGCATCTGCTTGCTCTGAATAGTAAGCAACTATCAATGAAACTGAAATTGTACTATGGTATGGCATTCCTATATGCAGTGAAGACACCCTTCATAATGTTTCACTTGGGCATACTTAAGCTGCTCATAAGAAAATAAGCTTTATTCCTGAATTTCAATTTTCCTTCCTTATAAAAAATGGTACATAAATTTGTACATTATTAAAAAGCCTATAGCAAATACTATGATAATACAGAACATATATTTATATGGTTCACTTAAGGTACTCACAAAATGTTTCTAAAAAACCCTTACATTCTGCCTACTTACTTGCCCAAATAATCAGCATTTTCCTCCCATTTCCATCTATCATATAATATCAAAGAATTACCTGCACAGCATATTTTTTGAAATCTATGAACAAGGACATATTGTGAAGTTCAATTATAATGTCTTGGTGTTTACAAACTTGGTTTCAATTGTTTCACCCCATTTCTACCATTCAACAAATACTTCAACATACTTCAATCTTCATTTGAGCCCCCACACTAGTGCTGCAACTAGTGGTGTGATAAGGTATAAAATTATATTTGGGCAGGGTGTTACCACCTGTAAACTGGCTGTAAATATGGCTAACAGACATAGAAACTAAGTCACCTGCATAAAATTATGCAGATGAGACAGGCTCTGTTTCAGTCACATTTCCTTAGACAATCACACTGTGATCAGGAAATTACTTTCTCAGAATCAAAGGTAGATATTATTTTCAAATTAACATTTTCTGCCTTTTACATTTAATTATTTAACATGAAAGAAATAACTTTCATTAGTTAGTTGAAATGTGTATAGTTACGTTCATGTGCAGATGTGTACCTTATTAATCTCTCTATATATTTAATTAATGATGAGCTCATTTACTTTGACATGTAACATCATTTTTATGCACTTTTAAACTAAAGCTAAGCACCAAAAAGAACAGTAACCACAGTGTCTACTGTGGGCACATTTCAGTATTTCATCAGTTTCTTCACAGATCCTTTGTCTATTGAGAACATGCAAGTAAGAAGTTTTATTGTATCTACACGATTTACTGTAATGCAAAGCCAACAAGAATATTTAAGAATATGTAAGGTCCTGTGTACAGAATGTGTAAGGTCCTTTTAAGATATATTTTGCTAATTTATTTTCTATGAACTGTTACAAAGCATTATAAATATAAATTGTTGGGAAAACTGTCTTGGTAAGCAACCAAGACATATTTTTCTAATGCTACCCAAAGTAACAGAAAATCAGATCATCATTAGCAGTTTCAAGTTTAAATATTTGTATTTTAGGCAAGAATTCTTAGATATTACACAGTCCCTATTGAAGTGTACAAAGTTGTCTTGACATCACACAAAAAGACATGGACATAAAGCTGAACTAAGATTAACAGAAACTGCTACTGAAATAACCTCTTTATTTATGTTTTTATTTAATAAAGTACACAAAAATCTGAGAAGACTCCCTCAGGCACTAACTAGGTTTCCAGTTTCTAATCCAAGAAGGATTCATTTCTTGATGTAAGCCCATATTAACTCTAAAAAGTGTTTTTCAACTCTAGAAAAAGATAACTTGCCTTTTTTATTTGCCTTTTTCCCTAAGTTCGTTCCTTCATCTCCTCCTCTAAAATAGCACAAAAGTAACCAATTAATACAAAAGTTTGAGTAACTGGAAAATCTCAAAAATATTTGTACCAGACTCCTAATATTCCTAGTAAATGGCATATTTTTAAAAGATTTTGAGAATCAGAAGTATGTTCCAGTCTCCCACACACTGCTTTCTCCCTCCAGTAAAATAATTTTGTAAATTTAAAGCCTACCAGTTAAAAAATAGTGAAAACAAACCCAAACCACATCATGTTTAACAAACCTGATTCCTCAAACCACACGAACACTCACACACTCATCTACGTGTACACACATGTATACAGAAGTTATGTAATTAAAAAAAATACCTTAAAAGCAATGGGTGTGCAGTTTGGGTAATACTAAAATGAAAGATGAAGATTATAGGCAACAGTCCCATTTATGTGGAAGCAACAGCCACGATAAGTCAGTTTTAAAATACCAGTTGCGATTTGTCACTGATTCCACATGCAGAAGCACTTTCTTAAGCTGAAGGACTGTTAGTTTTTTATGGCTGCAGCTAGTACCATGTATATTATTAGCCTATTGCAAATTTCTAATGCAGCTGACAATGACATCAATAGTTAGCAGTAGGGGACATGGATTTAGACTTACATTGTACTGCATTAATTTAACACCACATAGAATATGGACTTCATTGCAGCAGTGACAATAAATGCTCACACAGGTGCAGACTGATTTTTTCTTCCCTCCACCTTTTCCCTCCTTCCCTCCCCACCCCCCTAACCCCCCCTTTACTGAAATGTCAAACCTGGCAGCATTTTCCCCATTTGTGTGTATACAGCTCTGTACAGATATTTGAAATATTGCCTGTATCCACCCTGCTATTCCTTCTTCACAGGAATTTCCCTTATAAGAAGCATCTGCTCTGTGTATAATTATTCTGAAATACAGTTCAGGGCACAACAAATAGCAGTGAAAGCTTAAACAGACTTGCATTGATACACAGACAGCGAGGGTACATATGTGTATGTTTCATGCAATGTTCGTAACAGTTACATTATGAACCACTGTGATTTTTTTCAATTCAAGTAGTACTGTTCCCCCCCAATGAATTTGCAAGAGCTGAATACAGATGGAAACTGCAACTCAAAAGATAGCCTGCTTACTAGAAGAAAAAAAAACCACTATAAAATGCTCAGCACTTCACTCTTGAATAAATATTATATTGGTTTACTTTGAGGAGAGAATATACAACACTTATTTACTATCCCTTGTCTCATTACTCCTGAAGCATATTTTTAAAATGTAGAAAGTTATACACAGTAGAACAATTCTATGCATTGCATTAAACACCATACTATTCATGGTATAATAATAACAACTACAAAGAGCTTAAGAAAATAAAAACACAAAAGGCTCCTACCTTTTATTCTGCTTCTGAGAAAGTGATGTCCATCCAAACCAAACTGAAAAACGAGCTAGTGGAGTCCTTTTTTTGTTTGCTTTCTCCTGTTATTTTTAAGGCTGACTCTACTTGGCTCTAACTCAGGCTTTTTCTCCCAGCATCACTTAACTCTGGACAGCCGGGAACCAAAGCTAAAAGGGAGCTCTCCCTCTGACTGGCACTCATTCAGAGCTCCCGATTAGAAAAAAAAAAAAAAAAACAACAAAACCCAAAAAACCACGAAAACCCCAAAACCACAATCCCCAACCAAACACGGCACACCATCATCACCACACACACACGCAACATGCACGGACACGCACACACTCACTCTCCCTCCGAGGACGAAAGCGGGAGAAAGAGAGGCGCTGCTGATGGAGCCGCAGCACTTACCCTGGGAAGGCTGGAGACTAGAGAAGTGCAGGCTTTTCCAAGCACACAGCGATTTGCAAGTGAATGCAGTGGGAGGGTACAGCAAACGGAGAGCTTTTTTGTTAAAGCCCATCGCCCTCCCTTCGCTGACAGAACGGTTCTCTGTTTTTGAAGTCTAAGGTAATCAGCTTCATCTGCTTAGCTTGTTGTGATAATAAATACCGAAAGCACCACCAATTTTTGTGGTGTATTTTTCTTGATTAAATATATCCACTTCCCTATACCACCATTGATCTTATACCAATGTTTATAAATATACATATATATATAAAATAGCATAGTGCCAAGTTAAATTAAAACCGCAGAGAACTCAGATGAAACCAGAGAGTAGTTATTTTCTTCATTGAACTGCTTCTGCTATTACATGAAAATATTTTTACTCACGCTTCACCTGCTCTATGATTAATATAAAACAAGATAGGTTCATCTAATATTAGGTATTTTTACATTTCCAGAGGTTATCTGAAAAAAAAGTCAGCATCACTACTAATCCCCAATTAATATTTTTTTCCAGTTGAAAGTTGCAATGTCTGTTTGCTTTTTTTTTTTTTCAGTCACTGTACTTGGACTTCACATTTTGTAATGTGTTTCTTTTCATCAAGTTAATCTGTGTTAGTTTCATATTTCTAATACAGCAAATTGGACTTAGCACAATCCTCCTTGGATCATATCAATTCCAATCCTTTCATTGTGATACTGTAGAGGGTTACATGTACATTACTTAGGAGAGATTTAACAAATAGTCACATAAGACTAAACCAATGGATGTCAGTATTGCTCTATCTAAAAAGTGTCATAAGTGCCTTTCTCTGGTGGTAAAAAAGTCTTCCTAAAAATAATAATAAAAAAAGGACAAATCTTGATAAAACAGGAACTGAAAGGTGCTGTATTTTGGAGTGAGAAAGAAAGTAACAATAAAAAATTATTTCATTATTAGAAAATCTATTAAAGAGTATATAGAGATCACTGGCTGTTGTTAGCTGCTCAGTGGTAACACTTTTTCTTGTTTTCGGCTGCTAATGAGTTGAAAAGACAATAAAAAAAAGCAAGATCCATATTGTGCCTAGTATCACTTCTTAATGTAAACAGCTGTTGTCATTTCCCCAGATCTGTAACCACCACAGGAGTAGAAACGACCCACCACCTATGCACAACCTTTTGACAGATGAGTAAGTCAGCATTTAAATAAAATACAATACTATCATGTGAACACATGGTCTGGAGATAGAAAGAAGCAAAGCAGCAAAAGGCCAGGGGTTGGGGGGAATTTTTTACTACCATATATTACATGGTTTTGAAAAAATTATATATCCTGATAGATTTTTAATCTTTCAAGAAAAGAAAATTAATTTCATTGGCTTTGGCTGTACTTGGGTGCATAAATACACGTGTAATGCATAACACATATGTAAAAAAAATTCCATTGCTTTCCTTCTCCCTTTTCTATCTTTGTATCAATACAAAATTCAGAATTGCTGCATGTCCATCAGCTACAGATTTCCAAAGAATTTCATTTCAGTCATATCACAGGAAAAGGAGGAGACTGCAGGACCTAAATCAAGTTTCCTAATCTCTGACATCATCTGACATTACACTGTGTAATGTTCCTAGTGATCCACATGGAACTGACAATATTGACACATTTGTGCTGTCTTCCAAGTCAGCCCATTTATTTGTGCAAAACTGGCAGCATAAAATGGGCCGAGGCCAATTGCACGAGTTTCAGTAAGGCCAAAGGTCTGGTCCTGCACTTCAGCCACAACAAGCCCTGACAGCACTACAGGCTTGGGGAGGAGTGGCTGGAGAGCTGCCCAGCAGAGAGGCACCTGGGGGTGCTGATTGACTGTAGCCTGAACATGAGCCAGCAGTGTGCCCAGGTGGCCAAGAGGGCCAACAGCATCATGGCCTGCATCAGGAATAGTGTGACCAGCAGGACCAAGGAGTTGATCCTGCCCCTGTACTCGGCCTTGGTGAGGCTGCACCTTGAGCACTGTGTGCAGTTTGGGGCACTGCAGTATAGGAAGGACATTGAGGTGCTGGAGAGGGTGCAGAGAAGGGCAACTAAGCTGATTAGGGGTCTGGAGAACAGGTCTTATGAGGAGAGTCTGAAAGAGCTGGGGATGTTCAGCCTAGAGAGGAGGAGGCTGAGGGGAGACCTCATTGCTCTCTACAACTACCTGAGAGGAGGCTGTAGTGAGGCAGGTGTTGGCCACTTCTCCCTAGTGGTTAGGGATAGGACAAGAGGAAATAGGGTCAAGCTGCACCAGGGGAGGTTCAGATTGGATATTAGGAAAAAATTTCTTCACAGAAAGAGTGGTGAGGCATTGGAACGGGCTGCCCAGGGAGGTGGGCACTTCCACCATCCCTGGAAATGTTAAAAATATGGGTGGACGTGGTGTTTTCGGGAGATGGTTTAGTGGTTAGAGGTTGTACAGTGGATGGCTGGACTTGATGATCTTGAAGGTCTTTTCCAATCTTGATGATTCTATGATTCATGGAATTTTATTTTCTGGCTGCACTTCTTCCAATCTTGATGATTCTATGATTCATGGAATTTTATTTTCTGGCTGCACTTCTTCCTCCAAAAATACCAGGTTTATGCTTGGACCCTACAGTAGAAAGCTAAAGACTGTTAAAATAAAAGTTGTATTTTCAATATGGTAATGCAGATAAATTAAATTATAATTAAAGGAGACAGAAATATGTAGAAATGTATATACATGTCTGGGAAGTAGCTCTTTAAATCTGGACTGCTTTTTGGATGCTGAACAAAATATTGAGTGTTGAAAATATAGTTAAAGTCTTTAGTTCCTTTTAGCATTTTGTCTTCTGCTATTTGAGTTGCAACCACGAAGTAGGAAATAAATAACAAATTGTGTGTATGTACAGAAGTTTATTCTACGCATGTGCATACACAAACACACAGAGCTACACCAAATTCTGAAGTCAAAGAAAATAAACGATCTAGTGGAATTATTCAGGAAGAAGGACTTCAGAATCATTGAATCCACACTCACTTTTCTGCAGAGTATTTTTGGTATATTTCTTCTAGGGTTTTATTCAGCTAGAATGAACCAATATTATCCTAGAGATATATTAATATATATTCAGCCATAGTTACTGCAAGTCACACTTGCAAAGTTCAATTGGACTAACTTGGGGAGTTAAGGTTTAAGTCTCTAAAAGCCATATTTTGTCACTAACTCTTGTTTCTGTTGGTATGGTCAACTATTTAAAAGCCAGTATTAATTTACATTGATAGCATATGGATATCTAAGGCAAAACAGTTATTAAATCATTTACTTACTCATACATATGACAGTAACTTTAAAACAAGGTGGCATAATAACCTATTTTTTAACACTGCCTAATACTTCCCATTAGAAGAGTCTTTTTATAGTTGCTTATAAATCTACCAAACAAATTATTTAGGATTAAATTTTCTACGTTGATGGTCTGCCTCAGGCAGAAATAATTTAAAAACATTTCAGCCAAAATGATACTGAGATTTCATAGAAAGAAGAAAAATTACACAGCTGAAATTTTCTCATGGGAGTAAAACAACATTCATGCTTTGAAAGCAGAATGTAAAACTCCACAGGGTACAGCTGGCCTTTGAGTCTGAGAAGCTTATCAATGGGGACAGATTAGGTCAAGAAGCATTAAAATAAAAGAAGAGTGGTTGGAGCAGAAGGAGTGGCGGCTGGAGGATGTATTCTTCTTAGGCAGCAAATAAAAAAAAATAATTACACACAAAAAAAAAGACATTTCTGCTAAAGAAGTGAGAAGGAAGAAACAGTCACAGAAAGGGGTAAAGACGTCAATTCACTGAGACTGGACAATAAAACCGGGGGGGGGGGCGGGGGGGTGGGAAGAAAGATCAAAAGTCAGAAAGAGGTGTATAGACCTTACTAGGTTCTCTGGAGTTGCTTTTTGCCATCTCTGTGTTTAAGACAGGCAGCTCTATCCTCTGAAATAACAGGTCTAGTATGATACCTACTCAGACTACAGTGGAGATGCTTGCTTTGTTTTTGATCTCTGGTTACAAACTTGGCAGAGACACCAGAAGCCAACAGTCATATTTGTAGGTGTAAGCAGGATAAGAAAGACCCCATTCTCCTAAGTATCACTATCAGCAATTGTCTGTCAAACCCACTCGAATTATCTCTACTCAATGTTGGCCCACATGGAGTAAACAAGAACATGAGTTGCTTCATGAGCTCATGAAATAGTCATCAATGTGGTGTTTTTAAAGACTCCGAACCTAGTAATGAGCTGTATGGAAGCTGGTAATCCCATTTCTCTGTGTTTTTATTTGATGTTTGATATATTTTATCCATTGTAAAATTGTGCACAGAAACCTAACAGTAAAACCCAAGTTCTCCAAAATCAACAAGGGCCAGAATTTTTTATCTATGTATAATGCCAACTAAAAAAATATTATAGTGCATATGTGAGAGGAAGACAATCTATTACACGTTTCCTAATCATTTTCTATCTTAATACAGTCCCAAAAGTACCAATCCTCATTGCACAAGATGTATTGGTCTATCAATAAGTCACAGCATGGCAACAGTTGTCTAGAAACAGTTGTCTTTTATGCATAGAAGCCAAAAAATTTGTAGTGAATGAGGCTGAATGGATTGGAAAATAGAAGTTTTCACAATGGAAACATTCTCCTTCGAACTAGATCATATCTAATCCTTTGCCACAAATACCTGCATGATGCCAAGGATATCACTTGAACCAGACTTCTTTCATGTTTGTTTTCCTGTTATGTCCTGTTATTTCTAAATTTCTGACTGAAGTGCTGGTTCTGATATAGAGGTGTTGAACACTCACAGTTTCAGCACGCACTGTGCTAAAATAAGATAAAAAGTTTGTAAAAATGAAATCTGGTGCTCTGTGTCTTGTCACTAAGTCAGCTTTTACTTCTGAACGTGGTCTCTCCCTGTGCCTCAAATTCTATGTTGTCGAAAAGAGTGAACATCATGGCCAACACTGAATGCGAGAATAAGCTAATGGTTTGAACAAAACCAGAGAAAGAATATCAATAAAAGTAAAGGGAGATAGTGGTAATAAAGGAGCAGAGGCTCCCATTTCAAAAAATCTAAGTGCTGTGGAGAAACATAGATAGTACTAGGAACAAAAGGCTGTTCTTGGAGGATGGAAGAGCAAAATATTTTACAATACATGCATTAAGAAAAAGAATTCAACAGAGCAGTATCCAGTCCAAAATGTTATTCTTCTAAAAGTAAAATCACCACTTCATTCCATTCAGTGATGTTCCTACCAGCTGCACCTCATTCACTGCCAATATCACGTTTCCTCTAATTCTCCATTAGAGACTCAGCAATGTCTCACAGTGCCCTGACTTGATACAAATCTTTGATCTATCCTGATAGAAAAAACTCCCAAACAACCCCAAACAAAACAAAACAAAACAAAACAAACAAACACAAACCAAAAAACCCCAAACAAACAAACAAACAAACGGAAAGTTGTTTGAGTATTTTGAGTTTCTGGCATCCCATTTCAACTAAAACATATATTTTTTTCCAACTGTTGAAAGCCGTAAATGTACATAGCCATCTCCAAAGCATCAAAAACTTATTCTTTCATTCATTGCAGTTATTTCTGAGTGCACACATCCTGGTATCTGCTAAAACTCTTCTGTTTTTATAAATCATCTACACTCTTACTCCTGTATTGGAGCATTCAAATAGTCTGATGCTGCAAATGAATTTTAATACGCTAAATTAAAAAAAGTTTATAGTTACCTAGAAAACACGCATAAATATGGTACAAATTAAACATAATTCATACAAAAGACTATGCACACAAAACACAAAATTACTAAGATGGATGTCCATAAAACACCTCTCTTTTATACTAACTTGCCTATAATTTACCTAATGATTATGAAAAAAAAATAACAACCATAGAGACAAATCTTTATGGATTATTGGTAGCATTCTTCAAATCGCTTATCATGTTTTTAGCAGCCTGAACAGACAGGGTGCTTTTTGGAAATAATGCTGTATTAATACAACTAAGCAAAACTTTTTAGCAAAAAAGATATCCTCTGATTTGGATAAAAGGTATTATTTCCATATAATACTATGGAAATAAATATAGCAGAAAATATCTTCATTTGACTTCACTAAAATTATTCTGTGACTTTCCCCTTTTCAAGTCAGTTGGTTTGTTGTTATTTTTCTGTTAGTACTGGCTTGAACATTACTAAAGTTTACCTGCAGATTTAAGTCATAACCCTGGGTAAACACAATACTGCTATGAAAGATGTCCTTAGTGATAGTAATGTGAGAGTTACTATATCTCTCTTTTCCTTGGCCTATTTCTTTGTTTCCATTCAGTGACAACTGCACCAGAAATCATATGAATGCTTCAAACAATTCATTGTTTGATTCCCATCTAACATCAGTAAGTTTCTTTGCATAAATAATGTAAATAAATTTTAAAAATTGGTTTTATTCAGAAGTTTGTTTTAGCTGCATGAATCTAATTTTACTACTGTATACCAATGCTGTAAGTTTGTAAGGAGATTTAGTGCCATCCCATTACACTTAAAGAATGTGCATGTATATGCAATTGCAAAGAAATGAACAAATAGACAAGAAATCCCTCCTCCTCGATAAGATATCTGGAAGAACACAGATTAAATGTATCATTTTGCATTCAGCAAATGTGATGGGGGTATGTTAAGAATAGCTAAAATTCTATACAGCTTTAGATCAATTGCTCACACTGGAAAGATACTATATTTCTGCAGAGGAAAAAAAAAAAAAAACAAACCACAAAACAAATTAAGAATACTTTTTCAGACTAAATAATACGAGGAATTACATCTGTAGTCAAAAGCAGACAGTAAAGATAACCCTACTCAGAAAAATAAAAACCCAAAATACAAAGAAATGCTACATTTCAACATGTGTATAACCTTTAGCTCTATCACATTAGGATTCAGAGAGACTTTGGGATAGTTTAAGCTCCTTATTAATTGAAGTGTCTGTATGTAATTAGCAGGATGCACATTGACTGTCTTCAGCTTTAATAGATTATGAAAAGTGCTACCTTTGTGCTACCTTCTTATTTATCGAGAGGCACACCTCAAAGTTAGGATAGCAGAAGTGAAATAAAGAAAGGATCTGTTCTGTCTTCTCTTGTGCCTGAAATGAGTCAAGCTTCCAATGTGCAAAGCAGTACACTTCAGAAAATGTTTTATTCCAATGAAGCTCTCTCACAGAGGGTAGCATTAATAGGGCACAAGCCAGACGAAGAAGAAAATAAAACAAAGCACAAAAAAAAACCCCAATCCCCTCCATCCTCAGTTCTTTCCTAACCATTCTTAAATGATTTGCAGTTACCAAGTTCAGTTGCATCCAGCAGGTCTGGAAGTCTATTCCTTCGAAGTTTTCACCTATAAATTCTCCTGATAGAAATCAGCCCTGTGCTTGTACTTCACCTTTATTCTGAAACAGCTCTTTAGTGGAGCTTAGACTAGGGACTGGATGAGAATTTATGTTCTGACTGAGTCAACAAAAGTAGTGAACAGCAGAGGTTGCAAAATATTTTTTCTTTTCTTATTAGCACTGATTCACTATTTCTTGGTTTGCAAACCTAAGCATTTTCACAGTCTCTTCTCTGGTATCTATAATTGCACAGACATAAACCTTACGTTTAGAGAGAGGGAAGTTGTCTAACAACAGAAAAGTGATATAGCATTTAATTTTTTCACAACCTACCAAAAATAACAGCAATAATAAGTAATGGTAAGCCCCTGTTGAGGGTATAAAATCAACCTGGGCTCTCGTTCTAAATAATTCAGGCAATATTTCTATCTATTATAGATAGATATATAGATAGATGTCTATTTCTGACCATAGATAGAGGGGGAACTTTACTGCACAATTTCTTACTCAGTACCATGACTCAAAGAGAAAACCATGAGTTCCACTTTAAATACGTAAATTTAAATCCCACAGAAGCAATCAGACCAAACTTAGGATCTTTACCAAAAAGCAAATCAGATTAACAACATGCAAATCAAAGATTTACAGATTATATATATAGCAATTTTGTACAATTGTTTTTGGAGGCATTGCACACTATGCCCAAAGTTACTTAGGTATACAAAATACTTTGTATATACAAACTGATCAAGAACACTCCAATATCCAGACATAAGGACTGAGAGATTGGTAGCAAATTCACCTACTTAACTTCACCTTCTGGTGAAGTCTAGATAGCCAAAAGTAGAAAAAGAATAAAACTTATTATTAGCTAGGCTATTGGTATGAACAGCAAATATTATTTTCTCGTAATTTTCAGAAGTAAAGGTTGAATCCTTTGAATTTTACCATCATTACTGAAAGTTGAATTTTATATTTCAAGACTCATATACTCTATGAGAGCAATGTATTAGCATGAATTCCAGGACTGCCAGATTGAAAGCAAAGTCTTTTGACAAAAATCCAAGGAACAAAAATTTGCACATGTATCAAGTTTAAATCAAATAGGGAGATTTTAGAACTTCAGTGAATTTGTTTTCGAAAAGCATTTTAATCAAATATGTGAAAATGGCATTTGCATCTCTTAGAGCACAATATGACAGTAATATTTGTGCATATGTAGCCTTCTTGTCAGTGTCAGAATTCTCCTAGATCTGATCAATTGCATAAACAAAACGAAGAGGGGGAAGGACTGCTGCATGTTGAAACTGCATTTTTTTCTTCAGTGCAAAATTAGATTCTAACTGAGAAATGTGATATTCAGAATGTGGAAGCAGTCAGGATTCTCAGTAAGAGCTGTTTCCAACAGCATGCATAATTATTACTAGAAATTTTTTTTTCTCTGTGCTTACAGCATTCATCTGGGAGGCAGGGAGTATTGGTAACAATTGATTTCTTATGTTTTACTTGTAAGTACCTCAAAACCAAACAAACTAATATAAGTATATTGTAGAGGTGCATTTCTCCACTACGGGAAGACACAGGTTTTAAACCTTTGAGCCCAATAAACTCCAATATTCTATCATATTAGAAACTATTTCTTGGTCTGATCTTGTAGCCACCCCTTATTAGAGAGTGTTTACTCACTGCATCATCAGAAACTTTCAAGTTGCTTATATTTTAACAGGGACCTCAAGAAGCTAGTACATCATTGTGTGAGACCCCAAATATAATCCAATGGTCTGCGAAGAAGAAAGCCAGACAATGGGTGAAAAAGAAATAGTGTAAAACTGGTCCATAATAGAACTGGGAATAAAATCTAAATTTTTTGTTGCCTAGGCTGGTGCACTTTGGCAATATAATGAATTCCTCCTAATTTAAAAGCTACAATTGTCTTCTTCCTTTCTGCTTGGACTATCAGGAGACTTGACTTTTTCAAGGTAATGATGAACTTCTCAAAAAGATATGCTTAAGGCCATTACTGTTCCCTCTGGCTTTCAATAAACTGACACACCAAGAGATGTTAAATGCTCTGCCCTCTGCCGCTTAGATTAGACCATGATAGTATCAGAAAGGGTTTTATCAAGCCCCATCGAACTACTGGAACTGTCCTGTTCTCTAGATCTGCCTCTCCTCAGTTACTTCTGATAAATAATCCTAGATAAATTATGCTTGTAATACAGTAGCCAATTATGTTTCTAAATGATGAGTAAAAGCTACTATCTGAGAATAAACAGAAACTAATAAAAGCATTAATAAACTATAAAAAAGTATCATAAAGGCAGAAAACTTGGGAGGGTACTACTCTAAAACAAAAGATTATATCTTACACAAAAGGATGTTAAAAAACATGTACCAAGCAGCAGAAGGCAGTTCTAGTATTCTTGTAGTAAAGGAAACAAGGCACCAGAGTGAAAAAATGAGCACATTTTGTTAACATTGAAGTTCATCCTAAGTTCCCAATCACAAAGCCAATTGTGACAGACAGAAAGATTACACTAACTTGTACGGCCCACGATTATTATCCTCTCCTACTATCACATGGGCAGCAATGATACAGCTAGGAGTGGCGGTGAAGGGCTCGGGAGGGCTTTCCTGGAAAGGGCCAACAGAATTGGAAAGGTAACAAATGGTTACAAGAAGGGGTGCCAGAGTGAGGGCCACAGGACTCACTTTGAAAAACCTGGTCTTTTGGGGGCTGATGGAGTTCATTTGTCAGAGAAAGCAGAGAGAGTCTTTGGCCAGAGGCTGGCCAATTTAATTAGGAGGGCTTTAAACTAGTGATGCAGGGGGAGGGGACCCTCAACTCATTCCACATCTACCACTTTGAGGACAGAGCCAGTAACAGATGCCCTGGGCCTGCAGGAGGATCACAGGCCAGCAGGAAAGCTTCTGACCTGCAAAATGCAACCCCTGCTAGCAAGACTGCTTCAAAGGGGGCCTATCTTAAATGTCTCTATGAGAATGCAAGGAGCATGGGGAATAAACAAGATGAATTGCAGATGTGTGCATGCCTGAAGGGCTATGATGTTATTGGCATCACTGAGACCTGATGGGATGACTCCTATGACTGGAATATGGAGATGTTTGGGTATAAGCTCTTTAGGAAGGACAGGCAGGGGAGAAAACGAGGAGGTGTCACCCTCTACATCAATGACCAGCTGGAGTCTGTGAGCTCCACCTGGGAATGGAGGAGGAGTCGATTGAAACCTTATGGGTCAGGGTTAAAGGGAAGACAGGGGCTGGAGACGTCATAGTGGGGGTCTGCTACAGGCCAGCAGACCAGGATGAGTGAGTGGATGAGGCCCTCTACAGGCAGATAGGAGCAGCCTCACACTCACAAACCCTGATCCTCATGGGGGATTTCAACCACCCCAACATCTGCTGGAGGGACAACATAGAAAAGCACCAGCAATCCAAGAAGTTCCTGGAGTGCATTGATGACAACTTCCTCCTCCAAATGGTAGAGGAACCAATAAGAAAAGGTACTATGCTGGACCTTGTTCTCACCAACAGAGACAGGATGATTGATGATATAAGACTTAATGGGAGACTAGGCTGTAGCAACCATGACATGGTTGAATTCAGAATCCTTAAGGCAGCGAGGAAGGCACAAAGCAAGCTCACTACCCTCAATTTCAAGAGAGCAGATTTTCATCTCTTCAAGCATCTGCTAGGGAGGGTACTGTGGGCCAAAGCCTGGAGGGGAGCCCAGGAAAGCTGTTCCATATTCAAGGATCACTTCCTCCATGCCCAGGAGCTATGTGTCCCAATGAAGAGGAAGGCAGGCAGGAGAGCCATGAGGCTTGTATGGATGAGCAAGTAGCTTCTGGACACACTTAGGTGTAAGAACAAGGTATACAGAGAGTGGAAACAGGGCCAGGTATCCTGGGGGAAGTACAGACAAACTGTCAGAGCAGCAAGATATCGGGTAAGGAAGGCCAAAGCACAGATAGAATTGGCCTTGTCCAGGGACGTTAAGAACCAGAAAAGTTTCTACAGGTATGTCAGCAACAACAGAAGGACAAGGCAAAATGTGGGCCCACTTCAGAAGGTAACTGGAGACCTGGCCATGCAGAACATAGAGAAGGCTGAGGTACTCAGTGACTACTTGGCCTCAGTCTTCACAGACAAAGGCTCTGGTCACACCATCCAAGTTAGAGAAGGAGAAGTCGTGGCCTGTGAAGAGCAAGATCTCCCCACTGTAGAAGAAGAGCAGATTTGTGACCATCTCAAGGAGCAGAACGTGAACAGGTCCATGGGACCTGACAGGGTTCATCCACAGCTCCTGAAAGAACTGGCCAATAAAGGTGCAAAGCCTCTATACCTCATATTTGAGAAGTCCCAGCAGTCTGGAGAAATTCTCACTGACTAGCAAAGGGGAACCCTAACTCCCATTTTCAAGAAAGGAAAAAAGGAAGACTCAGGGAACTATAGACCAGTCAGTCTCACCTCTGTGCCCAGCAAGATCATGGAGAAGATTCTCATGAAGGTCTACTAAGGCATGTGGAAAGCAAAGGGGTGATTTGGCGACAGTCAACATGGCTTCACCAAGGGCAAATCCTGCCTGATTAATTTGGTGGCCTTCTACAATGGAGTCACAGCATCAGTGGGCAAAGGAATAGCAACTGATGCCATCTACCTGGACCTGCGCAAAGCTTTTTACAGTGTCCCACATGACATCCTGGTATCAAAACTGGAATGATATAGATTTAATGGATGGACCACTCATTGGGTAAGGAACTGGCTGGGTGGTCGCACAGCATATTTTTCTTTCCCCTCAGAGTAGGATGTCTTAAAATTCCTTGGGTGAGCAAACATCTTTGCCACAGAAATTGCAGTATCTTTCTTGAGGAAGGGAGAAAAAGACAAAGTCAAACCACCCATTACAGTTTACAAAACCATCAACAATATCTTCCAGCAGAACTGTTTATTTTTTAACCTCTGTATTCACCTGTCTTACACCTTTTTTTTTTTTTTTCTCGAACATTTAGTCAAATCATCAGCTCCTCCATTTCAAACAGAAGACCAGAGACTGATCTGTCAGGAGACTTGTAGGGATTTAGGTATGAAATAGCATCCTAGATTATAGTTTATGCTCTTAATATTTCAGTGGGATGCAAAGGAGACAGAACAATGACAGTGGAGTTGAAGCTAGATTATTTTTAAGGTCCCTTCCAACCCAAACCATTCTATGATTCTGTGAACTCCAGGTTGCAGGAGAATTCCTGTCTTCACTCAGCAAGAAAGACTTCAGAATGCAGATAAGTGCTCAGTGCTGACACCAGAGGCACATTACTTGAAGTCAACAAATGTTCTCATCCATGTTTGGATGACATAGTTGCTCCTCCTCAAGCCTTGAAATCTGATCTTTCTGTATTGACAGAAGAACCCTAATGAAGGGTCACCAAACAAATGCCTCATTTTCAAGACAGTCTGTCCTTTACTGATTCCAGCCAAAGAACAGCACCTACATTGAGTGCAGGATTTTCAGCTTTCTGAAAAAGAAAAATGTTAATTGTCGTACGACAACTTTGAGCCAAATAACAGCATATTACATTGCAATTGAAAAATCGTGATATCTACAGGCAAGGCCCATTTTAAAAATTAGTATCTTCAGAATGGGCAAAATATGTAACTGAGGACATGACTATGCAGGTACCATACACTAAAATTTAATCTGTCATTAATATGAGAAATCTTCACCATTTAATGTCCAGTTATTGGCTGACATAAAATCACTGTATTGCCTTGGACAACTGCCCAATGAATAACTGCCCACATCATAAACATGCACACATAAAAATCATTATCTGTACTAATTCGAGTAGCAACCTTGTTGGCAGACTCAACAGAAAAGGAAAGGAGATTTGCTTAAGTGACAGCATAACATGTGATGCCAAAATAAAAATGGATGAACAAACTTTGGCACAGAAAACTGCCTATGAAATCAGATGAGTTTAAAATTTATAAAAAAATAAATAAATACCTCAGTTACATTATGTTGTCCCCAGATAGAATAAAAGCTAATACACACAGTGTGTTGCTTTCTTGCTGGTTTGCATGGCTTAGAATAAGACCAAGGGAATTTCTTGCAAAGAATATAATATGACACAGTTAAACCTATGCTTTAAGGTGACAATATACTACTTTTTTGTACAACCTTATGCTTTTAAGAAAACTGTAGACTTTTAGACATAAGCAAAAAAATGAAACTGGTGGTTTTGTGTTTTGTTAGGTATTTTGAAAGCAACATGTGTGAATTGTTTTCTTTTCATTACTACTTGAAGATTAGGATCTGATACTTTGATTTCATTCCAAAAGTAGATGTAAAACTTTTCTGGGCATGTTTTTTACCACAGTGTTATATCCAGCTATTTCTTGTAGATAAAAGGAAATATTCGGAATAAAACTAAATACATACCTTTCTAGAAATGTGTTCCTCTTTAATTAAATATTTTTATGCAGGAGTCAGGAAATTAACTAAAAGTTAAAGGAAGCAAATTTACCTTCAAGCTCTAACCCTTCATCATTTCATCACAATATAGCCTTTATGGCAAGAGTAGTAATGTAAACCTCTAGAAAGTTATTCACACTTCAGTCAATGCTTTCTCTTTTCGTTCAAAAATGTCACAATGTACCCTGAAGTGAATTTTATATACAACTTTCTAAAAGACCATAAAATTTTAGCCTCAGGGTAGTAGCATTAAAATATATGTGTGTATATATATACACACACATATATATTTGTGTATATATATAACTTATACAAGCAAGACCCAAAACAGCCAACAGCCTTTTATAGCTTATCTGCAAAATGGACATCAGCCAAGAAGCCTGGGTTAGGTCATTTGTTGTGCTACATCCTCATCCCCGAGAAAGCAAGTATTTGAGAGGTCTAAGTTCTGCCATTTTTTAATTATGTTACTGTGCAGTATAACATGAAGTTATAAGGTATAATGAAGGCCTACAGGAGACTATTAGTACAGTTTTTTTAGGAGCTAGCAAACAGTTTTTAATATTTATTTTGTCATAAATGTCATATGCAGAATTAGCAATTAAGAGATGCAAACCAGGGAACAGAACCTTGAAAAACAGAATATCATATAAGGCCCTTGATTTGCTTTTGCTTTTAAGTTAAAATAAAAAAAAATAAAATTTAAAAAGGCAAATTTATTCAAGTGTGGGTCTCAGGACATTTAAATGGAATAGAAAATACAGTGTACTCAAGACTATCTTGACAGCTTTCCAGGTTTCGTTGTGAAGGAAAAAAGCCTCTTGAATTTTTCAGAAACTGGCAAAATTTAAATGATTTTTTAAAAAGTAAAATTTAACACTAAACTTAGAATGTTGTAAAATGATGCACAGGACATCACTCACTATTAATGGATTTGCTACATGAAAAATAATGTAAGTAGGAAGAACCTGACTACAAGAGAAAATTCTCTCCTACTTCCTTCTATATTTTTACGATTCCTTCTACTGTGTAATAGCTTATAAATTGTAAAGGTTGTCTAGTTTAGCAGCAACTACACGTTACACATGGCAAGTTCTAGAGATAATCAACTCTGTTCCCTCTCTGTCATCAACTCCTTTTGTGAATTTTGGCCACTTACCTGTATTCATCACTACGATGGAGATATTAGTTACAGAATGAATATATTTCACCTTCAATTTGCAAACTGCTTATGCAAATCTTACTGTTTCCTTGCATTTCCTCTCAATAATTAATCATTCAACTTCTCAGCTGACAAATTTTTTTCCACTGAAACTCATGCAATGCTGGCTAATTTTGACTGGAAACATATACTGTGTTTTTTCCCCTAATTGGGTAAGGGTAGCTTATGATCAATTACACTTTTGTTACCAGCCACATATATCAACAAATTCCTAACTACTTTCCACAAAACACTAGCAGAAATATAATGGGAAATAATGCCTCTGTTGTTATTAAAGAACATGAAATAAATTCAGTAAGTACTACAAAATAATTAATTTTAAAAAAAATTTTATTTGTTGGCTTTACCAGGAACTGTCAGAAGTGTAATGCTAATATTAGAACCATGTTATTAGAAAGCAATTGGATGCTATAATAATAACAATTAAAAAATAATTCTTTTCAATGACAATATACTTTCTACAAATTATATTAAAATACATAATATTTTTTATAAGAAGGTTTTGAGATTTTTTATTTATTTTGAGCTGGAAGAACAATTCTATGGTTTGCAGCAAACCTGACTAATTGAAAGGTCACCACTCCCATTGAAATGTCATAAGATTTTCCCCAAAACCCAGGCATGTTTCCAGACCAATCTTTCACTCCACAGTGAAAACCTATAAAAAGAGGGATTGAAACAGTGCCTACAGAGAGCAGCAGTTAACTTTGTACTGTCAAGAAGCATGTAGGTATGAAATACTGGCCAAATGAAAAAAAAAAAAAAAAATCAAACCAAACTTTCTAGAATATGGATTTGAGGTCACTGCAAAATTAGGATTAGACTAACCTTCTATGGATCACCAGAAAGACAAAAAGAAATCCAAAATAAGACAACTGTTGTGTTTATTAGAGACATGTTGCTTTTCTCAAAATGTCATTATATCTGGGTCAAACTAACAGAAAGTCAGGTTTTCTGAGATAACAATATGCCTTCTTGGTTTAACTTTCACATCATACAGCCAAGGTATAATTACGTTATTTTGTAACACAATGCTATATTTCAAAGGCTTTTTTGGATTTGAAACCCTATTTATCACTTTAAATCTTTGCAGGTATAAAAGACAGGAATTAATATTGTTAAAATACCCAAAATATCAAAACCAACACTGTTAGATTACAGTCATATTCTGAAGTTTCTGTGCTTTTAGAATCAGTATTTTTTACTTTCAAGGTATAAATTAGAAATGTCTTCAGATTCTGAGGAAATAACAACTGAGAGATGCAAGAACATTGTCTTTTATTAAAAGATGACATATATTGCTACAGGGTTAGGCTTGTAGACTGATCTCTGTCATATGACAGAGATATTACATTTAGGTCATGTACCAGCTGACTTTCCTTCTGATATGCTACGAACATATATGTAAGTGTATAGTCATAACAAAGATCTACTTTGTTTAATGGTATGCATCTCTAATGTGGTATATTTTTGAAAATAAAACCCTTTACTTTTCATGGAAGACTTCAATAAGGGACCCTGAAGATACAGTCATAGAAAGCAAAATTAAATAATACTTAATATTAACTGTCATTTATGTAGCATGTTTTAATGATTTAAAAAATGTATTTATCTCAGCCTTATTTGTAAACTCTGAAATTTGCATTTAGCTTTATTTTCAAGATAGAAATCAGCCTTTAATATTCTTTGATTTTAAATGGGGCTTCACAAAACCAGCTGCAAGCTAATCCTTAAAAAAGGGTATTTCATTATTAATTACCTTGAATATGAGCAGCTCTATTCCATGGATTAGTTGATTTCTGAAGAACCACCATCCAGTCACTCCTTCAAAACTTCTGTTGGATTTGTATTTACCTGTGGAAAACAAAAGCAAAGAGGGATAGAAGGAAAATGCATTACAATAGATATCTTTATTAAAACACGAGCAGCTCCAACTTTGACATATTCACCAAATTTAGGCTATATCTTGATCTAAATCATACATGGACCTAAAAAAAAATAGAGCCTTTCTAGTCCAAACAAGTGTGCACAAATCATTCCATCTCTTTCCAGCAACACGTAAGTAAATTAATAGGTAACCAGCAAACACAAGCTTGTTGTGAGTGAATGAACCATTCAGAACAATAGTACAGTTGTTTTAGTTGCCATTACTTTTTCATGTGAATTCCAATCAAGACAGCTTCCACATGTTAAAAGAACTTATACAATTATTTGGGTTAAACTATTATACTTATTACATTTTCTATACCAATAATTCTCTAATTACTATTCCCAGAGCCCCAAGTTGCTGATCAGCCATACAAGATACCTACAGGCACACACAATAGGTTAGGTCTAGGTTACATATTCCCTGAGTGAAAATAGTAGCGTGAAATAGGTAGCGTGAAAATAGTCTGTTAATATAGCTAAGTGTTTTTTATAACATTGCATTCCACAGAAAACCAATACAGACACTATATCTCTTATCCTCCTGAAGGCTCTGCTAAGGCACATGGAAAACATGGAGGTAGTTGGAGGCAACCAACATGGCTTCACCAAGGGCAAATCACGCCTGACAAAATTGGTGGCCTTTTACGATGGGGTCACAGCATTGGTGCACAAGGGAAGAGCAACTGATGTCATCCACCTGGACTTGTGCAAAGCATTCAACATTGTCCAGCATGACATCCTGGTCTCAAAACTGGAAAGATATGGATTTGATGGATTGACCACTCAGTGGATAAGGAATTGGCTGGATGGTCACACTCAGAGAGTAGTGATCAACAGCTCGATGTCCAGATGGACACCAGTGATGAACGGTGTTCCTCAGGGGTCAGTACTGCGACTGGTGTTGTTTAACATCTTTGTAAGAGACAGGGACAGTGGATCAAGTGCATCCTCAGCAAGTTTGCTGATGACACCAAGCTGTGTGGTGTGGTTGACATGCTAGAGGGAAGGGATGGGCCCATGCCAACCTCAACAAGGCCAAGTGCACGGTCCTGCACCTGGGTTGGGGTAACCCCAAGCACAAATACAGGTTGGGCAGAGAATGGATTGAGAACAGCCTTGAGAAGAAGGAGCTGGGGGTGTTTGTAGATGAAAGGTCAACATGAGCCAGCAATGTGCACTCTCAGCCCAGAAATCCAACTGCATCTTTGGCTGCATCAAAAGAAGCATGGCCAGCAGGTCAAGGGAGGTGATCCTGCCACTCTACTCCGCACTCCTGAGACCCCATCTGGAGTACTGTGTCCAGTTCTGGAGCCCTCAATATAAGAAGCACATGGAGCTCTTGGAGCAAGTCCAGAGGAGGGCCACGAAGATGATCCCAGGGCTGGAGCACTTCTCCTATGAAGACAGGCTGAGAGAGTCGGGGCTGTTCAACCTGGAGAAGAGAAGGCTTCAGGGAGACCTTATAGTGGCCCTCCAGTATCTTAAGGGGGCCTACAGGAAAGCTGGAGAGGGACTTTTTAGTAGTGTTTGTAGTGACAGGACAAGGGGTAATGGTTTTAAATTGGAAGAGAGGAGATTTAGGTTAGACATTAGGAAGAAATTCTTTAGTGTTAGGGTGGTAAGGCACTGGCACAGGTTGCCCGGGGAGGTTGTGGATGCCCCCTCCCTGGAGGTGTTCAAGGCCAGGTTGGATGGGACTTTGTGCAGCCTGGTCTAGTGGAAGGTGTCCCTGCCCTTGAAGGGGGGTTGGAACTACATGATCTTCTAGGTCCCTTCCAACTCAAACCATTCTGTTTCTATGATCTTCTGGTTAAGTGTGGTGTGTTTTTCTCTCAAGAATAGAAGATGGAGAAAGTATATGCAAGTGACAGTGATTTTTTGTTGTTGTTTTTTTTTTTTTAAATTCTTATTAGGTTTTGCTCTTATTCTTCTCAGTTAACTGAAAGAATGGAGAATTAAAAGAAATATTGGATCAGGATGATCATGTACTCAGTAGTAACTAATCTCTAGTTTAAATACCGAACCCAAAAAGAATGTGTGTAACTGAAGATAAGTGCACATTACACTGCATCTTGAGATGCGCTCTTGAGATAAAAATAGTTAAAACTCACTCTTCAACAACCAAGAAGGCATACTTTTGAGTAAAGAAAACCTTTTAGGTGAGTGACAAGGTGGACAGTAAAGTTTCCAAACAAGATATACCTTCATCAAAGAAAACACAGATAGCTGCATATAAATTTTTCTTAAACTTTTCAGAAGAGGTTTGCCATCATTTTTCAAGGTATTTCTCTACTCTTCTCAAGTCAGTTTAGATGATATATAAACACACATCACATTTTGTGCTGTGTATCATTTTGTGCTGTGAAGAAATCACAGTAGTGCATGAGCTCTTAAAAAGGTTCTGTTTCATGATACATTGAAAAAGATATGTACATCAAGTAAGATTGTTATATACATGTGCATTCATACAGATGTGATCTATAAAATTTTATGTAGGCAAATCTTACATTATTAGACATATAAAACATCCCAGCAGATTTTAGAATGGAGGGGTGGAAAGCGGTATGATTTGTATGTCAGGCTAGGATAAATGAATAAAACCCTACAGGAATTAGAGATACATCGATTAATATTGAATGATTCATATTTCAGGAAAATATATTAGCCTATGCATCAAAAACAAAGGGGAGAGTGAGGCACGTAGTTGTCGATGACAGTGGGAGTTTACACATCAAACTGTGCCACAGAAAATGGGGACTGAAACTTTTCTTGCTGTTATGACATTTTTATAATCTCTCCTGAATTATCATTTTCTTGTATCTAATGAAGTGCAAGTCCACTCTAAATCTTTAGTATAAATTTAGCTTAAAAAGTCAACCAATAGGAAGAAACAAATGCATTGGAAATTAGGCTCCTACAAACTCATTTTCACTAACTCAAAAAACTATTTATTAAAAAAGAAAAAAAAAAAAAAGGAAAAAAAATTGTTTGAGGTTTTAAATTTGTTTGATCTTTATAAATCTAAGTTCTTATTTTCTATTGTTTAGTTAGTGTAACATCTAGAAGGTCATTTACTGAATCTCTGAAACAGTATATTCTCAATAATCAAATATCATTCTCAGCCCATTAATATCTTATTTTACTTCAGCTCTGAGGTTAAATTTTAAACTAACTGAATGACCAAAAGAAAGAACTGTATTCTCTCCCTTGACAGACACATAACTTTGCTCTAAGGAGCATTAACAAGTCAAGAGATCTTGAATATTTATCTCAGTCTACCTTAGTAGACTGAGCCATTAGTTACAAAAAGCTGTAATTCTATTACAACTGAGATGAAGTAGGGAGGTGGCACCTATATCATTTGTCAATTTGGTTTCATAATTTCAAAGAGCACTTATTCCAGAAAGAAATATAGCACTTTGTCTGGTGGAAAAAAATAAATATCTACTAAACACAATTGACGGGAGGCATTAAAAGGGTACCAACTCAGTAATCATAGAAAAAAAATCAATTATTTGGTTGTCCAGGAGACACCTTCAAACTGATAATACTAGCATGCCAAATTATATTTCAAGTTGAAATTTTTATTTAAAATATAATAGTAATATAATAGGTAAATAAAAGCTGAAGAGGTTAGGACACTGGTATACAACATGAATTATTGTTTCTAGCCATTGCTTGGATTTGTATAGTGTTATGTTACCATGGGCAGTAGACAGAGTATTGACATTGAAGTGGCATTAATGATCAGGTGCAATGAGAGAAAGATTGTATTTGAACCTTAACTATATTATTAAAAAATATAAAGAGGATATTTCACATCTACCACAGGCAACGCTTGGATTAATTTAGTCAGAGGCAAAATGTTTTGAGTAGGACACAATTTATCGAAAGTCATTGAGTCCCTGTCTGTGGAAACAGGAACTTTTTCACTAGGACAGCAATAATTTTTTAATTCTGTTCTGTTGTGGTTTTCTTGGTTGGGTTTTTGTTTGGTTGTGTTTTTTTTAGTTACAAAGTGACTTCATTAAAACTATCGATATATGCAATTTCATTATGATTTTTTAAAATTTTTGTTACTCAGAGGCCTGCTCCCAAAAAGTCCAATACTGTACATCTTAATACCCATCTAGTTATTTTTGCTTTCTGAGAGTATTTGATGGTGACATGGAACAAAAATACTCACAGTTATCTGTTGCTTAACCAGTGATTATCTGTATCTGTGGTACATAATTGTTTATAGTCTATTTGGACAAGTCACTGGTTCCTATATTTGAAGCTGCCTGGAAAGGCTGCTGTCAACGTGCAGCTTCTTTTTCAAACTATCAGTGCACCCCAGGGTATTTAAAGTCCCTGAAGACACATATTCTGGAATTTAGGGAAAAAAACACAAGACTGAAATAAAACTGGTACCAGCAAATTATTCATATGTTTAATACTGCAGAACCTCCCACCCTGTAACCAAAAGGGAAAATACTTATATTGTTACTGGCACCTTCTCTTTCCTCATTCTTCCTTTTTAAAACTAGAAATAGCGGGGCACATCACAGCTACACCAGATTGCTCAAAATGTCTCATAATGGAAAGTTGATCCCCACCAAACCCAAGGTTATCAGATAGTTGTGAGAGGGTAAATCAGCCTAATGGAAAACTTTATTTTCATTTATTGTCCTGCTTTCACTCTTGTTCCTCTTGGCTTTCCATCATTCTCAGTCAGATACCTGGTTAGCTGTATGTCACCTCCATTTTTGTCCCAATCTGGCAACGGGAGACTCAGAGAGAAAGAGTTAGTAACCCAGAAGAGCTGTATAGCTCCCTAAACCATAGTTCTTTGCATTGCAGAAGGTAAATACATTTTCTGAATTATATCAACCATTCCAAGGAGATGCTGTGGTGGGGCTGATTTGAGCTGGCATGAAGCAGGAAGGAAATAAACCAGAACAGTTTAATCTCTTCAGGGTTCACTCCATACTGACTTCCTTCTCTGTACCCTTACATTGTTTGCCACCCCCAACATGCCACCACCACTGCACAATGCTTTTTAAAACAGATTTTCTCTTTCTTTGTCCATTCACCAACCTCTAGGTTCACTTCTCTAGTTAAAGTCCCTATGACTCCTTTCACGAATCTCCTGTCCTCCTTCCTCTAACTAAACACCCGACCAAACACCTCACCTTTTCGAAGAGGAAACTGAAGTGAGAACTTCTCATTTCCTGCTCTACTTTCTCTTCCCTACAGACACACAAATTTCTCATCAATTTTAATCCTTTAAGCTTTCTAGTTATCCTCTGTTTCATCTACTTCTGGTCTCAAAATTTCCTCCATATTTTATCGCCTCCTACTTTCTTTTGTGTATTCACTTACAATGCATACATGCATTAGTTTATCTCAATTAAGTCTCTTCAGTTATCACGCTATCATCTTTTTTGTTTATACACTCCCAGGCTTTCCTATAACATTGTAAATTCTTCAGCGACAAAAAATATCATAAATTTCAGTACTCTCTATTGTGAAAAAAATAATTAACTTGCTTCTGACTTACGTTAGAGGGCCACACAGTGTAGTTAATTCCTTGGCTAACTTATCTTGGAAAGGAGCTTTAAAAATGTTTAATTGTCTTGTTAACCTGGTGCATTTGGAAAGGCACACTAAATAATGCTGTTTAACAAATACACTTTTATGTGGTACACTACATAAAAATTGTATATAATACATTGAAGTAAATTATTACAATAAACATTACCATGGTATCAGTGTTTGCCTCTTCTTTTCCAAATCAACTGTTTGCAAGAATGACATGCTGCATTTTATATGTGCATGTTCTACACAGCTCAGCTGAAATCCCTGTTCAATACTGTAAACCAAACAATCTATCCACCCAGCACATACACATTTTCGAGAAACTGAAGTTTGTCCGCTTACACATACAGTTATCTAATAATTGCCTACACTTTATACAATAAGCTAATATGGAAAAGGCAAAGTCACATTAATAGTAAGACTACTGCAGAAGTGCTGACCTACAAAGGCCAAGGAAAAGACAATCTTTGCCAAGAAAACGACTTTCCATTCTACCAAGTTGTTTTACTATACTTCACTGAATGTCTGAACATAAAGCCCAGATTTTAAAATTTGTTGTATTTGTTTTATTTTGCTGAGTTAATTTTCAAAATCTTTGCCTCTATAACTCTAGTTGCTACAAAAATCTTTTTCTTTTGTGAGATTCATTCATTTGTTCATTCATAGAACAAAACAAAGGAAAAAATCCAAAGCAAGGGATGAAAATGCTAAGTAGTGTTCCATAGACATGTTTTTCTTTATATACCAGTCCATGTTAAAAGAAATAAAATCTAATAACATTTTACAAATTTTCGGAAGAGGAAACTTATTAACATGGGTAACAGCATATGAAAAAAATAAACAAGGAATGTTTATTTTGAAAGGAAAGAAAATTAGTGGATATCTGCTTTGGATTAATCTTGCAAAAATTTGGAAGTTATATACTATGAACACAGGAACTGCTGTTTACTTAAGTCCTTACTTACTGCTTACTGCTACTTACACAGCACTGAGAAATTATTCAAGTCCTTTGAATCAGGCACTCTTATTTCTAACAGCAGATAGACTTTTACTGAAAATTCAAACAACAAACTAAAATTTCTTTTAGCTAGTTCTTTTAGAATTTGCAGTCCCAAATGTTACGCTGATGCAGCAAAACAATTATCTTAGTAACACACATAGATTAAGGGACTCGCAATGGCATCCTAGGACACACATGAACGTAAGGCAGACCTCCCTGTATCTCTTCCTTAAATGAAAATATCCAGAGACACCCAAGGACTTTCCATTCTTTGTGCTATTTTTTTGAAGCATAACTTTGAATAGTGGAACTTAACTAGAGAAGATTAAACTCTACTGAATGTGGCAAATAAAAGCTTAGGAAAACAGACCTCAAGACTCCAGCTCTCATTTCAGCACAATGCAATATAGCTGCATGTCTACTGTAACTGCTGAACGAGCAAATGCCGTCCTTCACAGGAATGCACAAGTTAAATAACACTAGGTAGGAGGGAAAAAAAACCACAACTTAAGAGAACTAAAAACTGCTGAAACTGGAAAGCAATTCCTGCAAGGTAAAGGGAGGAACTTCAATAAGCAGGAGTTATCCTGTGATTTATTTTTTTTAAGTGTATATTGAATCTCCAAAATTAAGTACCTATTATAGTTATCTCAAAGGATCATTTAAAGATACGGTTTCTAATTCAAACTCTGGTATTTTATTAGCTAACCTAATGCATTATTACAGTGTTCTAGCTCTGTATAAACCTAATCTAAAGTTTGTACAAGAAATGTAAGAATTTCAGATAGTTTTAAGTATCTGAGGCAAGGATTTGGATAGAAAACATTTAAACAAAAAAGTTTAAAACACATTTGTTCACTGTTATGATTCAATGAATTGAAACTCAGAAATGTACAGCAGATAACCTGGGGAGAGGTTACAGTAAGAGAGGAAAACTAGGAGAAAGTTTAAAAATGTCCAAGTTTACATAAATAGTAATAATTTTTAGAATCTTTATTAAAATCTCCAACTCTTGCCAATATATCTTTTAAAAACCATTTTAAATTTTGACAAATGGAAAAACTATCTAGAGAAATTTTTTACTTCCTTAAAGAAGAAGGAAATTTTGGTCTTTAGGAGAAAATCTTCTCATACTACTAGATAATGCTACTAATAATTCACTAGGAGGGAAATTTCCCTCTTCTGCTCTTCCTTACCTAACTTTCATTATACTTATGACTATTTATAAGAACATATATATTCTATATACTTATATAAAAATGTATAGGAAAAGGGTCCAGGGAAACTGACCTATTGGTTCACTATGGGTATGTAAAGCATATAAAAATAACAATATATCTTTGAAAAGGTATATTATTTCCTCTAAAATCTTCTTACAGTTGTCCTGATTTTTTTATTGCTACAAGATACACATTTGAACTTGGCTGTGGACCTTTTTTTTTCTCCAATAGATGCAGTAGTCTTAAGAAATGGAAATACTTTAACATACTAAAAACATAGCAATGTTTTTTTCTGTCTGGTCACCATTTAGCAATTTTCTTGAAACAAACAAGATTACTCTTGTGTCAGCCAACCAATGTCCTTAAGTTAAGGACTGTAAAAATCTAAAATGTTAGGCTGATGCTGTTACATAAGAATTTGCTGCGAACTTGCTTCTATTGCATTTTTATGCATGCTACTTTAAGAATATTTTTTCTACAAAACCAAAACCCAACAGGTGAAAATAATCCCTGAGATTTAAAAAAATTCTAGCATAGCTGGATGTGTGCATGGCAAGGTTCAAAGGCTTTTTTTTTTTTTTTTTCTTTTTTGTCAATGTAGTTAGACAATGCAAAATCTACCAAAGACATTGGCAAGATCCCTATTCCTCTTCAATTTTTTTATTCACTCTGGAAGCCTTGTAATAGAGGTAGTTTAGTAGTTTAAGGTTTATTAAAGCCTAAAGATAGGAATTAAGTTTCCCTATGCTATTACATTAGCTGATCACAGTGATCACTTGTGAAATTCGTAATTTAGTGATTTCTTATTCCCTGTCTTTTTACTATTTTTCTCTCTCTATCCAAATTTAAGTGCTATTTTGAATTTTCTCTGTCTCCACTTTCTGTGACCAAGAACATTCAAGTACAAAAGTATTTCAAATAAATGGTGGTAGCTTTTAAAGTTAGTAGATAACACTTTAACAGAAGTGGATGTCTGAGTTCTACAACAACAAGCACTGAAAAGAACGTATCTGGAAACCGTACCCAGCTTCGGACTCCCCAGTGCAACAGACAGAATGCGCTGGAGTGATTCCAGCAGAGGGCTACACGGGTGAGGAAAAGACTTGCTTGGCCTTAATAAAAAGTGTAAGGAGGATTTAATTGCTCTCTACATCTACTTTGACGAGAAATGCATCGAGTTCACTGTGACTAAGGGCCATATGCCAGCCCAGCCACTCTCTCATTCCTTTCCAACAGAACAGGGGTAGAAAAAACGATGAAAAGGCTCATGTGTTGAGCTAAAGACAGGGCCATCACTTACCAATTAACATCACAGGGGGAAAATTAATGTGAATTATTTCCCAATAAAATAGGATTGAATAGTGAGAAACAAAACCAAAAATTCACACACCACCTTTGCTCACCCCCTTTTTCTCTCTTTTCTTTGAGGGGCAAGTTGAAAGTCTGTGGGTAAGAATTAAGGGGCAGGCTGGTGTGGGTGATACAGTGGTGGGGGTCTACCACAGACCTCCTGATCAAGGCGAGGAAGTTGATGAGGCTTTCTACAGGCAGCTGAAAGTAGCCTCACAACTACAGTCCTTAGTCCTCATGGGAGATTTTAACTACCCCAATATCTGCTGGAAGACTTACACAGCCAGCCTTTCACAGTCTAGGGGGTTCCTCCAGTGCATTGATGATAACTTCTTAATGCAAATGGTGGACAAGCCGACTAGAAGAGGAGCGCTGCTGGATCTTGTACTAACCAACAAGGAGGGCCTTGTTGAAGCAGTGGTGGTCAGTGGCAGCCTTGGCTGCAGTGATCACAAGATGGTGGAGTTCAGGATCCTGTGTGGTAGGAACAGAATACCCAGCAGGACCAGAACCCTGGACTTCCACAGGGCAAACTTTAGCCTCTTCAATCAACTGTTAAGGGAAGTCTGTGTCCCTCAGGGGTCGGTACTGGGACCGGTGTTGTTCAACATCTTCATCAACGACCTGGATGAGGGTACAGAATGTACCCTCAGCAAGTTTGCTGATGACACTAAGCTGGGAGGAGTGGCTGACACACCAGAAGGCTGTGCTGCCATTCAGAGAGACTTAGACAGGCTGGAGAGTTGGGCGGAGAGAAACCTGATGAAGTTCAACAAGGGCAAGTGTAGAGTTTTGCATTTGGGGAAGAGAAACACCATGTACCAGTACAGGTTGGGGGCTGACCTGCTGGAGAATAGTGTAGGTGAAAGGGACCTGGGGGTCCTGGTAGACAGGAGGATGACCATGAACCAGCAATGTGCCCTTGTGGCCAAGAAGGCCAATGGCATCCTGGGGTGCATTAGAAAGGGTGTGGTTAGTCCGTCAAGAGAGGTTCTCCTCCCCCTCTATTCTGCATTGGTGAGGCCGCATCTGGAGTATTGTGTCCAGTTCTGGGCCCCTCAGTTCAAGAAGAACAGGGAACTGCTTGGAAGAGTCCAGTGCAGAGCTACAAAGATGATTAAAGGAGTGGAACATCTCCCTTATGAGGAAAGGCTGAAGGAGCTGGGTCTCTTTAGCTTGGAGAAGAGGAGATTGAGGGGTGACCTCATCAATGTTTACAAATATGTAACGGGTGAGTGTCAGGAAGATGGAGTTAAGCTTTTCTCAGTGGTGACCAGTGATAGGACAAGGGGTAATGGGTGCAAATTGGAGCATAGGAGGTTCAAGGTGAATATCAGAAAAAACTTTTTTACTGTGAGTGTGACAGAGCACTGGAACAGGCTGCCCAGAGAGGTTGTGGAGTCTCCTTCGCTGGAGACATTCAAAACCCGCCTGGACGCGTTCCTGTGTGATGTGCTCTAGGTGACCCTGCCTGGCAGGGGGGGTTGGACTAGATGATCTTTCGAGGTCCCTTCCAACCCCTAGGATTCTATCATTCTATGATTCCCAGGCTCATCTTTACTTTCGACTCCTCTACTTCCTCAAGGTAGTCCAGGGGCGTGGGGAACTAGGGATATGGTCAGTCCACAACACCTCCTCTCTGCCTCTCCTCCCTTCTCACACTTTTCCCTGCTCCAGCCTGGGGCCTTCCGAGGGACTGCCATGAAACACCTGCCCCATCAGGGTCTCTCCCGGGGCCGCAGGGGCATCTTTGCCAGGGCCCCTGGAGCCCCTCCTCCTGCTGTCCCCTCGGGGCTGGCAGGGCTGTTTCTCCCCGTTTCCCTCAGCCCTGGCTGCCGGGCAGCGTTTTGCCCTTTCTGACACAGGTTTCCCCGAGGCGCCCGCCCGTGGCTGAGGGGCTCAGCTGTGCCCTGCGCTGGGGCCCTTGGAGCCGCCTGGAACCGGCTGTGTCCGGCGCGGGGCAGCCCGCACTTTCTGTCAGTAAAAGTCCATGTGGCTGAGGCTCTGCTAAAGCTCATCTAGTTGGACCTGCTGTGAGCACAGACTGGACTGGTAGACCTTAGGAGGTCTTGTAAACAAACGGGTGTCAGGTCATCATACTTATTTGCAAGTTATACAGACCAGTTTTGGAATGCCTATTTGGGGCAGTTAATAATGATAGAAATAACTGTATGAAATTAATCATTGGATGGGTCAGTACACCTCTGACCTCTGTCAAACTCAGGGTTTGGGAACCATGTCAAGTATCACTGAGATTTGCAAAGAACCCCAAATTATTCTCTTATTTATAGATGTAAAACTATAAATGAAAGTATCAGTAAGAAATATATGTAATAGATTTTACATCAGTTTAATTTTTCTGTGAAATGGAATATAATAAAATAATAATAAATGCATTAACGGTCTCAAGATCAGTGACATTTCAAGAAACTCAAAGGCTTATTAAAGTCTTGGAGGAAAGAGATTTAGTTTCTTCCTAGTCTGTTTTCCAGAAATCTTCGAGATTCCTTATGAACTTCAGACTGAAATTGATTTAGCAAAACTTTTGATTTTTCCAAGCACTTTTATTGACTTCAGTGTCATTGTTTCCATTTGCAAGACACACTGAAGTACATTTGTAGATCACAGTTTTCTGTAGTAGAACATTGTTTAGGGACTTGTCATAGGACAACATCTTAAGAGTATGATAAAAATGAAAACCATGCCCTTTTCAGCTGTGCAATTGAATTTTCAGGAGACAGTCTATCACCTTCTTTGTCCAGGTTGGACATGTCCTGCAGGAAATTCTCACTGTTACTAGTGCTGATCTAGCTACACTTATTTGAACTGACTAAAACCTTCAGTATTTCTACTATATGTAACCCAGCCTGAGGGAAAGGTAAAATGGTTTAATACTTTCTCTTCAATAAACAGCTTTAAGTGGCACTGTTTTTGAACGACAAATTGCCTTCTAAAGTAAGTGTTCCTTTTTTAACAATAATCAACTGTGAAATTTTTTTAACAGTAGTATGAAATACGCTGATGAATTACAGCTTTGAACTCCTGCATAGCACAAAGGAGAACTGAAAACTACAAAAATGTACCATAACACCACCTGGTTTGAAACTACGTGAATTGTGATAACCGTGGTGCCATGTAGGTTGTGCGTAATGTCTGTCTTAGAGCCTCAAACGCAGCCTCCTCCCTGACACACACCTCGTCATGCAAATATTTGGCTTAGGCACTTCTTTCTAAACTAACAGGTATTGCCTTCATACCTAATAGGAATCAGATTTTACATCACACAGTATGTTCCACTTGTGAAAAGAAAAAACATTTAAAAAGACCCAGCCCGAAAGCACACATTCTGAAAATAAGAAGACTAAACTATACAGATCTTAATGGTTCTGACAATCTAGGCATCGTTTAGCTTCTGAAACACTACTCATTATTTAAATGAAAGTTGAATTTTCAAAGGTAGTCAAATTAGAATGATGGGAATTAATTAGGTTGTGGCAATGAGATTCCAGAAATTTCTCATGATAAGCCAGGCAAACCTTAATCAAATGTCACAGTGACATTGCTAATATTGATCTTGTTGCCCAACTACTTTACTGAATGTTAGTTTTAAAAGAGAAAAATTGCAGGATAAAATGTTGAAAATGTTAAAAGAGGAGTTACCTGAGCATTCGGGCACCTTACGCATGTCAGGTTCTATTAATTATTGCATATTGTAGTGACATTTTAGTTTAGTTTTAGAGAGTTGCAAAGTCTAATTTCTGTCTTCTGAACTGTTATCAACCCTCATCCCCTTCACAAAGACATTAAATGTCTTTAAGTTAGTTTCTTCTGCTGACAATATAAAGACATTCACTTCCTTCCCCTTTTTTAATGCTTCCCTGTCTCTAAAATGCATCTGCCTCCATAGTCTCAATATTTCTCTCATTATTTCCTTCTTACTACACTTTTTTTCCTTCTTATTTCTTTTAAATCACAAGCCCTTCCTCATCTCATCCAGTGAAAGAAAAATAATCATCTCACACCTTTTGTATCCTTTTTCTGTCTTACCTTTAAGTTTCCACAGTTCGGAAAAAAAAAATAAAATTATCTTGGCTCACCTCATTGATACTTTTAGTTCTCTCTCGTTGCATTCCTGTCCCATCTGATTAGGCTGCTCTTGGTTTCAGGTCACATTTCCCTCTTTACAACCCAGGAAGTTCAATTCTCAGTAGTCTGATTCCTTTCCTCACACTGAAGTTGCAAACAGTTCCAAACTGCAGTTGCATTTCCGACTTCTATAGTAGTGATTCTCCCTGCAAAACACTTTATTTTTTTTTTTTCACTGAATAAATGGCATTTTAATGATGAAATCTCTTGAACTGTTACTACTTATATGGAACATGAAATAACATCTTCAGACAATTCCCACTCTTCTACTTATTTTGGCTAGGCTCTTTCATATGTATCCAATGCTGACTGCCGATGTGCAAGGCATACACCTGAAATCTTTCTCTGAAGTAATCTATAAACACACTTGCAACTCTGCCAATATTAATGCTTTGACACTGCCTTTGGTGAAATACTCATTAATCATTTTCTGGTTTAAGACAGATCTACCCACAACATTTAATTAAAATAAAATAAAATAAACTTTAATATAGTTTTCACTCCCCTTATATTCATAAGGTCCTGGCCAGGGACAAAAAAAAATTCAGTTGAGTTTTTAAATTTATCTAAGGCAAAGAGAAAACTGTCTTAGGCAACAAAATGTAAAACAGTGGGCTTTTTCACCAATGTCACAATGCAGACCAGTATTGAACAAATCTCTGTAAACTGTTGTGGAAGAGGTGGTTCACAATAACATCAAATACTCAAATTTTTTGTAATTACATTTGTGTGAAATGCTTTAACAGAAAACAGTATAGCAGCACCTTGCTGAATTAGTAATGATTTCTAAAAATGTCATCAACTTCTATTGACAATATCTTTCAAAACTCTTAAAGATTCTTAATGAATTAGGCATGTTCGTCTACTATTATGATAAAACTTTTCAGTGATACTTAGGACAAGTTAAAAGAATAATTATTTCATCTTTATACAAACAAAATAACTTTTAATTTTTTTTTAGCTCATCGGATTGTAACAGACCTGATGCACAAACCAGAATGTTAAAAGAAACTAGAAGTCAGAGATTTAAAAGAAGTAGACTTATTTCATGCAAGCAAAGAAAGGCTATTTGGTTCATTTTTTCACTTGCCATCTTTGTTTTGATCAGAAATTAGGTTGAAATGTACATAATAGTCCTGATTCTTTCCCCTTCCATGGTGTCTTTCTTCTTAAATCAGTAATAAATACAATTGAGTAAAGGAAACAAAACAAAACAAGACAAACAAACAAAAAAAAACCCAAACAAACAAAACAAAACAAAACAAAACCCCACCAAAGCAACAACTACTTTATAAGTTGTCATAAAGGAAAAAAAATCTTTTTGAAATCTATTTTATTATATATGTCTCTGTACTTTCAAAACTTGTCACAGATATATGGTAATGGTGCACAAGCTGAGAATATTTGGAATCTGTGGATAGCATTTTGAAAGCATATTATGATACTGTGATGATAAAAATATTATTTTTGAATTGTGAGAAATTGCTGTAGCATTATCAATTACATTTCTTAAATGTACTAGATGAAAAGCCAGAAGTTATCTGCTAAAATAGTGACCCATGAAGACACATCCACAGATTTAGTTAATGAGTTACTGTGGTTTGTTTTGAAGAATGGATGCTTTAAGATATGAGATGGACCTTAACATAAACAATCTAGCCAGTTGCCTGGAGTAACAGAATAATCTTACACTGTTGCTTATTTGCCCATGCTATATCCCCAGAAACCTAGACCTGTTGCAGCTCTAATTTCCACTGAAGGAAAAGCCTGTTCTGATGGCCACTTGTGAGTAGAGGTGATAATTTCTAACATCAGTACATGTCATATCCACCCTAGCAGTAGTAACAAAACCAGGGATTCCTATGTCTCAATTCTTCTCCCATTATTTCTTGTGAATAAGGCAATGAGACTCTGACATCCTGGAGCAATGAAGTTGAAATTTGGCCACACTGTCAAGCAGCCTTCACCCACCCCATCTCTACTTTCATGTCTGATTTTGTGCAAAAAACAATTAAAACATAACACTGAAGCCTTCACCTCTTAATCCTGCTTTCATTTTTATAATTGCCTGTCAAAACAGCTACTATTTCTTGCAATGGTAACAGAGAAAAGAAGCAAGAAGAGGAAAATTCTTTATAAATAAGTTTTTTTTTAATTTCAGCAAATTATACTAGCTTTATAATCAAGGAGGGGGAATCCTCTCCAGGGCAGGCCTACATTCTAATTACAAAACTTTATGTAGTTTGCGGTATCAGAAAAACCCTCCTGAAAACCAACTTGGGTAGAAACATTCACTATTTGTCACTGAAAGGGAACTTATTAATTGCATTGTCACAATGCAATAAATATTCTGTTCAATGCAATAAAGAGACTAAGAGAATTAAATAATAGCATGCTATAAGTTATCCAGATCCCTGAACTGATTTTGTTCTTATTATCAATATTTCTCTATTTTATATTGTACAAAAAATTTTGAAATAGACATGGGAAAATTTGCAAGGAAGAGGACCTTGAAAACAATAATCAACATAAGGGAAAAGATGCTGCATGTATATAGCTATTAAAAAATATTTACCAATTTTGCAAAAAATATACATACTCACAAAATTATAAGGACACCCTCAAGTACACTATTTACCTGACACTTGTTTCCATAGGAAGAGCACAAGAATGTGATCTTTGCAGAATATTAATTAGTCAAAGATTTGTTTGCAAGATCACAATGTTATTACACCCATGAGTAAAAGGCCAGTGCCTTCTATCACAAATAGGGAAGAGATAAAAAATGTTCAACCACTGCTTGGTCTAACAGATAGCCACAAACATCTCTGCCCCAGGTTCCTCCTTGACATTTTCAAGCTATCCCATGATTTTAAGGTAATTTAAAAGAGCTCCAGCCCATCAGAACTTTCTTATGATTACATTTGTTATTAAAAAAAATATGTAAAACAAAAAGTGCAAGGACTTAACCACAGCAGGTGTAATTGTTTCTAAATAAAAATACAAATCAGAGAACTGGTTAAAAATACTTCCTTTGCATACTCTTTGTATACAGAAGCTTGTAAAAAGAAGTCTCAATTTAGCATTTTCCTACAAGAACATCACACTTATTGCTATAAGTTTTTTATTTTATTAAGTACCCTACATTGCTGGAAGACCTGGTGTCTTCTCTGGCTTGTAAGAGAAACATAGAAATGTAATATTTAATTTATTTATTTATTTTTACTTTTTATTGACACTTCCTTCTCCATCTCTTTGAGGGCATTCTACAACTAGAAAACCCTAGTAAAAAACTTCTGACTGCATTGGTTGTCATTTTGTCTCATTGCACTTTTTCAGAATCCTTGGCTAGAATGATAAATTACACAGATATTTAACAGAAGTGATTGAAGACAAAAGGCTTGGGAGAAAAATGCATTCTACTTTTTCTATTTAATAGATGTAAAAATTGAATGTTTCTGTTTTCCATGTGTTAGCATTTCACGTTTGAGACTTTTTTTTAGTCTGGAAGTATATCAGTTCTCATGTGGAAGAAGTTAAGATTTCACTATGGTACACTTTTCACATTAATAATTTCAGCCCTTATGTCTGAGTCATCTTTTGTACACAATAGTAAGCTAACGCAGTGATACCTTGCCATGTTCACAAAAAGCCTAAAATATTAGCTGTCAGACTTGCAAAATAGTTTTAGCATAGATTATATGGAAATTTAATTGGCATACTCTTCTATTACATATACAGCATGAAAAAGGAGAGAGCAACTAATTTGTTTCTACATATAAATCACTGACTACTACCTTTATCCTGCACTTTGGCAAAAAGGTCTTTATCTGGAGGTGAATTTTTGTGTTGTTTTGGGATTTTTTTGGTTGGTTGGGTTTGTTGTTGTTGTTGGGGTTTTTTGTTTGTTTGGGTTTTTTTTTGGGGGAGTGGGTGTTTGTTAAAATGGGAACTTACTGAGATAAATAAGCATTCGAATGTTTAGAAGGCAGTGAAAATGTCTACTAAAAGCTTGGTGACTAGGTTTCAGTAAAGACATTTAACAAGGATAAAAGTAACATTAATAGAAACTAGAGTAAATAAGAACTTTGTTTCTATGGATAGCAGCAGGATGCAGGTGTCCTAGTTTTCAAATGAGTCATATGAAGTGAGTTCATGTTTACCTTTCCAGGCTGTTAGATACATACTTTAGTTAGGACCAACGTTACTAAAACAGGAAGCAGGACATGTATTATAATGTAACATTTTTTGTGAGAGTACAAATCCACTCAAGACACACTAACATAATGCAGACTCACATTATGGATTAAGAAAGTATGGAACTTATTTTTGGCTTATAATTAGTTTCTCCATTTCATACTGCTTTTTTAATTTGTCATGTCAGAGTAGTATAAAATCATTCACAACAGCCAGTTTTTTTGTAATTTTGTAAGCTTACAATATTTGCAACAGCTTTCTGTTGGCCACTGAAAGTATAAGACCATGATAACTTGGACATAGATATGGAAGTATGAGAGAGATAATATTGAGTAGTTGTTTCTTCTAACTGGAGCTCAACATAGCATAGGTCTGAGTAATTTATGTGACTGTTCTATGTTATCCAGTACTATCAATTTAGATGTTATCAAATATTGTGATAAAATAAAAGAGATATCTTTCTGAAAAGATATTGACTATTACTGGTCTTTTATCAAAATTAATAGAATTAGAATATTTAGTCTGGAAAATTTGCTTTTATAACCAGAGTAGCAGATTCTTCTCTTTTATGATGCACCCTCAGCAAGTTTGCCAAAGACACCGAACTGTGTGGTGAGATCAACACACTGGAAGGGAGGGATGCCATCCAGACAGACCTTGACAGGCTTGAGAAGTGGGCTTGTGCAAACTGCATGAAGTTCAGTAAGACTAGGTGCAAGGTTCTGCATCTGGGTTGGGGCTATCCCAAGCAAAAATATAGGCTGGGTGAAGAATGCAAGCAAACAGTCCAGAGGAGGACTTAGGAGTGTTGCTTGATGAAAAAATCAACATGAGCTGGCAATGTGCTCTTGCAGCCCAGAAAGCCAACAGTATCCTGGGCTGCATCAAAAGAAGTGTGGCCAGCATGACAAGGGAGGTGATTCTCTCGCTTTACTCTGCTCTCATGAGACCCCACCTGGAGTACTGTGTCCAGTTCTGGAGCCCCCAACAGAAGAAGGACATGGAGCTCCTGAAGAGAGTCCAGAGGAGAGCCACAAAGATGAGGGCTCAAGCACCTCTCCTATGAAGACAAGCTGAGAGGGTTAAGGTTTTCCAGCCTGATGAAGAGAAGGCTCAGAGGAGACGTCATAGCGGCCTTCCAGTGCCTGAAGGGGGCCTACAGGAAAGCTGGGGAGGGACTTTTTACAAGGGCTTATGGAGAGAGGACAAGGGGTAATTGCTTCAAACTGGAAAAGGGTAGATTTGGATTAGGCATTAGGAGGAAATTCTTTAGTGTGAGGGTGATGAGACACTGGAACAGGTTGTCCAGGGAAGTTGTGGAAGCCCCATCCCTGGAAGTGTTCAAGGCCAGGTTCGATGGGGCTCTGAGCAAACTGATCTAGTTGGAGGTGTCCCTGCCCATGCAGAGGGGTTGGAACTTGATAATCTTTAACGTCCCTTCCAACCCAAATCATTCTATGATTCTGTGATTCTATGATAAACATTATTGCCTAATTGTTTTACAAAAGTCCCTCCAACTTTCATTTGTGTGTACTCCATACACTTAAAATGTTTGCAAGACAATGGTCTTTACCCTCATAAAATCTTTTTGTGTTGCAAGGCAGTCACTCAAATAGTTCAAGGTTGAAAGATCAGTTAATAATAAAATAGAAATTTTTAATTTTGTTTCCATACAAAGAGACTATTGTAGCTTGCAAAACAAAGCTTTTGAAAGCTAGAGATACCCACGTGAACACTATCTACATTCAGTTAAGCTTCTTTCATACTGACAGACTGTGGAGCAGTTTTTAAATGACACAATCAAATTTTCTACAGAAACTCTGTTCCTTTCAATGGACAGATTGAGAAGATAAGTTAAGTTTGAATCACATCCTTCTTCAACACTGATCATTCAGCCCCTCTATAAACAGTTATTTATTTATTTATTTATCTGACTTTCTGCAGCACTTCCCCTGCAGCAAAAACAAAAAAGGAGCCGTTTCTTACAGATAGCATTCATGTGTCATCTTCTTGTCTTACTTCCTCTGCATACTACAGCTTCTTTGACAAATAAAGGCATTTGTGCTTAACTGAGTTAAGAATGCAACTGGAATTGCTTTGAATTCTGAGTTTCTAAGTGTGCAGCTTAAGCAGCCTCTTGTATTAGCATGCCAAATAATACATAAACCAGACTATCTAGATGGTAAAGTGTTCTGCAGGAGACAAATTCATTCTGCCAATGAGGAAAAATCAAACTGATTAATAAGACACAGTTTAGTTCTGCACAGTTCAAACAATACCCTGGAGATCCATTACCATCTGACCTGCTGCCTTTTCCCTAAATGGGGGGAATACCAGTTTACTTAGTAGCTACCCATACCTTGGCAGTGACAGCATGTCTCTGCTGCTGAGAGAATAGATCACTGGCTAGTACAGTCCTCCTAGACACTGATTATATGACTGAACTTCTGCAGTGTCCTGACACTTCCTCCCCTTGCACCTCATTCCCTGTTGCAGAGAGGAGAGGCATGCAGTCTGCATGTCAAAGAAAAGAGAAGATGACAAGTACTTGTGTTATGGTTTGAGGGGGTACAGGCTAAATTTATGGTATTAATTCAAGAATCTAGAGAGAGAGTGTTGTTTAGGAGGCAGATCTTGAAGAGAGGCTTATGCTTTTTGTCTTCAGTTCACCATGCGCTCAGCAGGATCCAAATCCATCAGGTACTGAGAAGAGCCCTAGACCCTTTTTCCAAGTCACCTCTGTAACGGTTTGACTCTGGGTTGGCAGTCAAACCAATAACAGTAACACTCTTGATTCACCTCCCCCATCCCCCAAGGTAGGGAAAGAGGGAAAAAAAAGTGAGAAAGAGAGCCTTTCTGGGTTGAAAAGTGAAACAGATTGATTTTAATTATTAGTCATAAGGGAATATATATATATTTGTAAAGGGATTTGCAACACCTGATCCCCTCCCTCCTCCCCCAGCGACTCTCACAGCAACTCTTCTCCCTGGTGACTCCCAGCTGAAGGGGGGAGTGTCCGGGCGCACGGACAGGGCCTCGGGTGTCGGCTGTAAAGAAAAATGGAAAAAACAAATGAGAGAGAGCCAAAGAGAGGGTCATAGAAGCAACAGTAAGCATAAAAGTGAGTGGAAAAAGAAAAAGAGAGGCTTGACTTCCGTGATGTCTTAACCTATACTGAAAACCAAATAGAGAAAATATGATGAGAAGGGAATATTCTGATTTGCTGATCCTGCCTTCGGTCTAATCTGCTCCCCCACAGAGGGGGAGGCTGCAGACAGTCAGAAGTGACCTTGGTTATTATCAGTCCACTGGTGCTGCTAAAAAGTTCACTGAAAGAAAAAAAAAAAATCAGCAAAGAGAAAGTTCTCTTCACCCTGGCTCAAACCAGGACAACCTCTCCCATGATGGACTTTTGAACACTTATATCAGAGACCATTGAAATTGTGCGTTGTATATATTTGTTTGATTAACCTCTTCTAGTTTTGACTTCCAACCTTTAAGTCTCTCTTATTCACCTTTTATCTTCCCCTGGGAGGGTGGAGTATTGAAACAGAGAGCATTTCTCTTCTATGGGTTTTGGGTTACCCTGACCACTAAATCGAGACATCATCCCATATGGGTAGATCCAAAATTTAAGGAAACAGCAACAGAAGCACAAGTCCAGCCTGTCCAGGTCCCTCTGTAAAGCCTTTCTACCCTCAACCACATCAACACTGCCCAACTAGGTGTCATCTGCAAACTTATTGAGGGTGCACTCTGTTTTCTTGTTGAGATAATTGATAAATATATTAAACAGAAGTGTCCCCAGTGCCATCCTGGGGAACACCACTTTGTGACCGACTGCCAACTGGATTTGACTCCATTGACTGCCACTCTTTGGGCCTGGCCATCCAGACAGCATCTGACCCAGCAGAGCATATATCTGTCCACGCCTTGGAATAGTGTCAAAGGCTTTACTGAAGTCTAGGTACATCCACAGCCTTTCCCTCATGCAACAGGCAGGTCACTTTGTTGTAGAAAGAGATCAGTTTTGTTAAGTAGGACCTTCCTTTCATGAACCCATGCTGACTGGGCTTGATGGCCCAGTTGTTCTGTAAATGGTGCATAATGTCACTCAAGATGATCTGTTCCATAACATTCCCTGGCACTGAGGTCAGACTGACAGGCATGTAGTTCCCTGTATCCTCCTTCTGGCCCTTCTGGAAGATGGGCATCACATTTGCCAAACTCCTGGGACCTCCCTGGTTAACAATGACTGCTGATAAATGGTGGAGAGTGCCTTTGTATGCACACCAACTGCCTCAGCACTCTAGGGTGACTCTAAATGGCAGTCAGATAAGTTGAAGAACAGATTATGAAAGCAAAACAAAGAGTAAAAAATGAACTTTGCAGTCCTACTTTGCCTTTGATCGTAAGAGAAACGTGTACCTTGTCTTCTCTATGCATAATAATTCTACATTTGAGGATGTTTTTCATAAAGATACATCAGAAGTACAAAGGAGGTTGATGTAATTCTTATTTTCCAGGTGAGAAATGAAAGCAGAGACATTAAATTACTCATAGTTAAAAGAGTAACAGAGCAGAACAACTAAAGTTTTCTGATTTCATTTCTGTATGACTGATATATACATTACCATCAGAAGCAAATCTTCTCACTTTACCTATTTGTCTTATTTCTTCCTGTAAACTAACATGTTTGGGGTTTTTTAATATAATCACCTACATGACGAAGTTTAACTATGGGCCACAGTGTCACAGAAACTGTATTTGAAATACTAAGAATTTCAGTATATGTTATGTCTTCAGTTTGGTGACATCTGCAGAGGCCCCCACTTTACTGACATCTGCAGATGTTGTATTGGTTTCCTTTTGGTGTCTTTCTGCGTTGTACACCACCAGCATGACATGGAAGCTAGTGCTCCTGCTATCCTGATGACAAATCAGTTCATCCAAGTGCTCAAAATATTTGTGTAAACTATTTAAACTTATCTGGCAGTTTTTGCCTGGAATTACAGAGCCTTCACAGCAACTGTGCATCTGGAAAATATGTTATTACATGTGTACTTGAGGCTACTGGAAATAATGGGACAATGTAAATATTTTTTGCCTAGTAAGGCAGTGTGCACAGTATGCACAGAAGCTGCTGGAGATTTAACTGTGACTGTCTTTCTAAATACCTTATTACCTAATTGTCCAAATATACTATTAAGTAGAAGAGTTAATGATTACTATTCCAGATTTCTCTTTTTGCTAGAGAGTATGGGTTGTCTTTGCTCATAGTTTCAGATTATGCCCTGTTAAAAGGATACAGTCAGCAGAGAGTGAAACAGTTGGCTTTATTTTTTTAATCCTCCTTGCAGGATCAGTAAGACCAAAAGAGCCCTAGTCACCTTGAAGACGTTTCTACAGTACAGGGTACCATTGTAGCAAATTATGAATATAGTTGAGTACAGCCAACCTACATGATCTGAAAGGTTTTCTGAGGGACCAGTTGAAGAAAATAATGGTCAAAAGCAGTGTTTGGGAAGCTGTGTGCATCTCAGATGAGAAAGCAAGAATATAATAGAGTAGCAGTGGCAAGTTTTGACTTCTGGAGGAATACAGAGTTCTCTGGTGGTTCAAACACTGATATAGACATTGAGGCGGTTTTGTTTTTTTCAAGTCTACCACCTCTCTGAGGAAAGATGTTGTCTGCATTCTTTGAAAACAGATAACTATTCACAAATATTTTGGGTTGTGAAAAAGACCTAGTTTTAATTTTCGATTTTTTCCTGAAGTCTACCTTTTGAAAATTCCTTCCTACTATTCTGGCAAAAGGGCAGCAATATGTAACACTGTAACATGGTAATAGAGTAAGGTTTTTGTGCTTTAAAGTTTCATTTCTATTCTGGCTTGTTTCAACAATTCTTACTTAAGGAAGAAATCAGATTTTGCTTTCCTAAAAGAGGATCACTTATGAGCAAGAGAGAAAGTACTATCACTGTCTCAGAACATTATGTATGTGATTCACATACATACTCACTAGACTAAAGAAGTTATTTTGCTAGTATAAAGTCCATTCTAGTGCCTATTAACAAATTAGATTTTTCTTTTTTTATAATTCAGTTTCCTGATCACTTGCAAACCTTTATTGTATAGCAAATTTGCTCTTCCCATTTAGTCTTTTCATATATTAGGACATGATATAACATTTCCAAGACCATAAAGCAAACTGTAGACATGGCACCACTTAACATCAGTCATGAAATATTTTTTTCACAGATCTAAATTAAAACAGTAGAGTATCTGTCCAAAGGGACATTTACTGTATAATTTAACCAAATCTTTTCAGTTTAGGTTTGCATGAAAAAAAACCTAGTTTATCTCCAGCTTGGACCACATACAAAAAATTATTTTCATTCTGTGAATAAATTTTATATATAATAATAAACATTTTGGAAAAGCTGTAGTTGTGTGTGGCAATGCAAATGAAATTGAATTAATATCGTTAGCTATTTCTATCAGACAGTGATGTAGATCTGATTACACCATCATGAAAATTTTTCATTATTAAATTTGACAGGGAAAAAATTCACTTCACTTTTTGTCTGTGCAAGAGTTACTCCTTGATGGAATTTTTGTTATGGGAGTCTATAAACAGATTTTGCACAGGAACAACAATAAAATGGGAAAAAAGAATGTCAAGTGTGTTACACAGTTCAGGTAATATTTAAATATACAAACTTAGTTAAATGGAAGAAATAGTAATTTTATATTTTAGGAAGTAGATTCAGTTGTCTCATATTTTTCATGGTTTTTACTAAGAATTTCCAATCATGTTTTACATAGTAAAACTGCCTGACTTTTCTTCTTCCCAAATCAGAAATAGAAAGCACTTCATTCTTATAAAGCAGCCTGTAAAATTTATAACTTCAAAAAGCAGCAGCGTACAATAGTGTGTCATCTGAGCCAAAACAGATATTGATGAATCCCCCAGATTTCCCATGCTATTTTATACACCATTTACTCATGTTTATCAATAACTCACTTCCCCAGTTTCCCATTATTTCCTGCTTTGGCCTTCTAAGTTGAACCAGATGCATACACATATTAATAAACACAGGAAACTGTTATGAGGAACTACATGTACAATGGTTTCTCAGATATTTATACACTATAGCATCACTTAACAGAAACGGGTTTAGCTTTTTCAAGCTGCAGTCCTTTAAGTTGAAAGAGAAAGTAATACCTGAAAACTAGCGTACAACACAAGTCAAATCTAAATGTGGAAATTTAACTTTCACATTTAATTACATACTGAAGCCTATTTTCCTTTGCTTTACAATATTACTGAAGTATGACTAATCTGTTTGCACACAGTATGAATTCTCAACCATCAGCCTAAGATTTTTTCCTAAAAAATGAGCTCATGGTCATAGTAAGTATCTATCATAAATTATAGTATTCTCATGATTGCCACTGGGTCAGGTAGAGTGGCAGTTGTGTGAGGAGATATGGTATCTCTGACATTTTAAAGTTATGTCAAGGACAGCTCAGGACAGATAAAAATTGTTGTTATTTAAGTATAAATCCAGCACATTTAACATTTTTTAAAGCAGAACAAAATAAAATACTTTCTTTTCTCTACCTACCACCTTTTATTGTGTTAATTTATACTCTTACCTGTATTGAAGACTCACCGTACTATTGCTGTAGTAATACACACAGGAAGTTTTGGAATTGAACCTACATGAATACTTCAAATGAAAAAGCATTAAAAGAAGAGAGATATCACAAAAGCGCATCACAAAACAGAGAAATGTTACTTATCCTACTTCCTCTGGACTTCTCTTATTTTTCATGACATCTGGATGATGTGTCTGTGGGACAGGTCATACCGTACTAGGTTGCAAGTAACACTTGATATTTCTCTAATTGTTTTATATTCTTATTATACAAAAAGTCTACTGAGGGCCAACAAAATACTGATACTGGAAAATGGAATTTCTACAGTTTTATTTCCTTCTCAATTTTCTTCTGTTATCACCTTTCACATCACTGTGTTTCCCATTAATATTCTCTCTCCTTCCTGCTTTGTTCTTATTTCCTGCTTGTTGGCCCCTAATATTCTGTGATCAACTGTGCTGCTGTGAAACTTCACAGTATTTGTGAAGACTAGTTGAAAGGAAAACAGATGTTCAAAATTCCACTCATAAACAGACAAATTAAGACAGTGTTCAGGATAGTTTCTGTATAATATTTTCTATGGTTTGCAAACAGTAGATCAATTATGAGGGTGAAGTATCACAAACTATCATGCATCCACTAAAGACACAATATATTCATCCAGACAAAATTCATCAAAATGTTTTATTTGATGAAAACCCTGGAGAAAAATCTTGAAGATATGAAATGTACAAGAAAATAATACTGAGCACACAAATATATTAAAAAAAAATGTGGAGGAAATGCTAATTATGATAAGTTACAGAATCCTTGTTTCAGTGCTCTCGCCAAACTCCAATTTGAGTTTTATGTCAGCTAAATCCATTGGTCATACAAATGAAAAGAGCAGAAATAAAATTTGTTTAGAACTATAATTTTAAACTTTTAAAGAAAGTCTAAACTGATTTTCCCCCCTCTGCTTTCAAACTGAATACTGACTTAGCTGCTTTTTATTGCTAATAAGCCTCAGCCTTTGACAGTAGAAAATAACAGATGCATCAGAAGAGAGCCCTTCAGTTCAATGTCAATAAACAACACAAAAAACCTGGGATTTTTTTCTTTTCTTCTTTGAGATGTAATTACTGGTATTTAGATTTTGCAACATTATTGCTTTATTGAAAGAAAACTGAAAACCTCAAAATCATACTCTTACTACCCCTGCAGGTTAGGAGACAGAATTTTAGAAAACATACTATCTTCGTCAGTTTTGACAAAACTGGAAGTGACAACCCAAGTTTTTTTATTGTAGGGGGCTACCTCGCACCTGTGCAACCACCCAGTCCACTTTAGCTATTCCTAAAGCAAAAAGGACCTCTTTATTTGGAAGCACGCTTGTTATATAAGTAGAAAATGGCAGCTAGCTGAATAAGAAATCTAGTAGTACAAGACTATCTCTGTAACTTGGTTGAAACTGAAGTTATGTAACCCTGGATTGTATATTTAGAAAAACAAACAAACAAAAACCAAAAACCAAAAGCAAACAAAAAACAACAACAACAAAAAAAACCCTCACTACATTTATTTTTCTTTGCACTCATGCATTTTTTTCCATTCAATACAGAACTAACAGAATCCATAAATAAAAAATAAACCCCAAAAAGTAGCTAAGAAGAAACTACACACTACATTTTTCAATTTCCTTGACACCCTATCCACCTTCTTTCTCAGTCAGCTTTAAAACTTGATACTAACTGCACTTCATCATGTTTTTTCTATGTTATATGTTTGAATGAGGGGGAAAATCATGGCTAGAAATTCCTCAAATATTCCCTCAAGTGATTTTACTTAAAAAGAAATTAAACCATTGGGCATCTTCACAGGCACAGTTACAACTAGTAGTCCTCACATAGCACAAACAAGCAAAGACAACATAGCAAGGGAACTGCAGACTAACTCAAGGAAAGCCTAATCAACAGAACTAGCCATGAGTACAGTTTAATTTTCACAAGCTTTCCCTTTACCCCCTCCACAATGACACTGCTAGCTTACACATCTGATGATTTTGTCCTAATAACACCCCAAATTCTGTGCAGCTACAGCTATGGTGAACTCTCATCAGATTCCTAACCTACTTCAATGTGGAGACTTAAAAGAATTGCATTGATACAACCGATCTGGTGATGAAAACGCATGGTTGTGTTGTGCAAGCAGACGTTACCATCGAAATAAATGATTGTGACATTATGCCCTAAATGAATGAACAAATACCTAAACTACAGTGAGAGGTTAGGTGTTAGTTGCCTTATAACTCTTGGCAATCTCCTCCAAAATTTCTGCAACAATCTCAGTCACTCTGTGAAAGCCTTATTAAATGACAGACACACACGCACATACAAATACATAAAATGTACAGAATAATAGTTCAATAGAACATTTTAGCTGAAGAGAACCCAGATCCATGAATCACCAGAAATGAGAAGGAATTGGACAAGGAGGAGGAAAAAGGAAATTACATCTTAACTGCCCTCGTTTCTTCAGTTGTTAGTTGTGTGTTTTCATAGTAAAACATGTGTCAGTGGACTACTTCAGCAAAATTAGGTTCTTAGAAGAATTAGAAAAAAACCCAGACAGGCAAGTGAGTAGGAATAATTTTTTTTATAGATTGTGACAGAGGAGCTAGTATATCTACTTTCCTTTGGTCATGTATTAGCTAATATCTGGAGTATGGCTCTAAGAGAACAACATAGACTAGGATTTATTAGTAAGCCCTCTTACATTTTTATTAAGTAATAATTTAGATTAAAAAATATGGAAACAGATACAATGGTCCTTTTTTTCCTCGTTAATTATTTTGTCTTTGAACTCCCACAGGATTTTTTTCAGTTGACTGTAATGGGAATAGAAGTAAGACACAAATCCATGAGTATAGTCCCTTGACACACCAAACACTAATATGTGAGGACCAAAATAATTTCCTTTCTTTAAAGCAAGAAAACGTGCAGGAAATCAGATATTCCTTCTTTATCTCAGTAGTAAACAAAAGTCAATCAAATGGTTTAGCACTGTTGTAATCATCTTAAAGTAGAAGAAAAAGCTCAATGTAAAAAAAAAAAAAAAGTAATTCCCCCAAATCAAGTACCAACATATTGCCTTTGGTAATTGATAAGAAAAATTATCCAATCAGAATAGGAACTATAATTTTGAACTATTAAATGAGCCATGAGCTACTACTCAACAGTTGTCAGCACCTACACCTACCCCAGCTGGAGCTGATTCTGCATCACAGCTGACTGCAATAATTAGTTGCAACAAAAACAATAGCAAGTGCAGCTATATAGCAGGGGAGTAATGGGAGGGGAGATAGGTTTTTTACCTTATAAAACCTATAAAGTTAACCAGTTTCACTGTATGTGCAAGTCTAGCATGCTTAGTATGGGGAGATGCAAAAAAGGTTTATGAGCTACTTCATTTTACTTAATGACATAACTTCTCTCATGAGTAAAGTTCCTTACATTTTACACAGTCCCTGGAGAGAGTTACATTCTTTAAAATGGCAGCTCTAGAAATCCTCAGGTTGAACAGGAAGCCACTTTAGAGTAGATAAAAGGAAAACTGTAAGCATAAAGGAGTATCAGCTTGTCTGATAGAAATTTTCTCTGAGGGTTATGCAACTCAATCAAGGATTTGGAAGCCTCTCTTGTAACAGCTCTTTCAAAGAACTGTGGCAGGCTCTTTTCTAGCAAAATACAATTGTGAGAAGAAGGAGCTGATATTTCTGTGCTTAGTATTTAGGATCCTCAAGCAGACATCTTCTAATTTCTCTGTTAAAATGAAGAAATTCAAATCTCTATTCCCTAAAATAGTCTTCCTTACTAGGTAATTTATATTGTAAGAAATTAAATAATTTTAAATCTCTGTTTTTAAAGTGTTATAGAAAAAAAAAATCATTTACTTGAGAAAGAGGAAAACAGAGAAAGAATTAATTTATACATATGTAGGTACATGAATCTAGGACCCTGTATCCCAGTGGTTAAGAGCCACTCAATATGAGACAAAACTGAGTCTAAGATTTTCTTTTTAAATTACCAAACCAATCGCATAATAACAACAACAACAATAATAACAATAACAATCATCATCATCTTCGCCTCTGGTACCCATACCAGCTCTTCCTCTAGACCTGTTTTAAAAGCAAAATCTGCAACTCACTGCCAGACTGGGTTTCTTAAGCCTTATGCTTGTTTGTTAGATCAAGAGTCTCTGAAATTTTGTATGAAAAATGCCTACTTCCTGGATTCTGTATTAGCAACAAACCAGGAAAAGAGCTGTCCAGTCCTGGCTATATTCATCAGACAAACTTGTCTCCTGAGAGTTTGAAAGTAAATTATAACATTGCCTAGTGAGAGTGAAAACAATTGTAAAAAAGACTGCATAATTGTGTATTTTGGACTCAAGTGCCTCAGCTCTACCAAAAGCTTTCATTCTGCTAGTTTTACTTTCATTCTGCTTAGTAAATATCAAGTGTTCAGGAGTCTGATTTTTCTTCATCATGTTCTGAGTCTTCATTATACTGTAATCCTGTCTTGTAGTCAGAGCATCTGAACTGACATGTGTGTTTCCAGATCATTCTTGAAAGTATATTTTGATTTCAAATACAAAAATACTTACTTTTTAGGATGGATTTTATTCTGATATTCTTTTGCAATACAAAGACGTGCTGAGAACATTAAAAATACCCTGTTTTTTTAATATCTTTTCCTCAATAAATGTTAATGAAATCTGCTTTCCTCAAGCAGTATCCCCAAATTTCAAATCTAAAATGAAAATAGGAAAAGAAAAGATACACATCTCTTTTCCTTTGTTGAGTATGTTCAGCACCTCTACAATACCCCTCTTTTTTATTTATCTTTTTACTTCAAGTCAAAACTAGTATTTTATCATACAGTAAGTTTTAGAAGTTTTCTTACTGTTGTAGGAGTGACTTGTGTTCTTAAGGCACTTAAGGTAACTGCATGTCTTCATTTGAGCCAGGATGAATCCGATTTTCTTTTTACTGATTTTTTTTCCTTCAGTAAGCTCCCTTTTAACTAGCAGCAAGTTTTCCAGCTAGTGGACTGATAATGCTGGAATATTTATGTTACTGCTGAGACGCCAAGGACACTTTGCTCTACCTGTTGAATTATGCGGCCTCAGATACTACAGGGAGAAGAAGAGTTGAACTTGCAGCCCTCCCATAGGGAGGAGTAGACTAGACGGACAGCAATATTGACCAAAGTATTCCGTTCCATATATCTATGTAAGCTCAGTGTAAGGTCAGGAATCACAGAAGTCAACTTCCTTCCTGCTTCTTCTTCCTTTCCCTTTCTCATCCATGGCTGGCATCTGGAGAAGACTCCATCTATTCATCACCATTGATCCCCAGGCTTGTGCATTCCTGACCCTGATAACTCTCCCTTCAGCTCCTGCCTGCTCTGCCACTCTCTCCAGTAGTGCTCCAGGATATTTCAGAGCTGCTCACAGCTCAGGAGATGCTGTGGGAGTTGTTGGGGTTGGGGGGAGGAAATAGGGTTTTGCACATTCCTGAACACATTTGTATATAACTGTACATATTTTCTTTTATCATTAGTATTTAATTGAAGCTGTCTAGTTTAGTTTTCAATCCAGGAAGTCTCTCTCCTTCATTTTCTCTCTCCTTCCCTACCTGGGTGGGAGAGGATCGAGAATTATGTGAGAAATTAAAATTCTTTATGTAATTTAATTAAATTCTTCTTATTTAATATTCATAACAATAGCAAGAGCAAAAAATACTGACCTATGAGTATGACTCAAAAAAGGAAGAAGCAGGGAAGAATCATTGTATAACATTAAGTCATCTGAGATATCCTCTGCATTCAATCAGAGAGAGCAGACTTCTACAGTTGGAAGGTTAATATATTTTATATAATAGCATTTTCAGTATTTAGAAAAAGTATTTTCTAAAATAAGCTTTTAGTCTTAGTCTAAATTTTATCTCCTCTTTTTCGTGCATGGTATCTGACTTAAAAAGCAGAAAAAAAAATTAAAAAGAAGAATTCTAATAAATAATTGTGTGCTTCAAAATAAAAAACAAGGAAAACATATGATAATATGTGATTTTTTTGTTTTTATTCATATAGCCAAATTCATTATTCAATGCACTGTGCTGTGACATCTTCAAATAAATGCTCACAAACTTCTCAGAAGATACTGTCTTCCTTAAATCCACTTGATTAATTCTTCACCATTTTGTGTTATAGTATTCATTTTGCAGGGGAAAACAATGTTTTATAGTAATTTTATACCTGCATAACAAAACAAGAATCTTAGATAAAATGCAGAGACATTTTTAAAAGGCCCTACTCCCTATGTGAAAGAAAACAATATTCTAGAAATATTTTAGGGTTTTGCTGTCATTTTATTGTTTTGTTTGTTTGTTTTGCAGTAAATCACCTGGCTGAGACAGATTGCTTACTGTTACAAAAAGGCTTGTTTAGCACTAATGTCATATATGAAACAGATGCCTAGCTTTGTTCTTATATTGTGATTATAACTAAACACAATTCACAGACAGATTTTTTTTTTATGACCTGGCAACTATAACAGCAAATGTTGCATGTCCTGTTGGAAAGTATTCTAGTAGTAAAAAGCTCCTGCTTCTGGTTTTGTAAAGATGTAAGACACATTAGCAACATCCCTAATCGGCTTCTAAAGATCAGTTGTACCTTCTACTGAATTTTGGATTAGTGATGTGGCATGGGGATTAAGCAAAAGAGAGTGGGGAGAAAAGAATAATTAATGGCACAAATCAGCTCATAATATAAACACAAAAATATGGCAGCAATTTGGACAATGACTTATATGCTGTTAATGTCAACAGGTAAATAATGGAGCAGAGTACACAGGTAGCAAACATTTTTTAATGCACCACACAATTTATATACATAATATATTTGGTATTTTATATCAACAAAGCAGCCTGTTGTTTAATTCTGTAATGTTATTGCGGACACCATCATATAAGGTAAGTACTCTGTGTGAATGTAATAAAACACCTAAACCTTTCTTTTTTATACAAATAAAAAGACACAGTTTCTAGCAATTGCTAAAATGAAGAAATCATTAACTAGTATATGACAATAATCTGACTCCTTTTGTATGTGAAGGGTTCACTGCATACTTAATGATCGTGACAAACTGCAGCTCTTGGTTTCCACTGAAGAGAAGGGCAAGAATTAAGCTGCTGCATCTGTGTAACATACTGCAGAGTAGATTTATTTAGGATGAAACAGCAGTCTTTTAAAATGGAAGGAGTTAGTAAAATTCCTTTTTCTACAGGATTCTAATAGTTGTAAAGGTCCATTTTTGTTGTAAAGGTCCAAAGTGGAGGCAAGTGATGTGGCATTCCTCAGGGGTCAGTACTGGGACCAGTGCTGTTTAACATCTTTGTTGGAGACATGGACAGTGGGATTGAGTGTATCCTCAGCAAGTTTGCTGATGACACCAAGCTGTGTGGAGTAGTTGACACACTAGAGGGAAGGGAAGCCATCCAGAGGGACCTTGACAGGCTGGAGAGGTGGGCTCATGCCAACTTCATGAAGCTCAACAAGGCCAAGTGCAAGGTCCTGCACCTGGGTTGGTGCAACCCCAGGGACAAATACAGGCTGGGGGGAGAATGGCTAGAGAGCAGTCCCGAGGAAAAAGTCTTGGGGGTGGTAGTAGATGAGAAGCTCGACACGAGCCACCAGTGTGAGCTTGCAGCCCAGAGGGCCAACCACATCCTGAGCTGCATCAAAAGAAGTATGGCCAGCAGGGAGAATGAGGGGATTCTCACCCTCTACTCTACTCTAGTGAGGCTGCACCTGGAGTACAGCTCTGGAGCCCTCATCACAGGAAAGACATGGAGAGGGTCCAGAGAAGGGCTATGAAGATGATCAAAGGGCTGGAGCACCTCTGCTATGAAGACAGGCTGAGAGAGTTGGGGCTGTTCAGTCTGGAGAAGAGAAGGCTCCAGGGAGACAATATAGCGGCCTTCCAGTACCTGAAGAGGGCCTACAGTAAAGCTGGGGAGGGGCTTTTCACCAGAAAGTGTAGTGATAGGACAAGTGGTAATAGTTTTAAACTGAAAGCAGGTAGATTTAGATTAGACATCAAGAAGAAATTCTTTACCATTAGGGCAGTAAGGTGCTAGAATAAGTTACCTAGAGAGGTTGTGGAAGCCCCCTCCCTGGAGGTGCTTAAGGTCAGGTTGGATGAGGCTTTGTGCAGCCTGGTCTAGTGTGAGGTGTCGCTGCTTATAGCAGGAAGGTTGGAACCTGATGATCTTTATGGGCCTTCCAACCTTAACCATTCTATGATTCTATGATTTCTACTTGTTGGCTCTCTATTGTTAAACACACATTTTTAAGGAAAACGCAATTAGATACTGAACTTCAGCCAAATCCTAATTGAAGTAAAGGGAGAAAAAAATACAGTGCTTAGAATTCATTATAGTTAAGTAGACTTGGAATACAAAATGTAACCTTACATAAATCAACCAGGCTTTCAGAGTGTTCTATTAGATATTAGAAATCTGTTATTATATTTTTTATAGTTCTGGGCTTCTTTAAGATTTTTATTGTTTTAATAAACCAGGCCCAAAGGACATTCAATTTCAGCAGAAGCAGGGAGATTAGGTTATCAATCACCATGCATTGGTAGCATTAGTGTAATACATAATATGAAGAATGATATGAATTTGTAATGAATCTGCAATCATACCTCTTTGTGCACTATTAATATATAGCATTGCAAACCAGAATCAATTCAATACTAGCACTTTTGAGATTCAAGGGAAATGCAAAATTACTATAAAGCCCAAAGGTCCTAATTTAGTAGTTACATGAACATAAAGTTTTCTGTTGTTTATGTTCAGTGCCGCACATGAACTTGCATTGAACTCTTTCGAAAGCAGACAGACTTTTGCAGATTGTTACAGTAGGCATCCAAATACTTTCTTATACAAATAAATTACAAAAATTAAATTAAATAAGTACATATGACATCTAGTCTTCTGTGTAACCCAACCATACAATCACCTGTCTCCTATCATTGCTCATGCTGTGGTTTAACTCCAGTCAAAAACTAAGCCTCACATAGCCACTTGCTCATTCTTCCCCAATGGGATGGGGGAGAGAATGGGAAGAGTAAAAGAGAAAACTCATGGGCTGAGATAAAGACAGTTTAATAGATAAAGCAAAGGCAGTGTGCTCAACCAAAGCAAAAAGAGGAATTCATTAATTACTTCCCATGGGCAGACAGGTGTTCAGCCATCTCCAGGACATCAGGGCAAACACTGTCACTCAAAATGTCCCCTTTTTCCTTCTTCTTCCCCATCTTTATATGCTGAGCATGACATCATTTGGTATGGAATATCCCTTTGGACAGTTGGGGTCAGCTGTCCTGGCTGTCTCCCCTCCCAGTTTCTTTTGCACCCCTAGCCTACTCAATGGTGGGGTGGTGCAAGAAGTGGAAAATGCCTTGATGCTGTGTGAGCACTGCTCAGCAGTGACAAAAACATCTCTATGTTATCAACAGTTTTCAGCACAAATCCAAAACATGGCCCCTTTCTGGCTACTATGAAGAAAATTAACTCTACCCCAGCCAAAACTATTACCACTCACTGTCATAATACCAGTCCTGATCGACTCTGTCGTTACTTCAAACCACAAGTGTCATAACTTTTTATTTTCTTTTTCATCTCTTGTCTGTGTTCCTGTACTATCTTTTCTGAATTTCTCCTACTATCCAATTAACATATCAACATCTTTAACTATCAAATTTCTCCTGTTTTACCATGGATTCACTAATGGATTTCAGCTTCTTAGAAATATTAATCTGGAGTTACGGATGCTTGGAATATTCATTACCAATATATTTTTAACACAAGGACACAAAGACCTAAAAATATATACTTATATTGCTTTCTGTAAGAAAACACTGCTCAAGTGGAGAGTTCACTTCAGAACATTTGAAGATCCTAATTTTCAGAAAGGGAAATGCAGATAGGCACTTTATCCACTCATTATAGTTTTGCATTTTGTTATCTTTGTTTCATGAAGTCATGTTGAGTAGTTCTTTCATCATGTTTTACACCAGCCTGTCTTTCCCTAAAGTAGTATTTATGAATAAACCTGATAATACAAGAAAAAATAAGTTTGTAATGACTATTACTTGATATAGTCCCATTGAAGTATACATGGAATTTCTATATATTTACTCTCCTACACTATTGATTTCTTTATTCACTGTCAATTAAAATGCAACCATAATATTTGATTTAGTTATTACAGTGAAGTTTATTATGCATGAGACACATACCGTAATGCTTTAGTCCTGATAGTTTAATCTTTACTTTTGTCATTTCTGCTTCTGCACACCTTAAAACAGATGAGGTTATTTAGTTGGAAAGTGTTTTATACATAAAAAATTAGGTAATCAAAGAGTATATACCCACCTTTCCACTGGGTAAAAATAAAATAAAACACAAAAAAAAAGCAGTAAAATGCATTAAAAATATTAATAGTCAAGTAGTATAGCACAAAGGAATCACTGTAGTTTGTAGCTGATCTCATCACACTGTAAATAAATTGCTACAAGAAGCAGCAAGGAATGTTAATCAATGCTACTCAATTTAATGAAAACTACACAAAATGCCACTCTTGCATTTCACATATGGCTTCGTATGTCACTGGAAAAAAAAGAAGCTTTTTCTTGTTCATTAGAAGAGAAGAAGAGCTGGATAGATTAAAGCAATGCCAGAGGGGAGATCCCGAGGTTGGTGAGAAAGATGGGGAAGGAGGTGCCCAAGCAGAAGTTCCCCTGCAGCCCATGGTGGGATGGCAGGCTGTCCCCCTGCACTCATGGAGAAGCACGGTGGAGCATCCCCTGGAGGCACCAGGAGAGGCAAATGTGAACCTGCAGCCCATGGACTTGGATCTGCAGCTGTGGAGGACCCCGTGCCAGGGCAGGTGACTGTTCCCAAAGCAGCCCGTGACTCTGTGGGAAGCCTGCGCTGGAGTAGCTTGCTTCTGAGGGACAGTAGCTAATGGGAAGGACTCATGAAGGACAGGTTTGTGAAGGACTCTCTCCTGTGGGAGGGTCCCTGGGGGAAACAGGGGACGACTGTAAGGAAACTTTATCCCTGAGGAGGAAGGAGCAGAAGGAACCACCAGACTGTGAACTGACTCTAAACCCCATCCCCTGTCCCCGTGTGCCACTGGGGGGGAGGAGGTAGATAAATCAGAAACAAAGTAATTTGGGCCCAGGAAGAAGGGAGGGGTGTGGGTAAGATATTTAAGCACTGCGCTTTGTTTTGTCTGTGTCCTGTGTGCATTTGGTTAGTGATAAATTAAATTATTATTTTTTCCCCAAGTTGAGTCAGTTTTGCCCATGACTGTAACTGGTGAGTGTTTGTCCTTTGTCTCAACACACAAGCTTCTAGTTGGCCTTTGTCTTCCCCATCCCATAGTGTGTGTGTGTATATGCGTGTATAGGGGGAGTGAGTGAGTTGCCACGTGGCTGGCTCTTTGTTTGTGGAGGATTTTCTTGCAGAGCATGGGCATGTGAGCAATCCAGCCTTTGGTATAAAAGCTTAATTGTGCTATAGAGACTTTAGCTGGACTACTGTTATCTCAAGGCTGACGAAGGGATAATTATAGCTGGGAAAGAAGAAAGCTAGCAGAAGAGAAATAACTCCCACCTGCAGAAGAAGGAACGAGATACCAAAGGCGCTGAGATCATGCTATGTAAGGACTTTGTGTGCTTAGGGCTAGTAGCCAGTCATGTATTAGAAGCAGGTATATGGACAGTAGCAGTGCACCAATCAGACTGAAGCATTATTCGTGTGCACAAAAGCATTTAACCAATAATGGGGGGGCTTACTGTGTGTGTACGGGGCAATGAGGTACATAGCAAGGCATTTGTTTACAATAAACGGCTTTCGCTTCATCACATCGGTCGTGGGGCGTTAGTCTGAGCTGTCGCCGCATTTGTTGTTGGGTTAAACCCAAACCATGAAACCACCCTTATACACTATTAATAAAAAGGCAGTGTAAACGGGTTTTCTAAGTATCAATTAAATGTAATAATCTATCATGATTTTGAAAGAATTCATTAATTGTATGTGTATGATTTTACTACTACTGCAACATAACTGATAATGGTAGTTAATGATTAAAGAAAACATGCTTTAATTGCAGCTACTGGGCATAACAGTCAAGCTAAAGAAAAAAATAATCCATGCAGTAAGGAATTTTTCCATTAAAGCTATATGGTCCTAATTTAGATTTTTAAACCAGCTACAGCACAGTCAATTCTTTCATATTAAAATATTAGCAAGTATTTTATATACATATGCATAAAAATTCTAAATCTGATGGGTTATGCTTGTCATTCTTTTAATTCCTTTCATGAGAACTGAAACATGATGATTTCAGGTTCTGCTTCTGGTCACAGCATATGCCTGATCCCTGACCAATCTAGCTGACAACTAGAAGAGTATAAGAACTTTTCATCCTTGCATGGCCTGCTTAAGAGTCAGGGGTAGTCTATTTAAAAATCCACTGATTTGCTATAGAATTGACTCTAACACAAAGGGTATACATGATGAGCTGAACAAATTGCTGCTGTACCCTTTGTATAGACCACTCAGAATATTTGAAGTGTAAACTGAACTGAGCCCAGTATGTATGATATTAACATTGCTAGTAACAGGCCACAGCCTTTGCACTGAGTTTGCAAAATTGAGGCTTGTTAGGCTTATTTTGTCTCAATTTATGTTGACCCTCCTGGAGCTTTTTTTTTACTTTGCTCAGCTCTAAGAATTTTTTTTCTAATGGCAAAATAGCTACTTCTATTTTTTTTTATATAATTTGATTTATCTTTGCATTTTTTTTATATATACAATTATAGTGGTGTGGTGTAGTGTAGAAGGATCCTCCCATTATAAAAGGGGGCACCTTGGAAGTCAGAACATAGGATGCCAGCATAGGCCTGTGCAGGCATAAGGTGTAAAGAGAGGGGGTAAAGGCAGGCATTGGAGACACCAGGGCTATAAAAATGCACTGAATGTCAAATAAAAGAAGACCTAGAACTAAGATTAACCGTTCTTGGGGTAAGAAAACACAATTACATAAGATACGTAAAACTTCACATGTACAGTAAATTTAGATGTAAGATGTACCTGCAAAGGTACATTAGCAAATATGCAAATGTGACTCAAACTGAACCCTAGAGTGAGAAAGAAGAAATCATTATTGGCTTTACAAATAAAGTGTTTCCTTTTTTTTCTCACAACAAAATTTTCTACCAAACAGCCCTGTGCCTCTGAAATAGTTACAGCACATTACTAAAACTCCAGACTAAGAGGACTTCAGAAAACTGAATGAGTCTTTCCAATACGTATGTTTTCTAAGTGATATATATCTAGTGTCTCCACATCTTAACAATCATTTAAAAAATATCTTTCACGTATTCCCATCTTTCTTCCATGGGATAAAAAAGATTAACAAGGAGAAATAGAAATTACTTTATGCTAACAGTCAATGACATGCCTATTCACACTTTTTAGCAATGGATTACTCTGACCCAGGATTAAAAATTGTTAACTAATATGAATTAAAATTGAACATAGGGATAAACAAAACCCAGTGATTTGCATACCCCAGCCTTTTAAATTGTATTTTAAAACTGAAAATAACTGTAATCCAGGAAATCATAAAACACATTAATACTGGTGAATCTGGGCAGATACACTAATTTTTAAAAAAAGCTTTTTCCTGTCCATAATAGTAATATAACAGAGCTTGTGTGTGGTGGTGTGTTGGAAGGTGGGCTCAATTATTTATTCTAACTTATTATTCTTCTCCTTCTGTATTTTTGTTTAATAATAGCTTTCTTCCTAATTAGTTCATTGTTACTTTTGTTGATAACTTTGGTTGTGACTCTCGTTTTTACCTTGATTCATCTCATCCAGAAATTAGAGCTGCTAGCCTTAGGGACCAATACATATGGCATCCTCCCACTCTGCCACTTCTAAAATTTAGCTAAGAGCTTTAGGTGCACTGCTGTTGCTTTTGCCTTTCCCTCTGGCTTTTTTAATTGCTCTTCTCTCTTGCACTACACAGTGAATAATAACACATGACCTTTTACTTGGTTCTGCTTCTACACTGTGTTTAGTGGAAGTTCTCCCAATTATGCAGGCTTCTGCAGACAGATTGCAGTGCTGACATTTCTATGGAATACTATAACTTTTGCAATGGCTTTGTTTTCAAACGGAAAAAAATGAGCACAGTGAACTTTTTTTTCCCTTCCACTTTTTGTTTCATAGCACTTCTTGCCATTTTTATCCAGCAAAACCAGAGAGGCATTAATCTGCTAACTTCACAGTGCAGTATTGAGCATTTTATCAGAAAGATTTGAAGCATATCCAAATTTAAGCTCAAGGACAAGGATACTAATTCAAAGAACTGTCATTTGCTGCTGCAGGCTGTGGCTTTGTTTGCATGACACCTTCCTTGTTTATTTATTACCATACAGCTAAGTTGTGTTCCCAGCATGAGCAGCCATCTTTCCAGTTCATTGATTTCAGAACTGCATCTGAACATTTTCATTCAACAAAGATAATCCCTGGACTCTACAGTTTTTCACTTAGAATTTTATTCAATCACAGCAGCACAGCAACTGACCTAAGGGATAGTAGTGATGCTAAAATTAAGTGCGGTATTATATTTAAATGTGTTTTTTTTGTTGCTCTACAATACCAGGTGCTGAAGCAACTAACAAACATATAACTCAAGGTATTCTTACATAACATTACAAAAGTGTCAAGCAGAAGTACGGAAATTATTGTGACAACAGAAATTATTTTAAGTAAAATGCCAAACAAGCTACTTGAGGTTCCAAGTGAGATGTGACATGGTAAAAGAAAAAAATAAACTGCATGAAGTACGTAACTGTCAAGAACAGTGAATTTTTGTCTATTCATAAAATATGCATGTCATGTAACCCAAGCATGTCAAGGAATGCACAGTCATGCTACCGAGATCCTTCGATCTGCTATCTCAGTGGAGGAGGGGATGGAGATCCACACGACAGCACAGACACAAAGGTTGTTGATGGGCTAGAAACCACAGAAGCACCTGAGAATGGTTGCATAGGATTTAGGATTTGTGGCCCCCCAAAAGGTGATAGGATCAATAGCCCAACTGAAGTTACATCTACACCAATGCGCACAGTGTGAGCAATAAACAGAACGAGCTGGAAGACATTGTGCAGCAGGAAAACTATGATTTAATTGCCATCATGTGGGATGACTAGCACAGTTGGAGTTCTGTGGCTATATAGATGGCTATAAACTTTTCAGAAGAGATAAGGATGGAAGGAGGTAGTGGGTTGGCTCTGTATATTAGGAAGTGTTTGGATTGTCTAGAGCTTGATGATGGTGATGAAAGGTGTTTATGAGTAAGAATCAGAGGTAAGGCAAATAAGGTAGATATCATGGTGGGAATTCTCACAAACCACCCAAACTGGATGAAGAGACAGAAGAAATATTCTATAAGCAGCTGGGAGAAGTCGCATGATCGCTAACCCTTGTTCACGTGGTGGATTTCAAATCACTGGACGACTGATGGAAATAAACCAAAGAAGAGATGAAAGAGCCTAGGAGGTTTCTGGAGTCTGTGGAAGAACTTGCTGACACAGCTGGTGAGGGAGATAACTAGATGCCCTGCTGGACCTTCTGCTTGTGAACAGAGAAGGACTGGTGAGTGATGTTATAGTTGGAGGCCATCTTGGGCAAAGTGATCATGAAATTATAGAGTTTTCAATTCTCGGAGCAGTAAGGAGGGGGGTCAGCAGAACTGCTGCCCTGAATTTTCAGAGGTCAGACTTTGGCCTGTTTAGGAGACTTGTTGACAGAGTCCCTTTGGAGCCAATCCTGAAGGGCAAAGGAGTCCAGGAAGGCTGGACATGCTGTAAGACAGAAATCTTAAAGGCAAAGGAACAGACTGTCCCCATGTGCTGAAACATGAGCCAGTGGAGAAGACGACCAGCCTGGCTAAACAGAGAGCTTTGATTGGAAAAAGGAGAATTTATCACCTTTGGAAGAAGGGGCAGGCAACTTAGGACGATGTCATGAGGCTATGTGAGGAGAAAACTTCAAGGGCCAAAGCCCACCTAGAACTTAATCTGGCTACTGCTGTAAAAGACAATAAAAAATTGTGTCTATAAAGACATTAGCAACAAAAGGAGGACTAATGAGAATGTCCATCCCTTATTGGATGCGGGAGGAAACATAGTGACAAAGAATGAGCCAGGGAAAGAATGAAGAAGTAGAAGCGAGGAAAGAAAAGACCATCTATTTACAGGTGTATGAGTTTAACCAGTACATTTATGGAATTAAAGAGTTTTGACAGACCCCCTTAGGTAAGATGTGTGAAAGTATAATAGCATTTATTCTAATTTAACTGAAGCATTACTTATTTTAGATTAATTAAAGACGGACTTTGTGATTAAAGGATAAAAGGAAGCACAGTCCCTTGTAAAATCAAAACCATGAAATTAACTGAAGGAAGTAGTAGAATGTATCCCATTCTGATATTTCATGTAAAGCATTTAGCAGAATTCTTCAATATTATTTCACAGTTCACATTCCCCAACCATCTGATACTGATTCAGTGTCCCTTCTAAACACAACATACTATTCTGTACTATTCTGAATGACAAAAAAAATAAGGGCAAAGTGCATGTCATTAATAGGTTCGTGTAGCTGCATAAGTCACATTCTCAGATCCCACAATTTCCTTAGAAAAGCAGGCCCAGATCAAAAAAAAGGGACTTGGAACCTTTCTTGTTGGATGTCATAGTACCTAATTTTCAGACAACCTTCTTCCATAAAGGCATTTCTATCATCATGTCCTCAATAATCTTCTGAATTGGCATATATTCTCCTAAAAATTACCATATGAATTAGTAAATCAACTAAGGAGACGCTACAATTACCATTTACTTTTTTTTCTGGGATTTTTTGCAAAAAGGTCCTCATCATAGGTACTCGCTTTACAAAATCTAGAATTTAACCTGGTGACTTCCCTGTGAGATAAAAAGTATTACATAACCATTAGGGAGAAAAACTGAATGTACTTTTATAGCATAATGTGCATCTGCTTTATAGTTAGTGTTACAAAAAAAAAACAAAACAAAAAAATGCCCTATCACTGAATAAGGCTCAAATAAAATCAATTAGAATTCAACATAAAAATAAAAATACATGTGATATAAATATATTGCTGCAGTTGAAATATTTTATGCCACAAATTAATGAAGAAGGATGTATTTAATCAAATGGTTTTGATTGTAAACAACACAATTTAATAATTTTCTCTTCACCTCCAAGTATGAAAGGACATGGAAAGTATTAACAGCTTTGAGAGAAGAAAATTACACTGTATCACCAAATAAAATTTAATTTCTCTTCTATTTTATTTTAATCAAAGACAGACTGAGTTTTCACTTTAAAAAAAAGGCAGCTTTTGGAGATTGGAGAATCTATAAGATGAAGACAGTTTATTTACAATAATCCTAGATACAAACAACTGTTAGCAGAACATTAGAAATTGCATTCCGATTGTCCATTGTAAAAAAAACCAAACAAAAACAAAGCAACCACACAAAGCAAAAACCACAAATCAAACAGCAATATAATAAACTCTGCAAAGACTGAAGATTTTGTTTTCTTAAAACAGCCAGGCATCCCAGGTTGAATCTTTACCTGCCAGTACCCCTTAATGCACTCAGCATTCAGCTTTGGCCATTAACTCCCATATTAACTTACTTTTTCTACAAACAGCATATTTTTTACACCCTCTAAATGAAGACTAGATTCAAAATACATTACATATTGCATTGTTATTATGTCATTGAAACTTACAGGGTTTAACATGTAAGAAACATGTCAATTAAAAACTTTGCAGTTCCTTCAGGGTCTATGTAGCAGGTGTTTAGAGGTGTCAGATACAACCACATAATTTGTTTGGAGATGACCTAGTAATTAACATAGTAAGATATTCTTGCTCTATAATTGTCAAGGTTTGACTCAGAATTGAAAAATAAACCAGAGACAACAAGCTCTCGATCCTCTCCCCCTCCCACCCAGGTAGGGAAGGAGAGAGAGAATTAGGAGAGAGACTTTACTGGATTGAAAACTAAACTAGGCAGCTTTAATTACATGTACAATTATATAGAAGTATGTTCAGGAATGTGCAAAAGCCTCTTGCCTCCCCCCCACCCCCAGCAGCTCTCCCGGCACTCTCCTTAGCTGTGAGCAGTCCTGAAATGTCTCAGCCTGCAGTCTGAGATAACAGCAGAGCAGACAGGGCTGTGGGGAGAGTTATGAGGGTCAGGGCTGAGCCTGGGGTCGATGGTGATGGATGGATGGAGTCCTCCCTAGACGCCGGCCATGGACGGAAGAGAAGGGAAGAAGAAGCAGGAAGGAAGTTGTCTTCTGTGGTCTCTGACCTTCCTCGGAGCTTACGTAGATATATGGAACGGAATACCTTTGGTCAATTCTGCTGTCTGTCTAGTCCAGCTTCCCTATGGGGGGGTCACAGATACAACTCTCCTGCTCTCAGTAGCATCTGCAGTGGCAGATTCACTGAGTAGAACAAACTGACCTTCACGTCTCAGAAGAAACCATAAACATTCCAGTGTTATCAGTCCACTAGCTGGAACACTTGCTGCTAGTTAAAAGAGAGCTCACTGAAGGAAAAAAAAAATCAGTAAAAGGAAAATTAGCCTAATCCTTGCTCAACCTCAGACAATAATGTGACAACATATGGCATTATTATAATTCCTTATATAGTAAACACCATCAGAAGTATATAAAAATGTTATTAAAGTTTTTGGACATTGAGTCAATATTTCTCAAATACCTCTGTGAGGAATTGCTCTTTATTCACCTTACCACCTCTGTCTTTGGCAGGATGAGCAGACAGTAAAGCAAAAGTTAGTTTTAAATATAAACATACAGTGCAAACATATGGGGTGGGACGAAAATAATCTCAATTCAAAAGGTAATTTATAGTCTATTTCAGCCACCTTATTTTGTATTTTGGAAATACAGTCTACTGCAAGGTAGTTGTTGATTGCTGAAAATTAACATATGCAACCTTGCAGTTTCTTTTAAAAGTCTCAGCTGGAGGGTGTGTTAATAATACTCAAATTCATAGTAATGTTACAGAGGAAAACTTACCTTTCCTCTAAGCCTTAAGTTTTGAATCTGCTAGCATTTGTTCTGATTTCAGGCAAGTCTAAAATATGAGACAGCTGTTGCTTGTTTATTATTCTATGCAAATATACACTCTCTCTGCAATGTTTTTAAAGAGTTTTATCCCCTCATATTGTGTGGATCATGATAAAACAGTTTTGAAGTGTTATATCCAGAAGCCAGCCAAGCTGGATGGCCAAGAAGCCAGAATCAGCTCAAATTTTTCAGTCCTGCTACAAAGTGTTCCTTACTGAGCTTTTCATCGACTGCCACAAAGACGAGTTCATGGGAAAGTGGTTACAAACCCCATCCAAACCCTGATGCACTTCAACCATGGTGGCACTGGTGTATGTATGTGTGTTCCCATGCCACTCCTGACAGGCAATATTTGACACAATTGAATGTCCACCTCTGCCAGTATGCCATTTACTCACTGTTCATCTGCCTATTCAGATCTGCTGTTTCTTTTTCGCTTGTCATGTCAGATGCATGCTGGATTGCTGCTGGCCCTGGGGCTCCTGTGGGGACCAGGCAAATCACTGGGATTGCTTTGTGCCAGGAGGGCATGCTGCTGAGATGAGCAGGATAGGTGGCTGCACACCTTCAATGGGGCCAGGAAGAAGTGAATCATTGTATGGTTCAAGTGGGATCATCATTTCAATCTGGGGGAAGCCAGGGCATCAGGGCTGACTTTTCTCCTGTCAGGTCCTTGCTCAGTCCCCAGCACAGGGTCACCATGGTCAGGGAGAGAAGAGCTTCAGGTCCCCACTGTACAAGAATAGAAGGCTCCTGTCCCCTTCTCTTGGGGTCTAATTTGACAGGAAAAGCAGTATATTAATTCTCATGGTGTTAACTACTTAGGGAAGTGCTGATAACATCCTCTTTGCTCTCCAGCAGCTCTGTGTAGGTCAACTTCTCTCTTATACATGACCCCAAATTTAGTAACCATCCACTGATTTGCTCTGTGACGTGCTGACTTGCCAGACAGGGACACAAGGTGGGAGTGAGACTTCAGGCTGGACCCTTTCCTTAGAGAATGTTGGGTCTGACATACCACCACCAGGACATGGAACACCAGCTACATTCCTGTTGTGTGGCCTGGTGCTCCCCCAAGTGCTCCCCCCACAGCAGCAGAGGTGGTGCTGGTAAGCAAGTAAAGGGGAAAGCAACCAAACCATCTTAAATGGCTCAGGGAGAGGTCATAGATAACTCTGACAGATACTGTCACACTGATTGCACTTTAAAAACTTAATCAAAATACAACTTGATTTTTAGTTGGTTTTGCTTGTTTCTAGCAGCCAAAAAAAAAAACCAAAACATATGTATTAAACATCACCACTTGAAGACATACTTTTAAGTAGTTATAGAATGACAATGACGTTAGCTTTTGCCAGGAAAAAAAAATAAAGAAAAAGGAACTATGAAATTGCTGAGTTTTCAGTACATATGTACTTTTATAAAAGTGCCACACTCCATAAATATGAATCTGTAATATACTTCTTTTTAGTTTGTTTGTTCCAGATACAATGGAGTCACTGCATGTCAATTCTGGGAAACTTCAGAGATATTATGTGTGTGTTATTGTAGGGAAAATGCCTCTATTTCTGTCTGGAACATTCCAGGTGGGGTGCAAGGAGTAATCTCAAATCTCATAATGTGATTATTTAACAAATTATTTTCTCTTTCCTTTTCCTACTTTGGAGTCACAGTTGTGCCCTCCCATGTTGAAGATAAAAATGCAGTGTCAGTCAGAAACTCCTCTTATTTTCCCGTGTCATATGGTAGGAATTCTGACACTGTCTGCATCTGAACTTATAAAAACCCATCATATTCTAAAATAAATGTTTTTAATGTTTTGGTTTATGTTTTTTTGTTTAATGTTATGTTTTGCCTCAGCAATTGCATAGGGATGTTCTTTTAGACTTAGGCAATCTAATACGACTTGTAGCTGATGTAACCTTGTCTTCTCCCTGAGCTAATCTATTCATATCCTTTTGACACAGCCTGGTAATAAGAATACTGTAAAAATTGGGAAAAAAAAAAAGAAGTAGATATATAGTAGCTAAAATACTTAATTGAGGGCAAAACCCAGAAGACTTATATTAGTTTATTATTGTTAACAGAACATACTGTCCATAAAATAAATTATTTCCTTGCTATTACTCCCTTTGATTCCAGAATACATCAAAGCCCCTATCAACCTTCAAAATCAGTCACAATCCTTCCTTAGATCAGGCTTTAATAAATATTCTCAATCACAAGTAAGATTTTCCTGGAGAACAGAGGTGTTAAACCAACTTTGATGCTAAGTTTAGGGCTCTGCACACTTTTTATGTATGTCTGCAAGTACATCTGGCAGTTGATACATTGGCATTATTAGCCTAATAACAAAAAAGTGATATTTTATAAATCTAATAGATAAACTGACAGTCATAAAACTTCTTTAATAGCCATGACAAAGTTTCCATTTGTGAAAAACAAAAGATTACTGTAAGGCAACTATAGTATTGCTTAGTACCAGTCCAGTTTCCAGCATAGTGAGGCTGGTTGGAAGTTTTTCAGTGTCACAGGTTGCATTCAGGAAATTATTAAATAATTTTGGAGGAGTGAGAGAAGAGTGATTCATGCTGGAATGCTGATGTGGCAGAGGCATTTGGGGTTCCTGCCAGACTACATTGGAGCCTTGGCTCTGAACCCCCACAGATTTCTGTGCTTCCAGCTCCATATTCTCATTTGCCTCCACATTGCTGTGCCACAGGACCAGAATCACTGAGGATTATGTCTCAGATGTGAATTCAGAGTCTGTATTTTCAAACTCACTTTTATTTTTAAGCCATCTCTTCTACTTCTTTTTATTTCTCTTTTGCAGGAAATTTTTAAAATCTCATTTTTCATTCCAAAATGTCACTCAATGCTTTCAGAATTCTAGACTCTCTCTTTCCTGGAACAGATATTCAGGTTTCAAGAAGTTCAGCATCTCAAGTCATGAGTTTTAATATTCATGATGTCTTAGCAAGCCCTTCAATAGAAAGCCAAGTGAAAATCTGGGAACTTTATGTCCATGTTAATTTACAGCATTACTAATTCAAGGAGTACATGGCTGTCCCAGCCAGTCATAACAATTTTGAAGTGACAGCAAATTAAGGTGACTTACACATTGACCTTGTCAAAGACTGTCTTTTAGTGCAATTTATTTATATCAAGCCTCCACAACATTACAGATAGCATAAACATAGGGACATTCTTCGGGGTGCGCCAACCATAATGTATATATTGTTCACGGGTAAACAGGAAGCAGACACTATATATAGTGAACCAAGAAGTGATTATTAGCTTAATTTAACTATTGTTAGAGAATAAGTTAGAGAAAAACAAACAATAGAAGTGCAGTTAAAATTATAGTATGCACACACCTTAGTTTCTATACTTTTTCCTGGTGTTATGATCTACTTCCGCTTTTACTCTGGGTGGTAAGTGGTCTCAGTTCAATGGTGGTAGTGATTGGGGGGTGTAGGGTGAGTTGTCAGCATCTGGAGTTCATCTCCTGGAAGAATGTTGTTCATTTTGATGGTTTATTCTTGCTTTTTATAGAATCTACTTGTGGTCATTTCTCTAACATACATGTTTCCTAACACACAAAAAGTGCTAAGTGCTTTTACACTTTTTGATTTCTTACTTCCTTCATTTGCAGCTCCACGTTACATCCAAATGCCTTTTATGTATATTTTATGTAATTACTTAGTTCTCTTTGTTACCCTTTAGACCAGCTTTGTCTAGAATCAGGTCTGCATTTATTTAACTAACCAACGAAGATTTGTTAATTGCTGTGTCCATTGCTGACCCTGTGTCCTATCTCTTCCCATGTCTGTACTCCTCTGCACCTCATTGTGTGTCTGTTCTCAAAGCCTTTGCTAGTATACCAGCTCTGTATTTCTCTTACTTCATCATTATTCTAGAGTCACAAACATCTAATTCTACCTGCTCATTACAGCTATCTGCATAAAACTATAGTAGTATCATACAAAAATAAATAAAAGGAAAAGAAATTACCCTTAAATATCTGGTCAATTAGAAAAATACTTGTCACAGCTAAACCAAGTAAAACAAAGCTACAGGAAGGCGAAGATCTTACAATTCCATACAAAGCTTATAGCCAGCTACTATAAATCACAGTATTGCCCTACAGAGCTACATTTTTTCAATGGGCAGGTAAAACCTTTGCATTCAGAATTAAACTTAATCAGAATGATTATGACAAAAAGAAAAGTGCCTTTAACCACAGCTTTGAAAAAAGTCAGTGCCATGAACTTTTTAGTCAGAAATTTAAGTTTTCACACTGAATAAAATGTCTTGTAAGGTTTAAAAGTTCTGAAAGGCATCAACTAACATAAGAAATAAGATTCCTTCCCATAAGTTATTCAGCTTGAGTCTTGTCTACCTTTCTGTTTCTGTTCAATCATCTTTTAGCTTGTGTTGTTTTACTGTTACTTGCTTCTCCTCTTTCTTAAAAAAACCTTAAAGACTTTTTGCTTCTTTTAGTGAACATTGCACTGTACTCCATCAGATTAGATTAAAAAAGAGAGGAATAAAATATGTGAGAATAAATCTGTAAGGTGGAAATACTACATGCATAATTAGGACAGTATGAACCATTTGGCAGACCACAAGAAAAATGCTATGACAAAGGACTTCAGTTGTAAAGTACATGCCTCACATGAAATTGCATGAAGACTAAATTCATTAATAGTTTTATTAACAGAATCCGTACATTGTCACTCATAGGCGTACTGCTATATTATTACAGTAGAGTGGTGCCTCCCAAAACACAAAACCAGACTCAGTATGTAATGCGATAGACCACTCCAAGAAAAAGCTAAGCAGTTGTATTTAACTTCAATACTAGACAGCACAGAGTTCATGTTTATCTTTATGCATTCATTCTCCTTCAATGGAGTTTGCTTAATGCAAGATAAGTCCTTCCTTGGCAAGCTGATGGTATTATTGTAATTTTTGTTTTGCTAGAACTGCCATGGTAAAATGAGTTCAGGCTTGTAGAACTGTATGACAGGACACTTAGTGGCTTTTTCACAGTTTACCATGTGTTTTCTATGCAACTGATCTATTTAAAAAAATGTGAGCGTTCACCTTGTCTTTACTACTGCATTACAAAGCAGTGGCGATTTTCTGGTAGGATATATAAAGGGCATGCTCCTTCTGTGAGAATTACTGGATTTATTTCAGTGTACCTTAACCCTGTATTATGTGCCTTGGCTGAGGTTCCTGAGATGAACAGGGAAGTTGCAACCAAAAAACATCAAAGCAAAAGCCGTAACTTGGAACTGGTAACAAAATGAAGAATCAGAAGTTGGGTTTTGGTTTCGGTTTTGTTTTTCTTGGTTTTTTGGTGGGGTTTTTGGTAATTTTTTTTTCAGGGAGCTTGTTGCAACTACAATTCAGTGCAGAAAGGAAAATTCACAGGAAGAGTTCTGCTTCTGTGAGGACACAGAGGGCAGAGAAAAATCTGTTTCAAAAACTTTTATATTTTATCACAGCAAGTCTGCTTAAAAGGTTGATATGTAGCAGTTTTTCTGTTTGTGTTGCAATTGAACACAATTTAGATATTGGAAACTTTTGCTGTCTTTGGTATGTTCACTTTAGGCCCAAGCAGTTCTTTTTTAAAGATTTTACCTGTCTTGAATTCCTGATTTAAAAAAAAAAAAAAAAAAAAATCAAAATCAAAGTAAAGTTTTATCCAGCTTAGAAAATATAAAGAGGAAATAATTTAATCTTTTATATTTCTCTTAATGGGTCCAATGTATAGATGGGTTTTGCTGTCTATTGTCTGTCATTCCATTTTTACATTTCATCTTGTTTAATGCCGAGTTCTTTCAGTAGTCCCTTTGTAATTTTGGTTTTCATTGCAACTGTATTTTATTTGTTTTTATCTCTCCCTGGTTTTAGTTTAATTTTTATTTCAAACTCGTTCTTCTTTGTGTATAATAATCTGTTCTAGTTTTTGAAAATTGCATTTTAAACCCACTCTTTTGTTTTCTTGGCTTTGTAATTTATTTATTTTTTCAGCTTCAGTTATCTCTTGCTTTTTATTTGTCATACAAACATCTATAATTTCATCATTGCAGATGAATTTGTTAATGTCATCACTATTTAAGATGGTCTGATGTTTTTTATTGTAAAAAACTTCTTTTAGTTACAGATAACCTTGCCAAATTTTAGTTACATAGACTGAAATTTTACTTGATAAGTGTTTCATGTTGTTTTATGAATATATGTTACTAGTACTAGTAAGTGTGTGAACAGAAAGTACATGTGATGTGTTTCCACAAATATAGAATCACAGAATCATTTAGGTTGGAAAAGAACCTTACGATCATCAAGTACAACCATAAACCTAACACTGCAAAGTTCACCACTAAACTATGTCCCAAAGCACCACATCTACACATCTTTTAAATACCTACAGGGGTGGTGACTCCACCACTTCCCTAGGCAGCCTGTTCCAGTGCTTGTTAGTTCTGTAGTCTGTAGAACTTGTAATACAATATAATTGTCCTGCAGCTAATGAATTCTTAAGAAGTTCTCTCTGAAGCAAGGTTTTGGCAGATGAGAAGTCATATGCGCTGTTTGGTTAATTCTTAACGGTTTACTGAAACTGTAAACATTTGTCTAAATCATAAAACATTGAATTGGCACTGTTCACATACGCCTAACAGAGACAGGTTAAGACTTTAGAGGCCACATTTTTTGTAACTTTGTTTCATGCAAGCCTCCATAATGTACACATAAGCTGCTATATATTCCTTTAAAAGATACATTAAATTGAAATCAAGGTAGATTACACATATAAGCAAAGAATAAAAAAAAATTGTAGAGAGTATGTGATTAATCCCAATAGCAGGCTGGTAAAAAATTAATTTAATGTAGCTTGGCCAAATTGAGGTATGGAAATGCACAATTAATCAACTTCAGTCTTTATCCTGAGTGGTTGTGACTCCATTAAACGGTCTAAGCATTGGAACAAGGATATTATATTGGTTTCTTTCCAATAATAGATTAGTTTGTCTATCTTCTCTCTTTGTCCTTACCATTATCTTAACCTCATGGAATTATTTGTGTAGTTAAAAAACTAAGTAGATGTGTAGATAAAAATTATGAGTAGAAGGAAAATATAAACTTCTATGGATTCGTACAATATATTTATATTTGGGAAAACATAAAGTGAATTTAACAGTAATCTAGTGTACTCAGCATTTACTAGACTGTCAGAGTCTTTGGTCTGCAAACAATAAATTACAAAGAATTGCCTTTATATAATAGAAGTATTACTGGTTGAATGACTTAAAGGCTGCATTAAATACTATCAAATGGATTTACAAAAATTAAAGGAAACCTAGACTGTCTTTTAAGAAAAAATATGTTTTCCTTAAGATTTCAAAACATATTACGTAAAGGTGACATAATTAAAAAACTCCACATATATATATATCTTTCTGAGTTGAAAGCAAAAGATCGAACTGAAAAAAAAAAAAAAAAAGGAAAAAGAAAAGCTGCTATAATCACAGCATTCAGGACTTGCCTTTCCAATATTTTTGTCTTATGGTTCTTACCTCAGTATTTACGTTTCCTTTCTAATATACTTTCTCATAATTTTTGCAGTGGACTATGGTAACCATTGTCAGAAGTTACAGCAGCTGTTCATATCCTTAAACAACCCTAGACTAAAACTTGTTTAGGTAATAAAAATACAAGTTACCTGAACAGGAAACCAATGACTAATCAATTGCTGTAGTTATTAAAATTTTTACTATGTTTTCATTTCCATAAATCTTTTTACTTTGTGAAGTGTACACAAAAGAGATACCATAACAAATTAAGTTTATTATATGCAAGCCTGCATGATATGTATTATTTTACTAATTGCTTGGAAAATGTCCCAGAAATCTTTGAATAAAAACACAAAGTGTGAGAGTCTAGATAAAAAAAGACAGATTCTTAGATCAAGAGGTGAGATCTAACAGCCAGTGAAAAATGAATCAATGGTACGAAGCAAGAAGTTTTATACCTGCCTATTATGTGACCTCCTTGCTGTTACATATTTATCTGTACTTTATCTTTTAATATATTTACATTATTAAAATATTTAAACATGATAGCAGTAAGAATAGATGCTAATCAGTAACAAAAGGAAAGGAAAAGAAGCAGTGAAGTGGTGAGGTAATATCAAATCTGACTCACCATTAAATACCAAAGCTTGACGACAGTATTTCAGATACCCAAGAGAAATGTAAATCATTATTGTAGGATGAAAAGAATTCAGGTGGAATTTTCAGAAGTACTCACATTTAGTCTCTCTCCACTTATGCTGAAGTCAAGAAGACTTTATCCTCATGCCTGAAAGGTAAAGGAAAGCACTGTGTTTCCTTTTCAGTACTGAAGAGGAATGTTAGCCTTAGAATATGGATATTGCTTCTCCTCTCGAGAAAATCAACTTTCTTTAAATGAATGCACTGTATCTATTGCAAAAATATCTACTTTGTGAAGTTATATGTAACTATAAATGTTTGAGCTGTATAAGGTTTTTTGCTTGTTTATTTTCTGCTTTGTTCTTCAAACTTGGACTTCACAGTCTACCTGAAAATGAAGTGTAAATACTATTACTTCTCTTGGTCAAGTTGTTTATCAAATTGGTAATGTAATTAATATTTTTTCAGCAAATTTTTGTTTCTCTTTCACTTCAGAGATCAAGAATTAAATGATAGATTATATTGTATTTCCCTACATTTTCAATACATTTTTTTGCAGGCATCAAGATTTCTCTTCAGGTTTGTTTTTATTCTTTTCTTATTTTTGGCAGTCTTGTTTGTTTTAGCTAGCACACTTTAAGAAAGTGCCTGTCCTTTTCTCACATTTACAAGAAATATGTTGGAACCAAGTCAGCATCTGCAACTATGCTTATGTCTAACTAACAGTCAAGTCACTTAATCAGCACAGTTGAAATTTCTGCTCTTTCATACATGTGAATTTTGAGGTGGTATGTCCAGCTTCATTTAAGCAGAAGGACATAAGGCAATTCCTCTTCCTACTATGAGGGGTAGTGTTATCCTGCTGCTGAAGAGGAAAACAGAAGAGGATTATGTGCCTTTCTCCATTTCAGACCCTGCTGTTCTATTACTACCAATACTGTTAGTTTTGTGTTGACTACTAATTTAATTTGCTATTAACTGTGAACATATCCTTGGGAAAGGTCTGCAGTATCTCTATGGAGTACAAGGCAGGGTAAACAGGGTGCAATCTCATAAGAATTTACAGCACGATTAGTTCTTGGGATTACTGATTTCCCTGAACTTGTTCATAATTATTCCCTTATTTTAATAAAAGAAGAGAGCAATTATTTTCCCTGAAAACAAGGGAATTTAAATTCTGTAGCTTGTGCTGATTAACTCCATTGGTTATGACATTTTCTACTTTTAGTAGGATTTAGAAAACCTGAGATTCTGAGATTTAGCTTCTGGGAAAATATTATTGAATTATGCAGCAATAGAGAAAAAAAGATGTTTGTTGCAGAATACATAGTACCATCATTTCAGTCAAAATCCTAATAAAATTTGAAAACTCACTCAAGTAGTTGCATCAAAGTTGTGCTAGAAAAGGAGACATTTTTATCTGAGGTGGCAAGACCATTAACAGGGTTGCCCTCTGTCTGGAATCAAAACTGGGAATATGGGTTTCTCTTCTCCCCAGCTATTATATGATCATGTATCTTGGAATAATATTATCCTTAGCTAAGGATTTTAGAGAATTAGAAGAAAAAAGAAAGGAGAGAAGGAAGGAAAGACAGAAAGAGGTGAAAGTTACTGAATTTCCACTGTGTTTGTCATAGCCCTTGAACATGTTCAACAACTTTTAATGGAATATACTGGCCAGTATTTTAGTTCCCCAAATTACAGTATTTTTTTCAGAAAAAGTTAAAAAAGCAAGTAAACTTCATGAATGTTTCATAAAAATAGTAGTGTGTATAATTGATGAACAGTGGGAAAGGAAAAGAAGTTGCAGTATGTGATAGTGTAAGTTAATCCATCCCCAAAAGATTAACCTATAATATTATGCATCTTTGTTCAAAACAGGACTGAAAATAATGCTTTTGCTATAGCTTTTGATAGCTTGTTTCTGACTTCATTCATTGCTTATTACAAAACTGATTTGTTATTCCGCTAGTTCAAAGCAATGGATATGCATCAGACTTGGTTTGGGAACATTTGCTGGAATAGTTATAGAAGAACATAAGGTAATTATTCTACATGTCAACAGGAGAGACCACCCTCAAATATTCTGTTAAAATCTCTCAGGACAGAATAAAGTTGTTTTGCTCTTACTTTTCTCAGTTCCTTATTTCTGATAACTTTTTTTTTTTTTTAATTTCATAACTTTTTCTAGCTTGGTATGCTCCACAATTCATCTTCTGACACTGCTTGTGGCAGAGAGAATGTAAAAAGAGTGAATTTAAGGGAAACGTGTCCTAGAATTGCATAGCAATAGAACTTAAAATATACTAGTTTAAGATTCCCAGTGTGAATCTTGCTTTCTGTCCTTGAGGCAAATCTGGGAGATTAATTATTTACTCTATTGACAGCAATAGATTTCCTTCCAATGGAAAAAAAGGAATAAACAAATATCTGTATAGGTTCACAGCACAATTCAGAAATAGTAAGCAACTAAATATATAAGAAACATTAGCTCAAATATTTAACTTTAATGCTAGAAAAAGGAATATGGAAACTAAACCCCCCCAAAAAACAACAACAACAACAACAAAAAAAACTCAAATGCCCAAACAACTAGGTGGAATAAATCGGAATAAATTAAGTAAGGTGCCACAGAGGTACCTCTATGTTTTGTTTAATTTAAACAAAATATGAAACTGTTATGAAAAGGTTCTGATGTGAGCAGGACCATCTGCTCTTATTTTGTTATATTAAGATTTGCATAAAATCTATTAAGTTTGTTGTATTGCATGCTTCAGGAATTTAATAACCCAGAATTATGTATGATATACAGTACATGGCAATGAATTGTAATAAACAAGAAAGGTACTTCTAATGGCATATATAAAAGAATGTGTGATTTTTAGGAAAGTAAAGCTATTGTGACCTATTTTCTGTTGTATTTATTTAGTAATTAATGTTTTTGAATTCCTGTGAGATCACATGTTCCATAATTCTGTGTGCTTGGCACAAGGGAGCATAGAATGATGTTAGATTTACTTAGTATTGTCCTGGGTTGAGCCAGCATGAAGCTAATTTTCCTTTTACTGATTTTTTTTTTTTTCTTTCAGTAAGCTCTCTTTTAACTAGCAAGAAGTGTTCCAGTTAGTGGACTGGTAACACTGGAATGTTTATGTTACTGCTGAGATGCGAAGGTCAGTTTGTTCTACTCAGTGAATCTGCCACTACAGATGCTACCGAGAGCAGGAGAGTTGTATTTATGACCTCCCCCCAGAAGGGGAGCTGGACTAGACAGACAGCAGAAATGACCAAAGGTATTCCATTCCATATATCTACGTAAGCTCCAAGGAAGATCAGAGATCACAGAAGACAACTTCCTTCCTGCTTCTTTTTCCGTTCTCTTCCGTCCATGGCCGGCGTCCAGGGAGGACTCCATCCATCCATCACCATCGACCCCAGGCTCAGGCACCTCATAACTCTACCCTTAGGCCCCGTCTGCTCTGCTGTTACCTCAGACAGCGGCCCAAGAGTTTTCGGGACAGCTCATAGTTAAAGAGAGTTCTGGGGAGTTGCTGGGGGTGGGGGAGGCAAGAGGCTTTTGCACATTCCTGAACATACTTGTATATAATTGTACATATAATTAAAGCTGTCTAATTTAGTTTTCAATCCAGCAAAGTCTCTCTCCTAATTCTCCTCCCCTACCTGGGTGGGAGGGGGAGGGGATCGAGAGCATTGTTTGTCTCTGGTTTATTTGCCAATCCTGAGTCAAACTGTGACAAGTATTTTATTATTATTATGTTTTTCACATATCTACAGTTCTCAGATGTTTATTAGGCTAATGTGGATAAATTCCTTAATTATACTTGGGATGCAGAGGAACTCATTCTAGTCTCATTTATACCCATAAAAGCAAAGCTCAACTCCTGAGAAATTAACAGCTTTCTTGCTGGTATAAAAAACATGAGAATAATAACTGCATTGTTATATTATGATAAATTATTCAAGTTTAGTAGTACAAGAATGTCTGCTGCAGGGCTTTCTGGTTTCTGTGTCATAAAATTGAAGGATACTCTAGAAAATATATTTTATATTAATGTTAGATATTGCTAAACACGCAGAAATGTCATTTGATGCTATCAAATAAAATCACCTTTATACAAAAGTGGATAGCTAGTTTCACCACTAGTTATATTGAAGCAGCTGTGATCCCCATTTCAAACCACAGGGTCAACCAAGTCTACTTCTGAACTTCATTGGATGCCTTAAACCACTTTGTATACCAAGATGTAAGTTCCTAGCTTTCTTAAAACTTTAGACCAATGGCTGATTTCCAGCCCTCTAGAACAACATTTAAAAACAGAGAATGAAGATATGGAAAGTCAGAAAAGTAGGTTTGAAACATTATTTACTTTTTTCAGTTATGAGCTGTTCATGTGAAAATCCACCAAACAAAGAGCTGATATCATTCTGCTTTCTAAGGGTACAGTTAAATTGTTTGCAATTAACACCTCTGGTTACCTTCCCTTACCTCCATTCCTCCTTTTACCTCCCTTACCTCCTTTCCTCCATTAGTTAACTGCTGTAGACATCTCAGACTCTGGGGCATGTATTAATTTCTATCAGTTGACTGGTGTCTCCCTAGCATACTGCCTTCTCCCCAAGCTGAACTGGGATCTCCTGCAATTGACATTAGCCTGAGCTCGAGTTATTACACTTTCTTCTTAATTTGTTCTTGATGCTCTCCTGTGCAGAATGCTATGGAGGTATAAGAAGCAGTGGTGTTTAACTTAGGAAACTGTACTATACCAAATTAGTCAAGTTACTGCTATCTAAATGTAACTGCATACCTGCTTTGTGGAATTAAATAATGATGCTCTATCTAAATAGCCTTCTTAGCTATGAAGATGCTTGGTGCCTGTGGAGCAACATCTGTAGGCTGAAGGCAGTCATGTTAGTATTATACAAGACATGAAGCTTGCCCATCAACATGTCCTAGTCTTATCCAATACCTCAAGAACTATTAGTCTGCATATAACTAAATACTGAGAAGACATGCTGCAGCTATGACCTTAGTACTGCAAAGTGTGACACAGTTTTACTCTGCCATTTACAAATGTGTTATAGTAGTGCTTGTTTTCCTTAACAGATTTAATCCATAGCAGAATGTAAAAGGAAACTAGTAGTATAATTTATTGATGTTCACCAAGTAGATCTATAACTTTTAAGCTTACTTCTGAATTTATAACATTTTAGGATAAGATAAACAAATGCAATGTTATTCGGTGTTTGAGTTTTATTAAAGAAATTTTGATGAAAACATTGTTTCAGTATTGGTGCACTTCCTCATCTTCTGGGCCTATATCCTGATTATTTTTGCTAGTTGATTTGAAACCAGTTGTCCTGAGAAAATGCAGGTTTTTTCATCTCAATAGCATGATTTGTTTCATTGCTTTGAGTTTTTTTGGTGACTTTTTCCCCTATGTTCTAATGCCTCACATCTTTTCTTTTGTCTGGACGAGGTTAACAGAGTTGGTGGTGTAGTAGCAGCAGCGGCAGTGGCGACTGAGGCATGCCCGAGGTGGGATTTCAATCGTGCAGTACAGGGGGGTTTCCGAGCTCAGGGACCCCATTACCCTCTCGAGCTCCCCAGCAGGACCAGGAAGTCCACAGCAGCCAATCAGGCACGGAACAGGCGTGGCCAGGAGCCATGTGGGAGATTTTAAATGCCCCTGGGAAGTGTGGCGAGCAGGAGTGTGGCACAGCAGTGAGGCGTGGCATAGGGCAGTTCGCACGGGGCAGGGCACTGAGGAGCTGTGAACTGAGGAGCTGCAAACTAGGCAGGGGGCGGGGAGCTGAGGTGTGCTACAAGCTCTTTAGAAGAGATAGGCAAGGAAAGAGAGGAGGTGGGGTGGCTCTATACATTAAGGAGTGCTTTGATTGTATAGAGCTCAATGACAAGAGATGACAATGTGGAATGTTTATGGGTGAAGATGAGAGGGAAGGCAAATAAGGCAGATATCCTGTTGGGAGTCTGCTACAGGCCACCCAAACAGGAAGAGGAAACAGGTGAAACATTTTTCAGGTGGTTGGTAGAAGTCTCAAAACTACCAGCCCTAGTTCTGATGGGGGACTTCAACCTCCCAGACATCTGCTGCAACAACAACTCTGCCGCAAGCAGGGAGGTTAGGAGGTTCCTCGAGTGTATGGAAGATAACTTCCTAACACCTACCAGGGGAGGTGCCTTGCTGGACCTGCTGTTCACTAACAGGGAAGGAGTGGTGGGAGATGTGGGGGTCAGAGGCCATCTTGGGTTTAGCAACCATGAAAAGGTTAAATTCTCAATTCTTAGGGAAATAAGGAGAGCGGTCACCAAAACCTCCACTATGGACTTCCAGAGGGCAGACTTTGGCCTGTTTAGATCACTGGTGAAGAGAGTTTCTTGGGAGTCAGTTCTGAGGGGCAAAGGGGTCCAGGAAGGCTGGATGCTCTTCAAGAAGAAAGTCTTAAAAGCACAGGAGCAGGCTGTCCCTGTGTGTCGTAAAACAAAATGTCAGGGAAGGCGACTGGCCTGGCTAAACAGGGAGCTTTCGCTGGGACTCAGGGAGCAAAAGAGAGTCTATCACCTTTGGAAGGAAGGCTGGGCAACTCAAGATCAGTATAGGGAGCTGGAGCTGTACACAGGGAGCTGTATACAGGGAGAAAATTAGAAAGGCAAAAGCCCAGCTGGAGCTCAATCTGGCCACTACCATAAAGGACAATAAAATAAGGTTTTACAAATACATTAACAACAAAAAGAGAACCAGGGAGAATCTCCATCCCTTATTGGATGAGGGAGGAAACATGGCAACAAAGGATGAATAAGAGGCTGAAATACTTTATGCCTTCTTTGCCTCCGTCTGTAATATTCAGACTGGCTGCCCTCAGGATACTCGGCCTCCTGAGACGGAATATAAGGAATATAAGGATGCAGAGCAGAACAACCCCCCATAATCCAGGAGGATGCAGTTAGAGACCTGCTGCAGCACCTAGACACTCAAAAGTCTATGGGGCCAGATGGGATTAACCTGAGAGTACTGAGGGAGCTGGCAGAGGAAATTGCCAAGCCTCTCTCTATGATCTACCAACAGTCCTGGATAACAGGGGAGGTCCCAGATGACTGGAGGCTTACCAATGTGATGCTTATCTACAAGAAGGGCCCAAAGGAGGATCCTGGGAACTACAGGCCTGTCAGCCTGACCTCAGTACCAGGGAAAATCAGGGAGAAGCTCATCTTGAGTGTGTTCATGTGTCAAGTGCAGAACAGCCAGGGATCAGGCCCAGCCAGCATGCGTTCAGGAAAGGAAGGTCCTGCTTGAGTAACCTCATCTCCTTCTATGATCAGGTGACTCACCTGGTGGATGAGCCAAGAGCTATTGATGTTGTCTGTCTAGACTTTGGTAATGCCTTTGACACCATCTTCCACAGCATTCTCCTGAAGAAGCTGGAGGCACATGGAGTAGACAGGTACACTCTCTGCTGGGTAAAAAACTGGCTGGCTGGCCGAGCCCAGAGAGTTGTAGTGAATGGGGTTGGATCCAATTGGTGGCTAGTCACCAGTGGTGTCCCCCAGGGCTCAGTTTTGGGTCTAGTCCTGTTCAATATATTTATTAATTATCTAGATGAGGGAATTGAGTGCTTCCTAAGTAAGTTTGCAGATGACACTAACCTGGGCGGAAGTGTCGATTTGCTTGAAGGTAGGAAGGCTCTGCAGAGAGACCTGGACAGGCTGGATCGATGGGCTGAGGCCAGTTGTATGAGGTTTAACAAGGCCAAGTGCCAGGTCCTGCACTTTGGTCACAATAACCCCATGCAAAGCTACAGGCTTGGGAATGAGTGGTTGGAAAACTGCATGGTGGAGAAAAACCTGGGGGTGCTGATTGACAGTCGACTTAACATGAGCCAGCAGTGTGCCTAGGCGGCCAAGAAGGCCAATGGCATCCTGGCCTGCATCAAGAATAGTGTGGCCAGCAGGAGTAGAGAGGTGATTGTGCCTCTGTACTGGGCATTGGTGAGGCCACACCTTGAATACTGTGTTCAATTCTGGGCCCCTCAGTACAAGAAGGATGTTGAATTGCTGGAGCATGTCCAGAGAAGAGCTACCAGTCTGGTGAAAGGCCTGGAGGACAAGTCCTATGAGGAGAGGCTGGGGGAACTGGGGTTGTTTAGTTTGAAGAAGAGGAGGCTGAGGGGTGACCTCATTGCTCTCTAAAACTACTTGAAAGGAGGTTGTAGGGAGGTGGGAGTTGGTCTCTTCTCTCCAGTGAATAATGACAGGATGAGACGGAATTGCTTGACATTGTGCCAGGGGAGGTTTAGGCTAGATATTAGAAATAATTTCTTTACTGAAAGAGTGGTTGGACAGTGGATCAGGCTGCTCAGGGAGGTACTGGAGTCACCATCCCTGGAAGTGTTTAAAAGAAATATAGATGTGGTGCTCAGGGACATGATTTAAGCATTAACGGGTAGATAAACATTATGGTGGGTGGATTTAGGTTATGGTTGGACTTGGTGATCTTCAAGGTCTTTTCCAACCAGGTTGATTCTGTGATTCTGTAAAGCACTAGGCAGAAAAGAGTAGGTTTGAAATTTTGTCTCATTCAGAACCCTGAAGATTGGAAAATAATGAAAAAAGCTATATTTTATTTCTGAATTTCTCTGCATTAGCTACATTAAACAGCTTTTCATAATCTCTAGAAGAGCTAGTGTCTTTTTTCCTTTTCCATTTCCACTCTTAATGTTGTGTTCAAACAAGGGCCTTAAAGCATCACTTATAACTCTCAAATGATTCTGTCCACCTCCGCAGGAAATTAATTAGATATGCTAAATCAAAGCTTTATATTGAACAGTATTAGGGTGCCATGCTCTGGCTATGACCTTAGTACTTCAAAGTGTGTGTCCTGAACAGGATGGCAGATGAGAAATATATGCACCTATTGAGGGCTAGTGCATATGAAATCAGGGTCGTAACCCCTTAGAAGGCACAAGCACAGTCAAATGGTAGGGAAACTGGGAGGCTGGACAGAAGCTAAGGTTAGAATGCAAAAGGTAATCTTAACAATAAAATTTACTACTTGTGGATAGATCAAACAATAAAGGCTAACCATTAAAATGTTGACAACTTACTTATTACTAAGGTTTATACTAGGCCTAGAACGTTAATTATCGACTTCAAAAAGGATTCTAGAAAAATTCTAAAGGATTCTAAAACTTAAAACTTAACGATAAGCAGTTGCTTAATATTAAGTGCATTAATAAAGACAATAAAGGAATTAATATCTCTCACCCTTGCCAAGCCACAGCTGGGTGTCCTTGGGTGGATCGTCATTCTTGAGAATTAGTCCCTCTGGGCAGGTGTCCCCACTGGCGAGGAGAAGGTCCAGCACACCTCCTGGGAAAGTGCACAGGAAGTCTTCCAATTGAAGATGGGACCAGGCTTTTATAGAATAAACTGGATTGACTACTTTCATTTAACTATTTAGCCGTAGCTCCTAAATCTCTCATTGGAGAATAAAAGAAAAACAGTGGGAAAAGCCAAGATGGCCCTTTTCTCACCAAGAAAACTCTTCTGTGTATCTGTTCATTTGTATTTTGTCTCCGTTTCGAGCCCAGTTGTGGCTAGGCTGAGCTCTGTGTTCGTCAACATCAGAGAGCAGCTGGTGTTATGAACATCAACTTGGCCTCTGTACCTTCCAAGGTTGTTACCAGCTCAGAGCTTGCTAGGTCCTTTGCTTTCTCATGGGAATCTTCCCACTCTAGGCCTGGGACTGTAAAATTGAGAGACGCAAAGCAATTAAATCATAGAGGGAAACTGAGGTAGGCATATTGAGAGATGGATCATCCTGATGCAATGTGACACTTTTACTCTGTATTTTTCCAAATCTTTCCTGTGGCACTGCTGTTTCAGAAGTCTCCCTTTTTATATTGTTTTCTTCTTTCAAGTACAGTATTTCCTGTTTGTTTTCACTAAGTTTCATTTTGCTCCTGCACAATATTTCTATAATTAAATTAGTTTGAAATTGTATCTTTGTTGTCTAATGTGCTTGATTCCAGCCTTGTATCATCTTCAGAAAGGTTCTGTTTCAGATTTGTGGTGTAATCTTCAACTTCAGATTTAGAGTCATATTTAGTCATATTTTCATAAGCCACATTTCCATATTTTATGAGCATGTCACAAAGTTCTCCAAACCTTACATAATTCAAGATACATCCTTGGATTCATTCTACTCACAAGATTTTCTGTCAAAAAATGGAAATAGAAGGTTTATTTCATTACAATGCAGTGACATCCTCCCACGTTGGTGACTCCAAATGATAAGGTTTTTTTTGCAAAAGATTCAGTGGTATATAATATGCCTTTGGCAGCTGTGCTTTTATCGAGAAAATATCATTAAGTAGCTCTGCATTTTTTTCTTCTTTTTTTTTTAACACAAACATATGTTGTTTTACTAAACTAAGAGATGCTTTCTCTTTTGCAACCAAATAATATTGAAAAGCTGAAAATTAATACCTATTATACAAAGAAATTCAAATGTTCAGAACTTTTCAAGCTTGTAAAGAACACAATAAAAAGCAACTCTCAACTCTGTTCAGTTCTCAAGGAATATATCCCCTTCTGATTGCAAGCTCCAAAATTACATTCATACATTAAATTAATACAGTATTATTTGCTTTCTCGAGACAGTTGTGTTGTGTTTCATGAAGCTATTATTTATATTGTGTGGAATACATGATGGATTAGGCACCTTTCATGTCTTTATTAGATATTTTAACTTGTGTGTTGCTCACAATTTTTTCTTTGAGGGAATGTTATCCAAAGTGTGTTGACTTTGGCTAATTGCTATGTTTTACTGAACAATGTGTTTGACATGATATTAATTCTTTTTCTTTTCCATATAATTCAAACAACAGAGCAACTGTATATGCAGAAGTGCCATTCTCATTAAAAGTCTGATGCCAGTAATGTAAGGCCTTACAGACAATTAGCACACTGAGACACAAGTTAGCATAATAATACAAATAACAGATAAGCCATACACTAAATTCTTGGTGTTGGTGTGATTTTGCATTAACTCTGTGACAGTTCATTAAGTTACTCAGATGTACATCAATTTAGCTTAAGATGTTAAGACCATTTTCTCCCTGTTATGAGAATGGAATTTGTTATAATGAGAATGGAAAAAAAAAAAAATCTAATCCCATAACTTTTTCCCTTGTCTCTGGGAAAATAAATTTCTGGACATTTTTAAAAAATCCTTAGTATTCTTCTTAGTATCGTAATATCCTACAGTCTGAGAAATGGACAGTAAAGTTAAAACCTAAGGAATCATATATTTAATGTGGAAAAGAGTTTTAATCTATACCATCTTCATGTTCTAACATTCTAACATACAAATAAAAAAAAGAAAAATAGTTTAGACAGGAGTGGGAAGTGCCATTAATTAACAATATGTAATTAAGTTAATTTAATATAATCCAATTGCTGACATAAGTAATTTTAAACTGCATTTTCTGTACTGTGTTAAGAATGACAGAAGATTGGATCACTGCAGTTAGGAGACTGAAGATGGTTAGAAGTTTCTGTATTACTAATTAGAGACTAAAAATCTTTTCTTACGGATACAACTAGGAGATAGATAAAAATGACTATAATTGTCTCAATTTCTTATAACCGTATAGCAATATGTGTGATATTTACATTTCTGCGTGGTGAGAATATGTATGCAACACAAGCACATTCATTATTGGCTGACACACCAGAAGGCTGTGCTGCCATTCAGAGAGACTTAGACAGGCTGGAGAGTTGGGCGGGGAGAAACATGATGAAATTCAACAAGGGGAAGTGTAGAGTTTTGCATTTGGGGAAGAACAACACGATGTCCCAGTATAGGTTGGGGGCTGACCTGCTGGAGAGTAGTGTAGGTGAAAGAGACCTGGGGGTCCTGGTAGACAGGAGGATGACCATGAGCCAGCAATGTGCCCTTGTGGCCAAGAAGGCCAATGGCATCCTGGGGTGCATTAGAAAGGGTGTGGTTAGTAGGTCAAGAGAGGTTCTCCTCCCCCTCTATTCTGCATTGGTGAGGCCGCATCTGGAGTATTGTGTCCAGTTCTGGGCCCCTCAGTTCAAGAAGGACAGGGAACTGCTTGAAAGAGTCCAGCGCAGAGCCACAAAGATGATTAAGGGAGTGGAACATCTCCCTTATGAGGAAAGGCTGAGGGAGCTGGGTCTCTTTAGCTTGGAAAAAAGGAGGCTGAGGGGTGACCTCATCAATGTTTACAAATATGTAAGGGGTGAGTGTCAGGGAGATGGAGTTAGGCTCTTCTCAGTGATGACCAGTGACAGGACAAGGAGTAATGGGTGCAAATTGGAGCATAGGAGGTTCAAGGTAAATATCAGAAAAAACTTTTTTATTGTGAGAGTGACAGAGCACTGGAACAGGCTGCCCAGAGAGGTTGTGGAGTCTCCTTCTCTGGAGACATTCAAAACCCGTCTGGACAAGTTCCTGTGTGATGTGCTCTAGGTGACCCTGCTCTGGCAGGGGGGGTTGGACTAGATGATCTTTCGAGGTCCCTTCCAACCCCTATGATTCTATGATTCTATGATTCTATGATTATTATATGTAAGCAAAAATTTATAATGAAAATGGTAGTCTAGCACTAGTGTGTCTGTATATTTAAAATTTTTGCAAGCTAAAATAAGCTTTTCTCTACTAAGAGCAAAACCCATCACTTAGCTCTCCAACACCATAATATTTCATGTATAATAAAGTTAAGGCCTACATACAAAACCAAATTTCTTCTTCTCTAAAAGTATTTCAATATTTACTATATCACTTAAAATACTAAAACAATAGAAATATGAAAGTTATAAACACATAAATCCAAAGGGTTACTAGAATATTTGTTTTAAATGTAATTATTTGCAACAGAAAAGAGTGTCATACGTATTTTTTAAATTGTATTGCAACCAATTTCACTGGGAAATTGGGAAATTTTGTTCTTTATATTATAGGACATATTTCATAGTATGATTTCTAAACAGCTTTAAATGCACTGAACAAGCTGTCTCAGAAATTCTGTATATATACATCTCTAAGTATATATGTGTGCTTCAGTTTTTAGATAAAGGTTAGTCAGTTCCTAAACGAATAAGGAAGTAATAGTAATCACACATACTATTAAGCTCTCAGTGTTGATCCAATCCCTATTTATTCTTTTTAAGACTCAGAAAATCTATAAGAAGTAACTTGTACAGCAGTTGTCAGAAACCTAAAAATTTGCACTCCATATGAGAGCTTCCTATATTTAAGTAGCATTCTAAATATAAGCAGTAATAAGGCAACACAAAAAAGGATATAAGAATCAACATAGAAGAGGACAAAATATGAGTCCAAGCTTATTTCCTTTTCTAAATTAATATCTAGATTAAGCAAAATTATTAGAATGAGACCATAAACTGAAACATACAGAGACTAGATGAAAATTAGAAAGGGTAAAAGCAAACTTAAAGAAAGAATCATAAACAAAAAAGTTTTTTCAGAACTACAATGGTTTGTTGCTTGCGGGACCAGCAGATTCCACACATTACCAAGAAGTAGAGAGACTAGTGAAGGAAGGCAAAGACATGATTAATTTTCATGAGCAGTAGAAGAATAAATGTCTAAAAATTACTCTTTTCAATTTTAAATGTGAAAATATGAGATGAAATCACAAAAATGTATGTCACAGCAAAATGCCAAAGGAAAACAAGTCACTGTTGCCAGTGAGCTTCTCCATGTTCATAAGGATAATGTAAATGAGTTTTAGCCAAAACATTGATTCTCCATAAGCCAGTCAGTATATCAGGTATCTGATTGAAATGAGTGAATAAGAAGCAATAGCAAAAAAGAATAAGGTCTTTTTCAAAAGGCTGGGATGAGATGAAAATATGTTTTTAGTTCTCATTGACTGACTGAGCGAATGCCTGTTGTCATCTGTTTTATTATGCTACTCAGGTGTATTACTTGATTGATTTTTGTTGGAATCGAAACAAGCAAGACACACTGGAATATGATAAAGGTAGGTTTGTTTAAGCATAGGTTATACTTTCAAAAGATCAATTATTCTCTTTATAACAAGTTCTCAATTTTAAAACAGTGTTTGGATTTTCCCCACTTTTTCTTGGTACCTACCGGAAGAGCTCTTCAGTATTTTTTCAACCCGCTCCCTTTGCCCCAAGCCCTGGGGAGAGAAACTATATTGCGGACCATTTAACCTTACTAAAAAGCAATGTAAATTAGTGTCATTACTGTAGATTAGTGTCAAAGAAGTTGTCCCTGTATATCCACAGGGGAAGCAGGACCCTCCTATCTGATTGTAGACAAGTAGATCAGGCTTCAAATGCTACCTGTTCACAATCGTGTGATAAGAGTTTGATTGTTGGCAGTGCACACTTACCACAACTTTTCTGGGCAACCTGTTCCAGTGTCTCACCACCCCCAAAGGAAAGAATTTCTTCCTAATGTCTAATATAAATCTACCCTCTTTCAGTTAAAACTGTCACTCGATGTCCTGTTGTTACATGCCCTTGTGAAAAGTCTCTCTCCAGCATTCTTGTAGGCCTCTTCAGGTACTGGAAGGCTGCTACAGGGTCTCCCCTGAGCCTTCTCTTCTTCAGGCTAAAAAACCCCAACTCTCTCAGCCTGTCTTCAGAGAGGTGCTCCAGCCCTCCTTCTTTGTGGCCCTCCTCTGAACTTGCTCCAACAGGTCTATGTCCTTCATGTGTTGCAGGCTCCAGAACTGAACACAGGACTCCAGGAGGGGTCTCATGAGATCAGAGTAGAGGGAGAAAATTATCTTCCCCACCTTGCAGTTTATGCTTCTTTTGATGCAGCCTAGGATACAGTTGGCTTTCTGAGCTGCAAGTGCACATTGCTGGCTCACGTTGAGCTTTTCATCAACCAACACTCCTAAGTCATTTTTCTCAGGACTGTTCTCAATCCATTCTCTTCCTAGTCTGTATTTGTGCTTGGGCTCATCATGATGCAGGTGCAGGACCATTTACTTGGCCTTATTGAACTTCATGAGGTTGGCATGGGCCCACCTCTCAAGCCTGTCAATGTCTCTCTGGATGGCTTCCCTTTCCTCCAGCGTGTTGATCAAAACACAGAGCTTGGTGTCCTCATCAAAATTGCTGAGAGTGCACTCAATCCCACTGTACATGTCACCAACAAAGATGTTAAACAGATCTGGTCCCAGTCCTGACCCTTGAAGAATGCCACTCATCATTGGTCTTCATTTGGACATCAAGCCATTGACTGCAACCCTTTAAGTGTGACCATCCAGCCAATTACTTATCCACTGAGTGATCTGTCCATCAACTCCATGTCTCTCCAATTTATAGACAGGGATGTCATGTGGGACAGTGTCAAAAGCTTTGCACAAGTCCAGGTAGGTGACATCAGTTGCTCTTCCCCTATCCACTGATGCTGTGACCCCATCATAGAAGTCCTCCAAATTTCTCACACACAATTTGCCCTTGGTGAAGCCATGTTGGTTTCCACCAACCATCTCCTCATTTTTCATGTTCCTTAGCCGAGCCTTCAGGAGGATCTGCTCCATGATCTTGCCAGGCACAGGGGGTGAGACCCTGTAGTTCCCTGGGTCTTTTTTCTTTTTTTTTTTTTGTTAATGGTGGTTCTGTTTTCCCTTTTCCAGTCAGTGGGAACTTCACCAGACTGCCATGACTTTTTAAATATGATGAACAGTGACTTTGCAGCTTCATCTGCCATTCCCTCAGGACCCATAGATGAAACTCATCAGGCCCCATGGATTCATGGACCTTCGGGTTCCTTAGATGTTTTGGAACCTGATCTACCCCTACCATGGGTGATTCTTCATTCTCCCAGTCCCTGCCTTTTCCTTCTGTGACTTGGGCTATGTGGCTTGAGCACTTGCTGGTGAGCACTGAGGCAAAAAAGTCACTGAGTACCTCAGCCTTCTCCATAGCCTTGGTAACCAGGTCTCTCATTTCCTTCTGGAGAGGGCCCACATTTCTCTTGTCCTTGATATCGCTAGCCAGTTTTATTTGTCTTGGCTTTAGTTTCCCTAACCTGATCCCTGGCTGATAAAACAATTTCTTTGCACTCCTCCCAGCCTACCTGTCCTTGCTTCCATCCTCTGTAGACTTCCTTTTTGTGTTTGAGTTTGTCCAGGACCTACTTGCTTATCCATGCAGTCCTCCCTGTGGTTTTGCCTAACTTCCACTTTGTTGGAATGAAACTTGGAGGAGGTGATCCTTGACTATTAAATAGCTTTCTTGGGCCCTTCTTCCTTTAGGGCTTTATTCCATGGTACTCTACCAAGACGGTCCCTGGAGAGGCCAGTCTGCTCTCATGAAGTCTGTATATAAAAACATATACGTAGTAAAATATATAAAATTTAACTGAATTTTAAATACCTTTTTAGAAGGTTCACCTGTCTAGAAGGAGCAAGGGAATCCTTGGCAGCAGGCTGACCAACTTGGTAAGGGGGGCTTTAAACTAAGAACATGGGAGGCAAGGTACAAAGTGACAACACTCATGCCGTTGCAACCAACTGGGGAATAAGCTAGGACTACCAAAGAAGTGACTAATATTCCTTAGCTGCCTCCCCATATGACAACCAGAAGACCAACCACCTCAAGCATATGTATACTGACTCAAGCAGCTTGGGGAAGAAACAGGAGGAACTGGAGCTCTGCACCCAGTCAGAAAGTTTTTATATCATAATAACTCAAAAAATGGTGGGGCAACTCACATGACTGGAGGATCATGATGGATGCCTATAGACTGTTTTGTAAAGACAAGCAGACAAGAAGTGGAAGAGGTGTGCTCTATATTAGGGACAACCTCTGGGTCAAGATCAGAGGGGGTTGTCTCCAAAGCGGATCTTTCTGTTGGCATCTGCTACCGACCCTCAAACCAAAAATGATAAGATCAAGAAAGCAGTATTTGAGTCATTTAAGCAAGCTTTGCGTCAACAAAACCTGGTTCTTATGGGTGATTTCAACTACCCAGACGATTTTTAGAAGAACAGTACAGCAGCTCATGTAATCCATCAAGTTCCTGGAATGCATAAAGGACTGCTTCCTCACACATATGTTAGATGTGCCCACCAGGAATATGGCACAGCTGGAGTTGCTACCCACAAACTAAGAACACATGTTTCATAGTATCACAGTTAGCGATAACCTTGGCTACTTCCTATTAATTGCTAAGCATTTTGATTAAAGTTCATTGGTCAGAGCTTTGAGGGGAATAATTTGGGCATTATCTCATGTTCTGCTAATGACACTAAAACAATACAAGTTGAGGTGTCTGTATAGGATTTGATAATATGCCCACTATTCTCTCTGGACAGCTTTCCAGTCTTTTAAGAGTGTCGTGATGATGACATGAATAGGTTGAAAGAATTGTTCATTGCAGATTCCAAAATCCATATTATATCGGTTTACAACCTGCAATCTTGGTTGCAGCAAAGTGGCTTAATTGGGTTCCTGGTCATATAATTTTCTCCCTCTCTGCTGTCTATTACACAGATTTTTGTATGCTCTTCCAGTTACAGTAGAATCCAGCTACTGAAGGTTTTATTACACAAAATATTTCTCTGACAGTATATTTGTGTTAGCATGTGCTCCAGACTATGAACAACTGATAAGGATGCATTCCAAAACAGCTAATTTAGTCCCACCCAAGTAGAAAATTAGTTATTTTAATATATAAAGTATATTACTTGTAACCTTATCTGTTTACTTTCTCATATGTTCTTAATAATTGAATTACACATATATTGTAGAACTGTTTGTATGCTTTTCTCCTCACACAGCTTTTTTTTAACTAATACTTTTCTAAATTTGTGTGAAAATAAAATATATATTCTCACTTTATATGAAGATTAATAGTTTTGCCAACAAGTCTCTATATAAGAATAAAATGCTCCTAATATTAATAAAATCGTTACTGAGTAACTTTGCTTTATGAAAAGCCTATGGGATTATGTGGAATTGGTTTTCAAACAACTTACTTATTTTGTTCTAGCATGTGAAAACACTTTGAAGTAAGATATACATATAATATACAAGAGCAGAAACTGTCTACAATCAGGAATACAAATAATATTTTATAAGCTGTAGAGTTAAAAATTTTGTGGCATTGCTGTCTAATTTATTCATAACAAATACATATTTTTTATGCATTAACATGAACTTTTATGCTCTGATGGAATCCTAGCAGCCAGAGCTTGAAGGTGCACTGGCCTAGACCTTTTTGCTGAAGTAAGAGCCCAGAGCACATCAACCATCTGAACCTTTAGAAAGTGCTAATTTGATTAGAAGCTAGAATCACACTCTTTTTAAAGTTGAAAGCTCAGAATAAGACCATCAGAAATGAAAAGGCTTGTAAAAGATTTCTCTGCTCACTTTGCCCTTGAAAGGGTGGATACGTCCCTCCAGGTTCTTGTCCAGCAATTTTCAGTGGCTTTATTGTGAAGACAAACTCCTCAGTGTCTTGTCTGGGTTTCTCAGGAAAATGATTTCTTTTTTTTTTTGTCCCTGAGGAGCGGCCTGCTGTCGGCTTGTGCTGCATTCTACTTGGTACTGAGGCACTCAGTGTTTCAGTCTTTCACACTGTAGGAATTTTTTCTAGCCTGAGTTTGTTCTGTTAGAAGAATGTTATTATAATTACAGTAACGAGAATCTCAGTGTTTCAAAATACCAAAATTAAAACTGGCCTATAGTTGTAATTTATTCTGTATCTGTAATTACTTCAGAACCAGCTATTTTTTCCCCTCTCCCCTTCTGAAATAAGGTTTAATTAGTGCAATAATGGCTGCCTGTTTGCCCTCCTCATTTTGTTGCCAAGACTATTAACTGAATTATGTATAAGATTTCAAGAGATTTCTTGAGCTTTGTACCTGTTACTAGCGGTAAGAAGGATGTTGATTTAATTTGTCCTGTATTTTTTCTTTCTTAGATCAATTACAGCTTTGGTAGGATGCTAGTCAGTCAACACAGAGCCATTAGATTCACAGAAAACACTTTCTTTTCTCCATCCAATAATTCTTAGAAATACTACTCTTCTGAACTGGCTGAACTTTTAGCTGAAATCTTCTACAAAAAAAGACAGTAACATTTTTTTTTAAGCCACTTAATACTGTGACCACTCCTGGTTTTTTTTAATACAAAGTGAGGAAAATATCACTGAGCTACTTTCTTTAAAAGTTAAAGCAACAGGCAGAAGGACTCTGTACAATGAATGATTGTATAGTTAGAAAAATACCAGGTTCCTGAAATTATTTATATTAATTAAAAAATATATTAATATATAGCAAATAAGCAAGATCATATGACTGAAAAGCTGTGGCATTTCTTCAGTCTGTTTCAAAAGTTTGGAAAGATATCCCCTTGCCCCAATAAAAATACCATTTCTTTTGTAACTGTACAGTATTTTGAAGCAGATTCTTTTGTCTCAGGACACAATGAAATTTTCTAAATGACACATTTGATTAGTTCTTTCATGTTAATATTACAAAGGCTGAGATAAAAGTGGCATTAACAAAGAAATACAATGTCAGACCCTTTTAGAGATCAGGTATATTTATGCAGACATTTGAAAAATACTTTTCTGCAGCAGTTTTCTCTTTTTTGCATTACTGAGAGACATAGTAAAAAACTCTTATAAAGCTAGGAGTGAGACAGAGGCAAAGATGTATATTGTGTGAGAAAAAGGACAAGGGAGGAGGAAACGAGAAAACTTTGCTTCTTAGAGGCCTAATTCCATTTCCTTTGCTCCTCCTAGACCCTTTTCAACCCCTTTCTCTCTTTCTTTACTCCACTTCTCCAGATGTGTGTAAGAGACAAGGTAAGAGGAAGTCACCTTGCTCTCCACCTTCCCTGTCTTATCCCCAGATCACAGCTGACTTAATTCTGAAACAGAAATCCTCTTAGTAAATGATGACTCAGTTATTAAAAATTAAGAGGAGAAGGAAGACATTTAAAAAAAAACAAACAAACCAAAAATCCTCACGTTGCAGTATTTTAGCTGGCCATAATTTACCATTTTTTACTTATTTATTATTCTGTTGCAACTAAACATTTGGTCTTGTTAAAAAAAGAATAATCAATCTTAAGGTTCAAAGTCTTTGGCTAAATGTTGGAGCTCACTTAGGACACATGCACAACATTATTCTGACCATAATAAAAACTTCCTGAGATGGACTCAGTTTGGAATTGCCATGCTCATTTAAAGTGTTGCTTAGTCACAGAGACTCTATTCAAATATTGCAACTGATATAACTTTTATGGGAAAGTTGATATTTTAGAGTATTTTTCATTTCTTTTTCAGAAAAATTGAAAGAATTTTTAAATACTTTATTAAGTTAATAAATATAAAGTTTTATTTCATGAGCTCAAGTAACAGCTGTGTCTTCCTTTTTATTTCTTTATTTCTTTTAAATTTAAGGATTTCATAAAACTCAAGGGGTTTTATATTTTTTACTGATTACCACACTGTACTATTACTTTATACATTATAATCTGTAATAGATTATTACAAAAGGTAGTCTAGTCTTTAAATATTAGATAATATATATTTTAAAAGCCACTTTATTAAAATTGTTTTGAAATATCTAGGTTAAAGTTGCCCCATTTTGAATGATAACAAAAATATTTGGTATTATGCTAAGATTGATTTCAAATTAAGATAAAATCAAACAAATATATTTCAATTATTTCAAGTTGTTTTTTCTATTTTTTCTATTGTTCTATTTCTATAATTTTTTTTCTATTGTTAGTGAATTAAGAAAAAAATAATGAATTAATGTGTGCATATACAAAGACTTCAAAGAAAATGTGTTAAAGAACTAGAATGTTCCTGTTGTCCAAATTTTGGTATGAAAAAAGATTACTTTTCCTTAAAATGTGCTTTTACAGAAACCTATATCTAAACAATATTAATCTCAGTAATAATTTTATTTTTTAAATATATTTTTAAAAAGCTATTTTCAACATTTGTCTTGTCTTTGATTCATTGTAATTTATGCTTACTTTATTTTGCTATACTCCTGATGAGACAAATAAGAACTTTGTTGGGAGGAATTATAGTGTAATTTTTAAGTAAGTCCAACAGCATCTAACATGAATGTATTTAAGAGTTGAAATTTAGTATTGTTTGTATTTTTAGCTATTCAAAATGATATTTGTATTTTATCTTCTGATGCAAACCCATGCTATTCTTTTAGATATCAATAGCACAACATAGAAGAAAGCAAAACAGAAAAGCTAAAATATTTGGTATAACTGAATGTAACATACTTTAAATTATGAAAATATTCCAAGGATTTGATAAATCACTTTCAGGTAGCAGAAGTCTTGACTGAGTTGATACAACATATCAATACAATCTTGCATATATTAATATACAGATATCAATAACAGCAGAAAGACAGTATGTCATAATCACATAATAAAGTTTCCTCAGAATAATCTAGCTGTAATAAAACATATTAAAACAAAGACATTTCAGGTGTGAAGTGCTGAAATTCAAAATCTAAAACACACTAGTGAAAGCATTGTGAATCTATTATGGAATTTCTCATTTTTATTACAAATTCAAAACATTTTCTTTAAACCTTTAGCCTAAATCTTGTAGCCCTATTGAGTAGAAGTAAACACTGTAAGTGTTGACAATTATATTTTAGTATATGAATCAAAGTTAAAAGATATGATGCTGTGATTGAAATGCAACTGTCTACAAGGTACACTGCTGCCCTTGATCATAACTAATTTTTTAAGCACCTTTCCCCCTTTAGTTAACATTTATTAACATTTCTTCCTTATTATTATTATTATTATTATTTAATTCTGTTTGTAAACATGATTGCTTCTATGAGGTTCAAACCATAATTATTGTGACAAATGATCAAGAAAAATCTTCTGTATTAGCTATTCAATTTCTAGTGTAAAGGAGCTTTTTGGAAACAAAATTTTTTTAAAATTAAATACACTTTAACTGGAAGATCATTATGTTATTATGCCAGAATGTAAAAGAAGGAATTATTCATTTATGTTATTCAGAAGTTTCATAAGATTATTACAGCATATGTGGAATCATCTTTTCATTTACTTAAAAACAAGCTCAAAAGTCCAGTATACAGCTTTTAAAGAGATTGTCATAGGTGCCAAGTAGTCAGTAAGATCAACACATACTGTTGTACAGAGCGATTTGCATTTGTGTACAAAAATAATAGCCTGAACCAAAAGACCTCTCTAATCTATGATCTCTCAACAAAGAATCAGACATCACACCAAAGAAGTTGCTGATTGAGGTGGTAATCATTTGGTTGGTTATCTGGTTGCACAAGTCTCATGTGTTCTGTTGAAAAACTCTTGGCCTGAGACAGGTTATAGCCCATCTCTACTGAAAGTAAGCGTTGCATGACAGATTCTTTTGGGGGGTTACAATTCATAAGCAGTATCTAGAAATTCTGCCAAATGTTGATTTATTTTTATTTTTTAAGAAAAAAACCCTTTCATTATTTTCCCAGACCTATTTTTTATGCCTCCCAAAATTAGACACCTATTCTGACTTTCTGTGTAATCCTATGATAAATATATTACTTACTTGGGAAACTTTTTTTTTTTTTTTCCAAGAAACAAAAGGTATAAATATATGTAGAATTAGCTTTCTGCATCTTGTGAGTGGCAAGACATTATTAGATTTGGCAGACTCTATATGTGTTTGGGAACAGTTTGCTTCCTGCCGGTTAAAAACATGAGTAAACTTGTTCTTGTCTATCCATTAACGTGTTGATTTACCACAGGGTGATAAACTTGTATCCCACATAAGTGCTACTTCAATTTGGCATTTTCATACTCTAAAGGAAGTGAAGAGCAGCAAAAGAGGTTTTCTTTAAGTATATCATAGCAAGAGGAAGAAAAAGGTATACATGAGACAGGGAGTCTAGCAACAAGGGATGTAGAAAAGAGTGAGGCACTCAGTGCCTTTCATGCAGCAGTTTGCCCTAGTAAGGTTTTTCTTAGAGCCTCCCAGCCCCTTGACTCAGCTGGCAGTGTTTGGCAATGAAACACTACCCACAACAGAGGAAGACAGCAGATAACTATCAATTAATCTGCTTAAATACACACAAGTCCACGAAAGGAGATCAGATGCTCAGCCATCTCCACTGGCTGCTGTGGAATGCCCAGGCTCACAACTGTGCAAAGTATGTTCAAAAATCCTATTAGTTTCTTTATCCTATCATATGTGTTCTGAGATCTCCAGTATTACAGTATTATTTTATGAAAACTAGACCAATAATAATAATAATATAATCCTGTCATACAGTTATGTTTTCTAATGGAGATATGCCTTATACTTTGTATCATAAATAAAAATAAAGCAAACTGAAATACACTGTAAGTGAACTATATTTTGTGCAGTTTTTTAGACAAAAGCTGATGTTCTATATTGTTAGTAATGTTCTGTAGGTATTTTTACTCATGTCTAAGTAACCTGTGAAGCTCAGGCTAATTTCCCTGCATGTCTCTAACATTAGTTCTCCATGGTTTGGAGAGCCACACATTGATTGTATGCTAAAATGCACCAAAGAACATTGAAGAAGTATATACAGAAAAATGTAGCAGTATCTGTTAAGGGACCCTTTTTCTGTCCATGACTGTCAACTTAGGAAATCTAACATAGTTAGCTAGCTAATAGGTGAAACATCTCAATGTGCTGGAAAAAAAAAACCAACAAAAACAAAAACAAAAAACCCAAACCCAACCCAACCCAAACTAAAAACAACAAATAAACAAAGAAACAAACAGAAAAAACTACCAATAAAAAACAGAAGCGTAACTTTGCGCTAGACCATTAATTCAGGAGACATTTCTACATTAGGTTATTACTTTCTGATTTGAATACCACACATGCAGTATTACTTATGATTTGAAAACTATTACACAATTAGAGACATGATTATCTTTTGTAATCTGCAGATTTTTTTTTCAGTCTTACTGAAAGAATAATGTATTACACATTAAAATTCATAGCCTCATACATTTCCTTACACTTGTACGCTTGCAGGAACATAACTATATTATCTGTAAGAAACGTCCCCCTTCTCCCCCGCCCAAATTCATAAACTCTTAGCAGAAAAATATATTCCAGACTGTGTTCATGGTTTAATTCAAAATTAGGCATCAGTCCCCTTCCCATACTGGAACCAGTATTAATATGCCAAATTCCCATTCAGATGTATTAATTCTGCATAGGATATGATATCACTTAGATTAATGTGTCTCCAGCACATTACCCATAATGATGGTCAAATTAATTCATTAAAACTTTGACCATCATTAGAAATAATGACCTCAAGAAACATTAATCAAGTAGATACTTCATGTCATAATCTATATCGGACTGAATGTAAATTATATGAAGTAACACTATATAAATTTCAAAACAATAAAATAATAGGTTCACATTATTGCTTAACTGAAAATTATTGATATTATATAATTGTACTAATATTTTGTTATATGAAGATGACTGCCTCATATAAACAATATAGGGAGGATGTACCAAATACACATTGGTATCGTAGAATATATTGTAATGCCCTTTAACATTAATGCTTTTTAGACTCTGGATGAAAACATTTGACCCTCCAAGGAAAAAACAGAAATAGTTCTAAAATGAACTGAAGTACAGATCAATGAGCTAATTCAGACTGGCATCAGAAATCAAGATATAATGTTCCTGAATTTGCAATCCTGAAATATATGATACATAAAATTAACATTTCTGGATCTGACAGATATCCTGGTGTAGCAATTCTTATTAACAACTTTAAATAAATCAATAGAACTTGTTTCTCAAGGACTTTATTTAAATATTTTTTTGCACTTATGACACCTATAAAAACGTTATTTAAGGAAGATCAAATTGTTATCTTTTCATGTAAACTAAACCTACTTAAAATGGTACGTCAGTTCAAAATCCTAAGTTAGATTTGTACGTGTAATAACATATTTTCACATTTATCATAATTATGTTTTCACTAAGCATAAAAGCTTTGATAATTGCTTACCTGTAAGAAGTGTAACTTCCTTCAAAACCATTGATCATATCTTTGATTGGGATGAAAGAAGTGTTGATACTTGGTATGAAAACCCTGTATTTTTATGATAATTACAGTTTCACAACATGTATTTACATTGTCCTGTTAACTACCAATGCAAAGTACTGATATGAAACGTCCAGTTGCAAGTGTGACCGAACTACAGTAATCTTTCACAACAAAGGTTTGTTCAATAGAACAGCCATGAGATTTAGACAAGCAATGCCATAACCACAGGAATTATTACTCGATCAGTTCTCTTTTTTCCTGGGCAAATAGTGTCTTCAAATTTGCATGAAGATATTGTAGCATTCATTTTTGCAGTCATCTCACAGCAGTGCTGGCAAGTTAAGAACTGTGAGTGGTACTTTCTGCATAGTTTGATAGCCGTTAGCAGCCTAACTGCTAGCCCTCTTTGCTGTCCCAGTTAGGCATAGCAAGACATACAGTGTATCAATCCAACCAGTAAACCCAGTTACAGGGTTACAATATATTACTATTTTGGGATGGAAATACAAATTATAATAGTGATTTTGATACTTTGACATGATCTCTAAAGGAACCAGTTTTTGGAGTTAATAATTTTTCAAAGGATTATTAATAAAACATATCCTCTCAAACTGACTCTCAGTTTTGTCAGAAAGATGTTAGGTTCTGAAAAATACATTATGAGATTAAAGATATTAAGATTGTTTTAGGGAAATGTAAACTGAACACACCTAGAAAAAACGTATTTTCCAGGAGTATTGAACTAGCAACATGTTCCTAATATTAGAAAAGTACTAACCCGATATATGACACAACCTTTATGGAAGTTAGTTATCCTTTTTTCTCAGTTTCAGATTAATCACAGGAAGCTATTCAGTCCTTTCAACCATACATTTTAAAGCAATGTGAGACTTTCAGCTACTTCAACTCAAGTCTATCTTAATTCTTAAAAGATGCATGATCAGTTTTTCTGAGCCACCCATCAGCTTTGTTGAACCACAGATCATGTCAATGCTACATCAGGTAACTGTTCCTGTCTTTCTACAGGTCATATGCTATTTTGTGATTAAGCACCCTAATAAAGGAAATAAGGCTTTTAAAGTAATTTCTCTGCACAACATTGTTAAGTATTTAATCTTCAAGTGGGTACTGAATTTTTGGAAAACTGTTCTTTCAGGGGCCTCAGTTTGCCACTAAAAACTGTATAGTAAATACATATAATTCTGATTATTCTGGAGAATCAAATAATTTATACTCTGATATTTTTCTTCTAAAGGCCTTTATTGGGAATATATTTGCTAATGTCAGGTAGTTCTTTAAAAAATTCAAACACACAATTTAAGAGAACAGGACAGTCTATTAAAGCCATTTCATAGTATTACATAGAGTTACAGAACATTGAAATTCTCAGAGCTATATTTAAAATCCTGTAGATAATGTATTAATTTTCATTAGTTTCTACTGATAATTTATTTATTTTAATTAAGGATTAATAAATTAGTAGTTGAAATCAATAAAAAGGATAAAAAAATTCTTTTTTTTTTTAAATTAATGCTATGGAAAGTTTCAAGAATTTAAACTACTATAATTTAGAAACAAATCTAAATTTGCTGGAGGGTATGGATTTACAGATAAAATAATCTTAATTCAGATGGAAAAATGAACCTAAGCCTGGATTAATAAGTACCTCATTCCTGAAATGTTGTAACCAGAGTTGTTTTGACATAACAGAGGTTGAAGAAGATGGCCTCCAGAGGTCTCATTCAACCTCAGTCATTCTGTAATTCTTTGATAATAAAGGCACTTTAAAACACTGAATGCAAGAATCACTATATTTTTTTGTTTACGTTGTTAATGAACATCCATGACAGTGGGTCACCAACCCATGATAGTAGGTACTAGTATTCCCTCAGTTACACTTTCATGTTTGCTTAAACAATTCCTAAAGAATTAAAGTTCCAAATCTAACAATCTATGTCCCAAACCTGTCCTTTTTGAATAAGAGTGCTAACGAAGAGCATTGTGAGGTGGCATGGGGAAAAAGGAGAGACAAAAGGTTTTAGAGCACTTTTAGGTCTAAATTTGTTGCAATGTAACCCTTTCAGATTCTCTTTTGCTTATGCACATTGGAAGGAACCCAGTTTTGAAAGTCACTTTATCAGGCTTTATCATGGGTTTTATTCTGTATCAACTATTATAAGGATAAATTCTGAATTAGATGTTAGAGATACAATTGCAATCTATTTGACTAAGAAAACAACTTCTACTCAGAAAAGGAGACAGACATCATCAAACATGCTCTGAGGGATTGTTTTGATACAATATCATTAAATTATTTCTATTATGCAAGAGCATAGCCAAGTTAAAAATGAAGTAGCAGTCAAATGATTCCGACACTGTAAAAAGAGAAAAAATACATTAATATATTCACTTTCGTAAACATATGTCAACCCATTTGAAAGTTACTATTATCAGAGAAACTCATATTAAAGACATGATGGAGATAACCTGGACAGAATTCAGGTTAAAAATGTTACATTTGAGTGAGCAGAAAAAAAACCTAATCACTTACCTAGCTGCAGAAAAAAAGTTCATGTGTCTCAGTTGTGGGTTTTTTTGCCTTAAAATTCCATCAGTAAAGGAATGAATAAATGCATGCAAGTATTTGCCTATACCAAATGAAATAGTGTCAATACATATAATGTATAAAAAAATAGACCAAGTTTTCATTACTTCCTTTCAAACTTGCATAAAAATAAAACAATAAAAAAAAAACCTGGTTTTATTGACATACATAAGCTTCTCATTCTTGAAGTTCAGCTGTAATTGTGAAAGACAAAGCTAGCTAATATACAGCCAAGATACAAAACCATCTCAATGACAGTGATCACAGATAAACTCATGCTGTCATGGTAATATGTTAGCCAACTGCATGGCTAGCTAGAACACATTCACTGAGCTTTTAGAGTCAGTAGGTACAACAACTTTCAAATGCTGGAAGTTTGGGTGTCATTCAGAATCTGACTACTCAAAAAACTATTGTATCTGAAAAATATTTTAATTACTTATTATTAAATATATTTATTAAATTATTTAAAATTAAGTATTAAAGCTTCAGTGTTTAACAAATGTAACGTGTTTTTTTATTTCTCTAGCTTTGTAGAACACTAGGCATGAGCTACCCATATTCTTTGGTGTTTGAGAAATCTCAAATAAATGATTATATTAAATCCAGATATCTAAATCATAAATGTAGAGGTTAAGGCCAAAGTTGCAGAGCATGTGAGAGTACAATATCCTTCTTCTATTTAGCTCTTGAATGCAATTTGTGAAGGTTACCAATAACAGTTATAATCCAGTTGAGAGACACTTTACATTCTAAGGATATGATTTGTAAAAGGAGATGAGATAAAACAAGTGTACATTCTGTGAAAGACTAGTCAAACCACTTTCATTTTTTCCATAACACTTTAATAAGTGTAATAGACTTCAATTCTTCCATTTAGACATAAAGTCTGTAGATACATGACCACCTCTAATGTAGTAATTCTGAACAGCACGAACCTATATTGTAACCATTAACAGTGGGAGAAATAGCTGGTGATCCCTGAAAGTATACGTTGACATGACTTTTACTTTAATCATGGACTTGATTTAAAGAACTTAATGGAGTTGGCAGAGAATTTAAGTTCTAATAAGTTTCAAATGTAAGTCCATAACTTTTCCTTAAGGCTGATTTTGGGCTCTAAGTTGGCACTACGGGAATGTAAAAGTGTTACTGCGTCATCTGTAGGTTACTTTGACATAAAGTATTGCAGTGAGGAAAAAAGAAGTAAATTTCTTATATCAAACCCTTGTCTAAAACCTGACTCAAAGAGCCTATGTGATTGCCCATGAATTTCAGAAGAAAAACAGGGACATAGGCAGACCATTCTTTTTACTTGATCTTTTAGAGAATTACACTCTTCTTTTAGAAGAGCTTTGATTTTTGCTACATTCTTATTAAGATAAAGGAGAGAAACAAGTGCCAGAGACTGGTGACCTGTGAGGGCATATGGAACATCCCTTGTTGTGTCTCAAACAACTCAGGACAGAGTCCTATGTTAGGCAAGCATGAACAGTGCAGGCAGGATTGCAGGCTATCCCCCTCCCTCCACTCCTCTCCAGCTTGCCTCCAGTCACTCCTCTGCGCATGTGCCGACAACCAGGGCTCACCTTGGAAGAAGCCCTCTCCCCAGCTGCATTCCAGAAGTCTCTGGAATGTCTGACTGCGCAGCTGCACACCCCAGAACCTCCCAGAACCTCCCAGAACCAGGAACTGTACAAGTGCAGAAGCTCAACTGTACGTTGCTGCCCCAAGGGTAGTGGAAGTACACCCCATGCTTGTTGACCCACTACCCGTGGACCAGGACCTGAAACGGGAGGCTTGCAGAGTCGGACAACACACTGAAAAAGACCTCGCTGGAATGAAGGGTGGTGATATCTGCCCTGTCTTCTCACCTATCATTCCATATTTTTTCCTTTCTTCTTCTCTTTGTCTTTTATGAGTTAAAGGTTTACAAACTCCTAGCTGTTTTCCCAAGTTTGATCCATTCACCGGTTGCAGGAGGAGTCACTGTGAGTCAACAACTGCACGATTGCCTGCCATTAGCATCTAAGCAGTGAGCTCTTAATAAAGAGCTGCCTAGACGGCACTCGCGCACTTTTGGGCTGTAACTAAGATTCACCTTCCTTGAAACCCACCGAGTGCTATGAGACAACAAGGAAGCTGGATTTCTACTTGGCATTGAATTAAAAAGTTACTTGACTTTATAATTGCATTAATAATGTAGCAGTCCAGCTTGGCTTTAGACTAAGCAGTTCATGCATTGTGACACAGTTGTAGAATACCTTTTCTTTATGTTGTGGTCTTTTGTTACATTAATTAGTTTTTTTCTGATTCACAGATCTGAATGCTTACTTTGCAAGGAAGGCCAAACATAAAAAAGTGGTTTATGGTTGTTCGTAAATTTTTATTTCATTCTCTGCATCTTTTCTGAGCATATGGACAATATGGTCTGACACACCCTCAGTGCACCCTGACAGGTGAGAGATACCTAACCCCAGACAGCCAGGTGCCACCCAGACCAGACTCAGGCCTCAGGCCCTGCACTCCCAGGGCACTGCAGAGCCTGAGTATTTCTGCTGGTGAAGGCAGAATCATATATACTGGGCTGCAACATTATTCCCACAAACTAGTAGGGCATAATGAAAGGCCATTGAAACAAAAGCTGCATCTTGTTTGAAGAAATACAGTAAATTCTTGACCATATGTTGGACCCACATGTTTTCTCTCGGTTTTGAGTTCTGAGGAGAAGGAAAGAAGTACAGTAAATAACTGATTCACTGGCAGTCTTGAAGTGCCACAGAGATGAAGTGTTGCATCCAGTGTTAATAACCCCTCCTCAAAGACTGACCAAGCACAAACAATAAAATCTTAGCCAAATGCTAAAATTGCAGTTGCAGCTAATCATAATAAACACACAGAATTATAAACATAGCAGTACAGTACAGAAAATGCATGACCGGTTATAAAGCTTGGTCCTCTCCGGTTTGCATCTACATTTTTTTAATTGGTGTTTCTAGCACAAGGACTTCTGGGTTTCATCCTGAGCCTGCACTTTCAAGTCCTCTGCTATAATCATGTGATTGTTCACTTGTTATTCTGAAGGAAAAGGCTGCTTAATCAGTTTTCCCATATGTAGTTTCTCAACAAACATCATATTTTAGTCCCACATGGCACAAATATTGTTAAAGGATCATCAGAAAGTCATGCTATGTAGCAATGGTAAAAACCACATAAAATATACTTCTATCTGTATTTAATAGTACCTATTTAATTACAGCAGTGTTAAATGTAAAGGATTGGTTTAATTCTTTTCAAATTATAACCAGTAATGCCAGCAGAAACACTTCAGATAAAGGAAACCATAGATAATTTTAACAGTGGTTCTATAGGCACGTCAATGCATTTAACAAAGAGAAGTTTATATTCCCATAAGGAATGACAGTCTCTTAGTACAAAGTAAATACTACAGATGATCTTAAGAGCCTTTGGTGTGAAAAGATCATGGCACTCCAGCAGTGTTTCAAAATAGCAATTAAGAGAAATAAATCAAAACTCCATTTCAAGAGGAGTATATAAGATCAGTTTTGTTGTTTTTTATTTTAATTGGAAGTCTAATGGTGTCAATTCATTTCATAGAGTTCAAACAGATAATCTTTACAATTCCAGAGGGAAAATTCCTAGGAAAGAAACTTCTACACTTGACAATTAAAGTTTTGCTAGATATATGATAAAGATCTTAGAACTACCCAGTATCTTACTGGGGTCTCGTCCCATGCTGGAGATGCAAAATACATTGACAGGATTTACATTGATATGTCTGGCTATGGTGTGATGACCAAAAGTAACTAAATCACAGAGTTTTCATTACATGGGAAATACTCTCATATATTAAAAAAAGTATTTCAGTTAGATTCCCTTCTCAGGTAACAAAGAATTTGAGAGTACTCTTCTCAGGAAGAGCTCTTTGCTCATCTCTGGAAAGTGTGATTTATCAGAAGTGTCAGCTGCCGAATTTGTTGCAAAATCTGGAAAGGTTCTGAGAGAAACTTGTGTGAAATACAAGGAATTTAAATCCAGACTATTCTGAAGTATGATGATGGTACTTGTTGGAACAGTGTAGATAAAAAAAACACTAAAAAGAATTTACATTAACAAACAGTATTTACTGATAATGTTCTAAGAGGATGACATTAACATTGTTGAGTGACTTTGGTGAATTGCATCTAAAATGCAATAGAAAGACACTTCAGAGTATGTTTTAAGCAGTAGAAGTAGAAAGAACAAAGAGTGCTGATGTGAACAAAGGCTTTTCATGTGTTCATATTTCTTTTGGGGAAAGTAAGGAAAATACTGACACAAGAATCTATTGGGAAAATTTGGTCAACAAAAAGCATAGGTAGGCCATGAAAAGCAAGTCTCATATCCAGTAGAGTAGTGAGGTTCTGAAACAGACCTCCAGTGAAAGTGATGAGAAAAAAAACCCTAACATTTTTAACAGTAAAATGTATTAATCAAATTCTACATCGGCTTGATGACCTGTGCTCTAAGTTTCTAAAATAATTTTTAAGGCCTAATTTTCATGCTTGAAATGTTGATATCTGTATCTGAGATGATAATCTGAACTACTTTTTCAGGCAATGAGTAAACACAGACACTTTCAGAATATAACTAACCTGATTTATTTTAAATGTATGTCTTAGGATCAAACGAAATTAATTCTCAAAAGTAATCCTCGTTTTGTTACTATATTCTTAATTTTTAGTATTTTTATAGGGCATTTATAATGAGATGCATCATAATAAAGTGTTATTTACAGAATCACAGGATTATTGAGGCTGGAAAAGACCTCTGAGATCAAGTTCAACCTATGACCTAACACCACCACATCAGCTAGACCATGGCGCTAAATACCACATCCAGTCTTTCCTAAAACACCTCCAGGGATGGTGACTCCACCACTTCCCTGGGCAGTCCATTCCAATGTCTGATCACCCTTTCCATGTGGAGGTGCTTCCTAATATCCAAACTAAACCTCCCCTGGTGCAGCTTCAGGCCATGCCCTCCCATCCTGTTCCAAGCTGGCAGAAAAGCCACTCTTAAAAGGGATTTTTCAGTCACTGTGTCATCAGGTTTTTGAGATTAACTTTGTAATTTCATTTTTTGTAGCCTTCAATATTTCTTTTTTGCTTTTTCTCTTTAGGGATTTATTTTTCAAACAAATGCATTGCATTAAGATTTTAATTATAATGAACGTATTTCTTCCCAGAAAGTATGTTTTCATTTGCAAGTTATTTGCAAGCAACCTTTCCAATAAAAAACTCAGTGGCCTTTTTGGCTGAGAGCTTGTGTAATTTTCCATTTGCTTTAAAATTAATATCTAGAAGATGAATGCCCCATAAAACCTTTCTAGGCACTCTGACTTCTTAAATGTAATATGTTTTGATTGGTTGACCATCTTTTCTTTTATCCTCAAAGAAGGTAAGAGCTATGGAAGACGGGTACATGGCCACCCATTAGAACAAAGAGTACTGGAAAGGTCACAGTAGCACTATGCTGTTCGCTTTTCACAGAGTGTTTGTTGAATTAAAAACCTCATTCTTGCAGTAATGGGTATTGCTGGAGGAAAAATTTCACAAGTAACACAATCTAAAAACTTCCAATCCTCATGAGGGCTAGTTAGTACAGTTTAAGACAAATAACATTGCTACTGACTTAAACTTTATTTTGTTGTTTCCTAAGAAAATCTTATTTGCATTTCAATAAAGTTGATTTACATCATAATAGCAAAACACAAACATGAAAGAAATAGTTGCAAAAAGCTTTCCTACAATTGTAGAATATTAGACTTCATAACTGAGTGGTAATTCTATTTTGATATATTTGGTTAAACAACACTGTGATTCCAAAACTTTCCTGAATATTCATATGTTAATTTACATATTTTAGTCCTTCTGCCTATTGCAATACTGCAGCATGTTTCCTCCCTTCATATAACAAAGACCAAATAGGTCTTTGTCTGCTTTTTTCTATTATTTGGATTTACCAGTATCTATGGGGAAATTTATGTAATAGTAGTAGTATAGGAGAATTCCTGATTCTAGGAACAGCAGCTCTTTCTAGACTTAATATTGACTTTTCAAGTGGTAAGAAAAACTCATTATTATTATTATTAATTATTACTCTTCCTATATATGCTTCAATTCCACACAGAGACAGAGAGATTCTACCCCTAAATAATTTTGATGGGCTGTCAGTTGATAGAGATAGAATTTAAATTATCACTAACATTGGCTCAGGTTTTATATGAAGAATATTCAGTACATTCTATTCAGCAGTATTTCAGCTGCAATGTTTTTATTTCTGGCCTACAGCCAAGGAACACTTAAACATATGGGCAAGATAACTAGAACATTTCAAAAGCTACCACTTTAGAATTATAATGCTGGTGGATTCAACTGACCATTTTTTTCCTGACCTATAGCAATACTTCGCATTATGCTATTAGAACAGAACTGTAGCAACACTTCACTTTTTTACCTGCCAAGGTTCTAATGAGACATTAATTTCAGATACCATTTTAGTACATTTTCAAAACAGAAGAAATGGGAAAGAAAAAAAAAAGAAGACATTTGTTGTAGTAAACAGTAAGCCATCACAGAAAAGTGCAATATACCCAATTTCAAAGCACGAGAATAGTTTCATTATGAATAAATAAACAAGCTGTCCTCTTTGCCAGTAGCTCCACTCAGCATCATTAGACAACTTTAAAGTAACTGCATAATTAAAAACGTTAGACCCTTAAAACTTTCGTCTGTGAACACAGAGAAGCTCAAATCATGTCAAAAAGCTGAAGGTGTGGACATTTCTGAATCTCAGTGAGCCTTCAACAAGAACAAAAAAAATCAAGTACAAGGCTTAAAACCTATTTCTAATATTCAATTGTGACTTTGGTGTGGACAGTAACATCATTAATAGTTGATTTCTGTCGGCTCATGATGGGATATTATCATAGGTCGTAGACTGACATTGCAAGTCAACTTTCTGAAATGACAGTACAATCCCATGTGGAGATACATTAAAAGCTTGAAGAAGATTTTGCTAGGAAGAAAAATCACAGGAGAATTCTTCCTACAGGTATCAGCTGTCTGTCACCTTCTGATTTTGTTCTTCTGTGCATTGCCATGCTAACACACTGATGGTTCTTGCTGAAGTTCAGAAGGCTATGCAGAAAAAGAAGGTGTTTACTAACAAACTTGTAGCCAACACAGAGGAGAAAAAGTGATTTCAAATTCCACTGTGTCCACTGGAATTTTCACAAATAGTAACTGTGTACTTTTTATTGCTATTCTTTCCTGTTCCATATTGTAAAAGTGTCTTAGCAATCAGTGAATGTATGTTTACTCCTTTGGAGAGCTGTTGGCTAATAGACTGTTGCCAATTTTTATCTTCCTGTCAAGTATTTACTAAAACATAATATATTTCAACTATTACAGGAAGTTTGCAATCTGAAAAGGTACTTTACAACTTGCAAAATGGAAGAAAATAATTGGCAAGTTTGATAAATCCCTTTTATTCCAGGTGAACATGAAAGAAATCAAGGTAAATTTTCAGCAGTAGTGGCTTGTCCAGAGAGAAAGTTATACTAAAAAAACCTAACCTTATGCTACAAGTTCACACTCGTGCTGTGCCTGCTGCAGAAATACCTATCTCATATTTCTCTCCCACTGCTAACATTAAGGATTTTGGAGGGCAGTAAAGGGCATCCATGTCCAGTTTTAAGGTTTAACAGTGCTGACAGAAAACAGATTGGTTCAAACTCACAATTGGCTCTGGGGCTGAAGTATAAAGGCTATGAAATATAAAAAAATTATTCAGCTATTAAACAAACAGCCACGAGAAATAATCACAGTGTATTTTATGGATGATAACTAGTGGAAATATTAAAAATCACAACAAGGGTTCACAAGGTGATGTAGCTCAAATTGAAGTTACATAACATCACTGTGAGCTTCTATGTGCATTTACATACATGTACTTGCTGTGTTCTAAAAAATGGGTCTGGTTTTTGAGTGGTGACACCTAGGGCCCATATAATCAGAACTGCTTCCATTTCTAGAAATCTTTTTTTTCCCATTGATCCAACAAAGGTGTCTTCTGTTTCTGTACAGCTCTGGAATAAGACCTTAAAAATGGCATTGTCTATGACCCCATATAGGATGGAGTGTTAAATCAGAATATGTTAAAATTCTGTCCAACCAAAGTTGTGAGAAGCATATGCAAACGGCAACTACCAGACAGTCTTTCTGCGTTTTCCCACTTCCTGTGCACTGTCTTCTCATTGCATGTAAGACCTTTCCATTTTATTATATTGCAGAAATATTTTTGATATCTTGTTTAGCTTGTAATTAGCAAATAATTCTCCAGTTCTGTTTCACTGAGCATTGCAAGCCACATTTATTTATTTATTAAGTCCACATGACATTTTGTTTATCTCGGTATTCCCAGCTAAGCTTATTTAACTAAGTATAATACATTGAATCATATGCTATAAAATCAACAATTAAGGTCACGTAACTTACTTAATATCCAGTATGAGTATTAGTTATACTTCATCAGAGGTGCTTATTCAGTGTGAATGTTGAAAAGTACTGGAAAACAGACTGAAGGGCCTGCTAACATTAAGACCCAAGCAGTTAAGAACCAATGCAAAGTTATTCTAATTTTTCTAGTATCACAATATTAGAATAATGTATCAACAAGCATTTTCCAAATATTATATAGCCTATTAGTATCACTCTTATTAACTTAATTTAATGAAATTATTCTTCTGTATTAGTAGATAGAAATAAAAGTAAGCTCAAATGTAAAAGAAGAAATGAGTGAGATTCAATTTTTACCTTCCAATTTGTAGGGCTGAATTGTGATTCTGAATATTATTGACACAGGAATGCAAGTCAAAAATGAAAATGCAGGTAATATAGACAGGATTTCGGAATGCTGAGCTTAAAAATGCTTGTAGCTTTTGCTATATAAGTTTGCCTCTAAAAATTACCTGTTATTTATTCTCACTAACTTGTTTGAATCTGAATTGAAATATTTTTTAGAAAGCTGTGGGTTTCCTTTTGGTTTTACATTCCTCCAGTCTTTCTACTAATTTAATTTAATTCATAGATTTTTACAAAGCTAGTGGAACTTACACTGGAAGGCAGAAGAAAGTTGTAATTAATCATATTTTTGTAAGAGAATGTCTATGCAAAGAAAAAGCTCATGTTTGTAATCATTTATGCTCGCAGATTCACAAAGCATCACCATAGCTGTGATAAGTTCAATCTAACAAAAGAGCTGTAAAATCATGATAATTTATTTTTTCCAGTACAAAATCCACAGAAAGCACTGTTTTCTGCTGTGAAGCAGGAGTAGAAAATGCCATCTCTTTCCCAAAGAAGACAGTTTGAATGAAATGCAATTTCTAACTGAAATCAGATTAAAACAGAGGCTACACTGGAATGACCATTCTTACTAATGCAGATTAATATGTTCAATCTGAAAATACTTAAGAAAAGCATTGCAACATCTTCCCCTATTACATGCTTTTTCAACTTTCTCATCAAATCAAGTTCAAACTATGAATATGACAGAAACAGCTGGGGAACAAAAAAAAAAAAAAAAAAAAAAGAAGAATTAATAAAAAAGCATTAAAATCAGTAAATAGCCCAAAAGCACAAGAGTCTGAAAACTTTCACAAGCAGTTCAGAAGCACAGACAGAATTCTAATGACCTAATAATGTTTACAGGCAAAAACACTGAGCAATCTCCAATGCCAAGTTATTCAAGTTGCACCATTTCTAAAGCTCTCACCAAGGTTTACAGTATGACTAAGGTAATTTACCTCCCAATATGGCATTAAATTTAGCAGTTCTTAATGATCACGTGTAATTCATTTAATTCTGGTGAACTGCAGCAGTGTAAGTGAAAATTGATGGAAGACTGATATAATTATACCCTACCAATAACCAGATTATTTTAAGCGGCTGTCAAAAAGATTTAAAATGTAAAGGTTTTCTAAAGTAATCCTGGAATAGTATTTAATAAGGATCTTTCTTTGTTGAAAGAGTGATTTTTTCTTTTCTTAGCTCAAAGATGAAATGGCCATAAAGAGAGCTAAATTTTATTAAAAAACAAAATATTTTTTCTCAAAACAACATGGAGAATCATAAAATCATAGAATCATAGAGTAGTTTGGATTGAAAGGGACCTTTGAAGGTCATCTGGTCCAACTCCTCATCTGCAAGGAATAGGGACATCTTCAACTAGATCAGGTTGCTCAGAGCTCTGTCCAACCTGACCTTGAATGTTTCCAAGGATAGAGCATCTAAAACATCTCTGGGCAACCTGTTCCAGTGTTTGACCACCCTCATTAAAAATATCTTCCTTTTATAAAGACTGGATCTATTCAATTTAGTTTAAAGCCATTATTACCTTTGTCCTATAGCAACAGGCACTATTGAAAGTCTGTCCCCATCTTTTTCATAAGCCCCCTTCAGCTACTGGATGGCTGCTGTAAGTTCCTCTTGGAGCCTTCTCTTCTCCAGATTGAACAAACTCAACTCCCTCAGTGTTTCTTTATAGGAGAGTTGCTCCATCCCTCTGATCATTTTTGTGATCATCCTTTCGTCCATGTCCCTCTTGGGCTAAGGACTCCAGAACTGGGTGGGCACTGTAGTCTGGGTGGAATCTCACCAGAGTGGAGTAGAGAGACAGAATCACCTCCCTTGACCTGCTGGTCAGACTTTTTTGATGCAGTCCAGGATACAGTTGGCATTCTGGGCTGTGAATGCATATTGCTGGCTTGTGTCCAGCTTTTCATCCAAGTAGATTGTTCGGGGCAAGATTTGTGTTCTGTATGTGCTTTGATTTATTCTGAATCTGGGCTGTACCTCACAACAGAAACCTCATAGTTGCTTAATCAGCCTTTGGAAACACTGTCTCTTCACCAAATAAATGTGTTCTTTCTGGACATACAAAAAATTATTTCTCAAGTAGGCATTGGCATGACTCCTCGTAATATCGAAGTGGTGTTAACACGTTGCCACTTCCTGTAGAAGTGGTATCTACAAGTCATTGGGGTGAATTCACATGGGAAAGCTTTTATTATTTTTTTTTTAAACATCCATCTGTTAATATAGATTCCACAGATTGTACTTGTGGTTCTGGCTGTCAGAGGACAAGAAAGCTTAGCAAATATAGCTAATATACTTTAAAAGTAGTAGGAAAAGATTTAAGAACATGGATAAATGTGTAGGCTCCAGGCAGTCTAGTACCTTAGAGAATGTACCCATCCCAGAGCTGTAAACTCCAATAAATCATATTATCAGCATGCTGTAAACATTTTCATTGTTCCAGCTGGCAAAATACTTTTGCAAGCATGCAACATAGGCCCCTTTTTCCAGCACATTTTTTGCTCTTGACCAAAAGGACACAATTACTTTTTTAAAAATAGTGTTTAGGTTCTATTGCATCACTTAAAATACAATGCTCCCTTTTTGACAGTGTTACAGAGAAGCTGAAGAACAAATGATGAGTAACTAGAATCAAAATGTACAAATGGGCAGTTAAAATACAATACAAACCAAAAATAAAAAGCTGTCCTGCATAAAGTTAATCAGATCTACTTAGTAGTGGTGTGAACATAAATGGGAAAAAAATGCTTATAAAGTTGCATTGAGTCTTGCCCATAGAAAAGATCCTAAAATAACTCTATAGACTATGCTACAGAGGTTCTTTTTTTTTGAACCTTGCTTTTAAGTAGAGAGGTATGGTGATACATATGATAAGTCTCCAATTCAGAGTTCATAATACTCCCAAACCACCAGTACCCAACCACCTTGCTGCAGAAATTCTCCCAGTCCAGTGCATCATGGTTTCTACTTGCCTCACTCCAGAGAATCAGGCCCTCACATAAAAAATGCCATCTTCCTCCTCTTCTGTTCCTGAGTTCCCTGTTAATACTACTACTCTGCGGATGTGAGTTCTATAAAAATTTTCAGATAATCCATTTTCATTAATTCCATATTCCATGGTATCTCATCTTTCTCCTCCAGGATAAATGTTTAATCAACAGCAGAGCAGATGCTATGCTGTGTGGGTTTGATTCCTGAAAAATGCTGAGTAGCTCTGACATCTAGGAACAACGTCTCTAAATTAATTCCCATGGATTTTGAGTCTTCAGATGTGGCTAAGAGTCTGAAGGATAAAAACTAAGGAGAGAAGTGGAGCCCATCTGAGAACTGCCTGGTATCCAGAGATCTTACTTGTTCTCTGTGTCACAGGGCACCAACCTCCTCAGGAGCTTATAGCAGCTTATCTTGGATCACTGGAAGCAGACACTAGCAAGGTGGGATGCAAATAGCAGTGTGAGAAACAAAGTAAGTCACTTCACTCAGCCTCTGTCTTGTCACAAATAGTGCAATTCTAGGCAGAACTCTCTCTCCAGTTTAATTGCACGGCCTCCAAGAACTGCTGTGGCTTCATCCTGTCACTCTCACTTCTGCCTTGCTCTTCATGCCATGCCCTTAGCCCCTGTCTTAGTCGTCAGTATCCTGTACCACCTTCTCATGAGCTGTCATATCCAACTGAACTCATGTCCTTAGCTGAACTTTGCCTCTTAATTGGCCAGCTTTGCAAAAGAGTGCCACCTCGTACATCTAACTGGATTTCGCAAAGCTGCATACAGCTGTTTTTCGTGAAACAACACTGATGAAAATAGGCATAAAAGAATACATTAATTATATGCATTATGTGAATAATTATATTAATTATATGCATGAGTATCTGTAGAGGAGGTATAAAAAATACTCTGGAGATAGTATATTGGCATTTATGCAAAGTTTCGCAGAAAAGACTTGTCCTCAGTAAATATAATTGATCAACATCAACCCTTGATCCAGAAAACGTGTCACCATCTTCAGTCAGGGTTTCAATACTAAATCAGAGGATTAGTCTTCACAAACCAAATATATAAACCTAATCTTTCTGTGATTTTCTTGCTTTTTATCTACAGTAAATAGTATCAGTTCCATCCTATGATATCCATAAGAATCTAAGCCCAAAAATATTTGCTTCCCTGGGCACCTATTTATTCAAAGACACTAATTTGTCAATGTTTGTACTAAAATTTAAAATATAACAGCCAAATAATATAAGACCATTAGAAATAATCATATTTGAGAACCAGTTTAATGTAACATTTTCTCCTCATTTTCACTTTAAAAGACTCTTAAATATGCAAATCATATGTTTTTGATATAAAATGTCAGCCAAATATTTTAAAGGATGTGTTTAAAGTTAGGCTCATACATATTTAATTTTACTGCACTATATGTTGTCCCTACTTACTGAAAAAAGTATTTTAAGTCTGTTTATTCAAAGTGCTCAGCAGTTATAACTCATTTTTCTTCAAATTTCATGTGCTTAGCAATTTGGTACAAGAGGATGTACTTAGTGGTTTGTAGATGTAAGTATAAATACAGAACCCTAACTTTAAGCGGTCAGGTTTCAGACTTTTTTGGTATGGTGTATTAAATCTGTGAACCCACAAGTGTACTACGTCTCATATGGTAGAGAAAATCTGTAGGGTTTGTTTCATTGTTGCTAAGAATTGTTACTTGTGTGTCACTTTAAATTTAAGCATGGATTGCAGAGAAAGTATTTTGAAGCAGTGATAACCCATTGCCAAAATACTGTTTACAATGACAATTTAATAGAGTGGAAAAATACTTCTATTCTATTTAGTAAAATTTACCTCTTGATCTAGATGTGAATTGCTTCTATGATAGATCTCAGAAAAGATGTCAGGCAGTGGGTTATGTAGTGCTATCAGTGAAATGGAACTTGGGAAGTAATACACCTTTGCCAACAGATAATTGGAAACTCTGCATAGGTTATGTCTCAAAGAGTAAGTTTTCATCCTAAATAGCAAAAAACGACTGAACCTTGCTGATTTCATGAGTACCCTGGACATTCTGAGTGTTTATCAAGCATGAGTACTTATATTATCTAAGCATCATTACATCTGAGGATTGACTTATTCTTTAAGTGTTCGAAAAGCAGAAGAGGTAAACTAAGCTCAAGTGGAACAAAGTTAAAAACATCAGTTTCCTCTGTTGCCAGGCTCTTTTTCTGATGTTACAGAGACAAGCATATAATAAACACCGTGCTATGACCAAAAGTCCATCTTTTCAATATTGAGAGAAAGTCAGTCATGAAGATGTGAGTCTCCCATTTTAAACTCATAAATGGAACCATCAGCCAATCATAGTTGGATATGTAATTCTTTTTTTGTTTGCTTAAATAGTTTCCAGGTAATCACCAGCAGCCCAAATCAATTATCATGAAAAATCTAGCTAATTAGGGAGAAGGAACTTAGCCTTTTTTTGTCTCCAGCACCAATGATCACATAAAGATTGCGCTCCTTCTTTTTGGCATATAGTTTGAAGAAATTTTCCCACAGCACTCAAGGGCTTTAAATTTTAATTAAAAGATTTCTAGTTCCTTCCTTGTGATGTCACAGAAGTGAGCTGTCCTGAACAGCTCCTTTCTCAAACAACAGCAGGATGTAAAACATGGCAGTAAATGAGAGAATATTCTGAACGGTATATTCTGAATCACTAAATTGTATTAACTCAATTCTCGTTATTAATACTCACCATATTCCATTTTTTTAATTCAGAATAATAACTGACTAGTGTGTATTTATCATCTCTTAAAAAAAATTAAGTACAGAAGGACTGCTGTTAATACCACCTGTAATTTAAATGTATACTTTAACTTAGGATTCCCTAAATATCTATTAATTAAATTGTACAATACAATTATAAAATCTATATATCTAAATGCATAGTATATATATTGAGTATAATATAAAATGTAATGGAAATTATTGACAATTTGCATATGACATCCAGATGAAATCTAAACTGAAAAGAGACAGCACAATTAATTAACTCTAAGGAGAAAGGAAGTAACTTCTACTATATATACCATATATATATAAACATAAAGAGTATACCACATTGTAATAAAGCCAGATTCACTCATGCAATACCGTTAAATTCAGTAAACCTACACAAATAATAGCACCTCTTTACACAGGAGAATTATAGCACATAGCTTGGAAAATTTTAGCTATTCATAAAACACAAATCCTTAATATTAAACACTGTTGATCAGTCAAGCCTTTTATCAAGGATTCAGGTATAATAATTTTCTCTGGAAATTTAGAAAACCAGATTGGAAATCTTTCTACTGTACCTGAAAAAAAGAATAATCAACTATAAAAATCATATTATTGTTCCAATAAAATTATTATTTCATAGAATTTATATTACTCATCTTACATTGTAAATCAGTCTAGATATGGTAACTTTTTATGGTGTTCTAAAGCAATGTCTTCCAGCCAGCCCTTTCCAGTTTTTATTAAATTATCAGAATAAAAACAAAAAATGTTGTGGTAATCTTGATATTTCTTCAAATAGTTACTAATTCTCAAATATTTTTTTCATGTCACAGTTACAGAACTATATTGCTTCATATTATTTTTCCCCCAGGTAATTTGAATTCTAGGTAAACTGGCTAATCTTGCTGAGTTTATTAGAGTAAGCTCACTCCTTGAATGGATGTTTTCTGACCACTGGCATTTGAAATTATGTCTTACATATGATAGATTTAAATAGAATTATGATTTTAGAACTTTCTATGTATAGATTTTCTATTAAAAAATATTCTGATAAAATCTAGTAATGCGGTTAAACATGTATCAGTAAGTATGCAAACCCTTGTTACTGTCAGGATTTGTAACATAACCATGAATATTCATTCATGTGAGTGAGACAGTGTCAGAGCAGTGCAAACTTGATAGAACTCCCTAGAAGTTAGTGAGCTTCTTCAGATTTTAAGTACCCCAAAGGAGATCACAGTATCGTAGGATATAATCAAACATACATTTAAATCAGTGCAATTACATATTGAAGAATAAAATTATGTGGATTTTTTGCAAATTTTGCATGTTGGAAGCTATGTGATTGTCATGAGCTGATAGCTAGAGACAGACTCAACGCTTTACTAGTCAGCTTTGATCATGTTTTTGTACCTAATGGGGATACTATCTTTTTTGTCACTTTGTCATATATTTGGATCTCTCAGCTGACAACCACAAGAGAGGGTACAAGCTGGCTAACTGCTGAAAACACTTGAACACTACATTTAAAAAAATTTTGATGAACACCCTCTGTCTTCAGGGTGTCTCTTAATTTTTTCCCACTAGCTGATAAAGGAGATGTCTCAGCTGCATAGGACATGTGGTCACTTTGGGGAAAAATCAGCATTTTAGGAACTTTCAGAGAGTCTTGTTCATTCTTCATAAGAAGCAGCTTAGCATAGTAATATAGTTAATATAATTATAGTTAATGGAGATGCATCTGAAGCCTACAGAGGGCCACTGTAGTTGAAACTAAACAGAAACTGATGACATTTGATAGATTTGTTTCATTGTCATATGTTTAGTACATAGCAAGTGATAAGAAAAATATTTAAAAACAAAATAAATAAAATCCAACAACTTTAAGGCTTTTCATAAAAGTTTGTATGCCGTTTTTGGGCACTGACTCAAATTATGCAGAAAGTGCATCTTCATTTACTCATGTTATCAAATATGTAAATGTCAGAATAAGAAAGGATATTAGTTGTTGAACACAAGCAATTGATACATAAATTAAGTGGCAAAGTTTAAAAAAAATCACTCTGAACATCTTGTAAAGATGACTGTGTACATTATCTTTGTTTTATCATAATCTGGATGTACTAACTAAATTTCAGGTATCTTTACCTTTTGGGGTCACAACAGAGTCAATAAAAAGATCTGTGTTTTCCTTCTGACAAACAGTGGTATTTACTGGTCCCTCACATGTTGATTTCCTGTTTTGGGCAAACTGCATCAAATTAAATCCTGGTGTTTTTTCAGTTATAGCTCATGAGGTACCTGTAGTCATAGAACAGATTTTACCACAACAGTATTAAGTCAAGCTTGCCATCCTTTAGGGAGCAGATGGCCCTTACTTTACCCTCATACAAAAAGGGCTATGCTTCTGCTGAGTGAATGGAAACTCTTCTATTTTGTCATGAATTTTACTCTAAATCTTTTTTCTGTATTTTGGAATATGTATTTTTTATTTTAGGCGCTACTCATTTGATAATAGGATTTCCTGAATAATTATGTCAATATTATCTGCCTGGTAGTTATGCTGATTTTAGCCAGCAGTTCATGGAACACAACTAAAATCTGGAAAAATGTCATGTCCATGTAGGAAGCCTTCAATGCTGGGAGTCTTAAACTTCTCTTGACTCATAGTTTAAAATTAACCTGGCATTGACTGCTGAGTTTCAGAGTGGTAAGGAACTTGTCCTGTCTTATTTAGACCTTCTAAATGTATTTAGTGCCTCCAGTGGCAGTAAGTAGATTTTGCTTGAATTTTCTCTGGAAATAACAATGGAATTCCAAGTTACTTTAGTAGATCTACTTACTTTTTGATGAACTTTCTAAAACCTCGCAACTTCACATGTTAGTTACATTATTTGCATTCTTAGAAATAATAGATCAGTATGCACATGAACTCATGAATTCTCTTTAAGCAACAAAAATCCTGAACGTTCAAGATTGCACAGGGAGAAAGAAATTCCTGGGGTGTTGGTTTTAAGCAGAATTAATAATGATCGGTTCATAGGCATTTTTAACATATGTCTATTCTCCCCTTTATACCTTTGGCCAGCGAGCACCAGCTGGTGTACTGAGCACAGATCAGACTTGGATGAGCAACATTGTTCACAAAGATTTCAGTCTCCTCTGTTTCTAGTATATGTAGAATTCACTGAGGTATCACTTCAGGAATAATTACAATTTTAGAAAGAAAAATATACTACAAATTCCATCTTTTGTAAGTAGTTATGACAGTAGATTTAGAAAAACAAATATGCTGATGCATGGGGAGAAAAGCAGCTTCAGTGTAGAAAGAGACTTGCAAATCCACAAAATTATGCAGATGGTAGAAAGAAAGACTTTATAATCAGAAACTTTAGCTTTCATCCGACAGTTGTGCAAAGAGTGTAAGATATAGTATACCTTGAAGATATAAATCCCTGTATTTACTATACTGTTGAGCATAATTTGCCTGTTTATAGGTTTTATTTCTTGCCAAAACAACAACTCCACTCTTTGTTGCTGGAAGTAAACTACATCTGGCTCTGGATGTCATTTTGATCTTTGAGAGTCATATACCAATGAGGAAAAAAAAATGTCCTTGCAATATTCAGAAGCAGACTCCATTCATTCAACTAAGAAGGCTTAGTGATGTAATTACAAAGCAGGTGATGAACTACCATGCAAGCTGATCTTTAATCAACACATACTCAAAGCTAGAAGCCCATAGAACAAGAAAATTATTAGTTAATTTAATAGCTAAAGGAAATGGGAATTCAAATGGGAATATGTTAAGAACAGCCTGACAGTTTACTACTGTGCTAGCATTTTGTGTCAGTAAAATACTGGTTTATTTGGAATCTATATGGTAATTTTATAAAAAAAACCCAGCAAATTGTTAAAAAGACAAAATCGTCAATCACCAACTAGAAACATTTTAAATAAATTGCAGTCTAATTTTTCACTTGATATTTATTAGCTATTTTTTCATAGAATCATAGCATGGTAGGGCTTGAAAAGGACTTCTGGAGATTGCCTGGAGAAGACAAGGCTCTGGGGAGACCTTATAGAAGTCTTCCAGTGCCTGAAGACCACCTACAGGAAAGCTGGGGAGGGACTTTTTACAAGGGCTTGTAGTGATAGCACAAGAGGTAATGGATCAAAACTTGAAAAGGGTAAATTTAGGTTAGACATTAAGAGAAAAATATTTAGTACGAGGGTGGTGAGATACTGGAACAGGTTGCCCGGAACAGGTTGCCCAGGGAAGTTGTGGAAGCCCCATCCCTGGAAGCATTCAAGACCAGGTTGGATGAGGCCCTGAGCAAACTGATCTAGTGGGAGGTGTCCTTGCCCATGCAGGGGGGTTGGAACTAAATGATCTTTCAGGTCCCTTCCAACTCAAACCATTCTATAATTCCATGATCATTGAGTCCAACCCCCCTACCAGAGCAGGATCACCTAGGACAGGTCACACAGAAACACTTCCTGATGGGTCTTGAAAGTCTCCAGAGAAGGACACTCTACAACCCCTCTAGGTAGCTTGTTCCGGTGCTCTGTCACCTTTACAGCAAAGAAGTTTTTCCTTGTGTTGTGGTGGAACTTTCTGTGTTCCTGTTTTTTGTCTGTTGGCCCTTGTCCTATCTCAGGGCACCACTGAGAAGAGACTGGCCCCTCCTTCTTGTCACTCACCCTTCAAATATTTGTAAACATTAATAAGATGCCCTCTCAGTCTTCTCCAGACTACAGAGCACCAGGTCTCTCAGTCTTTCCTCAAAAGACAAATGTTCCAGTCCTTTAATCATCTTCATATCCCTCTGTTGGACTCTGTCTAGTTGTGCTAGTTTGGTTCTGGTATGGGTTTGGTAGCGGGGGTGGAGCCCCAGGGGTGGCTCCTGTAAGGAGCTACTAAAAGCTCCCTTGGATCAAGTGGCCAAGACCAAACCATTAGAGAGAGACAATAGATGCATTTCTGCGTTTAACATATGAAAGAACTGACATAAAACCTGAAAGCAGAGAGAGTAAAGTAGAAGAGCTGAACTGAAGAGGAGAGGAGCAGAGCAGTGCTAGAGTGGAAATCCTGAGGTTGGTGAGGAAGAAGGGGAAGGAGGTGCCCAAGCAGAAGTTCTCCTGAAGCCCATGGTGAGATGGAAGGCTGTCCCCCTGTACCCCATGGAGGAGAAACATGGCAGAGCATCCCCTGAAGGTGCCAGGAGGGGTGAATGTGGACCTGCAGCCCATGGACTTTGATCTGCAGCTGTGGAGGACCCCACACCAGGGCAGGTGACTTTTCCCAAAGCAGCCTGTGACTCTGTGGGAAGCCCATGCTGAAGTAGCTTGCTCCTGAGGGACTGTACCTCATGGGAAGGACTCACGTTAGAAAGACTCCTTACAGTCCTCCCCTGTTTCCCCACGGGGTCCCTCTTGTCGGAGAGAGTCCTTCATGAACCTCTCCGACACTTATTGGCCACTAAGGCACATAACTGTCCCATTGATAACTTACTGTTCACCAGGACTTCAAAGTCCTTCTCCATGGAGCTGCTTTCTCACAGGTCAACCCCTAATCTGTATTGGTGCATGATGTTATTCCTCCCTTGTTGCAGGACTATACATTTATTCTTGTTGAACCTCATTAGGTTCTGCTTTGCCCAGCAGTCCAGTCTGTCCAGGTCTCACTGAATAGCCACACAGTGTTCTGGTGAATCAGCCAATCCTCCAAGTTTTGTATCATCAGCAAACTTGCTGAGGATACACTCCATCCCCTCATCCAGGTCATTGATGAAGATGTTAACAGGACTGGACCATCCCTGGGGAACTCCACTAGTTACAGGTCTCCAGCTGGACTCTGCACCATTGATCACAACCCTCTGGTTTCTATTGTTTAGTCAGGTCTCAATCCATCTCACCATCCACTCTTCCAACCCTCACTTCCTGAGCTTACCTACAAGGATGTTATGGGAGACAGTGTCAGAAGTTTTGCTAAGGTCAAGGTAGACAGCATCCACTGGTCTTCCTGCATCTACCCATTTAGTCACACCATCATAGAAGGCTATCAGATTAGTCATACATTATTTCACCTTGGTGCAGCCATGCTGCCGACTCCTGATAAGCTTGTCTCTTCCATGTGCTTAGAGATAACCTCCAGAATGAGCTGCTTCATCATTTTTTCAGGGATGGAGGTGAGGCTGACTGGTCTGTAGCTTCCTAGATCATCCTTCTTGCCCTTGTTGAAGACTGGAGTGGCAGTGGTTTTCTTGTAGTCCTCAGGCATGATCTTTTCAAATGCTGGAGAGCAACAACATCCACCAGCTGTCTCAGTGCTCGTGGGTGCATCCCATTGGGGTCCATGGATTTGTGTATTTTCAGTTAACCTAACTGATCTCTAACCCAATCTTCATTGACCAGTCGAGAGCCTTCCTCCAGGCTTTCTCTCTTACATCCAGGGTCTGGGATTCCCAAGGACTGGTCTCAGGAGTAAAGACTGAAGCAAAGAAGGCATTTAGTAACTCTGCCTTCTCTGCATCCTTTGTTGCCAGGGCTCCCACCTCATTCGGCAGTGGGCCCACATGTTCCCAGTTCTTCCTTTTACCACTAATGCATTTGAAGAAGCCCTTCTTGTTCTCTTTTATTTCCTTTGCCGGATACAACTCTAAGAGGGCTTTGGCCTTCCTTGTTTCCTTCCTAGATACCCTGACAATGTTCCTGTAGTTCTCCCAAATGACCAGTCCCTTTTTCCACATACTGAGAACTTCTTTCTTCCACATTATTTTTTCAGCAGCTCCTTGTTTATCCATGCAGCTCTAATTTCTCCTCTGCTCTCTTTTTCACTCAAAGAAATGCTCTTATCTTGAGCTTGGAGGAAGTGATGTTTGAATTATAACCACCTCTTTTAGGCCTCCCTACCTTCTAGAGTCTTAGCCCATGGAATTCCTCCAAGTAAATCTTTGAAGAGTACAAATTTAGTCCTCCAGAAGTCCAGGGTTGCAATCCTACTTGATGTCCTGCTTCTTCCTTGCACAATACTAAATTCTAGCATGTTGTGATCACCGCTTCCAAGGCTGTCCCCAACCCTCACATCTCCAGCCAGACCTTCTTTGTTCGTTAATACAAACCCAGCAGAGCATCTCTGCTCGTTGGCTCTTCCACCACCTGCATCAGAAAGTTACCATTGATGCACTGCAAGAGCCTTCTGGACTGAGTATGCCTAGCTGTGTGGCCTTTCCAACAAATATATTTCCTGCCTTTTGGTGAAGATTAATATGAAATAATTACTTTTTAACCTTAAAGAACCATAGGATTAGGTTATTCTATGTCAATGTATCTGTATGAGATTTTTCCCTAACCTACACCAGCTTGAGAAAGGATGAAGTCAGGTCTGTTTTGGATAAAAAATAAACAATGAAAAGTCATAGAAAAATATGGCAGAGTCCAACATTTTCCTGACTTCTTTATAATAGAATAAAAAGTAAAGCAATATGCTCTCATCACATCATAACCTTATGAACTGGGTTCCATGTTAATCCATGTAACCAATGGTTATGCAACTAGATATTTTCCCCTCCCAGATGAAGGTGGGTTTCCCCTTCATAAACACAGCTAGCTCCACAAGTAGCAATACTTGCTGCAATATACAGGAAAAATACAAATGGAATGTAATTGTTTTGTGTGTGAAATCTTTTACATAGATTATTTCAAATTCCATTGATCATTATTGACACAAGATGCAACATAACAACAAAAGTTTAACAGAACAATAGAAGTCAGCAAAGGAAGTGATCAAACATATAAAATGAAGGTTAAAGGAATTTTGGTTTTAATCAGCTGTAGAGTTTTACACATTTACACTTTGGCTTCAGAAGTAAATTACATTTGTTTATCCCTGTTGTTTTTTTTTTTTCCATTTTTTTTATTTGTTGTCTGTTGGGATCGATTCAGCTTTTCATTTCACATCAAGTGACTAAGTTACAATAAACAGCAGCACTTTTGAGAGTACACTACCTTTATGTGCTTGGAAATACTATAAATACCTCTTTTTTTTTTTTTTTAATAAAAGAACCACACCTGGGAAACAATATATTACATGTAAATTATTCTATATGACAAAATTTGAGTATAATCAGAAGACTAGTTTCAAATGCCTAATGCAACGTTTTTTTCTTAAATGTATAACTTTTGGTTATACATGATTATAATAGTTTATACTGGCTTTAAGATAGTGCTGTGGTAGTAGAAGTAGGAAATTATAAGTAGCAAATACAAAAAAGGAGTGGGAAATTGTAAGAGTATGTTTACACCTACTAACATTCTTTGCTTTAGTCAACACATAAGGTAGTAAGTGCTTGTCAGTGCTTTCCTCTTGCCCCATTGACTCCCAGGAAGATCATGTGCAGGCCATGATTTAAGTGGTTACTTCTATGGTGTAGCTTGATAACTCTGATTTCCTCCTGTCTTCTGTGGGAAGTCAAGCACTCCAGGGAAAATTAAAACCTCCCTGGTGAGATTCTGATTTGGTACTTGCTGGATCCTGACCCAAGTGAGTGAAGAGCTCATTTAAGAACCTTCCTCTGTTACAAAATATTGCTCTAAATTGTACTTGCACTTCTTGTTATTATTTGATTTCTTGTGTCAGCTGTCTTTCTTCCCTGCCTCCCTCCCTCACCCCATATTCTCGTCTACATGTTTTGATGAAGTGCAAAAGCAGAACCTCTCAGCAAAGTCTGATGAGTTTTAAGGAATTAGTTTGTTGGAAAGAGAAGCAGCTAGAGGGTTGGAGGTGGCTGGTAGAAGAAATGCAAGAGAAAGTCTACATGTTTGCATGAAACAAGATAGGAGAAAATTATATAGAGTAAAAAGCAATATATTTCAATAACAAGGTTCTGTGCAGTACATGCCGCTAAATGATAGATTACTGTAAGTAAATGTAAATATAGACATTTCTGTATCCAATTATTGAACTGGCTTCAGTAAATAGAGACCTCTTGTAACCTCCATGCAGAATAAATAGAAATTAGATTCTGCATGAGCAATGAAACCACATTAGTGGAAAACATTTTAAATATTAGTCTCAGAAAAAATACACCCATTTTACTCAAGGAATGCATGTTTGACAGGGCAGCTTCCTGGAATGAATTGAATTGTACATAAATTTTTGCTATTTAACATAATTTTCTTTCAGTCCACCCATTTGGAAGGCCAAGCAAAATTACAGAAAAATTTTGTGCTATAATGTGATATTGAGGTACAATAAGATCTCATAACATTTATTGATTCATTTAATAGTAGTTTTCACTACTAACTGGGTTTATGAGCTCCTTAAAAGCACTTTAAGTTTCTAATCCAAAAAGGTACTGAAAAGCAAGCTATATTTGAGCATGAGTGCTAAAATCAGTAAGATTACTTAGTCACTTACGGTGTCAGTTCAAGCATCTTGCTGATTTGGCATGTGCAAGTGAAGTGTAAGGAAATGGCAACACATCTCTCATTTGGTGGTTGGCAAGGAGGGAACCATGTATGCTGCATACCAGGCTTAAGATTTTGGAGACCCTGAATAGTCTATACAGGCTGGAAAATGGGTTGTCTTGTAAGCTTTGCTTCTGATTTAAGTCGAAGTGTATCCCCTTACAGAATCTCTAGGTGGGCTGCGGCATTACAGACCTTCCATCTATCTGAATCAGTTTGCTGTATGACCTCACATAACATAAAATTTCAGTTTTTGAGGAGAATCATAAGGTAACTTTTCTGCTCCTTCTCCCATATCTGGTGTTTCATACAACATTTGCCTGGAGAGGTGTGAATTCATACAAAGGATCCTTATGTTCCTTAATGGATGTAGATTATGTGTTTATATTTAAGAAAACAAAATGACAAATTATAGAATCTCAAGAAATGCAGGGACTTCTAATTAAAAGGCAGATTAATATAACTGAAAAGCTACTTCAAAGTGCATTAGGAAAAAAGTTTGGTAGTCGTTTGTTGTTTTCACCCCTTCTTTCCTTCTCTGTAGTGCTACAAGATTAATACTCGATTTTACATTCCCTTGTATTAGAATATTGCTTCTTTTGGCATTGTTAATATTGCTCTTTTCTAGCTTTTCTTTCACATTACTTATCTCAACTGCAGTAAAACTGAGAAAGCTTTATCTGAATGTGTTTATAAATATTGGTTCCCTTCAACTGATAACATGTTTTGTATACATTCCCAAAGTGCGGGAAAAAAATTATGTTTAAATGAAGTATAATAAAGTATTATAAATGAAGATTATAACCAACAGGAAAGGGCATGTGGACTGCTTAATTCATAAGCCCCTTTTGTTGCTTTCCCTTATTTCTAGTCACCATGCAATACAGACAGGAGGAATTAGGTGAAATGTAAACCGAATATTTCTTAGTTATATTATTTAGCATCACAGGATCCAATTTCAGGACTAACTTTAGTTCTTTCTTTTCCTGCTACTGTTCTGGTTTCAGCCAGGATGAAGCCAATTTTCCTTTTACGGATTTTTTTTTCCTTCAGTAAGCTCTCTTTTAACTAGCAGCAAGCGTTCCAGCTAGTGGATTGAGAACACTGTAATGTTTATGTTACTACTGAGATGCCAAGGTCAGTTTGTTCTACTTAGTGAACCTGCAGCCTCTTCTGCTACAGGGAGGAGAAAAGTCGTATCTGTAACTCCCCGTAGGGAGGAGTGGACTAGACAGACAGCAAAATTGACCAAAGTATTCCATTCCGTGTATCTACATAAGATCGGTGTAAGGTCAGAGATCACGGAAGACAGCTTTCTTCCTGCTTCTACTTCCTTTCTCTTCCGTCTATGGCCGGTGTCCATGGAGGACTTCATCTCTCCATCACCTTCAATTCCTAAGCTTGTGTGTTCCTGACCCTCATAACTCTCCGCTCAGCTTCTGTCTGCTCTGCCACTCCCTCCAGCAGTGGTCCAGGACATTTCAGAGCTGCTCACAGCTCAGGAGATGCCATGGGAGTTGCTGGGGGTGGAGGGAGGCAATAGGGTTTTGCACATTCCTGAACATACTTGTATATAATTGTACATATTTTCTTTTGTCATTAGTGTTCAATTAAAGCTGTCTAGTTTAGTTTTCAATCTAGAAAGTCTCTCTCCTTGTTATCTCTCTCCTTTCCCTACCTGGGGGAGGGGATCAAGAGCATTATTGTCGCTGGTTTAATTGCTGATCCTGAGTCAAACTGTGACAGGTACTTTGATACACGTGTTGCAATACATTTCCGTGATTAACACAGGACATCTGATGCAGTGTAAATCCAGCTTTGCTGAGATATCTTTTGTCGAGGTGCTTCACAAACGGACTTCACACAACTTTGTGAGAGTTATAACTGAAGACCTTTATTTAAAAAAGTGACTGCAATTTATACTTATCTGACTCCTAAGCACACACCTCTAGTACAAACCCCATTGGTTACATACATTCTCAGCTTATACATGATTGGCTACGTGTTTTGTCACTCGCTGTTCGCACCCCTTTGACGCATGCGCTGTTGCACCCCTATGTTATGATGACTCAGCACTTTTACTGTTTTCTACTTCTCTCCCTTCCCAGCCGGTGCCTCTCCATTCTTGCCACAACATTCTATTCTTGCTACTTCCTGAGATAACGACCATGGGACACCAGCTTTTGGGATGCCAGCTTGTTTACTGGTCCCACGGTTAGCCTCAGCAGCACCTGCAACACTGCTGTCTTCTCTAACTCAGGCACACTAATTTTCTATAAGCCCACAATTAATTTTCCATAAACCCACAATCTTTGTCTTGAAATTCAGGAATTTGTGATAATTGGATGAGAACTGATATAATATTAAATATTAAAGTGGTCAAGAGATGGCAAAAGTAGTACAGTCTGGGAAGCTGATGAAGATGTCAACATTTGCCTGATCAAGCCAATACCAGTTGGCTTAATGATATGCTTAGGCTGCAGGTACTGTTAGTTCAGTCTTTTCAATAGGGAAGGGAAATGAAATTATAACTGAAATTAAAGTCAAAGAAGAGCATGGACTGTTGAAGGTGTCTTGGTGAAATGGGATCTTTTTTTGTTCAGGTTCAGGTTAATTACTACCACAGTGCCTCCTAAAACAGAATTCTGAACAGCAACATCTATTGACATTAGCATCCAACTTCATAAAATGTAGGGAAATCTCTACTCATCTTTTATTACTATTTATGTCTTTTACGTTGTGCTGGTTTGGCAAAGGTTTTGGTAACGGGAGAGAGGTCCCAGGCATGACTCCTGTAAGAAGCTACTAAACGCACCCCCCGGCCAAGGCTGAGCCATTAGACAGTCAATCGATGTGCCTCTGTGATTAACATATGAAAGAACTGATATAAGACCTGAGAGCAGAGGAGAGGGGACGGTGAGAGCAAGGTGGAGAGCAGTGCTTGAGCAGAAGTTCCCCTGCAGCCTGTGGTGAGAAGGCAGGCTGTCCCCCTGCAACCCATGGAGGAGCATGGCAGAGTATCCCCTGAAGGAGCATTGTGAAACATATGTGGACCTGCAGCCCATGAACCTGGACCTGCAGTTGTGGAGGACCCCATGCCAGTGGACATGACTGTTCCCAAAGCAACCTGTGACTCTGAGGGAAACACACGCTGGAGCAGACTTCTCCTGCTGGACTGCACCTCCTCAGATGGGCTTAAGTTGGAGAGGTTCATGAAGGACTCTGTCCTATGGGAGGAACCCTATGGACAAACAGGGGAAGACTGTGAGGAATCCTACTCCCTGAGGAATAAGAAGCAGCAGGAACCACCAGACTGTGAACTGACTCTAAACCCCATCCCCTGTCCCCCTGTGCCGCTGGGCAGAAGGAACTAGATAAATTTGGAAGAAAGTAATTTGATCCTGGTAAGAAAGGGGGTGTGGGGTAACATATTTAAGTTCTGTTTTTTGTTATGTCTGTGACTTGTTTGCATTTGATTAGTGATAATTTTTTTTTTTTTCCAAAGTTGAGTCTGTTTTGCCCATGACCATAATTGGTTAGTGAACCTTCCTTGTCTGTCTCAACCTGTGAGCTTCTAGTTGGCTTTTGTTCTCCCCATCCCACAGTGGCAGAGGGAGTAGTGTGAGTGGGCATGCACGTGGCTGGTTCTTTGTTGTCAGTTAGGCCCAAACCATGACATATGTATAATAACATTAATAAATATTCTTGTTTGTCTTCTCCTTCGGGATCCTGAATGTGAATAGGACTGTGGGAACATGTCAGGGTATGTAGAGGCACAATATTACGAATTCTACCATTGCTTTTATGGTGACACACTTCTGACTAAACACAGTTGAAGGAATGTGTTAAAAAGACAGACAGATAAAGAACTAAAGAGAATTTTCCTGTAAATAATATTTTAAACTGTACACAACTGCTCCCCAGGCAGGTAGACCAGGCTTTAATGGGTTTATGTTTGGTTCTTATTGTTGAAGAAAAGATGTGTGTGACAAAAGGGATGTTGAATGGTTATAAATTGTCTGGGAATAATGTGAAAAATGTCTCAGGGACAGTATTGGAATATGTCTGCAAAGAGCAATATAGCATTTTTGCAATTAAGTAGAAAAATGACACAGCATCGGGTACTTGGAAATTACTCTGATAAAAAGGCCTGCGGCTTTCAGTTGCCCTCCAACATAACTGCGCTGCACAGTTGTGTTTGACCATTATTGTAACTGAATATATAGATTGGCATATCTGTTAGGAAATTAGATACTATTGTGACTAAAGTGTTTAAAGACTAACCAATCAGGCCAGTTTCAAACTTCAAAGCAAGCCTTTACTGCATTAGATACACATTGCCAGTGTTCAGTTCCTAATAGCTATCACTCATTATCAGTATAACCACAAAACAATTAATCTTTACAAAAAATTTCCTAAATTATCTATCAGCATACAATAACATGGAACATAAGAAGTATTGATGGCTGCTGTCCTTTATTACCAAGGTCAAGAGAGAGCTTGTTAATAAGAGAAGCCAGAATCAAAACAGGCCTCCTTTATTTGCCGTAATTCCTTTTCATCACTGTTGTGCTGTCATGGTTTGCCACTGGGTTGGCAGTCAAACCAATAACAATAACACTCTTGCTTCACGCCACCCTCCCCCAAGATAGGGAAAGAGGGAGAAAAATGAGAAAGAGAGGCTTTCTGGGTTGAAAAGTGAAACAGATTGATTTTAATTATTAGTGATAAGGGAATACATATATATTTGTAAAGGGATGTGCAACACCCGATCCCCTCCCTCCTCCCCCAGCGACTCTCACAGCAACTCTTCTCCCTGGTGACTCCCAGCTGAAGGGGGGAGTGTCCGGGTGCACGGACGGGGTCCTCAGATGTTGGCTGTAAAGAAAAATGGAAAAAAAAAAAAAAAGAGAGCCAAAGAGAGGGCTATAGAAGTGACAGTAAGCAGAAAAGAGAGAGGAAAAAGGAAACGAAAGGCTTGACTTCCGTGATGTCTTAACCTATACTGAAAGCCAAATAGAGAAAATATTATGAGAAGGGAATATTCTGATTTGCTGATCCTGCCTTCGGTCTAATCTGCTCCCCCCATAGGGGGAAGGCTGCAGACAGTTCAGAAGTGACCTTGGTTATTATCAGTCCACTGGTGCTGCTAAAACATTCACTGAAAGAAAAAAAAAAATCAGCAAAGAGCTTCACCCTGGCTCAAACCAAAACATTCCACCCCTATTCCATTCTCATAATATTTTACACACAGTCTGTAAGTTATCAAATTAAGAATTCTGTCCCAGTGTTAGATTTCCTTGAGGTACGTACTGAACTTCACCATCTTCCATCATTACACACCAAGTATGTCCAGGTCCTTGAGCAAAAGCAACACCCCAGACAGGTTTGCCCTTGCCTGAAGGGAAAGTCTTATAGGGAGAGGTTGAGGATGCTGGGGTTGTTTAGCCTGGAGAAGAGGAGACTCAGGGGGGACCTTATCACTCTCTTCAACTACCTGAAGGGAGGTTGTAGTCAGGTGGGGACTGGGCTCTTTTTCCAGGCAACCAGTGACAGGACAAGAGGGCACAGCCTGAAGCTGCTCCAAGGGAGGTTTAGGTTGGATATTAGGAAGTACTTCCACACAGAGAGGGTGATTAGACATTGGAAAAGACTTCCTAGGGAAGTGGTGGAGACACTATCCCTGTATGTGTTCAAGGCAAGGCTGGATGTGGCACTTAGTGCCATGGTCTAGACGGTGTGGTGGTGTTGGTCATAGGCTGGACTTGATGATCTTAAAGGTCTTTTCCAGCCTTGGTAGTTCTGTGTGTTCTGTGTGTGAAGCAGGATAAACCCAAACACTTTTTCCCAACAGATTTCTTTCACATACCACTGGGACTTCATCCCCAACCACTGTTTGCAAAAGGTCTGACTGAGCAGGACCAGCTGGATCCCCTGGTGTTAACTAGCCAAGTGGCCTTTGCTAAATGTTTGTCCCAATTCTTAAAGGTTCCACCTCCCATTGCCTTCAGGGTAGCTTTCAACAGACCATTGTACCTTTCAATCTTCTCCGAGGCTGGAGCATGGTACAAGATATGGTATATCCACTCAATACCATGTTCTTTGGCCCAGTCAGTTACAAGATTGTTCTTGAAATGAGTCCCATTGTCCGACTCAGTTCTCTCTGGGGTACCATGTCACCATAAGACCTGCTTCTCAAGGCCCAGGATGGTGTTCCAGGCTGTGGCATGAGGCACAGGATATATTTCCAACCATCCTGTACTTGTTTCCACCATTGTAAGCACATAGTGCTTACCCTGGCGGGTCTGAGGCAGTGTGATGTAATCAACTTGCCAGGCCTCCCCATACCTGTACTTTGACCACCTCCCCTCATACCACAAAGGTTTTAACCTTTTAGCCTGCTTGATTGCTACACATGTTTCACACTCTTGAATCACCTGTGCAATAGTGTCCATGGTTATGTCCACCTCATGGTCACAAGCCCATCTGTATGTTGCATCTCTGCCCTGATGACCTGAGGCGTCATGGGCCCATCGAGATAAAAACAGCTCACCTTTGTGTTCCCAGTCTAAGTCTATTTTAAACATTTGGGAAGCCTCATCTGCTCATTGGTTGTGTTGATTTTCCTCATTAGCTTGACTCACAGGTACGTGTGCATCTACATGATGCACTTTCACAACCAATTTCCCTACCTGAGCAGTGATGTCTTTCCATAGGTCAGCCACCCAAATTGGCTTACCCTTTTGCTGACAGTTGTTCTGCTGCCACTGTTTTAGCCACCCCCACAAGGCATTTGCTACCATCCATGAGTCAGTGTAGAGATAGTCTTGGCCACCCTTCTCGTTCAGCAACATCTAAAGCCAGCTGGATGGCTTTTACTTCTGCAAACTGACTTGATTCTCCTTCTCCTTCATCTGCTTCTGCAACAAGCTGTGTAGGATTCCATAGGGCAGCTTTCCACCTCCGATGGTTTCCTACAAGGTGACAGGAGCCACCAGTGAACAGAGCATATTGGTTTTTAGCCCCAGGCAGTTTATTATATGGTGGGGCTTCTTCTGCTCGTTTCACCAGTTCTTGAGGTGGCATTCCAAAATGTGTGCCTTCTGGCCAGTCTGCAATAGCTTCTGCAATCCCAGGATGATTGGGGTTCCCTATTGTGAGAGGCATCTGACATGAATAACAAACAACTCAAAATCGGTACAAATTGGATAATTCATGTTGAATGAAGCAGGACAGATTGTAGAGGTAGATTGTAACTATGTATCTGTATACTTGTGTATATAGCAATGTGTATATGCTAAACCAACAACCCAAAGAACCGGAGACATCCCAAGCCAGAATAGGGTCTGATCAGCCCAACACTGGTTTTGAGGGGGGGGAGGTAACTTGTGCATACTATGGACTTGATCACCCCATGGTTTGCACAACGCCTCCTACTATACAGCATCATGTCTCCTATGCCTGTTTCCCCTTTGGGTTGTGGTCTGTAAATAAGAAACTAATGGTGCACCAATATATTGCTTATGGGTCTCCTATTTATATTTCTATGTGTATATGTATATATAAGTATGTTATATATGTAAGTTTTTAAGCACATATTGTTGTATTGCATATAGGGAATTGTTCCCTCAGAAACACGCATAAAACATTATATACGTTGTTTTAGATATATAGATATGGAAATATGTGAGATTGTATATATGTTTGTTTCAAACAGGGGAAGAGGTAAGAGTTTGGACAAGAGCCTACTAGGGTACAGATGTACATACATATACAGACACAAACATACACCACACAGGAACCAAGTCGCTGTCATAAAAGCCACGGGGTGAGATGTGAGAGACGGACTCTATAATGGCCTTTATTCCAGCGACATTCACTGACCAGTCCTGGTGAGGTGCCCCCCCCACCCCCGGCACTTGTGAGGAGAGGACAGAGGTACCAGGCGCATGCGCACAGGACCACAGACTACAGCTCCCAGGAGGCACGGCGGGGCCGGAACCGGAAAGGGGGAGCAGTGAGGCGCGCGCTCTGTGAACACAATAAGGATCCAGCCGCCGTGGTGAGCGTACCGCTGCGGAGGCTGCCGTGAAGTTCTACGGCGCCTTTTCCTGTGGTTGTTGGTGTGTGGGCGTACCGAACGGACTGTCTCAAGGGAAAGGACGTGGATCCCGACCAGGGATTGGCTTTGGCCGTACCCCGGTGGTGAGAATTGCGAACTACATTCTGACGCTTCTTACTAACATTCCTACATAATATTCACACATACCAGACACTCACTTCTCTTTTCCAATATTCTTCTATTTCCCAAAGGCTCTCTCCAGGCTTTCCTTCTTATCCCTGTCCGGGAACGGGAACGGGGGGAAAAGGGGAAGGAGGAGAGGTTATCTCTTGTTTTCTATGTGTGTTGTTATTGGTATATAGATGTAGTGTTGTATAGCTGTTGGTATATGGATATATAGCTGTGGATATAGGTATAGAGATAGACCCTGTGTGTTAGTTGATATCAGACTTGCCAAACCCTCAGTGCCTTTAATAAACCTATTGATTCCTAAGCGTTGTTTGTGAGTGTGACAGGGAGCGGTCCTCAGCCCTCGATCCCCCGAGATGGGGGTGTGGGTCGCAGCTTTACCTATCTCGGTCCACGACACCTATCCTAGCCCACTGGGTGACTAAAGCAATCCATTTACTCCAGGTAGCATCAGTGGCATGATGCATGGGAGGAGCATTACTCATGAACATCCGGTTCAGTACCTGTAATCAGGGCACCAGGAGGAGCTGCGCCTCAGTACCAATCACTTCTGAAGCAGCTCTAACTCCTTCATATGCTGCCAGTATCTCCTTTTCAGTTATGGTGTAATTGGCCTCGGAACCTCTGTAGCTTCTACTCCAAAATCCCAGGGGACACCACGAGTTTCCCTTGGTGCTTTCTGCCAGAGGCTCCATGTAGGGCCATTGTACCCGGCTCCAGTGTAGAGTATATTTTTGATGTCTGGACCTGTTCAAATTAGTCCAAGGACTACCGCATGCACAATCTTGTCTTTAATCTTCTCAAAAGCATCCTGTTGGTCAGGACCCCACTCAAAGTCGTTCTTCCTCTGGGTCACCTTGTAGAGAGGTTGCACCATGTGACTATACTCAGGAATATGCATCTTCCAGAAACTGACCGTTCCTAAAAAGTTTTGAGTGTTCTTTTTGTTGGTCGGTGGGGCCATAGCTGCTATTTTGTTAATCAAATCCATTGGAATTTGACAATGTCCATCTTGCCATCTAATTCCCAGGAACTGAATATCTCGTGAAGGTCCTTTGACCTTGCTCCTTTTGACAGCAAAGCCAGCTCTCAAGAGAATCTCGGTTATCTTTTTACCTTTCTCAAAGACTTCCTCTGGCATGTCGCCCCACACAATGATGTAATCAATGTACTGCAGGTGTTCTGGAGCCTCACCCTTCTCCACTGCAGCGTGGATCAGTCCATGGCAAATAGTTGAGCTGTGTTTCCACCCCTGGGGCAGTCGATTCCAGGTGTATTGGACTCCCCTCCAGGTGAAAGCAAACTGTGGCCTGCACTCTGGTGCAAGAGGAATAGAGAAAAAGGCAAGAGTGATGTCAATAGTGGCATACCACTTTGCTGCTTTTGACTCCAGCTCATACTGAAGTTCTAGCATGTCTGGCACAGCAGCACTGATTGGTGGTGTAACCTCATTCAGGCCACGATAGTCCACTGTCAGCCTCCACTTGCCATCAGGCTTCTGCACTGGTCAGATAGGACTGTTGAAGGGTGAGTGAGTCCTGCTGATCACTCCCTGGCTCTCCAGTTTACATATCAGCTTATGGATGGGAATCACAGAGTTTCTGTTGGTGTGATATTGTCGTCTGTGCACTGTTGAAGTGGCAATTGGCCATTGTTGGTCTTCAACCTTCAGCAACCCCACTAGGGAAGGGTCATCTGAAAGGCCAGACAAGTTATGCAGTTGTTCAATGTTCTCAGTCTCTACAGCTGCTATACCAAAGGCCCACCGGTACCCTTTTGGGTCCTGGGATTATCCTCTTTTGAGATAGTCTATTCCAAGGATGCAAGGAGCATCTGGGCCAGTCACAGTAGGGCACTTCTGCCACTTATTACCAGTGAGGCTTACATCAGCTTTGACAATGGTCAGTTCTTTAGATCCTCCTGTCACTCCAGAAATAGTAACAGACTCTGTCCCCTTGTGATTTGATGGCATTAAGGTGCACTGTGCACCAGTGTCAACCAAGGCTTTATACCTTTGTGGTTCCAATGTGCCAGGCCAACGAATCCACACAGTCCAATAAATTCGGTTATCCCTCTCCTCCCCCTGGCTGGAGGCAGGGAACCTCTGATACTGACCATTAGAGGTCGATGCACCATCTTGGTTGAAAGACTGGTTGCTGGAAATCAGAGCTGCCTTTTTCCAGGAAGAACCATCTACTGCACCTTTTCTACCTAGCAGCTCTTTTACACGTAGCTGGAGAATATCAGTGGGTTTATTATCCCAGGTTCTCATATCCTCTTTTTAATAATCACTCAAGAAGAGACACAGGTGACATCAAAGTGGGTCCTGTCTCTCTCTTGCTGTCTTGTAGCAAGGTGTCTCCTCTTGATGGCTGCAACATGAGCCCAGTTGTTCTTAGGGAGATACTGAGGTATAGGAAAAGGCTGGGATTTACCTTCCCATCTGTCCAGATTCCTTCTGTCAGTCACCTTTTCAATGACTGAGGTGTGGAACTGACAATAATCAGAAAACATATCTCCATACTGTCGTGCTTTGAAAGCCAATTCACGCACCATTGGTCTATTGAGTTCACCAAAACATCCCATGAAGGAGAATATATGGGCATCTGTTGCTGGTACAGCCTGCACAAACCTCCAGAACATGGGCGTGTTGCACACGACGTCATCAGGATTTAGAAACCCTTGGTCGTCATAGATCACTTCTCGCACTGCTAATTCTCTCAAATATGTGATGGCTCTTTCAAGAGTGGGTGCTCTGCTTTGGCATGGGTCACTGTCACCCTTATGGGCGTACCTGCTCTGTATGGCTGAAAGAAGTCAGCTTCACAGGGTGATATTTCCTGTCTTATCACCAATTGCTCTATCAATACCAGCATCTTTGGCCAGGGATCCCAACTGTCTCACTTCTCTTTCGTCCAGGGTGTAGGTGTCAGCTCCACCATCAAAACATCAGAGCAGTCAGGTAAGAAGCCCCTCGTTTTCATTGCGGGTAAAGTCCTTTCTCATGAGATGCAATTCCTTTAGGGAGAAAGGCTGTAGCAGATCATCATCCTTATCTGCTTGAGAAGGGCCTGCTCCTCCATCTGCTTGAGAGGGGCTTGCCTGTTTATTTGAGAAGAGCCTGTTCCATCATCTGCTTTAGAAGGGCCTGCTCTATCACCTGCTTTAGAATCATCTGCTTCCTCAATTACGTCTTCTGATGCTGCTTGAGGAAACTCTGCATATTTCAGACGGAAGCAGGTATAAGGATCTGTTGCCTTTACTTTTCCCTTGGTCACAGGATTAACTTTTACTCATTTGAATCGAATGGGAGTGGACTTAATCTTTAAAGAACCAGTTGCTTTTGTAGCAGCACCAGTGGTGTCAGCAGCAGCAATGGTGGTAGCACCAGCAGTGGCAGCAGTAACAGCAGTGGCAGCAGCACTGCCTGGGGGGAATTGGCAGTGAGTGGAACAACACCTCACTCTACGCATCCATAGGACACTATAAGCATTCAACAGAAGCGTCCCGAGTGAAACTACGCTATTTAGATCAAGAGCTGGGATATTCAGCCTGAGTGGGAGTGGAAAGGCAAAATTGAGTCTTCCATTATCAACACAGACCTTCTTATCCACATGCACATTCACACTGCACACATACAGTTTCCCTATACAGATCAATATCATGACCCCTGTTATCACTAAATAGGTTATTACACGGTTGATTATGGCTACAGTCTTATCAATAAACCACAGAACAAGAACAAGAACAGATACACTAAGCAGTAGTATCCTGGCCGCATAGGACATGTACGACTGCATGTCAGGTGCAAAAATCATCTGATCGGTTTTCAACCCATCCATACCTTCAGTAGACATGGTGTTCATTCAGCACCTGGATGGCTCACCAAATAGTTATTGTCGTGGTTTGGCACTGAGTTGGCAGTCAAACCAATAACAATAACACTCTCGATTCCACCCACCCCCCCTTACCAAGGTAGGGAAAGAGGGAGAAAAATGAGAAAGAGAGGCTTTCTGGGTTGAAAAGTGAAACAGATTGATTTTAATTATTAGTGATAAGGGAATATATATATATTTGTAAAGGGATGTGCAACACCCAATCCCCTCCCTCCTCCCCCAGCGACTCTCACAGCAACTCTTCTCCCTGGTGACTCCCAGCTGAAGGGGGGAGTGTCCGGGCGCATGGACGGGGTCCTCAGATGTCGGCTGTAAAGAAAAATGGGAAAAAAAAAGAGAGAGAGCCAAAGAGAGGGCGATAGAAGTGACAATAAGCAGAAAAGAGAGAGGAAAAAGGAAACAAAAGGCTTGACTTCCATGATGTCTAAACCTATACTGAAAGCCAAATAGAAAAAATATTATGAGAAGGGAATATTCTGATTTGCTGATCCTGCCTCTGGTCTAATCTGCTCCCCCCATAGGGGGAAGGCTGCAGACAGTCAGAAGTGACCTTGGTTATTATCAGTCCACTGGTGCTGCTAAAACGTTCACTGAAAGAAAAAAAAAAATCAGCAAAGAGCTTCACCCTGGCTCAAACAAGAACATATGCTATCCTCATCCCCAAAAGAAAATCATAGAAGCATAGAATCACTTAGGTTGGAAAAGACCCTTAAGATCATCAAGTCCAAACATAAAACTAAAACTAAAACTGTCAACTCTCCCACTAAACCATGTCCCTGAAGTGCCACATCTATACATCTTTTAAATACCACCACGGATGGTGACTCCACCACTTCCATGAGGTAGCCTGTTCCTTGATAACCATTTTGTAAAGAAATTGTTTCTAGTATCCAATCTGAACCTCCCCTAGCACAACTTGAGGCTGTTTCCTCTTATCACTTGTTACCTGGGAGAAGAAATGGACCCCCATCTCCCTACAATCTCCTTTCAGGTAGTTGTAGAGATAAGGTCTCCCCTCAGCCTCCTTTTCTCCAGAATGAACAATTCCAGTGTCCTCAGATGCTCCTTGTAAGACTTGTGCTCTAGACCTTTCACCAGCTTAATTACCCTTCTCTGGACATGCTCAGCACCTCAAAGTCCTTCTTGTATTGAAGGGCCCAAAACTGAACACAGTATTTCAGGTGTGGCCTCACCAGTGCTGAGTACAACAGGGCAATCACTTCCATAATTCTACTGACTGCATTATTCCTGATACAAGCCAGGATGCTGTTGGCCTTGTTGGCCACCTGCTGACTCATATTCAGCCAGCTCTTAACCAAAACCCCCAGATCATTTTCTACCAGGCAACTTTCCAGCCACTCTTTCCTAAGAAGAGTGCCCATTACTCCTTGTCTTTTCCATGTGACTCCTTGTAAAAGGGGAGCCTCCATCTTCTTGATAGCCACCCTAGAAGTTACTGGAAGATGGTAATAAGGTCTCCCTGAAGTCTTCTTTTCTCAAGGCTGAACAAACCCAGTTTTCTCAGCCTCCCCTCATATGCAGGTCCTCCAGTCCTCTGGTCATCCTTGTAGCCTTTCTCTGGACCCTCTCCAGCCTGCCTGCATCCTTTTTGTATAGCAGGGACCAGAGCTGAACATAATACTCCAGATGTGGTCTGACAAGCATCGAGTAGAGTGGGATGATGACTTCTTTGTCTCTGATGATGATGCCCTTGTTGATGCAGCCCGGCATCCTGTTGGCTTTCTTTCCCACTGCAGCACACTCTTCACTGGTAAATCCATGTTGGCTTTTCCCAATCATGTGCTTCAGTTGACTTGTGACTGTCCCCAGGAGGATTTGTGGCATGACATTCTCAGGGAATGAAGTGGGACTAATGGGTCTATAATTACCTGGGTCCTCCTTTGAACCCTTCTTACAGATGGGGGTGACATTTGCCTTCCTCCAGCCTCCGGGGATGTCTCCTTATCTCCATGACTTCTCAAAGATTATGGAGAGCTGCTTTCCAAGATCAGCCAGCTATCTCAACACCCTAAGGTGGATGGCATCTGGACCCATCAATTTGTACAGGTCAAGCTCCTGTAATAGTTAACACACCAACTCTTGATTCACTGATGGTGGGTTGGTGTCTGCGTCAACCTGGATTTTTGTTCTTATGGCCTGAGACCCAACAGAGCATTGGTAAAGACAGAGGTGAAGAAGGTGTTGAGGACCTCTGCCTTTTCTGCATTGTTGGTGACTTGTTCACTTCTCCAGCTTAATAGTGGGCCAATGTTATTACTCTGTTTCTGTGTGTGATTAACATATCTGAAGAACCCTTTCTTTAAGTTTTTGACATCTCTGGCCAATGTCAGCTCAAGCTGATCTTTTGCTTTTCTAACTGCATTTTTGCATACCCTGGCAAGGCCCTTGTAGTTTTCAGCTGGTAATGTTCCTCTTTTCCACCTCTGATACATTTCCCTTTTGGTTCTGAGCAATGGATTTGTCTTATTTGTCTTATTTGTCTTATTTTCTTGGCCACTCTATTTTCCTGGGCACTCATGGGTTGCAGAAAAACAAAATCACTTTTACATAATTCTGTAAATCTGGACAAGTAAAAGCAAAGACTAGACAGGGTGCCTATAAGAACTGTATTTTGAATGCATTTCTAATTATTTTATAATGCTTATTATGACACTAGTAGTTTTATTACAGACCATCTTAAATTCTTATCCCTCCAAATTGTAAGATCGAAAAAGTGTGGTATGAGTCAGATCCATGTTCTGCAAAAATTACTACCTTGTCTCTGTCAGATGCTGTCTGCAGCAGATGCTTAGTTAAAAGTAAGAGAACAACAGCATGGAGTACAAATACACGGACAGTGTTCAGGCCTCCATTAACTTAGACCTCATTGAATTTCTGATTTCCAAAGGGTGGCTTTTATTTCTAGGCTAAGCAGTTATTTATTCTCATGAATCTGAATCTCGGAGCTAATCCCTTTTAGAACCCTTGTTGATTTTTAGTATCCACAATGTCTGCCAGAAATTGTGTCCTCTGAACAACAACCTAGTTTTTGTTTATTTTGAAATTTTGATCAGTTTCATCTGACATTCCCTCTTTCTTATACTAGTGATGTATCCCAGTGTGATTTTTGCCACTATTAACAAAATTCCTCCAGCCCCATAGAGTCCTGGGGGAGCAGGAGATGGGCCCTATGGGGCTGACCTCGTCCTGGTCCTGGTGCAGGTGGCACTGGCTGACCTGACTTCCCGGGGTGAGTGTCACTCACTTCTCCAGGGTGCATGAGGGCTGTGAGATACTGTCAGCGGTGTGGGTTGTGCCCAAAACTGAGGAGTATAGGATCCCCTTCATGAACATCACAGTTCTCTCATTGAAGCCCTGAGGATGGTGAAAGCTTGTAATCCTCCTCTTCTCCTGAGGGTTAGTGAAACTGTCCACCTGAACACCCAGAGGGATGCATTGTGGCATTGTGTTGAATATACTTTATTTTTATCTGTTGAAATTGTGGAAAATCTTGCTGCCCTCAGATTTAGATTCTGAATAACTTATTTTACTCATTTCACAATGCAAAAAAAGAAATTATTTTCTTGACTTTGACCTTTTCCTTAGTTTTCTAGGAATAGTTATTTTCTTCAAAATTTGTGTATTTATTGATGTGATTGCTACATAGGACTACCCCTACATACAGCAATACAGCCAATCTAGATGAGTAGAGTATCCTGCATGGTAAAAAGTCTGCGTAACATTAATGATTCCTGCGCTTTTCTTAAAAAATACAATGGAAAAGGTGAGTAGGAGTGACTAGATGGAGGCAATTTCCTGTCAGCTAGTCTGGAACTATGACTGTGCTGTGTACACTTCAGGAGCTGTAATAAAAAGTCATTTGCCTGTCACTGTCTACCTTTTCCTCTCATATCAACATATGAATAAAAAGTTGCACTCTATGAATGCACCTCTTGCCTATCAATCACTAAAACAATAAAATGGAAATACCACAGGAACAGCAAAACTGTACATGTCCAGGAGTCTTTTTGTTTTATCTTGCTACAAAATCACTATTGGGCATGTTACTTAAATATATTGAAATACTATTACTTAAAACATTCTACAAAGTGGATAATAGCCTGCTTTGTGTTTTAATATTCAGCTTTGTTTTAGCTTTCAGTTGAGAAAATGTGCCCTATTTTATTGTGAGCACAGTATGGAATAATTTTTTTTTCAATTTTACTTTGATAATTCCTACAGGAAAAAGAATGATGAAAATAACAATCTGTATAAATCAGAGAACCATACCAACATATTTTTAGCTCTGTTACAGATCAAACTGATTTGGTTCAGCCAGCATCACTTCTTTAAAAAATTTCAAAACGATCATATTTTATAATGGGAAGGGTTATCTGACAGAATGGGGCAGCTGGTGAAAGGATTTAATCTCCCATTTTTGTTGCCATGTAAGAGCTTACACATCATTTGCATTTCTAGCATGTCATTTCAATTTCCATCTAAATACCCTAGCACTGTCATACGCAGATAAGAAGGTGGAAAGTGACTGCAGTGCTGTGCTTCCATGGCAATAAGGATGTCCTCAGTGCAACTGAAGTTATGGGACTAATGACAAATTATTCTCATTTCCCTTCTACTAATTCTGCACCTAACATATAGAGAGATGTAGCAGCACCTGTTCACATACACAGGGATGTAAACCCATGGAAAGAAGATCACCACTGCAGCAACAAATAGTGTACTGTGGAAATACTAACCTGAAAGATAAGGGAAGCACCCTCCTTTTTGGATCTGCAGAGCTGTGTAGCTATTTAGCTAGTGCTGATATCAGGTGGATACAGAATGTGGTGTTCCAAACAGGTCTGTGCTTCAGTAAGCAAAGCAGCATGCAACAGCCACGATGCTGAAACAGGAGTGTGCACTCCATGTGTTGATTCATGATACTAAGTAAAGACAGTAAAATAAGCCAGGGGAAGAGTCTACTATTTGTTGCTGTCCTGAAGTCCTTAGCAGCTGCAAATTATCCATGTGCTGAATAAATCCCTAATACAACAAATTGCATTTTAATTAAACTGGTATTCTTAGTGAGCAAACAGAAAATAATCTAATCTTTTGCTTGCTGCAAAGTTTCAATATATACCTCAAAATGATTGTTCCAGTTAACTTTGAATTTGAGGAAAAAATGGTTTGGTTCAGTTTAGAAGCAATACTTGTTCCAATATTTTTAAATAAAATCTTCTATTACATTGAAGTTTAATGGGAAGAATTCAGAAATTTTAATTTCAATTTTAAATAAATTTTATTATAATACAATCAGTGCAACACAGAGATTCTGATTACTTATATTCTGTATGGGAATAACTTTAATCTGAATTTGTTGTCAAGATTAGTCTTTATTCTACCTTCAGAAAAGCATTATCAAAACTGATAAAAGGACTATTCCAACCAGAGGGCATTTCACCCTTTCTTGCTGCTTGGTTTTACACAGGATTTTACCTAATAACTTCCTTTGGAATTCAACATTTCTTGTGCTGGGATTTCCTTATTTGAAAACTCACTGTGATGAGGTTACTGGGTACAGACCAATCAAAAGCAATATTGGAATCATGGTGGCTAAACCAGCTTTCCGCAAGAGAAAAAGCAGTTCAATATGATCTTGTTTTAAAGAAATTTGGGTTCCTTCCACTGTTTTAGAAGCATCTTTGTCGTCCTTAACAACAAGTATCCTGAGGTGTAAAGTAGATTTTAGCTGCCCATCAGCCCTAGCTCTCATTCCCAGAAAGTGATACTGGGAAAGCTGCTTTTCCCTGCACTTATGTGAGAGCTAAGCAATCCTGAGTGGCACAGTCTCATAGCTCCTGCTTATCTCAGAGTTCAGAGGAAGCTCAAGTGGGTAACTCAGCCTTTCAGAGAAGTAAGTGTGATTAGGAAGAAAAAGAAGACTGCATAGTTAAAGCAGTTCATTACTGCTCCAAAGATTTGAAGTTCTCTCTACACCACCATGAGAGACTGTGACATTCAATAACACAAATGCAATTATTAGTTGTATATTTCTCATTTTCTGGCTGTGCAGTTTGGACGCATTGATAACTGCAGCAGTAATTAATCCATTTTAAATACATGATGCTACAAAATGCGAAGCAATATGGAAAATCAGATTCTGTATGTCTTATATTGGCTATGTGAATATAGTAAATCCTTTGATTTTATAGACTATGACCCTTGTCTGTATAATCACCCCAATCTACCACTCACAATTAACAATGGCATTACAAATTTAAGTTTATTAAATGCACCTCTATTATATTGATGATCCTTGTAGAAAAGTTCATGAAGAAGATGATAATTCTGTGTTCAGAGCAGGGATTGAATACTGTGCAGTAAATGATCCTGCACATAAAAATGGAGCTGAATGTGAATAGCTGTTCATGAACCATTCACAGCCTTCCCTCTACAAGAAAGATATAAGATAATATAGAATAAAATAGTGTTTAATTACGTATCTAAAGAATTATCATAGTGATACACGCAGTGGGATTAAATTATTACTTTGTAGACAATTTATATTCTATCATTCCCTAACTTGTGCATGTTTTTGACTTTGTGATGGCTTGATATCATGTAATAAAATCTTGGTGAGAGGGAGTACTAGATGATATGGTAAACCACATACATCAAACTAACTCCTTATAGATTTTCTTCTTTTGAAGAAAGGCTAGTGAATATTTACATTATCAAGAATTTATTAGATGTTCCCAGTTGCCAGAATGACATTTTTTCCTCAAACAGAAGGAGAAGGTGAGAGAAAGTAATTAAAAATAAAGTTTAGGAAACAAGTACAAGGTTAAAGTAGCCATTTTACACTTACACTTTTCTGGTCTCTACTTGGTTAGTGTTAAGCTTCTTTAGCCTTATTTTAGTCTTAAACTGTTTTGTTAGTTTGTTTTTTTTTTCCAAAAAGTAAACATTTTTTCCAAAAAGTAAACATTTATTGAAAGATTGTTTAGGAAAAATATTTTGAAAATACAGGAGAAATTTTTGCATGCCACATCTTTAAAGCAATATGTATTATGAAATAATATAGTCTTGAGATATGTTCTTCAGAATAGATCTTTCAGTTACTACTTCTGGATTGGTCTGAGAAAGAAGGGTTGTATGTGTGCTTTGGTTTCAGGAGAGGAACAGTCTTGATGTCTGATGCTACACTTTGAGGACAGATCTTTACACAATTATGACTGGGTCGTGTCTATGGTATCATTAAAGCGTGTAGTAATACTCTTGATCCACAGAAGGCATCCATTTTTACTCACTAACCTTCCTGCAGAAATCTAAAGCTGATCTCTACTGCTGAGTGCTGCTCCTTCTCTCTCTTTTTCTGAACAGTAAAGAAAGAAGAGAGGCTTAATTATTGATCATATTTCTGGAAAAAGATGGGAATTATATGTATGGGACAACCAAAAAAACAGGTAGGATTTGCACACATTTCAGAGATACGAGAACACAGCTTCACCTGTAGATTGGAAACAGCTGAGTGGTTGTGGGCCAAATTGTCTTGTTTTCTCCCCTTTTCTCACGGCAAAGCTGAGAAGATGGGGAGAATATGTTCAGCCTATTCCTCCTTCCACATAGTAAAACAATCAACAAAACCAAAAATCTCCTAGCTCTAACCTCAAAGGACACACTTCAACAGAAAAAGACAGCAGTGGCAAAACTGGTAAATAAAATCTCTAATTCCATCTCTCTTGCCTAGAAGAAGTTGCCTGAAAGTGCTCACAACAGAAGGAGGAGGGAATTGATGCTCACAGATAATTTAGCTGTTGAGACACTTACGAGGTTTGACAGTAAGAAAGCTTTGTTCTGGACAAACAGTCAGGAAGAACAGGAGCTTAGCCAGATGGATGAGCCATGTGTAAAGTCTGGCTAGCACTTTGGGTCATCCCAGCAGTGTAAGCTGGGGAACAAGCTTGTACTGGTTCCTGCCGCTGTGCTGTTTCAGATCCTGATTTGGTAAGCCTTCTTTTAGTACGAGGGAAAAATGTTTCATTTTAGCTGCTTTTTTTGGCTCTTTAAGGTTGTATTTTATGAGTCTTTAACATTCTTCTTACATTAATTGCATAGGAAATCTCATACAACTTTGGAACGAACAACAGTAGTTCTCTATTGTATTCCCAAAGTTTTCCTCCATGTAGTTCATGTCCTCATATAGATATTTTATCAAAATCTAGATTGGAAGGAAAGAGATGGCGGGAGAGACAAGAATATAAAAAGTCAGAACCCAAAGGAAAATAAATTATGCCAGGAGGACAGGGAAAAGGCACCAGGTATTTTCATTTCAGATTAAAAAAGAGCAAAGAAGGTTACAATGTATGACCCACAGGGAAACAAGAAAAGGATATTAAAAGGCTGTTTTGATGTAATCCAAAGCTCTCTTTTAAAAAATAAATACATTATTTAAATGACAGATTTTTTTATTATTTAGGGGAAATTGTAGTTTTTATAGCAATATGGCTATCTCTGCTTATCTCACTGTTTATTTTCATCTGATTTGTACAAAGCAAAATGTTTGAATCATGGATATTTTTTCTATTTTTACAGTGACATTGTGACACTTCAAAAGTATTACTCAAAGGTTCCTCTTTATCTTCTCTGACTTCAGAATAAAATCTGTGCTCTAAATCATTTATTTTCTATGGGAGGCATATTAGTTGCACACTGAGAAATATATTTCTAGTGGGTACACTGGTGAGGAATTATGGATTTGATCACAAAGTAGGTGAGGGGATGGAGCTGATTCTTTCATGTGTTTGAGCTTTATTGTTCCTAGACTATCAGTGTCCATAACTCATGTTTGTCTTATATGCTTGGGGGAAGAAAAAACAAGAAAATAAGATTTTCTGACCTTTGGTAAATACTATCAGAACAGAAAATATACCATGAACACCACTAACACTATGAGTATTCTGAATATGCTTGATTGGTTTTTACAAGCAAACAACTCAAATCACCACCAGCTCTAAAACCTATGCTACAGAGAAAATGGGCAGATGCATGAAGAAACAGAAGTGGGAGGATACTAAGAACTAGAGAGTGAAAAGATTATCTTTGTACTGTCAAAGAATTAAGACTTATCCTGTCTATATGTGGGTGCATATGTGCATTTGTATAGTGAGTTTGAATGTAAAATTATGAAAGGAAAATCCATTAAAAAATTCAAACAAATACTTCCTGAGTCAGTCTGGAATGTAGCATTTTTCTCTTGGTACACAACAGTTTTTACAAGAGATGTAGAAAATGGTGAGTAAATCAAGCACGTCTTGTTCCTTTGTTTTATGCATCTCTTGATTTAGCACCATATAATGCAGTCATGCATTCCTAGCTGAACTAATTTGGCAAGTGCAGGAGACATGCAATATGTGTTCACCAGAAAAACTACACCCAAGAATGAACACAGAGTGCAAAATTCACTGTCCTTGCTTTGGTTTCTCAGAGGACCCAGGGGATAATCCACTAGTATGGACTGCAGATGGCCATTTTGGGATGGAGCCTAGAAATTACAGGGGAGTGGTGGGCTTTTATTCATGCTGCTTTATCAGCTTTTAGTTCATAACTACCCACATCAGCTCATAAAGATGAAAGGAATTAATTAAATGAAGAAAGAAAGGGAGCTTTGAACACTCACGTGCTCTTTTTTGTCTGCTCTGGAGACAATGTTGTGCAAGTTTAGAGTTGGTCTTATTTTCTGTGTCTTTTAGAAGTTCTTTGATTCCAACTAAGCATTTTTCATAATGTCATTCTAAATAAAGTTAGTATTCAATGATGCGCTCATGCACAAATAAAGTAGTTGAAATGACTTGTAAATATATTAGCAGGGCAAATATGTATTAACTTGCTGCCTTAGGTTATAAGCCTTCTGTTAAAGGAGGGTAATGTTTGTGTAGAGTGAATAGCTTTATTGAATTATAACTTATAATGCAGCATTACAGGCTGTCAATAAATGACATCATGTGTCTGTACTGGTTGTATTTGAGAAAAGTCACCATAATCACAGAAAAGCATCTACTTACAGCAGATCTAGGAACTTTATAAAATATGTTAGGTTTTTTCTCCAGAGTAAATACTGAAAACAGAACTCCTTTTTACAAATGAAGTAAAGCTAGATGCAGAATCTAAGAAATACATTACATTTTCAGATATTAATCACTTATCACTTGCTATTCTGTTGTACACTAAAAGATGAACACAAAGGCTCTTTGTCCATCATTTGTTACCAAAGAACAAGTAGAAGTTATCATTTTCCTTAAGTCCAGACTTTTCAGGCTAACAATTTTTATCACTTGTTTACAATATTAGCTTCCTAAATTTCAAGTTTAGCACCAGATGCTTACAAGACAGAAATAAAAAAACTGGAAGTTGCACAAATTATTTTGGCCAAAGCTCATGGTGCTTTTAAAGCATCAACTTGCAATTATTTTTCTTCAGTGTGTGGATCTCTTCAGAAAACTCAGGTCTACAGTGGTTAACAGAATTAACTAGTCTTCCTGGGTGAAATAATAATATCCTGAGTTTAATAATAAAGCTGGTGAGCTCATTCTAACTGTTCCAGATCACCTACGCTTATTTAAAAGGGAAAAAGAAAAGCAAACATGCCTGAAATATTTTGAGATCTGTTGAAAGATGTTACCATTTGATTTCACAGGTTCTACAGAATATATATTAGATAAACAGGCCAACAGTCTGACTTTTCCACATATGGCACTTTTGACAGTACTGCAATGCTGTAGGGTTGGCAGATGGAGCAATTATGTATTTTCTAGCTAGGAAGTAACCTTTAAAGTTAGACTCTAATGTAACAGAGACTATGCTATGATTTAAGAAATTTCTACTTAAGTTCTCACTAGGTAATAACTTTCAATATTATATCTGTTGGACTATTAAGATTAGTTTCCTTTAATTTATATAGCTGTACAGCAGTTCCTGACATGCAAATCTTATATATGGGAACATATCTGAATTTGTAAAAATATATATAGTTTATATATATTTTTTAAAATAGGATATTCAGAAAATATTCATCGTATGTAGATGGACCTATTTTTTAGTATTCTACACTGTGACTTCCAGAATTATTTCATCCAGAGCTTTGTTTATTGAGATGTTGTTCACAATACCCTGGAGCTTTGTCTTTCGTTGGATGTACCTCAGCCCTCAACTTAATAGCTTGCTCTTTTCATCTTAATGACAAAGTCCAACCTGACAAAAACAAACTGAAAAATGTTACTGTGAATATATTACTGTAAAATTATTTTAATATAACATTTTAAATTTTCATTTAATTGTATTTATTGGGAGATTATGAATAAAGTATTTGACAAATTTATACTCAAGATATACCTTGTTGCTTATTCTATCATGACATAGAAGTTTCTGTAGCTCACCTTGAATATATCCTACTATTCAAAATATAGCTTACACATAATTAAATGTCCTTGGACAACATACTTGACTCAAAAAATATGAAGAGATATGGTATTTACTGACTTAGGCATTCGTATTGTTTTCCTTACCATTGTGTAAGATAGACTTTTGGTAGCAAGAAACTAGTAGTATGGCTTCTTGAAACTCATTATTAACATATTTGTTGACAACCAGTACAGTTATTCATCTGCATGAAAAGAGCAATAAGGTTTTAATAAGAAATTAGTATTATAAACCATACATAATAAATCTTTTTCATTTCAAATTTAGTGATAAAATCACTGTTAAAATACATAAAGGGAAGAAATAAGGGATAAAGGATTATCTTCATGTCTCATTAACCAAACAAATGAGCTTCAGGATCTATGAAAGCTGTGTTCTATCATCTGAGTAGAATTTAGAAATGTGGTGGTAAATCGCAAAATTCCTTCCACAGTGTATCAGGAAGAAACCAGGCAGACTCTCACCTTTAATTATGACTATAGCTTCTGATCACCATTATCCTATGTTGGTGGTTGTATATTTTTATTCTCAGAGCTAATCTGAAGACAGTGATAAATCACAGAAATTCTTACTCTTTACTATGCTTTTTACATTTTCACTCTTAAACTATGTGAATTAGAGTTGCTGGTAAATACTGGAAGAGACAATGTCTAAGGTGATATCTTCTGCTATCCCTCTTATTCTCTCTACCTATTTGCTTTCCGTGGCTACGTGAATCAGCATAGAGATGGAAGGTGGGCTTTTCTTCTCTGGGGATGGCTGTTGGCTTTATATCCTCCCCTCAGTTTTGAAGTCAGGGGGTGGTGCCATCTGGGTTTCTTCATGCAGAGAACAAATCACTGTAAGTAATAAGAATGATGTTCATCTCTCTTCAGGGGCTAAAAGCGTAAGAGTCTCTAATAGTCTGTTCTAGGACCTGAGGAGTAAGTTTATGGTCTGTTTTCCAAAGCATTCAGTTCCCACCCTGCTTTTTCTTATTACTCTCACATATCTTGTTTACGTACCAAACAACACAATTCAATGTCTCTTTGCTAGGAGTTTTTTCATGGTTTCTTCTTGTCTCTTTCTCTCTTCTCCCAATTTTTTCCTAGTTCCCCCTCCTATTTTTTTTTTTATTTTTTATATTTTCTCTCTCATTTTCCTCTTTTTTCTCCTTTTCTACCAGACTTTCTATGACTAGAATATCAGAGACTATGAAATTCCTGTTACAGAGCATATAAGAAGAGTAGTCTTGATTATTTTTACTAATTACTTCCGCAAAACTATTTCATAGAATCACAAAACTTTTTTGATTGAAAGGGACATCTTGAGATCATCTAGTCCAAAATTTTCCTACTTGAGCAGGGTCAACTACAGCAGATTTTCAAGGACTGTGTTCAGTTCAGTTTTGGACATCTCCAAGAACGGAGACTCCACAGCCTCTTTGGGCAACCTGCACCAGTGCTTGACCTCCATCACAGTAAAAAAGTGGGTTTTAGTGTTCAGATGTAATTTCATGTTCTTCCATTTGTGCCCATTGCCTCTTGTCTTGTCACTGGGCACCACTGAAAAGAGTCCGGCTCCCTCATTTTCATCTCTTCCCATCAGGTATTTGTAGACACCAGTAAGATCCTCATGAACCCTTTCTTTTCCAGCCTGAACAGTCCGTGTTGTCTGTGTCCCTTACTGGGCAAAGATACAAGAAAATGCAATAGCTGCAGTCCTCTGAGGCGGATACATTCTAAATGGAATTAAACCACACACTTATAGCAGTGACAATAATTACCAACTGGAAAAATTTACAGTAAATAATAATGTGCATTTTAAACACATGACTTTGTTCTGGAAAATTAGTATGTTAATTTTAGCATGTACAAATTGTAATGCCTTGCTGCAGTCAACTTCTCTTTAACTACTGAAACCTGGCTTTCCGAAAATTGGCCACTTGCGCTTGTCAAGTGTGAGCATGAAAAAAAAACACGACAAAAAATTATAGCAAAATATTGAAATCTGAGTCCAAGCAACATTAGTTTTTCACTCATTTCTTCTCTTCTCATTCTCTGTTGCATTCTACTTTTCTTCTTCTCTCGTGTTTTCTTCCTATGCTATTTTACCCATTCACGAGAGATTAATGTTATTTAATATTTTGACTGTCATGACAAATCTATTTCATGATTCTTCTAAAAAATAATATGAAATTTAACAATAATAAACTTTGTCATCACCTTGATGTCTCTATGACATCAAAGGCAGCAAATCCATTTCCACATTTTGTGTTCAAAAATGTGCCCAATCAGTACAGGACAAAGACTTCCTTGACTAACAGACCTGTACTTGAAAGAAGATCCTATAGACTGCATGGGGCTGCAAGGGTGGCCAGTAAGTGGGAAAGAATAATCCCAGTCCAGTCACAGCAAATACTGTGAATCCTTGATAAATCAAAATGAACCTGTGGAATAGGCACACCAACAGATGCTTTTCTGCTCTTTTCAGAATAGCTAATTAGTAAAGTGAAAATGAAATAATTTTGCTGGAAGATTGGTGTGTGGGTGTGTTAAGTACTTTACAGCTGGAAGCTGTACACACTCATTGGGGTTTGTGGTTCCTCTTAAGCACTACAAGTGGTTCCCCATGATTTTGTTACTTTTAAATTACATTGTTCATTTTTAAGAAGTATACTTGTTTGGATTGCTGTTTATTTCAGAGAGATGAAGAAAGTATACATATTTTAATCTAGAACCTTCACTTTTCTTCGAGTCATAGCTCATTGAGTAAATATTCTCTGCAATGCTTTAATAACATTTTAGTTATTCTACTATATATTGCCATAGGAGTGATAGAATTACATCAGATTAGCTCACACAGCTCCTGTGTTATCAGAAGTTTCTGCAAGATACTTAAGTTTTTAACTGCATCACTTCAGAAAATGGCAGAGTATCATATAAATGGCATCTCTTAGACAACCATAATTACCGAGTTGCTGAATTAAATTCAGACATGTCAAGTATCACATACATTTTCTTATGGTGATGGACTTAAAAAGAATACAGAATGGAAGAAGAAGTCAAATGTAAGAAAGAGCTTATTTTCTACTCTCACTTTTTTGTTGTTTCCCTACTACGAGCAAGCTTAAAGAAGCAGAAAATGTTCTTTTCTAGATATCATATAGAGATCTCATCTGTTAAGTCAGAAAAACCCTTATAAATATGGTGACTCTACAGCCTGTGTGCATACATATGTTGTATCATATGACAGAGCATTGTTTTCTGTGCAGCCCTCTGTGTTTAGACATATGTCATTTCATATAAACAACACATAAGGCTAATTCAAACAATACCTTTTGACAACAGGTATGTTTTCAGGAGATAGCTAGTAACAGTTTGCAAATACTGCTATATTTGTGTCAGCTGTCTAAAAGGCAGGAAATTTTTGCCTCTAATATTTTCATAGTTCATTTGAAATATGTCATGTTTTTACCTCTGGTTGTTGAGATGTGTTGTTAGGATGTGCTGGGATATGTTACACCTTCAGAGAAGTAGTAACAAGCCAACTTGGAGTGCTGGGTGGTGGGTGGTAGAGAGGAAGAGGTGCTAGAAGTGATTTTATTATTTCCTGTTTCAATTCAATGAGAAAAAAAACCCAAAAATGTTTCCCTTAACCCTTAGGCAAGACTGAGGTTGAATTAACACTGAGGTTTAATTCTTGCTTATGTTCTGTTGGATACATGTATCCATCATATTCCTGTCTCCAACTATGTTGATATTACATCCAGGATAAGCTGATGCAGTGGGTTTTGGTTTTAACTTTTTTTTTTTCCTGAAGCTTCACATTCACACTGAGTGGCACATGCACATTGTTGACCCATTATTGTCAGCTATTTCCTCACAGCATGGCTTTTGTTGTTTCTCTTTTTTTTTTTTTTTTCCCCTTCATATACTCTTATGAAATAGAGAAAGGGTATTTATCTCTCATTGTGTTGACCAAGAAAAAGATCTAGTACTTTATTTAGGGCTTTTTTTGCATAAAATATGTGAATATTGTGCCTCTGTTTATTTCTCTTTTTTTAGCCACAGAGATTGTCCCTATTTTCTCCCATTTTGAAGGGATTTTTTTTTTCTTATCTACTTAAATTTTTTGGAACACAAATTTATTCCCTTATTTCTTTACCTGCAGGGGAAAAAAAAAAAAAAAAAAAAAAAAAGTTTGTTTTTCTAGCTTTATGGAAAGCTATTGTGGACTGCCAACAGTAAATTGTTTCTTCTGCCTAAAAACTTCTGTGGAGTGCAGTTAAGATAAATAACATATTTAAAAGAATACTCAGATTAAAGAAGTAACACATATTTTAATACATTTTCTTTTTTTCCAAAACATTCAAGATTATTATTAGTAAAAGGGGTTTAAATACAAATTTAATTTCTCTTACTATATGCCCCTTTTGCGGTCAATATAATTCTATCTACAGGTTAAATGCACCTTTTTCCATTAAAAAAAAAAAGTTATTTAATCAGTTTCTCTTCTTTGTTTTTAAACAACAGTGGAAGAAACATTCTGAACATCATTAGAACATGAAATAGGGAGAGGAATTTGTGGTACAAAGATATTGTTATTCCTAAACTGAAAGAGTGACAGTGCTATATTAGATAGTGTACTTAAAACTGAAACTAAGGAGCAATACAAAAAAAAAAAAGGTTTGGTGAATAAGCCAGTAACATATGGGGAATTACCATACAAGTCTGTAGAAACTAGAAAACAAAATTTGAATAAACACTATTCCATATTTCATCGTAAGTTAGACCTGAAACATTAATTTCTGTTTCATCAGTCTGTAAAGTACAAACTCAATGAGAATTCACTTTATATTTTTAATCTTGATGTTCATTTGCTGTATATAAACCTTTACTGGTATTTGAACAACTGGGAAGAGTATTGCTGTACAGGAAGACAAAAGGTGAAATTTGAATCTATTTGTACAGGCAAAGATAATTAAAAATACAGATTATTTTTATTTCTAACATGAACATTTTAAATGGCTTTGTTTTACTTGTATCTTACTGAACCAACTATTCAGGTGTACAGATACTGATATTTAAAAAATCACAAAAGCAGAGTAGAGGAGGAGAACCACTTATCTTGATCTGCTGCCCACGCTTCTTTTGATGCAGCCCAGGCTTTCTGGGCTGCAATCGTACAGTGATGGTTCATGTTGAGTTTCTCAACCAACATCCCCAAGTCCTTTTTCTCAGGGCTGCTCTGTCCATTCTCCACCCAGCTTGTAATTGTGTTTGGGGTTGCACCAACCCATGTACAGGACCTATGTCAGACTCTGTCTGATTTAAATTATGCCGATTGTTTTTAAATTTTCAGAAAACTTTTGTTTTTAAACACCTAGTCTGTCATTGAAAATAAGCAAACTTTAAAAATGACAATATGGGAACATGCATGAGGGCAGAAGTGCAGCATAATTACCCATTATTAACCTGAGTTAATGCAAGATTTAACCTTCATTTCATAAAAGCACAAGTTAAGTAAACAGTTTTCTCTACAGATGAGATGGAATGCAAGCCCTCCCTTCCTTCTGCTCTGTTGCCTGCAGTTGTTTCCAAAAGCAGCTGGTACATGAATACCAGTGTTATCATGTCTGTGCCAGTCAAAACAAGGATGAGGTAAAATGTGGAACCAGTGTGGTTGGTGTCTAAAATTTTGCCCCAACATACAAGTCATGACCTGCAGTTGCTGATTGTTGGTGAAAGTCTGATTTGGATTTGTTCTATTGCAGAGTGTTTTGGGGTGTCAATTCATATTCCTAAAGGTAATAAACGCCCTTGTAGACTAAATAAAGTGAAAACATAATGGAAAAAAAAAGCAGACAGAAGAAGGGTTATATAGAAGTTGGTGGGAGTTAAGAGGAAAGGTCACAAAGTGTAGTAACAATCCACTGATGTTGCTTCCCTCTCTCCCAAAGCCCAGTACATCCTTTTTCTTCTTAGTTGGCTATTCTGTCATCTTTCAAACACCTATCTGCAATATTTGAGTTTACTATTACTACCATAACTCAGATTTAACTTGAATTGTAAAAGTTAATTAAGTTTGTGAGAAGAGTAGGAAGATTATTGCACTCTATCAATACACTACATGAAGTGCATAGATGCTGGAGAAGCAGAAGAGCAGGAAAACAATATTGCCACAAGAACAAATAAGTATAAACTGGTCACAAATAAGTGAGAAATATAAAATAATCTTATTCAGAACAGATCATATTTTTATTAAATTTTATTAGAGGAGTTACATGAAATAGATATCTATGAGATCAGGGTACTGAAAATATTGGTTTTGGAAGTTTCTTTTAGTCCTTACAAAAGCTTGAGATGATAGGAAACTTCTGGTTCAGTGATAAAATATTTTCAGGATGAATGTGTAACACACGTTTAGTTGTCACATACTGATTTTTGCATGTTATACAAATACTTCTTTAATATATTATTAGTTTCTACAGTTTCATAATTTGATTATAAAACTTATGGCCAGATTTAGATGAGATTTAAATGCAATAGCCATCTATTTTTCCAGCAGTAAAGCATAAAGGCACCTTTGTAAAGTAAAGTGCAGTTATGTAGATACATTTGAGGCCTCCTTTGAAGGAGATTGTTGTGCAAATGACATGCGTGTTATCACAGAATTTGCTTGGGAAAGTTAAGACAGATGTAGTGGCAAGCTTTTTAAAAACATCTTTTTTGGGATCAATATTTCTGGTAAGTTTCAGTATCACTGTGCTGGACTGAAATTTTTGTACTACATTAAGGAATGGAAGGATGTAAAGGCAGCATGCAGAAACTACCAGAAAAAGACATAATGTAAAAACCTAGTCTGGTATAAAAATGGACTAGAATATATTATTTGAAAAAGAAAAATTATGCAGTTTGCAGAAACAGCTAAATGCAGGAATACAGCTTTGCTGTTAAGAAAAAACAATCAGTGTCAGTGAAGCCTTGCATTTTCTGAACTGCTGGTTGTCCTAATGAATACTTTCAAAATCTGTGGGTTAGGAAAGATAAGACACTGAAAAACTTGATGAGCATAAGTGATGTGTAGGTAATTTTATTTCAGATCATCTTCTCCCACTTCCAAATTTAGATAATCCAAAATTTAGGTACTTCTTTTTAGTGTTATATCTTTCAGATACCTAACTTTTACCAATTTTTGAGGGAGGCTGACTTGTCTTGCGTACTTAGAGAATGGGACACCATCATTCAAATCAAAAGATGTGTAGCTGTGGTGAAAATCATGCCAAGAATGAAAATAGTAAATGCCATCTGAAGCCTTCATAGTCTTAGTTCAGCTTTGCAAGGCTTTGCAGCTGCTACAACTGTGAGGGTTCATGTCTGTCTGATGATCATGCATTCTTCTTTCTTCCAGGTTGTTGTCAGAGTCATTAAACAATATCTGCCCCAAGAGCAATAGAACTGCACCTAAGGTGAAACCTATTCGAATTTTGAAATTTTGATCACTACTATTTGAACCTAATTGTCCAACCTTTCACTAACCTTGTAGCCTACTATTCAGTCCATATTTCCACAAATTTGCTCCAAGTTAGTTCGATTGCAACATGGAAAAAAGAAACAGTGATAACAGAATTCACTTTAAAGTTATTAATATTCCTTCAACTTCTTTATTTAGACAGCTCTGGAAAGAAATCACTGTACCACTGTGTGAGATTAATGTCAGGGTTTTTATCAAATATATAATTAATGTTTTAAAATGTGTTTAAATTATGCTTGTAATGGGCATTTTCACACCATATGAATAAGTATTTACCCATCTTTCTCTTGTCATATCATTGTCACATCATTTTGACTTTTTAGGGAACAGCAAAAATATAATGCTTAAGGAGAAAAAAGAATAATTGTGAGGGAAAAAAAAAATCTATTTTGTTATGTCTCCTGGAATTTTTTCCACATTGTAAGGAATTGCTATTAATCACTCATGTTTTCTGCTAAATCTTGTGTCCAGCTGGTAAAGGCTTTTATACTTTGATATTCGTCAAAGCCTTGTAGAGAATGAAAAACATTAGTAAGACCTTTTGCGTTTGCTCTGGTAAGTCCACTTGAATTTCATGCTTAAGGGAGAGGAAAGGGAGAGAGAGAGATCTGTGGCCTTATTTTTATGATATTCTAGCTTTTCTTTATTAATTTTTTTAAAGTTATATTAGAACAGTTCATATCATGAGTAGACCCACAATTGTATTGATGCCACAGAATGTATTTATTTATTTGTTTGTTTGTTTGTTTATTTTTTAAAGACAGGTTTTCCTTACTTAACAGCATGGAATAAATCTTGAGGATTTGTTGAGTTTCAAATTCACACGACAGATGTTTGTCCTATTGAACCATTCTTTGATCAGATTGATAACAATATTTCATAAATGAAACACTGCAACCCAGTGGAAACACTCAAGATGAATCAATAAAACCACATCAGAAAAGGCCATGGGAAAGAAATTATGGAATTGAATAATGGAATCACAGAATTGTCAGAGCTTGAAGGACCCTCCAGAGATCATCTAGTCCAACTCCCCTGCTAAAGCAGGATTGCCCAGGAAGCAGGGACAATGTCCCTGCCCGGTGGCTCTCCACTTTCTCTGTAGTGCAGTGTTCTCTCTCCTCCCAGAGCAAGAAGTATGCTGACATGATCTTTCCCAGAGGAGCAGATAATGAAGGTGAATGGACCCAGATCCTGCCATAAGGTCCTTGCAGCTGGCTTTGGGATGTTGATTTTGTGGTGGTGGTAGGGAGGAGGTAGCAAGACCTGCCACAGAGGTGACTCAGGCCGCTGCTACTCCAGAGTGCTGTTACCACAAATGTGCTGAGGTGGGCCTCTCTCCTTTGGTCCTGCCTGGAGCATTAGTCATTGGGAGTTTGAGGTCCCTCTGATCGAGCCTGGTAGTCCATCTATGTGCAGTGAACTCCTAGTTCATCCTCAAATTGTGTAACCCCACTTTCTACAAATTTTCCTATACACTTAATAAGAGCTACAACATCATGAGGTCAACATGCAATCTTTCAGGTAATCTAACTACATTTAATGTGCCAAGGTCTTTCGTGTAGTCAATGAAATGGTACATGCAAATTCATTGATTTGCAACTTCACAGTGGAAAACCATGAGCAGTAGTATTTTAATATGGAAGCCACAGATAAGACTTCATAAAGAATCACTACGTATGGCAGAGTCTGTGTGGAACATGCTATTGCATTGTATTTTTTGGTACAGAGTCACGCATGCTATATTTTTTTCTAAAGTGAGCTAAAGTTTCCATAATTCTTTTCATTCATTGGAATTAGCCACTGTCTTTTGATGCCATTGAAAATCTAGTCTAGCGTTGCTCATTTTTGTGTAACTTACAAACAGCTTTCAAGGATATTGTAGTGGGATGAAGGTATGTGTTCAGTTATATATATCTATTGTCTTTTTATTTGATGTGATACACTATTGATACTTCATCAGAACCTTGCTTGCTTCAAATGATTTGATATCCTAATAAAAATTTATATCCTTCACTTTTGTACTGGGTCTGCCTGGGATGGAATTCACTTCCTTGATTACAGCCCAGATGGTGCTGTGCTTTGCATTTTTGTTTAAAAGAGCATTGATGACACACCAATGTTTTGGCTGTTAATGAACAGTTCTTGTACAGCATCAGGGCTTTCTCCCCACTCTGCTCCCACAGCAAATAGGCTATGGATGGGCAAGAGGCTTGGACAAGACATAGCTGGGACAGCTGACCCAAATTGACCAAAAGGATATTCCATAACATATGTCCTGCTCAGAAATAAAAGCTCAAGGAAAGGAGAGTAAGAAAGGATGTTAATAGATGTTGTTTATCTTCCACAGCAACTGCTTCCCAGCGAGTGGCTGGCAACTGCTTGCCAATAGGATGTAGTGAATGAATATTTCTTTTTGCTTTGTTTCTGCGTGAAGCTTTTGCTTTCCCTGTTAAACTGCCTTTACCTCAATTCACAAGTCTTCTGCTTTCTCCACATCCTGTGGGAGAGGGCAGTGAGAGGTTGCTTATGAAAAAAAAGTATTTCTAGAATACATTACTCCCCCTGTGTATTAATCTATATGAGTGCACTTCTCATTTTCAGGAAGTTAAGGTTGTGCATACAAGAGACAAGAAATAGCATAGCCAGGACCTCTTACACATACCAATTAATACAAATTTGTATTATTAGTTAAAGTTTTAAAACTTGTTGGAATTTCAGAACTGGTGGGAATTCCCTGAAGATCCACAGCTACTCTTTGATATTCATCTGGTAGCCATTTCAAATATTTGCCATTGTTCTCAAAAATACAATTCTTGGTAACTGCAGGGCAGGATCCTGACAAGATATTGAGACGTGTAAGAATTTAACCAGTTAGATACAGGACTCTTTCATTTCCAGATACAGAAAACAAGTCTAGCCTACAATTTTCTTGATATATAGGAAACTTAAAAAAAATGTTTGCAGTGTTGGTAATGTGTGGGTGGTTTCACAGAGTCACCTATCATTGTGTGCACTTCAAAAATAAATTTTCATGCAGGCTGCAATCTTTCATAGAGCAAAAACTGAGCAGCTGTGTGATGTTTCTGTGATAGCTATTGGCAGATAAGCTGAATATAGGCTCCAAGGAATGAAGAAAACAAAACAAAAAAAAATTCAAAGATATAGATGAAATAGTAATTGCCAAAGTTATAAGAAATTAAATTTTGCCACAGATATTAACAGGTTTCAAGAAGTCATTAACTACAAAAATGATGTTGAAAAAAATGATCAGACAACATAAGAGAAGGAGAAATGGAATTTAGAATAATCTAATTTTGTGTCCAAAGCAAGATGTTTTATGTGAGGCTTTGTTAAGGACTCTGAAACTGTCTGTGTGAGCAAAGGACAAGTAGAAAATGGATGTGAAAGCATGAACATGGAAATTTCCATGTTTGAAGTGGATGATTCAAGGACCTTCATCTTCAGATGCAGATCCAATACTTGTACAACTATACACCACAGCTTGTGCACTGTTGCCTAACCAGGGTTAAGTGCAGTGAGTCTTTATCACATAACAAGGGAAGAATGTGAAGGGTAGGGCTGTGGTGAGGAAGCGCCCAAGGGCTTTCATTCACCCTGAGGATGTGCTTGGTTTTGCCTTAATGCACTCAGATTGGGATGATTATACCATCTCTGTGCCCAAAGGAACTGACATGTGAAACTGCAGATCTCTTGAGAATATTCATACAGAGTCAAGTCACTATCAAGTCAGACACCAGGCCATAGGAATGATTAATAACAAATATAGTACCTACATTTTAAAAATATTAGATAGAACGGATCTGTTCAACAATAGACATTTGTTTCACCTTATTTAAGAAATTTTAGAGGAAAGCATGATATAGAAGTTGTGGCAGTGAATAAAAAATGGGCTAAAATTAATTACTAAAGGCAAAATTTATTTTCAAAAAACTTAACAGGATAATCTACTTTCTATGAAAACAAAAACAGGATAGTTCTTGATATGGTGGTGTACAAGAAGTTATTATTTTAACTGAGTAAGCAGATGGCAATGAGTATGACTGAAAGTAGAAAAATCTGGAGAGAGTTACAAAAGTAATACTAATGGTAACAGAAAGGGGAAGTAGTGTAAAAAAATCAAGTTCATGTGTTTGGGAACTAAATCAAACATTTTTGGCTATATGCTTGGAAAAGAGCCTAGATGGATGAATTAATCAATGGAAAATTACAAAATGGCAATTTGATTCAGCTGTGAAAAAGACAATGTATTGGCATGATTATTTTCAATTTAAACAGGTAGTATTAGTGACTGTATGAAAGCATAATGAAATTCTGTCTGGATTATTTAATATAATTTTGGCTATTCATTTCTAGAAAGATGTTTTGAAACTGAAGCAGACATAGAGCTATTCGGAGTGTAACAACACAGAAGGGAACACACAGCCCAAAAGGAGAACAGCCAAAGGTTAATACAGGAACAAGAAGGGGGGGGGGGGGGGGGGGGAGGGGGGAAAAAAAAAGATAAACAAAACAAAACAGATAAATAAATTTAGGATAGGAATCGCTGAACTAATCAGTTCTAAATTAATCACCGAGAGAAGGATAACAAAAAAACCAAAATCACTTCTAAGACATCTTTTGTTAGAATGATGATAGGTACCATGATTTGTGATCTTTGATAGCCTGTAAAGAACACAGAACCAGAGAATCTGTATATTTGTAGCTGCTTTGGAGGTCTGGGTGATATATCAGACAGTAGTTAGGTAGTCTGACTGCTCTTCAGTCTCAAGGTTTGTGTGTTTCTATTATGAACTGCCTAGATGCTGTCATTCAGATCTGTACTATTCATTGTTCTGGATTTGGTAAAAATATTACACATACAAACATGAGATGTAAAACTTAGTGTGAAACAGTTCTAAGCCAAAATTCAGACAGAAAATATATTGTTCCTTTGACATTCAATTATTCTGTTTGAAAACTATGCTGAGCAAAATGGGAAGAAAATTTCTGTGGCCTTTTCCAACTTTATTAATATTGATTATATTAAAAATTAAAAGATCAGAAAGATTCTATAGCTAAAGCTAGCAGTCATTATTATCTATACTGTGTTGTTGTTATTATCCATATGTGTGAGTAAATGCTGTAAACAAGTGCATGAAACCAAAATCAGGATAACTTTATAACACTAAATAATCAGAAATGGAAAACATTTTTTGCCAGAAACATAACAAATGATAAAGGTCTCAACATTTTTGAGGTAAGTAACCAGCTAGGCAGCAATTTATGTTTATCTTTAAGAGAGAAACAAACCTTTGAAATGAAGATAAAGTATTATGCTTGTAAAAAAATGTACACCATACTGTGATTTATTTTAATACAATACTTCTCAACTGAAAATACTGCTTTCTTTCATCTTCTGTTGTATTATTTACTCCTAATAATACACACAGTAAGTTTGCAGATGACACCAAGCTGGATGGAAGTGTCCATCTGCTCGAGGGCAGGGAGGCTCTGCAGAGGGATCTAGACAGACTTGACTGTTCGGCCAAGGCCAATGGCATGAGTTTCAGTAAGGCCAAATGTCGGGTCCTGCACTTCAGCCAAAACAACCCCCGGCAGCGCTACAGGCTTGGGGAGGAGTGGCTGGAGAGCTGCCCAGCAGAGAGGGACCTGGGGGTTCTGATTGACTGTAGGCTGAACATGAGCCAGCAGTGTGCCCAGGTGGCCAAGAAGGCCAATGGCATCCTGGCCTGCATCAGGAATAGTGTGACCAGCAGGACCAGGGAGGTGATCCTGCCCCTGTACTCAGCCTTGATGAGGCCGCACCTCGAGTACTGTGTGCAGTTTTGGGCACTGCAGTATAGGAAGGACATTGAGGTGCTGGAGAGGGTGCAGAGAAGGGCAACTAGGCTGATTAGGGGTCTTGGGAACCAGTCCTATGAGGAGAGGCTGAGGGAGATGGGGCTGTTCAGCCTGAAGAAGAGGAAGCTGAGGGGAGACCTCATTGCTCTCTACAACTACCTGAGAGGAGGTTGTGGTGAGGTGGGTGTTGGCCTCGTCTTCATAATGACTATCGATAGGACAAGAGGAAATGGGGTGAAGTTGCACTAGGGGAGGTTCAGATTAGATATTCAGGAAAATTTCTTCACAGAAAGAGTGGTGAGGCATTGGAACAGGCTGCCCAGGGAGGTGGTGGAGGTACCATCCCTGGGGGTGTCCAAAAAAATGGGAAATGGTTTAGTGGTTAGGGGTTGTAGGGCAGATGGTTGGACTTGGTGATCTTGAAGGTCTTTTCCAACCTTGTTGATTCTATGATTCTATGAATTAATTTTATTATTTTCATACAAAGACTGAAAATTCTAAACTAAATATTTAAACTTAAATAGGTAAATAAAAAGAAGGAGGGTTTAATAAGCATTCCACATTAGATAATGAAGCCTGGTAGTGTCACAGTTCCCTTAGCTAAATACATTTTCTGTATTAAAAAAATAAAAAAGTAATTTTAATAATAAAACAGTAAGTTACCTTTCAGGCACTGTGACACTGGCTGTTGTCTAGTGAAGCTTAGGGTAATGGGATCTCACAAAGCTCAGAAATATTAGCAGTATTTCTGGACTTGTACAATATAAGGACGGTGAAATAATCTGTAGAGTTGTAGTATCTCAATTATTTTGGGATCAGAGCTCAAAGATAATGCTGCTGGTTTTGGGAAGCACCCTCTATTCTCCTTTGAACATGGAAATTCTTTCCTTCTTCCCATCGGCCTTTGCAGTGTTTAGAAGTGTGATGTCTATACTTCTGCACCTGAGGAAGTGATACCAAGCACTAGTTGTAAATAATATGGGATGAAAAATTTCGACTAGAAGCAATTTTCACAGGAAATTTTGTTTGCAGCAAAAGAAAGCATTTTCATTCAGCCTCACTGAAAAGATAAAAATTAAACCATTTGCCAGTGTTTGTTACTGTTTCAGTTTTTCCATGAAGGATAGCACCAGCCGTCCAAAATTTGCCCTTGAAGTCTCACAACTTTAATATTTATAATGCCTTGAATTTTTTGTTTAAAATAGTAACTTAGTTCCCTAAAATTTCATACTAAATGTCATGGTGACTCGTTGAAGGGATGCAAAAACAGATTTTTGTTTTGTGGCTTGCAGTGTGCTCAGTCTTCTGTGCAATTTTCTGGCCAATCTCCTGTTATTCAGAAGCTGTATACTCTATTCCTGAGAAGTCATTTTACACTTAATTTGCCACTGGGGCACTTCCATATAAGCAAATAACAATAGTAAGCAGGCATTCAGCTAGCTACCACTGCTTGGAGGGAAAATTGAAATATGTGCACAAAATAAACTTGTGTAAAAGGAACAGAAGCTCAGCAAACATGATAAGCCTTAGGAACTGTTGTCTAAAGGAAATGCCTAAGTGCACCTCTGGGAAAATGCTTTTATTTCTAGAGGTTGTCTCTATAGCAGTTCTGATCCATGGCATCTTTTTTTTTCCTTCAGTGTTATTGTCTTTAAGGCTTCCAGAACAGAAATATCTGCTAAAGAAGTAATCTGAGCATATAGCTGATATTATAGGAGAGGTCTGTGATGATCTGAACAGATACTGCTCTGCACAGATTCTAGTGTACAAAGCCTAAAACAGTTCAGGAATGTCCTTCTAATGAAGAAAGTCCTCAGAAAAGCAGTGGGAATCCTCAGAAGTCTAGAAAGAGTAACTTTCAAGGAAAACTTAAAGGATTTGGTGGTCAGACCCAAAATAAGGCTAGAAAATACAGGATTCTTCTTTTCAGATGAGTAACGGATGAAATTTTTCCTCGTGTTGGCTTTGTAAAGGACAAGAATAGGTTTAGAATTCTAAAATTATAGAATTGTGAAGAAAATTATTAAAGCTGTAAGAATAATGAAGCACTGAAATAATGTCTAGGAAGGATGAAAAATTGCCATATTCTGGAGGACTTTAGCAATGATGTAGAGAGGAGTCAGATAAGAATGTTGAATAAATTGCTTCTACTCTTGTTTTCTGGATGGAGTAGGTGATCGCTGCAGCTAATTTGTTGTCCTCTTTTATGAGATTTCAATAGCCATTTTAATCTAGAAGGCTCCATTTTTTCAGGAGTGTCTTTCTTTTGTTACTCAGTAACACTGCTGTCCAGTGAATAAAAAAATACTTTGGGAAACAGTAGATATAGTACAAGCAACAGGTTGCAATCTGCAAATTAACCTCACTTCCAAAATATTTCTGAGGATGAGACTACCCTTTTAATTGAAGGCAAGCAGGCAGTTGCACTTTGAATGTTTTTTAATGAGAGACACAGAAAGAGGAGAAAAACTTTAAAATCTATTTTGTACAAGGCAAAGAATATAAAACAGGATGTAAAGTGATGCAAAATATCAGAAATATGAGACCTTAATATATTAATTAGGTGTCATCTACACACATCATGAAATATCTTAAATCTTTATATCTGAGAGTATCTACAGGCTAGTCCAGCCTGAAAGAAGTACTTTGAGAATATAGATTGAAGATTGGGAAGATAATTAGTTAAAAATAAAACAAAACAAATTTCTTAACAAATTTTATACCTTGCATATGATCCTTGTAATTCTTCTGCCAGTACTCAATGTTCAAGTCAATGTCCACATGGTAGGGTACAGTCTTTCCTGCATTTATTTAGCTTAACATATTGGCTATTAGCATGGAATGATGCGTAATGTAGTGGTATTTTGATAACACAATCCGAAGTAGAGTCCGTCTGTGCTAAGTATTCCACACAAAACACAACTCAAAAAATGCAATATATGAGGGGAGGGATTACACCCCAGTGTTATGAGATATACCTTAATTGCAGATGACCCTTGCGGTTGCAATGCTACAAGAGCAGACAGAAAACCGTTCCTTTTTAGCAATATGAGAAAAAATACTGACATTCCCCATTTGGTGATAAAATGCTGTAAAATTCAGCTTTAGCTTGTCCTGGTTTGAGCCAGGATGAAGCAAACTTTCTCTTTGCTGATTTTTTTTTCTTTCAGTGAACTTTTTAGCAGCTCCAGTGGACTGATAATAACCAAGGTCACTTCAGACTGTCTGCAGCCTCCCCCCCTACAGGGGAGCAGGTTAGACTGAAGGCAGGATCAGCAAATCAGAATATTCTCTTCTCATAGTATTTTCTCTATTTGGCTTTCAGTATAGGTTAAGACATCATGGAAGTCAAGCCTTTCGTTTCCTTTTCCTCTCACTTTTCTGCTTACTGTTGCTTCTATCACCCTCTCTTTGGCTCTCTCTCTTTTTTTTTTTTTCTATTTTTCTTCACAGCTGACATCTGAGGACCCCATCTGTGCACCCGGACACTCCCCCCTTCAGCTGGGAGTCACCAGGGAGAAGAGTTGCTGTGAGAGTCACTGGGGGAGGAGGGAGGGGATTGGGTGTTGCACATCCCTTCACAAATATATATGTATTCCCTTATCACTAATAATGAAAATCAATCTGTTTCACTTTTCAACCCAGAAAGCCTCTCTTTCTCATTTTTTCTCCCTCTTTCCCTACCTTGGGGAAGGGGGGTGGGACTGAGAGCACTTTTGGTATTGGTTTGACTGCCAACCTGGAGCCAAGCCGTGACATAGCTTCAACAGCAGTTGAATCAAATTCAGAAGTCACTAGGGTGAAATGAGGAGCCCAGTTTTGATTTTCAGGAGTTTGGAAATCTAAATATAAGGGTAATTGTCCTGGTTTGAGCCAAGATGAAGCCAATTTTCTTTTTACAGATTTTTTATTTTCTTCAGTGAACTCTCTTTTAAGCAGCACACTTGCTGAAAGTAGCGGCAAGTTTTCCAGCTGGTGAATTGGTAACACTCAAATGTTTATAGTTACTGCTGATAGACCAAGGACACTTTGCTTCATTTGTTGAATTGCGGCTTTGGACACTAAAGGAGCAGAAGAGTCGTATCTACAACCTTTTGGAACTGCTTACAGCTTAGGAGAGTGCCTGGTGGGAGGGGAAGGGGATCAAGAGCATTGTTGTAATTGGTTTAATTGCCAATGCTGAATCAAACCATGACAGTAATAAATAGAAATAGAATAACTATTATTATCCCTTCATTAAATTTCATGGTTTGTCATTAATCAGTCAACTGTATGTTTTTCAAGAGGTAGCTATTGCAGGCAGCTTTCTAAATAAAGGGTGGGGGAGGGGAATGGAATATAAAGAGATATTTGCTGCTTAAGAATTCTTTATTAATTAGATAATCTGATACTTTCTGGTTCCCCTGAAAAAGGGTGATCTCTGTATTTTTCTCTTGACCATTCTGAAAGAAAAAAATAAAGAAATGAAAAAATGGAAGAACTTTTAACAAACAATTTTTGACAATTAATATTCCTATCTACCAAAATAAAATTATTCTCCACAATATACTAGTTAAAAGGTACCACTCAATCTCTTCATAGTATATCTCTCCATCATCTGACTAGATGCAACTCTTAAAATCCAAGTTTTATGACACCTTTTTTATTGTTACACTGCATAACTTTTAAATTCTTACTGTGATTCTATTTCTTCCTGCAGTAATAACTATATAGAGGGTCATTCACAAATGTAGCTACTGAAAACAGCAGCGAAAGATATATAGATTAAAGCCCTCAAAAAATATATATATTCCCTCTTACAATATAAAACTCATGACTTAAAGGTTTATATGTCGTATGTCTTTTCTGCTTTTTTCCACTACGTTATATAGTTCCCACAAACTGGAACAGTAAAACCTTGTATTATACAATAACTTCTTGAGTTATTAAAAAAAAAAAAAAGATAGGAGTGTTCTGTGTGTTTTTTGTGTATCTGTAGTTTGTGAGGTATGTGAGTTTACATGTACAGGAGTATTCAAATTTGTCATTATGATTCCCTTATCCCTGTTTCATTACTTTTACTTTATTTTTCTGTACATGGTTGCAATTTCAATGATATAAAGCGGAATTCCTACTGATGTCATAATAGGAAATCTGTGTGTATGAATATAAAGTAAGTATGTCTCATTAACACTTAGCTGCTGGAGTAATCCAATATTCAAGATTGCCTTTTCCATTGTAAAGCAGATGACTAGGCATTGGAAGAGAAGGTGTTTCCTCAGAGTGTAAGGCTTAACTGGATAGAATAGACTGTGACAAGTATCTAGAAAATTTTCAGAATAATAAAAACCAAGAACAAATTATTCAGATTTTCATTATCATGTTGCATCTCTGTCCCTAGCAGCCTGGCCCTGCTGTATTACATTAAGCATAAAATTAAGGTTCCATTTTTTAATGCAATAGTTATTAAAGCATATGGATAGCCAAGTTGCTGCTGCTCAGCTTATTTCTTACCTTTTTTGTAAGGAATACTTCCTGAATTGTTTAATTTGAAGTTTAGAACAGGATTTGCTTCCTGTATTTTTTTAATAATTCAGGAAGTCAGAATAATAAGCATGTGTTTGTAAAACATGAAGAGAAATTATCAACTTTTCATTACTCTTTATGAAGGAAAATTCACCTCACTATAGCAATCTTTTTGACATTTCTCTCCCAGATTCGAAAATAAGTTTTTTGGGGAGGAATGGAGCAGGATGACTGTTCCAGAGATAAATGCAAATGGATTATTTTTAGATTAACAATTACTATTTTGGTAACAACAAATGACAAAGTAATCATTCACAGGTTACTAACAGGAAGGTATAGTGACTTGCCAAGACCATTAGTTTTCTTGATACCAATGGCTTAAGCAAACTTTTGGCAGCTGCTACATCACACATTGCCTTTGCTTCCAAGCATTCAGCCTCATGTTCTTGTTCCTCCCCTCAGAGGAGTGTCCGGCCCTCAGGGATTCTCATCTTTAACTGAGAAACTTTTGTTTTTCTGTAATGCTTTTGCTCCTTTACAATGGCCTTTTTTTCCCTCCATTTATTATTTCTGGTCAGTTTTCTTGGCTGTGTCCAGACAGAAAAGTGGTAGTCTTTCTTGATGGTGAAATGGTTACTCTTAGCTTCCTAACTAAGAATAACACATGATGCACTATTTTTTTAATGCTATGTCTATATGTACATGTACTTCACCCTGAAATAAAACTTCACTTCTCTTATTGATTCTATTTGGGTGTACAATGGCAGAAAATGAATGTTTATGTTATACTTCAGATTAGTAGTGCAGAAAAAAACTCCACATCTTCAACTGTGCAGCCAAATCTTCAAAACAGTTTTTTTGTTCCCACTGTTGCTCCCTCATTTTTACTTCTGTTTAAGTTTTATTGTCACTATATTGTATTCATGTTATTATTAATAAATTTAGTGGTTCTCTATAGCTTCTGTAAAATATCTCCAGGTGTAAGAATTACTCAACATGCCAGTAAGACAGACAAATATTCTTTCTATTTTAAGGTGAGAATTCTGAATAGCAGAGGAACAGATTCCATTAAAAAAAAATTAATTAAGCTGAAAAAGAAGTAAAATTAATCCCTACACTGCTGATCTTTCCAGTTCAAAAATATAGCTGACAGGTATGCTGTAATCTCCTTCCATTTTTACTTTACCTTACTTCACCTGAACCTCTAAACTCAGCCTTTCCTTCACAGAATGCAGAGAATGGTTGAGGCTGGAAGGGACCTTTCAAGGTCATCTTGTTCAACCCCCCTGCTCAAGTAAGGTCACTTAGAGCCAGTTGCCCGGGACCATGTCCAGATGGCTTTTGAATAACTGCACAACCTCTCTTAGCAACCTGTGCCAGTGCTCATTCATCCTCACAATAAAAATTTTTCCCTTATATTTGGACAGAACGTCCTGTGTTTCAGTTTGTGCCCATTGTCTCTGGTCCTGACAGTAGACCGAACTTTCTTGTTTTGTTTATAAACCATAAAGTAAATATCACTAATTTAGGTTAATTTCAGCTATCATGAAAATGCACATAGTCCTCGCATTTTCTTATAGATGGTCTAAATTTGATCAAGTACCTTCAGGAGAATCCTTTTCCTCCTTTACCATCTACTCCATTAAGAGATTCAGACATCAAAAGAAAGGAATGCTTAAAATTGCTTTGTTTTACAAACCTTCCTTAAATGAATTACATGGACCATAACAAAAAAGGTTCTTTTGTTGCCTATAGTTCACTTACAAATGTAACATAATAAGTAAATTTAATACACATACATATTACAGTATCTAAAAGAAATGTCAATGCATTTGAAAAATACTCAGGAAGAAATCCATCTTCATTGATGTTACAGCAGATGGGTTTCTGCAAAAGATAAGAAGAGATCTGTTGGAAGTAGACCTGAGGTTATTTTTGACATCCTTGGAGGGACAGATGATGCCACAGTAACTTTTTGACTAAAATTCACTTAGCCGTCAGTGATGTTTAGTAAAAGTCAATTTAGAGTCCAAATAGGTTAAATGAATGAATCTTAAGTATGTGTTCAAGGTTAGAATTCTAGGTCTTCCTTTTGTATTGTGAATTTTCTATTAACAGTTATATACTTTCTATTAAATACTGTATACAATTCAATAGTGAAAGATTTAGTATTTGTGGTGGTGGATGTTGACCCTTGTAGAAATATTTACTAGAAAAAATGGAGTGCACTGGCTTGATATTAACATTGTTAACCTTAATGAAATATTATTAAGAAATAAATCTAAATTTACTCCTTTTCCTTATTTCTTGTCCAACCTTCCTAGCTTTACTTTGGTCATGTTTCTCTTTTAACAGAAGTATTTCTTAATATAAATGTTTTTTTGTAACAGAAAACAGCAACCAGCAAGCAATTATGGAAACTTCTTGATGCTGTTATGGCTAGCTCATAAGCTTAGTGAGGGTATTATATCTGAATTATGTAGGGTTACAGGTTATCTGGATCCTGAATATGTAAAGGGCTTTGATAACTAATTTATTTCTGAGCTATTGAAGAGTATATTTTATCATAAGTTACTTAATTGATTTATTACTTTAAAGTGTAAAATATTTGGGATTATAATTTTATTAAATATTATTCATTGATTGAAGACTCCATGGCAGTATGAGTTCTTATTCACCTCTTTAATTTCAGAAAAATATGTGCAAGAAGAAGATGAGCAGAGGCTACTAGGTTACATTCAGGGTAATGAAGATAGGACATAAAAGCTGTAAACTGGAATGTTGATAGTCTAGAGATTTTGGTGTGATGCTGGAAGTACTGAGGAAAGAGGAAAAGGAATTTTTTCTTAGAAGTTATTTCAAGTCAGTGTAGTTTTACGTATGAACCTAAAGATATTTTTTTGAGTTTTTAAGTGAGTTTATTCTGACTGCTGCGTTTCCATTCTTTTTCTGTTCATTTTGTAGATGAGTAAGTTTACAAGCAGAACTATTCCCTTAAACAGTGTATCTGAATGTGTCATTTCATAGAAAAAAGTGTAATGAGTATTCACAGAAGAATTCTGCAAAATAGTGATCATCTTAAGACAAAGAAATGGACTATATGACCAAGGTCATAAGAACAAGACACTAACTATAATGATTATCTGTCCGACCTCTTTTCTCCACTACTTATTCTATGCAGTCAAACCATGACAGACTGTGCTATAGGTGTAATATGATATGCTTCTCTTTTAACGTCCTTGCATGTTAAACAAAATTCTATTGATTTAGCCACCTATTTTATGTTTGTATGAATCTCTTAGAGGCTGTAGAATCAGAACAGTGTGAAACTGATCTGATGTCTTGGAAGTCACAATAAGTTTCATGAGCCTTAAAGTTTTTCTTAGTTTACACACGATCACCTGCTTGCAAGATCAGTCCATGCAAATATCTCTGAGTAGAGCTAAACTATGGTTTAATTTATTTTTACTGTATAAAAGTCATGATGTACATAAATTGATAACCTGTCTTAGAAACTTCCCTTTTTCTTCTTTTTTACCTTTTTTTTTCATATGACAAGAGTAAAAAGAGCAGGTGACAATGATGATCGTAATTATGAGGCCGATATATATGTTACTAGGTATCTGATTATTGTTTCTTTAAATCTGATCTCTACCTATAATGGGTTAATATTATGAAGATATTTAATAACCTGATGATAGATGATTGGGGAGGGAAGATGACTAAAATATTATTAAATAAAGAGAGCTTTAAACTAAGATCAGTGGGGAAAGGGGATACCAACAGGATTGAAGTCTGTAACTCAAGAGTTGGTATGGCACTGCCAGAGGGTGGCGATGCTAGTGGGAACATTTACACTACTCCTGGGAGCAAAGAGGACCCAGGAACACATTTGCAATGTTTGTACACCAACTCACACAGAGTGACAAACAAACAGGATGAACTGGAAGCATTGGTTGGCTCTCAGAGCTACGATATCATTGGTATTAGTGAAACTTGGTAGGAAGAATTCTACAGTTGGAGTGCTGGGGTGGAGGGCTAAATGCTGTTCAGGAGAGACAGGCAGGGCAGGCAAGGTAAAGGTATTACGCTGTATGTAAAGCGGTGATTGCACAGCCCTTACAGTTAGTGATGATGTGACTGAGAACCTCTGGGTGAGGATTAGGGGGCTGGAAAACAAAGGAGGTAGTGTAGTCGGCGTCTACTACTGATCACCCAGCCAGGATATAAGTACTGATGAGTTATTCTATAGGAAATTAGGATAAATTTCTGGATCAATAGCCCATGTAATTATGGGAGATTTCAACTTTCCAGTTGCACCAACTAGGAAAGATATCCTCCTATATTTGCTATTTGTGAATAGAAAAGGACTCAGGGGGGATGTGATAGCGGTTGGCCATCTTAGCAACTGTCATCAGGAAATTGTTGTGTTAAAAATTGTCAGTATAATGAGAAAAAAAGGACAGAGACTTTAAAAACAATGCTAGCATTTGTTAAGTTGTTAATTTTATTTGTTTTCATTTGACTGTTACTTGCCCTAACTAATTTATGTGCTTAAGTACTTTTTCTTTTTTTTTTCTTTTCCCAGCAACTCATTGATTTAAACCTGCAGTTCCCATTAGAGCAGTGTACTGTTTTTTTCGTCTGGAGTTCTTTAAAAGATAACGACTGTGGGGATCAACTCATAAGGCAACATAGAGATTCAGTCTTGCAGACATTGAAACAATTGTCTCACGTCACTCTTCTCTGAGAATACATAGACAACTTGTGTCTAATTGTGTGTTCAAACCAGAAAACATATTTCAGATAGAACTGTATGTCAGCATAGGATGGGAGAAGGGCACTGGGAGTATCTAGGTGAGGGCAGGGCTTGACAGCTGGGGTTTCTCCCACTGCCCTTCGTCAGCACCAGGGCAGCCCCAGGCATCAGGCACCTCTCTAAGGATATGGGCCTGCAGGTGGGCCCAGCTCTGCAGGGCCCAGCAGGGAAGGACTGTGAGAAGCAGATACTGCCCCTGCTGGAGCAAAGCTGAGGCAGAAGCTGAGAGCCCCAGCGGCCATAAATGGGGTTCTGAGCTTTGGGAGGTGACACAGCTGGGACAGCTGACCCCTGCTGATCAAACGGATATTCTATATCATATGACATCTTGCTCAGCTGTACAACTGGAGGAATAAGAAGGAAAGAAGGGCATTCAGAGTGATTGCATTTGTCTTCCCAAGAAATCATTACATGTGATGGAGTGCTGCTTTCCTGGAGATGGCTGAACATCTGCCTGCAGATGGGAAATAGTGAAAAAATTCCTTGTTTTGGTTTGCTTTCACAGAATCACAGAATCACCGAGGCTGGAAAAGACCTTTAAGATCATCAAGTCCAGCCTATGACCAACACCACCACACCATCTAGACCATGGCACTAAGTGCCACATCCAGCCTTGCCTTGAACACATCCAGGGACGGTGCCTCCACCACTTCCCTGGGAAGTCTGTTCCAATGTCTAATCACCCTCTCCGTGAGGAAGTGCTTCCTAATATCCAACCTAAACCTCCCTTGGAGCAACTTCAGGCTGTGCCCTCTTGTCCTGTCACTAGCTGCCTGGGTGCTTTCCTTGCTTTTGTTTGCTTTCCTTGCTTTTGTTTGCTTTCCTTATTAAACTGTCTTTATCTCAACCCACAAGTTTTCTCACATTTACTCTTCCAGTTCTCTCTCCCATCCCATTAGGCTGGGGGCACAGAGCGTGACTGAGCAGCCATGTATTGCTTAGTTGTTGACTGGGATAAAACCATGGAAGCATTTTATAGCAGTTCTCTCTATTTTTTGTGCCTTTTCCATGCAACCAACCATTTAAAATTTCAAATATTTTCTCTCCTGTGGAGAAGAAAATAAATAAACCTGTACGCCCTGGTTCTCATGGGAGATTTCTACCACCTTGATATCTGCTTGAGGGACAACACAGCAAAGAACCAGCAATCAAGGAAGTTCCTGGAGTGCACTGATAACTTCGTCCTTCAAATGGTAGAAGAACCAATAAGAAAAGGTGCTATGCTGGACCTTGTTCTCAGCAACAAAGATGAGCTGGTTAATGATGTAAGGATTTAAAGGGAGATGAGGCTGCAGTAACCATGACAGGGTCAAATTCAGGATCCTTAGAGCAGCAAGAAAGGAGCAAAGCAAGCTCACTATGCTCAATTTCCAAAGAGCAGACTTTAGTCTCTTCAAGATCTGCTTGGGAGGGTGTCATGGGACCAAGCCCTGGAGGGGAAGGGAGCCCAGGAAAGATGGTCCATATTCAAGGATCACTTCCTCCATGCCCAGGAGCAATGTGTCCCAACAAAGAGGACAGCAGGCAGGAGTGCCAGCAGGCCTGTGTGGATGAGCAAGGAGCTCCTGGACACAGGTAAATATAAAAACAAGATATACAGAGAAAGGAACCAGGGAAAGGTATCCTGGGATAAGTACAGACAAGTGGTCGGAGAGGCAAGGATTCAGATGAGGAAAGCCAAAGCACAGAGAGAATTGGACCTAGCCAGGGATGTTAAGGGCAACAAGAAAAGTTTCTACAGATATGTCAGTGATGAGAGGAAGATGAGAGAAAATGTGGGCCCACTTCAGAAAGAACCTGGAGACCTGGCCATGCAGGACAGAGAGAAGGCTGAGGTTCTCAATTATTATTTTGCCTCAGTCTTCTCCAGCAAGGGCTGTGGTCACACCATCCAAGTAAGAGAAGGCAAGGGAAAGGACTGCGAAAAGAAAGATCCCCCCACTGTAGAAGAAGAGCAGGTTCAAGACCACCTGAAGGACCTGAAGGTGCACAAGTCCATAGGACCTGATGGGATTCATCCATGAGACCTGAAGGAACTGGCCGATGAAGTTGCAAAGCCTCTGTCCATCATAAATGAAAAGTCTTGGGAGTCTGGCAAAGTTCCCACTGACTGGAAAAGGGGAAACAATCTCTTTTTTCAAAGAGGGAAAAAAGGAAGACCTGGGAACTACAGGCCAGTCAGGCTTATCTCTATACCCTGCAATATTATAGAGCACATCCTCTTGAAGGGTCTGCTCAGGCATGTGGAAATCAAAGGGGTGATTGGTGACAACCAAAATGGCTTCACCAGGGGAAAATCCTGCCTGACTAGTTTGGTGGCCTTTTATGGTGCGGCCATGGCATCAGTGGACAAAGGAATAGCAACCAACATGATTTACCTGGACCTGTGAGAAGCCTTAAACACTGTCTCAAACTACATCCTCATATCTAAACTGGAACAATACAGGTTTGATGGATGGAACACTCATTGGGTAAGAAATGGGCTGGACGGCCACACTCAAAGAGTTGTGATCAACAGCTCTATGTCCAGACCGAAACCCACCATGAATGGCATTCATAGAATCATAGAATCATTAAGGTTGGAAGGGACCATAAAGATCGCCAAGTTCCAACCCCCCTGCCATGTGCAGGGAAACCTACCACTAGACCAGGTTGCACAAAACCTCATTCAACCTGGCCTTAAAAACCTCCAGGGAGGCGGCATCAACCACCTCCCTGGGCAACACATTCCAGTTCCTCACCACCCTTATAGTGAAGAATTTCTTCCTAATATCTAACCTAAATCTCCCTCTCTCAGTTTAAAACCACTACCCCTTGTCCTATCACTATCTTCTCTGATGAAAAGCCCCTACCCAGCTTTCCTGTAGGCCCCTTTCAAGTAGTGGAAGGCCGCTATAAGACCTCCTCAGAGTCTTCTTTTCTCCAGGCTGAACAGCCCCAATTCTCTTAGCCTGTTTTAATAGCAGAGGTGATCCAGGCCTTTGATCATCTTGGTGGCCCTTCTCTGGACCCTCTCCAACAGGTCCATACCTTTCTTGTGCTGAGGGCACCAGAACTGTACGCAGGTACAGTACAGTACTCCAGGTGTGGTCTTACCAGAGCAGAGTAGAGGGGCAGAATCACCTCCCTGGCCCTGCTGGCCACACTTCTTTTGATGCAGCCCAGGATGCGATTGGCTCTCTGGGCTGCGAGCACACATTGGCAGCTCATGTCAAGCTTCTCATCGACTACTACCCCCAAGTCCTTCTCATCAGGACTGCTCTCTAGTCATTCTTGCTGAGGATACACTCAATCCCACTGTCCATGTCTCCAACAAAGATGTTGAACAGCACTGGTCCCAATACTGACCCCTGAGGGACACCACTTGTCACCTGCCTCCATTTCGACACTGAGCCATAGACCACAACTCTCTGGGTGCGGCCATCCAGCCAATTACTTATCCACCAAGTGGTCTGTCTGTCAAATCCATGCCTTGTCAGTTTGGAGACCAGGATGTCATGTGGGGCAGTGTGGGACAGTGTCAAACGCCTTGCACAAATCCAGGTAGATGACATCAGTTGCTCTGCCACCATCCACCATCTCTGTAGCCTTGTTGTAGAAGGCTACCAGATTGGTCAGGCACGACTTGCCCTTAGTGAAGCCATGCTGGCTGTCACCAATCACATCTTTATTTTCCATGTGCCCTAGCAAATTTTCCAAGAGGATCTGCTCCATGATCTTGCCAGGCACAGAGGTGAGACTGACTGGCCTGTAGTTCCCTGGGTCTTCCTTTTTCCCCCGTTTTTTTTCCCTTTTTTCCAATCAGTGGGAACCTCACCAGACTGCCGTGACCTCTCAAATATGATGGACAGAGCCTTAGCAACTGCATCTGCCAGCTCCATCAGGACCCGTGGGTGAATCCCATCAGGTCCCATAGATTTAGGCAACTTCAGGTTCTTTAGATGGTCACGAACGTCCTCTACTCCTACAGTGGGGGGTAATCCACTCTCCCAGTCCCTGCTTTCACCTGCTGTGGCCTTTGTGTTGAGGCTGGAGCACTTGCCAGAGTAGACTGAAGCAAAGAAGTCTTTGAGAACCTCAGCCTTCTCAATATCTTTTGTCGCTACCTCACCCGTTTCCTTCAGGAGAGGGCCTACGCTCTCCTTGGTTATCCTTTTCTCCCCAACATACCTAAAGAAGTTTTTCTTATTGTTCTTAATATCCCTGGTGAGATTTAATTCTAGCTGGGATCTGGCTTTCCCAACCTCATCCCTAGCTGCTTGGACAACCTCTCTGTAATCCTCCCAGGATACCTGCCCTAGCTTCCACCCCCCTGTAAGCTTCCTTCTTAAGTTTGAGCTTTTCTAGGAGCTGCTTACTCATCCACACCAGCCTCTTGGAGTTTCTACTTGACTTCCTCTTAGTTGGGATGCAATGCTCTTGGGCCTGGAGAAGGTGATCCTTAAATATCATCCAGCTTTCACGGGCCCCTCTACCCTCCAGGATGTTATGTCAAGACACTCTCTTAAGCAGATGCCTAAGGAGGTTGAAATCTGCCCTTCTGAAATCAAGGGTAGTAAGCTTACTGTGAGCCCTCCTTGCTGCCCTAAGGATCTTGAGCTCCACCATTTCATGGTCACTACAACCTAGGCTGCCCTTGAGCTTAAAATCCCTTACCAGCCCTTCCTTGTTGATGAGGACAAGATCCAGCATAGCACCTCTCCTTGTTGGTTCCTTGATTACTTGGAAAAGGAAGTTATCATCCTTGCACTCTAGGAACCTCCTGGATTGTTTGTGTTTAGCAGAGTTGTTCTTCCAACAGATGTCAGGGTGGTTGAAGTCTCCCATGAGGACCATGGCATGTGAATGTGAAGCTGCTCCTATCTGTCTATATAGTGCCTCATCTATATTACCCTCCTGCTCAAGCGACGGGTAGCAAACCCCTACCATGATGTCACCTTGGCCTTTCTTCCCCTTAATCTTAACCCATAAGCTCTCTGTTGGCTCCTCATCCATCCCCAGGGAGAGCTCCATGCACTCCAGCTGGTCTTTGACATAGAGGGCAACACCCCCACCCCGTCTCCCCTGTCTGTCCTTCCTAAAGAGTTTATAACACTCCATTCTGACACTCCAGTCATAGGAGCCATCCCACCAGGTCTCAGTGATGCCAATGAGATCATAGCCCTGCAGGCTCACTCTCATCTCTGCTTCCTCCTGTGTATTCCCCATGTTGCATGCATTTGTATAAAGGCATTTAAATTCCAGTGAGGTTGCCTGACTAGCTGACCTGACCACTTCTGTGGTTACTAACCTGTTAGTGAGCCCTGTGTTTGCACACAGGGCTTCCAGCTCTTCCTCTTTGTCTCCAATGCTGTGTGCATTGGTGTAAAAGCACCTGAGCTGGGTCATCAATTTCATCCCTGACATGGGCACACCACCCCTAGGCTCATCTGTAGTAAGCGTGGCTTTATCCCCCACCCCCTGCCAACCTAGTCTAAAGCCCTATCAATAAGCCCCGCTAACTCCTGCCCTAGTACCCTTTTTCCCCTCTGGGACTGGGTCTTCCCATCCAATGTCAGCAGGCCCAGTGCCCTGTAAACCGAACCGTGATCAAGAAACCTGAAGCCCTGTTGGCAGCACCAGTTTTGGAGCCAGACATTGATCTGTGTGGTCTTTTTATTAACCCATTCATCATTCCCCAAGACTGGAGGGACAGAGGAGAACACAACTTGTGCACCCGAGCCCTTGACCAGTTGTCCCAGTGCCCTAAAGTCTTTCTTTATTAACCTCAAACTTCTTTTCTCCACCTCATCACTACCAACCTGAAAGATCAAAAGAGGATAATAATCCGAGGGCCATATCAGACCAGGAAGTTTCCTGGTTATATCCCTTACCCTGGCTCCAGGGAGGCAGCAGACTTCCCTGTGGGGAAGGGTCCGGCCGGCATATGGGACCTTCAGTTCCCTTTAGAATGGTATCACCTAGCACTATCACCCTCCTCTTGCTCTTCTCAGAAGCAGTCTTAATATGAGGAGCTGGTTGCTCATCAAGCTACCATCTGCTGCCTTTTCCCCAAAGATGGCAGGGTGCAGCTCCACCAATCTATTTCTCTTTCACATTCCCATATGGTCCTTAACCTCTCCACTTCCTGCTTAAGGTCAGCAACCAGGCTAAGCAAATCATTTACCTGGTCGCAGCGCACACAAATGTTGTCTTTACTGCCATCCTGGAAGAGTGACAGGCTCAGACACTCCATGCAACCCGACACCTGGACAGCTGCATGTCTCTGAGGCAGATCAGCTTGGGTTCCAAAATGTCTTTTAACCGAGGCTTTCGAACGAGTTGAGGCCATCTTCCACTCTGCCTTCCCTGCTAACTTCCCTGATAATTCTCCCTTCCAACCCCAGCTCTTCTCTCCCCTCCCTAGTTCGCAGCTCCTCAGCTCCCTGCCCGCACAAACTGCCGCGCTCCGGGTCGCACGAGCTCCCCAAGGGTGTTTAAATCTCCTGTGCTGCTCCCGGCCACGCCCCCGCCGCGCCTGATTGGCTGCCGCCGACTTCCTGGTTCCTGCTGGGGCTCGGGCTGGGAATGTGGTCCCTGAGCTCGGAAACAGAGCGCTGTACCGACCGATTGAACCGCCACCTCGGGCTTACCTCAGTCGCTGCCGCCATCGCTGCTGCTGCCGCCTCTGCTGCTACAGCTACTGTTGCCGCTACGCCAACTCTCCATCAGGTCCAGTGCTGTTTAACATCTTTGTCAGTGACAAAGACAGTGGAACTGAGTGCACCTTCAGCAAGTTTGCTGACAGAACCAAATTGTATGGTGAGGGTAACACGCTGGAGGGGAGGGGTGCCATCCAAAGGCGTCTTGACAGGCTTGAGAGGTGGGCTGGTGCAAACTGCATGAAATTCAAGAAGGCCAAGGACAAGGTTCTGCACCTGGGTCAGAACAGTTCTAAACATAAATACAGTTTGGGTGGAGACTCGATCGAAAACCACCCTGAGGAGAAGGACATGTGGGTGATTGTTGATGAAAATCTCAAAATAATTTGGCAATGTGTGCTTGCAGCCCGGAAAGCCAACTGTGTCCTGGGCTGCATCAAAATAAGTGTGCCCAGCAGGTCAAGGGAGGTGATTCCCCCCTCTACTCTGCTCTTGTGAGACACTACCTGGAACACTATTTCCAGTTTGGGGATCCCAAACATAAGAAGGACATGATGCTGCTGAACCAAGTCCAGAGGAGGGCCACAAAGATGATCACAGAGCTGGAGCACCTCTCCCATGAGGACAGGCTGAGAGAGAGTCTGTTGAGCCCGGAGAAGAGAAGGCTCCTGGGAGACCTCATAGTGACCCTTCATTACCAGAAGGGGGCCTACATGAAAGCAGGGGAGGCATTTTTTGCAAGGGCTCATAGCAAGAAAACACAGGGTAATAGATTAAAATGGGAAGAGGGTAGATTTAGGTTAGACTTTAGGAAGAAGTTATTTGGTGTGAGGTTCACAAGACACTGGAACCTGTTGCCCAGAGTTGTGGATGGCCCCTCCCTGGAAGTGTACAAGGCCAGGTTGGATGGGCCTTGGAGCAACCTGGTCTAGTGGGAGATGTCCCTGCCCATGGCAGTGGGAATTTGAACTAGATGATCTTTTAAGGTCCCTTCCAACCCAAACCTTCTCTGATTCTATGACTCTAAAAATCAGTGGCCCCTAAACTGCAAATTCACATAATCTATTAGAAGTTCCACTAACATCTGCATGCTCTTTTCTTTTGAGAAATTAAACTTGAAACATTGTTTGAAGCATTGTAAGGCATTCTGTTTATGGACTACTTTGGAACAATTGATTAATTCAGTTGATCATACTGTGTCTTGCTTCACCTACAGCTACTTATATCTTACTCAATTAGAGTAATAATGACTTTAAAATTAAGCTATTCTTCTACAATATATACGTGTTTGATTCCATAACCTAATGTCAAAAACAACAGGTCTGAATAAAACCTGGTAATTTAGAATATGAGGTAGTGTCTTAACAGGTATTAGAATGTTTAGACTTCTTCACGTGGTTGTTGGGCTTTTGGGTTTAGTTGGTTGGTTCATAGCTTGTTTATTTTTCTACTTAGGCTTACAGAATTATAGAATAATTCAGGTTTAAAGGGATATCTGGAGGTCATCTTGCCTTGCTTCCTGCTAAAAGCTTTTTTAGGTAATGAAGAAAATTGAAACAATATCAGTAAATGTTAATATGTTCAGGTTAATTTGCTTCAGTATATGTCCAGTCATAAATATTTAAGTAGGAAATGTAAGAAAAATATATTTACAATATTTGCACATTTAAGTCAGATGAAGGCTCCATTTTATAGAATACACAACAAATACTTCCCATACTTCTGAATTTTTAACTGAATAAGAGAGAAATAGTGGATTTTTTTGACCAGTCAATCACGATGTATTTTTGCAATTGCCCATACTATTTACACTTCTGTTTGAAAGTCCATAGGAACAGTTCCTTCCAGATATTAACTGAACTGTACCAACCGTGTGCAAATGTATGAGCTTTTCAATTGCACATGCTCTTAAAATTTCTCTTTATATGAGTGTCACACTTCCCAATGCTACATACTTGAAAACAAGAGCATTTTCACTTTGAGTTCTACTAAGAGAGACAAGAGGCACATATTATGCTGTTGAAGTGTGTGTGCACCCAGAAGAAAATGATACACCAAAATCTATTTTTAATACACAAGTAGACACCAGTTCATGGCCCATTATGACTCAAGCAGAGAGAGGTCAAGTAAATGGAAGAGAAATCTATAACAGTAATGACATATATGGAACTATGTTCTGCTCAGAAAGTCCCCTGGGCTGATAATAGATTGAGTTTAGAGTACGAAGGGGGGGGAAGGTGGAGGGGGTGTACTATCCTTTTATGGTTGCCCTTTTTTTACACCTCCTCAAGCACTGTTTTTTCCCCCACTGAGGGGATAATACTCCACAGGATACTGAGCAATGTGAATCTTTATTCTGTCCCTGTATGTCGGTTCTTACCCTATTATTACAAAATAGGTGCATATGTGAAAATTATGTGCCTTAGACATGGCTAGTTTGGTTTATCATAGTAGAGCACTAGTTTTTATGACTGAAATAATTTTGTTTAAATAAATGTTTTAGATGCTTTAAAATCCACATGGAGTTAGTTTTTTTGAAATGCATTGTGCCTTGAAGTCATTTGGGATAGGAGGTAGCCAAGGCTGAAGGCAGCTCAGCATCATTCAGGAGAATGAGTGTTTAGAGTGGTAGCTGATCACTGAGCCAATAGTCAGCAGTTGAACTCAGCAGACACTTCCTACTCCTCTTTTCTCTCTCTCCCCTTTCAGTGGACCACTGAACTCTGTATGAGAACAAAGATTTCACGAACCAATCTTCAAAAGAGAAGGGTGGGCATAGAAAAAAATAGGACTCAGCTCATCAGACTCAGCAGCCCAAAACACGTTAAGAGTCCCTTGTGGGACGATTCATGCCTCTGCCCATGCTGCCTCCTAAACATGTTTGCAGTTGTATTGAACTTATCTAGAATTTATTTCTTCAGTGCTTTTTACCTGAACAGAACTTGCTGAGACATAAAATTGTCCATATGTACAGAGTGGTAGGAAATCTGCTCAGGCTCCCTATTTCTCTACTCATGAGGTCTGTCCTTGGAATTGATTGATATTTGAAGATTACATAAAGGCTTCCTAAAATGCAGTTGGCATGCAGGCTTCATATTGCAAATCCAAGTTATTTACTGTCAAAAATCCAGACAAACTGAAAGAGGATGTGGCAGAAGATATATTTATGGTCTAAGACTCATATAATACAACAATGACATAGTAAGGCTATAGGTTTGATTAAGTAAGTTGTTATAGGCCAGTGTTAGTCATGTTCTCATAGAAGAAGTACCAAGGATTTTTGTCTAAACTTAAATTTCTGTAAAGAAGAACAAAAAATACAACCATCAGTCTTTGTTCCGAAAAAAGTAATGCTCATAGCTTTTAATAAAATGTATGTGGCTTCACCTATTTCTGCAATGTGAAGCTTTATGAATAAGGAACCATAAAAGAAATTCTGATGCAAAATTTTGAGTCAGGGAAGCTGTAACAAATAGAAAACAAACTTGCAAGATGCTACTCCCTTTTGTTCTTTGCTAGTGGATTTTAATTAAGAAGTAGTGTTTGCATGTTTTGACTTAATTTTGAGGTGCTCTGAGTCTCCTTTGATCTTTTGCCAATGCTAAGACTTTATGTCATGCCTTAGAAAAGTGGAATACCAGAGGTTTTACAATTGGTCAAAATTTTATTTTAAAATCTCAGAGCTTCATGAGTTTCTTTCTTACTTTTCCTCTTCCTGACAGATTAATTCATGTATTCACTCACAGGCAAGCATTTACTTTGGAAGCTGTAGATTGTCTGTTATTAATAATTTACCTGTTATCCAGATTTAAACCTGGGTCCTTAGTGAAGTGAAGAATTGCAGGAAAGGAAAAAGTATGTCATGTTAAACACATCTGAATATGTCTTTGGAAAAATGCATTGCCACAGAGAAAAATCCACTAAGACTTACTTTTTAATAGGTGATCAGGGATGCATGTTTCTCTTTTTTAACAGATGATTGGCTTGGGAACCAAAAGTCATTCTTCATTCTTGCTTAAGGGCTGAAAACTTGCAATGACTAAAGAACGGAACAGCAGCTATGATTTAAACAAATAAAGTGACAAGCGATACTATGTACCCTGGTCTTCAAGTAGTCTCAAAATGATTATGTGAATTTAATGGATACTGTTCAGAGAGAAGTAATGTGGTGGGTTGACCTTGGCTGATTGCTAGGTTCTCACCCAGCTGTTCTCTCAATCCCACTTCCTCAACAGGACAGGAGAGAAAATATGATAGAAAAGCTCATGGGTTGAGACAAAGTCAGTGAGATCCCTTACTAGTTACCAACATGGGGAAAACTGTCTTAACTTAGGGAAAATTCATTTCCCTCAGCCCTGGCTGCCGGGCAGCGTTTTGCCCTTTCTGACACAGGTTTCCCCGAGGCGCCCGCCCGTGGCTGAGGGGCTCAGCTGTGCCCTGCGCTGGGGCCGTTGGAGCCGCCTGGAACCGGCTGTGTCCGGCGCGGGGCAGCCCCGGCCGCTCCTCACAGGGGCCGCCCCCAGTGCTGAGGCTTCTGCTGCTGCCAGCACCGGGGAGCTATGCCCAGTATGAGTGAGAAATAGTAAACGTTCATTATGGGACTGGCTGCATGTCAGCTTAAAACTGAACAGCTGTACAGTTCTACAAAGTTCTGACATCCCTTTAAATATGCAAATGGCATTCATCTGGTAAGTTTAGGTAAAGGTATACATTTATGTAGTGTAATAAGAAATATGACCAAGAAAATGTCTGAGTGAGCCTAAAATATTGCTAATATTGCTTCTTCTCATAAGAAATCATATGCTAGGCAAAGAGAGAAAATAAATGTAAACCCAAATATACTTCAGCAATAGCCTCAGAAAAAGTCCTTTCTTCTGACATCTTTAAAAATAAAGTGCAGACATATCGGAGATAAACAAAATGCTTTCTGATTTTTCAGGAAGCACAGTAACAGTGACACTTTGGGCATAACGTCTTTGGGATTGGTGTACTTTGTGATTTTGAAAATAGGGAAGAAAATGGTGCCAGATATTTTGCTGTGAAAGAGGTGCTTTTGACTACAAGACCAGAATAAAGTCTCAGTACATTCCAGCATTTCACTAACATTTCCTTTCTTTAAAAATATATGGGTAAAAATAATCTGCTTGGTTGACAGTCAATGAAGAAGTTACTTTCTGACAAATGGTAAAGAGAGAAAAAATTTGAACAAGTGCTTGCAAAGCAAGCTTGTTGGTGTGAGAAGTTCTGTTGACACCAGTTGTGAAAGTCATTTGTTTCTCTGATACTTAACTTCCCACAGAGGGGAGGGAACATCACACTGACCTGTCATAGGACATGAAAACATGAAAATATTTCTTAGGACTTTATTCTGTCAATGACTACACAGAAAAGCCATGCAGAAATAAGTTATTCTAACTTGGAGCAGGATTGAAATAGTGCATAGTAAGGCTAGGAGGCACACACTGAAAGGGAGAAAACAAACAGCTAAACATTTTCTTCCAAGTGAGTAAAGAATTGTATCAGGTGAAATACAGACTTCAGATAGTTCATTCTCTAGTAGCCTTGAAAGTTATTTCTATCTGAAGTAGCTGTTGTACATACAAAAGGTGCTCTCTGATCTTTCTGACTTAACGAGTGTGAGGTCAATAGACTATTCATAATTATGAGAGAAATCTCCATGTCACTGTACTTATGTGAAAATGAATCTTGGATTCTTAGCGGAAGGAAAGAAAATTCTATCATGTATCTCGTAGGAAGCAAGATTGGCAAACTCTTGTTACTTAGAGGTTCTGACTTGGATGCATGAAGACGACAATGGAGAGTTTGTATACAATTTTGTTATATTGTTCTGAGATCAGATGGGTCTTTTTACACTCATTTTTTACTGATTTTGCAAAGATGACATTTTTTCTTATATGCTTTATGTTACTGAGAGGATGAGTGATATTGCACTGAAAAGAATGGTTTAAATGAGAATAAGACAGTTTGATTAACCAAAAACAGTTACTTCTGAAGTCTTTACTTCTCATAGCATGATGCAACTTTATTTCTTAGCAGAAAACTTGTAAAAATAGCATTAAAATAAAGAGGCAAACATCTGCATTTACTTAAAAATTGTTTCCAGAAGACCAAACTTGATATAGATCTTGCTTATTGTAGTAATGTGGTGACAACAACAAGAACAATTATAATATATCAAATTATTTCTGACACAATAGGCAAGCAAATAATTCAAATAGACTTAGGCAAGTAAATTATTTATATATTTATTGTGCACAGTGCAGCAGTAAACTGTGCCTAAGAAGTCTGTAGTGAAAAGTACATTGTCTAAATCCATAAAATGCTACTTGAATGTTGAACACAATAAATAAAGATTTAAGATATGTCCCGAATTGTATCTTACAAAAAAAAGAGAAAATCCAGCCTCACCTTAAATAAAAGGAGCAGGGGAACCCAGTCACTTCCGAGGATCCCAGGGAAAACATAACCCCCATTTTCAAAAAGGGAAAAAAGGAAGGCCTGGGGAACTACAGGCTAGTCAGTCTCACATCTGTGACTGGCAAGATCATGGAGCAGATCCTTCTGAAGTGGAAGGGAAGGGAAGGGAAGGGAAGGGAAGGGAAGGGAAGGGAAGGGAAGGGAAGGGAAGGGAAGGGAAGGGAAGGGAAGGGAAGGGAAGGGAAGGGAAGGGAAGGGAAGGGAAGGGAAGGGAAGGGAAGGGAAGGGAAGGGAAGGGAAGGGAAGGGAAGGGAAGAGAAGGGAAGGGAAGGGAAGGGAAGGGAAGGGAAGGGAAGGGAAGGGAAGGGAAGGGAAGGGGGAAGGGAAGGGAAGGGAAGGGAAGGGAAGGGAAGGGAAGGGAAGGGAAGGGAAGGGAAGGGAAGGGAAGGGAAGGGAAGGGAAGGGAAGGGAAGGGAAGGGAAGGGAAGGGAAAATCAAAACAAACCAATAAACCAAAAAAACCCAATAAAACCCAAATAAGTTATAGTTACAGGAAAATTACTATTTCAAACTTCACCGTAAACATTTGATGGAGTTTTGCAAACTTACGTAAAATGGCCTTTTTTTTTGTTGAACATGCTATAAGGTTTTTCAACAGTGTCGTATTGAAGGATAAAAACCAAATGCTGAAGGAATTGGCCAGCAGCAAACTGGTGAATACCAAGAAGGACAAGGGTAAAATGTTGCATCTGGCTCAGAATGACATAAAGAAGCAATAGAAGGTGGACATCCATGTGTAAGACAGCAGGCCTGCAGAAAAATATAATGGTTTCTAGAGACAGGTTGAACCTGAGTGAGCAGTGTGCTGTCGTGAAGAATGGTAGCTGTGCAATGGATTGTATTAGTTAGCGCATAGCCAACTGGACAGAAATTATTATTCTTCTCTTTTAGTTTTCCACTACTCAAAAAGGCAGGGGATTATAAAGAATACATAGCCTATTCTAAGGAGTACACAGCAGAAATGAAGAAGCAATGATCACAAGTCGCAGAAAGAGAAATGAGACTTACATGATGGTGGAGGAACTCAAACCAATCAAAAAGAGCTCCTATCTATAGCTGAGTATAGGAACGATTTAAACTGCCATTGAAAAACAAATTTTTGATTCTTGACAGCTCTACAAGAGAGGCTGATAACTCTCAAAGCTCAGAGATGAAAAGGAAGGTAATGTGTATATAATGTCTGAACTGTCTGAGTTTGGTAATGGGAAAACGTAGTTTGGAAGAAAACATTAATATTATTTCTTTTTTTCACAGGATGATTTTGGGGCCTGATTCTCATAAACTGCTGGTGACATGTAATACATGGAAATAAAATAATTTTATTTCTTTCATCTTTTAACAGCAATGCTGTATTCCAATATTTAGTTGCTGTCTGGGAATTTTTCTTGTTTGCAATTATGACACATTTCTTGTCTGTTTCTTTATGATAATAAATGCTTTTTACATTATAGAATCACAGAAAGAAGAATCATTTAGGTTGGAAGGGACCATCTAGCACAGTGCCCTGCTTCAAACACATCTCATCAAATCAAGTTTCTCAGGGCACTGTCCAGTTGAACCGTAATAATCTCAAAGATGGATATTTCACAACCTGTTCCAATTACTCAATCCCCTCGTGGGAGGAAAATTTTCCAAATTTTCCACATTACAACTTGCGCAACTTTGAATCTGGTGGCTGGACCTCCAGAGATCTACCTGATTTTTCTGAGTATTGGTATTTGCTCTATCTGCAACTTGCTGTTCTTTGAGAAATATTTATATTTCTGTCTCAAATTTAGGCTTACGTAATTCACTGTTCTAGGCAATAAAGTATAACTCTTATCGTAAAATAATAATTATTTCATTTTCAGGTAGCCAAATGCCACAGGGAATGGAAAATGAAAAACAAATTGATCAAGCCAGTCTCACATTGGAGGCTGAAAATACCACAGACCGATAAAGTGAATACCACTTAAATGATTAGTACAAGCAAAACTTCAGAGCACAAAAGCCTTTTTGTGTGTGCCAATAAATAAATCTTGCTTTTTCTGTCATTGTTTTCAATACTTATAATCTCCTCTTACAGATCAAAACCATACGTTTATTAGAATTGTTAGTAAATTCCCATCTTAGAAACTTAACAACATATATTGAATCTACATATTTCCTGTATTGTGGCAGACTTCTTAGATGTTACTTGAAAGCCTAAACAAAAAATTAGGCTGAAGTTCTTCACCACACCTTATCTTGCTTCATATTTTTTAAATAGTTATTATTACTTAATGAATATAAATGTCCAGAGTCATATATACCCAGGTTTAAACTATGTCTGTAGAAACTAAATCTAAATCTCTGTGTTTCAAAGATTATTTGTATATTTCTAATGAGGTTCTTGTGTGCTTTATCAAGCTAACATTTGTCTGTGCAACGTAAATTAAGAAGCTGTGGCACTGACTTCAGTATGTGTTGTAAAAGCCAATAGAATACTTGGTAGAGGAAGAAGCCTGACTTGAATGTTGTCATTAGGGTTTCTATCTAGATTTCTATCTAGATTAGTGTTTCAGATATGCATAACACCTTTCTTTACAGTTCAGGTACACTTGCAAGCAGAATGTAGCAGCTTTATATTTCACTTCATTACCCAAGTCAAACCCCAAGGTATCTCTACAATGTAAGTTTCAATTTATTTTCTTCAGTTGATTTCACCTGTCTGGGCAATTCTCTTTGGAATTTAAAACAAGCCCAGAGGGTTGTCTTACTGAATGATCATAACAAGGCAGAAAGTTCACACACTAATCATTGTCATTTATCCTTTCACCATACAACAATATAGTAAAGACATACGATAAAGTGTCTTAAAGTAGCAGTAGATATTTAACATAATTTTATATTAAGTATTATATGATATTTACATTTTCAAAGTTGTTGGCTTTTTTTAATTGTCTGATTTTTTTTATAAAGTGCAAGGCAGAAGCTCTACCTTAATGTAAGAGTAGGCAGAGCTGCTATTTCAAAAGTTAAAAAAGATTTCTGAGCTCTTGGGATATTGAAACTGTCCCAGTAGAGAAATTCTCTTGGCTTACCTACGTTTTCCGGAAATTTTACCATCTTACAGAGTCCTCTGGTAATCATAGCAATTGGTGCATAAAAAGTCATATGCAAAATGTCTTTAGTACATTTTATTTTCTTTGTCTATAATTTACCTTAAAGCAAGAAGAAGCAGCAAGAGTAGGAAGCTCTCTAGCTGTACATAAGTTTTTTCTGGAATATCCATGTTTGCTGGACCACCATTAAAAATCTCTAAAATACAATGATCCTACAATCTCATTAGCTCATTCTACTCTGAAAAATAATACAAAGGTTCAGTATTGTCTCAAAGCATCATGAGAAACAAAACTGTTCCCTTCATATCAACACTCATAACACTGATGTTTCTCCATATATATTTACCAAGAATAAAATATATTTTTTCTGGTTTTGTGGGTTTTTTTTTTTCAGAAAAGTTGGATGTACTATATTTCCCTTTATAATTCAGTATAAACATAATAAAAAAGAGTTCCGCTATAGCATTCTTTAAACATCTTTGTCAATTTTAGTCCCATCATCTACCCATACAGGAACAGTTAGAGTTATTTGTATTAAACAAAACCCCTCATATTTTTAAAAATTGCTTTATAAATTTTCTTAATATACTGGATGGCATATTAATGACCTTTAGCATTCTTCCTGGAATTTGTATTTAAATCTGTGATGGGAGATCAGATAGCAGCATCTGAATAGGAAGATGAATTTGATTGCAACTATTATTCTCAAAAGCAAAAAATAGCCACAGTTCTTAAATTTCATTAAAAAAAAACCTGCTCCACTTAAGGCTGGAGAGATTCTCAGCACATCTAGTTCTTAGTAGGACTGTTGCCCAAAACATGCCCAAGTACATTTCAGAGATTGCTAAAAGCAATTAATTAAATTAAATATAAATAGCATTCTCAAGTAACAAAATATATCAATAATTACTTACTTTTCAATTTGTTTATTCTAATATACCTGGCTTTTTTACAATAAATAAATACAAATCGAATATATGTATTAGTTTAATGTACAATTAATCATCAGTGTCTTCACATCAGTCAGAAGCTGATTTATAGTAAGAGCAAAATTACAGGAATGATTTATTGCAACCCAAAAGCTGTTGTTTGCTGGTGACCTCTGGTCTCTTCAGTAGAATGGACAAAGTTTTACAGAGCCAAAAGTTGGAAAAAAATCAGAGACACATTAACATATTTGCCAAAAAAGTAAACAGCAAAAATTCTTGCATCTGTCAGGCCTCATTGGGAAGGACTACATTTGCTGTTGTGTTTCGCATATGGTATGCCACTGGTATCAGGTCTTCTCAGTGCATTTAAGATGATATTAAGAGATAAAACCTTTCTATGCACAAAAAATCTGGTTCTTGTAGACAGAAACTTTCTCATCTTGTTCTCTTTCAGTGAGATATTTTCAAGGGGTTAACATACGAAGATTTTTGTCCTTTGAGTTAAATGTCTTGGATATTGTGTTCTGCTTGTACTGGGAAAAAGAAGATACCAGAAATGAGACAAAGAAAAAAGACAGGAAAACAAGAAGAAAAGAAATAAGGAGAGAAGGGAAGGGAAGGGAAGGGAAGGGAAGGGAAGGGAAGGGAAGGGAAGGGAAGGGAAGGGAAGGGAAGGGAAGGGAAGGGAAGGGAAGGAAAAAGAAAGAAAGGAAAGAAAGAAAGAAAGAAAGAAAGAAAGAAAGAAAGAAAGAAAGAAAGAGAAAGAAAGAAAGAAAGAAAAGAAAGAAAGAAAGAAAGAAAGAAAGAAAGAAAGAAAGAAAGAAAGAAAGAGAGAAAGAGAAAGAAAGAGAAAGAGAGAAAGAAAGAGAGAAAGAAAGAAAGAAAGAAAGAAAGAAGAAGAAACAAAGAAAGAAGAAAAGAAAGAAAGAAAGAAAGAAAGAAAGAAAGAAAGAAAGAAAGAAAGAAAGAAAGAAAGAAAGAGAAAGAAAGAAAGAAAGAAAGAAAGAAAAGAAAGAAAGGAAAGAGAATCATATCCAAAGTACAGGGTGAGAAAGACAGAGCTTAACACATTCTTAAACTGAAATAATTTTGGATGTATCTGACCAAAGGAATGAGATTGCTTTCTGTTACCTTAGCCCCTCAGAAGGCTGCAGTCTGAGATTCACACTGTTATAGAACTGATAATCTCAGGTGGCTGAGATACAAAGATATTATAGGATAAATAAGCACTTAGAGTGATATTTTTTTTTTCTTATAATTTTAAGATTCTTTAACAGTAAGATATTTTACACTTACTATATATATGAAAATAGGTTAGAGAAGTTAATGTTCATATTACCACAGTAAGACTGAAACAGACTTTTACATGGAAATGCTCAACAACAACATGTGCACATTTCTCAGACTAATTTTTATTTCCAGTTTCTTTGGCATCTGAATATGTTTATAATTAAATGCTATTAAATGATTGCCATTGTAATGGAACTGAAAAATACTTATGTTGAATTTATGTTAATGAAACTCTTCATTACGAATGTGCTCACATTTCTGATAAACAAAGTAAAAAGTGTGTAAAAGGTTTTAAATTTTTTGCGGTATTAATAAATAGTGAAAAATACTCTTAAGACCCTGAAATATTAGAAAATATATTATTTTGTTTGGAACACGTTAACAAATTGGGATATGTATAATAGATATTTAGAATTATCCATATATTTTTGGTTTAGCAATTTGGAGAATGAAATGCTTTAAATAGCAGCATCACTTCTTTACATGGGAGGCTAATCTAAAGGTCACCCTTTATGGAAAAGAACTTGTGAAGGTCAAATCTGGTATGAGAGAGGATTCCAAATAAAGTGAACCTTAGACAAATATAAATACTTCTTTGGACATTTATTACAGAATGTTAATAAAATGAGAAGCCAAATACAGAGCAATCTTTGGAGTTAGACTTTAATTGACATAAGGATTTTGCTATCCTCAAAAAAATTTGAGGACCACCTCTTGTCTTGAAAATAATCAGAGTTTTGGCATTTGAATAAATTTGCATGAGAATCTAGAATTTACTGAAGGGTTCTAACTGGTGATATCAACCTTTCTGCATCAGGCAACATAGTTCTCACCACTTCTGTCTCTGGGGAGTCTCTAATGCCATAATCATTTGTGGTTGAAAATATTACTCCAGATGTACATGTGTATCATTTAAGGGGGATGAAGGAAAGAGACTGGTGACTGTATTAGAGATTGGGGGGGAAAAAAAAAAAAAAAGAGAGAGAGAAAAAAAAAAATGCAGTCCTAAAGGAAGTGTTTGACCTCTGCCACTGTGAAGAATAAAACATTCTCCATAAAGTAACTATTTTTGCAATGTAAATTCCCATAATATCATCTAATTTATGGAGAAAACAGATGATACTTGTATAAAAATTAATCATGATACTTGTATAAAAAATAAGTATTACTTGGATTTCTAAACAACACTAAAGCCAAATGTAATTAATTATGATGAGAACATCCAAGTCTCTGGAACAATTCACTCAAGGGGTTGATTTCATAAATTCCAAAACATCTAATAATTTGTATTTCCTATATTAACCAATACAACTATCTGTCTAAAAGTAGTACATAAGCTTTACAGCTATTATCGTGAAGATATTTAACATTTATTTCATTGTAGCCCTGTGGCTAACTTTCTTCTCTTGTTATTCATGTCAGTTTTCAAAATGGCTGTCATTACTTCAGACATTCACATTAGTATTTTGTACAAGAAAGTACATATGAGTTTCACTTATTTTGTGGATATTTTTATAGGTACACTATGTTTCCACTGTTATTATTCTTTTAAGAAAGAGGTTTTGCACCCACAGGAAAAGCTAATTTAAAAAAAGTTATGTTGTTGGAAATGACCTGTTACATGCTACCATACCTTCTAGTTAACGCTCATTTCTTTGTGCTTGTTTTCAGTAACTACCACTGGCAAAGGTAAGTTCCCTAAGAGTTTAATCCAAGTCATACCTGCCAGACAGTACTGCAGTAGTACCGAGTGCTTAAACTCCCTGCTCCAGCATTTGTTGTGATTTCAGGGCACCGTGGAAATGAGTGCCAGTACACACACACAAGGCACAGTGCTGGATTTGCATAAGCATGAAAGGAGGGATCTGAATTAACTAACAAAAATACCATTACACATTGTTGTTGGGCATAAGTATTTGCTCCACCTTTTTTTGCCCGCCTTTTTGACACAGACTGTCTTTAGTCTGAATTGTCACATACAGGGTTCTGCAAAGATGCAGCTGAATGTGAAGCTTCGTTTTTACTACAAAGTGACATCTACCAGAGGCAGAATGTGCTCTACGGCAGGATGAAATGTAGGCAGACAGTGCTATATTACCTCTCAGCAAAAACAGACGCTTAACTGAATAAAAATTGGGTATGTCAACTGTTCAAAGAGATGTGTTATGGGATGGCAAAGACAGAAACGATAGCGACAAAAAAGGAATTAACCTGAGACCACTGGCTGCTCCTAAGGAGGATAAATACTGCCTAGTAAAATGGTAGTCCAGGGACTATTTGGTTTTAGCTAACCATGCAGACACTGTAGGCGATGCTACTTGTTAGTGGTGGCTCAGTCTTATTATGTTAACTGCTCTTGAAATTCAGCTGCAGAAACTCTGGCAGCCAGCTACTGAATTTCAGGAATTATCTATCTTTGCACAGACACATCACTTTGTTTTTCACCTTCTCTGATACAAGACACCAATCTTCAGTACTAGTTAGAGCACAAAACACAGCCCCAGTGTCTTCTGATAACTAATTGATTTTTCCCTCTAAAGTGCAGCAAGATTTTCCCTGTTTCTGTTTTCTCTATGCTTTTCTTTCCCACTGGCAACTATGCTTGATGACAAACTGCTCTGCACTAGATCAGATGAATAAGTCTAACCTTGCTGTAAATGACTTTTACCTAAAGTGTCTTCTGGGACATTCTGACAGCAACAACATTTCTATGTTAACCCCAGCTAGTGTTAAACCCAAAGTTGAGACTGGCAACTGAATACTTTTCTTTTTGAAATCTACAGCAGATTAATGTTACTTGTGGTAGAACTAAAACAAGAGCCCAAAAGAATACTAAAAAACATTTATTGCCCCCTGCTCTGAATTGTGGGAGAACTACAATTAGTCTTAAATTGGAACTTTCAACTTTTGGAATTTTCAACTTTTCAGCCTAAACCTGACTTTCATGCTTTTCTACTACTTACATGCACTGTGAGAGAAGCTGCCCAAGATTTTTGAGCTCAGCCTTCTTACAGGACGTAAAATAATTTGTGTTCCAGTTCTTGTCTTGCATAAAGTTTAAACTCTGACACTCTAACTTTGAGTTAGAGCAAAGTCTTGGATGTTCACAGTGCTAAACTGGCCTGCCTTGACTCTGCCTGCTTTCTAAAACACAATTACAATTTTGTTTGCCTTTTCTCTACCTCATTGCCTTTTATCACAATGCCATTATTTCTTCTTTTCCTCCATTTTTCTATCCCTTTAACTTAAGCTGTGTTTGTATCAGTCACTCGTCCTTACTTCTTTCATTTTTATCCATCACTGATGTCTCCAGTGCTTTGTTTTTCACTCTTGTAATATCTGTTCTTTGTGTTCAACATACCACTATTTTACAGTCCTTCTTCTGCGCATTTGCTCTTCACTTTCTTTCATTTTAGAATATTATAACACTATATTGACCCCCTATATCCACCACAGCTGATAGATTAAAACATGATTCTTCCTTTTTAATACTTTCTCATTCTACTTTCTAACACAGAATATAATTGTGATGGTGCTTTGTTTTTTTTACTTCAGAGGCAGACACAAGATTTAGGTTTTTTTGGGGTTTGTTTGTTTGGGGGGGTTTTTGTGTGTTTTTTGTTCGGGTGTTTGGGTTGGGGTTTTCTTCTGTTTTGTTTTGTTTCATTTTTTGTTAGTTCTATTGTCCCATCAGTGACAGGTGAAGAAAACAATGGAAAATGGGTTCTAGAAGGTGAAAACCTGAAATTAATAGCTCAGAAGTAATTTCTATGAAGCTGACAAGCAACCTTTCTGTACATGTTGGCTAGCAGAAGTAATTGCAAGCCATTTGGGCCATAAATTGCTCCTCCTTGATTGTTTCTTTTAAAGTTTCTTTCAGCTACTGTTGACATTCATCTTACCATTACAAATCTGCAGCTCTTCTTTGAGGTCAGCAGAAGCAATTGAGGAAATTGGTGCTTTTTTCACACATCTCTTGCTCTCCTTTTGCTCTGGCAAACTAATTAGTTGCTCTGGCAACTAATGTTGTTCACAGTAGAAAATTGTAGAAGCTGTTTATTATTTTCTAAACATGTCAGGAATTAGAATTAAACTTGAACCTGAAGGTGAGCTTTCTCATTAGATTAATTTGACCTAAAATTTCCTTGAACACAACTGTATGCACATATAGGAAAGATCATACAATTAACTATAACTTACTCACATAAAACATCTTACTAAATGTTCTCTAGGGATGTAGAACTAGAGGGTTTACTATCATGTAAAAATTACAACAGGTTTGAAGAAAACATAAGTGGTTTTGTTTACATGAACTCTGGAAGAAAAAGAGACAAATACCACTGTCAAATTGCCTGAAATAGGTCGTGATTTAGACATGCTGGCTGATTTTGCCCAAAGCATTGATATATTTGGCAGTATATAAAAGCAGCCCTAAATGTATCTGATCTCTCTAAATAGTTAAGTACCTTGCCCTAAATGATTGATCGATTATCACCCAGTCATTTGGACTTTATAGAGATCTGATTTTGTATTTTGCATTTTAGCTGACATATAACATATGTTAAAGTCTGTTAAAAGAAAGATTACCTATGTATTTGGACTGATTTGTTTTATTTTACTTTTTGTTTGTGATTTTTGGGTTTGTTTTTGTTTTTGTTTTTTTTTAAATTGTGATTTAAAGTCCCACTTGAGGACCTTGCTTTTTAGAAGGATATATACTGCATATAGACCTATCATCTTCTACATTATGCTGTGCATAAAAATGCTGTGTGTGTGTGCATTACATTTCCACAGTCTGTTAGTAAATTGAAGAATAATTGTTGTATATGTAGCTCTAAAAATGTGCTCTAGGGAGCATACTAATTTTTTTTCTTTATACATCAGGCTAAAAAAAAATGGAATCTGAAATAACTGGGAAATAACAATTCTTAACACCTCTAAAATTCATGCTGTGCCTGAATGTATAAAGTCTTACTGCTTTCTTGCACATATATACAAAACCAGAAAAAAAAGTGTACACTCACTCTACCATCAAAGCATGTACTCATTATATTGTTTTGATCCACCATAGTGATCAAAGTTTCTGAACATTTTTGTTTGAAATATATTATGTTCTCTTCTGGGATCAATGTCAACTCAGATGTGTACTTCCTTTGTTTCTTTTTAAAAAGATATCACCCAGCTATTAAGCTGATTTATTTTTGGATGCTTATATATTTCAACACAATCAGGCTTCAATCATAGAATCATAGAATGGTTTGGGTTGGAAGGGACCTTGAAGATCATCTAGTTCCAACTCCCCTGTATGGGAGTTGTCCAACCTGGTCTTGAACACTTTCAGGGAGAGGGCATCCACAACTTCTCTGGGCAGCTTGGTTCAGTGTCTCACCGCTCTTACAATAAAGGATTTCTTCCTAATGTGTAACCTTAAACTACCCTCTTTCAGATTAAAACCATTACCCCTCAACTTATCATTGCACACCCCCCTAAAAAGTCCCTCCCCAGCTATTCTGTAGGCCTCCTTCAGGTACTGGAAGGCTGCTATGATGTCTTCTCTGAGCCTTCTCTTCTACAGCCTGAACGGCCCCAACTCTCTCAGCCTGTCTTCATAGGAGAGCTGCTTCAACCATTGGATCATCTTTGTGGCCCTGCTCTGGACTCGCTCCAAGAGCTCTATGTCCTTCCTGTGTTGAGGGCTCCAGAACTGGACAGAGGGTCTCACAAGAGGAGAGTAGAGGGGGAGAATCACCTCCCTTGACCTGCTGGCCACATTTCTCTTGATGCAGCCCAGGACGTGGCTGGCTTTCTGGGCTGCAAGCGCACATTGCCAGATCATGTTGAGCTTTTCATTGACCAATACCCCCAGGTCCTTCTGCTCTGGAATGCTCTCCATCCATTCTCCACGCTACCTGTATTTGTGCTTGGGATTGCCCCAACCCAGGTACAGGACCTTGCACTTGGCCTTGTTGAACTTCATGAGACCCACCTTTCAAGCCTGTCAAGATTCCTCTGGATGGCATTCCTTCCCTCCAGCATGTCAACCCCAATACAGTCCTTGGTGTCATCAGCAGACTTGCTGAGGGTGCACTTGATCCTACTGTCCATGTTGCTGACAAAGTTGTTAAACAACACTGGTCCCAGTACTGACCCCTGAGGAATGCCACTCATTACTGTTCTCCATTTGGACATCAAGCTGTTGATCACTAAAAAATGAAAGGTGATATAAGATAGTGTCCATGTTATTCTGCTGGACTCATCTGATGGTTTTCTTTCTAAAGGATGGATGAAGCTTTAGTAATTCCAGCTTCCAAAATCTTGAAACCTATATAGAGATAGAAACCTATCCAGGCTGCAGGAGTTGTGGTTGTTCAGCCTGAAGAAGAGAAAACTCCGGAGGGACCTCATAGCAACTTTCCAGTACCTGAGAGGGGCCTATAAGAAGGCTGTGGAAGACCTGTTCACAAGAGCATGTAACAATAGGACAAGGGCTAATGGTTTCAAGCTAGAGAAGTGTACATTTAGGTTGGACATTAGGAAAAAGTTATTTAATATGAGGGTAGTGGATCAGTTGTAAAGGTTGCCTAGAGAGGTGGTGGAGGCCCCATCCCTGAAGACATTAAAGGTCAGACTTGATGGGGCTCTGAGCAATCTGTTCTAGATGGAGATGTCCCTGGACTAGATGACCTGTATAGGTCCCTTCCAACCCAGTATATTCTATAATTCTATTATCTTGAAGGATTGACCAGAGGCCTTTTGTCTCTCAGTTTTCCTCTTCTTTGGGTTCCCTAAGCTTCTATTCAGGTGACCTAACTTCAATTCAGAGTTCAGAATAGCTGAATTTTTTTGAGAGAGTTTATTCGATTGTTTACCTTTGACTTTTTACTCTTTCTACTTTTCTTGGTGAGGGGCAAAATGAAAAAAATACTAATTTATCACAGTGTCATTTCTCATCACAAAACTAGAACATTATGACTAGTGGAGTCCCTCAGGGGTCGGTACTGGGACCGATGTTGTTCAACATCTTCATCAACGACCTGGATGAGGGTATAGAATGTACCCTCAGCAAGTTTGCTGATGACACTAAGCTGGGAGGAGTGGCTGACACACCAGAAGGCTGTGCTGCCATTCAGAGAGACTTAGACAGGCTGGAGAGTTGGGCGGGGAGAAACATGATGAAATTCAACAAGGGGAAGTGTAGAGTTTTGCATTTGGGGAAGAACAACACGATGTCCCAGTATAGGTTGGGGGCTGACCTGCTGGAGAGTAGTGTAGGTGAAAGAGACCTGGGGGTTCTGGTAGACAGGAGGATGACCATGAGCCAGCAATGTGCCCTTGTGGCCAAGAAGGCCAATGGCATCCTGGGGTGCATTAGAAAGGGTGTGGTTAGTAGGTCAAGAGAGGTTCTCCTCCCCCTCTATTCTGCATTGGTGAGGCCGCATCTGGAGTACTGTGTCCAGTTCTGGGCCCCTCAGTTCAAGAAGGACAGGGAACTGCTTGAAAGAGTCCAGCGCAGAGCCACAAAGATGATGAAGGGAGTGGAACATCTCCCTTATGAGGAAAGGCTGAGGGAGCTGGGTCTCTTTAGCTTGGAAAAAAGGAGGCTGAGGGGTGACCTCATCAGTGTTTACAAATATGTAAGGGGTGAGTGTCAGGGAGATGGAGTTAGGCTCTTCTCAGTGATGACCAGTGATAGGACAAGGGGTAATGGGTGCAAATTGGAGCATAGGAGGTTCAAGGTGAATATCCGAAAAAACTTCTTTACTGTGAGAGTGACAGAGCACTGGAACAGGCTGCCCAGGGAGGTTGTGGAGTCTCCTTCACTGGAGACATTCAAAACCCGCCTGGATGCGTTCCTATGTGATGTGCTCTAGGTGACCCTGCTCTGGCAGAGGGGGTTGGACTAGATGATCTTTTGAGGTCCCCTCCAACCCCTAGGATTCTATGATTCTATGATTATGCAGTAATTAATATTTAAGAAAAGAAGGCAATGTTGTGTACTTAGCATCCAAAACACTTTCCAATATCCCAGTGTATCGTCTCCTGCTCAGTAAGCTTCAAAACCTTTCAATGATAGAAAAGCCATCAATTATGAAGTATTATTAAAAATCAGCTAGAACTTGCTGATAATTAACATATTTAACAAGTAACTTGGTTGTTATTGCAGCATATGAAGGATCATGTGATTGGGAAAGTGCTTTGATTCTGCTTTATATGAAGCTGAAAACTATTGGAATTTGGGTTTATTTTAATTAGAGAACCACAAATTCACAGAACTGGAAGATACCTGTGCAGATCATCTAGTCCAGCCCTTACAGAAAAAATATTTTTCTTTTGCTTAAATATAATTTCTGGTGTTTCAATTTGTGACCATTGCCTCGTGTCATGTTACTGAACATGTCAGATAAATTCCTGGCTTCATCTTCTTTACTCATTAGTCCATCCCAGGAAGTATTTTACACATAGTGATAAGAACCTTCTGAGCCTTATATTCTCTAGGCTAAACAATCCCAGCTCTCTGAACCTCTCCTTGTATGATACCTGCTCCACTTTCTTAATGACCTTCATGGCCCTTTGCTGGACTTGCTCAGGGACAGTAATTTTGCATGTTACAAGTTTTGGCATAAGAGAGGAAAGACAATCGCTGTAGACAAGTGCAGTGTAATTAAACTGATATTTGGATTTTCAGGAAGGAGTCCAAAATTACTAAATTGTCAAGTCTGCACTGCTGATCATTCCTCTGAAATTCTGTGTGCAGCTATATAGCCTTTGTATGTCACAGTAGGAAAGGAGGGGAGAAAAGTGAGGAAAAATTGATAGTTCCACAAGCACATACCATTTTCCCTGAAACACAATAGAAAAATCCATTGTATGTCAGAGTATTTCAGGCAAATGGGGCTTCAAATTGTTAGTACAGCATGGAATAGAGAATATTATTAAGTGCATAAGAATGTATATGATTCTTGACCAGTGTCAACTCACCTAGAAATCCAAAGAATAAATTCATATTTACCTATCTTGTTATTGATTAAACTTAATAGAAAAGCAGGATTAGAATCTGGCTAGAAAGGAAAATCTGTACTTTGTTTTAGATAATAAAAAAATTAAATACAAAGTGTTCCTTTAAATATTATTTAATTGGTGTGCTTTCCATCACAAGTACTACTGTATCATCAACTACATCAACTGTTCTTTTCTTCTAATCAAATTGTTCTTCATGTGCTCTGAGGTTCAGAGAAGTCCCTCAAGACATTTCACAATAATTATTTTTTTCCTTGCATAACATGCATGGCTAATAGCAGCCTGTCTCATTTTTTTATAATGCAAACTTCAAGGGTCACCACTGCATGACAAAATCTGTCTATATTATCTTGTGTATTCCTCAAATACAGCTATTTAGTCAAAGAACATTCAATACAATATCAAAAGCATATAAACATCACTACTTTATATTTTCAAGGTGGGGTCCATATTGATACTTCAGATTGTTAGTGGTTCATGAAATGCTTAAGTTACTAATCTATACTTCAAAATGTAATAGAATTACTGTTTTTATTATAATATTATAGTAACAGTACAGATGAAGAGATGTAGCTGCTGAATCATATCACATATTTATATATCTATATCTATATCTATAGAAAATGAACATAGTTGTATAAAAAGGACTCAAAACAGTTTAGGCTTTGTAAATGTAAACTGCAAAAATCACCAAATCAGTAGTCTAAAAAAAATTCATTTTTTGTTCAGATATCATGTGCTGAAATAGTCCATCTTTATGATTTTCATAATACCTTCATTTACAATACAGAAAATTATACTGTATATATCCAAAACCTGAAAAATAACATTCACATGAAAAGTCATAATTCCCACCACAGCCTGGGGATATGTTATCATAAGCGTAAGAAGAGTAAAACATGTGAAGGTCTATGAACTCATGGATACAAGAGGCAAACCGAGTTTCTTAGCGATTTTTTTTCCTGTTGGGTTGGGTTGGTGTAGCACTGTTTCGGCAGCAGGGGGGGTGCCCAGCTCCTCCAGCTGCAAAATCCTGCCCACTTCTGGCTAACAGATGCGCCTCTGTGATTAACATAGTCTAGAAGGGGAGACTGATAAAAGGCCTCAGGGCAGAGGAGAGGGGGAGGGGAGAGCAATGTCAGACCAGAGATATCGAGGTTGGCGAGGAAGGAGGTGCCCATGCAGAGGTTCCCCTGCAGCCTGTGGTGAGATGGCAGCCCAAGGAGTTGCATGTTGAAGCAGCCCGTGAAAGACCATGCTGGAGCATATGTGGACCTGAAGCTGTGGAGGACCTTGCACCACAAGCAGGCCATAACTCTGTGGGAAGCCCGTGCTGGAGCAGTCTGTTCCTGAAGGACTGCACCCCCTGGGAGGGACCAATGTCTGAGGGGTTCATGAAGGAATCTCTCCTGTGGGAGGTACCCCACGTTGGAGAAGGGAAATCATAGAATCATAGAATTATTAGGGTTGGAAGGGACCTTAAAGATCATCTAGTTCCTACCCCCTGCATGGGCAGGGAAGACTTTGAAGAATCTTTCTCCCTGATGAGGAAGGAGCAGCAGAAAACAACATGTGACGAGCTGAATGTAAACCCCATTCCCTGTGCCACTGGGGAGGAAGTTGTAGAGAAATCAGGAACAAACTAATTTCAGCCCAGGAAGAAGGGAGGGGTGAGGTAATGTATTTAAGCTCTGGGGTTTGTTTTTTTCTTTGTCCTGTTTGCATCTAATTAGTAATAAACTAAATTGATTTTTTTTCCCTGCATTGAATCTGTTTTGCCCATGACCATAATTGTTTAGTGAATCCTCCATGTCCTTGTCTAGACCCATGAGCTTTTAGTTGGATTTTCTCTTCCTCATCCCACAGAGGGGGGAGGGGTGAGCAAGTGGCCTCGTTTTTTTGTCAGCTGGGCCTAAACCACGACACCTGCAGAATGTCATCCCAACAATCTTGTCATTTGTTTGTGGTGACATTCATGTTTCTTAGCAGCCCTCAATATTTCTTTCTGACTTGGATTTCCTTGCTGAACTGTCCAAGATTGGGTAGAAAATTTGTAACATAACAGAAAAAAGAAAAATAATTTAAAAAATTAATATCAAGTAAACTATTGAGCAGAAGCAAAAAAAAGGAAAGTGTCAATCAGAGACACAGATGCTTATATGTGTAGTTTCTAGTAGCTGTGGCACCTGAAAAGAACATCTCCATGCAAAAGAAAATAAACCAAAAATATGGTCTGTGCTGAAGACTGTAAAAGTACATTTTGAGAAAAAAATACTATCCATATGCAAGCAGGGATTAAATCCAAATATTTGAGAGGAATTAGAGATGACTGCTTAGCTGCATATCTAAATCAGCCTTAACTAACCTACAGAACAGCTGTGGTGCCTTTGTGAGATAGAGCTGTGTGGATGTGTTATGTAAAATGGCAAGCTCATTGCATTTGGTGTTCATGGCTAACGTTTATTACTGTAAATGTCTTTGGCTTTTGTTTGTTGTTGGTTTGTTTTGTTGTTGTTTTTTTTTTTTAAATGAGCTGTATAATATTTATACAGACAGCTGAAACCTATCTCCAGAGATTATATATTTTCCTCATGAAATGTTGCTGAATATTGTTTGCAGTTCTATTGGGTTTTCTTTCTTTCATTTGTCCAACTATGATGGAACTCTTAACCTGCTTTATTAAATACCCATGGAGATTCAGGCCCAGACAGAAAACTCCACTTGGAGCAATCAGAGGAAGAGGAATTTTCATCCTGGAATAATACATGGAGACCTATGCATATGCAGGAGTGCACTCCACTACCTATAGTTTCAGGATGCAAGATGTACTCCTAACTGGTGAAGAAAAATGCGAGTGTGCAGCTATAGACTAATTCCATACAGTTTTCCAGACACAGTAAATGCTCATTCTCTTCAAGGGCTAGCAAGTCCCTGTACTACCAGCTATAACTTTTACTCTGGTAGCTTATTAAAGATTCATGCCAATTCATTTTCTACTGATGGATTAAGAACAAGGCAAAGACGAATTGCTTATTGCGTTTTTCTATTTTTAAATTCTGGTGAATTTTGAAAGTATCCAGTATTCCTATCTGAAAGCAACTACTCATACATTAAGAAACACTACTTTTACAATGTGATTTACATTAATTTATCTCCTGCCTCTTGTGTCTATCTGTATGTACTGGTATTAACATAATGCTGCATTCCGTATTCATCATTTTTTTGGCCTTGTTTTATACAGGAACTTTCACAGGAAATTGCAAAACTGTTGTGGCCAATTCCTTTTTTCTGTGTGGTATGCTACTCATTGGGCAGGATGAAGAAACTTTGGAATGCAAATATAATCTCTCATAATTTGTTTCTTTGGAAAATTCATTTAGTTTTTTATTTGGTTTTCCACACTAGAAAATAGTTCACAAAGATGTTAAATAGATTGACTAACATTCTAATAATCTTAAAGACAAAAACGGAAAAATGCTAACAGTTTATCTGTGTTTTATACATATATTTGAGGTTGTTAACAGAGGCTTTTTACCATAAGCAGAAGCGTAGCATTGAAAATGCATTATAAGGGACATGTATTGAGCATGTGGATCTGATGAATAACCTCAAAATTAGGCTAAACGTAAGTGTAACTACAGCAGAGGGAAATATTCATTAAACCCAGATTTTTTGGTTTAGAATTTTGCACTTTTTTGGCATTTGAAGTGTATTACAGAGATTTAATTGACTGTAAAATATATCCAGGAAGTCCATTTGAATAGACATGTAGATTGCTTAGTCAGGGATGCTGTGAATAATCTAGAACTGATCTTGCAGTGAGAAAAAAAAAAAACAAACAACAAACACTGGGAAAATATAAGTAGCGACAGCAACACATTTAAACATTTCAAATTCTTTTGCAAGCCTCTTAAGTATGTGCTATGGGACCAGGTAGAGCTTTACATACTTTATTGAATCCTATACCTTTTAATGTAAACAATGTCACCATTGATAATATTCCTTTAGGAATGAGTTTTCATAGCCTTTCAATAGGTATGAAGAAGATAATAGATTTTTTTTCCCATATGGAATTTACAAATGTCAATACAAAAGTGTTGGTTTTGCATTCAAAATATTGTTTAAGGGCAAAAAGGAAACAGACTTTATAAATATATAATAAAAGCCAACAATTTACTGTTAGTATAATCTTAATAAGCGTAGATGCAATTATTACAGAAAAAGAAAAGAATAATAATGCAGGTAGAGTACTTACAGAAAAACTTGAAATAATAGCAATAATACAATTAAAATTTTAACTCACTTCTTAGTTTCTAGCACTTTTCTAGGTGTTATGCTCACCCTTTCTCTGCTCCTCTAGGTCCTAAAGTCAGTGGTTTCACTCTAGTGTTAGTGGTGAAGTTTGCTACTAAGTGGCCAGCATCTGGGTCTTTCTTTGGGAGGATTACAATGTTCATGTTGATGGTTTCTTCTCTTCTTGTTGTCTCTTTCCCCTGTCCTTTTTTTTTATTTTTTCCCTCCTTTCTTCTGCTTAAGGGCATGTTGAAATGCTTGCTAACTTTTTTATATGTTTTTTTTTCTTCTGTTTTGCAGTTTTATGTTACATCCAAATTTACTATTAATGGTGAATTCTACATGTCATATACTATTTCTATGTTCTCTTTATTACCCCTAAAACCAAATGTGCCCAGCCCTGAGTCTTCATTTCTTTAACTGACCACTGGAGAGTTGCTGGTAGTTGTGGGATCTTCAATGCTAGGCCTGTGTCCCCTCTCTTCTCATCCTCTTGAGACTTTTCTTCACCCTCATCTTGTGTCTCCATTTCTCAAGGCCTCTGTTAATTGTAAGAGCTCATACTTCTTTATACTACATCATCATGTTAGAGTCAGAAACAACTCATTCAAGATTGAATAGCAGCTTATTACTGCAATCAAAATCTTCAACTGCAGCATGCAAAGATAAACAAAAGTAAAGCAAATTAGCCATAGACACTTGGTGAATTAAAGAAATTGCTGTCACAGCTAAAACAATTAAAGCAAATCTACAGGCAGGTCAAGCAAAGTTCAGACAGAGCAAGTCTGAAAAGCCTCTGTACTGAGGCCTTACCAGCTCAATACAAAGCTTATTGCCTGTACTAGTCAGTAGTGTATTATTGCCCTATTTTGTTACATAGTGAAGTGCAGGACCAAACTTGAATGCTAGCTATGCAAAATGTGTAGAAAGTCACTCAAGTTATGATGACCATCCAGTGGAACAGCTTAGATTCAGACCCTTGGTTTCCACTCTGTCGTATAATATTATGGGGTATAATACTACTAGGGAATGAAGGCAATCAAAATATATGTTGTAGTTTGCCTAATAAATAAAATAACAGTAATTGCTACTGCTATGGAATATACAACATTGTACAGAGTAAAAGCTGTACCAGTGGGGGAGAAATAACAACTTACTTGAAGGAGATGGATATCTTGATGAAAGGACAGGAATACTGAATAGAGAAAGTAGCATACTATGTGCTCCTTCATGCTTGCCTGATAAATAAAACTGAATTTAAAGCACAATTATGTAAAGTTTATTTAGAGTATTTACTATTAGGGTTTTTTAACTGATTTTTTTTTTAAATACATTATAGATTAGATTCTAACTAGACTAAATTGTTTGATGATGATGATTTTATTGAGAAATTGATTTGCAATCCAAATTAAAAGAGGATGCTCCTGAAACCAATACATAAAATAAACAAACAAAGAAATAAATAAAACCTTATGAAGATAAAATAAGGTGATAAATAAACTTACCATGGAATAACTCCACTACATGCTCTCCATAGGATGCTTGGCATTTATTATGGAAATATTTCATAGCTATTTCTATAATTTTTGCCTTTAAAATATTGACTACTAGTTATATGGTTTTTGAAGTTTTGTTAAATAATCACACTTGAAAGATATTGTATAAATAAATCACCAGTAAGGTTCACTTAGCTCACTAAGTCAATCACCTGTAGATCAAACAGAAATGTTTGCTTTTATGAAGCAGAACTGAGAGAAGATATTCAGCTGATTAATTTAACCAAAGCAAGCAACATCTTGCTAGGGTGATCAAGAAGTTGTATACCACATTGTCATTCTATTCTAAAAGAAGCCTCTAAGAATACACAAGCTAAAAAGAAAAAAAAAAGTGTGATATTGACTGGAAATAAAAAAGTCTGGAGTGCATTATGACTGCATTACATTCTTCTGTAATGTTGATAATAATGTGTTCACAAAGTAGGAAGTTTTTTAGAACTTCAGTCTGTATGACTGTGCTTATAAACACAAGCAACTCATTTCATAAACAGAAAGGTTTTCTCAGTCAGTAATTTAAGATGTTTCTCCTATCTCCCATGTCACTGTTGTCTCTCTTTGCTCCCCTCCACAATACACACTCTTTCCATTCCTAAATGGATGTATTAAATAAATTACCTTCATTTTTTCCCTGTCTATACACAGATCATACTGTTTCAGTTTCCACTCTATCTACTTCATCTGGAACGGCTTTTATTGGCACCTTCTAATGCCTGTTGCTGGCTAGATGTTCTAGTCTGTATTTCACTACATGACCTGAAGCCTTTCTGTTGATTTATTTAATCAGAAATGAAAGTTTTCTTCTCCTAGACATCCATGATTTTATAAGAGTATTTGCAAGTCTGAGGTCTGATTCTCCTTCTACATTTTTGAATAATCACCAGGAATCTACATTAGTGGTTTCATCCCTCTTTTCCCAGATAATTGGGATACCCATGTTCTTATTCTTTTCTTCTGGCCTCATTCTTCAGATGCCCTTTAATTTTTTTTGCTTGTACATTGACATGAGCTCTCAGATTCCATTATGACTGGGGATCATGAGTTATCAATTTTTCTATCCTAAGTCATCACTTTTTTAGGTGTCTCCCATGCTTCTCTCAGATCACTGCCTTGCTAATAATTTGTTCTGCCATATCCTGACTGGTGGTGGACTCTTTGATTGATTAAAAGCTTTGATGATTGCTCAACAGCACAGTATCAAATGAGATAAATGAGAGAACTGCAGACTTTTACTTCTTTGCTGTGACTCCATCAATCTACCAGAGCTCCATTTGCCTTATGTTGTTGGGAAAAAAAATTCCAGTGAAGTAGCTTGTGCTTCTCTAGTTTGTTTTTTGAGAGCAAATTATCATAGAATCATAGAATCATAGAATCCTAGGGGTTGGAAGGGACCTCGAAAGATCATCTAGTCCAACCTCCCCTGCCAGAGCAGGGTCACCTAGAGTACATCACACAGGAACTTGTCCAGGCAGGTTTTGAATGTCTCCATCCAAGGAGACTCCACAACCTCCCTGGGCAGCCTGTTCCAGTGCTCTGTCACTCTCACAGTAAAAAACTTTTTTCTGATATTTACCTTGAACCTCCTATGCTCCAATTTGCACCCATTACCCCTTGTCCTATCACTGGTCACCACTGAGAAAAGCTTAACTCCATCTTCCTGACACTCGCCCCTTACATATTTGTAAACATTGATGAGGTCACCCCTCAGCCTCCTTTTTTCCAAGCTAAAGAGACCCAGCTCCCTCAGCCTTTCCTCATAAGGGAGATGTTCCACTCCCTTCATCATCTTTGTGGCTCTGCGCTGGACTCTTTCAAGCAGTTCCCTGTCCTTCTTGAACTGAGGGGCCCAGAACTGGACACAATACTCCAGATGCGGCCTCACCAATGCAAATTCTAGTGCTTGAAAGTTCGTTTGTGCACTTACGAATACCTAGCCTGTGAAATTATAATTTTAAGGAGGTAGCTATTACTCCTTGATTAACACTGTGTTAATCTTCTGGTTATGTATTTTTTTCTTTCCAAGAGCTATATGAAAGGAGTCTGCAACTGCAAATGTTGGTACATGATCTCATGGCACATGATGCTGTTTGCCATAAAATTGCAGGAATTATCTAATTCTCTTGCATTTGATGGCTTCAGAGCTGCTACCAGGACTGCACTCCAGCAAGGCAATGAGCAGCTTCTGCAAACTGCTCAACACCAGCAAGTATAGGAATATAGTAGTCTCTGAACGTGTGCATATGTGTTTGTGTATGTGCATGTTTATGTATCATGTTACTGTTCATTACTCTAAAAAGGTACTTACTGCCTTCCAAGATCTGGCTTTAAGTAACAATGATTTTCATGAAGCCTAAGCACTTCCATTGATTTTTATTACTTGTCAGTTTTCTGTCAAACACCTGTCTTATTAAGTATAAACTCTGCTGCTTTGTACATTAAGCAAGGCAAATAACATGTTAAGCTCCTATACAAGTTCTGCTCAAATTCTCATATATTGTGCATACATTTCCTCTCTGTGCTACCTTTTGAAAGAAGTGCTTTCATTACCCTCTCATAGGAATAGGCAATCCCTTGTCATTTTCTTGTCTGTCTGTATTTTTTTGTACTTTAAAAAGAAAACAAAAAAAAATCAACATTGTATCTTGTAACTTATTTTCAAATGAAACTTTTTAAAATTATTTGTAATTAAAAAAATGAGGAATATAAAGGATTACTTGACTGAAAAAGGCGTATGATTTTTGTACAATGATACTGCCCATGCCTAATTAATGGATTTTATAAAAATTATGTTTAAGTTCAAATCAGTATATGCTAAACACTTTTAGGAATTCTTATCCACTTGGCAGTAAACAAAGACTTGTATTAATATGTAACAGGTCCTTTAAATCTTAGTCTAGCACATGTTGGCATAGTAAACAGAACAAAACAAGCTGAGAGCTGTAGCTCACTGTACTCATTTAAATGACGAAACAAAATAGAACACAGGATTAAGTCATGAACAAAATGTGATACAGTGATATTTCAACCAAAATTTAACTTAAATATGCTTCTCTCTATCACTTCCTTTTCATAAAGCTTTTCAAATAGCTTTTCAGTTTAATTTCACTATTCTCCTCACTGCCTTATTTTGTTGTTTACATTTCATAATGTCATATATTTTTCTAACAACTTTGATTTATTTAAAGTGAACTACCTACTTATAGAACTACTGCTTTGATGTAATACATACTAGTATGATGAAGGTGATATATCTGTAATCAAATTATAGAGTAATAATCAGATCGACACAAATGTTTTAAAGGACCAAGCACTTAAAAGCAGAGATTATAGTATTCTATAACATTGGAATGATTAGTTATTAATGATAATTTTTGTTTCAGTTTTAAAAAATGTTTATAAATGTAGGCTATAATTAAAACAATAAATAAATTATCTTAAAAAATATAAATGTTGCATTCTTGTAACATGAAATTCTTCATATATTCTCCACCCTGAAAAATATGAGAGCACACTTATGAAAAAACCTTGATTTGATTGCTACTTGATGTGGATTTTAGATAGTGAATGAAATTAATTCAATATGTATATGTAGAAAACTTCACCATGTTAAACATTAAGTATATTTAATAATAATAATAATAATTAAAGCCTTATTTTTATTGTATATTATGCAGACTATCACTTTTTGCAATACTAAAATGCAGCCTGTAAATAAAGACTCATGGAAGAGTGTGAATACCTGTGTGCAAACTTTCCCCCCCTCCCCAACTGAAAAAGTATGAGGAATTTCATAGAATCATAGAATTGTTTTGGTTGTAAAAGACCTTTAAGATCATCAGGTCCAACCATTAAACTAACTCTACTAAGTCTGGTGCTAAACCATGTCTACATGTTTTTGAACACCTTCTGGGATGGTGATTCAACCATCTCCCTGGGCAGCCTGTTCCAATGTTTGATTTAAAAGTCCCCTGGTGCAACTTGAGTCCATTTCCTCTCATCCTATCACTTGTTACTAGGGAGAACAACCTTCACAGCACTACTACCCCTTTCAGGTAATTGTAGAGAGCAATAAGCTCTTCCCTCAGCCTCCTTTTCTCCAGACTAAGCAACCCTAGTTCCCTTAGCTGTTCCTTATAAGACTTGTTCTCCAGACCCTTCACCATCTTTATTGCCTTTCTCTGGACTCACTCCAGAACCTCAATCAATGTCTGTCTTTTAGTGGAGGGCCCAAAACTGAACACAGTACTCAAGGTGCAGCCATGACAGTGTCAATTAGGTGTGGGTAAAGTTAACTATTATTCATACTGAAATATTTCTGGTGAAAAGGGATATGGTCTTTTAAATCACCTCTTATCATTGATGATGTGGATATATTTCAGGCATAAATCCTCTAGCAACTACAATGTTTAACAAACTACGATATTTTAAAAAAAAAAGCTATTATATTTCTCAGGTTCATCTGAAAAAGGAGAAGACTACCTGTGTGTCATAAAACTATCAATTTTTAGCACAAACAAAATTAATTTATTTTTCAGCTTTTTAAAGCAAGAAGTAAAAGGGGAGAGGGGGATGTAAAATTACCTAAGTCACCTTTTACTATAAAAACTGTTGCAGATAAACGTCTCCGCATTCAAGACATAATGCTCTTGGAACCTGCTACGATATAATAAAATTGTCCAGGAAAAAACAAAGCTGTCTTCCCAGTGCTTAATTCTAGGGGAAAAAAAAAACCTAAAACTTCCATGGGTATGGAATGATTAGTAGAACAGTAACTATATTTAAACAAACAAACAGGTCTTTTCAGTGCTGTCTACATAATCCTTTCATGTTGCTTGTGCTTTTTGGTTTTGTTGTGGTTTTTTTTCCAAATATGGAAGTGGGGAAAAAGAAACATAGCAAATCAGACACAACTGAGCTTGTCTTATACTGAAAGGAAAGCTAGAAATGATGCATTTGGTAATTTTGAAGCATGAATTTTGGTTATTTAATAATCCTAATAATCTTAATAAAATGATTAAATTATTATTGTAACTAATTAAATATTTTCAAAACAGGTTAGAGTATTGAGAAAGTAGCGTGGAATGGTGTCCTGTCTGTTTGGAATAAAACTAAAAAATGTAGATACATCTGAGATTGGATAAGACTGTTAAATAATACAGTAAACATCCCCATTGGGACCAATGACATTTTAGAATCAGAGATGGTAAAACAAATTTGTGAGAATTTTGAGGGCACTTTAAAGGAAATAAAGAAAAGGAAAGATCAGTTATCCTGGCTGTCTGACTTAAATGTCATGCAGAAAAGCGGGGGGAAAAAAAAAAAAAAAAAAAAAAGGCTAATTCTGGAATCTCTTAAAAAAATTAAACTAAAAAAAAAATTATTACTTCCAGACTTTTAACATTATGCTAGGTAAATCCTGTCCAGCTGCAGTTTCTGCTTTGAATTCAGATATTTGGGTTATAAAATAAACTGATCGGACATAATAATTGAGTTTTTAAGATATATGACTTTTGCATAATATGCTAGTAAAGCCAAAAATAAAACACTACCAACCAGGAATTTAGTATAGGATAGTAGGCAGAAAACTGATAGATCCAAGAGAAAAAGAATGAGCAGAGAACTGAGCAGGGAGAAAATTTACAGTGGTATCATAAGGTGCTTGTTACCAATTTAGGTGATATGTTAAGATGATGACTTGTTTCTAATTTAATATTTCAACTGATTTAGTTCATCATAAAGTCATCAAGTATTTCTGAGGAATAATATAATGGGAATGATCCCAATAAAATAAAGGTAGAGAAAGTTGTGGGATTTTTTTTTACTCCTTTTATTCCTGTCAACAACAGCTGAACCTATGTGTTGTTTCTTTTCTGGATAGGTTTTGGGACAGGAAGTAAAAGACTTCAATCAGCTGTCTCACTCATCATAACACCTGTATTTTAAGCCTTCAGTGTCTAGTAAATAACGACCTTGTGAGTTAAAGAGCCTGAAAAAGAAACTCTTTGTTATTTTATTTAATCTCCTGTTACTCTGATTTTTCTCCTACTGTGCAGGATATGTGAGTGTAGAGATGTGGGCCATCCAACAGTTGCAAGATGATCACCTAAGTGTCAGCCACTACAAGGTCAGTAGCTCTTTCTGGATTAAAAATACTGTTTTTTAAGATTGCTATGGCATAAAATTAACATCCACACTTGGGTTCAGTGTGAGATAATATTTTGTATACCTATGTGAATGGAAGGAAAATAAGCAAACATAAAGTGCTCTAATGTGGAAAAGGGCAGCCTGGACCCTTATGAAATAAAGATGATACAATAATCACTGCCTTGAGCAAGCTGGAATGGTGTAAACTCAAAAAAAGAAGTGCCACTGGCAAGCTGTGGATGATTTTTCTTGTTCTTACTTAAGCCAGTAGTTGCTGTGACATTCAGGATTTATGGTGCTTGTCTCGAACAATCCAAGATATTCAGACACACATGGTGTCTGGTGCTTGTCTTGAGACATCCAAGAGATAAGCAGTGTTTAACTAAGAAAGGTCTTGGCAGCCCACCAAACTGGTTTTACTAACTGTATAAAGGAGAATAACATAACTCTCAAGATGCCTCCTAGGACTGGACCACCACCCCCTTCTACGCTGCTGGAGCTCTGAGAGGTGACTTTCCTTTAACTTTTTATTTCCTTTCCTGATCTTTCTCTTTTGTAGTTTAGGGTTAGTTATCACATCTGTTATAAGCTTGTGACAAATATATAGTAATAACTCTTACCAGCTGATCTGTACCTAAATAAAAGCCTACTTGTGCACCCAATATTGTATTATCTTTGTTTTGCCCTGGCAAATAATCTCCACGTATCCGACTATCGGATCGTCACAGTTGCATTAGTTATAATGCTGGCTGTGATATAAAATAAGTAAAGCTCATCTTTAAATTTCCTAAGTTGACACTACGATGTAAACATTTTGAAATTATTGATTTAATCTTAATTGCAACTTTAATTGAATCATGGCATTTTTCTCTCTTATATTAATGGTATTTTTATTTAATTGTACATTTGTTTATTTTCCTTTTAAAATAAAATCCATGAGTTATCCGGACCTGATTTGGTCCAAAGACTGTTTTATGATCTTTACCTGAAACAATCATTAGATAAAAACTTAAATGCTACATCTTAATAAGTAGTAATAAATCAGAGAGTGCCATGAAATATTCCTGGCCACTGGAGTCTATAATCTCTTCTGATAAATCGATAGAGCAATCCTTGGCCAAGGCTCAAGACTCAAAAATCCACACTTCAAAGGTGCAGTTTGGGAACTAGAAGAGACCGGGGTGATTTGCATAATGGTGAGAGCATTTAGTAGTATGAATAGAATGCATACCTTGACGTTACTCTTTTACATCGGTGCCAAAGGAGTTCCAGGTGCGTCTAATTTACTACGTGTAGTCAGAGTCAGTAGAGCTGGGTCTGGAACCAGCCTCTCCTTCTTTGAATCTGTTGTGAACACTTTAATTGCTAGACTGAAGACCTGATTACGCCCATCTCAGTGTGTTCTAAAGAATCTTCACCTTCTCATTTCGCACACACACACATACATAAACTTAACACAGCATTATAGCACAGCTCTAACTGGTAGAGAAAGGATGCCTGGCCAGTTGAGAATGGAGCTGTGGAAAAGCTAAGGCTAAGGAATGCCATGCAAGATTAGATCTCTACGTTGGCAGAAAAGTATAATACCTTCTCCAAGCCATCCTAAGTAAAAAATCTAAGCACTTGACTGAAAAACAAAGAAAGGAATTACCGTATTGTATTATTGTATTGGTTGTAATGGTTCTTTTTCGTATTTCAGAGGGGGTCCAACATATCTAATACATATTTTCTTGTTTTGTTGTTGTTTTTTTTTTGTTTGTTTTTTTTTTTTTAGTGTTACAGTCTTTGAAACAAAGGATTTACTTTACCCAGAGAAGTTTAATCTATGTTGTGGGAGGGATTAATTTAAGATATACTCCTGTCTTTGAATTGCCTTAGCATATTACAGCATCCTACTCAACATGCTGGCTGTTATATTTCATAGAGTCACTCGAGGTGAGGTCTCACCAGTGCTGTGTACAGGGGGAGAATCACATCCCTACTCCTGCTGGCCACAGCATTACTGATACAAGCCAGGATGCCATTGGCCTTTCGGACCACCTGTGCACACTGCTGGCTCATGTTCAACCAGTTGTCAACCAGTACTCCCAGGTCCCTCTCTGCCGGGCTGCTCTCCAGCCACTCTTGCCCCCAGCCTGTAGCGCTGCCTGGGGTTATTGTGGCCAAAGTGCAGGACCCTGCACTTGGTCTTGTTGAATTTCATGCCGTTGGCCTCGGCCCATCAATCCAGCCTGTCCAGGTCCTCCTGCAGCCTCTTCCTACCCTCTGGCAGATCAACACTTTCCTCCAGCTTGGTGTCATCTGCGAACTTACTGAGGGTGGACTCAATCCCCACATCCAGGTCGTCAATAAAGATATTGAATAGGACTGGCCCCAGTACTGATCCCTGGGGGACACCGCTGGTCACCAGACTCCAGCTGGATGCAGCTCTATTCACCATCACTCTCTCGGCCTGGTCGTCCAACCAGTTTTTGACCCAGCGAAGGGTGCACCTGTCAAAGCCATGCATTGCTAGCTTCTCCAGGAGGATGCTGTGGGAGACTGTGTCAAAGGCCTTGCTGAAGTCAAGGTAGACCACATCCACAGCCTTCCCCTCATCCACTAGGCAGGTCACCCAGTCATAGAAGGAGATAAGATTAGACAGGCAGGACCTTCCTTTCCTAAACCCATGTTGGCTGAACCTGACCCCCTGGTTGTCTTCCACATGCCGCGTGATGGCACTTAGGATGATCGGTTCCATAACCTTGCCAGTCACTGATGTCAGGCTGACAGGCCTATAGTTCCCCGGATCCTCCTTCCAGCCCTTCTTGTGGATGGGCATCACATTGGCCAACCTCCAGTCATCTGGGACCTCCCCAGTGAGCCAGGACTGGTGATAAATGATTGAGAGCGGCTTAGCCAGTTCTTCTGCCAGCTCCCTCAGCACCCTAGGATGAATCCCATCTGGACCCATGGACTTGTTGGGATCTAAGTGGCACAGCAGGTCCCTAATTACTTCCTCCTGGATTACAGGAGGGGGATTCTGCTCCCCATCCCTCTCTACCAACTCAGGAGCCCAGTTGTCCTGAAGGTAGCTAGTCTTTTTGTTAAAGACTGAGGCAAAGAAGGTGTTAAGCACCTCAGCCTTTTCCTTGTCCTCCATTACTAAGTTTCCATCCTCATCCAATAAGAAATGAAGATTTTCCCTGACCCTCCTTTTGTTATTAGTGTATTTATAAAAGCATTTTTTATTACCCTTTACAGAGATGGCTAGTTTAAGTTCTAGTTGAGCTTTTGTATCTCTGATTCTCTTCCTACATGACCTTACAATATCCCTAAATACTTCCTGATTCACCTGCCCTTTTTTCCAAAGTTGATACACTATTTTTTTTATTTCTGAGTTTTTGCAATAGGTCCCTGCTCAACCAGGCTGGTCTTCTTCCCCACCGGCTCCTTTTTCGGCACACAGGGACAGCCTGCTCCTGCGCCTTCATAAATTCATCCTTAAAGTAATCCCAGCCTTCCTGGGCTCCTTTGTTTTTGTGGGCTGCTTCCCAAGGGACTCTCCCAACCAGCGTCCTGAAGAGGCCAAAGTCAGCCCTCTGGAAGTCCAAGGTAGAGGTTTTGCTGACGACCCTCCTAACTTCATCACAAATTGAAAATTCTATCATATCATTGTCACTGTGCCCAAGACGACCTCCAACTACTACATCTTCCACCAGCCCTTCTCTGTTTGTGAACAGTAGGTCCAGCATGGCACTATCCCTGGTACGTTCACCTACCAGCAGGAAGTTATCTTCTATACATTTCAGAAACCTCCTGGATTGGCCCCTTTCTGCTGTGTTGTACTTCCAGCAGACATCCGGTAAGTTGAAGTCCCCCACAAGAACAAGGGCTAGTGAACATGAGACATCCCCTAGTTGTTGAAAGAACATCTCGTCAGTCTCTTTATCCTGGTCAGGTGGTCTGTAGCAGACTCCCACTAGGATATCAGCCTCATTGGCCTTCCCTTTTATCCTCACCCATATACGTTATGCCTTGTTGTGTCTGGTATTGAATTCTAGGCAGTCAAAGCACTCCTTAACATCTAGCGCCACCCCACCACCTCTCTTGCCTTGCCTGTCCCTTCTAAAGAGCCTACAGCCAACCATTGCAGCACTCCAACCATGCGAATCATCCCACCACGTTTCCGTGATGGCAATTATATCATGGTCTCCCTGGTGCACAACAGCTTCTAACTCCTTTTGTTTATTTCCCATGCTTCGGGCATTGGCATATATACACTTGAGCTGTGGTACAGATATCCCGACCACTTGCGTGGTTACCAACATATTAGTGAGCCCTATGTTCTTGTTGCCACATTTATTCCCGTTTCCCACCTTGAGTGGGACAGCAGACTGGCAGCCGTCCATAGGCTCATCTCTGGTTTTGTCCCCATTCCCCTTCAAACCTAGTTTAAAGCCCTGTCTATGAGCCCTGCTAACTTGTGTGCCAGGACCCTTCTCCCCCTCCAGGTTAAGCTTCCCCCACCTGTTGTCATGCCTGGTGTCCTGTAGGTCCATCCATGATCAAAAAAGCCAAAGTCCTGTTGGTTGCACCAGTCCTGAAGTCATGTTTTAAAGTTTAACTGATTATATGCCTATTTTGCTTAATTTTTCTATTATTGAAATGCAGAGTGAGAGAAGAGTATGTGCTTATCTGCAGAGGGGAGAAAAATTAGAACTATGAGGTTATATTCATTTATGCTCTGTAGTTATCATGCAGTTGAGAAAGAAAAAGAGAAACTCCTGTATCACAGGTCTCTTACCATAAGAAATTATAGCCATAAAGCTTGTACTCAGAGCTCAAGCCTCCTTTCATGGATTTAGTCTTATGTAAAAGTGCTCTGAATAAATAAGGGTGGATAATAGGGCAGATGCTGCCCCACATGCACTTTGGAAAAATTTCTTCAGCAAGAGAGGAGTAAGAATTTACATCCTGATTACATCACCTCCTTTGAGGTTTCTGTGTCTCTAAGAAGGGACCTCCTTGAAGAAGCTGACTGAAATATGTGGATCTGGTTTTTATTAGACCCAGTTCAGCATCTTCTAGGCATGCTCCAAATCTATGTGCATGTATGTTATTATTTGTTCTGTTTTTTTTCACAGAATCACAGAATCATCATGGTTGGAAAGGACCTCTGAGATTACCGAGTCCAACCATCAACATAAAACTAAGAAAAAAACCCAAAAAACCACACCCCATCAAAAAACCCACAACCTCAGCCACTAGAGCATGCCCTAAAGTGCCACATGTACACATTTCTTGAATACCTCTGATAGCTGTTGAAAAATTCAGATTTTTCTGAAATTATTCCAAGCCGCAGTCATGTTCATACTAATAAATTGGTTCCTGATTTCTATTTAAAGTAATTTATTCCAGACATGGCAATAGATCAAAGTCAGAACTTAAAACCTGAAATAACGTCATAGCTTGCTGTCTGTTGTTGCTACCGAACCCCTCCCTGCACTTCTATCCTAATTTTTACACCACTTCATAACTTAAAATGTGTACTTGCTACAGATTGCTTTCTGTAATCTTTCATCTTTAGGTTGTAGAGGGAACTTCTGAGCCTTTGGGATTTTTTTTTATTAGTTAGTTTACAGTAATAAGAACAGATTTCCTATGATGTGAGGCCAATAAAGATGTGGGATTCCTTTCCAGTTTATTGCAGAGCATACATGAGAGTAAAGAGTACAGAAAACAGCATAAGGTCAACTGTAGGACACACAGTGTTTAATGTGTACAAATAAAGCCATACATACCCATCTGATACATATCCATCTCTTCTGTCCTTTCAAAGTACAAAAACCTGCCATGTGAATACTGACATGACGCAGCTTGAAGAAAGAGTAAAATACTTAAAAAAAAAAAAAAAATTAATTCTGGACACTCCTGTCAAGATTGTTTCAGAGAACTGTGATAGAAGGTAGGTGATTTTCATCAAGGATCCTAATTTGGAAAACTTGGTATCAAGTTTTTACCCTTTGCAGAAGGGTATTTGCAGATATTGCTGAGTATATGTTCACATTAGTTCCCTGTGTTGATCAGTCTTTAGAGGCCCTCAGTATCCTGGTAACACTGTCCTGGTGTTTCTGGAGGATCCACATCATGATGACATGCAGATAAGCCAGAGCAATTTAAGAAGAGTTGCGCTGCTACAGGTGGCAAGTTTGAAAAAGCTGTAGTAGTGTTCTTTCTTCTGCTGTTCTCTGTTCAAGTCTCAGGGCCTGGATTCCAACTGGGTTTATTATTGAACTGCTACTTTAGGAGTTCTAAGAAGTATGCAAAACCAACATCATAAGTCTCAGAAATAGTTTATATATATATTTTTTTTTAATCTGTAGATGTGAAGGTTAATTTAGAGCATTGTACAGAGTTTAACAAGGAAGAACATCTCAGATCACCAGGCAGTGAAACAGAATGTATATTGCCTCTGTCTCCTAGTCCATGGGACAAACTATATCTGTATTCCAGGCTTAAGGATATGGTACATTTGGGGAAGCACAGTGTTATTGCAGTTTCTGGTACCATCCATTACCTTTCAACGTGTCTAGATAGAATATTTGCATGCGGGATTATTTGGGTATAGAATGAGTGGCAAATGCACCTATTTTAACCACACCTTTTAGAAGTTTTAATTTTACTTTAAAATGTAATCTGTTTGGCTTTTTAGTTTGTTTTTGTTTTTGTTTTTCACCTACATTCTGCAAACAATTCAGGCCTTGTAGTCTACCTCTGCAGACTAAATAGAAACAAACAACTCAGAGATTATTTATTCCCTTTGGAGATAGCCATGACTGTCCATGCTTATATACTATTTTTAGGAGTCTTTACTATATAACAACAGTAAAATTTTAACTCAAACAATGCTTACGGAAAGGAAAAAAAAGAGTGAATGAAATCCATCTCATTTCCATAGCAAAAAATTGCAAAGTTCTGTTAAGCGGGATTTAGAAACCCTAAAAATGATGGTTTTAAAATACAAAGAGTATTTATTTTTAAACTCTCATAACTTTAAAAATATACTATGATAAACAGAAGACATTTATGTGAAACTCTTTAATGCAGTGCAGCTTATAACCATGTATATGTACAGAAATCTATTAAAAATTTTAATCCACAATAGATTTTTCATTACTTTTGCTAGTATTTTAAACACAGAAGTTAATCTTGAAATAAGCTTCGATTCAGTTAGTATGCTGTAGTATACTAGAGAACTGTAAAGATACTGATGGATAGAAATGGGATGGATGAGTCTTTGGAGTGCAGTCTCAAAAAGGTAAATTTACAGAACTTCAATTACAGTAATTTCTGTTACTGAGTATGACTATTTGGAAATAAGAGTAGCCATAATGAATTTTTTGCTGAAGAGGAAAAATACAGGGAAAATTATCCCTTTTGCAGAAATTGTGTAATAACTTCATATAGGAGTCTACATATAATAAATAAATAAAAGAACGGAAAGGTTTTTTCTTGTTTATGTTGTGTGAAAAGGTAGACTGGATTACTTAAAGTAATTTGAGGGGTGAAGGGAAAATCACACAGTAGGGAAAATTATCCTTTCAAGTATCTTCCTGGATGCTCATAGGAAATGCTGTAATTTTGGAGGATTTCTTATTGCTAGTTTTTTCGGAAAGAGGTTTTGGTAGTTACTTTGACAGAGCTGATTGTGTTTTTTGGCTAATCAGAATGTCATTTTCCTGTAATAAACATCAGACCCACTGAGTGGGTAGTTCATTTTGTTTTTCTCCTTCATGGTAGAAGAAAGGTGACTCATTCAGGTTCTGTGACAACCAAGTGATTACTTTGTCTCCCCTCCCAGGGAATGTCTATTAATTTGCTTAGGTCATTGGTAATACACCTTCTGAAGGCTGTGGCTGTTGGTTGTAATTTATCAGTGTAGCACTTCAGACACCATGTTGCATTTAATGTACTCAGTTTCTTTAGCTTCTTTCAGGTAGGTAGTTCAAACATAGATATGAATTAAAGTGCATGCACATGCTTTCTTTATCCAATCTTGTTTCCATGGCTTCAAATAAAAACAGTCCATTTGTAAGTAGGGACAGTTACATGTTTAAAAACATCTACATGTTTTTCTGTTAAAACCATTTATCTGAGGTTTAGAAAAATAACTGTTTTCTTTATCACGACTTCTCATTTTTTTGGATGTGCATCTTATTTAAATACAGGTGTTCACATATAGGAAAGTCACTCCTATAATTATTATCATATTGTCAAAAGAAAAATAAATAGTGGAGGCAATATAGAAATTTCACTTGCAAATTTTTTCTTTCCATGTGGGTGTGCAGGTTATTGTAAAATTGGGTGACATTCCTTACTGTTGTATGCATTAGACAGGATGGGAGCCTTGAGAAAAGAAGGCTTAGGGGAGACCTTATTACCATGTTCCAGTACTTAAAGGGTGGCTACCAAGGAGACAGAGACTCCCTATTTGCAAGGAGTCACATGGAAAACACAAGGGGTAATGGGCACAAGTTACTCCTGGGGAGATTCCAACTGGACTCCTGAGGAAAATTTTTCACCATGAGGCCAATCAGACAGTGGAATAGTCTCTCAGGGGAAATGGTGGATTCCCCCACATTGGACAGTTTTAAGTCTCAGCACGACAGGGCACTGGGTCATGTCAAGCAAATGATAATATTACCTAGAAAGGTTGGACCAGATAATCCTTGAGGTCCCTTCCAACCTGGCATTCTATGATTCTGTGATTATTTGATATTAAAGGTACTTATGGCATAGCAAACTAGGCACTGACCAGGAACTACATGGTACTAGAAAGGTGTCAGAAAAAAGAGGGTCCTGTTTTCATGGAGCACTGGATTGTCATTCAGTGTCTGGGTTATATGGTGCTTCATTTAAGCAATAGAGTGTCCTTGGATAAAAACTGACAAGGCTCATGAGACAGACTTTAAGCAGGTAGGATAAAATCAGGAAGAATAATTTCCTTGGCTGTAACGTAACACATACTTCCTTCAGAAGTGTTCTGTCATAAGATATGACAAATAAACAGTGCATAAAGTGCTGTGGAATGGATCATCACTGCCTATCATTGCAGCTAAGATCTTACCTGGAATTTGAAAAAAGGATTAGACATTTATATGGATGAGACCATCCACAGCTCTTCTAGGTAAAATTAGAAAGAGCTATAATCCTTTATGCTTCAAAGAAATACCACTGTCTAATTGATGGGAAAGAAAAAAATACTTTTCTTTAAGATTAGATTACTCCATTACTTACCACTATTCTAATTTCTAATTCTGTATTACTCGGGGGGGGTGGGGCCTTGGCTGCTCTCAGAGAGAAGATACCAGAATAGTGATATTTACCATTACATGCACACCTACTGGAACTTTTACAAGTGTACAGGAGTCACATAAGAACTGTAATAATTAGTATGTGACTAAAAAAACAAACAAACAAACAAAAAACACCAAAAAAAACCCCACAAGAGTAAATCAAACCATTGCACTGAAGTATCAGTATGATGATGTAAACAAACAATAGATAGCTTGATGTATATTGTATTTCTAAAATTTCTTTGTAATTTCCATGAATTTAGGAGTTTAGGGGGTTTTATTCACTTCACACTCACACAGTTAATGAGAATGTGACACAATGATAAACACTGAATAGTCTCCTGGAACCGGATAATGGAAAATTACACCTTAAGCTCATACCACACAGTTTAAAGCAATGATAAAATGACATAATTTTGTATGAATGTTTCCTCAGAATGTTCATAATTAGTACAGAAATAGAGATAATCTAATTTCATGTTCTTATATGTAGTACTGGTATAAAGTTGCACTGTAAGTTTCTAGCATTATCCAGTATTTATAAATGACCTCCATGTTTAACATAATTTAAATTGCACACGTTGTTCATTTATATTACTCATCTTTGACCTCAATATCCATTAATATAATGGTAAGAATATATTTCCCACAGGAAATATTTTAGTGTTTATTTTGTGCTTTCAGACATGCAGAGGGCAAGCCACAGGACTGGGGCTAGAAGGGGAAGTTGACAATAAATAATGTTCTAATTAATCTTGCAAACAATACCAAAGGAAAGACAGCAAGTATACTGAAGGACAAGAACAGAATTAAAATTTATTTTGACAAATTAAAACAATAGACTGAAAAACCTAAGATAAAATTCAAACCGAAAAAGTACAAAATACTACATGTTAGTAGGATTAATCAGCTGCATAAATACAGAAAAAAAGATCAGCTAGTTAGGTAGCAGCCAGGAGTTACAGTGGATCTCAGACTAAACAAGAGTTGAACAACACACTGGAAAGTATAAAGCAGAACTATAGACTTGTAGATGCTTAGATTTTAGAAAAGATAGTTGTTTTGACAGAGTCCAGTGGACAGCAACTAGGAAGAATGGAAAGAAGTATAGAAAATGTTCTTAGTTTACTCAGAAGACTGAAAATGGTAACCATATGGGAATATTTGAGGGATCAAGGAAATGAGAATAGTTTAAAGATGTGCAAGAATATTTTCTCTGTACACAGGGCAGATGGTAGATAGAGTATTTAGGTTAGACATCTGGAAAATCTTTTTAGCTGTGACAACAGGCTACAGAAACATCTGTCAGAATTCACTACTTTGCAGTTATTCATGCTTTGTAAGTGGGATAAGCAAGACAGTCTTTTGAGATTCCCTCCAGGACTCCAGAATCCATTTCTTTACTCACAATCTAGGACTTCCAGCAGAAACTGACCTACAGTTCTTTCTGTCCTTCTTTACATGGAAAGAGCTATCAGGGTTCTGTGGAATGAAATAGTACATCTGAAAAGGAAGGAGAGTGCAGGAGTGGCAACAGCTTAGGAAAATAGTTGCAAAGGTGACCAAAATACCGATACCAAAGACTGATACCTACCAAAGTAGGTTCAGGATCTCTATATATTTATTAGTTGAATACAAACTACAATTCATGCAGAAATTTTTTGGAAAATTCGAATGTATTGCAGTTTTTAGAAAAAATCAGTTTAAAAACACTAGGCCAAAATTATTTTAAAAATATTAATATTGCTCACCAATTTTTCCATTAATTTATGATTTTTGCAGTTACAATGCATTATTCTTTTATGCCTGTGTCGGTTACACTGTTTTATAATTTCACCACAACAAAGAAGAAGTGTCTCTGTTATAGAGACTAATCCAATGAATACTGAGAAAAAGAACACCAGGGATCAACTCTTAGGGCTGATCCTTCCTGAAGGAATCTAGCTGCTCACATGTCTGGCAACTAAAGTAGCTAAACAGTCATATTTCCTTGTGGGTATGGCTGATGATAACACAGAGTTTTGTGACCTAGTAACAAAAAATTCAACTATAATGGAGACATCTTGCATATATATCTAATATGGAAGATGGATTCAGAACAACATAGGATGTTGTCCACTACATTCTGCCTAGCTCAGGAGACTAAAATGTTTGGAAAACATGTGCGAACTTGTTAAAGGTAGTGAACATTAACTACTTATCCTCTGTTTCATAGAGATTTCCTTTACAATCCTTTGCGAATATTTAGATACTAAAGCCAGCCTAATTTTCAGAATTATGCAGTACTTAACACAGTTAATGCTACACAGATGGTAAATACAGGAATACAAATACATTCATTCCGTCTGAGGAAATACACAAGTCAATTTATATTTCAGTGAATATTTCAGTAATTGTCACATAGCTCAAATGTCTCCATTGTTAAATACAGATGCAGATTTAACATTAGAATTCAGGGAATAATTTTTTTTGGATGATAAATAAATATTGGTTATATTATGCCATCATAGTTAACTGTAGAATGTAACTGATAATAATTAATCTCTGTTTTCGGGATTGCATGCAGAAAATCTCCTGAATTCATATAGTCTCAGTATAAAAAGTTTTAATGCAGAGCAAAAGGGAGGGAATGATCTGTAGAAGACTGAAAGGAAGAAATTGGAAAAAAAAAGAGGTATTGGAGTAAGTAGAAGATGTCAGCAGATAAACAAGGCTGGAAATGAAAAATAAGAAGAGACAAGAAAACGAGAGTATGCAGTCCATTAAAAGCATGCACGCAAAAGACAAAGGTTGCAAAATAAAATTATTCCTACTCAAAGGATCGTAGGGGTAATATGATGGGTTTTTACAATTACATCAAGATGAAAAAAGACTAGAGACAATATCTTAAACTGACAGAAGCCTGAGACAATGACAAAGGAGAGTTGGCTGGACTTCCTGAAAATTTTGTGCTTAAGGCAAAATAATGCTAGCTTTTAGTGGCTTCCAGGCTAAAAAAGCCATTCAGCGAGAAACAAAGAAACAAAAACACAGCTCAATTAATTCACCTTAATTAAAATAAATATCAGAAAAAACATGCAACTTATTTAGCTCAGTATCAGAATAGACTTACACACTACAATTAATGGATACTCTTGATCAGTAAAGATCAGTTAGAAATTACCAGGCATACCACACAGAAAGAAAATGTATGCTATTGCTGACCAAATTAATTTCCCCCTGCAATCTCCTTTAAAAGGTATATCTCTGTCTGCAGCTGAGAAAGTTACATGAATTGTGAGAACCATGATGAGTTTTCTCCACCTGTTGCAAGGATATCAGATCTCACAACATGCTCACTCTACTCTTTGTCAAAGTACTGCAGTAATGCAAATCTACAGTTACTTAGAAATTTAATTATATTTATAGACATCTAATAATATTGCAAAGATGACAAAGAAATTAGATGCAATGTATATAGCAGCAGGTGTACCTTATAACCTGCTATAGCTGCATTTTAAAGAGTACATTTCAAGAAGCAAGGACACATTTGTAAAACCCAACCATGATCCAAAATGTGGGAGCAATGATAAAGAGGTCATGTTTTGCACTGTTCTTTCTAGAAAGCTCCTAATGGACCCTATGTGAACTGAAATTCTCCTGCACCACATATTCTCTGTCCTTTGCTGGCATTGTCTTTAGTGAATGTATATACTCGTTATCATGCTCTAGATGGTGAAAGTGAAGGAGAATCTGTTCAGTTAAACCGTTAAGAAAGCAGATTAAGTGTTTATTGATAGAAAGCTCCAATGCTTGTCTTCATGTCACCACAGTGTATCACATCTGTTCATTACAAAGAGATGCAAACTGGCAGGTAAAATTAACACATGTCAATATTGTGTCTTCACTGTGAGGGCTAATTGGTATCCTAGGGTATTTTTTACCATTATGTGTCTTGCTAACAGGCTGATACTGTCACATATGAAAGGGATAGCCTTCTAGTGGAAGTTATCCTGGGCCAAATACTTACTACAGTGCTCAGAAAAGCCCACAGGCTAATCAGCTGTGCAGAGATACTGTACTATAAATGACAAACAAAAGCTCCAAGTCAGTCATCTCCTGAAAAGTATGAGAGATATTTTTAGAGTACAGGAGAGGTGGGATGAATGCCCAGAGCAAAACACCTAAGCTTATAGGAAAAAATGAGTATGTAAATGCTCAGGAGGTCATATTTATTTCCTCTTATAGGCCCTGGGAAACTGGGGAAAATAATGAGTACACATTTTGAGTTCAGAAGCAAAGTAATATTCAATTTGTGTAAGTTATCTTACACAAATTAACTGTCATTAAATAACCATACAGGACTCTATACACATCTGTACTCAGCTTATATACTGCATCAGTATAAACAGGTAATCGAATTTTTTAAATAAGAAGGACACTAAACACTTGCAATGGACATTTGTCTCATTCATTTACACATTTTAATTTTGTTCTATGTTTCTATGATTATCTCCCTGGAAAGTAGAGAAGGTTGGTCTTACTCTGAAGAAACATGGATCTTATTTTGGAGGCAGTAGGCTGTGGCAAGCAAGAGTGACATTGCTCTTCACTTTTAATAAAAAATATTCTATTACTTCATGCTCTCATACTGTTGCTAATACATAATACTTTTTTTTTTTAGTATCTTGTGATTAGATAGAGTGGTACTGCATTTTGTGGAAAACACAGAAGTGATACAGAAGAGTCCATTAGAGGCTAGCAAAAAACACATTAAATTTGGCTACTATGTCAAGCACATTTGCATGTCTACACATGATTTTTAACAGTGAGCAACAAATACTAATGAAGCATGTGGGAGACAGAGAGAAAAAATGAGTAAACAAAAAAGTTTCTGAGTAATATAAATTTTATCTTTGCCACCACTGGAAAATACTTAAGAGGTAATCTGAAGCAGAGATAAGTGATAATATTTTCTAGGAAGAAACTGAAATACAGAAAAAAAATATTGGTTTACATCATATATTATTGCTGCTCTTATAAACACAACAGAAATGAGTAATGAGTATAGGGAACATCTGTAGGGTGATGATACAAAGTCATGAAATAATCTGGATCAAGTATGGAAAATAAAAGGAGGTCAATTTTTGTTTAGGTAATGAACAAAGGGATTTCAGGATAGACAAGCATATACGGGGTTAGTTATGAATGTAATGTTTACAAGAAAAGTTACTTATTGAACAGTGATTTTTGGCTATCTTATGATATAGAATCTGTCCATCCGTATCTCCATTTTTGGAGATGAACAGACCACGCATTTCTGGCCAGTATAGTATAAGGTCTCAGTGATGTGATCTTCTTCAAAGATTAGTTAATGAAAAAGTATTTAATGAAAAAAAGATGCACCAATATTTCTTAAAAAACCCCAAACATACCTACAAACTTATTGGCTGGTGAAGGTTTCAGAAAACATCTCACAATTAGTGCAAATATTCACAATGTTACGACTCCACTAAGCAAGCTTTCCTTAATTAAAATATTTTTATACAGGTAAAACATAGGAAGAATGAAAAATGCTTCCACAAAAGTGTACAGTTTTTTCAGAAAAAAAATATATATAAAAATTGCCCATTTACCTTGTTACTGAATTTTAAAAATAGGCAGTTAATTACTTTGTTGGTAGGAATTGAAAAATTTGTCATCCAAACAGTCTTATAAATGATACTTATCTTTCAGAAAGCCCTGCATGCAATTGTTCACAAAACTGGATTGAAATAAAATAATGTTTTAATAGACCTATTAAGTACCCTTCTCAAACTTTGTAGCATGGTTTTATTTGTATAAAACCATGTTCCCCTACCATCCCAGCTTCTACCACCCCTGACTACCCATATATTGTTTATAGCTTCCCTCTCTTCCCAAGTATAAAATACAGTAGAGAATCATGCTGACTAAATTAAAGATATGCATCTTATGTTCCTTAAATGATTCATGCATCCTATGAGAACTGTGTAATTTACACTCCTGTAGCATAAAGTGCAGGCAGAGAAGATTTAAATGTTTTGTAAAACATGGCTCTCAACATATTGAGAAGCAGGAGTTACTATATTAAATGTATTTATGCGGGTACAGGCAGGGAAACAATGAAATATTTTGTTCTGAAATATTCAGAACAAAAATCAGGAGCAAGGCTCCATGATGTGAATTTTGCTTTGAGCTACGTTGCGACAATTACAGTCAGAAATCTATTCAAATTATTTAGATTGGACTACAAACCAAACAGATTGTCTTATTTTTCGCTGATGTAAACTTTTAATATCAAGACAGCTCACAGTGAAACAGAACTGGCAAATGAGTTGGTGTAAACTGCAACTGATATAAAACAGGAATGCGAGGCACATCAAATATTTGTACAATGTTTTTTTTAAACTCTTTCACCTAACTTTAGACTAATATGGAGCCTAAACTGCAGGAACTATTTGAGAGAAAATGTAGTAGATCATGTAGTTTAGTATCTTAATTCAAACACCTTATAATGCATAGTCCTATAAGGATGAGGATGCTGATGACCTATTCTTTGAGGAACTAAGGGATGCTTCCAAGTCAAAGCCCTTGTCCTTATGTGAGACTTCAACTTGCCGGAAATCAACTGGGAGCAACACACAGCTAGCACAACCTGGGCCAGAAGCCACCTGGATGACAGATTTATAGAACAGGTCATATGGGAGCCAATTTGGAAGAATGCCCTTCTTGATCTGCTGCTCATCAACAGAGAGGATCTTGTGAGTGAAGTGGAGATTGAAGGTAGTGTCAGCCCCAGTGACCACGAGGAAATTGAGTTCAAAATCTCTGTTGGCTAGAGGAAAACTTCCAACAAAACTTCAACACTGGACATGAGGAGAGCAGAATTCAGGCTGTTCAGGGAGCTTCTGAATCAAGTCCCTGGGAAGATATTTTTGCAGGAGCTGGAGTTCATGACTTCTGGTCACTCTTTAAACATTGTCTCCGAAGGGCACAGGAACATGCAACCCCAAAATGTCAGAAGTCAAGCAGACGAGGCAGACCTGCTTGGCTGAATAGGGATCTGCTCTTGCAGATTAGACAAAAAAAAGGAAGGTGTATACTCAGTTGAAGCTAGGTCAGGTGAGGTGAGAAGAATACACAGATGCTGGTAACTGCTGTAGGGAGAAAATTCGAGAGGCCAAAGTTCAGCTGGAGCTGAAACTGGCCAGATTGTGGGGGACAATAAAAAGAGTTTTTTCAAATATATCAATGGCAAAAGGCAGTGTAGAAACAACATCTGTCCTTTATAGGATAAAGAAGGTCACCTCATCAACAGGGATATAGACAAAACAGAGAGAGACCTTAGCAAGTTAGAGAGATGGGCATTCACCAACCACATGAAGTTTAACAAGGGCAAGTGCTAGATTCTGCACCTGGGATGGGGCAACTCTGGTGATAAGTACAGACTAGGGAACGAGTGGCTGGAGAGCAGCGTGGTGGAGAGGGACCTGGGGGTCCTGGTTGATAGCAAATTGAATATGAGCCAGCAGTGTGCCCTGGCAGCCAGGAGGGCCAACCGCGTCCTACGGTGCATCAAGCATAGCATTGCCAGCTGGTTGAGGGAGGTGATTGTTCTACTCTTCTCTGCACTGGTGCGACCTCACCTCAAGTACTGCATTTAATTTTGGCCACCACAATATAAAAAGGACATCAAGCTATTAGAGAACGTCCAAAGGAGAGCCATGAGGATGGTGAAAGATCTGGAAGGGATGACTTATGAGGAGCGGCTGAAGTCACTTGGATTATTCAGTTTGGAGAAGAGGAGGCTCAGGGATGACCTCATTGCAGTCTATGACTTCCTCATGAGAGGAAGAGATGGGGCAGGTACTGATTTCTTCATTCCTGTGACCAATGACAGGACTCGAGGAAATGTCAGGAAGCTGAATCAGGGGAGGTTTAAGTTAGATATCAGGAAGAGGTTTTTCACCCAGAGGCTGTTTGAGCACTGGAACAAGCTCCCCAGGGAAATGGTCACAGCACCAAACCTGCCTGAATTCAATAAGTGTTTGGATGATGCTCTCAGGCACATGGTGTGATTCTTGTGGTGCCCTACACAGGGACAGGAGTTGGACTCGATGACCCCCCTGGGGTTACTTCCAACTTAGCATATTCTATAATTCTATGATTCTAATCTGAAACCTGACACAGTTTACCTGTTTCAGACATGACCACTGACCAACTCTTGTGTCAATACTGCAGTCATCACATATGCCAATGATATGAAGAGATACAATACATACAATAAAATTTTTCCATTTAAATAATAGTAAAATACATCACTATATTATGATTAACAAAATTCCAGTGCTCAGCGTTACCCAGCACTTTCATTTGTGTCCATCACTTTTACAAAATCATAATTAGAATGCTAAAACAGATTTTCATGACCGCTTTGATGAGTCACTAAACTAAAATGTAGAAAATGCTATTCCAGGGTATATCCTATCTAAAATTTAGTGCATATTTACAAGTGTTGCTATAATTAAATGGAAGACATATGAAGTCACCAGTTAATTTCTTCCTCCAGCCATCCAATTGGTTGTTAATAGCTATCCATTATTTTTCCCAAGGTAAAAATTAAAATGTGGAAGTACAGCTTTCATCATATTTCAAAGATATATTTTACATATCCTCCAAAAATACAGCTGTCTATGGGTTTTAAAGATTACAGTGCACATGATGTCTTCATTCTTCAAGAAATTCCATTTAAATGAAATGGTCAAAATTATGTCATCAAAGAATGTGACTGAAGAGACAAAGTTGAATCCAGCAATATTTTTAAAGGAATCTTAAAACACTTTTCACTCATGATGTACAAATAAATACTTTCATGTGAAAAGGATAATTATTTTTTACCAATGAATAGTCAGATTCCAACTCCAAAGATATGGATGTGTGAAAACATTAATTTGAATGAGGCTTTTGTGCTGTATAGATGGGAAATACATTACAGTGGTATAGAAGGAAAATTTACTGAGGTGAGTTAAACTTGATTTTCCTATTCACAGGTAGTTATCTCCTGTGAATTACACAAGTTCTCCCAAGAGTGCCAATTTACTTATATATAGCCATGTATAATCAGGTATTTTTATTTGAGAAATTTTCACTGGCATTTCAGAAAAAATTTACTAAAATAATGCTGATTAAAAAAATCTCTATCTTTCTATCTTTAAAGTCATACTCCCTGCAAGCGTATTATGCTACAAATGGTTCTGTTTGCTTCATGAAAAAGCAAGACACTTGAGCCATTAATTCAACCTTTTTTATCAGCAAGGTAATGACAAGGAGAAAGAAAATATGGTCTTACATAATAAGCACAATGGATTTGAAACACAATAATTACGACCTCTCCGGGAAACTATAACACTGAGATGTGCATTGTGTTCAGGAGCTGGAATGTAACCTTTTTGAATTGTAAAAATATTTTTTTGTAGCTTTGTTCAGGAAAAATACTGTGTCTTAAAACATTTTGTTGCTACAAAAGTGAACACTGTTTACTGCAGTCATATAATTTTTTATTCTAATTTATGAAGGAGGGTATTGCAATTTTGGAAACATGGAAAAGATGCATCTATCAAGACTCTTAATTGGAGCAGTTGCTCAATATTTATGAGAAGTAGCAGTAGCCTTGATGAATAAAGGCTACAGGTCATTAGTGGTAGTTCACAAGCATGTAAGAGCAATTTATCACATTGTTTTTTCAAACTGAATAAAATTTTATTACTTTAAAGTGCTGGGTCTCTGTGTTAGTTCTTTGGTGGTGGTGGTGGGGGGACCCACAGGGGCAGCTCCTAGGAGAAGCTGCTGGAAGCTCCTCCAGATCCGAAATCTCTATGTGTCTCTCACATGGCTGAGCCCATCATCATAGAATAATAGAATCATAGAATGGTTTTCGTTGGAAGGGACCTTGAAGATCACCTAGTTCCAATCCCCCTGCATGGGCAGGGACACATTTCACTAGACCAGGTTTCACAAAACCCTGTCCAGCCTGGTCTTGAACACTTCCAGGGAGGAGGCATCCACAACAACCCTGTGGGAAACCTGTTCCAGTGTCTCACCACCCTCACACTAAAGAATTTCCTCCTAATGCCTAACGTAAATCTACCCTCTTCCAGATTAAAACCATTACCCTTCATCCTTTCACTAGACACCCTGGTAAAAAGTGCCTCCCCAGCTTCCCTGTAGGCCTCCTTCAGGTATGGGAAGGCTGCTATGATGTCTCCTCTGAGCCTTCTCTTCTACAGCCTGAACAGCCCCAACTCTCTCAGCCTGTCTTCATAGGAGAGCTGCTTCAACCATTGGATCATCTTTGTGGCCCTGCTCTGGACTCGCTCCAAGAGCTCTATGTCCTTCCTGTGTTGAGGGCTCCAGAACTGGACAGAGGGTCTCACAAGAGCAGAGTAGAGGGGGAGAATCACCTCCCTTGACCTTCTGGCCACATTTCTTTTGATGCAGCCCAGGACGTGGCTGGCTTTCTGGGCTGCAAATGCACATTGCCGGATCATGTTGAGCTTTTCATTGACCAACACCCCCAGGTCCTTCTGCTCTGGACTGTTCTTCATACATTCTCCACGCTACCTGTATTTGTGCTTGGGATTGCCCCAACCTAGGTGCAGGACCTTGCACTTGGCCTTGTTGAACTTCATGAGGTTGGCACAGGCCCATATCTCAAGCCTGTCAAGGTCCCTCTGGATGGCATCCCTTCCCTTCAGCGTGTCAACCCCAATACAGAGCTTGGTATCATTAGCAAACTTGCTGAGGGTGCATTCGATCCTACTGTCCATGTCGCTGACAAAGCTGTAAAACAAGACTGGTCCCAGTACTGACCCCCGAGGAATGTCACTCATCACTGTTCTCCATTTGGACATCAAGCTGTTGATCACTACTATTTTGAGTGCAACTATCCAGCCATTTCCTTATCCACCAAGTCATCCATCCATAAAATCCATATCTTTCCAATTTCAGACCAGGATGTCATGTGGGACAGTGTAGAATGCTTTGCACAAGTCCACTTCTCATAAAGTGGGCAGATCTTCCTTTTCCCAGTCTCTGCCTCTGCCTTCTGTGACTTTGACAGTGTGCCCAGAGCCCTTACTGGTGAAGACTGAGGTAAAAAAGTCGTTCAGTACCTCAGCCTTCTCCATATCTTACATGACGAAGCCTCCTGTATCCTTCTACAAAGGACCCACATTTTCCCTGTTCTACCTCTTATCACTGATGTACCTGTAGAAACCCATTACACCTTGTCCTATCGCTACATACCCTTGTAAACAGTCCCTCCCCAGCTTTCCTGTAGGCCCCCTTCACGTACTGGAAGGTTGCTGTAAGGTCTCCCCAGAGCCTTCTCCTCTACAGGCTGCACAATTCCAGGTCTCTCAGCCTGTCTTCATAGGGGGAAGTGCTCCAGCCCTGTGATAAATTCTGTGGCCCTTCTCTGGACGTGTTCCAACAGGTCGATGTCCCTCTTGTGTTGAGGGCCCCAGAACTGGACACATTACTCCAGGTGGGGTCTTACAAGAGTAGAGGAGAGAGGTAATAGGAGATGTTATCAACAAATGATCAGAATTCTGATCTCTAGAGGATTGTCACATTGCCTTGCTTAACACAAAGATAAAAAACATTTTAAAGGCAGAAATGTGAAATGCTGAAGTAGTTCTTTGCAGAGTAACATGTCTTTCTAGAGCAAAATTTATGTATTAAACTATTAGAAATGTATTTTATTAGTGATCTAGAAATCTAGTGATGGACTCACATATTAAGGTTATTATTCTTTGGTGCATCTGTTTGTTAGACCTTTCTATTTTCCACATTTAAGAAAACAAATAACAGTAAAATGATTCTTGCTTTTTCACTGTATCTCTGAAGAAGGCTTTCTGTTAATTTCAACATGCTCAGAGCAGATGTGTATTTCCTCACAATCTTAAAAACTTTACTTAAAGTTGTATGTATGATGGTTACAGTATCTCTGTTCTGGAAGGTGCACTTTTATGTCTTACGTTCATACCAAGTGAGTAAGTTCCTGTCAGTGGTTGTTTATTGAGGACAGAAATAATGTAGTTGTTTTACTCTCCTTGTCAAAGCATTTGTCACCAACAGATCATGACAAAAATATATCTGTCTTCTTTCTCACCATGAAAGCCATAAAATGGACCGACAAAGGCACTCAATTTAATTTTTGCTCCCATAATTGCTCCAATAATTATTCCAGAATTCAGAATTTAGCCACAGTAGCTGTAAATGGGATAGGAGGTTAGCTGAATTAGCAATACATATCAAGTCCACAGATAATACCAAGAATTTCAGCTGCCAGTATTGCCCATCAAATTACTTCAGCACTAAAAACCCATGTAGAAAAATTAAAATTCCTGCCTCACTTCCTTGCTCTTCATTCATAGCATCCCTTCTTTCGTAAATGTCACACTGAATGCATTTAAGTCTATTCCAGGAATACTCAAAGTGAAATTTTACAGTGCTTGAAATGAGACTAATTATATTCTTGCTTGTATAGGAGTTACATGTTTTTTGGACAGACTTGCAATGAAAATATAAGTTCAGTGAATTATTTATTTATTTATTTTAGCCACCAAACATAAAATGTCATGCATTCATTGTTTAATTGCTGATTTTTGACATTTAGTCTTCCCACTGAAATGTATGGTAGGAATAATACATCAATTACAAAGAGAATATTGACATTTCATTCCTGCCTTGTATTTCAATGGCGGAAATTCCATATTTGTGTTTACAGGTACATCAGTGAGAGTGACATGGAGAAATAAAGGATTGGAAAAGTGAAGTAAATATAGTTTAAAAGAAAGTGCAAAAAAAGACACTTTTGAAAAGGAGGAGAAAGGAACAGGTAATTGTAGGTCTACTCTGTTTTGACCTGTAATGCAGTTCTTTGTTTGTCTTAATAGTATGCTATTATAGCTCTTGTTTATGGCTTAGACCATATTTTTAGTGTAAAGTATTTTCCATTTGAAGCTTTAATTACTCTATGGAATGTGATGATGTTAACATGTAATTTGAGCACTCTATTGTGTTAAAATTAAAACACAAACAAACTTCACTAGAAAGTTATGTGAAAAGGGAGGTCACTAGAATGGTTAAGTTCTTGTGGTAGGTTGACAACAGTCAACAATTAAGCACCCACCCAGCTGTTTGCCCCACCTTTACCCCAGAGGAATTAGAAGAGCAAAAGTGAGAAAAATTAATGAGGAAAAAAAAAATAATAATAATTGAAGGAAAGTTTGGGGAAGGGGATAAAAAAAAGCAAGTGATACGTCATTCAGTGATCCACCTTGTCCAAAAAGCACACTGATGCCCAGCCACCCTGCAAGCAACAGTTTTTCTGGGAAGAATACCACAGAGCTTCTATTGCTGAGTGTGATGTCATATAGCATGGAATATGCCTTTGGGCAATCCCAGCCAGATTCAGTACAGTTCTTCTTTCTGTCATACTTTAGCAGCAGCTGACAACTAAACACCACACAGCTACTCACTCACTTCCCACTGGTAGTATGGAGGGGAAGAACTAGAAGGATAAATATGAGATAAAACCTTGAAGGTTCAGATAAAAAGAGTTTGATAATTTAAAAAAAAAAAATGAAGAAAAAGAAAAAAGAAACAAATAAACATAAACCAAAACAAGACAAAAACCACCAAGAAACCAAGCTATGCAAATGAAAAACATTTCTGACAACCATCTGACAGGTGTCCAGCCACTCCTTAAGCAACTACCCCCCCAAAAAACCCCTCTCCTACTAGTTTTATAGAATTGTAGAATCATTTTGGTTGGAAAAGATCTTTAGGATCATCAGGTCCAACCATTAACCTAACTCTACCAAGTCCAGTGAGAAACCATGTCCCTGAGCACCACATCCACATGGTTTTTAAACATCTCCTGGGATGGTCACTCCACCACACCCCTGGGCAGCCTGTTCCAGTGTTTTATAGCCCTTACAGTGAAGAAGTTTCTTCTAATACCCAACTAAACCTCCCTTGGGGCAACTTGAGTCCACTTCCTCTCATCCCATCCCTTGTTACTTGGGAGAAGAGACCAAACCCCACCTCACTATTACCTCCTTTCACATAGTTGTACAGAGCGATAAAGTCCCCCACTCAGCCTCCTTTTCTGCAGACTAAAGAGCCCCAGTTCCCTCAAATGCTCCTCATAGGATTTATTCTAAAAATACTTGTTCCCCTTAAGACTTATTACTGAGCATGATGTCATATGATCTGGAACAGTTGTTTGGTCAGCTGGAGTCAGCACTCTCAGTTGTGTCCCCTCTTAACCTTTTGTTCTCCCCCCACCTACTCACTGGTGGGGCAGTATGAGAAGCAGAAAAGGCCTTGACAGTGTGCAAGCATAGCTCAGCAAGAAGTAAAACATCAATATATCAATACTATTTTCAGCATAAATTCAAAACATATCCCCATGCAAGCTACTATGAAGAAATTTAACTCTATCCCAGCCAAAACCAGTACACGCACTTAGGCTTTAGGACAATCTATGATCACACCACTGTGTCATGTGTCATATGCCAGTGGAAAATCGGTTTTCTTTAAAAAGCCATCAGCTTTACATATTACCCGAGTGTCAGTGGAGTGCTCAAGTGTATGTCTTGACTAGATTCTAACTTCTTTGACTTGAGGATGTAGAATATGTTATGAATTAAAGTGATGTTGTCTATGTAAAATCTCTCACATTTCTCAGAAGTAATTTCTAACACCCAGAAAGATATTTGAAGCTAGTAAGGCAACCTTGGGAAGAAAAGAAACTACAGCATGCTCACATTAGGCAGGTATTGTGCTATCAGATTATGGCACCAACTACTGTATTACTAAAAAAACCTACTATTCCCACCATGTTTCCCCATGTAGATCTTGTGGAACTGTGGAAGTAAGTGAGTAGCAGTCACTGAAGAAATTAAATCAACATTAGAAAGAAGAGAGAAGGGATTATATAATTGATGTACTCAATCTTGACTTCAAAAGAAATAGTAACATCTAAGTATGTTTCTATTAATCTGTGACCATGAACTCTTTACAAAAGGAGAAGGCAATCTATCAAAGATATTTTTTTTCCTTTACAGGACAATGGATACTCTAAAATCCTCTGATTTTTCTGACAGTTACTATGTCATCTCTGTGACCTGTGATACCTATTTCATTAATCAGTCACAAAATGCAAATTGGTTTCTCTTTTTAATGATGATGGATAAAAAGCATTGGGTTTGTGTTTTAATTAGTTTCATTCTTAGTTTACTCCTTCAGGTTGCTAGGGTTAAGGGACACCTAATATGGTATTTCAGAATGATTATGCCTCAAAGCCTGACTGGTGAGTCTTCTTAAGTTCTGAATGCTTTCTTAAGCTTATATCAAAAAGCACTGCTAGTATTAGTTTAAATGTTAAAAAAAACGTATTTCAGTAGAACTGTTTTGATTTTCCTGTTTCTTTAGTATCTTTTTTTTAAGAAAGAACAGAAAAAAAATAATTACTTTGTCATCTGTTAGTCCGACCTATCTAAGTATACTCTGTCTTTAAATAGAAACAAGATATTTCTTTTTCTACATTTAATCAAAATACTAAACCCTATTTTCTGTTCTATTTTCCACTGCCTTATGGGAGCTGTAGTTTCTCCCTCATAAAGAAATATGCAAATCTACTAGCTAGGAACTGAATGCAAATTTCAAAGCCAGGAACCTAAGTAGTACCATTTTCTAAAAAAACCCAAACTATTAGCTATTGTTGTAAACAATGGGATCATAACTGTGTGATTTCTTTCTCCCCATAATGATAAGTAGATATCCAAGATACAAATGCAAAATACAAAGACAAATAAAAATAAGAGAAAATCAATAAGAATATCACAAAGAAAGCAAATATTGCATGGAGAACAGGGCCTTGGGTTTTATAATTTCTTTGTCTTAAAATAGAAAGGAACAAAGATCTTCTTTCAAATGCGGATTATTTAAAAGTTTTGCTTTCTTACAGCTCTAATTCTTTTAGCTGGCATTTGAATCAATCTGTATTGCTGAAGGCTTTTAGCAGAAATTATGCCTCCTAATATTATATGCCACACTTCCATGTTTTCCTCTTACTTTCTCTTATCTTTAAAATAAAAACATTTTCTTACTTGTTCTCCCTAAAGCATAACACTTCTAAAAACTATTCACACCTGGTGCAGCAAACTGCATTTCCCATAGCTGATCAGCAATGAGTCTTGACTTGTGCTGATCTTCAGCTCTTTAAAAGCTACCAGAATCCTGTTTTCTTATAGATAATATGAATGTTGGATTGCAAGAGGTGATTTTTATTTCATATTTAAAGAAATGCATTAAGTTCAGAAAAATAACTGGCAATCATTTTAATACAAATATAAAATTAACAAGTTAGAACCATTTTCCTTGATAAAATGCTTTCAAAACATTTAAATTGGAAGAAACAATATTTATGTTATTGTGAAGCCAACACAAGAATACATAAAATGTTCAATATTTATGAGAATAGACCTTTAGCTGTCCTGACTGTCAGTATAGTTCTAGTTTATAAGAAACAACATATTTTAAATTTTGTTGAAGATTTTTGCAGATATATGCGATATACAAATATGCACTTTGTAATTGTTTCTTGAAGAAAATATTAGAAACAATGAATCTTGACAAAGAAAATTGTTTTGATTATGTAAAGAGCAACATTTTAACAAATAGATGCAAGAAGTGGAAAACACTTACTTCTCTGAAAATATGCTTTCAGGGAGAAATTATGCTTGGAGTAAGCTTAGTGATCTGTTTCATCCTGGAACTGCTGTGAACTGTCAGTATCCTTGGGATTATTAGCAGACAAGGATACTCTTTACATTACTTTGATAACAGATAAGATTAAATTAATCACATTTATGAATTAATATTTGGGTAAATGTTGCAAAGAATACATACATACAACATTCTTTAAAATGTATTAGCTCATGTGTATAGATACGTGTGTGTGTAGGCATGTCGTAGTATATATAGACATGTTAGATATTACTTGTTTTTTCCAAATGCAGCAGCTATAGAAATACATATTTTATATGCTTCAGGTAAGATAACATGTGAAAGAGGGCCATTTCAGAATGGAATAAAAATATACAGTGCAGAAGCTGATGAGTGGTCTTCTTTCCTGGCACTTGCAGAAATGCAGTTTTACTTCAAGACATTTTTGGTCCTATGTTCACTTTCTTGTTCCACTTTGGACAACAATAGAAACTGAGTATCCACTGTATGATCAATGGCAGGGAACAGGGTTTCCTTCAACAGTTTTCCTAAAAATATAATGCCTGTGCAGAATATATTGTAGTCTGGAATGAAACAATTATTAGATTCTCTGATTTGCCTAACATGAAGCACATTCAAGAATAAGTAAATCTACCCCAGTGTCTGCCAGTAAATGAGAACACTTCTACAGCCTCTGAGTTTTTAAGTCTGCACTTATTGACTGCTTTCTTTAACTGCTGAGTCCTTTGAACAGTTAAGAGGAAGCGAGCCAGGCAGACAGGGAAAGCATAAAGGGCACTTTATAAGCTATTTTTAAGACCTTCAGTTCAGAGACTGCACTGTGCCCCAAATGTTGCAGCTAAAAGCTATTTCCATTTTCTGCAGACAGCCCTAAGGGACCACCAAAAGCAGAATTGTTTGGTGACTTCTTCCTTCTGAAACTTCTAATTATACAGATCTTTGTGCTACCAGGGGGCAGCAAGACTATCCCTTGATCCTCCCCTATTTAATAAAAAAATATAGTGTAAGAGACAGTAGATGTATGTGGTGAAGTGTCACACAGAATCGTAACTCTGTTTTGAAGAGTAAGAAGGAGCATGCCCCTTTATTTTTGTGATTGATGTGCTTCAGGCAGTGACTTTTATCTTAAAGTACAAACTTTGTGTTTCATTTTAGCATGTGGCTTTAAAATTCCTCTCAGGAAGATTAGCCAGTCTAGTAAAAAAACAAACAAACAAAAAAATACATGCAAAGCATAGCCAATATTTCCTACCTGTCCATGTCTTTTGAAACATAGCATGTGTTAAGAAATAGTAAGAGACCACTTCACTGTCGTCGTGAATATACCTTTTAAACCTGCCAATGAAAATGTGAAACTGTTCTTGTTACTGTTGTTAGTCAAAACTCAGAATAAAAATAGCTAAAACCAGATTTTCTCCCACAGCTCTTAGGAGTTCCTGTCTGTTTTAAAACACATATTGCACAATATAATTTTCCTAATTTATAGGCAATTTCAACAGTATACTATCTAATACGCACTACCCGAAAAAGGAATTACTTAAAAAAATTAAAGTTATAAAGAATTGTCAAATAAACTTGGATTTTTTAATATCTAATTTGAAACAAATTTTAAATACCAAAATTTGTTAGCTACACCTAGACATCTGCAAAATGTTATAAAATGCATTACATTCATCTCTGAAAAGTATCACTCTTGGTAGAAGGAAAATCTCTTTCATTAATTCATATCACTATTTTACCCTTTATGATCACAAAAATGTGTGCGCTTTGCATGCTGCCTATACACATATGCACACACATACATATAAAAACATAACCATTTACTTGCAGGAAGTAAATGTGACAAAACAGCCATTAGACTCATATGGAAGGAAATAGTTTGGATTTTTTTTTATTTGTTTTGGCTTTGTTTTTCTTGAAGGGGCACAGCTTTCAATAGCTTTTCTACTTTTAGAAAACGTATTCCTTGCTGACAGTTGTGTAATAACTGTATTTCATAAACCCTAAAGCTCCCAAGTTTCTGGAAATAAATTGATTTTGTGAAAGTATGCAACACACAGGTTTTCAATGAGTCCCAAGCAGCCTGTCCCTAAAGCAGTTATTTCCGTTTAAGCCACTGACCTGCTGGTGTCTTTGGTGGTGCTGTAGTTTTTCATGTACTTCAAAAGCCACAGATCTGTTTCCATCCTTCTTAATTTAATAGAAACTGCACATGCTTCTATCAGTAAGAACTTTCATTTTTATACTTCTTCGATTTCATGACACCGATGGTTCTATATTTCACAGTTTAGGGAGCAGAATGAAATTACGCTGCTCTCAGACTTCAGCAATATCTGGTTTATGTGATTCAGGACTTCCACACAAAGAAGAGGTCACCTCAATATTTCTGTAAATGGCTCTTTCTGGAGGAGTATATAAGGTGAGTCTGACAAAGTGTGGTATTTTTGTATGTGTGTGTAAAGTGGGAAAAGCCCCACACACTTCCGTGAGAGTGGTAAAATCCAGCTGCATAATCCAATACTAGTTATTTTGTTTTGACATAATTCTACAGAGGTCAGAAGGATTTAAATAATAGTTCCTAATTTTTTTGCCATCAGCTGTTGCAGTCATTGCCAGCAAGATTTCAGCTTTTAAAAAGCCTTCTCCCATTACACTTGAGAGACAAATTTGGCCTTATGTCTATATATATTCCAGTAAATGACTGTTGCTATACAGAATCTGAACTGTCAGATTAAATGTAGATAACTGGTTTTGTGTACCTAAGAAACTGATACCAGTACTATTTTAAATACTTCTTCAGTGTGTACTTTCTTAGCTAAGGTAATACCTCAGGTGTCTTAACTATAATAGGTTCACTACAGAACTGTGATTTCTATTGTTTAAATGCCTGCAATTCTCACAGATATTTCTCTCCTCATTCCAGCCATTGAACCACTGTAATTCTGACAAATCTCTTATTTCTCTCAGATGACTGACTTGTGTGTTGAGTCTTCCACTACAACGACAAAATAGTGAACACAATACACAATAAGAAAAATAGTGTAACAAATATTCATAGGAAACTATGTGAAGGAGTGGTCATGATAGTCTCTTCTGGGTGATGGAATGTCTAACTAGAGGGTCAGGTTCTGTCAGTGGATGTAGCATAAGATAGAGTTTAACAGATTTTCTTCAAACAATTTTAGTTTTATCGCATTATTGACAACATATTTTTAAAAGAATCAGTATGTATTTCTTCAACTGCTGGCTGAAATAAAAACAATAAAAAATATTGGTCACTTGTTACCTTAATATAATGATACCCTCTAGCAAAATGACAGAGCAGAAGAATTACATTTCACCTGACACTTTGAAAATATCCATCATTTAGGTTATGTTTCATGTTGTTCTGGTTTGAGCCAGGACAGGAACAAATTTTTTTTAGTAATTTTACTGTTCAGTTATGTCCCTTTAAGTAACTGTACTTTCTGAAAAGATTTTCAGTCAGTGGCTGCTTTTAGGACTGATAATGTTTGATGTTTACAGTTCGTTGCAGGGTTAATGGTATGAGTGGTAGGCAGAAAGGGTCTTGCTTATACTTATTCCTATAGAAACCAAGGTCGCTGCTTGGTACTGCTAAACTTCTTACGCTCCAGAAATTAAAAGGAGGAAAAGGGGTCACACCTTTGTTCCTGAATCCATACATTTCTGAATCCATTCCCTGTCTTCCACTGAGTCCAGCAGTCCAGTCCTGGACTTTTCCAGGGCCGTCCTGCAGCCTCAGTGGTGACATGAGCGATACTGTGGGGGCCGAGATACTTGGTTTGTATATACTTGTGCATATTTGTACATCACAGAATCACAGAATGTTAGGGGTTGGAAGGGACGTCTGGACATCATCGAGCGCAACCCCCCTGCCAGAGCAGGATCACCACAGAATCTAGGGCAGGCCACTCAGAAACACATCCAAACGGGTCTTGAAAGTCTTCAGAGAAGGAGACTCCACAATCTCTCTGGGGAGCCTGTTCCAGTGCTCCATAAACCTTTCAGTAAAGAAGCTTTTCCCCCTGTTGAGGTGGAACTTCCTGTATTCTAGTTCACATCCATTGCTCCTTGTCCTATCACAGGGCATGGATAAAAGAGATTGGCCCCTCCTTCTTGACACCCACCCTTCAGATATTTATATACATTAATAAGGTCACCTCTCAGTCTTCTCTTTTCTAGACTAAACAGCCCCAGGTTTTTCACCCTTTCCTTGTAAGACAGGTGTTTCAGTCCCTTAATCAACCTTGTAGGCTGCCATTGGACTTTCTCAAGTAAATCCCTGTCCCTCTTGGAACTGTGGACCCTAGAACTGGACACAATGCTCCAGGTGGGGTCCTACTAGGGCAGAGTAGAGGGGGAAGAGATCCTTGCTCAACCTGCTGGACACACTCTTCTTAATATATCCCAGGATACCATTGGCTTTCTTGGCCACAAGGGCACATTGTTGTCCCATGGATAAGCTGTTGTCCACCAGGACTCCAAGGTCCTTCTTCACTGAGATGCTTTTCAGCAGGTCAGCTCCTAATCTGTACTGGGGCATGTTGTTATTCCTTCCCAGGGGCAGGACTCTACACTTATTCTTGTTGAACCCCATTAGGTTCCTCTTTGGAGGAACCATTCCGTTATTTTCTTTCCATCATTATTGTTTTTGTTACAGTTGTTTAGTTTCATTTCAACCTCTAAGTCTCTCTCCCTCATTCTCTTGCCTTTCATTTTTTGGGAAGGGAGAGGGGTTAATACAGAGTACATGTCATTTGTTTAATTGCCAGCTCAGCATTAAGCCATGACCCATGTTTATGCATCTACATTTCTTTCAGGATATTTGAAGACTGTGTCAGAGAGAGTATTACATTTGGCTAGTTGACAGAATATCCAATAGCCATAGATACTATGTGTCGAACTATGAAAACATAGTCACACAATTTTTATTAGAGGGGAAATCAAGCCTTTGCATAGTTTCCATAACTGGAAAATATAAAATGTGTTGTGTAGAGAAATATAGCTGATTTCTAATGTCTTGAAACTATGAAAATGCTTCAGCAAACAGATTAGATGCTGCGTAATTAAGATATCCTGAGTTTGTTTCTGCCATTTTGTGACCAATATTCTCTTTACATATATATGTAAAAGGAGGAAGAAAAAAAGCAGTTAAAGGAGTTAGTTTAAAGGGATAACAACCTGAGATGGTGACAATATTTTAAAATTGTTTTTTTAGTTTTTAACTTTTTATTTTTTAGCTATTTATTTTAAATTTCAAAATAGGTATGTCAATAACTCATGTGTAATTTGTATATTGTAATTTACTGCTGACAGCAAACAAAAGGATTACCTTTTGAATGAAAAAATATATCAAGCTAGCAAGTATATAGAGTACTGGATGATGTAACCAACTCAATCTGTTATAAGTAATAAAGTATCTGTTCTTTAGTAGAGTGAATTGTCTTCATGAGGTTTATTGTTTTAAAACAATAAAATAATTAATGGATTTCTGTAATGAGTTGAAAACCCAACAGTAGCAAAACATGCTACTCTGATGGTTATATATATACAATTTTGAGACTTTGTATATTGATTTGCAGAGTAAGTGTGTAGACCCTATAGCTCTTTCTAGTCTACTTTCAGAAATAAATCAGTTATCATCAACCATTAGCATATTTTCCTTCTATAAGTAAGATATCAATTGATTTTAAATTAATACATGAGGGGGGTTTTCAGTGTCTTTTATACAATGTTACTGTAAAACTTGTTCTTACACAGAAAAAGCCTTTTCATTTCAATGTGGCTTAACTCTTACAAGACACAAATGCATGCTTGTCCTGGTTTGAGCCAGGATAAAGCCATGAGTGACAATGCTTAACCATGGAATGATGTCTATGAACAGGTGATTTCACAAGCTCAGCACTTTGTTGAATTGCAGAACCAGGCAACATTCAGTTTCATGAACCAGAAACCATAATTATTTTTTGTTAACTTGTAAAGGAGATCAGTATTTCTGGTAATTATATCTCATTTTTTTTCTTTTTATTTTAAATCAGTTCTGTCTGCCTGTCTCATTTTGTCTTCCACTGGTACAAATAAATTTCTACGAGTGAACGCAGTTGCTTTTCCTAGCTATCACTTTAGAGCTCTCAGTCATACTATTTTTTGCTGCAGTTTAATGTTGGAAATGTCATAGTGAAGAACTTGAATGAGCTGGGTTAGAAAAAACAGAATCTGCTGTAGAATGTACTTTTATGATTTTGCATTTAAACAAGCAGAAAATAGAAGAAAGATATTAACTTGTCTGCTATTGACTGAACTCTTCCTTTTTTTTCTGACAGCTTTTTTGTTCAGAAAATTAAATTGCTGACCTCAATCATGCTTTAAAGTTTAGATGACTTTCCAGCAAGGTTTGATTGACTTAAACAAAATGTATATCAAGATACTGATTATCTTCATCACATTTCATTTTTTTTGTAATCTGTAGTACTGGGGTAAAACTGAAGACTTAGTTGCAACACTTAACTTTGTGCTACTCTGTATCCATATTTTGTTAAGGAATAATCTAACCACACAAGACGAAGAGAACTGGAATCAGTAGGTACTGAGAAAATTGACTGTACTACTGGACATTTTTTTAAAGTATAATTATCTAATTTCGTTTAGGTTCAGAAAGAACTGGAAAGAGTGAAGTGTTTTTGTTATAAAGTAGAAAGAAAGGCCTTGAAACACTGAATCAGAGTTCTTCAAAATTTTTATAGACAGTAAGTAAACAAGCCTGTTCTTATCGCAAATAGTAACTTTTTTTTTTTAACAAATTTAAGATTTCCTGTTTTTTACTTCAACTTTCATGTAAGGCAGGGAATTTTTTTTATGCTCATTTGAAAAAATGTTGAAGTAAGTCATTGTCCAAGGTGAGTCTAAGAGTTCAAGCCAGAAGTAGGAGGATTCATCTCAAAGTTGCCTGCTGCTATTATCAGAACATACATCTGCCAGGCTCTGTACTGGCTCCTCTATGTTTTCCATCCCAAGTTCTTGTTTCTTATACCAAGCTATATACACAGGAAAATTTGTAATACAACATATTTGTGCTGGATTGTCAAATGCTCTGTATTTCTACAGTCTTCTGCTGAAAACAAACCTGCAACCTCTCAACAGTAATAATGTGTGCCCTGAAAGAATTATGAGTTTTACTGAAAGGATATTGAATTATAATTAACTTTTTACTGACTGAAGTGAAGCTGAAAAGACTGAACTGAATATTCTGATGTGGTAATCTTTCCCATTTGTTACACTCTGTTCCAATCATTCTCAAAGGAGTGTTAAAAAAAAAAAAGCTGCAGGATAGAGCCATAAAAAGGGATTTGAGGCATGAGTTCCAGTTGTTCCTCAAAGTCCTGTGCTACTAAAATTTCAACAGAAGATGTGCATAAAGGATGTGCATAAAGGATAATTTATTGTTTTTGTTGTAGCTGGAGGGCTCAGAATTGAAGAAATATTTAAGTCTCCTAGACTTCTTTATTTTTTCCTTTAGGGTTTGAAGAATCATAATTATGATACACACTTAGCATTTATAGCAATATCTCTATCTCTTGTTCATGCTTCTCTTAACAGTGTTTCTCTCAACGCTAAGAGTTGTATTGGGGTATGCTAGTAGTTATTATATAGCCCTTGGGTCTACAGACTTAGATTTCAAGTTTAGTACCATAAATCTCTCTTTGGTTATTGGATATCTATTGAGGAAAACTTATGCAAAATTCCACATAAGTGCAATAAAATAGGTGTTGTTTTATCTGTCACAATGTGGTATAGAGAACCTAGCTGATGGCTGTAATGTTCACATCTTGTGGTCAGAATGTAACAGCTTGTTGTTATCTCCAAAATACCTGCTCAGTTCACATAGTTTAAAACAAATTAAGAGAGAAGTGGTTTATTTATTAACAACACATAATGAACAGGCAATCACTGAACTATATACATATACAGGATGAGTATCAGTAATTCAGTAGATAAACAGTGTTTGTTAGCCACTCAAATACTCATACAGGTACACATTTCTAAGCATATTTCTATATAATACCTCAAACCATTCTAATCCCACACATATTTATGCAGTTACATTTAAGCCACCAGCATGCCCTGTTTTCTGGGGGAATAGTGCAGGTTCCCTGAGATCACATCCCTCCTGTGAGACATGTGGGTATTGTGTGAGCTCCAGCTCTCTGTGTTCCCCTGCTGCTTACTACCACATGCTCACCAGCAAGGGAGTACTCCACAAGTTCCCAAGATGTGGGTCCCTGCTTTCTGTGTCCCACACTCACTGCCTTAGCTGCATGCAGGTTGATCCCAGTGCCCTCCAGGGAAGCTGCACCATCAGTTCCAGGCAGAGATCACAATAGTTGCAGGGTGACTCCCAGCAGTGTCAAGCCAGGGGCTGACTGCTGCTGTTTTCAGTCTGAGGTCTCACTGTTTCAAATTTAATTGCTTCTTTTATGCTTCTTTTTCTGTATGACTCCTTTATTTCAAAAATCCCTTGCTAATTACCTGGTTACTGTGCAGACCAGCTGATGGTCATCTTCTTCATAATAGGTGTTATGTAGACCCTTTAGAAAGGGGTGAACCATGTGATCATGCCCATACTTATTCCTAAAAGCTTTAGGTTGAACATGTTATATAAGAAATCAGTAATGATTACCCAGCTATGCAAACAATGATCTTTGAATTCACCTGAAATGCTGCAAGGAGGGATGAACAATAAAGGAGTTTCATGAGGCCAAATCCTTCAAAGACAAATTGAGTATTTAAGGAACTGCTGGTCAATAGAGAACTCATCTGGTTAATTACAGTATTAGTTACACAGACATCAAGCATGTTCTGTAAAAGCCCAATAAACCTTGGGACAGCAGTGTTTTGATCTTTCTTGAAACTGAAAGGATTATACCTGAATGTCTAATTGGAACTAACAAGACATATCAAAAGAAATGCTCTTTAGATTAAAATTCTAGCTCCATGTGCAAAAACTGAAATGAATTACAGAACCTTAGAATCACAGGATCATAGAATTGTAAGATCATAGGATCATAGAACGGTTTGTGTTGGAAGGGACATTAAAAATCATCTAGATCCCACCACCCAGCATTGGCAGGGACACCTCCCACTAAAACAGATTCCTCAGAGCCCCATCCAACCTGGCCTTGAACACTTCCAGGGATGGGGCTTCCACAATTTCCCTGGGCAACAGGTTCCAGTGTCTCGTGAAGCTCACACCAAAGAATTTCTTCCTAATGTCCAACCTTATTTCCCCTCTTGCACTTTTAATCCATTGCCCCTTGTCTTGCTACAAACCCTTGCAAAAAGTTTCTCCCCAGCTTACCTGTAGGCCCCCTTCTTGCACTGAAAGGCTGCTATGAGGTCACCCCAGAGCCTTCTCTTCTCCAGGCTGAAGAACCCAACTCTCTCAGCTTGTCTTCATAGGAGACATGCTCCAGCCCTCTGATAATCTTCGTGGCCCTCCTCTGAGCTCCATGCAGCTCCATGTACATCTTGTGTTGGGGACTTCAGAACTGAACACAGTACTCTGGATGTACTGTGCAGAGTAGAGGGGGAGAATCACCTGCCTGGACTTGCTGGGCATGCTTCTTTTGATGCAGCCCAGGACATGGTTGGCTTTCTGGGCTTCAAACACACATACTGGCCATGTTGGGCTATTTATTAACCATCATCCACAAGTTCTTCTCGTCCAGGCTGTTTTCAATCAATTCTCCACCCAGCCTGTATTTGTTCATGGGATTGCCCTGACTGAGGTGCAGAACCCTGCACTTTGTCTTGTTGAACTTCATGTAGTTTGCATGAGCCCACCTCTCAAGCCTGTCAAGGTTCCTCTGGATGGCATCCCTCCCCTCCAGTATGTTGACCTCACCACACAGTTTGGTGTCGTCAGCAAACTTGCTGAGGGTACACTCAATTCCACTGTCCATGGCACTGAGAAAGATGTTAAACAGCACCAGTGCCAGTACCAACCCTGGAGGGATACCATTCATGACTGGTATCAATGGTGGACATCACGCTGTTGATCACAACTCTTTGAGTACAACACACAGCCAGTTCCTTAACTAATGAATCCATATTGTTCCAGTTTAGATACCAGGATGTCGTTTGGGACAGTGTTTAAGGCTTCTCACAGGTCCAGGTAAATCATGTTGGTTGCTATTCCTTTGTCCATTATGCCATGAGCGCACCATAAAAGGCCACCAAACTAGTCAGGCAGGATTTTCCCTTGGTGAAGCCATTTTGGTTGTCACCAACCACCCCTTTGATTTCCACATGCCTGAGCAGACCCTTCAAGAGGCTGTGCTCTATAATACTGCAGGGTATAGAGATAAGCCTGACTGGCCTGTAGTTCCCCAGGTCTTCCTTTTTTCCCTCTTTGAAAAAAGAGATTATGTTTCCCCTTTTCCAGTCAGTGGGAACTTTGCCAGACTCCCAAGACTTTTCATTTATGATGGACAGAGGCTTTGCAACTTCATCGGCCAGTTCCTTCAGGTCCCATGGATGAATCCCATCAGGTCCCATGGACTTGTGCACCTTCAGGTCCTTCAGGTGGTCTTGAACCTGCTCTTCTTCTACAGTGGGGGGATCTTTCTTTTTGCAGTCCTTTCCCTTGCCTTCTCTTACTTGGATGGTGTGACCACAGCCCTTGCTGGAGAAGACTGAGGCAAAATAATAATTGAGAACCTCAGCCTTCTCTCTGCCCTGCATGGCCAGGTCTCCAGGTTCTTTCTGAAGTGGGCCCACATTTTCTCTCATCATCCTCTCATCACTGACATATCTGTAGAAACTTTTCTTGTTGCCCTTAACATCCCTGGCCAGATCCAATTCTCTCTGTGCTTTGGCTTTCCTCATCTGAATCCTTGCCCTTCTGACCACTTGTCTGTACTCATCCCAGGCTACTTTTCCCTGGTTTCTTTCTCTGTATATCTTGTTTTTATATTTACCTGTGTCCAGGAGATCCTTGCTCATCCATGCAGGCCTCCTGGCACTCCTGCCTGCTGTCCTCTTTGTTGGGACACATTGCTCTTGGGCACGGACGAGGTGATCCCTGAAAATAGACCATCTTTCCTGGGCTCCCTTCCCCTCCAGGGCTTGGTACCATGGCACCCTCCCAAGTAGATCCTTGAAGAGACCAAGGTCTGCTCTCTTGAAATCGAGGGTAGTGAGCTTTATTCACTCCTTCCTTGCTACACTAAGGATCCTGAATTAAACCATGTCATGGTCTCTGCAGCCTAGTCTCCTGTTAATCTTACATCATCAATCACCCTGTCTCTGTTGGTGAGAACAAGGTCTAGCATAGCACTTTTTCTTGTTTGTTCCTCTACCATTTGGAGGAGGAAGTTGTCATCAATGCACTCCAGGAACTTCCTTGATTGCCGGTGCTTTGTTGTGTTGTCCCTCCTGCAGATATTGGTGTGGTTGAAATCTCCCATGAGGACGGGGGCTTGTGAGTGCAAAAATGCTCCTATCTGCCTGTAAAGGGCCTCATCCTCTTGGTCATCCTAGTAGAGTGGCCTGTAGCACACACCCCCACTATGATATCTCCTGCCCCTTTCTTCCCTTTAACCCCAATCTATAAGGTTTTGGTAACTCCTTCTCCATCTGCAGGCAGAGCCCTATGGACTCCAGCTGGTCATTGATATTGAAGGTGACACCCCCTCCTTTTCGGGCCTGCCTGTCTTTCCTAAACAGCCAGTATCCAGCCATCCCCATGGTCCAGCCATAGGAGTCATCCCACCGTGTCTCAGTGATACCAATAGCATCACAGCCCTTCAGGCATGCACACATCTACAATTCCTCTTGTTTATTCCCCATGCTCCTTGCAGTCTCATAGAGAATTTAAGATGAGCCCCCTTTGAAGCAGTCTTGCTGGCAGGGATTGCATTTCACGGGTCAGATGCTTTCCAGCTGGCCTGTGATCCTCCTGCAGGCCCAGGGCATCTGTTACTTGGCTCTGTCCTCAAAGTGGTAGATGTGGAATGAGTTGAGGGTCCCCTCCCAATGCATTACTAGTTTAAAGCCCTCCAAATTAAATTGGCCAGCCTCTGGCCAAAGACTCTCTCTGCTTTCTCTGACAAATGAACTCCATCAGCCCCCAAAAGACCAGGTTTCTCAGAGGGAGTCCTGTGGTCTAGGTAACCAAAGCCCTCACTCTGGCACCACTCCTGTAACCATTTGTTGACTTTTCCAGTTGTGTTGGCCCTTTCCAGCCCTTTCCCTTTGACTGGAAGGATGGATGAGAACCCTGCCTGTGCTCCCAAGTCCTTCACTGCTACTTTCAGCACTCTATAGCCTTTACTGATAGTTTTCAGATTACTCCTATCTGTATCATTTGTACCCATATCAAATAGTAGAAGCAGATAATGGACAGCGGGCTGTACAAGTTTATGTAATCTTTCTGTTATGGCCTTGATTTGGGCACCCAGTAAGCTGCAGGCCTCTCTACTAAGTGGATCAGGTCTGTAAATGGGTCCATCTGTACCCTTGAGAAGGGAGTCTCCCCCTACCATTAGTTGTTGCTGCTGCTTCTGAGTACTTGTTATACGATGCACTCAATGAGTTGCCTTAGTCGGCTTAGCTTTTGAGGGAAATCTCTTCTTCCTTCAGGTTTTTGACTTAATAACATTACTTTCCTGTTTCTCTTTCCCCACTTCATTCAGTTCCCTCCTTTCTGTGTTTGTTAGTGGGGGATTTTTGGCTCTTTGGTTTTAGACTGTGGGTTTGCCTCAGTGTCTATCTAGAACTAATTATCTATCTCCTTTTCTGCGTCCCTAATACTCCTCAGTCTTCTTACTGTCTCCTGCAGAAGGTCCTCCTCCTGTCTCACTGGCTGCAGAAGGTCCTCCACTTGTGCAGACCTTTTACATGCAGGATTGCCACCAGTGCCTGTCCTATGGGAGAGGTCTAGGCATTTCCTACAGTCTGCAGTCTGTGCAGCTACCTCCTTCTTCACTACGTCCATCTGGGTGGAGGCATCCATCACCACCGGGGTGAATGGCACAGACCCCCCAGCCATTGGTCCAGCCTTGGCTTTGCACCGAGTGCTCACTATTTTGCCCTATATATTCATTATAATGCATGCCCTTGGTCCTTGAAGATGTGCTCAGATCTCTGCCCTGTGAAGGAGCACCCTCCTTGCCTGTGCGAACCGTATTATTTCACATATTTTATTTCACATTTTATTCACATATTTCATACTCACACAAAAGTAGCATGTGAGAGTGCACAATTGCTTTTTTTTTTTTCCCCAAGCCTTTCTGAAATTATTTTCCCAAGGCAGTCCAATTAAGCACTTGCAGGCACATTTCTGCATCTGTCATTTGTCTATTTGTTTACTGTCCAGTGTTCATGTAATTTTCCCATTGCTCACAATCATCGGGTTGTACTCTTGGCATTTAGTCATCTTTCTATTATTTCTGTCTTCCTGCTTACAGAAGCTCATTTGATACTTTCAGAGGTAGACTCACAGTATTTTTACTTATGGTGGGTCCTCTTATGGCCAGCATGGCTTTTTAGAATGTCACCATTTCTGTCTGGATGAGTTTGAGTTTTGTTTTGTGCTTCTTTTTCATACAACAGGTTATGATAAAGCTTTTGCTCTGTATTTTCATTCAAACTGATACAACCACTGTTTCCTGAAAGCCATTACCATTTGGTTCAGAGATTTGTAGTGAGCATAATGTGGTAGATAGGTATGTCAGTGTCTAGAAACTGGCAGAATAAGCAGAAATATTTCATGTAGTAACTTCATTTCTTCCCTTGGTTCTGTCCAGTGCTGAAAAGATGAAGTGCACACAAGCTTATGTTGTAGGCTTCTGGAAACCCACATGCTGGATTCATGGAGTAATTAGTGGTGTTCAGAGAAAGGTGCATTTTGTCCATTGCTAGTAATAACAATTGCAACACTAAAAATAAAGAATTTAGAAATAGGTGTGGTTTCCAAGCTCATGAGGGACGTTAGCACTCTGAAAGTAGTAATACCATTTCAAAGAGGAAAAAAAAGTGTGTGTCTTGTCCTAATAACATATTCTGGATAAGCAAACTGAGCAAATATAACAAGAAATACAATGATCATACTTTAAGTATGTTATTCTAGGTTGCAAAAAGCAGCTAGTTTTCACAACACCCATCAAGAAAGTCCTAATTCATATTTTAATGGAGCTTTTTAAATAATTACACTCAGAAATTTGCTATATAACCATGAGAACTTACCACGGTCTTGTTCAGTACACTTCATCTAATGTAATCCCTCCTTACTATAACAATGGGTGCATGAAAATAAGAGGAAGAAATCTTTGGGGCATACTCTCTGTTATGAAAACTATGGTTTTTAATCTGATGTAAGAGTTACAGAGGCAGTCGTGCTCTCTGTTACATTGAAAGAAAATGTGGGTTTTTTTAAATATGACTATGATCCAAAACAGCAAGTTATCCAGGAAAACTTTGTTGCTTGCATTAATATTTATTTATGTAATGATTATCTTGATGACAGGTTTAGGATATCTCCTCAAGACACAAATTTGAACAAAATTCTATTAATAAAATAATTCCATTTATATTTTTCTTCCAATAATGAAAGAAATTATTAATTAATCCACTGTAATAAATCATCCCTATTAGTACTCAGTTCTAATTTTAAAATATCTCAAAGGGAAAATTTGTACCGCATGTACTTAAAGAGTTACTTATTCATTAATATATAATGTGGGGTCCCTGTAGAAATCAAAAGAAGCTGAAATGCAGACTATCGTATATCATGTTATATATACTGTTTTAAATTTATATGATACAACTCTTTACAGAACCATGCAAAGGTTTATACTGTAATTCCTGCTACTGGAGAAGAAAGGGAAAAAAAATTACTGCGTGATTCTGAAAGGCCTCTAAAATCAGTGTGGTTTGTAAACTTTTGGTTACAAAACAAGTTTATGACTACAATTCAGTTAGTTTTGTGAGAGAAAACATAAACAAAGGAAGAATAACTGTTATACCAGGGCCCATCTTTAATCTCTGAGATATTTATTCTGAAAGAAGCTTGAGAGTATTCTGTTGGCAGCCTTCACTAAGATGAAGGCCAGCATATAAGTAGTTTACTAAGTTAGCAGGTATATACAAGGTAAAATGTGTCTCATTTTCTATTTTGAAACTTCCAGGACAGTTATGATGTCTTGAATAGTAAGTATTGATATCCCACTTGTTTTATAAAATATAGACAATAAAATGTGAGGCTAAATAATAATGTGACCAAAACAGGGTTAGTTCTCTGAAGCTTGCTTCTGTTGGAAGGAATGCAACCTAGAGAACAGCTTCAGCCGGAGGGTGAACAACTTGAGAGAGGCATTGCAGGCTGACAACTTAGAATAGAGTCAAGTTTTCAGGAAAAAACAATACTGCAATGGGATGTTAATATGTATTTTTTTTATTATTCTTATTCCTAAATATTCTTTATATGTGAAATTTCTGTAGAAATGAGTAAGTGCTGGACTCTGCTTTTCTAAGAACAGGATTTTAACACAAAGTAGTGTACTCAGAAATTAGCATGAACTGTTAGGTGTTCTAATACATTGGACTGAATTTCATCTTCATAACAGGACCAGTCTGGAGACTAGGGGCCACAAATTTGAAGAAGTATCTCTTCTGGCAACCAGAAAAGAATGTTCAGAACACACCTGTGAATTCACCACAAGCCATGCATTCACCACAAGAACATTTCTAGAAACTTTTTATGCCTTAATATGGAATCATGTTACTTCAGTTGACACAGAGAGAGCTGGCTTTCAAAAGACTTGTCATTTTATGCTCATATTAAACTAAAAAAACCCTGATTCTACTAATATTATAGTTAACAGCAAAATTCCTGCTTATTTCAATGACAGCTGGATTGGTCTATAAATGTCCCTTTGTTATGCTTATTTTGCTGTGCATAGTGTGTTTTCCTTTCACAACATTCTGTAATTAACAACAATTTGACAGACTGAAAGATCCCACTGTTTCATACTTGTTATAGCTGCACAAAGCTGAATTGTGGGTTTTGTTGATAGAGGAAAATTGCAGTTAAATTAAATGTGCTCTCTTTCCCACCAAATAGCTCTTTCAGTATAACTATATGATGCTCATATAAGTAACAACTTGCTGATTATAAGCTCAAAAGATTTGTATGCTGACGATTTTTTACTCTACAAAAAAAAGAGTATCCAGATTTTGCTGAAACCGGCAAATTCTGACTTAACTATGCATTAAAAAAAAAACCTTAACATAGAATCATAGAATAGTCTGGGTTGAAAGGGATCTTAAAGATCATCTAGTTAAACCCCCTAGCCATGGTCAGGGACACCTTCCACTAGACCATATTGCTCAAAGCTCCATTCAACCTGGCCTTGAAAACTTCCAAGGGCCATCCAGAACTTCCCTGGGCAACCTGTTCCAGTGTCTTGCCACCCCCACAGATGGTGTTGGTGAGATCCACCATTAAACACAAGAGACTCCACCTACATAATAAACATTGATTAAATGGAAATGTCCACCTCAAGTACTGAAATTCCAACAGCTAATAAGCCAGACATTAGGCAGTTACACTTGTTCTGGAATAAAAGTAATTAAACAATGCATTTGTTTTTCCAGAGGAAAAAGATGTCTTCAGTGTATCAGAAGGCTAATTTTCTGTTATTCAGTAAAGTATGACAGTGGAAAGCTTTGGTTTTATTTCTTTAAGTTTAACCTTCACACAGGGGAGAGAAGGGGAGGGAAGGAGAGGGAAGGGATTTGGGAAAATACTAAAATGTTAAGTCAATCTATAATACTGATTCAGGCTGCAGATCAATAAAGCAACAGTCAGCTTAGTACATGCTTCAATTTATTGATAAGCACATTTCAGTCCATAATACAGTTTCACTCAAGCTTCCTTTTAGATCTGTAGAGGTGTTATGGTTTGTTTCTGCAGACCAAACAACAATTGTGTAGCTATAGAGCTCTGTAGCATTCTTTCAGTCAAAATGCTAATAAGCCTTATGTCCTTATATTAAGGTGCTTGAAACTGCACAAAGTACTCAAGGTGGTGCCACAGCAGTGCAGCGTAGAGTGGGACAATCACTCCCCTCAACCAGCTCCTGATTGGAGTGAGTAAAGTAGACAAAGCTGGTCTTCCCTCAGTGAAGTCCTGTGACAGAGGAAGAGGCAATGGGCAAAAACTGAAATACAGGAAATGCCATGTAAACAGAAACATTAAAAAATATTTTGAGAGTGGTCAAACACTGAAACAGGTTACCTGGAGACACTGTAACGTAACCACTTTTACAGATATTAAAAAACCTGACTGGTCGTAGTCCAAGACAATCTGCTTTAGCTGACCTTGCTTTAGTCAAACTCAAGGGAGTTTGACTTGATGGTTTCCAGAGATCCTTTCTAACCCCCATGGTTCTGTGATTCTAATGTACAGGTCACTGTTACATATGTATTTTTAGCAAATCACAGATCTCAAGGAAATTCCTCCAACTTTCCCTATTGTGCTAAATAGCAAGTTACATATGAATTTAGATTTGACTCTGACATTCAGAAATTTTACATAGGACCAAAGGCATGATTGCTCTGGGGCAGACCTATAGTCTTTCTCATCGATTGACTACTACCTGACAGTGAGCAGGGTCAGATGCTAGAACAGTCAAGCATACAGTAACATTCCCCTGGGTATGCTTCCTCACACCAGTTCGCTATATTATCTCTTTCTTTTTCTTGACATCCAAAGCCCTTTTATAGATGCTACGTAGGATTTTGAAGCCCACAGATATAAGCATACAGGTTAAAAAGAGGTTGGAATGAAGCAGAGTGTAAGGAGGGAATAACATTTTGCAGAATTTTTCCATTGCAAGGCCGCATAGAATCAAAAGACTGAGATGACATACACTTTTAAACAGTGATAATTCTAACTATTGCATGCTATGTTCTTTGATGGTGGTTTTCCATTGTCTGACCTGCACAACGGTGGAATGGGGTTTACGGAGCATTCCTTTTCTTTTGGATGCTGGAGTTTGGAAGTGCCACTTCCTCCAAAGAAGATTGAGCTTTATTCCCTATCTGCATGGTAAGTCTGCATTTTTTAAAAGGCAGAATGATCTCATTATACAATACCAGATTTGGGGAGTTCAGTACAGGTTTTAAATGCCTATGATACAATGCAATTCTAATTCAGTAGTCCCAAATTTGTGTTTCCAGACTTTTCCACTTACTTCCAGAAAGTTTATTCTATAGTAACTATTTTACATGCAGCTTTTCCTCTTCATAGATGAAACTTTGACAGGGCCTGTTAATTTAAGCAACAATCAGGTTCTATATAAATGTATAGTAAACTCAAGTTACTATAACAATGTCTGTGTACATAGTACCACAATGTTTCCCAGTTAGCTTCAGTTACACCTTAAGAGAAAACAAAAGCAAAACTACAAGAAATCTTTGAGCCTCACTGTCATAGATCACAAACATTTCTATTAGTTAAATAATTTATTTTGTCTAAGTTAAGGGACATAATAAACATTGATTAAAGGGAATAGGATTGAAGCTAACTGATAAGCATACAATTCCATTTCTGTATGCAGCAATGTCATATTGCACAGTGTTTTCAATATCTCATCCCTAAATAAGTGCTGATCTCTGAAAATCGTTCAAGCTAGGCAGGTTACTCACTGCACTTTTCCTGAACGTCATGGGAGATGACAATCTTTTTTTCCAAAGGCAGAATGGTGACTCTCAGACATATGACTACTTTTATGTGGCAAAACTTATGCATAAAGCCCAAGACACAAAGTTATTATTTTGGATGACAATCATAACGCATTCAGAGTGGTGGTGGAAGTACTGTTTTCATAGCTTCCCTGTAGAAGGCCTCTAAGAAGATTACTCACAGGAAGAAAATATGTGTCTGAGGAAGTTACTAGAACTGTTTCCTGCCTTGTGGGATCAGCTTATTTGGTCTGCTGTCATCATGAAGTTGCTTGCATGCAATTAATTATGTAATCACAAATTGGCATTGAAAAGATTGAAATCAAGAAGCAAAGTAGTATATTCATTTATTGTCGGATAATATAATAAAGATATCACACATTTCTAGACTTGAAAAGTTCTTTTCCAAGATAAATCTTTTTAGTACAAATATTTTCCAAAGACACTTTTAATAAAAAAATACTAATATCTCTGCCAAGGAATCAATATTCAATATGAAAGAGCACATATTATTATAAAAAGTTTTGTAAAGTTTTACATCACTGCTGTCAACAGATTTGTCTGCAAGATTATTTCCTTCCCATCTACCTGAAGGGCAGCATAGCCGATTACAAATAAATGGAAATATTCCTGAGTAGAATCACAAAGCTCATGGCAGAGTATACTTAACATGATATATGAATGCCTTCGGCATTACAATTCTGCTACCCTGAGGCACTGATACTTAGTTTTACTATAGCACTGTTAGTAAGAGAAACCAATGCAGTATTCTTCCATAGCTTCATCCTTTAAAGTCTGGCTTTAAGAGTCCTCAGCATGACACATTTTCAGTAAAACAACCTGGCAGCTCAAAAACCTCAGGATAATTTGAGCTGCAAGCAAAAGACAGAGATGTGAAAGAGAGTACAATTCCCTTCTCTTTTGTACACATTGTGACACATCGTTGCAGAACACAGACTTTCCAGAAAAAAACCAGCTATGTTCCAGTTTAACTCAAATTGTTACTCTGTCAGGGCAGTCAGCTCCACTCCTCTTAGCAAAAACTCCAGAGATAAGAGAATATATCAGAAGATAACAGAAGCAGTTTTCTTTCTGATCATGAGAGCAATAATGTCTTGCACATTACAGATTAGTAACACCTAAATACTGAGTCTTTCTCTCTATATATATATATATATAATCTTAATCATACTGGATTTTAAACTCCCAGTACCAGATGACCTCAAGAAAAGGTAATATATCTACATTAATGCATGAACACTCCCAGAGTTTTCCCCTGAACTGTTTCATTGTCCTAGCATGTGCATCACAGCACCCTTAGTGATTTCTGAGGAATTGCTATAAATTGAAGAGTAATACCTACAGACTGCAAACAACAAAATCCAAAGCCACATTCATCTAGCACTTAACACTATTGTACATGTTCAAAAACTACAGCAGATTTTTATGTTTCCAGAACTCAAGGTGCAGTTATTACTTTTGCCTCCTGCACACTTCAGTTATCTGAATTACTGCAGAATAGAGAATGTGTATCCAGTGTGCATAGACAGATACACAATTAATATATCTGCATTTTCTTCGTGATTAAGAATTAATCATAGATCAACTTAAAAGTCGAGTGGCTTTTAATGTGAGAACTGCACAGCAGCTGGAGCAGGGTGTTCAGACAGATGCTGGCTGGTTCCCTGCTGGCTTTAGCAGTAGGCTACATGATCATGGAACTGGCTCCAAAAAAAGTCTATGCAGGTATAGCTGTAATTCAATATTTTGGATGAGAGAATACAGAGTTATCTTGCACAGACATTTTTTTCACTTCTACCAGAGAAGTAATGAGTTCTTCTGGGATGGATTGGGGCAGAAGAATGGGAGAAAAATAACTGAGGAAAAAGGGGAGAAAACAAGTCCTGGGCTCCTTGATTACATGCCACTGTGTAAAAAAAAAGGCATAGATCATAGAAATATTACTGTGGAAAATTCTTCTCAGTAAAATGAGAATATACAGTTATGGTCTGGTTTGGGGCTGTGATAGCCTCTGTTGCTCTATAAAGAGCTCTCATTCCCCTAGAGAAAAGACAATTGCCTTCATAATTTAAGATAAACCAACATCTGCAGTTGACTGACAGGCTAGCAGAGTGCTGAAAAGCCAGCTGCCCTCTGTTGCAGATGAACAACTTGAGAAGTGTTAAGGCTGATATTTGACATATCTGGGGACAAATATGGCAAAGAACAGGCAGACGTCCATCATGGTATTGATTTTTAGTTTAAATCTCTGCTTGTCCAGAAATCATAGAATCAACATAGAATCAACATAGAATCAATATACAATCATAGAATGGTTTGAGTTGGAAGGAACATTAAAGATCATCTAGCTCCAAACCCCCTGCATGGGCTGGGACACCTCCCACTAGATCAGGTTGCTCAGGGCCCCATCCAACCGGGTCTTGAACACTTCCAGTTGGGGCTTCCACAACTTCCCTGGGAAACATGTTTCAGTGTCTCACCACCTTCACAATAAATAATTTCTTCCTAATGTCTAACCTAAATCTCCCTTCTTCCAGTTTTGATCCATTACCTCTTGTCCTCTCAGAAGCCCTTGTAAAAAGCCCCTCCCCATCTTTCCTGTAGGCACCCTTCAGGCACTGGAAGACCACTATAAGATCTCCCAGGAGCCTTCCTTCTCCAGGCTTAACATCCCCAACTCTCTCAGCCTGTCCTCATAGGAGAGGTGCTCCAGCCTTCGTATCATCTTCATAGCCTTTCTCTGGACTTTCTCTATGAGTTCCATGTCCTTCTTATGTTGGGGGCTCCAGAACTGGACACAGTGCTCCAGGTGGGGTCTCATGAGAATCAAGTAAAGGGGTAGAATCACCTCCCTTGACCTACTGGCTACGCTTCTTTTGATGCAGCCCAGGACATGGTTGGCTTTCTGGACTGCAACTCAAAATGTTTATGTGATCCAAGGATGCCGGTGTTCTCTTGCCAGATCCACTCTCTCAGATCCTCCAAACAATGAGGGGTGAGCACAAGCAGTGCATATATTAATTTACTGTCCTGCCTTCAGACTGCCCTACATCATGCTCAGTGCCTCTCCCTCCACTTAGTCCATCATATATCCTCAAATCTTGTTCTTGCTCATTCAATAGCTACTCAACCTATCCACGGTCCTATACCATGTCTAAAATGTTCAGCTAGTTGTACTGCTTTCTCTATTTAGTCTTTCCTATCACGTAGGGTTGTTAATCTGTGAAAATATAATTCTTACCTTCCTTTCAATTTCTGATAAATACAGTAGCATTCTTTTGATTTCTGTGATGAATACACAGGAACTGAATTTTTTAGCTTGGTGATCAATTCCCAATTTTGAGTTGTCCAGGAGAGTAGGTATGACCTCATCATACTGAAAATAAGAAGATTCCAGACAGGAGAAGATCAGGAGATAGTGCTTATGTACAGGAGAAAGGCAATGTCCTGGTTTGAGCCAGGATGAAGCCAATTTTCTTTCTACTAATTTATTTTTCTTCAGTGAACTCTCTTCGAAGCAGCACACTTGCTGAAACTAACAGCAAGTTTTCAGCTGATGGACTGATAATGCTCGAATGTTTATAGTTACTGCTGAGAGACCAAGAACACTTTGCTCCGCTTGTTGAATCTGATGCTTCGGACACTAAAGGAGCAGAAGAATCGTATCTACAACCCTCCCATAGGGAGGAGCAGACTAGACAGATAGCAAAATTGGCCAAACAGATTATTCCATCCCATACATGTATACATCACTCTTGGTATAAATTCGGGGATAAAGGAAGTAAAACTCCCTTCCTTCTTCTTCAATCCGTGGTCGGCTTCCAGGGAGGATTCCAATTATCCACCTCCTTTGATGCCTAGGCCCCTGTGTTGCTGACCCTGTACCTCTATCCTCAGCTATCTCCAGAAGCAGTCCAGGACCCCCCAAGAAGGGCCAGAGGCTTCTGCTAGTGATGGAAAAAAATCATAGAACCATAGAAACATGAAGGTTGGAAAAACCTTCAAGATCATCAAGTCCAACCATAATCTCACTACCACAACCACTAAACTATATCCTGAAGCGTTATATCTAAATGCTCCTTGAACACCTCCAGGGATTGCAACTCCACCACCTCCCTGGGCAGCCCATTCCAATGCCTCACCACTCTTCCAGTAAATATTTTTTTCCTAATATCCAACCTAAACCTCCCCTGCACAACTTAAACCCATTTCCTCTTGTCCTATCATTAGTTACTTGGAAGAAGAGACCAACACCAGCCTCTCTACAACCTCCCTTCAGGGGATCTCCCCTGAGCCTCTTCTTCAGACTAAATCACCCCAGTTACCCCATCCTCTCCTTGTATGACATACCCTCCAAACCCTTCACCAGACTTGTTACTCTTCTCTGGACACACTCCAGGACCTCAATGTTTTTCTTATACTGTGGCGCCCAGAACTGAACACTGTGAAGCTGTGGCTTCACCAGGGCCAAGTACAGGGGCACAATTACTTCTCTACTCCTGCTCGACACACTGTTTTTGATATAGGCCAAGTTTTGATACAGTGTGCCACCTGGGCACACTGCTGGCCCATGTTCAGCCAGCCATCCGCCAGTACTTCCAGATCCTTTTCCACCATGCTGCTTTCCAGCCACTCTTCTCCAAGCCTGTAGGGTTGCTTGGGGTTATTGTGACCAAAGTGCAGGACCCGGTACTTGGTCTTGTTAAACCTCATCCTGTTGACTTCAGGCCCTTGATCTAACCTGTCCAGATCTCTCTGCAGAGCCTTCCTACCCTCGAGCAGATCAACACTCCTGTTCAATTTAGTGCCATCTGCAAACTTGCTGAGGGTGCACTTGATCCCCTCATCTGAATCATTGATAAAAATATTAAAAAGAATTAGCCCCAGTACTGAGCCCTGAAGGACACCACTTGTGACTGGCTGTCAGCTGGATTTAACTCCATTTATCACAACTCTTTGGACCTGGCTATCCAGCCATTTTTTAATCCACTGAAGAGTCCACCTGTCTATGTCATGGGCTGCAGGTTTCTCAAGGAGAATGTTGTGAGAGACGGTGTCAAAGGCCTTACTAAAATCCAGGTAGACAATGTCCACAGCCTTCCCCTCATCCAGTTGGCAGGTCACCTGGTCCTAGAAGGAGATCCAGTTGGTCAAGCAGGACCTGCCTTTCATGAATCCATGCTGGTTGGTCCTGATCTCACCATTATACTGCACTTGTGTGAGCACACCCAAGATGAACCACTCCATATGTTCCCTGGTACTGAGGTCATGCTGACAGGCCTGTAGTTCCCCAGAACTTCCTTTTGGCCCTTTTTATGATGGGTGTAATGTTGGCAAGCCTTCAATTGTCTGGCACCTCCCCTGTTAACCAGGACTGGTGATACATGATGGGGAGCAGCTTGGCAAGCTCCTCTGCCAGCTCCTTCAGCACTCTTGGGTGAATCCCATCCGGCCCCATAGACTTGTGAATGTCCAAGTGGCATAACAGGTCTTTAACTGCTTCCTCCTGGATTACGGGGAGTTGCTGTTGCTCTCCATCCCCATCAGGGAGCTGAATTTGCTGAGGATAATGGATCTAACTATTAAAGACTGAGGCAAAGAAGGCATTCAGTACCTCAGCCTTTTCCTCATCCTTGATAGCAATGCTTTCCTCTACATCCAATAAAGGGTGGACATTCTCCTTGGTTATCTTTTTGTTGTTAATGTATTTGTAAAAAACTTCTTTGTTATCCCTCACAGCAGTGACCAAGTTGAGTACTAGTTGTGTTTCTGCCTTTCTGGTGTTCTGTCTGCATGACCTAGCTAGATCCCTGTACTCGTCTTGAGTTGCCCACCCATTTTTCCAAAGGTGGTAGACTCCCCTTTTTTTCCTGAGCTCCTGCAAGAGCTCTCTGTTCAGCCAGGTTGGTCGTCTTCCCTGACAGCTTGTTTTACAACACATGAGGACAGCCTGCACCTGTGCCTGTAAGACTTTCTTCTTGAAGAACATCCAGCCTTCCTGGGCTTCTTTGGCCTTCAGTACTGTCTCCCAAGGGATGCTCCCAACGAGTGTCCTGAATAGTCTGAAGTGTGCCCTCTGGAAGTCCATATTAGCATTTTTATTGACCCCCTTCTTTACTTCACCAAGAATTGAGAATTCTATCATTGAATGGTCACTAAGTCCAAGACAGCCTCTGAACACCACATCACCTTCCAGTCTGTCGTGGACCGAGATAGGTAAAGCCGCGACCCACACCCCCACCTCAGGGGATCGAGGGCTGAGGACCGCTCCCCGTCACACCCACAAACAACGCTTAGGAATCAATAGGTTTCTTAAAGGCACTGAGGGTTTGGCAAGTCCGAAATCAAATAACACACAAAGACTATCTATATACCTATATCCACATCTATATATCTATATACCAACAGCTATACAACAATATATCTATATACCAAAACAACACGCACAGAAAACAAGAGATAACCTCTCCCCCTCCCCTTTTCCCCTGTTCCCGTTTCCGGACAGGGATAAGAGGAAAAGCCTAGAGAGAGCCTTTGGGAAATAGAAGAATATTGAAAAAGAGAAGTGAGTGTCTGGTATGTGTGAATGTTATGTAGGAATGTTAGTAAGAAGCATCAGAATGTAGTTCGCAATTCTCACCACCAGGGTATGGCCGAAGCCAATCCCTGGTCGGGATCCACGTCCTTTCCCTTGAGACTTTGGGCAAACAGTCTGTTCGGTACGTCCACACGTCAACAACCACAGGAAAAGGCGCTGTATAACTTCACGGCAGCCTCCGCAGCGGTACGCTCACCGCGGCGGCTGGATCCATAATATTCACAATGTGTGTCTTTGAGCTCCCTTTCCGGTTCCGGCCCCGCCGTGCCTCCTGGGAGCTGTAGTCTGTGGTCCTGTGCACATGTGCCTGATACCTCTGTCCTCTCCTCACAAGTGCCGGGGAGTACTTTACCAGGACTGGTCAGTAAATGTCACTGGATTAAAGGCCATTAGGACTCTCACACAGTCCTTCCCTGTTTATAAACAGTAGGTCTAGTGATGCATTTCCCTTGGTAGGCTCATTTACCAGCTGTGTCAGGAAGTTATCTCCCACACACTACCTCTTAGATTGTTTCTTCTCTGCTGTATTTTATTTCCAGTAGATGTCTGGTAAATTGAAGTTCCCCATGAGAATAAGGGCTGGCAACTTGGAGATTTCTGCCAACCACCTGTAGAATGCTTCATCAGCCTCCTCATCGTGGTTGGGTGGTCTGTAACACATTCTCAATAGGATGTCTGCCTTGTTAGCCTTCCCCCTAATCCTTACTCATAAGCACTCTTCCTTATCATCTCATTTGTCAAATTCTACACAATCAAAACACTCCCTAACATACAGTGCCACTCCACCACCTCTCCTTCCCTACCTATCCCTTCTGAAGAGATTATAGCCATTCATGGCAGTACTCCAGCCATGGAAATCATCCCACCACATTTCTGTGATGGCAACTATGTCATAGATGTTGCGCTGCACAATGGCTTCTAGCTCCTCCTGTTTGTTGACCCTCTTGCGTGCACTGGTATAGATGCACTTGAGCTGGCCTATAGGTGCCCTTGAGCTGGGCCTTCTTAGCACCAGCATGCCATGCACAGGCTCCTCTCTGGTCAGCCCAGTCCCATCCCCTTCCCCCTTCGAGTCTAGTTTAAAGACCTTTCTATGACCCCTGCCAATTCATGCACAAGAATCCCTTTTCGCCTTTGAGAAAGCTGAACCCCATCTGTTGTCAGTAGGCCTTCTGATGTGTAAACCTACCCATGATAAAAAAATCTGAAATTCTGTTGGTGGCATCAGCCTCTAAGCCATGCATTAAAAAGGTGTGTTTTCCTGTTTCTTTCAGTACACTTCGCTGCCACAGAAGGGACTGAGGAAAACACTACCTGTGCTCCCGATCCTGCAACGAATCTCCCTAATGACCTGAAGTCTTTTTTAATTGGTTTTCAGCTTCTCACTCTAATCTTGTCACTACCACCTTGGATAACCAAAAGCAGGTAGTAGTCTGAGGGCCACACCAGACCAGGGAGTTTCCTACTAATATCCCTAACCCAGGCCCCAGGGAGGCAGCAGACTTCTCTGTGGAGGGGATCTGGTTGACATATGGGGCCCTCAGTTCCCCTCAGAAGGCAATCACCTACCACAATTACCCTTCTTTTTTTCTTTATTGAGCAAGTCCTAAGGTGTGGGGGTGACTGACTCACCCTAGGTTTCTTCCCAGATGGACCTTCCTTTCCATCCTTACTTGCCAGGCCCTCAACATCCAAAACCCCATACCTGTTGTGCAGCTGTAACTAGGGGGGCAAGGGAGGCCAGCAGGAAATTCACCTTCTTCCCTGAGGAGGGACCTGTTTCCTTTCTCCCCAATCTTTAAACCCCCTCCTCTTACCTGGTGGCAAGAGGGAAATGGGATCCTGTGCTTCATGTGGGACCTGTTGCCTTTGCAGCAACAGGGATGGGGCGGTCTGACTCCACAAATCTATCTCCTTTTCACACTCCCTGATACTCCTTAGCCTCTCCACCTCCTCTTTCAGCTCTGCAATCATGCTGAGTAGATAATTTATCTGCTTGCACCTCATACAGCAAGTCTCTCTGCTGTCCTCTGGTATGAACACCAGGCTTAGGCACTGTAGCAGGATGCTCCATCTCTCAATATGCCTGCCTCAGTTTCCCTCTATGATTCAACTGCTTTTTGTCTCTCAGTTTTGCAGGCTCAGGCCTGGAGTGGAAGGATTCCCATGAGAAAGGGAAAGGCCTAGCAAACTGTGTGTTGGTAACAACCTTGAAAGGTACAAACAGAGACCAAGTTGATGTTCATAACACCAGCTGCTCTCTGGTGTTGAAGAACATGGAGCTCAGCCCTGCCACAACTAGGCCTGAAATGGAGATAAAGTAAGAATGAACAAGATAAACAAAAGAGTTTGCTTGGTGGGAACAGGGTCTTCATGGGTTTTTCTACTGTTTTCCTTTTAGTCTCCAATGAGAGATTTTGGAGGTATGGCTAATGGTTAAACAACAGCAGTGAATCCACTTTATTCTATAAAAGCCTGGTCCCATCTTTGATTAGGGGAACTTCCCATACACTTTCCCAGGAGGCTGCCAGACTTTCTCCTCTACAGCAGGGACTCCTGCCAGTGAGACTAATTCTTGAGAATTATGATCCATCCAAGGACACCCAGCTGTGGCCTGGTAAGGGTGAGAGATATTATCTCTTTGACTGCCTTTATTAGTAAACTTAATGTTAAGTAATCTTCATCATTAAGTTTAAAGATTATAGAATGCTTTAAGATTGATAATTAATGTTCTAGGCCTAGTATAAAACTTGATAACAAGTAAGTTGCTAGCATTTAAATGGTTAACCTTTATTGTGTGATCTAACTACAAGTAGTAAATGTCATTGTTAAGATACCTTTTCCATTAAAACTTTAACTTCTGTTCCAATTTCCAAATTTCCCTATATTTGACTGTGCCTGTGCCTTCTACTTTAAATAGTTAAGACCCCAATATTATATGCAATAAATCTTGATCTGTGCATATACATCTCATCTGCCATCCCATGCTGTTTATGGCAGGCACTCCGTTCAGCCAGAGACACTCCCTAAGGGCTGTTCTTGTACATGATAGGGGTTAGGCAGTCATCACCCTGGTCTCTGCCCATGCTGAGGCAGACCATCCCCTATTGGTAATGAGCTGTCACTTCCCACTTAGGGCAAGGAGGCAGCCTCCCTCTCTCTCTGCACTTGTTGCAGTTGCCAGTTTCACCACTGTCACAGTTTGACTCAGGATTGGCAACAGAACCAGTGACAAAAATGCTCTTGATCCACCCTGCCTCCCACCCAGGTAGGGAAGAAGAGAGAAAATAACAGAGAGAGACTTACCAGATTGAAAACTAGACAGATTTAATGAAATAGTAATGATAAAAGAAAAAAAGTACAAGTATATACAGATGTGTTCACTATTGCCTCCGCCCACCCCCAGCAACTCCTGTGGCATCTCCTTAGCTGTGAGCAGTCCCAAAGTGTCCCGGACCACTGCCAGAGATAGCGGCAGAGCAGACAGGAGCTGAGGATAGAGTTACAAGGGTCAGGAATGCACGAGCCTAGGGGTCAATGGGGATGGATGGATGGAGTCCTCCCCAGACGCTGGCCATGAATGGAAGAGAAGGGAAGAAGAAGCAGGAAGGAAGTTGGTTTCCGTGATCTGTGACCTTACGCGGTAAGCTTATGTAGATATATGGAACGAAATACTTTGGTCAATTTTGCTGTCCATCTAGTCCACTCCTTGCTATGGGAGGGCTGCAGATATGGCACTTCTTCTCCCTGTAGCATCTGAGGCCACAGATTCAACAAGCAGAGCAAAGTGACCTTGGCGTCTCAGCAGTAACATAAACATTCCAGCGTTACCAGTCCACTAGCTGGAAAACTTGCTGCTCATTAAAAGAGAGCTTAATGAAGGAAAAAAAATCAGTAAAAGGAAAATTGGCTTCATCCTGGCTCAAACTAGGACAGTAGCTTTCATGAGTAGAAAGATGGGACTTCTGTGTTATAGGCTTAGTTTTGTTCAGGGCATTTATTTAATTCTTTCTGTAATTTTCCTATATACATCTAGAAAAATAGTTGAACTGAAGACTTTAGGGACCCGATCCTCTGCATGGTAAATTAATAAAAATAGTGAAAATATTTTTATTTGAGGGTTAGGCTTTTTGAGCCATGTGATGCCTTTCTATATAAAATTTTTAGTACATTAAATGTGACATCAGTGGACATAAGTGTCTAGGGAGCAAAACAAGCAGAACATTCCATGATGTGAAGAAATAACTAAAGTAAGAGACAGACTAAGAAAGCAAGGCTGAATCAAATAGGACAGGTGTCTCAATGCAGGCTAGCAATCAGGGATTATGAGAAAGAATCATTCTCAATTGCTACAAGTTAGCTAAACCCAGGCACAGTCCTGTTCACTGTTCCCATTTTTCTGTAATCCTGCTAAACAGTTAAACAGAAACAGATAGATAGCTGTTTACATCCTGCCCCACTATCCACCTCTGAGTTCACTAAAGCATCCACAACTCATTGCAACAGGGCTATTACATCCATCTTTCTGCCATTACAAATTCTGAGCTTAAAGTGAAGGATATTACTGGTGGGTGGTCAATGACTGACAGCAAAGACTGGATAAGGCTAACTATCCCGTATGTGCTACAAGTTGATCCTGTTTCTATTTCTTGAAATGGCATCTTAAAAGGATACAATGGTATATTGGTACTTAATTGCTGCCACAACTGCCATGAAAAAGTTACAAATTAATGGAATATATCATCACTCTCTCAAATGGTTAATGGTAACAAGTAGGATCAGGCTCAGTATATCTAGGATTCAACATAGAGCTAAAATAGCTCAGGAATATGGGAAAAAACTGCATGCTTTTCCTGCACTGTGCGTAACAACAATTATGCTCTCAGCAAGCAGTATTAGAGGCATAAGACTACATATGATTAAGAAAATCTTTGAGGTGAAATAAGTTTCTGCTCTGTAGATGCTAAGATTTGAGAAATGAGGGGTCTGCAGGGGCAGCCCCTGTGAGGAGCGGCCGGGGCTGCCCCGCGCCGGACACAGCCGGTTCCAGGCGGCTCCAACGGCCCCAGCGCAGGGCACAGCTGAGCCCCTCAGCCACGGGCGGGCGCCTCGGGGAAACCTGTGTCAGAAAGGGCAAAACGCTGCCCGGCAGCCAGGGCTGAGGGAAACGGGGAGAAACAGCCCTGCCAGCCCCGAGGGGACAGCAGCAGGAGGGGAGGAGGGGCTGCAGGCGCCCCAGGAGAGATGCCCCTGCGGCCCCGGGAGAGACCTTGGTAGGGCAGGTATTTCCTTGCAACCCCTGGGAAGACCCCAGGCTGGAGCAGGAAAAGTGTGAAGAGGAAGGAGTGGCAGAGAGGAGCTGATGTGGACTGACCATAGCCCCCATTCTCCATTCCCCTGTGCTGCTTGGAGCAGGGGCATGCAGAAGAGTCAGGAATGAAGGAGTGAATCTGAGTCTGGGAAAAGGAGGGAAGTGTTTTATTTTTTTGTTTTGATTAGCACTATTCAAATATATTTTAACTGGCAATAGATTAAATTAGTATTCCCCAAGCTAAGACTATTTTGCCCATGACAGTAGTTGGTAACTGATGTTGTCTTTATCTCAACCCACAAGGTTTTTTTAAATCTTATTTTCTCCCCCATCCTGTTGAGGAAGGAGGTGTAAGAGAGCAGCTGGGTGGGGTCTGGACAAAGTCAACTCACCACAGTGGAAGAAGTTTGTAAACTTACGATGCACAGGAATAGAATACAAATTTTGCCTTCTCTTACAGCCTCCTTCCCTGACATGTATCAGGGATAGACAAGATAAATACCTTCAGCTTTGCAGAGAGAATATCTTACAGTTGGAAATTCTATTGACAGCATAATCTCATCTGACTCCCACTATAAACTGGGATCAACATGCAACAGTAGCCCACAACTATTTCTGTCTGTCCCAAGTATTGGCTTACCTCATTCTGCTACAATGTATTTGTTTTACTGCCTGAAATGGCATGACTTGTTATGATATTTCCCTCTCCCAGAGAACGTTTAGGACTATTGTGCTGTCTATATGGCAACAAACACTTGTACTCCTTGTAGATGTTGAGATCAGTGTGACCAGCAGAAGCCTGCAGGCCAATGTCCCTTCCCTGGTGGACACAGTGTCACTGCACCCCCATGAGTTGAGAAGGCCAAGGACCAGGATACCTGAGACAGCTCCTGAGCACAGGACAAGGGCCCTGCTGAGGCCTCTACAGGCTTCTTCTCACCTGGCTCCTGCCCAGCAGTTGCAGCCTTGGTCCTGATGCAGTGCCTGGCCAGGATGGACTGGGCATGCTTGGGTGGGAGGATGGGGCCTATCATTTCACTGAGAATGCTGACAACAACATGGTAAATGTGATGAGGGAGGCTGCCTCCTTTCCTTGAGTGGGAAGTGATGGCTCCTGACCAATAGTGGACAGCTCTGCTTCAGCATAGGTGGAGACCAGGGTGACAGAGCGGAATTCAAAAGCCAGCTAAGCCACCATTTAAATGCCATTTCAACACAGTCACTGAGGCAGAGGGACTGTGGCTGATCATGTCATGGGACTCTTTGCCGATGCAGCTGTCCTGGTTTGAGCCAGGATGAAGCCAATTTTCCTTTTACTGATTTTTTTTCCTTCATTAAGCTCTCTTTTAATGAGCAGCAAGTTTTCCAGCTAGTGGACTGGTAACGCTGGAGTGTTTATGTTACTGCTGAGACGCCAAGGTCACTTTGCTCTGCTTGTTGAATCTGTGGCCTCAGATGCTACAGGGAGAAGAAGTGCCATATCTGCAGCCCTCCCATAGCAAGGAGTGGACTAGATGGACAGCAAAATTGACCAAAGTATTCCATTCCATATATCTACATAAGCTTACCGCGTAAGGTCACAGATCACGGAAACCAACTTCCTTCCTGCTTCTTCTTCCCTTCTCTTCCATTCATGGCCAGCGTCTGGGGAGGACTCCATCCATCCATCCCCATTGACCCCTAGGCTCGTGCATTCCTGACCCTTGTAACTCTATCCTCAGCTCCTGTCTGCTCTGCCGCTATCTCTGGCAGTGGTCCGGGACACTTTGGGACTGCTCACAGCTAAGGAGATGCCACAGGAGTTGCTGGGGGTGGGCGGAGGCAATAGTGAACACATCTGTATATACTTGTACTTTTTTTCTTTTATCATTACTATTTCATTAAATCTGTCTAGTTTTCAATCTGGTAAGTCTCTCTCTGTTATTTTCTCTCTTCTTCCCTACCTGGGTGGGAGGCAGGGTGGATCAAGAGCATTTTTGTCACTGGTTCTGTTGCCAATCCTGAGTCAAACTGTGACAGTGGTGAAAATATAACTATGGAATTAAGCCAGAGAGGAAAACCACAGTGACTTCCAGATCCAACTGTTCCTTTTTTCATTATCAGTTAATAACCTACAGATTGTTCAAATACAGTGAGGTTTCTCTTTTATGCCAGTGGAAATACTGTGCCACAGTTGTTTTCTGAGGTATGTTATCAGGAATATTCCTGCAAACTTAACTTCAATGGATTTTACAAGAATTGATTGGAACTTACACGACAGTTCTATTGATGAAGGAGGAAACAGAGAACTGGAGTTGTTGTCTTGTAGCTCTGTTGACTCTGGAAATAACAGGATTAAAAATTGTGCAGATGTATTTTTTTTTTCTCCTGAAATTAGCAAACAATTCTGAGTAGATATAAAAGGTGTATCTTATGATTAAGATAGTGCTGGTCTGACAGCCATTCTTACTGACTGGGATAGCTTTTTAAATTACAGAAGATAAAAAAAAAAAAGCATAATGTAAGACTGTTTAAGGTTAATGTAATGTGTCTGTACTTTTTCTTTAGATCTTGAATGTTCTTTTAATTTGAATTTTACAGCTTGTTTCCTTACATTTTATTTTAAGTCTTTGATACTGGTAAATCAAATGAGCAGGGCACTCCATTCTAAGGACAGAAACATTCCATATATATTGAGGTATTTTCTTAAAGACATCATATTTATAAGACAAAAAATATAAATCCATTTAATTAAATAAATAATATATTTATACATTTCTATATATTTAAACTAGGAAGAGGTATGGATTTATTCTTACAGAATGAAATATAAACATATTTATATCTAAATAAACAAAAAAGTAATTTATTTTAATAATGTAATTTATTTTAATGATGTAATTTAAAGGTTTATTTCCTTCTCTGAATCTTAGTGTTCCCTGAGTCCTCAGAACATTAATTTATTTATTTCAGTCAAATAATTCATCTTCTGCATTGCTTGAAACTTTGACCTTACACACAGAAAATAACAACTTTATTTACAGTAACAGTCTAATTTAATTTAGTTGGAGTATTTGCAGTGATATTTACCCAGTAGTCAAGTATTTTTAAAAATGCAAATCTGACCAGTGTTATAAAAATTGGCAAATAATCTTCAAGCATTCAGAAATATATAAGAACATTCAGAATTTGACAAATGATGTGTGGTTAGTTATGAACATAAAAATTCTACATTTAATTACATTTGCAAACATTTATTTCTGTAATTAAGAAATTTTTACTTGAAAGTAAGGAAGTTGAAATAACTTGGAAAGGTAAAATTATTACTTCTGTCAAAAATATGCTTTGAATTATTTAGACAGTATATCAAAAAGCAAACCAAAAGAAAAAAAAACACCTCATAGATATTAAAATGTATTTACTTCCTTTACATGGAACTTAGGATCACTTAGGCTGTTGGGACAAAAGCCTTATTGGAGTAGATGTTACCAAATCCTTCTCACACCGTCATTTCACCAAAAAACGGAATAAGGTTGGTCAATCATGCTTTTTCTCTCGTAAGTCCAGATAAAATCTTCCTAATTAGCTTATTTTAGTCACATGACTTGAAACGAACTTTAGAAGAAGGTGGTGTTTGAGTTCTCCAAGGACTGAGGTGAAGCTCACTGGCTGACAGGTCTCACTACCATCCCTTTTTTATGAAAGGATAGATGAATCCAATGTCGTCCTCTTTCTAGTTGTGTGGGACCCTCCACACTTGCTATGAGTTTTTGTAGATGTTAAGCAGAGGCATAACAATCACATCAGGAAACATTTTCTGTAATTTTAGGTGAATTCCATCTTGTTCCTGGGATCTAAACACATTCTTAACTTGTTGCTTTCCCAGTTCTCTGACCAGATTTCAACTATGAAAATAGAAGAAAAAAACCATGGAGCAGTTTATCCTTTTCCAGATTGTACACCACTGGCTTCTCTCCCCTGTTTAGCAACACACCTGAATTTTTTTTTCCTATACCTGTCTTACAGATTCCTTTCTTGTTACACTTCTTGATGCTATCTCATTTTAACTTCAGTGAGTCTTTGGCTTTTCTATTCCTTGCATAAGTGTACAAGCAATACAAGCAATACTTTTATGCTCCTTCATTGCCTGTCCTTCTTTCCAATACTTTGATGCATTTTAGTTTCTCATTAAGGTCTTCATATTGCAGAGTGGGTGTTCTGATTAAATCCTTGGTTGTCCTGACCACTAAAATTGTTTGCTTACAAACTATTGGCAGCATAATCTAGGAAGCTCATGAATTGTTTGCACATTCTCAAGAGGTGACTATATGGTTCTTCAGCTCGTGAAATTTCTAATAATTGTGTACAAAAAAGTCTCATCCACTCCTTCCTCTTGTGGAGGTTTGTGATGGATCCTTGCAAAACACTGCTTACCCTCTGATCTTGCTTCACAAACTCTCAAATCCTGTGTTTCACAATGGGCCACTTCACAGCTGAGAAGCTGCTTTGCCCTCCCTCTTATAGTTCCCTACCAGTCCTTCATAAAAATCCTGACAAGTTTATTTTGTTCTTGGCAACATTTTTTTCTCTTCTTTCTGCTCTCCATGTCCTTGAAGTGAAATTAATTATGTTCTGAAGCACAGATTCTGACAACAACTTAATGAAAGAGAACATAAAAAATTAACGTCATTATCCTGTTAGTTCTTGATGAGTTACTGTCCTGTTATTCATGCACATACAGTTATTATAGTTATTAAATCTTGTGAACTTCCTCATCTCTGTCTAATATGTGTTTTGGAGATTCTTTACTATATTTTTGAGACAATAATGTCTAATCACTTACTAGGACTAACCTCTATGCAAGCAAAATGGTAGACCTTGGCAAAAACCATATTTTCTTTTGGATTTTCAGATTACTCAGAACTTTCCTTGCTTTTTATCCTTTTTGTTTCATCTTCTTGTAGACTGCAATGACATGATATGATATAATGTATTATAACATAGTATAATACAATATAGTATCATATCATATCATATCATATCATATCATATCATATCATATCATATCATACAAAGTAATATATAACTGTAATAGTTACTTGTGCTTATATCCTATTAACACAAATGTAATTCATTTACTGAATTGCAATAAGCAACGGCAGAGAAGAATATAACCACAGAAATACCACATAGGCTTAAAAACAATATAGATTTCATCTCTCATTTAGCTTTTTTCAGTATTTCCTTGTGTCATTTCAGTTCTTGGCGGCTTTATTTATATTACAGTACAAGTGGAGAGAATTGATAATGGGTAAAAATATTCATTTAGAATATTTGTCATTTGTGATTGAAGACCAAGGAATTAGATAATAGGGTAATGAAAAATGCTATTTACATATTACTTTATTCATTATATAATTTAGAAATTAATTATGTGATTTCATTATCATAAAATAATCTCAAAGATTTGAGACTTTGTATAACAAAGTTTTAAACTTCAGGAAGAACAGAAACACTGGATTGTGCTGCTGTCTTTAAATCTGCTGTTCTTCAGTCTGTCACTGATAAAGCAACTGTTTTGAATCTGAAAAGTCTTCTTCTGTAGAATTTATATATAACTTCATATTCACACTGATATGAATACCACACTTACTTCCTGCTTAGTTCTGCTAAGGTGTTTTTTTCACCTAAAAGACACCAGATATTTTCATACATCTTTATACTTTAATTTCTGTTCAGCATGATTACTCTGGGCCCTGGAATTTCTAAAGAACTGTGCAAATATTAGTAGATCCTTAACAGATAGATTAAAAATGTTATACCTGTTTTTCAAGACAACAGACTGAGAAAGAAATGTTTCAATTTAGGTTTGAACTCATGTCTTTCAAGTCCTAATAAAAATAAGTTATCTTTGTTCTTGATTAATTTTAAAAGTAACTGAATCTGAATGCTGTTCAAGACAGTAAATCCCAGGAAATGGGTGATGTTTATCCCTTCTTGGGCTATCACCATAAGTAGTTTGTTTTAAAAGGAAGATTCCAGATATTTTCTTCACTTAATTTTATTGAACTGCTATTGGTTTTGCAGACTAGCTCAAAGAAGTGTAATGTTCTCCTTTGCCACCTTTGTGATTTTAATCAGATAATTCAGCCATTTTGAAGCTCCTCCTTATCGTACTATAGATTAGTTTTGTACTATGCAGGTACAATTCTTTCTGTTTTCTCTACTTGTGCCGTGCTATATGTCTTTTTGCATGCTTTGCACTTTTACAAGTTTGATCTTCTTTGCCATCTGCATTACTCCCCTAGAAAACGATGAGATATTAGGTACAAATCTTCAGAAAACTTTTTGCACAAGAACTCAGTAAGAGCAAAATATTTTGTCAACTTTTTTACAATATTATGAGCCCTGAACATCAAAGGTTACCTGTGAATAAACCCTTCCATGGTGTTTTCAGGCTTTCATTCCCTCAGAAAATACATGCAGTTATGCCTCACATTTCTATTTGTATGAATTGTTCACTATATTTTTTCCTAGTCAATGAATCAACATGAATTGAAGAAGTCCTTGACCAATTATTTTAGTTTATTTCAGAAAATGCTATAACTTTGTTTATGTGAAAGATCTTGTATCATCCAGAAGAATAGTAATGATATCTTAGACAGAGAAGACACAAGCTTTGCAAACAACTTAAGTACATATGTATAAATATTTTCCAATATTTGAGAAAAGGAAGTGAAATTTTTCAGTTCAAGATGAGGGTTCATGACTAGAAGATGGGGTAAGGAACAGGAAAAAAAATGGCTTATATAGCATCAGACTTAAATACACTGTGTTTGAGAAAAGTGGAAGACAGAGAATTTATTTAAAAAAAAAGTAATAGGGGCTGAACTGCAGTGCTCCTTCAGAAGAAGAAGGATGAAATTTTTTTGGGAGAGAGGTTGAAGGTACTACTGAAATAGATTTTTTTAAAAGAAAATCATATTCAACCTCAAATTTTGTTTGAATTGTGTCAAAAAGATGCAGTTTAGGATGAGAGTGGCTACATAGTACTTCCAAGAGGTGGTGGCACTACCTTTAATATATAATTTCATAAATATATTTAATTTTATAGTCATCTTTTATCACAGAACAGTATTATTTACTCGCACTGCCATTAGAATGAATAATTTAGAATCATAGAATCATAGAATTACTAAGGTTGGAAGGGACCTTAAAGATCATCAAGTTCCAACCCCCCTGCCATGAGCAGGGAACCCTACCACTAGATCAGGCTGCACAAACCTCGTTCCAACCTGGAAGTTATCATCCTTGCACTCTAGGAACCTCCTGGATTGTTTGCGTTTAGCAGAGTTGTTCTTCCAACAGATGTCAGGGTGGTTGAAGGCTCCCATGAGGACCATGGCATGTGAATGTGAAGCTGCTCCTATCTGTCTATATAGTGCCTTGTCTACATTATCCTCCTGCTCAGGCGACCTGTAGCAAACCCCTACCATGATGTCACCTTGGCCTTTCTTCCCCTTAATCTTAACCCATAAGCTCTCTGTTGGCTCCTCATCCATCCCCAGGGAGAGCTCCATGCACTCCAGCTGGTCTTTGACATAGAGGGCAACACCCCCACCCCATCTCCCCTGTCTGTCCTTCCTAAACAGTTTGTAACCCTCCATTCTGACTCTCCAGTCATAGGAGCCATCCCACCAGGTCTCAGTGATGCCAATGAGATCATAGCCCTGCAGGCCCACCCTCATCTCTAATTCCTCCTGTTTATTCCCCATGCTGTGTGCATTTGTATGAATTTGTATAGATATTTGTATATGCGTGCATTTACTTTCTAGCAAGTTGAAGGAAAATCAGTCTTGCCAGAGAGCAGGGAAGTGAGCTGTTGCTAGGGCTTCCAGAAGGATCATCCTGCTTTCTCATCTTCAGGGGAAAATTTATGAAATTAGGTACTGTCAGTGGTCAATGGCTGGCATACCTGGGTCTTCACCAACAAAGTATTGCAACTGTAAGAGACATAAGAAAAAAGTAATATAAGGCTATGGTTTCTCTTAGGATAAAAAAGAAACAGGAAACTGTTTACAAATTCCCTTTATAATAGAAAACCTGGTAGTTTGCAAATATTATATTGAGGAGAATCATATTTCTGTAAAAGAATGGCATAAGGCACTGATGTACAGTGATACCTCTGCACGTGTCTCTGTAAAACACTGAACAAATGTAGAATGAAATTATTTTAAAATTGTGGATCTCATACTTTCTACACCAAAATGTAGGAAGGGTAGGAAAGCAAGGCAGGCAGGCAGGCAGGAAGGAAGGAAGGAAGGAAGATTCCTAATTATGGTATGTCTTCCCAAATAACTGCTTCACATAATGGAGTCCTGCTTTCCTGGAGATGGCTGAACAGCTGTCCACTCACGAAGTAGTGGATACTTATTTTGCTTTGCTTGCATGCACAGCTTTTGCTTTACCTATTAAAGTGTCTTTATCTGAACTGATGAGTTTTCTCACTTTTATCCTTCTAATTCTCTTTCACATCACATGGTGTAGGGAGTCAGTGGGCAGCTTTATCAGGCTCAGCTGCTTACTTGAGTTAAACCACAACAAAGGTTCATGTATTTCACATACATAGTCAATATTGATGCTCATCAGGTTTTCTGCTGTTCCTTTTTGTCTGAAGCCATCTTCATTCTTACTCTGTTCAGTGCCAAATTGACCAAGTGATGTAATTTGTGTACTGGCCTGGAAAGAGAAGGAAAAAAAAAAATAAATCCAGTGTGAGTATCACTAGGGACACTGTCAGGTGTTCTATTACTTGGCTTTAACAGATGGAAACGCAGGAGATGGAATAAAGTCTTCCGCTGACTAATGATTTTTCTGAAAAACCGAACAGAGATTTGATTGAACAATTTTAATGGAAAATTCGAAACTCATAAAAAGAAACCTTCCACAATAAAACATTAAAATAAGGTTTTAAAAAAGTAAACTATTATCAACGCTTTATTTTAAAAATAATATTAACCCGAAAACCCTCTAAATGAAAAAGGAAAAAAGAAAAACAAAAGAACTCTAATGACCCAAAGTATATTTTCATTGCAAAGTACCTGTTTTTGGAAAAGATAACAGCTATCTTGAGCCTTTTTAAGTAAAATACTTAAGGAAATTGCTTTTGAATTGCTATGATAAGTGATATAAATAAAACAATTTCTTCAGCAATTGCACTTTCAGTATGTGAAATGGCATATGTAAGAGGTACTTGCCTGACAGCACTGTAGTAAATTAACTGGTCCAATTAACTGGTCCAATTAACAGTATGGGCCACCTCTAGGATTAATTGTAAATCATTAATTTATTTACAGGGTTGTTTTTAAATATTGAAAAGTGTATGCTCTATGCTGTATTCATTCTTGTAAGTGGTACTATAACCAAATGGCAATAAGTTCCTTGCTATTTGGGGGCTTTTTTGGGTTTGGGGGAGGTTTGTTTGTTTTTGTGGGGTTTTTGGGTTTTTTTTTGTTGGTTTTTTTTGTTGTTGTTGTTTGTTTGTTTTGTTTTGTTTGTTTGTTTTTGTTTTTATTGTTTTGTTTTGTTTCTGGAAAGTAAGATACTGACATGAGGACTTCTTTTAACTGCTGTGCTCTCTGAAGAGTCTGTACAGCTCTTATGTTTTGCACAGCTGTTGTAACAAGGAACACAGTAACACAAGTCTCTTTCAAAGGTTTTGCATGGAATGATCAGTGAATGCCTCAAAAATATTGTCAGGACAGCTACAAAAATCTGTATTTACATATGCATGTGAATGGACATGTGCACAAATACAGATGTGACAATAAAGAAATTTAGGTAGCAAATACCTCAGAAAAGGCATATATATAAATATTATATTCCTTCATTCAACATGGTAAAACATACACATGGTACAGCAATACAAAATGTCGAAAATACCAACATGTACGGACACTTGAAATTCTGAGATTTTATAAGACATGCAGATAAAAATATGCAGTAGCATGGGGAGGTCTGGTCTGTTTTGGAATGTGTTCCACTAACTAATCATAGTAACAAAAACTGGGATTGTACTAAGAGCATCTATTTAATTGTAACATAAATTTAAGCTTTTGTAAAAAAGGACAGCCTCACCTTCCTCCTCCTGCCCCTAGCATGGCATTTCTTGCATTCTTGTGTCTGAGCACCAGTACTATCTGCAGCTTCTCTGATTAAGGAAGTGATCCCTCTCAGAAATAATAAGTTAGCTTCCTGATCTGGCTTGTCACACATGCAGCTCCTTATACAGATACAATAGCCATCTAGGTTCAAGACCACTCCTTCCAACAGCAGTGTGAATTGGGGAAGGAATTTCAATACAAAATGAAACACAGCCAAGCTAGAATGCCAAATCTGATTAGATTATAGTTAAGAATTCCCATAATTTCAAGTATAGGTTGGCAGCAATGAAAGCATGCAATTATTTATGTCTGAGCTCTGAGCTGATAGTGATGTTGCAATGTATTTGATGTGCTGTTATGGATTAAATAAATATGAAAAGCAGATATACAATGTAAATTTAATAACTAGGAATTCTAAAAGCTATAGGCAGGAAAAAACTTTAAGTTATGGCACCCTGTGGTTTCAATGTATGGTTATAAGTATTAGCAGTGTCCATAAAGTTCCTGTGAAAATAAGGTGGCCAGAAACTTGCTTTAAAGGCTAAGATGCAACATACCTACTCAGGAGCTTTCAGTGTGTAAGAGCCAAAATTAAGATTCAGGAGGACTTGGATATAAGATCTATATTCAGGCATTTAGACTAGTCAATTCATTAAAGCAATCATATATGCAGAGATAAACATCACTACTGGGCTATAGAATTCAGAAAAATAAAACCATTTAACAGATCACACAGGGTGGTCTTTTTTACCAACTTCTGTTGTAGGTAAGTTATTTGTTCTGGCAATGTAAATACATGCAAGTAGTGTGGATGGAAGAAAATAAGGTGGTTTTGCATAAACTAGCATATGGACCTTTAGAATTCCTGTTCTTGAAAGTATGAGAACCATGTGATGTACCTCAGTCTAACCACCCTGAAGTCACATGGCGAACACTGAGTAGTCATCTATCAGAAAGACCTTTATTAGGTGAGAAGCACATGTACTTTTGCAAAATGCTTCCCTTAAGACATTTTTTATTCAGCACAATGCTATACTACTAGTATACTTCAATGCCTATATTCCCCAAACCCAAATTTACACCAGCCTATCCAGAAGTTAACTATCTATATTGTTTAAAAAAAAAAACCCTGAAAGATCTGAAACCATGTGTAGAGATATGACTTTGAAGTATTTTTCCGTATTTTAGTCATCTTCCACTTTAAAATCCTCCTTTCATATTCCTGTGTATTGCTAAATGCACCCTCTTCTGAGGAAATAGTAATGTAATAAAAATCATAGTAATACTATGAAAGAAGAGGTAAAGGATTGTGCTGGTTTGGTGGGATTTTTTGGTAGTGGGGGAAGGGCTCAAGGGATGGCTCCGGTAAGAAGCTTAGAAGCTCCCCCTGCTCCAAAACCAGCCAAAGAGCCATTAGAGAGACAACAGATGCTCCTCTGTGATTAACATATGAAAAAACTGATATAAGACCCAAGCAAAGTGAGCAGTTAAGAAAGAATTGCTGTGCTGGAGAGGTGAGAGGCAGTGCTGGGGTGAAGATCCTGGGTGGTTGGTGAGGAAGAAGGGGAAGAAGGTGCCCAAACAGAAGTTTCTCTGCAACCTATGGTGAGATGGCAGGCTGTCCCCCGGCATTCATGGAGGAACATGGTGGAACATTCCCTGAAGGCACCAGGAGGGGTGAACTTGGCCAGTGGACTTGGATTTTGTGGCCAGTGGACTCGGATTATGCAGCTGTGGAAGACCCCGGCACCAGGGGAGGTGACTGTTCCCGAAGCAGCCCATGACTCTGTGGGAAGCCCACACTGGAACAGCTTGCTCCTGACCTCGTGGGAAGAACTCATGAAGGAGAGGTTCGTGGAGGACTCTCTCCCATGGGAAGGGACCCTGTGGGGAAGCAGGGGAGGACTGTAAGGAATCCTTCTTCCTGAGGAAGAAGGAGCAGGAGCCACCAGACAGTGAACTGACTCTAAACCCTATCCCCTGTCCCCCTGTGCTGCTGGGGGGAAGGAGGGAGAGAAATTTGGAACAAAGTAATTTGGGCCCAGGAAGAAGAGAGGGGTGGGGGTAATGTATGTAAGCCCTGCTCTTTGTGTTGCCTGTGTCCTGTGTGCATTTGATTAGAGTTAAATTAAATTTTTGCCCATGACCTTTACCAGTGAAGAACCCTCCTTGCCCTTTGTCTCAATCCATGAGCTTTGTTGTGTTAGGCTCAAACCACAACAAGGATTAAAAAACCTTACTATTGTATATAAAACACCTAAATGAGGACTGATCTTTTTTCTACAGGTAGTAAAACAGCCTAAGAAAAATAATGAAGAAGTTAAAGTAGATGAAAAAAAATATTTGACACACAGCTGGTATTTTAAAGTTCAGAAATATGTCAAAGGAATAGGACTACTGCAGTCACTGGTGATGATGATCATCACAGAAAAATGAACTCTCAGAAAAAAAGGCTGGCATGTCAAAACTGTGATGAACTGTTGGGAAGAGGGTTGAGTTAGCCAGAGGACAGTTACTTGGCTGAACTATTAAAAGGTGAAGAAACTTTTTAAATGGCACTTGATATCCCAAGTTAGCACTGCTAGAGCTTTCGGAACTCAAGGTTAGAGAAAATGAACTGTAAAACTACAAGTGTTGTCCATTATTGAATCCATGTAGAGAACACTTCACATGTTAATATCTTGAAAAATGCACTCAGTTTGAATGAGAAAGTCTTAGCAACAGCATGAGTAATCTTTCCACCTAATAAGTCCAAAACCCATGTGTTTTCACTGGCCAGTCACTTAATAATTTGAACACACAAGTACCACCACTGTCACCTAAGTTTAACAACCAAAAGTTTCAGGATTACATTGTGACACAGGAAAAAGTAGAATATCTTAAGGCGTTCCCCAGATCAGGTTCCTGAAAAATTAAAGAATAAAGTTAGAAGAAAATTTACATATACTCTATACCAGCTGTTGTTCCCTTTCAGTTGATTATAAATCCTCAAATAAAGAGAAACCAAAGATATAAGACAGTAATTACTGAGGAGAAAAGATCTTGGTTTTAAAAAACAAACAAACAAACAAACAAACCCAAAATGATTAAATAAAGTAAAAACTGAAAATAAGCTTGGAAAGCAGGAGCTTCCTATGTTATGTCATATGTATACACAAGAATGTATATGACACCTGTTTTAAGAAACCATTAGGCTGACCTTATCTAAATATCTGAAGTGGGCATCTTTCAATAAATTATTTTAGATTGTCATGCCCAATTCCTTTAGCAGCAAAAAAAAATACTAGAAGTCTAATAGTGCAGACATATTTTTTCCACCAACCACACTATGTCATTCTGCTTTCATGCAAGTTCATAGAATCATAGAATGGTTTGGGTTGGAAGGGACCTTAAAGATTATCTATATCTAATGCCCCCTCACATTGGCAGGAACACTTTCCACTAGACTAGGTTGCTTGGAGTCCCATCCAACTTGTCCTTGAAATTTTTCAGGGATGGAACTCCAACAGCTTCCCTGGACAACCTGTTTCAGTGTTTCACCACCCTTGCAGTGAAGAATTCTTCCTAATGTAGTAAGATGTAAGACATAGTAAGGCAATGTAGGGAGAAAATTAGGAGGGCCAATGCCCAACTTGAACTCAACTTGGCTACTGCTGTCAAAGACAATAAAAAGTCTTTCTATAAATACATTAATAACAAAAGGAGGACTAGGGAGAATCTCCATCCTTTATTGGATGCAGGGAGAAACATAGTGACAAAGGATGAGGAAAAGGAAGCTGGAAAATGGGGAGGTGGGGCAGAATGAGACCTTGGTAATCCAAGAGGAAATGGTCAGTGACCTGCTATGCCACCTAAAAAACCATAAGTCAATGGGGCCGGTTGCACCCAAGAGTACTGAAGGAGTTGGCAGATGCACTCGCCAAGCCTCTTTCCATCATTTACCAGCAGTCCTGGCTAACTGGGGAGGTCCCAGTGGACTGGAGGGTAGCAAATGTGCTACCCATCCACAAGAAAGGCCAAAAGGAAGATCCAGGGAACTACAGACCTGTCAGTCTGACCTCGGTGCCAGGGAAGGTAATGGAGCAGATTATCTTGAGTTCCATTATGCACCATATACAGAACAACCAGGTGAACAGGTTCAGTCAGCAAGGGTTTATGAAAGGAAGGTCCTGCTTGATGAACCTGATCTCTTTCTATTACAAGATGACCTGCCTGGCTGATGAGGAAAAAGCTGTGGATGTTGTCTACCTGGACTTCCGTAAGGCCCTTGACATTGTTTCCCACAGCATTCTGATGAAAAAACTGGCTGCTCATGGCTTGGGTAAAGCATTCTGCTTTACCCAGCTCATTCTGCTGGGTAAAGCACTGGCTGGATGGCTGGGCCCAGAGAGTGGTGGTGAGTGGAGTTAAATGCAGCTGGTGGCCAGTCACAAGTGGTGTTCCTCAGGGCTCAGTGTTGGGACCATTTCTTTTTAACAGCTTTATCAACAATCTTGATGAGGAGATAGAATGCACCCTCAGTAAATTTGAAGATGACAGCAAGCTGGGAGGGAGTGTTGATCTGCCAGAGAGTAGGGGGGCTCTACAGAGAGACTTGGACAGACTAGATTGATGGGCCAAGGTCAGTTGTATGAAGTTCAACAAGGCCAAGTGCTGGATCCTGCACTTGGGCCACAACAACTCCATGCAACGCTACAGGCTTTGGGAAAGAGTAGCTGGAAAGCTGTCCAGCAGAAAGGGACCTGGGGATTCTGATTGATAGGTGGCTGAATGTGAGCCAACAGTGTGCTTAGGTGGCCAAGAAGGCCAATGGCATCCTGGCCTGTATAAGGAATAGTGTGGCAAGCAGGACCAGGGAGGTGATTGTTCCTTTGTACTCAGCATTGGTGAGGCCATACCTCAAATATTGTGTCCAGTTTTGGGCACCTCAGTACAGGAAAGGCATTGAGGTGTTGGAGCATGTCCAAAGAAGGGCAACAAAGCTGGTGAAGGGCCTTTAGAAAAAGTTTTATGAGGAGTGGCTTAAGGAACTGGGGCTATTTAGTCTGAAGTAAAGGAGGCTGAGCAGAGACCTTATCGCCCTCTACAACTACCTGAAAGGATGTTGTAAAGAGGTAGGTGCTGGTCTCTTCTCACAAGCAACTGGTGATAGAACAAGAGGGAATGGCCTCAAGGTGCACCAAGGGAGGTTTAGACTAGACATGAGGAAGAACTTTTTCACTGAAAGGGTTGTCAGATATTGGAACATGCTGCCCAGGGAGGTGGTTGAGTCACCATCCCTGGATGTGTTTAAAAGTCATCTAGATGTGGTGTTTGGGAATATGGCTTAGTGCTGGACTTGGTAGAATAAGGTTAATGGTTGGACTCAATGATCTTAAAGGTCTTTTCCAACCTAAGTGATTCCATGATTCTGTGATAGCGTCTAACCTAAATCTCCCTTCTTCAAGTTTTAATCCATTACCCCTTGTCCTCTCACTACATGACATAGTAAAAAAGCCTCTCCCCAGCTTTCCTGTAGGGCCCCTTCTATTGTTCAATTGATCAGAGTTCTGTGATCAATTCTGCTAATTTTCATATTTCATTTAAAATATGATACAGACTGATAATTCTTACTATTTCATGAAGTACCTATGGTACTGTGGAGCATCAGTATAAAAAAATCATACTCTTAAAGCTGGAATTTTATATTCACAGATCTAGCTAAACTTAAGGAATCTGGAGGTGTGACCAATTACTGATTTTTGTTCAATGACAGAGGAGATTTGTTTTATTTTGTGTAAACCACAAGAAATTCCACTGGCATATTTTTGTCCACAAAACAGACAAAAAAATCAGTAATTTTATCCTATCATTTTTTTTCTTTAGGATTCTTCAAGCCAAAATAAAAATGCCTTTAAAAAATTTCAGTCAATGAGACTATCTTTTGCCATTGTTTTACTGCATTTAGTTCAGACAACACTAGTGGGAGATTCAGATTTGCTCGAGTTGAAATAATATTGTGAAAGAAAGAAGCACTGATATTTACCCATGTTTATAAGTACTGAAAGCTTACCAAAACTACTGCTAATTAGAACCACAAAAAAACAGCTAAAATACTTCTTTTTTTTCTTTCATAATTTCCACATGGTGAACAACTCTTTGAATAAATTAGAAGACAACAAACGAACACCTAAGTTACCAGGTTTGTGCAGGCAACAGTAGCTACTATTTTAGAGAACTCAAGTAATTACAGGGTTGCCCCATAGCAACTAGGTTTCACATCACAGAAGTGACGATGTTGTAGATCAGCTCTGGGATACAGTGAGGGAAGGCTCACTTGCCTCAGGTGTCCTAGGGGTTGTTCATCATTTAGATCACACTGGAGGTCAGTTAATTAACTACTCGCTCTATGAAGGCCTTTGAATTAGAGACCTGAGGGTTAAATTTGCTAAACCTGCTGAATAGTAGAATCTCTTAAAGTTTCTTAGAGGCATTGTGTTGAACTAGGACATCTCACCTGAGAGCCCAAGAAACCAGATCCAGATGAGGCTGTGTTTGTGCCTGTCCATGCCTGCTACATCAGTCAACCTGCCAGAATGATGGATGCACCTGGCCAGAAAAAGGAACAACATGACCCAGCACAGCGAAGAAGACTACGAGCCTTCCTCCAAGAGACCACTGCCCATGACCACCAGATGACACTGTGTGTGCGCAAGGGGGAGGGACAATATTATACTGGGTTCTTAGAATATTATAATGAGTTCCTAGAAATAGTTTGCATAACCCAGACTATTTCTTTGTGCAGTAATGTATATGCACATTTTAAAGCAAATAAATATGTACTGCCCTTGTCCGTTGGTGTGCGTGTTTGGAGGAGTGACCCCCTGCACACCCAGCGTTGCAATGAAGGATACCTGCTTTATAGCTTCACTGGGCTATAGAGTCTTTTTCCTTGTGTCACCTTCAAGGAGCTATTAGTTCAGGAAAAATTCAACTCATTGTAAGCCCTTTATGAAAACAAAATCAGTGAGGATGGACAGCTTGGAAGATTAAAAACTTAACATTTATCAAGTACCTTATATAAAGAAATAAGATTTCAGAACAGTCTTCCTCTGTATTCCACCAAGTGTAATGAACTTTCTTTCATGATGGTCTTGGAAGAAAATATTTCACTGATTTCTGTATATTATGTTGCCTTATGGACATGTCCAGTGGTGTTAACATTGCTAGTCTCCATCTGAAGAGTTTGGATATTGTTGATAAAGAAGGTGTAAGAAAAATGAAAATTGGGTAGCAGAGAGTTTCCTGTGTTATGACATTAACACATTTGACACATTTGCTTTGTCATATTTTGGGTTCTACATAACATTTCTCTTTAGCATGCACTGAGGATTTACAATTTGTGGTTTTATTCTTGCCTGTAATGTTCCGCTTTATGGCTCTAGTGGGAAATATCTTCAGCACAACAGTTTATATTTCCAACAGAGGGAGCCATGAACGAAGCTGCATGTCTGTTGACTGCTGAGGAAAGTGGACTTACTAGCTAGCTCTAGTCTAGTTAATAGAGGAGATGAGCATAAACTCCAGAGACAGACAACCTCAAATATTTTGGAAAAAAAAAAAAAGAAAAATCTACTACTCTAAAATTGTATTAATGGTTAGAAACAGACAAATTCACTTGTAGAAGTGCTCTCATCCACTCTGGCCATTTATAACAATCTTTATAGATAGTTGTCATGACATGCTTTTAATTGTTTTCTTCCTCTTCAAGGCTGCAATGGATTTCACTGGCTTCCTCTCCATCCTCTAGAATTACAATCCTTGTTCTATGAATCACTAAGCTAATACGAAGTTTCTGTCTAGACTTCAGGAATATTGCTTTCATCTTACATTGTCTGTTATGGTCTCTTTCCACATGTAACTTTTTCTTTGAACAGAATCTTATCTGAACAGACCTAGGTCATGCAAAACCCACCTTCTCTCTCCAACTTGCAGATAAGCAGTCTTTTAGAAACTAAACTTGACATTCCACTTTCTTGTTTTTAAAAGCAAATAGATAAATTCTGACAATTCTGATGTAATGAGACAGCAGTCTTTCTCTATCATGTGCCAAAAATAAATGGTTAATCTTACACTGTTCTACATATTCTGGCCAGTAGATAAACATTCCTAAATGCTGGCTGAATATCAGGACGGTTGTTATTCCCAGCTGTGAAGTAGGTTTCTAGCCTATGACATTAGCTCTCCTGTCTGCTTATATTCCTTTGAATAAAACTTGTATTGCTTTGTAGCAGCTCATTCCTCACATAGTAAAAAAAGGAAAGCTCCTGTAAATATTGCTGCTTTTGATAAGGCCACTACTAGACTATGAACTAATTAATTTTCTGCAATACTAAACCCCTCTAGTCCTTGGTTGGAACCCCTGAGTCATGAAAATACTGTAATTTCTTGACAGAGTTTCATGTAATTCTTTTGGAATCTGAATTAAAGTTAGGTGGAAAATATTCTTCTACCTAATATTCTTTCAATCTTTATCACATGTCCAGCCTTCACTTTCCCCATGGCAGGTCCATATTGCTAGATTCAACTAATTTGTTCAATGAAATTATTTTTTCAGTCATTTGTTTATGTTTTATCACTTCTGGATTTTGCTGCAATGTGGAGCAAGAAGAAATGTTCCAGTTTGAAACGATAAAATTATTTTGCAAAGATTTCTTTCAAACTGTGTTGCAAATACATTGTTTTTATTGCATAAAGGTAGGATAAATGATTCTATGTGCATCCAAGGGGAAAAAAAATTCCCTAATTTCCTTATACATACATGTCATCCCTTCAAGATCAATGAGAATTCTGTGAACATAAGCACTACATGAGTCGGCCCTTAAAGCACACTGAGGAGGAAGATGTGTAGGAATTTAAAATTCAAACACCGCTTCATCTTGGCCATTAGTCAAGATCAGGCATCTTGGGAGGCTTCCAGATTCACAAAGTAACCCCTATGAAAGTCCTTTAAAGCAACTCAGTCTTAGAAAAGATCCAAACAACTAATGCTTTGATCCATAAATCATCAGAGAAAGTGAAGAATGGCAAGCTTAACTTTATAATTAACAATAGTCTCTGATCTCAAAAATCATGTTGGGGTGAATTCAGACAAACGTCTGTTCTGTCTCAGGATGTGGCCCTTTGAAATACCTATTTTAGCATCTGAACAAAAAAGATAATAATAATAATTAAAAAACCCCACAATATAAATATTAAACTATTGTAAATAATAAGGAAAAATAACTGTGTATCTCAGAATTCTCTTTAAATTCTAAAATTCTAGTAAGCTTTAAATTGTGAAGAATTTACCATACAAATAAAAATGAGTGTTAAGACTGCAGCATGTAGCCCATTTGTTACTTTTGTGAAAGACTGGTTAATCTCACTCACTAGAGTTATAGTATAAATGGGATTAAAGGAATTCCTCCTCCTTTCCATCTCTGTGTTGCTCTTGCTTGGCAAATAGGAAGAAGTAGCTCACATGTTGTGAGAATGGTCTTGGTGTGCTATATATAGGGGTGGTGGTGAAGCTGATCTCTTCTCTTTCCCAGGATTAATGCCTTGAGTATTATCAAGCATTTTATAGTCTCTAAAGTTGCACAATAACTTAGTTCACAATAACTTAGTTCAGGAATGGACACCTGAACACTTTACTAATCCATAAAGTTCATTAAACCTTGTATGAAATAAATCTGCTGAGAACTCAGCTTACATTTAGTGTCTTCTATTAATAATAAAATTTTTCATGTTGGATGGCTGAGAAAGTGATAGTCATTTCTCAGGTGAATGGTCTAAGTTTACAACATATATTTTCTTCAAAAATCTATTCTATTTAGAGAAAGGCTCTTTAAAAATTGCGTAATATGAGGAAAAAATGAGTTAAAGCACAGCCTTGAATCTCTCACATGTTGAAACCTATGTCCTAATACATCTTTACAAAAATTTTAAATAACACAGTACTGTCCGTTCCCTGTTGTGAAGAATAATTTCCTGGGCTTTACTGTGGAGAAGCTCTTCATAATAACTCTCTCAACTAATCTGTATCATCTGTGGAAGCAAGGGTGAGACAAATTTAAGTATAATCAATCTGTATCTTCTGCTAAAATCATGTATTGGAAGATAACAGACAATAAGTTGTGCAACAGACACCAAGAGGTAAGGAACCCACTCACCTGGTAGTTTGACAACTGGACTGTCAGTCAAGATGCATCTCTAAGGAACTTTAGCAGCAGTGTGAAAGTCCAAAGCATATATGGTCATTCCCTTTCAATCCTTATGTACTGAGTTACTTCATATTTAAAGCAAGCTTTTGATTGCTCCTGTAAACCTTCCTAAATTCCCTGGAGTAACTTTAGCTCTACTTCAAGAAAAGCCTCCAGTAGTGGATTTTAGTCTCTAACACACTTCTGTACATCAGAGAAAAAGCTCAAGAACCCAGAGAGACATTGGGGAAGTGTCATTTAAATGTACCACCCAATATGCTGTGACCTACTTCATTCTCCTTGCTGTAATTCTGTTTGTGTGACATCTGTGTGTAAATGGACCTCTCTGCACTCTAAGTCTGGGCCCATGTTGACATAAAAAGTTATTATCCAATTTACTACAAATTATTATGCAGTTTCATAATGTCTTCTCTGAAAACTTCCTTTCAGCTCTAAATGGCTGACAGTTTCCACCCTCTCCCTGTGTTAGACCTGCAAATGTAACATAAGTGCTGAACTTACTGTTGCTTGGTGTACCCAACTTATGGTCTCTTTGCAGCTTCTTTCCAAAGATACAAGACTGGAAAACACACAGATATGGTGTAAGTGACCTGCTTCTTTCTGTTCACTAGCAGAGATAGAATTCCAGACTTTTTTGCTGATGCTCTGAAGGAGCAGGTAAGAAGCAGCTGCAAATACAATAGTATCCAATTTCATTCCATTCACCTCTAGTCCACAGCCAAGGCAGGTGGAAAGTATTGAAGTGTCGTTGCAGCTAGACCATGCAGTTATGCCCAACAGCATACTAAATTAGCATGCATGTGTGGACTGACAAACCTGTTGTAGCTATTCCTAAACCAATACTTTCAAATTTACCATCTTAACAGCATGCAAGTCTTGTTTAAATGCGACCATAAGATTGTTTTGACTGTGTGCTGTACAAGTACCCCATGGCTTTTTAACCTGCTAATACTTTTCTTTTTATTTTTCTTTCCTAATAATGTCATAAATTCTGGGTATAACTGGAAATGGACAACAGAAGCCTCATTTACAGTATTCTCAGCACATATATTGAACCCAAAAACCTCTAGTGGAAAAAAAAAAAATCCAGTGAGCTGTGTCAGACACAACAGTCATTTTTTCGTTTGCATAAAATGAAGATTGTGTGTCATATACAAGGTTGATGTAAAACTGACATAGAGATGCAACAGAGATGACACAGAAAGTTTTATTTTTGAGCATTGAACCTGCTATAGATAATAAAGAGTAGGTAAATTCAGATACAAGTTAGATATATCATTAAGAAGAAATGCTGACAACTAATACTGAAGTAGCTGGATGTGGAATTAAGTAAGTATGCTGACGATGCAAAGCTGGGAGGAGCTGTCGACACCCTTGAGTGCAGGCAGGTCTTGCAGAGAGACTTCGACAGGTTAGAGAGATGGGCATTCACCAACCACATGAAGTTTAACAAGGGTAAGTGCCGGATTCTGCACCTTGAATGCAGCAACCCTGGTGGTAAGTACAGACCAGGGAATGAGTGGCTGAAGAGCAGCACGGTGGAGAGGGACCTGGGGGTCCTGCTTGATGGCAAACTGAATATGAGCCAGCAGTGTGCCCTGGCAGCCAGGAGGGCCAACTGCGTCCCTGGTGTGGCCTCACCTTGAGTACTGCGTGCAGTTTTAGGCACCACAATATAAAAAGGACATCAAGCTATTGGAAAGTGCCCAAAGGAGAGCCATGAGGATTGTGAAGGGTCTGGATGGGATGTCTTATGACGAGTGGCTGAGGTCACTTGGATTATTCAGCTTGGAGAAGAGGAGGCTGAGTGGTGACCTCATTGCAGTCTATGGCTTCCTCATGAGGGGAAGAGATGGGGCAGGTACTGATCTCTTCACTTTTGCGACCAATGACAGGACTCGGGGAAATGGCAGGAAGCTGAATCAGGGGAGGTTTAAGTTAGATATCAGGAAGAGGTTTTTCACCCAGAGGATGGTTGAGCACTGGAACAAGCTCCCCAGGGAAGTGGTCACAGCACCAAGCCTGCCTGAGTTCAAGAAGCGTTTGGATGATGCTCTCAGGCACATGGTGTGATTCTTGTGGTTCCCTACACAGGGACAGGAGTTGGACTCGATGACCCTGATGGGTCCCTTCCAACTCAGCATATTCCATGATTCTGTGCCAAAGAACCCCAAGGATTGTTTCTTCAGATAAATAAAAAATGAAAAGAAAAACAAAATCCCCACCCAGAAACGCCCCCCCCCAAAACCCCAAAAGCAGTCAGTTGTCTTCTTGTGGTAAGAAATTTAAGCTGCATAACTATAGGAAAATCTTAAATAAAATGTTTTATTAATTATTTCAAAAACCACTATAATAATACCCAATTTTTAAATCATTCTTATATTTTCGAGTTTGAATGGAGAAATACCTCTCACAAAGAAAAACTACAGACATTGCATTGCCCTTCCTCTCTGAACATTCAACATTTAAACTTTGTCTAATATCCAACACAGATTGGTGGTTCCACATCACATCGGTTTTATAAGTTTAAGGGCATACCCATATGTATAAGAGTCAAGCAGACTCCAAATTTCAAAGCACAACTTCCTTGAAAGCATTAAGTTTCAAATAGTTGTTAGTCAAGCAAAATATACATAGTTAATTAGTGTCTTTCCTGCTCATATGCTTTTGCGTCACTCCCAAGATTGTGTGATTTTCAGGTTCACCCAGTCCCCAGTAATCATGAATATGCAAAATTACGCTCCAGTCTTAACATCTGCTGAAATCAACCAGATGAAGTCGTACAGTAACAAACTATCTTTGAATAAAATTTTACCAAAAAAAGTTATAGGGGATCTTCTTGCCTATACTTACATTGTGTGAGTGAATTGTATTGGTATTATTCCTGACAGAATTATAGCTAATTCTTTTTAAAAATGTCTCTGATTAGAGAGACTCCAGTCTTCCAAGTAATCATTTTCAGTGCCTTGTCTCTAACTTGAATCCTTCTTGTTGACATTTAAGACTATTATTTCCTTTCTTCTTCCTATCTGCAGTGGACAACAAATTATTTCTCATGAGTACTTAAAGGAAACTGCATGCTCTGAACAGCAGAAGGGAGTGAGAAAGTCACTTGAAAGACATAGAAGTCTGCAGATGGAGGAGAACTTGAGCTGCTGAGAAGAAACAAGAAATTTTCAGAGGCGTTGAAGAGGGAGCATGGGCAACTGGGCATTATTTTCTGCATGATTTTCATAGAGCAGGCAGGAAGTAAAGAAGCAGTGGGTTGGGAGAGACAGAGCTCCATATAAATCCTTTATGTTTCTAATCTGTCTGTATTTTAAAAGCTAGGAATTCTAGTTAATAGTTTAATAATCCCTGGCTTTTGTGATTTTAAGAACAATTACTTTTTCTTTGGGGATTTCATGATAAAGAAAAAAGTAGGCACAGGATAATTCCAAATGCCTGACTGACTTAGAGTCCTGCCTGAGGAGCTTCCTTAATTTCTATCATATTTGTTGCAGTCGTATGTTTTTCACAATACACACTCATCTTTCTTAAGTGCTACATGTAAAACTGCATACAGTATTCCAACTGAGGCCTTACTCATTTGCATAGAATAAGAGGATGTGTAAACATCCAAATTGTTACACAGACATGAATAATGTGATCAGTTGTTCATAAGTCTGTTCATAAATTTAAGTGAGATGTTTGTCTTTATTGTAAAACCATAATGTCATTACATTGGCAACTAGTCACCTGCCAAACCCCCCAGATCCTTTCTTGGAGAACTATCAAGTTCTAGATATTTTATGTCCTATATCAGTACAGCTGGTTATAGCTGTTCAGTGTAGTATTTTGTACTTCCACCATTTAATCTATCCCTAAATCTGTATTTCTATTTATTCCAGCATCCAGATAAATAAACATAACCTAGAAATTAATCAGAGACAAGGCAGACTCCTTTTTGACAACAGACCAGCTCTAGTCCAGGAAATTTGGCCAGTCAGGTTTGCATATTACAGTGGTTATCCTTTATCCTTTTTCTGTGGCTTGCACATGGGGGCATCATATGAAATAGTATCTAAAGCCACCGTGATGTCGTAAGTTGCCTGCTTTTTTCCGATTTTGAGGCTACTAAATGCTACTGACCAATCAGTGCCAGTGACATCTGGGCCACCCACACACTTTGGAAAATCCTGCACTCCATTTACAGGCTCTTATCATTTTCAGCCATTCAGGGTGTTATTGCTCAGCTGTTAGTCTCAGCTGTCTGCTTCAAAATCTATTCTAAACATACTTCTTTCAGCAGGCAGTCTAGCTAGCCACATCTAATTTCCCTTTTCAAGTATTTGGTTATTCCTGTCATACTGTCATGTGTTCTTCTGTTGGCTATTGTTTAACTTATGTCCGATATTAATTTCTCAAACCTATATAAACCCACCAACATGCAGCCAATCATTTTTCATATCAGGTAACAATGGTCTTTAACCTCTGACTATCCTACATAGACTGTCATTCATCTCCTCCTTCTCTTCATGCTGTTTGCAAATAGTTTGGGGTTTGTTGTGTTTAAAAAATCTTTTTTATTCTGAAGAATAAAGTCAGACTAATTGCTGCATAATTCTCCATCTTCCTATTTTCTATTCTTTTCTATTCTGTTATGTATAAATTAGTGTTTTGGGGGGGTTTTGGCTTTTTGTTGTTTGTTGTTTGTTTTTTTTTCAAATCACTTTGTACCATAGCTATCTTCCAACAGTTCTCAAAGATAACCACTAAGGGTTTTTTTGATTGCATCAGCCAGTACCCTAGGATGAAGTTAATCAGATCACATTGATTGAACTTTTGTAAGTGCTCTGCAACTCATGTCTTTCTTATTTCATGTTGAGATCTCCCCCTTTTGTTGCTGATATTAATTATGCTAGGCACTTCTTAATGGATGTTTTTAGTGCAGATTGATGCAAGAAAAAGTCATTAAAAGCTTCAGCCTGCTCCGTCTTATCTGTGCATAGCTTTTATTCTTGATTAGTAGCAGCAGAACAATGCTTCCTTTGGTCTTTGCCTTATACTTAGAAACAGATTTCTTGTCATTCTTATGCCTTTTCCTAATTGCATCTCATTTGTATCTTGACCTTTCAATTTTTTTCTTCTATGCCTAAGCTTTTTTTTTTGTCCTCACTAATCTATCTTAATATTTAGTTTCTAAATGCTTACTTCTCATATTTGAGGCCAATGAAGAACTCATAGTTTAACCAAATTGATCTCATAGTAAACTTCCTATATTTTTCTGATTTTATACTTATGCTCTCAGTACTATTTCTTTGAAGAATTGACAGCTTTCCCAAATTTCCTAATTTTTTGTTATGTCTAACCTACTAAAAGGACTACTCACTACTGAATTTTCAAGCTTATTGAAGTTTACCTTTATGAGGAGATCAGTCTTTACAGTCCAAGGTGACTCAGGAAGAGCACTGGGTAACCATTTGTGACCTATTAACATTTACATTACATTTTATTACTTGACAATGAAAATATTAGAAATAATGTGCTTTAAATGTCCTGCATTGATTCAAACTTGACATTTTTACAATGCTTTTCTATTTGATTTCTGTTATTTTTACTGCTAAGATTTTATTCACTTTCTATGAAGCACCAAAACCATTAAATAAACTTCTGGTTTTTTAAAGAGTATGCCAGCAACTAGGAAAATACATACTGTTTTCCAAGTTCTTTTTCATAAGAGATGTGAGCATATATTTTGCCATGGGGAGACCTGTTCTGAAATCAGTTGTGAAGACAGAGTTGTGTTACTACAAAAATAAAATTGCCTTTGGTGCCTTTTAGATTTATTTTTTGTATTATATTAGCCCTACAAAATTCCTACTTTCATTTCTAGACATGGATATCTGAGACAATAATTGTCCAGCTGATTGTAATCAACATTGTTCAAAGACTTACATATATGTAATGGAAATAAATTGCACATAAATATATCCAAATTTGTGGTACTCATTTCTTGAGACTTTGCTATGTGTTTCGGCATATTCAACTCTGTTTTGTAAAAGGGCTATACTAGGCTCAGAAAGGAATTAAAATTTAGGAAATGCAGGGCTTTCTCAACACATTTTAGTGAGAAGAAAAGATCAAGAAAAGCAGATAGGATTTGCAGGTCATTCTTGCCTAGGTCGCAAAATAAGTTCCTTTTCCCTTGATATCTGGCTACCTTGTATGCTCAAAGAACCCTAAAATGAAAAATTCTGGTGCAAAAATTCCCGGCACTCTCCTTAGCTGTGAGCAGTCCCGAAATGTCTCAGCCCGCAGTCTGAGCTAACAGCAGAGCAGACAGGGCTGTGGGGAGAGTTATGAGGGTCAGGGCTGAGCCTGGGGTGGATGGTGATGGATGGATGGAGTCCTCCCTGGATGCCGGCCATGGACGGAAGAAGAAGGGAAAAAAAAGCAGGAAGGAAGTTGTCTTCTGTGATCTCTGATCTTCCTCGGAGCTTACGTAGATATACGGAATGGAATACCCTTGGTCAATTCTGCTGTCTGTCTAGTCCAGCTCCCCTACAGGGGGGTCACAGATACAATTCTCCTGCCCTGATAGCCTCTGTAGCAGCAGAGCTAAGAAGCGACCTTGGAGTCTCAGCAGAAACATAAACATTCCAGTTTTACCAGTCCACTAGCTGGAACACTTGCTGCTAGTTAAAAGAGAGCTTACTGAAGGAAAAAAAATCAGTAAAAGGAAAATTAGCTTCATCCTGGCTCGACCCAGGACACCTGATTATAAAGTATAAATGCCTACATGAGATTGCTTGCAAGAGGAGAAAAAGTCTGAAATGAAAACATTCATTTTTAGTGGAGCCCTGATATTGCTATACACACAAAGGGATTAGGCCCACTTAGGAAGTCCTAGGAACCCTTAAGTAGTCAGGGTGTTGTATTTGCTTGTATATGCTTACCATCTAGTCTTGAAAGCAGATGTCTGAAAGAAACCAAGGATATATAGAGGGCAGTCAGTAACACAGAAACTTCATTTGTCTGATATAAGTTTTGAGTTAATCAAAGAAAAGAGGGAAGGGAATGAAATGTGTATATATGTGGGATGGAATTAGGGTTGTGTAACTGGAAGTTAAGTGTTTTAGCAGAAGATGTGGTGCAGCTTTTCAAAGCTCTTGAGAAAACAAGGAATACTTAACTACTGGTTTGAGTTATGGAAATCTTTCGTTGGTGAAGATTTCTGTGTGCAAAAAGGGATTATAGGAGGCTGACAACATACAGATACTGTCATTTCATGAAGCCATGAAAACTCCAGGTGAAACCTAAATGCTTGGGAAAATGCAGAAATCATCCCTCTGAGAACTGGTCAGCTGTTACCATGGTTTCACCTGGAAAATAATGCAAACAGGAGTAGAGGTATTTTGTATGTGAGACTTCTACAAGAGCATTCATGGCAGGGGCAATGATTGCTACCTTCATCCGGGAAAACAGGTGAAAGGAGAGTGTGAGTGAAAGGGACTCACCATCACCAATTTACCACCAGACACGTCTACCCTGCCAACTCACTGCCGGGACAACTGCAAGCTGACCAGTAGGTGGCACCGTGAACAAACGTTGGGGTGCAGGTGCCTCTGCCGAAGGTGCTCTGATCGTTGCAAGGAAACTATATGAATAGGGGAGTGTATGAATCACACCATTTCTAGCACAGAAAATTAACGATGATATAAAGGCAACTTAAATATGAGATATTTTATAATATAAATGCACTTACAGAACATAAAATAGTGTTGTTAAGCAAGTGCAAATATAAAACAACCAAAAACATTTTCTAAAAACATTTTTTTAAAAATGCACTTATTAAAAAAAAAGAAAAAAAAAAGTTGAATAAATGCAATTAAAAATCATCAAATCACAGATTTTAAAAGTGATTTTCAGGACTGTGACCTTAAATGAGCTGTTCATAATGTTTGATTGGGTTGTCAGAGTCGCCTTTATCTCATTGTTAATTTCTCATGTGACTTCTTACTATTTGCCACTGAAAACTGTTGTTCCTCACCTTAGTTCTAGTAACTTATTGAGGAATGGTTATAGTGGATAGGATTAACATTATCTTTACATAAATATTTTAATATATCTTAATAATTAAAATTTCATAGGTTTATAGAATCATAGAATCATAGAATTGTTAAGGTTGGAAAAGATCTTTAAGATCATCGAGTCCAACCTTATCCTAACCCTAGTACCCTATTTCTGATGACCCACTGCTAAACCATGTCCCCAGGCACCACATCCAGATGACTTTTAAATACATTCAGGGATGGTAACTCAACCACCTCCCTGGGGAGCCTGTTCCAGTGCCTAACAACCCTTTCTGTAAAGTTTCTTCTTATATCCAACCTAAATCTCCCCTGATGCAACTTGAGCCCATTTCCTCTGTCATCAGTCACCAGTGAGAAGAGACCAACCCCACTCTCACTACAACCTCCTTTCAGGTATTTGTAAAGAGTGAGAAGGTCTCCCCTCAGCCTCCTCTTTCTCAGACTAAACTGCCCTGGCTCCCTCAGTCATTCCTCATAGGGGATGTTTTCCAAACCCCCCACTAGCTTTGTTGCCCTTCTTTGGACCTGCTTCATCACCTCAATGTCTTTTTTGTATTGAGGTGCCCAAAACTGAACACAATACTCGAGGTGGGGCCTCACCAGGGCCAAGTACAGAGGCAGGATGACTTCCCCAGTCCTGGTAGACACACCATTTCTGATCCAAGCCAGAATGCCATTGGCCTTCTTGGCCACCTGGGCACATTGCTGGCTCATATTCAGCCAACTGTCAATCAATACACCAAGGTCCTTTTCTGCCAGACAGCTCTCCAGCCACTCTTCTCCAAGCCTGTCATGTTGCCTGGAGTTGTTGTGACCGAAATGCAGGACCGACATTTGGCCTTATTGAATTTCATACAGGTGGTCTTGGCCCCTCAATCCAGTCTGTCCAGGTCCCTCTGTAAAGCCTTCCTACCATCCAGCAGATTGACACTCCCTCCCAACTTGGTGTCATCTGCATTTATGGAAAATAAACTAGTAATTAAAAAAAAACGACAAAAACAAAAATGCAGGTTTACTAAACAAAATACTTCTCATTAAATTGTAATCAGACACTTCAGTAAAATAAATATTGAGTCTTTCCATTTTGATGTTCTAATCAATAAGTAATTCTAATAAATTGGTTACTGTAATGGTCAGTTTTGCTGTAGAGGAGGAAAGCATATCATTTAGTAATGCACAGTGGAGTTAGAAATTGTGTTACATTGTATTGTTTTGCAGTAAAAATAACCTTTCCTTACCTTCATGGCCTATCTTTATTTTGTAGAAGATATTGCAGTGCTGTATATTTTTGGCTAAAGAGTAGTGCAGATTTTATTTCACTTTGCCAGCTGGTTTTGCAATTCTAGAAATAATCTCATGTGGTGGAAAATATGTACATATGATATAGTGAAAACAACTTTGAATTAAAAAAAAATAGTAGCTAGCACATGATAAACAACGTTATCAAAAACCTTTCTAGTAAATCCTATTACTCCGAAAAGACTTTACAGTCACTTTGAGCTTGTTCCTCACAAACCATACCCCCTCCAAAAAAGATTTTGTCAAAAAGATACAAGGCTGTACCATAAAAATAGACTTTGTCCTTTAGGATGTGATTGATTCTTACCTCCCCTACCAACAATTGTCTTCCAGAAAATATTTTAATACATTTCAATCAGCAATTTCATATGTTATAACTGCACCTGATTACTTCCTTTGCAGATGTCTGTGTTTGAATAACAGGCTAATTTTAGGGATTATAAATAGTAGAATAATGGGTTTAGTTGTAAAAGTGACTGTTAAGTTCTGTCTAAGAATATGAAAGTTGCATCTTTGTTTTTTAATAGCTCAGTGACATCATAATGAAGTTTGAACAGTGGGGTCACAGCAACAATGACTGCAGATTGAGTCAGGATAATGTATTTGTTACAGTCATATAATCAAGGTGCCTATGAGGATTTTGTTCAATGGCAATTTCTATGATAAATCTTATGTGTATATCAGTGCTTGCAAAAACAGGTGAACCTAGCTTTACCCTTGGACATAAAGCAGGGCTCATTAAATAGGGAAAAAAGAGAAAACACAACTCTTCAGCAGCCATTTAAGATTCTTCACTAAAAAAACTTGTTTCTGTTCAGAAATATATACTGTTATTAAAATACTTTTGTAGTTGCTTGCAGGATTCATCTTGTGTTCAACTTCTTTTCTAGCAGCTGGGCCCCTGGAGTTAAATCTTACATTAATTTCATGCATTTCCTGTGTGTTTTTCATGGTTTTTCTTCATTTGTGTCCATGTTTTTGATGAAACAGAGGCAGGATTGCTGTGAATGAGGTTGGAGAGGGTGTGAAGAGCAAGAAATGCTAAAAATCCTGGATTTTCAACAAAAAGCAATTGATAGAAAAACTTGGAAACACCCCAGTCTTTTTCCTGAAAAGCAATTTCTTGTCATGGAAACAAGACAAAATCCATCTTTGAAATGGTGTTTTTACAAAAAAGGTCTTATAAAACACAAACTGACATTCAATGTGAAAAGTTATGAGTAATACAAGCTGAGATGGAAGGATTCTGTTTTCCATTCATATTCTTGGTTCTGAAATTTGTTGAATTTATCTGTATTGAACATAATGTCCCCAAAAATATGTTTGTTTTGAAATTTTTTATATTTGTCTTTTTTCATAGAATCATAGAATGGTTTGAGTTGGAAGTGACATGAAAGATCATGTAGATCAAACCTACCTACCATGGGCAGGCATACCTCCCACCAGACCCAGTTACTCAAAGGCCCATCCAACCTGGTCTTCAACCCTTCCAGGGAGGGGGCAGCCACAACTTCCCTGGGCAACCTTTTCCAATGTCTCACCACCTTCAGAGGGAAGAATTTCTTCCTTATATCTAATCTAAATCTACCCTCTTCCAGTTAAATCATTCCCACTTGCCTTATTGCTACATACCCTTGCAAAAAGTCCCTCCCCAGTTTTCCTGTAGGCCTCCTTCAGGTACTGGTAGGTCACTACAAGGTCTCCCCAGGTTCTTCTCTGTTCCAAATCATCTTAATGGCCCTCCTCTGGATGTGCTCCTGCACCTCCATGTCCTGCTTGTGTTGGGGGCTTCGGAATTGGACACAGTACTCCACGTGGGTCTTCAGGAGACCAGAGTAGAGGGGGAGAATCACTGCCATTGACCTGCTGGCTATGCTTCTATTGAGGCAGCCCAGGACATGGGTGGCTTTCTGGGCTGCAAGAGCATATTGCTGGCTCACATTGAGCTTCTCATCAACCAGTACCCCCAAGCCATTCTCCTCAGGGCTGTTGTCAATCTAATCTCCACCCAACCTGTAATTGTGCTTGGGATTGCCCCGAACTAGGTGCCATTGAACTTAGCCTTGTTGAACTTCGTAAGGTTGGCATGGGCCCACCACTCAAACTTGTCAAGGTCCCTCTGATGGCCTCCTTTCTCTCCAGTATGTGGACCACATCATACAGCTTGGTGGTGTCAGCAAACTTGCTGAGAGTGCATTCAGTTTCACTTTCCATGTTGCCAATAAAGATGGTAAACCATACTGACCCTTGAGGAACATCACTCATCTCCATTTGGACACCAAGCCATTGACAACAGCTCTTCAAGAGTGACCATCCAGCCAATTCCTTATCCACTGAGTGGTCCATCTTTGAAGTTCATGTCTCTCCAGTTTAGAGACAAGGATATAATGAGGGACACTGTCAAATGCTTTGTACAAGTCCAGGTAGATGATGTCAGATGTTCTTCCCTTGTCTACCAACGCCATTACCCCATCATAAAAGGCCACCAAATTTTGCAGGCATGATTTGGTCTTGGTGAAGCCACACTGACTGTCACCAAACATCTCATTTTCCATGTGCCTTAGAATAGTGTTCAGGATCTGCTCCATGATCTTGCTGGGCACAGAGGTGAGACTGACTGGCCCGTCATTTCCTGAATCTTCCTTTTTTCACTTTTTGAAAATGGGGGTTATGTTTCCCCTTTTCCAGACAGTGGAAATTTCACCAGACTGCCATGACTTTTCAAATACGATGGAAAGTGTTTTGCAACTTCATCCACCAGTTCCCTTTGGAGCTGTGGATGGGCTCTTGAGGTCCCATGAACTTGTGTACCTTCAGGTTCTTTAGATGGTCTCAGACCTGCTCTTCTCCTAGAATGGGTTGATCTTCCTTCACTCAGTCCCTGCCTTTGCCTTCTGTGACTTGGGTGGTTTGGCTAGAGCCCTTGATAGTGAAGACTGAGGCAGAAAACTCTTTGAGTACCTCAGCCTTACCCACATCCCACATGACCAGGTCTCCTATTTCCTTCTGGAGAGGGCCCACATTCTCCCTAGTCTTCCTTTTATCCCTGAGGTACCTCTAGAAGCTTTTCTTGATATCCTTAATATCCTTAGTCAGATTGAATTGTGTCTGGGCTTTGGCTTTCCTAACCTTATTGCTGGCTGCTCAGACAACTTCCCTGTACTCCTCCCAGGCTACTGGCCTTGTTTTCACTCTCTGTAGGCTTTCTTTTTGCAATTGACTTTGTCCAGGAACTCCATGTGCCTCCATGCAGACCTCATGGTTTAGGCCTTATTTCTTCTATGGAAGGTGTCACCCTTGAATATTAACCAGCCTTCTTCATTTCCTTTTCCCTTCAGGGCTCTATCCCATGGTACTCTACCAAGGAGGTCCCTGTAGAGGACAAGTCTGCTCTCCTGAAGTCCACAGCAGTGAGCTTCCTGTGTGTCCTTCTTACTGCCCTAAGGATCTTTACCTCCATAATCTCATGGTCACTGCAGGCAAGGCTGCCCTTGAGATTCACATTACCCACCAGCCCCTTCTTCTTGGTGAGAACAACATACAGCATATCACCTCTCTTCATTGGCCCCTCTAACCTTTGGAGAAAGTACTTATCATCGATGTATTAAATGAACTTTCTGGATTGCTTATGCCCTGCTGTGTTGTCTCTTCAACAGATATTGGGATGTCTGAAGTCCCCTGTGAGGACCAGGGCTTGGCTACTCCTATCTTTGTATAAAGGACCTCATGCGTTTGTTCTTCCTGGTCAGGAAGCTGAGTAATGATTGCATTGTTTCTCAAACATCAGTTGTCACCAGAGTATGCTTACATTATGATAATTTAACTATGCAAAAGCAAGGTTTCTTTCTTTCTGATTTTGAGGGCCTGTTAATCAAGCTACCTAGTCCAACTAGTCTGCAAATTCTTTGTAAAATTTTCTTTATCTGGTGCCTCTTTTCTAGGCTGCTAATGACACAGACTTTCAAATTGTGTCTGATGTTAAAATGATGGTGCAAAAGATAGAGCTAACAATTTTTTATTTAATAAAGTTTACAATTTACTTTATGTTCTTGGCATTTCATAAGCTAATGAGCTATCTCAAAATATCTGTTACATATTGGTATGAGTTTTGCATTTAGTCCTTGCAGGTACATATGAACAATTTGGAAGAAAAATCTGCTTTTCATGGTCTTGACAGGACTTATTTAGATACCAGGATCTTTGGGTCTTCATAACAAAAAAATAGGTATTTATAATAGAGAAATAAGGGGTAACATTCTATTTAAATTAAAATAGATTTCATTCCTGGATCAGACAATTATTTAAATCGACCAGAATTTTGGCAAAGAGAGGGAAAACTGACCATTTAGAGTTATCAATAACAAAAAAAAATAATTCATCAGTATAGCAGACAATAGTTATTAGTTATAGTGGAAAATAAAAAGTGTGAATATCAGGTTTTTTTCTCATAAAATGAAGGTAGTTATTTTTTAAATCTATATTTTGTGTATTTCTATTTTTCTACAAACCATAATGAAACTCTAAAGGAAAAATATACAGCATAGAACCAAAAAATGAGAATGGAATATTGTCGAGATTTGCTTCCTTAAAATACAGTAAAATATCAAACAGTACTATAGCATTATGATAGTAGTTATGGTATTAGGTTGAGGATCCCATAATATTTATATCTGAAGTACCAAATGGGAGGAAGAGCTGAAAAACAATGTGGAAATGAAATGAAAAGTAGTTAATACTTGCTGTCTTATATGAGCTCTGAGTGATTAAAAATGAAGCTGATCTTACAGAAAATATTCCTCTTCACTTAAGCTATGGGAGAGCAATTACTCTAGAAATACATATGCATATAAAATCTTAATTAGTAAAAATTTTTAAAATGCTTTGTTCTAGATAAATGTGGTAGATTGTAATCTTTACCCGTCCCATAAGGAAAACATCTTTTCCAGGTGTATTTATAACTATAATATTGCTGTAGTATTGTTGTTTCTATAGAAGTTTTCTCCTCTAAACTTTATTGACAAAGTTATTAAAAAACTCTATCTGTGATCCATCTTGCTTATACTGCCATTCTTATCCATTACTAGTAACTTACAGGTATAGTAATTTAAAATATATTGCTACAGGAAAGGTCATGAAGGCTTCCTGATGTAACATTTTCTTTGTGTTTTCTGAATTTTTTTTTTCACCCTATACAAGTTATTTTTCAGTTTCCTGAAAATATTGTACATACACATCGCAGACTCAGTCTTACTGTTAGTTGTTCTGGTATAATTACAGCTGAAAAGTATCATAAGCAGACCTTAAAGTACTTCATAGTGTAAGTTGTATTTTTCAGATGCAAGTATTTAAGTGGGAGCTGTGATAACTCTGTGACAGACAAGTTCATAGTTGTTTTTTTTGGGGTTTTGTTTGTTTGTTTGTTTGTTTGTTTATTTTTTATTCTGCTTCATTATTTCTATTATTTCTGGCCCAAACTTTCATGGCAAAAGCACAGTCTAGACAAGATGGCCCAGCACCCTGTCCAACTGAATCTGTCTGATGTTGGGGAATCCACCAATCCCTGGGGAGATTATTCCAATGGCTGATTGTTCTCTTACTGAAAATTTTTCCTCGTGTCCAATCAGAATCTCCCTAGGAGTAACTTGTATGCATTACCTCTCCTCTTTTCCATGTGACTCCTTGTAAAAAGAGAGTCTCAATCTTCTTGGTAGCCATGATTTAAGTACTGGAACATGGCAATAAGGTCTACCCTAAGCCTTCTTTCTCAGGGATGAACAAACCCAATTCTCTCAGGCTTTCCTCATATGGCAGGCTTGCCAGTCCTTTGATTGTTTTTGCTGCCCTTCTGTCTGTCCAGCCTGCCCACATGCTTTTGTATGGCAGGGACCAGAACTGAACACAATATTCCAGGTGTGGTCTGCTACCTTTCTTTGCCGCACCAGCAACTGTCTGCTCATACTGGGCTTGTTGACCCCCAGGACCCCCAGGTGCCTTTCCACAGAGGTGCTCCCCAGTCAGGTAGATCCCAGTCTGTGCTGCTCCTGGGTTATGTTTTCCCAGGTGCAAGCCCCTACATTTCTTGAACTTTATAAGGTTCTTATTTTTACGCTCTTCCAGCCTATCCACATCTTCCTGCAGGGTGGCTCTCCCTCCCAAAGTATTCACTTACCCACTCAGTTCAATATCATCAGCAAACTTCATCAGGGTACACTGACCACCTATAAGTGATCATCCAGATCACTTAAGAAGGCATTAAATATCATTGGGTCCAACATCAATCCCTGGGAGACCCCACTCGTGACAGGTTTACCACCACCATCTGGGTGTGGCCTGCCAGACAGTTCCCCATCCACTGCACAGCCCACTAGTCTAGACCATAATGCATCAGTAAATGTCATTAACTTACACACATTAAAGCCTTTCATCTTTTTAATCTTGAACACACTATCACATAAAAGATAATAAATTTGCTATAGGTTTAGCCTCTGATAGACAAGGTATTTTTTGTACATGTAGAAATACTAGACTTTAAGGAAAGAGGATGGTTGGAATGCACTTTATTGTATGAATTATTATAATTGAATGGGAAAAGAAACAAGGATTCAAATAAAAGTGTAGGAAAGAGGAGAGAAACCACTATTTACTTGTGCAGGAATGTAAAAACAAAAGAAAAGAAAACAAAATCTCCCACTGTTGGGGTTATAAGGACTAAGAAAAAGCAAGCTTACAATACCACCATTTTAAATATCGCTCTGATTGAGTAGCTGGATGATTAGTTAGGTGTACACAGATTGAATCATTACAACTGGTACAAAGTGTTACTAAGGGACACAGAAGTGTGAAGGCAAGAAAGCAAATGGCAGACTCCTTTCACAGAGTTAAATCACATGACTCCCATTGCTTTGCATTCATGCTCCTTCTCAGTAACTTGAGTCTGCATGTTTGAGAAAAAGTAATCTGAACTAGAAAGTAGTGACAACTCTATTTAAAATGTGGAGAAATAAGTCAGATAAAGGTAAGGAACTTGAGCTTTCTGAATTCTTCCTGAATCTCAGAAACTCCTTCAAAGTCATTGTCTCATCCCTTAAGCATTTCATTTCCTGAGCTTTTACCAGAAAACTCCCTGAATGCCTATGTAGCCTTCTTCACCACTCAAAAGTGCAAGGTCTTGGCTGTGTGAATCAGTGCACTGCCTTTTTTTGTGACAGGCTGGTGCAATTATTATTCAAAGAATGTAAAAAAAAGGGAGAAATATGTTTGTAGCTTATAGCCAGGTGTTAACCAAGACAGTGTCCAGTGAGGGAGAAGATGAAGTTTCAAATCTTCATAGGTTAAGAGGGGAGCTGAGCCTGGGTTTTTTTTCTGTATTTGAGGACTGCACTTTAACCATTTTTTTCTAAGCTTTAAAGAAAGGAATATTCTTTCAAAAATGTTATCAGTACCTAACTCTGGGACCAGATTTTGGAATTTGAATCTCAAGTGGAGATAGAGTAATGACCTTTGTAAAAAGGCAGTTCTGGAGACATTTTTTCCTTCTATTCTCTTTCTTATTTTGATGGCACCATATTCTAGAACTGTTTAATACCTTTGAGTTTAGGGCATTGCCTAGTATTTGAGTCAAAGCCTTGGAGCTGTTTACTGGGTTTCTTTTTGGAACAAAAGTATGTGTTCAAGATGTAACTCTGCATCTTCTTTTAGAAAGAAGCTTGTTTCAAGGCAAAATATACAATCCAAATCCAGTTCTCTAATGATGTTTTGAATTTCTAGAAATGGACTTTGTCTAGCACTTATTTACTTAAATATAAAGAAGGGTCATTAGGAACTGGTCCCTGAAAGTCTGACTTACTTTCTCTTCAGTCTGACCTTGAATTTAAATGCTTTTTTCCTCACAATCATATCTACAAGCAATTTATATTTTGTGAAGTTTAAGCTAGAAATCATACCTTTATTCCAAAGGTAGTCTAACAGATGCAGTTGATTTTGTCTTAAATTAGGTAGACTCCAGCTGATTCCTTCTGTCATTTTTAATGTCTCACTGAAATCCCCTGCAAGATGAAGGAAACAGCTGAGTTACAGCAATACCTGTGACAGTCAGTAGCCAGAAAACAGATGTCAGGTGAAACCTCTTCGCTGTGTTCTCAGAAACTTCTGGCTGTGAAATGCATCTTCTAACTACGCTCTTCCAATTCATAGTAACAGAACCTGTTCAAGGTTAAAAGGTACATATCTATAAGCCACAGTTTGTTCTTGGCTTTGGTTCTGTACAAGAGGCAAATACCAGATGCTACAGCTTTATGATGCTGCACATAAAAAACTACCATAGCATGATAAGCAACAGTAAAAGGTAATTCATATGGTTGCATCCAGAACAGAACCACTTTCATATCACTGAGAGATACAATGTGTTTCTTAGGTCAATATTCAACTTCATGTTTTCTTTTTGACAGTGAACAAATACTTTCCTATATGTAAGAAAATAAATATTTTATTTATACTTTTTTAAAAACAGCTTATGTAAAACACTTCTCAAGATAAAAACTAATGCAACCAAGCAAAGGACTAGTTAGGTCCTAGGACTTATCATCCATCATCAAGTTCAAGTCCATCATCCTAAGCAATACCCCAGTAAAGTCTGGTGGTTTAGCATTTGTCTTAGGTGGTAGAGTATGGAAGAAATTTCCAATTGCATAGTCAATGAGTTAATGAGTGAGCTCACACAGCAAGTGCAGGGCAGTCAGGGGATCAGGGCCAGCCAGCAGGGGTTTATGAAAGGGACGTCTTGCTTGACCAACCTGATCTCTTTCTATGACCATGTGACCTGCCTTTTGGATGCAGGGAAGGCTGTAAACATTGTCTACCTGGACTTTGGTAGACACCATTTCCCACAGCATTCTCCTGGAGAAGCTGGCAAATCATGGCATAGACAAGTGTACTCTTCACTGGGTAAAAAACTGGCTGGATGGCCGGGCCCAGAGAGTTGTGGTAAACGGGGTCAAATCCAGTTGGTGGCCAGTCACCAGCAGTGTCCCTCAGGGCTCAGTTTTGGGGCCAGTTTTGTTCAATGTCTTTATCAATGATCTGGATGAGGGGATTGAGTGCACCCTCCGAAAGTTTGCAGATGACACCAAATTGGGTGGAAATGTTGATTTCCTTGAGGGTAGGAAGGCTCTACAGAGGGACCTGGACAGGCTGGGTCAATGGGCCAAGGCCAACTGTATGAGGTTCAGTAAGGCCAAGTGTTGGGTCCTGCATTTCGGTCACAACGACCCCAGGCAATGCTACAGACTTAGGGAAGAGTGGCTGGAAAGCTGCCTAGCAGAAAAGGAATTGGGGGTGCTGTTTGGTAGCCAGCTGAACATGAGCTAGCAGGGTGCCCAGGTGGCCAAGAAGGCCAATAGCTTCCTGGCCTGCATCAGGAATAGTGTGACCAGCAGAAGTAGGGAAGTGATTGTTCCCCTGTACTCGGCATTGGTGAGGCGACACCTCGAGTGCTGTGTTCAGTTCTAGTCCCCTCACTATAAGAAGGACATTGAGGTGCTGGAGCGTGTCGAGAGAAGAGCTATCAAGCTGGTGAAGGGTCTAGAGAATAAGTCATACAACGAGTGGCTGGGGGAACTGGGGATGTTTAGTTTGGAGAAGAGGAGGTTGAGGGGAGATCTCATTGCCCTCTACAACTACCTGAAAGGAGGTTGTGGGGAAGTGGGTGCTCACCTCTTCTCCTGAGTAATGACTGGAGAAAATGGCCAGAATTTGCAGCAGGGAAGGTTCAGATTGGACATTAGGAAGAATTTCTTTACTGAAAGAGTGGCCAGGCATTGCAACAGCCTGCCCAGGGAGCTGGTGGAGTCACCGTCCTTCTAGGTGTTCAAGAAATGTGTAGATGTGGCACTTCAGGGCATGCTCTAGAGGCTGAGGTTGTAGGGTTGGGGGTTTTTTGTGGGTTTTTTCTGGTGGGGTGTGTGTGGTTGGTTGTGGTTGTTTGGGTTGTTTTTGGTTTTGTTTTTTTTTCTGTTGATGGTTGGACTCGGTGATCTCAGAGGACCTTTCTAACCATGACGATTCTGTGATTCTGTGTAATGTACTTTTTGCACAAAGTCCTTTGAGAAAATTTGTATCTTTACCGAAGTTTGGTTTTAGGCTTGAGACACCTGATAATTTCTACCTGGTGTAAAATTAAAAGGATCTGATGGCTGGTGTTGCCTAGTAAATCAACCAGTTGTCATTCTGCTTTAATGCAACATTGAATGTTAAACTGTATCCTAGTTCTGTTTGCTAATGTGGAAATTCTTTCTTTGGTAATGTCACATGAATGAAGAATGTTTAATATCCCTCACTGTTCTGGTAAAAGCTTTCCTATATGGTGACATCTGTCAGATTTGCCATGAATGGACTTCATATTTCAACACTGGACAGAATGAGGATGGTGGCCTGCCTGCCTCTCCACAAGAACTTTGTGTAATCAGACATAATATTTGGCAACATATTTTGTAATGTTTTGAAGCATTGTAAATCTATCTCCTTGCATTATATGTTCAAATCTCATTTAGTACTAGCTTCCTTTGCATGCATTCTCTATTTTGGGATATTTTATTCAAATTGACCATTCAGTGAAAATGGGGGAGAAGATTTGGAACACCAGTTGCTGCACCCTTGTAGGTTTAAATTCTGTTTACTTGCATTTTATCGATTGTATACATATAGCTGGATGTTATTCTGCTGTGTTTATGTACAGTCATGAGCTCCATCACTGATTCTTTTTTATCTTGTATATTTTTCTCTGTGATACACAGAATTGTAATAAAAATGTAAAATCTAGTCTGCATGAAAACTGGAAGCACGGTGTAGAAACAACAGAAAAAAAGTTAAAAATCGCAGGGGAGACAACACCTAAAGCAGCAGGTCATCAAGATCAATACATGTTGGCACATAACACTGAAGCACCCATGGAAAAGCACAGGAGTGCCTCAACTTGCTGAAAATCAATGACAGACTTCCGACACAGAATATTCGAAGGTATCGATAGAAAGGGAAAGGACATAGCTGGAGCTCTAATAATCCTCTCTGTCCCTAAAAAGGAAAAAGAGGCATTCAAATGACTCTGAAAGGTGAGACAGGATAGAGAGGTCACTGTGATCACTTCAAGGTTACAATAGGCACATCCAAATACAGTGTGATCACTGGCCTAAGAGGAAAATACAAAATACAAGCTGGACTAGGATGGTCAACAGCTATGCCATTGCTGTTGGCAATCCCAGACAGAGCTCCTGGAGATGGGCGTGTTGGTGTTCATAAGCCTCAGTGTGTTTGAAAGGAATCAGTTTTCTTTTTAAGATCCAGTTTCCTTTTATAGGGCCATTTTCCTCAATTTGTTGGTGACAAATCCGAGGTGTCAATAAGTGTGTGGAGAGACGGATGAGTGTTTTCAGGTGTTAAAACCCATTTGAATCCTTACAGCTTCCTAGCTGTTGTTAGGAACAGCTGTGGGCCCTAAAAGCTGAAGGCTGCTCCCAGCTAGAAGACAAATGTTTCATACACATAGAAAATGGCAATTTGGATTATCTCTATGTTCACCTTAAATATCAATAAAGAGAAACCCCTTGAAATATAGCAAAGGCATTATACTTTGCATTACAGTCTCTTTGCTTGCATTTTAAAATGAAGACTTTATTTTATAAATTATGAGATACTATTGTAAGATGACTAATTTAGCCTAGCAACTTCTGGCACTTTTTAGAGGTTAACCTTTTAAAAAGAAAACAGATTGACTGTCCTTTTTGAATTCTTACCCCATGAAAGACTGTGTGTGGGAGTTGGTAATCTATTAAGAAAAATCTATTGCTGATTCTCAGCATTTCAGTGTCTAGTTGTCACTTTTGCACTTTTCCTACAGTTACCATTTTATTTGCAATTGCTACACTTCATTATTTTCTGGCCTCCTTTATCTGTCATAAATATCTTTATTCATTTTTAACTTTTATCTTCAGAACTTAATGCTTTATTTTTCTAATTCTCAGTAGTAATTTGCCATTACCATGCTACGTAGTCATTTATTCTTTACTACAAATAACCTTCCAATTTTATCATAGCAGGCCTGTTGAGATGCATCCCTTGCAATGACGCCTTTCTTGTAGAGACTTAGCTGTCCCTCTCAGGAAAAATGTACAAAGGATTCTAATATAAATGTAAGGTGATACACATTTTAATTTGTCTTTGAGCTCAATAGGGGCCTTCATCCCATACCCATTATGTATGTACCCACAATGGTACCAGACAGTTTAATCAGTTACAAAAGATGATAGGCTGGCATGCATACTTATCTAAGGCTAGGTAGCTGAATGCTCAAAAGCAGAAAAAGAGTCAAATGTGCATGGCTAGAGAGTACTATTTGGTACTTTATCTGATGTACTTTCCAAGATAATTTATCCTAATCTCTCAGGGCCTGTAGTCTCCTTCACTTCAGTGAAACCATGCCTTTTTCCTTGAGCTCTCTCCAGATTAGGGATCAGGGAGCATCAAGCACCTCTTCAAACCATGCTAGAAAGAAAGCTACATAACTGCCAGACCTGGAGCACAGCTCAGAGTGCAAATAACTGAATTAATACAAAGGGGAAGCAGAAACTCTGCTGAAGGTGGTGGAACTGCTCAGGAATGGTGACACCATATCACAGGTTACTAGAGCAACTACCTTAACACTGCAAAGGCCTGAACCTAGGGACGATCCAGAGAAATGATGCAGCTCCCCAGATCTGGGGCTCTGGGAAGTGCCTGGGGCCCCTCTCCATGACAGGAAGAAGCAATTAGGATGTTCTTGCCTGCAGAAGGTGTGCAATGCCTGAGGGGCTGTTACCAAGTAAAGAGGCTGTGGCTGGAGGTGAGCAGACTGTTGAGCATGAGGGAAGGTGAAAGAGGGACAGGATCTTCATTGAGGCTTTACATAGTCAAGACTGAAAGCCCAGCTGAACAGATGGAGGTGGCAGCCAATGATTCTGATCAATTGGATGGCAAGATGTAAGGCTGTGGCTTGTGACTTGTGGCACCAAGAAGATACCTCCTCCCTTTCCACGTTGAAACTGCAGAGCTTGTACTGCGTCCTGGTAATAAGCAAGGGGCAGAAAGTCATGTCTGGAGTGGCATCAGAGCCAACTATGGGCTTGGACAATGTGTCTGCACCAAGAGGAAGCAGCAGGAGGTAGCAGTGGGGGAACTCCTTGTAAGGGAAAGAAATCCGTGTCTACAGATCTGACTTCCACAAAAGGGATTTGTTGCTTACCATGGACTAAGAAATGAGATGTTGCAGAGAGACTGAGGCCTGTCTAGTACTTGTTATCCCAGCCCAGGTGGATACCAAAGATGCCTTTAGAAGGAGATCTGGGGTGTATCAAGAGTGCCTATGCTGCTTCGGAAGCAAGAGTAAGGAACTTCAGGAGCCCCAGATGCTGCATCATAATCCTGACAGTTTGGGAAGGAACAGATAAATCCTGTGGGTCATTGTGTGTCTTTACAGTTGTTGCTGTCAACAGGGTTCTGCCTCTTTGAGGATCTGGGATTCTGGGGAGAGTCAGGATCAACCTGTCAAAGTGAGGCAGGAGTGTCTTCATCAGCAGGATGACCAATCTGGTGAGGAGAGCTTTAAACAAATAATTATGGTAGAGGGTGAATACAACAAGCAGTTAAGAGTAATAGGAACCAGTGACACCTAAGGAAAGAAAGGGTGATAAGACACCAGCCTTAAGTGTGTGTACAAAAATGGATACAACCTGAGAAACAATCAGGAGGAGCAAAATCTCCATGTACAATCACAGAACTACAACGCTGCTGGAAGAACCAAGATGTGTGAGGACACCTTGCACTGCAGTACTTCAGTAAATTGGAAAAAGCTCTTCATGAAAAGCAAGGAACATGAGAAGGAAGGTTTTCCTCTTGGATGCATGAACTCTTCTGTGGGATAGACTATGGACTAATTAACAGCTTGTAGTTCAGAAGCCAAGTAGAGACCAGTGAGGGTGGAATTGTGTTTCAGACCACCCAATCAAGTGAAGAAGCGGGCAAAGACTTCGTTAAACAATTTGAGGAACTAGTGGGATCATAGGTTGATGCTCTTGGAGGACTTGAACTTCCCTGACATCTCCTAGAAGGGCAACACAGTGGAGACTTCTGGAGCATACTGGGATTAACTTCTTGATACAGGTAGAGAATAGGCCAAACAGAGGTATTGCACAGTGGGATCTGCTATTCATTGGCAAAGGAAAACATGGTTGGATGGAGCAATCAATCACAGCTTTTTCTGTAGTGGCCATGAAACTGAGGTGACTGTGAAGTTCAAGATACTGAGAGAGTAGCAGAATATAGACCGGTCAGCCTCACCTCCATCCCTGGAAAGGTGATGGAACAACTTGTTCTTGTCTCTATCTCTAGGCATATCAAGGACATGGGGGTCATCAAGAGCAGTCAGCATGGTTTTATCAAGGGTAAATCATGTTTGACTAACCTCATAGCCTTCTATGAGGAAATTACTAGGTGGATAGATGATGGTAGAGCGGTAGATGTGGTTTATCTAGATTTCAGTAAGGCATTTGACACCGTCTCCCACAGCATCCTTGTAGATAAGTTGATCAGGTATGGGTTTGGTGATCAGGTAGTGAGGTGGATCAGGAACTCCTTGAAAGGAAGGAGTCAGAGAGTTGTAGTCAATGGGGCAGAATCTGGTTGGAAGTGTGTGACTAGTGGAGTCCCTCAGGGGTCGGTACTGGGACCGATGTTGTTCAATATCTTCGTCAACGACCTGGATGAGGGTATAGAATGTACCCTCAGCAAGTTTGCTGATGACACTAAGCTGGGAGGAGTGGCTGACACACCAGAAGGTTGTGCTGCCATTCAGAGAGACTTAGACAGGCTGGAGAGTTGGGCAGGGAGAAACATGATGAAATTCAACAAGGGCAAGTGTAGAGTTTTGCATTTGGGGAAGAACAACACGATGTCCCAGTATAGGTTGGGGGCTGACCTGCTGGAGAGTAGTGTAGGTGAAAGAGACCTGGGGGTCCTGGTAGACAGGAGGATGACCATGAGCCAGCAATGTGCCCTTGTGGCCAAGAAGGCCAATGGCATCCTGGGGTGCATTAGAAAGGGTGTGGTTAGTAGGTCAAGAGAGGTTCTCCTCCCCCTCTATTCTGCATTGGTGAGGCTGCATCTGGAGTATTGTGTCCAGTTCTGGGCCCCACAGTTCAAGAAGGACAGGGAACTGCTTGAAAGAGTCCAGCGTAGAGCTACAAAGATGATTAAGGGAGTGGAACATCTCCCTTATGAGGAAAGGCTGAGGGAGCTGGGTCTCTTTAGCTTGGAAAAAAGGAGGCTGAGGGGTGACCTCATCAATGTTTACAAATATGTAAGGGGCGAGTGTCAGGAAGATGGAATAAAGCTTTTCTCAGTGATGACCAATGATAGGACAAGGGGTAATGGGTGTAAATTGGAGCATAGGAGGTTCAAGGTGAATATCAGAAAAAACTTCTTTACTGTAAGAGTGACAGAGCACTGGAACAGGCTGCCCAGGGAGGTTGTGGAGTCTCCTTCACTGGAGACATTCAAAACCCGCCTGGACAAGTTCCTGTGTGATGTGCTCTAGGTGACCCTGCTCTGGCGGGGGGGGTTGGACTAGATGATCTTTCGAGGTCCCTTCCAACCCCTAGGATTCTATGATTCTATGCTGGCCATGGATGGAAGAGAAGGGAAGAAGAAGCAGGAAGGAAGTTGTCTTCTTTGATCTCTAAACTTCTTTGGAGCTTACATAGATATATGGAACGGAATACCTTTGGTCAGTTCTGCTGTCTGTGTAGTCCAGCTCCCCTATGGGGGGGTCATAGATACAACTCCCCATCTCTCAGTAGCATCTGCAGTGGCAGATTCACTGAGTAGAACAAACTGACCTTCACATCTCAGCAGAAACATAAACATTCCAGTGTTATCAGTCCACTAGCTGGAACACTTACTGCTAGTTAAAAAAGAGCTTACTGAAGGAAAAAAAATCAGTAAAAGGAAAATTAGCTTGATCCTGGCTCAACCCAGAACAGTACTTTAGCACAGTGAGCCAACATGCAGGTGCTATCCTGGCAGGCTAGGAATGGGCAGACAAACCTCATGAAATGCAACAAAGACAAATATGAAGTGCTGGCCATGCAGAGAGCACCAGTGGAAGGACACAGACTGGGGCCTGACTGCTTAGGGGCACCTCTGCTGAAAAGACTTCAGGGCCTTGTGTCTCGTTTGCATCCCAAAAGGCCTGCCTGAGAGGATGGAGACAACGCTGATGGCCTGCATATGGCCTGAGGCCTGCATGTACACCGATTGAGATAAGGTGGAGAGGCGGAGGAGTGGAGGTCCACTCCAGCTGCTCAGGCTTATGACTCAAACACGCTTGCTCATCCTTGTGAAACAAGTAAACTAGGCTTATAAAACAGGGGGCTGCAATGCTGGGCTTTGGGGAGCCTCACTGACACCAACTCTCCCCCACTGGCTGGTCCAATGCTGGATCCAGGACTGGTGATTTTCTATTATCTATCTCTCTAAACTTTTCTTCTCCTACACTCTCTGTCTCTCTTCCTACCTAATATCATTAAGTAACGCAAGGCCTAACCACAATTTTTTCTCAGGTTATGCAGCTTAAACATATATAAATTGTACTCTGTGATCTAATTGTCAGCCTTTATGATCGTAACATAATAACTGAAGTATCCGTTCCTTCTGTAGTTTTAATTAAACCTAATATTCAGATACAGACCTTGAGTGTCGTTTCCCCTTAATCTTATCAAGGGGTATCGGACAGTTGAGCATTTCCTCAGACCGTGACATTTTAATCACTCTCCCTGGAAGGGTCAGGTCTGAGACAAAGGTTGGATCCAGCCACACCTGGGCTCCTCTCTGAGAAGGAGTTTAGAAAGCAAGAGGGTCCAATCTGAATCTCCTTGGGTTGCCCTACTTGGGTCGTGACACCTTGGCAGACAGAAGCTGAGCATAAGCAAGGAGTATGCTCTAGCTGCAGAGATGGAGAGAAGCCCTCTGGGATACAGGTATACAGCCAGGACATTGAAAGGAGGGACTATCCCCATCTGTTTAGCACTCATGAGACCCCATTTGGAACTCTGCACAGTTTTAGGGCCCTCTAATGTAGAAAAGAAACTGAGCAAATCCAGTGGAGGGCCAAACTCCTCAAGACTGGAGGACTTGCCTTTTGAGGAGAAGCTGAGAGAATAGGGCTTGTTCAGCCTGGAAAGAGGATGCCTCAAGGTCATCTACCACAGCCTACCCCTACCCGAAAAGAGCTAAGAAAGAAGATGAAACCAGGCTCTTTCAGCTGTGCATGGTGGGAAGATGAGCCAATGAATGTAAGCTGAAACATGAGTTTCATTCAGAATATAAGGAAAACTTTCTCACCATGAGGCCAACCAGGCAGCAGAAGAGGCTCCGCAGAGGCCATTCAGTCTCCATACTTCAAGGTTTTCAAAAACCAACTAGATAAAGCCTGACCAACCTGGTCTGACCTCATGTTTTGTGCAGGAAGCTAGACTACAGATCTCCTCAGGTCCATTTCAACCTGAATTATTCTATGATTAAAATTATTCTACCCAGTGAACTGGAGCTTCTGTATGGCATTTCCTGTCATTGTGTTCTGCTAGCAGACATCAACAGCAGAGCAGTGATCACCATTTTGCTGTTCCTAAGATTTTTTTGCATTAGGGATGTGATGAATTCACTTTATTTGGATGATCAAAAGAAATACTGAAAAGCTGTTCTTTGACAAATATGTGTATGAATAATTACTATTCTCAGGATGTTAAGACATGCTACAGCAGGGAGATTTGGCAGGCAGCTAACAAGGTATAAATGGCTAATGCTGCTTACTTGGTAGCCAGAACAATGTTCTGTGATAAATGCAGGCACTAATGACACTATTGCCTGGCAACTAATGAAATATTTTAAATTACTTCATTAATATATGAAGAACTGTTAATAGTTCTTTTTCACCCTTAAGTGTAAACTCAGAATTAATTGCAAAGCTTGCTATATTTAAGGATTTATTTAGTCTTCCCTTTTGGAAACAACGATGTAATAAGCAAACAAAGTCTCCCTTCTGTATCTGCTTTCATTATAACAAAAGTACATACCGTGGCTCATGGATAAAGTACACTGGATTTCACAATGCTCACTGATTACAAAGCTAAACAAAACCAAGGGAGACATCTTGTCTTTATACTGTGTCTTGCAAACTACTGTTTTTTAAAGCTTTTTGTGGTAGTTACTCACAACTGGAACACTTTTTGTTTAAAATACATAGAGGAGGGTAAGGAAAATCAGTATTGCATTCTCTTCTAGAAAATGATCTATCTCAACACTTCTCTAGAACATGGATATGCTACTTCCTGTCATCCCCCACAACTTCAAAGATTTGGATTATAAACTGCAATTTATTTTCTTCCTTTCTGAGCCACCAACATGTACATTAGCAAGCTTTTATCTGAACTCATTAATTATTTTAAAAACCGGAGCTGAGAATCACCACGACTTGAAAAGTTCACACAGAACTGATATTCATATCATTGGATTTCATTTTGTAGGCTTGTTTACATTTCAATGCTAATTTAATGAGTAGCATAAGTGCACAAAAAGCTTTATGAAATATTATTGCATCAAAAGATTTAAACTTGAATAAAAGAAAAATGAACTCTGTTCAAATCTAAAGATGTATTGATGTCTTGAGTTTCAAAATAAGAATCTGAACCTTGTGGATTTTCTACAGATTATAATGAAAACTTAAACAGGTCTTAAGGTTTTTATATTTTTATCTCGAATGCTTTGCTACACTTGGTTATTGAATGAAGACTCATGCATAAGTACTGTGTATTTAACTAAACCAAAGATTGCCAATTTACTAGTAATTTTATGTATCTTTTTGGTTTGGATTTTTAATCTGGTAGGGTTTTTGAGACAGATTTCCTTTACTGACACTTTCTTTACTGACATCTTCTAGCAAATACCCTTATTTATTCCTGAAATGTGTACTGTGTTATTTGGGTTATATTGCTATTTTCTTATCTAATGCAAAAGAGACTGCATTCTCTTTGGATGTGGAATTAAAAATGGCTTGTTTACTTACTTACACACATTTTGTGCAGGATTAAGTATTCTTAAAGGCAATATTCCAGCTGTCCTGGAATTAGTCCTGTTACTGCAATGCTTTTAGCATTTCATTTGGAAATCTATTTGGAAATTTGTTCCATTTAAAAAGAATTTTCATTTCTTACACAATTCTTTAAAAAGTAGGTACATGTATAAAGTCATCTATGCATTAGTGCACTTGAGTTTCAACTTGCTGTAACCTGGCAGTCATTGGACAAACTGTTCCACAGAGAGCATACACATTTTCAGTATTGCCACATATAGGAATTGGCAAAATGTTCAGCACTAGCTTTAACATTTAAGGGAAGCATTGCATGACTAATGAATAGGGGAACAGTGCTAAAAGTAAAGATTAGCATCAAGGGAGATAGAAGAGAGCTGTTCCTTGGCAACAGGACCAGAGTGGTATGTTATCTGTAATTTCTGCGGATGAAATTTTCTAGGTACACTTTCAGCTGTCTGCTGATGGTAAAACAGTGGGGTTTTAGATTTTGTAGCTAAGCTATTAGCAAAATAATCTTGTTTTGCAACTTTAATTCTTTCTCAATTGGAAATCAGTTGAACAAAACCATGGACTTTTAACCATTCATCAAAGGAGGAATATTAGTATGGATGAGACCCACTCAAATCACTGATTTTACTGAATTGTGGCTGAATTGTTTTAGAGAAAAAACTGCTATTTTTTTTTTCCAATACTTCCGGTATATGAACAGATTTGAAATAGTGGAGATTCCATATTTAATATAAAGGAGTATTGTTTTTTTGCTCTTGGTTCTTTTCTCCAGAAAAACTTTTTTGACTGGCAAACTAATTAGATTAAAATATTGCACTTTTTGAGTGCCAATTCAGCACTGGGAAGTTTGTTGAATGCATCTAGCCTCCCAAACACTACAGGGAAGGCTAAAAAACCTGGATTAGATACTGCATTTTCATGCCAGCAAAAACCTCAGAGCAAAACCAATCATGAGAAATCTGATGAATATTGATGCAATGTAAGCTTTTTTTCAAAATCCTTGTACTCAGAAAAGAATGTACTAAATGTTAACATGATTTAAAATATCCAAGTGGGTAAGAACAGTTATTTTTTCTAAAAAAAGTTTATATCTATCAACTCATCTGCTTTTGTAGATTCTGAGACATCTGAATACCACTTAATACTTCAGACTCCTAAGCTATCCTATGGTGGTGGGATCAAGGAAAGTAAAACTATTCTGACATTTCAAAAACTTAAGAAAAGGAGGGAGGGAACCCTCACAAAAGTACTGTTAAATAAACCCCTAACTTCTTCTGTCTTCCTTTTTCTATAACAAAGCATATGTAAGGCTCTTGAGGGAGGGAACCCTCACAAAAGTACTGTTAAATAAACCCCTAACTTCTTCTGTCTTCCTTTTTCTATAACAAAGCATATGTAAGGCTCTTGGGATATCTTTTGTTAAGTAAGTATCTAAAAATGAGCAAGAAAGAATCAAAATCAGTTGATGTTGCCATTACAGCTCTGAAAACTGATTCAATTCACATTGCTTGCAGGAAAATGTGTACCAAATTAGTATGTAACCAGACATAATTTGAATAATTTTAATCAATCTCTCAAGATAACAATTCTGCTTAAAAGAATCAGTTTCACCTGCTAAGGTCATTAATGAGGTGAATCTCATCACTATTCATTAGAAATTATTCACCATATTCTATAAGAATTTATAAAATTAAATGGGTGACTAAACTGCAGTGGAAGATATAACCTGTGGAAGAATAATTACGATTCATTTCCTTTTCTCTTTCTTCATTATGCCTTATGCCCACTAACATAGGAATCTACCCCCCTTGTTAACTCCTTATCCATTGTAGATTACATACAGTATGCTGAAGGGAACACTATTCCAGTGAAAAAAGACAATGAAAGATTTCTCATTAGCCAAAACTGGAAAAAAATCCCCAAAACTAAACCAACAACCAAACACAACCTGCCTGCCAATACCTCCAAAACTCAGGCAGCCTTTGTTCAACTGCCACAAGTCTAATGATATCCAATATCAGTGGACATATCCAATGGCAATGATTCACTGATAACTTGAACAGTTTTAAAAATACTACCATGAAACAGATACTTAGACATAATTGCAGCTTTCTGCATGATCTTTTGAGTCTCTAATACTTTACTTAATACTCATTACAGACAAGTTGTAAGGCCACGCAGAGCTAATAATTCAGTGCTCTAAAAACATCAAATACTCTTAGCTGTAAAATAGGTACAGCTGAAGGACTAGCCCATGTGTTCAGTAAATACTTCCAAGTATTTATATGACAAGTCAGTGTTACAAAGAATTACATTTTTAAAACACTCCAGCTTTCCATTTTTGCATTTGGACTGTCTCCAGAAGAAACAAGGGCCAAACACTGGTCACAACATGCAAATACCAGGTCTTTGTATTCAGAAGTACTGTCTTCTACTGCTTCATTTTTATTGGGTTGCCTAAAAGTATAAAATAAATATATTGTTAATTTGTGGACGAAAAATATTCACAAAGCATTGAGTTGTCATGGTTGCTGGATAAATTGATGACAGGAGAAGGAAGTATTGTTTAGTTCATTCATCATCTTTGAACTTAGAAGCAGAATATCTCTTAGATTGTATGGGCACCAATATTAGTGAGGAAATTATTCTGGAAATTAACTGTGGACTCCTAGCATGTTTTTCTATTACAGATATAATCTTGTATATTGTTTAGAATTAACATACAGCATAAACAAGGGAAGAAAATATCCAGCTTGCATTTTGACACTGAAGACATTGATGTAATTAATAACACTTATGTTTCAAATTTCAGGGGTTCATGTTTAAACAATAAATCTTAGAGTGCTGAAACTTATTTGGTTTTATATTTTTGTTTGCTCCTGTTTTGTTCTTACTGGGATTTGAATACAACTGTAAGATTCAAGTATATTGATATAAAATGTTGTTACTGATAAATCATTGGAGTGATTGAAGGGCTTAATCCATCTCTTTTTAATAGCCCACATGAAATTAAACATTGGTTTCAGTTCAGTGAAAGTAGAAATCAGACTAAAAGCAAATTGAGATTTTTATTTATTGCACATACTAAAATTCTGCAGTCTGTAAGTACATCACTGGAACTATCAATGTGTTTAGGGAACAGTCTTGTGAAAAATTATAAAGCATTCTACCTTATGAAACATGAGTTCATTTACAGGTGTTTCAGCTGTTTGCTGAAGTGGACAAAATTATCATCTGAATGCTGCACCACTGCAGAGAATTATTGACGAAAAGCCATGGTGAATTCTGTCTCCTCACTGGAATTTTTTCTGCTTGTGTATTTACTTACATTTGCTCATGCAGCAAATCCATTTGGAAGCTCAATATGATTATTGGATACAGGGATTTTAAAAGGCTGATACTGTTTTGACTTGTGCTTGTTATAACATTTTGGTTTGTTTTCTTTAGCCCCACTCTCTCAGAAGATCTCTAACTGGGGTTCCATTACGTTTTGGGGTGAATGCTGCTATGTGAAAGCAGACACAAAGCAACAAAACTTGCTTCTGAGCACCATGTTTGTAATTGCTTACTGGCTGAATCTTTGGACTGTGATTATGGTGTAATCAACATTTCAGAGAGGGTTTGGAGGGGTTTTGTTTTGATCTTGGTTTAGTTGTTTTTTCCTTTTGTGTCTTATTTTAAAACTGTTGATTAAGCTTCTGGTGGTCTACACAAAAATAGTTAAATACTGAAATCTCTTTTGAAGGCAAAATCAGTCAACACCTGAGATGTATAAAGTAACTACTTAGGTTCCATTGAGTTTGGAGAGCTTCTTTTATTTTCCAGTCAATTAAGAGCTAATAGATTTCAGGCTATACAGGTCCTTTTTTTTTTTTTTTCCTTTTGTGTAGCATGTTTCAAATATATATATATTGGTATTTTAATGGCATTAAATTATTATTTTAATTTAAAAAAAAAAACAACAACCAACAAACAGGAAAAGTAATCCCTAATTTGGAATCACAACAGTGAATAAACATGGTGATCAGCTATGATAAGTTCAGGGGAAGGAGGGCTTGGATTATTTGGTTTTGATTATTTTACAACAGCTGTTTTCTCTGTGTAGATAAGGAGGAAGGAATTGAAAGAACAGGAACCCTAGCATTTTCCCTTTCATTTGTCAAACATATTTAAGTAGAGCTTACATTACTGTAAATGTAGAAATAATTTTTTTTTCATTGTTTAGTAAACTGAGAAAGTTAATTTGTTCCTGTTAACAAAAAAACTGTTGGGCCTGTAGACAGACACTTAAGGAGTTATAGACAGCACTGCTTTTCCGAATGTGGGTTAATCCAAAGGACTTCTTTCATAATTTTTTCCAAATTAATATTCAAAGTTTCCATTAGTACTTATATCCAGTTGTTCTGTAGAAAACTTCAGCAGTGAGTGTAAAAAGTGGGCTATATCTAATCTGTAACCTGGGAACCAGATACTGTTCTCGTGTTTAAGCTGTGGGGTACATGCAAAAGCAACTGTGAAATCTTGATGGAGGTGTTTGTTTCAAAAGGTATTTGAAATGTGAATGCTGGCTGCCAAAGTGATTGTAGAAGTCAATGGCTGCAGAAGTCACTCCACTCACTCTCAGCTGGTGCAAGAGCTCTGCTTTGCTCTGTTTAGACCATTTCATATAAATCTGCATGTTTAACTGTGAGTAGTCAACTGGATCTGTGAAAAGCCTTCTAGCTTTCTCTTCATCCTTCATTACAGAAAAATCTGCATAAGGCCTCTTAGTAACTACTCAGCTACTCCAGTGGGAACAAAAGTGTTCTGAATACCACTTTAGGGTCCATGTCTGACATCAAGGAAAGTAATTAACTGTCATTTCAACTCCCGTCTACTTGGTAGATACATTCACCACTTGTTTCATAGTCACTGGTTTCATATTGAAGATCTATTTTCTTTAGTCAAAACAGCAAAGAAATATAAATAGAAATATATCACTGAAACACTGTTTGTTTTTTTTTCTTTTCTAACAATTTTTCTTGCCTATATATACATGATATATACATCTCATAAAATATATACATCACCATTAACTCCCACAAGGTTAGTGCAACTAAGTCAGTAGTCCAGAATTTGTATTTCTGTATATTAATTGTATATCTACTATATGCAATCATTCCTTTATTAACTGAACTTATCACAGTAAGCATTTACCTTTAAGAAATTCTGTTTCTGCTTGTCCTTCAATTCAACATGTGGCATGTCATTGTTCCTTAAGACAGGCTGTTCAGACTTGCTTAGCAAAGGGTTCTTTGCTGTCACTGTCTTATTATAAGTAATTGTGTCTGTCTTTGCATTTAGATGTTGAAAGCTGTAATTCCTCCTACTTTAAAATCATATCACTCTTCCTAATTGACAAGTGTTCCTATAAAAAAAAACTGCTATTTTTCATATTCAAAGGTGCCATGTGTAACTGTAAAGGTATACTGTAGGATTGGCAGATTTCTAGGGGTTCAGTGCAAATGAATTAAATAACAAATAACATTTTCTACTAAACTGCTTGTATTTTTAAACTGTTGAATATAATTTGGTGTTTTAAAAAATTCCATAACCAGGCCATGTATTAATTGCATGTTCTGTTCTTTGCACGTGACAGTTGTTATCCTCATTATGTTGTGGCTCAGATGAATGATTCAGGTGTTTCTTTTCCCTTAATGGATGACTGCAGCTTCAACATAGTGTGAGAGCTGACTCTTTGGACATATTAAAAACAAAGAATGGAAGATGATTCCAGGGTCATGAGGAACTGTATAGGCATACGTACTATACAAGCTGATTTTGTTTTAAATCTTAGGTTTTATTAGCTATAGCTTTGGTCTGACTTTTCAAAGTTATATTTTTTCTCATGTTACATAATGTATTTCTTCCAGATACACCCGGATAATATAAGTCCTTGCTTCTAAAAATGTGGATTTACTCCTCACTGCAGTGTTTTGACCCCTCTCTACATGCATTTACATATTTCTTTGAGGGATTGAAGTTGTACTCATGGCATTTGATGCTTTAATCTAGAAAATGCATCTGGAAATACACTGTGGAATAGTGATATTGGGCATTATTTGGCAATATTTCTGATATCCTCTGGATGCATTTCTTGATCCTTTTTTTCCTCTTGCATTGACTTTGTTCACCTATCACCCTAGTGACTGTCAAATCATGTGGAAGAAATAACATAATTGCATATGCAGTCCTAATTATGAAGCTTTTATTTGGGATTTACAATATTTGTATCAGGTATAGACCATTGTTCAGGGGGCAAGAGTTTTTCTGGTTTGTCCTGTGATGTAAATAACTGACCTGTGGGGAAAAAAAAAAGAAAAAGAAAAAGAAAAAAAAAAGTCTCCTTTGCTTAATTTTGACAGTCTTTTTTCCAGCTGTCACTATTTGTTATGGACTTTTACACAAAGTAATTGGAGAGTGCATGTACATTAATCAAAGTCTGTTTTGCAGCAAGATCTAAGACAGCTACAAATTATTAAAAGACCACCCCCGAAAGAAACCCTCCAAAACATAGCATTCAACTGATCCTTTCCTATGTGCCTTGCCTTTTCCAACATAATTCACAAAGGTATTGAACACGAAACACGTAGGAACAGAATAAATAAAGGTCTTGCCAAAAACAGCTGATTATGTCTAGTGCAGACTTCTCTGACATGGACTTTATTGCAGTACCTTTATTGCTGTATCTGACAGTATTAGCATGGTGTCATTGTTGTATCTTGACATTTTTTACAGCAGATCAATATGACCACCAAATTTTAATTTATTTTTTTTTTAATCAAACTAGGAAAATGAAGTTAATAGACTATTTTTCACTTAACTGGATTTTTGGCACAAAAAAATTATTGTTCAAATCAAAGTTAAACTAAAATTTTAGCTTCATGAGGAATACGGAATAAAAATTTAGTTTCTAATCTAATTCCATGTTAAACAGCTTTAATTTATTTTTATGCATACAGATCTAGGGATTCAGGTGTGTGCTGCACAAAAAAGCTTAAGCTTATTCTACCTCTTCCAGATGCTCACTAGAGAAGAGATTGTCTCTGGTGCCATCTCCATTATTTTAGGAAAGCTGATGTGGACATTGTCTCCCACATTTTACATATACAACTTCAGATCTGCTGGAGTCCTTGTCAGCAAATATACCTTAAAGCAGTAGTTGGGCTGCCTTGTTTTGTAATGAAAGGATAATCAAGGCCTGAGCACATAGTCTGCTTTCACCTTTGCTCTGGTTTGTGAATCCTGGAAATGCTCCCATGGGTGAATGTTGAGATTACTGCCACTGCACTGAATCATGTCATTACATGAACCTTTGCAGCTTTGAAAAATCAAAAGTTCTTTCTTTTCCTTTACATTTTCTTTAAGTAAAAACAGATTAGTGTAATTACTCCTGTGTTGGCTCTGCACTCATTTTCTCTGCCTCAAAGAAATTAATTTGTATCAGGTCTCTCAGTTTTACATTTGATACAGTGAAAGTATTAAAATTCAATAGTACATAAGCTAACATATAACTGAGGAACAAAAATGTTATATAAACCACAGTAATAGGTTAGCTACACTTTACAACCAAAAGGTTTAATCAATTGATTTTTAGCCCTTAGGGAGAATATAGGTCTCAGTTTGAACTATTGTATGCCATGCACAAAGTGTACGTTTATAAATCAGAAGTATACATATTGATTCAAATGGCTCTTGATTTACAGTCATGTAAAGAAGATCATAATCAAGATATATGTTACATTCTAATTCCATTGCAAGTGAAAGAAGAGCGGGGAGAGGCTTGTTTGAGAGCTTAGCTTGCACTAAATGGATTTATAGTATTGTTACATTAACATGACATTGCAAACACTGGTGGTTTGTTGGGTTTTTTTTATTGACATAACTTACTTTCTTTAAATTGCTTAAAGGAGCAGCTCTAAAAGTTTTATTTACAAGCACTAAGAGAAACTTTTTTTTTTTGTAGTCTTACCTCTAGATATGTGCTTACTGATATTCATTCTTTCTATTTTGTCTGTATATATTCTGTGATAGGTAGTACATCAGATAATCTGTGACCCATAGTAAATTCTATTCCTTTCTTTGTTTCGTTTGGATTATTCTGAGTTGAGAAATTAAAAATAATTTCCCTGACAAGGATAATAAATTGTATGAATTATCTGGATTTCTTTATGTTTTTTTACACACTCAAGCTATCTTACACAGATTTCTAGAACAGCTTTCGTTTCACTTATTGGTTCTGCCTATTGTAAAATCATGTTCTGAAACTACAAGATTATTTTGCTGTAAGACTGAGGAATATGTTTTCCTGTATGTTTGTGTTACAGTTTGACTCAGGATTGGCAATTGAACCAGTGACAACAATGCTCTTGATCCCCTCCCACTCCCACCCATGTAGGGAAGGAGAGAGAAAATAACAGAGAGAGACTTTCTGGATTGAAAACTAAACTAGACAGCTTTAATTAAACACTAATGACAAAAGAAAAAATGTACTATTATATACAAGTATGTTCAGGAATGTGCAAAACCCTATTGCCTCCCCACACCCCCAGCAACTCCCACAGCATCTCCTGAGCTGTGAGCAGCTCTGAAATGTTGCTGAACGCTGCCGGAGAGAGCAGCAGAGCAGACAAGAGCTGAGGGGGGAGTTATGAGGGTCAGGAATGCACAAGCCTAGGGATCAGTGGTGATGGATAGACGGAGTCCTCTCTGGATGCCGGCCATGTAAGGAAGAGAAGGGAAGAAGAAACAGGGAGGAAGTTGTCTTCTGTGATCTCTGACCTTACACTGAGCTTATGTAGACACATGTATGGAATATCTCTGGCCAATTTTGCTGTCCACCTAGTTACAGATATGACTCTTCTGCTTCAATAGCCTCTGTGGTGGCAGAGCAAAGAAGCGACCTTAGAGACTCAGCAGTAACATAAATATTCCAGCATTATCAGTCCACTAGCTGGAACACTTGCTGCTAGTTAAAAGAGAGCTTCCTGAATGAAAAAAAAACCAAAAAATCAGTCAGAAAAATTGGCTTCATCCTGGCTCAAACCAGGACAGTATATCTGATACTCATTTATTCTGCAGATATAATTTCACCGGGAGGAAGACTGTAAATCTATAGATAAGAAGTGTAAGCTGGTTTTTAAAAAATGGAAATGGTTTAGTGGTTAGGTGTTGCAGGGTGGATGGTTGGACTTGATGATCTTGAAGGTCTTTTCCAACCTTGATGATTCTATGATTCTATGATTCTGTGGTTTGGTATGAGGACAAGACATTTTAACATTTCTGCACAGTAATTTTAAGTTTTGTGTTCTCCTATTGAATGTCACACCATGTCTTCTAAAGTAGGCATAGATTCTATAAAATTATTACAATAAAAATGTATGGATTACAGTTATATTGTGCAGTGATAGCTTCACTGATATCTAATCAGGACTCTTGAAAGTCACTTCCCCCAAAATCTGTGCTTACAAATGCCAGTATTTGCTTTTTGTAGCTTTGTTCATTCTCTTCAGGTTTTTCAGTGTCTCACATTCTGAATAAACTTAGCCATGCTGCCTTTGTCTGTGGTGAGAAAAAGTGTTTGCATCCCAAGAAAATGTATTTATATCTTTGAACTCCATTTAACTTAAGCCATTCTGATGTTGAATATAGTGTTGTAGCTTCTTTTGGAATGGTGACATTCTATTGTAAGTAGTATGATCTCAAAAATAGCCAAAAATTCAAATCTGTTTTAAAGAATGTAATCTTACAAATAGAGTTTCATAAATACCCTCACTTCTATTGGAGCAAGGAGTGGTCGAGCAATGGCTAGAACTGTCTTAGAATCAGAAAAGGGAGATTTGAGTCCTAATGTGGTTACCTGTACTAAATTTCTTATTAAATTGTTGCAGTCTCATTTCAGGTATGTAACACAACTGCCAATTGCTTTAAGGGCAGGGAAGACCCAGCAAATAACTATGAGCATTACAAGTTCCTAATATCAATTCCATGCAAGCTCCTGGCAGACATCTTTATCAGCCTCAGTGTTGTTATGCAGTGCTGCAGAAGTCTGTCATTGACTGTTCCCTATTATTGTTTGATATCTATTTCTCACATCTATCATCAATGTCTGAAATTATGTCTGAGATAGAGAAAATAGAAATAGAATAGACATATCTAGCAACTTCTGTAACTTTGTACTGCTTCTTAGATCACATCCTCCACAGCTACAAATTGGAGGATTCCTTGAGCCTCATAGTGCAGGAGGAAAAACAGCTACTAGGATGTAGAAATCAACGTGATCTATTGGAGTCGAGAGCAGGGGTGGCATAAACTGGTGCAAGATGGGGATCAAATGCAAGGCATAAGATTTTAGTATCAAGAAAACAGGAATAAGACAGCCATGGAGGTCAAAGATAGACAGTAGACAATTGTTTAGAAGTTTTGTCTTCCATCTTCCATCTGAGAGTGGTGAGAAGACTGAAATTATGCTGTCCTCCAAACAAAAGCAGACAAAAGTCATTTATTGAAATAAGAAATTATTCTGTTTTTACATCCCCATTCTGTCCTTGTCTCAAAGAAGAAAATGTATGTAACTATATGCAAAGATACTAAGCTATGGTAGAGGAAATACATTTGGGAGGGACAGAGAATAGCAAGACCCTGTACAAGGCTCTCCATAGGTTTGGGTAGACATCTAAGTTTTTAATATTTAGCCAAACTTTAATGTTTCTGTCTTTGATACTGTTCTGATTGTACTACTACTAAATTAAACACGTCAAACTTAGTATGTTCAAAATGTTGATTTCTGGTACAGTAAAAATCTAAATGTAGACCTTGTTTTGAAAAATGTTGTAACTGTTCTATAACTTAAGTCTCCTGATACTAACGCCTAGATATTTCTGGGAGTATTTCCTTGCCTTCCACCCGCCTGCATCCTTTTTGCTCTTGCCCTATGTAAGTAAAGGCTTGTTTTCCTGATTTTCTGGTTTCACTATATTTTCGAAACAAGACTATTTTGAGTTTTGTAGGATTGAAAACAGAGAAATTAAAATACTATTTGGTTTAATTCAATTTCAGCTAATGGATGCTTTTGTACATTTACTATAATAAATTGCACATTTTTATATATGATGCTATTTTAAATGTGTACTATGATATTCCCTCTCTACAATATTATATATATATTTAAAAAAAAAAAAAAGTCTTAAGAATGTCTTAGTTAAATAAACTACAGGTAATCCTGTAATCCTGTACAACAGGGAGACCAGCTATGGAACAATGGTTGTGCCATAGCTATTTTTAGGCAAGTCAGTCATCTTGCCAATGAAATATTTCAGCTTTCTATGTTAAATGCCATTATTGTTGAACATCCTTACAGTTGCTATAATTATAATTGCATCTTCCTTGTGGCAGATTCTTGCATCCTACATGCCTCATCCCTGAAAGTGTTCTAGGCCAGGTAGGATGGGGCTTTGAACAACCTGGTCTAGTGGGAGATGTCCCTGTCTATGCAGGGGGGTTGGAATGAGATGATCTTTAAGGTCCCTTCAAACATAAACCACAAACCATGTAAGTAATGGTGAGGCATACAGTTACTAAAGATTTTTTAAAGGCAGATATGTAAGTCTGTACCAAGATCCATTGCCGTAAATATAAATATGCAAAAGTTTGTTGAGAATTCTAAATAAAGTCTTAACTATTGAGAATTACTGTGATCCTTCTGCTTGCTAATCTTTACACTATACAAACTAATGAGGTACTAATATGTTTTGGGGTTTTTTATTGCTTTTTCATAAAACTATGATTGCTTCTTTACCATACATGTAAGTGATATATATTTTTTATCTGTATTAGAGAAGAGAGATAATGATCTCAACACTGGAAGTGGTGGACACGATGTCTTGTTACAGCCATTGTGGCACATTCCTTGTTTTTATCTCAAGCTTTGGTCTCCTGGTAGCTCATACTTTTGTCACAAAGCAGATGATAGAGACACACAGCTGATGCACCCATTTGCACAAGACTCTAGCATTTTCTTGAGATTGCCTTGAGCTTCCGGGTACTTTTTTTGGGATCTGGGAACTCCTGGAAACCCTTAGAAGATACCTGAGTGTTCCTGCTGATTCTCCTGCTGAGGAACAGCTGAGGGAACTTGGGTTGTTTAGCCTGAAGAAAAGGAAGCTGAGGGGAGACCTTATTGCTCTTGACATCTGCCTGAAAGAAGGTTGCAGCAAAGTTGGTGACAGCCTCTTTTCCCGAGTAACAAGTGATAGGATGAGAGGAAATGGCCTCAAGTTGTGTCAGGGGAGGTTTATATTGGATATTAGGAAAAATCTTATGATATAGGAACAGGCTTCCCAGTGAATTGGTTGAGTCACAACCTCTGGTGGTATTTAAAAGACATGTAGATCTTGGGCTTAGGGACACGGTATACCAGTGGACTTTACAGTGGTGGGTGTATGGTTGGAGTCGATGACCTTAAAGATCTTTTCCAACCTAAATGATTCTATGATTCTAAGTAAAGCTAAGGATAAAGTAAGGGTAGTTCTAGAAGCTTCAAACAAATTTTCTCAGCTGTTCTTTATCAAAGCGTGTCTGCAGCCTTTGTTCTATGTAACCCCTGATTAAGGAGATTCAAGCACACTTTTAGTCCATGCTAGGGAGAGACCTGTGTAAGGGGCAGAACCAGAGTGCAACTTCTAAAGCACGGCAGTTAGTGTAGAAGAATTTAAGGAGGGAGGACTAGTAAATTTTCTGTATTCACTATACAGATGTTTAGGTATGGTGATCATATGCCATAGGGCACAGTCTACATGCACTGCTGGAGTAACTCTCCCTTTCCAGGTGGACTTTGGGACCCAGACAGAACTTCAAAAGGAGGATGCAGCTCTTCAAGACTCATGCTGTAAGGAGTGCATGAGGCTTATTGCTGAGGCTGGGACATATGGTCTTCTAGTCTGCAGGAGGTATGCAGTTATTGAGAAGCCATATTGAAAGAGCTGTGAGGAGGAGGTCAAAATACTGTGCAGCTTCAGAGAGGATGACAAAGATCAACTGGATCTTCTCTAAGATGCTGCAGCTTCACAAACCAGAACTCTCATCTGCAGCAGAGGGGAAGAAGAAAAGACATCTACGAAGCTGGAAAGTGGAAACTACCGTCAAGATTAAGGCTGGAAGCCAATGACTTCTTGTACCAGGAGGAATGTTCTTGCCCCACCTCATGACTTGCAATTACAGAATAGATTCACTGCCACTGTAGCTGGTCAGAATCCTAGAGTGCCATCAAATGGAGTATCTCTGGGGTCTGTGTGTGAGATACTCAAGACTACAGGAAGGAAGCAGTGAATAACAGTACTAGGGGACTACTAAAAATTATAGAGGCCCCTGTCTGCTAACCTGATTCATCATCTAGGAATATTTATTACTTTCTAGGGGCTCACGTTCTGGATGTTGTGGAGTGATTACTTAGGCTCATCCAGCCTTCCAGATACTACCTCTGCTACTCTTCTATGTAGGTGCCAATGGTACTGGCAAGGTGACCCAGAAAGCATTAAGCATTACTGCAATATTCTAGGTGCAGTGGTCATGGGGAGCCAGGTGGTGGTCTTTTCAATTCTGCTGGTGAGGAGGAATGGCCTGAGCAAGACTTGACAAATTCTGCAGATTATCAACTGGTTGTGCAACTGCTTTTGGCATCAGGATTTGTGGACATCGGACTCTCTTTGAAGGTCAACAGCTTCTTGGAAGAGATGGGATCCATTTGACTACACAAAAGTATTTTTGACAACAAGCCCATCAACCTGGTAGGAAGAGCTTTAAACTAGAAACAATGGAGGAGGGATTGGTTGCCACAATAAACAAGTAAGGATGTTGGAACACAGATTAGGTAAGCCAAGATCCCAGGATGATGGGAACAGAAGAAATCTACCAATAAACAAAACATAGCTGAAGTGCAATCACTGTGAGCTTAGGCATGTAAAGAAGGTAAAGTCTACAGAATATTCATATGGGGAAAGCTCTCAAGTCTGTTCTGGTGACTCAGCACACTTGGACACATCTCTGAAATACTGCTACAATGATGCACACAGCTCATATTCACAGGCCTTGATCTTCCCGGGGATCTTATGTGGGACAATACTACAAGACCCAAGCAATATAGAAGATTATTGTGTGCACTGGTGAAAAATTCCTGGCACAAGTAACTGAGGAACCAAGGAGAGGTGCTCTGCTGGACATTATACTTACTAACCAGTTGGTCAGAGATGTGAAAGCTGGAGGCAGCCTTGGTTACAGTGCCCATGAAATGGTAAAGTTTGGTTTCCTAGGAGGAAATACCAGGGCAGGAAGTGTGGAAGAAAAAAACATCAATGTTAGTAGTGTGGAAGAAGAAACAACCATGAACATTATTTTCCTCCTTATTAAGAAGTACAGAGTCTGAAAATTTGTCTCAGCAACCTTCACATACCTGTCCACAATTAATTCAAATCATTGACCCTAGGAACCAGGTGAGCAGGTAAAACATGAGCATAACACCAAGAAAAAGGGTAGAAACTGTATGTATACAATTTTTAAATGTATTATTATTACTTATTACTATGGAGCATATGACATGCCCCAAACTCTCAATTACTTCTGCTTCCCTGATGTTTTATTTCAGCATACTATTTATAGTTTTAAATTTCAGAGTTTTGAAAATTATTGGCAATATGTCTTTTAGAAAGGTTTAGACAAAAAAACAGTGATAAAATATTTGAAAATCTGCTAGTACTTTAATAGTAATGCTTTAAAAATATGTTGCTGTAGAGTTTTGTATGGTAATGAGGGATGAATGTTCTAAATTAGGTTTCACATAGGAGTCAAAAATATGATAACCCTATTATTTCTTATAGTTTAAAGCATTCTAATATCCATTTTGAAAAACACACCAGTACATTTATTTTTAATCACAATCCTCCTTCATCTGAATGCAACAGCTTGTGGAAGCTTTGCTCTTTCAACTCACCTACTGGGGCAACCATTACTAGGTTTACAATGTGACAAATTCTTCATTTTCACATATTATTTCCTATCCATCACAGAAAATTCAGGATCACAAAAGCTGTTACTAATTTCCTGTCCTTTGATAATATAATGAACAAAGGTGTTTTGTGCCTCTTAATGCCTCTAGCAAGAGTATGTTTATGCACTGTACTAAATGCAAAGACTTCTAACAGTTGTTTCCATCTACTTTATTCCAATCATTAAGGATCTGTCTCATTTTATCTCAAGTCAAATGTTGCCTTCGCCATTCTTTTTATAGTACCTTCTATGCTTCAGATATCAAGCTGAAGTTTCAAAATTTAATTCCTGTCTACTGTTTTATTTCCCAATAGCAAACGCTCTTTAAAATGACTTCTTGTTTTTAACAGCTTGCAGACTGAAAATACTGTGATAGGAAGGGTCCTGAAATGTAGTGTCGTATTGAAGCTACAGAGTTTTACCTTTACAAAGTAAAATTTCAGTTAGGATTCAAGCTCTCGAAGGTAATAATCTCCCTTTCTTACAAGACACATTGCAACTTGCCAATACTTCTAATGAATTGTAATATTTAAATCTAGATTTAGAAATAAATCCATCTTTGGCCTTTTTGCAGTTTGTGTTATCATATAGTTAGGAATAAAATGGTCTCTCAGCTGTTACATTTGGTTTCTGTATAGTTATTTTAAGTCCCAGTTTAACTATGAAAAATCTATTATTGGGAGCACATGTAACTTTCCCGTGTAAGTAGAAAAGATACACAAATACCTGCATTTACATAAAGAAAAAGCAATTCTATGAACTTTTGTGGATTGTTGCTTTTAACATATACTGTTAAAAAAACATACATATTTTAAGTACTTTCTGCTTTACCATAGAATATTAAAGAGTAATTGCAAACTCATTTAGCCTATGAAAAAATAAAATCCAAAGCAATTACTAATTAGAGAACAGATATTAGTCAATCATCTTTGCTGATACCAGGGTCTATAAATGGGTGGGGTTTTTCCCCACGTACTTACTGTAGTGCCTTTGACTCTTTTTCAGTTAGAATTTTCTATAGATTAATTAATTTTATCACAAAGAGGTTGTAAAAGAAACAGTAGACAGAGCAGAATTCTAACATTTGCTCTTTTTAGAGGACTAAAAAATTGGTATGTTATCTCATATTTCCATAGTCTGTGTAACAGATTCAATAATGCTATATAATTTTACTGTAAGCTCACAGTAATTAAAAATGGCCTTTCTACTACTTTATCAACACTTACATTTGAAGTTATGCAACATTTAATTACAAAGCACCTTTGAAAAAAGAAATAATTATATTTTTGTTTCCACATGGATAAATAAAGATGTAGAAAAGAAATATAACAATAAACCATATTGATTTTAATGTGGATCTATTAAAATAAGTCAGTTGCCAAGGTGAGCTGCTCTGGTAACAGCCCAATGCACAGGGGACTGGCAGATCTCAGTACACAGAGGATTTTACTGAGCCTAGAGACCCACAAGGAGCAGAAGCTTTTGTGGGAGATGCTGAGGAGACCTGCGTGTTACCAGGGCTATGGCAACAACCCCCACACCTATAAAAAACCACCTGGGGAGTTTGGGTGACGAGGAGTGCTGCCAACAAAGTAGCCAAACAGTGTGGTGCAGCAGTTGGTGTGGAAGGGCATGCAGGAAGAGTGTGGTCACCCTACCAGCTCAAGAAGTGAGTTGCATTGGTGGTCATCACTTTCTCAAAAGGACCTTAGCTGTTGTATCTACCCAGAGGAAAGCTCTGTCTTCTGTGCTTGCCAGAATAGATGTGGCAACCCACTCAGAGCTTCCTCAAAAACATGTAACAGGTTTCAGGCTGCAGGGAGTGCCAGAGCCTTTCACTGGTAAGGGATGACAGTATTAAGAGCAGCCCTGTGAGTTACAACCAGGTGGAAGATCTACTCAGCCTGGTGACAAAGCTATAAGAGGAGGTAGAAAGATTAAGAAGCACCAGGGAGGCTGAGAGAGACTGGTGGAACCACGCTCTGCCCTCCCTGAGACAGAAATAAGAACAAACACCAGAAAAAAAAAAAAAAAAGGGCTTCCCTGTATCCTCCCCCTGCCAGTCTGAAAGCAGTAGCTTAAAGGAAAGGAGTGAATGGAGGAAAGTCCACACTCAGGCCTGCAAGTGAATCCCCTCTTTGCCTGCCTCACCTTCCCAGGTGCCTCTGTACAACAGTTACGAGGCTCTGGATGTGGAAGGCCAGTCAATGGATGGTGATTTATCTACATCAGAGGTGTCACCTGGGTCAGAAAAGCCTCCCCCCTGTATCATTACCAGCTCCACCAGGAAGAAAATACAGGTTATAGTTGTAAGCTAATCCCTTCTGAGGGGAACAGAGGGTGCAATATGCTCTACAAACCCTCCTCTTAGGGAGTTCTGCTGTCTTCCTAGGGCCTGGGTTAAGGACATCACTAGGAAACTTCCTGGCCTGCTACAGTCCTCAGACTATTACCCATTATTGCTCTTCCATGTGGGTGACAACAAAGCCACAACACACAGTTCAAAAGCAATCAAGAGAATTTGAGGCCTTGGGACGGTTGCTAAGGGAATCAGAACAAGTTTTTTCCCTCTCTCTTTCCAGCTGTGGACAGTGACATTGGAAGAAACAGATGAACCCAGTTTATTAATACATGGTTCCATGGCTGGTGCCACCACCACAATTTTGAGGGTTTTTTTGTTGAGGACATGAACCATGGGATCGAACTTGCTCAGCAAGTTTGCCAATGACACCAGACTGTGTGATGTGATTGACATGCTGGAGGGAAGGGATGCCATCCAGAGGGACCTTGACAAGCTTGAGAGGTGGGCTCATGTAAATCACATGGACTGAGAGAAGTCCTGAGAAGACAGCATAGTGGATTGGGTTGGTGAAAATCTCAACATGAGCCAGTAACGTGTGCTTGCAGACTAGAAAGCCAACCGTACCTTGGGATGCATCAAACCAAGCATAACCAGCAGGTCAAGAGAGGTAATTGTCCCCTCTACTCCACTCTCATGAGACTCCACCAGGAGTACTGCGTCCAGTTCTGGAGCCCCCAACATAAAAAGCACATGGAGCTGCTGGATCAAGTCTAGAGAAAGGCCATGAATATGAACAGAGGGCTGGAGCATCTCTCCTATGAAGACAGACTGAGAAATGGGGCTGTTCAGCTTGGAGAAGAGAGGGCTCTGAGGAGAACTTATAGCGGCCTTCCAGTATCTAAAGAGGGCCTATAGGAAAGCTGGGACAGAACTTTTTTCAAGGCCATGTAGCAATGGACAACGGGTAATGGCCTTTAAACTGGAAGATGCTAGTTTTAGGTTGGACATCAGGAAGAAATTCTTCACTATTAGAGTAGTGAGACACTGGAACAGGCTGCCCAGAGAACTTTTGGATGCCCCCTATCTGGAAGTGTTGAAGGCCAGGTTGGATGGGGCTCTGAGCAAAATGGTCTAGTGGGAGGGGTCCCTGCCCATGACAGGGGGATGGGAGCTAGATGATCTTTAAGGTCCCTTCCAACCCAAACCATTCTATGATTCCAGGATTCCCTAAATATAAGAATATTTATATTAATATGTGGTGGGTTAAGTTAAGCTAGCTGCCAGGTGCTAACCCAACTGCTCTCTCATTACCTCTCCCCAGTAAGATAGGGGAAGAAAAAAACATGAAAAAGAGATCATAGGTTGAGATAAAGACAGGTAAATCTCTTGCCAGTTATCCTCACTAGCAAAACAGACATGACTTGGGGAATTAATTTGTTGTAAATTAATGATAGAGTAGGATGGTGAGATCCAAAGGTAAAATTAAAAAAACCCTCCCCCTCACCTCCTTCCCAGGTTCAACTTCGTTTCTTTCCTTACTCCTCCATCGTCTCCTTCCCCAAATGACATGTGGAAATTGGGGGCCATGGCTGGTCCCCAACAGCTCCTCTCTACCATTCCTTCCTCTTCACACTTATCCCTGCTCCAACCCGGTGCCTTCCCAGGGGCTGCAGGGAAACACCTGCCCTACCGGGGTCTCTCCTGGGGCCGCAGGGGCATCTCTGCCGGGGCCTCTGCAGCCCCTCCTGCTGCTGTCCCCTCGGGGCTGGCAGGGCTGTTTCTCCCCGTTTCCCTCAGCCCTGGCTGCCGGGCAGCGTTTTGCCCTTTCTGACACAGGTTTCCCCGAGGCGCCCGCCCGTGGCTGAGGGGCTCAGCTGTGCCCTGCGCTGGGGCCGTTGGAGCCGCCTGGAACCGGCTGTGTCCGGCGCGGGGCAGCCCCGGCCGCTCCTCACAGGGGCCGCCCCGGCAGCAGCCTATCGGCCCACACCTCTCTATGTAATCTCAATGTCATATATTTTTTTTTTACCATAATTACACTGACACACTGAAAAATTAACTGCTACATCTCTATGCCTTAGATCTGATAGTTCATGGTTTGGGCGATTTTCTTATACCTCTTGCATAATCTCTTTTTCTGAAGTTCCTACTGGAGAATAAAAAGGGAGGAAATAAAAACACCCTAATAATGGTAATGCTTTGATAGCCACAAGTGAGCATCCAAGTTTTTAAAAGATTATCCAAGTGGAGGTCACTTCTGATCCTTCAGCACCAACAAGAAACTTGAATTGATTTAAGTCCTCAAAAGCATTCTAAAGGTATTTAAACACAGGTTTCTATACAAGTTTAAGAGTATTAGAACTGGTTTAATGTATTTCACCTTAGAAATTATGTCATTTAGCAGGAATTTAGGAAACAATAAAATTATGCAAAACCCAGGAAGTATGACTAATGAAGAAAAATGGAATTGTAGCTTCCAAGAGAAAGAAAACAGCCATTTAATACCCATTAGACTTGCAAACAGGCATGAGGTATAACCTGGTTTCCATGTCCACAAAGAATCAGACATGAACTAATGGTCTTAAACTGCAGGAAGGAAGATTCAGATTTGCTATTCAGAAAGCTTCCCACTTAGCACACTGGAATGGGTTGTAAAAGGGGTTTACCTCCTTTGCAAGGGTTTTTAAAAGTGAACTAAATAGTCATCTGCCAGGAATAATGGAAATAATGGTAAAACATTCCCTTGGAAAAGGGATAGACTAATTGAATCTTAGGGCCTCTTCCAGCACTACTGTTTTACAGCTATATAAACAAGCTTTACAAAGAAGAGCTACAAAGTTAGCCTATAATACCAAAATTATTTTCAGAAAATAAAAATATGTAATTGGTAGGTTGTAGGAAAGCTTGATTTGAATTTTAAATAATGTATTTTTTTTTTCTTAGAGGGGAATATATTTTTCACATACTTATTTCTAAGGAAAAATATTTTAATTTTTGGCAGTTGAAATATAAAAATATGACTAAAGTATTTATTCTTTTCACCCTTTAACTTCTGAGAAAATTTAAACTTAATTTAGTCCAACACTAATAATTTTGCCTTTCTGTTTAAGACAAAAAGCTAATAAAAAGTTTAAACTTCAAATCAAATAGACTTATTCATTTCCACTTATTGAAGTCTGAGATGTTAAAAATAAAGTGTAAGTGGTGCCTGTCAGATGGGAGAGTATTAACTCTATTAAATAAAGTTAAGGCTATTAAATATTAAATATCTCTACTAAATAAATATGAACGTGTTGAAGAAGTGAGTTTACAGAAGATGAGATGGAGAATTGTTAACTCAGCAAAGGCTTTAATCTGATTTAAAAGTTTCTAATTTATCTGTTGACATGTTATGAAGTTTTGCTAAAAGTATATACTATGTTCTCTAAATTCAGGAAGAACAGAACCTTAACTCCTAGTGTGTTTTTGTTTGTTGTTTTTTTTTAATATATTTAACTTTGAGGAATGGATGGTAATAACATGAATCTGCATTGCTGCTCAGTTTTGCAGCCTGCCAATATATTTCTTCTTTGGATAGCAAAGATTTTGTTGCCACATGAGTAAGATTGGGGAAAAAAAAACAAAACAGAGAAAATGTTGAGGGTTACTTATGATACCCATAGGTACTGTATGGACATTAAAAAGGGTACGTTTTTTATTTTAATTTTATGAGTCTACAAAGAGAAAATATATATATTTTACACTGTGATATTGTTTATTCAGTAAAGATTATCAACAATGTAAAAAGCATTCAAAACTTTATTAAATAACACCTTAAACAAAAACCAATACTTTATTGAATAGCATCTGTGTGTGAAATACAGAATCTTAGAATATTAGTCTATCTGGCCTAAATGACAAACTGTCAGCTCACACAGAACTTGACTGTGATGTCTTCACCTGTTTAGTAGAAAATCTTCATATTTATGTACATAATTGTGTGCACTGACTTGTTTTCCACACTTTACTACAACTGAAAAGTATCTTATTAGGAATTACTTTTCCCTTATCATCAGATTGTTTGTCTTTTTAATTGCATATGTTATAGATCATGTCATATCATATCATATATCATATCACATCATATATTATATCACATTCACATATCACATATCATATTATATTATATTATATTATATTATATTATATTATATTATATTATATTATATTATGCTACGTTACATTATGTTACATTATGTTACATCATACCATGTTACATTATATTAATTATATTCTGTTATATCATGTTATAATTGTATTATTTTATTTTATACAATATTGTATCAGCATGGGATGTAGTTCATGATGCTGCCGTCTCATGATGCTAACTTCTTATCCTCCCTGTTCTCCCTGGTGTTGAGTAAAACCCCAGAGTTTTTTTTATACTTAGCTCATGTTTTGCTGTATTTCATTCAGTTTTTATTCCTTTGTCCGTTCTAATCAAATATTTTATTTAACCACAATTTAAAGATACATACTGTTGGAACTCCAGCATGTGCTTCTATTCTTGAAATAGAATGTTGTACCATATTGAAAATGTTCTTATTTATTAAACTAATCAAGTAAGACTACTTAACTGCCTTCCTCCATATCACACAAATACATTCTGCTATGTTAAGTATGTGTTGTTCATCATTAGTACTCCTTTTTATGTGCAGTGAACATAATCACAAACAGCTGTAGTGAATTTGAAATGGTAGGCTTTTTTAAAGGTCAATGTCCTATAACACAAATTACTTGTAACAAGTTTTTTTATATTGCTATCTTGCACCCAATTCCAATTTACTTTCTCTCTCTCTTTTTTTTTTTTTTTTTTTTTTTTTTTTTACTATATCTGATGTAAATGTGTGCATCACAATGGTTTCCAGCTCCATGCTGATTCCTTGCTGCTGTTGAAAACAGCAGTGTGGCATATAAATTGTACTTTTATTATTACCCAGAAATCTTTCAGCTTCTTCAAGTTCTTCAGATAAGCTAGTGGCAACTTAAACAAGATAAAAATCAGAATTATTATTTTAATTATAATCTGAATGTATTTGCTTGAAATAAGTAAGAAAAGTAACATTTTGACAGGTCTTTGGCTATGCTTGCCTTTACCTCTGTTCCCATGGAGGTCAATTTGAAAAAGGAGGGGCAACTATGTAGCTGTAATTCTGCTGAGGATAACCCCTTTCTGTTTGGGATATTCCTCCATAGTATCTGGCCTAGTTTAAATATATTTTATATTTCCAGAACAGTGGAACAGTATTAAAGAACAAAACAAAACTGAGCCCAGTGTGTCTGATCCTTCATCACTTTGCATCTTCTGAAGTCCTTTATCTGTGTAAAGGTAAATTGAGGTACAGATGTGATGGTGTCTGACTGCTGACTTAGTTCTGCAACAACTGCATGAGGTGTAAAGCAACAGAGACTATGATGTGCTGTGAAACAGATACAAAGGTGCCAAAAAGTATCATCAACCAGAAATACTGTTGAAAAATTGTAACTCTATTGCATACTGTTGAACATCACAGACTACACGGGAGATACTGTGGAACTAGTATGGAGTTTCTGAAACTAAGGAAAACTTGCCAATTTTTCTTTTCAAAAGTGTCTAGTTTTTATTGTGTTTTAAGCTTAAACCAAGATATTTTTAAACGGACAAAGCATTTAACTGGAATAAGAAGCAAATATACTAGTTCATAACAACATATGTCTGTATTTTATTTACCTTTGCATATATCTCCTTGAAAAATCTTTATCTCAGTAATGTTTTGGAACTTTTTGATACATTTCTCTTCTTTCTCTTGGTCATGTGAGAAAGATAGAGAAGAGTTGCCTTTAAAAAGTGGAATCTTCAGGTCTAATTTGATAAAGAACCATAGAATCATAGAATTATTTTGAATGAAATGCACATTAAAGATCACCTAGTTCCACACCCCCTGCATATGGGCAGGGACACCTCCCTGTAGAACACATTGCTCAAAGCCCAATCCATCCTGGCTTTGAACCCTTTCAGGGAAGGGGCAGTCATAACTTTCCTGGGCAACCTGTTCTGATGTCCCACCACCCTCATAGTGAATAATTTCTTCCTAATATCCAGTCTAAATCTACCCTCTTTCAGCTTAAACTGTTACCCCTTCTCCTATCACTACATGCTCTAGTGAAGAGTCACTTCCCAGCTTTCCTGTAGGCCCTCTTCAGGTACTGGAAGGCAGCTACAAGGTCTTTTGGAGCATTCTGATCTCCAGGCTGAACAACCTGAACAACCTCTCTCAGCCTGACTTCGTGAGACAGGTGCTGCAGCTCTTTCGTCATCTTTGTGGCCCTCCTCTGGACTTGCTCCAATAGCTCCATGTGCTTCTTGTGTTGAGGTCTCCAGACCTGGGCACAGTACCCCATGTGGGATCTCAGGAGAATGGAGCAGAAGTGGGTGAATGGCCTTCTTTGACCTGCTGTCCATGCTTCTTTTCATGCAGCCTGGGATATGGTTGGCTTTCTGGGCTGTAAGCAGACATTGCTGGCTCATGTTGAGATTCTCATCAGCCAGCTCCCCCAAGTTCTTCTCCTAAGGGCTATTCTCAATCCAATTTCCACATAACCTGTAATTATGCTTAGGATTGCCTTGGCCCAGGTGCAGGACCTTTTACTCAGCCTATAGAACTTCATATGGCTGGCCTGGGCCCACCTCTCCAGACTGTCCAGGTCCATCTGGATGGCATCCATTCCATCCACTGTGTTGACCACACCACGCAGCTTGGTGTCATCAGCAAACTTGCTGAGGGTGCACTCAATTCCACTGACCCTTCAGGAACATCACTTGTAACTGATCTCCATCTGGATATCAAGCCAGTGACCACTACTCTTCGAGTGTGACCATCCAGCCAATTCTTTCTACACTGAGTGGTCTGTCCTTCACATTCTTCCAATTTACGGATCAGGATGTTGTGCAAGACAGTGTCAAATGCTTTGTACAAATCCAGGTAAATTACATCAGTTGCTTTTCGCTTGTCCACCAATGGCTGACCTCAATCTCAGAAGGCCACCAAATTTGTCAATCATAATTTGCCCTTGGTGAAGCTGTGCTGGTTGCTACCAGCCACCTCCATATTTTCCAAGTGTCTTAGCAGAGCCTTGAGGAATTAAAAATATATTTGGTCAATTAATCTCCTCCTACATTTGAGATTTATATGGATTTATACATAGTCAGAAAACATGAAATTTAACATGTCTGCTGTTTTTTAATATATCAACTTGTAAGAGTTTACAGCACATGGCTTCTTCCCTGCTTTTTATTAATTATGTTGAAATGTATTGTGGTTTTCTTGAGAACCTGCATGTAATTATTTTATTTTAAACTAGCAGGATTAGAATGTTTGAGAATTATCCTTCAGGAACGTAATTGGCCCACAAGTTTTTCCTTTTATGAAAGGGAAATTATGGGCTGGAAGACTTGTTGGAAAAGCTATGAAAAGAGCTATTAAAAGCATGTTTAGAATGAAAATTATATTCTTTGGTCGGTACAAATCCTAAAGAGCTTCCTAGGAATTGGAGCCTTATCTTCAAAGAGCTACAGATACTTCTGTCATATTTGGAAATGTAGTATGTCTGACTACTGAAATGATCAGAAGTTGTAAACGACTTTTTTTAAAACACATTTAGAAACACCTTTTAGAAAACACATCTGTGAAAGGGTCATACAGTGTTAGGATGATGGCAGAGCAGCAGATATGCCAATTTTGCAAAGTGAAACATTTCCTCCTAAACAATATCTTTCCCTTCTCTCTTTTGAGACTTTAACAGATTAACTGAAAGGTGCCTTGCAGCATGCTCTTCCTAGGAACCCGAGTAATTTTTAACCCATAACACTTGAAGGATACCCATGGTCTAAGCTGCAGTCTCACAGGAGAAAATCTATGCATGCTGATAAAAATTAAAGGCCAAAGTCCATGGATGCTGCAATTTGGCCAAAAAAAAAAAAAAAAAAAAAAAAAAAAAAAGGAAAAAAAAATGAAAAAAAGGAAAAAAAAACACAAAAGGGCAGGCTTCAGGAACATCTTCCTGATAAATTATTCTAAGGATGTGTCATTTCTGAAGTTTAGTACCCATTGCCTGGTTTGCAGGAAGGAGAAATGAAAGTGGAGGAAAAAAAATAAAAACAGCAGGAACGGTCCCAGGTCAAATGGCACCCAATTTTCCTCTTTTAGCCTTGCTGATTTTTCAATATATGCATTTTCTTTTTGAGCATGTGAGTAAATAAAAGCATTTCAACTTATGAGAAAAAGTAAAACTTTTGATCAAATTCTGGTAAGGAGGGGGAGAATATAGAAAGAATAAATGATTGCCTTTAATCGATCATTTAATATATGGCACTCACAAAAAAAAAAAAAACAAACCAAAAAAAAAAAAAAACAAACAACAAATTGGGAGAACAAAGGTAGGAATTTTCTGAAACTTCACTTTTTGTGATTTTTTTAGTAGTTCTGTTCCCTTTTTTGTTCAAAAGCTTTGCAAATAAAAATGTGTAATTCCAGCCGTCAAATATACACAAACTGTTATCTGTTTCTAGCTTTGGTTTCAGACATGCTGGTGTTTACTCCATTAGTTCTTATTGTGATAGCACTGTTCAGTTACTTTAAGGAAGACTGCAGCCTCAGTACTTTGATATTGCCATATTTCTCATTCAGACTCCTTCAATATGTATAAAAGAACTTGGATCATCCTTTTGAGCAGCTGTAAAGCCAGCAGACATTTGGATAGGTTTGTTTTTTTCCCAGAGCACCCATACTTTGTTAAGAAAAACTTTGTCTGGTTAAGTAAGAAGCCATAAACTTCCTACTTCAATCAAATATTCTAAATGAGAAAAAGATAAAATTACTATAATAAAATAAAAAAAATAATAAAAAAAATCCTCTGTATTGAGACAAAAATGTTTACAGTACATGCTATCTTCTTTGCTAAACTCCTTTAAAATTGTAAACATAAGATAGTTCAGTGTTCTGCATTACATTTCTCTTTTCATGTACATCATTCCTGACCACATGCCTCACATCTGCTTCTTTCATTCCTGAAGTCACTTCAGTAGAATAGTGACTAGGAACAAGTCACATTTACATAGAAATAGCGAACTGGTTTTGACCAACATAGCATTTTAACTGTTAAATTAGTCGTACAGACCTCTCCATTCTTAGTGTCATTCAGCATTGACTGAATACCTCCAGAGGAAAGGAATTACATAATAGCTGTCAGATTAGTAGAATTTAGTTACAAAGGCAAGGAAAATCTGAGCCACTATGGGTACGTTACAGCTGCAGTTTGTTGAACTTGTGTGTATGTGCATGTGTAGGTATGTAAGATATCTTATGAAGAGATATTTCAGTTTAATTTTGTCAATTAGTCATAATCAAAACAATTTTATTATTTACTGAAGATAGAGGAATGTTTCAAGATAATGCCATGAAACAGTATTCTGCCAAAACTATATGAACAATATACAAGTGGGAAAACCCTTGCTTTCTGTGTACACAACTATTCTTTAGGTCACAAACAATTTTTAGTTTTCCATTAATGCATCTTCTGCTTGCAAGTGCACTTTATTCCCTGCTTCATGATTGGCTGTTAATTATGTATGTATATAACTTGACAATTAGAGAACTACTTCACAGAAGCAATACACCGTGATTCCACCTGCACCTTGCATTCTTATGGTTTTCCCATAGTTCATTCACAGCTTGTTGAAAGAATCATAGAATCATAGAATCACAGGATGTATTTGGTTCAAAGAGACATATAACGGTCATCTATTCCAACGTCCCTACAATAAGCAGGGACATCTCACACTAGATCAGATTGCTCAGAGCCCCATCAAGCTTAACCCTGAATGTCTCCAGGGCTGGGGCCTCCACCACCTCTCTAGGCAACCGGTTCCAATGATCCACAATCCTCATATTAATGAACTTCTTCCTAATGTCCAACCTGAATCTACTCTTTTCTAGCTTAAAACCATTACCCCTTGTCCTATTGTTACATGTCTTCGTGAACAGGTCTTCCCCAGACTTCAAATAGGCCCCTTTTAGGTATTGGAAGGTTGCTATAAGGTCCCCTCAGAGTCTTCACAAAACTTCACAAATACATATTGCTAGGTGGGAAATTGAACTTCTGATTACTTATAGTTTAATTATAAAGCTAAATTAGGATTTTCTGTAAATGTGCTCAGTGTCCTAAATTTGCTCTGTAGGCTTTAGTAAATTTTATTTTATTTTTTTTTTTTTTTTTTTTTTTGCACTATCTATGTAATGGAAATGCACTAAAATTTTGCATGTGGTTTACAGACTACACTCAAAAACATTTGAAATAGACTTTTCTATCCTTACAAAATTTCTGGCATGCTTACTCTGTGATCACTTTTCTAACACCCTGACATAATGCATTATTTTTCATATAATCAATATCACAGGGTTTTAGGAGAGCTATTCACTCCTAGACTGATATGGATTTCTAAACTGCATGTTGCTTCTCACTTCTTGTTTCTTGAGCTATTCTTAAGTGCCTCCACCTTTCTGTGCATAGACACTAGGAGAAATAGCTTCTTAATTATAAAAGAATGGCATCACCTTGTTGTATTTGCCTCAGAATTCAGATGGCAGAATTGGTCATGTGGGATTAAAACATTTTTTTGGCCTTTTTCCCCGAGTATGCCATTTAATGCTTAATGACAATACATGTGAATTTTCAAAGTGAATACCTCTACTTCAGTTATGACTGTAGGCAATTGATGAAACAAATGCTAAAAATCTATTCTGGTCTGCAAATATTGATCTAACTAAAAGACACTTTCTTTAATAGCAGAGACTTTAATATTTTTTACTGCCTTCAAGATAATATTAAAAAGTCTTTTCTACTAACATGATATTTTTATAGACTGGTCTTCATTGTTCTTAACTGTGCAAATTTAGTATTGTTTTCAATCAGGATGCTCTGGCCTGCCAAAGTAGTGTACAGCTCAGTCTGCTAAAATCAAGTTTTATCTTTTCTTCAATTTCCTTGAATCCTTGTTTTGCATGCTTTAGTATTCTTCCACAGTACCATTATACTTCTATAGATACATAGAACATACATTAACTTACACGTTAGCAGTGGGTTTGTAAATTATTATCTACAGGATTTTATAATTAAAAATATTTCTGTATTTTAACAAAGGGTTTTATATAAAAACAGTCAAAAATATTAACAAGTGCAGGCTCCTCTCTTTGATTCAAATTTAATTACCCTAAATTCTTTTTGCAAGGATATTTTCATCTTGCAAGAATCTCAGTGAATTATCACAGATCTTTCTTGATTTGTGTAATTACTGACTAGCTGCAATTCCAGAATACTCTTGAAGCATAACACTGTCTATATATACTAGAATGTTACATGAAATCCTTATTTCAGAGCAAGTCTTACTGCTAAGTGCTATATCAAAGAGCTTGTTCTCTCTTTGAAAGATTGACACACACACACACCTCAAAAAAAAAAAAAAAAAAAAAAAAAAAAGCAGCACAGAATAACAAGGGTTTGGTTCACAGAAGGACAGAAGGTACTCATCATTATCTTTTCCTTGTTTTAGTTATTGGAGTGTTTTAGGTATTTTCTTTTTTTTTTTCTTTTTGAAGAAAATGAGAATAATTTGCTTGCAAGACTATGATACTACACCACAGCTGTGTGTTTATATTTTTGAGATGACTAGAACAAAATGCAAGCAGTGCATTGCTTTTAATTTTCCAACCACCTGTATTCCAGGACTATAACATGCATTTTGGAATCTTGTGTCCTCAGAGTACATTAGATAAAGGCCAGTAATCGTTGTCAAAAGCTAAATATTTATAAACAGCATAAAGCTTTTTGCAATCCCCCAAAAAACTGGAAAAAATTTCCTATAATGCAAAAGTGCTCCCTCCAGATGCTTTCAGATTACAATAAACAAAATGCATTAGATTAAAAAATGCAGGCTTCATTTCCTCTCTTGCTTTTGTAAATAATTGGGTTGTTCACATAAAGCTTTTGAAATCCTGTTTTATATAACATAATTTTTGTGTGTGTGTGTGTGTGTGTGTAAAACTTAGATCAGTTATGACCTACATGTAAAATCATCTCTCAAAAGCTCTTTGTTTTATTTTTATTTTAAAATGATACTGTGGTCCTTGAAAGAGCAGGATATTTTGTTTTTAAAGTTTCTTTTACCCATGCTCTTTGTAGAGATCATAATCAAGACAAGATAATCCTCCATTTGGCATCCTAACAGTTTCCGTTATAACTGACTGACAGATCTTTACAGTGCTATGAAATACTACTAAAATGAAGATTGTTTTGTCATTCTAAGCAAAAATGCAAAAGATACCCAGATCTTCCTGAAAGTTTTGTGGAATTTGAGCACAGGATAAGCTTCTAATATTTTCTCTAGGAAGAAGCTTGTAAAAATAAATCAGTATGTAACCCTTGGAAATGTTGGCAGTATAAGTAGACATTTATTTTTCTCCTCCTGTCCTAAATGTCTTTAGATTACACCCATAAAGATAATGAAAAGAAGATAATTAATAGACTGCTTTAATGTTGGTCATCTTGGTCATTTTCAGGTGCCCACTTGGTACATGAAGAGTTCATGCTATTATCCCGTACTGAATTAAGCACACAAGTCAGAAAGGAAAAGAAAACACAAGTCAGCAATTAATTCCTGGATACAGTTCATGTAATGATCCTCTTAATAGTGCAGTGCAATGCCTTTTGACTGTGCCTGTCTCTGTTCTTTAAAGTCTGTCGACACTGAGCTAGGAAACAGCACTCATTTGGAATTGTGAAGGTTTCCCTCTTCAAGTCAAGGAATGTGCTTTTTCTCTCTCTCAATAGATTTCTGGGTAATTTAGCCATCTCCATTTTAGCAAAGTGTTTCTGCCTGCTGTTTAGCAGGACTTTTGGCCTGAGGTCATAAGGAGTTGCATTTTAAAATATTTTTATTTTGGTTAATTAGAGTTCTAGATTCAGCAAGATCCAGTTTTCAACTGCTAATTTTAGAGTTAACGTGAGCTATTTCTATGCCAAAAATTTTAATTTTTATTTGCTTTGTTCTGTTTAATAGTTCCTTACCAGGTATGTGCCTTGAAACAAATACTAAAAAAGGAAACAGGAGTGTAAGCAAACGCTCAAAGAATACATGTACATTATTGGTAACCTTAATATGAAAATTAAATATTACTTTTTCATTAGATTTTTATATAAAAACCAAATCACTCCCCCCACCTTCTCCCCATATTAGTGAGTAAATTAATTGTGGATTGAGATTCTATTGACTGTAAAGATGGTGGTAATCAGTGGGTGGGTTGAATGAGTTGAACATGGAAGGGTTCAAGCTCAAAACCAATTGCTTTTAGTTCTCCTGCATTTCCTTCAAGAAATTGCGGTAACTAATTTGCTTTGGACATGGTTATACTTGCAATATATTTAACAGTAAAAGGTTCTTATTAATCCTAAAGAGAGAACCCTACAATCCATGATGCAAAAAATGCTCTGTCCAGCCTTGGCTAGAAGGAATCAGATTAATGGACTATCGCTTTCCTGGCAACTAGACAGCTGTACAGAGAAGCCTGGCTAAGCACGTGCTTAACTAAGAGTGAAAAGAAATAGATGGTCTATCAACATATCAAAAATGAGTTTGTAAACATGAAATACAGTGAAGCCTGACCAGTTCAGAGACATGCCAGAAAAACAAGTTTTCCTTATCTAATGAAGTAAAGTGTAGTTTGTCTTTTAGTTCAACCTATTTCTTTTAAAAGTCAGTAAGATTTATGTATTAAATAGTCTTCCTTTTTGCCAGTGACAGTAGTTTATAAATCCTCCATCCCCCCGCTCCTGTCCATTAGAACATCCTGAAATAGATTGTTTTGGGGCCTATTACTGTCCATTATCATTGACCATGTTGTTTAAATATGCATAGCCACAGATTCATTGATCTTGTACATGAGGTTTTAATAACCATACTTTGCTCTGTAATATATTCATTTTCACTTATTGTATTATTAATAGAAAAGCATGCCAGAACTTTAAGAGTGCTTGAGATAAAACAAAGACCAAATCCTGCCAAAAATACGTTAGCTCCAAAGTATGTTGACATGATTGTTTGTAGGTCAGTAAATGTGGCAAAAGCTAATCCTTTGCCAATGAGAATATAAGCAACTATTTTCCGTTTCAAGTTGAATATTCTGTGCGAGGTGTTCATTGCCTGTTGCATCACTTCTATCAGTACCACATCAATAAAAGACAATAAGTTTCTTTACTGGGGTTTCTCAATGTAGTCACTAGTCTTCTGTGCTTTTGCTGTAGTGGTCAGAAAAGGTCCTACAACATGCTCTTCCTTCTGTTGCTACTTTTTCTTTCCAGCATGTAATATTGGAGAAGATACTTCTGAACACTCCTTTAATTTCATGCTAGAATATATTGTATGTGTGTCACTGCAAAGATGAGCAGTCCTTTTTTTTTTTTTTTTTTTTTTTTTTTTTTTTTAAATTCATAATAAATAATTTTACATCTGGATAGTTTATGCAAAAGACCTGTATTGGTGAACCAATGTTGAGAAAAATCTCCCAAATGGGAGCAATGGAGAGTTAGACAAGGAATACTGTCTTAAATTATGATTTGTTACTTTGGTTTTACTATTTCTAGAGAAAAAATAATCAGAAAGTGATCTTAGACAAGATTTATGACTCTCAAACAAGTTTCCTGTTAGCAGCCACTGCAGAGGAAGAGACTGTAACACTACAGTATAATAATTTTTGAAGTTCATGTTTGGAATGAATACTATTTAACCACCTTGAACTTGAAAACAAGTTCATAATTATTTCAGGGATCACACCAGCAGTGTTGAACTGAAGCTAATAACACAGGAGTCATTAACCTGTGCTTATCATGGATTTATACATTTATATTCACATAATTGCTGTTAGTAGTGAAACTGGCTTTATATAGTACTTTTTTTTTTTTTTTTTTGTGGAAAAGTATACATATTTTACTTCTTTTATGCATGGTTTCTATAAGCATTTTCAGATAATGCTCTGGAAATAATATGAAGGAACAAAGTAAATGTAAAGAAAATAAAGCGTTTGATGTTCTGTTCTCGTTGTTTTTTCAGCAGGATGGTTAACTTCAACCTCACCAATTAATGTTCTCTGCCTTTTCTCTTGGTAGTGTGCTGAAGTACAGGAAAATACTGCTCTAAATACTTTTGGCAACTCAAACCACTCATTGGAACAGAAAGGGATTTAAATTATAAATCACCTTTATATGTATAATATTTCTACATCATAATGAATACTTTATATAAAGGATTAAGAGGATAGCTGTCATTTAGGATAAGTTATAGGTGTTCCTTAAAGGAAATTAAAATAAAATGTTAAAACAGAAATTAAATATTAAAATTGAAATTTGGAGATTTAAAAGCAAAATTTTAAAAATCCAACAAAGAAAAGAAAAAAAACCTAAGAAGGCAATGCTGAAACAAGCCTTTTCACTTACTGCTAGGGAATAAAGTCAGTAATTTTATTTTATAAATATATATATTTGTTTATTTATTTTTATTTAGTTATATTTATATATACATATTTTTATATATAATACTTTTTTTTTAAAGGAAGGAGCATGGAAGAAAGAAACTGAAACCAAAATGCCTTAAAGAGACTATACTTCATTTGTGGATTTAACCTTATATAAAAAGTAGCTTCCTTTTTTTCAATGCCATATTTGTGGTCTTCAAGATGATATTAATCATAGTAAGTTTGGGTCTAGTGAGTAAGTGAAAAGGAGATGGAATTGCTGCAAGTCATCCTGGCCAGAAGCGTATTAATCAGTTATTAAGATATATGAATTTGCATATATTTTGAGTGCCTGCAATGGTTGAAGAGCTAAGTAGATTAATATCATTGCAATTAATATCACTGAAGTTAGCAAATATTTATATTGTTTGTCTTCATATAACGTTGTTGGTAATATTTAATATAAAAAAATTATTCACAGAAAACTTGCAGGCAAGAAACTGAAGGACATACGTAGGGTCCCGAAATGAGTAATTGTCTCAAAAGAGCAGCCCTGACAAACTGGACATCGTGCTCTGGTGGGTCCTGATTTGTTAAGCAACCTGGACCCTGTCCTCGCAAGGAGACACCCTCCTTCAGTAGCCACCCTGGTAAATGGGACACTGATTTGATAAGGAGCAGTGGCTGGTGAGAGGAGCCCCACAGACGCACAGCACCATCTTGCAAAAGAACACTGTCCTGTTTAAGGACAGAGCGCATGTGTGAAAATAAGGGTCAAGTGACCACCTGGACCTCCATGCCCCACTGACTCATTTCCAGAACATTCTTGAGCCCAACACTGAGTCTGCACAAAGTAGGCCAAGTTTCACCCAGGAGAGGTGGGGAAAGGTGTCATAAAAGAGGCAGACTTGAAATGGTTGGTTTGTGCGCCTGTCATCCAAGGACCACAATATCATTCTGGGATCATTGCTGGATCCAAGGGTGGTGATATCTTTCCTATCGTCTCTTCCCCCATCTCTCTCTCTTTCTTCTTATATTTCTCTCTCTCACCCTCTCTTTGTTTCTAACCTTATTCTTGGCACAAAAGGGTAACATTGTTTCTAATTTTGCTAAACCAGGCCACTTCTGCTAGTTGCAATCTGTTGCTTTGAGAGTAATAGTGTAGCGTGCATTTTGACAAGCTTTATACTCTTACTCAATATTAAGTAAAGTTTTGTTTTGTGTAAGTCTCCTGGGTAACGATCTTAGTCTTAAAGTATCGTGCAGAGAATTCAGTAAATTAATCTCGCCAAATGGGTTTTTAAAAGAGATTAACTAAAAGAAGGTTGACCCCACCTTTGGGGGGGTCTCTAGCTGTACCTACCTGGTGGGACATGACAACTGTGGTGGTGCAGACTCCCCAGTTCACTGAGCCATGTTGCAACGTCAGCCAACATTGTTCTTGCTTTAGTTACAAGTGCAGTGGGCTTACCATTGTTCTTGTTTCTATAGCTAGTGCAGCAGGTTGATACAACCCAGCAGGTTCTGACCTTGCCTACTGGAGAAGTGAGCCTAGGTAACTGTGTATCTTGTCCTACTGCAAATACAGCAATTTGGGGCAATTAGACACTCCCTAACCATACCTCTGCTTGCAGAATATACCTGAGACCCCTTCTGCTTGGGACACAGGCCCACTCTGAAAGTTGTCAAAGATTACTTAACCCGAATTGTGGCTATTATGGAAAAATACTGAGCAAAGTCAGTCACTTGGATCCTATAAGTATTGGTCTTAAGGGGGAGGCCCCTTGGAGCTCTTTGGGATCACACCAAGCTGTGGCCCACATCATGTGTCTCACAGAGGAAGCTGATTCATCTGATTGAAAGAGTAAGTAGCCGGCCACTTCTCTTAGGTACGGAGAAAATCAAATTATATCAGTCCACTATAATTTCATTCCATTGGGTAATAGGGGTGGGACATGGAGTGGAAGAATGCAAATTCTTTTGTCAATTTAGGTACCAATTTTCATATCTTAACAGTTTGAGCTTTTCTATCTCTGTGTGTGTGTTTGTGCACAATTTAGTTTAGAAACTTTGTTAGATTTTTACTTTAAACTCTGTATTGATCATAACTGATAATTGAGTAAGTTATTAGAAAACAATATAATTTTGATTTTATTTTTTATTTGCTATAATAGTGTTAAGCAATCTTAATTTACTGATGTTTCAAATCGCACCAGACCCATAATTATGTGTTAAAGCACTACACTGAAATGCTACACTTAAAACCCTTATTTGTAAACCATTGACCAAGTCTGAGACTAGTTGTTTCAGTAGCAAATGTTAACAGTCTTTGTTGGACGCTCATCCTGATTCAACTCCCATTACTATTGTCAGGAAACATCTTAATTATAAGAATAAATATTTTTAATCTGCATAGAACCGTAAGTTTGCAAGTCTTACTCCAACTGGTAAGAAAAAAGGGAGTAAAATAGTCACAAGGAAATTAAGGATAACAGTACTTCAACTTCTAATTTGCATACTTATTTATAATCTGATATGCCGATTATTGATTTTTGTCTGGTTATCTGTAACCAAGAGTTTTACTTTATCCACACTATGTAACTTGTCAGCTCCAGCACCATTCCCCAGAAATGCTTGCATAGACAAATCAGTGAGGCTCTGGTAATTAGATATGGCTGTAGAAAGAGGTTTTACTGAGCTTCCTCTGTCACACTTGACCAAACGACCTGTTCAGATGCACATGTAGGATGTAACATTTTCTCTCCAGTACTTAATATGTCTAGCATTCCATAAACTTGTATTTGAAATTTATGGGTAAGATGCACACATTTTGTAAAATTTATAGGTGTTCTGATTTTAAAATCCAATATATTTTCTGCTTCTGTCATCCTTAGTTATCTGGGTTTTTTTTTTAAAGTATAAAAGATAAGAAACCTCCATACACATTTTAAAATGCATTACCAAATCAAAAATTAATTCTTCAGTGTTGGAAAATATGAAAACCAAGCTGCCTTGCAAGAAACTGTTGGCATCAAAGACAGTTTTGACACTGACAGAGTTGAAAGGACTGATGCTGGGAGAGACAGCTATCTTGTTATATGTAGGAGGCAAGAAAAATCTTTGCCATTCAGTTCATTCCAACGTTTTAAACAGCTCTGGTTACTTTTGTCTTGGTTTTCTGTGGGTCAGAAAAGCAACAATATTATGCTGCCTTTTATATTCTTAGAAGGGTATTTTATTTCTACAGAATGTTTTGATCACTCTCATTTGACATTGTGTTATATATCACTGAAATGGCAAAAAACGATATCTCAGATAACAGAACTTGCTGTTTGCTCTGCTGAAGACTATCTGAGGAACAGACAGCCATTCTCTCCTTAGCTAAATTTTGCTATTACTTGGCATTTGCTGAGGTGACACACTCATTCAAATCATACTGACAGTGAAGAAGCTCTTCAATTGTCTGTATTACAGGAGATATATATTTAGACAAGATGGTAATAAGAAAACCATACATTTGTTTCATAAGATAACCGTAATAGACTTCTTCCCCATCATTCCTCTATGAATTTTTTCACTCACATTCCTGTTCCTGTTAATAGGCTAAGCAATTTTGACATGTGGCCAGAACATTCAATCATTTTTACTGACATGTTTTTTATCATAGCTCTGACAATAAGCCAAAGGAGGCATGGTCAGCAACTCAAGTATGTTGGATGCAAACATGACATATTCTCTATTCTTTAAAGGACAAACAGAAAATCACTTTTTGTTTCATGCTAGTTTACTCCTTTTAGTGCAGTACCTTAGAGAGGAGGTGAGATGCTTTTCACTTCCCTAATAGAAATAAAAAATTTCTGCTAACGCCAAACCAAGACATTACATTATTTTCATAATACTTTCAGATATTAAAAAGAGATAATATTTTACAGAGATAAGTTGGTAAATAAATGCATTTCCTTGGAGAAACCTTAGGTTATTAAAGTCTTTGAGGAAAATAAATAATCGTAGAATCACAGAATGGTCTGGATTGAAAGGGACCTTAAAATCATCTAGTTCTAACCCTCTGCGTGGGCAGAGACAATCCCCACTAGATCCCATTGCTCAAAGCACCATCCAACCTGGCCTTGAACACTTCCAGGAAGGGGGCAGTCACAATTTCTCTGGACAACTTATTCCAATGTCTCACCACCGTCATAGTGAAGTTTTTCTTCTTAATGTCTAAGCTAAATCTACCTTCTTCCAGTGTAAAACCATTATCCTTTGCCCTGTTGCTATATGCCCTTGTAAAAAGTCCCTCCCCAGCTTTCCTGTAGGCCCCCTTTGGATACTGGAAGGCCACTATAAGGTCTTCCTGGAGCCTTTGCTTCTCTAGGTCGAACAACCCAAATGTTCTCAACCTGTCTTCATAGGAGAGGTGCTCCAGCCCTCTGATCATCTTCGTGGCCCTCCTCTGGACTTGCTCCAAGAGCTCCATGTGCTTCTTGTGTTGAGGTCTCCAGAACTGGACACAGTACTCCAAGTGGGTTCTCAGGAGAAAGAAGCAGAGCAAGAGAATCATCTACCTTGACCTGTTGGTCATACTTCTTTTGATGCAGCCCAGGATACACTTGGCTTTCTGGAGTGCAAGCATAGATTGCTGGCTCACATTGAGATTCTCATCAACAACACCCCCAGGGCTGTTTTTGATCCATTCTTTTGGATTCCCATGTTCAGGATTGCCCTGACCCATGCGCAGGACCTTACATTTGGCCTTATTCCATTTCATGTGGTTGGCATGGGCCCACCTCTCAAGCCTGTCACAGTCCCTCTGGACAGCATCTCTTCTCTCCACCATGTTGACCACAGCACAGAGCTTGGTGTTATCAACAAACTTGCTGAGGGTGCACTCAATTCCACTGTCCATGTTGCCAAAAAGGATGTTAAAAAGCACTGGTTCCAGTACCTGCTCCTGAGGAATGCCATTCATCACTGGTCTGCAATTGGATATCAAGCCATTGACCCCAACTCCTTGAGTACGATCATCCAGCCAATTCCCCATCCACCAAGTGGTCCTTCCATCAAACTATTCTATAACCTGTATATTGCATGTCAAGTGAACCTCATATTTTTATTTATTTCCCAAATACTTTGCCTTGCTTTGTAATGAACTCTTGTATATCATGTTAAATTATTACAAAGATGATAGTTTGATTCCTATCACTAGAGCTCAAGGTGATGTCCTTTAACAAGGCTTTCTGAGCATGCTGAAGGAAGCTGAAGAACTCTGAAGAAGGCGTATCTTTCATCCTATTTTGGGATTTTGCGGTTTCTCATCCATCAGCCATCATGGAATAAATTTTAAAAGGGCCAATAAATGTCATATAACTCATAAGATCACATGAGTTTATGGAAGTCCAAGGTGTGGTCTTAAGTGTAAGGTAGATTTCACTTTCTAAATCAAGTTTGGAACTTTGGCAGGATTAAGATAGCTAAGTTATCTGGAAAATTTTTTTTTTTTAGTCTTGAATTCATCTTTGTTCTCCTCAGGAGTCACTTCCTTTAGTATTTTGGTGATAAAATGAAGAATTTTACATCAGACTTGGAAAAAAAAATAACAAGATGAGAAGATAAAAAGATCTATTGAAAAATCCAATGTCTCATCCACTTCTTTTGACAAAACTTGTGGAAACTTACTTTTGTATTTTCTTGAAGTTGTTTTTGAAAAGCAAGCTAAACAGTTACACGGAGGTCTTCGTAGTTCTTATCACAACAAAGAATTTGGTAGGGGTCAGGGTGTTCAAAGTAGGCCCTTTTAAGTTTGCGATTCCTTATGAAGAACATTTTGTGCACTTCAAAACTTTCATTTTCTAAGTATTCCTCTCACTGTGTCTCATTCCTGTTTTTCATTGAAAATCATTGGCAGTACATTTTCATTATAAATTTCCTTATTCTCTGTCTTTATGCAAATAAATCTCTGGATGTGATCTGGAGGAAATTGTCTTTTGTTTAGGAATCTATGTTATTTATCGTTCAAGACTTTTTGGTGTAACAGTGTTGGAGTAATATTTTTGCATTTTCAGAGTCACTGTGTAAAACAGGATAAAAAACCTGAGTAAATAAAAAAAATGTAACAAAAACATAGATCAGATGTAAATCATTGGTATAACAATAGAGCTGAAGTGATTTATCTTACCTCTCAGTTAATGACAGGAAATAGTTTGCATTAATAAATTTAGTATCCATAGCTTGTAGCTTTTCTATGTTTTAAATTCCCTTTCTGTTTCTGATCCTACTGCAGTTCAGCCTTCTGTCAATATACAGTGACACATGGATAACAGCCTCTGTGCATTATTTTTCTTATTTTCTAGTATGTATGTTGCTGATTTTTTTCTTTGTATGTGTTTTCTGTGATAAACCGACATTATAATTTTTCTTTCAAAATAGTAAAAAAAGCAATAGGAAAAAAAATCATAAGTACACAATGTTAGCCCCAAGCATTAGTAAAACCATAAAAGGATATGTATGCTTTTGCAAGTGAGCCACATATAATGCAATATTATACTACTAGTATCCTTCCCATGACTGTAAGTTAGCCTGAGCAAAGATAGTAGTGTTCATCTTGAGGGTGATAGGGTGTTGAAGTCACATGTAGTGAAAATACAGATCAAATGGTCAGTTCCTAATGCAATGAACCTTTCCTTCTAGGAGGGGATTTGGACATAGCCAGTATGTTAAAGAGGTCCCCAGAGTAGAAGTCTGTTTCAGAATACAAGGCGGTATTACTTTTTGGGTTATATTCCAATCTCTGTCCTTGTTGTAAGGAAAATTTATCCCCCTGCCAAATTTGTATCTACTTGCTGTCTAGCTTCATAGCTTGCAGTGGGTGTATCTCATGTTGCCATTCACTTAAGTACCAGACACCTTATGCCTACAACTAACTGGCAACCTCAGGTATTCCTTGTTAAATTAATGTAAAAGTCTTACAAAGTTTAATAGAAATCAGACTTACTGAGTTTTCTTTAAAAAAACTGAAGAAAATATTTAAAAGGGCATGCATCTCTTATGGACAGGGTGTTATAGGATATCCACATCCCCCTGGACTCTGAAAATAACAACATGGTTTATTCCTCTCACTTATAGAACCATACATACTAGTTACATGGTATAGGAGAAATATTAGTAAATATGTGATTTATGTGTGTGTCTTTAAAAAAATCTAGGCATCAGGCATCATGTGTTATGTTTGCTCTGAGATAAAATTTACACACTAATTATATTTTCAGCATGAGGATGGCTGACTTTGTCAGTTATTAAAACTTTCACTGTGTAAAAAAAACCCAAACCCTCATCTTTTACAGAAAATGAAATGCCTGTTAACAGATGATTTATGGCTTGTTATGTGACCTGTCTCACTAATAATTAAATATTCAAATACCATAACCTTTCCCATCTGTTCAGTGAACAGCTGTGACTTGGTGTTTGGCATCTGATCTTTGTAACAATTAAACTCACTCTTCACATTAATAACACAGGTGATGTGTTACAGGCCAGGAAGATTTTCAAGTGGGTCAGCTAAACTAACATACACAGATACACTTGAAGCCCATTCCCTGCACAGGGTAAAGATTACAATCCTTTCTGATCTTGAAGAGCTTCTAAGAAAGGAGGAGAAGCTGGGGTTTGGTTTTCCAGAGATTCAAGTCAATGTTCATAAGATAATGAAAATCTCCTCATACAACATTAAAAATATTGGATTGCCTTTCAAAAATGCCTATAACAAGATTAGAAATATACCTTTGTAAATTTTAAATCTTGGCTGGAATCTGTGAAATTCCACTGTTCACAGTCTTTTAATAGTTTATTTGGATATTTACATAGATTTTCTTCATTTTTTGTAGATGCATATTGCATATTAATTCTTGAAAATTCCATAGTGAAATAAAAGTAGAGTTTGCTGGTAGTACTGCTCTTATCTACTTATAATTGTACTTTCCTACCTACTTTTCTTTCAGTACCTTCTTATTATGTAATAATTTGATTCCTAATGCTAGACTGCCATAAGCTTCTCCTTAACAATTTCTTAGTTCTGTCTAAAATGATGCCTCAAAACTCGTTATCTCTAGAGAAGTGTATTTCATGCTGTCTTGCAATTGCATACAATCCCATTATTTTAACATTCAAAATATGTTCATTCATCATTTTCGGAGGCTTTCCTGTTACAGATACTACAGTTTTGTAACTTAAATTATTGTTAACTTTCAGCATATTTCTATTGACTTGTTCTTTCCTGTAGCTTTCAAAATCTAATCATTTAACTGCATCTTTCATAACTTCGTTTATTCTATAATACAGAGAAAAGCTTAATTTAATGAGATAATTTTGTAAGAGAAAAATTCTTTTTCTGATATTTACCTGTTTATCTGGACTTAAAAGTATTCTCTGAATTGACATAATTAATCTTCCACTAACTTCTTAATCTGTTTCTCTCGGGCAGACAAACTGGGTGGTGGAAACTTAACTGCTAACTTGGAACTTACTGAACCCATAAAACTTTTATCACCCTGCCTTTTTAACAGCTGCTTCATCTATTAAATATTATGATATTACATTTTTTTTTAATCTGCTCTCTGTTTCATTACAGGTTTGGGATTTGCTTTGTTTGGTTGTCCGTATTCCTGACATTTTTGCATAGCTAATTTTGGTTCTACTTTATCTACTTCTATTTTCTTTGCTCTCTGTGGCCTCCTTTATCTAAAATTTTTGCTTCAATATAAGAAAAACAGTCATAATTGTGATACTTGACACTATGATACCACAAAAAACTTAATTTATCTTAGTTGATTTTCTGTGGATTGAGAATGCTGCTGAAATGCCTTTGTTGTATTTTTTGTCATGAACTTCCTTGATATTTTCTGTACTGTGTCATTTTTACTGATTTCTTCTTGACACACCTTGACCACTTCTACATTTGGTTCTTTTTAATACTCTGATATTGTACCCAGGAAATCTAAATATCTCTTTCAGTAGCTAAGAGTTCCAATGTCTTTATATGGAGAATTTTAAGTTAATTTAGAAATCTTTGACAGGTAGCAGTGTACATAGATTACATACTGGTTTGACTGTAGGAACTATATCACTTTGATGATTGATTAGTCTAACCTGATACTGAGATCTCCAGCCTTGTTACTGACACATTCTATGCAGATAATGTTCCAATGACTGAATCAAAAGCTGGAAGTAGACTATTTTATATCTTTGATAGGAAGATATTTATAGACATTGCTGTGAAAACAATATTTGTCAGCTGGCTCTCAGTTTTATATTATCTTTCTGTTTCATAGAATCGTAGAACTATAGAATGGTCTGGATTGAAAGGGACCTTAAAGATCATTTAATTCCAACCCCTCTGCATGGGCAGAGTCACCTCTCACTAGATCATGTTGCTCAAGGCACCATCCAACCTGGCCTTGAACACTTCTAAGGAGGGGGCAGCCACAACTTCTGTGGACAGCCTTTTCCAGTGTCTCACAACCCTCAGACTAAAAAAATTCTTCCTAATATCCAATCTAAATCTACCCTCTTCCAGTTAAAAGTCATTACCCCTTTCCAATTGGTACATGCCCTTGTAAAAAGTTTCTCCCCAGCTTTCCTGTAGGTGCCCTTTGAGTACTGGAAGGCAACTATAAGGTCTCCCTGGAGTCATCTTCTCTCCAGGCTGGAAAAGCCCAACTCTCTGAGCCTGTTTTCATAGGAGAGGTGCTCCAGTCCTCTGATCATCTTTGTGGCTCTCCTCTGGACTTGCTCCAACAGCTCCATGTCTTTTCTGTGTTGGGGATTTCAGAACTGGACATGGTACTCCAACTGAGGTTTCAGAAGAGCAAACAGGGAGAATCACCTTCCTTGACCTGTTGGCCACATTTATTTTGATGCAGCCCAGGATATGGTTGGCTTTCTGGGCTGTAAGCACACATTGCCAGCACATGTTCAGGTTCTCATTAACCAACACTCACAAGTCATTCTCTTCAGGGTTGTTCTCAGTCCACCTCCACCCAACCTGTAGTTATGCTTGGGGTTGTCTCAACCCAGGTGCAAGACCTTGCATTTGGCCTTATTTCATTTTATGATGTTGGCATGGGCCCACCTCACAAGCCTGTCAAGGTCCCTCTGGATGGCCTCCCTCCCCTCCAGTGTGTCGACCACTGAGGGTGCATTCAATTCCACTGTCCATGTTGCTGACAAAGATGTTAAACAGCACTGGTTCCAGTACTGACCCTTGAGCAATGCAATTCATCACTGTTCTCCATTTGGACGTCAAGCCATTGACCATTACTCTTTGAGTGTCACCATCCAGCCAATTCCTTATCCACCATGTAGTCCATCCATCAAATCCATATCCTTCCAGTTTTGAGACTAGGATGTCATGTGGGACGGTGTTGAAGGCTCTGCAGAAGTCCAGGTGTATAATGTCAGTTGTTCTTCCCTTGTCCACCAATGCTGTGACTCCATCGTAAAGACCAAAAAATTTGTCAGTCATTATTTGCCCTTGGTGAAGCCGTGCTGGCTGCCACCAACCACTTCCACATTTTCCATGTGTCTTAGCAGAGCCTTCAGGAGGATCTCCTCCATGATCTTGCCAGGTACAGAGGTGAGATTCACTGGCCTGTAGTTCACTAGGTCTATTCTTTTCCCTTTTTGAAAATGAGGCTTATGTTTCCCCTTTTCCAGTCAGTGGGAACTTCACCAGACTGCCACGACTTTTTAAATACGATGGAAGCAACTTTGCATCCTCCACTTCCCTCAGAAGCCATTGATAGATCTCTTCAGGTCCCACTTGAAGAGTGCACCTTCAGGTTCTTCATATGGTCTCAAACCTGCTCTTCTCCCACAGTGGGGTGGATCTTCCTTCTCAGTCGCTGTCTTCGACTTCTGCAACTTGAGTGGTGTGGCTAGAGTTCTTGACAGTGAAGACTGAGGCAAAAATGTGGTTGAATACTTCAGCTTTCTCCATACCCTGCATGACTAGATCTCTTGTTTCCTTCTGGAGATGGCCATTACTTTTCCCAGTCTTCCTTTTATCACCGACATACCTGTAGAAGCTTTTCTTGTTACCCTTGATGTCTCTGGCCAGCTCTAATTGTGTCTGGGCTTTAGCTTTCCTAACCTGATCCCTGGCTGCTTGGACAACTTCTTTGTACTCCTCCCAGGCTACCTGCCCTTCCTTCCCACCCTCTGTAGACTTTCTTTTTACATCTAAGTGTGTCCAGGAGCTCCTTGTTCATCCATGCAGGTCTTCTGGTATTCTCATCTGCCTTCCTCTTTGTCGGGATGCATTGCTCCTGGGCTTGGAGGAGGTGATCCTTGAATATTGACCAGCTCATTTGGGCTCCTCTCCCCTCCAGGATTTTATCTAATGGTACCCTACCAAGCAGATACCTGAAGAGGTCAAACTCTGCTCCCCTGAAAGCCAAAGTAGTGAGCTTGCTGCTCACCCTCCTTATTGCCCTACAGATCCTGCATTCCACCATTTCATGGTCACCACAGCCTAGGCTTCACTTAAGCTTCACATTTCCTACCAGCCTGTCCTTGTTAGTGAGAACAAGGTCCAGCATAGCATCTTTTTTTTGTTGGTTCCTCTACCACTTGGAGAAGGAAATTATTGTCAATGCATTCCAGGAACTTCCTGCATTGCTAGTGCCTTGCTGTGTTGAACCTCCAGCAGATACTGGGGTTGTTGAAATCTCCCATGAGGACTAGGCCTTGTGATCATGAGGCTGCTCCTATCTGCTTATAAAGGGCCTTATCCACCCAACGTTCCTGATCAGGTGGCTTGTAGGAGACCCCCACTATGATATCACCTGCCCCTGTCTTTCCTTTAACCCTGACCTGTAAACTCTTGGTCAACTCCCCATCCACACCCAGGTAGAGCTCCATGGGCTCCAGTTTGCACCCATTGCCCCTTGTCCTACCACTGGACGTCACTGAAAAAAGCCTGGCTCTGTCCTCCTGACACTCACCCTTAACATATTTGTAAACTTTGACGATGTCGCCCCTCAGTCTCCTCTTCTCCAAGCTAAAGAGACCCAGCTCCCTCAGCCTTTCCTCATAAGGGAGATGTTCCATTCCCTTAATCATCTTTGTGGCTCTGCGCTGGACTCTTTCAAGCAGTCCTTCTTGAGCTGTGGGGCCCAGAACTGAACACAATACTCCAGATGCAGCCTCACCAATGCAGAATAGAGGGGGAGGAGAACCTCTCTTGACCTACTAACCACACCCTTTCTAATGCACCCCAGAATTCCACTGGCCTTCTTGGCCACAAGGGCACATTGCTGGCTCATGGTCATCCTCCTGTCCACCAGGACTCCCAGGTCCTTTTCTCCTACACTGCTCTCCAGCAGGTCATCTCCCAACCTGTACTGGACAAGTTCCTGTGTGATGTACTCTAGGTGACCCTGCCTGGCAGGGGGGTTGGACTAGATGATCTTTGAGATCCATTCCAACCCCTAAGATTCTGTGACTCTGGCTGGTCATTGATGTAAAGGGCTACACCCCATCCTCTTCTCCCCTTCCTGTCATTCCCAAAGAGTTTGTACCTGTCTATTCCCAGCTCCAGTTGTAGGTGTCATTCCACCATGTCTCAGTGATGCCAATAACATTGTTGCACTGCAGGCATAAACACTTCTGTAACTCTTGTTTTCTCCCCATGCTACCTGCATTTTCATAGAGGCATTTAAGCTGGGCCCCTATTGAAGCTGTCTTAGTGGCTGGGATTACATTCTCCTACATTTAAGGTGTTCTTCTGGTAGCTCCTCCTGTTCTCCCTCTCCTTTCTCAATTTCCTGTGAATCACAGCTTTGCTAAGAAAACTTGGAGTTTTCTCTTTCATTTTCAGTCTTTTCTAAAACTATTTATCCTTCATTTTGACTAGTTTTAAGAACTTTCATATCATCTCTAAGAGACCAAAGCAAGTATTTGTGTACTTACAATATAATCTTTTTTTTTTTTTTTTTTTTTTTCCCAGAAATTTCATAATGCTGACTCCTATATTGCTTGTGCAGGAAAGATATGTTAATAAAACAAAATTCTAAATAGTAACGTAGCATGTGCTTTGGCTTTTTCTCAGCTTTTTGAAATGTATAGCTCATGATGAACTTAAAAAAAAACCCCGTTTTGATCCTTAAATGATATCTAATGGGTACCAAAGGAGGAAAAATACTTTGTGATACTGGAAAACATATAACTATAGATAGACACAATGCAAGAACATTATTTCATTAATTTGAAACCTAAAAATATTGATTTATAATGAAATTTATTGCTATAAATTCTTTAAATCATTATAGAAACTGAATGAGTAACTGACAATACTTTAACGAAGAGTGAAATCAGAGTTCTGGCTGCATAATAAAATTATCTAAAGATATGCTGATGCATCTGCTATGTTGTATATCAATTTTTGGAGACTTTGAGAAGTATTTGCAGATGAAATTTTGTCAGTGGGTGTCAAACATAACAAAAATAACAGTATGGTCTCTGATAAGACCTGAAATCTGTTTCTCTGTGCCACTGCTTTATAAATTATACTTATGCAAATTTAAATTGCTTCATACCTCTCTTGCCAGGGTGGTCAAAAGTCATTTAGAGTATCAAAATTCTGCATTGAAATGTTTAAAAAAATAAGACATTCAGGCTTGAGGAAGATTTCAAGGATAGAGTTCATATTGTCTTTAATAAAAACATTTCTATCTCAAAAACAGGAGTTCATTTTAAAGCTTATTCTTGCCTTTTCCCCCCTGAAGTAACAAAACCACTTTTATTTCTATGTAATTCTTTATTTCAAAAGCATTTTTACAGTGTTCAGATATGAGTAAAGCTACAGTGCAGCTAGCTATGAACTGTGAAGTATACTTAACCTGCAACTCTGTATTGTAACAATTTGACACCTGCTGAGGGCAAGATATTTTGTTTTCTGGCATTATATATATATACATTATGAAGAACTTCTGCAGAAGTTAGCTCCAGTAGAAAGCTAAAGGATGTCCCTGTATTATAATATTCAAGCTAACAACTCTAATGAAACAAAACAGTCTCTTTAATAATGTATGGGGAACCAATACCTTTGATTCTTATGCAAACATCTGATTTTCATATAAATATCCATAATCTTAAAAAGACCTAGCAAATAGAAAATACTCAACAGTATGTATCTGTAGCCTTTTAAGAACCTGAATATGCTAATTGAATATTTTTACTGTTCTAAACAATTCTGTGCTAATTACACCCCATATTATGTAGACTAAATTTTTATATTAAATAAAATTGACCTGTTTAGATTAAAATAGGAACTTTCTACATTGTAACTAGCATTCAGGAATTGTGTTCTGAGATATATAAGTCAAAGCAATTATATATATTTATGATAAGGCTACTAACAAAGCTCAAAATAAAAAGAAGTTCTACCTTTGACATTGGTGGAACAAAACGTAGGGCCTCAGATAAGTGGTCAGTTATGATAGATTGCTAGATGGTGGAATCACTCTTCTTTTCTCAAATTAATCAAGTTCATACCTTGAATTTTTAGATCCTTCTGATCCAGATAGGAAAAGTTGCTATTCCAAAGCAGAGATATTTATCTATTGAAATAATCCACCTACAGGAACTTGATTCTACTGCAATCTTTATTTCTTTCTCCAACTTGTGTTAATTCTTTTTTCCCAAGATAATTTCTCTGATAGTTTTAACCACCCATCAATATTCATTCAAACATAAGTTTAATTTCCAAGCTTGTAGATTTTTTGTGTACTTTTCATTAAATGAATGAGGAACTGTTCAAAATAAATAGTGGCATAAATGAATGAAAGCAGGGGGGAAAAAAGAAAACAAGAGAGTTGTTAAGGTATTTCCAACTAGCCATCAAAATTGTAAAAAAAAATAGTTTATGTGGAATCTTGACTGGATCACTTCTTTCTGGGTGGGATGGAGAAAATGCAGATCTCAAGTGGGTTTAGACTAAATCTGTGAAAAGAGTAGTATGATAATAAGGTGCTGTGAACCAGAGGGATTGTGTTACTGCATTAAGGGTATCACTTGGTAGTGTAAGGAGCAGATAGAGAGAAGGAAAAAAAAATACAAAACCCAAACATACACAGTTCCAAAAAATTACTTTCCATGGAGTAACACCAATACAAAACTTCACTTTTATCTATAATCCATACAGATGAAACAAAAAGTACCTCTCATTCCATTAACTTCTGTACAGTAAAAATACTTCTCTCTTCCCAAACTTTTAAATACGATAACAATTGTCCAAGGGGTGATAATATTAAAGCTGCCTACTCACAGCAATGAAGGTTGAATTGTGATCCATTTTAATGCAAAAATAAGCAAAAGCTTAATTTTTTAAAAATTTTGAGGAAGTTAACTTATATCAAGACCATATATTTTTTCAAAACTTCCCATCTCCCATGGTAATTTGGTCATAACGTGTATCTTCTCTGTATTCTCTCAATTGGAAAGCAGTATTTTTCCATTAATGCAAAATGTACATCTACTGCAAAGCTACTGAGTTTAAGGCTAAGAGATTTATTTAAAGGCCCCAAACCCTGTGCTTCCTTTCCTGATCATAATTGTTACATATCACCCAAATACTGCCAGCAGCCTGTTTAGATCCATTACATATTTTGTGCTTGATACTGTTTAATCAGATTCTTTCTGTTGTCTCTCTGTAGTTCCTGACAAAAATGTGGGCCTAAACACTTTTTTTTTTTTTTTTGGCAACAATCTACTCATTTAAGAGTCCAGACATGAATGCCTTTTTTTTTTTTTTTTTTTTTTAATGTACTTTAGCTTCAGCTGCTGAGTTCCTATCTGAGTGATCTCTGCAGATCTGCTACACTCCCAATCACACTTTAGCAATGCATTAGCTAAGGTACATGAAGTCTGTTGATTGTTTCTGCATTACAAGCTTTTTGTAAAGGAACTGCAACACTTTTTTTTTTTTTTTTTTTTTTTTTTTTTTAACAGGAGTTGTTAGAAAATTCTAGTTTACAATTTTGCAATTTTCTCTTCAGATTTTCTTTCAACTTAGGTAATATTCCAAGCTTTTTCTTATTGTTTTGTGTATGCAATGTGAGGTAGTAGATAACTGCAAGGTTACAAAACCGTACTAATCTAAAGACAGAATCATTAAGTGTGCATGTATACAAACTTAGCATACTGTTATGTAATTCTGTAAAACTTCAACAAAAATATATCTGCTGCAAAATTTTCTTGCTTAAAATACAAAATGGACAGTTAGTGAATTGCTATGAAAACTCAGAATGCAGTACACTTTCATTTTATTAAAACATTTCAAAGACATTGTGGACATAGTGTGAAGAAGCTTTGGGAAAATCAAAACCTATTCAAAAAATAAAGTGTGTAAAAGTTTGAGTGGGAGTTACTGAAAACAAATTTATTTAGGAAAATGCTATTTGTATGTAGGTTGTAACAGAGAATAGTGAGCACCTACAGCCTTATTACTCCCAATGATGTAAGAAGAGAGGTTTGTAGTAAACTGATGTTTAGAAGAAATAGTGTTAATACGTTGTCAAAATGTTGAAAAAATATTCAACCAAGCTGCAGAAGTAGTAGTACATAACTATCCATCTCATGAGTGTTATCTGAGGTTAATGAACCTACAGAAAGTATATGTGTCACTTTCTGTATAGATAGATGGATTTGATCTTACCAGTCACCCACTATGATTTGAGTATTGTTTTTCAATTTGCATTTTCTGAGACAAAGTAGTAGAAAATTCATCAGACAAAAAGTCAATCTGTGGTGAGTTCCTGGTTCAGCACAATGTTTGTGTGATCTTGAGTATGTTGGTCTACTTGATGCCTTAGTTCCCCACCACCAAAAGGCAAATCATCCATTTGAGCTCCCACATAATATGATAATAATATCTGTAATACAGATATGCTCCTAATAGAAAATTATTATTATTTTTTTTATTTGATGCAATGTAAAGACATTGCACTTCCCCAAAAGAATAAATGCTGTTTCAAAATTTCTACTTTGGCAATCTCTTCAATGACATTTTGCTCTTATTTAGTTAAGTCACACTCTCAGTTACAAAAATTCTTGTCTAGAACAATTGCAAGAAAGTGGACTATTTATTGCATAGTTTTCTAGCTAAATTATTTTTGTGTTAAAGAGAAAAGGGATTACTTTTACAGAAGCTCGGATTTAATACAGGAGCATTAAAAGAAATCTTCATTGTAGTCAGAAATCGCCAAGTCCAAGAGGGAAGTAGAAACGCACTGATGCCAAGCTAGACACAAATGTGTTAGTATTTATAATGTATTCTCATTAAATCAAGAGGCATCAGGGTTTAATAGACTTGGAGTGCAATTGAGTCCCACCAGCTGTCTGGAAAACCTCTGTGTTGTGCACCTGTTCAAATATGATTATTCTGCCTTTATACCCCATCTATGATTTTCTTTCTTTGTGTATCGCCACTTGCAAATATCTGAAAACATTTTATCTGACAAATTAAAATCAGAAAAATGTACAGAAGGTACACAGAAAGATAAAGGAAAGTGGTAATCCACTCCATCGAAGTGGTAAAACTTAGAACCATGTAAAGTGGAATGAGCAGCTACTGGGAAGTGCATTGTGGCAAATATGTAAAGGCGTACGAAAGACCTGTGTAAGCCCTTTATATTTTCTTTATCATTAATTACTATGAATTCACTCACTATACTAGACAATAAATTCTATTAATGAAAGAGGTGAAAGTGTAGAGAACACTGCAAGTTAGAGGGAAAAATTAATATGAATGTTTAAACTATTTGCATTCCTTTTATGAGTTCCTTACCAAAAATATATATATAAATGAAATGCTTAAATATTTCAAAAAATTTCTTTTAAGATTTTACTCAGCTAATGTGTTATATTTCTGGTATTATTTCTAAATTACAATGATTGTGTTATAATTGATACAGCTGCTAAGTTGAAAAGTAATTTCAGAAATTAATTTACCTACTATTTGCCATTTGTCATTTGGTGATTTATCTGTTGCTTCTCATTCCAACTATAGCTGCTAAAAGATACCCACCTCATATTTCAAACCAAGGAACCTGTAAACTGCAGACAATTGTGTTGTTCTAAAGCATATAAACTCAAAATAATTAAAACTGTTTACCACTGATTTGTTTTTGTGCAATTGAAATTTTTCTTTTTACTATAAAGTTTTCCCTGTTTTAATTTTCCACTGTATCTTTCAAACTAGCCCTTCCAAAGCATAAAATTCCCCATTCTCCTCTGCCCCAAACCTCTCTTGTTTTTAACTGTAAAAGGACAGTAATAGTATAAAGCCAACTTCTGCTGATTTTTGGTTTCTTTTTAAATGTTTATCCCCTGATCAGTTTATATTCTTTCCAACTAAAATCCTAGGCAAATTCTCTGAGTTTTAAATCCTGCTTTGTTTGACCATTTGAAAACACTTAATGTTTCTCCAGACCTAGACAGGCTGGAGAGTTGGGCGGGGAGAAACATGATGAAGTTCAACAAGGGCAAGTGTAGAGTTTTGCATTTGGGGAAGATAAACACCATGTACCAGTACAGGTTGGGGGCTGACCTGCTGGAGAGCAGTGCAGGTGAAAGGGACCTGGGGGTCCTGGTAGACAGGAGGATGACCATGAGCCAGCAATGTGCCCTTGTGGCCAAGAAGGCCAATGGCATCCTGGGGTGCATTAGAAAGGGTGTGGTTAGTAGGTCAAGAGAGGTTCTCCTCCCCCTCTATTCTGCATTGGTGAGGCCGCATCTGGAGTATTGTGTCCAGTTCTGGGCCCCTCAGTTCAAGAAGGACAGGGAACTGCTTGAAAGAGTCCAGCGCAGAGCTACTAAGATGATTAAGGGAGTGGAACATCTCCCTTATGAGGAAAGGTTGAGGGAGCTGGGTCTCTTTAGCTTGGAAAAAAGGAGGCTGAGGGGTGACCTCATCAATGTTTACAAATATGTAAGGGGTGAGTGTCAGGAAGATGGAATAAAGCTTTTCTCAGTGGTGACCAGTGATAGGACAAGGAGTAATGGGTGTAAATTGGAGCATAGGAGGTTCAAGGTGAATATCAGAAAAAATTTTTTTACTGTGAGAGTGTGTCGCGGACCGAGATAGGTAAAGCCGCGACCCACACCTATATATCCATATACCATTATACCATTTACAGAGCACTGGAACAGGCTGCCCAGAGAGATTGTGGAGTCTCCTTCACTGGAGACATTCAAAAGCCGCCTGGACACGTCAAGGCATTTCAGCAGGCAAGAATGAAGAAGACAATGAAGAGCACTCAAAAATGCCAGTGAAATCAATGAGGTCCTGGTTATTTGTAATGTATTGGAGCTGTTTTGCACAGATACCTGGGTTCCCAGGACTGGAATACTACACTGCTGGAGTCCCAGATGCACGAAAAATACAAGATCAGGCCACAAGGCTTGAAGTAAGTGATATGCATAATGCCTGTCATCAGCAATTGGGAAGCCTATCAGAACACCTGAAATCCTATAAAATCCCTCTTCCAGGATATCTTGCCAACAGATCTTTAAGTATCACTCAGAAGCACTGAATGATCAATTCCAGTTTGTCTGTTCAAACTTGAGGAGCAAAAACTTTAAGCAAAGATTACCTGACACAGCTGGGAAGTGCCTTGAAAGCCCATCTGAGATCACTTAATGGAAAAATAAACAAGGAGAAATAATTGTGCAGTATAGAGCTTATATGTAAAATAAAATCAAAGTCGTATAAACTACAGTTTAATCAGACATGAAAAGTGAATTATGGGAGTCCTGAGTTCTCAGAAAAGCTACATGTGAAAACTCATGTACATATCAGAACGTAGTATGCATAAAAGCCTTATGGCCTCAAATTATACCAGACACATACCCATAATAATTGATTTTCTGATGCAACATATTTTTTCTTTCTGGATATATACTTATATATAGGAAGCTTCTCATAGCTCTATAAAGAGAAAGTTGAAATAAGAACTCCTTTAAAATTCAGTAAGAACTACAGACCAAGGACTGAAGTCTCTCTTAGTTGCTTCACCTGCTGTGACACTGAGAACTCTTTATTCTGTAATACTGCTCAAGCTGACAGGGGAGTTACTGCTCGAAAGGACTTCACACAGCAAGAGGCACATTGAGGTTGGTGGCAAAATACCCAGGTGAGATGTGCAGCAATGCCAGTTCAGTCAGTGACACTGATGTTGTTCCTGGAAAACTGTAGAGTTGGTACTGCATTAAATGATGTCCAACAATAACAGCGGTCACTGGTGCAGTTTGTCTCTTCAAAATCTAAATGTTTGTAGCACAGGTACCAGAACTAGTTTTTCAGATCCAGTCAATGGAAAGAAATAACACTTTGAGTTAAAAAAAGTAAAATCAATAATAAAGCTGTGGGAGATGGCACCCTCCTTCCCACAGAACAAGATGGCCCTAGGGGAGCAGTGAGCTGAACATTAGTTAAAGGACTCAAAATGGCTGCTCCCTGTTCCCTCATGCCTCTGCCTGCTGTCCTTTAAGGACTGAGCTTCAAGGACAAACTGAGAAAGTGTTGGACACCAGGCCAGGTGGGAAACAAGAAACATTGTTTTGAAGCACACCTGCTGTGCAGAAACCATGAGCCTTTGCTACAAAAACTAGCCACTGTATTGGACAGCACCCCTGCCGCATATGCAGATTAAACATTCACTCTGACTGTGCCTGAACTGCCTGACCTATAAAAGGCAGACATGGAGAAACCCTCTTGCTGGTTGTTGTGGGTGGAGTTGGATTCAGAGAAGGAACTGCTGGCCATCAGAGGAGAAGAAGAAGCTGCTGGCTGGACCTCTTGGTTGCTGACTACTGGCTGTTTGTGAGTGGAGCCAATATCAGAGGGAGAGATACAGGCTGGTGGAGAAGAAGAAGGAAGTGCAGCTTGTCAGAGCTGTCACCGAGAGCCTGTCACTGGGAGCTGCTAGTTTCCCTTTGGATTACCACTACAAGAGTGGGAAGACCAATGGATCATTGTGAGCAGGAAGGGAGAGACCATCCCGGGACCCATCAGCTGCAGAGTGTCTCTCTACCACTGCATGCAAATAAAGTGTCCGTGCTAGTGGAGACAGTTGCCCGTGGAAAGTAACAGATCTCCAGACCATCTCAGGGACGACCAGGTCTAACTCCCCATTTATTTTTCTCCCTGCTCCTAGCCCCAAACAGACACACACATTGCGACCCTCTTAAGGGAAAAGCATCTGGCTCAGAATGTTCCTCTCCCCCTCTCCTCCTTCCTCCTTTGCTTACTTTAAAACATTATAAATATTTCACTGTTCATAGTGTTGGTGGTCCCATATTCTCATATTCCCATATTCCCATATTTCTGTATCTCCCTATTACTCCTCCTGAACCCTTGTCCCCAAATTGTAATTGGTCCCCCCAATAAAGTGTTGGATTCGTAACTGTGAAACCTTGTCTAAATTGTAGTTCTTGTGGGTGTGGTTAGGGGTGGATTCAAGCATTCACTCCAAGATTTGGTGCAGCAGTTTCACCGATCCTCTGTGAGAGGCTAATGCTGCATGCGCCCTCGGCCCCTTTAAATTTAAAATCTCCCAGAAAGGGAGATGTGACGTATTTTCATCCTGACAAGGCAGAGGAGCGGCTCGCCGCTTAGGCCTCCAGATCATCACAAAAGCTTCAGTCTAAAATAGATAGTATAAAATATATAGCAAGTTCCCATTATTAAGAATGATTCTCTGGTCTCCTAATACTTAAATGCAAATTCTTGTATGACAAAGAACAATTATCTCTTTGTAATCCACTGGGAGTCAAAATGGTACAATCCATAGCAAGAGGTCTTTGTTTTAATACACAGCATAGTCAGAAATAATAGTAAAAAGTCCAGGGTTTTTTGTTTGTTTGGTTGCTTTTTTGTTTTTTTGTTGTTGCTGTTGTGGGGGTTTTTTGGGGGGGAGTGTTTGTTTTTGGTTTTTTACTTGTTTGTTGTTTTTTTCTCTTGTTTTTTATTTGTTTGTTTGCTTGCTTTTTTTTTTTATTTAGAAAGTATTGTTTCACCAAATTTGAACTTTCCATGGTAATTCCTCTTATTCAGATATTTTATTTAGAAGAAAAAACATCCGCGTATTTCAAGATCACTTAAAAAGAAATATTTCATTTTTCCAAATCATATCTACTGGTTAATGCAGAAATGCAAATACTTTTATTGCTAAAACAATAATGAACAGCAATAGATTGCTCAGAGGTAACATTGTAGTGTCCTGCTGATAGAGATTTTTAAGAATGGTGACACATATATGTCCCAAATTATATTGATATAACTGATGTTTGTCTACTGGCATGATAATGTAACACACTCTTGATGTCTTTTTCTGCCTCATTTTCTAAGGTTGTGGTTTATTTACACAACTAAAAAAATATCAGGTATGTGTGGCGCTTAATTCTGGTTCAGAACAAAACAGAGGTTTAAACCATGGAAGTCCTTATGGAATTGGCTGTCAACACAGAGGTGTCTTGACCAGAAGTTACCAAGATGTTAGTCTGAGTAATTTCTTCAGACTTCTGGAACCTCCTGGCTCACTGCTTCAGTGCAGTAGGTGATTTCTTCAATTCCTTTCCTCTTAAAGGGAGACCAAGGATCCTGGAAGCCCAGTGTGTTCAGTGGCATGATTTTGCCTTCTGGTTTGCCCTCATGATTAGGTGTAAATGCTTCTGGGAGTAGATTGTGTATAAAAAAGAAAAAAAAAAAAAAGCCTCTTAAATGAACACCAGGAATGGATGCAGCTACAGATGGTTACACTGGTAGTGTAATATCCTTTTGGGTTATATATATATCTGTGTATGTGTGTGTTTGTATATATTTTTATTGGCCCTTGTGATTTTGATAATACGCTGCAAGAATAATTCCTCCATATAACTAGGTTGTGTTTATTTAACTTTTTTTTAATGTGTATTTCATAAATCACTTTTCTGCAGTTCTCCATATACTGTGCAACACCAAGACATACAATTTAGACTTTTTGTGCATATATATTTACAATGAAGTGAAAGTCCAGTTTACAAAGAAGTTCTACCTCCTGGTACTTCACCCATGTTTTTTTAAAAGGTATCTAGAACCAAATACTAATGGTGTAACAGTAAATTAGGATCCTAAAATCCTAACATCTTAGCATTGATGACAATGCAGATAATATTACAAACCATGTCTCTACCCCAAAACAGGAAATATACCTGCATCACACACAGACATTACCACTCTTGTGCTTGGAACATGAGCTTTACTCTGAGGAGGGTTAATAGTATATTTCAATACGCTTCACACAGGCATCAGAGCTCTATGAATCAGTAGATCATGGTTCACATACTGCTATAGCACACCAAGTTAAAAAGTGTGTCAAAATACATGTGAGATTCAAAATATGTTGTCCTTGCCTTAGAGAACAAACTAGACACGGTAATACAGTGAATCTCTTAAAAGTGGGTCATTCATCTCTCCATGGAAATGTAGTTGGATCCCAATGCACAAGTATTAGGAGACAGCCTTTCACTGCTGCACAGGTGTTGCTATGACTACGATTTTTCACACTGGGGGAAGACAGGAAATTCATTAGCACATGGAACATCACTGCAAACAACATGAGCTACAATATACAACAGATTCAAAATACTCTTCACCTTGGCTTATCTTCTGTGTGTTCTCTTTTGCCTAGTTTTGCTGCATTATGTCGAGCTCTGCCTTTTTCTTTTTGTTGTTGTTTCAGAGTTTACTTTGCTGTGTTTTCTTCTGTTTTCTGCTGGGTTTGGGGTTTGTTGTTATTTTTTTGTTATAAATAATGTGATTTTTTTATAGCTATGTAATTAAAAAAAAATTAAACTTGCTGGAGAAGAAGTATGTAAGAGCTATTAGAATAATTTATTTGCTAGTAAGTGTGAGATACACATGACTTTGTACAAAGTTCAGAATACTTTTAAGCTGTTACAATTATTTAGCAAACAAAATATAAGGGCTTGATAGTGTTGAGTGCTGATGCTTTCAGGTCTACTGATATTCCTTAGAATGACTTTATATGTGGCGGGCCAAGGCCTCCCAATATCTTTGTAAGTAACCCATATGGCTAGTATTTAATGTCTTTACAACAAACCTAACCTGTGACATGCAGTACATGACAATAAACAAGATACTTGGCAAGATGTTTGTTCCAGTATACTTAAATAACTGTTGTGCTCTTAAGAGACACTTGGGCTTACACATGTGCTGATAAATTTGAAAAGGCCCCTAGTATCTGGATAACTGAAAAGAATCATTAGCATGTGATGAAGAATCTGTTTTTTCTAATGAAACTGCCATCCACGTCTGCAAGACAACTGAGACAGAGACCCAATATCATAACCCAAAAAGTAATCCTAAGAAACAATATGATGTGACTAATATGTGACTTCAATACCAAGGAAGTACCAGGGAAGCTGATGGAGCAGATCATCCTGACTACCATTACGTGGTACATGCAGAACAACCAGGGGATCAGGCCCAGTCAGCATGGTTTCATGAAAAGCAGGTCCTGTTTGACTAACCTGATCTCCTTCTACGACAGGGTGACTCGCTTATTGGGCTGTGGATGTTGTCTACCTTGACTTTAGCAAGGCCTTTGACACTGTTTCCCACACATTCTCCTAGAGAATCTGGCTGCTCGTGGTTTGGATGTGCACAGACTTCGCTGGCTTAAAAACTGGTTGGATGGCCTGGTCCAGAGAGTTGTGTTCAATTGAGTTAAATCCAGTTGGTGGCCAGTCACGAGTGATGTTCCCCAGGGCTCAGTGCTGGGGCCGGTCCTGTTTAACATCTTTATTGATGGCTTGGGGGAAGGGTGAAGTAAGTAAGTTTGCAGATGACACTAACCAGGGTGGAAGTGTTGATCTGCTTGAGGACAGGGAGGCTCTGCAGAGGTATCTAGATAGGCTTGACCGTTGGGCCAAGGCCAGTGGCATGAGTTTCAATAAGGCCAAATGTTGTTTGTGCCAGGGAAGGTTCAGGCTGGATATTAGAAAAAAAATTCTTCACAGAAAGAATGGTGGGGCATTGGAACAGGCTGCCCAGGAAGGCGGTGGAGGCACCATCCCTGGAGATGTTAAAAAAAGGGTAGACATGGTGTTTCATAAGATGGTTTAGTGGTTAGGGGTTGTAGGGTGGATGGTTGGACTTGATGATCTTGAAGGTCTTTTTCAACCTTGATGAATCTATTCTATTTTCTATTCTATTCTATTCTATTCTATTCTATTCTATTCTATTCTATTCTATTCTATTCTATTCTATTCTATTCTATTCTATTCTTTACCTCAAGAAAACTGATCAATCATAGAATCATAGAATGCAAGGTTGGAAGGGTTGTCAAGGATCATCTGGTCCAACCTTTCTAGTTACTACTATAGTTTATGTAAGATGGCTGTCAAGCACCCTGTCAAGCTGAAACTTAAAACTGTCCAGTACAGTTTGGATCATAGCTTGTCTTTATTTTTTAGTAAAATTTGACAACATCAGAAATTAATCAAAATTTTCCATGTTTAGCTATGTTAAAAATAGTTTAAACGCATTTATGCACTTTCACTTTCCTTGGATTGTAGGTTTAAATCATTATAACTTGCCATTGTCACTTATTCCTTTGAGTTCAAAAATACACATACAGAAGAGCAGATTCTTTAAGCAGAGAATTTATGCCATTCTCCCTCTGACTTTTTTTTTCTATAGTAAGCTGCATTGTATTACAACATGTGTCAAAGTAAACCAAGCTATGGTGCATTTATTTTAGGCAAATGACTGAATTGTGAACATCATATATAGTCCACATTAGTCATTTATTGAGATACTCGCTGCAATGCAGGGCACCTTGTTCCACGACTCTCTAGAAATAGTGAAAAACAGGGCTCTGTGCCTTCATATGGAAGAGAGAGTTAAACTCATTAAGAGCCATTATTCCCATCTCCCCAGCTTACAGAAATTCTCCAATTCTGAAGACCTTCTTACCTCCTCATACCTTTTGAATACTGCTGAATGCTTTTTCAGGTCTCTTTTTTTGTGTAAAGAAAGAGCTATGATTAACTCTTCAGTTGAGACTACAAAACAAAGCCACTATGGCATAAAATAGAAAATTAAAATGCATACAGCATATGTGCTTTTGGGCTGTTTTATTTCTGAAGTTCTAATTGTACACTGCCAAATCACAGACATCTTTACAGTATGTCTAAGCTCAATATGTCATTAGATTCTATTCCTTTCCATGATTTACCTTCTTGGTCATAGATCTGAAAATAAAAGTCTAGTGAAAAGTTGCAGAATGGGATTTCAAAATATTGTAACCTGCCTTTTAAGACTTCCAGTGAAATACTGAATCAAATAGTATTTGCCATTTGCATGTATTTAGGCTGAAATATCTCTCATGTGTACTGTAGATGAACCTCCCTACTGTTCACATTACCTATGCAAGAACTTTGCATGCTAGTTACAAGTTAATAGAGAAATTATGTAAGTGGATCATAGTACCTGCAATAGCATTTTGAAAATCCACAGACTTTCTGCTTCTGGACTTTATTCTGCAATATCATCCTGTCTGTAGTTCTAGATATTTTGCTGGAAGCCAGGGAACTCAGCTGCACTGTTGATTCATACAACAGAGACTTACCTTGGAAGACTTTTTGTCTCTGACAGGAACAAAATTTGGAAACTATTCACTGTAATCTTATATACAAACTTGTTTTTCTTCAGTGTTAGTAGCTAGTGAGAGTTACAGATCATTACTGTTGTGCAGTAATTTCTTTACTGTTTTTTTTTTATTGGCTGTTTTTTGTGCTACATTTTGTAAGACTAGTGGTGAGTAAGATGAAAGTGAGCACCTGTGTTCTATTAGGTTACTGTCATGTAGTATGGAATGGAAAAAAAAAAAAAAAGTGGAATATAATGCCTGTGTTGATAACTATTAAACAAAGATTTTGACACTTGAAAATTGTCACATTGGTTCTATTTAAAAATAAATATATGGCATAATATAGATTATATATAAACTAGAGAAATGTGTCTTAGAAGTCTGACTCAAAGCACAGTCATTTTAACAAAAATGCTTTTAATAAGGTTATTGGATTCTAATAGTGTTAGAGCTGTTATACACATTGTGTGAGTGAAGGCCACAGTGGAACTTCCTTCTTTTCTTCACTCTGTTTTCATATTTATGCTTTTCCCAAGAAATTGCTTGGCCTTCTCTGTAATATCCTCTGGATATACCCCTTCACACTGCCAGAATGCTTAAGATCCTGGTCCATGCGAACTAGTGTCAGATGTGATTTCAGAGTCCATGGGTGTATTTGTAATATATGAAGTATTCCTTCAAACCTCAAGCTCAACCGCTAGCTCTGGCTGTAATTGAGTTGGAAACTGTCACCTCTAGAATTACTTTCAAAATCACAGCCTAAGAAGTTTTTATCCCTCAAAAAATACAGATCAAGTAACTTTCCCAAATAAAAACTGTGTAATATGCTTATTTAAAATGGTATGTTTTTCGAAGATATGGAAACATTTTTCTGCTGATATTGCTTTTAGCATATAAAATCAATATTTCTTATTTATTTGAAAATATGTCCTATCAACTGTGGGGAACGAAGACATGGACTCCAGGGTAAGAAGCAATGGAATGGTATATTTTGAGAAAATGCTCCCTTGTATACTTTTACAGTGGGAACTGAGAGTAAGCAGCCGGGATACAGAGGGTGTAAACAGCACTTACACCTGCTCCTTGGCACATACACAGTTCTTGGGTTTCCAGGATGTAACCAATCACACACTGAGCACACGATAAGCAGTGTTCTGCTTTATGTCAACATTCACAGTGTTGCTCACAGCAAGCCCTGGCCCTTGGCTGGCATCATATTGTTTTTATTTACTATAGGCCCCTTTTATTTTCCCATGGCTATTCTCCACAATCAACTTGTGATCCACACTGTAGAGGAGAAAATTTGCACAGTGCTCTATAATCTGATTAAATTCTATAATGACACATTAGGTTTTGTATAATTGGTTCATAGACCTCCTGTACTGAGGCAGGGATCTCTCTCCTAAACCACTAAGCCTGTTTTGATCATTCTGATGTTTACTGTATTCTAATTTTTTAATGAGTTTGTTCAAACTGTAACAGGTGCCAGGCTACATTTATTTATCTCACTATATCACCACAGCATCTCCATCAAAGTAGTAATGATTTTTCTTCAGGAGGAAACCTTAGAAATTTTGAGAGACTGTTTTTATTTTTGAGGAGTTTGTAAAATTAATTGGATTGGTAGAAAACCTGGCATTCAGGGTATCAGTGGGCTTATTATTCTCAGTATAGTAAAACTTCAGTGATGTACCAAAATAATAATAATTTATGCCAGTGTGAGGTTATTGCTTACATTAAAACTGATGGACCCAGTTGTTCTGTCTAAAGTCATGGCCTCTCTTCAGCTGTTTGCTGTGGTAGCGGTGAGCAATTTAGGAAGAGGCACTTTCAAAGTAGATGCCAGTAGTTCCTCTCAATCATTTTGGCCTTATTCAGAATTGTCGTGGAATCATAGAATCATAGAATGCCAGGAAAGGACCTCAAGGATCATCTGGTCCGACCTTTCTAGTTACTACTATAGTTTATATGAGATGGCTCAGCACCCTGTCAAGCTGAGACTTAAAACTGTCCTGTGTGGGGGAATCTACCAGTTCCCTCGGGAGATTATTCCAATGTTTGACTGTTCTCATGCTGAAAAATTTACCTCCTGTATCCAATCGGAATCTCCCCAGGAGCAACTTGTGCCCATTACCCCTTGTCTTTTCCATGTGACTCCTTGTAAACAGGGAGTCTCCATCTTCTTGCTATCCACCCTTTAAGTACTGGAACATGGTAATAAGGTCTCCCCTAAGCCTCCTTTTCTAAAGGCTGAACAAACAAACCTCATATGGCACGTTCTCCAGTCCTCTGATCATCCTTGTGGCCCTTCTCTGGACCCTTTACAGCCTTTTTGTAGAGCGGGGACCAAAACTGAATGCAATACTCCAGATATGGTCTGACAAGCACCGATGACTTCTTTATCTCTGATGATTATGCCCTTGTTGATGCAGCCTGGCATCCTGTTGGCTTTCTTTGCTGCTGCAGCACACTGCTCACTCATGTTGAGCCTGTTATCCATCAAGACCCCAGTCCCTTTCCACAGGGCTCCTCTCCAGCCAGGTTGATCCCAGTCTGAACTGTGCTCCTGGGTTATGTGTTCCCAGGTGCAAGACCTTACACTTCTCCCCATTGAACTTCATAAGGTTCCTGCAAGCCCACTCCTCCAGTCTGGCCAGGTCATCCTGGAGGGTAGTTCTCCCTTCTGGAGTGTCAGCCTCTCCACTCATCTTGGTGTTGTCAACAAACTTCATCAGGGTGCTCTTGGTCCCAACATCCATGTCACTTATGAAGATGTTAAACAGCATTGTGTTCAGAGTTGACTGTATAATTTTTAAATATCACCCAAGGCAGTTCCATGGGAACAAAACTTTATTTCTCATTAATAGTTTATCATGTACCCTGTTGCTACTTTCTCTTTATTTTTTTTTTCCATGAAAGATATGGTTATAATCGAGTATTAGAATGAAACCATTAAGAAAATTTTTGATTAGAGCTTCCTTTTGGTGAAGGACTAAATGTGAACTCAATATTGATTCTGGTTCAGAGTATCTGCAGAAATGCATGAATATAAGTCCACACTTAAGTTTATTGAACTGAAATAATTATATTGAAAAATGTCTAAAGAAAGAAAATCCAGGGAACTTAGTCAGCAATTTAAGCTCTGATGCATCTGTGTTCCTCTATTACATAATAAGAGGGGGTTAAGTGGCTTACCACAGCTGCATCTTTTCTTACCAGCATATTACAGAGTATGATAACAAGCCTAACTATTTTTTCCTTGGTATGGATTTCCAGCTTATGAATATGTGTGAATATTACACTCACAGAGATTAAGATAATTTATTTGCTTGTGTAAGAGATCATACAAGCAGCATCATTCAAGGTTTTTTGGAACACAAATGTGCTTCACCTGTGGTCTACAGGACTTCCTGGCAAGTAGGGTTAGCACATTTAGAATAACTAAATAAACAGACAGTCACCATTGTCAAATTACTGTTCTACATGCAGAGATAAAATCACAGTCATGTCTATAACTTGATGGTAAATGGCAGGTTCACTCTAAAATGAGGCTATGCTGTGGAAACCAGTATTGATCTTCAGTACTAGGCATACTTAGACTTTATTTGCCTGCTGAAATAGAGGCTGCAGACAGGTCTTATTGTCTTCTCATTTCTCTCTCTGGTTGCTCATTGCTTCTTATCTTCTGAAGATTACTGTTTCAACATTTTTTTCTGGGTGAGTTGCACAAGTTCTCTCTACTATGATCCAGACAAAGTTAACCAAATTGACTCAAGCCACCTGCATAAACAAAAACTTGGCGTTTTTTTTCCCCCCCCCAAGAATTGTTGCAATAACGGTCGTACTTGAACAAATGAAGAAGGCTAGGAGCGTGAGGAAGTCCAATGGAGAGATGGTAACAGACAGGTGATGGGGGAGAATGCAAAACTAGTTAATCAAAAGGCTGTTTTGCAAGTAGAACATTGATCCAGGTCTTGAGTGATATTATGGTAACCCTATGTGTATGTGTATGGTAACCCTATGTGTATGTGTATGTGTAGTGCATTTATTTTAAAGAAGAAACAGTTATTGGAAAATAGACTAGAATCACCAGGCCCACTTAACTTACTGCTCATTAAAAATAATGTCTTATTTTTGCACTTTAAAAAATAAAACAGTTTAAACTCAGAAATTAACTCTTGGCAAACTGGGTTATAACACCAGCGTTTCTGTATGTGTTTAAAAAACACCTCTGTTTCAGTAAAAACATAACATATAATAAATACATAAAATTTAAACATACTAAGTATATATTAAATTATATTACTTTTCTCTGCTTCTGAACAATCCATTTCTTAGATTTTCTGATTTTTGTTGTAAAGGAAGTAAGAGAAATGCTCCTCTGTAATGTGTGCTTCAGTAGATTTACCTAGGTGTTTACAATATTTATATTTCTTTCTTTACTGTTTTGTCAGATGCTTATTTTTGGCTAGCCTTTGCTGTTTTATAATGTATTATAATTTATTAAGCTAAAGGAACTCTAGAGTTGGGAAAGCAAAATACTAGAGGTTTAAAAAGCATAAGCACATTAAGAGAAAGCAACAGAAATTACTTTGCACAGTATAGGGAATCATAGCTTCTCTGCTGAAAGCTGATCCGATGGAGATTTGTATGTTTGTTTAAAGGTTAACTAAATTTTGAAAGTCTGTGAAATAGTTTGAGCTGTAAGTAAATCATGTCAAACTATTAATTGCAAACATATTTACATATTTGCAGCCATTTGAGTCAATGGTGTTACCTATAAAACTGTCCAAGAACAATGAAGATATTTTCATTTTTAGTTTTGTTAAGAAACAATTATATTAAAATTTAAAGACTTTGGAGGGAAAAAAATCTTCTTTTAGTGCAGTTTGTAGAATGATCATAGAAGTATTTTTTCCATGGCACATTTACGGTTTCTAGACTGAGTGTTTAAGCATTTAAGTACAGATTACCCAAGGAAATTGTTAAATCCCTCAAGGACAAGATACAAGGGCCCTGACATCTTTATCCTGAAGTTAAGGAAATACCACTATTACACTTCAGTGGAGCAACATGTTTGAAATTCTGTCATGAGTTAGAGTATCATCTTTTGTTGGAATTAACTGGTAATTCAAATACTCCATAGTTGATTTGAAGGAGAAAATAAGGTAAGTATGGACATTGTGTTATGCATTCTGAAGTTTTTCCCTGCCAGGAGGAGCATTGTTTCTTCCCTGATGCTTAAAAAACCTGTTAATTTCTTGGTGAACAAAGAGAAGGTGATTCTAACCCATTTTTAGCAGCTGCCTGGTTTAGCACATGACATCCAATTTTCTCCACTTTCATACTGAATAATTAAACATACAATTATATGCGTATTACCTGTTCTGTAAAGATTGCCACTGGATTGCCTTATCTTGTTTATGCACGAGAACTGAGTTGTGCCCTTCTTTCTTCCATAAACTAGTGGATTGATACTGCAACTCTAATGACTGACAAAGCCATCTTAATTGCCAATACATGCTTTGGGAAGTGATCCAAAAGCTCCTAGAAATTTCAAGGAAGTGACGTTTTAGCTTTGACTATTAAAGAACAAGGTCAAACCCATAATGCATGACAGTGAAACATGAATGTTAGCTTGAGAAACGATTTTAATCCAACTTTTGATGGTATTTGGAAGCTTGTGAGGTCTCCTCTCTCCCGTGCCTTGCCTCCTATTTTTCTTTTCCCCACTCTTAATTCTAATGGTTTCCATTTGGGATCTGGTAAGAGAAAATACACATGATCTAAATTTGCAGCTGAATGAAGCACACAGGGTCACAGTTTCTGTTCATCTCACTGCATTTGACAAACAGGCTTGTGGAGACTGACAGTATCTGCTGCATTGCCCTGGGGAGATGGGAATTGAGAGCACTGAGCAGAAGAATGGGATGGTGGTTCAAGTAAAACTCTTACTACCTCTTCTCTGCCTTACAGCAACACCTGCACCCCAGTAATTCTGTCTGGCATGATGACAGACTAACAAAGCAGGAAAAGCAATAGTTGCACACTGTCACTGACCTGAAGTACCCCTTTGGAAAAATTGTGAGAGAACTAGTTTGACACAGTGATTGCAGTGGCAGCCATTAGCTGTTTATGTGATTGTTCACAAATAATTGAGAAAAGAAAATTTCTATAATGTTGCAGCTGTAAAGTGTGAATACAGCTAGTTTTGAATTTCATCCATATACAAAGGAAAATTCCTCTATTTCAGGTTAATTGAGACTTCATTAATAGCTTCCTAGGAAGAGTAATAGACTCTTCGCTGACTGTTAGTGGAGTCAAATTCATATTTGCAGTTCAGTGAACCCAAACTTTGCCACAGCAGGAAATAAGTACAGTCTCATTTCACAGTCCTCAGAACTGACATACCATTTGCTTTCTGTCACCTTTGTGTCAAAAGCTTCTAAATCCTGGCATGGGAAAAGAGAAATTTCAAGTTTTGCTTTTAGAATGTCTGCATATTTTGAGCACAGATGGTGTCAACAGTTTTATACAGCAGCATCATCTTACATTTGTTACTTTTTTTGTGTCAGCATAGCTGATAAACATAGCACAGAATTCTGAAATATGTTTTAGGCCATTTACACGAATAACATCTACACAAGTCCTACTCTGTAAATGTCCTGAAAGATGCTTAACAATTCTATGACATGCTTGGGTATTCATTTGCCTTATCATTATATAAGTAAATGTTTGAAAGAGAATAGTGTAAAAATCAATTTTGCAAAAAAAAATAAATAATGAGAAGTGCTTGTTTCTAAACCACCACTCAGAGAATGAAGCCCTTAGTGGTCCATTCATAAAACTGCTTCTATTTTATATGTACACACAGGCACCTGGATAGCTCAATCTTTCTCTTTTTTTTCTTTTTTTCTTTATTTTCTCTTTTTTTTTTCTTCTTTTTTTTTTCCCCCTGAAGTAACAGTAAACTGATTTTACAAAACAGCATCCAGACTGAAAGAATGGCAGGTCAAAGTTACTGACAGGAAGACTGATCTTCATTGAAATCACATCAAACACACAGCTGAACAGGAACACAAAAGGTAATATCTTACATGCCCAATATGGGTAAAAAGGAAAAACAGAAAAACATCCATATCATAAACCAGAAAATAAATATAAAATTATCAGTTACTGGATCAGATGAGAAGTTTCAAAAATGCTGGAATCTTTTTTCAAGATGATTATTCTTGAGAAAGAACAATTGACAGTTTTCCAGACTTAAGCAATAGGTACTGGAACATCACAATTATTTACATTAATTTTAGATTGTGTTTAATACACAGTTACTGTTTAGTTGCTTCTTGACAGCATATTAAGAAACCTGAGTCCTATTTCAAATACCTTCCAGTGACAAGTATCTACCCATGTATTGTGCATGAAATAAGCACTGGTCCCAAGGAGAGGCACAGTATCCGATCATAGGATAAAATAAGAATGTACATTTGCAGTCATAACTGCAGTCTGATAGTTTACAGCTTGTTACAGCTTTGTTCACTTATGTTCCTTACAAAACAGCTTCTTTGTTGTCAGGACTGGTTTGCCCTGTTCATAGATGTATGCATACATTGTCTTAGGAGAAGTTGATATATATATATATTTTTTTGTTCTTTTTCCTTGATCAAAAAACAAGTCCTACAACCAAAATTAAACTTTGCTGCTGTATAGTAAAAACATAGCAAAATTATAAAGTTCAGCTGTAATGTTTTTTCCAGTCACAGTAGTCACTTTAGGCAGATGTGTGACCTAGGAACTGAAAAAATTTCAAGATATTTTAAGTCATTTGGTTTTGTACATATAATTAATGACACAGAGACATTAAATAAGCCACTATTGAACATTAATAGGTTCATGATAATGCTTCTGTATATTTCGTGGGAAGGGTGAGGAGGAAGATTGTATGTCAGCACATGCTTCCAAGTCTACATCGTAGAATGAGACCTAATTAGTTATTTGATACTAGGCCCAAATGTAATTTTTGAAGTGGTTACCAGAACTCCTTAAGCCCAGTTAAAGTAAGAATAGTCTGCCACATAATGTTAAAGTAGAATGGGTATGTAAGCAAATGGCTTTTTTTTTTTTTTCAAGAAGTAGTGATTTGCTAGCTTTTTGTTCTTTATTTTTCCCTAAATATTTAGTCTCTGTGTCAGTTCATTGTATGTTGAAGGGAGAGGTTGCATTTTGATGTACACTCTTCACATTGAATGTTGCAATCTCTCCTTCAGAAGAAAGATGATGAAAATTCATACATTACAGTGGTTGAAACAGATATTTCTGTTTCAGCTACATGGTGAATATTTTGCCTGCTTAAGTCTAGTGTCATTCTTCTTTTGCAAAACAGCACAAACCTAACTAAACCCCCTTTAAAAAAAAAAAAAAAAAAGGAACTGTATCACTTTGATGATTGATTAGTCTAATCTGATACTGAGATCTCCAGCCTTGTTACTGACATATTCTATGCAGATAATGTTTGAAAAAGGTTTTGACTGAATCAAAAGATGGAATTAGACTATTTTATATCTTTGATAGGAAGATACTTATAGATGTTGCTGTGAAAACAATATTTGTCAACTGGCTCTCAGTTTTGTATTATCTTTCTGTTTCATAGAATCGTACAGTCATAGACTGGTTTGAGTTGGAAGGTACCTTAAAGATCATCTAGTTCCAACCCCCTGCATGGACAGAGACACCTCCCACTACACCATGTTGCTCAGACCCCATCTAACCTGGCCTTGAATGTCTCCAGGGATGGGTCTTCCACAACTTCCCTAGGCAATCTGTTCATGTGTCTCAACAACCTCACACTAAAGAATTTCCTCCTAATGTCTAACCCAAATCTTCCCTCTTCCAGTTTTGATCCATTTCCTCTTACGCTCTCACTACAAGCCCTTGTAAAAAATGCCTCCCCAGCTTTCCTGTAGGCCTGCTTCAGGTACTGGAAGGCTGCTATAACGTCTCCCTGGAGCCTTCTCTTCTCCAAGCTGAACAGCCCCAATTCTCTCAGCCTGTCCTCGTAGGAGAGGTGCTCCAGCCCTTGAATCATCTTCGTGGCCCTTCTCTAGACTTGATTCAGCTGCTCCATGTCCTTTATATGTTGGGGGCTACATAACTGGACGCAGTACTCTAGGTGGGGTCTCACGAGAGCACTATGATAAATAAGTTCACTTTCTTTCTTGCTTTAGATTTTAGATTTCAGCTCTTTTGGAAAAAAGGGGGAGAAAGGAAGGAAAAATAATGAAGAACGCCAAGTAGCACTGTCTACACTGAGAGTTTTAAAAAAATGAAAACAGCAAGTGACAGCTATTGAGCTATAATCATCTGGTAAGCTAGGTTCTATGTCAAGTTAAAATTATTTTAGTTGAAACTTGAAATAACAAAATTCAGCACCAATCTTTAGAAATTCAACATCCCATGTAACTAAATAGAATGTTTCTTGAGTTGTGGGACTGAATCTGGCATGAATTGTCAATAGTCTGCAACTGTATTAGCTAATTCTGGAGATAACTTTTCTTGGGATCACTAACAGTGGTCTTCTTTCTGACTAGGAATGCATCGACAGAAAGCAACACAGTTCTGGGTACTTCAGCTCACTATTTGCTGAGATGAAGGGGAAAAAAAATTCCAAAAACACAGTACACTTTTTTTGATGCATGGATAAATTTGACTCAGTGGAGTAAGCAGAAGACAAAAACTGTAGTGACAACATTAACATTGCCTTAATTTGTATGTTCTATTTACTGTGGCTTTCCTTATGAATTTTTACTAAATGTTCATTTGGAAAGCTAGAAAAGTACAAGCTGGAGAGTGGCAAATAAATAACTCCTAAGAAATGTTATAAAGTTGTATTTTTAATCAAAACTAGCTACTCTGGAAGCTGAAGAAAAGCTGTACTTTTTAATCACACATAATTTCTGTCATGTATATTCTCTTGTATTCTTTTTGTGTGTTGAAAGGCTCTTTGATACTTTAGTCTATCCATCACTAAAAATGTTGTTTGCATCAGTCCACCTAAAGGATTCATCTGAGTATGAAAACCTCTCCTCTTCACTGTATAATGAACCGATAAGACAATTATATAGAAAATACTCAGCAACTCACAATTTTTACTTGACGCATTTAAGTAGAAATTTCTTCAATAAATCAAAGGTGACAGAGGAGATGCAGTAATATCTTCTGGTTGCAGTTATCCCATATTATATAATTGATTTCTATGTCAGAATGTGCAGTGAGAGGGGAAAGAGAACTATTAGAAAACAAAGATATTCAATCATGTTGCAGGTTGTTTTTGTTTTTTCTCTTTTGGTAGCTGTCCCGGTCCAAGCGGTGACTCGGATGGGCTCGAGTGGTTAGCCCTTCTATATTTAGGATTCGCCCCTGATTTTGGGGATGGCGATGACGCCAATGTATGATATACCAGAAGCCCTAAATAGGAGAGCACACACGTCCACACGCAATGAAGACCAGACACAGAGTTATATTTTATATGCTTTAACTGTTTGAGTGGAGTCACAAATGTGTAGGAGGTAAATTTAGAAGGTAGGATGCAAGGGGTGTGTATGAGTATGTGTGTAATAGTTTAGATTGAAGAGAGAAGAAAACTTATGATAGAAGGGGCTGGTATAGCGCGACGCGGTTTCCCTCTCAATAGGGTCGACGTTGTGCATGGAAGTGAGGGCCGTTTGTGGGTTTACCCCAGGAAAAGATTACGGTTAATGACAGAAAAAGAAATATTATTAAATCTTACAGTCTCGACAAGCTGCACGAGGCCGTCTGTAACTTTAAGATGGCGGCTTCCACGTGGCGGTCTGCAGCTTCAAGATGGCGGCTTCCACGTGGCGGTCTGCGGCTTTACAGCAAAGGCAGCAGCGGCTCTGGGTGCGGCGGCAGGCTGCAGGCTTCACGGCAGCTGTAGCGGCGGCTTTAAGACTGCGGGCTGCGCTATAGCAAAGCGGCTCGCGGCAGACGGCAGGCTGCGGGCGTCTTCCCCGACGGGAGGAGGGAGAGAGAGAGAGAGAGAGAGCGCCTTTGCGGGAGATTCACTGTTCTTTCAGGTGCTCTCGAGGCAGTGGGGCTAGCAGATACTGAGCTTACCGCTCCTGCTTTAAGCCCGGTTCTCGAGTAGTAGCTTTATAGTTCTTTAGGCTTCCCCTTTTTGGATTCTCGGGTGGAGACCTAGCCTCCGTAGCCGAGATCCGTGGCTCTTTTACCTCTCCTCCTCGGCACAGACGGGTGCAGGTAGGCAGCAGGGCGGCGAGGCAGCAGAGAGGTCCAGCGGCAAAAAGAGAGCGATAGCTCCCGCGAGCGGTCTCTTTATAGCCCCTAGGAGCCTTCTGATTTGGCGCATCTTTTGAATCCGTTCATTTGCATATAGTTCCAGCCTATCAGATAGCTATCCAGCCAGCTGCAAGAGTTCCATCCAGGGCTTAGCAGCAGCCTTGGTCTAAGGCTTGTCCAGGCTTGTCCTGGACTTGCCCAGGCTTGTCCTGGTGCAGTCCTGTCTCCTTTACCAGGTGAATAGTTCTTTATGGGAGACAATTTTCCCTTAGTGAGGGGTAAAACCCTCACAGTAGCATCTATATGTATGTTGCAAGAAAGGAATTTATTAGAGGAGCAGATACTTTATTCCTGTCTGTATTCATTTTTTTTTAGTAAGAAAATGTCAGGGAATAAAGTTTTGATAGGTTAAAGAATGGCTGCAGGTGTAACTAAGAAACACGTAAAGGTACAAGGAAACACTTTCATGGTATTTTAGCAAAATCTGTCAGAATGATAGCTACTTGTGCAAAAGGAGACTCTTCTGAATATGACATTAAAATACTATTGTAATTTACAGACTTGTTAATCCAGTGAGTTTAGGATATAAATCCATTTGATAGAAATTTTGTTGGATGCTCAAGACACTGGAGAAAATAACAATTTTTAACTGTTTTTATGCTTTTAGGAAACAATTGTCTGATGTTCTGCAACAGAGAATAAACAAGGTATCAATTTTTACTAACATACACTATGTACCTATGTATACCTGGGTTATCACTTGCAAAAGAGTAAAAAACATTAACTGTTACTAACTTTCACTAACCTGCCTTGAGAAAGCAGGCACCTTATTGATACTTTAATTATATTTTATCTTCACCTTTATATGTCATTAATCTGTAAAAAGCGGGGTGTTTGTTGCATGAAAATGGAAATTTTGATAGAATAACTTGAATTTGTATGAAAAAAGGCAATTAAGAGTTCCTGCTCAGAAGCTGAGGATAAGAAAGATCACTTGCTTTTTGTAGCACCAAACTTATTCAAGATTAAAGAAACAAAAGTGGGATAATTAACAGATGTCAAAATGTGGAGAGTATACCTAGCCCAATAAAGGGTCTGTCCACCTTCTTAACTGTCATGTAATATTTTTCTGCTTTAGCATTGTGTATTATGCAACCCAGGGAAACCAGACAGACCTTGCCACTCACCCATATAATATGGTTTATCACTTTAATAATTGCCATATGTATTTTCTCTTGCTTAAGGATTTTCAGGATTTTTCCAAAGTAGTAATTTCTTGTATTCTTTAATGCAGTTGAGCTTGCCAAATGAATACTTCCAAGAATTGGGGGGGAAAATAGAGGCATTTTTAGGTAAATAAATATACTAATTATTTCAAGATAAAGCAGACACAAAGTGAATTATGCCCAACACTCCACTGTCTATTAAAAATATTTTTGAAAAAGGCCCGTGATGATTCACTCAGATCTGGAGATTTATTGTATCCTAGCTTATAATAACGATGATTTCTGCTAGTTTTTCTTCTCCCATATATAGAAACGGCTTATAGCTTCATTGTTTCTCCTTATGGAATCAGCTCTGTAGTCATGCATGTGCTAGCTCTTAAAATGCTGCTTTGTTACCATCTTTTATGTATGTAAAGAGAAGTTCCTGGTTATATTTTTATGTATAGCTATACATGGTGTCCAAAGGGAAAGAACTGTGGTAAAACCAAGAGATATGTATATATGGTGTGAGACTGTAAAGTTGGTGATAGTGGAGTAGACAAAAAATTAATTTAGCTTGTGACCTATCTGAGAGCATATGGTATGGGAATGTTAGCCCACAGACAGTGTGTTTCCACTTAAAAGAAAGATTTCATTATTTGGTTTGAACGTGCTACCTAGGGTGAACCTAGGAGGCATCTGATTTCTTGTCTTCTAAGAGGCAGTGAATAAGCAAAACTTTGATACTCCCTTTGCCATTCATGACTTTGTAGATCTCTGTTATATCTTCTAATATAATCCTAAATCTTGTAATCCTTCTACTAACCTCCTCCTATGCTGAAGAGCTTTAGTTGTAATTGTTTCCGGTGTGAAAACAGCTCTATAACTTTAATCTTCTTTGGTGCCCTATTCTGAATCTTTTCTTATTCCTCATCTCAGATGGAGCAAAACATTGTTTCTGAATTCCCAATACATAAGGAAAATATCTAAATATGATTTTTCTCTCCTCCTCCATTTTATTTCCAAAGTTTTATTCTTCTTAAATGAAAGCAGCTATATACATATTACAGAGCTTTCGGGTGCCTAGTCAAGGCATTTAATTTTATTATTTCTTGTGGCTCTGTCAGGAGGTGACTGCAAGACTCTAGTAGTGCTTGTGCATGTTCTTTAATAGCATTTGAAATCAAAATGCAAAACTGAGGTCAAAGGGATGAGTATCATATTAATTATTGTGACAACATATTTCCAAATATACCCTTGAAATACATGAATTTATTTTAGCTTTTCTGAAACTATTTAGCTATGTAATATTTTTGTGTGTGTGTGTTCTTTTAAATTTTATGACACAAAATCGAGTTCTTTAAACTTAGTAATTGTAGGTTAAAAATATTAGATTCTGTCACTTGAAAAAAATTCCACTTTCTACTTATTTGCAGGACCTATGTGAAAAACTTAAGAATTTATATAACACTCACATTTAACTGAAGGATGATTTAGGTTTCAAAAGTTCAGGCAATAAAACCATAACCAAAGAAAATAGGTATGGATTTCCCTAAGTAAGGGAATGATAGTTTATGTAATATCTTCAACCTGGGAAATTAAGGATTAGCTTAATTAATAACTTTGGAGTGTTTATATGAACTATGAACAAAAGGCTTAAGTTACCACTTCAGTCAATAATTTGAAGTGCAACAGTTTCTAGAGAAAACACTGGAAGAGAACCCTTTCTAGGTAGGCAAATTTCCATATTTTCCTTGCAATAGGATGCCTAGGCTATTTCCTTCTTCACACATACATTAATTACTGTGTATGAAGTGCCTTGTTGCCCCTTTTTGGACACACTCCAGCACTTCTATGTCCTTCTTATACTGAAGAGCCCAGAACTGGACACAATATTCAAGGTGTGGCCTCACCAGTGCCGAGTACAGGGGGACAATCACCTCCCTATTCCTGCTGGCCAGAGTGTTCCTAATACAAGCCAGGATGCCAGTGGCCTTCTTAGCCACCTCTGCGTGCTGCTGACTCATATCTAGTTGACTGTCAATCAATACCCCCAGGTCCTTTTCCAACCTGCAGCTTTCCAACCACACATCACCAAGTCTGTAGCTTACCATGGGGTAGTTATGACCTAAGTGCAGGACCCGGCACTTGTCCTTGTTGAATCCCATACAATTAACTTTGACCCACTGATCTAACCTGTCTAGGTCCCACTGTAGAGCTTCTCTACCCTCTAGCAGATTGACACACCCACCTAGCTGGATGTCGTCTGCAAACTTACTGAGAGTGCACTCAATCCCCTCATCCAGATTGTTAATAAAGATATTAAAGAGAACAGGCCCCAGTACTGAACCCTGGGGAACACCACTTGTGACCAGACACCAGCCAGATTTAGCTCTGTTAACTACCACTCTTTGGGCCCAGGCCATCCAGCCAGTTTTTTATCCAGCACACAGTGTATTTATCCAAGCCCAGTGCCACAAATTTCTGAAGGAGAATGCAGTGGGAGACTGTGTCAAAGGCTTTACTAAAGTCCAGATAAACAATGTCCACAGCTTTTCCTTCATCCACTAGGTGGGTCACCTTGTTTTAGAAGGAGATCAGGTTAGTCAGGCAGGACCTTCCTTTCATAAACCCATGCTGACTGGGCCTGATCACCTGGTTGTCTTGTATGTGCTGAGTGATGGCAATCAAGATGGCCTGCTCCATAACCTTCCCTGGCACCAAGGTCAGACCGACAGGTTTGTAGTTCCCAGGGTCATCCTTTCGACCCTTCTTGTAGATGGGCATCATATTTGCTAGCTTCCCATCACCTGGGACTTCCCTGGTTAGCCAGGACTGTTGATAAATAATGATGAGCTTGCGGTGTTAGGTTGAAGGTTGGACTAGATGATCTTGGAGGTCTCTTCCAACCAAAAACATTCTGTGATTCTGTGAAGTGCAGAGAGGAGAAAGAAGTTTCTATTTTTTTCTCCCACTTACAACTTTGAAGTCCTGTTTTTTATCCTTATATGGAAAGGGAAATCATCTAACTTGCTGAGGAAGTTAAACAAACAAGAAAACCTATTTCCTGAAGAACTTTTCCAAAGTGGGAAGAAGACAATATTCACTAAGAAGGAATATTCACTAATTTCTGTATTTGTTTAGAAATAAACACAATCTTCAAAAAAACAAGTTAAAATTATAACCATGGTGCTTTATGAGAAATATCACCTCCAATTTATTGTTGAACATAAGTCATTCATAATTTTTCATAAAGTTCATGGAAAATACTCATTTTGAGAAAGCATAAAATTTTATTGATATAAGATTGCCTATCATTGAGACAGGCAGGACATGTTACTAATTGCTCCGCCCACATTACAGGTGAGCAGTAATTGACTTGGGTAAAAATATATAGGAATATATTTTTTTCTATTTCTCCTCACGTGGTTGAAAACATGACATAAATGCAGAAACACTTCTAATCTCACAGTGTTTGATTTATAAGCTCATGAACCAGCATTCAGATGTATTTACTAATTCTGTTCGTCACAGCATTAGTTTTCTACACTTACTTTAACTAAAGTATTTCATATTTAACTCATCTTTCTGTAAATTTTCTGCTCAGGAGCAGAGTCATAGAAAAGTCAACAGAATTTTTTAACACTTAAAAATCGCAACCAGCCATGAAATCAAAGACTGGAGTGTATCTTATGTGCTTTCAATATTTAACTTTTTATTCTAACACTCCTCACTGTTGTTCTATGCTTATCCTTTAGATAGATTTCCATTAAAAAAACCCCAAAACCTCCAAAATCTATTTTCATTTAGAAAATATTGTCTTAATGTTTTCATCTTAGGAATATGCATAAATTTGTCCATGTTGATATATTCATAGCTGTATAACATTCAGAATATTACTTTCAATTTTCAGATCTGTTTGTGTATGCCAAGATAGTTTGCAGTGGTTTTCCATTATGTCTGTACTTCTTCGACAATGGATTATAGGTTTATATCATTTTTATGTCAGCAGTAGGATTCTTCCTTTTTTTTTTTTTTAAAGTCTTGCAATTGCATATAGAATGTCAATAGAATATATTGTATGCCATGTCTCAAGTCTGTAACTGATACAGAAAACTTCAGTTTATAAATACATCAAGAATCACAATAGTCCCAGCTTTTTTGTAAACAACCTCTGGACTGAAATGGATCTCCACTATAATAACTACTGAATAATGTGAAATGGCAAACCTTTTGAAACTGTGGGAGTCTAAGAGGACATAAACATACAGTTAATTTGCAGGTTCTGTAAAATTCATAGCTGGCTCCACTCTATTAGAATCATGGAATACCTCAAATTGAAAGGGAAAAGTAAGGATCATCAAGTTCAACTCCTTGCTCCTTGCAGGACCACCTAAAATTAATCCATATTACTAAGAGCATCATCCAGATGCTCCTTGAACTCTGACAGACTTGGCGCTGTGACCACTTCCCTGGGGAGCCTGTTGCAGTGACTGACCACCTTCTCAATGAAGAACCTTTTGCTTATGTCCCATCTGAACTTCCTCTGATGTAGCTTCATTCCATTTCCTTATGTACTGTCCTCAGTACTCAAGGTTGGACTGCGCAAGGGCAGTGTAGAGTGGCCCTAAACACTGGCCCTAAAAATGAGCACAGGAGAAACCTACCGGTGACTTTCCATCAGCCATTCACCCAACATATTATGGACCTGTCTAGCTGTATGTTGTTGCCAGTCATTTATTTATTGAAATTTATTGAAATTATTATTTATTGAAATCCTTATAACAGCAGAAATTGTTAATATTTTTCAGTATGAATATTTATACGAGTTCAAGAGCATGTATTACACAACAATTTACAAGTTTCAAAAGGGATGTAGTGGGAATTACAAAGTTTAGAAAACTTAGAAAACTTTAGAAAAAAATTGTCATTTTTACCATTTTTAGAACCTGTAAATTTTATGCAAAGTCTAAAATTCTCTGCTTTGGTTAATTTTTAGAACTCTGTTTTTTAAATATTCTTGGGTTTGTTTTGGTTTGGGTTGGGTTTTTATTATTATTATTTTTATTATTTATTTTAAAAGTTGTAGTAAGTTTTAAAGAAAAAATTATTTTCCCTCTTACTGTCTGAATTTTCAACTAACTCTAGTTTTCAACAGTTCTCTAAATACATCAGTACAGTGTACTATATCTGCTTTATCTGTTGGCCACTCCATAAATTAATGATATTAACTATTGACAATCACCTTATGGCTGCAAAATAAATAACTTAAAATTTAACTTTTTACAGGATGTCTTCTTTAAACAGAACTACTCTGACTATATTTTTTTAGTTTTGTTTCAGTTGAGTCTCCATCATGAAAAGAGGAACAGATTAGTACCTTCTCATTAAGGTTGCTACCTTCAAGCTAGGAAAAAATTGAAGCAAAAATTTTCACACTTGAAGGAAAATTTTTCACTCTACTGTTACCCATTTTTTTTCAAATAAACAGAAAGCTTGTGTTTCCTGAAATGTCCAGCATGTTTCTTTAAGATTATACTGAGAACAGGATTGGAAAAAAGTAAATAATTTCACAATGTATTTGCTTGTATCATTGTAGACATAACTACTAACCCATAATATAGTAGAAAGCATTAAAATGGCAGTGATTATTTGATAATTATCAGTTATCAGTTACGCACTGTAAGTAAAACTCTGGATGTTTTCACATACTGCTTTGTGAAAATGGTTGGCAAATTACCTTTTAATGGCAACCCACTCTATTTTGTGATTAGTATTTCTCGTTTTCTGACTCCCGTCTTCTGCTCTTCTCTCCTGTTTTATTTTGCTCCATACATGAAATAGAAGAAAAGAGAATTAAAATTTTTTGTTTCTCATTTGATTTTCTCCCTTCCCTATGTGGATATTGTCTGCAAGAAGCAGCCCTCCTCCCCACAATATAATGACTACTGTGGAGACTAGAGGAATAAAACAGAATATTATTTTAATATTGTTAGCATCTCTAAGTTAACTTAAGTTGATGAGGTCCTGACAAATCTGCTGAATTTTCTCAATTTACAAGGATGATTCAATTACATCTATCATGTGTTTCCTCCAGAGAGAGTATAAAAGAGATAATAATAGCCTTCCACTTTTTTGACCAGATCATCCTAAAAAAAGCTTGTTCATTCTAGCATAAAATCGAACAACTGTCTGAGAAGATTTTGATGGCCTAGATGATGACTTTTTTCTTTGTAAAGAAGGACCTTAGGATACTGGTAGGGAACAAGCTGCCCATGAACCAATGATGTGCCCCCGTGGCAAAGGCAGCCAGCAGTATTCTGGACTGTTGCAGAAAGACAGTCATGAGTAGGTCAAAGAATGTAGTCCTTCCCATCTGTTCAGCACTGGTGAAGTCACATCTGGAGTGTTTTTCCTGTCTTTGGGCTCTTCAGTACAAGAGAGACATAGAGCTACTGGAGCAAGTCCAGCACAGGCCACAAAGATGTTTAAGGCACTGGACCATCTTTCATATGCATGAACCAGAGAGACTTAGAATCATTTAGCCTGGAAAAGAGAAGGCTCAGGTGGATCTTATCAATGTATAAGTACCTGTTGGGATTGAGCAAAGAAGAGAGAGTCAGACTCTTCTCAATGTTATTCAGTAGCAGGACAATAGGCAATGGGCACAAAATGAAACACAGGACATTCTATTTAAAATAAGAAAAAAAAAATTACTTTCAGAATGGAAAACACTGAAACAGTTTGAGTAGAGGGATGGTGGAGTCTCCATCCCTGAAGATACTCCAACCCAGCTGGACACAGCCTTGAGTACCATGCCCTAGATGACCATCCTTTGAACTGGGGTGGAGGATGACAGAACTAGAAAATCTCCAGAGGTGCCTTCCCATCTGAACTCTTCTGTGATTCTGTAATTCAGTTATGTCAAGAAAGAGCTTTACTTTTAACTCAGTGCTTTTGCTCTAAGGACAGAGTATATGAAAGGTAAACTGGAACAACAGAGTTAAATTAATAAAACTCAGCTCAGTTCATCACCTGTTTTAGACAGAGAGAAGCAGAGAAACATCTGTGTGGATGGGACCTTGTGAGATTAGCAAGTCTGAACTATGAACAAAATTTTGATATGGAATTTCCAGATTGTGACCATCTGGCAAATTTGTCAATCGGGAGCTATCAGTCCTCATTAAGGGAAGAAAAAGGATAGCTGTCAATAAATGTTCCACTGGGAGCAAACTAGAGGAAGAAAAGCAGTATTATTTTGAAAAGATAAGATAAAGTCAAATCCAAAAAAACCATCAAGGGAGTGGCATCATCAAACTAATGGACCAAAAAGATTACTACAGTAGCTATATGTATCTGCATTAAAACCCAAATCACTTCAATAACCTTTGAAATCTTTCTCACCAACTGCCTTTACCTACAGTTCTACCTTTCTTCTTCCATCACTTTTGCATTTGCTTCTTCTATTTTCTTTCTACTTTTTTTTTTTTTTTTTTTTTAGCTAGGACTAGTTGCACTATTGAATTCCTGCCTACACAGATGTTAATTCTACGTTTTGCCTAATATGAATTAAACCAAGAAATCTGTTCTTGTTAATGGGGGGGTGTGTGTGTTGTAAAATAATGAATTTCATAATATTTTTGTTTGTTTGTTGGGTTTTTTTTTACAGAATATATTGACCATTACTTTAATTTATCAGCAATTTGAATTTAAGACACCAGCTGGACTAAGGAAAGAGAAGGATGTACTAACAGAAAAATGAAGCAGAATATCTTTAATAAACTTATTTAATCCCTCCTTGTACTTTTCACCATCTCTTTTGTTTCTATCCTGTAGGCAAGGCCTAAGAAAAGGGGTATGGGAAAATATTTTACAGTATAAATTACACGTTTGTGCCTTGAGTTAATGAAAAAGCTGTTAAAACCCATAATTAACAACCAAAGGCTCAGCAGCATCATATTTTAGTGCTTTGTTCTAAAGTGGTGAAGCGTTGCTGAGCAGTTAGGCTTGGGCTATAGCTAGGACTTTCTGGATCAAGTGGAAATTTTAGTTTTAATTCATTTGTTGTCGGTATTCACGTCTTGCTTCCCATGATGATAATACTGGTCTCCAGGGGAAGCTTGCCAAGGTGATGTTAAGTTCACAGAGAGGGCTGTCAAGATGTGTAGTGAAGAAGTGTCAGTGAGGCTTAAGTAGTAAATTAATCGTTTAATCCAACAGCTCCTGTCCTCATTAGAGAGAAAACTATATTTGCTTTTTACATCTTGAGGTTAAAAAGAGAGTTTTTTCTATGGTTTCTGAAACTTTCTGAAGGAGACTTGCTAATAAGTTTGGAGTTTTCTCATGAAGCTTGTGTGTTGTGCATATCAAATTAAAAAGCTGGGTCCTGTGCTGAAATTTTTCTGCATGAGAAGCCGGTAAATTTCAGACTCTCTTTTTATCATTCACCTTTAGCCTTTGAAACATAGTGTCTTCTAATTCAGGCAATCTAGTTCACCTCTTTATTATAAAACCACACCTTGTAAAAGAAGATATGGTACAAAAGGGAACCCAGTGTGCAAGCATCCGCAAAAAACTGATGAAGCTCTACCAAAATGTAATTCACCTGGGCCATGACAACCCCATGCAATGCTACAGGCTTGGGGAATAGTGGTTGGAAAGCTGTCCAGCAGAAAGGAACCTGTGGATTTTGATTGATAGGTGGCTGAATATGAGCCAACAGTGTGCCCAGGTGGCCAAGAAGGCCAACGGCATACTGGTCTCTATTAGGAATAGTGTGGCAGGTAGGACCAGGGAGGTGATAATCTGTCTGTACTGAGCATTGGTGAGGCCACACCTCAAATACTGTTCCCAGGTTTGGGCACCTCAATACAAGAAAGACATTGAGGTGCTAGAACGTGTCAAGAGGAGGCGACCAAGCTGGTAAAGGGCGTTAAGAATAAATCTTACGAGGAGCAGCTTAAGGAAGTGGGGTTATTTAGTCTGAAGAAAAGGAGGCTGAGGGGAGACTTCATTGCCCTCTACAACTACCTGAAAGGGGGTTGTAAAGAGGTAGGCACTGGTCTCTTCTCACAAGTAATTCATGATAGATCAAGAAGAAATGGCCTCAAGCTGAACCAGCGGAGGTTTACAATAGACATTTCTCTGAAAGGGTTGTCAGACATCGGCACACGCTGCCCAGGGAGGTGGCTGAGTCACCATCCCTGGATGTTTTTAGAAGTCAACTAGATGTGGCACTTGGGGACATGGCTTAATGCTAGACTTGGAAGAGTAGGGTTAAGGGTTGGACTTGATGATCTTGAAGATCTTTTCTAATCTTTGAATGAAATAATGAGGAAAAAGAAGTCAGGGAGAGAGTTTAGTGACTTTAAAAGAGAAATTAAGGAATATTTAGAAAGGGAAGGAAGTGAAGGAGCCTGCCTATTGAGGAAGTGACAAAGAGGTAACTAAGAAGCATATTCTGTAGTCCTTAGATTTTCTGTCAAATATAAATGCTATCTGTGATGTTGCATTAGAGATAAAAAATAATAAAAAAAACCCAACAATAATATACCTGTAAGTTTTTCTTTAAATCAAATGGATTAAGAATACTGAGTTGGAGATAAATGCACAGCAAGTTTTATTACATTGTTTAGAATACTGACTAATGTGGCTATTCTAGTGCTGGTACCTAAGCACAAATCTTGTACAAATATTTGTTTAAATAAATGAAACATTTGTTCATATATATATATATACACTTAGCTTGTTTCTGAAATACTGCATTGTAAATTCATACACTGCTAAAAAAGTTCATACTGAAATAGTAATTTTTGGTTTTTAGTCCAAATCTGATTCTTAACCCAATCAAATGTGAGGAAAAAAAAAAAAAAAAAAAAAAAAAAAAAAGTGATAAAGGCAATTCAATGGAATGTATTAGATCAGCTCATTTTGGGTCACAATCATGAACATCACTTTTAAAAACAGTGTTTTGAAGTTTTTTAGGTTCATGTGTGTAACATCACTTCTAAAAACTGTGGTTTTGTTGGTTTTAAGTTGCATTTGTTTAACATTACTTTTAGAAAATACTTCATGTTTGATTGAGTTGCCTTTTCTCATTAATTTTTCATGTTACAAATTGTGTGACTCATACACTTCACCTCCCCTATATATACACACAGTTTCCATGCAAAAATCTGAGCACAGTAAGTAGAGCCTCCTGCTCCCTGAGGTTCTGCTCACAGTGCTGAAAGTGGCCCTGTTCATGGTGCTCAGCGACTACCAACTGCTGGTTGGTGTGCAGTTGTCCTGGTGGTGATTCTACGGTGTAGAAGTGTCCAACAGCCAGCTGGGGCATTGAGTTAACTGTGGCCAGTTGGCAGCTGCCAGTTAGCCCTTTTCTTTTTCTTTTTTTTTTTTTTTTTTTTACAGTAATCTTCATGTACTATTTTTACAGGAGAATTTATTTCACAATTGTTTGTAGTAAATGCCTTTAGAGTAATATACTTTTTCATGGATTTACAGGATCCAAGTTTTAGTTCTGAATTCTAAACCTAAATTCCATTGCATTTTAAATCTCAGTTCCATTGCCTTCAGTTGTATCTGAAATAATATGCAATTCCTTCCCTTACAGAACACAGTGAAAGAAGGCCCTATGTATTGTTTGGTTTAAGTGACTGCCTAGCCCTTCATTTAATAAAAATTACCTGGAGAGGAACAGGTGACTTCCAAATCTCATCCATGTTAACAAGGATGTTGCCTTTTCCTGTTGCCACCACAATAGGAGGTGACTGTTTGCCTGGACACAATGAAGAACATAATTGAGGATGGGCCAGAACTCCAGCCAACTAGATTATAAAAAAAAACCGAGCTGTGCTTTTCAGAGAAAAACTGACAGAGGTAAGTGTACTCTTTCAGTCTTTTATAGGATTAAGTCCTGGGCATTAATTTAGGGATATCCATGTTTATTTTTGTTTTACTAGGTAAAATATTATAGCAGGACTGGTTTTAAAATAGGAAAATTTTATTATTTTTATTTAAACCTTTAAAGCAAATCTGTACTTGTAGCTAGTTTGTTGGGTGGTTGTTGTTTTTAATTAGCTTTTTATTCTAATTTCCTATGATAGTTATTTTTCTTTGTTGGTGGTGATTGGTTTCTTTAACTTTAGACAGCAAAGGTTTTACCAGGGTTTTAATGCAAACTTAAAATAAAATTTCCATAAAAATATTAACTTTCTGTTGGGATTTATGGAAAATTAGCATGGGATTTGTGGAAAATTATTATGGGATTTATGGAAAATTAATATGCCTGAATTAAAACAGCAGTGTTGCAGGTGCTGCTGACCAAATTGTCAGGCACCCTGAAGCAAACCATGGGATCAGTAAACAAGCGGGTGTCTCACAGGCTGGTACCCCACGGGACCAGCAAACAGCAGGTGTCCTATCTCACGGTTGTTATCTCATGAAGTAGTGAGAAAAGAATGTTGTAGCAAGAACTGAGAGGCACCGGCTGGGAAGCGAAACACCTTGGGTCATCGTGACACGGGCAGCAAGTGACAAGACACGTAGCCAATCATATATGAACTGTGTATGTATGTAACCAACGGGGTTTGTACTGGGGTGGAACATCTGGAGTCAGAGGGGTATAAATTGCCGCCATTTTTAACAATAAAGGTCTTCAGTTATAATTCTTACAGAGTTGTGTGAAGTCCATACGCCGCCTCTGACAACTTTTTGTTAAACTTGTTGATTTTTTTTCTTCTTGTTCCATTTTGACCCCTTAAATTAACATACAACACCTGAATTTTCTGTTAACTATAATAATTATGTATTACAGCAGGCAAATCTCTTCTACATAAAAAATGCTATTGCATTTTTATTGACATGCATAGTGTTGCATACTCGCTGAAGGAAATAAAAAAAATTAGGTTGCTGGGTTGTTTTTCCTTTCCATGTTCTCCACTCTTAACAATATTTAGGTATTTTTAGGCATTAACAAATGCTTAATAAGGCAAACAGAAATTAGATAATTCATTACTTAGTGGGAATGAGGACTGGTGTCAGTTAAAGCAGTATGATAATGTCTAGCACATTCAAAAATTCCTTCAAAGTATATGGGGGAAAATATATGGAAAAAAATGTTCATTTTTTTCTCAATATCTGAGAGCAGTTCAGCCCAGTGGGCCTTTTTTTTCCCCATCTTGATTTCAGACTATGTGATCACAAGAAACATATCTATCAAAATGTGCAAATGTGGGTATGAGTTCCATTAAGATATCCCTAACAGTGCACTAAAAAAATAGGTTATTAATATAGAAGAGGTTAATGCATAATTATCAAAATACTTCCTTATAAAATATTAGATGAATCAAGGAAAATTCTTTCACTTAAGCTGCAAAAATGCAGCAATTGCTTGACTCCTATAGATGTATATTTTGTATAAAAATATTTCATAAGCCTTGGTGCTGCTAATATTTATAAACCGTGTCTGAGTGTGGAGATTTGGACAAATAATTTCAAGACTTTAAGAATAATTTTTCTGTCATGGAAGTTTCTGATTATTATTCTTAAAATAGTTAATATATTATTTCAGATATTAATTTACTTAAATTTTAATGATAGAGGGAAAAAAAGACAGCTTATAGAAGAAAGCTCTGAGATAAAAATCTTCCTCATATAAAGTTTTACTAGAAGTTAACTTCTGGTGACTAGAATTTGAACAATTTCGTTACTTTTTTGAAGCCCATTAAAATGTACTTTTTGATATATTTTAATAGAAAGCATGCATCTTCAGTACTTCGCACCAATGTAAGGGAAGGATAAACCCTACTTAATATTTTATGTACATGCTAAATTACAAAACTATGTTTCTGTATCTTCTCAGTTTTCATCATGCACTTTGTCTTTTAGCTATAATTTAGAATTTATAAAGTAAAATAAATGCTGTGCTATATTTTTTTTTTCAAAATAAAGTAGTAAATTAGTCTTTGACAAAATAAAATTAACAAAGAAATTTTTATAATTAATCTATAAGAATCATCACAAGTAGGATCATATCAGTTAAAGTCAGATTTTTTTATTTTATTTTTAGAGTTTCCTGAAAAACCTTTGAAGTTATGTACATTCAGCTCTTTGAAGGTTTTATAAGAAAATTGGAACTAGTCTTTGGCCCTGAGCTTTTCAGAATAAATTGAATGGTTGTTCAATATTCACTGCTGTGTGGGCCTGATTGACAGGGCTTTAAACTAGGTCTGAAGGGGGAGGGGGATGTAACCAGACATGCTAGTGAGATCCCTTAGTGTTGTAGACCAGCATTTGTGGGGCAGTGTCCTAGCATTTTTGAAAATCAGAAAGTCTACCACCCCTTAAAGACAAAACTAAATGCTCAGCTCCCTCTCTGAAATGCTTATATACCAATGCACAGAGTATGGGAAATAAGCAGGAGGAGTTGGAGCTCTGCGTTAGGTCGCAGGGCTATGATATAATTGCAATTATTGAGACGTGGTGGGACAGCTCCCATGACTGGAATGTTGTCATGGTTGGCTATGTACTCTTTAGAAAGGACAAACCAACAAGGCGAGGTGGTGAAGTTGCTCTTTATGTGCAAGAGCAACAGGAATGTATTGAGCTCTCCACCGTGTGGAGAGGAAGAATGTGTTGAAAGCTTGTGGTTAAGAACTAATGGACATGCAAATGTGGGCGAAACTGTTGTGGGTGTCTACTGTAGACCACCAAACCAGAAAGAAGATGTTGATGAGGCCTTCTACAGTCAGCTGGAAGTAGCCTCTAGATCCTCGGTCCTCATGGATCACTTCAATCACCCTGGTATTTGTTGGAAAGCCCACACAGCTAGGCATACTCAGTCCAGAAGGCTCTTGCAGTGCATCGATGATAACTTCATGATGCAAGTAGTGGACAAGAAGAATGATTCAGTAAACTATGGGCAAGTCAGCCTCACCTCCATCCCTCGAAAAATGATACAGCAGCTCATTCTAGAGGTCATCTCTAAGAACATGGAAGAGAGGAAAGTTATCAGGAGTAGCCAGCATGGATTTAACAAGGGGAAATAATGCTTAACTAATCTGATAGCCTTCTATGATGGTATGACTGAATGCGTTGATGCAGGGAGAACAGTGTATGTAGTCTACCTTGACCTTAGCAAGGCTTTTGACACTGTCTTGCATACCATCCTTGTGAGCAAGCTCAGGAAGTGTGGGGTAGAAGAGAGGACAGTCAGATGGATTAAGAACTGGATAAAAACCAGATCCCAGAGGGTGGTGATCAATGGTGCAGAGTTCAGCTGGAGACCTGCATCTAGTGGAGTTCTCCAGAGATCAGGGCTGGGTCCAGTCCTGTTCAACATCTTCATCAACGACCTGGATGAGGGAACAGAGAGTATATTCAGCAAGTTTGCTGATGATATGAAACTGGGAGGATTGGCTGGTTCAGTGGAAGGCTGTGCAGCCATTCAGCAAGATTTGGACAGACTGGAGAGCTGGGCAAACAGGAACCTAATGAGGTTCAACAAGAATAAGTGTAGAGTCCTGCCCCTGGGGAGGAATAACAACGTGCACCAGTACAAATTAGGAGCTGACCTGCTGGAAAGCAGCTCTGTGGAGAAGGACTTTGGAGTCTTGATGGACAACAGGTTATCCATGGGAGAGCAATGTGTCCTTGTGGCCAAGAGGGCCAATGGTATCCTGGGGTGCATTAAGAAGAGTGTGTCCCGAAGGTCAAGGGAGGTTTTCCTCCCCCTCTACTCTGCCCTAGTGAGACCACACCTGGAGTATTGTGTCCAGTTCTAGGCTCCCCAGTTCCAGATGGACAGGGATTTACTAGAGAGAGTCCAACGAAGGGCTAAAAAGATGATGAAGGGACTGGAACACCTGTTTCATGAGGAAATGCTGAGAGACCTGGGACTGTTTAGTCTAGAAAAGAGAAGACTGAGAGGGGATCTAATTAATGTATACAAATATCTGAAGGTTGGGTGTCATGAAGGGGGGGACAATCTCTTTTTATTCATGCCCTGTAATAGGGCAAGGGGCAATGGATGCAAGCTGGAGCACCTCAACATGAGGAAGAACTTCTTTACTCTAAGAGTTACAGAGCACTGGAATAGGCTCCCCAGAGAGGTTGTGGAGTCTCTTTCTCTGGAGACTTTCAAGACCCATCTGGATTCCTTTCTGAGTGGCCTGCCCTAGATTCTGTAGCGGTCCTGCTCTGGCAGGGCAGTTGGACTCAATGACCTCCAGAGGTCCCTTCCAACCTCTAGCATTCTTTGATTCTGTAATTCTGTAACTCAGGCCACAGATTTTGGGAAAAGACTGCTTTATTTTGTAGGGATTTTTGTTTGGGTTTTTTTGTGTTTTGTTTTGTTGTTGTTGTGGGGTTTTTTTGACAGTAATAAAGTACATTCATCATTGTGATATTTTGCAATAATTATTTTTAATAACCTCAGTGCTTTCAACCAGAATCTATTTTGGGAGGGTTCCTTTTTCTTTTTACTTTTTTTTTCCCCTGTATGGAGTTAAAAATTTGCAGTTTTGTAACAGCCACTTATTCCTTAAAACAAACAAACAAAACCCTGTAAAAATGCCTCAATTGTTTTTGCTTTGTATTTCGAATGTATGTGGGTAATTCACTAGTGTTTTCTTTAGGTATGCATAACCCTAATTATTCAATGCTAAATCAATGACTACGTGAATAAGAGAAAAACCACACGCATGACAAATTAGGGCATGTTTTTAATGCTTACTAAAGATGTAGTATAAACTTGAAAAATTTTGTTGACTGATCAACAGTTTTCCATGGGAAACCTTACTATTTAAAAATCTTTTCTAGAGAACAACATGAACAAAAGTTATTGTAACTCTGATTCTAAGAGCAGTGTGTGCACTTTTTAATCAAGGCTGCTCATAGTCCTTCCAAATTCTGACTTCTACAGAAAATAAATAATTTTTTTTCCTATACATTTAAATTTACATTATTGTTTAAAAGGGAAACATTTTAGACTGTTGTCTTCTTGGACAAGTGTATGGCTGAGGTACAGATTTCCTTTGGAAGACAAAGAAATCCTTTAATCAGCAGATAAATTAAATGAATAGCATTCTAACACTAGTCATCAATTGGTCTTGCAGGAATTCAGCTTAGACTAGATTTTCAATTCATGTCTTCTAAACATGTTTTAACTCCATGTTTTTATTTTCCCTAGTATTTAAGCTTATGTAGATTTTTATCAAATCTGAATTATTTATTTTATCAATCCCTTCAATATTGCAATATTTGCATCTTCACACTTTAAAACTTTGCCATTTTTCCTCTACTTTGCTTACTGTGGAGTTTATCTCATTTTTTAAATGCTCTCTCATGCTTTTATTTTTATTTATTTTTACTAACATTCTTCACAAATTATTGTCACTCTTCAGTATCCTTCAGTCACGTTCTATCCATAGTTTATATTCATCTTTGCTGCTTGACACAGGCATTAACACACATCTTAGAGAATTTTATCTAAATACTGAAGACACACAAGAATATTAACTTCCTTCAAAATAAAACAATATACTTTTTCATGAAGTTATTTTATTGATGTTTTGAAAGCAAAAATAAATTAAGATCCTAGAAAATATAAATAAAAAGTTAAGACATAAAAAGTGAAAAACCTTAGATTAAGTTACTCTGTGAGACAATGTATATCCCTTACATTTAGAGTTCTGTTACGAGTTTTTAGAAACTAGAAATTTGCTATGGGAAGCAAAGTTAAAGGAAATTACTGATATCTTCAGATATATTCAGGCATGGACTGAATACTGTTATCTAGGTGCTTCCAAACTCTAAATATTTTCTTGACCTCAGATTTTTGGTTTTTCTGCCTTTTCTTCTCTCTTCATCCCTCATCTTTCATGCATTCCTAGTTTCTACTTGTACACTATTAATCCCCCTTTTTTTTTTCTTTTTTTTTTTTTTTCTGTCTCTACCTCACTCCTGTTAATGGTATTTTGATCTCTTTATGTCCCCATCTCTGTTTCTCTGTCTACTGTCTTCAAAAGTATTGGCAACTGAGATAGCTGAAAAGAAAAAAGGCACGAGCCGTCTTGTGGTGCAAAGTGACTACTTTATTGTTCTGTGGGTCCTCTTCTATATCCATACAGAAATGGATCTTGCTAATCAGCCAATAGGATGTTTTGATAATACTTGATCATGCAGCCTTTGTGTGATACACTCATGCTTTGCTTGGTCTTCCAAGCCAGCAAATTTACACACACACTGGCATTCCAGCCATGTTTTTTCATCACAACAAGTGTTATTTGTGACACCCTGATAAGGCTGGGTAAGATCCATGTTATTTTTTCCCAGGCCGCTTTGACCTAACCATCCAATATGCTTGGGTCCCCTCTCTCACAACAGCCGCTGCAGCCACAGGCAACCTCATTAATTATACTGATTTGAAAATGTATAGAGCCTGTCTCTTGTGGAAAAGGAAAGAAAAAAAACCCTTGGATATATACTTTTATTGTTTTAAAATAATTTGTTTATATGTTTATGTCTAATGAGAGTGCAGACAGTAAGGTTCTGTTTTCTTGGTTTCTTAATGATTTTTAATTTTTCAAGTACTATTTAGATATCTTCTCCATATGGACAAAACCACCCGAGTTTTCTTCCTGAAAAGCTAGGTGTGTGCTTTTCTTTTGAGAAAATGACACAAATATGGATTATAAAAATGATGATTACTTCAATGTAATTGGAACTACTGACTATAACTAAGCATTTTCACAGGCCTTGTTTCCTCAGAACAAAATAAAAGAACATTCTGACACTGATTTTTTTTTTTTAAATTATACAGCCTGCTTGTGGGTGTGACTGGTAAGCCTTAGTATTGAAATTTCCTCAGATTATGCTGTATCTCATAACACTCTCATACCAATTACAAACTTTCATAACTGATGATGAGTAGTGATTAAAATTATTCAACTACTTTAAAAATACATAAAACCCCCAACAAACCTTTAAAAAAAAAGACACACAAAAAAATGTGTTTAAAAGCTGTTCATTCATATGGAACAAGGTTTATGTAGGCTGGTGTCACAGTTTGGCACCGAGTTGGCAGTTGAACCAATAACAAGAACACTCTTGATTCACCCCCCTCCCTCCTCTAAGGTAGGGAAAGAGGGAGAAAAATGAGAAGGAGAGGCTTTCTGGGTTGAAAAGTGAAACAGGTCGATTTTAATTATTAGTGATAAGGGAATATATATCTATATTTGTAAAGGGATGTGCAACACCCGATCCCCTCCCTCCTCCCCCAGCGACTCTCACAGCAACTCTTCTCCCTGGTGACTCCCAGCTGAAGGGGGGAGTGTCCGGGCGCACGGACGGGGTCCTCGGGTGTCGGCTGTAAAGAAAAATGGGAAAAAGAGAGAGCCAAAGAGAGGGCGATAGAAGCGACAGTAAGCAGAAAAGTGAGTGGAAAAGGAAAAAGAGAAGCTTGACTTCCGTGATGTCTTAACCTATACTGAAAGCCAAATAGAGACAATATGATGAGAAGGGAATATTCTGATTTGCTGATCCTGCCTTTGGTCTAATCTGCTCCCCTGTAGGGGGGGAGGCTGCAGACAGTCAGAAGTGACCTTGGTTATTATCAGTTCACTGGCGCTGCGAACAAGTTCACTGAAAGAAAAACAAAAAATCAGCAAAGAGCTTCCCCCTGGCTTAAACCAAAACAGCTGGTCTTACTTTTTTTGGAACTTGTTGATGTAATTTCTTTGCTATTTTAATAGAAGTGGACAGATGTTATGGATGCAAATGGACAGACATGTAGAATGGGAGGGTAACTGGAATAGCAGTTGATATACATTATTGCTAAAATACCGAATATTACACAGAACAGTTAAGCCTACATAGTGCACAGCTTCCTCACTAAGATCCACTGTTGAGGATTTAAGGTGAGCATAAGCATTATATTAAGGGGGAATGAGTTTCAATTTCTAGCATTGTGTGGTGGAAAGACCCCTGCCCAGTCACTCTCTCACTCTCCCGTACCTCAAATAGGTCAGGGCGACAAAATAAGATGAAAAAGTCTGTGAGTTAGTTACCATCACAGGTAAAAGAGACTCGACTAGAGGAAGATTAATTACATGTATTGCCTATTAAAAATGGAGTTGAACGGGGAGAAATAAAGTCAACATAAACACCTTCACACACACACATGCCCCTTCTTCCCATTGCCCAGCTTCTCTACTTCATTCCTGACTCCTCTACCTCCTCCCCCCAAGTGATAGAGGGCATGGGGAAAGGAGGGCTATGTTCAGTCTATAACAGCTGCACTCTGCCACTCCTTCCTCCTCACACTTGTCCCCTGCCAGTGTGTGGGTCCCTCACACTGACTGCAGTCCTTGATGAACTGCTCCAGCATGGATCCTTTCCACAGGCTTCAGCGACTACATGCTTCATTACAGGATGCTAAATGGGCTACAGGGAGACCACCTGCTTCACTATGATCTTCATCACAGGCTACAGGAATATGTCTGCTCTGGTGCCTGTAACATTTCCTCCCCCTCTTTCTTCACTGACTTTGGTGTCTGCATGGTTGTTTCTCACATCTTTTTTTTTCCTCATTCCTCTGCCTCAACTTCTGCTCAGTATTTCTTACTGTTTATTAAATACACTTTCCCAGAGGCACCCTAGACATGGCTGAGAGGCACAGATGTGTTCTGCAGTAGTCTATTTTGGAACCAGCTGGAACTGGTGGTGTCTGGAATGGATATAGTCCTTGGACTCTTGTCACAGAAGCCACTCCTACAGCCGCCCCTATTACAAAAACAGCACTACAAAAAAACCCAATGCATATTGATGATAAGTGTTACTATCTATTTTTGAGGCAATTGCATGTAGAATAGTCCAGCAACTGGGGTCATGAGTCACTGCGTTTTTAATTGTATAGAAGTTTGAGAATTTGTTGTCTTACTTAACCAGATCTCAACTTGAAATAAAAGAACTTGCAAAAGAAGGCCTTGCTAGGTTTCCTACTGGGGAAGAAAACAGAAGTGTTCCCCCTTGGTGTGAATAATCTAAAGCAAAGGCTTTGTGTATTCATTTCTGAGTTCATCTAATGTGATTTCAGACAGCCATGAAATCCAATTGAACACCATAATATTGAGAACCAAGTTGAAGTACATTACCAAAGTGTTCAGTTGCCACAATAGTGCCTAACTGCTCTAATTAGTAGCTGCTTTTGTTCCTTCTCAGGAAAAAATAGAAGATTGTGATGGTTTGATGTTGTAAGTAGGTCCATACAAGTTTGAGGGCAAAATGAAAAAAAAAAATATTCTTTTTTTTTGCTTCATTTTGGATCACCAAATCAAAACATACATTGAAAGACCATGAAGACCACTCATTTCAGAAACTGAAAATTACAAATTAATTTTACTCAGTAGATTTAGTTTTGAAAATAAGACTATTTGTAAGATGTTTTTAAATTATTTTAATGAAGTGAAAATTTCCACTGGTTTATACTATTGTTCAGGCAAGTTAAGAATATAATTTTCTTGTTTATCTAACTTCTAACTATGCTGTCTATGGAGTAATAAAGGTATTTCATTATGCCTGTGAATTCAGTGAATAAATATACATGCAGACCAATATATATTCAAAAATACTTAGGTGTATATCACCTAGAAAGCACAACTGATTTAGAACAAAGCTGTATAATCAGTGAGCCTAAAACCAAACCCAAAATCAATTTTTATGCCACTTTCTTTACTACAGTTATTAAATAAATGAACTAAAATTAAAATCAGAAAAAAACAAAGCAACCCTTCTACTTCTATGAAAGTGCTCAGAACAATTATATTTTGTCCACCCCTCCCCACACTCCTTGAGTGAGAAAAAGATCGCAGTTCTACTCTGTATACACTAATACTACTGTAAATCTCTATGCTCTGTGCTGCATAAGGATCAAGTATTCTTAGAGAACAATGAAAAAGGAAGAATGATGATGGTATTAATACTTGTATTAACATTTACAAGTATTAATAAATAGACTACTTCCTTCCAGTGATGTTTCAAGAGACTTTCTTTTATGATGTAAGATGGTGTCCATTTCATTTAGAAAAGCTATACCATTAAGACACTCTTTTCCTGCAAAAAATAACATAATTGGGAGTAACTAAACATGTTTTATCACTGATTATTTTTATATTATCTGTGAAAACAGCAGTTGTTTCATGTCACTGTTAAATGGAAGGGGGAGGGGAAGAAGAATAGTTTTCATTCCCAATTTGAGTGAGTGAGGTTCTTCTCAGCATACAAATAAAGGAATCAATTACCTCAGAATCTATATGAAGATAATTTTGTCTTTGCAGATAATGAACTGGTTTTAGTGATGAAACTGAAAATGAATCCATTACTAATAATGAGGCTGAGAATGCAGTAGAATTATACACCACCTCTTCTGGCAAAGATGCCACATAAATCATAGGGTAAAAATAAACAGACAAAGTCAAGGACATTAAACCGACAGAAAATATATCCTTGTATGATGTAAATGTACAAGGTATCATGCTTGAAAGTTTACGTTCATATTGCTAGCCTCTGTTTTTGCAAAGAAAATGTTCTGTGCTACAGGATTTAATCTATATTGTAAATTACAGTTGCTGAATTTAATATGTAAATAATCCATTATATAATTAGCAGTCCATCGACATCTGTTTAAAAATTTCAGTGTGACATGTGCTCAATGGCAAAAAATTATTTGCTCAAAAATGGATGCTTAGTATTCTTACTGAAATAGGATGGGAGCACACATGTATATTTTCCTCTTTATCTGCAGTCTGACATTGCTTGCTTAAGAACCAAAAAGAATTTGTTTCACTGACTTCACAAGTTTCTGTCATACACCTTTAAGGCAACCAGGTGATACAAAGATGACCAAAAGGATGACAGCTAAGACTTCCAGACTCATTTGTGTTAAGACCAGAGGCACTAGTTAAATAATTTGCTTGCCTACATATTTAACATTACTTGTAATACTAAGGCAAATGGCTTGCAGTGAATGTAATTATTCCTTTTTAAAAACTATCAGTTCTTCATTTCAAAATTTCAATAAATGTGTCAGTCTTTATTTGCCTTGATACTTCGGTTCTTTGACAGAATTAAAAAAAAATATTCTTTTATCAATTTTTCATACTTGTTTGCTTTTTCTCAGTCATTATCTAAGTCCATTAAAACTACAGTCAGTATTTTCTCCTGTGATCATGTTAGTATGCTGTAGTTAGATGGTTTAATGTTTTCACGTATGGTCTTCATCTTATGTCACTACCATTTTCATAATTTCTGAAGTAATTTTTAAATGTTTTTATTTACACTCTCCAGACTTTGAGCAACTTCATAAACTATGGACAAGTCTCACTCTAACTTCATTCTTTCAATTTGCTGTGGTTTATTTTTTTAGACAGCCATCTTAACTATTTGCCTCCAAAAAACTTCCTGAGGTACAAAAAATCAAAGAATCATAGAATATAGAAACACTTAGATTGGAAAAGACCTTTCATCTACCCATAGAATCACAGAGTAATTTGGGTTGAAAGGGACCTTTGAAAGTCATTTAGTCCAACCCCACTGCAGTGAGTAGGGACATTTTCAACTCAATCAGGATGGTCAGGTTACTTCTCCATGAGGCTGTTCTCAATCTGTTCATCCTCCAGACTGTATTGATACCAGTGATTGCCCCAGCTTATGTGCAGGACATTGCACTTGGCCTTGCTGAACCTCATGAAGTTCAAATGGGCCCACTTCTTGAGCTTTTCTGGGTCCCTCTGAATGACACCCTGTCCCTCAGGAGTGTCAACTGCATCACTTAGCTTGGTGTTGTCTACAGACTTGAGGGTGAGGGTGCACTCGGTCCCACTAAGTCATTGATTAAGATACTAAACAGTACTGGTCCCAAAAAGGACCCCTGAGGGACTTTACTCATCGTTGATCTCCACCTGGACACTGAGGCATTGATCACTACCCTCTGGATGTGACCATCTAGCCAATTCCTCCTCCATCAAAAGGTCCACCCATCAAATCCATATCTCTCCAATTTAGAGAGAAGAATGTTGTGGGGGACTATGCCAAAGGCTTTACAAAAATCCAGATAGGTAAAATTCATAGTTCTTCCCTCGTCCACTGATGTAGTCATTCCATGATAGAAAGCCACTAGGTTGGTCAGGCAGGACTTGTGCTTGGTAAAGCCATACTGGGTGCTTGAGCATAGCTTCTAGGCCATGATCTTTCCAGTCACAGAGATGAGGCTGATAGGTCAGTAGTTCCCAGGGTTCTCTTTTCTACCCTTTTTAAAAATGAGTGCAATATTTCCCTTTCTCCAGTCATCAGGGACTTCACCTGACTGACATGACTTTTCAAATGTCATGGAGAGTGGCTTGGCAACTACATCACCCAAATTCCTCAGGACTCTGGGATGCATCTTATCAGGTCCCATAGACTTGAGGCTCAGGTTCCTCAAGTGGTCACAAACCTGATTTTATCTTACAGTGGGAGGGACTTTGCTCTCCCAGTCCCTGAATTGAGGTACATCTACTTAAGAGGTGTAGGAATAGAGGTTGCCAGTGAAGGGTGAGGAAAAAAGGTTGTTGAACACCTCAGCCTTCTCCTCATCTGTTGTTACCAGTTTGCCAGTTTTGCTCATCACAGGGGTTACACTGTCTTTGACCTTCTCTTTCTGCCCGACATACCTATAGAAGCCATTATTATTATTTTTTGCGTCACTTGCCAAGTTCAGCTCCAGCTGCACCTTGGCTTTCCTGATCATGTCCCTACAGAACCGTGCAACATCCCTATACTCTTCTGAGGATACCTGTCCCTGCTTCCACTGCCTATGCATTTCTTTCTTTCCCTTTAGTTTGACCAGCAGGTCTCAACACAGTCATGCCCATCACTTGCTTTCCTTGCCTGATTTCTTACAACTGGGGATCAAGAGCTCTTGCACTCAATGGAAAGCATCCTCAAAGATCTGCCTGCTCTGCTCTGCTCCCTTTTCCCTGGGGGCAGCTTCCCACTGAGTCTTATTGACTAAATCCTTGAACAGCTGGGATTTTGCTTTCCTGGAATTCAGGGTCCTAACTTTATTTGTCACCTCTCCCACATCCCTCAGGACTGTGAATTCTACCAGTGCATGTGATATCGGACTTGCCCTCAGTGCCTTTAATAAATCTATTGATTCCTAAGCGTTGTTTGTGAGTGTGACGGGGAGCGGTCCTCAGCTCTCGATCCCCTGAGGTGGGGGTGTGGGTCGCGGCTTTACCTATCTCGGTCTGCGACAGCTGCATCTAATTTTGACATCACTCATTAGCTCACTTGCACTGGTGACCATCAGGTAAAGTATCACATCCCTTCTGGTAGGGCTATCTATTACTTGGCTTAAGAAATTATCCTCAATGCACTCCAGGAGTCTCCTGAATTGCCTACAGCTCATTGTACTACTTTTCCAGCAGATACAGGGTTGGTTGAAGTCCACCAGAAGAATGAGAGCCTATGAGCATGATGCCTCTTGTAGCTGGAGTAAGAAGACCTCAACAGGTTCCCCTTGATTGGGTGGCCTGCAGTAAACACCAGCCACAAGGTTACCTTTGTTGTCTCAGTCTCTAGTTCTTATCCAAAAGCTTTAAACTTGCTCATGGCTATTCTTCAGAGACAGCTCATCACACTCTATCCATTTCTTGTTAAAGTGGGCCACCCCTCCGTCCCTCCTTCCTCACTTGTCCCTTCTGAACAGCCTGTAGCCATTGATAGCTGTATTCCAGTCATGATATTAGTCCCACCATGTTTAAGTAATAGCAACTAGGTCATAGTTTTCTAGCAGCATGGTCTCTTCCAGGTTCTCCTGTTTGGTAACCATGCTGCCTGCATTGGTGTAGAGGCACTTCAGCTGGGCTGTCAGCCGTGTCACCTTGTTAGAGGAACACCCATGAGGTATTTCACTGGTGTTTCCCTGTTGGCTTCTATTATCACTTCAGGAGCCTCTGGTTCAGCTTTGTAAGACTATGCTTCTGTGTACCTAGCATGTCTCAGAGCTATAGGCTTACAGCCCTTACTAGTACCCTGTCCCTCTAACCTTGGCATGTCATCTCACAGCTTGTCATGGGCAAGTCTGATATTATCCCCCTCCCCTTTCAGATTTATTTTAGAGCTCTGTCAATGAGCCCCATAAGCCTGTGAGCAGAGATCTTCTTCACTCTTTGAGAAAGGTGAATCCAGCAAGCCTGGCACCATACAGGCCATCTCCTTATTGAAAAACCCAAAATGATGGTGGTGACACCAGCCACAGAGCCATGTATTAATAGTACGAGTCCATCTGTTTCTTCCAACGTCACTGCTTGCAGCTGGGAGAAAAAAGAAAAAAAATAACCTGTGCCCCAGGTCACCAACTGTCCCACTGGCAACATACTTGACTGCTCCTTCTTTCTCCCTGTGTCACAGTGAAGCTTCGGACTTTCAGATGAGTTAGGTTTATTTTATTAAATCTTGGTGGCTGGGAGGCATTTTCTGACTTGTGTGGTATGTGATATTAAACCGTGAATTTATGAAAAACTAAATTAGGAATATAACTTCTCTCTCAGATTATATGAAAATGATGAGCCTGATCTTTTGGATGGCTTTTCCTGTCACACACTAATCGAGATCAGTGAGGTTACTCCAAACCTAGGCAAAGTTTGTAAGGATTAAGATTTTTTTTGAGATGACAGAAAAAGGAAAAATACTCTAAATTATGTCAGGATTTTTTTCCTTCCTCTGTTAACTGGACTCATTTAATAAAGCTTGAAACTGTCTGTCCTGAGGAGAAATTTGGTGTTTATTACAGAAGCCAAACACTATTTCATATATTAGGAGCATAATTTATTAGATTTTGTTGGAGTTTTGCTCATAGACCTTCTCCTGTCTTTGTTACATTGTAGTGTTTCAAAAGCTGGTTTAAAACTGGCAGTTTTACAGCTTACTTTAATCTAACTAGATTACCTATACTATTTCCAAATTAAAAGGCATCTCACTTTAGTATATGGTACCAAAATTGTTTTAAAGTTAAAAAACGATGTTGATTTTTGTTTATTGGTGGTTATTTCCAGGTTCTGAAAAGATCTGTGCTCTTTTTCGAAAAGGTTATATGGAAATAAATGGATTTATTTCATTTAATCTGTATTCCTTTGGTTTTAATTTGGCAACTTTGTCATTAGATCAACTCTAAGAGTTTCACTTCCATTCTGTACCAAATTAAGGACCACTTAATCATTTGTCTCAGGGCAAGTGCATTTTTTTTAAGCAACATCTATGTTAATTTTGTCCCAGGCAAAAACTTGCTGCCATTCATTATTATGAGGTTCAGTTGGTTCTCTTGGAGACATCCTAACTAAGTGGATTTTCCAAACATGTCTGTTAGGTGAAATGTATTGCACATAAAAAATAGAAGGCAAAGTATATGAAATTCAAAGCATTATTATTTTTTAGTATATATTTTTCTGAATCCTACCACTGCTGTACATGTTCTTTGGACTCTATATATGCCATATAACTCCTTTTACTACTTTTAGAGGACATAAAACGGAAAGCGTTTTTCTTCATTTCCTTTCAACCAGCTTGGCAGAATGCTTCCAACAAGTGTCCAACATAAGCATCTTCCTGGATAGGATAAATTAATTAATTTTTAACCTACACAGGATGGACTCAAATAACTTTCAAGAAAAATAAGTTTTAAGAAATTATTGACCACTTTCCTAGCTATGTAGTGGAAATATTTCCAGCACACTCAACACTTTCTAGGAAAGTATAAAATTAGAGCTTTGTTCCTCTTTTTCTGAAATGAGTTGATTGCTTTTAATGTGGAATGTTTGGTGCTTTTGTTTGCTTGGCCAATGCTGTGCATGCAATGTCTTATCTGCCAGAAACTGCAAGACTAAAGATAGTTGGCATATATACTTAAAAAGTACTATGGCCAGACAGAGAATGCAAAAATTGGCATCTGTGTTTGCTGTTTCATATTCTTTTCTCTCTGCTGAATTATTCATTCAAAAAGTGGAGAAAACAGTACTAGAATCAGTGCTGGAGACAGAAAAGCTAACCATTTCAAGAAGGCTGCAGTTCTTATTAACATGCATTAACCTAGAATTGCTTATTATGTTGTGAACACTACCACACAGCAAAATTGGCTTAGCAGAGACAACTTGGAAATGACTGACTATCAATTTCATTCAGTTCCTGTGTCAAATTTGGGAGCTTACAAACAAAGCTTTCATCCCAAGAGGACATGAGTGAGTCCCATGTTATCTCTCTGATATCTTGGATATATTTACATGTACTTTGAAAGAATGCAATACAAATTGCGATGTACGGATCTTCAGTGCATTAAGAAATGAAGTGAGGAACTGAATCCTCCTCTTAGGAGTCAATAAATTCTAAATGCAGTACATCAGTCCCTTTGGTAGTAACAGTAAGTGGGCAGACAGCCTGCAGACAATTAGTTGCCAGTTCTAAGTAATAATTGCAGTTCTTTCACAGTTATTTGTCTGCTAAGCAGTGCTGATCTATTGTTAAAACATTTATTATTCACTTCTGCCTCTTACTTGATATTGTTTCTGGAACCACAGTCCAGATCCAAGGTGCACCCTCTGATGAAGTTTCAGACATATTTTTGATAGACTTTTGTAAACTTTGAATGAGATCTCATACTTTAACTTCAGCTAAATGCTATGGAAATTACTGCCTTTTAAAATTCTATTTATTATGAGTCGAAGTTTGCTGTAAAATAATCAGATGATTTTATCTTTGAGGAAGATTTTTTTTGAGAAGAAATTTCAGAAGAAAAAACAATGGAATAAAGAAATGCAATAGAGATTATTATGGAAGCTGAAAAATTGCATTAGTACAAAGTTATTTATTTTTACTTTTTTTTTGCTATTATATTTTAAGAGTAGAATGTTATGCAAGTACAGTATACATACCATATTTTTAATAAATCCCTTCTACAGCTTCCATATAGTACATTGAAAATAATCAGCAAAGGATCATATGATTGACATTTGCATTATTTTTTAATTCTGTAACTGAAAAAGAAAAAAAAAGAAAGCTTTTCTAATTAAACCCTGTATTGCCATCTTACTTAACTGGATAGAAAAATGGCAGATTCAGCCTTAATTTCCCAGAGAGCTAAGGACTGTAACACAGGACTGTGTAACCAGAAAGTAACTGGTTACAATTAATCAACTGATCCAAAGTAATTCTGTGTGCCTCCTTTTTCCCGTGACAACTGTGAAGTGACAGAATATAGGAGATGCATCTAGTGCTGCAGCAAAAGGTTTTTATGTGTTACTGTGGATCAGCTGACATACTACAGCATGGTACTTCACAGTAGTTTGTTTATTACTACATTTTGAGCACTTCAGAGTTAAATTGTATAGCTACAGGAAGTACATATTTTGGAACTTAATTTGTAAATCTTTGATAATTTTCTTATGTTTGACATATTATTGCTATTGTACATTTGCTGTTTTAGTAAACATAATGCTGCAAGATATTTGTATTACACATTATTATTCTCAGAGTAGCATAAGTTAAATATAAAATTCCTGTTCTGTGGCTCAATAAACTCATATTCAGCCTTGTTATTTTAAACATTTTCTACTTCCTGCTTAGTTGTGCAAGCACTTCCAGATTTAGTAACAATCAGTATTTCCAATTGTGAAATGAGAATATTTGGCTTAACTACACCTTAATCTTTCATCTAGATACTAAATTCAGGTGTGGAAATTTCTTAGAACTCTAATGTGATGTGTTTATTATCACAAAAGGTGATGAAATACCACAGCAGTTGTCCTATTCAAATTTATAATTTGGGAAGAAATTGGTACACAATCTGTCTTAGGGAAAAACTGATGTGCAAGTGCTCAGATCTTGATAGCATCTGCCCAGCTCTGACAGGCTCGTTTAACCTGTTCTGGGCTGGAAGGGCAAAGAAGTAATAGACAAATCTTTCCACATGCCAGCTGCTAACTTCACACCCTAGTAACACACTTGGGAAGGAAATCAAAGGGTGATAGAAACCTCATGTGAAAACCCTGAATTTGCTTATATAGAGGAAGAAGGAAGCACGGAGGCTGAGCTTACTATGTGATTACCCAGGCCACTGGTCCCTTATGTCAGTGGGATTAGGAGATGTGCAGTTGTTGCAGATGAGACATGGTTCTCCACCACTCCAGCCATCCTTGCTAGTCATTTAAAAAAATAAATTAAAAAAGATATATCACAAGGTGATGTGGTTCTCTTTTTGTGCCCAGCTGATCTCAATTCCCACCTTTACACTAACAAATGGGTAAAAAAAAAAATACAGAAAGCCTAACTGGTGTTTCCTAGATCAAGACTGCCATAAAGTGTCAATCATAGTAACATAGGAAAGAGCAATTTTGACTTCTTATTCTAGATCAGGAACAAATCCTTAAATTTTTGCTAGACTCTGGAATTTACATAAATTCTGAATTTATTAGATTATTACAGGGGTGAAAAATGGGAAAATATGGTGTTTCATAATCCTTTCAAGTTTCCTGCTATAATTTTTTGTACTGTTCTGTTTTCATGTTACTCTTACAGCACTGTAGAATACAAACACCTAACAATCAATGGAAAGGGAATTACCCCTAAATTAAATCATACAAGTTAGTTTATTTTAAAGAAGTTATTTTGCTGCAATTCGTTTTTATGGGTTTTATGACTCCCTACAAATCTCTAGTGCTTCAAGTCAGATGACAGGTATTTTCTGCAATGTGTATTTTATTTTGAGGAAATGTATTTTTCAGAAAGTTTTCTGAGACTGTGATGTGAATAAAAAGTGTATACAATTACCTGTGACCTTGAAAGTTGGGCTTTATGACTCAGGTTTTCCAGCTTATAAATGTTGAGTGGTAATATTTAGATTTAAAATTTGCGTACTGTCTTAGTGCCCATTTCAGTGATGATATAGTCAGTCTTCTAGTGCAAATTCCTCCATTGCACAAAGTAGCTGGAAAAATGAGTCTCCAGGTGCCCATGTGCACTGTGTATGGCTGGCGGTGTAGCACCTAGGGTTGTAGGGACTTGGCAGCTGCCCCAGTCAGTCACAGCCAGTTCTGGCTGGTTCTGACATCACTGAACAACCCGCCTCCCACCGAAGCTGCAGCTGGGGTGTGTGGCACCTCCATGCAGGCCCTTTTGAGAGAGAGAGGCATTTGGGCGGGTTGGGGGAGATGGAGAATCATAGAATCATAGAATGCCAGGTTGGAAGGCACCTAAAGAATCACCTGGTCCAAGCTTTGTAGGTAGGAACATGGTTTAGAAGAGATTGCCTAGTGCATTATCAAGCTGAGTCTTAAAAGTGTCCAGTGTTGGGGAATACACAACTTCCATGGAGAAATTACTCCAGTGCACTACTGTTCTCATAAAGAAAAAGTTTCTTCTGATGTCCAGTCAGGATCTCCCCAGGAGTTACTTGCAGCCATAACCCTCTTGTCTTTTCCATGGGACTCCTTGTAAAAAGGGAGTCTCCATCTTCTTGGTAGCCACCCTTTAGGTACTGGAACAGGGCAACAAGGTCTCACCTAGGCCTTCTTTTCTACAGGTTGAGCAAACCCAGTTCTATCAGCCTCTCTGAGAAGAGGTGAAAGAGAACAGTGCTGGGGACATGCCTGGTAGCAGACTCTAGGAGGAGGTACTCTATGACAGAGGAGGTGCTGGTCTGAGGCATTGGAGCCCAACAAGCAGCACACCCTGTGACAGGGGTGCCCTGTCACACTGGAGGCACTGCAGCCTTGGACTACCCATGCTGCAACACAAGAAGAGGAGTGAGAGGCAAGGAGCAGCAAAACAGAAGCCAACCTGGCCAGGACCCCAGGCCCTGCACTGCCTGTCACCTCACTGGAGGAGCTGGGAGGGACTGCACATAAAAAGTGAAGGGATGCTGAGACTCAGAAGGGGGGTGGAGAGGTGCGTGCCTGAAGTTGAACCTGAGAAAGGGTCAGGAAAGATGTTTCCCTAACTGTTCATTTAACTGTTTGATTCCTTTTTCCTATTATCTGAATGGATGATCAAAGTTTTGCATTAATTGGCAGTAATTACAGGAATTAAATTACTCAAGTTATGACTCTTTTGCCTGCAACAGTCTGTAAATTGCATTTCTCTGGGTTTCAGTGTGTTAACTCTGAGATGCCATTCAGTAAAACATCACCACCCTTTTCTTCAGACAACATAAATTCACAAATGTTTTGCTAGACAGATATGTTGTGGGTTAAGCACTGCCAAAAAACTTACTGAAGAAATGAGTATTTCTGTTGTGCTGCTTAAAGCAAAAAGGGGCAGAGAATGGGTAGTAAGCAAATCTGAGGAAGATAAAGCTGTTGCTGATTATTCTTTTGTGATAAGAAAGTGATGGTCAGGCTGGTAAATGAGGTCCAATGACAGCTGATCTTTTAGATAGATGTACTCTGGACTACTTTCTCTGTTGAAGGAAGGAAAAAAAAATATCTTTTTCTTTATAGGTTCCAGTGAATTTCTATACAAGTTGATCACATTTGTGACCATTTTCCCGTGAAAGCAAGCACTGGCCTCTTTCCCGTAGACTGCATTTCTATTATTAAAACTTATATTTATTTCATTCATAATCCTGACACATTTTTCAGTATGCTCTGGTACTCTGGTGCTTTCCAAGTGGAGCTCTCAGCTAGCCCTCCAGCTACTCAAAATAGTTCTTACAATTTAGTTGGTGGAGAGAGTAAGTTAAACATGAGAATTTCACTTCAGAACTGAGCCTGTAGGAGTATATTCAATTCACAGACCATACACAATCATTTTCTTGCTGATGTTCTGCTCTGTTAAGAGGCCTGAAGCAATGTCAAATTTGATAGTGTTCCACTCTCCAAAACATGGACAGAGAGACTGGGATAAGGAAAGACAAGGCAGTGATCTGAATGAGCAGTGGAGACTGAGAGGTGTAGAAATAGCTTTGCTTCAGTATAGCCAGGGTGCCTTTTTCTGTGGTTCTGACACAGAATGTAATTCAAAAGCGGAATGCAATGGCACTGTGTCAGGGATTATTTTATTTTGCTGTTGTAAAGCCATTTGTCATTAAAGATCTTGGTAACTCTAAAGCAAAGCTAATGGCGTATATAAATTTGCATTTTTTAACCCATAAGGAAAAAGCATTTTTAATTTAACTAATAGATGTTTAGTGATAATTATAATTTTTATATCATTAGAAAATAGAACATTAGGTAACTAAAAGTATAATTCAGCATTTATATCATACCAATTTTCTGTGCACACAGAAAATCAGTGTCATTTTGATAGAAATAGAAAAAATTGTTAATTTTCATTAGGCCCTTCAAGAGCGGCTAAACAAGAAATGTTTGCTGTTTGCTGCCACGTAAAAATGAAGTGGCTGCAACTACCTTTTTGCTGAATCATGCGGATTATTTGTTCATTTTGTACTGCTCACACAATGCATATGTTTATGTGTGTGAAATCTTGAAATCACTTAGTGCCTATTCTATTAATTATGATTCTTTCAGATATTTAAACTATTTCCTGAAAATGTTGATGTCACTTGTCATTCACTTAATGAGTTTGAGTGCCACTGTTCATGTGAAGGAATAGATACACTTTTAAAATTCTTTTTTACATAAGACTTGGCTAAGTATAAGGATCTCTGACATAGATAAGGGTAAGTTTAGGAGGGACAGATATGCTGTGTGAGGGACAAGGGCCTTGTAATACTGTGCATTTGCTTTGAAAAACATCACAGGAATTAACTGATTACAGGAGAAATTTAAGTTTTGTATGCAGAAGCAAAGCGAAATGAGAAAGGGTCCCTTGACATTCAGGAAAAAGAAAAAAAAAAAAAAGACAGAAGACAGAGGAATTGCCATTATATAATATATAAGAACAGAACTGAAGGATTAATGTGTTTGCTTTTAGCAGTCTGAGTGCTAAAATGTATTCCTAAATATATACTGACCTTATGAAATCAAAATGGGCTGTGTTCTGGGACATGTTATACAGTCTTGAGCTTGCTTTACACTTTCAGACATGTAAAATTCACACTTCCATCATGTTTTTATGTCCTGAGCCTGTTTACATGGCAGGTCATTTTTGTAGCACTAACAACTTCACAACTAGTGAACATGCTGAGTTTTATGTATGTACATCATACAGAGCCCAGCCACAAAGGGTAATTTCGGCTAGGTAAGGAAAGGATCATCTTTGGCAGCAAAAGTTTTTTGCTGTCATTTCAAGGAATTAGTTGCATGAGTTTTTGTTAAAATATTTTTCATACTAGATTGTTCTAGGTCCTCAACTATGTATGTGTATTGGAGAATATGCTAATCTCCAGCAGACACTCTGTAAAGCTTGTGGGCAGCAAATTCTGTTTCCAGTCACTCTGTGGATGTACATGCCAGGGTAATGAGATCAAACAATGAGCTATTCATCATCAGAGACCTTTGGGTCTGTTCAAATAATGAAGGTTTTGGAAATGAGTAACCTTTTCATTCTTCACTTCATGCAGTTTTTCTCCTAAGTAAGGAGAAAAAATCTTGCCTGTCTTGTTTTACATCTATTGGCACACCGTAAATAAATTTCTGGAAGTAGTGTTGGCAGGTAGGTTATTGATAAGGTTGCACTAGTAGTTTGGTAGCACTGATGGACTAGCTTGTTTACATATGTGTAGCCATGGATTGATGGTCCCATGAATGACACAACTAGAGGATATTTCTGCCTACAAATTGAACCATAAATGCTTTTCAGGTCTGGTTACTGGCTTGTAGATGACAACAAAAGTTGCCCTTGTAACGGTGAAATATTCTCAGATCTGAGGCTCCTGGAGTCAAAATTAATGCAAGTTACAGATTTTTCATATGAATGGAAAGCTTAGTGAGGTCTTTAGGAAGTTCAAAAGTGTACAAAAGTAGCTGCATATTGCCACATCCCACCAGGTGGGCAACCCAGGGAGATTCAGGTCGGACTCCTTCTCAGAGAGGAGGCTAGTTGCAGCTAGATTCAATTCTCTCAGACCTATCCCTCCCAGGAAGGGTCATAATGGGTAGAGTTAACCTTTTCTAACTGCTCTAGGGGCACTGTTAACCCTCTCTTGGTTAATCCCTTTTAACAACCCATTTGGACAGAATAACTTCCTGAATTCTCTGTGCAGTATTCCAAGACTAAGGCCATTACCCAGGAGGCCTATACAAAACACAACTTTACTTAAAATTGAGTAGGACTAGAAAGCTTCTAAAAACCCCACACCACACTATTACTCTCAAAGCAATAGGTACAACTAGCAGAACTTAGCAAAATTGTACTCTCAAAACAGCAGGTTACAACTAACAGAATTTAGCAAAATTAGAAATGATGCTACCCTTATGTGCTGAGAACAAGTTTAGAAAGAGAAAGAGAGGAAGACAAAGGGAGAGAAAGAGAGAGGAGAAGAAGAAAAAAGAGATAGGAAAGTTATCAACCCCCTTGGATCCAGCAATGATTTCAGCATGATGTTGTGGTCCTTGGATGGTGGTTATGCATCAACCATTTCAAGTCTGCCTCTTTTATGCCACCTGGCCTGCCTCTCCTGGATTAGAGGAGAAACAGCTAGAAGAAACAGCTGTGTTGAAAACCAGAAAAAAGCCTTCTCATTTTCACATGTGGCTTAAACCAAGACTTCATTACAAACCACCAGAGACAAAAGGCTTCACAGCACAGGCCTCTTTTGACTCACAACCTGATAATACACTAACTTCCAACAATTCTCATGTTCTAGCTTGATAGGCATCTTTGCAAACTACTGCAAGTTTACAATCTGGAAGTACCAACTAGAACAATGCAAATAATTATGTCTGTTTTACAGATATCCATGGATCATGATTGATGAGTACTGACCAGCAGTTGTGAAAACTTGACACTGACGAAGAAAAGCCTTCTCTGTGAAGATCTGGAAAAAAAGAGCCCACTTTCAAGTTAGCCTACTTTGTGCAGACTCAGTGTTGGGTTCAAGAATGTTCTGGAAATTAGTCTGTGGGGAGTGGGGGTCCAGGTGGTTGTTTGATCCCCCACAGCCAGGTTGACAGAGCAAGACCCATATTTTCATGCATGCACTCTGTCCTCAAACAGGAAAGTGGTCTTTCACAAGATGGCACTGTGCCTCCACGGGGCTACTCTTGCCAGCCACTGTTCCTTATTCATTAAGGACAGTGTCCCATTTATCAGGGTGGCTACCGAATGAGGGGCTCTCCTTGCAAGAACAGGGTCCATGTGGCTTATTGAATGAGGACCCTACCCGAACACAATGTCCAGGTAGTCGATGCAGCTGTTTTGAAACAATTATTAATTTTGGAATACTACACATATATATTGACATACAAAACTAAAAATTTAAATTCCATTTAAACACTTTTCTTTGATTCTGTGATAAATTTGTGGAAAAGGCATTTATATTTAGTAAGAATATTTACTAAATGGTAATTATAGATTTATGGTGACAGTATATATTAAAGAAATATCACATCTAAAGCTTGACTTTCTAATATTTTAAAAATGAAGTTTATCAAACAAAAACCCCACAATAAGAGAAAGAGCGATATAACAGATGATAACCTGGGACTGAATACTATGCCCTCCTCTGTGCCAGTTGTTTACAGGTTTCTTTTAACTACACTGACAAAGACTTAGCAATTTGGAGGTGGAATTAGAAATGTGAGTATGGTACCTAGTCTCTGTGCACATAACAGAGACTAGAAGTTTACTGCCTTGCTAGAAATGTGGAAAAGGAATATGTTTGCAAGAGATACTTTATCTGAGGCTGTCAAGAAGCATCTTCACAAGTTCACAAGTTAGAATGCTCTACTCTGCATACTTGCATTGATTTAGATCTTGTAGCCTTTAAAGGAAGAAGAAGTGTAATTTTATTCCCTTAAGAAAAACAGGATTTAAGGAAATAGTGATGTCTTCTTAGTTCGGTAGGTCAGTGGTTGGTTTTGCTGGAAGTGAAAGATCTGGTTTTCAATATGCATGTCTAACTACATAAAATATTGTCTTAGTCAGGCTTGTCAGATATCTGGTTCCTCTTATTGCCACTGTGCTACTGCGGAAAAGAAAGATCGCCAAGTCAGAGGGAAGATGCCTGTATTGCAGTGATCAAGATACTTAGGGGCTTCTAAGAGTTACTTCAGGGCCTGATTGTTAATTTGAAGTTAAGCAGTCATTGAGTAAAATGCAAAGCCACTCCTTAGAGATCTATACATCCATTTCCAATGCTTGCTTATTTCATTGGAAGGGTCTGTGAATCCTTTTATTGAGACTGTCAGGCGCTTGTAGACAGAGAGGACTTTATAAACACCAAAGATGGATTAAACTTAAACAGTCTCTTTTTAAAGCCAGAAAGCTAGAAGTCTGAAATATGATTGTTTGTACTATGTATATGTTATATGAAGGTCTTAGTAGGCTAGTCCTCAGTTGAAAGGGCATATTTTTCAGGACAAATTTCAACAGAGATTAAGATTCAATGTAATTATAAGGGAAGACGTACGGAAGAAGGAAATTTTCTTGGTGGATCCACTTTGTGAGACTCCTATTTACAGGCTCTTCTGATGTCCTCTCATGAAAATGTTAATGATGCTTTCTCATCTGCAAAATGAAATTATTTTTTTGTGTCCCAAAGTTTTATTTTATTTGCTGCAGAAATATGAAATACAGTGCATTTTTTTTTCAATTTTAAGGAAAATACTTTTTTTTATTATTATTCTTTTTTATTGGGTGATTTCAGGGTAGAAAGGCAATTGTGAGTTTTTCAGTGTAAATCTCAATAGTCTCAGATTAATGAGCACTTGGCTATGTGCATATATTGCAAGCACAGATGTCTATGTGTTAAAAAACACTGAGTTTAATACAAAGACATGAAACCTCATTATTGACATTATACCAGTGAAGTGTCATAATGTTGAAATGAGTGAAGCCATCTGCACCTAGCCCCTACCCACTTTGAGGCCTCTGCAAACAGTGTTCTTCATATACTACTGAAATTATTTATTCTGAACTCACTGATAATCACTTCAATACCCATCATAAATTAATCAGTTATGATGTCTTAGACTTGAAACATTCATTACATTTTCTGTGCTTTAACTCTCATTCCAGAGACTGAAGAGAATTTAGATTTCATACAGCATTGACCTTTTCCTTAATTATAGATGCTTCACTACCTCACACATTAAGTATTCGCACATCTTGGTTAAATGAGATTACTTCCATATCCTCAGAAGTGATTATTACAGATTTATTTATATCAATATAAAGATTGATTTTAAAGACTAACAACCAGATTCTTCACAGCCCAGTACCTTTATAATTGCTTAAATGTGTACACAGAAAGTGCAAGGTAGGTGGAAAATACTACTGCTTTCATTTGCTAAACTGTTTTACTAATTCCGCCAAGGTTTATATTGCTGTGTAGCATTGAAGATAAAACAAAAAAGTCTTGTATTTAGTGTACTCGCAACACTGAAAGCTCAGAACACGAATCTGTAGTAGTTAAGATAAGGAACAAGTTTCTGCTTCACAGCTGTGATATGTAATTTTATTTCTGATTCAGATGCTTACAGGAACATGCCACATATTTCCTAAGACACTGCATATGTAGTGTTTTGAAAGACTTCCACTCATGTTTTGCTTTTATGCAAATCCAGTTGATTTGATACAAACTAATATTAGCCGCTGGAGATATGCTACATATATCCACAGTGTTAGTATTCTAACTCCTAAACTTAGAGGAATAAAATATGGTAAAAAATAAGTCAATCTGGAATACATTTTGTATTCTATGTCACACTAATTTTTAGTGTGTGAATTTGTTACAATAAAGGTTAATGTTACACCATGATACTAAAAATGTATGATATTACATATTTGTCAATTGAGTGGAAAGTTACACTACATTTCTGATCAATATGAAACTGATATTTTTTTTTAATTCTTTTTTTTACATATGGTTTAATATTTCAATTCAGGAAAGTTTGGTAATGAAATTTTCAGAATTTGTGCATCATATCTGTTGAAGAACAAGACTTGTGCATGTATATCAAGATACAAACTGGGTGTTACGCATGAAAATAATTTTATTTTGTGATTTCCTGCATCAGCCATTAACCTGATCTTCATTTACTCAATATCTTGCACAAAAGATCTAGTAATTATGAGATTTTTCCCACTAGTTTTGTCTTTCTGGTGGCCACCATTTGAAGAAAACTTGTTGGAGATGAAAAAAAGTAATTTACTGAATTTTGACAGTAAGAGCACTTCCTTTTTTCATGTAAAACATCATGCTAAAAAAAGTTTGACTTTCTGTTTGGTTTTTTTTTCAGGAATCATTACTTGGAAATGTCAATTTTCAAAAATATTTTCCAGGTTATTATCAAGATATCTGTCAATCCAAAGCCAAACTTGCTTCTAATTTTTAATACACCAATTAAAAAAAAAAAAAGTTTATATCCTGAAACAGTTTAGATTTTGGTTTGAGACCCTTGAAAATGTCAACAATATTTCAGTGTAAACAAATGGTTCACTTTCAATTTCTTTGCTCACGTGCGTGGGTGACAGGGAGGTGGACAAGGGAACAAAAGAGATTAATTTTCTTTGTTTTTGTCATCTGTGTCTTGGATCCTTGACCTATGAGCAATCTAGACACAGTCATTCTATTTTAAGTGCATACCTACTCCTCAGAATTACAAAGCATATGCCAAGAAAAAGAACCTTTGCTCCTCCCAAGCAGGGTTTTTACAGATAGGAGTTTTTCTTCTGTTTCTTAAGTCTTTCCTTTCTTTGTTCATTGTTTCACTGAGAAAACAGTGCACAGAAAATATTTTTGTTAATAAAAATTATTCGCGGATTAGAGGTAATGTTTCCAAAAGACCTGTACTAAAAAAAAATAAATTATATAGCTAAACCAATATTAATACAATCATATCGACTTTCTGAGGATGAAGAACATCAGAATATTGGCAGAATATTAGAAATACAATTCCTATTTTGATATCCATTAAAAAAAAATAAAAATGTAAAAAAGATACTTTAACCACAAATTATCAGCAAGCTTTAAATAAGTCTTTTTTCAGTTTACAATGTAAGAGAAAATTTTTTGTTTAATAACAGTAAGGACACAGTTATGCATGAAAGAAGAAACAGGATAAACAGAAACAATTACATTTCTCTAATAAGTACCTATTGACTCTTATGAGAAAAGTTTTATTAGTAAAGGTGCTTGTCAAATTACTCAGAATGCCTTATGGCAAAAATTAGGTATTCAAGATTCAGTAGTAGAGAAATTTTTACTGAATCGTATTTATTTCCTGTCTATCGCTCTACACAATTGGCCAAAACAATTTGAAATGGCTAATTCCTGTAACATTGTATGAACAATTAGTTTATTTGAAGTATGATAGATTGCTTAAAAACATGGTCCAAGGTATTTGAGATTTATTTTGGATTACATCTAGTATAAAGTTATACTGCCTGGGTTTGCATTTTGATGGTCTGTGTGAGATACCTGGTAAAAATTGAATAGATTTTTTTATTACATCAAAAACCCATGGTGCTGATACACGACAAAGAATAACACCTGAAAAAGAGCTATAATGTGAAGAAACCCCCAAATATTTCTATACAGAATTTAAGCCAGTTAGGTGCATCAGTCTTTAAATGTGAGTGTCATACAATCCAGTAAACAATGGAAGAGCCCTGGGGTTGTATGGCTTTGAGTCCCACCATCGAACTCCATAGTCTAAACTTCTTAATCTTTCCTCAGTAACCATTATTCCTCACTGTGTCCCTACCTAACAGAGTATTCTGGTCTTGAGACACTGAGACAGAGCATCAAAGAGGTCAAATTTAGAAATAGCGTGGCAACAAAACTAAATTCTAATGTGATCTCTACTAAGGAGTACCTTGCATTGTCTTAAGAGTTAAGATGTGGAAAGTATTATTTGAAAGCTAGAACTCAATTTCTGAATTCATGAGCAGTTACAGATATTTTCCTAGAATAACCTGAGATACTCTAATGATATTACTTTTGTTTTAACTGAGCACAGTTGGGTTTCCATACTGATGTGGATATGAAACTTAGAATCATCAAATCATCTAAGGTTATAAAAGACCTCTAAGATCATCAAGTCCAACTATCAACCCAATACCACTATGCCAACTAAACCATGTCCTGAAGTGCTACTTCCACACAAATTCTGAACACCTTCAGGGATGATGACTTCACCACTTCCCTGAGCGGCCTGGTCCAATGCCTGGCCACTCTTTCAGTAAAGAAATATCCAATCTGAACCTCCATTAGTTCAGATTGAGGACATTTCCTTTCATCCTATCACTGGTTATGTGGGAGAAGATACTGACTCCCCCACCTCTCTACAACTGCCTGAAAGGAGGTTGTAGTGAGCAAGAAGGCCTCCCCTCAGTCTCCTCTTCTCTAGACTGAACAACTCCAATTCCGTCAGCCACTTCTCATAAGACTTGTGCTCCAGGCCTTTCACCAGCTTTTTTGCACTTCTCTGTGTTGCGGCGAGAGCTCGGACTAACGCCCCACGACCAATGTGATGAAGCGAAAGCCATTTATTGTAAACAAATGCCTTGCTATGTACCTCATTGCCCCGTACACACACAGTAAGTCCCCCCATTATTGGTTAAATGCTTTTGTCCACACGAATAATGCTTCAGTCTGATTAGTGCACTGCTACTGTCCATATACCTGCTTCTAATACATGATTGGCTACTAGCCCTAAGCACACAAAGTCCTTACATAGCATGATCTCAGCACCTTTGGTATCTCGTTCCTTCTTCTGCAGGTGGGAGTTATTTCTCTTCTGCTAGCTTTCTTCTTTCCCAGCTATAATTATCCCTCCACTGGCCTTGAGATAACAGCAGTCCAGCTAAAGTCTCTATAACACAGTTAAGCTTTTATACCAAAGGCTGGATTGCTCACATGCCCATGCTCTGCAAGAAAATCTTCCACATCTCTGCATATGGTCCAGCAACTCAATGTCTTTCCCGTGAGCCGAACACAGTACTCAAGGTGTGGCCTCACCAGTGCTGAGTACAGGGGAACAATCACCTCCGTAGTCCTGCTGGCCACACTGTTTCTGATGCAGACCAGGATGCTGTTGGCCTTCTCGGCCACCTGAGCACATTGCTGACTCATACTCAGCCAGCTGTCAACCAGCGCAGGACCTGGCACTTGGCCTTGTTGAACCCCATACAATTTTTCTTGGCCCATCAATCCAGCCTGTCCAGGTCCCACTGTAGAGCCTTCCTACCATCAGGCAGGTCAACAATCTTGCACAAATTATCATCATCTGCAAACTTACTGAGAAAACACTCAATCCCCTCAACCAGATAATTGATAAAGTTATTGAACAAGACTGGCCCCAAAATTGAGGCCTGGGGAACACCGCTTCTAACTAGCTGCCAACCGGATTTAACCCCATTCACTACAACTCTCTGGGCTCAGCCGTCCAGCCAGTGTTTTACCCAGCATAGAGTGCACCTGTCTGTGCCATGAGCTGCCAGCTTCCCTAGGAGAATGCTGTGGGAGTCAGTGTCAAAGGCTTTACTGAACTCCAGGAAGACAACATCCACAGCCTTTCCTTCATCCAGTAGGCAGGTCATCTGGGCATAGAAGGAGATCAAGTTGCTCAGCAGGACCTGTCTTTCATGAACCCATGCTGGCTGGGCCTGATCCCCTGGTTCTCCTGCACATGTAATGGGAGCACAATCAAGACGAAACACTCCATAATCTTCCCTGGTACTGAGGTCAGGCTGACAGGCCTGTAGTTCCATGGACCCTCCTTCTAGCCCATCTGGTAGATGGGCATCACATTGGCAAGCCTCCAGTCATCTGGGAGGCTTCCCCTGTTAACCAGGACCCTCCCTTTGGTTAACCTCCCTGGTTAACCAGGAATGCTGATAAATGATGGAGAGTGGCTTGGAAAACTCCTCTGCCCACTCCTTCAGTACTCTTGGATGGATCCCATCCAGCCCCATAGACTTGTGGGTGTTCAGGTGGTTTAGCAAGTCGTTAACAGCTTCCTCCTGGATTATGGGGAGTTTATTCTGCTCTCCATCCCTATCTTCCAGGGGCTGAATACCCTGAGGATAACTGGTCTGACTGTTAAAGACTGACGCAAAGGAGACATTAAGTACCTCAGCCATTTCCTCATTCTTAGTTCCAGTGTTTCCCCCCTGCATCCAATAAAGAATGCAGATTCTCCTTGTCTCTTTTTGCTGTTAATGTATTTGTAAAAAGACTTTTTGTTGTCTCTTACGACAGTAGCCAGATTGAGGCTTTTGTCTTTCTACTTTTTCTCTGCGTGACCTAATGAGATCCCTGTACTCTTCTTGAGTTGCCTGCCCCTTTGTCCAGAGGTGGCAAACTTTCCTTTTTTTTCCTGTGTCTCACCAAAAACTCCCTGTTCAGCCAGGCCAGTTGTCATCCCCACCAGTTCATCTTACAGCACACAGAGACAGCCTGCTCATATGCCTTTAAGACTTCTTTTTTGAACAATGTCCAGCCTTTCTGGACTCCTTTGCCCTTCAGGATTGTCTCCCAAGGGACTCTCTAAACCAGTGTATTGAAAAGGCCAAAGTCTGATTCCAGAAGTCTGTGGTAGTGGTTTTGTTGGCACCCCTCCTTACTTCACCAAGAATTGAGAACTCATTTCATGGTCACTAAGTGCAAGACAGCCTACGACCACCACATCTCCCACTAGTCCTTCTCTGTTTGTAAACAGCAGGTCTAGAGAGGCACCTCCCCTGGTAGGCTCACTTAACACCTGTGTCAGTGGAAGCTATCTTCCACACACTCCAGGAATGTCCTAGCCTGTCTCCTCTCTGCTGTGTTGTATTTCCAGCAGATTTCTGGTAAATTGAAGTCTCCCATGACAGCAAGAGCTGATGATTGTGAGGCTTCTGCCAGCCACTTGTAGAATGCTTCATCTGCCGCTTCATTCTGGTTGGGTGGTCTATAACAGACTCCCAACAGGATATCTGCCTTGTTGACCTTCCCTCTCATCCTCACCCATAAGCACTTGACCTTATCTTCACAATCATTGAGATCTATGCAGTCAAAACACTCCCTAAAATACAGAGCCACCCCACTATGTCTCCTTCCTTGACTATCCCTTCTGAAGAGACTATAGCCACCCAATGCAGCACTCCAGTCATGAAAGTCATTGCACCATGGTTCTGTGATGGCAGCTATGCCATAGCTATCCTGCTGCACAAAGGCCTCCAGCTCCTCCTCTTTGTTGTTCATGCTGCATACATTCCTGTAGATGGACTTGATCTGGTACACTCAACTAAAAAAACAGTGTCGTAATACTCCATTTATAATCTATACTTCTCTGAGAGGCTGGATACAGTATTTTCCTGGTTCTTTCTTTCAGAATAATTCAAAAGATTACCAGAATGATTTGAAACAGTCAACCACTTTCCTTAGACACCAATTTACATAATCTGAAATAAAAATGTATAGAACAAAGGTTTTGAAATCACAACTCTTCTGCATACAATTCTTAATTGTCTATAGGCACTTTGTTCCCCTGTGGAAGTAAGGGCAGAATGAACTTGGTTGGACGTCAAATTCAGTTGATCTAATTATCTGTAAGAATGTATTCAAATTCTCAAAAAACATTACCTCATTTTTTCAACTGCATTCTCACTGTAGTGAGCTTTTTTACACATTGACCACTTTTTCAACCAGATCAACTACTGTATATTTTTGCTATGAAACTCTAATTAGGGAAACACTCATTGCAGTTAATGGCTATTAGATTCTGCCTGATGGGCAGATGAGCTTTGGTTTGACAGACAAGGTCTGGGTCAGCCACATTTTGTGATTATTCCACAAGACAAAAACTGAAGAATTTGAAGGATCAGTGATGCCTTTTCAACTGTCCTGCAAGAATTCTATTATCCTGACTGAGGCTGTAATCATTAGACCTATGAGTCCTTACATGAAGCTTTCATTCAACGAGAGCAGTCTGGTGGGAAAGGACAGGGAAATGTTTTATCATGGTGGGGTACAATTTGATTTTTCCCACCCAAGATATGAGGTTATATTATTATTGTTTTGTTTCATTTTCAGGGGAGAAGACAGATGGGGAAAATAATGGAAATTCTCTTTGAATTTAGAAATTGATTGTAGAAAAAATTCTGAACTTCTGATAGTTCTTATCAGTCAGGATCTCAGCAGTGTATCTAAACATGTTTTCCTTTCTAATCGGTTTTATTTATATTCACTTCCTAAATTAAAGAAAAACAATCTTAATTGCACCACAATCAACTGTGCATCATGCTAACATGTTATAGAGCAGATACACCACCTCCCGTTATGGCGCAATTATTACTTATTAAGAGTTGGTAAATGAGATAGATCTTAATTTTTTTTTTTTTAAGGGGGATTTTAGAGAATGGAGAAATGTTTTGGAGGAATTTTTGAGACTTCATCTGAAAACATCATTAGAAGGAGATAAAGAAAAAAAAACTGTAAAGAAGAAAAGTGTGAAAGAGGTTTTGTTTGAAAATTAAATTGAAGTTATCCCAGATGAATTCCCCTGGTGAAAAATAGCAGATGGAAAGATGAGCAGATTTGCTATTTTCTCATATTATCTTGGTCTTTCTTTCCTTGTTAGGAAATACTGACCATGAAACTCACTGTGTGGAGCAGTTTGATTTATTTTTACCATGCCACCAGGTATAGTAAACTCTAGTCTTCCCTTCTGATTAATTTCTGCTATCCTAATGAGAAGGTGGAATTTTCTGTATCACATCAAAAATCTGTAAATTCATCATACCACATCTGCTTGTGGTATTTATTCTAGGATCCATACAGAGAAGCAGGTCAATGTGGTTTTTAAAAAAGATGTTTATTGAGAAAATAGTACAGTAGTCACTTTTCAATCTTCTAAGAATTTTGTCTGATCAAGGACACTGTGAATTTGCTGATTTGTTTACTTGGTTTAGTTTCTCTGCTTTGCGTGAGTACAAAGCTGCTTCGAGTGTTTTGAAAAACACTTCAGCATAATTACTATTCACATCATTGATCTGCTAGCCTCTGGGAGTTTCTTGTATCTCACTGGCTTTCCTGTATGTAGTACTTAAATGACAGTCATGTTTTCCATGGAATCACAGAATCTAGGGGTTGGAAGGGACCCCGAAAGATCATCTAGTCCAACCGCCCTGGCAGAGCAGGGTCACCTAGAGTATATCACACAGGAACTTGTCCAGGCGGGTTTTAAACGTCTCCAGCGAAGGAGAATCCACAACCTCTCTGGGCAGCCTGTTCCAGTGCTCTGTCACCCTCACAGTAAATAAGTTTTTCTTCACATTTACATGGAACCTGCTATGCTCCAGTTTGCACCCATTGCCCCTTGTCCTGTCACTGGATGTCACTGAAAAAAGCCTGGCTCCATCATCCTGACACTCCCCCTTAACATATCTGTAAACTTTGATGAGGTTGCCCCTCAGTCTCCTCTTGTCCAAGCTAAAGAGACCCAGCTCCCTCAGCCTTTCCTCATAAGGGAGATGTTACACTCCCTTCATCATCTTTGTGGCTCTGCACTGGACTCTTTCAAGCAGTTCCCTGTCCTTCTTGAACTGAAGGGCCCAGAACAGGACACAATATTCTAGATGCGGCCTCACCAAGGCAGAATAGAAAGGGAGGAGAACCTCTCTTGACCTCCTAACCACACCCATTCTAATACACTCCAGGATGCCATTGGCCTTGGCCACAAGGGCACGTTGCTGACTCATGGTCATCCTCCTGTCCACCAGGACCCCCAGGTCCCGTTCCCCTACACTGCTCTCCAGCAGGTCAGCCCCCAACCTGTACTGGCACATGGGGTTGTTCTTTCCCAGATGCAAGACTCTACACTTGCCCTTGTTGAACTTCATCAGGTTTCTCCCCGCCCAACTCTCCAGCCTGCCTAGGTCTCACTGAATGGCAGCACAGCCTTCTGGTGTGTCTGCCACTCCTCTCAGTTTTGTGTCATCAGCAAACTTGCTGAGGGTACACTCTGTTCCCTCATCCATCACTAGTGGGGGACTCCACTAGTCACAGACCTCCAACTAGATTCTGTCCCATTCACCTCAACTCTCTGACTTCTTCCTTTCAACCAGTTCACGATCTACCTCACTGCCCGATCATCCAGACCACACTTCCTCAGTTTAGCTATGAGGATGCTGTGGGAGACAGTGTCAGACGCTTTACTGAAATCAAGATAAACCACATCTACTGCACTTTTTGATGCTGAAATTTTAAGTTTTACCCTGTAATAAATTATTTTAAAAAATAATCAAATTATTGATGTCTGCTTGTAACTGTCAGTATAGCTAGGTTTTTTAACAACTAACAGCTTCCTGCAACACATGAAGAAAACAAATCTTAGAATTTTCTATTTTGTGCTAAATTTTTCTTTTTGTCTGCAAGCCAGAGATTTTTGCCCTGCTGTTGGTTGTACCTCCTTCTTGTAGTTTTATCTTATCTGTTTAGATAAGTAGTTTACTTATCTGTGGATAAACCAGAAATAAGTTCAAATGAGTTGAATAAGCAGCGATAGATACTTACAGGAGTAGACAAGCACAGTATCCTGTCGGTTATGTCTCCTGTCAGATATTCCTTAGAGTTCAGGTGTTTGAGACATGCACCAGTACTTATCTTGGCTTTGGATAACAGTCCAGGGTCTGAGCCATGTTTGTGAAGCCTTTAGCCCACATTTCCCTTTCTTCTCCTTCTTTTATTCTGTGAGTGCATGGACCTTCTAAAGAACTAATTTGGAAGACTGGAGAGATAAGCAAAAGTCTTATTTCACATGTATTAAGAGGACATTTCCAAGAATGAACATGAATAACAGAACTGCCCAGCCAATAAGGATGAAATTGTTTTCTTTGGGGTTAAGCTTACTCCTACATAATCACTTTCAGTTGTTATTTTTGAGTCTGAGAGCAGTTTTCCTCTTTCAACAGTAAGGTATATTCAGAACCTGCTGCTGGAAGAGGAAGAGCCACATTTTTACCTATATTTAGCAAACTTCACCAAACTTGAGATTCATAGATTTATCTTTCAAGAACAAAAAAACAGTTTAATCAAGTATTTTCCCTGAAGGTGGTAGTAAGTTATCATCCAACAAAACCTCATATCATAGTGAAGACACCAATTCCAAAAAAGATGGGTTCCAAAATATTATTCAAATGTTCCAAAAACTAATCTTCCCAACAAACAATTTTGTTGGCTTTTTATCTATTAGAATATTAACAATGTTGTCAGCATGATATTATCTATATTGAGAATATTAACGATGCTGTCAGCACTACAGGTCATTCATAACAGAAGAAAGAAGGCAGAAAATAGTGGATTAATCCACTAATGTGCTTTGATGTAAGAAGAATGATAGAAAATCAGTGAGATCATTCAGATGACTAGAGTGTTAGTTAAAATTACATAACAGTACTGGTATGGGTGAGGAGACTTGTTTGCTTGCAGACTGAAGGTAATCATAGCAGAAATAGACTCAGAAATTGAGCAGTCCTTATCTTCTTTAGGTTCCTTTATATACTTCAAATTTTGAATGCAATTCTACCTCAATTAGATGTGGAAACCTTCCTCAGATATTGAGAGAGCACAATAATTTAGCATAAACTACTTCTTAAAGGCATTTGCATTGAATATAAACTAAATATAGTCATGCAAAAAAGAAACACATTCACCTAAGTCCAAACACACAGAGAAATAAACGAACAAACAAACAAATAAATAAATAATATTACCTACAAATGTGGTTCAGGTCTTATCTAGTAGAAGGACTTATTTTATTCATTACTACATTGAAGAAATTCATTAAAATATAGAAAGTATCTTCCCATTTGTATAAGATAGAATAAAGATAAATTATATTTATTTTTTTCAGGACTACAATATGCTTACAGTAAATTAGTATTGAACTCTGCAGGCAAAGATACAGGGAGTATCACCTCCCTAATTTGTTTCATTTCAGCCCTGAGACAAAACAAATCTAGCCTTACCACGTGAGAGAACCAATACACACCAATACACAACTTGGCTAACAATTAAGTCTCTTCTGTAGAAGTTCACACAAAGCCTTACTATTGTCTGACCATAAATAACAGACAGAAGTTTTTCGTTAAAAAACTTAATCAATTTATTTTGCATCTCATTTGACCATTTCTAAATTTTTATATTCTTTGCACTAATCCATCAATAACCATTTTTGCAGAGTGGTTTATTATTTATCAATGTTTTATCCACTAGCAAAAATACATATTTATTTATGTTTTTGTTTATTTATTTTTGTAGGCATATTTAATTTTATCTTTTGATCACAATAATGCTCTTTCACACTTGCTGATTTAAGGTCCTGTCTAGCTCTTGCAACTAGATCTTTTGTGGCTAATGTTTGTAAGTTGTAACAAATTTTCTGTTATCTTTGGAAGATTATTCTGTGTACCAGCAGCATTTGCATTAGTTCTTTTATTTCAGAACTTCTAAACCCCCACATGCAGTAGGCTCAACCATAATCTACACAAGCTGGAGCAAAGCACAGTGTTGCCTTAAAGTGTGAATGTCATTAAGCTACAAAACAAACATATTAATAAATTACTCCTGACCATACTAGCATTTCTGTTCAGATCCCAGGAAAATTCAGGTTGGAAGGGACCTCCTGACCAAGGCCAGGTCATCTGTGAGGTCAAAAAAGGTTGTTCAGATCTTTTAGCAGTCTAGACATATATTTTGAAAATACTGTCCTGACTACCTCCACTTGCAAGGCTTTGGTTCATATTGTGTATCAGCCTCAGACTTAATAATCTGGATTCCTTTCAAATAACATTAAACAAGAATGTATGTTTGGTAAGTGTGTGCAGAAGGAGAGCAGCTCCTTTCTTAGAGATGTCTGCTCAAGGAGTTTCTCAGTGAAAAAAAATAGGTTAATAAGTGAAGAAGCCACAAACAAGAACACAAAGGGACACAAACCTGACCAACAAATGATAAAGGAGGCAGTGAGGAGAAACAAACCTGGTCAGACACATTCATTGATGTGGGAGAGTGAGAACATTTACTCCAGCAAGCTCATCTGATCAAGGACCTTGGAAACAGGGATTGTAAGAAAGGGAGAAGACATCAACACTGTAAAAACACCACATGTAAAACATTTTTCTGGCTGAGCCCTGCATCTGATCACTGCAGTCTCTTCTATTAGATAATTTGTTTTCAACTATCTTTCGGGGTAATCTCATTCTCTATCCAGTCTGAATAAATTATGCAAAGATTAAATGCTAGCTACTGGTGGGATCTGTGTGAGTGAATTGAGTACCAGCTGCTGGAGACACACTGGAAGTGTAGGCGCCCCTGGCCTGTTGGTATCAGCTACTGCAGCAAGCAGGGGCCTTTGGTGCTAGCCACTGGGGCAGGACCCATGTGTGTCCTGAAGTTGGCGAGGCGGCAACGGCAGCAGCAGCGGCGGCAACGGCTGAGGTAAGCCCGAGGAGCAGGTTGGACCGCGCTGTGCAGTGGGGTTCCTAAGATCAGGGACCCCCTCCTCACAGCCCGAGCCCCAGCAGGACTAGAAAGCCCGCAGCAGCCAATCAGGAATGGAACAGGGCGTGGCCAGAAGTCACACAGGAGATTTAAATGCCCCTGGGGAGCATGGCATGTCCGTGAGGTGTGGCACGGCAGTTCGCACATGGCAGTTCAGTTCGCGCACGCCAGGGCGCCAAGGAGCTGAGAACTAGGGAGGGGAGTGAAGAGCTGAGGTGCAGCAGCGAGAATCATTAGGGCAGTTAGCAGTCAAAAGGTAGCAGTTAGCAGTCAAAAGGTAGCAGTTTGCTTAGTTGATTATCAATCAACCAGGTAGGACAGCAACAATAAGAAGAAACTTGGCAACGGTATGCACTCAGGCAAAAGTGTTAACCTCTGCTAGGAAGGATGCAGCAAACCAGACAACGCTGCCACAAAGGCATGCAGCTGTCTAGGTCTCCAGCTGCAGGGAATGCCACAGCCTCTCTCTGGTATTAGATGATGGCATTAACAACAGATGTGCACGGTGTAACCAAGTAGACCTGCCCTGCATGGTGGCTGAGCTATGAGATGAAGTTGAGAGATTAAGAAGTATCAGAGACTCTGAGGAGAAGACAGATTTGTGGAGTCACACTCTGTCATCCCTGAGGTAGGTACGATAGGAGACACAAGAAAGAAAGAGTCCTCCTGCCCTTCTGCCACCAGACTAACACAAACAAACAAGGAGATGAGGGAGTATGGAAGCAGGTTCCTGCTCAGGGTTGCAGGAATCCTCCTTCCCTTCCTACGCCCCCCCCTCAGGTACATTTACACAATAGGTATGGGGCTTTGGAGGTAGAGGGGCAAGCTAATGACAATATAGATTATAGTTTGCCTGGGTCAGAGGAGAGGCCCAAGGTGAGTCAGCCTACTTGTATCACAACCTCTTCTCTTAAGAAAAAGAGAAGAATAGTTGTCATTGGTGACTCCCTCCTCAGAGGAGTGGAGGGCCCTATTTGCCAACCGGACCCAACCCATAGGGAAGTATGCTGCCTCTCTGGGGCCTGGGTAAGAGACTTTACAATTAAGGTCTCTAACCTGATATGCCCCTCTAATTACTACTCATTATGGATCTTTCAGGTGGGTAGTGAGGAAATTGCTACAAAAAGTCTAAGGGGAATCAAGAATGACTTTAGGGCATTGGGTAGACTAATCAGGGACTCAGGAGCCTAAGTAATCTCTTCCATCCTGCCAGGTGCAGGAAATGATGACAGAAGAAACTGGAGAATCTCACAGATCAATACCTGGCTCCAGGGCTGGTGCCACCAACAAAATTTTGGATTCTTTGACCATGGATCAGTATATACATCACCAAGCCTCCTGGCAAGAGATGGGGTACACCTATCTCAGCGTGGGAAAAGGATCTTCTTGCAGGAGTTAGTGGCCTTCACTGAGAGGGATTTAAACTAGAATTTAAGGGGGAGGGGGACAAACCCAGGACTTCTAGGGGTAAGCCTTGAGGTGACATACCGGTGTTGGAGGTGAGATCCGTAGCTTGGCTCAAGTGCATATATGCCAATGCCCATAGCATGGGCAATAAACAGGAGGAGTTAGAAGTTATTGCGTAGCAAGGCAACCATGATATAATTGCCATCACGGAAACGTGGTGGGATGATTTGCATGGTTGAAGTGTTACAATGGATGGCTGCAGGCTCTTTAAATGGGACAGGCAAGGCAAGAGAGGTGGTGGGGTAGCGTTTTGCTTTGGCTGCCCAGAACTCAATGTTAGACACAACAAGGTGGAATGTTTATGGGTAAGGATAAAGGGGAAGGCCAATGAGGCTGATATCTTGCTGGGAGTCTGTTACAGACCACTCAACAAGTATGAAGACACTGACGAGACATTCTTTCAACAACTAGGAGATGTCTCGTGTTCACTAGCCCTTGTTCTTGTGTGGGACTTCAACTTACTGGATGTCTGCTGGAATTACAGCAAAGCAGTGAGGGGGCAGTCCTTGCAGTTTCTGAAGTGTGTGGATGACAACATCCTGTTGCAGCTGGTAAGCAAGCCTAGCAGGTGTAGTGCACTGCTAGACCTGCTGTTAACAAACAGGGAAGGGCTGGTGGGAGAAGAACTTACTCTGGCCATTTCTGTTAAGGGTAATAAAAAGTGCTTTTATAAATACACTAATAAAAAAAGGATGGCCAGGGAAAATCTCCATTCCTTATTGGATGAGAGGGGGAACATAGTCACAAAAGACAAAGAAAAAGCTGAGGTACTTAACACCTTCTTTGATTCATTATTTTTGTTAAAGACTGGTTATCCTCAGGGCAACTGGGCTCCTGAGCTGGTAGACAGGGATGGGGAGTGGAACACCCCTTCTGTAATCCAGGAGGAAGTGATTAGTGACCTGCTGTGCCACTTAGATCCTAACAAGTCCATGGGACAGGATGGGATTCATCCTAGGGTGCTGAGGGAGCTGGCAGAAGAACAGGCTAGGCTGCTCTCCATCACGTATCACTGGTCCTGGATGACCCGGGAGGTCCCAGATGACTGGAGGTTGGCCAATGTGACGCCCATCCACAAGAAGGGCTGTAAGGAGGATCCAGGGAATTATAGGCCTGTCAGCCTGACCTCGGTGCCTGGCAAGGTTATGGAGCAGATCATACTGAGTGCCATCAAGCGGCATGTAGAAGACAACTAGGGGATCAGGTCCAGCCAACATGGGTTTAGGAAAGGAAGGTCCTGCCTGACCAATCTCATCTCCTTCTATGACTGGGTGACCCACATAGTGGATTAGGGAAGGCTGTGGATGTGGTCTACCTTGACTTCAGCAAGGCCTTTGACACAGTCTCCCACAGCATCCTCCTGGAGAAGCTAGCAATCCACAGTTTGGACAGGTGCACCCTTCGCTGGACCCAGAGAGTGATGGTGAATGGAGCTGCATCCAGTTGGCATCTGGTGACCAGTGGTGTCCCCCAGGGATCAGTACTGGGCCCAGTCCTATCCAGTATCTTTATTGATGACCTGGATGTGGGCATTGAGTCCACCCTTAGTAAGTTCGCAGGTGACACCAAGTTGGGGGGGAGTGTCAATCTGCCAGAGGGTAGCAAGAAGCTGCAGAGGGACCTGGACAGGCTGGGTCGATGGGCTGAGGCCAGTGGCTTGAAATTCAACAAGACCAAGTGCAGGGTCCTGCACTTTGGCCACAATAACCCCAGGCAGTGCTACAGGCTGGGGGAAGAGTGGCTGGAGAGCGGTCTGGCAGAGAGGGACCTGGGAGTACTGGTGGACAGCCAGTTGAACATGAGCCAGTAGTGTACCCAGGTGGCTCGGAAGGCCAATGGCATCCTGGCTTGTATGAGGAATAGTGTGGCCAGCAGGAGTAGGGATGTAATTCTCCCCCTGCACTCAGCACTGGTGAGGCCTCACCTTGAGTACTGTGTACAGTTCTGGGCCCCTCACTTCAGGAAGGACATTGAGGTGCTGGAGTGGGTCCAGAGGGGAGCAATGAGGCTGGTGAAGGGACTAGAGGGAAAGTCTTATAGGGATAGGCTGAGGGAGCTGGGGTCGTTTAGCCTGGAGAAGAGGAGACTCAGGGGGGACCTTATCACTCTCTACAGCTACCTGAAGGGAGGTTGTAGCCAGGTGGGCGTCAGGCTCTTCTCCCAGACAACTAGTGACAAGACAAGAGGGCACGGCCTGAAGCTGCAACAAGGGAGGTTTAGGTTGGATATTAGGAAGCACTTCCTCATGGAAAGGGTGATCAGATATTGGAATGGACTGCCCAGGGAAGTGATGGAGTCACCATCCCTGGAAGTGTTTAAGGAAAGCCTGGATGTGGCACTTAGTGCCGTGGTCTAGCCAGTTTGGTTGTGTTAGGTCATAGGCTGGACTTTATGATCTCGGAGTTCTTTTCCAGCCTCAATAATTCTGTGATTCTGTGAAAAAATTACTGGGGAGGATCAAGGCCAGTGAGGCAAGTGGAAGGCTCCACATTGACAGCTGTACAGGACTGTTGGTCACCTGCCAGCTGCTGCATGTGTGTCTGTATTTCCCCCAAATCTGGTGTTCATAGGTATTTACTGCAGACTTGTCTGGCTGCTCTTAGATTTTATGCAAGTCCTATATCTAGGTGCTGTTGGTGGCTTGTCTATAGCAGTCCTTATGACCAGCCATGTCGCATAGCCTCTATGTCCTTTTGTCTCTAGGTTATGTCCTCAGCTTCACTTCTAGTTGAACCTGCAAACTGGAAAGCAGCAGCTGTGTCCCTCAGCCTGAGAAAAGACCCTGGTCCCCTGGGCATTGGACTGGGCTCCAGTAGCCAGGCATAACAAGTCCTGGGATAGAGCTGCTGGAGGATGCAGCCCAGCTCTTAACATCCTGTAATATGTTAAATGTTTTTCAGCTGCTAATTGGTATTTTGTCCATGGAAAAACATGAAAGCCAGTCTAAAATAAATATGCCAATATGAGTATAGTATGAATGACAGGTCTGCTCCCACTGAACTGCACTCTTGCTAGTATTAAAATAGTCTGAAGTGTATAGCTTTCTCAATTACATACATTAATATTTGAGTCATGTATCAGGCAGACCTGTCTCTTGGCTAGGCAGATAAGTCTATATCTCTTTATGAAACAGAAAGTCTTACATTCTTGTACAATCTCCTTTAACAAATCCATGCTGTCATCAATAATAAATTCTATTTCAGTGTGATTTTTTTTGCTATGATCAGAAAAAAATGAAGAACAGATTGAGATTGGAAGTCTAACCTGAAGTTAGGGAAATGTTATTATTTAGTTACCATCCTTCAACTGAATGTTTTCTCCTTTTTTGTAAACTATTTGCCTTAGGAACTACACCTTTCTACAGAAAAATTTCACATCATCAAATAATTCAAAAGTTTGATCCAGTGTGGTTGAAGCTAGCATCTAAACTTGAATGGTTATAAAAATTAATGTTTCCTGCACTAGACTGAATTGTAAAATAATTAGATTCTTATTAGGAGAAATTCCTACACAGAAGCTTTGCTAAATGTGTTATTTACATATAGAATGTGTGACAAATAGTATGCAAAACAAGTTATACTTTTTTTCTCTTTACAGAAGAACACATAGATGACAATAGCAAAAGTTGCACTAGTCTGGAGATATGCCTGTAGTTATCTGTCAAGTAGCAAGATACAAAGATGCCTGGACTTACTGACAAGTATTTAAAAAAATAGAAAATAGAAAAATAGAAAAAATAGAAAATAGAAATAAATAGAAAAATAGAAAAATAGAAAAAAAATATATATTCCAGCACACAGAACAAAAAGTCTTTTGATAAGAGAAGAAGAACTAATAGAGGAGCATTTGGAAAAAAAACCTACGTGAAAGAAAAGCAAGAATAAAAGCGAACGGGTTAGAAATGAAGGGAGGATTTCAAGAAAAAGAATAATGGTAAAGTAAACTGAAGAAACTAATGAATTCTAGAAAAACATTACTGAGGACTGGAAGGTGGCGACACATAGATAAGATACAAGTATTACTCTATCTTGTAGAAATAAATTAAAAATGGTATGATGAACAAAAAGGAATAAAAAGTGGATGTTTGTTACACTTTTATTAAATGCTGCTGGACTCCAAAATCCATTGTTCTGTAATGAAAGAATGTTAACATAACTTAATAGGTCATTTACACCTCTATGAAAAAACAATGAATGATGAATTAAGATGTGAACAGGTATTATTTCAGTAGTGAATTATAAATATAATAAAATTGTTTCAGTTGTGTTATTATGTGGTGAATTTACTCCTTTTTGTGTGTTACATAGCTATAATGCTTAGAAGACCTTCTGAGATTTTCCTTAATTTTCCTTTTTTGTTAAAATTTTAATTATTGGAGTCTCTTGTAGAAACCTTGTGAAAGCCTTTTTAATTGAATGCTCTCAGAAGTTTACATTGCCTGGAAATCAGCAGGTTTTCTTTTTATTTGTACAGTATGTTTTCATTACCTTTGGCAACAAATATTTTTTATGCTGCCAAACTTTGAAGAGAAACACCATTTTTCTTCTTGTTTCAGTGAAAGCTATTCTGCCTTTTTATATAGGAAGGCCCTTGGAAGAGTACTATGATTTGAGGCTTACTGAAATCTCTGTTGTAGAAGTTAAAACTTTAATAGCAGACAGATTCTCTGGAAAAACAAGTAATTAGGATAGAGAGAGAACTCAAGAATCATAGAATGGTTTGGGTTGGAAGGGACTTTAAAGGATCATGTAGTTCAAGCCCCCCTGCATGGGCAGAGACACCTTCCACTAGACCAGGCTCCTCAAAGCCCCATCCAACCCACTCTTGAACACTTCCAGGGATGAGGCATGCAGAATCTCCCTCAGCAATCTGTTCCAGTGTAGCACTACCCTTGTAGTTAAGAATTTCTTCCTAATATTTAACCTAAAACTTCCCTCTTCAAGTTTTAATCCATTAGCCCTTGTCTTCTCACTACATGCCCTTATAGAAAGTCCCTCCCCAGCTTTCTTGTAGGCCCTTTTCGAGTACTGGAAGGCTGCCATAAGGTGTCCCCAGAGCCTTCTCTTCTCCAGGCTGAACAACTCAACTTTCTCAGCCTGTCTTTGTAGGATAGGTGATTCAGCCCACTGATCATCTTTGTGGCCCTCCTCTGGACTCACTCAAATAGCTCTTTCCTGTGTTGGGGACTCCAGAAGCTGACAAAGTACTCTAGGTGGGGTCTCATGAGAGCGAAGTAGAGGAAGAGAATCACCTTCCTCGACCTGCTGGCCACGCTGCTTTTGATGCGACCCAGGACATGGTTGGCTTTCTGAGCTGCAAGTGCACATTGCTGGATCATGTTAAGAGCCTCATCAGCCAACTCTCCCAAGTCCTTCTCCTCAGGGCTGTTCTCCATCCATTCTGCCCCCAGCCTGTATTTGTGCCTGGGGTTGTGCTGACCCAGGTGCAGGACCTTGCACTTGGCCTTGTTGAACTTCATGCTGTTTACATGGGCCCGCCTGTCAATGTTCCTGTGGATGGCATCCCTTTTCTCCAGCATGTCAGTCAGACCACAGAACTTGGTGTTGTTGGCAAACTTGCGGAGGGAGCATTCCATTCTACTGTCCATGTCACTGAGAAAGATGTTAAACAGCACTGGTCCCAGTGATGTCCCTGACAAACTTCACCAGACTACCATGACTTTTTAAATAGGATGGAAAGGGGCTTTGCAACTTCATCTGCCACTTTCCTCAGGAGCCACATATGGACCTTGTCAGGTCCCATGGGCTTGTGCAACTTCTTGTTCTTTAGATGTTCTTGAACCTACTCTTCTTTTACAGTGGGGAATCTTCTTTCTTCCTGTCTTTGCCTTCTGCAACTTGGGTGGTGTGGCTCGAGGCCTTGACATTGAAGACTGAGGCAAACCCTCATTGAGTACCTCAGCATTCTTCATATCCCACATGACCAGGTCTCCTGTTTGCTTCTGGAGAGGGCCCACACTTTCCCTAGTCTTCCTTTTATCACTGACATACCTGTACAAGCTTTTCGTGTTACTGTTGATGTTCCTGGTCAGATTTAAATTTATTACAATTTTGGTCTCTTTTTATTACTAAAGGTGCTGACAATTTCTTCAGGGAAGCCTAACTCTCCAGAAAGAATGAATTTGTCTGGGATGACAAAGTGTTTTAGAGAGCTTTTTACCTGCTTGAATACCATGAATGAAGAAGTTTTAAACAAAAAATATATTATAGATAGTATTAAAAATTAATTAAAGGGAACAAAAAAAATATGTAGTAAAATAATGAAATGAAAAGTAAGTGGGAAAAGACTGTGAAACTGAAAAAGGAAAGCAAGGTATTGTATTGGAAAGTAAGCATATATTTCAAAGATTAAGGCATTACTGGGCTACAGTGTGTATTTTTTTTAATTTTTCCTACATCTATTAGTATCTTCATTGATACAATGATTTATTGATTCTTATCTTGCTTGTTAAACATCTTTATTTTAGAATTCACTATCATGCAAATGTCTTGCTAAGGTAGTATTTCAAGCTATTGCATAAGAATATTATCCTCCATGTAAGAGAATTTGGGATAAGGAACATAAATACATTGTTTATATATTCTTATACAGATGCAACTCTAAATATTTACACACACCTACAGACTAAGGCAAACCTATTAAATTTAGTTAGTATTGAAAATTATTTAAAAATCTGGGTTTTCTTCACTTTTATTTTTTGTGTGAAGTCTTCAGTCATTGTATTTATATTGTCCATTTACTTTCTACTTCTGACTAGGATTAATGTTGTAGTAACTTTAACAGAAAATATCCTCAGGTCTAAAAAACAACAAACAGTGAAGAGGTGGAAGAAAGAAGGTCAGATTGTCACCTGCATGGTGGGCTTTAGATCCTAATATGTGTGGTTTTGGCACATCCTTTCTCTACTTTACAAATCAGTTTAATTATCAGGAATTATGGAAAGGGGGTTTTGTTTACTAAACCTTTGAGGACAACTGGAAAAGAGCTCCTCTAGGAAATCTTGAGTCTCAATGTTTTTTTCCCAATCTCTTGTTGCAGATGGGTATGATTTCCTATGGTCTATACTTAACATCTATAGCTGTGCTTCTGTCACATGGGGGGCATACTAAAAGAAGAATATTTTATTTATTGTAGCCTATTTTATATGTCTATACTTATTTCTGTAAAAGTGCATATGCTTTTATAATGCATGGTTTATATATGTACATTTTTTCACATTTTCTTTCTCTCAGAGTTACGATAATACATCTAAATGAGTTTACTTCAATGATAGAAGTGCTTTATCCTCCAAGATGTAACTTTTCACAGAATCATAGAAGAGTTGAGGTTGGAAGAGACCTTTGAAGGTCATCTAGTCCAATCTCTCAGCTCAAGTAGGGCCACCCAGAGCCCAGGACAATGTCCAGATAGCTTTTGAGTATCTCCAAGATTGGAGACTCACAACCTCTGTGGGTAACTTGTGCCAACGTTCAGTAACCCTTACAGTAAAAAAGTGTTTCCTGATGTTCAGAGGAAACCTCATGTTTCTGTTTGTGCCCACTGCCTCCCATCCTATCACTGGGCACCAATGAAAAGACTCTTTAATTCAGTAAATTCTCAATATAAATCAGTGATAGAATTTTGTTTATAAAATTATTTTTCCGCAAGTAAAAAAGAAAGATCTTCCTTTCTTCTGCCTCTAACATCAATAGTCACAGTACTTAATTCTTGAAAATGAAAGATACCAATTTAGAATCATTCCTATTCAGAAAAGCACCGAAACATAGATTATGCCTCATTGATACAAATGAGGGTTATATGCCCACCTATACTTAAACAAAAATCTAAGATTTTCCTTGAAAATAACATAAATGTAAACCTATGCTAGTGTTTTCCTGAGCTGTAGTAATTAGTAAAGCCATTTTAACTATTAAAATAGTGCTTAAGGATTTGTACGTAACTTTCAGAATCAACAGAGTTGTTTAAGAAAGAAATAAAAAAAAATAACTGTTGTATACACTGGATAAAAATTCATAAAATTTTCACCATTACAGGTGAAAATTTAAGAGAAGAAGATTTCCACTTTCTGTGGCACACCAATTAACAGCAGTTTCTGCTACTTCAGATCTATGTTCATCCATACCTCATATATTCTACTGTCTGTATTGATTCATTAGTTGATGTGAATAGCAGGGCTATTTCAATAAAAAGGCAATATAACAAAACAAATTACACTTATATAACTGCCTACAAACAAGTACCCCACAGAGCAGCACAGTACTCATCAAAATAATTTCCATTTAATTAAAAGCTCAGTCAAACAGATCAGTATTAATTTCAGTAAAAAATGGCTATTTTGTGTCAATGCATTTGGTATTAGAATATAATGAAGATGAGGTTCATAAATGCTAAATGGGTTAGCACTTAATGAATTCAATAAGAACATATGTATTCCTAAAAACTCTTCTCTGTCCCACAAAAGCCAACAAGGAGAACATGCTACTCAGATAATAAGAGCTGAATTGGAAGCAGTGTAGGATTTGGAGTTTTGAAGAACCACTTGTAGTAACTTTAAAAACTTGTACCATCAATTTAGACATTTTTGCAAGAATCCATATTCACATACTATTAAATGTTATAAAAGTTTTAGTATTTCTGCTGAAAAACGTGTATTTCTGCAGCCTAATACTGTATGAAGTTACTTGAACTGAGGTTAAATAACTTTATTTGTTAATAATAAACTCCTTCCCTGTGTTCTGTACGCACAAATAGATACAGAAAATGAAGACATGCAATTGTAACCATTAAAGCGGAAAGAAACAGACTTGAAACTACTTTCCTGGACAGCTGTGGAGGTAGTATCTATGTTCAAAAAAATTTCCAGGTATGTAGCCTGAGAAAAATCTTCACTGATATTTGTGTTCTAAGGCCAAGTGATGGTATGTCCTGTTAGCCTAAAGGGTAGTAGCCTAATCTGTTGTGGTTTTGTTTTGTTTTGTTTTGTTTTGTGGGGGTTTTTTTGTTTGTTTGTTGTTTTTGATGCTGTTTTTTTTCGGTTTTGTTTGTTTGTGTGTGTTTGTTTGCTTGTTTTCTTTCCTTCAAAAATCCTTTTTTTGCCCTTGTCATGGTTTGGCTCTGGGTTGGCAGTCAAACCAATAATAATGCTCTCGATTCACCCCCCACCTCCTCCAAGGTAGGGACAGAGGGAGAAAAATGAGAAAGAGAGGCTTTCTGGGTTGAAAAGTGAAACAGATTGATTTTAATTATTAGTGACAAGGGAATAGGTATATATTTGTTAAGGGATGTGCAACACGTGATCCCCTCCCTCCTCCCCCAGCGACTCTCACAGCAACTCTTCTCCCTGGTGACTCCCAGCTGAAGGGGGGAGTGTCCGGGCGCACGGACGGGGTCCTCGGGTGTCGGCTGTGAAGAAAAATGGAAAAAAAGAGAGAGAGACAAAGAGAGGGTGATAGAAGCGACAGTAAGCAGAAAAGTGAGTGGAAAAGGAAAAAGAGAGGCTTGACTTCCATGATGTCTTAACCTATACTGAAAGCCAAATAGAGAAAATATTATAAGGGAATATTCTGATTTGCTGATCCTGCCTTTGGTCTAACCTGCTCCCCTGTAGGGGGGGAGGCTGCAGACAGTCAGAAGTGACCTTGGTTATCATCAGTCCACTGGTGCTGCTAAAAAGTTCACTGAAAGAAAAAAAAAAATCAGCAAAGAGAAAGTTCACTTCACCCTGGCTCAAACCAGGACAGCCCTGTAAAAACTTAGTAAGATTTGAAAACTCTTTCAAGTGTTGCTTTCCTAATTGCATGTTTCTCCAGATACTTGACTGCAGCGTAGCTCATGATAGTTGGGCCAGTATGAACAACTGTGTGCAGCCTGTAGATTTGAATTTTGAGTTCTGCTTCAACTCTGTGTGAAATGTCTCCCTCTTTCTTTCTCCTGTATTCCTTGTATTATTTTTAATTTATTATCAAAAGATCTATCCAGTATCTGCTTCCTTTTTCTTTTAGTTTGCACTAGATAGCATCCTTTGTTTAGTGAATTCTAACTGATTTGGCAAGAATTAATTCTAGAACTGTTTGCTTTTCTTATTCTAAATTTAAGTGTCAAGATGCCAGCCAGAAGTTAATCTCTTGCTACTTCCATTGGTTCCAGACTGCCAAACTGGAATTCCAGCTTTAAATTATGCCTCAATAGATCAGTAAGCTTTCTTTTTATACATAATTAACAATATTTATATTGTTCTTTTTATATGAATTGTTACTCTCATTGCCATAATACTTTCCACTAGTACTCCTTGGCATGAGACAATGAAGATTTCTTTTGACAATTGTATTTTTAGCTTCAAGGTGCATAGTATAGTGGTATTCAAGTTTCCCTCTCTTGTCGTCTGCATTTATAAAGCTTCACTTCTGGTTTGTTGGTAGCCTAAACCACTTCTACTAGTCAGTATTATTTTTTTTTTTCATTTTCTTTATTTTTCCTACCACTTCTTTTTCTATACCTGTGTCAGATTATGTGGCTCTGTGTGATTGATCGAAGTACAACTCAAGTCCAAGAAACCAAAGTTTAAAAATCAAAATTCCAATAAGCAATTTTAAAGCAACATTTAAAAAGGAACATTTTAAAATTTTTAAGTAAATTATTTAATCTGCAAAAGCTGTGAGTGTTGGTATTTCTCAGTATCATTGTCTTTTCTTTTCCAAACTACTCATCAACTAACACAATAGCAGATAACATTATAATTAAACTGCTGATATGCTATTAGTCTAGTTACAGTCTAGGAATCGCATTAAAGTTCTAAATATACATAGGTCAAAATTGCCATATCAAAATTTATTATAGCATAGAAACATTGTCTGTGATAACCATAAATTATGCAAAATGAGAAAGAAAAAATATTTTATTGAAACTACTGAAATGATAAAAAATTGATTGCTCAGTTGTTGGTTCAATAGTTTTACATTACCTGTGATCTGTAAGAGACATTACATAAGCTTTGCTATCGTGAGAATTACTTACAAATTTGAACTGATTTAAAAACTTACATATTAAATGCCCAAAAGTCCCACTGTAAAACAGAACAAATAAGAAAAGACCCAAAATATTTCATTTATATATGTATATATTTATATGTTTATGCTTATCTGTATATACCTCTGTTATGAAGACAGGCTGAGAGAGTTGGGGCAGGTCAGCCTGCAGAAGAGAAGGCTTTGGGGAGACCTTATAGCAGCCTTCCAGTACCTGAAGGGGGCCTACAGGAAAGCTGGGGAGGGGCTTTTCACCAGAGAGGGCAGTGATCGGACAAGGGGTAATGGTTGTAAACTGAAAGAGAGGAGATTTAGATTAGATATTAGGAAGAAATTCTTCACCATGAGGGTAGTAAGGCGCTGGAATAGGTTGCCCAGGGAGGCTGTGGAAGCCCCCTCCCTGCAAGTGTTTAAGGCCAGGGTGGATGAGGCTTTGTGCAGCCTGGTCTAGTGTGAGGTGTCCCTGCTCATAACAGGGAGGTTGGAACTTGAAGGTCCCTTCCAACCTTAACCATTCTATGATTCTATATATTTATTTATGTATTTATAATATTTTATATGGCCAGTACTTAGATAGCTAACAATTAGGAACAATTTAGATTAGGCAAAGCTGGGAGATCATTAAAAAAAAAAAAACACAAAACAACAAAAAGCAAACAAAAAAACCAAATCCAACAAACACAAAAAAACCACACACACACAAACACACACAAAACAACAACAAAAAACCTTAACAAAAAACACCGAAACAACAAGAAAGCAAATGCTCATCCTTTTTGGGAAATGACCCTACTTCAGCTGGTTTTTACTTCTTATTTTTTGGTAGAGTTTTGTCTATCTATGCTTTTCCAGAGCATGTGGTGTTTTACTACAAATTTTATGGGAAATCCTGCATGCTTAAGAAGTGAAGGTAAATGAGACAACTGCTTTTCTGCATACCTGAGACAAAACAGATTAACAACTAAAAAGGATCAAATACTAAATTGATAGAAAATATACTTGACCACATAATAGTGCAATGAAAGGGTAGAATTCATATCTACAAGAAGCGGTTGAAATGGAAAACATGGGCAAATACCACAATTTTTTGCTAGTTCACTATTCACAAAAAAACAATTACATTTTTGGAAGAGATAATAACTATTCTTTAAGATAGAAAATAGTTTTCTGGTTTTGTTTTACTATTAAATTAGTGTAAGAGTCAGGTTATCAATGGATTCATTTGTTGGAAAAAAGCATCAAATTAGTTGACCATAGATTTTTAAGTAGCATGGCAATAACATGCTGCTTAAATTTAAGACATGCTAAGAGTATTCATATGGCATAAAACATAAATTTTGCAGAAATTAATGTATTTCTACCTTAGCTTTCTCACAATGTTGATTTTCTTCACCTATGTTAAGAGATATAAACTCAAGGTTATCTCTTCCTCTTAACAGGTTTCAGCAAAAGCTGCTTCTGATAAAAGCTACCTGTTAATAATAATCGTAAAATCCTTCATGATAATCAGGTGATTTTATAACTTCCTAAACAATTAAAATAAGATTTTTTTGATTGTTAGGATGTAGGTATGTCAGCAGATTCTTGCATATATCCTTTCATAAATATCTATACATGCTCAAATCTATTAGTAAATATGTATATGTATATGTATATGTATATGTATATGTATATGTATATGTATATGTATATGTATATGTATATGTATATGTATAGACAAAGGGACTGAAAGTGAGAATAGGTGAGCTAGGATCTCTACTGCAGGATCTCAAAAGCTATTTCCTACCTAACCCTTTCATAGATGTTTTGCAGTTTTGGCACCCACCAAAATAATATTTGGATAGAGAGTACCTAAACAGCAAAGGTCTTTCAAGTTGTGTTAAAAAGCCAGAGAAAGATGTTATTCTTCACCAGGTAGGAGACAGCTGGATAAACTTGTCCCCTTGAAGTGCTTCTTCTATAAAGATAAAACTTTCATTGGGAACTGAGAATTCCATAAGACAATTCTCATACCAAAATGATTTTAAATACTTCATCTTTTTGAATGCCACGACCATGGTTATAAAGTTCCGAAATCATGCACAAGAAAGAGCTGTAGCTAAAACCCAAGGCACAAGTAATAACAGACAAAGAGAAGGCTGCAGTTCTCAATGACTTTTTTGCCTCAGTCTTCACTGGCTACCTCTCTCCTCACACCTCCCAAGTTGAAGTATCTCAAGATGGGGATGATGGGGAGGAAGTCCCTCCCACTGTAAGTGAAGACATGGTTCGGGATCACCTGAGGAACCTGAACATGCAGAAGTCATAGAATCATAGAATGGTTTGAGTTGGAAAGAAACCTTAAACATCATCTAGTTCCAAGCCCCCTGCATGGGCAGGGACATCTCCCACTGGACCAGCTTACTCAAAGCGCCATCCAACCTGCCCTTGAACACTACCAGGGATAGGGCTTCCACAACTTCCCTGGGCAACCTGTTCCAGTGTCTTACCACCCTCACACTAAAGAATTTTTTCCTAATGTCTAACCTGAATCTTCCCTCTTCCAGTTTTAATCCATTACCCCTTGTCCTCTCACTACAAACCTTGTAAGAAGTCCCTCCCCAGCTTTCCCATAGCCCCCTTCAAGTACTGGAAGGATTCTATGAGGTCTACCCAGAGCCTTCTCTTCTCCAGGCTGAACAACCCGAACTCTCTAAGCCTGCCTTTGTAGGAGAGATGCTCAATGAATCCCAGAGTCCAGAGGGAATTGGTAATGTAGTTGCCAAGCCACTCTCCATGATATTTGAAAAGTCATGGCAGTCAGGTGATCCTGCTTTGGCAGGGGGGTTGGAGTCGATGATCTCCAGAGGTCCCTTCCAACCACTAACATTCTATAATTCTATTATTCTATGATCAACAATATCAACAGTGGGATCAAGGGCACACTCAGGAAGTTTGCAGATGACATCAAGCTGACTGATGTAGTCAATACACGAAAGTGGCAGGATGCTATCCAGAAGGACCTGAACAAGCTAGAAAAGTGGGCCTGGGTGAACCTCATGAGGTTCAACATGGCCAAGTGCAAGGTCTTGCAGCTGAGTAGGAGCTGCTATCAATACAGGCTGGGGGATGACGTGATAGGGAGCAGCTCTGCAGAAAGAGACTTGGGGGTACTGGTGGGCGAAAAGTTGGACATAAGCAAACAATGTGCACTCGCAGCCAAGAGGGCCATTTGCATTCTGGGCTGCATCAAAAGAAGTGTGGCCAGCATGTCAAGGTGATTCAACCCCTCTACTCTGCTCTTGTAAGACCCCACCTGGAGTACTGTGTCCAACTCTGGAGTCCTCAACACAAGAGGGACATGGACCTGTTTGAACGAGTCTAGGGAAGGGCCATGAAAGCAATCAGAGGGCTGGAACACCTCTCCTATGAAGACAGGCTGAGAGAGCTGGGATTGTCTAGCCTGGAGAGGAGAAAGCTCCAGGGAGACCTTATAGCAGCCTTCTAGTACGTGAAGGGGGCCTACAGGAAAGCTGAGGAGGGACTTTTTACAAGGGTGTGTAGCAATAGGACAAAGAGCAATGGCCTTAAACTAGAGCAGAGTAGATTTAGATTAGACATTAAGAAGTAGTTCTTTACAATGAGGGTGGTGAACCACTGGAACAGGTTGCCCGGAAATGTGGTGGAGGCCCCATGCCTGGAAACATTCAAGATCAGACTCGACCAGGCTTTGAGCAACCTGCACTAGTCTAAAAGGTCCCTGTGCACTGAAGGGGAGGCTGGACTAGATGACCTTTAAAGGTCCCTTCCAACCCCATACATCCTATGATTCTGTGGGTATTTCCTCTTCTGGTTAGAATTTTTTTTTCAAATTGAATTGTCCTCTGCAGATGGCCTGCTTGTACCTTGGTTCTTAGAAACATCAACTTCTAAGCACCAGGTGACAACTTCTTAACAGGACCACCTCATTTATCAACATCCTGCTTTAGCATTAGAAAACAATGTTTCCCCTTAGAAGGCTCTGCAGTTATGTGATCTGTGCAGTAAAAGTGCACATGGTATTCAGAAACATTTTGGTGGACGATTTTTAGAAAATTTGTCATCTTGGTCTGACTTTTATTGTTGTGTGGGTTAATTTCTAAATGGCAATTCACATCATCAGATTGCTGTAGAATCACTGTGATTGTCATATCATTGTCAGCAGCATGAAGCAACATTAATCTGTATATTGACTATGTGCAGCAGCAACAATGAGATCTGCTTTAGAAAGGAAAAACAAAGTAAAAAAATGTGTATAGTGACATTATCAGTTTAAAACCTACTATGATTCAGACAAGATGCCTTGTATTTGATACTAAATTAATGTAAATCCAAGCTCTTGCAGAGTCACTAACGGTCAGATCCTCAGCTTGATATGATCTGTTTTTAGCATGACAACACCAAAGGCTGGTGATTAAGGGATTAAAGTGGGAATTAATTTATGAACAGCTGAAAAGGAAGACAAAAAGGATGAAATGGCTTCTTAGCAGTTCGGCTTAAAAATCGTATGAGACTATAAACTTTTACCTGTATTTCTAGGTAGGAATGTGTTAGGTAGAAGTTGATTTTCTGTTTCTATCTGAAACTAACTTGGTTTTACATTTTTTTTCTGCATATGGTATTAGACCAACACATACCATAAACAGTGATTTTGGCAGCTCTATTAAATAGATTTTTAAACTATTACTTGTTGAATAATGCACATTTCTAGAAGAGTCAATAGAAGAAGTAGAAGCTTAAAATAGTTTTTACTGCATATCATATAGTGCTTTAACTCCCAATATGCTTAGCAATTTATGTGTTTCAGTTTGCATGCGATTGTTAAGAAGAACTGAATAATTTGTATTGAAACAGATGGGTGAATTTTATCTTCAATGTATAATAGAGTTCAGAGGACAAGATGAAAATGAATAAACAGATGTGAGTGAAATCTGCATGCTGCATATGTAATCTATTTTTAAATTAATTTTTGCAAGTTTGTTGGGTTTGGGTTTTTTCAGTGATTAAAGCCTCAGTTACAACTCTTAAACTCTCTGAGAAGCAATTTTTAATGTATTCTTTATTACTAATTAACTTACTAGGAAAAAAAATTGGTCTCACTTTCCTCATGTAATTTTTGCCTTTTTTTTAAAAAAATGTTTATATTCCCAAACCAAACTTTTGGCAATTTAGTCTAGAGTTACAGGAAAAGATTTGAGGTTTTATTTGTCATGACCTAGGAAATGCAGCTGCATTTTTTTTCTGTAATGTGACTTCTGATGGTAGGTGTATGTTTACATACCCCAGAGGCATCTATATTACACTGTCACAGTAGTGACTTTATTTTAAAAAGGAATCAGCCCCATTTTTTTTCCAATAAAGCTAATTTTTATGTCTATGTGCAATAGAAAACTGTAGAAATTACAACGTAAATCTATGTTATGCTTTATTCTCTCTACTTCAGCATGATTGATTAAATTTCTTTTCAGCTTGGGACCAAGAGAAACTTTCTTTACAATTCTGAGAGATATTTATTTTTATTAATATGATAAAGGGAAAAGATTATTATTTTTTACATGTAATATAATCTCACCCAGTAGTTAATGTTTTAGATAGAATGTGTTTCTGTGATCAATTACTTTTTGTCAGTTACATATTATGCATTAATTACAGAAAGATCACGCAGATGAGGCTGTAGCATTTCCATAGAAGATGTAGAGGGAAAAAAGGTATGTTTTCTACACTTAATTTCTACGACACTTATTTCTACGACATAAACTAGCTTCTTACCCCCAGTAAAGCTGTCCATGGATGTACAAGAAAAATGTTTTATATTAGAATTTTCTAGCCTTGTTTTATTGCAGTTTATATATTCTGATAGTGAGTAAAGCTGCAGCTTTTTTTCCAAAATGGTTATCCTGAAATTCAGAACTCTGCAACCTAAGTACACATGAACAGTTTTTCCGTACACAGATCTTAATGACAGGTTTCCAGACTGGTGTACACCATCAGTGGAAATACCCTTTTCCTCCAGATAGAGCCGACACAGTCAAGTGACAAACTTGCCCAGACAAGCTAGCTGAGCAAGTCCAGTAAGTCTGTCTTCAAAATCCATTCGAAGTGCTGAGATTAAGAGTTTAAAAGCTTTAAATGGCTTCCCTTGTGTCTTTCTAGTCAGAAGGTGTATTTCTGGTTTGTCACCATGACATTTGTAATCAGGTAGATCACTCTTGCTAAGAGCCCTGCTTTGAACATTGAATGACCAAAGTTGTGCATCTTGTTGCTGGAAACTCACTGCAGGGTACTCTCATGATAGACAGGAATGTGTTTGTTCTTTAATAGTGGTTGGTTTAGACTCATACGTTGTTTATTATAGATTCAATAGATAGATCTAAGGTAAGTATTTAATTAAAACATACTTTTTTTCACAGAGAGAAATTACTTCTCCTGTCTAAAGGTGGCAGTTGCAGCACTTTGGTAGTCACAAAAAAAAAACCCAGAAACGAGTGTTCCCCTCTAGTGGGTTTAGTTGTGTCTTCTCTAAAATTAATAAAGCAGGAATGAGAAATCACTCTGCAAATTAATTTACCTTCCCAGTCTCCCTGTCTCTCTGCCCAATTGTATGCCAAGAAACACAAGGAGATATTCCACATTGCTTGCATGGTGACCCTCTTCAATGAAGATTTTTCCAGTTCAAAAGTTACACTCTCAGAGCTGTGTTTCAGCTAATTGTCCTTTCTAAATTTGATAAGACTGAAGCAATAGCTGCAGTTCTAAGGTCTCATGTTCAGTGCTATAGTTCACAGGCACCTAATTTAGAAGCTGGCCAGAGGCTCCTGAGAGGAAGATCTTAGTTCAGGTTTATGCTGGTATATTTTTTGCTTTTCCTGTATAAAGGCTAAGCAAAGCTTGTGTTTGTCCTGAATACACTAACCTGATATTTAAATTTGCTTTTAACTCCTACTTCTTCTTGATGCTTACCTGATTCTCTACGTTTATTTTTTTTTGATGGTTCTATTGCTTCCTCTTTAAAATGCCTGCTAAGCTACCTAATTTACAACAGTAGCATTTTTCAACTTGGTGGCTTTATATGAAATAACAAGTAAAAAAAAAAAAAAAGAGAGAAACTTTGGTAGAAATAAGAGATTAATGGCTCTGGCGGTGAGTTTGGTTCTCTCCCTTACATTATAATTACGAATTTTATTCATATTTGCAACTATTTTAGAATAAATCTCAGTAAAGAGACTGCAAGTAGTCATCTATATCATTCTGGATACTTCAAAGAAGGATAAATTATACTTAAATAATTTTAATAGTTATATTCTTGCAAAATCTCAAATTATGGTGACTCCCCAGAAAACTTATTCAAATGTTTCACTACTGTTATGACTAGAAAGCTTCTCCCAATGTTTAAGTCCTTCTTTTTGCAAATCAAAACCATTGTATTTTTACCTATTCACATTAATTCTGTATTATTCCCTTTGATGCCTTTTATGCATCTGAGAACAGTTACTGTATCCCTAACAAATCTTCTCCTTTTTAAACTAAACACTGAAATATTTTTCAGTACTTCCTTATAGACCATTATTTCTAGATCTCTGCTCATCTTTTTCTTCTGCACTCATTAGTGAGCTGCTGTATACAAAAATAACAGTATTTCAACAAAAACTATGGATTATTTTCTTTATTTCCTATTTATTAATTTATATCTATATTTATATACAGGTGTGTTAGTTTGACATAGGTACCAGGGAAGCTGATGGAGCAGATAATCCTGAATACCATTATGCAGTGCATGCAGAACAACCAGGTGATCAGGCCCAGTCAGCATGGGTTCATGAAGAGCAGGTCCTGTTTGACTAACCTCCTCTCCTTCCATGACAGGGTGACCCATTTATTGGATGAGGGAAGGGCTGTGGATATTGTCTACCTTGACTTTAGCAAGGCCTTTGACACAGTTTCCCACAGTATTCTCCTAGAGAAGCTGGCTGCTCATGGCTTGGATGTGCACATGCTTTGCTGGATAAAAACTGGTTAGACGGCCAGGCCCAAAGAGTTGTGTTCAGTGGAGTTAAATCCAGTTGGCGGACGGTCACGAGTGGTGTTCCCCAGGGCTCCATGCTGGGGCAGCTCCTGTTTAACATCTTTATTGATGACTTGGGTGAAGGGACAGAGTGCACCCTCAGTAAGTTTGCAGATGACACTAAAGGAGTGTTGATCTGCTTGAGGGCAGGAAGGCTCTGCAGAGGGGTCTGGACAGGCTTGAGCATTGGGCCAAGGCCAATTGTATGAGTTTCAATAAGACCAAATGTTGGGTCCTGCACTTTGGCCACAACAATCCCCAGCAGCGATACAGGCTTGGGGAGCAGTGGCTGGAGAGCTGCCCAGCAGAGAGGAACCTGGGAGTGTTGATTGGCAGCTAGCTGAACATGAGCCAGCAGTGTGCCCAGGTGGCCAAGAATGCCAATTGCATCCTGGCCTGCATAAGAAATAGTGTGACCAGCAGGACCAAGGAGATGATCTTACCCTTATACTCGGCTTGGTGAGGCTGCACCTTGAGTATTGTGTGTCATTTTGGGTGTCACAGTATAAGAAGGACATCAAGGTGCTAGACAGGGTGCAGAGGAGGGCCAACAAGGCTGATTAGGGGTCTGGAGAACAGGTCTTATCAGAAGAGGCTGAGGGAGCTGGGGCTGTTCAGCCTAGAGAAGAGGAGGCTGAGGGAAGGCCTCATCGCCCTCTACAACTACCTGAGAGGAGGTTGTAGTGAGGCAGGTGTTGGCCTCTTCTCCCTAGTGATTAGTGATAGAACAAGAGGAAATGGGGTCAAGTTGCTTTAGGGGAGATTCAGGCTGGATATTAGGAAAAATTTCTTCACAGAAAGAGTGGTGAGGCATTGGAATAGGCTGCCCAGGGAGGTGGTGGAGGCACCATTCCTGGAGGTGTAATAAAAAAATGTAGATATGGTGCTTTGCAAGGTGCTTTAGTGGTCACGGGGGTGTAGGGATGATGGTTGGACTTGATGATATTGAAGGTCTTTTCCAACCTTAATGATTCTATTATTCTATATATACATATATACATGTATTTAGCAACAGGATGACATTGTTGGCTCATATCAATCTAGCAATCTGTTAAAAATGCACATCTATTCCTAAAGAACTGCTCCCTTCTTTTGTCCCTATAAAAGTATGCACGTCTACTGATATTCTCTGACTTGGCAAATTCAAATCTAGCCTTGGAAAACCACTGAATTCAGTTTTTACTTCCAACATATAGTTTCTCTTTATTTCAATTGGGTAATTTTTAAAACTGTAACTGATAGATTATCTATGAATATCTCTATCTTTGTACCATGAAAGATGCATTTATAATATGCTTCTTTGTTCAAGAAGTTACACCCTTCTTAGAAATGAACTTATATTCTTATACTCAGGTTGAGCTTGAATATGAGTATTTTTAATGAAAAGTAAAAAGGGTTATCTCAGTGGTCTAGAACTTAGTTATGAATTCCAGCTGACTGAACTCCAAGATACTTAAACAAATCCCAAAACAAAACCAATTTATTATTGTAACAATGTGCTATTGGAGCCATATTTGGAAAAGAATGAAGGCTCTTAAAATTGTTCCACTTCGCTCAAACCTATTTGGGTAAAGTTTTGGGTTGGTTGGTTGTTTTGGGGTTTTTTTGGTTGGTTGATTGGTTAGGGGTTTAATTTTGTTTGGTTGGTTGGTTGGGTTTTTTCCTTTTTTTTAGAAATGTAACGCAGCTTTCTTTTCTGTTTCTCCCGTAACTCCTCACTTTCCTTTCTTTACTCCTTTCAGTTTGAAAATGTGTCAGAAATGATGTTTTATTTTGAAATCTTAAATAAAAACTATGGCTGCCTTATCAGATTTTTTTTAAATGGCACCAATCTTTTACTAAATCTGTGAAATTTCTATGGAATACTATGTATGAGCATAACAAGATCTATTATATTTTTATAATCTATATGGTTTTTAATCTTATACATGTAAACCATAATTCCATTCATCCAATTTAAAACTATGTAACACTGTTCATAGTTTTATTGATAGACAAGATCAAGATTGCATTAATTGGGTATAGATTAATGCATTTGTTTTCCAGTAGTGCCAAAGAACACTAAGCATTAGGGCTACATTGTGCCAGTCATGCGAAAAACATTTGTCCTATTTTTTCTTTTTTCTAGTGGTGACACTTTGCTCTAACAATCAAGATGAAACAGTGAACCAAGAAGCCAACACAGAATAGTAAATCAACAAGAAGTGAAAGCAGTCCTTCTACAGATGACATTCCACACAAACAGAAAACTGTAAACATCTACCAGAAAATGAGGTTTCAGCAAAGGATGTTTCTTACTGGAAGGCTTCCTGTTGCATTCTGCCATTCCAGATTATCTGGATAGACTTTGATTAAACAGAAGAGAATTTGTTCCTTTCACACACATGGGAGAATGTGAAAATAATACTTCTTTACACAACAAAACAACTGCAAATGAAAAATATCTTGTTATAAATTATATCTTTTCTCACCCATTAGGCAGGATACACATTACTTTAATATCTTTCAAACTGAGAAGTATAATTATTGGATTAGGCCAATCTCCACTGCTTATCTCTTCCTCTAATTATAATGTATTAGTTTTACAAGTGGTTATGGAGAAGTTGGTTAATCTAAGCAAGAAATCAATAATTCAAGCTATTAGTTAAATTTCGTGAGCTGTTTCTGCATTGATGTGGACATACAGTTAGTGACTTATTTATTTATTTAATATCTTGTCCAACATAGAGTATATTCTTGTTAAGTACACATAAAATAACATAAAGGTACATGAAGAACTGTATGAGCAGAAAACTGGATGAATACAGAGGGAAATGGACTATTTAAAAAAAACCCACAATGTAACATTTGTTAAAAGAGCTAGAGAAAATTCATATTGCTACCGGTTTAAAACCACACAGTGTTTTGGCTTAAATCTCATCAGCAATTTTCTTTCTTCCCAACACGGTCACTCTTAACAGTGAGTCTGTATACTAGAATCACTTTGAAAAATGAATCTATAAAAGAAGTGAAATTTGAACCTCAAGGCTAGCAAGAAATACATGCAAATGCAAGATCCCACAAGCCCCTTAAAAAAAAAAAAAAAGAAAAAAGAAAAAAGAAATGTGATCTGCTGAGGTTTTTTTTTCCTAGGTTTATTTGAAATGTATTTATTTTAAAGGAGAAAATACAATAGCAATGTTATCTAGATTATTAAAAACAAGTTGGAAATTTTGCTTCTATTTCTGCAAAAGTCAACTTCTACAAAATTTGATCTTTTGTAACCAAGCTAAGATGCTACATATTTTGCAGTATCACCTGTGGGGATTAAGCCTCTTTTCATCTTTGGCTTTCATTCAAAGCAATAAGAATTGGATTCTGACTCTTATTGATTACTCACAAAATGCAGCCAGTCTCTTTTATGCAAACTTTTCAACAGCAATTCAGACAGATTTTAACAAAATCCAGAAATAAATTAGACTTTGGAAAATTTCCTTTTGATTGACAATAAACAGCTGACCCTATACTATTCCCAGGAACAAGGTGTACTCTCTGCTGTAATCTTTTTTCATGACTTTAAGTGGCCAGTCAAGTGGTATCAACATGTGGCAATGTTACAGAGTTTCTTCAGTCTTTACTATCTGCTATCTTTTCAGGTGTAAAATGGATTATATGTAAGGGTATGTAGTAGATGAGTGATGTCCCTTTTTTTTGAGGCCTCTAACCCTCTGTAGAAATGAATGCTGCACTAATGCATGTGCTCAACAGAACAGTGCCTTCTGAAGTGTGACAAAAGATACTGGTATTGGTGATAGACCTTTATAACATGACATTCTACATTAAATATATTTGTAGAGAGGGAATCTACTGGAAGAAAGAGGGTTGTTTATTCATGTAGCACACAACATTTCTAAATAATTATTTTTTATTGTCCTTTATGTATGGAAAATTACAGCTGATCTGATGATATTAAGTGATGAAGTGATTTAAAAGAAAACACACTATTTCCAAGTGGATAAATATTTGCATAAAAATGCATTTAAGCATTCCTCTAAAGTGTTGTCACAAAATTATCTCAAAGGAGTCTTGTTTTCCAATTCATATTCATTCTTACGTAATAGCTGTGAGCCAGTGTTAGAACAATTGAATTCCAGGTCACGTAGGACTTCAGGGAGAGGACTAACCCCAATCTGTGCCAGATAGCACAAAATCTTTTGCTTAATCGAAGACATGATACCTAAAGCATACCTTAGAAGGTTCTCTTCTGTAGAAAACAGAGAGAGTAATATTTTCTTAATGGAAAATAATTATTTTTGCAAGACTTTTTTAAAACAAAATCACAGGATCACAGAATGTTACAGGTTGGAAGGGACGTCTGGAGATCATCAAGTCCAATCCCCCTGCCAGAGCAGGACCACCACAGAATCTAGGGCAGGTCACTCCATACAGGTCTTGAAAGTCTCCAGAGAAGGAGACTCCACAATCTCTCTGGGGAGCCTATTCCAGTGCTTCATTACACTTACAGTAAAGAAGTTTTCCCTCATGTTGAGGGGGAACTTCCTGTGCTCCAGCTTGCATCCATGCCCCATGTCCTATCATAGGGCACAACTGAAAAGGGATTGGCCCCTCCTTCTTGACACCCAACCTTCAGATATTTGTATATATTAATTAGATCCCCTCTCAGTCTTCTCTTTTCTAGACTAAACAGCCCCAGGTCTCTCAGCCTTTCCTCGTAAGGCAGGTGTTCCAGTCCCTTCATCATCTTTTTAGCCCTTCGTTGGACTCTCTCAAGTAAATCCCTGTCCATCTGGAACTGGGGAGCCCAGAACTGGACACAATACTCCAGGTGTGGTCTCACTAGGGCAGAGTAGAGGGGGAGGAGAACCTCCCTCAACCTGCTAGACACACTTTTCTTAATGCACCCCAGGATACCATTCACCTTCTTGGCCACAAGGGCACATTGCTGTCCCATGGATAACTTGTTGTCCACCAGGACTCCAAGGTCCTTCTTCACTGAGCTGCTTTCCAGCAGGTCAGCTCCTAATCTGTACTGGGGCATGTTGTTATTCCTTCCCAGGGGCAGGACTCTACACTTATTCTTGTTGAACCTCACCAGGTTCCTCTTTGCTCAGCTCTCCAGTCTGTCCAAATCTTGCTGAATGGCTGCACAGCCTTCCAGTGAACCAGCCAATCCTCACAGTTTCATATCATCAGCAAACTTGCTGAGGATACGCTCTGTCCCCGCATCCAGGTTTTCTATGAAGATGTTGAACAGGACTGGACCCAGCCCTGATCCCTGGGGGACTCTACTAGTTGCAGGTCTCTGGCTGGACTCTGCACCATTGATAACTACCCCCTGGGTTCTATTTACCCAGTTCTTAATCCATCTGACTCTCCACTCTTCTACCCCACACTTCCTGAGCTTGCTCACGAGGATATTATGGGAGACAGTGTCAAAAGCCTTGTTAAAGTCAAGGTAGACTACATTTAAATTTAAATTTAATTTAAAATTTAGTTATTCATTGAAGAATGACAATATTAATCATTTTTTTTAGAAAGTTCTAATTTTACCTTTAAAAGGATTGGTTTAAGTGAAATGTATGACATGATTCTTTTCTTTCAGTTTAAAAATTTAGGTTGTGCATGTATATGTATATAGATGTTTTTCCATAATTGTTTCCATGCAATCAGTTTGGGAATGTAGACATAAGGGGCCTTTTCCAAAGCCCATTGAGTTTTATGGTACCTCTAATGTTTGAAACCTGTTTTAGTATCAAATACACAAGCAATTAAGAAATAGTTGGGAAATCAGTTCTGAAAAACAGTATTAGAATAATAATGCAAAACAAAAGGGTTAGGAAAGCAAAAAAGCTAAACTATACTGAAAAGATCATAGAATTATAGAATCATCAGGTTGGGGAAGACCTTCAAGATCATCAAGTCCAACCGCCTGTCCTACAACCCCTAACCACTAAACCATCTCCCAAAACACCATATCGACCTGTTTTTTTATTACACCTCCAGGGACGGTACCTCCACCGCCTCCCTGGGCAGCCTGTTCCAATGCCTCACCACTCTTTCTGTGAAGAAATTTTTCCTAATATCCAATCTGAACCTCCCCTAAAGCAACTTGACCCTATTTCCTCTTGTTCTATCACTAATCACTAGGGAGAAGAGGCCAATATATTTATAGAAACTTTTATTTTTGTCTGTTTCAAAGATGCTGTTGTGGTTTTTTTTTTCCTTCAGTTGAATCAGGTTTAGGTTGAAAAGCAAAATGTCATCCAGAAGAATACTGATCAGTGGGTTATATTTTTCACTGCATATCTTTTTAAGCTAAACAAAACCTTTTTTTTCTCCACATCTCATTTATGGCAAATAGGGGCATTCCAATTTCATGGGACAGTGAGGAATAGAACTTAAGCCTCTTTCAATTCAGTAGGGAAAAAAAAATACTGAAAGTGGAAGCACATTATTTTCATCTTCTACTCAACCTATTATTTCATCCATGAGCTTATTATTTTATAAAAACCTTCTCTTTGTCTTTTCTTTCTGCAAATCTTTAAAATATATGTTGTCATCTGAAAATTTACACCTCAGGGCATTCTCAGTATAATTCAGTATTTACCATAATACACTAGTCTTCTTTCACATATCTATGGAAACCATATACAATTATAATATCACAATCCTTTAGCATAACATGTTGTTATAAAGACTAAATTTTGAATAGAAAATGCATGTGCAGTGCTCTTGACATCAGCAAGGAAATTATCTTAGATTTGGTTAAAAGTTTTTGGCATATGCTTGTTAAAGGACAATTTAAATCTCTGAAATGTATGGGAAACATTGGATCTTGCTCTTGGTTTTGATCAAGAAATAAGGTCCCTTAGTAACTTGTAGTACACCTCCTATGCTCCACTTCTGTACTATTTTGTGCACTTTTTTGTGTCATTCCTAGCTAAACTTTGCAAAACACAGTAATGAAAATGTATTTTCAAGCCCTTTTTCTCATCTTTTATAAACATAAAATCTTCAGAATTTTCATCATGGCACACACTGTCCATTTGTTTGCTTGGTCAAAGTCTGTGTTGTGCTCCCTTCAGAAGAAGTCACACCAACAGCATGAAAATCAGGGGGAAAAAAAAGGATTGTTCCTTCCTTGGAGAGCCACTGATTATGGACAAAATATTCCAGAGAAGCTGGACCTGGGAGAAACTGAAAATTAGATTTATTTCAAGATTAAGTCCTCTAATTTTTTGGTGTCTACATATAGATGTCCACATATTGACATATATCTAAGCTCCCTTTGTAGTCAATAGCAAGGTAATCAATAAAATCAGTGGAACATAGATATCTATACAGTTGATCTATTGGTCAGCTGGCCAGACCTATTGATCAGATCTGGAGTCTATTTCAATGTGAGTTATCACTCTTTAAGCTCCCTAGGCTTTAAGAGTACTGTTCTCACCTCCTAAGACATGAAGAAAAAGAAGCATCCAAGAATTTGTAAAGTCTATGGACAGAGAGCATAAAAGGTATTCCTGGAAAGGATGATGGTGCTGTAGAAAATGTAAATTGATTATTTCCATGAGTATTCAACATGAAAAAGATGGGGAGGTTGACATACCAGAACCTTTTAATGAAGGGGACTCACCAGAGAATCTGAAATTGAAGTAGCAGACCTGTGTTCCAGTTTGTGCCCATTCCCCCTTGTCCTATCACTGGGAACTACTGAAAAGAGTCTGGCTCCATGCTCCTTACACCCACCCTTTAGATATTTATAGACATTGATAAGGTCTCCTCTCAGTCTTCTCCTCTCCAGGCTAAGCAGTCCCGGCTCTCTCAACCATTCCTTGAAAGAGAGATGCTCCAGTATCCCAATATCTTTGTTGCCCTCCACTGGAATCTCTCTAGTAGTTCACTCTCTCCTGAACTGGGAAACCCAGAATTCCAGATGTGGCCCCATTAGGGCAGAATAGAGAGGCAGGATGACCTCCCTCGATCTACCTGGGAGGTGCACTTCCTAATACATCCCAGGATACTATTGGCCTTCCTGGCCAAAAGGGCACATTGCTGGCTCATGGTTAACTTATTGTCTACCAGGACTCCAAGATCCTTCTCCTCAGGGCTTACCAGCAGGTCAACCTTTAACCTGTACTGATGCATGGGTTTGTTCCTTCTCAGGTGCAGGACCTTACATTTGCCCTTGTTGAACCTCACTAGATTCCTCTCTGCCCAATTCTCCAGCCTGTCCAGGTCATGCTGGATGGTCCAACAGCTCTCTGGAGTGTCAGCCACTCCTCCCAGCTTTATATAATCAGAGAACTTGCTGAGGATACACTCTGTCCCCTTGTCCCAGCACCAAGTTGGATGGGTGTGTTGACCTGCCTAAGGATAAGAAGGTTCTACAGAGGGATATGGACAGGCTGGATCAATAGGCCAATGTCAACTGTATGAGATTCAGCAAGGCTCAGTGTCAGGTCCTGCACTTGGGTCACAACAACCCTATGCAATGCTAGAGGCTTGGTGAAGAATGGCTGGAAATCAGCTCTGCAGAAAAGGACCTGGGTGTGCTGGTTGACAACCAGCTGAGTATGAGCCAGCAATGAGCCCAGGGGGCCAAAAAGGCCAACAGCATCTGAGCTAGTATCAGAAGCAGTGTGGCCAGCAGGACTAGGGAGGTGATCGTACCTCTGTACTCAGCACTGATGAGGCTGCAGTTCAAATATGGTGTTCAGTTTTTAGCTCCTCAGTATAAGAAGGACATTGAGGTGCTGGAGCATGTCCAGAGAAGGGCAACAAAGCAAGTGAAGGGTCTGGAGCACAACTCCTACGAGGAGCATCTGAGGCAATTGGGCTTGTTCATTCTACAGAAAAGGAGGCTTAGGGGAGATCTTATTGCTCTCTAAAACTACCTGAAAGGAGGTTCTAACCTAGCCAGCTTGGCCTCTTCTCCCAAGTAACAAGTGCTAGAACAAGAGGAAATGGCCTCCAGTTGCTAAGGGAGGTCTAGTTTGAATATGGGGAAAAATTTCTTCATTGAAAAGGTTGCCAGGCACTGGAACAGGTTGCCTAGGGAAACAGTTGAGTCACCATCTCTGGAGGTATGTAAAAGATATGTAGATGTTGTTATTAAGAACATGGTTTAGCGGTGCACTTGGCAGTATGCTAGGTAAATAGTTGGACTTGATGATCCTTAAGGTCTCTTCCAACCAAAATAATTCTATAATTTTATTGTTCTATGTGGATATTTAATAAAAATAGGAAAGATTAACCTGAAGGAAAAAAGTTATTAATATTATGGTCTATTTTCAAAAGATGATAAAGAATTTTAATGTACAAATAATGTATCACATTCAGCTTTTTCCTTTTTTTTTTAATTAGACATTCACTTTTTTGAGACATATATTTCTGCATGTCAATCTTTTAAAGAATCTAGCCTGATTAAGGGCAACATGCTAAAGTCCTACTCATTAGTGTCATTGAGATTGCCTTCCTTTATGTGTAGTCTTTTTGTTCAGTGAGATGTACCAAACAAAAAAATGTTGCATAACTAGAATAATATTTTAAAGGTTTGCTTTGACATTCACTTTCATGCATATTATAGAATTAGAGTAATAGTCTAATTTTAATGTAAGTTTTGGAGACAGTAGCTGGATATATGCATACACTGTGGTTATACACCGAATTAAGTGTACAGCAGGTATAGCTGTGCACAGAGCACACCACTGGTTGAAAAAATGTTGGCACACACAGCTGTGTTATACCAATACTTCTTGGAATACCAGACTTAAAGTAGTTATTAGGATTCACCTGCAGAATAAATGTGTTTGATATTGCACTTCCATTTCACATGATGGTGTGTACGTGTGTAAAGCTGTATAAAAATAAATGTTTTGCAGAACTCTTTGTTTATTTGTAGCTAAAGGCTGCAGCAGTTCTGTGCTTATACTATGTAATAAAAAGTCTAGTTGCTCAAAGGCTTGCAACGCTGTGGTAAATGGCAAGTACTAGCACAATCTGAAGGTGCTTTTAAAATATATATATAAATATTGACAGTATATTCACTTATGAATCCTTCCACTAAAGAAATCCCTGTTGTTCTAGAAATACTTTTCACTTTCCTTTCTTCCAGTATAATCTTTTTATACTTTATTATAAAATGGTGGATAAATAATCGGTTGGATAGTCACATTCAGAAGAGCTGTGGTCAATGGCTTGATGTCCAAGTGGAGATTGGTGATGAGTGGCATTCCTCAGGGGTTAGTAATGGATCTATTGCTGCTTAGCATCTTTGTTGGCAACATGTACAGTTGGATTGAGTGTAATCTCAGCAAGTTTGCTGACAACACCAAGCTGTATCGTGTGATGGCCATGCTGGAGAGAAGAGATGCCTCAAATAAGCCAAGTATTTGAACCTGACACTTCGTTTTGCCTAGATTTACTACATCTTTTGCCTTAAAAGTCATTAAATATGATGGCATCAAGTTTTTGTCTTCATTCACTTTCTGCTGAAAGAAGTGCATACAGTTCATAAGGTGTCTTCTAAAGACCTATAGGGAATGTTCAGTGAAGGCATGCAGTGAATAGGAAGCATGATGGTAAATGCTTTGTTAATCTGCATCCAAAAATTATATATTAAAATTATATATTCTGAAAATGTACTTACAGGACTGATTCTTATCGATATGTTTTTTCCAGTTTCTTCAGAAATATCAGCTCAAATAGTTACCGCTCTCTCATTTGCTGACCCTGAAACTGCTACATAGTTATCAAATATTTTTTTACTTTAGAGGTTGGATTTTAGCTATCCTCGAAATTTGAAATGATGTTCAGGAAAGTATTTTTCAGAGCAGTTTATCTATTTGTAACGCATTATGTGCTCACGCTTCATAGTTCTCTTGTGTGCACAATGATTAATAAAAGCTGATAAAACTTCAGCAGTGCTTGAAACAGTAAGTGGGTTTCACAATTTGTGAACTGCAGAGGTTTGGTTCAGCAGTAATTTTTAGGGCAAACCTTTTTTACTTGCGCATTTTGAATAAAGAAAATATGGAAGTTGTGATGATTAAAGTGTGTTCTTTATCTTTCTTTTGAAAATCATCAAAGAAATGTTAGGTATTAATCTTTTATCTTATATCCTAATACTAGTAAATACTGAATTTTTCATATTGTCATTAATTTTTTTCCTAAGAGAACATTAATCATTGATCCTAGTCTCTTATGTTAACTTAATACTGTGCAAGAGGATGGCTTTTCCACCACAGTTCAAGTTGACATCTTCCTATTTGCCGTCAGCTTAGATCATGTCATCTTATATCAGTTAATTTTTAAAGTAATGACCATCTATTTGATGATGACACCTCATCAGCTCTGAAATGCAGGAGAAAAAAAGAATAATTTTGCTTCTCAGTAAAAGGAAACATTCTGTATGAAAGGCTTATTGAAAGTTCAGTATACAAACTTCTCAGTGTCAGGTAGATTTTTTAACATGTAAAGACTTTATCATCTATCTGAAAAATATTTGGCTATGATTTTCCCTTAAAAGAAACTCCAGAGGATCTGAAACTGTTCTGAAGGAGTAAATAAATGTCAAATTCCATCCTTGAAGTATTGTATTCACTGTTGTACATACTGAACAAGCTGAGATACTGCAAATTGTAATATGTATTTCAGTGTCATTTTTCTGTAGAACTTTGTGGCATATGAAACATTTTGAAGCTTCCTGTTACTCCCTGAAACAGTAGTCAGCAACAGCATTCTCACCATGTTCATTGGCTTTAGCACTTCAGTTCGTTTACTTTCTAGCTCCAGATCAGCTCTTTGATGGATGCTGAAATCTGTAAGTATCAGTTCAAGAACAAGCAAGGGAACCACTAGAAGGTTTTTTTTTTGGTTTTGAAAGACAAATCTGTTGAGGTTAAGAATGAGACTCTGATTTGTTAAGTTGTTCTGGGTTTTTTTTAATTAATTTTCCCCAAAATTGGGTGATAGATGAATATTAAGTGAAATGAAAAGATTGCTTCAGATAACTAACTTTACAATACAGTAAAATCTGCGTCCACCATCTTGTCATGTTTTATTTTGCTCTCACCTACATATAAAGACCAGAAAGAGCAGGAAAATTCAATAAAGGCTCTTCTACAAAACTTTAAAATTAATTCAGCGTGGATACCTTTTTTCGTCATGCATAATGTCTCCTGCTAAGGAAATATCCATTAATATTTTTTTTGTTTTCTTTGTGATTCTGTCTCTGTTTACATAAAAGTTTTAGTATCATGCAATGATTTCTCTTGTAATTAAGGTTCATATACTTAATCCAGCAAAATTTGGCATACAGGGAAAGTTTTCACTCAACTACACAATGCCTTTGGAAGTATCATAGATATATTATGTAAAAAAAGTTACTTTTTCCAGTGTTGATTTGATTTTTAGCATAAGTTATGTGTAAACTCAAAATGTTATTGGCCTGCAATTGCCACCTTCTGATACTTTACAAATGGTCCTTATTATTTCATAAATTCTGTCTTTTGAACTGCTATACTGTAAATTGTTTTCTTTAAATTTTCCTTTCATCTCAGAGGATGGAAAGAATCTTATATAGGTAGGTCTTATATAGGTATATACTGATAATGAGAACCACAAAAAGAAATAATGAGTCACAACTAAGATGCGTTGAGAATTAATTCTAAGCAGTACAAGTACAGATACCAGCTTAGTTTATACTTAGTAAACTGCTTTTCCAGCATAATCTAAACCATTCCTTTAAGCAATAATGACCTGAGGAAGAAGGGTTGAACAGACAGGAGTGAGAGGTCATAGCATGTGATAGTACCATCAAATGTTTTCAGTCTTTCAATACATCTATGAGAAACACCTGTTGATACACTCCTCACCGCAGTGGGGGGCTGGGGCGGCTGGACTCTGCCTTCCCTCTCCTGGTATAAGCAGCACAGGAGCTGCACTGGTTTTGTCTGGCAGAACCTGTGAAAAGGTTTAAAGGTGATCCCAAATGGTAAAATTAAGATGCAAACAAGGTCAGACGTCACGTGCACACCAAACTTTATTGGAGTTACACAACAAAGTCCCTAGAGCGGATAGGACAGGAAGGAAAACAGGTACAGAAAAGAAAGGAGAAGGCAGAAATACAGAGATTACCAAGTGAGGATAGTTACCACCGTGGTCCAGCAACGTTGTCAGTGGGGAAGCACTTTCGGTGGTGAAGTGCTTCAACGCACCCATAGTGTCCCAGATTTTTATACAGTTCTTGCCCACTCACCCCCTTTCTCCCTGTCCTCTGTCTTCTCTTGCCTTAGAGATAGGAGGGGGCGGTATGGTGCCAGGACAAGGTCCTGCAGATAGTCTTTGTTTGGCTAATTAGTAAGATAAGCCACTGAGGTGCCAGGACTAGGTCCTGCAGATAGTCTCCGTTTGGCTAATTAACAAGATAAGCCACTGATCTGGCCAGCAACAGTAAACAAGAGGTTGAGACAACTCAGCATCACAGGATTAGTTTATTGAAGTCAAGGTTTGGTCCTAGGAGGCGACCTGAGACTGGCACCCTCTATCTTTTCTCAGGTGCCTGCAGCATTTGTACACATGCTGCTAAATCGGTGATTTTCATGAAATCTCAAGGCCTGGTTATCACTGAATATTCTGCTTCCAGTGCCAGCTGTAGAGCTCCCTTGTCTTCAATCTCAGCATGTCCCACACCAAACTCCCCAGATCTCAGGGGAGTAAAACAGTTTGGTGGGTTACTGAGACACCTCTGTAGTCCAGCAACAAGTCCTTTTTACCTCTTAGATGTCTCAAAACAAACACCAGACATCCTGAGTGCCAAAGTACACTGCATATCTCTTGGATTACTTGAGACAAGCACTATATATCCCAAATGTCACACCATGCATTATCATACATTTATGACAATAAGGTAACTTTTGTTATTCAGTATATCCTGAAAAAATAGGCATGGATAACCTCAAGAAGAACGTACAAAGTGATAAAAACTTAGATTTGAATGAAAACTACCTACCTTTAACTTTTCTTAGGCTCCAGTGATTTACCATACACAGATTTCACCTTTGCCTCTGAATACATTATGGGCTGAGTTCTGTATCAATGCCAGCAACATGAGTTATAAAAACTTTCTTCACCTCCTTCTTACTTGACAACTAATAGCTCTTTCTTCAGTGTACCATGTAGAAGCTTCTGCCAGTGTTTAAAAGATTTGCCAGGCAGGTGCAGGTGCCCTAACACATTCATTATATCATGGGTTCTGTTCTTTCCAAACAGGCATACATCAAAATTCATCACCTTTCAGTTTCTGATGTGTTTTGCACATTCCATCCATGTGCTGTATCTGTAAAATTTACATACTTCAAAGATAATACCTTTTCAATTTGAGGGTAATTTCTTTCATACTGTTTAAAATTTTACTCTAAGTATCTTTTTTCCTTTCATTTGTCATGTGTGAAACTGTAGCTGCAAACATACATAGGAAAGCTGATTTGGTCTTTGTGGTTCCAAGCAGTGGTTAGGAAGATCACACTTTTCCCTTCTTTACATGACTTTTCAGTACGAAGTTATGTTGCACTGGGTGAAGGTGCAGCAGGGGGGCGGCTGCCGGGGCGGCCCCTGTGAGGAGCGGCCGGGGCTGCCCCGCGCCGGACACAGCCGGTTCCAGGCGGCTCCAACGGCCCCAGCGCAGGGCACAGCTGAGCCCCTCAGCCACGGGCGGGCGCCTCGGGGAAACCTGTGTCAGAAAGGGCAAAACGCTGCCCGGCAGCCAGGGCTGAGGGAAACGGGGAGAAACAGCCCTACCAGCCCCGAGGGGACAGCAGCAGGAGGGGAGGAGGGGCTGCAGAGTCCCCGGCAGAGATGCCCCTGAGGCCCCAGGAGAGACCCTGGTAGGGCAGGTGTTTCCCTGCAACCCCTGGGAGTAGCAGAAAGCAGGAGTTAGGAACTGACCACAACTACCCATTCACCACCTCTCCGTGCCCCTCAGGGGAGGAGGTAGAGGAGTCAGGAATAGAGGAGTGATGTTGAGCATGGGAAGAAGGGGATTGGATTGAAGGAATGTGTTTTAAAGTTTTTTTCTTTATTTCTCACCATCCAAATATATTTTTAATTATTTAGTTAAAAGTTATTTATTTTAAAATATTTAATACATTACATTTTTTTTCCCAAGTAGAGTCTGTATTGCCCATAACTCATCAGTGGTCTAGTTGCCTTTATGCCAAACCATGAGCTTTTCCACCTTATTTTCCTGTTAAGGAGGGGGAGAGAGTTGCTGCTGGGAGCTGTCCAGGGTCATTCCCACATTACTTTTGTCTGAAAAAATGGAACCACAAGGCTACTTTCTATAGAGGAATCCAGATTGCATATTCTTCAACTCTTCAGTGTAGCAGGGGATAGTCATTTTCATACCAATACTGGTTTGCTTGAAGAAGGACACTTCAACATTCAGTTTCTCAGCAAGAGTTGCCAGGATGCCATCCTTGATTCTGCAGCAAGACTACTGTACTAAGTAGGCTCTTTTTTTCTGCTGCTCTAGCTTGAGAGATTAAAATTAGTTTATATATTAGTTACACTGCAAGCTTTCCATCTGTTCCCAGTCATTATCTTTCTCTGCATTGAGGGTGTTCCTGTTTCTGAGCCCCTGGAGAGAGAGGAAAAAACAATGTCTTTTGACTCAGTGTGTGGCTGGGATTCCTCCATGCCACACGGAGGATATCCTCATGATGAAACTGCTGGCAAGATGTGCTGCCTTTATGCCAACTCAAATTCAAATTAATTGTATAGCTCAGAAGCAGCTATAACAGCTACCAGGAAGAACAACTTGTAATAAAAATTGTCAGATGGAAAATTCAGCCCCTTTGAAAAGAAAAGCTGATTATGACAATGCTCAGTACTATGAATGGTTTCTGTAGGATAAAGTACTTGGCTGCTAGTTTAGTATAAATATTGCAACTACTCTCCTAAAGGGATCATAGATGGTTTTAAAAACACTTTTCAGATAATTTCTGCCATCAGCTAATTCCCTGAACACACTATTTTGGCACAAATGTTATTAGTTGTCATAGGGAAAAAATAAGATTTATGGCATTAATTGAAGTATTTTGTATGTTTCTATCTAAACATTTGTAAAAAATGACCAAGTCATTTGTTCTGCCATTATGCAAAGTAGTAAAGCTTTTACCTTACTATTTAACCTAAGGAAGTGTTGAATAATTCTACAGTATACGAATGGAGACAATAAAAGTGTTTCCTAGTTTATTAATGTTGCTTTCAAAAATTATGTAGAGCACTGAGTGCTAATCTATAGTGATTTCCCTCCCCCCTTAGATTTAATAGAAGAAACTTTGCATATTTTAAAATCTGAGAGATTTAGGGAAGAGACTATAGATTTTGAAAATGACAGAACTTTATTATGACATTGATCTGCTAATAGATAATACAACCTTTATGAAAATCTAAAACCAAATATCACATCTTCTAGGCTTCATTTTGGCAAAAGCCTATTGAACAATAGTACCCACTGTGAATGTCAGTTGTATTTATTTATAAATAAAGGATGCTTTGTTTTGTTTCAATGTAAAACATCTGCCACATTTATTTCCATCATACCTGAAGTATTCAGAGACAAAATCTGTCCATATTTGTATCCAGATAATTCCTAAAAGAAGTTTTTCAATTTATTTTATCTAACTGGAAAATAAATAAAGGTTTTGAGCTTTATGGTGAATTCAATACTGTGGGTGGAAATGAAGGAGAATAGTCTAATTGTGGAGAGCAATCAGAATCAAGACCTATTATAACAGTTTAAGATACTATGTTTATAGGTTTTGCTATTGGATTAAGAGAAGTAATGATGCATGAGTTCTAAGCATTTAGAGGTTGTTAGGAGTGTAACTCGGGCTATATACACAGCATTACAAGGAGACGATATCAATATCTTGAAGGATATCAATGAAACTAACAAATCTTGGAAGAGAATGACCAAAACAGAAACTGTCATACTGGCAATATCCCCATTCCCACCATGTTCCCTTGCAGTATTGATTATTATTCTTCATATACTAAGAAATGCCCTTCTGAAGTTAGGCATAAAGATAAATAAAGCAGCATTCAAAAGAAAAAGAGAGCTCCACCTGTGGAGCACAAAGCTGCTATGGTCAGAGTAACCTTTTATCTTTCTGTGCAGATTTGCTTGGGCACTGCTAAGAGGCTGAGCTCCTTACTTCCTGCACAGAAATGTGATCTTGTCCTGCTGATTAGCTGAGAGATCTACTTGTTGCAAGTAATGACACACACATTTAGAATAAATATAAAAAAATAGAGTGTTCCGGAACTTATTGAATCAGTATCACTTAGGATAAAATAGAGGACTTTACTTGCACTTGTGCAATGAAATACAATTAAATGTGATGACTACAAGCTTAGATTCAGAACCTTAACTGAAATTTCTTCAGGAAGAGTTCAGTGTGTCACTGTCAAGACCTGTTTTTTTCATCTCCCGCCCTTCAGTATATGTGTCAAATATGGACCTGCTGAAGCCCTGATTTGGGAAAACATTTCAACATAAGATAAAGTCTTGGTGACTGGAATGTGAAAATTACATTGACTATCTAATAGAATCAAATCTAGATTCTGATGAGACTTAACATGCTCTTGAGTGCTTCTCTAAACAGAAGTAACATTTTCAACTAGCAAAAAGGTTGCTAAGCTACCTTGCTGCTGTCTTGCTGTTATTTTAGAAACACAAATATTTGTTTTAGTGAGTCCTAGAATAGAATAGAATAAATCAGTATATCAGACAAGGAAGTATATGAATATGAGTAATGAAAATTAAATGGCTGTGTAATTTACAGTAGTTATCAAACTATAAATATATTCGGTTTATGGATTTATCTGTTCATGCCCATTGTAATCTATTCCATGTATAGAAAATTCACCTCAAATAAACATTTTTCTTTCATTTTCATATAAAATAATATGGGGAAATGGCATGAAGAGTGTCAACCAAAAGGTCCAGGAAATAAAAGACATAAATACTGAAATTCAGTGTTCCTCTCGGGAACACTATGACATCAAAGCTACTCTCACTGCCTCCCTGCACCAAACTTTAAAGATTTTTGGACTCAAAAGAGCAAGAGAGCATGGGAGTCTATGACAGATCATCTATTAGCAGTAAGTGAGTGAACCCTAAGGTAAAAAGAAGTTATTGTATCTTACTGTAGCACTGACAAATGGTAAAAGTGAAAGGACATGCTCTTTGTCTTCTCATGATATTCACTGATGTAAATATGTGTTCTGAAAGTTGCAAATGAAGTTGGACCAAACCTTCAAAGACTGCTAGCTAAGCCATAAACCATGATTGCAATTCAGTGGTTGGGAACCAATTAAGTGTATTGCACTTCAGGCAAAGAATGAAAGAATAAGTTACTATCAAATTTCAATGCATAAAACAACTTCACAGTTCAGCACATTAGCTTTTCAATCTTAAAGTAAAACATAGCAAAGACAATTAAAAGCATTCTGAATGCAACCAGGTGTAAATACACTTGAATGCAATTACCAAATGAAATTACTGCATATCAGCAAAAGTAAGTGTCACGGTTTGGCTCTGGGCTGGCCGTCAAACCAATAACAATAATGCTCTCAGTCCCACTCCTCTCCCCCAAGGTAGGGAAAGAGGGAGAAAAAATGAGAAAGAGAGGCTTTCTGGGTTGAAAAGTGAAACAGATTGATTTTCATTATTAGTGATAAGGGAATACATATATATTTGTATAGGGATGTGCAACACCTGATCCCCTCCCTCCTCCCCCAGCGACTCTCACAGCAACTCTTCTCCCTGGTGACTCCCAGCTGAAGGGGGGAGTGTCCGGGCGCACGGACGGGGTCCTCGGGTGTCGGCTGTAAAGAAAAATGAAAAAAAAGAGAGAGAGCCAAAGAGAGGGTGATAGAAGCGACAGTAAGCAGAAAAGTGAGTGGAAAAGGAAAAAGAAAGGCTTGACTTTGGTCATGTCTTTACCTCTACTGAAAGTCAAACAGAGAAAATATTATGAGAAGGGAATATTCTGATTTGCTGATCCTGCCTTCGGTCTAACCTGCTCCCCCGTAGGGGGGGAGGCTGCAGACAGTCAGAAGTGACCTTGGTTACTATCAGTCCACTGGTGCTGCTAAAAAAGTCCACTGAAAAAAAAAAAAAAAATCAGCAAAGAGAAAGTTTGCTTCACCCTGGCTCAAACCAGGACAGTATGAACAGTCATTTAATCTGAGCCATGCAATCAAACTTCAGGGCTGCTTAATGATAATAGTGTTTCTAGTCAAATGCCTCTCTGTAAAGTAAAAACTTCAGTGCTCAAGGTCTGATCCTGATAAACTCCAAGCACATGAATACTTGGACACTGACTAGAACTACAATCAATCTTGCCCCTTTGATCTTTATTAATCACTGTTAGAAATATCTAGTAAAGTACAGCATGTACAGATGCTCCCTGCTAGACCCTCCCGTGCAGCTCCTGGCCCCAGGAAGCTGCTGGTCACTGCAGCATCCTCAATAATTAAGGTGTTTGTGGCTACATTTGCAGGCAGATACTCTTCAAGTCTCCTGTGGACTCATTCTTTGTGTTAACAGTTCTTAGCATTAAATTTCTGATAAGATGACTTCTTGTTTCTTATAGTTTGACTTTTGTCCTTTCATTACTCAGTATTCACTACTTAACAATATGCATTCATCTAATAACATTATAGTTTTGATTCTCTCTTGGGCTTTCCTCTCTTTCTAATACAAAAAAAAATCAGTATAAATAAGAACCATAGCTAATTATTTAGTTACTTGGGATTCTTGGGCCTCTGTCTTCTCTTTTCCCTCTTTATTTCCCTCACTGTCCACTTTAAGCTCTGCAATCACACTTTTTACTACTGTCTGATATCTGAAAATCAATTGTACTACTTAGAGTCTTCTAGTTGAAAGAAATTAAATTAGAATAAAACTCTGGGATATCAGTTATTGTAATATGGAAATTCCTCCTTAAAAGCCACACAAGTGATCGTTGGAGTAAAATGTTTCTATTTTAGAGAGGAATATTTCCAATTGGAGAACTGGGTTATGTTTGAATACTTTCCAATATAATTCTGTAATAAAGTACATTTGATGGTTTTTTGGTTTTGTTTTTTTAGTTTATTAGGTTTTGTTCAGTTGGGTTTTGGTTTTGGAGTTGTTGGGGGTTTTTTGTTTAGTTTTTTTTTTGTGTTTTTTTTTTTTTTTTGTTTTTTGTTTTTGTTTTTGTTTTTAAGGAGAGCAACTAAGACATTTTAGAAAAGCAGACTTTAAGAAAAACACAGTCTTGTTTCTCATTCTCCGGTTTAAAAGTGGACTGAAATGCCAACATTCAGTTCTTCAATAACAGTTACAGATAAAGTATTCTAATGCTCTTTGGGACTTTAGGCTCCAGGTTATAGTTTTACACACTATAAAATTAACTTCATTGGAAAATTCCAGAAGTAAACTTAGATTCCGTCCTGCTATTCCAAAATACCAGGATGTGTGATTTGTGTTCATCATTAAAACCAACTTTTTCTCTAGTCTAATATTCCACGAATAGCATTTCATCAAAATTGTAGCCTTAAAAATCATCTCTGCAGTGTCTTTTCAGAGCATATGTAATTATATCTCTGCTAAGCTCTGCCTAGTGTGCACTTACTAGGCTGTGCTATTCATTCAAACCCTTATCTAAATTTTTTAGTTGGTATACTGGAGTTTGTCCAATACACACTGACAGCACTATGCAAATACCTTAAATACCTAGATAAGTCAGCAAGATTCTCTTTTCCCTCTCATTAGTGCTACTTCAGGATGAGTTCCTCTCACTAACAACATAAGAATAAAGGTTCTACTAGGGAGACAAGTCTGAAATGCAAGACAGATCTAGGATTATCCTGTTTGGTTTTTTCCCTTTCCCTCATCTACATTGAACAAAATACCTACTTAACACTTCTTAAACAGTTACCAATTGCTTATAAACTCCTGTTTCGCATTTTGATTTTTTAGAGTTGCAACACTTTACAGATAGAAGCTAAAATCATAATTTAAAGCTTGAAAACTGGGTCTACACTATTAATTCCAAGCATTCAAATCTAAATATTTTTGAGTATTTGCTTCACAAATTTCGGTTTTCTTTTCCTATCAATAGGAATTGAAAATATATTTCTCTACTTCATTGTTAATAAAAAAAAATAAATCAAGATTTTTATGTATGACTCCAGGAGTTTTGGTCTACTAAAAGAGGAAAAAAACATTATCTATTGTGAGAATAAAACCAAGACAGAGGGAAAGAGTTAATTTTTCAAATGTTATAGGAGATATTTTTTGTACATGTAATTTAGACCTAAATAGGTACTAAACATCTTCTAATGACTTTTCAGATTTGAGGCATGCTGAAGGCATTTCAAAGAATATTCAAGCACAGCTTGAGAGAACAGACAGTATAAAGGAAAGAAAGGAAAGGCTGCTCACAGATCTGTTTTTGGTTTTTTGGGTTTTTTTAATAAAGCAGTATAAAAGCTTTAACATTCCTCTACAGAAATTTTCTGTTGTGTAAGAGAGAATGAATCAGTGTAGGAAGTTGTTTCTTCTGTAAATTAAGTGATTGCAGAAATTTAGCATGCAAAGCAGCCCATTTCTTCAAGCAGGAATATAAGATTATTTTCTAGGACAGGAGCAGTGGATTGTGTTTATTGTGCCTGTATAATTATATATGTGTGTGCATGTACATGTATACATGTATGTGTATATAAATATAAATTGTAACAAGCACAAATGGAGTTTGTCTTCTACCAAAAAAACAAGAAGTCAACATGAATTTGTTAAACTACAGTATTTTTCAGATGCTTAGAATTAGCTATTCTAATGAAACATTTCATCATTTCAGTAATTAGGCATTGTCAGCTGTGAATCATTTGGTAAATTCTAATTCTGTACTGGACACACTTATTTTTTGTAAATCCGATGTTGATTAATAGACCTCTTTAAACATAAACAATGATCTATGTTGATGCTGTCTACTCTGTCAGAGTCGCTGTTATGTCCCTCATTCAGTAAAAACTGTCAAATTAAATCTAATCCCAAGAAAAATACAATTAAGTATCACCTAAGTAAATAAACAAAAAAATGAATTGTGTAAGGCTTTGTTAATTCCCTTCCTATATGCAGGAATGCTTCTTTTTATACTGCTACTGTTGTATTTTCTGTGTTTACTTTCTTATGTCATGTGGTTTGCACCAGTTTCTTTTTTCCTCTAAGCTTCCAAGTTTTTTCATGCTTTCAAGTATCTACACTTTTCAGCTGTCATAGAAAATAAAACAATAAATAGTCGTCATTGTGTATCAAGATTATATTGTCATGAAATGTTAAAACCAGCAAAATATTTTAAAAAAATGACAATATAATCTCGATTTGAGTCTATATAATTGTTTCACTTTACTATGTTATGATTGCACTTGGGAGGTAAGTAAAAGTTCTGCACGCTGCCTCTTGATGATGAAAATGGAAGGTGTGGAACTGAAATGCAATCAGTCAGGAAAGATTAATTACAATAACTTGTTCATTCAAATAGTTCTCAAAAATCTGAGACTTCTATTGCTTCCATGATATGAATACTAAATAAGTGTCTCCAGTATTGCAATTTTATATAATTACATTTTGTGAAAAAAATACCAAATAAGAAAGCTTTGTTCAGCAGCTTGTTTTCTGTGAAGTTGAACTGAACACACTTGCATTCCATTCATTTCTAAATTATTGGAAAATGCATAGCATCTCTACAGAGAGTTGGCATGTGGAAGACTGACACAGGATGTATATATCCTATCTATCTATCTATCTATCTATCTATCTATCTATCTATCTATCTATCTACCTAACTACCTACCTACCCATCCATCCATCCATCCATCCATCCATCCATCCATCCATCCATCCATCCACATACTTGCCCACTTATAAATTTTATGTCTATGCTTATTATTGTAATCTATGTATTTATTAAAACAGTAGTAATGCCTTATTTCTGCACTCTATTAATGGAATGATTAAAAATTATTATGTGTTATCTATCAAGAAACCTGTATTTGAACAAAGACATGGCTTTAAGATTTGTTATAGAAACATCAGTATTTGTGTTTACCAGGGCATAAAACAGGATAGATGTTGGATGACTTTGCATGAATACACAGGAAAATTGTGAGTACCCTGGAAAGCTGGATGATCTACATAAATGTCTTATAAACCCCTTAGAAGACCCTGCCACAAATGTGTGGAGATGAAGTCTACATCTTGGATGCCAGCACCATCTGTAGAACAGTCCAGATTCTCTGCAGAGAGGGAGCAGGTTGAATTTTACCCTAATATATGTTTCCTAAATCATTCCCAGGTGTATCAGGATTTTTGGAGAAAATTGTACCCTATTGAGAAAAGACTTCAAGTTTATGTCTTTCCGTAAGGCTCAATGATACTTCTATTTTATTATCTACCACAGTCTTTTCATAGTTACATTAACTTCGTATTAGAGACCAGTGTTCCTACTGTGTCCATCACAAAATGTGTGCAAGGCTGACAAGCTTAACTGGGAAGTATGAAAACCCTGTCTCCTGTAGTATGGAGTATTGCCTGACTAGCAGTAACACATATTGTCAACATCAGTAAATTTCTTCTTTTTCATATACAGATTTAGACACTCATTAATGATGATCAATTATTCACCTGTGTCAGTTTTTTACAGAAGATCACTGCAATCTTATGTTTCTCCTTTTCTTGTTGAATATCTTTAGTTGATTGTAAAAATTGAACATTGTGCTACATAATTTTTGGCCCTTGGAGTTGCAAGATATAAAGTATTTCAGCTAATATGCCATTCAGTCAGTCAAAAAAGTGAAGCAAGGATTTATTTGTTTAATATTAAAGAATGTAAATTACTTGATTAGGTATGTGACAGCAACGGCTCATAGATATTCCAATTTATCTGTATATATGTCATGGTTTGAGCTAGGACAGAACCAGTTTTCCTTTCTGTAATTGTACTTCTCAGTTAAGTCTCTTCTAAGTGACTATATTTTCTGAAGTTAACAATATATTTTTGCACAGTGTGTGCTCCAAGAATTGATGATGCATGATGTTTTTAGTTATTTCTAAGGTAACTGTACAAATGGTATGCAGAAATGCTCTTGCTTATACTTGTTCCTATACTAACCAAGGTCACTGCTAAATTTCTTATGTGCCATGTTGGGGTGACTCTGTGACTCTCTGACTTTGGGACTGTAAAAGGAGTGGACCTGCAGAGAGGATCAGTCAGGACAGGCGACCTGAAACTGACCAATGAAGTCTCCCATCCCATACACATCATATTCAGCTTAAAACTAAGGGATCATGAGGGTCAAGTTCTCTTTTTCCATGGCCAGCATCTGAGCAGGACTCTGGTTTTCTGCCTTCAATCCCAGTCCTTGAGTTCCTGAATCCAGTTCCTGTCTGCTGCCAAGTCCAGTCTGGGACTTTCCCAGTGAGCAGATTGCAGTGTTTGTGATGTGATTGTCATCAGGGAAGCTCAATACTGTTTTTGTATATAATTGTGTATATTTGATTATTTTCCTATTAAAATTATTTTACCTTTTATTTTCATTGTTGTAGTTTCATTAAAGTTGTTTTTATTCTTTCCAACACGTAACTCTCTTTCCCTTTCTCTCTTTTGCTTTGTCTTTCAGGGAAAGGGCTAATGAAGAGCATCTATCATCTGCTTAATACCCAGCCCAACCTTAAACCTTGAAAATATACCACAGAGATTCATGTACCTTTTTATCACTCCTTGTCTCCCTAAAATATGTTTATGCTTGTGAATGGATTTATGTGTGTGTGTGTATTTATATATCCAGCTTTACCCAACTGCTTTTTGTTTCTAGGGTTGGTGAAGTATCATTTCTTAGCTTCTGTGTGACATGGAAACTAACACCAAGTATTTCTGTTGTGAGAAAAGTCATGTAGAATTAATTGAATCATGGAAGCATATTATATATCAGCTGCAGAAAAGTTTATTGCTGTCCCTTCAATGCAATGATCCCTTGCTTGTTGCCTTCCAGTAGAGAAAATTATGATAGACATCCAAACTCACATTCAGCCAAGAATCTTTCCAAGTTTACAATGATACAGAAACATTCACTGATGTAAACAAAGGTTGACTATAAACTGAGTGATGACAAGTCTAACGATAAAGTAACATAAACTATTCTTGTAACTGAGCACTATGTGCTCTAGTGGAGCATGCACAAATTAATTCCCTGGCAGCAGTGGATGTCAGTTCAATTAAACCACCCACCTCCCTCCCAAAAAACTCATCTACCTTACTTACACAGGTGATAAGTTCAGGCGAAAATGATAATGTTGTTGCTTTATAAGTAAAAAAAAAAACCACAGTGGAGAAGACATTAAGAAATCTTCCTTGAATAATAAAAAGTGGAAGCATATTGAGGATAACTGGAGATTTTTGCCCATCATGGGAAACAGAAGTGTGAGGTAATAATATATGTCTTGAATTGGGATTTTAGCAGAAAAATGATGCAAAAATATGCAACTATACTAGCTGAAATACATTTACAATTCAAAGCTTTTTTATTCTATATGTATGTCCAGGGGAAAAAAAATGGGTAATACCAATACAAACAGAGTAAAATGTTAAAAAGGAAAAATAGATGCTTATGACCACAGAGATATTGGAAGGATTCAAATGGAAAATAGTAAATATATATGTAAAGAGAAAAAGGGAAAAATCCTCTTCCTCTTTGTATCTCTGGGCTTTAAATTTTTTTTTTTTCAGAGTTCTCAAACAGGATTTTAATAAGCTTTTCCTACCTTGGAATAATATAGACATTTGGGTTGACCAAATGTATATGGGTACACATTTTTGTTTTAGGTAAAAGAGCTGATAAAGTCAACAGCTTAAATTGATTTGAGAATGCATGGAAAGGTTTATAAGAAAGAAATAAAAGGAACTAGAATTAATGTCAACTAAGGCAGCTGCCTAGAGTAAGTCCATCCAGTGTATTATATGATTCAAGAGTATAAAAACTTCTAAGCATGAATTTTTACTTCACTAGTCAAAAGTGAAGTTCACTTTCTGATGGCAATTGAGCATGCCATTTGGGCAGGCAAAGAAGGACTGATGTGGCAAACATGGGAGCTTGCAGTTCAGAAACCCTGAAAATCCTCGAAGAGGAGTGCAAAGAGTATTCATAGCTTAAAAAATGTCATTTCTTAGAAGGGGTTATGAAGGGCTTCTTGCTGCTGAGGAAGAGACTGAACGATGTTATACTTTGAGACTGAAGGAAAAGTCACATGTTAGAGTGATACAGCAAAGTGTGAGAGAAGAGTTGTGTTAATCTGTTTTGTTTTGGCCAATACTGGTGAATTTTTTCATTTTAAAACCATTATTTTTACAATTTTTTTATTCATGTTTTGCATCTTTTTTTTGTTGTCCATGGTTTAAGAGAAGGATTGCAGATCTACCTGAAAGATCAGGTTGAGATATTATCCTGGGATTGCTGAGTGTCACTGCAACAAGTGCAACAACAGCTGGTTGTTCTATCAACTTTATTATTCAGGAAATAGCATATTTTCTGAGAGGCTGTCTTCTTTTAGCCCACATCCAGGGGTGTTCTATCACCCAACAACCCCTCACCACCCAAGAAGGGGAATCAGAAAAAGGAAAGAAAACCCATGGGTTGAAATGGAAACAGATTTAATAACACAAGTTAAAAAATAATATTAATACTAATAAAAAGTACACAAAGTTACACTCAGCTCACATAGTGGTTGCGAGCTGCATGCTCCCAGCTGCGAATGCAAGATGTCAAATTCTGTGAGTACCACAGCTCCAGAGAAAATTTGACAGCCTTGGGAGCAGAAGAATTGGTGAGACCCTCCAGGGATGGAGGCCATTAAGAAAGAGAGATGTCCCCAGCAAACTTTTCAACTTGTAGTAAGCATGACTTTTATGGTAAGGAATACTTCTGTTGGGCAGCTTGGGTCAGCTGCCTTGGGTTTCACTCCTCCTAGCCCTAGCACCTGGCTAGCTCAAAACTGCTAAAGGCCTTGATCACTATGGAAATCCAGGTACCATGGCTGGCTATGAACTAAAACTGAGTGTCTTATCAATTTTATTCTCCAACTTCAGTCTTCTCAAAAATTCTGCTTTTCGGAGCAGAAAATTGTTTCTATGATTTTATCCAGGAATCTAGGATGGAGGCAAAAAATTAACATGTTTTATTGCTACAATTGGGGAAGTAGTTTCTTGAGTTATTGCTTCTGCAACCAAGTTTTAAACAGAAAATACGAATTGCCTTCCAGTTAGATGTCAATATGGAGAAGAAGCCATCACCATCTTCAGAAGTCTTAAAAAGCAGTGGAACTCAAAACTGTATTTGATACAGGAAGGCTAAGACAGAAAAGGAGTTGCACTTTTGTCAGTCAATACCTTTCTTTTCCAGCTATACTTGCAGTCCAATGTTTAGTTTAGGGATAATGCTGCAATTAAATGATTTTTAATGGAGGCATATGGAAGAGAAGATTATGTTATGCTCAGGATTAGACAGGGATCTTCTTTTACACTGAGAAAAGTAAAAATCAACATGGAGATGAAGGATCAGCAAGCAGCTGTATAGACAAAAGTGTTACTCTCCCTTCCTGGGATATACATGACATTCACTTTTCCCATCTGGGATACCCATCTATGCAGTATGAAAATGTGTAATTTAGTCAACTATTCACTTAAAAACTAAACAACTTGGCAATGTTTGAGGTAGAAAATGTACAGTAAATGGTATAGCTGTAACTGCAAAAAAAAGCTGCATCCTCAGTAGGCTTGCAAGGATTTGGGGAGAACGACTACAGGCAAAGAAGCCTTATTGTGGAAGGAGCAGCCACTCTAATGAATCCAGAAAGGCTGTGTTTAGCACAGGCTCTGGTGTGGCTCACACTGATTGAACTGCAAATTAAGCTGGTGTAAAACTGCAAGGCATACATTAAATAGTGTATTTATTTTTTAATGTGACCTGAAAATAACAACAGAAAAAAACACCCAAAACTTTTTTATTATTAACCACAGTGAATTAATTTATTAACACAAAACAGAAGAGCTTGGTGGAGTTTTGGATTATTACAGTTTCTTTTTAAACTTAATTTATTTTTTTTTAAATCAGTATTGTAATGATCTGTATTGAGACAGTTTATGGATATTTGAACTACAGCAGTTTTGAAAATCACAAGGTGATTTATAAAAGGTCTCCAGTGAGTCACTCAAAAGAGCAAATTCTGGATTTGATCCCAGATATGCAAATGTATGTAGGCTTCTAACTCTCACCAATCTAAAAATAGGGATCTAAAACTGGAAGAAAATTGGTCAGCTCCTTTTTTTACGCAGGTGAATTTGGCTGATTAATTCTTCATATGCTAAGAAAGTGGAAGATTTTTTCCCTTAGGATGTGGAATAATAGCAGAACTATGATCTTACTGTAGTCGCTGTAAATCCTCTTCCAGGGTAGGAGATAAAAGCTTCCTGCAGCAATTGCTGCAGGAATTGTGGAGTCACAATCTGTACACTGATCCTCACTTATTCTTGTCTGGCTGTATCTTGCAAAAAAGTTAGCGAGATTTTTTTTTTATTGTTTGTGGATGTTTCTTCAACATTGCATAATAAATCATCACACTAAAGCTAATAAGAAAATGTAATAATGTATAGCCTTTCTAGGCTGGGCACTATACAAGTATAGTAAATTAAAATAAAATCAGAATTAGCAACAAAAAAGGAGAATATGAAAGAGACAAATGCAAAATGAATAACCTTTAGATGTCTCCACATAATACTGTTATTTAAAAAATTCAATGACAGTGAAGCGTACTTTAAAAAATAAAATAAAATAAGGCCTAGCATTCACTAATCGATACCCTGAATTAACATACAACCATGTAGTTGGCCTGATACAGGGATACATCAAATTGAATCCAAACAGAGAGATGCCCCGTCGCATCAGTGCTTATATTTGAAATAATCTGCCATTTCTCAGTGTGCCTGCCTCAATTTCCTTCTATGATTCAATTACTTTCTGTCTGTCAATTTTACAGGCTGAGGCCTGCAGAGGAAAGACTCCCATGGGAAAGACAAGGGCCTAGCAAGCCCTGAACTGGTAACAACCTTCAAAGTACAAACAGAAGGCCAAGTTGATGATCGTAACACCAGCTGCTCTGTGGTGTTAAAGACACGGACCCCAGCCTAGCCACAACAAATAAACAAAAGAGTTTGCTTGATGAAAAAAGGGCCTTCTTGGCTTTTCCCACTGTTTTCCTTTTATTCTCCAATGAGAGATTTTGGAGGCACAGCTAAATAGTTAAATGACAGCAGTCAATCCACTTTATTCTATAAAAGCCTGGTCCCATCCTTGACTGGAGAGACTCCCATAAACCTTCCAGGAGGTGTGCTGGACCTTCTCCTCTCCAGCAGGGACACCTGCTTGAGGGATTACTTCTCCAGAGTCGAGAACTGAGACAAAGGGACACCCGGCTGTGGCCGTAAAAGGGTGAGACATATTAACTACCTCTTGTCTTTATTAGTTAACTTGACATTAAGCAATCTTTTATTGTTAAGTTTTGAACTTTTAGATAAGTGCATTGATTGTATTATCACCTGGCTAGGTATTATTTCAATCATTACTCTAGATCTGGTATAAGACCTATTAATGAGTAAGTTGCTAGCATTTAAATGGTTAACTCTTATTGACTGACTGACTATTAGTTGTAAATTTTATTGTTAAGATACCTTTTTCCATTATTGCTTTAACATTCTGTTCTAATATCCCAACTCTCACACAATCCGGTTGCACTTGTGCCTTTTTAGTTCAATAGTTAAGATCCCAGTGCTGTTTGGAATAGATCTTGTTTTGTGCACATACACCTCATCTGCTATGTCACCCTGTTTGGGACAGTCAGCTATTACTGCTACTAGCAAACTGGAAGGACCACTCTAGTAAGCACACGGGTAACAGTGGGTTTTATATGGTCAATTTACACTGCAATGTTACTACCTTTTGGCTTGAACTTTCAACTCAGACATAGCATTCAAATTTCAACAGATGTCACATTAATTTCATTTCATATCTGTAGTGTGCTACTGAATAGGACATAGTGCAAATCAACATGAGGTGTCTTAATGCCTGTCCTATCTAATCTGAATTTGTTTGATGGCAAAGTGAAGCTATAGCATGGAAAGATCTGGACTACTGATAGCAACAGTTGGTATCAATTGCATCCATCTTGTTTTACACAGAATGTGATAGGGTTAGTAAAACCATGCAAACCTCATGTGCTATATTTTTGAAGCTGTGGAGTTAGAAGGGACCACTAACTAGCTAAAGATCAGTAGCCAACATTTTAAATGGAAAGATCTATATAAAGGTTCTGAGGCTTCAAGGTCAGATGAGACTCTAAACAGTCATTTAGTGTGAACCTACACATTGAATAACTATGTCAAGTTCAGCTGTAGTTCAAAAAAGAAATCTGATCTTCATAGTTTCTCATCTATCTTAAAAGTTTCTTATTAGAATGATGCAGGTCTTCTTGAAGATTCACCAAGACCAAATTATGACCTATGAAGTTATGGCAGTTGTGAATTTCTCCTCATGCTGAAGAGACCAACTCCAGTGCAGGTAAGCCCTCACTGGGGAGAGAATCACGGCAAAAAAAAGGCCAGAAAAGGGCTCTTTGGGGGGCTTTTCAAAGCTGGGAGAGCAGCTAGCCTGTGCCTAGTGCCGGCAGCTTGTGGGCGGGCTGCTGGAGCAGCAAAGGCGGAGCCAGCACCACCCGCAGCCTCTTGCACTCATAAAAAGCTGCCCCAGGGAGCGCAAGTGAGTCAGAGCTCGGTGAACAGGACTGGCAAACAGGGCGTGGCGCTTCATCCAGGGTGTGGTGCAGCGGTTTGCATGGCAGTTTGTGCACGCAGGGCGAGCAGGGAGGGCACTGAATGCCTGCGAACTATCGGCCAGGTAACAATGGTATCCACCCCTGTGACATCCATGTTTCATCCTAGGGTGCTGAGCGAGCTGGCGTAAGAACTGGCTAAGCTGCTCTCCATCATTTATCACCAGTCCTGGCTCACTGGGGAGGTCCCAGATGACTGGAGGTTGGCCAATGTGATGCCCATCCACAAGGAGGGCCGAAAGGAGGATCGGGGGAACTACAGGCCTGTCAGCCTGACCTCGGTGCCTGGCAAGGTTATGGAACAGATCATCCTAAGTGCCATCAAGCGGCATGTGGAAGACAACTAGGGGATCAGGTTCAGCCAACATGGGTTTAGGAAAGGAAGGTCCTGCCTGAATAATCTCATCTCCTTCTATGACTGGGTGACCTTCCTAGTGGATGAGGAGTAGGCTGTGGATGTGGTCTACCTTGACTTCAGCAAGGCCCTTGACACAGTCTTCCACAGCATCCTCCTGGAGAAGCCAGCAATCCATGGCTTTGACAGGTGCACCCTTCACTGGGTAAAAAAACGGTTGGATGACCAGGCCCAGAGAGTGATGGTGAATGGAGCTGCATCCAGCTGGCATCCGGTGACCAGCGGTGTCCCCCACTGGGGGACCACTGGGCCCAGTCCTATTCAATATCTTTATTGACGACCTGGATGTGTGGATTGAGTCCACCCTCAGTAAACTGACAGATGACACCAAGCTGGGGGGGAGTGTTGATCTGCCAGAGGGTAGGAAGAAGCTGCAGGAGGACCTGGACAGGCTGGATCGATGGGCCAAGGCCAACGGCATGAAATTCAACAAGACCAAGTGCAGGGTCCTGCACTTGGGCCACAATAACCCCAGGCAGCGCTACAGGCTGGGGGAAGAGTGGCTGGAGAGCAGCCTGGCAGAGAGGGACCTGGGAGTACTGGTGGACAACTGGTTGAACATGAGCCAGCAGTGTGCTCAGGTGGCCTGGAAGGCCAATGGCATCCTGGCTTGTATCAGGAATGCTGTGGCCAGCAGGAGTAGGGATGTGATTCTCCCCCTGTACACAGCACTGGTGAGGCCTCACCTTGAATACTGTGTACAGTTCTGGGCCCCTCACTTCAAGAAGGATGTTGAGGTGCTAGGGTGGGTCCAGAGGAGAGCAACAAGGCTGGTGAAAGGACTAGAGGGAAAGTCTTATAGGGAGAGGTTGAGGATGCTGGGGTTGTTTAGCCTGGAGAAGAGGAGACTCAGGGGGGACCTCATCATTCTCTTCAACTACCTGAAGGGAGGTTGTAGTCAGGTGGGGGCTGGGCTCTTTTTCCAGGCAACCAGTGACAGGACAAGAGGGCATAGCCTGAAGTTGCTCCAAGGGGGGTTTAGGTTGGATATTAGGAAGCACTTCCTCATGGAGAGGGTGATTAGACATTGGAATAGACTTCCCAGGGAAGTGGTGGAGGCGCCGTCCCTGGATGTGTTCAAGGAAAGGCTGGATGTGGCACTTAGTGCCATAGTCTAGATGCTGTGGTGATGTTGGTCATAGGCTGGACTTGATGATCTTAAAGGTCTTTTCCAGCCTTGGTGATTCTGTGATTCTGTGTGATTCTGTGACATTCAAGATATTTGGTACTCATCTCGAACAATCCAATAGATAAACAGTGTATTCAGAGACTCAAGGTGTCTGGTGTTTCACTTGAGACATCCAAGAGATAAGGCCAAACAGAGAGATGTCTCAGCAACCCACCAAGCTGGTTTTACTCAACTGATAATGGCAAGCCTGCCCCCCACAATGTGTCAGCAATATTGCAAATACTGCAGACAACTATGAACCAGGGAGTTTTGTGTAAAATCTGATAAAATTATAGTAGCACTGAGCAAGGACATCCTGCAATGATCAGGCATTAAAGAAGGCAAATAATCAAGAGGCTTGGAGAGTGTTTCATGTAAATCACCAACTTGGCAAAGAAGATTTAAGGTCTATGTGGATAACTGAATTTATAGAAGTCAACTACGGTAATTGTGGTAGCCCTGTTCAATGCCTCTGAGTCAAAATCAGAGGGGTCATCTCCAAAGAAGACCTTACAATAGGCATCTGTTAACGACCCTCAAACCAAGATGACATGACCAATGGAGCAATACTCAGGTTGCTCAGGCAAGTTCCAGGTCACAAAACTTGGTCCTTATGGGAGACTTTAACTACCCAGACATTTGCTGGAAGAACAACACAGCAGTTCACCTGACATCCATCAAGTTCCTGGAATGTGTAGAAGACTGGTTCCTCACAAAAATGTTGGATGTGCCAACCAGGAATGGGGCAGAGCTGGACTTGCTGCTCACTAACCAAGAAAACCTGCTCTGTAATATCTCAGTTAGTTACAGTCTTGGCTGCAGTGACCACAATATTGTGGAGTTTGGGGTACTGCTGAGCACAATGAACGTTAATTCCAGGACAAGGGTTTTAGATTTTAGAAGAGCAAACTTCAGGTCACTCTGGGCTTGGTTGGAAGGGATCCAGTGGGAAACTTCCATGAAGGGTAAAGGACCTAGTGAGTGCTGGGAGTTTTTCAAGAACACTCTCCTAGATAAGCAAAACCAGTTCATCCTCTCTAAAGGCAAGGGAAGCAGGCAGAGCAAGAGACCTCCTTGGCTTAATTGTGAGCTTCTGGGTCTGCTCAGAACCAAAAGGGAAATCTAACAGAGGTGGAAAAGTGGAACATTAGTGGTTGGAATTACAGGTTATGCAGAGATGCAGTTAGTAAAGCAAAAGCTTGAGCTGACATTGGCCAAAGATGTCAAAAAATTCAAGAAAGTGTTCGTCAGATACATTAACCACAAGCAGAAACAGAGGAATAATATTGGCCCGCTATTAAACAGGAGAGTGAACTAGTCACCAACAATGCTGAAAAGGCAGAGGTCCTCAACACCTTCTTCACCTCTGTCTTTACCAGTGCTGTTGGGTCCCAGGCCATAGGAACAAAAATCCAGGTTGATGCAGTAACCCACCTGCTATCAGTGAAGGAAGAGTTGGTGTGTCAACTATTACAGGAGCTTGACCTGTACAAATTGACAGGCCTGGATGCCATCTACCCTAGGGTGCTGAGACAGCTGGCTGATGTTGTTGCAAAGCTGCTCTCCATAATCTTTGAGAAGTCATGGAGATTGGGAGACATCCCTGAAGACTGGAGGAAGGCTAATGTCACCCCCATCTGTAAGAAGGGTTCAGAGGAGGACCCAGGTAATTAATAGACCTGTTAGACTCACTTCAGTCCCTGGAAAGACATGGAGCAAATCCTCCTGGGGACACTCACAAGTCAATTGAAGCATGGGACTGGAAAAAGTCAACATGGATTCATCAGGACCAAATTGTGCTTGACAAACCTTATTGCCTTCTATGACAAAGTAACCTGCTCGGCTGATGCAGGGTGAGTGGTGGACATCATCTATCTGGACTTCTTCTGATTAAGTGTACTGACGACACCAAGATGAGTGAAGAAGTTGAGACTCCAGAGGGAGGGCCACCCTCCAGGATGACCTAGAAAGGCTGGAGGCCTGGGCTAGCAGGAACCTTATGAAGTCCAATGGAGAGAAGTATAAGGTCTTGCACCTGGGAACACATAACCCAGGAGCACAGTTCAGACTGGGATCCACCTGGCTGGAGAGCAGCCCTGTGGAAAGGGACCTTAGGGTCTTGAGGGATAACTGGCTCAACATGAATGAACAGTGTGCTGCAGCAACAAAGAAAGCCAACAGGATGCTGGGCTGCGTCAACAAGGGCATCACCAGCAGAGATACAGAAGTCATCATCCTGTTCTACTCAGTGCTTGTCAGACCATATCTGGAGTATTGCATTCAGTTTTGGTCCCCACTCTACAAAAAGGATGCAGACAGGCTGGAGACCATGCAGAGAAGGCCCATGAGGATGATAAGAGGACTGGAGGACCTTCCATATGAGGAGAGGTTGAGACAACTGGGTTTGTTTAGCCTTGAGAAAAGAAGGCTTCAGGGAGACCTTATTACCCTGTTCCAGTACTTAAAGGGTGGCTACCAAGAAGATTGAGAGTCCCTATTTTCCAGGAGTCACATGGAAAAGACATGGATTAATGCGCACAAGTTGCTCCTGGGGAGATTCCAATTGGATACAAGAGGTAAATTTTTCACCATGAGAACAGGCAAACATTGGCATAGTCTCCCAAGGGAAGTGGTAGATTCCCCCACGCTGGACAGTTTTAAGTCTCAGCTTGACAGGGTGCTGAGCCACCTCATATAAACTATAGTAGTACCTAGAAAGGTTGGACCAGATGATCCTTGAGGTCCCTTCCAACCTGGTATTTTATGATTCTGTGTTTCTATGAATACCATGTAATATACTTGTAAAATCCACTGCTTTTCTTCTTGTCTTACACATGTCATTACCTCTTGCCAAAAACTTTGGTTGTTTTAGTCAGAGGAGGGCAAAGAGGACAGATTTTCAGCTTCATACTATCCATTTGGCTTCTTACACATTGTGTGTATTCAGGGCAAGAGATGGACTAGATATGAGTAACTATGAGCTTCTGATTTGTGTCCAGTAACCATTAATTCTGCCTCCTGCAGAAAGCTGGGAAGACTCTTTCCTTCCCTCACTCATTTGATCATTCCTGATGAAATGCTGCTACTGATGCAAATCTTCCCTTCAAAATCCCAGACATATTATGCTATTGTTTTATTTATGCCATTAACTTTAACAAATAAATATTTTTTTTCCCGGGAAGAGCTGAGCCATGTCAAGTCAGTTGAAGAGCATTCATGTGAAAGTGTGCCCTAAAATCAGTTCTTTGAAGTAAACAGTCCTGATGTAGCAAAAGAAAATTCCTGGAAACTACTGAGAGCAAACACAAACCCAGGATGTTTTGTTATTCTTGTTCCTCCTAAGTTGCTGCTATCTGCTTTCATACACATAGCTGTCAGATTATCTATCAGGTGTCATTTCAAAACTTCGTGCAAATATCTCTGAGCTCACAATGACTTTTGACAAGTATGTAAACCCTGTGAGTTGCTGTAAGACTTGCACTATGCAAACTCTTTTCCATTAAGTTATTTTTCAAAACATTTCTCTGAGGAAATACTTTATACATGGTCTGGGTGTCCTGAAATAGCTTGTCTAAAGGAGTTGATTTGAAGTGGATCGCACTTTTATGGTGACGGTCAGCAAAATGTAACAAAAAGTCACAGAACTATACCATTAATGCCACTGTAGACTAAGAAAATTTGCTGCATTTAGACCAGAAAACTACAGTGGTGTGTTTTAATTAACTAACCTTACTAGAATTATCACAGTTGAAGGACAACACCTTTTCTAACACTTTTGTCTTACTATTTTGCAAGCTAATGTCAGTTTGTGAATGGTGGCAGATGGACTTGGATTATATTTACTATCTACATTTTAATTTTTTTTTTTTCAAAAGTCTGAATTCAAACTTCTTTTTCTTTGAAAGCAGAGTTACACCTTTCATTTAAATTACAAATATATACCTGTAAACTATATATAGTTTATATATACCTTATAAACAGAATTGGTCCCTAGCAACTAATGCTCCCTAAATAGCATTTTTGTTAGACATAAGTGGAGGGATGTCTTGTATGACAGCACAAGCATTAGCAGGAGAAAGAGGCAAACTCCAGTGTGAAGGAGCCACCACATTAAAGGTGCAGAGCTATTTCTCATTGTGGTTTTGTCAATTAATTTATTCTGGCTCAGCCGTCTCAAAAGTCTCACTGTCTAAATTAGAACAGCAATCCTATGTTAGAATCATACTCCCTTTAATCTTTTTATTACAATATAATTCGCAGAGCTTTTGCTAGGGTCTTCTGTGTCGGAGGTACAATTTATTGATTTTTGCCTTTCAGAAGCTGTACTGCTTTCAAGACCAGTGGTCCCACTCCATCCTTGGCTACATTCCTAGTAATTCACTTGAGTCAGTTCTAGCAATCATATAGCCACTAGCTGAGGAATATTGTGTCATTGATCAGACTGAGAATTATAAATAATAAATTTTAGTTCTCAGTCTGATCAGGAAACTGATTCAACTGCCATGAGGCCACATACTTCCTTGACTTGACACAGAGGAGAGAAGGGAGACAGGGAGAAGGAGAGTGGAGGAGAACCATCCTTTTTTGGTATAGGTACAATTTCAAATCCACTTCCACTGACGGTTGACTCTACCTGCAATTCCTCCATTTAATTAGCTGGAGCTTTTTATTTTTTTGTTTTAAATCTGTATATACATATGTATAATGTATATTTCTGTATATATATATGTACACATATATATGTGTATGTATAATATTGTAGTCTTTTGACACAATATTTTTGGATTATGAATAAATTTTTCAAAAAATTTCGAATTGTTTATACCTAGTTAGATTCTGTGGCTTTTTTCTTTGGAAAATCAATATGAGTTCATATGCCTGTCATTAAATTATTCTGCATCTGAATTATTCTGAATTCTTATGTGAAACAAAGTATTTCAGAGCTCCTGAATCAAAGTATTTTCCTGAAAGATGAGCTCTCTGATAGACTTCGTAGAAGGTAAATAACTAGGACATTGCAATCCAAACTTTTCAGGATTGCTTTCTGAAGAAACTCTTCTACTGAAATTGCTCCAAGACTGAAATGAACCTCCTCAGGCACTGAAGGATTTTTCATTGGCAGGTAAAGATTATTGTGCCTCATAAAACACATATTTTTAGGTCAGCAAATTGAAATAATCAATTTAAGTTCAAGAATGAAAAAAAAAAAAAGTGTATGAAAAAGGCTGATACAAAAACCTCTTCCATTTATCTATAATTCAATCAAATTCATCTAGAGCTTTTAATTTCATAAATGCTGATATTTTCATCTTTCCTCTGGATTTATGATTTAAAAAGTAGGAAATATTGTAATAGGTTGCAAGATGGAAGATTTAGATTTGTCTTTCAGCTTGCACTACTCTTAATGTTCTGAATTGCTTTCCTCCATCTTTTAATCTCAGTTGAAAGCTTTGTCAACACCAGTTTATCTTTCTTGTTGTTTCATCATTTTGAAACTATGTGTCTTTATTTTTTTTTTTTTTTTCATTTTTATTTCCACAACTTAGTGCTACCAAATGTTTTTCCCTTTGGTGAGGGTCACTTCTTCAACTAATGTGAATTGGCTTTGGTCCACCAGTACACCTCCTTGGAAACTGACCCAAATAGCTAGAAAATAAATACTGTGTATGTACAGAACTACAGGAGTAGAAGCATGCAATTTTCCCCACAAAATTAGAGCAATGTTTAAACAGTGGTGTTCCAGTATTTTTTAATTCTACAAAAGATCTTGAATATACAATTCTCGAAAATAGGCTATCCTAGATAAAATAGAGACTGAACTATTTTCACTGAAAATACTGTAAATCAAACAGAAATAGAATTGAGAAATAGCTTTTCTTCTTATCACCTTATGTCTAATGGACATTTCCAAGTAGAATACTAACAGGCACCAGTGAAGAGATGACCTTGAATTTGAAACTATGTAACAGAGCAAAATACAATTATATATGTTATTTCATTTACTTGTTTCTCTTTTTTTTATTATTCCTTGCCTTTTACTCTCCTGCTGTTTTTACCATGAAGATGATATTATACAATTTTCCTCTCCAGAACACTGTATCTTACCTGAATTTGACCCATAAAGGAAATGACAAATATTTTCTTGTTGGAAAAAGAAGCTTTAAAATTATAGTAAAGCAGCATTTTATTTTGGTAATCTATTATATATAGAAGTAGATTTTTAAGACCAAGGAACTTTTCTGACACCGCTGTGTGAGAAAAAACACAAATTTACTTACAGGTTGACTTTGCAGTGAGCTAGGTAATGCACTTTCAGATATTCAGTTTTATAAGAAGCTCAGCACAGGCCAGCTGGTTAAAAACATAAGACTTCATGTTTTTCAAGTGCTTCAGTACAAATATAGCTTCATGTTGTGTAATACGGCAGATAACGGAAAAAGACTTTTTAGTTGCTGTTTGTATGACCCTTGTAACAAAGATGACTGACTGCGTGTACTAAGAGGGGAAAGATACCTATCATGTTGCCCCTCTAGATTGTTCTACTGTTTCCTGTAGCAAGAGTTTCCATTTTCTCTTTTGTAAGAACTAAGGAAGGCTGTGAGGGTTTTTTTGGTTTTTTTATCTTCATAGAGAAAAATAGTGCTACCACTTTGACTGACAAAGAATGGCACTGTGGCAAATGTCAGCTGTGCTGGATGCACATTTTGGGTAATTACTCCAGTAATGTCATAACCATCCTTTGAGATGGTATGTGGGCCATGATGGATTTCTTATAAAAATAATTCTTTTTTCAACATAAATACATATCATTTTTTTCCCCTCAAGCTGTGCAACACATTTGAAATTTATTGTAAAAAATACACTGCTCAGCACTTCAACCTCTACCTCTAGATTTATTCTACATATACAAAATTAAAATAAAACTGCAGAAAAATCTGGTATTTCATTTTGGTTTACTATTGGTATTCAGTTTCAGCAACGCTGTGTAGAATGTAAAATCTGGATTAAAAAGCAACACTAAGTGCAGGAAGAGAGATTTAATATCATAACTTATTAACTTTTCCACTTTCCTGGCAGAAATTGTTTCTGTTAAAACTTTAACTGGGCTGAATTAAAAGAAAAAAAAAGGTTTCTTGGCAACATGGTAACTGCATCTGGGATTTTCTCTATAAATGTTGTACTCTATAGTTGATTTCACATAAAGTTCTTGGATCATAATAAAAATCATAATTCTTTTCAGGTTTTATGTTTCTAAGCTAACAATATTAAGCTATGCTGGCACTCATGAACTTTAAGGCAAAAATGTGAAGAGAACAAATATGGTGCCTTATCATTCTTTCAGGCATTGTGTTTGAGACTAATACAGCAGATTTGTTGCTAGGTATGTGCAACAAAGAGAAAGTGGAGGTCTATGTTGATTTTTTAAATTATTTTATATGAAATATATCTCAATACTGAAAACAACATTCTGATGTTTTTAAACATTATCACTCATGTACATCAGAGTTGCCTTTTAACCACGGTGAGATTGGATATAGAGAAGGAGAGACAGAGAACACAAGGTTAGTATAAACCATGAAACTACTTTTTTCGTTACATTTGACTGACACACCTGCAAGTAAGGAGAGTTGCAACCCCTCTCTTAGCAAAGAATCAGTGTACAGAGATCTCATTAGGTCATACAGAGAGAAAATTGGGAAGGTGAAGGCCCAGCTGGAGCTCAACTTGGCCACTGGCATAAGGGACAACAAAAAAAGCATTTATAAATACTTCAACAACAAAAAAAAAAGAGCAGGGGAAAATCTCCATCCCTTACTAGATGTGGGGGAGAAGATTGTAACCAAGGATGAGGCAAAGGCTGAAATACTTAATGACTTATTTGCCTCCATCTTTAATAGTCAAACCAGCTTCCCCCAGAGTGTTCAGCCTCCTGAGCTGGAAGATAAGGACGAAGAGCAGAACAACCTCCCCATTATCCTGGAGGAAGTAGTTAATGATCTGCTTCTGCACCTAGACATTCACAAGTCTATGGGGCCTGATGGGGTCCATCCTAGAGTGCTGAGGGAACTGGTCAGTGAGCTCAGTAAGCCTCTTGCCATTATTTATCAACAATCCTGGTAAACAGGGGAAATCCCAGATGACTGGAGGCTGGCTAATGTGTCACCCATCTACAGGAAGGGCCAGAAAGAGGATCTGGGGAACTACAGGCCTATCAGACTGACCTTGGTACTGAGAAAGATCATGAAGAGGCTCATCTTGAGTAAGCTCTCACAGCAAGTGCAGGGCAGCCAGGGGATCAGGGCCAGCCAGCATGGGCTTATGAAAGGGGGGGTCTTGCTTGACCAACCTGATCTCTTTCTATGACCATGTGACCCGCCTTTTGGATGAGGGAAACGCTGTGGATATTGTTTACCTGGCCTTTGGTAAGGCCTTTCACACTGTCTCCCACAGCATTCTCCTGGAGAAGCTGACGAATCATGGCATACAAAAGTGTACTCTTCACTGGGTAAAAAAATGTCTGGATGGCCAAGCCCAGAGAGTTGAGGTAAACAGAGTTAAATCTAGTTGGTGGCCGGTCACCAGTGGAGTCCCTCAGGGCTCAGTTTTTGAGCCAGTCTTGTTCTATATCTTTATCAATGATCTGGAGGAGGGGATTGAGGGCACCCTCAGTAAGTTTGCAGACAACACCAAATTGGGTGGGAGTGTTGATCTGCTAGATGGTAGGAAGGCTCTACAGAGGGACCTGGACAGGCTGGGTCAGTGGGCTGAGGCCAATTGTATATACAGGTTTAATAAGGCCAAGTGTCAGGTTCTGCATTTCGGTCACAACCCCAGGCAACACTACAGGCTTGGGGAAGAGTGGCTGGAAAGCTGCCCAACAGAAAAGGACTTGGGGGTGCTGGTGGACAGCTGCCTTAATTTGAGCCAGCAGTGTGACCAGGTGGCCAGGAAGGCATAATAGCATCCTGGCCTGTGTCAGGAATAGTGTGGCCAGCAAGAGTAGGGAAGTGATCGTGTCACTCAGCAATAGTGAGGCCGCACCTCAATTACAGTGTTCAGTTCTGGGCCCCTCACTATAAGAAGGACATTGAGGTGCTGCAGCATGTCCAGAGGGGAGCAACCAAGCTGGTGAAGGGTCTAGAGAACAAGTCATATGAGAAGCAGCTGAGGGAGCTGGGGATATTTAGTTTGTAGAAGAGGAGGCTGAGGGGAGACCTCATTGCCCTCTACAACTACCTGAAAGGAGGTTGTAGGGAGGTGAGTTTTAGCCTCTTCTTCCACATAAATAATGACAAGACTAGAGGAAATGGTCTGAAGTTGCAGCAGGAGAGGTTTAGATTGGACTTTAGGAAGAATTTCTATACTGAAAGAGTGTTCAGGCACTCGAACAGCCTGCCTAGGGAGGTGGTTAAGTCATCATCCTTTGAGGTATTCAAGAATTGAGTAGATGTGACACTTTAGTGCATGCTCTATTGGCCAAGGTTGTATGTTTTGGTGGGTTTTTTTGTGGGTGTTTTCTGGTGGAGTGTGTGTGGTTGTGTTTGTTTGGTATTTTTTTTCTGTTGATGGTTGGACACAGTGATCTCAGAGGTCCATTCCAACCATGATGATTCTGTGATTCTGTGCAGGGATTTTGCTTTCAGCAGCCTACAGCCAGGACAAAAGCAGTGCTTGGATGCCTGACATGCACTGACACTTTCAGTCACTTGGCTAGTGCTTGCAATAAATCTGGGAGTCCTTCTATTTCCCTGTGTTTGCATGGTAAGTAGGCTGTGTAAAATAGGCCGCAGAAAAACATTTGGTGTGGAAGAATCATTAAAGCACAGCCCCTTCCTTGTAGGGCCCTGTGACGTTGTTCCCAAATGGATATTAAGTGCAATAAAGGTGCTGGGTACTTTGCTTTGACTTCTTAAATTAATTTATTCCTCAGAAGGTGGGAAGTTCAATTAGACTGGAGATTATTGGTCTGCAGAAAGTAAGGTGTCTGCTGGATATTGGTACCAGATTAGTCAACCTTATGAGGTAAATGCCTAACATTTACTCTCAGTACTGCAGTGAGCATGTTTTTCTAGTGGCTGCAAGGAATTTAGCTATCTTTCAGGTCTTTGCTTTATTTCCTTCTAAAACACCTCTTTCAGTCTATATGTACTTTTACAAAGAAACTAAGGCTTTAAGAGCTAATTACTTGTTCTGTGTTACAGAGGTATTTGAGATGGCTTGGTAATAAAAACCACGTACAAGGACTTTGTCATCTGTGTTTCTCAACAAAGAAGATGGCTCTTTAACACGTTGCAGACCTTTACTCAGATACCAGATTAGTTCTAAGATGCTAGCCTATGTCATACTTGAAAGATATGCTGTCCTTTTATTCAGAGACAGTTCAGGTATCAAAGCATTGAAAAATCTGATTTGGGTCATTCCTGATTCCTGACAAATGATTCCCACCCCATGACAAATCTCCTGATGTCACTTGCATTTTTGTACAGCAAGTTTTGTTAAGGGTACACATCTTTGAGGAGTAAACTTTGAAGACTATTCTAGTTGGATGGTGTTTGTTAATTTATTTTTGTTTTGTTGGTTTTTTGGGTTTGTTTGTTTTTGTTGTTTTGTTTGTTGTTTGTTGTTGTTGTTTTGGGGTTTTTTTCCCCCAAAAGGGTGGTAGGCTGGTTTTATTCACTTCCTGCCCTCAAGAGTTCAAAATAACTTTGATTCCTAATTGTCATCCTATTACTATTCTTAAGATATGATCTTTGTTGTACATCATCTATGATTAAATCATCTAATACAGTAGGTGAACGTATCTATCTTTTTTTTAAAGAGAGTTATCTTTCAAGTATTCCTTTTTCAGTTGTTCATTTTTTCTGAAAAAGGTCACAGATATTTAAGCATTGAGCTGCATCACCAGAGAGATTGGAAATCTTCAGAGACCTTTAATAGGTAAATGATTTTCTTTTTTAAAAAAAATTACAGAAAGGCTTGACTTAAATTTGTCAGTATCCTCCAGAGACTATAATCAAAGGATATCTGTCCCCATCCAAGTACATTACTTCAGGCAGTTATCTTACTGTTAATTTTCTTATTGTTTGGTGGCACTGCTAAAGATGACAAGAACAGTCCTCAACAGCGAAATCATCTGTTTTATGTTCTTTAGTAGCTTATGTTTCCTATACAGATTTCATGAGAACAATGATGAGACCAAGGAAGATACAGGAAATTACTGACCAGTCAGCCTCACCTCTATCCCTGGAAAAATGATGGAGGGGCTCATTCTGGAGGTCATCTCTAAGCACATGGAAGAGAAGAAGGTTATCTGGAGTAGTCAGCATGGATTTACCAAGGGGATAGTCCTGCCCCTGGGAAGGAATAACAAAATGCACCAATAAAGTTTAGGAGGCCATCTGCTAGAGAGCAGCCCCGTGGAGAAGGACCTTGGAGTCCTGGTGGACAATAAGTTATCCATGGGACAGCAATGTGCCCTTGTGGTCAAGAAGGCCAATAGTATCCTGGGGTGCATTACGAAGAGTGTGTCTAGCAGGTCATGGGAGGTTCTCCTCCCCCTTTACTCTGCCCTAGTGAGACCTTACCTAGAGTATGGTGTCCAGTTCTGGGCTCCCCAGTTCAAGAGGGACAGGGATTTACTTGAGAGAGTCCAATGGCAGGCTACAAGGATGATGAAGGGACTGGGACACTTGCCTTATGAGGTGTCGCGGACCGAGATAGGTAAAGCCGCGACCCACACCCCCACCTCGGGGGATCGAGGGCTGAGGACCGCTCCCCGTCACACTCACAAACAACGCTTAGGAATCAATAGGTTTATTAAAGGCACTGAGGGTTTGGCAAGTCCGATATCACCTAACACACAAGGTCTATCTCTATATCTATATCCACACCTATATATCCATATACCAACAGCTATACAACACTACATCTATATATTAATAACAACACACACAGAAAACAAGAGATAACCTCTCCCCTTCCCCCCTGTTCCCGTTCCCAGACAGGGATAAGAGGGAAAGCCTGGAGAGAGCCTTTGGGAAATAGAAGAATATTGGAAAAGAGAAGTGAGTGTCTGGTATGTGTGAATATTATGTAGGAATGTTTGTAGGAAGCCTCAGAATGTAGTTCACAATTCTCACCACCGGGGTACGGCCGAAGCCAATCCCTGATCAGGATCCACGTCCTTTCCCTTGAGACAGTCCGTTCGGTACGCCCACACACCAACAACCACAGGAAAAGGCGCCGTAGAACTTCACGGCAGCCTCTGCAGCGGTACGCTCACAGCAGGGGCTGTATCCGTATTGTGTTCACAGAGCGCGCGCCTCACTGCTCCCCTTCCGGTTCCGGCCCCGCCGGGCCTCCTGGGAGCTGTAGTCTGTGGTCCTGTGCGCATGCGCCTGGTACCTCTGTCCTCTTCTCACGGGTGCCGGGGGGTTACATTACCAGGACTGGTCAGTGAATGTCGCTGGATTAAAGGCCATTATAGAGTCCGTCTCTCACATGAGGAAAGGCTGAGAAACCTGGGGCTGTTTAGTCAGGACAGGATAGGACTGAGAGGGGTTCTAATTAATGTCTATAAATATATGAGGGCTGGGCATCAAAAAGGAAGGGACAACATCGTTTCACTTGTACCCTGTTATAGAAGGAGGTACAATGGCTTCAAGCTAGAGCATAGGAAGTTCCACCTCAACATGAGGAGGAACTTCTTTACTGTGGGGGTTACAGAGCACTGGAACTGGCTCCCCAGAGAGGTTGTGGAGTCTCCTCTGGAGACTTTACAGACCCACCTGGTTGCATTTCTGTGTGACCTGCCCTAGATTCTGTGGTGGTCCTGCTCTGGCAGGGGGGTTGGACTTGATGATCTCCAGAGGTCCCTTTCAACTTTTAACATTCTGTGATTCTGTGATTCTGTAATATAAGAATAACAATATTAGAGAAAATGAATGGTATTTAACTTTTGATCATATGACATTGAAGAATTAATCTACAAGAGACTCACTGTCTGGAAGAAAATTAGGCCAAAATTAAAATTCTGCATCTCTACTGTTTGTGCAGTTACATTAATTGATAGAATGAATGCACATGAAGTACTACTAAACCAAAATGACAGCATGTTGACTTCATTGTAGTGTGATTGTTTACTTGAGGCAGAGTATCATGGTGGTAAAAGATTAAGGTTCTTTTTATTTTATTTTAGTATTTATAACAATTAATTATGTCTTACAGGCAGTAACATAGAAAAAATTGCCCGTGATGGAAAAAAGCCTTCATATTATGTTTCAGGGAGATGCAGATAAATGCTTAGTACCAGAAACATAAATAAAAATGTATTTAGAAGTTCACACACACGTCAATTTATGTTTTGCCTTAATGGAACATATTTGCACTGTACTTAAAGCTTGAACTTGACTGGTATTGCGCAACGCAGTTTCTCACTCAGGGAGGTAGTATCAGAGTCTGAACAGCATGTTCCTGGAGCTCTGTTGAGTATTTTTTAGAATTACATTGTTCATGAGAGCCATAAACTATGTCCATTACCCTACAACTAATATTAGGAGCAAATTTTAAATGTTTAATTTGAAATAGGTTGTTGTGGATTCTTTTCATGTGCATCTGACTAACTTTCAGAATTTCACCACTCTGAGGTGAAGTTCTTCTACTTTAACTTCTGGCAGCAACACATACCTTTATTTTATCTTTAATCCAAACTGAGGGTTTGTGTTCTAAACTACAGCAATACTGTACTCATCCTGTTCCTTATTATTGCTGTGTTTTTACAGCATGCGTTTCTGAACTTTGATAGCTTTACAGATGTCTTTCTTTATGTCATCCACAATGAACCCAGAACAGTGCTGTACAGTAAATAAATTAGTAAGATTCCTTCCTTTATTCATCAAGTCAGAGATTAGCTAAAAGCTACTAGTTTACATTTATAAGGTCAGGGAGAACATCAAATTTTTTTCTGTTTTTCCCCACTCCACTGCAGTGTGTTACAGACACAATAGAATCATAGAATGAATCATAGAATGGTTAAAGTTGGAAAAGACCTTAAAGAGATTCTGATTCCAACCTCCCTGCTATGAGCAGGGACACCTCATACTAAACGAGGCTGCACAAAGCCTCCTCCAACCTGGTCTTATATAAATAAATATATAAAAATAATACAATTATAAATTATAACAAATAATATAATAATAAAAATAAATTAAAAAGGGATGTATAAATAAATAATTCCTAAAACCTCTAAAAAATAAACAAAGCAGCAACAAAATGAGCTAGCAATTGCAGCATTACCAATAAAAAATCCAGTTATAATAATAACTCACATGGCATTACTTTCAGAGAGAATGTAATCTCTTACAATAGGTCATCATGAAACAGAGTTTGCCAGATACAACATGAAACAGAAATTGTCACATCAAAGAGGTCATAACAGGTCCTGAAAATGTGCATCCTTCTTTTTTTATGAGATTTCTAAAATGCTATATAAACTTAATTCATCATCTGACTGTTATATCTGAATTATTGACAAAATATTCCAGGTCAAGGTAAATTATGCTTTTGGACAGATAAGATTGACAGAGCTTTTTAAATAGATTAAGCCTGTTACTAGCCACGGATGTATTAACACAATTTGATTCTGATTTGCCAATACAATTACTGTTTCCTGCATTCTCCCTGTGGGGTGAGAGCAGTCATATCCCCATTAGGCTCACAGAAGAGTAAGAAACCAATAACCTTTGCTTCAAGGACATTAAGCAAAGCAGAAGGCAAATATGCACAACTGAATGGGAGCATAAGCATTATCTTCAGTGTGTCCAAATTTCATCAGTACTTGTATGGACAAAATTTCACATTTCTAACAGATATTCTTCCTCTTACAGTATATCTTTGCACCACACTTAATTTTCGATTTCTAGCTATCAAGAAAATGCAGAGGTGGGCTCTTCTGTTATCTGCCCACACTTGGAATCAAGCACAGAAACACTTCATTAGTTGATTATTCAGATGGTTTGTCAAGATTAGCTTTGTCATTCAAAGACCAAAAATCTTCCCATTTTTGAGAATTAGAACTCATGCAAAAGGTTTGCAAGCGATAAAAATGTACAGCTGTGCCAAATAATACCCTGAATTCTGCTCAAAGTGTTGGCAGAGAAAAGCCTGAAAAGAGGTTCATATTACTGATATTTCCAAATTAATACAACTGTAATACAACTTGTCACTAACAAATATTTTTCATCTATAGTCAGGTTAATAATTGTTGAATCAATATTCCTAATAGAGGCACTGTTCTGATCTTGTTAATGCTGTCTCTACAGCTGCATAATTAACCTTTGCTCAGATTTGAGGCATTGCTCAGGTATTTCTGGCCATTTTAATCCATTGTGAGGCCTACAGTAAGTCAACAGGAGAGCTAGCATTTTGCAGCCTCTGGGACAAAAATAGGTAAAAAGTAATGCAGCAAGCTGTCAGCATCAGACACTTCTTATCAAGAAAATTTTGTGCCATTAATTAAATGATGTAAATTATAATTTTTCATGCTAATAACTAATTCCTTATATAGATCTATTGTTTTAAATACTTCTGTGAGACCCAAACAACAGCTGTATAAATGCATGATTTGCATGTATGTCAATGAGAGTTATAGTAGAAAACCATTTTAAAATATCCTCCTATCCCCAAAAGCATTTTTTCAACTTGTATTTGCTGGGAAAGAAAACACAGTGTAAATATTTTCATGCTGTAAATATCTCCAAGACAGAAACAGCATATTATGCAGTAGGCAAATAAAGCAGTCTTAGGTGGAAGAGGCATCTTGACCCATCATACCATGAAGCCTGCAGAATAAAGCAGTGGGACACAGGCCCACTGTACTTTATTTCAGAGCAATCTCCTCTACTGTTGATTTACAAGCCTCTATACACTTTACTGGTTCTGTATCATTAGAAAAAGAGTAATTTACAGAAATGTCTGACTCACCCAACTGTCCTCTGACTTCATCTTCTTGAAGACAGACGTAGCAACTCCTTCTACGCATCAGAGAGAAACTACCCAGCAGGACTGGCTAGGTGTACTATCTGAAATTTCATACTTGAAAGAAATGGGTTTTCGTCTTTAGCCTTGTAACTGCATTTTAAATGTCTTTCATACTTTTGTTATGATGACTTGGTAATGTAGCAAGATGCTCCATCCCTCAATATTCCTGTCAATGTTTCCATCTCTGATTCAGCTGTTTTTGTCTCTCAGTTTTTTTCAGGGCCAGGCCTGGAGTGGAAAGATTCCCATGAGAAAGGGAAAAGCCTAACAATGTCTGAGCTGGTAACAACTTTGAAAGGTACAAACAGAGGACAAGTTGATGTTCATAACACCAGCTGCTCTCTAGTGTTGAAGAACACAGAGCTCAGCCCAGCCATAACTAGGCCTGGAATGGAGATAAAGTAAGAACAAACAGATAAACAAAAGAGGTTTTTTTGGTGAGAACAGGACCTTCATGGTTTTTTTACAATACCTAAATACCTGCTTTATTTTATGAAAGCCTGGTCCCATCTTTCATTGGGGGGACCTTCCCATACACTTTCCCAGGAGGTGTGCAGGACCTTCTCCTCTCCAGCAGGGACACCTGCCAGAGAGACTAATTCTCAAGAATGACGATCTGCCCAGGGACACCCAGCTGCAGTTGGGCAAGGGTGAGAGATATTAACTCTTTCACTGTCTTTATTAGTAAACATAACATTAAGCAATTTTTATCATTAAGCTTAAAGGTTATAAAATCCTTTAAGATTGATAATTAATATTCTAGGCCTAGTATAAAACTTGATCATAATTAAGTTGTTAGCATTTTAATGGTTAACCTTTATTGCCCTATCTAACTGTAAGTAGTAAAATGCACTGTTAAGATACCCTTTGTATTCAAACTTCAACTTCTGTTCCAATCTCTCAATTTCCCTATGCTTTGACTATACTTGTGCCTTCCACTTTAAAGAGTTAAGACCCCAATGTTGTATGCAACAAATCTTGATCTGTGCATATATGTCTCATCTGCTGTCCGACCCGTCCACGACACATATAGAATGTTGTTGGTAGTATGTAATATAACATGTATTTTGTATAATACTAATACTCTTATGGAAACCTGACTTGAAAATATACTTGCAAAGTCTGTTTATGCAGTTCTGTAGCATGCCAATGTGAATCTAACATAAAATGCCCTATAGCATTTTATGTACAATAATATTGCTTGTATGAATATAATTAAAAAGTACTTTAATGATAAACACAGTGAGAAACTGAGTTATCTTTTGAAACAAACTTTTTCCATAAACTCTTCTCTCTCAAAATTTTTGGAGGTAATAAAGTTTGTAAAATTTCAAGTTTTAAACAGTTTCAGCACAAACTTAAATACTCTGAAGAATACACAGATAAATTAATGACCACTGTCAGTATGTAGTTTAAAATAAAATTGCCAAACCATGAAAATTTTTGTGTTGTTTCTGCTAGTATTAATTTTTAATATGTATTACCAATAGCTTGTGGTTGCCAGAACATGATAACCTACTTCAATCCAGCACAGTTTATAGGTAGTACAGAACACTAACACTATGCTAAAGCATACTATTTGGAGTTAGACTCACTCTTTGTTAGTTGCTGAGGACAATGTTGAAGAGTGAAAACTAATAATTTTGCAAAGCTGAAAAAGTTGTGCTTTCACACCCTTATTAATTGCAATAACCTGGAGAAGGAAAATATATTTCCCAATTTGGAGATATATTCATTACCTACTGCATCAACAAACAGTTTTTATTGTTTTACTTCGTGGTCTCTGGTTTTACTGTGTACATTTTATGTCTGAACTTTATTTTACAGGCTCTTAATATGTATGTGATGTTGAAGTACTTATAGCATATCAAGATGTTTCCAGAAGAATAAGCTAAATTTCTGCCTTGGCGATCTTATAACAGACTGCTGCAAATTAATCCTGATGTGAACGAGTACATGATTTTTGGAGTTAGGGAGCCAAAATTTTTCATGGTCACTAGAAATCTTTTTTTTTTGGTGTTCAATCAGTTCAAGAAATTGCATTGTCACAGTGGTCACAGGTGCTTCCTGAACAATTTTCATTTTGTTTTTATTATCTTCGTTAATGGAGCTATTACAGATTTTTTCCAGTTACGTTTACCACGGTTGTGAAGAACTAAAACTTATTTTAGACAAGCTCTTTTATAGTAATGTTACTTTAGTGTAATGGATCTTATACCATGACCAACTTCACTGTGATATTTTCACCTTAACTGACCTTCCCCTGCTTTCTAGTGTGTCTGAAAATATGCTGAAAATAACCATAAGGGATTAAAAAAACCCAAACCAAATAGAACACTTTTCTAAGGGTAACTCCCTAGGCTATAGATGCACTGTAAGCTTTTCTAAGCCTGTATGTCCTCACTGTAGACATGGACAAAGCATATGAAGGGTGGCAGAAAAATTCTGGATTCTGTTGCTCAAGCTGCAAATGAACTGACTCATTTTTAGCAACATCTAAAGACCTTCTATGTGAGTTGAGGTGTCCAGGTTTGAGCCAGAATAGAACTAATTTTCTTTTTGTGATTTTACTCTTCACTGTTGTGTTCAATTTGATTTACTGCAACATATACATTACCTACAGTACATCCATTAAGATTCCCAAGGATTTCCAATCTGTTAAATGTTGATTCTAAGTCTGATCTTTGAAGGATTGCCCACTTCAATTATACCTAAAATTTTATATCAGACTTCTGTTTAGAGAGTCCAGTTACAGTAATGATAGAGATGTTCTGGGCAGGATGGGCAAGGGTCATCTACCTTAGCATTTCACAGGATAAACAGGTTAACAACAGAGGACAAGCAAGGCTAGTGATGGATACTGCAACAGCAAGTGATGGATGATGCAGTTTTCGAGCTAGTATAAATCATAGAATCATAGAATCCTAGGGGTTGGAAGGGACCTCGAAAGATCATCTAGTCCAACCCCCCCTGCCAGAGCAGGGTCACCTAGAGCACATTACACAGGAACTTGTCCAGGAGGGTTTTGAATGTCTCCAGCGAAGGAGACTCCACAACCTCTCTGGGCAGCCTGTTCCAGTGCTCTGTCACTCTCACGGTAAAGAAGTTTTTTCTGATATTTACCTTGAACCTTCTATGCTCCAATTTGCACCCATTACCCCTTGTCCTATCACTGGTCACCACTGAGAAAAGCTTAACTCCATCTTCCTGACACTCACCCCTTACATATTTGTAAACATTGATGAGGTCACCCCTCAGCCTCCTTTTTTCCAAGCTAAAGAGACCCAGCTCCCTCAGCCTTTCCTCATAAGGGAGATGTTCCACTCCCTTAATCATCTTTGTAGCTCTGCGCTGGACTCTTTCAAGCAGTTCCCTGTCCTTCTTGAACTGAGGGGCCCAGAACTGGACACAATACTCCAGATGCAGCCTCACCAAGGCAGAATAGAGGGGGAGGAGAACCTCTCTTGACCTACTAACCACACCCTTTCTAATGCACCCCAGGATGCCATTGGCCTTCTTGGCCACAAGGGCACATTGCTGGCTCATGGTCATCCTCCTGTCTACCAGGACCCCCAGGTCCCTTTCTCCTACACTGCTCTCCAGCAGGTCAGCTCCCAGCCTGTACTGGTACATGGTGTTTCTCTTCCCCAAATGCAAAAGTCTACACTTGCCCTTGTTGAACTTCATCAGGTTTCTCTCCACCCACCTCTCCAACCTAAGTCTCTCTGAATGGCAGCACAGCCTTCTGGTGTGTCAGCCACTCCTCCCAGCTTAGTGTCATCAGCAAACTTGCTGAGGGTACATTCTATACCCTCATCCAGGTCGTTGATGAAGATGTTGAACAACACCGGTCCCAGTACTGACCCCTGAGGGACTCCACTAGTCACAGACCTCCAACTAGATTCTGCCCCATTGACTACAACTTTCTGACTCCTTCCTTTCAACCAGTTCTTGATCCACCTCACTACCTGATCACCAAACCCATACTTGACCAACTTATCTACAAGGATGCTGTGGGAGACGGTGTCAAATGCTTTACTGAAATCTAGATAAACCACATCTACTGCTCTACCATGATCTATCCACCTAGTAATTTCCTCATAGAAGGCTATGAGGTTAGTCAAACATGATTTACCCTTGATAAAACCATGCTGACTGCTCTTGATGACCCCCATGTCCTTGATATGCCTAGAGATAGAGACAAGAACAAGTTGTTCCATCACCTTTCCAGGGATGGAGGTGAGGCTGACCGGTCTATAGTTACCCGGGTCCTCCTTCTTGCCCTTCTTGTAAACTGGTGTGACATTTGCTGTCCTCCAGTCCTCAGGCACCTCTCCTGTTACCCATGACTTACCGAAGATGATGGAGAGTGGCCTAGCAATGATTGTACGCTCTAGTTGAAAATGTTATGGTGGATTAAAGGAAGTTGTCTGCCATTTTGCTATCCTACCTTTAGTACTTTGGGTCGAGCAGCATCTTCCGGTGGGTGGGCAGATAGAGTATACCCAAGGAGTAGTTCAGTCTGCAGACCTCCAGACAGGAGTTTCTGTTAGGACCGAGTAGCTAGTTTCTGGGATGAAGTCTCAAAGGTCCTGGAAAGGAGGAGGCTTTTCATCAGCATCCAGGGAAGATCGCGGAGAGTCTGATTTAAGAGACTGCTGGAAAATTGGTCATACTATGAAGGAGTGCTAGTGGGTAAGACCTAATTTGCCATAACACAGTATGCAAGTAGAATATTGAGCTTTAGGTGTTTGGGTTTTTTAAGTCCTCACAAAGAATATCTGATTTTCTGTAAATAGTGTGTTATCATTTTCTAGCTGTTTAGTTTTATGTTTTCATAAAACCTTTATTTTAAGGACTGCAAGCGTTTTGCATCTTTGGTGTGCTCATGCAGAAGAAGTGGGGAAATGTTACCTCCACAGTCAGGCTTCAACAAAAACTCATACTGTATATGATCTTTTTATGGGATATCTGACCTTTACAGAATTTAGATGTAAGTATTTGGGGGGGGGGGGGGGTCACTTACTTGAGATGTGGGGAGAGGAAAATAAAGAGTTTTTAAAAGAAGCCTCAGGAAAAGAACACTAGTTGTACAGTTAATATATATCACGCTGACCAGTAGTACTTATGGAAATAGAGTATTAGTTTACCTGGGTTTTTGAATTTTTCTTATAGATGTAGGACATAAGGAAAAATGTTACTCCAAATGCAGGAACAGTTTTTGAAATTACAATTTCTTGTGCAGAAGACATATAGAAAAGACTAGTAGAAGACTAATGTCCTCTTTCACAAATTAAATAAGAAAAAACTTCAAGCTTACAAATGTGAATTTATAATTTCATGAAGTCACACGTCCTTCAGTTGGCCAGCACAGTATTTGACATCATATTTAACTGTCCTTACCGGAAAAGACATTCAGTGTACACTTTTACAAAATGCACATTGATATGCTGAAAAGAATAATATTTCACAATGCAAAAAATCTGCCTTGTGAAAGCCTGTAATAGCCTATCCAAGGACTGAAATTTTCTTTCAACTCTTAGGACAGTGAAATCTGAAAGTAAAAATGTGTCATAAAAAACAGAGAGTTGTTTTCCTACTTGTTTTCTAGGGTAACTATAAGATCGGGATTTTATTTTAAGAAGTATTATTTTTATTCTGCTTGACACTTCAAAGGATACAGATTTTTTAGGGCAGAACCATCTTAATAACAGGCAGAATGTGTTGCTGTCTTGATATATATACGTGTATATATATAAAATTAAGCACACATTTATTTTGTCAACCACGTGCCTGTTGTACTGCAGACATAGATAGATTCCCCCATAATCTGTTTACAGATTATGTAACAGTCACAAACCTATTTCTTGAAATCTTTGTGTAAATACTTTATGTTATGTATAGGAATAATTTCCATTAATACTATTCCATATTAACAATACTGTTTTTCAATCTGTAATATCTTTGTTGTGTACATTAAAAGTGGAGAACATGTAAGAAATGGAAAGGAAGACATTTATCCTAGATACACATACATTTCCTGCAACTACCAAAATGGTCAAGGTGGTGATATTACTTATACTGATAGGGGAAGAAGAGAGAGGAAGGATTTCAAGGGGAGATAAGGATATATTTTTTTAAAAATTTGGCATCGTTGATGAAGAAGATGAATTTAATGCCAAAAGTGTTAGCAAATCAACTGCAAATGGATTCATTTTCCTTTGGTTCATAAGCACAGTTATTGAGTTGAGTTAAACTTACACACTGGAAGATACATGAATACAATTCCCACTCAACTAAGTACTAATTAAGATTTCTTTTGAGCTTTGCTTTCCACCTGGATTTCTGTTTCCAGGCAGCATGGACTTCTAAAGAATAGAATTAGGAAATCTATCCAGTGATGACATAACCAATTCTTACTTCAGTGTAGATTTAGTTGGTATTTGTGAAGTTTCTTGTCTTGGAACTTATCGTGGTTGAGACTGGCAACAGCTGGCAACAAAGAACCACACAGCTCCTTGCTCACCCCTACCCCCACTGTGGGATGGGGAGGAAATCCAACTAGAAGCTCATGGCTGGAGACAAGGACAGGGAGGTTTCACTTACCAGTTACGGTCACAGGCAAAACAGACTCAACTTGGGGAAAAATCAATCTAATTTTATTACAAATCAGATGCAAGCAGGACAAAGAGAAAACACAAGCAGATCTTACGTACCTTCCCCAGCCCGTCCCTTCTTCCCAGGACCAAATTACTTTGCTCCCAATTTCTCTACGTTCTCCCCCCCAGAAAAGCAGGGGGACAGGGAATGAGGTTTAGGAACAGTGCGTCACACATTGTTTCCTGCCACTCCTTCCTGCTCAGGGAGAAGGATTCCTCACAGTCTCTCTCTACTCCTACATGGGGTCCCTCCCACAGGAGAGAGTCCTTCATGAACCCCTCCCACTTGAGTCCCTCCCAAAGGGTGCAGTCGTTCAGGAACAGACTGCTCCAGTGCCGGCTTCCCAAAGAGTCACGCCCTGCTCTGAGTGCAGTCACCTCCCCTGGTGTGGGATCCTCCACGGCTGCAGGTCCACATCTGCCCCACCGTGGCCTTTCACAGGCTGCTCCACTATGATACTCTATGGGATGTAGAGGGACAGCTGCTGTCTCACCACAAGCTGCAAGGGAATTTCAGCTCGGGCACCCCCTCCCCCTCCTTCATCACTGACCTTGGTATCTCTACTCCAGTGTTGCTCTCACCTCTCCCTCTCCTCTGCCCTGCAGGTCTTATAGCAGTTCATTTCCCCTTCTTGAATATGTTAATTGCAGAAGTGCATCCATTGTCACTGATGGGGCTTGTCTTGTCCAGAAGTGGGGATGGATTTTGGAGCTTTTCAGCACCTTCTCACAGAAGCCAGCCCTGGGCCCCTCCCCCCACTACCAAAACTGTTCTACACCAGCCCAACACAGAACTCAAAAGAGACGTTCTTTCTTTGATAAATGCTTTAAAATTCCACTTTTACTCTTGTAAGACAATTCACAAGTTTGCAGTTGTCTCCTCCAGTTTTATTTTCCAATGTTGCTGTGCTGCACACCAGGTCTTTGAAGACTCCTCCTGTACTTTGCCTGTAATTGCAATTTAGTGCTGATATTTAGAATTTATTCAATACGTGTCTCCTTTTCCTCTTCCCTTTTCTTCCTCTGTGTCATTAAAAGTTTGGTAACAAATGAGAAAGTATGGTATTAATTGCCTATGACAATTAAGCCTCTTTGTATTACTAATCTTTTTTTGTCCTCTAGAGAAGGTCATACAATAAACAGAAATATAATCTGCAAGTAAGTGATCCTCTTTTTAAGCATGGAAGAAGGCATGGTTATAGTTTTAAAATGTGCTGTATACCTAAATTCTTAAAAGTCTTTTTATATCACAAATAATTTAGTTGGTTTAATGGATACAGTTAACAGTAGTCGCACTATACTGGGGAAGGAAAAAAAAAAAAAGCATCAAGTAGTGAAATGAGGATTCTCTAATGGGCCCATGGCATACCTAAAGATAAATTCTAGTTTTTGTTTATCCTAATCCAAGTGCTTTATTCACTTGCCTGCTGTGTTCAGTTTTGTTGAACCAAATAATAGAATCATAGAATCATTATGGTTGGAAAGGACTTTAAAGATCATCTATTTCCAACTCCCCTGCATGAGCAGGGACACCTCCCACTAGACCAGGTTGATCAGAGCCTCATCCAACCTGGGCTTGAACGCCCCCAGGGATGGAGCTTCCACAACTTCTCTGGGCAACGTGTTCCAGTGTCTCACTACCCTCACACTCAAGAATTTCCTTCTGATCTCTAAACTAATCTCTCCTCCTTCAGTTTCAAACCATTACCGCTTGTCCTATCACTATGTGTTCTTGTAAAAAGCCCCTCCCCAGCCTTTCTGTAGGCCCCCTTCGGGTACTAGAAGGCCGCTATGAGGTCTCCCCGGAGCCTTCTCTTCTTCAGGCTGAACAACCTCAACTCCCTCAGCCTTTCTTCATAAGAGAGGTGCTCCAGCCCTTGAATCATTTTTGTGGCCCTCTTCTGGACACGCTCCAACAGGTCCACGTCCTTCTTGTGTTAGGGGCTCCAGAGCTGGACACAGTATTCCAGGTCAGGTCTTACCAGGGCAAAGTAGAGGGGCAGAATCACCTCTCTTGATCTGTTGGCCACACTTTTTTTGATGCAGCCCAGGATGTGGTTGGCCCTCTGGGCTGCAGTTGCACATTGGTGGCTCATGTGTAGCTTTGGATCCACTAGTACCCCCCAGGTCTTTTTCCACAGGGCTGCTCTCTATCATGTCTTCCCCCAGCCTGTATTGATGTCTGTGGTTGCCCCGGCCCAGGTGCAGGACCCTGCACTTGGCCTTGTTGAATGTCATGAGGTTCACTTGGGCCCACTTCTCCAGCTTGTTCATGTCCTTCTGGATGGCATCCCATCTCTCTGGCATATTGACTGCACTGCCCAGCTTGGTGTCAGGATCCTGACAATACTTCATTCTCCAATACAGTTTTTAATAATCAGATAGGTTTGATTTGAGCCTGGCAACCAATTTGTTGTCTTTAATGTAAATAATTGTCTCTTTGAGACAAATGCTAATGTCCTAGAAGGGCTTAGTTTTCCTATTTGTATTAAAATATATGAAATTAATTCAAATACAAATTAATAAACATTTCATTATTCAGAAATCTTTTTTGTTTTGTTTTAGCCAATATGCCTAGGAAAATGCTGTATAAGTATCATATCTTGATAAGAAACCAGTGTTTAAAACAATGGCTTTCAAATCTGGAAGAGTACAGTTACACTTTGGCCCTTTCCCCATTTGAAGTCAGTAGAGAAATTCCCAGCTCTTTACTTTAAGTACTGCAGGATCCATAATAGTTTCCTTAATTTCTTAAATTACAGTGGTGCAGTTTCATAAGTAACACGTTCAGCTGATGAGCCCATCACTAGGAAGTTCTTTTAATTCAGTTATGTTCAAAATGTTCTAACTACAGAAGTTCTTTGAAACTCCAAAAATATGTCATTTACACAGCATATTGCATATTCAAAGCACTGTGTAGGCTTCATGACATAAGCATTGACTGTCCCAGAAACAGCAATGTGGAAATGTTATCCATATTTTACAGCAGCAAAAAGTTGAGGCAGAAGGGTGAAAAAACCTCAGCCAAGACCATGAGATGAGAAACTGGTAGATGCAAATAGGAACTAGGCTAATTTTGAATTTTAATTCATTTCTCCAAATTATGCTGCTTCTCAAGGATGCAGCTCTTTGACTAGGATCCTAGATAACTTTGTGACTGTTCTTTTCACCATGTTGAAAAAAAAAACACAAAAGAGAAGGGGTGGAAACACAGCTTCAATGAGCTGTAAATAGCAGCCAATAGAGATGTGTAAATCCCTTGAAGGCTCTGATAATTAAGGAATTGTGAACACTGATTCTTTACTGTCTGAAAGAGGTGTCTATTATTCAGGAAAAAAAAAAAAAGTATCTCTCTGCATTGTCCTCAGATGTAGCTAGTTTTAAAGAAGGACTAAGACAGCATTAAACTGGTAAAGCTTTCAATAACTTTGTTTAATTACAGTTCATTTGTTTGTTGTTGAGAAAGGAATGATTTTCAAATGCAATTCTACCTCCATTATTTCTTACAAAATGTGAAAACATACTAGATCTTTCTCCATGTTAGTCTGCATATTGTTAGAGGAAAACAGAGTTATTTCAAATGTTCTGTAAAACTGGATATTTTCTGAATACTAGTGCCTTAGTTGTTTGACTGGAGAGTGAAAGAATCAAGTTTCTTAGCATTAAAATATTTTGTAATAGTTGTAGAGGAGTCTTTATTATTGAAGTAAGGCAAACTAATTGAAGTTTCCAAATACTTTTCCTGGAATTTTATTATGTATTTTTGATTAAAAAAAATACTAAGTATAGTTTGTAATTGATTTTCTTTAATTTTGTTGCAAATGTCAGTTAAATTTATCTACGGTCAGAGCGGCAGCTGAAAACTGTTTTCCATAGCATTTGTTCATCTATGAACAATCACAGAATCATAGAATCACAGAATCACAGAATCCTAGGGGTTGGAAGGGACCTCGAAAGATCATCTAGTCCAACCCCCCCTGCCAGAGCAGGGTCACCTAGAGCACATCACACAGGAACTTGTCCAGGTAGGTTTTGAATGTCTCCAGCGAAGGAGACTCCACAACCTCTCTGGGCAGCCTGTTCCAGTGCTCTGTCACTCTCACAGTAAAAAAGTTTTTTCTGATATTCACCTTGAACCTCCTATGCTCCATTTGCACCCACCTTTCCTCATAAGGGAGATGCTCCAGTCCCCCACCATCTTTGTTGCCCTCCTCTGGTCTCCAGTAGTTCCCTGTCTCTCTTGAACTGGGGAGCCCAGAACTGGATGCAGTATTCCAGATATGGCCTCACCAGGGCAGAGTAGAGGGGGAGAATGACCTCTCTTGACCTGCTAGCCACACTCTTCCTTATGCACCCCAGGATTCCATTGGCCTTCTTGGCAAGTAAGTAGATAAAAAGTATTGTTAGTATTTTCACTCCAAGAATATACTCTCCAGTGTGGTTCTCTCTGTGCTTTCACAGAATAGTTGAGACTTTTAATACCACTGTTCTAGTAGGCTTTTGCCACTTTATATGATACTGTGCAACCTGTTCTAGATGACCACGCTTGAGAAGGCGAGTTGGACAGGATATCCTCCAGATGTCCCTTCCAACCTCAGCCATCCTGTGATTATTTTCCTAGTGTCTGGAAAGACATCTTAAACTACCAAAAGACAAGCTAATGTTTTTATGAATTTAAGTGAGCTGAAACAATTCCTTTTTTACTCATAACCAAATTGCTATCAACAATAAGTAGTTCTTGCTTCATAATGATAAATTTTCCCTAAGTATTTTTATAATCAGAACTCTGGGATGTGCCAATCTAGTAGTTTCCCTTTCATGATCTTTAACATAGAGTTAAGTTTAAATTCACTAAAGTGCCAATAACAGCTACCCTGGAGAAGGATCACAGACCAGCAGGAGAACACCTGATGTGCAGGAGAATGTAATCCCAGCCAGCAAGACAGCTTAATCAGGGTCCCAATTTAAATGCCTCTATGCAAATGTACGTAGCATGGGGAACAAACAAGATGTGTCAGAGACATGTGCACACCTGCAGGGTGATGATATCAGCATCACTGAGACATAGTGGAATGACACCTATGACTGGAGTGTGGAAAGGAGTGGATACAAGCTCTTCAGGAAGGACAGGTCGGGGAGAAGAGAAGGGGATATCACCCTCTACATCAGTGACCAGCCAGAGTGCATGGAGCTCTGCCTGGGGATGGATGAGGAGCTGATGGAGAGCTTATGACCAGGTGATATTATAGTGGAAGCCTGCTACAGGCCACCTGACCAGGAAGACCGAGCAGATGAAGCCGTCTATAGACCGATAAGAGTAGCTTGATGTTCACAAGCCCTGGTCCTCATGGGAGGTTTCCACCACCCCAAGGTTGTGGAGTCTTCTTCGCTGGAGACATTCAAAACCTACCTGGACAAGTTCCTGTATGATGTACCCTAGGTGACCCTGCCTGGCAGGGGGGTTGGACTAGATGATCTTTAGAGGTCCCTTCCAAACCCTAGGATTCTGTGAACATCTGCTGGAGGGACAAAACAGCAGCAAGGCACAAGCAATCCAGGAGGTTCCTGGAATGCATTACAACAATTTTCTTCTCCAAGTGGTAGAGGAATCAATGAGAAAAGATGCTGTTCTGGACCTTGTTCTCACCAATACAGTTGGGCTGGTGGAGAATGTGAAGCTCAAGGGCAGTCTTGGCTGCAGTGATCATGAGACAGTGGAATTCAAGATCCTCAGGGCAACAAGGAGGGTGCACAGAAAGCTCACTATCCTGGCCTTCAAGAGAGCAGAATTTGACCTCTTCAGTTATCTGCTTGGTAGGGTACCATTAGATAAAATCCTGGAGGGGAGAGGAGCCCAAGAAAACTGGTCAATATTGAATATTCACCTCCTCCAAGCCCAGGAGCAATGCATCCCAACAATGCAGAAGGCAGACAAGAATGCCAGGAGGCCTGCATGGATGAACAAGGAGCTCCTGGACACTTAGATGTGAAAAGAAAGCCTGCAGAGGGTGAAATGAAGGACAGGTAGCCTGGGAGGAGTATAAAGAAATTGTCCAAGCAGCCAGGGATCAGGTTAGGAAATCTAAAGCCCAGGTTGAATTAAACCTGGCCAGGGACATCAAGGGTAATGAGAAAAGCTTCTACAGGTATGTCAGTGATAAAAGGAAGACTAGGAAAAGTGTAGGCCTTCTCCAGAAGGAAACAAGAGACCTTGTTGTGTGGGATATGGAGAAGGATATGGAAAATAAGGAGGTGACGGGAGACAGCCAACATGGCTTCACTAAGGGCAAATCATGCCTGACCAATTTGGTGGCCTTCTCTGACAAGTCTACAGAGATGGTGGATAATGGCAGAGCAACTGACATCATCTACCTGAATTTGTGCAAGTCATTTGACACTGTCCCACATGACATCCTGGTCTCCAAACTGACAGGACATGGATTTGAAAGATGAACCACCCAGTGGATAAGTAAATGGCTGGATGGACACACCCAGAGAGTTGTGGTCAATGGTTCAGTGTTCCAGTGGAGGCAAATGGCGAGTGGCGATCCTCAGGGGCCAGTATTGGGACCAGTGCTGTTCAGCATCTTTGTTGAAGACATGGACAGTGGAATTGAGTGTATCCTCAACAAGTTTCCTGATGATACCAAGCTGTGTGGTGTGATTGACACCCTAGAGGGAAGGGACACCATCCAGAGGGACCTTGACAGGCTGGAGAGGTGGTCTCATGCCAACCTCATGAAGTTCAACAAGGCCAAGTGCAAGGTCCTGCACCTGGGTCAGCACAACCCCAGGCACAAATGCAGGCTTGGGGCAGAATGGCTACAGAGGAGTCTCAAGGAAAAGGATTTGGGGGTGGGAGGAGATGAGAAGCTTGACATGAGCTGCCAGTGTGCGCTCACAGCCCAGTGGGCCAACTGCATCCTGGGCTGCATCAAAGAAGTGTGGTCAGCAGGGCGAGGGAGGTGATTCTCCCCTCCTACTCTGTTCTGGTGAGGCTGCGTCTGGAGTACTGCATACAGCTCTGAAGCCCTCAGCACAGGAAAGATATGGAGCCGTTGGACAAGGTCCAGAGAAAGGCCATGAAGATGATGAAGGCCTGGAGCACCTCTGCTGTGAAGACAAGCTGAGACAGTTGGGGTTGTTCAGCCTGGAGAAGACAAGGCTTTGGGGAGACCTTATAGCAGCCTTCCAGTACCTGAAGGGGGCCTACAGGAAAGCTGGGGAGGGGCTTTTCACCAGAGTGTGTAGTGATAGGACAAGGGGTAATGATTTTAAACTGAAAGAGGGTAGATTTAGGTTAGACATCAGGAAGAAATTCTTCACCATGAGGGTAGTAAGGCACCGGAATAGGTTGCCCATGGAGGTTGTGGAAGCCCCCTCCCTGGAGGTGTTCAAGGCCAGGCTGGATGAGGCTTTATGCAGCCTGGTCTAGTATGAGGTGTCCCTGCTGGTAGCAGGGAGGTTGGAACCTGATGATCTTTAAGGTCCCTTCCAACCTTCACCATTCTATAATTCTATTTTTCTGTGATTCTAAGGCTGAGGTACTCAATGACTTTTTTGCCTGAGTCTTCACTGTCAAGGGTTGTAGCCACACCACCCAAGTCACAACAAGGCAAAGGAAGGGACTTGGAGAAAGAAGATTCCCCCCACTATAGGAGAAAAACAGGTCAGAGACCATCTAAAAAACTTGAAGGTTCACAAGTCCATGGGGCCTGGTGAGATCCATCCACAGCTTATGAGGGGACTGGTGGATGATGTTGCAAAGTTCCTTCCCGCCATGGCAGTCTGGTGAAGTTCCCACTAACTAGAAAATGGGGAAACATAATCCCCATTTTCAAAAACAGAAAAAAAGGGAGACCCAGGGAACTATAGGCCAGTCAGTCTCATTACTATGCCTGGCAAGATCATGGAGCAGATCCTCCTGAAGGCTCTACTAAGGTACAACTGTTGCGGACCGAGATAGGTAAAGCCGCGACCCACACCCCCACCTCAGGGGATCGAGGGCTGAGGACCGCTCCCCGTCACACTCACAAACAACACTTAGGAATCAATAGATTTATTAAAGGCACTGAGGGTTTGGCAAGTCCGATATCACCTAACACACAAGGTCTATCTCTATATCTATATCCACACCTATATATCCATATACCAACAGCTATACAACACTACATCTATATATTAATAACAACACACACAGAAAACAAGAGATAACCTCTCCCCTTCCCCCCTGTTCCCGTTCCCAGACAGGGATAAGAGGGAAAGCCTGGAGAGAGCCTTTGGGAAATAGAAGAATATTGAAAAAGAGAAGTGAGTGTCTGGTATGTGTGAATATTATGTAGGAATGTTTGTAGGGATGTTAGTAAGATGTTCGCAATTCTCACCACCGGGGGGTACGGCCGAAGCCAATCCCTGGTCGGGATCCATGTCCTTTCCCTTGAGACTCCAGGCAAACGGTCCGTTCGGTACGTCCACACGCCAACAACCACAGGAAAAGGTGCCGTAACGGCACGGCAGCCTCCGCAGCGGTACGCTCACCGCGGCGGCTGGATCCGTGTGTGTTCACAGAGCGCGCCTTCTTGCTCCTCCCTTTTCCCAGTTCCGGCCCCGCCGTGCCTCCTGGGAGCTGTAGTCTGTAGTCTGTGCGCATGCGTCTGGTACCTCTGTCCTCTCCCCACGAGTGCCGGGGGGGTGCATCACCAGGACTGGTCAGTGAATGTCGCTGGATTAAAGGCCATTATAGAGTCCGTCTCTCACAACAAGGAAAATGAGGAGAGGGTTGATGGCACCCCACATGGGTTCACCAAGGCCAAATCATGCCTGACAAATTTGGTGGCCTTTTATGATGGGGTCACAGTGTTGGTGGATAGGGGAAGAACAACTGGTGTAATCTACCCGGACTTGTGCTAAGCATTTGACATTGTACCACCTAATATCCCAATCTCTAGATGGAAAGATATGGATTCGATGAATGGACCATGTGAGTCCGGAGGAGGGTCATGAAAATGACCAGAGGGCTGGAGCACCTCTCCTATGAAAACAGGCTGAGAAAATGGAGTTGTTCAGCCTGGAGAAGAGAAGGCTCCAGGGAGACCTCATAGCTGCCTTTCAGTACCTTGAAGGGGGCCTACAGAAAAGCTGGGGAGAGACTTTTTGCAAGGAAAAGTAGTGATAGTATGATGGGGGAGTGACTTCAGACTGGGTGAGGGTAGATTTAGGTTAGACATTAGGAAGAAATTCTTCACTGTAAGGGTAGTGAGACACTGGAACAGGTTGCCCACAGTAGTGGTGGCTGTCCCCTCCCTGGAAATTTTAAAGGTCAGGTTGGATGGTGCTTTGAGCAACCTGGTCTAGTGGAAGGTGTCCCTGCCCATGGCAGGGAGATAGTACAAGATGATCCTTAAGATCCATTCCAACCTAAACAATTCTATGATTCTATGATTGTAAGTTAAAATAATATAATTAATATAGTTTCTGTAATAAATGTAGAGACACCCTGCCAATGAGACATTGACCTGGAGTCAAAAAGATCTTTATGAGCTTTGTCTTGGTTTCCATAGGAGTGGAAGTTTAAGGATCTTTCTGATTGCAGGTCAGATTTTGGGGGAGGAGATAGAATACATTCTCCACTAGTGCACACTTCTCAGCTAAATAAACAGAAAAAATTTGGGTTTTTTTTTTGTTTGCTTTCTTTTTTCTTTTTTTTTTTTTAATGTGAAACAGGAAACAAGGAACAGTTTCAAGATGGAGATGGTAACTGTGAGCCAAGTACTGCTTCAGTTATCCTGGGTTTCCCCAGAAGTGATTCAACTGAATTGTTGGAACTGATTTACCATTTTGTTAGCAAAGGAAGTATCAAGCTCACTGTTTTCTAAAAGGTCCATTTGATGTACAGTATTTGACAAACCTAGTTGAGCATAACAAATTTTCTTGCTTGTTTTTTTTTTGGTTATGAAATGCATCAACATCCTTCTCGAACTTTAATAATTTTATGTAAATTGTTTTTGCTGGGTCCTAGAACAGTGAAGCAAAATTCAACAGTGTTTCCTTCCTGGTTGCTAGCAAATGGACTTTCATTACTCTGCGAAATGGTATGAAACAAGCAGGTGAAGGTAACAGAATTAACAGTGTATCAATAACCTTTTCAGTGTTATCTCATTTGGGGTGTCTTTCAAAGATTTTAACAGTTGTGTTTTAGAATTTTTCCTAATAAAAAAAAAATAAAAAAGAAATTTGCCTAATTTTTTTTTTAGAGAAGGAACTCATATATTGTGTAAGTCTTGACAACAGAAAGTATAATGACTAATGACTATTAGATGTTATTCCATCCCTTTCCACTGGCAAAGTTTAGGAAAAATATATACACTATCTTACTGTATATTGTTAGTCTGAGGCTATGCAGCCCTTATTGTACAGTTAAAGGAAAATTTCCATAGGTTTGGGTTTGGTTTTGTTTTGAGTTTCTTTTTAATGAAACAGTTCATCACAGTGTATATTTTCCCTGAAGATTTAAATCTTTTAGTCTAATTTCTATAACCTTTTCATTTCAAACACTTGGATTTTGACTGAAACAGCTGCAGCTAATGCAAAAAAACTTGATGTTGGTGGCCTTTACTCAGTAGTAGGAACTCAGAAATTGCAACTCAAGTCCCAGCTTTGTATTCCACATGTGCATCTGTGCAGATGAATTGGAGAGGAGATTTGAAACTGCATTGTAGTGTGTCATGAGAAGGTGAAAGCTCAGGCATGCAATTTTGAAACTTGTGGAAGGAGTAATTCATTAATTAAATACTTCTGCAGCAAGTTACTAAGAAATTACATGGCATGAGGAAGGAGAAGAATTATAGGAAATGTAATGAATGTGGAAGGAAAAAAAAAGGTAAAAATGTATAAAACCAAGTCTTATTTCCAAAATGTTTGTAGTTTAAAATTTTACTACATTACTCAAGAAGCAGAGGGCTCCAAAAAGGTGTGGAAATAGACACCTATGATATAAAGTCCATTATTTTTCTGTAGAACACTTTTTTTCTTTTTTTCTTTTTTTTTTTTTAATCAGGAAATGTATAATCTTCCTTTAATTAGGAAAGCACCAAAATGCTCAAGAAACTCTTAATACTACAGGAAGATGGATAACAACATTGGAAATTTTATGCATCTCTGTTTTGTTCAGTTATACGATAGATAACTTCAAAAAACAATTGGCAATGATGAAATAATAATTTAGACAGAGTTACTGAAATATCTGGTAGGATATTGAGAATAAAAGGATAAAAAGTTAGAGCTGTGAAAACTTATGTGGAACAATGAACTCATTGAGGTTTGTTCTTTGTGATAGACTGAATTACAGAATCACAGAATCTTAGGGGTTGGAAGGGACCCCAAAAGATCATCTAGTCCAACCCCCCTGCCAGAGTAGGATCACCTGGAGTACATCTCACAGGAATGCATCCAGGCAGGTTTTGAATGTCTCCAGTGAAGGAGAATCCACAACCTCTCTGGGCAGCCTGTTCCAGTGCTCTGTCACTCTCACAGTGAAGAAGTTTTTTCTGATATTTACGTGAAACCTCCTATGTTCCAGTTTTCACCCATTTCCCCTTGTTCTATCACTGGATATCACTGAGAAGAACCTGGCTCCATCCTCCTGACACTCGCCCTTAACATTTTTCTCTCAGTTTTGCAGGCCCAGGTCTGGAGTGGAAGGATTCCCATGAGAAAGAGAGAGGCCTAGCAAACTCTGAGCTGGTAACAGCCTTGAAAGGGACAAACAGAGTTGACGTACATAACACCAGCTGCTCTCTGGCGTTGAAGAACACAGTTTCCAGCCTAAGCACAATCAGGCCTGAAACAGAGATAGAGTAAGAGTGAACAGATGATACTGTGAAAAGAGCTTGCTTGGTGGGAACAGGCCTTTTGTGGGGTTTTCTACTATTTTCCTGTTATTCTCCAGTGAGAGATGTTGGAGGTATGGCTAAATAGTTAAATGACAGCAGTCAATCCACTTTATTCTATAAAAGCCTGGTCCCATCTTTGACTGGGGAGCTTTCCATACACTTTCCCAGGAGGTGTGCTGGACCTTCTCTCCAGTGGGGACACCGGCCAGAGAGATTAATTCTCGACAATTAAGATCCACTCAGGGACACCCAGCTGAAGCCGTGCAAGGGTGAGAGATATTAACTCCTTTATTGTCTTTATTGTAAACTTAATGTTAAGTAATTTTCATAACTAAATTTTAAGATTATAGAATCCTTTAAAATTGATAATTAATGTTCTAGGCCTAATATAAAACTCGGTAACAAGTAAGTTGCTAGCATATTAATGGTTGACCTCTATTGTTTCATCTAACTACAAGTAGTAAATGTCATTGTTAAGATACCTTTTCCATTCAAACTTCAACTTCTGTTCCAATCTGCTCATTTCCTTACAATTTGACTGTGCTCGTGCCATCTACTTTAAGGAGTTAAGACCCCAGTGTTATATGCAATGAATCTTGATCTGTGCATATACGTCTCGTCTGCCATCCCATCCTGTTCAGGACAAACTGGCCAGCAGTCACTAATTGACCACCACCAACTGACCTCCAGACACTTCAGTACTGCTGACTCCCAACTAGGACAGATGGCTGCAGGTCTGCAGATGGCACTCATTCAGCATCTGCACACAGTGCCACACCACTATGTCTCCTCTCTGCACCACACTGTGCTGCCACATCCCACTTCGTGGCACTGTGCCACCTCTTCTCCCCTCCATGTGGCACTGTGTTGCCACTTCTCCCCCGACTTGGCACCGGGTTGCCCTTTTTCCCTGCTGTGAATGAGCTTACAGGCAGTCCACCCTCCACCTCGCATGAGAGCCTGCTGTCTGTCATGGCACTGCACCAGTCCTCCTTGCAGCAGGACAGCTGCCTGGCCCCCAGGTTCCAGAGCAAAATCCTCCTGTAGTTCCCCCCACTGCCTGAAATCCTGCCTTTACTTTAGCTGGCCACACTTGCACTGACCAAAGTTTTGATTTTTGTGCTTCAATACAGCAAGGCTTTCATGACAAAACATCAGACTCTTTCACTGGGAAGTGTTCAGGTGACTGGGTTCCTCCCTCTGCACCTTGCCTGCCACTCTCCCCGTCTTCCTCCCCCTAATGCAATGTGTACTGTAGCCAGGGCAGGAAGGAGTTTGCTGATGGTCCCTATGCTTCATCCCGTGAGAGACCACTCACTGCCAGACACTCAGGGCTCCTTGCAGTGCTGTGCAGAGCCCCCGCTGATGTTCATGTGCTTTTGCAGAGATTGCTGAGAGATTGGGGAGCAGTGGTAGCACGGTGCCGTGTGGCAGGGAGAAGCAGCAACACAGTGCTGCACAGGGGGAAGTGGCAGCACAGTGCCTCAAGGTAGGGAGAAGCGTCAGTGCAGTGCTGTGCAGAGGGGAGAAGAAGCAACATGGTGCTGCATGGGGGTGCTGAACAAGCACCATCTGTTGATCCCAGCAGGGAACTGCTGGTGTTGAAATGTCCAGCAGCCGGTTGGTGGTGGCCAGTTGTCCCCTCAGCTCTCCCTTTTTGCCACTTTTTAAACTGTGCCCTCCTCCCCTCCATTTTGATGAAAACATTTAGGTTAACAATGGTGTACATTTTTAAACTTTAACTATATAAGTTCACTTGTATATTCTGGCTCAAATGGGTTAGGAATCATTCAGATAAGCTGCTGCAGGTAGTAGAGGACAAGTCAAAAAGCCTTTTAATTTGATTGCTGTGAGACTCCTCAACTGTTTAGAAAACAAGACAATGAGGAAAAAGCTTACATAAATGTCTTTAAGATGCACAAGCATGGATACAAGTGTTTACCTGCCTAGTGTGCTACATCTAGGACAGTTTCCCTAGCTTACCTTCCAACTATAGCACCTTGAAACCTCTCAAATATTACTTGTATTATTGTCTTTCCTCTGTCTTCATCATATTTAAACCCTACTGTGTAAACACAGCCATTTCAATTTCTTCCTCACCCTGTACAACTGCCAACAATGCTGGTTGGTCACGGCAAATTTCTCTGTGTAGTGCCTGACATAACTCTTCCTCTACAACAGAAATTTGCTTTGCAATACCAAAGCAATTCTGAAGCAAATTTCTTGATTATTCTACCTATATCCAATGTTCTGGTGCCCACAAAACTAGATTCCTTTTGAAGGAAAGTAGACTGGAAGCTTTATTCCAGATGTATACAAATAAGCCCCAAACCCAATGGCCACATAACTATCTGAAACAATGACTGAACAACTTCCAGCCACACACGTGGGGGGGACTTCTTGTTCAGACGATCAGGCAAAGTCTGATAAAATATAAACCTCCTAATTGCACAAGAGATAGGGGCCTCAGTGTTACCTTTTAACACAATGATCTGCACTTGTTTCAGAGCAGATTTGTATTTACTTGCAATTGTGGACATAGCTACGGAGACACAGGTCAGATCTTTAATTATGGGAAGAATAATCAATATAACATAGTATGTGCTTCCAGAACTATCCTCTGAGGCATTTAGGAATCCAGTCCCACCTCTCTTTATATACATTGAACTAATTCCAGTACTGGGTGTTTTAAAGCTTTACAGATGGTAGCTTCTTGGCCTCCTTCCAGACATCATCCCTGGCCAGCGTGCTGGGAGTCGCCTGCTGCTGCTCTTCCTGAAAGCAGTACTTAAAGGCATCCCACCATTGTTCCTCCATGAAGCGCAGTGGCCAGGATGCATGCCATGCTTGCTCCACCATTATTACAACTCCACCCAATTTCTTCCCACTCCCCTCTCTTTTTAAAAATCCTGAATATAATTTACCTGAATATAATTTATCATTCTGTAGAGTCATGTAAGAAACTTTCAAGGAAAAGCTAAAAAGTTCTTTTCCAGGAGAACTCTGGAAGGATAACAATTGCAAATAACTTGATTAAAAATACTCTGAAAAGAACCTGAAACAGAAACTAACAAATAACTTCTATTTGCTAATTATCTGGGCCCTGACCTTCTGCTGCTGCTCAGCATAGTACAGCTAGGCTGATGGATTTCCAGACCAACAAAGATTGTGCATTATTTTTATATATAGAAGATTTGAGCGACTTTTTCTGTAAGTGTGGCTAAAATAGTTTTGGTTTAATTATTTAATACCTTCTTGGACAGAAATTAATGGTTTCTTGCATTTGTATATTTTGTTATCAGAACAAAATCATATGCAGTATTTAGGGAAGGGAGTTGGAAGGAAGAGGAAATTCATCTAAGAGAAAGCAGTTTCTGGATTGCTGTGTTTGATAAGACCAGTTGAGATATTTGTAAGAAAATTTGAAAGCCAATACCACGTGTAACGGTTTGGAAAAAAAAGTACAAATTACATAATCTACAAATGCATTTGGTCTTAAGCAATATGTTTATTGATTTACTCATTATAGACAGGGATTACACAGACAGTTACGGTAGTCAAGCATGTATTTATGCAATCTTCAGAAAGAGCTCAGGACTTAGAAGAGTCACAGATGTACTGAAAAGCTTCAGTAAACTGTTTGAAAGGACATTCACTTCCCAAGAAATTCCCTGATGTATTATCTGAATTTTCTCAAGTAGCACTTAGGATTACCTATATTTATATAGATATTTTATTCTGATTGGATAAAAAATAGAGACATCTCCTTTAACATGTCACGTATCATGGTACAAATAAGGTTTTGAAAAGCTACCAGCTTTCAGAATAAAAAAGCAAAGGAAGCATCAAAATCTGTTGCCCAAAAGCTGTTGTTGTAAGGTCTCCTAAAAGAAGTGTATCAACATATTTGTGAAGATTTTCTTACTAAAAGTAAAATGAGGATTATACTTTGATTACTAAGGTTAATAAAGCAGGAAGGGAGGGAAGAAGGAAGGAAGGAAGGAAGGAAGGAAGGAAGGAAGGAAGGAAGGAAGGAAGGAAGGAAGGAAGGAAGGAAGGAAGGAAGGAAGGAAGGAAGGAAGGAAGGAAGGAAGGAAGGAAGGAAGGAAGGAAGGAAGGAAGGAAGGAAGGAAGGAAGGAAGGAAGGAAGGAAGGAAGGAAGGAAGGAAGGCCAGAATAATAAAGTTTTTGGGAAAAAGAAGGCAAAATATTACAAAAAAAATCCTCTATGTGCATGAATGTGCAGTCTTTTTTGTTATTATAAATGTATAAAACAAAAGTTACCCAGGTACACCTTAGCTCACTTTCATTGTATTGTATTACTTATGAATAGCCCTGAAGTATATCTTTATATCCAGTTTCGTTCACATGTGGAACTCTTCACCAGTCCCCTTATTGACAGAGCTCTCTTAGAGCATCCTGTCTCCACCCTGTCAATTAAGCAGATTAGGCAGGTATCTAGAGTGCTGTGAAAATCATCAGTGCCCCGGGAGTCTTCTAAGGAATCGTGTTCTCCTGTGTATTATTTCCCTGATTACAGAAAGCTTTACTTCTTTGTTGGCTTTTTAATAATATTTCTAAATAGAAATTTCACAGTACTCTATATTACAAGAGGGATTTGAGGCAAAAGGATTTAAATTCTTAAACAACCAAGTATTTTGGGGGATACTCGACATTTTCGTGTAACATTTTCTCTGTTAAAAATATGGGTCCCATTTCAGCCACATTTTCAAATTCTGTGTCCATAGACTGAATGGCTTCACCCACTGCTTCAGCTGCAGATGGTAACTGCTTCCCAGCTCCTTTAGAAAGCTCTAGCTACAGTTGTGATAGTTTGACTTTATTTTCCCCCTTCCCCTTCCATTTAACACTTCTCCCTTACAAACTAGTCCTGGTTTGCAGCCATATTTTCCCTTGCTCATTTTTGTCAAACTTTCACATTTCTTTTGAAAATCTGAAGTGAATAAAACCTTCCTCATTTTGTATTATGTCTCTTCTCTACAGTATTTCTCACTACCTCATTTTCTATTATCTGTAAATCTCTTTTGACCATAAAAATTACAGCATATCACTTATCTGTGATAAAACACTAAAATCAAGGTGTAACATGGCTTGTTTTTTTGTTTATTTTCTTTAAAAAAAACAACAAACAAGACTCAAAGCCGTAACTTGGGGATGCAAATTCCTGTTTTTTTTTGTTTCTGTCATCACATCATATGATACTGTGCAATGTGTCTGTTTCATTAAAGAATCATTCCTCAACATCCAGCTACTTAATGATTAAATTAGTTCTTAACTTCCCTACCTTATATTAGTGCTGACAATCATTATGAAGCTTAACACTTGAAACATTTTTGTTCTTGAATATAAAGCATTCTAATAGTAGAATTAGTGATATCTTCTTGTTTGTTATACAGGGGTTACTCACATGAGATATGCCTCGCTTTTGAGGATGGCAATGCCAAACTTTGCCTTTGACCCTAGCCAGTCAACGGTACTGTCTGAAGTTACATTGGTATTGAAGACAGCTATACAGATATATTTCCTGTCCTTCTCATTCCATAGTCTACTGTGATAAAATTTAGGAGTATTTTTCTGGTTTTCTTTTTCTTTCTAAATTGCTTGCATTATAAGTGTGGGAACATTTCACATAACAGTAAACATTACCTTGTGAAGCTTCTGCAGTTATGACCCCAGGTGACATTGCCTCTCACGTGTTTCAGAAATGGGGAGGTTATCATTTAATTAACCCTGATAATGTCAAAAAGAAATGCATAAATGTCAAGCTATTTCCAAGACTTTTTTTTACAGGTGAGCCTAGAAGAACTAGTAATAGCTCATATAAAGGTGGTACATGCTGAGAGGGAAGAAAAAAAAAAGTAAAAAAAATAGAAACAAAAAGCAATACCTTTTTCACTGTGAGGTCTTCATGTTATCTCTCTTTTTTTAGCATAACCAAACATTAAAAAATACATTTTATTTAGGAACGCAATGGAGTTGACAAATGTGAACACTTGTTTCTCTTGACAAAGAAGCCATAAAAATGTATGTGTAGAATTTGGTCTTGTAGGTATAAATTGAATCTGTTTTTACCTATTTCAATTTACTGAGTCAGTCTTGTATTTCTGGGGGTATACTGAGCAGCTCCAACAGGTCATTTTCAGAATATGTTATAAAGTACTATATGAATGCAGATGATGAGATACAAATGCATGATGCATGTTAGGAAAAATTCTTGTATTAAAAATATTTGAAAATAGGACAATCAATATTTGCATATGTATGTGCAACCCACTTCATATATGCATAACAACTTGTTTTTTGAACAAGGTTATTGTACCTGTATATTGAATTCCGCAGCACTCACCACAGACACTATTCAGTACAAAAAAGTGTTTTACCATCTAGTTGTTAACGAGGGTGATAGAGCTAGTAGCATTAACACCTAAAAAGAAACTAACACCCACCACTTCTTCAATGCTTCTCAAAAGCCCCTACTTTTGTTTGATGGGCTGACAACTCATGCAGTGACATGTTATAAACATGACAAATTATTATGTCCATCATTTTCAAGAATGACATGTGCTGTGACATAAGAATCTATTTTATCCCCAGAGGCTTACCATATTAATGGCTTACTTTTTGTACATTTCAGTTTAGTAATAAATTTATTGAAAGTCACCTTAAATATTCTAAAGTATTTTTTAATGAAATTAAATAATGACATATATAGAGGTATTAACTTATTCTGTGCTGGAATATATATAAATATATATATATATTTAATATTCCTGTTAAGAAGACTTAGGTGCATAGTAGGATTTTTAATATTCTCATAGAGTTTGTTAGAACAGTTATAGAAATTAAATAGTCACCTCTGCACTTGGTAAAGTAAATATAAATGCAATGGAAAACTGTTTTTTTCTCCTGTAAGACAGATTTTAAAAAAATCAGTTATGGAATGGCTTTGCACTGTCTGAAGCAAGCTGAAACATCTCGATTTTCCATATATATTCTTGTGAAGATTAGTTTAATGAAAGCTGTACATAAACCTCCCAGTATATTGATACTGTAAACGTCATGATCCTGAAATTGTATGATTCAAATCTACATGAGCACAGAAATATATCACATGTAATAAATGCCTGATCAAAAGAGAGCATCATGAACATATTCTGAAAGAGTTACCAGTCAAAGAAATTACAAGTTTTTAAAAATATTGAAGACCAAAAGACTCAGAAGGATGATATAATATAGTCTTTGAGTAAGAAAATTGGAAAACAGGAAAATAAAATCAGCTATGATCCTCTTCCTAATTATTTTCAACATATTTATGTACAAGCATAATACTGTTAAAAAGTAGTGGGTTTGAGTGGTATCCTGGGAAATCTTGTAATACCTTGTGCTAAATTAAGTGACTTTTCTTTAAACTACAAAAGTTAAACCTTGTGATCCTTACAAGTTTTAAACACTTCATTTAGAGTATTAATATCCCCTCCTTACCTCAAAATATTATGGTCAAGCTCTTAAATTGTACACTTCTTTTTCTTCGCAGTAAAAGTAATTATTTAATTTATATCAGTATTACAAAGAATTGCTTTTCTGAAAGTATCAGTCTTTATCTGACTGCCTAAAAATATTCTAAATAAATCTAAAGAAGTGGAAAATGTTACTATTCTTGTCTGCTTTTGCAGTCCTCCTTTTGAAAAACACACACTGTATTCCTGAATGTATTTCAGGCCGTTGTCCTGCCTTTACAGCATTGCTCTTAGCTTAAAGAGGAACAAATATCAACTTTAAGCATGAGTACTAGACCAAAACATAATTATCTTTTTACTTTCTTTGTCTTGGATCCTAACTCTAACAAATAAACCAAATGTTCATGGATGATGCATCAAGTGTGCTCAAGTATCACAGTGTCATTTGTATGCTCATTGTGGCTGCAAGAGGAAAAAAAAAAAAAAGTTAGACATTCAGCTTTCATTCTGTTACATGGAAAATATGAAAGAAAATGTTCTCACATATGTGTCTAAAATTAGGCACCAGCCCATATGATTTCTGTAAATGTTAGCACTGGCTCATTTCAGAGACAGAAGCAAAGGCTCAGGAGGCCACTGTGTTTACATCTGGCCAATATCATGGTGTTTTGTTTGTTTGCTTTTATAAAGCCCTTCCTTTGTATAGCAAATTATCCTATATATATGGGCCTGTTGATACTTCCATTATGTGATTAAAGAAAAATATCAATCCACAATAAAGCAGTTCTCAAGAGATTGTCTATGTGCTTGTAAGGTTGTCATCCTGCCTTTCTACATTTATTGCAATGAGATCAAAATATATCAGACCCTATCTGTATCTGTCAAATAAATATTTGAAAAAGGTCTGTATTTCCAAATGATTGACTGAGTAAAGTTGTTTAAAAATTATGTTGTATGTGAAAGTATTTTACACTTTTTGGGTTTGTTTTTTTTTGCTTGTGTGAAAATACAACACATCCTATATTTACCTGTAGTTTTTCATACCAAATCAGAGAACAGAAAGGTAAGATTTTGAGCTTGAGACCTGGAAGTTCCAGTAACCTTCTACCTTCTATAATCCCTTTTAAGTGTCATAAGACAAATGTCCTTCCATACAATAATTTAAACTTAGCTGTCTTATTCTGCATAGAAGCCTTTGATTTTGAAATACTATGGCCATTTTATTTTGGTCTTTAGTTCTGCTGGAGGAAATATTACCCATCTTTAGTTAGACTTATATTTATTAAAATGAAGTGCTATGTTTTCCAGTTCAAGAGACTTAAGAAGAAAATTGAGATAGATACAGACATAACATTTTCTATGTCTTTAAAATACTTCTTCATATTTGTGACTGTAATCTCAGTATGAAGTAAAGAATAGAAAGCAAGTGTTAGAAACCTGATTAAAATATTGACTTGCAAGTTGTATAGGACATTGTAAAAGAAGTTGCCACACCTATTTTGTATGAGTAGTCTAAATAACATTTCTAAAAGGGTATATAAAAATAAGATGTTAAAGATGGCAAAAATGTAGTCATTACATGGAAGAAGAAGATTATCAGGAGTAGCCAGCATGGATTTACCAAGGGGAAATAATGTCTGACTAAACTGATAGCCTTCTATGATGGTGTGACTGAATGGGTTGATGCAGGGAGACCAGTGGATGTAGTCTACCTTGACCTTAGCAAGGCTTTGGACACTGTCTCCCATAACATCCTTGTGAGTAAGCTCAGGAAGAGTGGGGTAGAAGAGTGGAGAGTTGGATTGAGAACTGGCTACACAATAGAGCCCAGAGGGTGGTGATCAATGATGCTGAGTCCAGCCAGAGACCTGTAACTACTGGAGTGCCCCAGAGATCAGTGCTGGGTCCAGTCCTGTTCAACATCTTCATTAAAGACCTGGAAGAGGGGACAGAGTGTATCCTCAGCAAGTTTGTTGTTGATATGAACCTGGGAGGATTGGCTGATTCACAGGAAGGCTGTGTGGCCATTCATCAAGATTTGAACAGACTGGAGAGCTGGGCAAAGAGGAACCTGGTGAGGTTCAACAAGAGTAAGTGTAGAGTCCTGCCCCTGGGAAGGAATAACAACATGCCCCAGTACAGATTAGGAGCTGACCTGCTGGAAAGCAGCTCAGTGAAGAAGGACCTTAGAGTCCTGGTGGACAAGTTATCCATGGGGAGCAATGTTCTCCTCCCCCTCTATTCTGCCCTGTTGAGACCACATCTGGAGTATTGTGTCTAATTCTGGGCTCCCCAGTTGAAGAGGGAGAGGGATTTAGTTGAGAAAGTCCAACGAAGGGCTACGAGGATGATTAAGGGATTGGAATACCTGTCTTATGAGGAAAGGCTGAGAGACCCAGAGCTGTTCAGTCTAGAGAAGAGAAGACTGAGAGGGGATCTTATCAATGTCTATAAATATCTGAAGGGTGGGTGTCAAGAAGGAGGGGCCAATCTCTTTTCAGTCGTGCCCTGTGATAGGATGAGGGGCAATGGATGCGAACTAGAATACAGGAAGTTCCACCTCAACAGGAGGAAAAGCTTCTTTACTGTAAGGGTTGCAGAACACTGGAACAGGCTTCCCAGAAATGTTGTTGAGTCTCCTTCTCTGGAGACTTTCAAGACCCATCTGAATGTGTTTCTGTGTGACCTGCCCTAGGTGGTCCTGCTCTGGCAGGGGAGTTGGACTTGATGATCTCCAGAGGTCCCATCCAACCCTTAATATTCTGTGATTCTGTGATACATGTGAAATAGTTGTACTATTAGTTTACAAGGAAACTGCAGCAACTTAGCTGCTCTCATTGGCAAAAACACCAAAGATTTGCAAATAAGCAAATATAATGGCAAAGGGCCTAAAGTTTAACAAATGCCTGACAGTTTTACTAATGCCTGATTGCTAGGATGTTAGAAAACACTGTCACGCCAGAAAAGCCCAGGGAAGAAACAGAAGCCAACATTATAGCTTGTTTGCTCTTGCCAGGAAGAATTACTGTGATTATTAACTGATATGGCCATCACAAGTCATTGAAAGTTTAGATTTTTAAGATATGAAGCTATTACTTCAAAATCAGCTACCTAGGAATCTAGTTCCTATTAATTCTTTTTGAAAAACAACCTGTAAACTCAACAGTTGGCAGGCAGTTGTGGAGACAATAGCAAACTAAACCAAAAACAACATGAAGCAGGTGTGGGAACAAATATGGGAGTAAGTTACACAGAGAACCACACAGAATAGTTGAGGTTGGGAGGTGTTTATGGAAAATAACTAGATCAGGTTGCACAGGGCTATGCCCAGTCAGATGCAAAATATCTCCAAGGATGGAGACTTCACAGTTTCTGCTGGCAACCTACTCTGGTGGTTAATCATCCCCACAGTAATTTTTTTTTTTCTTATGTTTAAATAGGATTGACCTTTCTTTCAGTTTGTGTTCATTTTGCTGTCACTGGACACTACTGAGAAGTGTTTGGTTCCACCTCCCTTATTCTTTCCCATCTGGTATTCAGACATATTGAGTCTTCTCTTTTGCAGATTGCATAGTCCCAGCTCTCTGTATTTGCTCCTATGATTCTCCAGTCACTTAATCACCTTTGTGGACCTTCACGGGACTCATTCAGGTAAGTCCATGTCTGTCATGTGCTGGGGAGCCTAGACCTGGACTCCAGATGTGTCTCATCAGAGCATAGCAGAGAAGAAATGTCACATCCTTTGACCTGCAGTCAGTGCTCTGCTGCATTGGGTTTGCATGGTAAGGTTTTCTGAGGAGGGGGCAGGGGGCTGCAGGGATGGCTACTGTGAAAAGGCACCAGAAGCTGCGCCCACATCTGACACAGCAGTTTCAGCTGGCTCCATAAAAGACTTGCTTCTGGCCAAAGCTGAGTCAAATGGTGACACTGGTTGCACCATTGTGATAATATATTTAAGAAAGGGTAAAAAATCCTGTGGAGCAGCTGTGAAAGAGGAGTGAGAAAATGTGAGAGATACAAAGCCCAAACAGGGGAAATTAAAAACGAGTGGGAAGAGGTGCACAAGGCATCAGAGCAGATTTCCACACAGCCCATGGTAAAGACCATGGTGATGCAGGCTTTCCCCTTGAAGCCCATGGAAGACTATAGTGCAACAGTTATCCACACTGTAGCCGTTGGAGGACCCTCATGCTGAATCAGGTATATATGCCTTGAAAGAAGCTGCAGCACATGGAAAGAATCCCATGCAGGAGCAGTTTTCTGGCAGGACTTGTGGCCTGTGGAGGACTCATGCTGGAAAAGTCCATCCCTGAAGAACTCTATACCTTTAAAAGGACCCATGATGGAAAGAAAAAGGAGTGATAAAGCAGATTAGTGGACAACTGGCAGCTAGCCGAGGTCAACCCACCACATCTGCCTAATGCAGTCATTCGCCTTCTTTGCAACAAGGGGACAAAGTCAACTTGGTGTCCATCATGACCTTTAGGTTTGTGTCAAGAAACTTTCCAGCTGGTCATCTCCCAGTGTGTACTGACACCTGGGTTCTTCCTCACCAGGTGCAGGACTTGACATTTCCTTTTGCTGAATGTAATGAGGTTCCATGCAACCCATTTCTCCTGCCTGTCAAGGTCCTTCTGAATGTCAGCACATCAGTTTGCTCTTCCCAGTTTTTTATCATTTGCACTCCTGCTGCAGGAATGTTCCGTCCCATTGTCCAGGTCATTAATAAAGATATTAAACAGTATGGGCCTCAGTATTGGCCTCTGAGGTGCTCTGCTAGAGATTAGAGTCCAGAGGGACTTTTTGCCACTGATCATAGACCTCTGAGGCCAGCAGTTCAGCGAGTTTCCAATCCAGCTTCCTTTCCATTTATCAAGACCTCATTTCATTACTTTTCCTATGAGGAAGTTATGGGAGACAGTGTCAAAAGCCTTACTAAAATCAAGATAAACAACATTCACTGCTCTCCCCTCACCACTAGTCACCACATTGTAGGCAGGTCATCCTTTTCTCTACTTCATTAGTAGTAATGACCAACATCCCTCTGAAAGAAGATTTTATATCTGTACATTGTATTTGAAAAAGCAATTTCCCTGTAAAAGAAAAAGATTAAATCTTAGCAGACAAGCTCAAGGCTGAATGAGCAGCAAAGGAGAAGGGAAAGACTTAGAATCAAAAGGCTTACAAGCAGTGCATGTAGTTACAGAAGAGGTAAAAAGAGACAACACTGAAGAATTAGGACAAAGCTATAAATTGCTCAAAGCGCAGAAAACACAAAAGGAGGACCCTGGATATGGCACATTCTGTGCGTGAGTGCTGGTGAAAGTATGAGTAAAAGCCAAATCTGATAAAAATATCAGTCAGAGTGTGGTTTTTCAGGTGGCATTTTTTAAGGGACTGAAAGAAGGCAAGAAGTATCTAGGAATTCAGCTAGAAAGAGACTATAACCATCAGAAGCAAAAAGATAAAAAATGTTTGGTCAGACTTTTGGTTTTGGAGTGGACAAGCAAGCAGCTTATGTGGGTGTGGAGGAAAAAAAATGACAAGATCTAACCACGAGGAGCAAGGAGAGAGGCAGTGGCAACAGTAAGTGCTGTGCCTTAATAAAAAAAAGTACACCAGACTGAGACTTACAAGGGGGTTCCTGGAGGGAAGCCCATGGGAGAGCAGAGAGATCCAACAGCAGTCGGCAGCTCTCACAAGAGAGGCTGATGTGGCTGGGGACATTGCCAGGGCAACCACAGGACATTTAAATATGGCCATTGCAAAGGAGTGGAGTGAGCTGGGCACAAATGTGAGCATGAGGGGGTGAACCGACAAAACCAGAAGTGACACTGAGTTGGGAAGAGTGAAGCAGTGGCTTTCTCATTGAAAGTGCGAGCAGGGTGTGTGGGAGAGCTCAGCCATGGTCTCCACCTGGCAGAATGCAGTGACCTCTACACTCGCCAGAATGGATGCTGCAACAGGAACCCTACCACTAGACCAGGTTGCACAAAACCTGGCCTTAAAAACCTCCAGGGATGGGGCATCAACAACCTCCCTGAGCAACCCATTCCAGTTCCTCACCACCCTTATAGTGAAGAATTTCTTCCTAATATCTAACCTAAATCTCTCCTCTCTCAGTTTAAAGCCATTACCCCTTGTCCTATCACTATCTTCTCTAATGAAAAGCCCCTACCCAGCTTTCCTGTAGGGCCCTTTCAAGTACTGGAAGGCCGCTATAAGATCTTCTTGGAGCCTTCTCTTCTCTAGGCTGAACAGCCCCAATTCTCTTAGCCTGTCTTCATAGCAGAGGTGATCCAGGCCTTTGATAATCTTGGTGGCCCTTCTCTGGACCCTCTCCAACAGGTCCATACCTTTCTTGTGCTGAGGGCACCAGAACTGTATGCAGAACTCCAGGTGTGGTCTCACCAGGGCAGAGTAGAGGGGCAGAATCACCACCCTCACCCTGCTGGCCACACTTCTTTTGATGCAGCCCAGGATGCGGTTGGCTCTCTTGGCTGTGAGCGCACACTGGCGGCTCATGTCAAGCTTCTCATCTACTACAAGTCCTTCTCCTCAGGACTCCTCTCTAGCCATTCTGCCCCAAGCCTGTATTTGTGCCTGGGGTTGTGCTGACCCAGGTGCAGGACCTTGCACTTGGCCTTGTTGAACTTCATGAGGTTGGCATGAGCCCACCTCTCCAGCCTCTCAAGGTCCCTCTGGATGGCGTCCCTTCCCTCTAGGGTGTCAACCACACCACACAGCTTGGTATCATCAGGAAACGTGCTGAGGATACACTCAATCCCTCTGTCGGTATCTCCAACAAAGATGTTAAACAGCACTGGTCCCACTACTGACCCCTGAGAGACACCACTCATCACCTGCCTCCATTTGGACACTGAGCCATTGACCACAACTCTCTGGATGCGGCGATCCAGCCAGTTACTTATCCACTAAGTGGTCCATCTGTCAAATCCATGCCTTGTCAGTTTGGAGACCAAGATATTATGTGGGATAGTGTCAAACGCCTTGCACAAATCCAGGTAGATGATGTCAGTTGCTCTGCCGCCATCCACCATCTCTGTAGCCTTGTTGTAGAAGACCAGCACTTTGGTCAGGAACGACTTGCCCTTAGTGAAGCCATGCTGGCTGCCACCAATCATCTCTTTATTTTCCATGTGCCGTAGCAGACTTTCCAGGAGGATCTGCTCCATGATCTTGCCAGGCACAGAAGCGAGACTGACTGGCCTGTAGTTCCCTGTATTCCATGGGACCTGCTGAGATGCATCCCACACTCCTGAAGGAATTGGCTGTTGCAGTTGCCAGGACACTCTCCATGATATCTGGAAATTCATGGCAGTCAGGTGAAGTCCCTGGTGACTGGAAAAAAGGAAACATTGCACCCATTTTTAAAAATGGCAGAAAGGAGGACCCTAGGAACTACTGACCTCCTACATCCTCCTAGAAGACATGCGAGGGCACATGGAGGACAGAGAGGTGATTCAGGACAGCCAGCATAGCTTTACTAGGAGCAAATGCTGCCTGATCAACCTAGTGGCTTTCTACAATGGAGTGGCTGCATCAGTGGACAAGGGAAGACTTACGGATGTCAACTACCTGGACTTCTGCAAGGCCTTTGGCATAGTCATCCACAACATTCTTCTCGCTAAGTTGAAGATATACGGGTTTGATGGGTGGACTTTTCAGTGGATAAGGAAAAGGCTGGATAGTCACATCCAGAGAGTAGTGGTCAATGGCTCCATGTACAGATAGAAAGTGGTGACAAGTGATGTCCCTCAGGGCTCCATACTGGGACCAGTGTGGTTTAATATTTTCAATAAAGATACTGACAGTGGCATTGAGAGCACCCTCAGCAAGTTTGCTAATGACACCAAGCTGGATGGTGCAGTCAATATGCCAGAGGGATGGGATGCCATCCAGAGGGACCTGAGCAAGCTGGAGAAGTGGGCCCAAGTGAACCTCATGACATTCAACAAGGCCAAGTGCAGGGTTCTGCACCTGGGCTGGGGCAACCAGAGACATCAATACAGTCTGAGGGAAGACATGCTAGAGAGCAGCCCTGTGGAAAAAGACCTGGGGGTACTAGTGGATCCAAAGCTGGACATGAGCCCCCAGTTTGCAATTGCAGCCCAGAAGGCCAACTGCATCCTGGGCTGTATCAAAAGAAGTGTGGCCAACAGATCAAGAGAGGTGATTCTGCCCCTCTACTCTGCCCTGGTGAGACCTCAACTGGAGGACTGCATTCAGCTCTTGAGCCCCCAACACAAGAAGGATGTGGACCTGTTGGAGGGTCTCCAGAGGAGGGCAATGAGAATGATCAGAAGGCTGGAGCGCCTCTCTTATGAAGATAGGCTGAGGGAGTTGGGTTTGTTCAGCTGGAAGAAGAGAAGACTCCGGGGGGACCTTATAGTGACCTTCCGTACCTGAAAGGAGCCTATAAGAAGGCTGGGGAAGACCTGTTCACAAGGGTATGTAATGATAGGACAAGGAGTAACGGTTTTAAGCTAGAGAAGGGTAGATTTAGGTTGGACATTAGAAAAAATTCTTTAATGCGAGGGTGGTGGATCACTGGATTGGCTTTCCAAGAGAGGTGGTGGAGGCCCCATCCCTGGAGACATTTAGGGTCAGGCTTGGTGGGGCTCTGAGCAATCTGTTCTAGTGTGAGATGTCCTGGCTTATTATAGGGGGTTTGGACTAGATCACCTTTAAAGGTCCCTTCCAACCCAATATAGTCTATGATTCTAACAAATGGTGGTGAACTGGGAGATAGAAAAGATGATGAAAGTAATACAAAGAACTGCACACTTGGAAAGATTTGCAAGGCTGGGGTTATGACAGATTAGAAGGCATAGGAGTGCATTACGACAATTTTAGTTGCAAAAAAACTAATCACATACATTGTCTTCCAGGATATTAGAGAGACCTTGTCTTTCAGGTATAATCTACAGAAATATCTAATGTATTTGCTTGAACACTATATTTTGATTTACTGGCATTCTAATGCTCTAACTCCTGATATTTTTTTTCTTCACAATGTACACATCATTACCCATTTCTTGTTTTTATACTGTATAGCTTTACTGTCCAACATTGTAAAACATATTAGTTTACTAAGAACATTTTATAAGTTATTTAATGTTTTACTATATGACTTTGCAAAGAGGTCACATTATCTCAACACAGTATTTAATAAATGTCATAACAAGTATTATACAGAATGCCAATCTGTTTTGAAAATTTGGCATATTGGTTGTTAAACATCTTTTGATACATATAGGATTTTTATCTTTGGCAGTTTTAGAACAGGATCTATAGGTAAATAACTATAGGTGTGGTAGAGAATGAAGATTTTATAAACTATAGTGCAATCCACAAAACGTGCTGTTGTTTCAGATTACATTTATGTGCAAAACCGGGGAAAAACAACAGCAAAGGAAAACTTACTACAGACTGACCAGAGCTAAACTTTACAGGTGTTCTAGTGAACACCTTTTTGATGGCTGCTGTTAACACTTTTATCTTCAGCTGTGGTTTACATTTGGTGATTGATTTATCGTACTTGTCCAAGCTTGTACCCACATATTATTTGAAGTATGGATTATTATTTTCATGTATGTTTAGTAACACAGGAATTTGCTTTCTCCTTTGGTACTAACCTAAAATACTACCTTTTTACTACTGACTTCTCAATGCTTCCTTGAAACACTATTTATTCTTCTTCTTAATACATTACTTCCTGAGGCCTTATGAAAAAGAACCTGAATTACATCCTACAGTAAGAAATGTGATATAAATTTTCTCTAACAAACACTCCATCAAAACCAGATAGATGGGATGGATTCCCAAAGCTATTCTCAGAGCCTCTTGACTTTTGTGAGTATAATGTTCATGTTTGTGTATTTGAAAAGAATGACCAGTTAAGCTATGATGTTCCTTCACAGGCTATAAAACCCAGTGTTTTTTATGTAAAAAACAGTTTTGTGGTGTGTATGGAGTTGTCTTTACTAACTATTCTTCTAATTCTTCCTTTGAAACATTTACTCTAACCTAAGAAATCTTTTAAAATGCCAATCTTTTTATTATATAACCATAGAATGATAGAGAAACACAGCTTAGAAGGAACCTCAGAAGATCAGCTGGTCCAATCTTTTGTGGAAAATGTAGCCTAGATAAGAATAACTAGCACCATGTCCAACTACATCTTGAAAACCTCTAGTAATGGAGATTTTACCACATCCTTGAGGAGGTTGTTCCAGTGATGGATAGTTTGCACTACAAAAAAAACTATATCTTATATTGAGATGAAACCTCTCCAGGTACAACTTGTATCCACTGCCCTTTGTCATCTCCATGTGGTTACTTGTGAAGAGAGTACCTCTGTTCTCTTTGTAGCCACCCTTTAAGTACTGGCATACTGTGATGAGGGCCTCTGTGTCATCTTTTCTCTCTAATTTGTTCTGACTTTCTCCATAACAGAGGCTGTCCATCTCTTTGACCTCTTCATAGCTCCATCTGGGACACTCTTCAGTCTATCTGCATCTTTTTTGGATTGTGAGCACCAAATCGCAGCAGCCTGGAAAATTCTGAGTAGAGTGAGAAATGTTATGTGACTGTCACTTTCATTTGTATGAAACAGAGAGACTTACATATCTAATTTCTTATGGTTTCCCAAAGTTATTATACCTCTATTTTTAACAGTAAAGTAGAAAAAAACATTTGGAACGATATGTGAATATATAGCAGTCTATATATTTTATTTAAAAAATATAAAAAAAATATTTTTATTTAAAAAAAAAGAAAAGAAAATGCTTTTGGCATAAAGTTGCTAACAGAAGTTGGCTAAAATAAAAATAATCATTACTTTTCAACATTATTTCAATTTAAAAAAAAAATTATATCACAGTCTGTTTTCATGCAAAAAGGAGAAACAAGTTTTTTTGCAAATTTTAATAGGAATTTTTACCAAAAGGGTTTTACTGAAAAAGTAATGGAAGTTTAGAAAGATGCATGTGACAAAATTCAGTTGAACAAGAGGATGATACAGGATTTAAAACAGTTATTAATAGGCATATCAGTCACACCTTTAAGATACGGAAATAATAAAGAAGCTATATAAATCACACTGTGCAGTTACAGTAGCCGTTACTCTTTTATAGAGGAAAAGTATTTTCATCAACAGTGGTAGAAATGGATACAGGATCAAAATATAGTGTGCATCTTGTTACATTGTGCTAGGCAAAGAAGAGAAATGTGAAGAAATATTGCTTCAAGTTTGGTGCTTAAAAGATGGAGAGATTACCCAGAGTGAATCTGAGGTAATGTTATGTCTGCTTTAGAAACAATACCAATTTTTATCATCTGAGATAAATGCTGATGTTGTCATCTTTCTTACACAGGAGGAATGCTGCAGTATGAGGAGACATGATATGGAAATGTTTATTGAAGCAACACAGTAAGGCAGAAAATAGATGACACAGAAAAATGATTTTTTAAGAACTGGCAAAAGCAGTGCAGTGAAAGGTATGATCAGAGTTGTCACGAGAATGATGCAAATGCTGAAGGTGCCTAGGCGACATCTAAAGGGCAAGGCTTTCAGGGTTTGGGGAACAAAGGCAGAAATGGGACTTCTTTAAGGATGTTCCTTTAGCTAAGAATTTATGTGAACATGCAAGACAATGAGCATACTGAGATGAAATCACAAAATATTTTATCTTTTGTCCCCTGGGTAAGCAATGTAAAAGGTTTCTCACAGCATAGAATAGCATATGGGGTAAACAGTGATGCTATCAGATGATATATATGGGCATTAGGTAGCAACCTGTGCAAACATTTAGTCCTCTGAATAGAGTAGTCAGTTTATTTTCTCATATAATATTCATATGTACGTGTTCACAGTACTACAGATATCTGTATTCCTTTAAAGCAACACGGTTCTTCAGCCACTTAATAGTGCTATTCAGCACGTTCTGACAAAATGTGTTCTTGTAACCAATTGTCGTCAATCAGGTCAGCCTGACCTCGGTGCCTGGCAAGGTTATGGAACAGATCATCTTAAGTGCCATCAAGCGGCATGTACAAGACAACCAGAGGATCAGGTCTAGCCAACATGGGTTTAGGAAAAGAAGGTCCTGCCTGACTAATTTCATCTCCTCCTATGACTGGGTGACCCACCTAGTGGATGAGGGGAAGGCTGTGGATGTGGTCTACCTTGACTTCAGCAAGGCCTTTGACACAGTCTCCCACAGCATCCTCCTGGAGAAGCTAGCAATCCATGGCTTCGACAGGTGCACCCTTCCTGGGGTTAAAAACTGGTTGGATGACCGGGCCCAGAGAGTGATGGTGAGTGGAGCTGCATCCAGCTGGCATCTGGTGACCAGCGGTGTCCCCCAGGGATCAGTACTGGGCCCAGTCCTATTCAATATCTTTATTGACGACCTGGATGTGGGGATTGAGTCCACCCTCAGTAAATTTGCAGATGACACCAAGCTGGGGGGGAGTGTTGATCTGCCAGAGGGTAGGAAGAGGCTGCAGGAGGACCTGGACAGGCTGGATCGATGGGCCAAGGCCAACGGCATGAAATTCAACAAGACCAAGTGCAGGGTCCTGCACTTTGGCCACAATAACCCCAGGCAGCGCTACAGGCTGGGGGAAGAGTGGCTGGAGAGCAGCCTAGCAGAGAGGGACCTGGGAGTGCTGGTGGACAGCCGGTTGAACATGAGCCAGCAGTGTGCTCAGGTGGCCTGAAAGGCCAATGGCATCCTGGCTTGTATCAGAAATGCTGTGGCCAGCAGGAGTAGGGATGTAATTCTCCCCCTGTACTCAGCACTGGTGAGGCCTCACCTTGAGTACTGTGTACAGTTCTGGGCCCCTCACTTCAAGAAGGATGTTGAGGTGCTGGAGCGGGTCCAGAGGAGAGCAACAAGACTGGTGAAAGGACTAGAGGGAAAGTCTTATAGGGATAGGCTGAGGGAGCTGGGGTTGTTTAGCCTGGAGAAGAGGAGACTCAGGGGGACCTCATCACTCTCTTCAACTAACTGAAGAGAGGTTGTAGTCAGGTGGGGGGCTGGGCTCTTCTCCCAGGCAACTGGTGACAGGACAAGAGGGCATAGCCTGAAGTTGCTCCAAGGGGGGTTTAGGTTGGATATTAGGAAGCACTTCGTCACGGAGAGGGTGATTAGACATTGGAATAGACTTCCCAGGGAAGTGGTGGAGGCGCCGTCCCTGGATGTGTTCAAGGCAAGGCTGGATGTGGCACTTAGTGCCATGGTCTAGATGGTGTGGTGGTGTTGGTCATAGGCTGGACTTGATGATCTTAAAGGTCTTTTCGAGCTTTGGTGATTCTGTGATTCTGTGATTCTTTAATCTGTAATCACTTTCTTCATGAAAGTATTTTCAGAAAACAAGCTTGTCCTTTCCTTTACACCCTTTTTTAGTGTGAGAAATATTGTTGGGGAAAAAGTTGGGGACAGCTAAGAATGGATACTTTTGAAAGGCCTATTGGAAGTAGTTTGCAGGGCTTCTTCAGTCCTTGTAAATCAGATCCTGATTAAGGATTTAATTTCATTTTACAATGAAAGCAAACAGCAACAGGCCTTTTGAAAATAGTCTACTAAAAAGACAGATCATAATTTTATTTCCAAAGGAAAGCTCTTATTTTTTCCAGTTTTCTTTGAAAGCTTCTTCTCTTTATAGTTTTCTTACTGAACTTTGATTTCCCACTTAGTGATTTAAAGTTCAATGAAGTTACGTCCAGTGGACATCAGTAAAGATGAACTTTTAATCTTATGCATTCCTGCATTTCTTTCAGCCTCTGAATTCTACCACTCTACCCTAGGCTATAAAAGAAAATATTCTTGTTAAAATTTTCTGTACTGACATACCAACTATATTTGACATAGAGGGGTCTTTTTGTATATTACAGATTTTGTGGATAATTCTGACATATAATTGACCCAATTTTATTTCACTTGAATTAAAATTCTTCTCTCAAGAAACATCTTGCCAAACCAAAAAAACCACATATGTAATCCTTTAAGCAAAATACTTCACATATGCTTGAACGTAGGCAGCAACACTTTATACAGAAAATGTTAGCTACAATTTTCTAACTGCTGTTGTTCAGCAGGTGAAAAATGAACAGTTAAATTTAAAAAATATTGAACATAATGAGAAAGAATAATGCTTTCAATTGCTATTAATGTTCACAGGTTTTATTACCACTAATTCAAATTATGTATTTTCTTTATTAATAATGGAGAGTTTACAGTAACTTATGTTTCCAGATCTTTCAAAGTTCTGCATTCTTATGGACTCAGTGGGTTAGGGACAAGTAGAAGTAAAGATAACAGGTCACTTTCGACTCTTGACAAGTAATTTACTTATAGGAAATACTTAAAAGGGGAACAGACTCAATTAGTGACTATCTGAAAAGTGTATGTGTTGATCAGCATTCATTATAAATTATAACAATGAAAACTATCTGCAAAGATTCTAAAGAGGGAGCAACAGAGAGGGAGAAAGGTATGTTCTTGAAGTAAAATATGCTATGTGTCAGTGCAGTGAGAGTGTAGGGCAGGGAAGGGCAAAGAAGGGAAGAACTACAAATGTGTTTTTATTCTTTTTTTTTTTTTTTTCAAAACAAGCTATCAGTACCAATACATAAAATGTGTAAGACTAGATTTTTTTTACTTTTTAATATAGTGTTATGGGATTTTATTTTATAGACACATTGAGTTATTTTGTGGTGTTGATATTTCTAAGATTGATAGGCTGACCAGTTTTGAGCAATTGTTCCTCTCCCCTAGGGCTATTTAACTTCTGCGGAGGGCTTTCTATTCTCACTTTAAATATTTTATGTGCACTCTTTAATGAGTACATTAAAGTGATGTGTTGTGTTTCATGCTTAAACAATGAATACCATAAGTAGAATCACTCAGTCAAGCTGATCAATTACACTGCTGGTTTTAAAAAATATCTTTCCCTAAGTGCATCCTAATAATTTTTCTGTGAAAGCAATCAAGCCGTTAGATAACTTGAGACTTATGAAATGAGAGAGAAAAAAGAAATCTGCAAAACTGTATTGGTTGATAGCAACAATGAAAATCTGTACACAATCATCTTCTCAATTAATTAACATAAGAAGAATATAAGAAAAAATTATCCTTGCTTTAAAAAAAACTAATCCTCTCCATCAAATTGTTAAGTATGATATATTGAATTATATAGTACAATGCCAGACTGGTGAGTTTTAAAGATTTTTTCATATGGAATTATTATGCTGCAGACCTGGAAAATCTTGGGTAAGATTATTATACTTGTTTTACGTTACAGCACAGTATTTTCTTATTTATATTTTAAAAAATTAGACGTGAAACATACACAAATGCAAAGGATATGAAAAAGCCTTTCCATGCAACTTAAGCCTGCTAATAACAATCAATAAATGGAGTTAGCAGTGGAATAAGAATGTATGAGGATAGAATGTTATTCATGAACACCAGAAGCAGGTTCACTAATAATCCCTTAAAAATCTGAATATTGTGTAGACTTGCCTGAGCTGGGCAAAGAAAAACTGCAGTAACAATTTTTCCTCTGATTAGCCTATGTGAATGAAAAGGCAAAGTTACATTCATATTCTAGCAGAGCAAGATCAGACTGAAGTTTTCTTCTGAGCATTTGGTTGGACAGCATCTGTGTGCTGCGCTTGGGCAAATTTTTATAATACGCTAAAGAATATTACAGAAGGTCTTGGATGAACTTCCTGCAAGGAGCAAAATTCAAATCCCTAGGTAATATTTACTTCATTCACTGATTCTCGGGGAGGCCTTTTTATTTTTAAGTCCATAAAAAAAGATTTTGTGTTACATGAGCCTATATTGGATGGAAAAAATATTTACTTGTAGAATACTTTCAATAAATATTAATGATGTTATATCATTTTTAGAATAAATCAAGTTCAGAAATTTCATACAATACCATGATAACATTTATTTTCTTACCCAAGATTTATGAAATGAATAGGCAAAAATCTGCAGAGTTGGGGAATGGAATTAATCATGTGGGTATATCTAGCTATATCACCATGTGTTTGCATAGTTCAGTCTTATGCCAGCAGTGAGAATTAATTTCAGATACTATAATTAATCAGAAGCCCATTAATGTAGTATTTAATAAACAGTTGCTTAATATTCTCACTTCAGAATGCTATCCACTTACAAAGAAGGTGCACTTATTAATAATAATAATGTTCTTAAAAATAAGTAATATATTATATATTTATCTAACATATAATGTCACAGATATTTTATACAGGATTATAAAACAGAGAAGTAAATTCATCTTTTATATTGATCTTCTCAGCTACAGGCAGCACAGAAACCAAAATCTGGAAATCTATCTTACTTTACAAGCAAATGCAAAATATTTAGTGGGCATTTCAAATGTAGTTTGGACAAGACAATTTTAAAATATTATATTAATGACATAACAGAATGTAATTCAGTTCAGAATGCCTTGCCTTTGAACACAGAGTGTCTGTGCTCAGATATTTGGAACCATTTATTGCATGATACATATATGTTCCATATATAAAGGCTTAAAGTAAATATTGGAATAGTAGCAAAGTCATCCTTTTGCAATTACTTTGCATTAGCTCTCTTGCTTGATGTGTCCCAAATAAATTATGTAGTTAGCAACTTATTAGAAGGAGAAATCTACCATAGTGCTATTGGACAACGTGTTCAAAAAAGCTAGGCAATTCTAGAATATTACTAAAATGTGATCTTATTCTTCACTTCATAATTGTATATCTTGATTTTCCTATCTAATGGCTTAACTTATTAGCATACTTTCAGAGAGTTGTAGTCAATGGGGCAGAATCTGGTTGGAAGTGTGTGACTAGTGGAGTCCCTCAGGGGTCGGTACTGGGACCGATGTTGTTCAACATCTTCATCAACGACCTGGATGAGGGTATAGAATGTACCCTCAGCAAGTTTGCTGATGACACTAAGTCAGCAGGGAGGAGTGGCTGACACACCAGAAGGCTGTGCTGCCATTCAGAGAGACTTAGACAGGCTGGAGAGTTGAGCGGGGAGAAACATGATGAAATTCAACGAGGGGAAGTGTAGAGTTTTGCATTTGGGGAAGAACAACACGATGTCCCAGTATAGGTTGGGGGCTGACCTGCTGGAGAGTAGTGTAGGTGAAAGAGACCTGGGGGTCCTGGTAGACAGGAGGATGACCATGAGCCAGCAATGTGCCCTTGTGGCCAAGAAGGCCAATGGCATCCTGGGGTGCATTAGAAAGGGTGTGGTTAGTAGGTCAAGAGAGGTTCTCCTCCCCCTCTATTCTGCATTGGTGAGGCCGCATCTGGAGTATTGTGTCCAGTTCTGGGCCCCTCAGTTCAAGAAGGACAGGGAACTGCTTGAAAGAGTCCAGCGCAGAGCCACAAAGATGATGAAGGGAGTGGAACATCTCCCTTATGAGGAAAGGCTGAGGGAGCTGGGTCTCTTTAGCTTGGAAAAAAGGAGGCTGAGGGGTGACCTCATCAATGTTTACAAATATGTAAGGGGTGAGTGTCAGGGAGATGGAGTTAGGCTCTTCTCAGTGATGACCAGTGATAGGACAAGGGGTAATGGGTGTAAATTGGAGCATAGGAGGTTCAAGGTGAATATCCGAAAAAACTTCTTTACTGTGAGAGTGACAGAGCACTGGAACAGGCTGCCCAGGGAGGTTGTGGAGTCTCCTTCACTGGAGACATTCAAAACCCGCCTGGATGCGTTCCTATGTGATGTGCTCTAGGTGACCCTGCTCTGGCAGGGGGGGTTGGACTAGATGATCTTTCGAGGTCCCTTCCAACCCCTAGGATTCTATGATTCTATGATTCTATGATACTACAAACACCCTCATTACACAGGTAAAACAATAATTGCTATCTGGGTATACTTAGTGGTACTGAGAGTAGTAACATTTACAACTACTGTAATAATATTTTACAAGTTTATTTTGCTCCATTATACAGTAAAATTGCCTTTACAGATGTAGTAAGTTCATTTAAAAAATCATTGTTATAGCATCATATTTAACAGTGACACAGCTTCACTTAACATAATGCTAACTTGGCTGTGTTCATTTCTTATGGATATTGTTAGAGAATATGGACTGATATGAACTGCTATTATTTCTTTACTCTGTCATGATACGTGTACACAACACATACTGAGTTGCTAATTATTTTTATTATTTTTTTTTTCTAGAGCCTTGTCAGGTACAGCTAAATCAGACAAACTGCTCAGTGAACATCATTTTTTGCCCTCATTCGTTTTAATGTACTTTTAATAAAGGCAAAAGTTTTATCAGCAAAAAACTGATGGGATATATAATTTGACAGTCTATATGAAATTTCCACCATAAACACATAAACATTTGTTAAAATTACTTTAGCATCTGTGGATTCTAATGTATTAGTTTTTTTATAAAAATGAATTAGAAAATAAGAGACAGATGATTGGCAGCATTCCAGCGTAACCTATACTGGTATAGTATTATAAATTATAACAGTGGTTCAAGGTTGCTAGTCAAGTTGTTAGCCGTTAAAGAGCAAGTAACAAATAGGGTTTTGAAAAAGGTTTCATAACTTTCTCCTTTATTGTTTTTATTTAATTAGGACAAGTAGTTATGTTACTCACAAATTAAAATTATTTCAACACTATTAATTCTTTTTTTTAAAAGGGCTAGAGAAGTTAATTCCTCTTAATTTTTCTGTGGAATTGGCTTGAGTACTCATAAGTAGAACATAGGAAAGCAGAAATATCAGTATTAGCTTGACTCACTTATAAGATCTTAATTTTTCTTGAAAGAGGCAAAAATACTGCAATTTTTTTTTTTCGATCCACCACTACTGAATACTCTGTAATGCTTTATTAAAAGATTAGTGACTGTAAAGCTATCAAAATGCTGACACACACGTGCACACACATAGATATTTCTAATTGTTTTTGGAAATACTTAAAAATTAAAATGGAGTCTTCAGAGATATTTCTGATTTTCCTTATTTTTTAAACACTGGAGACATTCTGTACTCTCTTCTATTTTGGCTCATTTACATACATGTAAAGAGGTTTCACAAATACTTTGTTCTCATCTTCCCTATATTACATGAAGACTGGGGAACAGCAGATACAGAAGATGACATGCCTAGGGATGGTGCTTTTCTTATTGATGAAGACATGGAAATTTGGTATGTTTAAATGAAATATGTGTCAGAGAATAGAAATAATGAAATAGGTGGGAAGACAGTCCTGTTTATATAGTTTGCAAAAGGAGAACCAATGTGACAGTGTGCATGCTTCTTCATGAATGTTGGACATTTAAATAGGTGGTAAAGCTTGGATGCTAACTCCCATATGAAAACATTGACATTGTAGGCATATTGGAAACTTGATGGAATACTGTCAGTTGGTGTGACACTGGAACATTAGGATGACAATATTTGCCTTAGTGATGATGGAAGAGTATTTATTATGTGTCAAGAGATCTTAAAATCAAGTAATACAAATTAACTACTTATTGACATAAGTATCCTGCCCTGTATGAAATAAAATTACAGATCTAAAAATGTAGTATTTGATCTGTGTAACTGATCATACACCTAGGATGCTGATACTGCCTGGGTATTTGCTAGGCTACAATAGAGACTTCATGAATGTGAGAGAGCTTATTAAGAAATGAATGAGAACATTAGAGCCTTGCTGGCATCACAGAGACTACTGCCATATTTGAATGCAGGAATGCCATATTTGAAACACAGGACAAACAACATCGTCTACACAGGAAGTTTTCAGAGAGAAATGGAAGGAAAAGAGATACCACTACGTACAAGAAGTGTTCCTTCAGAAGTCTGAGCTCAAGTCCAAATGAGAAAATGAAAAAATTAAACAAAAGGATGAGAAACACTGCCAGATTAAGTGTAAAACCAATGCATTAAAGGAGGCAAAAAAAAAAAAAAAAAAAAAAAATTAGGAACAGTTAACTAAATGAAAAAAAATAGACAACAAAGCAGTTAATAAATCTTCCTTAGAAAAGCCAGTAACAGGAAGCCTTCCAGCAGTCTGTAGGACTCATTCACAGTTAAAGTAAAAAAACCTCACTCAGAGGACATAAAACTACTACACAGAAGCCAAATGAACCCTTTGCATTAGCATTTACAAAGAATTTTAGATTTCCATATCTGAATTTTTCTTGATGGGCAACTTGTCAGGGGATCTGTCTGAAATGGAAGTAACAGAAGAGACTGTGGTTCAAACAGAATGAATGCTTGCAAACACCAAGACCAAATGGTATTTATTCAAAGCTTCCAAGCTGAGTGACAGCAGTTGTGTGTCATCTCCTCCTTAAAAATTCCCTTAGACAGGTATAGAGTGACAAATACGGAGTCACTTTTTTAGAAAAGTTTCACAGAAGACAGGCGAAACATTGTACATTTGTACTGGGCAAATTAGTAAAATCACAGTAAATGGCGGAATTAGTGACACAGGTAAAAATAGTCATCTTATGGAGAACTGACTTATTTTTTGTAAAGCTTCAAAAAACCTTCAGTTTTCTGTGGAAGTGAAAAAACAAGTGATCTTGTTTAGTCAAACTTCTTAAAAATTTTCAATAAAGTTGGTCACAGAAGCATGTAACAAAACTGAGTAGCCAAAGTGTAAGAGGTAAAGTTCACACGAGGATTTGCAAAGTTGCTGCTAAAGCAAAGCTATTTTTAGCAGTAGAGGTAAAGGTCACTTGTAAAAAAACGCAGAATTTCTTTGAGTTTGAATGACAGGACAATAAAATAGTCAACAAAATTCAGTATAAGTGAACATTACTTGATGTATGTGAGGAAAATAAACAATCCTAACTTGAATGCAAAATGGTAGGTACTGAGATGATAATTTCCATTAAGACAGGACATCTTGAAGTCACAATAATTTTATAGGACGATCTGATACCATTGAGCAGTCAGAACAAAACAAAACAAAAATCAGTATTAGAAATCAGTGGAAAGGACCATAAATTGAAACAGAGGCAATGCTACTGCATATATCTATTTTTTACCCATATGCTGATTATAGTATACAGTTTTAGCTTTTTGGCCCTCTTGCTTGTCCTCCCCTTCTCTCACAAGCATATAGTAAAATTGGAAAAGGTTTGGGTGCAGAGAATAAGGATTATCAAGTTAATAATGAGTTTTTTATGTGAGGAATGATTCCTCACCTGGGGGAAGATGGAGAAAGGTGTACTATTCATTCCTGAAAAAAGGAAAAAAAATACCTGAATGAGTTATGATAGCAGTCTATAACCATGAGTGTCATGGACAGGGATATTGGCTTTTGATAATATTTTTTCATATTTCAATATTGGAGGATACCAAAAAAGCTGGTAGGAGCTATACCCAAAACAAAAGTAAAGGGAAGTATTTTTTCCAGGAATGTATAGTCGGCCTGTGATATTGGTTGATGCTGAAATTTGTTGATGCTTGAGGATGTTAAAATTTTAGTTTATGCTGGGTTCTAGGGGAAACAGGACAACTTTATGTTAGAGAGATCGGCTGAGAGTGATTACATTAATGGATATTACAACATGAATGGAAATAAGTTGGAGGACAGGAAGGTAAGTGCCATACATGGTTCTTCTCTTCCTTAAGCATTTATCTGTAATGAGATACTGAAGTAAATGAATGTTTATCCCACTCATTTTGGCCATTTGTATGTTTAAACTGCAGTGAATAAAGTCCAAGCCAAATATACTGTTTTGAATTGTGCTTGCATGAAAAGTGACCACCTTCAAGTGATTAACGACTAGTCACAGAATCATGGAATCATAAAATGGTTAAGGTTGGAATGGACCTTAAAGAACATCAGGTTCCAACCTCCCTATGAGCAGGGACACCAATCTACCAAATTGTATAAATGCTGTAAATTTCATGTACAATAGGGAGTTAATTCATTTCTGACACAAATAAGCAGTCATATTCTAATCGATGAATATATTGCCTACATTTAAACTAGTAAAATTACAATCAAAGGCCAAAAACTTGTCAAATTCTTGTACAAATTCAACCATAGTGTTAGACTTGTGGGTTCTAAATTATCTGAAATGTTAAGAGGATCATTTGAAATGCATGAAAAAAACCCTCAAGTTATTGCATTTCAGTTTACATTGCCTGAGATAAATGGAAGGAACTTCACAGATTTATAATGATGCCAGAGATGGCAGTTGTTTAGAGGCTGTTTGCTATTCCTACCAGGCATATGGGAGGAATTCTAATGGTCTCATCCAGACCTAGAAAACTGTTGGAGTGAGGGAAGAAGAAGGAGTGAAATAAAATGTCTGAAAGAGGGAAAATGAGAAGAAAAAGTATATTTCTGGGTTTTAGAAAACAGTAAAGTAAATGAATGAATTACCCATATGTGGAAAGTATGAAATTAATTTTATCCATCTGAAGCTGAAATGTTCTATATCAGGAGTACAGCAACCAATTTTGACTGAAGATTCAGTGCCAGAGAGGTCTTCATTCTCTTCCAGAAGGGTGGAAGTCCTATCCTATCATCTTCTAAAGATAGGTATTTAATTTCTCTTTGAGAAATTGCCTATACACACAGTAGCCTTCCAGACTATCAGTATCACCTCAAGGGTAAGCTCAAAATCTGAGGCTCAATATTATTCCAAGAAAAAGAGTCAGATACAATGGAAACCTGGCCCTTGCTTGTAATAAATGAGAAGACTGAGCCTGAGGAGTGAATACTGGGCACTGACTAAGGGTGATACATGGTCCCTGATCCACAGTGTGCCTATCTTCACAAGGTTGTAGGATTAAATAAAACAGCCCAGCAAAAGCTCAGCTGTTGTCAGATTCACCTCCATCTGTGGAGCCCAAACCTGCATGGTCCTGGATTGAATCAGTAACTGTAGGGCCAGTGTAACGAGGGAAGTGATTGTCCCCCTGTACTCAACACTGATGAGGCCGCAGTTCAAATATGCTGTTCATTTTCAGGCCCCTCACTACAAGAAGGACATAGAGGTGCAGCCGCATTTCCAAAGAAGGGAAAGGTGAAGGGTCTGGAGCACAAGTCTTATGAGGAGTGTCTGAGGAAACTGGGGTTGTTCAGTCTAGAGAAGAGGAGGCTGAGGGGAGACCTTATCACTCCTTACAACTACCTGAAAGGAGGTTGTAGCCAGGTGGGTGTTGGTCTCTTCTCCCAAGTAACAAGCCATTAGAGAGGAGGAAATGGCCTCCAGTTGTGCCAGAGGAGGTCTAGTTTTCATATTAGGAAAAAAAATATTCACTGAAAGGGTTGTCAGGCTCTGGAACAGGCTGCCCAGGGAAGTGTTTGAGTCATCATCCCTGGAGGTATTTAAAAGACATGTAGATGTGGTGCTTACAGATACAATTTAGTGGTTGGCTTTGCAGTATTAGGTTAATAGTTGGACTTGATAATCTTAAAGGTCCTTTCCAACCTAAATGATTCTATGATTCTAATCTCATAAAATAGGCTTTGACTTTCCCTTTAGATTGCCTTTGTATCAAACAGGTGCCAGAAGCATCATCTGAGATTTCCAGTGCTTACTTGAAATAGTACATGGGCAGGGAAAAGCAAATGAAAACAAATTATAAATTTTAGGAATGCTTAATGTAAAGGGAGAAAATTTCCTGAAAAAAAAATTGTATTTTCTTCAGCAGATTTCCCCAGGCTATCAATGCACCCAAGGGCATATAGCAGACTTGTTTCTTTCCAGTTAACACAGCAGAAGCTTTGCAGGAGGGTGTGTGGATATGCTACTTATGACATTAAAACCGCAAATATTTTATTAATTTTTGTTCATAGTAACTATTATGCATTTACTTTATACTTTTTCTGTGCTATCAGACTGTTTTCTGGCATTTTTGCAGTACTTTTTAATTGGTCTTATTTAAACTATTGAATTTTTGAGGATCTATTCAGGAAATTTTTTGAAGGAGTATAACTTTAAGATTGAGATTATGCAGATTTTAACAAACAGATTTTATGTTACTACTGATCCAGTAAAATTAATTTAAACTGTAACACCTATTGTATTATTGTGTAAGAGAATCCTTGTTGGTCTTAAAAAAAAATTTCATCATGCGTTGAGACCTGTAGAAGTTACATGAGTTTTGAGTATCTACTAATCTAATTCCTTCTTTTAATATTTTAAAATATATTTTATAATATTTAAATATAAATGGCTCTATTAACCCATATAAATAGTTTAAAAATTAAAATGTTAAGAAAATGTTCTGCTATGGACTAACTCTAAGATGCCTATATATTTGTTATTGCTTTTTTAATGAAAATGAAATGTGATAGCATAGAAGGTAAGGAAAAACTGAAATGAGAATATTTAAAACATATTTATTACCTCTTTAATATTTTCTACTCTTCTCCCTTACAGAAGTGTTTTATCTATCTGTTAGATAATGCACAAATATGAAAATAAAGGTCTTATGCTGTAACATTAAAATAATATTTTGTTTCATGTTTATTTGTTTTATTTTCCTGTAAGGCTCTAAGGAACATACTTCTTTCCCCTGGACTAATTAGTATCTTCTAATATTATTGTCTTTTCATATTTGATAGACCATTCCTGATTACCGCTTTGAAGTGATATATTTTTAGTTCAACCTTCTAAAGAACTATAATGGTGGACCACTTTTAGTGACAACAAAAACAGGGAGAAATTAGGTTAGTGATACCATTGCTGAGATGGAGAGGAGACTGCCTCTTTAGTGTTTAATCCAGAGTCAATTTTTAATATTTGAGGGGCACAACATGTTGAAGAAAGTCAGAGTGGAGCTATGTAATGCCAGACCTGGTGAAGAGAATAGGGAAAAAAAAAAAGGTAACTTGGGAATTTGCTACTCAGTTCTTAAAATGTCCCCCTTCATAATTTCTTTCTTCTTAATTTCTTTATAATCTCTTATTTTAAATTTTTTTTAGATTTCCTTCTTAGTTTGTATTTTTTAATTTAATCCTTAAAAGACATGTATAAAAAGTAATAATAATGCTTTATCACAAATATATACACAGTATATTTGAGTATGAGCTGACGCGCTTTAGAAAGCTAAGAAAGTGTTTCAGATTTGTTCTGAATGAAGACTTTTTTGACCTTGTAGCTTTATCCCAGTACTTGCAATTTCATCCAGATTCCTTTAAGCTTCCCATAAGAGATTAAGCTATCTTTAATGGAAATGGGATAAGGTCCTAACTAAACTAGAATTACTATAAAGCTGTATACCATGTAAATCAGGTTGTCACATAGTTTAAGAAGTCATAGATAATACGTGCTTTTTCCTGAGGCAATAGTATCTGATTTAATATGGTAATACTCTTGCATCTACTACAGAAGCAGACATTCATGCATGTATTTCTTGCCTATAAGAAGATTTTTTTAAGGTTATCTTAAATTGCCATTACATGTTAAAGCAGAAATGTCAGTATTGTTCTTAGGCAGAATTTCTTTACTCCTGTTTATAAATTTTCTTTCAGTAAATATTGAGGAGCTTTTAGTACATATGAAGTTTTTATAATAAAATCTTTTCATCAATAATTTACAATAAAGTGTTAAAATTGCCATTTCCACCCTGACTAACCCATGAAATCGGTTGTCTGTCTGATTTACTGGAGGCTTAGCATATTTTTTAAAATGATACAGATGAATAGCTGGCTTCTGAGAAACAAGTTTCCTCTTTAAAGATATAAAAAAAGTCTTATAAAAAACCAATTCTGTCATAAAAATTAAAAGCGCAAGGCGTACTGTGGATCATAGGGGTTTTTTTCTGAGTGTTTATAGAGTGAGTATTTTGCTTTCATTACATCTTAGCTGAGCATAAAATGTCATTTTTATTTATTGATGGTTTTAGTCACTTGAGAGCAAACCAGTTACTGTCAAAATTTCAAGGAAGTATGGGATGAACTTTATGCATCTCAAAAAGAATATTCAATTATTATGCCAAGTGTATCACAGATGTGGAATGCCTTCTATGTTAGCAACTGAAGATTAAAGAGTAGAGAATAAAAACCCTACAGTGAAAAAAAAAAAAAAAAGGACAAAATATAAGACTAATAATGAATGATCTTTGAGACATAGAATAACATAAAAAATTATATGAAACTGTTGGTAATTTGTCAGAATAAAGAATCCTCAGATTCACTCCTACTTTGATATTGTTCAATAATATTAAAGATAATTAAACTGGTATTTTTTAAGTATAATATTTTATGGGTAAAAGTAACACTAATGAAAAATTCTAGTTCAAATTTGCATTAGGAAAAAGAAACTCATTAAAAAATCACGTGAAGAGCTGTGAGCAAACAATACAGACACCAATGTTATTTTCAATAATAAATATCATTTAAGTGCCATAAAATATTAATTGCAACTTCTTAGAGTGTATTCTAATAATTAAGAGGCTAATTGGACATTTGGTATGAATTCTGTCAGATCTAAATTTTGAACAATTTTTGTATAAAAAGCAGTATTTTCTAGTGATAGAGTCCCTTTCTGATTAACATTTTTAAAAACAGCTTCGAGTCCCAGTGAGCCTGCTGGATTTCAGAATAGAAATTACTTATCTGTTAGGATACAGTACAGTTTCATTTAAAAATCATACACAGATTGTCATTCCCTGCCCCTCAGATAAGATTTCAGGACTTCCATCTTCTCATTTTCTCAATTTTCAAAATTGAAATGTACTTTTCCAGTGATTTCTATGTCCTTGCTATAAAGCAGATATATCAGCTCCTCAGCTTCCCAAGGCAGGGAGGGGACAATCCAACCTGATGAGTTTGACCCATTTTCGAAGGGCTAACATGGCTTTGAAAATTTAAAAGTTTTTTTTTTCCCTTTTTTCTTTCCAAATCTAAGACGCTCTTATTATTCTTCAAGGGCTAGCAAATGTAATATGCACTTTACCACTGAGTCAATGTCTAATCCCATATTCTGTGATATTTTCTAAACTGTTCGAATGACACAATTCTTCTTAATCTCAGTCTAATAAATCTATAGCATTTGGTGGAGAGTCATAGATGTAGAAATAAGAAGTTCCCATAAGACCAACTGAATTCTGAGACCATCAGGGCCAAGGCATATAATCATGAGCAAGGCAGATACATATTGTAAGTATGCTCCAGCCAACCAAATTCAATTGCTTAATGGGATCGTACAGTATTTAAAGTGCAAATTATTTCTAAGTGTTAAAGGATTAATTAGAGAATATTCTGGGTTCAAAAGCTTTTAACACCATGATGCTGTGTCCTAGTGCTAGGACATAAGTGTACAAAAGCTAACAGTCAAGCAATGGGTGTTACTCCTCATTATGTCAGTAAGAACTAAAAATGCAAACACCCAAATAAATCAGTTGTTGTAGAGAATTAGAAGTGAATAGCTAAAAAAACTGAGTTTGTTTTACTTTGTGTAACCATGCAATAAAAAAATATAAATAAAGAAAAGGAAAACTGAGATTAAAAACTTCCTAGCATTTAATTATTCTTAGAATCATAGAATTGTAGGGGTTGGAAGGGACCTCTGGAGATCATCGAGTCAGAGCAAGATCACTTTTAGGACAGTACACACAAACACTTCCAGATGGGTCTTGAAAGTGTCTAGAGAAGTAGACTCAGTGACATCTCTTGGAAGCCTGTTCCAGTGCTCTGTCACACTGATGGTAAAGAAGTTTTTCCTCATTTTGTGGTGGAACTTCCTGTGTTCCAGTTTCTACCTGTTGCCCCTCATCCTACCACAGAGCACCATTGAAAACAGACGGGCCCTATCCTCTTGACACCCCCCCATCAGATATTTGTGAACATGAATAAGATGTCCTCTCAGTAATCTCTTCTCCAGACCAAAAAGCCCCAGGTCTCTCATCCGTTCCTTATAAGACAGGTTTTCCAGTCCCTTCATCATCCTTGTAGCCTGCCATTGGACTCTCTCATGTAAATCCCTGTCCCTCTTGAGCTGGGGAGCCCAGAACTGGACACAATACTCCAAGTGTGGTCTCACTAGGGCAGAGTAGAAAGGGAGGAGAACCTCCCTCAACCTGCTGAACACACTCTTCTTAATGCACCCCAGGATACTATTGGCCTTCTTGGCCACAAGGGCAGATTGCTGTCTCATAGATAACTTGTTGACCAGCAGCACTCCAAGGTCCTTCTCCACAGAGCTGCTTTCTAGCAGGTCAACCCCTAATCTGCATGAGTGCATGGTGTTATTCCTTCCCAGGGGCAGGACTCTACACTTATTCTTGTTGAACCTCACTAGGTTCCTCTTTGCCCAACTCTCCAGTCTGTCCAGGTCTTGCTGAATGGCCGCACAGTCTTCCAGTGAACCCGCCAATCCTCCCAGTTTCATATCATCGGCAAATTTGCTTAGAATACACTTTATCCCCTCATTCAGGTCATTGATGAAGATGGTGAATAAGACTGGACCGAGTACTGAACCCTGGGGAACTCCACTAGTTACAGGTCTCTACAACCGTTTATCATGACCATCTGAACGATATTGTTGAGTCAGTTTTCAATCCATCTCACCATCCACTCTGCTACCCCACTCTTCCTGAGCTTACCCACAAGGATGTTATGGGAGACAGTGTCAAAAGCCTTGCTAAAGTCAAGGTAGACTACATCCACTGGTCTTCATGCATCTATCCATTCAGCCTCACCACCATAGAAGGCTATCAGATTAGTCAGACATGATTTTCTCTTGGTGAATCCATGCTGGATGTTCCTGATAACCTTCTTTTCTTCCATGTGCTTAGAGATGACATCCAGAATGGCTGCTCCATCATTTTTCCAGGGATGGAGGTGAGGATTACTGGTCTGTAGTTTCCTGGATATTCCTTCTTGCCCTTTCTGAAGACTGGAGTGGTATTGGCCTTCCTCCAGTTTTCAGACACCTCTCCTGTTTTCCATGTGTCACAGTTTGACTCAGGAGCAGCCAATAAACCAGAGACAACAATGTTCTCGATCCCTCCTCCCCCCTCCCACCCAGGTAGGGAAGGAGAGAGAGAATTAGAAGAGAGACTTTGCTGGATTGAAAACTAAATTAGACAGCTTTAATTATATGCACAATTATATACAAGTATGTTCAGGAATGTGCAAAAGCCTCTTGCCTCCCCCCACCCCCAGCAACTCCCCCGGCACTCTCCTTAGCTGTGAGCACTCCCAAAAAGTCTCAGCCCACAGGCAGGAGATAATGCAGAGCAGACATTATCCCAGATAATGGGGAGAGTTATGAGGTTTACGGATGCCTGAGCCTAGGGGTCGACGACGGTGATGAATGGATGGAGTCCTCCCTAGATGCTGGCCATGGATGGAAGAGAAGGGAAGAAGAAGAAAGAAGGAAGTTGTCTTCTGTGATCTCTGACCTTTCTTGCAGCTTACGTAGATATATGGAATGGAATACCTTTGGTCAATTCTGCTGTCTGTCTAGTCCAGCCCCCCTACGGGAGGGATCACAGATACAACTCCCCATCTCTCAGTAGCATCTGCAGTGGCAGATTCACTGAGTAGAGCAAACTGACCTTCGCATCTCAGCAGAAATATAAACATTCCAGTGTTATCAGTCCACTAGCTGGAACACTTGCTGCTAGTTAAAAGAGAGCTTACTGAAGGAAAAAAAATCAGTAAAAGGAAAATTGGCTTCATCCTGGCTCAAACCAGGACATCATGATCTTTCAAAACTTACAGAGAGTGGTAGAGCAACAACATCAGACTACTTTCTCAGTACTCGTGGGTTTCATCCCATCAGGGCCCATGGATTTGCATGTGTTCAGTTTACTCAAATGATGTCTAGCCTAATCATCATTGACCAGGGGAGAGTCTTCCTTCCTCCAGGCTTTCTCTCTTACATCCAGGTTCTGGGATTCACAGGGGTTGGTCTTCATAGTAAAGACTGAAGCAAAGAACACATTCAGTAATTCTGCCCTCTTTGCATCCTCTGCTACCAGGGCTCCCACCTCATTCAGCAGTGGGCCCACATTTTCCCTATTCTTCTTTTTATCACTGATGTATTTGAAGATGCCTTCTTGTTCTCTTTAATGTCCTTTGCCAGGTTTAGTTCTAAGAGGGCTTTGGCCTTCCTTGTTGCCTTCCTACATACCCTGACAATGTTCCTATAATTTTCCCAAGTGACCAGTCCCTTTTTCCACATATTGTGAACTTCTTTCTTCCACATGACTTTTTTCAGCAGCTCTTTGCTCATCCATGCAGCTCTCTTTCCTCATCTAAATGATTTTTTACTCAAAGGAATGCACTTATTTTGAGCTTGTAGGAAGTGATGTAACCAGCTCTCTTGGTACTCCCTACCTTCTAGAGTCTTAACCCACAGGATTCTTCCAAGTAGATCTTTAAAGAGTACAAAGTTAGCTCTCTGGAAGTCCAGGATTGCAATCCTACTTGTTGCTCTGCTTCTTCCTTGTATGATACTAAACTCTACTGTGTTGTGATCACTGCCACCAAGGCTGCCCCCAACCTTCACATCCCCAACCAGACCTTCTGTTTTCATTATTACAAGGTCCAGCATTGCACCTCTCCTTGTTGGCTCTCCCACCACCTGCATCAGGAATTTATCACTGACATACTGCAAGAGCCTTCTGGACTGAGTAAGCCTAGTTGTGTGGCCTTTCCAGCACTTACCATGGTGTTGAAGTTGCCCATGAGCATTAGGGCAAGTGATCTCAAAGCTACATCCAGCTGTCTGTAGAAGACCTCATTGACATCTACTTGCTGGTATGGTGGCCTATAGTAGACACCCACAACAGTTTGGTCCATATTTGTGCACCCTTTGACTCTTACCCATAAGATTTCAACATGTTCTTCCTCTCTCCCTGCATATAGCTCAATACATTCCATTTGCTCTCACACATAAAGAGCAACTCCATCACCTCGCCTTGTTGCTCTTGTCTTTCTTAAAAAGTACATAGCTGTCCATGACAGCATTCCAGTCATTGGAGCTGTCCCATCATGTCTCAATAACTGCAATGAGATCACTGTGATCTCATTGTTATTCAGCCCTGTGACCCAACACAGATCTCCAGTTCCTCCTGCTTATTCCCCATACTGAATGCATTGGTGTATAAGCATTTCAGAAAGAGTTGAGTATGCAGTGTTTGCTCTTTATGCATGGTAAGCACCTGATTGTAAAAAATGCTAACACGCTGCCCCACAAGTGCTGGGCTACTACACCCAGGGGCCTCACTAGCAAGCCCGGTTACATCCCTCTCCCCCTTTAAATCTAGTTTAAAGCCCTGTCAATCTGTCCCGCAATCTCTTGCACAAAGACTCTCTTCCCCCTTTGAGAAAAGTCTCTCCCATGAAGTGCCAGCAAGCCTTGCCAAAAAACCCCCAAAATTATTGCTGTGACAGCAGCTACAGAGACATGTATTAACAGACTGTATTCCTCCGTTTATTCCAGTGTCACTGCCTGCAAATGGAAGAAGAGAGGAAAAGATAACCTCTGCCCCGGAATCCCTCACCACCAGCTCCAGTGCTCTAGTTTTAACTTCCATTTCTGTATCTTTCTATCTGCTGGAATGTAAAACCTTGTTACATTCTAAAGGCCTAACGCTGTATGTTATTCAGATGAATAGCATCACCGAAATTAATCAAAATCTTAAGATAAAATTACTTATACATACATCTTAACTAATGTTTTGAAAAAATATAAAAATTTATCTCTGAAATTTTGATCATGACTCATTGCATAGCTAGGAATACAGGAAAGAATGAAACTAAATTTAAAACAGGGGAGATACCTGTTTTTTTCTTTGGTCTCATAATTATTTCTATATTGTGGTTTGAGGTATTTCAAATTAGACTGGGAGATTAAAGTGGCTCTAGCCCCTATCTAGTCTGTTAGGCCACTCTTCGAGCCTGTCAACGTCTTCCTGGAGGATGGCTCTTGCTTCTGGAGTCTCTACTGTCCCACTCAGTTTGATATAATCTACAAACTTCATCAGAGTGCACTTGATCCCAACATCCAGATGACTTACAAAGATATTAAACAGAGTTTGACCCAGTATTGATCCCTGGAGGACCCCACTCATGACCAGTTGCCAGTTTGAAAAAGAGCAATTTAGCACCACACTCTGAGTGTGGCATGTCAGCCAGGTCCTCACCCACTTCACAGACTACTTTCCTAGAGCATTGCTTTAGTTTTTGTGAAGTAATAAGGAGTTTTACATGGATGTTGATTATGCTCCTACAAGAGCTACAGTTGTCCTACCTTGATTAAAAATAGAGTGAACTAAAACATTGCCACTTTTGAAACACTGCAAGCCCTTTGTGAGGGCACAATCATATCAACCAGTGAAGAAAATGGTGTTAAAATGTCAGACACAAAAAGATCGAGATTAGAGAAGATACCAACTCAGTATGTGCTTTATTTGTCTCTTCTTCAACATTTCCTCTATTGAATTAGGTAGTGCATACTGATAAGTGGAACCTGATTAGTAACCAAGTAATTTGTGTATGGCTGCAAATCAGATAGTTGAAAAAAATCTCTTATTTGAAGATAAGTGGATTCATTTTTGTTACTGATTAAATGCATTTTCATACAATCAGATTACTTACAGTTATTTTTTTGTGCTGTGTGTCAGATTTAGTTTAGAATGGAGCTAAGAATTCAGTAAAGGTTCACTGCACAGAGTATCTGCTAAGTAAGGACTGCTGAGAAGTGCACACAGTAATCAGGTAAACTCAGTTCAGCAACATGATGGAGGCGAAAATTCCTAAGAGTTAAATTTATGTATGTGAAAGAATACTAACTACCCGTCAGCTACACTATGTACATCAGAGTAGAATTGTCCAGGCTGGACTCAGCAAGGTGTTGTTCCTCCTGTTCAACTCCTCCTGCTAGGTAAAGGAAGAAATATGCTCTCATTATGCCAAGTATAGTTTATGTTCTGTAAGCATAAATTTGAAGTAAATTAATGCAATTTGACAAAATTACTGTACATTTACATGGACGTAACTAAGGGTAGGTTTTGATGAAACTTCTTAATCATGTCCAGTAAATTCAAATAACAGATTTTTCTCAAGGGATCTAAAGTGGTTTGACATCTCATACAGAATCCTAATATCCATAAGGTGATATATCCATTATTAAATGGAAGCATTTTCTTGATAGTTTGCCAGCAAACAGCTGAAGATGCAGTTAGTCTAATAGCTGTGAAATCCATGTTACTGTTATTAGAGATGATTTGCAATCTGTAGCACAGCCAAGACTTTGAGGATTTGCAGAATGAAAGCCTTGCACTGCACAGATTATGGTCCTAATTTGTGTAGGATTAACTAATAGAGGATTCAGTATTTTTTGGAATTCTACTGGTGTGCAGGCTAACAATTTCTATTTCTATTTTAGAAATCTGGAATTAAGATTGCAGTGATCATTCTGTAATCTTAAAATTACTAAAGTAATGTCATGTACGTTCAAGGACGCAAATGTTTCCCTTCCATGAAGCTCAAATAAAAAAACCAAAATCAATCAGATATTTATTGCAGGCACAAGGATAATATAAGGGCTATCCTTTGGGCTCTTTGTAACATAAAGAAATCCTTTAGAAACTGATATGGTTGTTGAAGCTTTTGCCAGAACTCTATATGGTTCAACATTTACACTGAATCTAAATCTAACTCCTAAAAAAGTCACTGACATCTTTATTTATCTACTTATCACCCTTTCAGATTGTAAAATCCCATACATTTTCTTGACCTGCGTAAATTAGACAAATAATTCATTTGCTGAAAAATATCTGTTCTGTCAAATGTGTTTGTTTCATTCCTCAGCTATCTGAAGTCTTTCTGTATCTTTTCTCAGTAATTAAAAGGGTAGAAGGTTGTGTAGCATTCAAATGAAAATCAAGATTTATAAAATATGAACCCTATATTGTTATAGGAAAATGACCTGTAATATTTATTTATATTTAGTAATATTAATTTTTACGTTTTTTACATATCTCTGTGGACCTCTAGCTGTATCTCTAACTTTTTTGTGTATGTGGTTAGAAGGCAAAAAGATCATTCTTTAAGTTCAGTTCTTGGTATCTAAGCCATGTTTTTTGGATTATTACAGTCTTTAAGAAGTAAATGCAATAGAATTTTGACATCTCCATTGGCTTGCAGATTACTGCCAAGATATGCAAAGGAAGTAATTATTTTTTTTTTCTTAGCTTTTGGCTTAGTTTTTGAAATAAATTATTCCATTAGGGATGCAGGGTTGTTTTTTGCTGTTATTATTAATTCTGTGTTCCTTGCCTCATTGAGGATAACTTAATTTTTCACCATATTTTAGGTCAGCAATTGCTTTCATGTGCTATGGCATCACTAGGATGTAAATTATTTAATAATCTCTTCCTGAGCCTTGACTTAGCTAAATTATATCACTGTATCTTTCTTCTCAACAAATGTACTTTCAGTGCTAAATAGTAGAAGTGAGAGAATGAGTCTTGGGACACCTTTGTTAATACAGTCACTAAGCCTGTTACTCTTCAAGTTGTACATGCTGCATTTTGGTATAAAGCTATGATGTTAGTTACGCTTTTTGGCATATGATAATGTTTGAGAGAATTCTGGAGTGTATTGCGATGGAAGCAATAGACATATTTCTAATTCAAGCAGATTTTCATGTAGAAAACTCCACAGCTATAAACAAGCATTACATTGCAAGAAAAGCTAAGCTATGTAAGAATGTCTACAGGGGTCTTACAAAGTTCCCTACAAATGATCTTTTGACTTATTTTTACTTTTAACTAAACTTCCTAGCAGTTAATTTTTTTCCTTTCCATTAGCCAAATGTCACAGGGCAGTTTAATCATTGCCACCTAGTTACTATGAGATTTGGCTGAAATAACTTATTTAGATGAGTTTTACATAGATGACTTAGATAACAGATAAAATACACTGCACTGTAACATCAGCTTCCTCTTTACATGTTTAGCTGCTGGACAGTATTCCTTTCACTGAACTAACAAAAGGGATTGCATTCAGTTGCTAGTGTTGCAGGTGTTTGGTCAATCATGAAAGTAAGTTGTTCTTATATACACATATTTATGCACATGTCACATTAACAGCAGTATCTGCTAATAGGAGCCATACAACTGGAAAATACGTGAAGCCTAGGCTGCAGTCTTTTTGCTGTTCACTTGCACAGAGTTCCAAATCTCTGAACAGCACCCCACAGCTCATCTTAGCTTCCCCTTCATGGTTGCTCTTAGGATATTGTAAGAGCAAGAACATGCAATTTCAGGAAGAAAATGTTTTTGTCTGCTTGATGGTGTTGATTTATTTGGCATGATAAACTAAGATAAAGGCTGTGATCAATTTTGTGTTATTGGCTTGTAGCCATTAACACTACAGATGTTCAGGTGCAAAACATGAGAATAAAAGCTTTAGACTTTCTGAGCATTTGAAGATTTTCTGATTCTATGAAAGCAGGAAAAAAATGTGAAAATGTATCAGTATGAGAGGTTTTACTGTGGTAAACAAACACATCATTGAAATAATAGCACTTTGATGTGAAACACAATCCCACAGCAATAATTCTCTGATGACATACTAATGACTAATTTAGTGATCACACAAATTTCCTAAAACTTTCAAAGCATTTTTGGTTAATAAGTGCCCTCCATCAGGAGGAAAAAAAAAGCACAAGAAAAACCAATCAAACATTTTTAAAAGCATGAGCAAAGGAGGGCAAGATGATAAGAGAAAAATAAATTATGTCCTCACAAAGCTTTTCATTTAACTCTCTTGTAAATACAATTTTAAAAGCCTAACTTGTACTTCATCTACTAAACACTACACTGCTGGATGTTAAATGAAGGAGTGAAGGTCAGGAAGTTGATGAGCATGTACGGAGTAAGATCAGGGACAGCACAGTAAAAGAATAATCAAAAAAGATTCTGATAATGAGTACAAATAGATGCAAAAAAAATTTAAAAAAGAATATTTAGTAACTTTGATCCAGTAAAACACGATAGCATTCTCTGAATATAGTTCCACAGAAAAAAAAAAAAATCCTGAATTAGGATGTCAGTAGGAAACAAATGAAGCAGGACAGAATGTGTCTTGTCCAGAAATTCCATGACTTAATTAGAATGGGAGAACTGATTCAAGCACTGAAGAAAATAAAAGAACAAATATTCTTTTCCATCTCCTTTCATCTGGCCATTTAAAGAAAGCAATGGTGAAACATTCCATTGATTGCTTCCTGTACTTTCAGGCCTTTTATGAGGGCAATTAAATAACTGCCATTCTCTTGTTTGGGGAGAGGGCTCAGAAATGACTATGATGTGAAGAAAAAAATTCTTCTGTTCTTCCAGCATTCAGGCAAGCATCACTTTGGATGGAGATGGGTAGTTTCTGCTACTAGTTTATCATGTCTTTTCATAGCTGCTGAGCAATGCTTCAGTGGTTTAAAAGTAGTCAAGACCCAAATATCCTTAAGTTCATGAAGCTTAAGCATTATCATCTGTTATTTCCTAAATTTCTTTTGAGTGTCTTGCATAGTACTTCTGGAAATGAAATTTGTAAAGGGAGGGGCATATGTGTATATATAAACATATATGTCTTTATATATACATGTAAACATCTGTAGATGTAACATACAGTCACATCAAGGCAAAAAGCTCTGTGTGTTTGTGTATTAGTGGCACACAAATGTGTGATTGATGGGGGATCCTCCCATTGAAGCCATAGGACTTCAGACTACAGTGCCCTTGCTATCCAACAACCTTGTCATATAGGGGTGCTGGGGGTGGCTGGACTGCAGTGTTACGTCCCAGGCCTTAATCAATGGTTTATGACTAAAGGATTATGTATGTTTATGTGTATGACCCCTTAACAATGTTTGTCTGTCCCACTGTCCACCAGGGAGGCCTGTCGTAAGACTGATTCGCAAAGTGGCAAATATGAAGTAGTTAGGTGTAAATGTAAGGTAATTTATTAAGGCAACAGATATAACAAGTTTGAGATAACCGTTGATAAATACACTGACTACTATAGTGCTACTAATAGATGTTAATATAGCTAGCAACAAAAATACAAAGTATACAATACACCTGGGGATGCTTTCAACCCTACCCAAAAGGTGAAAGTTGTGATATCTTACCCAAGAAGGCGTCCTTGCCTTGGGAAAAGAAGAGTGGATCAGGCCCATTGACCCATTTCAGGGTAGGAGCTCTTCTCACCCCAAATAAAGGATTCAAAGACTAATTTAACACCTATTGATGAGGTGGAACTTGGGTCATAACTAATGTATTGATTGGTTCTTAACAGATTAATGATGTTTATGAATTAGGAAAAAGGTAAAAGAGACACCCAGTGGCTTCTTCATATGTAAATTCAAGCTTTGTTAATGCCCAGGGCTCACTTTGCATACAAATTGCCAGATGAAGTCATTACAGGTTTTGATCCTGGCCTTTATTGCATGACCTCTGACCACAGAGCCTTCACAAGTCATGTGAGGGAGGTAGGACAGGTTGAAATCTTGTGGGTAAGAATTAAGGGACATGCAATTGAAGGTGTAACTGTTGTGGGTGTCTACTATAGACCACCAACCCAAGAAGAAGATGTTGATGAGGCCTTCTACAGTCAACTGGAAGTAGCCTCTAGATCACACTCCTTAGTACTTATGGGTGACTTCAAACACCCTGATATTTGCTGGAAAGCCAACACAGCAAAGCAGGTTCAGTCCAAAAGATTATTGCAGTGCATCAGTGATAACTTTCTAATGCAGGTAGTGGAGGAACAAACGAGGAAAGGCGCACTGCTGGACCTTGTATTAACAAATAAAGAAGGTCTGGTTTGGGGGCGTTAAGGCTGGGAATAAGCTTGGTGACAGTAACCATGACATGGTGGAGTTTAGTATTTTACAAGGAAGAAGGGCAATAAGTAAGATTAAAACCCTGGACTTCTGTACTGCTAACTTTAGACTCTTCAAGGATCTACTTGTAGGAATCCCATACGCTAAGACACTAGAAGGAAAGGGAGCCCAGGAAAGCTGTTCAATTTTTAAATACCACGTCCTCCAAGCCCAAGATAGGTGCATTCCTTCTAGTAAAAATCGGGTAGAGGTGGTAAACGACCTGCATGGATAAGCAAGGGTCTTCTGAAGAAAATCTCGTGGAATAAAGAAATTTAAAGTTTGTGGAAGAAGGGACTTGTCACTTGGGAGAACTATAGGGACGTTGTCAGGATATGTAGGAAGGCAACAAGAAAGGCCAAAGCCCTCTTAGAACTTAAACTGGCAAAGGAACTAAAAGAGAACAAAAAGAGCTTCTTCAAATATATCAGTAGTAAAAGGAAGAATAGGGAACATGTGGGCCCACTGCTGAATGAGGTGGGAGCCCTGATAACAGAGGATGCAGAGAAGACAGAGTTGCTGAATACCTTCCTTGCTTCAGCCTTTACCAAGACCAGCCCTTACGAACTTCAGACCCTGGATATAGGAGAGGAAGCCTGGAGTAGGGAAGACTCTCCACTAGTGAATTAAGAGTGGGTCAGAGATCAGTTATGCAAATTGAATGTACACAAGTCCATGGGCCCTGATGGGATGCACCCAAGAATGTTGAGAGAGCTGATGTTATTGCCCTACCACTCTCCATCTTTTTTGAAAGATCCTGGCAAACAGGAGAGGTGCCTGAGGACTAGAGGAAAGCCAATGTCACTCCAGTGTTCAAAAAGGGCAAGAAGGAAGATCCAGGAAATTACAGACTAGTCAGCCTCACCTCCATCCCTGGAAAAATGATGGAGCGGCTCATTGTGGAGGTCATCTCTAAGCACATGGAAGAGAAGAAGGTTATCAGGAGTAGTCAGCATGGATTTACCAAGGGGAAATCATGCTTGACTAATCTGATAGCCTTCTATGATGTTGTGACTAAATGGATAGATGCAGGAAGACCAGTGGATGTAGTCTACCTCGACTTTAGCAAGACTTTTGACACAGTTTCCCATAACATTCTCATGAGCAAGCTCAGGATATGTGAGATAAAAGAATGGACAGTGAGATGGTTTAAGAACTGGCTACACAATAAAGCCCAAAGAGTGGTGATCAATGGTGTAGAGTCCAGCTGGAGACCTGTAACTAGTGGAGTCCCTCAAGGATCAGTGCTGGATCCAGTCCTGTTCAACATCTTTATCAATGACCTGGAGAACGGGACAGAGTGTCTTCTCAGCAAATTTGCTGATGAGATGAAGCTGGGAGGATTGGCTGATTCACCTGAAGCCTGTGCATTCAGCCATTCAGCAAGACCTGGACAGACTGGGGAGTTGGGAAAGAAGGAATAAAGTGAGGTTCAACAAGGGCAAATGCAGAGTCCTGTACCTGGGAAGGAATAACAAAATGTACCAATACAGGTTAGGAGGTGATCTGCTAGAGAGCAGCTCTGTGGAGAAGAACCTTGGAGTACTGGTAGACGACAGCTTTTCCATGGGACAACAATGTGCCCTCATGGCCAAGAAGGCCAATAGTACCCTGGGGTGCATTAGAAGGAGTGTGTCCAGCAGATCGAGGGAGGTTCTCCTCCCCCTCTAGTCGGCCCTGGTGAGACCTCACTTGGAGTATTGTTTCCAGTTCTGGGCTCCCCAGTTCAAGAGGGACAGGGATCTCCTTGAGAGACTCCAGCGTCAGGCTACGAGGATGATTAAGGGACTGGAACACCTGCCTTACGAGGAAAGGCTGAGAGACCTGGGGCTTTTCAGTCTAGAGAGTAGAAGGCTGAGAGGGGATCTAACTAATATCTATAAGCACATGAGGGCTGGGCATCAAGAAGGCAGGGAAAACCTCTTTTCACTTGTGCCCAGTGATAGGAAGAGAGGCAACAGATTCAAGCTTGAGCACAGGAAGTTCCACCTCAACATGAGGAAGAACTTCTTTACTGTGAGGGTTACAGAGCGCTGGAACAGGCTCCCCAGAGAGGTTGTGGAGTCTCCTTCTCTGGAAACTTTCAAGACCTGTCTGGATGCCTTTCTGAGTGATCTGCCCTAGTTTTTGGTCCTGCTCTGGCAGGGGGGTTGGACTCGATGATCTTCAGATGTCCCTTCCAACCACTAACACTCTGTGATTCTGTGATTCTCTGATGACCAGCTATGTAGCCATTAGGCACCTGGATTTGATAATAAGCAGGCAAGGACAGCAATGTATCCCTTTCAGCCAGCAAGTCAGGCCTGTCCTTCCCCTCAGGCATAAATTAGCCTACTTGGCAGGCCCAAGGCCAAATGCCCAATCAAGCACCACTCATCTTGCACTCCTCTGCACAGGTCCTTCCAAGAAAGTTAAAACAGAGCACAATACAAGTTCTTCTTCTCCACACATGCATAACAAATTATATAAAAACTTCAACATAATGCATTCTTTTATTTCAAAAAATATGTAGAGCTTCCCAATAGTATGAAAAGAACATCCTAGGAAAAGATTATTGGTTGACAAATGAACTGAACTCCATCAGGGCGTCATGTACTAATGAAAGCTGGCCTAAGGGAGAAGCTAGGTTGTCACAATGAACAGTGTTTTTTTCCTATTGATATTCCCATGATTTCCCATTTTGTCATCCATACAACCAACAGGCCATAAAAACAAAAAAAGTATATTCAATTTTTTAATAGGAATGACATTTTGCAGATTAATAAGAAATCTTCCATAATGCACTTGGCTTAAAAAAAAGCTAACGTACTGACTGAATACTGACACTTTCTGTTAAGACTTTAAGCAAGTTGTCTTCAATGGAGGAAAAAAAACACTTAGAAATAGTGATTTACATTATAGTATTGCTAAATGAAAAGAAGCATTATTATTAAGCCAACTACAGATCATAGAATCATAGAATGGTTTGAGCTGAAATGGACCTTAAAAATAATCTAGTTCCAACTCCCCTGTATGGGCAGGGACACTTCCCAGTAGACCAGGTTGCTCAAAGCTGCAGCCAACCAGGCCTTGAACATTTGAGGGAGGAGGCATCCACAGCTGCTTTGGGCAACCTGTTCCAGTGTCTCACTACCTTCACAAGAATTTCTTCTTAATATCTAATCTATGATTCTGTGATTCTATAGACTAGGTACTTTTCTCTAAACCGATGAGAGTGGTTTTCTTCATAATTATGCAGTCCACTACTATGCCAAACATAGGTGTTTGAAGTAGACCCGGTACTGTATACTGCATCTGGCTGGGATGGAGTTAATTTTCTTCATAGCAGCCTGTATTGTGCTGTTTTAAATTATTAATAGAAAGAGAGTCAAGAACACACCAACGTTTTGGCTGTTGCTGAACGGGGCTTGGACAGCATCAAGGCCATCTCCTTTTCTCCTTCTTTCTCCCCAGCAAGTACGCTAAGGATGGATAGAGGTTGGGAGGGACACACCTGGGAATGCTTACCTGAACCGACTGAAGGCAGATTCCATACTACAAAACATCATGCTTGACAATAAAAATAGTGGGGAGTTTTTCCAAAGTAGCCATTGCTTGTAGACTGCTTCAACATCTGTCTGTTGGTAGTGATTTTTACATCACTTATGTTTTTATCTTTTTTGACCCACAATTTTTGCCCTTCAGATTCTTTCTCTTCTGACTGTGGAAAGGAATGAGAGAGCAGCTGTGTGGTTCTTAACAGCCTACCAGGGCTAACGCACTACAGACTGGAAGTCATGCTGTTAAAGTGCTAATAATATATGAGGCAGTAACAAACTATGTTGTGAGCCTTTCAAACCTGAACTAGTGTTTCTGCACAGTACTATGTAGATACATCAACTTCAGGTAAAATGGATTGGTAGCCGCTGCACCACCTCCATCACAGTCCATTGTGTATGAGAGATCTGAATTTTGATTCTTCTGTGAACATTAAGTGAATTTTGTCCTTAAGGCATGATGAAAAATAATGCAAAGATGTTAAAGAACTTGGTAGCTCAAGTAGTTTATAGTTGATCGTTTTGGGAAGTGGGAAATGAGCAGTGCAACAGAAGCCTTGCTTGGCTTCAGCTTGTATCTCAGGGTGATTAAATTAACCTTCTTAAAAAGGATCACGGCAGTTAAGCCAAAGGGTTTTGCATGTCAGTTGCAACTGGAGTAGAGGCAACTCTCAAGAATGAGTCCAAATTAACTCTATGGAGATCACATACCCTATATGCTAAGCCTATTCCTCCCTCAACCATTAAACAAACCACTGGCTGATACAAGAACTTAAGCCATTAACGAAGGTCAAATTCAGCCCATATTGACTAATTAGCAAGAAAAAAATAATTAGTTTAAGACCTTCAACCTAGGGTCAAAGGTGTAAATCTAACTTCATGTCCTAAAAAAATAATTATACACTTAGACTGAAGGTAGGATTTATAATTGGATTCTCTGTCCTAGTTAATTAGATAATCAGCGTGTACAAGCATCATTACCTACTGTGGAAATATATGCATAAAATAATGTAAAAGTACATTTTGAAATGTAACAGTATTAGTTCATATGCATGTGTTTTTCAAATACTGTATGCAATACTGGGTGAATATATGCAATATGTGTGGTTAAGATGCCTGTGACTTAGATGCTACATTATGTGGTAGCCTTCATAAGGTTGTATTTCTGGCTTATCACATTCTCAGTGGCATCAAACTTCATTAAAAGGTCTTTCAGAATATGTCTACCAAGGACAGTGTTTATATGTGCAAGAGCAAGTTCTGCTGTAACATGCTGAAATCTACAGATCTCTTGAGCATGCAGGAATAGTAACATACTTTTTGGAAAACAGTAAATGGGTGGCAAACCTTGTCATAATGTGACCTGAATGAAAATGTCAAGACATTTGAAAACCAAAACCAGACTTTGATCTTATAATTAGTGGAATCTATATCTTAAACTGAAATACTAACTACATTTAAAACTAAGATCCTGATCCATGTTTTGATTTTGTAATTTTTTTTTTTGTCTTTATGAACTGTACAATATATTGCACTGCAAAAGCACTATAGTTTATAATAACTTGACCATTGTGGATGAATGGATATTGGGACATATTAGGAACTTGGTAGAAAGACCAAGATGAACATCAGTTAGGTTTTAAAGAAGCAGGACACAAAGTATACAGGAAAAATGTAGCAGGTTATGCCAGTGATGGACCTCAGAAATGAATCAGTTTAGTGAAGTAATGCTGTCAATGAATAACATGAAATCCACATATAATAAAAGATATCTCAAGAAAAAATGCTGCAGTACTGGTTTTATCTCAACAACATTCTGGCCAAGAAGGTGATGCTGTGACACAACAAGGAAGATCAAAAAGATAATAAAAGCAGGAAATGTGATAGGAATAGGAAAATTTAACTACTTTTCTATAGGTCTGGCAAATATCACCACCAGGGTGCTGCCAAGATGATATTTTATGATGCAATCTATGACAGCATCATATAGCAGTTGTTTATGGAGTTCATGACAGGAGAAGCTACTACGGGGAAGAGAGCCAAGAGGATTCTGGGTTGCATCAACAAGGGCATCACCAGCAGATATAAAGAAGTAATCGTCCTACTCTACTTGGCACTGTCAGACCACACCTGGAGTGTTGTGATCAGTTTTGGTCCCCACTATACAAAAGGATGCAGATAGGCTGGAGAGTGTCCAGAGAAGGGCCACAAGGATGATCAGAGGACTGGATGACCTGCCATATGAGGAGAGGCTGAGTGAACTGGGTTTGTTCAGCCTTGAGAAAAGAAGGCTTAGGGAAGACCATATTACCATATTCCAGTACTTAAAGGGTGGATTCCAAGAAGATGGAGACTCCCTATCTACAATGAGTCACATGGAAAAGACATGGATTAATGGGCACAAGTTGCTCCTGGGGACATTCCAATTGGACACAAGAGGTAAATTTTTCACCATGAGGACAATCAAACATTGGAACAGTATCCCAAGGGAAGTGGTAGATTCCCCATGCTGGACAGTTTTAAGTCTCTTACTTGACAGGGTGCTGAGCCACCTCATATAAACTGTAGTAGTACCTAGAAAGGTTGGACCAGATGATCCTTGAGGTCCCTTCCAACCTGGTATTTTATGATTCTATGAATCTGATGTAAATTCTAATTGAATATTAATTGTGCCATGAAAGTTAATATTTAAAACAGCTGTGGTTCTCAGGATTGAAATATGACAAATATACCTGCTCTAAAGAAAGGATTAAGGGGAATGGCAGAACACTACCACTCAATGAGCTTCACAAATATACATGACAAATTAATCAAACAGTGCAATAATGAATGTCATTAGTGGACATGCATTAGCAAGATAGATTGCAGAAGGCTTAACAGAATGCTTGTAAAAAAAAGTCATCCCTTAGGTATTTTTTGGGTTCTTTGAAGACATCAGTAAATATGCAGGTAAGTGTGATCCTGCTGGCAGAATATCTGCAAGGTCTGTCTATAAAAATGTCTTAAGGATATTTGTGCATGAATTCTATTCTATTCTATTCTATTCTATTCTATTCTATTCTATTCTATTCTATTCTATTCTATTCTATTCTATTCTAAATAAACACTTGAGTATATCAATAATTGGTCAAAAACTTAGAATCAGAGGGGAGGAGTGAAAAAACATTTTTCAAAATTGGAAAAGGTAATGAACACATGGTGTTCAACAGATTTGTAAGTAATCTGAAAATTGGTCTGAATAATGAAGTAATAAAATTTGTTAGTAATTCAATACAGTAAGAAGGAAATCCCACTGTGAAAGATTACAGGAGTAACTGCATAGTTGTGTGGCATATAAAATTCAGAGCAGATTAAATGCAGAAGCGTACACATGGGGAAAACTTCACATAAAGCTGATGGGGTCTGTACTGACCCTTGTCCTCAGGAGTGAAATCTTGGTGTTATGACAGATTGTTCCATAAAAATGGCCAGCTCAGTGCTCAGTTGTGGTAAATGAGCAAATTAAGTGCTAAGTACTAATGATGAAAAAAATAGAAAACAAAACAGAGCATATTGTTATGCAACTGTATAAATCTCACCATGTTGAAAACATCAATAGTCAATTGTCACCTAATACCAAACTGTGAAGCTAGACTTAAGAGCAAGTGCTTAAATCTTTCTCCTGCCCTCACCACCACTGAAGCAAGAAGTGTAACAGTACCTGCAGTTTCCAAGCCAGTGGATTTGATGGACATCTGGTCTATGACAAGGATCAGACTGCAGCTGTTCCGTCAACTCCTGCTCAGGTTTTGGCCTGTTGCTAAGGCTTGGCGTATGCTGAGCAGTACTGTTGGGTCAAAGTAAAAGCAACATGCACACTGGGTAGGGTAAGGGCAATCTCCTGCAGCCATTAACACCTAAAGACATTTTCTTATGCAGCTTTGCAGTGATCACTGCCTGGCAGTTTCATCAGAGTTCACTGACTGATGAAATGGACCAAACTTCCAAGTCAAAAAGTACAAATACACCTGCCTACCCAGAAGGTCTTTAGGGAAGATTAAACAGCAGCAGGACTGCTGAGGCTCTTGTTCTCCCCAGTGTTATACAGGGAACCCCACACCGTGATGGAGGAGGAAGGTTGGGGTGACCACTGTCACTGTTGGCCAAGTGAGTGCAAGAGCTAGTGAATTTGTGACACACTGAGTTCATGAATCATGGAAGCAGGGAGTTAGAAACTTAATTAATTAAACTACTTTGTTAAAAGGAGATGGAACTCTTGTTTTATTTTTACCTGATGAGCTAATGAAATATCAGCTGACTCACAGAATACCCTATTTGGTAAATTTGAGAGATGGACATTAACCATGACAGAGTGCATCAGAGATTACAGTGTGTCACAGAAACACACAAATTAGTTTTGCTTCCTCACAATAGTCCTCAAAAGACTTAGATCGTTGTCTTTTTCCACTTGATACTGATAAGTAAGAATCTTTGGTGGAAAGGAAGGTTGAACTAGGTGTCATTTAAATTAACAAAACATTGTTTATGAAACAGTACTGCCAAAATAAATGATTAGTGAAAGCTTGGAATGTTTTAGTTTGTTTTGGGTTTTTTTTGGTTGTTGTTTTGGTTGGCTTGTTTTGTTTTTCATTTATCATATAACTGAAAATTAATTCAATGTCAATTAAAAAAGTTATCACACCTGTTGTCACATTGTCACAGAGAGATATTGAGTTAATAGAAGGTCACATGAGGAGACATTTTACAAAAAGCTAAATAGCTACTAATAACAGAAGTAATTCCATTTTGTACTGTAAAAGCTGAAGCAGTGGCATTCGAGTCAGTAGAGCTATATTCTATATGCTATGAAATAAACTGGAGTATATTTTTCAGAGAGAGCTTGTGTGGGCAGAGGACAGGCTGACTGATCTAACAGGCCTATTCCACCTTTAAATTCTTCCATTTTATGATTAATGGCCATTGATCTGACTGCATACACATTGTTCTTTTCATATCAGTGTTATAAAACAGAACAATTGGATTGCTGTCAACTCCTGAAATTCTGTTCAGTGGATCATCTCTCATTGCATTTTTCTATGGCCTTTTGGGAGTCTTTTCTGTCACTGTACCAGGGTATAATCAGTTTAAAGTACATGAACATATGCAAACATATACTTCATATGTGATCTGTCTTTCTGATGACACCTTATTATGAGGTTTTTTTCATTATGTAATATGTGATGAAGATGTCTGGGAGACTTGGAATAATGAAAATTTTAAGCTCTAGTTAAGTTTTCTTGCTATACCTGAACAAGCTCACCCATTTCTGATTTTAAGTACATGGCAAAATGTTTCCATGAAGTGTTCACTTTCAAAAGAGGCTTTCAGTAGTGCTTTGGTGCCATTTTGCATTGAAGCTATAATGTGTCAAAGTGCTTATAGCTTTACTTAAGTAATGCTGTTTTTTCACTTTTTAAGGGTCAGCAAATTACATGGAAAGTTATCCTTTTCTTAGTATCTGAAGTAAGTTAGCAGGAAGATTAGACAGCACTTAAAGACAAGAAAGCATTCAGAGGTGAGGAAGAGAAACTTCTACATAGATTAAGTGGAAGAAAGGGTGCTATTGTAGCTGCGATGTGACAAATAAGAAAACACCAAGGTAGGGAACAACACCAAGACTTCAAAAGGATATTCTAAAAATTCTAATCCTGTTCTGGAAAATGTCACACACTGGCGCAAATCAGAACTAACTTGACCAGCAATAATAATTAAGAAAGATGTAACATCAAAGTCACTAAAAGCAGAACTCTCTAATTTCTACTTTCCCACACAGCTGGCTCAAAGTGGCAGAGGAAGAATGATAAGGTGATGTTAGTGAAAGGAAAAGGAGGATTTTATGTCAGGTACTTACAGCTAAATCCTATTGGCCTGTGTGTCCTTTGTGTTACTGCACAGGGCAGCCATACATCCTCTGAGGATTCTGTTATGACAACTGTTGCCTTAAGGCAAGATAAAGTCTTTTTTTCCACTGCAGTAGCACAAAAGGGAATTACAAGAACTCAAGGATAAGGCCTTTTGGTTTCAGTAAAACAGACAACTTTGGCATGTTCTCATATCAGGATTTCAAACACCCTGAAATCCAGTCCTCATGGGAGGTAGATCCTATAATCCTACACAGGACCCTCCTGCAGGTCTCTTTTCTTTTAAATGCTCAACTTCGTTCAACAGTAGTTTCATAAGAAATATAATTGTTGCACTGTGTCAGTTTCCTTATTAATTTATATTTCCCACAGTGGTGGGGGAGTGGTTTAATACATTTTTCATATTTTGTCCTCTTTATATTTCATACATCTGTATCCTGAGTGACCAGGGACATGGCAGAGCGAAGGGAGGATCTCATTGAAAGCTATTGCTCCAACAGAATAAACAGACTTGGAGAATGCAAAGGAAAAGAAGCAAATCAGCATTAAATACATTACCTCTGCTTATAATACCTAGACATCTCAGCTGTTTGAGTGACACATTTGTCTCCTCTATTCTCTGAAACAGAGCACGGGACCATACAGCAAAGTGGGTTTCACAGTGGAAAGTGAGTGAGATAAATAAAAACCTAAAATTTGTTTTTCAGATGATATTTAGCCCTCTCTCTCCTTCAAAGATTTGCAGAACTTCACTTAGAGTCTGATTTCAACCCTCTTTTTTGACTGTTCTTACTGGCAGAAAACTCATTTTCCCCTTAGGGCTTCCACCACCTGCTTGAAAAAAATTGCTTTTATAAAAACTAAAGTGACACGAATTATACTTAGACTATGTGTGTACAATTCTTGGCTTTAATTTTCTTTTTTAGCTCATCTTTTTCAGCACAAATTTCACATCTATTTCATTGTAACTGAAGGTTTCTGCTGTGAGGACTTCTAAAAAAAATGTAGGGAAGGATCACTCAACCTGGAATGGTGCAACAGTAATAATTCCTTGTCTTCATTTAGTCTTTAAATAAATCATATCTATTACATAAACTAATCAGGATTTCATGCTTTTTTGTGTGTGTAAATTATGAGTAGAGCATGAAGAAGAGTTTTCATAAGTTTGTTTACTAGATTTATTTAGAGGCACTAGCTATATGAGAGTATAGAAACCAGTGGATTTTATTTTTATTCTTAGATGTATTACATGGAGCTGTATGTTAAAATGGGACAGTAACCATTGTTACTTGCTTGGTGCTTTTGAGTACTAAATACACAGAATCTGAATGAAGGAAAATGAACACTAATATTGCAAAATACTGAGTCTGTCTCAGTCATGATCAGTGAAACTTAAGCTTTTTAACTTCATGAGAAAAAGGGTAGTTCTCATGTCAAGCCCACCACGTGCCTCAAGAACTGAACAGTAACTGACAGTTTGTAAATTGTGTCCTTACATTTTTATGTTTTGAAGTGTCTTGAATAAAACCAGAATGATTTATCTCTACAGTAAAGATGGAATGGCTCTTTTGTACCATGTAAAACAGTTTATGCTTTTTGCACATTGCTTTCATTTAAAATGAAACTATGCCATAAAATTCTAATATAGATTTCAGAGACCCCTGGTTGGCAAAACTTAAATCTCAAATGAAAAAGGGAAGTGAGATGATATGGTGGATGATTTTTTAAAAAAGGGTAATGTTAAAGACTTTACATAAGAAAAATAAAATATATTAAAAAATGCAGAACTGGTATGTATGGAACAGATACAATAGACTGCCCTAATGAGAAATGCCCAGGAGTTTACTGCTACAATCAAGTTTAACTATAGTTGATCATAATTTTAACTTTCTGTAAAAATAATTGTTAATGGTATAGTTTCTACTTTTCAAAATATTTTCTGCAAAAAACCCACATTTTTACAATCATCACAATTGGTTTTACTAAATTAGGAGTAGTAGTATCATGGTGATATGTGACCATCTGAATAAAAATTAGTGAATCATTTTCATTAGTCTGTTATTACCAAGATGGAAAAAGGAAATGTTTTCTTACTAATCCATATTTGATCAATAGTTTTGCCCTATCCTTCATTTCCTTTCATGTAGGCCAAACAACTTGACTTTTCATTGTTTAATGGCATAGCAATTTCACTAAGTCAGGACAAATTGGGGAATTATCTTTCTAAGAAACATGTAAGGCCAGATGGATAATATTAGTTTCCAGCTCATAACTAGCTTGCTTGCCTAGAGAAAAAGTTGCAAAAATATTGAAAAATGTTGGAAGGACACAGAATTTTAACTCTAATTGAATTAGTGAAACATGATTTCTGAGTGAAGATTGAATTAATATTTTTTTTGAAAAAAAGAACTAATTATTCTGTTTTAGGCATCCCTACTAGTTAATTAATACAAATACTGTGTTGCAGGAGGAGGACTTTTTTGCACCTGAACAAAAATTAAATTAACTCTTCCCACAGTACCTGAAGTTGTACACACATTTTCCAAAGTAGGAAGTATTTTATATCTCAACACGTAGGAAAACCTCCTTTACTTTGATGGTGGTGGTCACTGGAACAGGCTGCCCAGAGAAATACTGGAGTTCCCTTCTCTGGAGATACTAAAAACCTGTCTGGACACAATCCTGTGAAACCTGCTGTAGATGAACCTGCTTTAGCAGGGGACTGGACTAGATGGTCTCCACAAGTCCCTTCCAACCCCTACCATTGTGTGATTCTATGATTCTTTTTTCAAACCCCCTTTTTCACACCCTGCCTCATGCAGGTATAGGCTGTGTGAATCCACAGATGGAGGCAACTAAGTCCAAGATTAAAAATAACCTACTGCATAAGAATTTTGCAATTTCTGTTCTGAAACTTTTTTTGCATCTATTGCCTATTTTCTGTCTCCTATCTTTTTTTTAAACACAATAATACTACATGCATGTGAATACGATCTTTGTAGGAGGAAGTCCTCACAACTTATGACTCATAGAACTTCTATAAACTGATATGTGAGAAGAAAACTTCATTAACAAGAAATAAATAGTTTTGACCTGTTTAGCCACTCGTGGTTATAGCGTATTCTGAAGGAAGTAGAAAAATATTGGTCTGTATTATGTTTTCCCTCAATGACTCTACATTTTGGTGGACAATCTCCTTAGAAACCCGCAGAAGTTTTCCATTTATCTGAATGGCACAAAAGCAAAGTGAGGAATACTGGTAACTCAACTGTATTTAAATCAATGGAACTTCTGAGGGAACACATGGGAACAAGAAGAATCACCTTTTTGTGACTGCACTGAAGGAACTGGTGATAATTTTAAATCTTTTTAAACTTGCTTATCAACATGGAAACAGCTCTAATCTCAGGAAACTAAACCATGGAGACTATTTATGCAGATAAATAACACTGAAATGCAAGGAGAAAGAGAAAAAAATATGAGGTTTGTAGAAAAAAACACACCATTGGAATCCCTCCATGCATGTAAAAGAGATGAAACTGATAATCTTTGGGCTATGTTAGCTGGGGAAGTGGAAAGCAACATAATTATTCCAATGTAAATAAACAAAAGAAAACCTAACAGCTCTTTTTAATTTCAGAAAAGAGATTTAAGACCAAAACATGCTATTCTTTTTCACATAGAAAGCAAAAATGTATCTAGCAAATAAAAAAACCCAACAACAAATCCCACAAACCCCTACCCCCCCCTTTTATCAATCATTAGGGTTGTTAAACTGTTCTGTAAATAAAATTAGACTTTTTATATTTACTAATAAACTGACTTATTTTTAAGAACTAAAGCTCAACTCTTTCCATGTTTAAAGGAAATTTAAGGCTGTTACTTTTTTTCTGAAGTGAGCTTGATTATGCAATCCACCCAGATAAATATGAATGCCTTTATAATTTTCATTTTAATGCTACTTTTATGTTTTTTTTCCCAAACAAAACATATTTTTAACAACTGTCAGCATTGATTTTGTCAAAAAATTTCTCATAAAACATTTGTCTGAAGTTTCACTGAAGCATAAATAGAAACCTTACAATCATCTCTGACAAGATTACTTTTTTTTTTAAGGAAAAATATTATAAAAGTCATTTCTACCAGGGTTACCATATTCCTGAAGATCAAAAAGCAAGAGGATGCCACAGCATATGGATAAGTGAGTGGATGAGGAAAGGGAGGTGCAAAGTAGGGTTGGCTCCTGGTAAGTGAGTGATGGAAAGCCCAAGACATCTGGAGCTGGGGACCATGCTTGACATGTTATACACATGCAGACATGGGTATGGCTGTGATACAGAGGATAGAACGAGCTGCTGGAGCTGTGGCACTCAGGTTTAGCTCTGCATATGCTGACTGCAGAACTTGATATTTCTATATTCATATGCTTTTCAGTTCTCTCTCAGTATGGCTGGAGGAGATGTAATGCTCAGAGCATGAGGGTTGAACAGCCTTGCCTCTTTTCTGCCCAGCAAAACCCAAAATTTTGAGCAAGGGTTCAAGCAGAAGAAAGCTTTCTCTGAGCAAATGTCAGCAGATGCAAGCCTAAATTATAAATTATGTATAATCCAGCTTTTGATCATTTAAGAAGGAAAATAATTGGATATTTCAAGGTATTTTGCAAAATCCCTTGCACAGTCTTCAGTTAACTTTAAATCGTAGCTATCAGTCCTTACGTCCTCATTTGTAGGAGAGCTTAATTTGATGGTATAGGTAACAACACAGGGCACTGCCTTTGCTCCAAGGCATAGCTACACAGTGCTCAGCAACACTGTCCTGTAAAAAGTGATTAATGTTCTGATGGGTTTAGAAACAGAGATGTTTACAGGGTGTGTAGGGGGAAAACTTTGATTTTTCTTTATAAATTATGAAACTGTTGATGTTTATCTTAAACATATAACACTTCTATCTTTAGCAAATTCTAAGGATCTTGGATTTCACTGCACAAGGAAGCTTCCACCTTTCAAATTTTCTTATAGAAGCTTAGAGTTTTAAGCAAAAGGTAACCTTAAAAAAAAAAAAAGCCCCCACAAAAAAATGTTTAAAAGCAGCGAAACACTTCACGCTTGACTGTCATTAAACAGTTCAGCTTTCCTTCTAAGCAAAAATGAATTTGTACTTATTAGCAATCAGATATTATGGCAAGATGTTTATTAGAGATATCTAAGGCAAATGGAGCTAAATGAAACAAACACTCTCTCTTTAAAAATATAGTACCATTTTTCCTATGATAGCTCTGGGTATCTATTATGCTATGTGTAAGTACAGAAGGAAATGCTTACAACACTGTCTTCCTCAACCTGTTGGAATCAAGTATGCGTAATGTCTGTCTGATGCACCTGCAAAGTAAACAACATAGATACATAGATGAAGTAAGCACAAAACTGAGGAATGTCATAAATCCAGCCAGAAAATTATCAGACAGAGAAAATAATCTGTCTCACACTGTTAAACTTGAAATATTGAAGCCTGCTTTAACTTCTTCTCTCTTCACAGCTGCTGAAAAGGCATAATGCTTAGGAAGTGCATGGAAGAGAGCCGTTTTGGCAGCCTGTCTTCTGTAAGTCACACCTCTTGATGTTACATCCCATGTCTGCTGAGCACTGCTGGCAAGGAAACTTGTCCTGTTAGCGGAAATCCATGCCAACACACATGACCGGTGGAAGGTCCATGAACTTCTTGAGCCTCTTTCATAGTTTTCAGTGCGAATTAAGGATGCACGGGCTGCTGTTCCTCCTGTGCCTCCAGACAAGAGCTGACAATGCAGGGTAGAGAGGAAGTTGTAAGTTTGGGCCAAAGCCACTGGCACTGATGGGATGCCTGCTGTTGATTCCTATGTATTTGAAATCAGGACTTTCATCCCTCTCTAGCTAATCCTTTCCACAGCTTATGTAAAAGCAGTCATACTATGCTGGAGAAAATTTCTCCTGTGTCTTTTTGTGGCTTGTGACAGATGATTACAGAAAGAGTATAGGAAGCAGTGAGCATCTTCCACCTGGCTCCAGTATCTGGTTAATGGCAGTTCTGAGACTTCCCACTCCTGAGGCTGCATCCACAGCACCATATTTAATACATGGGTATTTCTTCAATTAATTTGCTTAATCATTTCTGAATTCCTCATACACACTTCCTATAACAATTTATTCCATATTTCAATTATACATATGTGGAAATGCACTCCACATATCTACTTCTACCAAATTTACATCAGCTATACAATAGGAACATACATATATACAGGAAAAATGGGGAATAAGTGTTGCCTATCAATTTTCTGCAAGAAATGTCTAAGTTCCTCTATGCTGCATATATCATCCATTCCTCATAGTCTATCTAATCTGAAGATCAGGGAATATTTAATTTTTGTCAGGTGGATACTCCCTACACACTTGTTCTGTCACTGTGCACCATTTCTAGATCTTCTACATGATTTGGAGAGGGAGTTGGCTAAAGCTATATCCAAGATGTAGACGCAATTGAAATGATGATAAAATAAAATGTTTGTGGTTTTTCTTCCTAAAATTCCACAACATTTTACTTTAATTTTCTGACTACTTCTGACCAGTCAGTTTATATTTTCACAGAACAATCCATAATGATGGTAAGTCCTATTTTCTGAATGTTATTTAGAGCTTATCATGGTAAATACATAATAGTGGTTGTTTCCCCTTTTGTGTGCATTACTCTCAATTTATAAATGCTGGTTCTCATCAGCCATTTTTATCACGCAGTCACTCACAACTGTATGATACCATTGAGGTTCTTCGTAGTCAGTTCTAATTTTGTATTGTCAGCAGGCTGTTGTCACCTCCCTATATTCCATTTGCCTCAGTATTTATGAGCAGTTTGAATAGTATTGTGCACAGCACAGATGCCAGAAAATCTCTCTGTGAAATCTCCATTGTAAAAAATTGACATTGTAACCTTGATTTCCTATTTTTTCTTATTTCTTCCGGAAAATTTGTGTCACAAATCTATCAGGCAGCTACCCTTCTCTTGCAATGAATATTTAGTTTCTTTAAGAACATTTGTTAAGGTAACTTATAAAAGTTTATTGGTGTCATGGTTTGACTCAGGTTCTGCAATTGAATCAGCGACAACAATGCTCTCGATCCCTTTCCCCTCCCACCCAGGTAGGGAGGGGGAGAGAAAATAAAGGAGAGAGACTTTCTGGATTAAAAACCAAATTAGACAGCTTTAATTAAATACTAATGATAAAAGAAAATATGTACAAATATATACAAATATGTGCAGGAAGGTGCAAAACCCTATTGCCTCCCCCCCACCCCCAGCAACTCCCACAGCACTCTCCTGAGCTGTGAGCAGTCTCCAAAAGTCCCAGAGTGCTGCTGGAGAGAGCAGCAGAGCAGACAGGAGCTGAGGGGAGAGTTATGGGGGTAAGGAACACAAGAGCCTGGTGATCAACGGTGATGGATAGACAGAGTCCTCCCTGGATACTGGCCATGGATGGAAGAGAAGAAAGTTGATTTGTGTGATCTCTGACCTTACACTGAGCTTACGTAGATTTATGGAATGGAATACCTTTGGTCAATTTTGCTGTCCGTCTAGTCAATTTTTTCCTATGGGAGGGCTGCAGATATAACTCCTCTGCTCCCTGTAGTATCTGAGGCTGCAAATTCAGCAAGTAGAGCAAAGTGTCCTTGGTGTCTCAGCAGTAACATAAATGTTCTAGCATTATCAGTCCACTGGCTTGCTGCTAGTTAAAAGAGAGTGTACTGAAGGAAAAAAAATCAGTAAAAGAAAATTGACCTCATCCTGGCTCAAACCAGGACAACTGGAAATCCAAGCAGTCTCTATAATTCCTGATCAATTTATCCAAAAGATTTTGTTATAGAACTTGAAAATATTTTTATTCTTGACCTCTTTCAGTGAAAGTTGTGTTGAATCTTTCCCTGAGTGTCACTTATTAACGTACATAGTTCTAATCTTAGCTGGTATATACCAGTTTGTCCAGTACAGAAATCAGTGCTGCTTGTCTGTTCTATTTTCTATCATCTTATCTAGTCCCCTCCAAATAATGGGTTACACATGACAAGCAGTAATCTGATAGTTCTATATTTTATCTCTTTTAGATTGTTGGGATGAATGTATTTTGTTTCTATATAATTTATTTTTGTTAAGTTTCTGTTCATTACAGTGCTTCATTCTGAAACCTATCCTACTGACACTTCAATGTAAGATATTTCATCCAAGTTCTGTCTTGTAAAGAAGGATAAGAAAATAAGATCTCCTTAGGCTCTTCTGCAATGAACCCTAGTATGAAAACATCACGTAGCTTTTCTGACCTAAGCCACCATAAACTGATATGAATAATTCTTACAGCCTCAAAATACCACACTGCAAACATAACTATAGAATATTTGGCTTAAAAATGAAACATTTGAAATGTAAATGCATTGAGAATGCATTGAGAGGCAACATAAATGGTTGAATCAAATACTTTAACACTTTTTGTTTATTTTGTTTGATTGTTTAGAAAATTTGCAGGGTTCCTGTGGTATCCTGTAAGTATACTTAAGGCAGGAGAACTTATTTGCATTCTTATCAGAATTTCAAAGATATCCAGCCAATGCTTTTCAGAAACACAGGACAGCTTTAGAGTATGACTTGCAGAAGATTCCACTCTACCTTTTGCATAATAAATACTTGTGGCACTAACTTCCTTCTGCCTCTCTTTGTCTCCTTCTGTCAACACATCTGTTTATGCTCTTTATCTTAGAAGTTAGCTTATCAGAAAATATTATCTCATATTCAAATGTCTTGCATGCTAGCATCCTGGAGGAAGAGTATGTAATCAACTCCTAATGATATCACAAATATTTGATCACTAAAACTACCTTGTTATGACCAAGTCTTACCATTTATTTTGAAACAGAAGTTACAAATCTGATCAATTATTACTACTGACATTCTTGACCCACATAACAATCCTTCAACCTTTATATAAGAAGGAAATCACAGAAATTCTCTGTTCATAGAGGGAGCATCAAAGACAGGCCAGATCCACTTTGTGCTGCCTTCCCCATTACACTGGTTTTTGGACATCAACTTTGCTTTTTACTCCATTGAAACATTATTATCTGTTCCTAATGGCTCTGACCTATCTGTGACTTTCACTTAACAGCAACAACAGTAGCCCATTGGGACTCATTCTGTTATATTCACTTGAGTGATGCTTAAATAAAACTGCAGAATTTAATGTCTCCTAAATCCACCTGATTAACTTTACATAAAATTAAATATTTAAATGCAAAGTAGCAAAGAGCATGATGAGTGTGTTTACACAGCAGATGTCTGGCATGACCAATCAACTCATGTTTTATAATCCTGCTTGTTATTACTGCACAGCTTTTCTCTGGGGTGTGTGTGGTCAGGGTCTTGAGTTGTTTCATTAAATTTTATGTCAAAGAGTGGGTCAGTATAGGTGTTATAACTTACAAAAGATATAATCAAGTTTCATAGCAGTAGATATATTTTTCCCAAAATAATTCAATAATAGCTTACCTTTTTGGAATCACTATTTTCGAGAATAAAATTATGACACCATTTAGGTAATTGGCTTTCAGTTCTGGAGATTTAAAATCAAGCCCTTGTTCTGACACATATTGTTATTATGATCTTTAAGTAATAGTAAGTTATTTTCTTATGTGTCTCAAATTTACTTTCATACATTTTCATATGTAGGGATTCTTGCTGTTACTCAAAGCACTGTAAGAAGATGCTTTTAATTCTCAGCATGTTACCAGCATCACAGCCAGGTGATATTTTTTTCTAAGTATTTACTAATAGCCTGTTTTTGACAGTTGTTGCAACAACTACTATTCATAGCCAAGAAAGTTTTAAAAAATAAAAATCAAAGATGAATGTGTTGTTATGAGATTTAAAAAAAAAAACAGTCAAATGTTTATGAAGACAAAATAATCAAAAAGGTCAAATGTAGTATTGGTTAATATGAAAAAAAAATTCTGTTGTATTTTTCCTTCTGTTTTCTCAGAAATAAAAGGTTTTTCTATATTGAATGAAAATAAACAATCACTTGTCTGTCTTAAAAAATATTTCCATCCCACAGTGTTTTTTTTTTCTCCTTTAAAAGTCCAACACACCATATTTCTCATTCTGCTTCCCTGAATCATTTTTCTGTTGGTGTTTGTATCCTACAGGAGTTTTTAACACACACTCCTACTTAGGCTTTCTTTAGAATATTCCACTTGCTATATGCTGCATTCTCCATAATTTAGCCTGATTTAGACTGACATAACCAAAAAGTTCTAATGTTTTTGTTTATGCAAAGTATTCCTTTGTGTGATGGCAAAGTAATACACATCGCTTTTATTTGTTTTCTGATTGTAGTCTGAAATGTATCTGCAAAAGATAGTTACTTTATTGCTACTTCCTGGAAATAATTTCTCTCTTTAATTGCAGAATTCACACAGAGTAGGGGATGAGGGGAAGCTATTGTTAAGCTACACACACAATACTGCTGACCTACTGGTACCTCATGATGGTTCCTGATCTACTACAGGACATCTGGAACATGTAGAGAGAAAAGCAATATGGGCCACAGGTAGAAATGAAGCAGAGAGACTTTAATTATTTCCAAGCAAAATACTTAACATATCCTCTGTCCTCTGCAGTTCTGGTTACTCATATGGTATCAGAAAAAACTTTGAAATTAGCTGGTCCCTAAGTGACATCCGTTTAGGGATTAGCTAGTCATGTAAGGATCAGTGTTTAAGTATGGGCTTGTTCCCTCTTCAACCCATCTGTCATTTTTCTGAGATAACACATTAATTTCCATAGCAACAGCCTGTAATGTTACCAATAGGATTATTACGACTTTGCTGCAGGATCAAGCAAAGGAAATTGACTGGGCTCATTCCAGGTTTTGCTAGAGTCCAAGAGATGCACAGCCCTGGCTTAAATCCATTGAAGCTCTCTGAATTATTAAAAAATACAATCTGGATTCTCAACATTAACACATTGTGTAACATCCTAAATATAATTAATTTTGATAGTACAACAGAAAAATAAAAGCGAATTCATTCCAACACTGTGAGGTGAAATAGAAGCATTAATGGTACTTTTCAACTTGCTGATATTTTAACAGAATTAGAATTTTGTATTAACTGAGTCTGTGACAGATCAGATGCAGAAACTCCCACCTTAACCTGATACAGTTTGGACAACCTTTGTTCTTACTGTGCTCTACACCTCGTGACCATTTCTTTATGATATTTTAATGGTTTTAACTAGCCTGACAGAAATTCCTGTGGGTGACCAACCTTCTTCACCCTGCCCCCTGAGAGTGTTTAAAGGTCTGGAATCTTCCTGTTCATGTCCCAGGTGATGATGTTTTTGTAATTGTAACCAAGTAATTCCTGAGAAACATTTGTCCAGTCTATTTTTAAGGACACTAATATCACAGATATCTTTACCTTTCTGGATGTTTTCTTATCTTTATGATTAAGAAGACGTGTTTGGTTTGTTTTTTTTCCTTGTTTTTTTTCTTTGTGTAGTCTTTTTTTTCTTTATTTCTTCTTCTTTTTTGATCTGTAACCTGATTCTCCCTTTTTGTAAACTACTCTTACACACATGGAAGGCAGATTTCTCTCCGATTCCAGTATCCAAGATGATTCAGTCCTAAGTAGACTAGTTGTCTCTGGATAGTGCTGTATGGCTCTATATGTAGGCATACCATAATTATGAGTTAGGCCAATTCCTGATACAACCTATGGCATTACTTTTGCTAAATGTAGACTCTGGGCCAAAACTATTAATGACGATATAAGAAACCAAAATATAAAATTAATTATAACATTGCCAGTTATCACATTCTTTAATTTATAACACTTCTATAATATTAAAATATTCTATTCCCTGCCAGTGTAACAGTGATGTATGTCAGCATGTAATTTAAATAGAAAAAACACTAATCCTATTAGACTGAGAAAGGCAAATTTAACAGCTGTGGGGGTAGGTAGTTATATGAGTTATAGTATTACATTTATATATGGAGTAAAAAGACTACTATGAAGCTAGGCTGCTGTCATATTTTGTCAAGCTAATGGTCTAAGACAAAATTATGTTTACTGCTGGAAAAGTTACTTACTGAAGTCCAGAAAGCACTCTACATCCTACACTTCAATAAAGTGCTATGGGTTGTGTGACCCATATTTGCATGGAATAATTCTGGGACCTTCTTTGATTTCAAGAAAATCTTCTGGAAGTCTTAAGTGGAAACATGCTTTGCTTTTTATAGATAGGATTTGGATGGAGTACTTTAGTCTAGTAAACTGCATATGCTGGCTTAATTGCTGACTTCCCAAAGGATTAAATATCTCCATCCTTATTTATTGAAGTCAACCCATTAGTGGCAGCGTATTTAGTGAGTTTATAAACATTATTGGAATTACTCGTTTTGGTTTCAAAATACACAAGTTTCACAAATAAACTTCAGATTGAATGAATAAAAAGTGGGGGGTTTTCATGTTTTCATTTGGGTTTTTTAGTTTTACTTTTTTTTTATAATTATTATTACAACTTTAAAGGGCTTCTTATATATATCCTTATTTGATAAAATTTATTTTTTTAATGTATAACTAGTCACAGTTGACTCTACACAGGATTTTTGTCAGGGAGTGTGCAAGAATTTTGTCAATGCATTTAGTCTTCCATGAGCATATCTGAAGAATATATATATATACTCATTTATTAACTCTCTCAGGAGCTCTTCAACTTGACAGCTGTCTACAATAAGATGACTGACTTGGTGGATGAGGGGAGAGCAGTGGATGTTTATCTTTACTCTCCTGATATGCAAAGTAATGAAATGAGGTCTAGATAAATTGAAAGGGAGGTGGGTTGGAAATTGGCTGAACTGCTGGGGTCAGAGGACTATGATCAGTGGCAAAAAGTCCCTCTGTACTCTAATCTCTAGCAGAGTACCCCAGAGGCCAACACTGAGGCCCATACTGTTTAAGATCTTTATTAATGACCTGGATGATGGGACTGAGCATGCCTGCAGCAGGAGCGCAAATGATAAAAAACTGTGAAGAGCAGATGGTAGACCAGATGGATGTGCTGCCATTCAGGGGGATCCTAACAGGCTGGAGAAATGGACTGAATGGAACCTCATTACATTCAGGAGCAGGGAATGCCATGTCTTGCACCTGAAGAGGAAGAACCCAGGCACCAGTACACACTGGGGGATGACGAGGTGGAAAGCACCCTTGTACAGAGGGACTTGGGGGTCCTAGCAGACAAAAATTTGACCATGAACCAGCATCGCACCCTTGTGGCAAAGAAAGACAATAGCATTCTGCGTTGCATGAGGAAGAGTGCTGTCAGCAGGTGAACAGAGTTGATTCTTCCTCTCTAGTCAGCCCTGGTGAAACACATCTGGAGTGCAGGGTCTTGGCCCCTCATTACAATGAGGGACATGGACTCAATAGAACAAGTCTGCCAAAGGACCACAAAGCTAACTAAGTGAATGGACCATCCAGTCCACATGAGGAGAGGCTGAGAGAGCTGGGACTGTTTAGCCTGCAGAAGAGGACGCTCAGAATATTGTCAATCAGATATAGAACAATAAAATTATTTGGGTTGGAAGGAACCTTAAACATCATCTAATTCCAACCTGCATGATTAGGGACAACTTCCACTAGACAAGGTTACTCAAAGCCCCATCCAATCTGGCCTTGAACACTTTTAGATAGGAGGCATCCAGAACTTCCCTAGGCAACCTGTTCCAGTGTCTCAACACCCTCACAAGAAAGAATTTCTTCCTAATGCCTAATCTAAACCTACCCTCCTTCAGTTTGAAACCATTACCCCTTTGTTCTATCACTACATGCTCTTTTAAAAGCTCCCTCCCCAGCTTTCTTGTAGGCCCTTTCAGGTACTGGGAGGCAGCTACAAGGTGTTCCCAGAGCCTTCTCTTCTCCAGGCTGAACAATCCCAAATCTCTCAGCCTGTCTTCACAGGAGAGGTGCTCCAGCAGTTGAATCATCTTCATGGCCCTCCTCTGGACTCATTCCAACAGCTCCATGTCCTCCTATGTTGGGAGCTCCAGAGCTGGACACAGTACTCCAGGTGGAATCTCACAAGTGTGGAGTAGAGAGGAAGAATCACCTCCCTTGATCTGCTGGCCATGCAACTTTTGATGCAGCCCAAGACATGGTTGGCGTTCTGGGTTGCAAGTGTGTATCACTGGCTCATGTTGAGATTTTCATAAACCAATGTCTCCAAGTCCTTTGCCTCAGGGCTGTTCTCAATCCATTTTCTGCTGAGCCTGTAATTGTGTTTGGGATTGTTGTAACCCAGATGCAGGACCTTGCACTTGGCCTTGTTGATCTTCATGTAGTTGTCATAGGCCCACCTCTCAAGCCTGTCAAGGTTCCTCTGGATCGCCTCCCTTGCCTCCAGCATGTCGAAACCACCAGACAGCTTGGTTTCACTGGCAAACTTCCTGAGGGTGCATCTAATCTCACTGTTCATGTCACCCAGCTGGTCATTAGCATAGAGGCTGACACCTCTTCTCCCATTCCTGTCCTTCCTAAAGAGCTTATATTTTTCCATTCCACCACGCCAGTCACTGAAGTCATCCCACCATGTCTCCGTGATGCTAGTAAGACCATAGCCCTGTAGGTATGCATGCCTCCAACTCCTCTTGTTTATTCCCCATATATTGGGCTCTCAGTGAAGCTGACCTACTGGCTGGAGTGGCTGGAGTTTCTTTGTGCTGCACTCCAGATGTTCTCTTGCTGACCTATGATCCTTCTCCAGGCTCTGGGCATCCATTGCTGGCACTTACATCAAATTGGTAGAAGTGGAATGGATAGAGGTTGCTCTCCCTCAGGAACTTTAGCTTAGAACACTTCTCATTGGCTTGGCAAGTCTATGACCAAAGATTGTCTTTGCCTTCTCTGACAGACAGACAGACAGACAAACCTCATCAACATCGGTAGACTTGGTTTCTCAAAAGGAGTGCCATGGTCTCAGCAACTGAACCTCTGGCTGTGTCATCAATCCTGGAACCATTTGTTAACATTCTAGATTATGCTGACCCTTTCAAACCCCTTCCCTTTAACAGGGAGGATTGATCCTTCTTGATACTCAGGTTGCTCCTGGCTGTATCGCTGGTGCACATGTGTAACAATAGCAACAGATAATAGTCAGTGGACTGTGCAAGGCTTGGTAGTCCCTTGGAGACATCCCTGATATCAGCTCCCAGTAAGCAGAATGCCTCTCTTGAGAGTGCATCAGGTTGGCAAATGGGTGTCTCCATACCTTAAAAAAGAGTCCCCGACTACTGTCATCAGTCACCTTTTCTTAGTTGTGCTGGTTGTTATACAGGGAGCAGACTGGGCTGCCTTAGTCAGGTTCAGCATCTCTCCTGATGTGATGTCTCATTCCTTTTCAGCCTGCAGAGCGATGAAGTGGTTCTGCAAAGGCAGGCTTCAAGATAAGTCACTTTCTTCTGCTGGTTCTTCCTGTTCCAACCATCCATTCTTCTGCATTACTGGCCCCCTTCCATCCGTGTGGGCTGCTGGGGGAGTTTCTGAATGTTTGGCCATGTTTTGAATGTTTGGTCCACTGCAGACTCCTCTGGGAACCAGCTATTTAGCTCCTTTTCAGCCTCCCTGGTGTTACACAGCCAGCACACCACCTTCTGCAGCTTAGCTGGACACACCATTGTAGGCATGTCTGCTGCCTGTCCCTGTCCCAGGAGAAAGTTCTAGACACCTCCTGCAGTTTGAAGTCTGCACTCTCCCTTCAGCAGCTCCTTCTGGGTGGAGTCATCAGCTGCTACTGGGGTAGATGGTGCAGACCCTCCAGCTGGAGCTGCAGCCTTTGCTCTCAGATGAGTGCTTACCATTCTGCCTTGTAGGTCAGGTAGGTTGAGCACCCTTGACCTGTACAGATGGTCATAGAACAGTGCCCAGTTGCTACGTTATGTGTACTTCACATCTCCCACATGGCCAGCAGAAAACCCCTCCTTCAAAGAGGCATCCTTCCTGCAGGAACTGCTGCATGGACTGCCACACCACTCTATGGTCACCAGTGCTCCCTGGGCTGCTTTTTATAGACATGTGTGGGAAAATAGGACAGATTCTTTTTGTCAAATTTAACAAAAGGAATGCAATCCTGCCAGTCTGCCTAACCCCTACAGACGGACTGTCTTGCAAAATACAATAGGCTAAATCACTGTGCTTATTCTTACATCAGAAAAGGAGTAGGGGCAGAAGGAATAGACCATTGTCTTAGCCAAGGTATCAGCCAAGATAAAATTCTGGTGGCAGGCTGGGTATCTTGACTGCAAACTTGATAACTGGCAATTAGCATGACTTCTGGAACAGGATGAGGATTCTGTAGCCTGGGGTTGTAGTGATAAGACAAAACAATGGCCACAATGACACCGGACAAATTTGCATCAAGAGCAGACAATGGTCTTTTTTCCTTCCCCTCTCTTAATTAATAAGTAATATGAGCCTGTGAAGGTACCAATCAGAAATTTTTTTATGACCAAGTCCCATCTCGTCAATAAGTATAAATTAGTCCCAGAATCCTCAGTTTTCCAGAGAAAGAGCACAACTATCTGGATGGGTCGACGGGCCTGAATCCACTCTTCCCCCCCACAAACATGTTTGCCTTTTGGTAAGATTTGCACCTCTGACTCTCTGTCAGGTGTTTTATTTTGTCTTTACTATCTTAACCTTAAATCTATGCAGCTAATGAATTTATCAATAGCAATCCAGAACTTGTTATAACTGTCATATAAATAAATCATCTTTGCTTTTAAACTGTCTCAGTGAAAGTCCTTGTTGGGCCTGTGAGGTGGGTAAAGTGCTTCACTGAAAGTCACAGAATCACAGAATCACAGAATCAACCTGGTTGGAAAAGATCTTGAAGCTCATCAAATCCAACCATAACTTAAATCCACCCACCATAACCTTTATCTACCCGTCATTGCTTAAATCATGTCCTTAAACACCACATCTATACTTCTTTTAAACACTTCCAGGGATGGTGACTCCAGTACCTCCCTGGGCAGCCTGTTCCACTGTCCAACCACTCTTTCAGTAAAGAAATTCTTTCTAATATCTAGCCTAAACCTCCCCTGGCACAATGTCAAGCCATTCCGTCTCATCCTGTAATTATTCACTGGAGAGAAGAGACCAACTCCCACCTCCCTACAACCTCCTTTCAGGTAGCTATAGAGATCAATGAGGTCACCCCTCAGCCTCCTCTTCTTCAAACTAAACAACCCCAGTTCCCTCAGCCTCTCCTCATAGGACTTGCTCTCCAGGCCTTTCACCAGCATGGTAGCTCTTCTCTGGACACGTTCCAGCAACTTGACATCCTTCTTGTAGTGAGGGGCCCAGAACTGAACACAGTACTCAAGGTGTGGCCTCACCGATGCCGAGTACAGGGGCACAATCACCTCTCTACTCCTCCTGGCCACACTATTCTTGATGCAGGCCAGGATGCTGTTGGCCTTCCTGGCCACCTGGGAACACTGCTGGCTCATGTTAAGTCAGCTGTTAACCAGCACCCCCAGGTCCTTCTCCACCATGCAGTTTTCCAACCACTCATCCCGAAGCCTGTAGCTTTGCATAGGGTTATTGTGACCGAAGTGCAGGACCCGGCACTTGGCCTTGTTAAACTTCATACAACTGGCCACAGCCCATCGATCCAGCCTGTCCAGGTCTCTCTGCAGAGCCTTCCTACCCTCAAGCAAATCGACACTTCCACCCAGGTTAGTGTCATTTGCAAACTTACTTAGGAAGCACTCAATTCCCTCACCTAGATCATTAATAAAGATATTGAACTGGACTGGACCCAAAACTGAGCCCTGGGGGACACCACTGGTGACTGGCCACCAACTGGATCCAAACCCATTCACTACAACTCTGTGGGCTCGGCCAGCCAGCCAGTTTTTTACCCAGCAGAGAGTGTACCTGTCTACTCTATGTGCCTCCAGCTTCTCCAGGAGAATGCTGTAGAAGACAGTGTCAAAGACTTTACCAAAGTCTAGATAGACAACATCAACAGCTCTTCCCACATCCACCAGGTGAGTCACCTGATCATAGATGGTTAGTCAAGCAGGACCTGCCTTTCCTTAACCCATGCTGGCTGGGCCTGATCCCATGGCTGTTCTGCACTTGACACAGGAGCACACTCAAGATGAGCCTCTCCCTGATTTTCCCTGGTACTGAGGTCAGGCTAACATGCCTGTAGTTCCCAGGATCCTCCTTCAGGCCCTTCTTGTAGATAGGCATCATGTTGGCAAGCCTCCAGTCATCTGGGACATCCCCTGTTATTCAGGACTGTTGGTAGATGATGGAAAGAGGCTTGGCGATCTCCTCTGCTGGCTCCCTCAGTACTCTCAGGTTAATCCCATCTGGCCCCATAGACTTTTGAGTGTCTAAGCACTGCAGCAGGTCTCTAACTGCATCCTTCTGGATTATGGGGGGGTTGTTCTGCTCTGCATCCCTATATTCCTTATATTCCGCCTCAGGAGGCCGAGTATCCTGAGGGCAGCCAGTCTGACTATTAAAGACGGAGGCAAAGAAGGCATAAAGTGTTTTAGCCTCTTATTCATCCTTTGTTGCCATGTTCCATCCCTCATCCAATAATGGATGGAGATTCTCCCTGTTTCTCCTTTTGCTGTTAATGTATTGGTAAAACCTTTTTTGTATTTTCCTTTATGGTAGTGGCCAGATTGAGCTCCAGCTGGGCTTTTGCCCTTCTAATTTTCTCTCTGTCTGTCCTCACAAGCTCCCTGTACTCATCTTGAGTTGTCCGCCCTTCCTTCGAAAGGTGATAGAATCTTTTTTTCTCCCTGAGTCCCAGCCAAAGCTCCCTGTTTAGCCAGGCCAGTCACCTTCACATTTTGTTTTACCACACACAGGGACAGCCTGCTCCTGTGCTTTTAAGCTTCCTGGACCCCTTTGCCCCTCAGAACTGACTCCCAAGAAACTCTCTTCACCAGTGATCTAAACAGGCCGAAGTCTGCCCTCTGAAGTCCATAGTGGAGGTTTTGGTGACCCCTCTCCTTATTTCCCTAAGAATCGAGAATTTAACCTTTTCATGGTTGCTAAACCCAAGATGGCCTCTGACCTCCACATCTCCCACCACTCCTTCCCTGTTAGTGAACAGCAGGTCCAGCAAGGCACCTCCCCTGGTAGGCTCACTTACCAGCTGTGTTAGGAAGTTATCTTCCATACACTCGAGGAACCTCCTAACCTCCCTGCTTGCGGCAGAGTTGTTGTTGCAGCAGATGTCTGGGAGGTTGAAGTCCCCCATCAGAACTAGGGCTGGTAATTTTGAGACTTCTACCAACCACCTGAAAAATGTTTCACCTGTTTCCTCTTCCTGTTTGGGTGGCCTGTAGCAGACTCCCAACAGGATATCTGCCTTATTTGCCTTCCCTCTTATCTTCACCCATAAACATTCCACATTGTCATCTCTTGTCATTGAGCTCTATACAATCAAAGCACTCCTTAATGTATAGAGCCACCCCACCTCCTCTCTTTCCTTGCCTATCTCTTCTAAAGAGCTTGTAGCACACCTCAGCTCCCCGCCCCCTGCCTAGTTTGCAGCTCCTCAGTGCCCTGCCCCGTGCGAACTGCCCCGTGTGAACTGCCCCGCCATACCTCACTGATGTGCCGCGCTCCGGGTCGCTTGCGCTCCCCAGGGGCATTTAAATCTCCCACGTGGCTCCTGGCCACGCCTCTTCCACGCCTGATTAGCTGCCGCAGACTTCCTGGTGCCCACTGGGAAGCTTGGGTGGGCAATGGGGTCCCTGAGCTTGGAAACCCACCTGTACCACATGGTTGAACCCCCACCTCGGGCTTACCTCAGTTGCCGCCGCCGCTGCTGCTGCTGCTGCTGCTGCTACACCGACTCTCTGAGTCCTTTTGATGGGAGTTTGAAGAAGAAACCTTTTGAAGCCATCTCAGTGAAAGTCCTTGTGAGACTCTGAGACAGCAAAACATTGACTATAGGTGGTTGTACCCCCAGCCACCTTGTAAACCTTTGTCTCCTTTTAAGCGACAGCATGGGGGTGGTCACCATTGCTGCAGGCTGGGCCAGTAGCTCCCCTCAGCGGCAATGTGTATAGATGTCCAATGGGAGGAGCAAGCAAAATCAAGATAGACTGTACTCAGAGGTGCTCAGTGACAGGAGAACAGACAATGTGCACAAACTAAAGACATAAAATTACATCTACACTCAATATTTATTTATTTATTTATTTATTTATTTTTACTGTGAGGGTGATCAAACACTAGAAAAAGTTACCCAGAGAGGTTGTAGTGTCTCCATCCTTGGAGATATTAAAAATTGGACTGTACACAGTTCCTGGTAATTTAGTCTAGCTGGCCCTGCTTGGAGCAGGGAGCAGTTTCACTTGATGACCACCAGAGATGCTTTCCAGTCTCAGCAATTCAAGGATACTGTGATAGGTAAAAATAAATGTTCATTCAGAAAACACAACCATTATTGAACAGCACATGTCTAAACCGATAATCATCAAGGAATCCTCCAAAAATATTCCTGATAAATGGGAAAGCTTAAGTAGAGGGTGTTAAGTTCTTCAAGATTCAGATGAGTAGCTGATGGACATGTAAAATCTACCAAAAAATATTTTTTGCATATTTTCCAAAAATAATACATATTCCTGCATTGGAGATTAATGCTGGTTTTCTATTCAACTGCTCAGATAATAATAGAATTGCTAAAATAGTTGTGTCCTGGTTTGAGCCAGGATAAACCCTATTTTCTTTCTACTGATTAATTTTTTACTTATTTAATTTTTTTCTCTTTTAAGCAGCCCACTTGCTGAAAGTAACAGCAAGTTTTCCAGCCAGTGGACTAATAATGCTCAAATGTTTATAGTTTCTGCTGAAAGACCAAGGTCACTTTGCTCTGCTTGTTTGATCTGCTGTTTTGGACACAAAAGGAACAGAAGAGTAGTATCTACAACCCTCCCATAAGGAGGAGTGGACTAGAGAGATGGCAAAATTGGCCAAATTATTCCATCCTCCTTCTTCTGTCCATGTCTGGTGTTCAGGGAGGACTCTGTCTGTCCATCTTCTTTGATTCCAAGGCCAGTGCATTCCTGATCCCTGTATCTCTACCCTCAGCTCTTGTTTGCTCTGCCACTATCGCCAGAAGTGGTCTGAGACTTTTTCGTGACTGTCCACAACCCAAGGGGAGTGCAGTGGGAGTTGGTGGGGGTGGGGGGAGTGGGGAGTGCAGTAGGGGTTTTGCACATTCCTGCATATATTTATATATATTTGTACACATTTTCTCTTATCACTGCCATTTCATTAAAGCTGTCTAGTTAAAGTTTTCAATCCAGAAGCCTCTCTCCTTATTCTCTCTATCCTTTCCATACCTGGGTGGGAGGGGGAGGATATCGAGAGCATTGTTGTTATTGGTTTAATTGCTGATCCTGTGTTAAAATGGAACAAGTTGTATCTAAAAAAGGGTTTGTATTTTTTTTATTTCTACCATATTTAGAAGTTTGCTGCATACCATTGACCTGAGTAGTTTATTCATGTTTTACTTATAATTTTCTATCTGAATCTTTCAACTCTCTGTTATGCCAAATACTAGCTGAAATCTTTGTGTGCTCAGGCTCTAAGGAGGCATAAATCTCTAGGAAGAGGTAAAAGAAGTGGTGGAAAGCACTGGGCTGTAGGAGCTCATTAAATAATAACAGGAAACTAATTTTCACTTACCCAAGTGACAGCTGATAAACTAGTTGCAGTTTATCAGTCCTGTGAAGTGGTTTTCTTTATTATTTTGTTTGTTTTGTCATGTTTTGATTTTCACCTGATGTAGAAGATACATGAATTCCTATTTTTGGTTGAATCAACTAACAATCTTCCAAAATTTCTATTTAAAAACAAATGTAATACTATTTTTTTGTAGAAAACAATTTTACCACTTAGATTTACACCTAACCTTAATATAAGTTCTGGTCTCCTCTACACAACTCAAATGCCAGTAATGTCAAGACAGGGACTGACATTACATAACCTTCTCTCTCGCACATGGGTATGCTCTCCATTGGCTACTATACACATTCATGAATGAGGAAAAGAGTGGAATAGCTTTGCAACCTGAGTAGAGCTACTGCTATTTTCCTTGGTTTTAGAAATAGGTGCAGCTTCCTGTCATGCAGACACCAAAACTGTATGCAGAACTCAAGATATGAGCACACTAAGATTTTATAAAACGGCAAAATGATGTCTTCTGTTGTAACCTCAATGTTTACTATGGTAAAGACAAATATTTTATCAACAAAAGTTTAAGAAACACTAAGTGAAAGACTGTGTCTCTTCTAAAGCTGCAAATGCCAACAATAATCCTAACACTTGTGTCAGGGGATTTTGTGAGATTGAGCACTTGCACTTGCTTATGACCTCCTTAACAGTACTACCCAATGGGGAATCTGAACACTTAAAGAAGTATTAAAAACTTTCGAGTTCAACAGGGAACCAAGTTTGTTGGATTACTCTTCCTGAAAACCAGCTTCTATATCTGCTCTGCCAGTCTAGTTTTGTATGAACACAACACTGCAGCACAAGAATAAGACTTGAAAATCTTTACTAACTTGCAGTCTGGTGAGGTTTTCTTTGTTTATTTCCTGCCTGTTGCCCCTGTATTATACACAATACAATTTCAGTAGTTAATTAACTCATCCCAGCACCTATTTTTTCCAATAAATTTGCATTCTTTATAAAGTCCAGATTCATAACTACCTATGGATAATTCCTGTAACTTCTAACACCTTCTTTTTTGCAACAACTCTGAAAATTTCTTTTGGAATTTATTTCACACATCCAGATCTTGCAGTTGTGTCTGATTGCCCTGATGTCTTCTCCCTGCTGAGATCTGTTGTCTCTCCACTTCAGTTTTTAAGGTCAAAGACCCAAAGTTCTATAGCTTATTGGGAAGCTTGCCTTCTATCTACATATGTTTCTCTGTGAAACCTCAACTTTTTCCTCTCCTAAAAGAATTTCTAGTGTCACTTTCCCATCTGTTACTTCTATTCAGGAGCTGGAAGATTATTTCACTTCTTCAATCCTTTATTCTGCAGCAAACAAGCACCCAATGAAATAGTAAGTCCATTGGGACAACATTGTTATCTATGACATGGCTTATTCTGGCATAGTCTGCTGCCCAATTCTTTCTAAAGAATTACTATCTATGGGAATTAAGGTCTTCAATATTAAAATAAAAACAGTTTGCTAGTAATACATGAATGAAAATGTAATGCTGTAGTTTGCAAGCCAAATCAGAGGTGTTTAGTGGAAGAAAGCTGAATGTGAAGAAGATAAGACAAAAAGGTTTCAAGTGAGAATCACCTGATTCACTCTTGGGGTATCAGCTTCAGAAGGAAGATTTTCAACTCCCTGTTTGTTAATTGCTATATTAATTTTGTCCCAGCAGTTGCATGCACTTCCACCCCTCCTGTTGAATTCAAGTTTCTTATGGAAGTATATTATAAGTACTCTTCCATGTAGAATTTCTAATATCTAGAAATAATTAAGATACATTTTCTCCATGAGATAATGTTTGGTAGGGGCCACAGCTCATTCACATTGGACCTGCTACATATTAAACACTCCCTACTCCCCCACACCCCACAAACAACCTTAATCATTAGTAAGTGGACAGTTCTTTTCTAACATGCAACAATGAGCAGGCTTTGCAATTGCATCAGATTCACAAGGTGAAGCTGTTGCTTCTGCCACTGAAGTGGATGCTAAGCTGAAGTGAATCAGTCATCGTTTTCTCATACTCAGTGCACCATTTCCTGAACATGGCATATGTTAAAACCTTTGTCCCTGTCAGATCTTTATTTTGGATCCTGCTGCCCATGTTGGTGCAGCTGCTACCTTGGCTCATGTGCATCTTTCCATGGCACTTGCAGCAGCTGACCCCATGGCTGCAAGCCACAGAGACTCAGAGAAGGTTATTGCAATCACCACTCAAAATACCACTGCCAGGATACATCATGACTTCCCTGGTCTTCACATGGCCATCTGGGAGTTTTGGTTTTCACCTCTGTGGCAGTCAGTCTCAGCAGGGACGTCTGCTTCTGGGATCCCATATGAAGGTGTGGATGCCAGGATGCTCTGCCTCACTGCCCCTGCCAGGAAATCAGCTCCAGGTTCTCTCTAGTCGTTCAGCTGAAGTTGCAGCCCACTTCTGCCAGTATAATGACTAGGGAAACCTTGTCAATCACTACTGATAGCCTTTTTTCATAAGTCTTCCTGTGTTCTTAATCCATTCTTACTTGGGCCCTCAACCAAAAAAAGAGTAGGTTTGAGAGCAGTCCTGTCTACACCTTGTGCATAAACCAACCAAATAGTCTTCTGAGACCACCAAATGATTAGCTCTATATCACTACGGGAAACATTTTGATGAGTTTTATGTAATCCTCAAAAGATTGGGTCAAGGTGCTCTGAAATTGCAATTGAAATTTAAATTGAAAGGTGCATTGAAATAAACAGACAATATGAATGATACCAGCAAATAAAAAAAATTACTAATAAGAACACTCTATTGAAATGCTGGAAATTAAGACTGCACATCACCATTTTCATTTAAGCTATATTTTCAAGGATTCACATCTCTAACATCACATCTCTGTCAGTCTTTTCTGCTAAATGCTCTGGAAACAATCTGGAGAAGGTTTGTGACTAGTGGTTTTACTGACATTTATCTAACACAGTAACTACTTGCCCATTTAACATTATATTCAGCAAGAAAGAGCTTGACCTTATTGCTGGATATTGTTTTTTCTATTATTTTGAATATAACAGAAAGATAGGATTGTTGATGTGTTAGTGTCTGTGAGCTGAACAAGAAAATATGAGTAATGTCAGCATACTGTAGATCTTTTTCACATAAGAAATTTCTGAGTAATATTACACACTTCACTTACTGAAATGGACTTAACATTCTGCATACAAAACATCAGCTCACCCTTTCTGTCCTTCTGTAAGAGAATAATGTTGTGCTTCAGTATGTGCATAATTTATTTTCGTGCTAATCACTGAATTAATGAGATTTATAGACCAATTTCTTCCTCTGTTTCTCCTTCATTGTACTCATACATGCACACATAGATATTTTGTCACTAGACAAGAACAAGTGAGAATAAGGTCACCTGTTTGTGAAAGTGAAAAAATGCTGTGGGTTATTGTCAGTGTCTTTACTTAATGTTTAAACATTTGAGTGCCTAATGCTAGTGGCCTCAAAAAAAAAAAAAAAAAGTCATCAAATTTTCAGAAGCTCTTGGCACAGTTGATTTCTATGGAAATTAATTGGATTGTAATCACTAGGTTCTTTGGAAACGAGTTAATTTTTTTTAGAAGCTTCCCTGTACAATTAAATCCTGTATTTCCACTTCAAAATTTGGATCAGCTCTTATATTTGCTCAGGTAATGTCATGGCAGATGACCTAAGCACCTAATCAAATAAGACAATTTTACTAATACACTTGATAAACAAAAGCACAAAAATTGCTAGCATCAGTAATATAAATATTATTTTTATTACCATAGATGAGTATATTTATACAAGGAAACCTAGGAGATATGTTAGATATGTTGATTCACATCTGTAGCACTGGCAAGGGTGAGGTGAATAGTGGTTCTTAAAATAGAGGATGTGCTTCTAGAAATGTGTGTATAGTCAATCCATGTAAAATTATTTTATTAAACTAAAAATATTTAGAGGAGGATCTGCTCCATGACCAGCAGGGTCAGTGAGCTGATGCTCCCAGAAAGTATGCTAAGGCACATGGAAAAGAAGTCATTGGTGGCAGCCAACATGGCTTCACTAAGGGCAAATTGTTCCTGACATATTTGGTGGCCTTATATGATGGGATTACAGCATTGGTCCTCTAAATTGGAGAGACATGGACTTGATGGACGGACCACTTGGTGGATAAGGAATTGGCTAGATGGTCACACTCAGAGAGTTGTGGTCAACAACTCAATGTCCAAATGGAGACCAGTGATGAGTGGCATTCTTGAAGGGTCGGTACTGGGACTGGTGTTTTTTAACATCTTTGTCACCGACATGGACTGTGGAATGGAGCGCATCCTCAGCAAGTTTGCTGACAACACCAAGTTTTGTGGTGTTGTTGACATGCTGGAGAAAAGGGAGGCCATCCAGAGGGACCTTGGGAGGCTTGAGAGGTGGGCCCATTCAAATAGCATGAAATTGAACAAGGCCAAGTGCAAGGTCCTACACATTTGTTGTGGCAATCTCAAGTACAAATACAGGCTGGGCGGAGAATGGATTGAGAGGAGCCCTGAAGAAATGGACTGGGGGGTGTTGGTTGATGAGAAGCTCAGCATGAGTTGGCAGTGTGCACTTGCAGCCCAGAAAGTCAACTTTGTCCTGGGCAGCATCAAAAGAAGTGTGGCCAGTAAGACAAGGGAGGTGATTCTCCATCTCCTCTCTGCTTTCATGAGATCCCACCTGAAGTACTGTGACCAGTTCTGGAGCCCCAATCATAAGAAGGACATGGAGCTGTTGGAGTGAGTCCAAACGAGGGCCATGAAGATGATCTGAGGGCTAGAGCACCTCTCCTATGAAGACAAGCTGAGAGAGTTGGGGTTTTTCAGCCTGAAGAAGAGAAGGCTCCACGGAGACCTCATAGCAGCCTTTCAGTACCTCAAGGGGCCTACAGGAAAATTGGGGAGGGACTTTTCACAAGGGCATGTAGTGATAGAATGAAGGGTAATGATTTCAAACTGAAACAGGATAGATTTAGATTCCATATTAGGAAGAAATTATTTCTTGTGAGGGTGTTGAGACACTGGAGCAGGTTTCCAAGGAATGTTCTGGATAGCCCCTCCCTGGAAGTATTCAGGGACAGGTTGGAATGGGTGTTTGAGCAACCTAGCCTAGTGGGAGGTATCCTTGTCCATGGCAAGGGAGTTGGAACTAGATCATCTTTAAGGTCCCTTCCAACTCTAACCACTCTATGATTCTATGGTATTCCAGCAATAAATACTTATTCACTTTCTAAAATGTGAAACAGACACAAAATAAGTTATGTTGCAGTAGAGTATTAACTCTATTGTGTGGGTTGGTTTTTTTTTGCATTTGTGTTTCTTTTATTCTGTTGGAAAACTTTGTGAAAACTGGACCATTTATTTAAAATCCAAATGAGATTTTGGTATTTTGGGTGAATCTCCTCCATTTTGGCACATAACATGGTGACAGTGGTAAATATTGTTGGTGATATTAAGTATGCTAGTTTAACTTACTGAAGGCATAGGAAAAAAAATGGTAGACCCTGTGTGGGAGATCTATTTCCAGCTCATAGACTATTAAACCAGTACTGTCAGCTCAGTCAATGCACAAAAGAAAGTGAGGAGGAAGCTAGCATTTCTCTCTGAAACATCAGCTCCCTTTTTTTTTTTTTTTTCCCTTTAGTGGAAAATACACAAGGACATAATGAGCCTGCAAAATAAATAGCAACTTCTTTCCTCCTTCTGCAGAAGCTTTTTTTCTGTTATTAGTTTTGATACTGGATAACATAAGGGAACAGAGGGTCCTATATAGTAGAATAAGTATTAAGCTAAAAAACATCGTAAGAAGCAGAAATTCAGGGCTTATGACTGTAGCAGAAAAACAAAAAAATGGATTCAGGAAAATGAATTTGTATTTCATAGGAAAGCTCTGCTAATCCTTCAGCTATTCTTTAAACCCATGCCTTAAGACCTGACAGAGTACCTTAACAAATATCTGAAAGCATACATTTCTTCTGTACACAGAGAAATACTACATCCATTACAACTGCTTAAAATATTTTTCCTTCTCCTGTGACTTTATAATTATATAACAAGTTATATTGAGCTACAAGAAGAATTTCTGTATTTGCCATCCACTTGTCTCTCTGCTACTTTGTAAATGTGATGTTCAAGCATTTAATTATATTTTAAACAAATAATAAAATGTTGTGTCATCTTTTGGCATACTATTTTGCTAAGACTACATATACTGTCTTTTAAATGGTTATATAAAAATGAAGAAATACATACTGAAATGCTAATTTGAAATATTATTCTGTTCCTTGTTTTTAAATGTGCATGATATACTTTGGCTTTGGTAACCTTAAGCCAGCAAATACTGAGTGCATTTATAAGATTAGATCAGTCATATGTCCTTACAAGAAATGCAAATGTTTTTATTAGAAACTGATAACTCGTAAGTGCTTTACAAAGGTACACACAGATACAGATACAGCTGCATCTCAAGCACTGAGAGCTGCTAATGGTTTAATCTAGTAGTAAGCTGAAAATCAATTACAAGATGACTACAGTAAGCAGCATGCAGCCAGTTGCCTGCCATGCCTACCATACCTTGCCACAGAAGAGGATCACAAAAGGATGATTTTGTTTTCAGCTCCATCTGTGTTTATTATACTCAGTGTAAATCATTTACACATTAACACATTTTGTTGTACTTGGAGAAAACTATAAATACGAAATACTGTTAAAATCTTCTGCAAGTAAATGCATCTCAATAGTATCACATTCCATGTACAGACTTTTGTCCACTGTCTGGACTTACATTTCCACTGAAAAGACCAATATGCAGTGCATTGAATGGAGGGATCCTTTATGGTTTCATGTGGAATTGTATCAGACTCAAAAAGAGGCAGACAAATATCCCACAACATTCTGTTTATTCTTTGTATCTCTTTGTGTGCTAGCATGACTATGGAAAGCCTGTAAGATCTTTGTTTCAGAGACCTGATACATTTGTGAACCTAGAACCCCTGTAGGGGCAGGGGTTTTTTGTTCATTTGTGGTTTTTTGACAGTGTTTTAAGATCATCTAGTTGGGCTTACACTAAAGATCTGTCTAGTCTCACCATCTGTCTTCAACAGTGGCCAAAAGCAGATGCCTGAAGAGTATAAGACAAGAAAAACTTAAATGATATTCTTTCAGCATTCACCTTCTCTCAGCTCAGGAACTTCCTGAGTCAGGTATAGTTTCTGTAATAATTTTTGATGTATTTTCTTTCAGGCAATTGCCATGTTTGGGCCCACAAAAAATCTCAGCATCCATTATATCCTTTGCTAAGGAGTTCTACAGAATATTTGTACCATCAATGACGTAACATTCAGTTGTTTTTTTTTAACCAGATTCTACCAGGTATGTTTCATACCTCCTAAGTCTTGTACATAAAAGAGATGGTGAAGATGATGTCTATACATCTTACCTGTGTCTCTCATAAAATTACATATTTCTGTTATGTCTTCTTTAGACTTTCCAGGCTGAAGAGGGCTGCATTACTGAACTGTTTTTTATACAGAAACTATTTCAGACTTCTCATTATTCTTACCGTCCTTCCCTGTATGTTTAATTTTGTTTATCTCTGTTTTGAGGGCACAAGAACATCACACATTAGCCACTATATGAATGACATATGAATTTATCCGTAAGCATAACTTTTTTTCTTTACTCCTTTTCTACTAATTCCTAAAATTTAATCTGGTTTTTGTGTTACTGAACCTTGATATAATATTGTTACTGAAGTATTCATCAAAGATCTAACTTTCGGCTCAAAAAAGTCAGGTAAGAACCAATCATTTTATGTAGAAAGTTTCCTATGTTTTCTCCCCATTTCCTTAGTTTTATATTAACCTACACAGGACATCATCTGCTGTTCTATTACCCTATCAATGATTTTAAAAAGACCTTCAACAAATCTTCAAAATTCTGCTTGAATAACCCAATATAATCAGGAAGCTGTGTCCTCTCATTATTCACACCCATTTCCAGACGACTTATGGGGTCATTGAGTAATTTAATAGTAAAAACTGCAAGACAAGTCACTAAAGAGTTTCACTGATAAAATTTCTTCTTTGTGAAAAAGTAATTATTTCCTTTACCCTTCTGCTTCAAATATTTTAAACTGTTGCTCATTCACAAGGACCTCCTCTCCTATACCATTGCAATTTTTTATTTTTCTTTACATGTCTATTAGCAGAATTTTAAAAACCTTTTTGAAACAGAAATAAGTTTCTTCACATTTTGGATGGCCCAAATCCTTCTAAGGCAAGATTTTCTCTTTATAAGGACCATAACATTTTCCTCATACATGACGTGGATTCAGGTGACTGTCAATTCTTCTTTTTATTATAGTTCCTTTTACTATTCTGGCTATGAATATCAGGCTAACAGAACTGTACTTTCCCTTATCACTTTTGGAACCATTTCAGAAAATCAACTTCACATTTCCTTACACAGTATCCTTAGGTACCAAGTGAATTTTAAGGTAATCAGTGCTACTAATTCACTTTTTTCACTTCAGAGCTATGGGATTCCTGGGAGAAATACTGTTTGGCTCTAGCTACCCATTGCAGTTCATCTTGCATAGTTTCAGAATATTTTCAAACTCAAACTCTTATGAGTCTCATACATAGAGAAATGTATGGTTGAAATATATTTTTTTTTTTCCAAAATGTACAAAATTCTGTTAAAAAAGAACTTCTATCATTCTTCTGTTGTGTTCTCTTTTGCTGTGAGTGGTGGGGTTGGGTTGCTTGTTTGTTTGTTATACTTTTATGCCTTGATCATCTGGGGACTCTAGAAGACTTCTTGCTCCTACTGGGTAGGAATATGGTGGGTTGATCTCAGCCAAATGTCAGACCCCCATGCAGACACTCTCTCACTCATCCTCCTCAACAGGGCAGGGTAGAAAATTAGATTAAAATGCTTGTGGTTTGAGACATGGCAGGGAGATCACTTATCAGTTACCATCATGGGTAAAACAAATTTGACTTAACTTGGAGAAGATTAGTTTAATTTATTGTGAATTAAAATAGAGTTGTGCAGTGAGAAACAAGACAAAATTAAAATAACATCTTATCCCACTTCCTTTTTTTTTTAAAATGAAGCTCAGCGTCACTCATTCATTTCTGACTCCTCTACCTCTTGACCCCTCGAGAGGCACAGAGGGGTGAGGATGGGGGCTGTGATCAGTCAATAACAGCTCCACTATTCTGCTCCTTCCTTCTCACACTTTTCCCTGCTCCAGCATGGGGCCTTCCCATGGTCTGCATGGAAATATGTGCCCTGCCACAGCCCCTCCAGGGCTTACCGGAAAATACTCGCTCCGCCATGGAGCTCATGGAAGAATTTTTGGAGAAATTTGTGCTTCAAAGAAATTAAAGCTAATATGGTCCTATTAATATGGAAAGGATTTTATTAAGTTATTCAAGTATATTTTTCAAATCTCCTTAGAAAATGCATTCTTCATTCCACCCTTGAAGAAAATATGACAAACAGAAAAATTTAGGGCAGTTTTTTTCTTTTGTTAGCAGTGGATTTATTTGAATAGCTTCAGTGAAATGACAATACAGCTACATATTTTTAGTTTACGATACATACAGTACTAGTCACAAAAAGGAGAAAAAAAGAAGGAAGAGAAAGGTAAAAGGGAAGAAGAGGGAAAAAAAGGAAATGGGAAACTGGTCAACAGCTGGTGAGCTACCGAGAAAAGCTGATATTTCCTGCAACCCTGCCCAGGGGTGCAGCAAGCATAGCATTGCCAGCCAGTTGAGGTAGGTGATTGTCCCACTCTACTCTGCACTGGTGCGGCCTCATCTTGAGTACTGCATTCAGTTTTGGGCACCACAACATAAAAAGGACATCAAGCTATTGGAAAGTGTCTAAAGGAGAGCCACGAGGATGGTGAAGGATCTGGAAGGGATGACTTATGAGGGGCGGCTAAGGTCACTCAGATTATTCAGCTTGGAGAAGAGGAGGCTGAGGAGTGACAGGGAACTGCTTGAAAGAGTCCAGCGTAGAGCCACCAAGATGATTAAGGGAGTGGAACATCTCTCTTATGAGGAAAGGCTGAAGGAGCTGGGTCTCTTTAGCTTGGAGAAGAGGAGACTGAGGGGTGACCTCATCAATGTTTACAAATATGTAAGGGGTGAGTGTCAGGAAGATGGAGTTAAGCTTTTCTCAGTGGTGACCAGTGATAGGACAAGGGGTAATGGGTGCAAATTGGAGCATAGAAGGTTTAAGGAAAATATCAGAAAAAACTTTTTTACTGTGAGAGTGACAGAGCACTGGAACAGGCTGCCCAGGGAGGTTGTGGAGTCTCCTTCACTGGAGACATTCAAAACCCGCCTCGACAAGTTCCTGTGTGATGTGCTCTAGGTGACCCTGCTCTGGCAGGGGGGGTTGGACTAGATGATCTTTCGAGGTCCCTTCCAACCCCTAGGATTCTATGATTCTATGATTCTATGATTCTATGATTCTATGACTTCACTGCATTCTATGGCTTCTTCATGAGGGGAAGAGGTGGGGCAGGTACTGATCTCTTCACTCCTGTGACCAATGACAGGACTCATGGAAATGGCAGGAAGATGAATCAGGGGAGGCTTAGGTTAGATATCAGAAAAAGGTTTTTCACCCAGAGGATGTTTGAGCACTGGAACAAGCTCCCCAGGGCAGTGGTCACAGCACCAAGCCTGCCTGAGTTCAAGAAGTGTTTGGGTGATGCTCTCAGGCACATGGTGTGATTCTTGGGGTTCCCCTACACAGGAACAGGAGTTGGACTCGATGATCCTGATGGGTCCCTTCCAACTCAGCATATTCTGTGATTCTATGACCTACAACCTCCTGTAGGGAGGAGCAGACTAGATGGACAGCAAAATTGGCCAGAGATATTCCATACATATATATATACACATACACATAAGACTTGTTATAAAGTCAGGGATCACAGAAGTCAAGCCCCTTCCTTCTTCTTTTTCCCTCCTCATCCATTTATGGCTGGCGTCCAGGGAGGACTCCATCTATCCGTCACTGTTGATCCTTAGGCCTGTGCATTCCTGACCCTCATAACTCTCTCCTCAGCTCCTGTCTGCTCTGCTGCTCTCTCCTGTAGTGGTCTGGGACATTTCGGGACTGCTCACAGCTCAGAAGAGTGCTGTGGGAGCTGCTGGGAGGCAATAGAGATTTTGCACATTCCTGCACATGCTTGCATATATTTTTACATATTTTCTTTCATCATTAGTATTTAATTAAAGATGACTAGTTTAGTTTTCAATCCAGGAAGTCTCTCTGTCCTTGTAAGGTCTGTCCTTTCCCTACCTGGGTGAGAGGGGGAGGAGATTGAGAGCATTATTGTTGCTGGTTTAATTGTCAGTCGTGAGTCTAACCTTGATAGTCCCTTCCAAATGAAATAGTCGATTTTATTTGCCTTCCAATTAAATATATTTCAGAAATACAGTTTCATTTTGACAGGAATCATGCTGAATCTGTTGCATATTAGTTTATGCTTATATATTATAGTATATTTTGATGATGTATGTCTTTATGGGATTTTCAACCTGTGGCAATAGATTCAAAATGACTGTGTTTTCTGAAACAACTTGAGAGACTGTTAACAGGCCACAACAACTGTTCTGGCATTGTTCTACTCCAACCACCATCTTTCCATGGGCACTGAAAGCTTTCTTCCCACTAGGTAACGCGTGGGCTTTCTGTGTATTTCCCATCCAAATGTACAAAGTTCTTGAGAAAGGGTGTCTGAGAACCAGATTAACTAGTTTACCTGAAAACTGCAGTTGATGGATGCATGAAAGGAATGTCTTATATGACCTTAAGACTAGAGTAAGAATAAAGTTACAAACAAACCTGCCATGTGTATGTGGTAATTGACTTGCACAGGTAGCAGGTCTGACCCTTCTCAGGTGTCAGACAAACTGCACCCAGCTCTGATATGCTAGATGGTTCTTACTATGCTACAAAGGATAGGTAACAACTATTTCAGGCCACCATAAAAGTTTAGAAATATTGAGCAACGTTGTTAAATGACTTCAGTTTCTTGCCATGAAAAGCTTAAAGTGACCCAGTCTCTCAGCTAACTTCGTGATAGTTATTAAATTCAACCTTCAAGAAAATCTATTAAGCGATGATCAGACTTAGTGGTTAAACCATGTCTCACTAGTCACCTGACCGAATACCATCAGTAAAGCATCCATAACAAGCACCTATTGAGATGGCATTTTGACTACATGGTTCACCCTAATTTAATTTAGTGACTCCTTGTTTGAAACATAATAGAATCACCACCAGTTGCAGTTAGGCTCACTTAGGCCAATTTCCAGTTTTCTCAAGTGAATAGAATGAGCTCTGTGTTAGATAAGTAAGACTGAGATGTAATCTTGACTCATGGCTGTTGGATACCTAGCATTTGGCTTTTCATATCATAACATACTCTTGACTTGCTTAATTACAACTATTTCTATTGACTAGTTCCCTTCGAACTTCGCTTATCATTGCACCCAGATGTTTACTTTGACTAGGACAGAACTATGTTCCAAAACCATTTTTTGTTTTAAATGGGGAGACCATACAGGTTTTAATTTTGTTTTCCATCTGTTTTTCTTTCCTCTACAGCTTTCTGTGCTACAGTTGTAAATGGAGTAACCCCCTCCCTTCACCTGTACCCTTTGGGTAGATACATTGCTCTAGTAGAATAGATTTAGACTGATGATTCTATACATTGGGCCCTACTGTTATACAACTTTTCACTCATTTTATCAGTCTGCAGGTATCAATTATTCTTATAAAGTCTTTTCAGATCCAGGTCATTCTCTCATCTTAGCTCAATAAATTAAAAAAAATAAATAAGTAAAAAACAGTGAGTGTAACTAATGAGTGTAATAGCCTGTTCTAAATATAATACCATTGTTGAAAAAAAGACGAATCACAATTGGGATTGCTGGCATATTTCAGTTGTGGCCCATTTTCCCTGACTACAAAGTGATGAAATTTAAGCCTTCCAATTTACAGTTCAAGTGTTTCAAAGAGCTGTGTTAAGTTCACACAGCACAGCACCAAATGCTGTGGAAAAAGAAAGACCATGTGTTCCTGAAGAGATCCTAAACTTTTTTAACTCTATAATTCAATTTTCTCAGATATAACAATCTCCTATTTCCAAATACAAGGGTTACTCAGAAAGGAAGTGATTAATCTTCAGATTTGTCCTGGTTTGAGTCAGAATGAAGCCTATTTTCTTTTTATTGTTTGTTGGGGTTTTTTTCTTCAGTGAACTCTCATTTAAGCAGCACACTTGCTGAAAGTAACACAGCAAGTTTTCCAGCTAGTGGCCTGATAATGCTCAATGTTTATAAATACTGACAAGAGACCAAGGACACTTTGCTCTACTTGTCAGATTTGCTACTTCAGACACTTCTAAAGAAGAAGACTCATATCTACAATCCTCCTATTGGGAGGAGCAGACTAGACAGATGGCAAAACTGACCAACCAAAGTATTCCATCCATATATTTATGTAGGATTCAGTATAAAGTCAGGGATCACAGAAGTCAAACCCCTGCTTATTCTTCTTCTTCCCTTCTTCTGTTCAATGGCCGGTGTTTGGGGAGGATGCCGTCTATCCATCACCATTGATCCTCAGGCTTGTGCATTCCTGACCCCCATAACTTTCCCCTCAGCTCCTGTCTGCTCTGCCGCTCTCTCTGGGACATTTTGAACTGTGCACAGCCAGGGAGAGTACTGTGGGAGTTGCTGGGGGTGCAGGGAGGCAATAGGATTTTGCAAATTCCTTCACCTACTTTCATATATTTGTACATATTTTCTTTTACCATTAGTATTTAATTAAAGCTGTCTAGTTTAGTTTTCAATCTGGAAGCCTATTTCCTTATTCTTTCTCTCCTTTCCCTACTTGGGTGGGTGGGGGAGGGGATCGAGAGCATTGTTGTCATTGTTTTAATTGTCAATCCTAGGTCAAACAATGACAGAATTGTAATTATTATGAGAGTTTTTATTCCTCTTTCAAAACTGGATCATTTCTGCTTGCATGTTTCTTTTTGGCAACTGTTAGTTTTGGGGTTTTTTTTCAGAAGCAGATAAATCCTAAATTCATCTCAGCTTCAAAGACAGTAAACTCAGCAGCAGATATTACAAAATAAATAACAAAAGAATTGGAAGATAGTAACTGAAAATCTCAAGGATATGTCCAAGTTTCATATCCCCTTTAAAGCAACCATCCTCCAACTACAGATCAGAAAAAGAACCTGTAGCTTGTAATAATTTACAGAGGTACTAGCATAATTTTCATTTAGCACAGTGTGCATTGAACACTTGCAGAATAGTGTGACTTATGTGCAACACAGACCTAAGCACATATTTGTTGAAGATATTCATATACATTTTCAAAGAATTTATTGGGGTATTTATGCACATATCACAAGAAGGAAAAAAACCCAGTAAATTATTTTATGAGTTGATCAAGGGTGAACTATTTGCTCAATACCAGTGTTTCTCCACTCTAAAAGTGTCTTAAAATGCAGGGTAATTTTAATGATTGATAAAGCTTCACTTCAGTTTAGCATTTTAAGAGTGAAAACCCTTCAGAGTCAGTCACTGCAAGGGAAAATAATTCAATGCATTGTAATGTCAACTACCATATATCTTCAGCTGTTCCAGTGGTACCAAACCACTAGACATGAACATCAAGGACAGTCTGTATTTCAAAGGAGTCTGCTGGAGGCAACTTAACTGTTTTACCATTGTTAACTGTCATCAGAATCGTGACATGCTGCTCTCCCTATTTCTAAGTGATGTCAAAATGAAAGACATAAAAGTAACTGAGTAAAACACAAGAATTGAAGTGGTTCCTTCATTTAATAGCTTTATACCTACAAATACCTTGATAAGAAAAACACTGGTCACAGATTGCATTTGCATAGAAATGTACACTATTATTGCTGGATGGAGTTTAAAATTATTATAATCAGTTCATAAATTAAATCCTGAGCACTATGTCCTGCACCATCTGGTACCCAGCAAATGGTCTCCTGGAATAGAAACTTGCACCACTGATGATCTGTTGTTCATGCTCTTTGGTGTGTCACACTTGTTTCTATCCTAAGGTATTTTTGAGAATTATATGGCAAAGAATTTGCTATATATATGTTCCTCACATTGATGTTGATGGATTATTAGTTACAGTGTGTTTTACATTTCTGCAATTTGTCAGCATACATACCACCCTATCACAACTGCTCTGGGACTGCTGTTTGTTTGTTTTTAAAGGAAAGCAAGTTTTAATCATCGTTATTTCTGCCACTATCCTTGAATAATCCCTGTGAATTATGTACTCTGACATTAGCATGCCACAGGAGTTACAAACTGGTCACAGACAGTTTGTCGTTGCTTTTATTGGCAAAGATAACCTCTATCAGTGTTTATGCTGTAATCTGGCAAAACTGTATTCATACAGTTAAGTGGTGAACAGGCCCAGTTGAACCTACAGCACTACAATGGTTACAAAGTATTTTGCTTGGCTGGACAAAATTTTTAATGTTTTATGTGTTAAAGAACCCTACAGCAACGGGAAGGTAGGTGGAGCACTGCTTGGTACTACACTTCACCTTTGGCAAATGCCAGACTTACATAGTCAGAGAGCTACTGGGCCACAAGGCTGAAGTGTCAGACCTGCTGAACACTCAGAACTGTGAACCTTGGGATGCTTGGAAAGCTGCAGACAGTTATTATATCTATTATTTTTTTATTCTCAGAAGAAGGAAAACATTGGCTTCATAATAGTGAAGAATTAGTCTGAAGAAGATCTTTCAGATTGTGCTCTTATCTAGATACATTGTCTGAACATTAGAATTAACTTCTTGTGTGTTGTTCCATATTTAAAGTTTTGTGTACATTTGTATATAATTCACCATTATTATTTATTTTTTATTAATTCTATTCTAGCTTTTATTTTCCAACCTTAAAGTCTCTCTCTTTTATTATCCTTTTATCTTCCTCTGTGAGGGTAGTGCAGGAATAACAGAGGGCATCGGTTACCTGGTTATTGGCAAAAGCTGTGACGTGTGAATATTTAATCTTCAAACAAGTGAATCAGGAAATATAGCAGAATTATTTGCCACTACTTTAAAATTGTTGTTTATAAATTTACTACTGCTTACAGTAAAATTATAAATGCGACCTAGGGTTTTGTGATAGCTTAGTAGTGGTTTACTTCTACTACAACAGGTGCCATAAAAGAAACTTTATATTGAGCTTGCAGAGAAAAGTAAGAAAGTTGTCATAACACTTGAAACTTGATTAATTAGAACTTTCAATGCATGTTTTATTGCATCTCCTTTCCTCTTAGTCTCATAGCCACTTTTAAAGGAAGAAATATTTCAAATCTTTGAAGAAAGTAAAATTGTAATCTTCTTCTTGATGACGGAGTTTAATCTTGTTTCCTTTAAGAAAAATAAAAAAAACTACACAAAAGAGAATTTAAAAAAAACACAAACAGCAAAACAAAATTAAATAAATTACAGCTTCTGTTTCTGATGTTTTCTTACTTGCAGCTAGCTTCAGGCAAACTACAGGCATGCCAATTGCTCACTAATTTTCATAAAGCTCCATCTGTTTTAGACTCTTGCTTTTAGCTTGTCTTTCTGTTCATGGACTCATGACTGCATTGCATAAGTGGAATTGTCCTGGCTAGTTAATTTTATACTTATGTTTCACAGGACACAAATATATAATTGCTTTTTTTTTTTTTTTAAACAGAAAGAAAGTAAGGTGGAGATGGAAAACAGCAGTATGTTTTAAAAGCTACTCATTTAGTCATAGACCCCATGAGTGTTGTGACATGATCTTGATAAAGGAGTTGATGTTCTGATAAAAGAGTTATATTATCTGATTTCCATATGCAATTTGCCTAGTTTCAGAATCAGGAAGACAAAGGGCATGATACTGGCAAGCTTCAGATCTCAGGGGGTGCAAGGAAAAGGGAGATCAACATGCTGGAAGCTTGCTCCACTTGCCTGATCTACTTAGCCCCCTCTCACCATATACGTAACAACCACTCCCTTTAAGATGAATCAAACTTACTCTCAATAAGTCTCAGGAGACACATTTTCTCATGGCATTGTGGTTCCTTTATTTTTGGAATGGCTTTGTTCAAATAAGCAGCCTGTAACAACTTTTCTACCTTTACTTTTCCCTTATTCCACATCATAGACAAAACAGTACTTGAAAACAAAGAGGATATAAGCTTTTGCCTGACCTGTAGGAATAATCAAGTCAGATACCAAAATCTGAGTTATTTGGAAGGTAAAGGTTCGTTAATACATTCATTTACATATGCACACATAAATACTTCGACTTACTCTTCAGCAGTATAATGGAATACCTATACTGAACATCAGAGCAGCTTCAGTCCTATTTTTTGCTAGTTAAACGAGAAAACAGAGTTCCCTTCTCCTCATTGAGTTATGTAATCTTTTTCAAAACTGAAACGAAAAGCACACATACTGTCAAGATCCTCTAGCCTATAAGAATGAAACAATCCTCTATGTATTTTTCTTATGCAACTTAGATAAGTGGGAGCAGAATATATGTATCAGCTGCTGCTAACGGTCTTGTCAACCAAAACCTAAAGTACATATGTCAAAGAAAGATCTGCAAAGCAGAAATTCTTCAGTTGATATGTTCTGCTGAAAGTAATTTATTTGAAAACATCATTTATACTGTGAGACAGAATAAATTGCCTATTTATTAGAAGACCATTGAGGAGAAAAATTGCAGATTCCAGCTAGCAATATGAAGCTTTGAGGGTTTTTTAATTAATTTGATCTTTTCTTAGTAGTTTTGGGATTTCTTATATAAGTATGACTATTTAGAAGTTAATTCTTCCTCTTTGGTCTTAAAAAATCACTCAAATTTACATTCAGTTTAATAGTAGTCATTTAGATTGCAAGGTATTTGTTCAACTCAGTTTAAGGTTCCTGGATTTCCAAGGATTGATCCTCTTCTTTTCCTGACCTTTTCTATCTACAAAATATTATAGGTATTTAATGGTACATTAGTATTCTTTTCAGCAATGAATTTTATATGATACTGCTCCTAGTTCAGGCATTCAAACTTCGATGTAGGAGTTCTGCATCTAAATCCATCAGTATGCCCTAAAAGCTAGTCTTCGTATGACAATGGAGACAAACTTTAAAAGCCAGAAAGACTGCAGCTTCTTCCTCCTGTGAAATCATGGGCAAAATTTTATTAGCTAGGATGTAATCATGTCTTCAAATAATGATTACCATGTTGATACTTTCTATAATGAGTAGAGAAAATAAACAACAAAACCAACATTAGTTTTAAAGGGATCTGTCCCTTTCTTCTAGGTACAGCATAGAGATGTCAGGGTTAGTTATGGCTTATAACGAGATCATAGAAAACAGAAGAAATTATGGACTAAAATGAATGACAGTATATGAAGACCTCTCTCAGCTGGACAACTGTAATACCATTAATCTCCATCAAAGCAAATATATTTGCAGGATGGAGTTGTCAAAATGTACATTTCAAATAATGAGTTTTCACTCTCCAATAGATGTCTGTGATATACATAAAATTTTTTTGAACTATTCTTTTCCTGATCCTCTGTCGCATAATTAAAAAACTCTTTCCTTTTCTTGTTTCCATTATACTGATATATGCACTTATTCAATGTTCAGCTTTCTTAAATATATAATGCCTGGTGGAAGCAAACATGCAGAAGTAAATTGGAAATAGCCCAGTACTGCTGGATAAGACTAGCCCATTTCAAAACACAAACCCTCTATTGTGACTGCCCTGTTATTTTCATGGGGCATTATTTGAAAACCAATAACAATTTTAAATTTTTCTACTGGTAGCATTTTATAGCTGACTAATGCATGGGAGAAGCATATTCTTGTTTTAATAACTCCATAATCCATTGAATGTGGTGTATATCTTTAAAAACTTAAATAAGTGAGTCAGTCTTAAATAGCCATGACCAGGGGATTTCTTATTCTTTTTTTTTCTTCTCAATTCCAAGTCTAGTTTCTCGGAAAAATAAATTAATAAACAAGGCACATAATGTATATATGTGTAAATACATTTACTCAAAAATGAAAGTGGGTACGCAATAAAAATTCAATGTTAAACTGTTGGTGATAAATTCAGGAATATTTCATCAGAATTTTTAAAAAGTCTTTGAAAACAACAGGTGTTCAACTTTCCTGTTACTAGCAAAAGCAATCTATTAATATGAAATTGTTGTTTAACAATACATGCAATTAAAGGCCAGAACGCAGAAAACTAGATTCAAGGAAAAAGAGATTTTTCCTACAGAAAAGCCATATTCAAAATACCTTGGTCCTGAGCTCAATTAAACATAGGCAGTGAAGCAGATGGCAAAGCAATAGATTAGACTCTGTGGAAAAATCTATTCAGCTCTAAGGAATGCTAAAAAAGGTAGCAACTCTAAAAATCACGGAAATGTAACTACACATTTGAAAAGTCTTTGGGAATGTTTAATAGCAGCAGTACCACATGCATGGAAAGTAGTGTTCTAAAATGTAATGGACTTCTCAGCTACTATAAAGATTCAAGCAAATGCTAAATGTAAAACATTACTAAGAAGGATCTAAAATACAAATGTAAAAAAATTCTTCATCTTGTGAAAGGGAACTCAATTTCTTCTCAAGAACATACCCTCAGGGTACAAAAATGTTCAGTGCTTGTGAAACTAAAATCAGTCTTAGTAGAGAAGTGTTTTATTTAAATTTACTGGTTTGCTGAAACAAGAGACTTGTCCATTCATTCTGGATATTTTTCAGGAAATATATGGAACTAAATATTTTTGTTCATTTCTTCTTTATTCAGCTTCAAAGACAGAATAGAGAGCTCATAAAAATGGAAAGGACTGATAGAAAGCTATTAGTGTTAGTAGCAATTTGTATTAAAAATATGAAAGGACACAACTGATACTGTGCTTTTTGATACCATGTTCCATAAATGGTTCTTCTAAAGACTGTTCACATTCTAGATTTACAATTCTGTGCAGAAAACAAGTCAATTATGTAACAACAGTGCACAGAAAAAAAAAAAAAAAAAAAAGTGGCTATTGGCATAGGCAAAGTGGATATATGAACAATGTCCATGACCCCAGTACATGATTTATCTATGCCAGAGTTCTGGAAAGTGGGCTGGCGGCTGCTGGTGTGGGAGCAGTTGATGCTCCCAACCTCCCATCTGCCAGGCAGCAGGAGTGAGAGCAAGCAGCTGAGCTCACTGCAGCTCCCCTGTGGTTCTGTGTTCCTGCTCCAGCCATTCTCAGCTTCTCACCCATGGAGCTGCAAAATGTAATTCTGTCTGTGTTGCTGAGACATCTTGAGCCAGCTCTGGGAATCTTTCTAAATAACTTGAAAGAAAAAAATATTGAGGCAGCAAAACTGCTGGTCATTGTAAAAGCTCCAGCTCACTTTCCTCTTGGCTATATTAAGCTGTAAGGTTTCTGTATGGGGTGTGTATGTCTATATTTTCTGCACATGCACACACTAGCACATCCCTTACTAAATTCTATCCAAGAACTGGTGTGAAAGGTAGTCATAAGAATTACTGAGTGTTTCCGGGATTATCCAGACCCAAATAAGCATTACTGTTTCATGTTGTTGCAATATTTTTGCCCTAAATCCTGAGGTTCCTACAGCTATAGTATTTCAGAACTTAGGAAGATGTCTGAGAGGTCTCTTTGGCTGATGTTGGAAAACGATAGATGATCTAAATCACATCAGATCTATCTCTTGGCCCTCTACCAACCACTTTTTAAATAAACAAATGTTTTTTAACTCATATTTGTAAGCTTTTCACCTCATTCAGAAGTTAGATTGTCTCAGCTACCAGAAGGGGAATATGCAAGTCCTGTTAGACGGCTTGCTTTAAATTTAAGTAAGTCACCCAGTACAGCTTTATCAGCAGTTATTCAGTTTGTCTAGTCAGCAAACGAAGGAGTTTTGGGTGTTTCTAAGCTTTTTTAGCTAACTTACCCAAACTGGCACACAGAATATAGTTACTACAGAAAACCATGATTACACTCTAGACCCCTCTCCTCTTTCTTCTTCTATGCTGCCCTTTCCAGGAGTAAAACCAACTAAAAAAGTAAATTTATAATGCAAAATTAAATTGAGCTTTACTTGGTGTAGGAGTAGAGAGAAGAGAATGAACAACTATTCACAGCTCTTTTTACACATGAAAGAGTTGGGTATGCTGATGTCCAGCATAAATTTCCCTGCCAAAGAAGGCTAGGCAAATGACCAGCTCCCTTAAGGAAGTTAACAGTAGTATCTCCCAGGAAGATGCAGGTGAAGAGCTGAGCTGAGAACAGAGGACTTAATGAAAATCATACAGGCAGGAATGTGATTGTCAGGTAAGTTAGACAGCAGTGAGATTTACAACTGTAACAATAGTGAGGGATGGACATGGAAATACTGCTCCACAGGGAGGAAGCCAGCTCAGGCTCAATCATGGTCCTGACAGCAAGAGAGAAAGAGCTAATACCCCTGAAATTCTTGTTTCCCATCCTTCCTTCTGCCACTTGATGCTTTCCTTTTCTTCCTTCTTCTGTAAAGTATTATAAGAAGCCAGCTCCCACCCAGCAGCTTCAACTCACCTGCTGTCTTTCACTAAGAAGGAAAAGAGAAACTCATTGTGAATGTAGAAAAATCCAGAACTGGAAAATTAGGAAAAAAGGGAAAAAATGAGCTAAAATGGTATAAACCAATTTTCTTAATTTATAGTACTAGAAAATATACACTTATGGGTTTGGGGTGGTTTTTTTTGTAATAAAATCCCATTTCCACAGTGAAAATCATATCTGTATGTATTTCCTCTTTTCATGTGTCTGTGGTAAAAGGTCAGCTAGTAAATATTTGAAGTATTTTTATGAATTGTAAGGAGTCTGGAGGAAAACAACAGGATTGGTCAGACATTTGGAACACATAAGGAATATGAAAACTAACATAGACTATTTAGAGGAGAAGATAGAAGGGAAATGTTATATCTTCAAATACATAAAAGATAGCTGTAAAGCAGAAAGCTGTCCTCTGCTCTCCATGCTCACTGCAAATAGAATGAAAACAATGGATTTGAAATGGAACAAGGCAGGTTTAGTCTACGCAGTAGGAAAACAAGTCTAACGGTAAAGGTAATTATATACTTTGGTGGAATGCTTAGAAAACCCACAATATCTCCATCACCTGAAATGTTAACACAATTAAGAAAAACATGTCATTAAGGCTGGTAGTATAATTGGTTCTGCACTATAACAGGCTATGTAGACCATAGCTTCTTATTATCACTTTCTGTTCTGTATTTCTATTATTTCTGATCGCATTAAAAGTAGGAATAGTTTCCTCTGTGTACATATAAAGGTTGGTTATGCAGCTACTCAGATTTTCTAATGAATATAGACACTTTTTCTCACTAACCTAAAAATTAACTTTATAAAAATAATTAATTTTTTTTGCCTGGAACAGAAAGTATGCTAGTAAGGAATGTAAGAAGGCCAGATTTTTCAGAGGATTAGATGATTAAAGGAAGGTAGCTAATAGGCCTTATAAAGGGGTATAACAACTAAGGACCCTACCTCTGATTAAAGTAATTGAGACATATACTTAAAACTTTTAATTAAATACAAAAAAATACCGACCCATAATCTCCAGGTTTGAATTACAGATTGTGATTGGGTTTTTTTCCCCAGTATTTTGTTTTCTTGTTTTTGTTTGGCTGGTTGGTTCCTGTTTTTGTTATGGTTTTGTTTTTTGTCTGATATATTTTGTAACAGTTGGGTGGAAACTTCTTCACCTTTCAAAAAGTTGTAGAATGTGGAGAGAAAAAAAGTACATCTTATAGTTTCTCTTCTCTAATGTTTAAAGTTCATAAACTATAGAAAAATTACACAACAGTAGGTTTAGAGTTTATAACCGAAGTATAAATAAAACTCATAGAAAAAGTATCTAAAATGAACCACTCATTTTTATCTTATTTAAAAGTCACAAGAGCAACAAAAATTTGCATAGGGAAGAAATGTGTATTTCTGCTGTCTGTTTTTCCCAACAATTTCTTCATCTCTTTTTTTTTTTTTTTTTGTCTAGACTGAAGTGAAAGTGATTCTGAATTATCTCTGTTAACGGCATACTAAGTTGACAACTGTTGGTCTACAACCTATGCAATTCATTAGCACATACTTTATCCTTAGTTGGAGTCCTACTGTTTTGAGTAAAACTTTGTAACATTAAGAGATATCAATCCCATTTGAAAACTATTTATCAGATGTGTGGAACAATCACAGAAGATTTCAAGTAAGTCTGTTTACCCTTAAAACATACTTCCTTCCTCATGACATTTGGTTAAGCATGTTTTTCTACTTTCATGTAAAACATGAGAATTGACATTCTTGGTTGTAGGCTAGTGCTATATTGGGTGATCAACTCATCCCAGTATGATAATTCTTATCTTCTCTCATATATTATTTCCTGGAAAAAACCCACCAATATGGTTAGAGTCCTGCTATGTTTTTAAGAGTCCCCAACACAGTTTTGTCAGTGAAGGAAATAAGCTGCACAACCTAGATCATTTCCTAAAATCTGACAGCCTGGACCTTTACTACAGCAGAGCCCCAGATAAAATACTGTTTATTGGTATCAATATTTCAAATGATAATGAAAAGAAAAAAATTGTGTGATTGTTGTAGTTTCACATCTGCATAAATAAATACTTTTTCAGTGATGGATAATTTTCAAACAATAGCTCAGCTGGATATGCTTGTTGTAAAACAGGAATGATAACAGAACTTTTAGAAGCAAAACTATACAGTTATTTCCTCTGTGACATTTCTGATGTCTTCCCTTAATGATTGTCCTATAGGATACTAGTATTGCTCTATATGCAATACAAAAATGAGGTACACATGGTACTTAAAAAGATATTTATCTCCTCATTTGAGTGCTGATTCCTCTGAACTTAGCATGCTTTTAGTTTTTGTATTGGATCCAGCAAATACCAGAGAATTATTTTCTCTACCAGACAAATAGAGTTCAGTTGCAGTAAACATCCTACCTTGTAAAAAATAACAGCATTAAAACATGTCAGGAACAAAACAAAACAAAAAAAATAGATTATGATAAATGTGTATCACAGAAAAAAGGATTTAAGGAAAAATAAGCTGATAAAAAAGAACCTTGGGAGGTTTTCTGAGGTTTTGTGGATTTTTTTTTTAAAAGCTATCTGAAGATGACTTATTTTGAGCATGAAGGAAGAAGTGTTTGAAAGGAAAAAGAAATGTTCTGCATTATAGAGCAGATAGATTCTCTGTTTAGGATCTCAGAGCAGTAAAAGGTATAGGTATTCCTTAAAACCACTTCATGAAATGCTTGAGCCAGTTTTTCAATTTGATAAGTCAGGAGGGAAGTGAACATTAGGAAAAAAGCATTTGAAGGAATCTGGAATCAAGACTGGAGGAGAAAGACAGCCACTTGCAACCTGGGTTTTGTTTCACTTAGGACTTTATGTTCCGTGAGTGACAGGCTCTTGCTGCATAATAGCTGATTACTTTGGTAGCCTAGCTGTGCTGTAGGAACTGATAGGTAACCACCTGAGAACAAAATAAACGGAAGCAGTGGCAGACCCGAAACTAGTGGAAATTTTTCAAAAGGTTTCAGACACCTCCATCATTATCTCATCTAGCACATTTTGTCATGCTGATGTTATTATCTTCAGTTCACAGCAGGAGGAGTCATCTTTATAAGTTGTTGAGTTTTCTATTGTTTTTATTGTTGGTGGCTACTACATTCTGTACATAGGGCTTTTTAAATTGTCAAGGGCTAAACTGCTTTGTATAGCAGTCTTTTGTTACTAAATAGCTTATTTGAGCACAGAGATAGTCTTTGAATTAAACTTAAAAATACTGTCTTCTTATTTTTATATCCGATGACAAAAAGGAAAATATTTTATGTGTTGTACCAGCATACCGTCCTTGATCCTATGTATACTGCAACCATGCTATGCCATGACCTAGAAGATCAATGAAAACAGAGGTTTTCAGAGTTTGCTCTGAGGAATCCAGCACCATAATTTAAACCAAAACTAAATATGATTTGAGCACAACTTCACTGGTTACAGGAGTTCACCTACAGAAAGTTTTTCAAAGTAGGAAAGTCAAATGTGACCAAGCGTTCAGGACAGTGGAACTAATGAAGTCTTTTTGGGATGCAATTTTTTTTCCCTGAATGCTTACCTACTGTATTCCAGCAGAAGAGGTATATAATCCATACCTAGTTCTCCTTTTGGAAATGCTGCAGGTAAGAAAGAAACAGTGGCTAGTTTCTTCCTCATGAAGTTATGGAATATCTGAGTTCCTCCTGCCTTTTCTTCACTTTTGACAGAAATTTGTATCTTTACTCTCCATCTAGTGGCTCATTTTCAAGAAATATGAGACTTCTTTCTAATTCCTGTGAAAATAGCTGATATGCTTAACAGTTTAGAGTGCTTTGAAAAACAGACTGTTGGCAAGAAGACTAATAGCACAGTTACACTGATAATCTAGTATTTGGAATATGTGTGTAGTAGTAGCACAAGATACTTTCCTCTCCTCAGCCCCTAGAACATTCACATCACCTCCAACGGAACTGACTAGATACCTCAGATTTTTATGTAGTGTGCATGTATGGATGGATACATACACGCATAACTATACACACACTGAAGAGACACCATGCAAATATTTTGTGGGTAATTTTTCCTTTAAGTCCCTGTGTTCAAGCTTAAAGAAGAGAAAAGCCACACAAATTTTAAAGAAAACACTTGATCACCTTTTCCAACCTCCATGAAGAAAAGTTGCTTTCAAAAGACAGAAATGACAACTTCTATTGCTTTGTGTCCCCTAACAGATGCTTTTTACCTTAACTATATGTTAATTAACCTTAATGGTACAGAATCAATCAGAAGGCAATGGTACCCTGAAATTTACTTACTGTGTGGATATGCCCACCATGCTAATTAAGATAATAGTTTTCAGTCCTTTTTTTTCTCCCATTGGTGAAAAATAAGTTCAGATATCCTGGCAGAGATATAAGTGTATGATGTATTTAACAAAAGAGGGCTGAATGGTCTGCATCACAGTAGTCGAAAGCATAATTCTTATACAGGATCCAATGCCAAATAAGTATTCCAGTTGACAGCATATGAGGATCTGCTGTGCCAGCTATTAAATTTACCACACAGAAGTCTTTCATTTTACTTCTCTGAAAGCTACAAACAGACTGCAACTAGTTACACAAAAACATAAAAAATCCCATCTAGTTACATAAAAATACTAACTATAATAATAAAGAATAACTTAGAAGGAGACTTATAATGTTATGAACAATTTAAAAATTCCCAAAGAGTTATTCTAATGTGACCATTGTTAGTGATGGTGGTATACATCACAAGACTTTCATCATAGAATCATAGAGTGGCTAGGGTTGGAAGGGACCTTAAAGATCATCTAGTTTCAGCTCCCCTGCCATGGGCTGGGACACCTTCCACTAGACCAGGCTGCTCAGAGCCCCATCTAACCTGGCCTTTGAACACTTTCAGGGAGGGGGCATCCACGACCTCCCTGGGCAACCTGTTCCAGTGGACCACCACCCTTACACTAAAGAATTTCCTCCTAGTGTCTAACCTAAATCTACCCTCTTCCAGCTTAAAATCATTGCCTCTCATCCTATTACTACACACTCTGGTAAAAAGTCCCTCCCCAACTTCCCTGTAGGCCCCCTTCAGGTAGTGGAAGGCTGCTATGAGGTCGGAGCCTTCTCTTCTCCAGGCTGAACAACAAGAACTCTCTCAGCCTGTCTTCACAGGAGAGGTGCCCCAACCTTCTGATCATCTTTGTGGCCCTTCTCCAACATGCTCCAACAGCTCCATGTCCTTTCTCTCTTGAGGGCTCCAGAACTGGACACAGTACTCCAGGAGGGACCTCATGAGTGCAGAGTAGAGGGGCAGAATCACCTCCCTTGACCTGCTGGCCAAGCTTCTTCTGATGTAGCCCAAGACATGGCTGGTTTCCTGGGATGCAAGCACACATTGCTGGCTCATGTTGAGCTTTTCATTGACCAGCACCTCCAGGTCCTTCTCCTCAAGGCTGTTCTCAATCCATTCTTTGCCCAGCCTGTATTTGTGCTTGGGATTGCCCCAACCCCAGTGCACTTGGCATTGTTGACCTTCATGCAGTTTGCACAAACCCACCTTTCAAGCCTGTCAAAGTCCCTCTGGATGGCATCCCTTCCCTCCTGCGTGTTGACCTCACCACACACTTTGGTGTTGTCAGCAAACTTTCTCAGGGTGCACTCAATCCCACTGTCCATGTCACTAACAGAGATGTTGAACAGCACTGGTCTCAGCCACTCATCATTGTTTTCCATCTGGACATTGAGCCATTGATCGCTACTCTGAGTGCAAGGGTCCAGCCCAATTCCTTATCCACTGAGTGGTCCATCCATCAAATCCATACCCCTCCAGTTTTGATACCAGGATGTCATCCAGGACAGTGTCAAATGCTTTACACAATTCCAGGTAGATGACGTCAATTGCTCTTCCTTTGTCCACCAACGCTGTGACCCCATCGTAAAAAGCCACCAAATTTGTAAGGCATTATTTGGCCTTGTTGAAGCCCTGTTGGTTGCCACCAACCACCTCCACATCTTCCATGTGTCTTAGATGAGCCTTAAGAAGGATCTGTTCTGTGATACTGCCAGGTACAGTGGTGAGACTGACTGGCCTGTAGTTCCCTGCATCTTTTTTCTTCCCTTTTTGAAAATGGAGGTTATTTTTCTCGTTTTCCAGTTAGTGGGAACTTCACCAGACTGCGTTGACTTTTCAAATACGATGGGAAGTCGCACTGCAACTCCATCTGCCAGCTCCCTTTAGGAGCTGCAGATGGATCTCATCAGGTGCCATAAACTTGTGCACTTCAGGTTCTTTAGATTATCTCAAACCTGCTCTTCTTCCCCTTTATTGGGTGGATCTTCCTTTTTCCAAGCTCTGCCTCTGTCTTCTGTGACCTCGTTGGTGTGGCCAGAACCCTTATCAGTGACAACTGAGACAAAAAAGTTGTTCAGTACCTCAGCCTCCTCCATATCTTGCATGATAAGGTCTCCTGTTTCCTTCTGCTGAGGGCCCACATTTTCCCTGTTCTGCCTCTTATCACTGATGTACCTGTAGAAACCCATCTTATTACCCTTGATGTCCCTGGCCAGATTTAACTCCTTTGGGCTTTAGCTCTTCTAACCTGATCCCTGGCTTCTCAGACAACTTCTTTGTATTTCTCCCAGGATACCTGTCCCCGGTTACACCCTCTGAAGACTTTCTTATTTTGTCTAAGAGTGCCTGGGAGCTCTTTGCTCATCCATTCAGGTCTCCTGGCAGTCTTGCCTGCCTTCCTCTTTCTTGGGATGCACTGCTCCTGGGCTTGGAGGAGGTAATCTTTGAATATTGACCAGCTTTTTTGGGCTCCTCTCCCATCCAGGATTTTATCCCATGATACCCTACCATGCAGATCCCTGAAGAGGTTGAAATCTGCTCTCCTGAATTCCAGTGTAGCAAGCTTGCTACAGACTTTCCTTATTGTCCTAGAGATCCTGAATTCCACCATTTCATGGTCACTGCAGCCAAGGCTGCCCTTAAGCTTCATGTTGTCCACTAGACCATCCTTGTTGGCAAGAACAAGGCCCAGCATAGCCCTTTTGTAGTTGGTTCCTCTACCACCTGGAAAAGGAATTTGTCATCAATGCATTTAAGAAACTTCCTGGATTGCTGGTGGCTTGCTGTGTTGTCCCTCCAGCAGATGTTGGGGTGGTTGAAATCCCCCATGAGGATCATAGCCTGTGAACGGGAAGCTGCACCTATCAGCCTGTAGAGGGCCTCATCCCCTCGATCATCCTGGTCAGGTGGCCTATAGCAGACTCCCTCTGTAAATCACCTGCACTGTTTCCCCGTTAACCCTAACCCATAAGCTCTTTGTCAGCTCCTCATCCATCCCCAGGTGAAGCTCCATGGACTCCAGCTGGTCGTTGGTATAGAGGGAAACACCCCCTCCTCTCCTTCCCTGCTGGTCCCTCCTAGGGAGCTTATACCCATCCATTCCCACGTTTCGGTCATAGGAGTTGTCCCACCATGTCTCAGTGATAGAATTTCCCAGTGAAGGGATTTCTTCTCCTTGTCTTCATATTTTAAGACATAGAACCCTTTATATTTTTATTCATTAACTTTTATTTTTGCTACAAAGCTTGCAGTTGATGAGGCTGTAACAGGCTAAAAGTTTTAAATACAAAAATGTTCATTGATAATATACATACAATTTTTGTATGTATACTTCCTGTTATTTTGTAATGTAGTTGATCCCACAGTTTCTTCTAAGACATGGTAAAAATCTTCTATTATGTTTTTGTGGGGGGTTTTAATTATTGTTTTTCCTCCTCAGTTTCATGAAATATCAGTTCAGTTTACCTTTAAGTAGCTTGATGGGGCTAGATCAATTGTGTCACCTAACTAAAGGAGCAGAATTTTGCTTGGATTACTGCCCACTGTATAGAGCTTCTCCCTGATGCACCAAAAATGGGAATCAGATTGAAAGAGGTAGCTTTTTTTACTGAGTGAAAACTCTGGAGTACAGAGCTTTAAATTCATCATCTTTTGAATTCAGATGGAAGTCATTAATTAGCTGAAATCACAATTAACCCAATCTAAGTAAATGAATAAATAATTACATTGTTTATTGGCAGACCTGGAGAGAGGAATGGTAGTATAGATATCAATGCATATCAATGCATTAGGGCGTTTAAGTCAGCATTAATCTGAACTTCATGATTTTATCCGTCTATTGATGTAATTTCATCATACTGGACAAGAAAGTACTTTGGATCATGCCAGGCTACAGCAGGTGCAATTTGACTTTCTGTTGCTTACTGTTACAGTTTGAGCAAAGTGCTTCTCAAAAAGGTTTATGAGTAAACAAAAGATTTTGCAGGAGAATATACTAAATGTAGGCAAACGCAGTTTTTTATGAAAAAAAAATTCTGAAAACATGGTATATTAAAAAATACAATCTATTTTATAACATTAGAGGAAAGTAGGCAATAGGCACAAAGTTGTTAATCTTATTATCACATTCTGACTGAGGCCAGTCAGAGTATAAATATCCCCGAGAAGGCGGCACAAAACTATAGTCTATAATCTCTTGTGTCCTCTCATAGTATCATCTGAAGTTGGGAGCTAAAACAACATTCTTGGAAACAGCAAAAATATGTAAGAATCCTACCACTGTGGTCTTTCATGAAAAAATAAATGAACTTAGATCCTTAAATACTTCACTCTAGAATCTTCTGATATAAATAATTAGAATCATAGAATCGTAGAATCACTGAATATGCTGAGTTAGAGTGCATCTGTTTTGATTTGAGCAAGCTCTTTGCTGATATTTTTTCCTTTCAGTGAACTGAATCTGTTGGGAAAAAGTGTTTGGGTTTATCCTGATTCAGGCAAGGGCAAACCTGTCTGGGGTGTTGCTTTTGCTCAGGAACCTGGACATACTTGGTGTGTAATGATGGAAGATGGTGAAGTTCACTACGTACCTCAAGGAAATCTAACACTGGGAGAGAATTCTTAATTTGGCAACTTATAGACTCTGTGTAAAATATTATGAGAATGGAATAGGGGTGGAACGTTTTGGTTTGAGCCAGGGTGAAGCTCTTTGCTATTTTTTTTTTTTTCTTCCAGTGAACTTTTTAGCAGTGCCAGTGGACTGATAATAACCAAGGTCACTTCTGACTGTCTGCAGCCTCCCCCCCTACGGGGAACAGATTAGACCGAAGGCAGGATCAGCAAATCAGAATATTCCCTTCTCATCAGATTTTCTCTATTTGGCTTTCAGTATAGGTTAAGACATCACGGAAGTCAAGCCTTTCTTTTTCCTTTTTCTCTCACTTTTCTGCTTACTGTTGCTTCTATTGCCCTCTCTTTGGCTCTCTCTTTTTTTTTCCATTTTTCTTTACAGCTGACATCCGAGGACCCCATCCATGTGCCTGGACACTCCTTCCTTCAGCTGGGAGACTGTGAGAGTTGTTAGAGGAGGAGGGAGGGGATCGGGTGTTGCACATCCCTTTGCAAATGCATATAGATATATTCCCTTGTCACTAATAATTAAAATCAATCTGTTTCACTTTTCAACCCAGAAAGCCTCCCTTTCTCATTTTTCTCCCTCTTTCCCTACCCTGGGGGAGGGGGGGGGGGGGGAGGGGTGAACTGAGAGACTGCCAACTCGATGCCAAACCAACACAGCATCCTATCAGGATCATCGAGTCCAACTCCTGTCCCTATGTAGGGCACCCCAAGAATCACACCATGTGCCTGAGAACATCATCCAAATGCTTCCTGAACTCAGGCAGGCTTGGTGCTGTGACCACTTCCCTGGGGAGCTTGTTCCAGTGCTCAACTACCCTCTGGGTGAAAAACCTTTTCCCAATATCTATCCTAAACCTCCCCCTATTCAGCTTCCTGAAATTTCCCCGAGTCCTGTCATTAGTCACAGGAGTGAAGAGATCAGTACCTGTCCCATCTCTTCCCCTCGGAAGGAAGCCATAGATTGCAGACTGCATTACACTCTAATAAGAGAAAATTACAGTAATGAACAAGAAACAGGACCAATGTCTCATACCAGTCTGGAGTTGGCTTTAAAGCTCAGATGGATTTTTTCTAATTTTTTGTTAATCTATTTTGCCAAGAAATGCCATAGAACATTTTGCTCTTGGAGTATTCCAACTCTATTGCAACTTACAACAAAGCTATAATGATTCATAAGTATATCTGAATTCATTTTTTTCCATATTTCAAATGATATTTTAATAGCCTATTTTTCACTGGTCTTAATAGAAAGTAAGTTTTTTGAGTATTTGCATTATATGCAAGGCTTTCACCTAAAGTGCTCAGTGGAGTTACATCTCTCACACTGAATTCTTCATGTGGGCAGCATTTCGCTTCATTTGTAAATTAATCCTATGAAGCAAAGCTAGCTGAAAAAGAATAATCTTAATGTGTAATAAAAGAAAATAAAACTATCACTTTATGTCTACCCTATCCTTCTTTTATTCACCAAATTGCAAGAGTTAAATTCATGTGGCTGATTTATTACATCTGAAATCATCATTATGTAAAAAGGCTGGATATTTACTATAAATGAATTTACTATACAATATTATGGAGACAGGAATATTTTTTGTAATGCTGTTAACTCTATATACTGAAAGCCAGTAAAAGTTCAGCTAGTTACAAATTATTTTTGCTACAAAAAATGTGATATTAAGAAACAGATGATACAAATACAATCGTTGCAGTGTTCAGGCTTTAGCAATGCTACTACTGTAGGAGTTCAGGCTACAGCATTCAGAAGTTCCTTTCTAATACAGGGGTCTGGACAGAACAGAGGAATAAAATGAAATATACAGACACTGGATCAGTGTTCAAACACTAAAGAAATAATGAGTTTACTACAAAATGCTATAGTTACAAACTATTGTAAATGTTTGTGCTGTCAAAGTAGCCCGAATGAGGAGAAGGCTTGAATAAATAAGGTACAGATGACAGGTACAGTTCTGTTATACCAAAAAACTGAGGGACATCTGAAAGGGAAAGATTATACAGCTACTTGGTAACTATCTGCCATTTCACACAATCATAGAATCATAGAATGGTTTGGATTGGAAGAGACCTTAAAAATCTTCTTGTTCCAACCCCACTGTATGGGCAGGGGAGGCCTTCCACTAGACCAGGTTTCTCAAAGTCCCATCCAGTCTTACCTTGAACACTTCCATGGAGGTAGCAGCCACAACATCACTGGGCAACCTGTTCAAGTGCCTCACCACCCTCACAAGAAATAATTAATTTCTGATATCTAATATAGATTTACCCTTTTTCAGTTTTAAATCATTAGCACCTGTCCTATCACTACACGCCCTTGTGAAAAGTCCATCTCCAGCTTTCCTATGGGCACATGTTAAGTACTGGAAGGCTTCTATAAGGTCTGAGCCTTCTCTTCTCCAGACTGAACAACCCCAATTGTCTCAGCCTGTCCTCACAGGAGAGGTGCTCCAGCTCTCTGATCATCTTCATGGCCCTCCTCTGTACTCACTCCAAAAGCTCCATGTCCTGCTTGTGCTGGGAAGTCCAGAACTGGACACAGTACTCCGTGTTGCATCTCAAAAGGGTGGAGTAGAGGGGGAGAATTGCTTCCCTTGACGTGCTGGCCATGCTTCTTTTGATGCAGCCCAGGACACGGTTGGCTTTTTGGGCTACAAGCACACATTGATGGCTCACATTGAGCTTCTCATCAACCAACACCTCCAAGGCCATCTCCTCAGAGCTGCTCTTAATCCATTCTTTACCCAACCTGCATTTGTGCTTGGGATTGCCTCAATGCATGTGTGAGACCTTTTATTTGGCCTTATTGAACTTCATGAGGTTGGCATGGACCCACCTGTCAAGCCTCTCATGTTCCCTCTGGATGGCCTGCTTTGCCTCCAGCATCTCAACTCCACCACACAACTTGCTGTTCTCAGCAAACTGGCTGAGGGTCGACTCAATTCCACTGCCCATGTAGCTGAAAAATATGTTAAAGAGCCAAGCCCCAGTACCAAACCGTTAGGAATGCCACTCATCACTGGTCTCCACTCAAGCTGTTGACCACAACTCTTTGAGTGCAACCATCCAGCCATTCCTTATGCACTGAGTGATCCATATGAATCCATGGACCATGAATCCGTATCCTTCCAATTTAGAGACCAAGATGTTGTGAGGGACAATGTTGAATGCTCTGCACAGTTCTAGGTAGATGACATCAGTTGTTCTTCCTCTATCCACTTATGCTGTGACTCCATCATAAAAAGCCATCATATTTGTCAGGCATGATTTACACTTGGTGAAGCCATGCTGGCTGCCACAAACCACCTCCACATTTTCCACTTGCTTTAGCAGAGTCTTCAGGAGGATCCGTTCCATGATCTTGCTGGACATGGAGGTGACACCAAGGGTAAGTGACTTGCTTTCATATTTTAAGTCATTATGACCTATCTCTGCCCAGTCTTTCGTCTCTTATCTGATATCAAGCTGTTGACTTCTACTTACAGTTTTGTTAGCAGTGCTTGTACATGTATTGGCTGATATACAGCTGTTTTTCAACAAGCACCCTCCTTCCTTTTCCCAAACCACTCTGCAGGAATGGACAACATATTATTTTCATTCTGACTCTTGGTATCTGCAAAACAATGACATTATTTTTCTTCAAATACATTTCTATTATTTACAGTCCATAACTGGTAGGTGAATCGGGTGTTGTGACTCAGGTGTACCCCTTACATAATTTCACTCATCTTAGATGTCTCTAAATCTACTTTATCTATGAGTGTAATATATTGCTGTGTTTTTTTTTTCCTTACATATCATTCTCCATATTGCTGAAGGGCTGGTTCTCATTAGAATCAAGGTAAAAGATAATTTTTCCCTTCATGTTTGTAGACTGTTAAGAATCTAATAAGAAAGATTTTGGGAAATTTCAAGTATCCTGAATGTCATCAGAGTGTCTAATGCCAGAATGAGTGCTTGCAGTCTGGTGCTGGATTCATAAATAATGACATGTCATTCTAGAGGCTCTGACAGACATTTCTGACAAAAATATATTATTGACATGGAGAAATTCCATCTTGGAGTATGAGTTACATAATAAAGCCATTTATCTTCTTCCTGAAAATCTAAAAATACACTCCAGTTGGCAGCTGACAGCCTAAAGAAATGAGAGACATGGCTTTATTCTGACCACAGATTGCAGTGTCATAACTACCCACAGTTCTCTTCCTGTTTATCAACAGGCCTTTTCATTTACACCTCCTTACCTAATATCCCATTTTTGTTAAAATCGTAATGTCATATCTCTAAATGCAAATAATATATATGAAAATATAATTTATTCCATTTTCCTGAAATTAAGTAAAAAATTACATTTAATAGAAAATAAATGTATCTAATAGAAGTGGAACAGGTGCTGTCTTGTATTTTGACTTACATTTTGGAAATCAAATGTAAAGTTTACATTGTTCATCTTCCTCTTCTTTCTATGGAAAAAAACTACTTTCTGAATATTAAACAATCACTGTGGTTGAAGTTTGTCTGTTTACATTAGGTGAACAACATGCACCAGTCAGATATGATACACACTTGACATAAAGCTGCCATGTCATGCCAATTAAGGCCTTTATAACATTAAAAAAGTGACAACTTATGTCTCTCCAGTTGAATACAATCATGTAATTTCTCAGTAACATATGTCATTGAAGTATAAATTAGCTATGATTTTCCTAGCTGAAGAGAAAATCTTTTCAGTCTTCCTGTTATACAGATGCTGACTATTGTGAGGCTAGCAGAAAAGGTTAGAAACACAGTCTTCCATTTTTTGAGACTCATGCCATTTGTCAACCTCAATTTCCATGTAACAAGCAAAAAGATGAAATTATAAAATGATGTTTCACAGCAAAATTTCAAAGCAATAAAAAGTTATGTTCATTTGGGAATGTTGCCATGTTTTTCAGTGTGGAGAAAAATAAATATGTTGAGCTGGCTCTTACCTGAGGCATAGAATTTGAATCATAAGAATGCTTTGTATTTATAAATGTAAAAATTTAGGTGAATTTTTAAAGTGTAATGATAATGGTGAATTTGGTGAATAAATAGAGTAATTAGCTTTTCCCTGGTAGTTAAAGAGAAGTGTCAACACATAAATCCCCTGTGATTTTGTTTGTGTAATTTGATAACGTATCTCATGGACAGCAATAAATAGCTTATAAGGGATACAGTGTTCATTTCTTCAATTACTCTATCTGTTTCCAGAGTCTGACTGTTAGTCTGCACACTTACACTAGTATGGCTAGTTATATACATATTTGAATAGAGGAGGTATTCTGTGATCATGTAAGACAAGAGAGGGAATAAAACTACCAGTATATGCATGTATATGCACAAAGTGGATTTTCCTTTCTTTGTTGTTGTTTTTCTTAGAAAGTATGGAAACTGGACCAGTTTTTGAAGCAGCTATGAAGAAATGGCTGGACATAAATTAATATGGCAAAACAGCCCAGTATCATTCTGGAAATAAATAATATTTTACTTCATCTTTCTGAAGTGTTGCCAAAAAGATTACTAAATTCTTAGGATTTTCCTCACTGGGACACCAGTAATCTTGAAATGCTTAATCCTGGATTAATTCTCAAGCTTGTCAACATTATTGGAGACTCTTGCATTGTCCTTGTTTAGCATTGTAATTATGTTACCATGTCCCAAAGACATATTTTCCACCTCACTGACATTTCACTACCAAGTGTTCATCTGCCCTGCAAATCAATTGCATAGTTCCTTAAATTCCTACACTGACTCCCATAGACTGTCTAGTTTTTTACACATGCATGTTACGTGTACAGAATTGGAACTTAAGTGAATTAAGTTTCAGTGAGCTAATTTCACGGCCTGTGATACGCGTAAATCCAAAATAACGTAATGAGTACAATGAGTACTAGGAAGCGAAGTTTCCTTTCCAGTCTCTAATGTGTGTTTGTAATATTGGTCTAGTATTTGTAATATTTTGATCAGTTCAGTATTTTGATCAAACATGATTGAATTCATATTAGGTGTTAAGAAAGAAGTGAGGATTTTCACATACTTTATAAGCAAAAAATGATATCAATACCCAAGTGTGGCCTGTAAAGGATGCATGGAAGAATTCTAGCTTTTCTGTATCACAAGTCCAGCAGTTCATACAGTTCTCACACTTATATGGAAAGACATATCTGCTTTCTAAGATAAAGGGGTTTTTTTCTGTTGTTGGTTTGGTTTGGTTTTTTGTTTGTTTGTTTTGGTTTTTTTGTTGTTGTTTTTTCCTTAATGCTAAACTGTCTAAGAAACTTCTAAATATTTTTATTTACTTTGAATTTTTGGGGAACTTTCTTATTTCTGATTTCTCATGTCAATGAAATTAACTGCTATGGAACAACTGCCCAGTTGTTCTACTAAATGACCTCTGGGCTTTATTTTTTAGAGTGCTGAACAAGTAAACCTGCAAGACAAAATCAGTGGGAGATGTGGATGTTTAGCACTTACAGAAAAACAGAAGAGAAATTATCTATTTGCCAGGCTGACTACTCACAAAAGATAACTCATACAAGATTCACAACTAGCTATAAACTGCTTTATAATTATTTCCATTTATGTTGTTCTTGTTTAAGTTGGGAAGTTTCAGATCTGGAAATTCTCATACTTAGTGACTCAAAAGCTGGATCTGAAATGCACATAAACAAGGTTTATTGCCAACCATGGAAACAAACGAGAAGACTTGAAAACAGCAGGGTGATAAAAACTGGCGTAAAAGGCCTCTGAAGGGTTACTTGAATGCCAGCTTTGATCAATGTTGACAAATTTGTTCATCCCTTTTCTGCTATGGCTCAAAAGTATTGAAGGGGCCTTGGGGGGATATATTTTGTGGAACAAGGAGGAAAATGGTAATGCGAAGTGTGAACATTTATCACCTAACATTGCTTGAAAATTAACTATCTTATTGACACATTATGAGCAGAAAATGTCAGCTTGCATAATGCTATCAATTTTTTTCTAGATTTTTTAGATTTTATCCAACCTAACTGAGCTGTGAAGTATTTAGGGAAAAAAAGGAAGAAAGGAGCTGATATGACCTGAGGCAATCAAACACAGATCATACCTGTGCTGGTCACTTCAGATTACTTTTCCATTGGAAATAAAGAAATGAACCCTAACCATTCTGACCTGTAAAATGAGAATCCACAAAGACTTTTTTATTTTTCCGTTAGGTTGTTTTAAAGCTGGAAATAATAGTTTTGCTCTCAGAAGAAGAAAAATCAATCAGGTTCCCTAAGGAAGACAGTAGTTGCGTCAGTAAATTAGAGCTCTTCTATTTGCATTGATGCAAATAAATCTGTTTTCCCCTGGGTTATTGTTCACAGAAGCTCTTACAGAGAGATAGTCTTTGTCCTTCCCCAAAAAACCTAAATAATTAAAAAAAATAGTCTAGGACATTAAAATATGACCTTATGTCCGTGAAAATCTATTGAGAAAAGGGTGAAGACTCAGTGATCTTGTAGGTTTCTTTCTGTCACATATCTTGAGAAAAGTCATGATGCAGATTGAGTCAGATCTGGAATTTGAATGCATATTGCCTAAGACTTACCACAGGACTTTTCTGCCTGAGCATTTGTAGTAGTTGGGAACCAAATTCTAAATTCCTCTTTGAGTTCTTGCATGACTGAATTTTGAAGGATGCTGAAATAGGCTTGATTTTCTGGCAATAGCTCCATGTTTTAATTTGGATTATTGAAAATTCTCTGGCAAAAAGTGATTGAAAGGATTATCATAGATCTCTCAAGAAAAAAATAAATCACAAACTCCAATCCCTCTGTGTTAAAAATAATGAAATGTATTAATATCCTAGAAGCAGTATGTTAGTGATGAAGGCCAAGCTCACAACAGATGTGCACTTCAGCTGCTCTTTATGCAATTATTACAAAAAGTTCACACAGAATCACAGAATCACCAAGGCTGGAAAAGACCTTTAAGATCATCAAGTCCAGCCTATGACCAACACCACCACACCGTCTAGACTATGGCACTAAGTGCCACATCCAGCCTTGCCTTGAACACATCCAGGGACGGTGCCTCCACCACTTCCCCGGGAAGTCTATTCCAATGTCTAATCACCCTCTCCCTGAGGAAATGCTTCCTAATATCCAACCTAAACCTCCCTTGGAGCAGCTTCAGGCTGTGTCCTCTTGTCCTGTCACTGGTTGCCTGGAAAAAGAGCCCATCCCCCACCTGACTACAACCTCCCTTCAGGTAGTTGAAGAGAGTGATAAGGTCCCCCCCGAGTCTCCTCCAGGTTAAACAACCCCAGCATCCTCAACCTCTCCCTATAAGACTTTCCCTCTAGTCCTTTCACCAGCCTTGTTGCTCTCCTCTGGACCCATTCCAGCACCTCAACATCCTTCTTGAAGTGAGGGGCCCAGAACTGGACACAGTACTCAAGGTGAGGCCTCACCAGTGCTGAGTACAGGGGGAGAATTACATCCCTACTCGTGCTGAGTTGGGATGTTGACCTATTCTTCATTACTCAAATCCCAGCATAAATTTCAGAGCAAGGTAGATGCCTTGCTGGCAGTGTTATAGGCCAATATGAGAGCAGGTTTTCCTAATACATTTTGCACTGTTCTTGGTTTGTGACAGAATAAAAGATACAGTGAGTAGAGCTGCAGGCTCATAGTCTTCTTTTATCATTAAATTCAAAGACAACGCTGGGATTAAATTTGATCTGAGTCTTTCATCCTTGGTACCCACCTGAGTTGTTGCAGCTGTGACTATGCCTGTCATTCCCAGTCTGCTGCCTCAATCACCCAGCCACGCCAACCTCACCTGGCCATTTCCCACCCATGCCCCAACCAGGACCAGTCCTGATCTTGACCCTGTTCATCTCACTGGGACACAGGGGGACTGTGCCCTTCTGAGGAGGGAATTATTGTACTAAAAATGCTGGAATTGCCCATATATATGTGTGTGTGTGTGTGTGTATTTATTTGTTTTGAGGCATCATTAATATGTCTGTATTACAGCCAGGCAGCAGCATTACAATCCATGTTTTATCACAGAGCTCTAGTGCAGCAGATACCTTGCATTTTTAATTATTTATTTTTTATTATTTTAAGTACTTCCCTGACTCATGCTGCCATGCTAAACGGGAAAGCAGAAGAAAGATCTTAATCTGCTTTAGTTTGTATAAATTGATAGCTTTTTCTGGCTTCTGCATCTTATTCTTGCACTGCACTTTGGTTCAAGGGCCTGCATCTGTCCTGGTGTTATATATGAAAGCAATTATCACAGAAAGCAGTAAAAATGAATGGGTCAAAATATGTTCAAGCACTGTAGAAAGCCATGACTCTGAGAATGGCAACATGCAATGTCAATGAATTTGATAAGAGATAAGCATATTCTATCATGGTGGCAACTTAGATGAGTCAACAAAGTAAGTATTTTCTTACTGCACACAGTGCAATTGCATTAAGCCAGTTAATAAATTGTCCACTATTTAAAGTGACTGATGTACTTAATCATTCAGAATGAACAGGTAAGAAGCAGTTGTTGCTGCTCAAGTTTCCTCTTGATCCTTCTTTTTCCTGCATTTCTCAGCCTTAGTCTTATTTTCTGCCCATAAATAGCAGACTAAGACATTCTTACTTTTCCCAGGTACTTTTGAGAACCCATAAGGAGGGAGTTTCATCATTGTAAGTACGTGCATACACAAACACACACACACACAAGCTCCATGAATTCTCATCTGACAGCCAGATCTTCACAAACTGCCACTTACTCAGCTGCTTCCATCTGCTCCAGGGGATCCTGATCTGGCAGGGGGGTTGGACTAGATGATCTCCAGAAGCCCCTTCCAACCCTTACCATTCTGTGATTCTGTGAAGAGGCCCACCATTCAGGCCAGCTGAACAAGAATCACACCTGTGTGGCTTTCTGTGGAAAAAAAGGGCTCGTTTTGAGAGTCTCCAGCAAAGCAGAAGATTCTGTGATGTTTTCTTCTGAACTTCCAAACCTGTCTGAAGTTTGCTTGTCAGTCATTATGTTCCAAAGACCCCTGTATATCAGCACAAAGACATGAAATGGGAGAGCTGCTTAAAATTTGTTCTTCAGTTCCCACAATCTGCATAGCTCCTGTGTGAGCATCTGTGATTTTGCTTCTCTCACCATCATTTCAAAGTGGCTCAGTAAAACTTTTGTATTTTAGACCCAGAAAACCTATTAAAACAACCCAGGACCTTGCAACAATACCAACTGGGTATTGCCCAGGACAATTGTCAGTGCACAGGCAAAGGTGAGATATTCTAGCCTACGCTCCAAACAGGCAGGCTAGTGAGTCTGCCTGTTGGTGAAACAGATGGCTGCTGTGTTCTACCAAAGTAGCTGAATTAGTACACACCATCTCCCAGCTTCTACATCAAAAATAAAACAGTTCCTCCATGTAATACATATAGTTTATGTTAAGTTCTGAAATTCTAGTCCCATTTTATGTCTTTAATTCATTATGAGATGCCCAAAAAGTACATTTGTATTGTATCAGTTTAAATATTTAATTCTGTCTTAAAAAAAAATCTATTTAGCCCTTATGGCAAGAAATTTGTAAACCTGCTTTATCTGCAGTATGCTGCCTAAGAGCCAGGAATTAGATATGTAGGAATGCTATATTAAAATAGGATTGATTAAAAAGGAAAAATCGGTCCATGACCAGTAGAGTAAATAAATTCTTTAGTATAGGCACATGGCAAGTGTGTAAGGAAAGCAAGGGGAAACGTAATTAGTTACAAAAAAAACCCAAACCAAAACAGAAACAAAACCCAAACATAAAACCTGATGAAACCAATCACTTTGGACACCAAAGCAAAGGCTATAACATAACTAGTTTACCGCAGGCCTGATCCCTGTTCTCATTATAAGCAGAGGGGATTTTGTCACCACCTTCAATCACAGCTACAGCTTTATGTTGCTTCAGTCACAACCACTTTTTTGCCAGGCTCTCAGCTACAGAATTAAGTACATTCTTACATTGCTGTCCAAGACATTCAGAATACTCCAGGGGTTTTTTGTAACCCTTTTTGGTCACCTCACAACCTTACACTACAGCTTTGAAATCTTGCATCAAAGGATACAAAATTTCATACAAACCTTCAATTAAGAGCTGCCTGTATATGTCCAGAATAAAAGAGAAAGAAATCAAACACCAGTTCTCCTGCAATTTTGTACTACAGAAGGATTTTATATGTTGATACAGAGCTTTATATAATGAGCTTGCATTTGATTGCAATAGTTTAAATGTCAAAGATACATGTAAAGGAGGGAATATGGCCTTTAGTTTAATTTGTTTCAGTTTCATGCTGGACACTGAAGGAATGAAGTCTGTGTATGTGTGAAATAATGTAGGCTTCCCCATCCTCCAGTCCAAAACAAAAGGGTAAAACTAAAAAAATAAGCAAACAAAAAAAACCAAAACAAAACCAAACAAAAAAAACCAAAACCACTCCAAAACACAAATAAACCAACCACAAAGCAAAGCAAAAAAACATGGAATATCAGTATGAAGTCCACATGAATAATGTTCTATGAGAAAGTTATTTAGGAGGATAAAACTTGCTGAGTCTAGTAGCTTCCTAGTCTAGTCTAGAACATAGTTCTATGTTCTGTTTATGTCTTAAAATACAGATTTTACATACTCATGTATCATTTCACATGGCCAAGAAACTGAAGGAAAGTAATAATGTTCAAACAGGTAAAATACAGCAAGTTTACATCCTTGGCTTTAAGTTTTTTAATCCTTGAAATTTTTCTTTTCTTGGTAAATTCTGCATAGATCAATGTTATATTAAATACTTTAACTGCCTTTCTTTCTGTAATTTTAATTATCAGTGATAAGGGAATATATATATATTTGTAAAGGGATGTGCAACACCCGATCCCCTCCCTCCTCCCCCAGCGACTCTCACAGCAACTCTTCTCCCTGGTGACTCCCAGCTGAAGGGGGGAGTGTCCGGGCGCACGGACGGGGTCCTCGGGTGTCGGCTGGGAAGAAAAATGAAAAAAAAGAGAGAGAGACAAAGAGAGGGTGATAGAAGTGACAGTAAGCATAAAAGTGAGAGAGAAAGGAAACGAAAGGCTTGACTTCCGTGATGTCTTAACCTATACTGAAAGCCAAATAGAGAAAATATTATGAGAAGGGAATATTCTGATTTGCTGATCCTGCCTTTGGTCTTATCTGCTCCCCCATGGGGGGGAGGCTGCAGACCGTCAGAAGTGACCTTGGTTATTATCAGTCCACTGGCCCTGCTAAAAAGTTCACTGAAAGAAAAAAAAAATCAGCAAAGAGCAAGTTCACTTCAGCCTGGCTCAAACCAAGACAGCTGTTAAATGCACACAGACAAAATGTGAATTTCATCAAAATGAAGGAACAGATTCAAACCCAAATATCTTCTACAAACAGTCTGTAAATTAAAAACACAGGAGAGACTGTATCTCCTCATTAACAGGAAACTCAATCATGTTTGGAAAAATAAATAAATAAATGAAAAGAGAACAATTTATTTGTACTCCTCAACAGTTTTATTTTGCTCATTCTATCATTATGTTAGTCTGTTAATTAATTACTTCTCTGCTGGAATAAAGCCTTCCCTTTCTTTTCATCATTCCACATATAATTTTTTGCTTTTTTCAGTTTTTCTTCCTAATGGTTGTAACAGCTACTAGAGCATGCTGTTGTCCACTGAATTAATTGAAGTCATCCCAGTCATCCCAATATGAATGGTTCTGGTTATGAAAGACATAAAAGATGAAGTTTAAATGAATAGGTGAGGAACTGACCACATGGGATAATTTTTCACTGTGCAGAGTTTTCTTCTTGCTATTTTTTGCCATCGCCTTCCACTACAACCATTTGTTACAATCCCATATCAGGACTATGAAATGTTAGCAATAACTGCATTAGAGTAGTGGAGTCAGAAAACAAAAATAGTAAGAACGTTATGCCAAGCTATTATTCTAATGTGTTTACACATTCTTAAAACTTCTAAACTGACATATAATTTAATATGGTTGAAAATAGTATTTGCTTATCCTCACTTTTTTAACAATTCAGAAGAATTGCATCCAGCCTGTTAAAAATTCCCCTCCTTCCCCCAATTCTATCCTTCCTATGACTGAAAATGTTTTATTTGAAGAGTAAGGATGGTGAGACACAATCTGAATGACATTAAATTACTGCAACTTCTTTAACTGAAGAAAAAGTTACATTGTTAGCAAGATCATAATTTCAGCAAATAATGACTTGACTTACACAATTTATTTGACACAGTGTGTCAAAAAAAGTTGACTATATGTCACATTCTGTTCTTTGACAAAGGGTGGGGAAAGAAGACAATAGTTTCTCACCATTGAAGAAGCTGTGGGTAAGCCCACTGCTGATGTTAGAGATCCCAGTCCTCCAGATTCAAAACCAGTAAGAAGTTGTGATGTTGGTATCAGTGCAAATTGTATTGACCTCACAAGAAGGAACAACATAGAAGGCCAGAAAAAAATATATGCAAAAATATTGTGAGATTATAGTGGAGCAGAGTCTCTGATTATACTTAATTTTTTGTAGGGTAATAATGTTACTCAATTTATACATTTTGTAACTGGCAAAAAAATAATCTCTTATCCTAAAAACTCACAAAATAATTTTTAAGCATAGGTCTTTTTTCTATTACTTTCCATCCCACAAAATTTTGAAGTTTACAAACTAATCCAAAACCATTTTACTTCAGTTGCTTACTTAAAGGACTATAAAGATCTGCATAAATAGTTACAGAATCCAGTTCCTATCTGTACTAAATTTAAAAATTTTCCTAAAGTCTTCAGAGACCTGAACTTTACGAGATTGAAAACTGTTGTAAAAACTTTAAAGCTTAAGCCCATATTTGGTGAGAACAATTTCAAATAAACTTTCCCAAGAGTATTTTCTTAATAAAACCCACAATTGCCCTAAAGGTCACTCTGAAATACAAGATATAATAAAAACAGGGAAACATAAAATAATGAATAGATGCACCCAAGTCATGACTGTGTTACCTCAGTATTTCACTTTTATAAAACTTTTCATTCTTTTCTCTCCTCTGATCAGCTACTCTCATATATAAAGATTAAAAATGAGTCAAAGTTCTTCAAGTCAGGAACCTTGATTTTTTTCTGTCTGTAGAGAACCCTGAAATGTTATGGCTTCTATAAAATAAAAAAAGCCTAACAGTGACTCCTGAATTCTTGTGTATTGAATTATATTTTTACTAAACATATTACTGTTTCATGTGAGCATAGAAAAAAAAAAAAAAAGCCAGTATTCTGAGAGTAAGCAATTTTACAGTCTAATTTTTTTTGATTCTCCAAATAATTCTTAAAAAGGATAATACTGAATTTTACTATTGTACAGGAAAAAATGTTTATTTCTACAAGTTTATTTTGATGAATGAAAACATTTTGCAGATCAATACTTTTAGTTGCCAGTAAAGGAATACCCAAGTTTTCCTTGGGTATTGGCTGACAGCAATATATTTTTGTGTTATAAGGCCCTGATCATGCACATGCTGACAAAACAAAAACCAGAGCAGTTTAACTGACAATACTTTCTGATATATCCATCAATTTATTTATTAGTGTCGTGTCTATATTTTTCTATTTAATTTCTTATATTTTCTGTTTATTTGGAGATATGAATTGCTAATTATGGTGGATTGTCCTGGACGGAACGCATGGCAGACAAGATGTATATGCACTAATCAAGAGTTATTGCATACAACATTGGGGTCTTAATTACACAAGAGGCTCATGCACAGCAAAAATGTAGAAAAATTAGGAGAACTGAACAGAAGTGCAGTTCGAATACAAAGGTTATATTAGCAGTGAATTATACTACTAATCCAATCAAACAACAAATGTTAACCAGCTACTACTGGCTGGTAGTTGTTGTTCCGAAAAATCTTAATCATCAACACTGCTATTATTCTTTCGGATATATATGTGCCTTTTTTAACCTTAGTACACTACTATAAACACTGGTAACTTAATACTATTTTCTTAACTTCAGTATAACACAAGACACTTTTATCTGTGAATTGAAATTAATATTACATTGGTGATGGGAAAAAAAAGCCGTGAAGCACATCACAGAAGTTATATTGGAAGTCATATTCTTTACTATAAGTAATTTACTTTCTAATAAGATCACTCACAACTCCAAGATGTTCAGGACATGTAGTATCATGCTTTCAATATATAGCATCTTGTTGCAGTAAGACAATGGAAGACAAGGAAATTTTTCTGCCCTTAAAATATATATCTGTATCATGGAAGTTTATCTGCACCGTGGGAACTTTTTTGGCTTGAGTGACAAGGCCAAGTGACCAACATCAGTAAACAGTGAAACAGAAGATACATGTTGGACTAAAGAATCTTTTGTCATCTCACTGGTCTATGTCAGTGTCCCTAACCTGTCTTGTCTTTTCATGAAAACTCCAGCCCATTCTGTTACATCTCCAGAATACCCACCTAAAAGACAACCCTTACTACTTCTCCATGCCCCACATGTTACCTACTGTTTTTCCAATCACTTTTTTAAACAACTCAACACAGTCTATCCAGACATAAACCAAGGATGCTCTTCACCTGAAACTTCAGTTTCAACAATCAATGTCTAAGGCTCAGGGGGGTTTTATTCGTAAGATCACAAAAGTACTGCCCTCACTAACCATCCAAATATATCTGGAAAATATTCTCTCTCATTCACACACCTTTTTCTTTGACTATGTCAAAGTCAGGCTTTCCTATTTGTATCCTATTGCAAATAGGATTTTCCAGTCCTAGCTCTTTGATCAAGTGACTCTTGTTCATTTATTGTAATTGGATCTGCATTTCTTTAACCTCATACTTGAATTGTCTTTGTTTCTGAAGCCCATCAGAGAAAACAAACTGTCATTCTAATGAATATCTGCCCTGTCTTGCACATTACATTTTTTTCTGTCTGTTTTAATTCTGTACCTGCATTTAAATTGTATGGCCTTGAACATAATAATAAACGTAAATTTTGCTCTATCTTACTAAGCTTTTAGCAAAACATGGTTTAATATCTGGGCTGGGACTGATTATGCTTTCAAAATCCCATAGAGACTTTAGACCTTGACTTAGGACACTACAAAAGAGATAAAACAAACAAACAAACAAAAACCCCTAATATACCACACAGACCTAAGATACCAGGAAAATGTTACCATTGTCTTCTTTCAATGGGAAACCTATGGCACAGTGCTAAACTGCTTTCTTCTAAGTTAGTAAAAGGAACACATAGCCAAATCACTCTGGTAAGATATGGGTGATCCACACATTTGGAAGTGAAAAAGTTCTGTTCTCTAGAATTTTCTTTTCCATTACTTCGTATCAACAACAATTTGGCCAAGAGAGCCTACAAACCAACTATTTCTTTAACAAGCTAACTATATATAGATACTCTCTAGAAATACACAAAGCAACAGTTCTTTTTTTCTTTTTTATTTTTTTTTTTTTAGAAATACTATTAATCTTCATTGTTTAGATGATGAAGGCTGAATCTAAACACCCATATGGTGCAGGCCAGCTATATTTGCGAGAAATCATTCTTCCCTGTATTAAGACAAGTCTCTGTGGATCAGTTTAGCTTTAGAGACAAATATTAATTTGACAAAAAATGGCTTCTAACCGTACTGACTGTGTATCAGTTTAATTTTAGGGAAGTCTTCACTTTTTTTAAAAATAGCATCACTGTAGTTAGAAAAAGAACTCATATGAAATGTTGATCACTTCTATACTGTGTATGAAGTGATTAAAAAAATTAACATTTTGATGTTTTTGGGCATCAATATCTGTTAGTATTCAAACTACCCAATGAAGTGATGGAAATAGCATGATCTGTGTCTGTGGGATTCATCTTTGGTGGGGATCTGGGCTCCTGTTTTGTGAACAGAACTCTTCCCAATGAAACATCCATGTAGATCCCCATATGTAAAGAAGTTTAGAGCATTCTTCCTCTCTTAGGTAGAAAATTATAATTTCGCTATTGATACACTTATTGTTCTTGACTTAATTCTTCTTAACAGTATTCTCCTAGAGAAACTGGCTGCTCATGTCTTGGATGAGCATATTTTATTCATTATTTTAGTAAAGCCTTTGACACAGTTTTCCAGAACATTCTCTTGGAGGATATGGCTGCTCATGGCTTCAACAAGTTTATGCTTTGTTAGGTTAAAAACTGGCTGTATGAGCCATCCCAAAGAGTGCTGGTGAATTAAGTCCAGCTGGTGCCAGTCACAAGTCATGTTCCCCAAGGCTCAGTGTTGGGGCCAATATCTTTATCAATGATCTGGATTAGGGGATCAAGTGCACCCTCAATAAATTTGCAGATGACACCAAGTTGGATGGGAGTGTTGATCTTCCTGAGGGTAGGAAGGCTCTGCAGAGGGACCTGGACAGGCTGGATCAATAAGCCAAGGTCAATTGTATGAGGTTCAACAAGCCAAAGTGTTGGGTCCTGCGCTTGGGTCACAGCAACCCGAGACAATGTTACAGGCCTGGGGAAGAGTGGCTGGAAAGCTGTCAAGTTGAAAAGGACCTGGGGGTATTGGTTGACAGCTGGCTGAATATGCACCAGCAGTGTGCCCAGGTGGCCAGGGAGGCCAACAGCATCCTTGTGGCCAGCAGCACAAGGGAAGTGATCATGCCCCTACACTCTGCACTGGTGAGGCCACACCTTGAATACTGCGTTCAGCTTTGGGCCCCTCACTATAAAAGGCCATTGAGGTGCTGGAGCAAATCTAGAGAAGAGAAATCAAACTGGTGGAGGGTCTAGAGCACAAGTCTTATGAGGAGTGTCTGAGGGAACTGAGGTTGCTTAGTTTGAAGAAAAAGAGCCTGAGGTGAGATCTTGTTGCTCTCTACAACTACATGAAAGGAGGTTGTTTCTAGGTGAGGGTGGGCCTCTCCTCCCAAGTGACAAGAAATAGGACAGGAGGAAATGCCCTCACTTTGTGCTAGGGGAGGTTTAGATTGGATCTTAGGAGAAATTTCTTTACTAAAAGGGCTGGAACAGGCTGCCCAGGGAAGTGGTCGAGTCACTGTCCCTGGCAGTGTTCAAAAGATGTGTAGAAGTTGTGCTTAGGACATGGTTTACTGGTGGACTTGGCAGTATGCTAGGTTAATGGTTGGACTCGATGATCTTAAAGGTCTTTTCCAACCAAAACGATTCTATGATTCTATTAGTGTAAGTGCAGTATTATCAAAAACTTTACTGATTCTATACAGATGATTCACACAAAAAGGAAGTTTTTATTATTTTGGAATGAAATGAGTTGATATTAGGTCTCAGAATGACACAATATTTTGACTTTTAGTGGGTATAATTTATAATATTATGAAAGTAAAATTAAAACAAAACATTAGCTGATCAATATATTTCTCATTTCCATTTAATTTTCTGCAATATTCTGAAATTTTCAAGGTTCATTCCAAAACAAAGTAAAAGTAAACATCAAATGTCAAACATTCTGTTAAACATAAGTTCCAGTCTAATTTTCTATGATAACTTAAAAGGCAAAATAACAGCAAAGGCTACAGAACTATATATAGAACTGCAGTGATCAGTAGAAAGGGAAAATACTTTCATTAGGAAGGTTTGTGAATAGGTGGTCTTAAATAGCATAGATGTAAAATCTGAATTTCACCTGAAAGTTATCAACAGCGTGTTAATTTTAGTGAAAAAAAAGTGAATGTTCACTTGCATAATTCACTCATTTAATTGCCTACGTTTCCCTGAAGACATATATTTATTTAGAATCTTTCTACTGTCTCAGGGAACATATCACTGATCCTATACTTATTGCCTTCTCATATGATACCCTGTTTTTGGTATAATCTCCCAAGGGTATAAGAAAGATGGCTTTGATGTAAGTTTCAGTGATTCCACAGTATCAAAGGCAAGTAAAATTAATGGTAACAGTGAAAGAAATTGCAAAACACAGTACTAGAGACCTGAATTTCACATATGCGTTACAGAATTGCCTCTCACTGCTAGTTAAAAAAATAGCTTGATAGCTTATTTCTTTTATGCAGCAAGAAATGTAACCTTTTATGCTGGCCCAGTTGCTAATAGGAAGCCTTTGAGCAACAGAGAACCTAATGGGAGATATTCACAGTTTATGTTTTACAATTTAACGAGATGAAGTGCTCCGAAGAAGAGTGTTTACTAGGATTTAAAGAATTTAAAAAAAAAACAACCCTAGTAAGTTAGCATCATATTTTTAGATTGCAAAAATATTTAAGCATTTGCCCCAAAAATTCAATTAAATGAGATCAGAATTTCAAAGTAAGAAAACATCATGGATTTCTGTTTTGATTTAAGCACAAAATGATTTCACAGAAAACTTAATGATAACTAAAAAACACCTTAAATATTAAACAAAAATCAAATGAACTAGTGAACTGTTTGTGGGGTTTTTTGTTGTTTTTCTTGTTTGTTTGTTTTTAAAGTAAGTTGTTTGTGTAAAAGGATGAGTAAAGACAATGTCAAACACTATAAAAATTGTGGAAGGTTTCAATCAATATCTGTACTGATGAGAAAAATAAGAACCATATTAGATGCTGTAAAAATATAGCAGTTAACGCAAGGAAAGCTAAATATCATGCACTTCCATATCTGTTAGGGTTCTCTAATATGAATGAGAAGTTTTGGTTTGTGACAGATAGTTTAGCATGTGGTACCCTAGTTGAAAGCAAGTTACGTACACAGAATATACTTTAGAATATAAAGCATGTATAAGGACAACTCAAAGAAAAGGAGAAGTTTAAAACACCAAAAAAGTCTGAAAATTAAGCATCGTGCTTAGATGCCTTGCTATGTTCCTGACTTCCACAGTAGAACAAAATCTGGGTACAATTTTCAGCCCACACTGACCTTTTATACACCTGTGATGTAGTTCTTGGTCTTTATTTGCTTCCAGCAAAAACTAATAGCCGGAGTTCCTTTCAGTTACTAGTTATCAATGGTTGCCAATGCTTTAATTGTTTGACATACAGACATACGGGATAATGGCATTTCTAATTTAATGTCTTTTTGTCTGCTTTGTGAAAGAAATATCAAAATCTTGCTGAACACATCATTATTGAAGCAGCATGTTTGGCAGTTGTCTTGTTTGATGATGAGCAATAAGGAAGAGCTTTCTCTGGCTTTATGATGAAATCCTACGAAGTGAAATTTGAATAGAAGATAGAGCAGTTGCAGAGCTTTGAAAAAGAAGTAAACCAAATTTGAAGAAAGACTTGGAAATTGCCTTTGAAAGTCTTTGAAGAAGAGTATTATTGTTGTCTTGAAAAGTCTAAGCAAGAAGACAGAAGCTTTTGTAACCTTATTTTATTTTAAATTCATCAAGACAGTGGTGTAGAATGGTGTTTGTAACCTAATTAATTTAACTCAGAATCCCACTCAATACCAAACAGTAAAAAAAATCTAGATGTGTTAACATCACTGTGACAGCAAATGGTGGAAGAGACAAACTTTTAGTTCCTGTAAAGATCTGGACACAGTGCTGCTCTTTCATAGCAAAAATGAGTTGTCAGATATGTAGTTCATACAATAACAGAATCACAGGATTTTGAAAAGGACCTCCAGAGGTCATCCAGTCCAATCCCCTCCTGCAAATTCAAAGCAGAGCTGATCTGATCAGAAGGCTCGAAAACATGTCCAGATGTCTTGAAGACCTCCAGGGACAGAAATCCCACCGCACCTGTTCCTGTGTTTGTCCTCCATCAAGACACAATAGAAAAATCTTTATATCTAATCTGGATTTCACATGTTCAAGCTTGTGGCCCTTATCTCATGTCTATTCACTGTGCACTTTCAAAAGGAGTCTGACTCCATTGTCTCTCTATCATTTGATCATTTAGTTACAGGCAGCAGTAAGATTTTCCCGTCACCTTCTCTTCCTCCGTTGAACAGAGTTCTCTCAGCCTCATGTACTCCAATCTGCAGCAATCCCGGTGGGCCTCTGCTGGACTTGCTCCAAAATGTTAATAGCTTTCTTGCACTGGGGAGCTCTGAACTGGTTACAACATTCCAGGTTTGGTCTCATAAGTGCCAGAGAAGGATATTTCTCTGGACTCACTGCCCACAAGACTTGCTGAAACAGCCCAGGATGTGACTGGCTTCCTCTGTTGCAAGGGCACACTGCTGTTGGCAGGTGTTACAAGATGAGACGATCTACTCACAGAATGGAAACTTTAGGAGCCATTTTTTTGTATCTTCTATATGAAAAGCTCACTTGTAAGTTAGTAATGCTCCTCATGAAAGCCTGTGTAATAGGACTTTAAGCAAGTAGCAATTAAACACCATTAGTTGAACAATATCAAATTACTAAGAATGTATGATGGTCATTATTTCCTACTACTGATGTCAAGCTAACTCTCAGAATGCTGGCAAAAGAAATGAAGACTAGGGATTTAATAGGGATAACAACAATTTTGTTACATTGACAATGACAGACTCAGTATTATTTTTGTACGCTTGCTGAAGCTTTTCAGATTGGAAATCAGTAAAGTTTTATATGCTTTTCAGTTCAAGTTTTCAGAACTAAAAGCAGAAACCTATCACACCCAGTGCATAAGAAATAAGTTTTTACAGTGACTTTTCTGACCCCTAGCTACAAGTGTGTACTGTATATACATTGTGTTTTAGTTATTCAGCCTTGAAGCTTTAAAAATGGAAGGTGAACATAAGCAACAAATTCCAAACAAGCAGACCAACACTCCCATCCAACTTGGTGTTGTTTGCAAATTTTCTGACGATGCACAACCCCATGCGACACTGCAGGCTTGGGGAAGAGTGTCTGGAAAACTGGCCAGTGGAAAAGAGTCTGGGAATGCTGGTTGATAGCTTGTTAAACATGAGCCAGCAGTGTGCACAGGTAGGCAAGGAGGCCCGTGGCATCCTGGTGTGCATCAGAGCTAGTGTGGCCAGGAGGAGTAGGGAAGTGATCGTACCCTGTACCCAGCACTGGTGAGGCTGCACCTCAAGTTCTGTGTTCAGTTCTGGGCCCCTCACTACAATAAGGACATAAAGTTGCTGGAGTGAGTTTAGTTTGTTTGGAGTAGGATGAGAGGAGACCATACTGCTCTCTACAATTACCTGAAATGAGGTTGCAGTGAGATGAGTGTTGGCCTTTTCTCCCAAAAGAATAACAATAAGAAAAGAGGAAATGGCTTCAAGTTGTGCCAGGGGAGGTTTAGGCTGGATATTAGGAAGATTTCTTCACCAAAAGAGTAGTCAGGCACTGGAACAGGTTGCTCAAGGAGGTGGAGGAGTCACCATCCCCAGAGGTACTCAAAAAACCTGTAGTCATGGCACTTCAGGACATCCTCTAGTGGTCATGGTGGGTTTTTTCTGGGTTGATGTTTGGACTCCGTGATCTTAGAGGTCTTTTCCAACCATGACGATTCTATGATTCTGTGAGACCAGCAAAAATATAATTAATGAAGGAATTTGTGCATCTAAAAGGTGCTAAACAAGGACCAGGGATAGACTTAAATGACAAGAACAGTATTTATGTTCACAGATTATTGTTTTTTAAGATATATGAAAAAGGGCCATTGTCCTTGCTGTTCTATTTTATCAGTGATTTCTGTGGTAAAATAAAATAAAATAATAAAATATCTGTAATACAATAGGTAAAAGCAAGTGTTCCATAATAAAATTGAAACTTTTTTTTTTTAATACGGAGGCTAAAATCTGCCAGTGATTTTTACTAGCGACATTAGTAAGAGTTGCTCCTCTCTTGTCCTTCAGAGGATTTCTTGGAGTTGACATGACTAGTTGTGTCCTAAGGCAATGATCTGACTGACCTCTATAAATGGCATGAAAATAAATGTATTTAAGATTTTATTACTCTTCCTGCTATGTATTTAGTCTTTATTTAATTAGGTAATCAGCGTGTATCTTTTAAAAATTATTGGAGAAAAAGAAAATTCAACATCTTCTTGTGTTGATGGATTTTGGAATGCACTTCTGAATACCAAAATTTTTATTTATGGTACTTGATGATTCTTGAATGTCCTTGACATACCTATGCATTGTCAGAATAACAGAAATATGTTTCTTCAGTTGAAGGAAACTTAACACATTCCTATAAGGGCTCTCCAAATGATGTGGATGCTTTTACTGCTTGCTAGCATGTTTAAGGTTCACCAATGCTATATTATACCTTTAGAAATGCAATAATATTGCCCTTAACTGGTTTTTGAGCCAGTCTGTTTTATCTCTCTCATACTTCTGTGTAGTTTCAAGGATTAGGGTTACGTTAAATTGTTTATGCTGTATTTATCAAAAAGGTAGCTGAGATTTATTCAGATAATTACCTGACAAAGACAAATTGTTGACAGCATTCAGTTTTAATTCAGTGTCAGCTGACTGTTATCTTTTAAATTCAAATGTTAGCATAAAGAGTCAAGAAATAAGAAAAAAAATCTCATACTACATGAATGATTTTTTTTTTTTAAATTGAGGAGAAAAACTACACATTTATTGGCATCAATTTCAGCTTTTCATGGATGTTTAACCTGATTATCCATCGAATTAATTATTGAGAATCACATGTTGTTTTTAAATAACCACCTCCTTACCTCTCCTCTTATTTACTAGCAATAATTATGACTCAGTGAGCATAGGAACACATATGTTAATACAATTTCTTGCAAATTATTAATTAGAATATTGGGGAAAATTGAAAAAAAAATTACATCTATATGCTTTAATTTCTGTGCCCAACTCTCCTTGCTTACAGAATGCACTTGTTTCTTTGAAAACATATTACCAGTACAAATCAAGGTACACACCTCCATGTGCTTTTAAATTCTGCATGTAAAAGTATTTCAATTGTTACAACTGTATCTTACACACTTGAGAGTTTCTTTTCCCTGGAGAAAATGTCTTGAGTTACTGTATTTAGTCACAATACTGTAATTAAATTGATAGGGAGACGCTTAGATCAGTTACAGTGTATTACAAAGCTTATAGAAGTAGTGTATTTTTCAGAGCAGATTTGTTGCAGATTCACAAATGTCCATTTTCAGAGAACTTTTTCAGTCCACTTTTCAGAGACTGAAATTACAGGCTAAAGAAAAATCATTAAAGGCTTTCATTGGAGAGTATCGTATTATGGGAGGCCTGGAGACAGAGTAGGAAGCAACTTCATTTCCAATAGGAAAGTTATGAGACAGCCTGCTCTTTTCTGCCTCTCAACAAAGCTGAATGTAAAGAGCAGGTTTTCTAGCCCTTCCTTCTATTTTCAGTACATTAGTTTCTCATAGAATTCTGAAATAATGCCAAGGGGATGGAAATAAGGGCAAAGGTGTCTTAGTCTGACATTGAGCTCTCTGCCCCTCCAGGTACACAAAGGAGTATCCCTTAAGTTTGTTTTGATTTTAACATTATTAGTTTTAAATTCCTGACTGCACACTGGCCCTCTCCAGCCAAGGCTACCCAGTGTAGGCTTACTTTCCCAGAAAGCATGTTTTTCGGCTTCCTTCCATCACAGGTTGAATGAAAACTGCAACTCCCCTGTCTTTGATGAACACTCCACTTACTTGATCCTTATGAAAATGGTGGAGCCATGGACTCACAAAACATTTTTCAAATAGAATAATGATGAGATACCCTTTTTCCTCAGAAAAAATAAATAAAAAGGAATTAGTGTAGATAGAGAAAGTGTATTCTCACTCCCAAGCTGTGTGAGGAGGTAGAGTTGATACATGGAAAAACAAGCAGCCATCGAGCTAAGGTATGCATTATACCAGTGGGCTGTGCACAGATCTTAGCACGATGACATCCAGCTTGTGAATACCAAATGGCCTCACACAGGACCAATGCTCAGCAAACTAGGTGAAAATTTTGAGGGCGAGCAAAATTTTAGCCAATTAAGGAAATTATTTGGGAAAAAAGTGACATTCCAAATAAAAAAAACCTTTGGATCACTCACTTGAGTTTCTTTCTTTAGATCACTCGAGTTTTTTTTTTCAGGATCTTTTGCATACCACTCTTAGTGCCCTGCAGTTGTACAACACTGATCTGCTATGTAGAAAGAAAAGGGAAAAGAAAATACAAACATGGATGTCAGGGGGCACTGGTAAAAGTGATCTCTGCAGGGTTCATCAAGAAAAAAGAAAGTGAAGCTTTTTTTTTTTCGGGGGGGGTTAAAGTCTTAACTTTTTTTTTCTTTTTCTTTCTTCAGAGAAGCTATTAGCTTCTCTAACACAGCTGAACAAAAGCAAGAAATGTAGGTCCATTTAAAGGAAGAAAAAATAAAATTAATTATAGAGGAGGAAGAAATAAAAAAATTATAATGTACTGTGTCTAATGCATTCCACAGGTAAATATAATTACAAATACATACATTCTATTACTTTTAATTTATGTTAACACTTAAGAAATTTTGTTTTAAAGGAGGGAAAAAAAGGAAAAAATCTAGAAGTGATGTATGTGAGTTTTGCATTTGCAATAGCTTACAAGCAGGCTGTTTTAGTATCATAGTATCATTCTGGTTGGAAAAGACCTTCAAGATCATCAAGTCCAACCACTACCCTAGCTCTGCCATGTCCACCAACAAACCCTGTCCCCTGGCACCACATCTTTTTAGATGTATCCAGGGATGGTGGCTCAAACACCTCCTCGGACAGCCTGGATCCCCAAGTCCAACTCTCGCCCCAGAATAAGACAACCTCAAGGTTCATACCATGTCCATGAGGGCATTGTCCAAATGTTTCTTGAATATTGTCAGGGTTGGTGCCATTACTGCTTCCCTGGGGAGCCTATTCCAGTGCTCCCCCACCCTCTGGGTGAAGAATCTCTTCCTAATGTCCAACCTAAACCTTCGCCTGCACATCTTCCTACCATTCCCTCGGGTCCAATCGTTGGTCACCAGAGAGAAAAGGTCAGTGCCTGCTCCTCCATCTTCCTTAGTGAGGAAGCAGTAAGCTGCAATGAGGTCTACCCTCAGTCTCCTCTTCTCCAGGCTGAACAGACCAAGTGCTTTCAGCCACTCCTCATACGGCATCCCCTCCAAACCCTTCACCAACCTTGTGACCCTCCTCTGGACACTCTCCAGCAGCTTCATATCCTTTTTGTACTGTTACCTTCTCAGAATAACATTAGTTTTGGTTGTTCTTTGGTGCGCAAAGTGGGCCTAACAAAACACCTTTACCTTGATTTTATCTGAAGGGAGAAAGACTTTTTAGGATCTTTGATCATTCACCTAAAGTAAACAGATTACAGACAGAGCAGGATATAATGTTTGGCCTTGACCTTTATTCTGCATGAAGAAGATGGTACTTTTGTACAGATTTTGAGCAGTAATCTTTCATATTGCCTCACTGTGCCCCAACCCACATTTTATTTAAAGTAAAATAATGTAATTAGTCTAAATCTATCAATAATTGGAAAACAGCAACTTAATTCTTATCATAGAATCATAGAATGTATGGGGTCGGAAGGGACCTTTAAAGGTCATCTAGTCCAACCTCCCTTCAGTGCATAGGGACCTTTTTGACTAGTTCAGCTTGCTCAGAGCCTGGCCGAGTCTGATCTTGTATGTTTCCAGGCATGGAGCCTCCACCACATTTCCGGGCAACCTGTTCCAGTGGTTCATCACCCTCATTGTAAAGAACTTCTTCTTAATGTCTGATCTAAATCTACCCTGCTCTAGTTTAAGACCATTGCCCCTCATCCTATCAGTGCACACCCTTGTAAAAGTCCCTCCCCAGCTTTTCTGTAGACCCCCTTCATTTACTGGAAGGTTGCTATAAGGTGTCCCCAGAGCCTTCTCCTCTCCACGCTGAACAATCCCACCTCTCTCAGCCTGTCTTCATAGGAGATACGCTCCAGCCCTCTAATAATTTTTGTGGCCCTTCTGTGGGCTCATTCCAACAGGCCCATGTCCCTCATGTGTTGAGGACGTCAGAGGTGGACACTGTACTCCAGGTGGGGTCTTACGAGAGCTGAGTATAGGGGCATTCTTCATAATCAGTTGCTTCTGTGACGTGGGAATCCAAGTACTTTTGATTATATGGTGACATATTCTGACCATTTCAAATTTCAATTTGTTCTAGGCTAGTTTCTGATCTTTATTATGCTTCTACAAGCACAGAAGTAGCTTCATAGGAGCTTGTAACTTATAATGTCGTGAGAGACAGTCTCCTCCAGTGTCCTTTGTTGTGTGTGTTTATCAACATCCTTGTTAGTATCAATTGTATTTTAATTGTTTCCCGCCTCTTTCTTTTTCTTCTGATAGTCTAAAGATTGACTTCTGATCACTTGGCTCAAATCCTATGTCTAGTAAGCATTGTCCAGTTGAGTGCAACATACTTACACCTTTTCTGACAGAAATTCAAATGCCTCATTAATTTTCTGAAGATGTATTCTATTCCTACTAAAACTTTCATATCTTATGGGATTTTGTGATTTGGGAATGGCTTCCTTCTCATCTGCATGTTGTATTTTAGTTCCTAGATGAATGTTTACTTCCAGAAATGTTATTTTATCCCATTATTAAATTAATCTATTGTCGAGGTTTGGGCCTAACACGACAACAAAGAAACAGCCATATGGCTGCTCACTCAACTCCCCCCCCCTCACACAAACTCTGGAATGAGGAGGACAAAGGCCAGCTAGATGCTCATGGTTTGAGATAAAGACAAGGAGGGTTCTTCACCAATTAAGGTCCTGGGCAAAACAGATTCAACTTGAGGAAAAAAATATAATTTAATTTCACACTAATCAAATACACACAGGACACAGACAACACATAGAGCAGGGCTTATATATGTTAGCCCCACCCTTCCCTTCTCTCTGGACCAAATTACTTAGTTCCCAGTTTCTCTACCTCCTTCCCCCAGTGGCACAGGGGGACAGGGGATGGGGTTTAGAGTCAATTTACAGTCTGGTGATTCTTTCCCCTCCTTCCTCCTCAGGAAGAAGGATTCCTCACAGTCCTTCCCTGCTTCCCCATGGGGTCTCTCCCATGGGAGACAGTCCTCCACAAACCTCTCCTTCATGAGTCCTTCCCACGAGGTCTGGAGCAAGCTGCTCCAGTGCAGGCTTCCCACAGAGTCATGGGCTGCTTCAGGAACAGTCACCTCCCCTGGCGCTGGGGTCTTCCAGAGCTGCATAATCCAAGTCCACTGGCAGCTAATCTGAGTCCACTGGCCTCAAAATCCAAGTCCACTGGTCAAGTTCATCCTTCTTGGTGCCTTCAGGGCATGTTCCACTACATTCCTCCATGAATGCAGGGGGACAGCCCGCCATGTCGCCATAGGTTGCAGGGAAATTTCTGCTTGGCCACCTTCTTCCCCTTCTTCCTAACCAACCACCAGGGTCTTCACCCCAGCATCGCCTTTCACCTCTCCAGCTCAGCTCTTCATTTTCTCTCTTAGCTGCTTGCTCTGCTCAGGTCTTATATCAATTCTTTTTGTATGTTAGTCACAGAAGTGTATCTATTGCCTTTCTAATGGCTCCTTGGCTGGTTTTGGAGCAGGGGGAGCTTCTCAGCTTCTCATAGGAGCCACTCCTGGGCCCCTTCCCCCAGTACCAAAAATCCTGCCAAACTAAACCAGCACATCTATGAACATTTCTTTTTATCATATGAGGCCCCTTTATTGGTCTGCTCTTTATTGGGATAATGATTTTGCATTTGCTTAACAGCTTGGCAGGAGAGAATAGGCATTTTAATTCCTGCTTATGGAAAAACATTAAAAACAAATATGGAGGGAGGAAGTGATACAGTTGGTTTGCAAAAGACTTTTTTTTTCCTTCTGCTTTTAAAGATTATAAAATTTTGAAGTATTTTTACTGTACTTGCCACTTCGCAGTGTCCCTCTGTTTCTCACCTATATGATTGTGTAAAGTGGTTATTCTCTTGATTTCTTTTAAGTCTAGAATTAAAAGCACTTCTAGAAGTGCTTGTTGTCTCTTCAGCTTCCTTCTCTGCTTTCCTCCTGTTTTCTTGACAAGAAATTGGATACATGCAAATGTAATGTAATGCAAATATCTGTTGCATTTTTACCGAACAATGAATTAACCATGACCACATGTAATATCAGTGACAGAAAGAAGAAAGAAGACAGGTCTTCCTTTCCTAATGTTAGCCAGAGTCAAAACTACAAATGCAACCATACTTCATGGCTGGACAGTAAATAGTTTGGAAGTCTTTCTGCTTTCTGAACATCCCTGAAGGACACTAATTTTCACTTCACTTCTCATAGATGTGCCATGCTTTGTCTGATGGCGCTGTGCTTTGCATTTGTAGCTAAAACAGTGTTGGTAACACACCAGTTTTTTGGCTGTTGCTGAACAGTGCTTGCATAGCACCAGGGCCTTCTCTCTTTCCCCACTGCCACAAAAGAGTAGGCTGAGGGTGGGCAAGTTGTTGGGAGGGGACATAGTTGGGACAGCTGACCCAAAATGACCAAAGGCATACTCCACACTATATGATGTTGTGCTCAGCAATAAAAGCTCAAGGAGAGAAGGGGGAGACAGTCATGGTTATGGCATTTGTCTTCCCAATAAATGATTGGTTACACGTGTTGAGACTCTGCTTCCCACACAGTGGCTGGACATCTGTAGTCAGTGTCCTTTTTGCTTTGCTTTTGTGCACAGCTTTTGCTTTCCCTGTTAAACTGTCTTTATCTCAAAACACAAGTATTTTCTTCTTCGTTCTGTTTTCTCCCCATTCCATGGAAGAGAAGAGTGAGCAAGCTGTAGAGTGAGTTTTGACTGCTGGCCAGGCTTAAGGTACCACAGCTATTTATCACAGAATCACAGAATTAGGGGTTGGAAGGGACCTCAAAAAAATCATCTAGTCCAACCCCCCTGCCAGAGCAGGATCACCTGGAGTACATCACACAGGAATGCGTCCAGGCGGGTTTTGAATGTCTCCACCAAAGGAGACTTCACAACCTCTCTGGGCAGCTTATTCTAGTGTTCTGTCACTCTCATAGTAAAGAAGTTCTTTTCTCACGTTTACATGGAACCTCCTATGCTCCAGTTTGCACCCGTTGCCCCTTGTCCTACCACTGGACATCACTGACCTACTTGCTCTTGAAGTTGATGTAAAAATATGAATATATATTTCTGAGACTTTTTCTGAAATGCTTGAAAATATTTTATCATCCCCACTTTTTCTTTCTGATGCTAGAAACAAACTGTTCCTAATAAAGATGCAATTCAGCTTTCATACTACCTGGCTAAACTATTGGTTTACACTTGGCTGGGATGGGAGGGTGAGGTGAGAGAGAGACAGTGCAGGGCTCTTTCTGGATCTCAGTAAGAAAGGCCTGAAAACAATTGACTTAATGGTGGTGGGGTCTGAAAACACTTGTGATGTGATTTCTCACCAGCATGTGGATTAGTGGATTGTAGAGCACCTCAACCTCCCACAGGATTACACAGTCAGAGAACCTGCACCCACAGGTGAGGGGAAGAACTGGTAACTCACCTGGAAATTTGGGCAGCTGTGCCCATAGCCCTGTGTGTGAGCGAGGAGAGGAATTATAACTTTTTGGCTGTTCATTAAACTCTGTAAGTGGCAAGTATCCGTTGCACTGTTGATACTGATCCTGATGTAAAATTCTCTCAGACATTATTAAAATATAAAATTTATACACTCATGTATTAGTCATCATTTTCAAAGATGCCAGGGTGTGAGATTTTCCATCAGCTGCCTTCTACTAACCCTGTTGGGTTTGTTTTACTGATGCTGATGCTTCGTAACAATGCAAAGTAGTACTCTTGCTTCCACCATGCACAAGGTGCTGGTTTAATGATGCCTAACGTCTTCAATGCCCCAGATAAGATAGAGTTTTCCTATGTAGCAGTCTGTTTAGTTCTGTCATAATCAAGATGTTAAAATTATTATCTATGCTATACAAAACAATGCAGTGGATCTGGTCAGCTGACTAAGGAGAAACAGGGGTAGCAGTTGACTAAAATAATCTCAATTTAGTGGATATACACATGGCAGAATTTTGTTCAGACTTTGAGCACTACTTATTAAAATAAAGAATAATTAAAAAAACAAATCAAGAAAGAAAAAAGGGGATGTAATAAGGAGAGAACTAAAAAGAAACTTGAGGAAAATGGAGCAAAACACAAGTAAAATATCCAGGTAGAATCCACTGCTGGAGGTGGTGATACTAGTTGTGTTCCCATCTATGGCTGGGTCTGCTCAGTGCAGCCATGAGCCAGATCAGTGTTGCCAGATGAGGTTCTGATGTTGCAGGAAATGGTGAGAATAGTAGTCACAGTGGCAGTCCCTTCAACTTTAGTTATCTCAAATATTTTAATTTTCCTTTGCTTGTCTCTTTAAAGGAACCAAAAGAGATTAAGGATTTGAATTTTGTCCTTATTTTGTCCCTCATTTAGGCCTCCTTCTCTATGGATTTGTTTTGGTCCATTGATTTCCAATTCTGTTCTCCTTTGCCAGTAAAAGAAGATCTTAATGCAGACCTTTGTGATGTCAGTGCATTTATTTTTTTTATATGAAAGATTCCAGACTTTTGGTCCTTCATTTCAGAAATGAGTTTATACAACAGGATGAAATCTGCCAAAATCTTAAAAGTACAAGTCATTATTCAAATTGTTCCTAAACAACTTAGACATATTTCACAGTGATACCCACAGTAATTAAGTTAGAAGGGATCTGGCATATACTGAGCATATTTGTCTGGCACTGTTTTAATTGGTTAAGATTAATGGACACAATCCTCTATTTAAAAAGGGAAGTTTGAGTAATGGAATAAAGGGCAACAGGTAAAGAATATTGCTACTCAGTGATGAATGGCCTAATGACAGGATTTTTTCATATTTACAGAGAAATATTTTACTTCTGTGGGTTTCTTTTTGTCTTTTCTGATTGAATCACACTCAGAAAGGATCCAGACATTAATATTTTTCACAACTTTGCTCCTCTGTCTGACTGTGAGATGATAAATGAGTATCTTTATTGAAGTAAAGAAAATAATTGCAGTGCGGTTGTTCTTTAATGTTCCAAGCATCTTGTGAACAAGGGTAATGCCAACTGACAACAATGTTCAGATCTGTAAAGTTAGGTCTTCTGTCTGCTAACCTGGTATTTTGTAAAATTTGATGTAGATTCTCTTTTCTCTCCTAGACATCTAATATGATATTTGCAGATAGCTAAATGACTTTGAAGTAATTAAAATGCAAATTAAGGTAAGTACTATCCCTGATGGGGAGAATCAGAGGGCTAATAGATTAGTGGGGCTTTTTGTCTTTAGAACAGTAATTTTTAAGAACTTGTATTGGTCAGCTTTTCTGGAGAGAATATGTTTTGCGATTATCATGGATGGCACTAAACACATTAAGGTGATAAAAGTCAGTTACGGAAATAAATTCAGTAAAATCATTCATTTCTAATCTAGATGTATCAACTTCTGCATTAAAATGATAATTTACATAATTTATAGTTTGGTAATTTCATCTCGTAAGTGAGTCATATTTCAATTAGTCTGAAGTCAGTCTACCAAACTGTAACAAAATTTGTGCCAAGTTAAAAAGTGATTACAGAATAGCTCTAGTGCATTGCTTATCTCTTTAAAAATGCTTACATATAAGGACACATAAAAATGAATATTAAAATAATGTTCAACATGCCTGCCTGCAGCTGTAATGCTCCAAAATACTTAGAAGCTTTTTAGACTCTGCTTGTATGAGAAAGTATAGTGAAGTGGATCTGCAGAGTGCCATGGTTGGCATTAAGAAGCTGATGCTTGCAATTGTATCTGTCTTGGGAGGGTTTGCTATAGACCAGATAGATATAGTTGGATTCCTCACATAAGCAAGATGAGTGCAGGAACCATGATCCTAGGTTGTATCTTCTGGCAAAGTAGAGATGACCAGAAATTTCACTCAAAACCACACTGAGATCTGAGCTAGAGCTCTCCTGCAGCAGTGCCCTTGAGGTCTCAATAACTTCAGTTATCCAGGTTTCTATGGCCTAGAAACTCTCTGTTCAGACTTTTCCTAGCAGATACTTCTCAAGATACATTGTAACAGCCACAAGTACTGCCAGGGAACAGAGAAAGATGCTGGAGGTCCCTGAAGGCCTCACAGACACTGTCAGATACCCCTCAAAAATATGATCTTATCCAGCATACAAGACTCTGCTGTCCTTGTATGCTTTTGCAAAATCTGCTTGATTTCATAGCTATGGCTGGCTGTTTGGGGAATGACAGCTTCGAAAATACTGCCAGGTTTTTAATTGTGTTCATTCTAATGTTCTGTCTTTGACTATGCAAAACTCCCAGGAGTCAGCTATATTTTAGAAAAGGTTGACTGGCATATGCTTGCTATTAAGTACAAATGGATGTTAGTGAAGTTACCTATATATCTGTTAGACATGTGCTTAAGGACCTTTCTAATTTGGAACTTGAGAGGTTTTAGAATAATTTTTATGGCAAGAAAATACAGTGACACTTACCTGGTTTTATCGCTATTTACAAAACTTTTTCAAAATTAATGCTTTCAAATATGCCTTAACTGTTCTAATACAGAAATTAAACTTCCCATACAATTAAAGTGGCATTTTTAGCAATCAAATAACGTCTCTGATTGTGATTGCATTATAATTTAGATGTGTCCTTTCTTGTCTGAGAATTACAGAATTTATGTTTGGAAACCTAATCTATACACTTCAAATTAATGACTATTATTAAAAATTGAGAGACGACTGCAATATTGCATAAAGTGTTTTCTTTCTCATTAAAACACTACATGAAAGAATCCTTTTTCTGTGACTTGAGACCTGAAAATCACTTTGCATCTGATTGTTCTTAGTATAATTTAAGACAAATGGACTGTAGCAATGAATATCAGTCTAACAAAATAGGTAGAGGGGTTGTGTGTGTGTGTGAAAGTAAACTTTTCCACCCTGGAAACAATAATAAATGTTAAAAATACAGCTATTGCCAACAGTTATTATTAAGTAGCCTGAAGTACAAAGTTCTCAAGAAATTATGCATGTACTCAGCTTTTTATTGTTTTTCTCAGACCAACTCATGACAGAATTTTAAATAACTAAAAGCAATCTTTTGAAATCACTGTCTGGGACGCGAGGTGAGAGTAAGGGCAGTGTATATATAACAAGTTAGTAGATATTTCCAGGTTTCCTTTCACAACATAATAACAGTAATTTATACCAAGCAGAATGAGTTTTAATTGAACATCTTTCAAGCTGCAGTGCATAGAGTAGTTTGGATTAATGTTAGCAAAAGTGGAGAGCTTAATGCTGAGTTTCAGAGCTTGCAATAACTTTCTCTTTTACCAACATGCCAGACTGGAGCTACGAGCATATTTGGCATATTCACATATTCATACTACTCTGTTACAGTGCAGATTCTGCAATGTTACATTAGGACCACATGGTGAGGAAACATAACAGCAAGTTAACATTACGGCTGCTCAGAATTTCCAATATTTTTCCAATTGTCTTTATTTACAAATGGCTTCTTAGGCTAACAATTTGCACATTAACTAATCAAACTCATTTGTTAACTGCTCAGAATGTAATGTTTTTATTAGAACATTTTAATTTCAGGTCTATATTTCCTGTAAAAAACCTAAATTGCAGCATAATTTGTAATTACTTGTTTCTGTATGCAGTTCAAGTTGGCAGAATTATGGATGAATACTCTACAGAGAAAAGAAAAAAAGACAGGCTCCATGGTTGGAATTTTGGATATATTCACTTTAGTAGAGCTACTGAAACCACAGATATCTGAATGGTAAGGTATTTATACCTTACCATTCAGCCTATATCTAAACCAACCTTATTCATCCTAGTTCATTTATGAAAGTGGCAGCCTCTCTGTGCTGTCATTGAGTCCCCATTCTTTTCCCAAGGATATTGCGTGTCTCAAGATCCATGTTGTACTTGGACTTTTTGCTCACTAACTAGGTAATGTTGTGATTTATTTAAATACTGTGTAAATGCCATCCTTTGATTTGTTTTCAGTGAGTGGATAGTGAAATGTATTACCACTGTGCTTACATTTACTTGAAAGCACAGAGAAAAAACACACACATATGTTTGTATGTGTTTATTTATACTTGGAGAGATGTATATATACTTCATGGAGTGCTTAAAGAAAAAAAAAAATGAAAAGCCACAATACTGGTATAGTATCTTACCTGCAATCAAAAATATATGCTAATTTGAATTGCAATAAACAAGATCCCTTGATCCTGAAACGTGCAGTGCATGAGATAGCAGTTTGTTCCCTTGCCACATTACTTAAAGCCAAATATATTTTGTTCAGAGGAAGCAATGGCGTTGGCCTGTGTTTTGTCTCACTTTGTCATATATCTTCCAGCTTCCTTCTTTTTTGGTAAAGCATGCAAGAAGAATATGTTCCATGAATACTTTATTATTTATGGATGAGGTATAAAGGTAGGCAGAAATGTTATTAGTACTGATTATTCTGCATTTGAGTGAACAAACATAATGCTCTAGTTGTCTCAGTAACCGCATCATTTTTATTGTATTAAACCAACTACTTTATATCCTTGGTTTATTATATGATTTAATGTGAACACATCGTGGATGGATGAGTATGTCATTATTATTTTAAAGTATTATTTACAAAGGGACTAAATGCCTTTATTTCAGTCCACAACTTCTGTCTTTTCTTTTTTTCAACTATAAAATGTTAAGAGCAGAAAATGTTACTGTTAATCCTCTTTGGATTTCAAAATTTATGTTACAGTGAATGTAAATAATCAATTTTTTCATTACTTTTCCTATGAAAATATGCACAGGCATGAACAAGTAACAGCTTTGACTTGATAAAATAATATTTTAAATCCAGGTTATAAAACTTTAAAATAATTATTTTGAATTTTAAAAAACTATCAAGTGGCTTTAGTTTTCATGCTTCTGTAGCTTTGCTCTTAATATAGCATTAGAGTAGCTCTGTGAGATTAAGAAAGGTAAATGTAGATGTTTGATTAATTCATGTCTATTTTGATCACATCATGTTACATCAGACCAAAATAACACAAAGTGACAAAACTTAATCTGCAACTTAATCTGAAACTATGCAATTTACTTACAGTTAAAAGTATGAACTTGGAATGAAAATGAAATTACTTTAAAGTTCATCTTTCCCTCCTTTCATGTTCCATCTCTTATTGTTTCAAAGTTAAATACAAGTCTGATGGTGCTATTTGGAAAAACTTACATGAGAGGATCAAGGCACCCTGGCAAACAGAGCTTGGACTGAAGAACAGCAAGGGGAAATATAGGACACTATGTTGTAATTTGTCGAAAAAACCTTGCTCTGTATACCACAAATGGCTTCCTAAACATGATTACATTAGGAGTACCTAAGCTTATCTTTTGGTTTTGTACTTCTGGAGATTTTTAAACTGTACAGTTTGATAACAATGATTACCTGTGGTGTTCAAAGCCCACTAATTTCATTGTAGATATAAGTATGTACCAGTGACTTACTGAAGGTAACTGTAGCCAGGTAAGTGAAGGTAACTGACGGTTAAGAAGACTGGGTTTTCAATAGTATTTAGACATCTAAAAATCTGCTCTTGTTTGTTCCAACTTACCGAGGCAATTAAGTTTGTAATAATCAGGTATTGAATCTATCACCAATGAAAAGAAATTATAGCTCCTAGGTGCTGAGCTGTCCCAAGTCATGACTTGGGTATGGATCTTTTCTTGACAAGAAGTGGTAGAGCCCAGAGTGGTGAGACTCATAATCTGGAGACATCACACAAGTTAAGCAAATCAGTCCAGATCTGTTTGCATCCCTTGGTACTTAAACACCACTGCACCAGTCTCAGGACTAGTTTAAGTTGTCTACCCACGAAGAGGCTGATGTGTACCTACCAACACCAGGATCCTCCCATTCAAAGTAGTTTGTAGCCACTTGCAACCTTTTTGTTCTTGTTGTCTGTTCCTATCTTCATGTATCATTAAGTCTGTAGAATAAGGTGAACGGTATGTATGTACATGTATTGTTTCCTATCCTCAACTTGCTGCCATCAATCATTTTGACAATAAAATAGGTTACAGATAATTGCTTTGTTTGGTGCTGAGAAAGAGAAGAAACCTGAAAGTAATGGATACCTTTTTACCAGAACATTATTCTGTGGTATATAAAGCAATGTATACACCATACTGAAATTCTGAATGTCATTTCTCAATGGCAACAATCACGGTTGTCCAAGATAAACATTTTATCCTGTGATATTCACAGCCTGGATATTCACAACCTGTAATGGAGGCAGGCATAATGTTTGCTCTCTTAATTATACTTCATAACAGATGATAATATACTACATGTGTTTCACAGATAAAGTTACTGGCTTAGTAATTATTTGTTCTTAATAGTTCCAAATAGTTTCTAAGTATTTTTTTTAACAACTGAGTTTTCCATCTGCAGCAGGTTTTTTTTACTGCACTGGAAGTTACAAAGCTAAATTTCTGTTTATGGCTTTGAAAATTTAAGTGCAAATGTTATGCAGCAGGGAGAAAACTGTCACTGGCTTAAGGAAATTTCCTCAATGCTGTTGTGTTGGTGACAAAGTTAAATTTCTGAAGAAACTGACAGAGTCCTTTATTTCAGACACAAATTTGACAAGTTTGACTGTTTCACCTTTGTTCATCAATGCCCTTCCTCAATAAGTTTGTAATATACAAATATCACTCATACCTATTTTTTTTCCCCCCTCTCTCATAATATTTATATCAGTAGGTATAATAGAAATAAACACTTTCTCACAGGCTTTTTATTAACATTGCCTGTTAGGAGTAATGTAGGCAGAGTTCTTAACTCTTTTTCATTCATAAATATGGAATATTTTATAGACTGACAGGCATTATTCTCCAACTATTCCAGGAACCTCTGGGGATAACCTAGATATTTCTTAGATTTCATTAACAATCTTTGTGACTTTTTAAGCAATAATGATCAAGGTTCAGGTCACTGCTTAAGGAATAATGATTAACTGGAAGGTAGTGAAGCAGAAGACACAGCTGAAAACCATTAGCTCCATATAGTCATTCTTTTGTGAAAGAAAATCTCTTCTCCCCAAAAATACTCCAAAACCAGAAAACACAACGGAACTGCTGGAGAAAAATGCTGGTAATTTTAAAATACTGTTTTAAATAAAGCTGATAAGTTTCAAAAATTATAAAGGACTAATGCACTGTATATAAGTTTGATCAACATTCTATCCATCTTAAAATCTCACTATTATTAGCTAAGAATTCTTTTGCTACTGGTGTTCATCAAAAACACAAATCATGCATTAAACCACCTGCAAAGTGTGAGTAGAAATAAAGTAAAAAGCAGCTGCTATAAAAAACCATAACAGAACAAATGTGATCTTTCTATCTATAATTTGACACTGTATTCCTGTCTTTTCTTTACAGCATATACTCGGGAGCACCAGGACACTGAAAAGCCACTGTGACAACATTCTAATGGAAAAAATCCAAGACAGTTGAAAGCTAAGTTTTTCCCTACTTTTACATTGAAAAATCAAGTCCATTTATTTCTATAAATAATGTTTCATGTAAAGTATCTCAAAATTTTCTATAGTGAAACATAAAAATAATGAGATGGCATTCACATAAACAACTTTATTGAGTTTTATAAAGACAATATGCAAATGTCTTGTATGATGTTTCTGTAACAGTCACACACCTCTTCAATAGTTAAACAAGACAGATAGGCAATACATAAAACCCATATATTTGGGAGGCAAGGCACGACTGAGACCCAAAAAATTATGGGTATTTTTATTACATATTTCTATCTTAAAGTTAATGTATTTTTGAAATATTTTTAGTTATATAGCCAACATTTAAAAATATTTAAGAATTTTCTCTGCAGTTCTGAGAACAAAATATCTCTTCTGTAAAAGTAGAAAGAAAGAAGAATCACTGTGCAACATGTGGTCATAAGAGGAATATCCTCCAAAATATCCTTCAGATGAATAAGATGCATTTCCCAGGCTTCACTGGAATGCATTATTTAGACATCACTATAAATCCCAAATGATTATATATTTGCATAAGTGGCCAGTCTTTTAATAATCTAGAGCATGAAATGCAATCATTGACATCTATTGGTCATGTATTTTTTATCAGAAAAAGGTATAATTTCTTGCCAAAAAACACAATAAGCAACAGCTATTCTAAAGGTAAATATTTATGTCTACCTTAAATGTTAGGTTCTTCATTATATATTACTTATAAAAAGCTCTTAACTTTTGCAACAAACCTGAATTTGCTGCTAAATTTTTTTTGCGTGAGGTTGTTTTTGTTGTCTTTTTTTAATGAAAAAAGTCAACAAAAAAGTTGAGGTGATACTTGTGGATGACCAGAGGATAAATTACACATTTAGAATGGCTCTGATGAATGGTGAAATTAGATGTCAACATTTACTGTCTAGTAACTGAGCAGAAGACTTGCCAATGTATAGATTTGCCAGTACAATGAACTGGGCCATTTCATGTAGAGGTAGACCCAACAGTGTGATTGAGTATGGGATAAATAGTAAAATCTTAAATTGAGAGTTAGCAAATCAAGTTTAACTATATACTCAGATTATTCCATCATGGAAGATCTGTGAGGCAATCAAAGTTGAACATCTATGACTACTTTAACCATCACTTGTTTTCTTGTTTTTGCAGCATGGATAATTAGGTTTAATTTTGAATACAAACAATTATAAAAAATTCCATTACAATATATATAGTGACAAAATCACAGAATTGTTCTGGTTGGAAAAGACTTTTAAGATCAGCAAGTCCAACCATAACCTAACTCTACCAACCATTAACCTAACTCTACCAAGTCTAGTGCTGAAACTATGTTCCTAAGCACCACATCTATATGTCTTTTAAAGCCCTTCAGTGGTGGTGATTCAAAGACCTCCCTGGACAGCCTATTCTAGTGTTTAATTACCCTTTCTGTGGAGAATTTTCTTTTCATATCCAATCTAAACCTCCCCTGGTGCAACCTGAGGCCATTTCCTCTTGTTCTATAACTTGTCACTTGGGAGAAGAGACATACCCACACCTTGATACAACCTCCTTTCAGGTAGTCCTAGACAGCAATAAGGTCTACCCTCAGCCTCCTTTTCTCCATACTAAAAAACCTCAGTCCTGTCAAACACTTCTAGTAAGACCTGTGCTCCAGACCCTTCACCGGCCTGGTTGCTCTTCCCTGTACGTGCTCCAGAAACTCAATGTCCTTCCTGTAATGAGAGGCCCAAAACTGAACACAGAATTTGAAGTATGGTGTCACCAGCACAGAGCACAGGGAAACAATAATTTCCCTAGTTCTGCTTGGTGAGCACTTCTGCCAGCTCCCTCAATACTCTCAGGTGTATTCCATCTTGCCCTGTAGACTTGTATATGTCTAAGATGAGCAGCAGGTCACTAAGGATCTCCTCTTGTATTATGGGACCTTCAAACTACTCCCTGTCCCTGTCTTCAAGGTCAGGGGACTGGGTAACCAGCAAACACCTGGTCCTTCTACTAAAGACTGAAGCCCCTTTTTCCAAAGTCCATAAACTCTCATTTTTTTCCCTGAGTTGCATTCAGATCTCTTTATTCATCAGGGTGGTCTTCTTTCCTGCAGGCTGGTCTTTCAGCACAGGGGAACAGCCTGCTCCTGTATCTTTTCCTTCTTGAATAATGTCCGGCCTTCCTGGACTACTTTGCCCTTCGGGACTGCCTCCCAAGGGACTCTGTCAACCAATCTCCAAAACAGCTCAAAGTCTGCCTTACAGAAGTCCAAGGTGGCAGTTCTGCTGGCCCTCCTCCTTACTTCTCCAAGAATAGAGAATTCTATCATTTTGAGGTCACTATGCCCAAGATAACCTCTGACCATCACATCTTTCACAAGCCCATCTCTGTTGACAAACAGCAGGTCCAGCAGGGTGTCTTCCCCAGTAGGCTCCCTCACCAGCTGCATCAGCAATTTATCCTCTGTACATTCTTGGAACCTCCAGGACTGTTCTCTCTCTCCTGTATTGTTTCAGCAGACATGTGAGAATTTGAAGGCTCGAATGAGGACAAGGCAAGTGATCAGATGTTTATAGAATATTTTATCTCTCTCTTCATCCTGGTTGGGTGGTCTATAACAGACTTCCACAAACATGTTGGGTTTCCCCCTTATTCTTACCCATAAACATTCAATACTATTGTCACCATCATTAGATTCCAGTCATTCTTTGCCCTCCCCAACATACAGGATTACCACACCTGGACGGACCTTCTAATTTTCTCCCTGCATAGCATCACAACATCTTTGCAGTTGTCATGAGTGGCCAGACCCTTCTTTCAAAGGCCATAAACTGTCCTTTTTTTCCCTCAGTTGCAGCCAAAGCTGCCCATCTTTTCTGCCACTGGCTCGCCATATGGCACATGGGGACAGCCTGCTCCCGCACCTTTAAGACTTCTTTCTTAAAAATTATCCAGCCTTCTTGGACTCCTATACCTTCAGAACTACTTCCCAAGGGATTCTATCAAGTAGCCACCTAAACAAGTCAAAGTCTGCCCTTTGGAAATCCAAGGTGGCAGTTTTACTGTCCCTCATCCTAGTATCTCTAAGAATTGAGAACTCTGTAATTTCATGGTCGCTGTGCCCTAGATGGCCTCCAACTGCTACATCACCTACCACAAAGAGCAGGTCCAACAAGGTGACTACCCTGGTTGGTTCACTCACCACCTATATCAGGAAGTTATTTTCCATGCATTCCAGAAACCTCTTAGCCTGCCTGCTCTCTGCTGTGTTTTATTTCCAGCAAATGTCCGGTAGGTTGAAGTTCCCTACCAGAACAAGGGCTGGCAATTTTGAGACTTTTGCCAGCAGCTTGTAAAATGTTTCATCTGCTTCCTCATCTTGGGTGGGTGGTCGTAGCAAACTCCCAACAGGATATCCACTTTATTGGCCTTTTCCCTCATCCTTATCCATAAACACTCTGGCTTACAATCACTACCATTGAGCGTTATACAATCAAAACACTCCCTAACGTATAGAGCCACCCCATTGCCTCTCCTTCGTTGTCTCTCGCTTCTGAAGAGCTTATAGCCATTGATTGCAGCATTCCTGTCATGAGATCCATCCCATCACATTTCTGTGACAGTGACTAATTCATAGCTATCCTGTTGCACAATGACTTCCAGCTCCTCTTGTTTGTTTCCCATGCTGCATGCATTGGTATAGATGCACTTGAGCTGGGCTATCGATTTCATTACCAACCTTGACATGTCACCCTTAGGCTCATCTCTAGTGGGCCTGGTTTTATCTCCTTCCCCCTTCAAGCCTAGTTTAAAACCTTCTCAATGAGTCCTGCCAACTCCTGGCCAAGAATCCTTTTCCCCCTTAGTGATAGTTTTTTCTCCATCTTTGACCATCAGACCTGGTACCATGTAAAAATCCCCATTGTCAAAGAACCCAAAATTCCACTGATGGTACCAGTCTCTGAGCCATGTGTTAATCAGTTGTGCTTTCCTGTTCCTTTCAGCAGTCCCTGCCACTGAAAGAATTGAAGAAAACATCACCTGTGCTCCCTATCCCTCAACCATTCAGCCCAGTGCCCTGGATTCCCTTTTAACTGCCTTAGGACTTCCCTTGGCAATCTCATCCCTGCCCACCTGCATGACCAGTAGTTGGTAAAAATAGGAGGGCCACACCAGACCAGGAAGTTTCCTGGTTATATCCCTAACCCGGGCCCCAGAGAGTCAGCAGACTTCCCTGTGGGAAGGGTCTGGCTGGCATATCAGACCCTCAGTTCCCTTCAGAAGGGAATCTCCTATAACAATTACCCTCCTCTTATTCTTAACAGAAGTAGTCCTAATGCCTGGGACTGAATGCTTCAGCACCTCTCTGGATGGACCTTTATAATCTTCCTCATTGGCCTCGTCCGCCATTTCCAGAACCCATATCCGTTCTGTAAGGGCACATGGGCAGGTGGGGGAGGTCTGGAGAGGACTTGCCTGTTGCGCCAAACAGGGACCTGCTTCCATTCCCCCCGATCGTCTCTTAGATACTGTCCTTCTGCCTGGTGACTAGAGGGCAGAGGATCCTCTATTTCTCATGGAGCCTCCACCTGCTGTCTTGTCCTTAAGTAAGGTGTGGCTCCACCAATCTATCTCCCTTTCACATTCCCAGATAGTCCTTAATCTTTCCACCTACTCCTTAAACTCTGCCACAAGGCTGAGAGGATCATTCACCTATCTCAACGCACACAGGTGTTTGTCTCTGCTGTCCTCTGGTAAGGGTGCCAGGCTAAACATTCCACACAGCCTGAGACCTGGACAGCTGTGTATCTCTAAGGCAGGCCATTCTGGGTTGACACATTCCTTTTTGCTGTGGCTTTGAATGGAAACTATAGTTGGGTTTTCTTCAGTGAAGGTGACAACTTTCCGTTCACCCTGCCTTTACAAATTGCCGCACAAACTGCCCTGCCACACCCTGTTCAGCACGCTCCAGGTCTCTCGTGCTCTTTGGGGCTGCTCTTGTACATGAGGGGGTTTGACCCACCCACACTGAGTCAGAGCCGCTGACTTGGCAGGAGCTCATTCTTCCTGTTTGGGGTGTGGGGGCTGGTGTGCTCTCTCCCTCCTTGTGCTTTTGCCACTGCTTTTGCCACTTCAGGAAGGGTCCCCTGGAGCGATCCTCAGCTCCAGAGCCCTTCACCTTAGTGTCTTTAATGAAAAAAACCAAACCGAAACAAAACAAAACCAACTAGACAAAAAACACCCCAAAACCAAACAAATAAAGAGAAAACACCACAAAACCAAAACAAATAAGCCCCCCCCAAAAAAAAAACTCCATTGTTTTCAAATAATGAGTTCAAGACTATATTTACCTACACTAAAAATAAAGTAAAACTGATTTTTTGTTTCAAATTGGTCAGCTGCTTCATCCCAAAGGCTGTGAGGTTTTGGATTTGGGCAACTGAACTTGAAAGTCTCAGCAGAAACAAAGGCATCTGGAATGTCTGTTTAAACATCAGATTTTCACAATTTTGCAGTTTTCCAGAATGAAAATTATTTCTGGAATGAGCATTTTTGCTCTTGCTTTTTTTGTGATTTAGTGAAAGATATGCAAGGAAATGAGTAAAGAAGATTTTGCTGGAATCCTGACTCTGGGCACACAGCTAACATTATTTTACTTCTTACAGATTTCAGAAGCAGCCTGCTTACTTTATTTCAGATAGCTATTGCCATTGTTCAAAAAGTTCAACATTTTTTCAAATACACATCAATCCAATTTTTGAAAGCAGTTCACTCATTCTGAAGTTTTCTTCACTGACAATCATTAGTTTAATTTTCTACTTCAATTTAGTACTTCAGAAAATTTACCCCTAGGAGTATAGCTTCCACTCTCTTCCATCAAAAAAGATAAATTTTTTAAAGTTTTTCTTTGTTCCCTTAATGTTTTGTGTTTCCTTCTCTGTCAGTAAAGTCAATGTCTCTCTACCATTATTACCAAAGAGTCAAAATTACATATTACAATCCACTAAAGCTTATGTGATGTATTGGAAACCTCAATATGGTTGAGAGTGCCACCCACCTGCCTGTGAAACAGAACCGACTGTGCTTCTGTGAATAAGTATGTACCAGTTTATCAAAGATTCTTGCTCACAAAAGGCCTTAATGACTTCCAAGTTTCATAAAAATAAGATACCATTTGACAATCTTAATGACAGTGCGCAGCCTTGCAATAATTTAGAAAAAGGATGTGTTCTATCAATGAAACACAAATGCATTAATGGTGGGTTCTGATTTGCTACCAGAGGTGTGAATAACTGTATTGATGCCAAACCCATTGCTCTGTATTTACACAGTATACCTGAGGACTTCTGCCCACAGCAGAAACATGCAAAATTAAGGAACTGTGGATGATTTCAATCACAGTAGAATAGTTCTAGCTACCACATAATATTTTAAATGTGTGACTTGATATGAAAAGCAACATTAAAATTTTCAACTCACTGCAAATCAAATGACATACTGCATAAAATAAACATGCAACTGAGATAAAAATATATTTAACTGTATGTAGGCATGCATGGCTCATTGAATGCTTTCACACTTTTCAGATGGTTTTTTGGAAAAAGCTATGAAATAGAGTGTGCCGGGGAGAGCCTTTTTAGAATAAAGTAGAAAAGAATAAATGATGGATAGAAACTGACAACTAGATACTAAAATGAAGCTTTGAAATTGATTTAATAATAAAAATAATAATAAAAAAGAGATCTATGTCTTTACTTAAGCAAGTTAGATTCCCTGGTGCTACTATAAATCATAAATAAATTAAGTTTATTAATCTTACATAGCAAAGATGTGACTGAATAAATCTATTTTTGTACCAACCTTTTTCTTTCTAATGTTTCAGCAACATCAGTGTGACTTTATTTAGGAAACTGCAGTAGTTCAATATACCTACAACTAAGAAATGGGCACAACATCGTGAACACTTTATGTATTAAATGAACACTTTATATATTAAAAACAACTCTCCATATTATTTCTCTCACTTTACATAATAAAAACGTATCTTCACACTTTAATAACTTTTTATATACTTCCACACTTCCATTAAAAATTTATTTCACTTTACAGTTAAAGCACTGCTGCACATGCATTTTGTTTTGACTCAGATGTTTTCCCAAGCTAGCATGTTAATACACCCTTTCTAATAAACAATTTATAATGTGGGAAATTTGGAAAACACTGATATAAAATATTTTCAGTTTTGTTTACTCCTAACATCAAACAATACATTCTAAAATTTTAATTGGATTTATTACAGCATAACTGATGCTTCCTACATTAAGTGCTATTCCCACCATTCTATTACCTACTCATTTTTTTATTTTATAACATCATCCAAACTGCCTATCCTTCCTCCAGCAAGGCTTTAACTGCTTCTTTTGTCTTGAAAATTCTCATATTTCTTGCAATGTGCAAAGGGAAATCTTTTTTTTGAATGTTTGAAGCAATTTTGTCATTCTAATAATAGAAAGTAGCACATCATTTTCAGAAAGCATTCAGTGTGTGGTGCATGTAACTGAACAAATTTTGGCTTCCTGATTTCAAATGTCTTACCACATGTTTTTGATGGCATCTTAAACTGTTTTTATTTAGGATAAGGTTTAATAGAAAATCAGGATTTCAACTAGTCCAGTTTCCCTGTTCTTTTTGTTCCCACATGCTGCCTGGAGATCAATTAAAATTATTTATTGAAGAGAGAAACTCTCTGATAAATTGCTCACATTTATAAAGAGATATTTTGTTTAAGATGAAATTGAAATTAAGGTGTAGTGTACTTTCTCAACAGCTTAAGCATTCTTCTCAAAAAATCCTTCGATTTTAAGAATGCATAATTTCCTCATGAAATGTATTTAGATTCCCATTTTCTTTTACAATAAATGCTGCAGTCCTTGGTATTTCAAAGAAAGCCTTACATGGATAGCGGTGCAACAGTTGACGTATCCAAGGAAAAAACATTGTTATTGAAATGGGCTTTTCTGTTGAATCAAAACTTGGCTACTCTTTGACTGACCTATTTTATAAATTGGAGTAATTTGTAAATTGTCTCTGTAATACAGATTTTTAAAAACATGTAAGGAAGAATCATAGAATCATAGAATCATAGAATGGCTAGGGTTGGAAGATCATTTTGTTCCAACCCCCCTGCATGGGCAGGGACATCTCCCACTAGACCACGTTGCTTAAAGCCTCATCCAATCTGGCCTTCAAAACCTCCAGGTAGGGGGCATCCACTGTCTCGCTGGGCAACCTGTTCCAGCATCTCACCACCCTCACAAGAAAAAAGTCATCAAGCATATATTATTGATGTTTCTTAGAGTACCTAGGAGAAAAATGTCTACTCTTAAGTCTGGAGAAGTAAAGCCCTTAGACCAGTAGTATGCTATTCTGAACTGCATAAATTTTTTAAGACCTTTTTCTGTGTATAAATAAGTTAATATATTCTATAGATATAAACAATGTATATATTATATATAATACATATGAATACACATAAATATATAAATGAATATATCTTAATTTTTTTTTTCATTTTTATAATAATAAAAATGAAAATTACAATAAATCTTCTATTAGCCTGTTAAGATTTCAATTACGCTGATAAATTTCTGGCTTGACACATCAGGTATTTCCTTTTGACCTATAAGGAGCTTTTAGGTATAACAGAAACTAGTTAAACATCTTGACTCCAAGTATCTAGATGCTTTTTAATTCACCTTACTCATTTGTTACTGGTATTTAAGTCATTAAGTACTTGCAGACACCAGACTGAACACAGAGCTCAGCTAAAACTGTAGCTAACATACACAAACTTAGATATCCTTGTTTGAGGCTTCAGATCAATCTTTGTGATTTGTCTGCATAATATCTGTAAGCAGACCTATCTTAAAGCAACATAGTATTAAGAAGATGGAATTTCAGGTGAATTGAAATTCATAAGAATTCATTCAAAAGAATACATAAAGGGAAACTATGTATTTCTAATTATTTTCTATGATTATTTTCTGTTGAGGGTTTCTCTGAATCAGGACAAGAAGTATAACAAAAATGTGTTTTGGAAATGGTGTGAAAATCTCTCATGGCAACTAGTTAGATTTGGCAAAATTCATTACCTGAAATTCAGATATTGATTCTTTCAAGTTCAGTACAAGACTCAGACATACCCGTTAATTAGCTGCACAGATACATAACACTGTGTGTTTAGATCAGATTACGAAGAGTGGTGTTTGTTGTATAAAATTTACATTTAGATTTGTTGACCTGTGTACTTACACACTGAAGTTTAAAGTTTTTCTTGCATCACTTTGTTACATGAAATGTCACTTACAGCATCAGAGTGGAACCTGTCTTTTCTTCTAGAAACAAAACAATTTTAATATATATTGCTCCCATAGTATCAAAGGGAAAAGGGAAAATCCATTAAAAAGATCTATATTCTTTATTTCCAGCCCCAAATTATTGCTTTTAAACCATTTCTCCCATATTAATTTCCTGTGCTCAGTGGAAGAGTCTAAAAATAAACATGCCTAGTACCATGTCATGGAATTTATGAAATACAAGCAAAGCTCTGTGCTAACTTTGTGGCATCTGATGGCAAAATTAATATTTGCTTAATGTTGTACTGTTTTACTGAAGCTACCTGAGATACTTAATTTTCCTGAATCAAGCAAAACCCCGGAAATGCCTTCCTAGATGTGAATAACACCTGAGAACTTGCTAAAATTAAAAAAGAATTAAATGAAAGTCATGACAAATTTTTCCATCCAGACTTTGTTACTCTATGTAGATAAGCAGTCATGTCATCTACTCACTGCTAGGAATACTTGAACAACAAGGTGAATTTCTACAATACAGTTTCATGGTTTGAACATGGTATCACTGAGATCAAGAGCTTAGAAATATTCAGAAATGAATTTGACATTTATGTGGCAAGAAGAGGAAGGAAGGGAGGAAGGAAGGGAGGGAGGAAGGGAGGGAGGAAGGGAGGAAGGAAGGGAGGGAGGAAGGGAGGGAGGGAGGAAGGGAGGGAGGGAGGGAGGAAGGAAGGAAGGGAGGAAGGAAGGGAGGGAGGGAGGGAGGGAGGAAGGAAGGAAGGAAGGAAGGAAGGAAGGAAGGAAGGAAGGAAGGAAGGAAGGAAGGAAGGAAGGAAGGAAGGAAGGAAGGAAGGAAGGAAGGAAGGAAGGAAGGAAGGAAGGAAGGAAGGAAGGAAGGAAGGAAGGAAGGAAGGAAGGAAGGAAGGAAGGAAGGAAGGAAGGAAGGAAGGAAGGAAGGAAGGAAGGAAGGAAGGAAGGAAGGAAGGAAGGAAGGAAGGAAGGAAGGAAGGGAGGGAGGGAGGGAGGGAGGGAGGGAGGGAGGGAGGGAGGGAGGAGGCATAAATAAGCAGGACACAAACACACCCACAGCTGATGATTAGGAATTGAGTCTGTTAATGCAAAATCAGCTACAGGGATTTGCTGCTTTCACTCTAATGAGTGGGCCAATTTCTGGTAGGGATAAAATACTAAACTAGAGAGATTCATTGTCTGATCTTTCACGCCAGCCCTTTTTTCCATTCAGTTCTAAGATACAATTTTAAAGGGTCATTTGTTAACTCTGTCTGCAAAAATATAAGGGCATTTGAATCAGCTGAGCTACAATTCCATCCAGAAGCAGTAAACCTTACTAGAGGCTTTTAAAATAATTAATAGTCTGTCTAAGTTCATTATCATTTAAGATCTATTTTCACTACTCATATTAATATTCTGTTTTTGTGGCAGAGCTATTTGGATACTGCCATTCATTGATAATAAGTCATTTATTCCTCATTAACTGGTAGGATGGATGTAGATATTCATTATAGCAAGACAACAGACTCATTTAACTGCATACAGTACTTGATTATACACATGAACATCGACTGGAATGCAAATTTCAGCCTACATAAGTCTCATCTTGGCTGTTATTCTTACTATGGGATAAAGTATCTTCTCATAATCTTCTGTATTTTTTTTTTCTTTTTTTAGTATTTTTAGTATCTGTCTTAAATCATAAGAAAGAATATAACAAAGACTGGTGATGCTCTTAATTTTGGTAAATAGTCATATAAGAAATAAAGTTTTCCTCATGCAAACCACTGTTGAGTTTTCAAAATGTTGTTTGAAATAATGTGTCCTTGCTTAAATAGTTTTGCCAAAATGAGTGCGATCTTAAAATAGATGAGATTACAATTTAAATAACCTTAACTTATACCCACTACACTGGTGATAGACACATGTTTTGATTTTCTTATTAAATGCAGATATTATGTGTCCCAAATAGAGAAATCAAAGGCACATTTGTCCCTGTGAATGGAAATAAAAGTATATTCTCTGACATATTTTGCTCTATACTGTCTGACTTCTTTTTCTGTGTATATTTGTGATTTTCTTTTTCCTTTTTCTTTTTAGTTTTTCCTGTTTACATTTATAGAAATCCTTTGTATATATATGCAGAAGTATTGTAATAATCCTTCAGTTATTAAATACTATGCCACTGCAATGCTCAAGGCATTGTACAAGTCTCCTGGTAATGAAAGAGAATTACAGCTTTGAGATAAGTTGAGGTTTCACATGATAGATAGGTCAGGTCTATGGCAACTCATGAAGGGAACTATGACTCATTAATACAACTACATGTATTGCCTCAAACAATCTAAGAAAATCTTGTGTTGTTTTTCCATGGCCCTACTCAAGGCTTCTCCACTGTAAATATATGTGAATATTTTGCAAAATAAACGTTCTTTCTCAAGGGATGTACATAAGATTTTTCCTGCACATTCAATGTCTACTCTTTCTGAAGGCAATTAGGTCTCTTTTTACAAGCTAAATCAGAGGGTTCACATATTCCTTAGGGAATTTAAGATGACAGAATAATCCTAATTGGAAAGGACCTTGAAGATCATAAAGTCCAGCCATAACCTAGATCCACCTACCATAACCTAATCTACCCATTCAGTGCTTAAATCATGTCCCTAAGCACCACATCTATATTTCTTTTAAACACTTCCAGGGATGGTGACTCTACCATCTCCCTAGGCAGCCTGTTCCAGTGTCGAACCACTCTTTCGGTAACGAAATTCTTTCTAATGTCTAAACCTCCCCTGGTGCAACTTCAGACCATTTCCTCTCATCCTGTCATTATCCACTGGAGAGAAGAGACCAAATCCCACCTCCCTACAACCTCCTTTCAAGTAGTTCTAGCGAACAATGAAGTCTCCCCTCAGCCTTCTCTTCTTCAAACTAAACAATCCCAGTGCCCTCAGCCTCTCCTCATAGGACTTATTCTCCAGACCTTTCACCAGCATGGTAGCTCTTCCCTGGACATGCTCCAGCCCCTCAATGTCCTTTGTGTAGTGATGAGCCCAGAACTGAACACAATACTCGAGGTGTGGCCTCACCAATGCTGAGTACAGGGGCATGATCATTTCTCAGCTCTGTCTGGCCACACTATTCTTGATGCAGGTCAGGATGGTGTTGGCCTTTTTGGCTGCCTAGGCACAATGCTGGCTTGTGTTAAGTCGGCTGTCAACCAGAACCCCCAGGTCCTTCTCCACCATGCAATTTTCCAACCACTCATCTCCAAGCCTGTAGCTTTGCATAGGGTTATTGTGACCGAAGTGCAGGACCTGGCACTTGGCCTTGTTAAACCTCATACAACTGGCCTCAGCCCATCGCTCCAGCCTGTCCAGGTCTCTCTGCAGAGCCTTCCTACCCTCAAGCAAATCGACACTTCCACCCAGGTTAGTGTCATTTGCAAACTTACTTAGGAAGCACTCAAATCCTCATCTAGATCATTAATAAAGATATTGAACTGGACTGGACCCAAAACTGAGCCCTGGGGGACACCACTGGTGACTGGCCATCAACTGGATCCAAACCCATTCACTACAACTCTGTGGGCTTGGCCAGCCAGCCAGTTTTTTACCCAGCAGAGAGTGTACCTGTCTATGTCATGTGCTGCCAGCTTTTCCAGGAGAATGTTGTGGGAGATAGTGTCAAAGGCTTTACTAAAGTCTAGATAGACAACATCAACAGCTCTTCCCTCATCCACCAGGTGGGTCACCTGATCATAGAAGGAGATCTGGTTAGTCAAGCAGGACCTGCCTTTCCTGAACCCATGCTGCCTGGGTCTGATCCCATGGCTGTCCTGCACTTGCCATGTGAGCAAAATCAAGATGAACCTCTCCATGATTTTCCCTGCTACTGAGGTCAGGCTGACAGGCCTGTAGTTCCCAGTATGTTCCTTTAGGCCCTTCTTGTGGATAGGCATCACATTGGCAAACCTCCAGTTGTCTGGGACCTCCCCTGTTATCCAGGACTGTTGATAGATGATAAAGAGAGGCTTGACGATCTCCTCTGCCAGCTCCCTCAGTACCCTCAGGTGAACGCCTCTGGTCCCATAGACTTTTGAGTGTCTAGGTGCTGCAGCAGGTCTCTGACTGCATCCTCCTGGATTATGGGGGGGTTGTTCTGCTCTCCATCCTTATTTTCCATCTCAGGAAGTCGAATACCCTGAGGACAGATGTTCTGACTACTAAAGACAGAGGCTAAGAGGGCATTAAGTATCTCAGCCTTTTCTTCAGCCCTGGTTGCCATGTCCCCCCCCCATCCAATAAAGGATGGAGATTCTCTCTGGTTCTCTTTTTGCTGTTAATGTATTGGTAAAACCTTTATTATTGTCCTTTATGGTAGTGGCCAGATTGAGCTCCAGCTGGGCTTTTGCCCTTCTAATCTTCTCTCTGTCTGTCCTCACAAGCTCCCTGTACTCATCTTGAGTTGCCCACCCTTCCTTCCAAAGGTGGTAGACTCTTTTTCTCTCTGAGTCCCAGCCAAAGCTCCCTGTTCAGCCAGGCCTGTCACCTTCCCTGATGTTTTGTTTTATGACACACAGAGACAGCCTGATCCTGTGCTTTTAAGACTTTCTTCTTGAAGATCATCCAGCCTTCCCGAAGCCCTTTGCCCCTCAGAACTGGCTCCCAAGGGACTTTCTTTACCAGTGTTCTAAAGAGGCCAAAGTCTGCCCTCCAGAAGTCCATAATGGAGGTTTTGGTGACCCCTGTCCCTATTTCCCGAAGAATCGAGAATTTAACTATTTCATGGTCGCTAAGCCCAAGACAGCCTCCAACCTCCACATCTCCCACCACTCTTTCATTGTCAGTGAACAGCAGGTCCAGCAAGGCACCTGCCCTGGTAGGCTCGCTTACCAACTGTGTTAAGAAATTATCTTCCATACACTCAAGGAACCTCCTAGTCTGCCTGGTTGTGGCTGAGTCATTGTTCCAGCAGAGAATAAGTAATGGAACAGTTCAAAGCAGCTTAAAACCTGGGAGGAAAACAGAGTTAGGATTTAAAGAATAGCTTCATGAAGCCATGAAGTTATCCCATTTCTGCTGTTCAGCTTGTAGGAAGGTTTTGCAGAGAAATTACCAGTTGTCTAGAGTAACAGTTCTCCCTTCCCATTCTGGGTGGAGGAGATTGCATTAGTCTTTGTCAGAAATTAACACTTCACACACTGTGTCAGCCTGACCTCAGTACCAGAAGAGATCACGGAGAAGCTCATTTTCAGTGAGCTCACACGGCAAGTGCAGGGCAGTAGGGGGATCAGGGCCAGCCACCATGGGTTTATGAAAGGGACGTCTTGCTTGACCAACCTGATCTCTTTCTATGACCATTTGACCCACCTTCTGGATGAGGGGAAGGCTGTAGATGTTGTCTACCTGGACTTTGGAAAGGCCTTTGACACCGTCGTCCACAGCATTCTCCTGGAGAAGCTGGCAAATCATGGCATAGACAAGTGTACTCTTCACTGGGTAAAAAACTGGCTGGATGGATGGGCCCATAGGGTTGTGGTAAATGGAGTCAAATCTAGTTAGGAGCCAGTCACCAGTGGTGTGCCTCAGGGCTCAGTTTTGGCCTCGTCTTGTTCAACATCTTTATCAATTATCTGAATGAGGGGATTGAGGGCACCCTCAGTAAGTTTGCAGACAACACCAAATTGGGTGGGAGTGTCGATCTGCTAGAGGATAAGAAGGCACTGAAGAGGGACCTGGACAGGCTGGATCAATGGGCCAATGCCAGTTGTATGAAGTTCAATAAGGTCAAGTGCTGGGTCCTGCATTTCAGTCACAACAACCCCAGGCAATGCTACAGGCTTGGGGAAGAGTGGCTAAAGAACTGCCCAGCAGAAAAGGGCCTGGGGGTGCTGGTGGAGAGCCAGGTTAACATGAGCCATCAGTATGCCCAAGTGGCCAAGAAGGAAAATAGCATCCTGGCTTGAATCAGGAATAGCATGGTTAGCCGGAGTAAGGAGGTGATCGTGCCACTGTACTTGGCACTGGTGAGGCCACACTTGTGTTCAGTTCTGAGCCCCTCACTACAGGAAGGACATTGAGGGGCTGAAATGTGTCCAGAGAAGAGCCACCAAACTGATGAATGGTCTAGAGAACAAGTCATACAAGGTGTGGCTGAGGGAACTAGGGATGTTTAGTTTGGAGAAGAGGAGGCTGAGGGGAGACCTCATTGCCCTCTACAACTACCTGAAAGGAGGCTGTAGGGAGGTGGCTGTTGGTCTCTTCTCTCAAATGAATGATGACAGGACCAGAGGAAATGGCCTGAAGCTGTGGCAGTGGAGGTTTAGATTGGAAATTCGGAAGCATTTAGTTACTGAAAGAGCGGTCAGGCACTGGAACAGGCTGCCCAGGGACGTGGTGGAGTCACCATCCTTGGAGGTATTCAAGAAACGTGTAGATGAGGAACTTCAGGGCATGCTATAGTGGCCAAGATTGTAGGTTGTGTGTTGTGTGGGGTTTTTGGGTATTGTGGTTTTGTTTGTTTGGGTTTGGGTTTTGTTTTCTTTTCTTTTTTTATGCTTGTTCTCAGTGATCTCAGAGGTCATTTCCAACCATGACTATTCTGTGATTCTGTGTGGTCAAGACATAACTTTAAACTGCAGAATAACTCTGATGGAAAATCTTTGAGTATGGAGGAGTCAAAACATGCAGTTACATAACAGAATTAAAGTGTTTAAAGTTCTGTGAAAAAAAAACAAATGCAGAATATGTTGTGCATCGGCAGTAATAATGAAGGTTTCAAAGGCTCCTAATTTCTTCCAACTGAACCAGTTTCCTTCAAACATACTCTTAAAAGCAAATCTCATTAAAGACTCTTTTCATCTACATTTGAACTTTCTATTCTCTTCCACTTATTATCAAGTCCTTGAAAGTTCTTGTATTCTAAAGGCAAAATTTATTTTAGAAATTCCATTTGTGCTGAAAAAATGTCAGATTAATGAATCAGTGAAGGTACTAAATGATTGTGAATACTTTAGATTCAGCAATTAGGGCGGAAGAAGTATGTAACAATATAATTCAATGTAGATTCCATGGCCTGAACAATTTTTTATACTATGACATGCTTCCAGAGTTATGCAAATACATGTTTCATTCCTGTAAGTCACTTGATCTTTTAGATACAAAGAAAAGCCAAACCTAAAGATATATCTAATTTTTGAAAATGCTAATTCAAAAGTAATTTCTAAAGTGTACCAAAAAAATTTTCTGTTAATCCATGAATCTCCTGAAAAACACAGGAAATTCTGTGTTTCATTATCTTTGTGCACCTTACTGAATTTTGCAGCAAAGCAAGTGCTATTTATATTCTTCTTTAAAATGTACAGTTTAATTGGCAAAATGTCAGGGCTGATTCAATCAGAGTTGGTGGCATGATCTTTTACAACAGTCTTCAAGTATTCTGCTTCACATTAGAAACTGAAGACACATGTTGTGGGAGAACATGCCTTAAGAATGAAAATATTGTTGATTCAGACAGATGGTAATTTCTTAAGCAAGGAAAATGCAAGACAAGAATTATGACAGCTGAATAAAAACTGAAAGTTATTAAACCCAACAAGGTTAAAGATAGGATGGGTGTCAAAGGTCGACCCAGGATTGGCAATTAAACCAGAGACAACAAGCTCTCGATCCCCTCCCCCTCCCACCCAGGTAGGGAAGGAGAGAGAGAATTAGGAGAGAGACTTAGCTGGATTGAAAACTGAATTACACAGCTTTAATTATATGTACAATTATATACAAGTATTTTCAGGAACGTGCAAAAGTATCTTGCCCCCCACCCCCAGAAACTCCCCGGCACTCTCCTTAGCTGTGAGCAGTCCCGAAAACTCTCAGTCCACTGTTTTTGGTAACAGCAGAGCAGAAAGGGCTGTGAGGAGAGTTATGAGGGTCAGGGCTGAGCCTGTGGTCGACAGTGATGGATGGAGTCCTCCCTGGATGCCGGCCATGGACAGAAGAGAAGGGAAGAAGCAGGAAGGGAGTTGTCTTCTGTGATCTCTGACCTTCCTCGGAGCTTACATAGATATATGGAATGGAATAACTTTGGTCAATTCTGCTGTCTGTCTAGTCCAGCTCCCCTATGGGGGTTCATAGATACAATTCTCCTGCCCCGGTAGCCTCTGTAGCAGCAGAGCTAAGAAGCAACCTTGGAGTCTCAGCAGTAACAAACATTCCAGTGTTATCAGTCCACTAGCTGGAACACTTGTTGCTAGTTAAAAGAAAGCTTACTGAAGGAAAAAAATATCAGTAAAAGGAAAATTAGCTTAAACCTGGCTCAACCCAGGACAATGGGGAAAGAAGGGGGTGGATTTAGAAATAGCTGTTAATACTTTATAGAAAAAAAGTTTTATTTCCATTATGATCCTCATCACCAAACACTTTTTTTTTTTAATTTCCTTTTTTTTTTTCCTTTTTTTTTTTTTTTCAATGCAATACTTGACAATATTTGGAAAAAAGAATCCTTGAAATCCATTCAAGGTTTAGCTCTTTTTAGCTTGCACATCAATACTGCTTTATGTTATTGGATTCTTTATTCAGAAGCACTCACTCAGGGCCAAACAGTGTAGCCTGCATTCATGACCATGTAAACATGTGGGATTTTCTACTATAGCTAATAAATGTAATTGCTTATTTATAGATTGGCAACACTGTATGGGATTCCCGGTTCCAGAGAGTGACTTTAATTAATTTCACCCACATTTTTTTTCTTGGTTTGTTCTTATTTTATTTCCTTAAGTTTGCATGTTTGTACTTGATTAGGTAGAGTTACATTTGATGCCATGGATCAACAGCTCTTTTCAAATAATGCAACTTTGAAAGCTTAAAAAAAAACAAGAGCTTGAAATGTAAAACATTAAAATTACAACCATTTAAGGACTTCTACCTCTAAACATCAGATTCCAAACAGAATTTATAAAGGAAACAGCATAATCATTGTCCGATAATCTCACCTGGGAAGAAAGAACCCCAAGCACCAATATAGGTTAGGGGTGGAACTGCTGGGTAGTAGTTCAGAGGAGAAGGATCTTAGGATCCTGGTGGACAGTAAATTATCCAGCAGTGTGCCCTTGCTGCCAAGAAGGCAAATGGAATCCTGGGGTGCATAAAGAAAATGTGGCCAGTAGGTTGAGGGAGGTCGTTCTCCCCCTCTACTCTGCCCTGGTGAGGCCACAGCTGGAATACTGCATCCAGTTCTGGGCTCCACAGTTCAAGACCGACAGGGAACTACTGGAGAAAGTCCATTGGAGAGCAACAAAGATGACTGGGGGATTGGAGCATCTCTCTTATGAAGAGAGGCTGAAAGAGCTGGGACTCTTTAGCCTAGAGATGAGAAGGCTGAGGGAAGACCTTATCAATGTATACAAGTATCTAAAGGGTCGGTGCAAGGAAGATGGTGACAGGCTCTTCTCAGTAGTTCCCAGTGTCAGAACGAGGGGCAACAGGTGCAAGTTGGAACATAGCAAGTTCCATTTCAATATGAGAAAAAACTTATTTACAGTGAGGGTGAAAGAGCAGTGGAACAGGCTGCCCAGGGAGGTTGTGGAGTCTCCATCTCTGGAGATACTCAAAACCTACCTGGATGCAGTCCTGTGTAAAGTGCTCTAGGTTATCCTGCTTCAGTGGGAGAGTTGGACTAGATGATCTCTAGAGGTCCTTTCCAACTCTGGCGAGTCCGTGATTCTGTGATTCTAAAATATAAAAGAAATTAGGTTCATAAATGCAGTAAATACTCCGACTTGTGCTGATGAAACAGCATGATTTGAATAAAAAGTAGTTTGACTATATCAGACATTTTACTTTCTTTGAATAATGATTTTTTTTTTTTGCCAAGAAAAACATGACAGAACATACATTGTTTATGCCCATGCAAGTCTGAAATTATTTATCTTAGATCCACATTAAACATTCAGAAAACCTCTAAAAATAGAATTACACTTCAGAGAGGCTCTTTGCACAACCTTCAGGATGCAAAATTCTGCTATTTCAGAAGAAGGCAATGTTTTCTTAGAACTGTAAAACCAATCTAGCTTTCTAAGTAGGTTCTTTCAATTCATTTGTTGAAGATTATATTGGGCTTTTACTTTCTCCAGTGAATAATTTCTGAGATATTTACTCTACTAAATATCTAGCAATACTTGGTATTATCTTTATTAGTTGAGTGTCATTAAAAGGACAGAGCAGGAGAAAGTTATTAGATATTTATTGTAAGTAATTTTACCTGCTACTTATCATTAAGCAAAATTTCATTAAAGGTGTCTGCTGAGTGACACTGCTACTTCACAGTTTATTGACCAAAAGCCTCTTTTAATAATTCTTATAACAGAAATAAAACTCACACACCCTGTTGTAGCATACTCATGGGAATTTAGAATTAAGCCATACAATGGTGCTGGCTGCCAGCTCAACTCTTATTGAATGTTTTGCATATAGAGTAATTTTGAGTGCTTAAATTTAAAACAGAGAGTTATCCTCAGGTAGTGTTTTTTAAAGCAATATCATAACCCAACCTTCATGAATAAATTATGCCTCTTACTTTTTAGAGGAGAGCTGAATACAGAGATAGATTATCCAGCCTTACAAGGATACCAGTATCAGAGCAGAGTAGAACTGAGTAAATCTTGAAGTCCACTTTGCCATTCAGCACCTTTTCTCATGACAGACTCTCATTTCAGACACTGTTAAGGACAGCAGATCTAGCATGTAGGGGTAACTTAAATCCTAGGTAATTTAAAAAATATTAATTGCTCTTTCGTTGGTGATTATAAAAGGTCAGGATATGCATTATCTTAGTCAACCATAAATTAATCGGAATTCATTATGATAAATAACATCCATATACTCTGAAAGAAAAATTAAAACTATGCAAGGAAATTACCAAGAAAAAAAAATTCTGAGAAACTTCTCTGTGTTCTTCAGAAGTATTATGTGAGAAAGAATGATAGGGACCTATTTATATTACCTTAATGAAACTGCATTTTATGTATACTGTAGTATGCACAACTCCATATAAGAATCATTATGTAAGAGATTCTTATTCCAAAAAAGAATTATATTATTGTTTCACTGAAGGTGTTAAAGGATCTCCAAGTGCAATATGGACAGGATTTCAGAATACATTACTTTCTCCTATTACAGAAAGGGGTTTTTTTGCAAGAGTAAAACATAAGTTAATGATGTGGTCAAAGTTTTCCTTTTCTTTGTTACTAAGATAACATCAAACCTCCATCCCTCTGGGCTGATATTTTTGTTATTGAAAAACATAATTCCTTCTGATCCGATTGTGAGTTCCAACTGTATTAAGATTGAAGGCTGGAAGTGGGCCACATCCACCCAGAATTTTAATTAGATAAAATTATGTGCTTAGACTTAAGCACAGACTTAAACTCTTCGTTTGACTGGGATCTGTATCAGTATCTTGTCAGGACTTCAACTAATACAGCCAAAAGCAATTAACTAACTAAGGGCTTTTTTAAGGTAATGATTTTACCTATGACTTCACTGGATGTACAGTCAAGCCCAATAACTGACAGATAAGTTTAGTTTGAGGAAAACTGAGGACATAGAATTTATATGGTCTCTTAGACAGCAGTGGGATATGAAGCCTTATCCTACCTGCATTTAACAGACTCCTAGACACTTCATGTAATTAGAGCAGCTTTAAGTGGAAAAACCTGTTTGACATTTTATAAATAACTGGGTTTTATAGTACTAAAAATAGATTTAATTTAAAAATCTATGACATTTAAACTGCTACATTTTAAATTATTTGCTATCTAGAAACCAAAAGACTCCTTTTTTTTTTTTTTCTTCCACCCTCCAAATTTACCACACATGGTAAATTATGTTCTTAATTTCCAAATTAATTCTGTTAATTTGTCACTATTTTAAAATTTCTATAGATTTTATATTTCTGTATCAGATGTAAAATTAAATATGACTTACAAGCTGGAGTAATAAAATAGATTACTTAATATTCTTAAAACCTGGGATCATATTCCAGGTAGTTTGACTTCATTGACTTATTCTATCTGCCTACATACTAGTCAATCAATTTACATACTGGTTGGTTGTTATTTCCTTTACCCATTAGCACTATGCTGTTTTAAAACTGGAGTTCTTGTACTATAAACTTTAATTAAAAAACAAACAAACAAACACAAGCATATGATTGATGCTTTAATTCCCTGTGTAAAAAATTATCTGTTTTTGAGACACCATTACTTCTTTAGGAAAACAAAACAAAGTTCATATAGGATGCAGTAATTTATTTGAGTTAAACATGACGGAGAGTATTTAAACAGCAAATAAAAAAAAATTAAGCATAACATCAAGCATCTAACAAGATGAATAAGTATATCATCTACTTTTGGTTGAATGATGCTAGCTAAGCACTATGTGTCATGAGAGCATATATGATAGTTTTTATCTTAATTTTTTAAAAATGGTAAGCAACAAGCAATCTTAAATATTATTAAAATGTAACATTTTTTCCTCTTTTTCTAAAGTTTATAGCGCATAAACATGCCAAATGGATAAACCAACAGTTTCTAATTGAAGTCTAATAGCTAAATAATATATTGAAAATATAAAAGAATTCCATTATTCTCATTATGTTGCTAGTTTTTAATTATCATTATGGTTTAACTTTTATGAAAACTTCCAGTAAAAACAATGAAAATGAAAGTCTGCCCCCACTAGAGCCAATGCCAAAAGTCAAACTGGTTTGGCAAAACATGGATTTTCAATTTCCAGTTGCCTGAAGAAGTGACTATTTAAATGTAATCATAGGGAAAAAAGCTCAGTTATAGTGAACTCCTTCATTGTAAGCATTCAGTGAACTTACTTCATTGTAAACATTCATGTCATCTTTTCTTACCTGAGGTCTGAACTTTGAAAATATATTGTAACAGCCTCTTTCTTTTCACTACAATGCCTTAGTTTTTCCTTGTAAACGCTGTGGAAATTTGTTCTGATATGGTATTATGCTTGTGTTGCTATCAGCTAGGATGCTACAGAATTGTATATAATAAAAGCCTTGCTTTATGAGCCTTGTAAGCCATAAGACCCTAATGTCTTGTCACAGTGAATTCCAAAGGTTTTATCTTTTGATACAGGGGGGAAAAAAATATATCTTTTTATGTGTTCTGCTTTTTGTTATCTTGATTTTTAAATTTATTTTTTTTCCATGGTATTCAATTAGGGCACAATGTGTTATCTATCAGTCTTTGCTGTCTGTCCAGAACTTCCCAGTGCTTTTCCCAGTGCATTTTATCTCCTCTAAAGCTTTTATTTAATAACTCAAAAACATTGTATTTTTGCAATAACGTTCTGTAAATTAGAGTAACCCCAGCACATCACAACAAGTTTTCATATTATATTATGAAATGACATTTCAATTCTTGGTGCAATCTAATATTTTATTTGAAAATTCAGGATTTATTTTTTAAGCAAATATTTAGATTTCTTTTTCAAATTAAGCTTAGCTAACCCTGCATTCTAAATAGACATAGAATTTTCCAGATTAATGAGAACCACAGAATCACAGAATAACTTAGTTTGGAAAACACCTTCAAGATCATCAAGTCCAACCACTAACCTTACTCTACCGAGTCCAGCACTAAGCTATATTCCCAAGTGCCACATCTAGATGACTTTTAAACACATCCACGGATGGTGACTCAACCTCCTGAGAAGTGCTATAGCTAACAGAATAATTTAAAGTTGACCTAAACAGACAAAGCAGAGACTGGAACATAAATGATTTTATGATGTTCAGACTGAGGGAAGAGTTTGATGCAAAGAGATTCTCACGATGTGTTTGTGCCTTAAAGAAAATCAAGTGGTCCCAGAAAACTAAAATCTACCAATTAACACATTTAGTTCTGAAACGTTTTTTTTAGCTGCAGAAGCTGCAAGACTTGAAAATACAGTAACTATTTTAACTGCAAATTGTAAATTACTAGAAAAAAAGAAGAGACTATAGGCCTCTGATTAATTTCAATTCCCAGAAATTTCCTTTGGTGCACATTTTGGGCTTGTAGCAGCCAAGGAAGTAGATGAAAGGTTGTGAAGAAACTATTCCTGTCAGGAACAATCAATTCTTTAAAAGTCTTGTCATACCTACATAGAAGATCAGAAGTAATTTCTTGTAAAACCTGGAATGCAAATATGTGTGCTGCATTTCAGATCATAATCCTATTCATTACATTTTTCAGTCTCCTGAATGCATGAGGCCTTTGATATCATATCAAAATAAACAGCTGGATTCATGGCAGATGAGGCATCAGGAATGACTCTGAGGAATGTGATGCATTTATTAACCTTCAGGCTTCTGCACTTCCACATTATCATAAAACAGATACACTATCCTTGTAAAATCTCTTTATGGCAACAAGGTGCCAGCTCATGGGCTCTGGGAAGGAATGAGTACCCAAATGAAATTATAAACTAAGATCTTTGAGGGAAAAAAAGCATAACAAAATACAACCCACAAGTTTACAGCCTCAGTCTTCTAAAAATATTTTCTACCATAAAATAAACATTAATTAGATAAACTAACAGAGAAAATGTTTACCTATTAAGGGAAAATTAATTTTTAGGTGTTTTCCATGCTGAAAGAAGTGGAAGGTTCAAAATGAATAAACTATTATGCCTCCATGTCTCCCCTTTCTTCAGAACTGGAGAAGAACAGAGCAATCGAGCATCTCAGAAACTTCTGTTTTAAGCATTTCCCAATTCGATTTCTGTGTCAAAGGAGAGCCTTGCATGCAAGGCAGCATTTTCCCATCTAAAGGAAAATAAAAGTCAAAAGCCTGTATACATACTTGTTTATACCTCTAAATATTTGGGAATATATTCTTCAGCCTCAAAAGCTGAAGAACATTGTAACTGAAGATTTATATGCTATAATATATATTAAAACGACAAGGGAATTTATTTTAAACAAATATTGAGCTACAAAGAAACAGGGCATTTTTGCATTCCTCAGTTTAATCTCGGAATTCTGAGAATTAGAGGTGCAGGAATATAGGCTGAAAAAGTCATTATCTCTTTTATAGCCTGCAAAAAACCCAAAAAAACCTTGAAGTAAACATTTTGACTAGATTGCAAGTTCCCTTTAATAAAATAATGTAATTAATCATAAACTACTGCAGATGATAATTTGAATTACAGTGTAGAGATAAATTATTTCAAGGATTTTCAAGAATGTTTGCTCATCTTTTAAGAATTATTTAGAGGTGTCATATTTTCAAATATTTTGGGTGAAATTACTTGAGAGGTCACGTAAGAGTCGTGACTGTCTTTCTACAGTATTTTCTGTATTTCTACAGAGAAATAACATGATCTATCCCATGTCGCTTAGGTTGAGGAGACTAAAAGCTAAGCATACCTGTTTTTCTCCACTGCCTGTAAAGGAAGCCACAATGACTGACTTGTATACATTATATATACCTGAAGCTAGAACAAGTGATCCAATACTTTGTGTCTGAACTTCTAAGATGCTGGGAGTGGGATGGATTAAATATCTACTGTTTGGGTGCAAACTCTTAATTTTTTTCCATGTTCTGTGACCGTACTCATGTATTCTTTCTATGCAAATAGCAGTAAACTGCACGTTTACTTCAAGCTGGGTACGTAAAACTCAGTCCACATGAAATTGTTGAACACTTCTGAAACATATGCTGCATAATTAATTTGTCAGCATCCTAATTAATTTGTATTTTACCACTTTAAAAGTGAGGTTGAAGTTTATTTTATTTTTTTATAAGCCGTATGTTACCGAGTTTCAGCTCTACTTTCACAGTTGTATGTGACAAGCAGGATTCCAGAGTAAGGAAGATAAATTAACTGTCCTACACAATGAAATGGAATCTCTGCTTCCTTTCACTGTGTTGTGCAGTTACTTGATTGTGCCTTTCAACTGCACCATTTAAATAATAAATTCTTAAATAAGAATGTTTTTTTAATGCAGTACATCACTTCTATGATAATTACAGTAATACTGTTTGCACTGAGAAGTCTGTAAATATTTTTTACAGTATACAGAAATGTTTTGACATGGCATTTAATAAACCAAGGAATATGGAAAGAAAAAATCAGATGCAGTACTGTGAATTGAAAGATAAAAAAGCCAATACAGTGCCACTCATTCATAATGTTTATATACTTATTCTACACTTAACTGTGGCTAGTATTTAATTATATTGCCAAAAATATGCTCTTCAGACTTTCCTCTTTTATCACACAGAATTAGAGGTGAAGGAATACCAAGCTTACTGGTTTATTTGAAATCAGGACTAAATAAATTCTATTTGCTAGTATTCACTGTAATTTCATCCTTGCACTAGGTTTCTGACTGATCATGTGAGTCAAATGTTCAACTCATCGAACAGAAAGAATTTCACCTACAGCACATTATTGCAGGCAGCAGATTTGGCACAGTTTTTGAGGAAACTGTAATTTTTTCAGAAAGATAATGGCCTGGTCTACTTTGGTTACTTCATCAGTATAACTGTTGGCTTGGGTAGTGTTACTTAAATGCAGGATATATTAAAAATATTTTTATATTAATACAAATATATATTAGCTCAGTAGTTTTCATTTATTTTTTATTCCTTTCCAACAGTAATAGTCTATAGGATTTTTTTACCTGGATTTATATGAGAATATTTCTGGCCAGGGAGAAAACTAAAATGTACATAAGCATTCTTGGAGTTGCATGGTACAAACATCATACCATCTGAATTCATCACCAGAATGCAGCAAAAGGTATGTATTTATTTTTTCCATTAAAATGTTATTTGTTCACATTTTTTCATTATTTACTTTCTTTTCATCAATTATTATAGACCTTGAATGCTGTTATTTTCACATGCAGATCTGTATAAAACTCTTCTAAAATAGTAGTATTGTATGTTCAAGGGAAACTACTTACCCTATAGCAAAGTTTTATATTTTCTAGTAAGTTAGTGTCCTGGTGTGCTGCTTTGGTTCTGGCATGGTTTTGTTAGTGGGGGAGGGGGCCCAGGGCTGGCTTCTGTAAGAAGATACTAAAAGGTCTCCTGGCTCAGGTGGCTAAGGCTGAGCCATTAGAGAGAAAATAGATGCACCTCTGAGATTAACATATGAAAGAACTGATAGACCTGAGTGCAGAGAGAGCAAAGGATAAGAGCTGAGCTGGAGAGTAGGTGAGAGCATTGCTGGAGTGGAGATCCCAAGGTTGGTGAGGAAGATTGGGGAAGGAGGTGCCTGAGCAGAAGTTTCCCTGCAGCCCACGGTGAGATGGCAGGCTGTCCCCCTGCACTCATAGAGGAACATGCCGGAGCATCCCCTGAAGACAACAAGAGGGGTGAATGTGGACCTGCAGCCTATGGACTTGGAGCTGCAGCTGTGGAGGACCCTGTGCCAGGGGAGGTGACTGTTCCTGAAACAGCCCATGACCCTGTGGGAAGCCCACAGCTGGAGTACCTCATGGGAAGGACTCATGAAGGAGAGGTTCATGATGGACTCTCTTCCATGGGAGGGACTCCATGGGGAAGCAGGGGAGGACTGTAAGGAATCCTTCTTCCTGAGGAGGAAGGAGTGGCAGGAAACAACAGACTGTGAACTGACTCTAAACCCTATCCCGTCCCCCTGTGCCACTGGGGGTAAGGAGGTGAAAAAAATGGGGACAAAGTAATTTGGGCCCAGGAAGAAGGGAGGGGTGGGGGTAATGTATTTAAGCACTGTTCTTTGTTTTGTCTGTGTCCTGTGTGCATTTGATCAGTGGTAAATTAAATTATTATTTTTTCCCTAAGCTGAGTCTGTTTTCCCTGGGACCATAATTGGTAAGTGAAACCCTCCTTGTCCTTTGTTTCAACCCGTGAGCTTCTAGTTGGACTTTGTCCTCCACATCCCACAGTGTATATGTGGGGGGGGGGGGGGCATGAGTGAGTGGCCACGTGGCTGGTTCTTTGTTGTCAGCTTAGGCCCAAACCATGAGGCCTAGCTTTGCTGGGACAGAATTATAAAATCATTTTTTCTCTTCAAAGAAACTGTAGTTTTGAGAGGCTGCAGAGTCAAATTCTGTGAGAACAAAAGAGACAAGACGTATTGGTTTTGTTTATACCCAGCTCTTTTATGTAGGTTTCTTAGTGACCAAGTTCCAGGGTAGTTTTGAACCATTTAGGTGCAGTAGGCTGGGAGGGGCAAAACCGAGGGCAGCTGAACTAAGCTGGCAAACCAAAGTATTCCATACCATAAAGGTCACCCTCACTATATATCGTGAAGCTTGCACGATAGTTTTTTTCTTCTACCATGACTCCCTTCCTGAGGGGGTCCTTTCTGTCTCATCAGGGGTCCTGCTTCTGAGGCCCATTCCTCCACTTGCTGTGACCATCACTAGAGCTGTCATGCTGTCAGTGTTGGGCATTCAGCATTTACTGCTGAAAGCACACAGCTGCAACTGCTATCTGGAGCTGAGCATAACTTTCTATCATGCTAGTACTGGGGTTAATATTAGTTCATTATTATTATTCCATTAAATCCATTTTCATTTCAACCTACAGGTCTCCTTTCCTTTTCCTGATTCAGCCTCACAGGTGGGATTGGGTGACAGAGGAACTGTCCAAACCACATCGGTCAGAACATAAGATACACTTCAGAAGATACTACATTCTTTATTTTCTTATATTCATAGCCTATAGTTCCTGCTTTTGAAGGCTCAGTTGGGAATATATGAACTGATTGTGAGGATAAAGATAAGAGTAACTGTGCAGCAATTTCTTAGGTTCAGCATTTTGACATGGAGAGGTTCTCAATGAGAGCCAAGCTCAAAATTCACAATGAAAAAAGTGTAGTAATTTTTAGGAAAGATTTTAAATATATATTTTATATTCCAGTTGCATAACAAGTAAATAGTTAATGGAAATACATTTTGAAAAGAAATTTAATATATTTTAGACTGACAACTCAGCAATATGCATCACTCAAGCTGAATGATAGTATAAATGCCATGCCAAGAAACCTATAATTAAGGTGATCTTTCATAGAAGTCATGGAATTAATGTGAAATCTGACAGCCTTCCTCTGGAGCAAATGGTGATGAAGATACAGCTGACCAGTCTTTAATTGTAGAGTACTGTATTTTCTTAATGATTAATCATTTTTTTGATCAAAATAAAATGAACTATATTAACAGCCACCATAAGTATAAAACACTATGAATATAAAACAAACTTCAGATTTTTTCCCAGTTATAAGCTCAGGCTAATATTGTAGTGCTTTCGCATAAGCTACATTACCAGTACTCCCAGAATTTTTAGAAGACTGAGCAGCTCTACATGTAAAGAAGCAAATCTTTAAAATTTTAGAAAACTGGTGGAGATTTAACTTGCATTGCCCCACTAACTAAATTAGAGTTTCAGAAGTCAGTTGCAATAGTTCTTACTGCTTATATACAGACATTTGAAAACTGCTGTTAGAGAAATATGTTGAATGTAAGACATTAAAAATCCTCCCATTAATAAAGTTTTTCAAATACTGTAAATGTTCTGTTGCTTTCTGTTTAGTCAAACTGTGTTGTAATATACTTACTTGACTGACAACTGAAGTTGCTACTTACTATTTTTTGTATTACCTTAATACTTAGAAGTCTATTAGAGGCCAGGATCCCTATGCAGAAATGCAAGTCAAGAAGACAATCCCCATGCAAAGAATTTTCAAACTAAGTAGAAGATGAGACAACAGATGGAGCGAACAGATGGTTGGAGGTTGTGGGTGGTAAAATAAAGCCCAGAGATTATATTAGGCAGCGGTTTTAAAACTCTATGAGTTTAGCAATTGTCAGATGCTTTGAAGACAGCATGAAAAAACAGAATTTTACTTAGGGTTCTGAGGAATTATAATGAAGATCTGAAGATGTCTGTAGGGGCTTCTTGACTGAGTAGAGAAATTTATTTTAGATACATATATACATTCATGCATACATAGATACCCACCTGAAAATCTGGTAAGCAATGATAGTTTAACTTGTGTTTGTGCATAAGATTCCTCCCACTGAGGTGAGATGAGAGAAAAAGATAGAGGAATGATAATTTAGATGAGAAACTGAAAAATGTGAATCAGGAAACAGGTAATGTACAAGTATTTAGATATCTTCATATTATCTAACCTAAGTCTACCTTCCATTCTGAAGATGCACTTCCTCAAGTCAGTTGATATTTTTAACCTTAGCAATATTTGTGTAAATAGCTTTATTATGTGGGTGCTTTTGAACAGTATCCCACATGAATCAGCTTTGTGATGATGTATCTTATACTCTTCTGAATGAACACAGATGATAAAAAAAACTTAAGCTCCTCATACTTCTCAGTGAATGTTCAGAGTTTTGCAGCTATGAGGATCAACAACAACAAAGAAATTTCCTATAGCCAGTGATGCACTTTGACCTCCGGTGGAATACTCTTGCTCACACACAAAAATTATACATTGTTTGTCTTGTAATGAGTCTTGACATAACCTACTATCCAAAATGACAAGATCCAATCTATCAACACATGGCTCTGTGGCTGATGTCACCAGCACAATTTTTCGTTTTTTTTTTATAATGGGATGGCCTACACAGCACCAGCAATGCTGGCATCTAAAGGGAGACACCTTTCTCAAAGGGTGAAGAGTGTCTTTGCCCAACAGATTGTGGGGCTGATTGACAGAGCTTTAAACTAGATGTGAAGGGGGAGAGGGATATTCATATCAAGACTGTCTGTGACAAGTGGCAGGAAGACACTCCAGGGGTGGAAGGATGAGGTGATAGTAAGGGCCTTCAACCTGTTGCCCTGAACCATGCTGTGAACAGTGCAGCACAGGAAAAGTCTTACTGAGATGAGCCAGGGGCTCCTGAGGTGATACGAGACAGCAGGGTAGCACCCATTAAATGCCTTGGGGGAATAAAGGAGTGTCCCTCTAAGAAGGTGATACAGCTGGCAGCCCAGCTGTAGTGCCTCTACACCAATGCCTGCAGCATGGGCAACAAAGAGGAGGAGCTGGAAGCTACCATGCTACAGGAAAGTTATGACATAGTGACTTGATGACACTAAGATAGGTGGTGTGGTCGATACACCAGAGGGATGAGATGCCATCCAGAGGGACCTGGACAAGCTGGAGAAGTGGGCCCAGGTGAACCTCACCTGGGCGGGTTCCACCAGATACATGAATACATGCTGGGGGAAGACATGATGGAGAGCAGCCCTGTGGAAAAAGACCTGGGGGTACTAGCAGAACAAAAGCTGGACATGAGCCACCAATGTGCAATTGCAGCCCAGAAGGCCAACTGCATCCTGGGCTGCATCAAGAGAAGTGTGGCCAGCAGATTGAGGGAGGTGATTCTGCCCCCCTACTCTGCCCTGATGAGACCTCACCTGGAGTACTGCATCCAGCTCTGGAGCCCCCAGTACAAGAAGGATGTGGACCTGTTTCAGCCTGTCCAGAGGAGGGCCACAAAAATTATCAGAGGGCTGGAGCATCTCTTCTATGAAGACAGGCTGAAGGAGTTAGGGTTGTTCAGCCTGAAGAGGAGAAGACTCTGAGGGGACCTTATAGTGACCTTCCAATACCTGAAAGGAGCCTATAAGATGGCTGGGGAAGACCTGTTCACAAGGGCATGTAATGATAGGACAAGCTAGAGAAGGGTAGGTTTAGGTTGGACATAGGGAAAAAGTTCTTTAATATGAGGGTAGTGGATCACTGGACTGGGTTTCCTAGAGAGGTGGTGGAGGCCCCATCCCTGGGGACATTCAAGTTTAGCTCTGAAGCAATCTGTTCTAGTTGGAGATGTCCCTATGTATTGCAGGGGGATTGGACTAGATGACATTTAGAAGTGCCTTCCAACCCAAGACATTCTGTGATTCTATGATTCATGGAGATAATGTTTCCCTGATTCCGACAGCTATTGACATGTGTAATAAATAATCTTCTTCTGTTTCTGCGGAGAAAGAAAAAAAACATTGATTCTGATACTGACAGAAGGAGTTCACATAATGTCAAAAAAAGCTTACTTTTACTGTGCTGTTATTGAAAAGGAAGAAATGGAACCTGTCTGCATTTTCTCTTCAGGATTTCTACCATAGGCTTCAGTTACTTCATTTGGGATCAGTATTTAGAATGGAAAACCAACAAACTGTAAATTCTTCGGCCATTCTAATGGCAAGTGGTTTCGGGAATGATCAGTCAGCAGCAGGGAAAACCAAGTGAGACAGTATGGTGAGTTGATCCCAGCTGGATGCCAGCCACCCACCAAACTGGTCTACCAGTCCTCAGCAGGCCAGGGAGAGGAGAAAATAAGATTAAAAAAACCCTTGTGAGTCAACATAAATGCAATTTAATAAAGCAAAAGCAAAGGCTGTACACAGAAATTAAGGAAAAAATAATTATTTATTCTCTTCTTCCCATCAGCATGTCCAACCACTTCCTGGGAAGCAGGGCTACAGTGTGGGTAGCAGTTGCTCCAGAAGACAAATGTAATTACAACCCTCCCCCCCAAGCACCACTTTTCTCTTAGCTTTTACTGATGAGCAGATGTTATATATTATGAAATATACCTTTGGTCAGTTTGGGTCAGCTGTCCTGGCTATGTCCCCTCCCAAGATCTTGCCCACTCCCAGCCTTCTGGGTGAGGGAGAAATGGTGGAGACACAGACCTGATGCTATGTGAGTACTATTCAACACTATGGAAAACACTGGTGTGTTATCAACACCTTTCTAGCTACCAATAGAAAGCACAGGGGTCTAAGACAACTGAATGCTGCCAAATGTACACCACCAACTGTCCACCGCAACCGTCTACCAGACAACCCACTGCCCAACAATTGGCATGCCGATTGGTAGGTGGTGCTCATTCAGCTGTGTGAACAGAATCTTGGGAAGTAGGCAACTCTGCTCGCAGTGCTCTGGTTTCTGCAAGGAGACTGTGTATACATAAGGGAGTTCCAAGTGTGTGAGTCACATGAATTGTAACTCATGCTAGCCAATTAATCTCATGCCTTCATTGTGCTCATCCATCAGAGACGTACACCTTGCTTTGCAGTTGTTTTTCGTTATCTCATTATTAGATAAAGGCAACTCAATTCAATGTGAGATGTTTTCTAAAATTGATGTAAAACAAACAAAATTGAAAAAATAAAAATGGTTTTTAAAAGTGATGTTCAGGACTGCAACATGAAATCAGCCATTTCTAACATGTTTGGTTGAGTTGCCTTTATCTTATTTTTTAGTTTCTCATGCTTGAGTCACCTTTGCTTATCTCTTTACAACGTCCTTTCAATGTAGTTTTAGCAGGCCATGTGGTCTCCCCTCAGCCTCCCTTTCTTCAGACTAAATAGCCCCAGTTCCCTCAGCTGCTCCTCATAACACTTGTTCTCAAGGCCTTTTACCAGCTTCGTTGACCTTTGGACATGCTCCAGCACCTCAATGCCTTTCCTGTATTGATGTGCCCAAAACTGGACACAGTATTCAAGGTGTGGCCTCACCAATGCCAAGTACAGAGGGCTGAGCACCTCCCTGGTCCTGCTTGCCACACTATTTCTAATACAGGCCAGGATGACTTTGGCCTTCTTGGCCACCTGAACACACTGTTGGCTCATATTCAGCTGCCTACGAATCAGAACCCCCAGGTCCCTTTCTGCTGGACAGCTTTCCAGCCACTCTTCCCCAAGCCTGTAGCTTTGCATGGGGTTATTGTGGAACAAGTGCAGGACCCGGCAATTTGCCTTGTTGAACTTCATACAACTGACCTCAGCCCATTGATCTAGTCTGTCCAAGTCTGTCTGTAGAGCCTCCCCTACCCTCAGGCAGATCAACACTCCCTCCCAACTTGATGTTATCTGCAAACTTCCTGAGGGTGAATTCTATGTCCTCATCAAGATCACTGATAAAGATATTAAAGAGAACTGGCTCCAACACTGACGCCTGGGGAACACCACTTGTGACCAGCCGCCAACTGGATTTAACTCCACTCAGCACCACTCCCTGGGCCAGACCATCCAGCCAGTGTTTTACCCAGCAGAGCGTATGCCCATTCAAGCCATGAGCAGCCAGTTTTTTCATCAGAGTGCTACGGCAAACAGTGTCAAAGGCCTTACAAAAGACTAGCTAGACAACATCCACAGCCTTTCCCTCATCGACCAGGTGGGTCATCTTGTCATGGAAAGAGATTAGGTTCGTCAAGCACAGCCTTCCTTTAATAAACCCATGCTGACTGGACCTGATCATCTGGTTGCTCTGTATATGGAGTGTAATGGCACTGAAGATGGTCTTCTCCATGACCTTCCCTGTCGCCAAGGTCAGACTAACAGGTCTGTAGTTCCCTGGATCCTCCTTTCAGCCTTTCTTGTGTTTGGGTACCACATTTGCTACCCTGCAGTCCACTGGGACCTCTCCAGTTAGCCAGGAGTGCTGGTAAATGATAGAAAGAGGCTTGGCGAGTGCATCTGCCAACTCCTTCAGTACTCTTGGGTGCAACCCATCCAGCCCCATAAACCCCTCCATTTACCAGCTCAGGGGACTGGGTGTCTAGGGAACAACCAGCTCAACTGCTAAAGACTGAGGAAAAGAAGGCATTTAGCACCTCAGCCTTTTCCTCATCCTTTGTCACTATGTTTCCCCCTTGATCCAATAAAGGTTGGAGATTCCCCCTAGTCTTCCTTTTGTTATTAATGTATTTATAGAAAGATTTTTTATTGCCTTTGACAGCAGTGGCCAAGTTGAGTTCAAGTTGAGCTTTGGCCCTCCTAGTTTTCTCCCTGCATTGCCTTACTACATCTCTGTCTTCTTCATGAGAGGCCTGTCCTCTCTTTCAGAGGCCATAAACTTTCCTTTTCTTCCTGAGCTGCGGCCAAATCTTTCTATTCAGCCAGATTGGTCTTCTTCCCTGATGGCTTGTCTTTGGGCACATGGGATCAGCCTGCTCCTGGGCCTTTAAGACTTCCTTCTTGAAGTATGTCCAGCCTTCCTGGACCCCTTTACCCTACATGACAGTCTCCCAAGGGACTTTGTCAATCAGTCTCCTGAACAGACCAAAATCTGCCTTCTGGAAGTCCAAGGTGGCAGTTTTACTGGCCCCCTTCTTACTTCTCCAAGAATTGAAAACTCTGTAAGTTCATTGTTGCTATGCCTTAGACTTCCTCCAACTGTTACTTCCCCCACAAGTCCTTTTCTGTTCATCAGCAGCAAGTCCAGAAGGGCACCCTCCCTTGTTGTCTCCCTCACCAGCTGCGTTAGGAAGCTATCTTCCATGCACTCCGGGAACCTCTGGACTGTTCTCTCTCTGCTGTATTGTATTTCCAGCAGACACCTGGGAAGTTGAAGTCTCCCATTATAACAAGGGATAGTGATTGTGAAACCTCTTCCAACTGCTTATAGAATATTTCATCCACCTCCTCGTTCCTCCTCATCCTGGTTGGGTGGTCTAAGACTCCAACTGCTATATCACCCTTGTTGGCATTCCCCTTGATTCTTATCCATAGGGACTCAACCCTATAATCACTTTCATTATTTTTTAGGCATTCATATGTCTCTCTGATATATAGGGCTACCCCACCACCTCTTCTTCCTTGCCTATCCCTTCTGAAGAACTGGTAGCCATTGGTTGCAGCACTCCAGTTGTGTGAGTCATCCCACCAGGTTTCTTGCTGCACATTGGCCTCCAGTTGCTCCTGTTTATTGCCCATCCTGTGTGCATTGGTGTAGATTCACTTCAGCTAGGGTAACAATCCTGACACATTAGGAGAGAAGTCCTAATTGCTGTCTGACCATCCTCAGCCACTTCCATGGTTACTAACCTACTAGTGAGCCCTGTGTTTTCGTTGACACATGTATTGCCATGTCCCACCTTAATTAAAATGGCAGACTGAAGGCCACCCTTAGGCTCATCTCTAGTGAGTCTGGTTTTATCCCCTTCCCCCTTCAAGCCCAGTTTAAAGCCCTTTCAATGAGCTCCACCAACTCTTGTGAAAGGATCCTTTTCCCCTTTTGAGACAGATGTACTACATCTGTTGCCAGCAGACCCAGTGCCGTATAAACATCCCCATGATCAAAGAACCCAGAATTCCAATGGTGGCACCAGCCTCTGAGCCACGTGTTTATCAGGTGTGTTTTCCTCCCTCTTTCAGTATTTTTCCCTACAACATGAGGGTGTGATAAAAACACCGTTTGCACACCTGAGCCTTTAACCATTCACCTGAACAGTTTCCTTGCAGAAATCATAGCACTGTGAGAAGAGCCGTCTGCTCCCTGGGGTTCCGTTCACTGTGTTGAATGAGGACTATCTGCTGATCATCATACAGTTGTCCTGGAGGAGAGTTGGTGGTGTAGAAGTGCCTGGCAACCTCTTGGTAGTGGACAATCGTCCCTTTCTGAAGCACAGCACTGAGGGCTGCTATGGGGAAAATTAACTCCATCTCATCCAGACCCAGTACAGATAAAAATAACTTGGATTTAAAAAGTGGCTCAGGAGAAATTTTTTCGCCACAACGGCAGTCAAGCATATTATGCAGAGTGCAGTTGTGTAATTTGACCCTGTTTTGAGCAAAAGGTTAGACTAGGTTCTAGTCCTGAGGTTCCTTCTAATCTGAATTATCCTATGAACCAAATGCATCCTAACTCAAAATTGAGAACCCATTGTTGGAAGAAGCAATGATAAACCACGTATTGTACAGAATAGTAGGTATGCCAGGATGCTTTAGTGCCTCATGATTTCGAGCCCATAATTCAAGACAGACATTTCTGGAGAGTTTTTCCAATATGGAGCTTTACTAGGACAATGGAAGTGTCTAAGATGGAGGTGCTATGGCTGCAATACTGCCATCACAAACAGAACAAGAACAGAAACTAACTTTGAGAGAAAACACCAGTGGGAAACATGGTATAGGAAAAACTGTAAACCTAGGTTTTATTGACACTCCATAGCCACAATGAAAGAGAGAAGTCCAGCACATTAAAAGACATGTCTGTTGTGCCCGGAAATGAAATGGAAAAAAAGAGAAAATTATCTGAACGGTGATAGAGTTTAATATGAAATTTCTGAAATCACTTCTGTTAGATGAGAAAAACTATATCAAGTTAGAACAGGAAGATCACTAGGGAAAAAATAAGCTGAAAGACTAGAGAAAATAGAGTGGGTTTGAGCTTTCTAATTAAAAAGTAAAAATTAAAACATGGGAGAAATGTAAGATTCTGACTTTTCATAACATTCCTGTCAGCAGACTTTCTGTTCCTTTCAATACACAGTAATTGGTTGGAATGATTAGTAAATTCTGACCAGGAATAAAAGATCTGCAGAACAAAAGGCTGGATACTTGAGTAAAAATGAGCTCCTCCCCACAAAAGACTTGAATTGCAAATTGCAGTTTTCACACTGAATATTATTACCCAAAGAAAGCCAAAGCAGAACTAACATCACAAATACAAATTTTCAGTTTATTTTTTATTGTATTCTAAATTTGGTTCTTGTATCTATGTTGTGTTTTTTTCTTTTCTTTTGGCAATACAGAGAATTGGCTTAATTAAACTGCATTAGATTTTTAGATTTATTTCCTTCTCTTTTACCCAGTTTCATAATTTCTGAGAAAAAGGGATAAAGAAAAAAAAAACCCATGTAAAAATTGTAACTCAGGTCCTCACATTGTTCATTCTTTAGGTGTGAGTATTAAAGTATGAGCACAAACTAATACAGGTTTTTGAAGTTAAAAAAAAAATATTATATAAAATTAAAATAATTTTTAAAATATTGGTATTTTTATTTAATTGATTTTTTGGATTTCACATTGTAAATGTACCACTTTTCCATTGAGAGGAAAAAAAGAGTCTTCAGTGGTTTTCTTAAATCCCAAACATTTCAATCACTATTATTAAAAAAAAAAAAAAAAAGAAAAAACCCACCACATGTAATTCCTCCTTTATGATACTACTTTACTTATAGGAATGCCTCTTATTTCTTCCTAAATTAGACTATGTTTATCAGGAAGCTAAAGATATCTAAACTGGTATAAAGGTTGAAAGTATTGTAAAATTATATAGATTGCCTTTCTTGTTACATAATTATCTTATTTGTGTTTTTTAAAAAAAAAAAAAAAAAACAACAAAAAAAACAAACCAAACAAAAATAAACCAACAAAAACCCACCAAAGCTACTTTAATTTGTATACATTCAGGGTTTAGTGATTGGATGTTACATTCTGGATCAAGGAATAACATTTTTGGACTATCTGTGTGAAAAAAAGGAAATGGATAATGCTTAATTTTTCCTTAAGCAGTAACTATGGTGTATCAATAAGTTAGGGTCTTCTTAAGGGATGATAGATTTATTTTTTTTCTCAATGCTTATATATATTTCTGGAATTGTCAGTAAGGTTAATGACAGCTTTTTGAAGAAATATTTTTGCAATGTCAAAGGCACTCCATAGGAAGTAGACCACATATGAAGACCAGCGTTTTCCTGAGCAGGAGTAATATGTGAAAGTGTGTTTATATTTTATGACTTTTTTTCCCCTTCTAATTTCACTAGTCAGTACTTGAAAGGCTTTAGAAACTATATTCTCAGTGATAACGATATAGCAAAGGTAGTGATTTTCTCTGATGTATGGGAACAGTATTTTTTTTTTTTAATGTTTTGAGACAAACTGTGGGAAAACTAAATTATTTTCAGGTGTGTTTGTTATTCTCAAGGCTCCTGAAATGGCTTAAATTGAAGAAAACTAATAGTTGTGATTATGAACTCAGGCTTTGTTACATTAAATTTTCTCAGGTAATTAGCAGCAGCTTTACAAATAATATGAGGGAAATAGTTTGGGTTGTTTTAAAGAAAGGTATACTCCCTGCTGTTTTAAAATTACTCTGGAGAACTTATTACTAAGTTTACAGTTAGTAATACAGTACTGCTTTTTAAAAAAGTACTATTACTGTTCATTTTTTCCTTCTCAGTAAGAAGCATGGTATTTATTACAGTGCAGTTGTGCTAGCCTTTGGAACAATGATACTCCTTCTTAATCAAAAAATATCCTTTTTAGCTTATTTTTTCCCACATGAACTGCTGAATTTTCTTTTTCTCTTTACATACTACATTCTCATAATCTTAAGAACAAATGTATAAATTTGCAATATAAATAAGAAATTAATAGAAACAAGAAAGGGAAACAAATTACAATGTTCTCAACAATTTTAGATTATGAAATCCCAGTAAGATTAGATGAAGCCCCTGTCTTTCCAGCTTAATAAATATCAAACATTCTTTTTAATAAAACTTGGAGTAACTGCTGCTATCTTTCATTATTCCTGTCCTGGAAACAGAACAAACATAGCACAACCTCATATAATCAGCAAAGTGTTTGAATCCTATGCAGTTCCTCATAAAGATTTTACAGTCCACTGCCAAAACTACATTTTATTTCTTTTTTTCCTATCAGGAAAAAAACTGGCTAAAAAGTTTATGGATTATATTGACAAGACTAGGTTAGCTGAAACAGTAGTAACAAGAAATACAGTACAAAAATAATAAAATAATTTCAAATAATTTACTTAAGGCCTGTATGAAATTTGAGACCCCTATAAACACAGGGAACAATCCTTTTCTGAAATTATAAGATTATTATATCGGTAATTATAAGAAATTAAGGCTTCTTTAGTTTCTTTAACCATAATGGAGTTTTTTATTTTTAAGGAAGATTTTCTTAATCTACATCATAATCTTGTAATAATTTTGAAGTTGTGGGCTAAAAAATGTGCTAAAAATGGGCTAAGTCTTTTTCAGAAGGAAATTGTTATCCCTATTTAATGAAAACATTTATGAGGAATGGCTTGGTGACTGAATAATTCCTTATTTTGTAATGTTAATTATTCTTAAAAAGAAGTTGTAAGTAGAAAAAGGACTGCATCCATTTTCAGGGAAAAAAACATGTAAAATATGACTTTCAGATGAGCAAACATTTTTCAGCAAATACGCTGACTGCATATTTTAATTGTAAAGCTCATTACCTCTCTGAGACCAGACTCACAAATATTCTAAAAGATGTTAAAAATTAGACTCAATAGATTTAGGGCATAACTTTGCACATAGAGATTTGTACATTTCAACCACATGGCTACACATATCCACATGTAGTTTTCATATATTTTAATTAAAGGTATCAATGTTAAAAATATCTTGAAACAGAGGCCTTTTGGACATTAGTTTTAATAAAGAAAAAACTCTATACCTATTGTTCCTGTGTGTACTCCTGTGTAGTTGAGTATTTCTTACTGTGGTTAAATCTCAATGTTGCACATAGAACTTGTTAAGCATGTGCTTAGTTGTATGATGATTTCAGCATGATTTTAGCCAGCAGTCTGAAGTTTAGTACATGTTTAAGTGCTTCTCATTTATAACACTACTTCTGACAGAAGCCCACAAAAACTGAGAGAGGACTGGAACTTATTTTATTTTTATGTACTTTTCTATAAAATCTGTATGTCTTCTCGGCTTTTATATAATCAATATTGCTTTATCTGCAGTATTAGAAGTGTTGTGATTCCATCTAGATCTAAAAGCTTCTCTCATAGTCTCATGCTATCTGATTCTATATATTAAAATAAATAGTTATTAATTTAATTGCTGTAATGCCCATGTCTGAACCTTACTGATCTTCAAATAGCTCTAAAGGCCTTTCAAAGTAAACACAAAGCAATAGACAACTAGGTAGATATAAAAAACCAGACAGAGTTAAGGGAAATTATGAGTTAAGAGTATCAGTGTGTTAGACATAGTACGACAGCATGATAATGACTGTTGAGTGCTTTCTTACTGTTAGGTTTCTTTTGGCTGGCATCATGCTCAGAGAAAGAAAAGGCTACTATTTGATGTGATGGAAGAAAGGGAATCAGAAAAGAGAGAGAAAATAAAAACTGATGTAAAAATGAGACCAAGCTACAAGAATAAACTGTGCAGCAGAATCCTGCTTGATATTCTTGAGCACTACAAAATACACTAAAATAAAAGTGTATGACTAATCCATGCCTTTAATGAAACAAATTATTTCATCAGTGAAAAAGAGGATGGGAAAAGTAAGATATCAATCATATTTTTATCAAGATGTGAGCTAAGAAAAAAACCAATGACAACAACAACAAAAAAAACAACAAAAAAAAACCCCAACCAACCAACCAAAACAACAAAAACTAAAACAACTCAAAAAATAAAGCAGTTAATGAGATGATTGTGTCATGATCTTAAACAGGTGTTGAAACAAGAGTGTCCTGCTCTTCCACTGTAGTGCAGTAGGTCAACTGCCATCACTCAGAAGAGTCAGGGAAACTTCCATATTCCAGACAAAAAGAAATTTAATAATTTTTCTTTATTCTGTTTCTACACTTTGGGGCAAACAAGAATTTCATAGAACTTTTAGAATATATGGAACAAATTAAATTTCACAGCATTCTTGGCCCAGGGTACCCTCCCTTCTCCACCCAGGTAGGGAAAGGAGAGAGAGAAAAAGGAGAGAGACTTTCCAGATTGAAAACTAAACTAGACAGCTTTAATCAAATACTAGTGAGAAAATAAAATATGTACAAATATATACAAGTATGTGCAAGAATGTGCAAAACCCTATTGCCTACTCCCACCCCCAGCAACTCCCATGGCATCTCCTGAGCTGTGAGCAGTTCTGAAATGTCCCGGAGCGCTGCTGGAGAGAGCGGCAGAGCAGACAGGAGCTGAGGGAGGAGTTGTGAGGGTCAGGAATGAACAAGCCTAGGGATCAATGATGATGGATAGATGGAGTCCTCCCTGGACACTGGCCATGAATGGAAGAGAAGGGAAGAAGAAGGGCTTGACTTCCATGATCCCTGAATTTATACTGAATGTTATGTATATAAAGATGGAATATCTCTTTGGCCAATTCTGCCATCTGTCTAGTCCTCTCTTCCCTATGGGAGGGTTGTAGATATGACTCCTCTGCTCCTTTAGCGTCCAAAGCAGCAGATTCAACAAGCGGAGCAAAGTGTCCTTGGTCTCTCAGCAGTAACTATAAACATTCAGGCATTATCAGTCCACTGGCTGTAAAACTTGCTGCTACTTTCAGCAAGTGTGCTGCTTAAAAGACAGTTCACTGAAGAAAAAAAAATCAGTAAAAAGAAAATTGGCTTAATCCTGGCTCAAACCAGGGCAGTCTTTTTAGCCCACAAACTCAATAAAGTCTTAAAATTCTTTCTTACCTTGAAACAAATAAGGTCAGTATGGACTTTCTTGAAAGTACCTTTTCATGCAAACATTTTTTTTTTTTTTTTTAACTTATTACTAATAAATATAAGATGACTGAGAGTAATGTAAGTTTCCAGACTTTCTAACTCTTGAGAAGAATTTCGTTTGATATCTAAACTCTGGTGATTCCAGGCTTCCAGGGTCTTTGCAGATATTGGAAAAGTTTTAAGCATTGTATACCAAGAAAGAGCTCTCAGGACATCAAGGCTCCCTTGTTCTGCCTGAGGAGATATTCTTGCTTAAGTAAGAACACCAGCACATGTCTTTAACTGCCAACAGGCTTCTGAAGAATGCAACCATCAGCTGTTACATTTCATTTGCCAAAATTTATTTTAAAAAAGCCCACCAGAAAAAAATGCACAGAAATGTTCTCCACATTCTGTAATATACTTTAAAAATAACTTACTTTCCATTTTTCTAGCTAAAGTCAAAGGTTTCTTGAAACCTAATACAAAGGAAGCATCAGGCTTCTCAGAGTAATTCTGAGTAATATCAGTTTACATATTCAAAATATGTTTGGCTGACAGAAAGTCCTATTTGCAGTATTTATAAGAATTTTGCATGCATTTTTCAAAAAACGAGACAAAAATACATATGCTTTTCTTGCTGATACTTTTACAATGACTCGTACTTTTGTAGTACGAAGAAATACATTAATAGATTAGCTTTATCATTGCCAGGCAAATATAACTTTTGGTGACTACTGTAAACTACATTAGCAATATTTATTGATAACTAATTACAAAACAAACTCCTAAATAACATGTAGTGTAAGCATCTGAAATGGCTAAGTAAACTGATTAACTGAACCTTAGTTATTTTGTCCCTTGGCCCTTAAATTGCAGGAACTATTACATTAGTAACTTATTCATCAATGACTTTAGAAGATAAATTTTATTAGAATATGTCTCTGAGATTTACAGCAGAAGGTTTATTTTGATGTTTGGTATGCAACTGACTGTATAATGATATATTTTCAAGTTACTGGTAATTCAAATTCATTTTTCTACTAGAGGTGAGATGTATGGCCTTGTTCCAAATTGTTTTGAAGTAAATGTAAAAATTCTTTTTAGCTTCAGTAGGCTGGATCAGGCTCTTGTAGAACATGAACAAAAAGAAACAGGATAACATATATGAGAGGAATAGTTGAGTGTCAGTAAAAAACCGTACAGCATAAAATACATATTTAGACATATGAATGCACTGGAAATATAATATCTGAAAACACACACAGAAAAACAATACCATTGTGCAAAGTTTGCAGTAGCAGTTAGATATTTCTGAGACATTTGGTTGGAACATTTGCTTTAAAAATCATGCCAAAAATAATGGAAGTATTTTTATTTAATTACTTTAGTATTTTTTTTTCCCATTATTTATGTTTATTGAGGTAGCAACTGACTGCTGATCTTTTCTTTCTTCCCTTTATTTTCTTTTTTAATGCCTTTTCTCATTTCATTTACATTTTTCTTGAGTAGGATACATGTCACTTAACTTGGCCAAGCCATTCTCTCCCTTTGTAGTCAATAAAGTGATGGGTTTTCACAGAAGAATATAAACCTATGATAAAATGCAGTGAATCATTATCCTTCTTCCACTGATTATAGAGATAACCTGGAAAACTGGATTAGACTAGAATATTTGTTTTTAGGTGCTCAAAGTCAGATAACGTGACCCCACCACAGAAACCTTGGTGAGTAAGTATTGCCTTATGTAGCTTAATAATATAAGCATCACTTTTTTAAGTACTTACACAACTCCATTGCACATGCATGGGGCTCTTCTTCAGCACAGAAAGTTCTGTCATATATTTCTTCTGTCTGATCTTTGTTTATAGATGTGTATCATCCACCCGCTCTCTAGTAACATCTTTAAAACTTCATCGTTTCTCCACACCCACTGTTCTTATTTCACCTGTCCACAAAAATGTATCTAGTTTGTATCTAGTCTAGTTTTTTATCTTTATAACTAAGCACTGGAAAATGTATTAACTCAGTAATATTCTGACAATTTAATGCATTTTAAACTGAATGTAAGAAGACATATATTCTTGAATTTAAGTATCTTGTGACAGTTAAATTTCATTGTATGTAATTCTTGAATTGACAAAATGTATAATTTTAAAATTATTCTTAATGCATTAAGCTCTTTTAGTGTTTATTGTTTAGCAATGATTAGTTTTCACTTGTAGGGTTTTAAGATTCAGTAAAGACAGAACACACAATTCCACTTCTAAAAATCATTTAAGACATTAGAACTGCAAAGATTTTGTGAATTGATATGACTGCTCTAATGAGTCACTGGCTGATATAATGAGAGAAGAACAACAAAATATCTGATTTTTATCTGTATCGCAGTCTATGTCATTCCTTACAATGGTGCATTTATTTTATTTTGCACTATGATGACAAGATTATTTTAAAGGAATCTAACAGCAAACTTGCATGCTAGGCAAGTTACTGCCCACTTTTAAAAAGAAACACATTAAAGTTCTTATTCCAGACAGATTAGGATTTCACAATAGACACAGTAAGGTATCTGAGAACTATAGAGTCTTCAGAGGAACAATCTCTGTGTAGTCTGAGAGGCTGGAGTGAAAAGGAAATCCAGTTAGTCCACTATACCTCCTGAATAACGATGAAGCACAGTCAATGCTGGCATTCATACAGATATTCATGAGCCAGCCAGTGTTCTTCTGGCCCTGGCAGCAAATCACTGCTATGTAGGAGGTGGATGGGGGATTGCTAGAACATGACACTACATAACACTCTACAAATATTTCAGAAGTGTCTGTTTACTTCAACATGATTCATTTTGATTTTGGTTCTGGTGACTGATACAAGCTTCAGTGCCTTTTTCTCTCCATTCTATAACAGATTCTCTCATGGTTTAATTTGATATCTTTGAGTGAATCAGGCAAGGCAGAGAGATTGCCTCAAAGTACCAGAGGAAATGGCCTGAAGTTGTGGCAAGGGAAGTTCAGATTGTATATTAGGAAGAATTTCTGTACTGAAAGAGTGGTCAGGCACTGGAACAGCCAGGGAGTTGGCTGAATCAACATCCTTCGAGGTATTCAAGAAACATGTAGATGTGGAACCTGAGGCCATGCTCTAGTGGGTGAGGTTGTGGGGGGGGTTGTGTGTGTTTTTTGTTGGGGTGTGTGTGGGTGTGGGGGGGGTTTTTTGTTATGTTTGTGTTGGGGTTTTTTTGTTTGGGTTTTTGAGGTTTTTTGGTGTGTTTATGGTTGGACTCAGTGATCTCAGAGGTCCTTTCCAACCATGATGATTCTGTGATTCTGTGAAAATAACTTTGTTGATATGATGTAAAAGCACAATGTAATAAATCATGCTAAAGAAACACGTACACACTATGTAACATAGTACTGAGGCTTAAGGAATGGTAGTGTTGCTTTGTTGTGTTTTGCTGAAGAGAACTATTTGGTTAATTCTATTTCCATTAACTAGTACTTTTTAAATTGTAAGTATCTCATCTCAGTACAGTAAGATTTCCAGCTTTCCTTTCTTTTGATGTACCCATGAATTTTCAATCCTTAGTTAGTTAGTTTTTCAGAGCCAAAGGAACACCTTTTCTCTCTGGTTTAAAAAGAAATTTGACTTCCTTAATTAGCTTTTCTAGAACTGCTAATAACCACATATCCTCCACTGTGAACCACGTAATTATTGTGTCATTGATTCTCTCCCTGGGATACTGTATTCCTGATGTGATCATTTCTCTTTTTCAATTGCTGGCTGGCGATTTTACTGTTGCAGAGTAATGAGCACCATAAGACGTTTGACTGTTACTCAAGATCTTCAGTGTCCTTCCATATGATGCAAAGACTGTATCCATAAGTAGTAACAGCATGCTGGTTACTAGTGATAAAGCATAAACATAAAATGGAAAAAAAAATCAGCAAAGCTTTTGAAGTTACGGTAACTGTGCAGCTATTCTCATGCATTCTTGTATCAGCTTATCACTCCATCACATCCATACCTCAGCAAGTCTGTGAAGACATAATGATGAGAGAAAGCACTATTTATTTTACTTTAATAGCCAGAAATACTATCGATTTATTAAAGAACACATAGCCCTTATTTTTTCCTCTACTTAAAGCCATGTTGTACCTCCCAACCTAAGGACACTAGTGTTGTTTATTTCTCCTAGGGAAATTCAGAGTGACTACAAGCCCCCATAAGCTCTTTTTCCATAGCTGCAGACTGGATAGACCATTATTCTTTCTCTTTGTCAGACAGACTACTGTTATACTGGAAGCAGGGTTGAAAGAAACCCTCCAATGTTTCTACATGGCTAACTATCCTATAAAGATATTTATATTGATGACAGGGCCCTGATTTTTAGACTTACAATATTGACAAAAATACATTAATGCTTTGAAAATTCTGGATCTGTTTGTAATACAGAAGAGTTTTGGAAAACATAAATTTGAAATTCCCTAAATTTAACAGTACCAGCTAGTGAACAGTACAATCAGCATGGACATGGGTATTTCTACACTTGGCAACTCTGTGCTAAGTTTGAGGAATAGCTTCTTTCTGGCAGGTGGAAAGAAAGCCTGTTACCTAATGCTCTTACAATTTCTAAACTTAGTTCCAACCCCCCTGTATGACCACAGACACCTCCTACTAGATCAGGTTGCTCAGGGCCCCATCCAACATGGTCTTGAATGCTTCCAGGGATAGGGCTTCCACAACTTCCCTGGGCAACCTGTTCCAGTACCTCACTACCCTCATATTAAAGAATTTGCTCCATTGCTTCTTGTTCTCTCACTACAAGCCTTTGTAAAAAGTCCCTTCCCAGCTTTCCTGTAGCCCCTTCAGGCACTGAAGACTGCTATGAGGTCTCCCTAGAGCCTTCTCTTCTCCAGGCTGGACAACCCCAGCTCTCTCAGCCTGTCCTTGTAGGAGAGATGCTCTTTCTAGCTAAATAAGCTGCAATGGAACCAGTATTTGTATTAGAAGTTGCCATTTTGTATTTTACAGGAAAATACATGATTTTTTTTTTTTACCTTGAGCCACTCATTTTTTGCCTAATCCATGTAATGAAACTCTATTTCTGTTAAATAACATCTGATAACTGGAATCATGCAAAATAACAATTTTTACATAGCAGCACAATGGAGTGGGGGAAGGGAGGAAACCCAGCAACATATAACCAAAGATTCTGTTCCAAATGGAAATTCTAGGTGCTTTGCTTCAATCATTCCATTCTCTCTTCTAAGTACGTTTTAATTACCCCATTTTCTGTAAAAGCATTATTTCCTTTTATTTTCTTTAATCTATAATTACCTTCTTCTCCATCTACAGTCGCTACCCTTGAATACCCTTCTGTGAAGATTCAGTTTACAAAAACATAGAACACATTGTATCAACTTCCCACTTGCCATCTGCTATTCATGAAAAGTTGTCTTGACTCTTCACTGCTACTAGTTTATCACTAGCTTTTTAGATTTAAAGCAGAGGCCACTTTCGTATTTATGTTTACATAGATGTAATACCTTCACACCCTTGCCCATTTGTAAGGCTGCCAGTATCCATATGGATTAAAATCCAGGTAGCACAGTGCTACATATCATGACAGGATGGATTGCCTAGGGCTCTGAGGAAGAAATATGAAAGTTGGGCTTTTTGAGAGCCTTGGAATAATTAACTTGAAATATGAGTTTATTTTTTTGCGTGCATTATTATTTTTAAATATTTTAGTTTTTAATTATAGATTAATTAATTTTCTAAAGGAGTGACATCTTCCTTGGAGAAGGTTTGATGGCTGACTGCGACTGTGTTTGCTTTAGCACCTAAGCCAAGAACAAAAGAATCACCTAATTCCAGAGTAAAACACAGGTCAAAACTAAAGATCTGAAATCCAGAACAAACACCATGTAAAAGTCATGAGTTCAAAGAAGCAGATTGTCTGTAAATTCAGAATAGAGTTACAATCATCATTGTGCCATTAAGTCAATTACTTGTCACTGACATGTATCATTGCTACAACCGTGTACCACAAGAAAATGGTATACCCGGGCTTCATAATTGCTGGACATCTGGGCCTTTTTTTGTTTTATTCCTTTATATTTTTCTTAAGTTTAAACTAAAATTTCTTCCTTTTGAATAAGTTAATAAATCCATAAGGCTCTTCTAGGGGCAAAAGAAAAAGGTCTACTTAGAAAAAAGAACTGTAAACAAGAAAAGTCTAGTTGGAGAACAGTGACTAGTGGTGTACCAGGGATTAATAACAGGTCCAGTACTTTTTAACATGTTAATTCATGATCTTGGATAATGAGGCAGAGTGTACACTTAGCAAGTTTGCAGACAACAAACTGGCAGGAGTTGCTGATACACCGAGGGTTGTGCTGCCATGCAGAGGGACCTCAAGAAGCTAAAGAAATGGGTCAACAGAAACTTCAAAAGGAGAGGTACAAAGTCTTGCACCCATGGAGGAAAGCCACCGTACATCAATATATGCTGGGGGCTACCCATCTTGGTAGAAAAAGGACATGGGGCCCTGGTGAACACCAGGTTGAACATGAGCCGGAAACGTGCCCTTGCTGCAAAGAAGGTGACTGCTAATGCCTGCTGGTCAAGGGAGGTGTTTGATTGCTTTATTGAACACTGGTGAGGCCACATTTGCAGTACTATATTCAGTTTTGGGCTCCTCAGTACAAGATAGACATAGGCATACAAGAGAGAGTGCAACTAAGTGCCACAAGGGTGATGAAGGGACTGGACATATGAGGAAAGGCTCAGAGAGCTGAGACTGTTCAGCCTACAGAAGGCTCAGAGGGGATCTTATCAATGTAGGTAAACACCTGAAGGGAGAGTGCAAAGAAGACAGAGCCAGGTCCTTTTTAGTGATGCCAAGTTATAGGAGAAGAGACAACTCCTGAAAACAGGTTTTCTTTTTTTTTCTTTTATTTTTTTGACATGCATGCCCAACTGAATGAGTCTGAAATTGCAGATGTCTGAAATACGTTGCTGTGTCCTTACAGTGAGTGTTTGCATAGATCTACAGAGGGATTACAGTGTATCTTGTTTAAAGTTTTTCTTTTGTTTTTTGTTTGTTTGGGTTTGTTTTTTTCAACATAATCAGTATAATTGATGAGCTACAGAGCTATTATTATCTAAAATCAGAATTAATAATAAAGAATAGCTGTTATATAGCTACTATAATAGTCATGTGTGAATAGTAGTGGGGTTTTTTTAAGTATGGCATAGTTTTATTAATTTAGTTATACTTTAAGAGTTTCTTCATTGATTTTTTCATTTATATGTTGGGGTGATTTACAAATAAAAACAGTGCTGAGATGAAAAATCAATGTTTTAGATTTGACAATGACAGCAGGAAATACTTCTTCCTTTATATTTTCTTTTTCCAGATGAATTTGTTGCATTTAACCCAAGTTTAAAAGTTTTTGGATGCCACAAGCTGATGTTTTGTCAAATGCACTTTTTGTAAGGGAAAAGAACCAAAACAAAACACTCTCAGGTTAGCATATGTAGACATTTGTCACCGTGCTAAGTTAAGCTGAAGGACTAGCAAAGCCATCAGTTTACATACATCGACCAAATGCTTCAATCATTGAAAAAACATAACCCCAACCAATTTATTCCATACACTGCTCCCAAGAATGGATCCAAAAAACATTCTGACTTCTCTCCAGCACAGTAGAAAAAGGATAAGAAGTCTGCGGGCCGGCATACTTTGTTGTGTATTATAAACATCAAAATATGTTTTTACTGAGCTTCTTACGTGTATTCAGTTTGAAAGCAAGGACCTAGTTGTTTATAATCAAGCAATTGGCTAATAAAACATAAATCTAAAGCTCTATGTGCCATGTGCTTTGGGGCAACCCTTTCTTTTTCTTACAGATATTACCGTGCGGAGAGGAGGGAGAAAGAACTACCAAGTTAAGTTTTTAACTTTAAGGGTTTGAAAATTGAAGAGCAAACCACAGGAGCTTAATAGCAGTGAATTATCTATACACATATGTATCACAAAGAATTTTTTTCTTAAAGAACCTTCAGGATAAAAGAAAATAAAAAAGCTAATAAAAATAATGGCATTTATTTTCCATCTGTTTCTATTTGAAGTTCCTACTCATAATAAGGCATGGCTGAAATGACAGAAGAATATCCACAGTGCAAGTATGGTTTGAGGCTGGTATTGAATCTGAATTAATATTTACATTTTATAATGTCAGAATCTTATCAGCAGTTCTCATAGTGGTTACTGATGACAACATAGCACCCAGAAACTCAGAGTGATACTGGGAATCCATTTTATTAGGATCTGTACAAACATAATAACAGAGAGTCCCTACTCCAAGCTATTTGTAGTATCAATAAGCAAGATGAAATACGTGGAAAATTAAATAACATAAAATAAAAGGTAAAAGAAATTAAATAGTTCCCAAAGGCTACACAACACAACTATTACAAAGCAGAAAACAGTTCCTGAATTCTGATCCACTGTACACCTAGACCTCTTGTGGCACAGATTTTATTAGATTATTGTCCTACAGAAAGCTGACTGCATTTGACTGAGAGTCAAAACACAGAAGCTAAAGATTTAACTGGTCTGTGACTTCAGAGCGTATGAAGCCTCACACAGGATAAAAGCTGTTTACTGCAGCCCAGGGAAGACAGCCTGGTGGCAGGCACAAAAATTTTCATCATAGATAATAAGCAGCACACTTACGTACATAAGCATACAAACATAACCCTGCATACATTACTCAAGGGTAATGCTAGATCTGAACATAATGATTACATGTATTACCACCCCTGACAAAGGAGGAGTTTTCCTTTGTGCATCATGCACTAAAGATGTAACTTTTCAGAGATGAAGGACTGATATCAAACATGGGTACACAGTCAAATTTATCATTATGATCAGGATTTTAACTTAGTTTTTACGTAAAGCCATATTTAAAACTAAGTATACCTCATACTTGTAGGCCTATTTTCATATCAGTTAATTTTCATGTTCTTTTCCTTAACTGACTGATGGTGGGAGCTGTTCTGATTCTCAGTGATGTTTTTGTTCTGTTTGGGTTGTTGTGGTTTTTTTGTTGTTTGTTTTTTTCTTTTTCCTTGTTCTCCTTAAATGCTTTTCAAGCATCAGAGATGGCTTTTACCCAGCTGTTGCTCTTGCATAGTTCTGCAGATCATTGCATTTTGCTTTGGCAGGGTGAGTCAAATCGAGTTCATTCTAGTCATATAGTTAATCCCATTTACCTTTGTTTTTCATCTCCATACTGTTGACCATTGTTAAATATTTTTTTGCACTCTGTTGTTAAAATGCTTTGGGGAGGTTTGTCAACAATATCTCCCTTCTAACTGCAAGATAATTTTAGAATAAAACCTATTGGTAAACAAGACTTTTATTTTTCCCTGTACTCAAGTGAACTCTTCTTCCTAAATACAGGCATTAAAGTCAGATGAGTAGCAACTTCTCATGCTGAAATGACCACCTGCTCTATTGATCTTTTCATCAGCCTGATCAGTTAATGTTTTAACTGCATATATTCTTACAGGGCATGTTATATGCTGAAGATGTCTTTTTTCACTGTCTTTGATTTTTCTCCACTACCCACTCCAACCTGAAACAGATTAATCAGTGACATTGTCCCTACAAGGGTTACTAATCATCACTTTGTTTTAAACACTTATGAGTCAGTTCTCCCCATACACAAACCCTTGATCTGTCTTTATCTTTTGCAATCCACTTTATCTGGAGAGCTTCTCTCCTTTGAATTCTACTATGTAATTTGTGTCCTGTTTTGATGATTATCCCTTTGATTATACCTTCTGAAGATCTACTTCCCATTCAGTTTCTCTTAAGGTGTTGACTGAAGGGCTTTTTCCCTGATAGAATTTTCTGTACAAACAAGTTTCTATTATACTTCCTCAGGTCTCACCATCTAGTCTGCCCAGTATCTTGTTTCTCCCTGCCTGATATATCCTCGAGGAAATCCTGCTGCTAGACTGTTCTTTTGTCTTGAATATCTCTTCCAAAATCCTCTTATTTGACACATTTTTATCATTTACACGACTAACCAATCACCCTGTCATTCACCTCACTGTCTTGTGGTTATTTTTTGCTTTCTGTTTTCTTCCCGTATGCCTTCTCGAATCTCATTATTTCATTCTTAGAAATGTCTTGAAATCCCATTTCTTACATCAATTTCATACTGTAAAAATCCCAGAACATATGTTGGTCTTTCTCACATGCTCTGATCATCTTCTGCTCTGACTCTGTACGACTCCTCCAGGGCATCCAATATGCAACAGAGATGAAACTATTTCTAACCTGTTGCTACGTCATGTAAGCCTATAATCTAGTTCTTGTGTCTTTTCACTCATGCCAGCCTTCTAGCATAATATTAATACCTATTGAGTGCTATATACTGTGTTTTTTCTAATTTACATAATTTAGCATCTATAACAGGTTTGATAGAAATATGTACATTCCAGTAGAATACTGTTCCTTAGTGCGAACTGCAGGAGATACACACTGGAGTATTTGAGAATTTGGCTACTCATATCAGGATGGGCCTGAGCCCCATGATCGTGTTAATAGACATAACACCTGAACATTTTCAGAACTCTGCACAGATTTAAATTCAAATTTTAACAAAGTACTTGTTCTTGCTGGTTTTTAAGACATATCTTTGTCACACAGTGTATTTAATACCTGCTCCATATTCTCAGAATAGAGGTCTCAATTACATGTAAATATTCTATCTCAAAGATTATTGCCCTGAGATTATTTTAGCTGATTTTAATGTGTTGCAGAATATTATTCTGGAATATGAGACCATCTATCTGAAATGTTGCTGTGTTCTTACAGGAGTTTTCAGCCTCTGTTTCCTATAGATTTGAGGGACAGATTTGTAGATAGATGCATATACATATTTTTAATCACTGTTTGTGGGTGACATTATTCTGGATATGGAACATGAAAAAAAAGAGGCACTTGTCAGTTGAAAGAATACATATGATGGATGCAGTAGCTAATACTGAAGACAAAATATATACACCAAAAAACAGTTAGAGAGGAGAAAGATCTAAAAGAAACACACTTTTTTCTATCAAAGAAGGTAAAAATATATCCTAGAAAAATAAACTCTACATATTCTACTTGGATGTGAGAGATGTTATTTTTCAATAATAGATTTGGTATTCTATCAGCAGCAGAATCTATGACAACTTACTGTGAGAAAGACAAGTTTAGAGCAATCTTTGTATATGTATATGCTGAAGTACTGAGTTTTCTGAGAGAGGGTGGGGTTTTTTTGGTTCGTTGTTTTCGTTTGTGAAGTGCTGACCAGAATTCATTCAGGTTCAGAACAAAGCATATGGAACATATGAATATTGTAAAAGACCAAACTGCAGAGGAAGTTTATTTTTAAGAAATTAAATTAAAATATTAAGAATGAATTACCAGTAACTAGATTATAATCAGTAAAAATCATAAAAAAGGATTATAAAAAAAAACCCACACAGTAAAGAAACAGCTGTTCAACATTTTCATTTTTAAATGTTTATGCCAAGAAAATACCCAGATTATGGCTTAGGGTTTTTTTGTTTGTTTGTTTAATAATGGTACAGACATTAAGACTGGGAAAAACAATAGCTATCCTGTAACATTTCTCATTTTGAAGGATTCTGAAATGTATTATGAATATAACCCAATATAATACCAAGTGAAAACCTCAATCATCATAAAGACTGACACAGTTTAAAACAGAAAAAAATACGGCATCCAAATAAAATTTCAGAGGCAGTTATTAAGGAGAAAGAAAATAAAAAATACTGGTTAGAATTTGTTCAAAACACTCAAATTAACAGTGCTGCTCCTTTTAAGATGGTCAGTGTGTTTTAGTCAGGAGCAATGTAACTGATTGGCTCAAAGGGACTAAAAAGATGCTTTTTTTTTCTGGTTGTCAGCATATTTTTACTGTGATAACAATATTCTTTCTAGTTCTAATCAACTCAAGCAGCAACAGCATCTCTGCTTCACAGCTCCAATAACATGGTGCTCCTGTCTCCTTCCCCATCATGTTGCCATGGCTGTCAATGATTCAGTAGAACTCCAGAATCAGAAATGTCACAGAACCACAAATATAAAATCATATTGTCAAAGTGCCAGAGATTTTACTGCAATTATATTTTGTTGTTAAAGCCAGTCAGGTTTTAAATGTCCTAATCAATGGAACATTTTCTGCTTTCCATAGGGAAGGTACAGAAAAATATTAGAAACATTTTCCATATGCAGATTAATTTTCTTTAGTACAATCTTCCTGTACAGCCTAAGAGTGAGATATACTGATTGTTGGATCTCCAACTGGTCTTTTAGCTAATTTTGTAGACTGTAGACGTGGTTTGGTTAATGCACTGCTAAGCACCACACAGTGACTCGCTGACTCCCCCACCACACCTCAGCAGGTTGGAGGAGAGAATAGCAAGAGAAAAACCAATAAACTCATGGGTTGAGTTATAATTTAATAAGCAAAGGAAAGAGGAAAAAGAAGAAAAAAGAAAACCAAAACAACCCCCCCAAAGAAAAACCCACACCAAACACAAAAACCAAACCAAGTTATGCAAAGTCAATCACTCCCCGCCTCCCAGCCTGTCTCTGAGCAAAGGCTGCCTTCTCCCCTAAAGAAACCCCCTCTGCTGCTTTTTTTTGCTGAGCATGATGTTATATAGCATGAGATTTCATCTTGGTGAACTCCAATTGGCTGTCCCAGTTGTGTCCTCTCCCAGCTTTTTGCACAGCCCCAACATACACACTGGGGAGGCAGAGTTAGAAAAAGAAAAATGTGTCCCTGCTATGCAAATATTGCTCAGCAATAACCAAAACATTGTGGTATCAACACTGTTTTAGTTGTAAATGCAAAACACAGCACCATACTGATTGCTGCAAAAAAATTAACTCCATCCTAGTCAGACACAGTACAAGAAGTCACCCAAACAAATAGCTTTCAGCCTACCTTAAGCTAAAGTTAGAAATTTTGTAGGTGGGGATGCCAGGATAATCAGTAAGTGCAGTCTCATTTAGTAAGATTTCAGGTGCACTAGTCTAGAATTTTAGTACATGTTGAAAAAACATGGAACATGGTTTATATATGTATAATCTGTGTGTTTATTGCCCTGAGGGACTCCCAGGACAAGTTGCGACCATCACACTGCTGGGGAGAGTGTAATGTCTATACAAAAGCGTGACAAAAATTATTCGGCCTTATCTCACTGGAGAATTCTTTAGCAGCTTTAGGGCTTCTTTAAAGAATAAGAGTAGTGCAAAGTAGACCTAATGCAGTTACTAATAATGACTGAAATCTCCAAAGAATTTCAACTTTTCTGCATTTTGGAAAAGAAAGACTTTGTGCTCCAGGAAGATATTTTAGCAGTACTTGCAAATTATTGTAGTCATCCTGGGGACATTCAGAAGCTTTAAATGTGGCACTACGAGTAAATGCAACAGGTATTACATTCAATAGTTCAATGTGTAGGGCACAACCATTTCAATTTTATAAGCCTATACATTACAAGTATTTTTAAATCAGTTCAGCAGTTGACAGCAAGCAGTGTTCCAGTTTTAGTGCCAATTCAGTGTTTACACAAGTTACATTTAAAGGGTACCATAGCCATTGAATTCTGTACAAACTGAAGTTTATGTACTGAAGCAAATATCGGAGAGAAGAGCTCCAGGATTTAAATCTTAAGAATGTATAGCTATGTTCAACAAAGAGGTAAAGGAAGAGCTGTGTGTCTGGCTGAGGTCAGGATATCTTGGGAGGAATACTGTGGCTTAATTTGCCTGTTGTTAAAACATCAGGAGGAGACTCAATATTTGGCATTAAACAATAGATCTATATAGACTTATGCCAGTTGTGATACTCATCATTGCAGTGCCTAACTTTCATATTCCTGAAACAAAACACAGAGTCTAAACTGAATAAATAATTTTCCTGTTTTGAATGGAAAATACTAAGGAAAATACTTAATCACATGATTAAGTCACTGAGTTAGGCTTCTTATATACTGTCAACTGCAAGAGACAGGCTTCTCTGAAACACAGTAAAGAAAACAATGACAAAACTTCTGAGCTCCTAATCATTCTGTGAAGCAGTTAGGTCTCTGTATTGAGCGTGTCTGATTTACATTGACTAAGCTAAATTCCAATTAGGTGATGTAAACACTCTCACTTGATCAGTTCAGACCTGAATTCACAACAGGACTAGACTAAATTAGCTAATGGAATGTCTGTAAAAGGTTGTATCTTAAAAAATTCTGAGAAATGATCCCTAGAACTTAGAACACATCTCTGTCAGGGAAGGATTCTATGTTGACATTCTCAGCTGAAGCTAAGTGCCTTAATGTTTCCTCTTGAAAAGTGGACAACAGTTATTTGATGCAACAGCCTAGCTATTAGATCACTCACTCACAACACAGGAAAATTCAGTTTAGAATAGTTGTTAACATGAGACAAAATTAAATGTCTCATCTGTCAGAGAAGTGGCCTAATCAACTGGCTGTTGGCTGTTCTGGGGTACTTTTCTTGGTCAAGTGATACCACTTTGCCAAAGGACTTATGAGGATTCCTGAGCATATGTTTTTCCTATTTAAAAATAATTAGTAAGGAAGAAATAGTATCTATGCACATGACTTAGTTCTCCCCATAACATCATCAGCATCATAATGGATCTAGCTTCATGTAGATACTATGAATAATGTCTCAATGGCTGTGTGAGTTCTCTTTTTGCATGTCTTTCACTGTGGACAGCTTTTCATGTGTTTTAGGAATGATTCTACGTGCACGCTTTGGCATTACTTTGCCTGTGGTTGTATCAGCAGAATAAAATCCAACTCCTAGGCTTTGTGATATATGTATTAATTCATTTCCATTGCCCTTTTCTGGGGTGTGAATGAATAGTTTTGCCTACTCATGCCAGTCAGAGCTGGGACACAGTCCATTCAGCTGGTAGTAGCAAGCCTCAGACAACAGACTTGCACCTGCTCTGATTCTTAACTTGAAAGCTGGCTCTGTTTCAGTACATTTTTTTCATAGTGTTGCCTTGGAGACCTGTAGCCTCAATGAAGTAATTGTTTCCATCATCAACCATTTGAATAATTCATTACTTAGCAGAAAACATCCCTTTTTGCTCTCCGTTTGTTCCATTCTTTGTACATTTCAAAATAAATAAATCAATGAGTAATGCAATGACTATTTTGAAAAAAATGTTTGGCACAAGAAGGGGACTAAGAGAAATTTTGTCTTTTTGGTATCGTACACACACCCTGAAGTATGTGTTTCAAAGTAACTGGTTTGACTAAAAATGAATGTAGCAACCAATAACAGTAAGCTGATAATTTAATGCATAATTACAACTCTAATTATTATGTAATTGATTTGTGAAGGGTAATGCTATAATTTTCTTAATTAAAAAAACAACAACCACAAATAACCAAAAAAAAAAAAACAAAACAAAAAACCCAAAACAAAACAAAAAAGAAAATAAAACAACAACAAAAAGACAGATAGAGAAATATTCTAAGCTTGGGAAGCTGAAGATACAGAAGAGTATCAGGACTACAATTGTCACAAAGACAAACTATGTCCCTAACTTGCACTAGTAGACAGTAGGAGGTAATAGCATAACTTAGTTCAGCATCTGCTTCATCTGCTTCCTGTGAGTTATGAATCATACACTACAGGAATTGTTCAGTATCTACCCAGATATGCATGAGGTATTTCTTAAATATGTCCATAAATTATTCCAAGGTTTCCACATACTAGTCTAAAGTGACCTTTACCACTTCATGTACTTTGATTCCTTTTTGGTTTAGGCATTTTCTGGTAATAGATTTAAATAGGGGCATCCCAAATAGCTCAATAATACATCTGAAATAATGAATAATAGGATAACTGGTGAGATAAAGCTGCTGTTAGTGCAAAAGTTAAGTAAGGTGAGGTGAGGTGAGGTGAGGTGAGGTGAGGTAAGGTAAGGTAAGGTAAGGTAAGGTAAGGTAAGGTAAGGTAAGGTAAGGTAAGGTAAGGTAAGGTGATAACATAGAATAAGAAATCTTACTTTATATGGAAGTAAAATACACTGGCAGTCTTTAATTTTTTCGATATGGAGCAGCTCTGGAACTTAACCAGTTAGTAGCTTTCTAAGTAATTCTAAAAGCTTGTTTGCAAAAGTTTGTGTAGCCTAAAAAGATACAAAAGCTTCTTTTACATGCCTCTCCATAATAGGAAAAATGTGAAGTGATATAAAATTAAAGTATATGAGTAAAGTCAATGAAGAATATGTAACATAGTAATATAATGTATGCAATGTAACAGTAAAAAAATGGAAATGCAGAGTGAATAATGATGACTGTATAAAAATAAGTTGAACCAATATGGCCAAAATTCTAGGTGGCAGAGTTGTATGCAGGGAAAGGACCCAAAGTGCGTAATTCCCACCTATAAACCGGTAAGAGGTTAATCTGCTGTTCTGAGGCTAAAAGTACTGCGTCTAAAATACAGGAATCATCAAATAAGATTCTGGTTTTTGCTGAAGTCAGGAGGATTTTTTTTGCAGTAGATTTCAGAGGGCCCAGGATTTCATCCAATGCTTTTGCAAGTAGGTATGTGTGTAAATAAATGTAAATCAGTTCACACAAGAGAACATGTAAGAAGCTCTATGCAAGGTAATGAAGAGGATATTGTTGATACTAATATATTAGCAGTCCTTGGGCAATGAAAACTAAGATTAATTATGGGAATGAGTTGAGAATTGGGGTCCAACATATTTTTGGAAAATTCATTTTAATTGAGTTCTCATATTACTAATACAAGTAAAAGTGCCAATCAAGGGTATTAATAGAGTTTCTGCATAAATTCTGCTTGTTTGATATTCATAAAAATCTCTTTCTCTTAATACATAAATAGGAATGCCTCTATTACAGATCCCTGGAGCATAGAACTACTGAAAGTGTGGGTAAAGTGAGCCAAAAATTGGTGAAAAATATTTTCAAAAAACTTTGGTTTTAAGGCACTGGAAACTTCCATACTGTTCATTGCATATAATATGGAATTTTTAATTTTAGATTTTATAAATGTTTTTGGTAAGGATATCACACTGTACAGCCTTTCCTGCATTTTCAAGTCACATTTTCAAAGTGACCAAAGCAATTCTGACTCAAGGGAATGGTTTATCAAATTTGCTATACACACTTGGCAGTATCCAATGCATTGAGGCAAACTATAAGTTCATTTGGAATTTGAAAAAAACTGCATTATTCGTGCATGATAAAGGAAATAACAGGTGTATTAAGATAATTTTGAAAAAAACTCCTATAGCACTGTTGACAATAAACAAAAATCAAAAGGAGAGAAAGGACTGCAAAAATACTTGTAGAAGTGCAGGAAAATACGTATGTATTTTAATAGACATATATATGTACAAGTATGCAATTATTTTTAAAAACATTACTCCTAGCCTTGAATATTATGAATTTTTAACCATATTAAAAAATACTATCTTTTTCTATAACTTTAAAAAATCTTTTGACAGTTTGCCAGTACCACAGAGTACAAGTAATTGTTTCTTAAAAAGCAACTTTTACTGCCATGTCTCAAGTTTTAAATACCTCAGGACACGGGATATTTCAGTTTGCAAGTCTGTCTGCGCTTTGTATAATGAACTCTCAAAGCTGGGCCTCTGCAATCTATAGCAATTTAAATTAAAGATTAGTCAGAATAATAACAAACTTGCTAACACAGTCATAGAATCACAGAATCACAAAATATTAGGGGTTGGAAGGGACCTCAGGAGATCATCGTGTCCAACCCCCCTGCCAGAGCAGGACCACCACAGAATCTAGGACAGGTCACACAAGAACAAGTCCAGATGGGTCTTGAAAGTCTCCAAAGAAGGAAACTCCACAACCTCTCTGGGAAGCTTGTTCCGGCGCTCTGTAGCCCTTACAGTAAAGAAGTTTTTTGTCATGTTGAGGTGGAACATCCTGTGTTCCAGTTTTCATCCATTGCACCTTGTCCCACCATAGGGCATGACTGAAAAAAGATTGCACCCTCCTTCCTGACACCCACCCCTCAGATATTTATAGACATTAATAAGATCCCCTCTCAGTCTTCTCTTCTTTAGACTGGACAGCCCCAGGTCTCTCAGCCTTTCCTCATAAGGCAGGTGTTCCAGTCCCTTAATCATCCTCGTAGCCTGCCATTGGACTCTCTCAAGTAAATCCCTGTCCCTCTTGAACTGGGGAGCCCAGAACTGGACACAAGATTCCAGATGTGGTTGCATTAGGACAGAGCAGAGGAGGAGGATAGTGATGCTAGCAGTGCTTTAAGTTCTTCAAGTTATAATTATGGCAACTGTTACTCAGATGAACTAGAAACCCTAAGATCATCCCTACTGACAATTGTTACTAGTGCTCTTAAAAGTTTTCTCTGTTGAGACATACTAGCACTGCTGCTATATGATTCTGCCCTAGCACAATGTAATTTTATTTTTAACACCATATTCTTACTTTTCTCAGAGCACTTGCCAAACCATGGCTTAAAAATAAAATACTGTGTATGGAAGAGGAAAGACATGAGGTAATAGAAAGGGAAAATAATGAATTAATAGTTTTGGCTGTCTATTGGACATTACAAGATTACTTCTGTTATTGTGTCTTGCTTCGTAAAACTGCAAAGAGTTTCCTGTGCTTTTCATGAGCATCCATCTCTGTCCCTGGTTTCCTCTGGCACATCCACTCAAGTATTTAATTTCACAGAATCATAGAATGTTTTGGGTTGGAAGGTACCATCCAGCCAATTCCTTATCCACCGAGTGGCCCATCCGTCAAATCCATAACCCTCCAATTTAGAGACAATTTAATGTCAATCACAGAATCACTGAATCACAGAATTGTTCTGGTTGGAGAAGACATTTAAGCTCATCGAGTCCAACCATAATCTAACTTTACCAACCATTAACCTAACTCTACCAAGTGCAGTGCTTAAATCATGTTACTAGGCACCACATCTACACATCTTTTAAACATCTCCAGGGATGGTGATTCAACCACCTCTCTAGACAGCCTATTGCATTGTTTAATTACCTTTTACATATGAAGTTTCTTCTAATATCTAATCTAAACCTGCCTTTTCACAACTTCAGACCATTTACTCTTTTCCTGTTGCTTCTTAACTGTAAGAATAGACCAACCCCCACCTTGCTGCATCCTCCCTTCACATAGTTGTAGAGAGCAATAAGGTCTCCCCTCAGAGGCAGCTTCCTTTTCTCCAAGCTAAACAACCCCAGATCCCTCAGACGCTCCTTGTAAGGCTTGTGCTCTAGACCCTTCACCAGCTTTGTTGCCATTCTCTAGACTCTCTCCAACACCTCGCTGTCTTTCTTATAGTGGGGGGCTCAAAACTGAACACAGTGTTCAAGGTGTGGCCTTACCAGTGCCGAGTATGGGGGCACAATCATTTCCTTATTCCTGTTGGCCACACTGTTACAAGCCAGGATGCCGTTGGCCTTCTTGGACACCTGGGCACATTGCTGGCTCATATTCGGGCAGCCGTTGATCAAGACCCCCAGGTCCTTTTCTGCGGGGCAGCTTTCCAGCCATTCTTCCTCAAGCCTGTAGCATTGCATGTAGCTTTTGTGGCCCAGGTGCAGGACTCAACACTTGGCCTTGTTGAAGCTCATACAATTGGCCTCAGCCCATCAATCCAGCCTGTCCAGATACTGCTGTAGAGAATTCCTACCCTCAGACAGATCAGCACTCCCATCTAACTTGGTGTCGTCTGCAAACTTATTGAGGGTGCACTCGATGCCCTTATCCAGATAGTTGATAAAGATATTAAAGAGAACTGACCCTAGTATTGAGCCCTAGGGAACACCACTTGTGATGGGCCACCAGCTGGATTCGACTCCATTCACCACAAATCTTAAGCCCAGCCATCCAGACAATTTTTTACCCAGAGAAGTGTACACCGGTCTAGGCCATATGTAGCCAGTTTCTCCAGAAGAATGCTGTGGGAAACAGTGTCAAAGGCTTTACAAGGGTCCCATGAAATGTCATCCACAGCCTTTCCCTCATCCAATAGATGAGTCACCTTGTCATAGAAGGAGATTATGTTGGTCAAGCAGGACCTGCTTTTCACAAACCCATGCTGACTGGGCCTGATCACCTGGTTGTCCTGCACCTGCTGCACAATAGCACTCAAGTCAAAATGCTCCATAACCTTTCCTAGCATTGAGTTCAGGCTAACAGGCCTCCTGCAGTGCCCTGGATCCTTCTTCTGGCCATTTCTGTAGATGGGAGTCACACTCGCCAACCACCAGTGTACTGGGACATCTCCAGTTCACCAGGACTGCTGGTAAATGGTGGAAAGTTGTTTGCTGAGCTGTCTATAAAACAGTTCAAAATCTGCCCGCTGGAAGTCCAAGGCAACAGTTCTGCTGGCCCTCCTTCCTTACTTCTCCAAGACATTTTGAGGTCGCTATACCCAAGATAACCTCCGACCATCACATCCTTCACAAGCCCGTCTCTGTTGACAAACAGCAGGTCAAGCAGGGTGTCTTCCCCAGTAGGCTCCCTCACCAGCTGCATCAGCAATTTATCCTCTATACACTTTTGGAACCTCTGACACTGTTTCCTCTCTGCTATATTGTTTCCAGCATACATCTGAGAATTTGAAGGCTAGAATGAGGACAAGGGCAAGTGATAAGGAGGCTTCTCTCAGATGTCTATAAAATATTTTATCTGTCTCTTCATACTGGTTGGGTCGTCTATAAGAGACTCCCACAAAGCTGTCTCCTTTGTTGATTTTCCACATGATTCAATACTATTGTTGCCATCATTAACTTCCAGGCATTCGTGGCCCTCCCTAACATACAGAACAACCACACCACCCCTCCTTCCTTGCCTATCCCTTCTGAAGAGCTTGCAACCATTTATTACAGCACTCCAGTCATGTGAGTTGTCCCATCATGTTTCACTAATGGCAACAATATCGTAGTTTTCCTGCTGCACAATGGCTTTCATGTCCTGTTTGTTGCCCATGCTGTGTGCATTTGTGTAGAGGCACTTCATTTGGGATGATGGTCCCACCATTTTTTATGAGGAGAAGTCCTAATTCATAGCTGGCTGTTCTCAGGCACTTCCTGGTTATTAATGACCCAGTGACTCTTGCATATTTTTTGCTGCATGGATCTCCCCCCTTCCCCCTTTAACTGTAGTTTAAAGGCCTCTTGACAAACCTTGTTACCTCTTCCCCCTTTGAGACAAGTGCATATGGTCTGTTGCCAGCAGGCCTGGTGTCATACAAATCCAGCCATGGTCAAAGAAACCACAGTCCTGGCAGTAACAACAGTTTTGGAGCCATGTTTATTCTCTTATAGGTCCCCACAACTGGAGGGTTAGTAACCTGTGCTTCTGATCCCTTAACCAGTCATTCTAAGACCCTGAAGCCTCTCTTTATTGCCTTTGGACTTCTCGTTACTATGCTTTGCCCAAACCCGGTAGATAACATCAGCTGCTCTTCCCTTATCCACCAATGTTGTAACCCCATCAGACAAGGCCACCAAGTTTGTTGGGCAAAGTTTTCTCTTAGGGAAGCCTTGTTGGCTGTCACCAACCACCTCCTTATTTTTGAGCCTTGGCTCAACCTGGGCTGATTTTAGCCATGGTAAAAATTGTTTTCTAGGGGCCAGGCAAGTATCAGGTATTATTTTTGTCCCTGAGCTAGCACAAAATCAACTCTGTCATCACTGCATAACTAACAATAATTATTGGGACCAGGAGAAAGTGTAACTTTAAATAACTAGTGGGTGAGCACAGTCAAACTTCAGCTGGGAACTAACAAGGACAAAAAAACCCAAACCCAAAACAAAACAGGAAGTAGACCCCTAAGATAACGTGTAAAGCAAATGCCATGTGGATCCAAGGCTGAGGAGGATGTCTTCTGGGTACTGCTGGTGTCAGCTGTGCATGAGCTAGGACTGGCTTCCACAGGGGCCACTCCATCCTGCACTCGGGAGCTGCAACCAAGTACTGCTTCCACCCACAACACCAGCTCTGGCCCCCTCTGTACCATTGTTTTGCCTGAGCTTGTGACTTCTACTAGGTAGCATTAATAATGCATTTGTTTTTTAAGTGGTATCAGTGTTCTAAGTGTCCACTGTGTACTTGTATCCACTGATGTAAGAAAAAGGTAGCTCCAGACAGCATGAAGGGGCCTGCATGAGGCCAGAAAGAGTGTCAGGAGAGCACCAGGGAATGGCACAGCTTTTCTTTCCCCAAGCCCTGGGATCCCCCTTTGGCAGTCGCTGCCCTTCTTACTGCCTTTGGGGCAAATATGCTGCTGTTGTTCACACTAACATGGAGGTTTCTTGATGCAGGAGAAGAGGACACATCAGTTTAAATGACAGAGCAGCACCAGCTGTGGCTGTTTCCTTACATGATGATGTGTTTGGCACTAAAATGTTAGGCAAGAGAAGTAAAAAGTGTCAAAATTGCAAACAAAAGCTGTTTTCATGCTGACTCTTTTTCTGCTCAAATTACTATGCTAAAGTTCTTGATGCTTATTTTCTACTTAATTTCTGCAGGAATGCTGGATATGCTGTACATATTCTCAGGAGTGTTTTAGAGAAAGTCAGCTTGATAGTATTTAATGCAGTGGATTTCTAGGAGTGATTCATTAGAAAGAGTATACTAGTCTTATATTAAAACTTAATTCACTTCCGTTTGGCTTAAAACTCAGGGTAAATACAGTCTCAGATTCTTCTCTTGAGACACAACAGAAGTTAAATAATTATTGAACAAATTTGGTGTGATCCAACTTACTGCCATCCCTTTATGTTACTCAGCATTTAGAGTTGTAATTAAACGGTCAGGTAGTTTTCAACAATCAGCACCATCTCTTTTTTTTTTTTTTAACAACTGAAAGCTCCTTTTTAGCCTTTTTTTTTTTTTTTTTTTTTTTACGAGGCCCAAGATAAAAACAGAACATAAAGAAAACTGAGGGGATTATTGTAATTGCAGACAACAGTAGACTTTTTCATTATTAGTTATATTGTGACAAAAGACAAGAGTAACAAGAAGGGGAAGCATTTTTTGCTAAGATGTAGTCATCTTCAGTTTCCTAGACATGGAAGTCTGATGCCATGAGAGCTTACTCCTCTATACTTACAGCACCTGCTCTCGAGAGCCACTGGTCAGCTATGGGTCCAATACAGATGGATGTGTCAACTGCCCTCACATCTTTTAAAGATCATGAGACACGGGTCAGGAAAATTATCTCCATCTTTGTTTTTCTTTCAGTGAAGTACAACAAGTGAATTGACGTTATTTAATTCCTCTTGAAGTATATGTTGTAATATGTGAGATCCTTAAGGAAAATGAATATAAACAAGATGAGAGAAAAAATAAATCATAAGTGTATAAAAAGGTTATGTTGTGTACTTTAAGTGGGCACCTAACTCTCTTATCTTAACACTTGCCAGTATAAAAGTTATATAAGCTTTTAAAAGCCAAACACTCATTTACATCTCCATCTTTAAAAAAACTGAAAACTGTGCAACAGCCTATTTCATACTGCTAAATTACATTCAACTTCATAAACTGTTCTAACTATTCTATGTATAGCTAGATATGGTATAGATTGTGATATTGAATTCTGAAGCAGTACTTCATTCTCTGCCACAGTTCCTGCTATCTTGTAATTGTAGTAAATGTGCAAAATTTTGTATTTCCAAAGTACACAAAGACATTTCTTTTGCAAGTTGGATCACTAATTCCTTTTTGAAGCAATGTCATGGAACAAAACCACTAACTGCCAGAGCTGGAACCACAACTAACAACAATTTATTCCACAAATACAGGTGTCCAAACAGTTTATAGGTTTGATTGTCACAGGAGCTGGCCCACATAATTACAGGGTAGGAAAAAAAACTAAGCAAAAGCAACACCACTGCAAGGGTCTCCTAAAAGCTTTTTGGGTTTGGGGAGGGAAGAGTATTCTGTAACTGCCATTCATTCACCCATTAAAGTGAGGGCTCTCGAACTCAAGGAGTTTCCATGGTAAACACACCTACCATAGAGAGGACCTTGTGTTGCAGGCCCACTGCTCCAAAGAATACACAAAATGGCCTCTGGTGAGGCTCCATTTATGTCCAAGTCAAATCCAGGCTTGTGGTCATATATGGTCATGATGACACTCATTGGTGAGCTGGGGTGGTCTCCAATACAGCACCAGAAGTGGAGTATATGATTCAAATCTCTCTGTGTGCATGACATGCACCACCTACACCAAGCCTCAGGCCAACTCCCCATGGCACTTGGACGTGCCACACATAATAAGCTGCAACTGCCTTCTGTAACAGGTTGCATGTTAAATAAAAAAGCAAAAACTAATCACGCAAATATAGCAGTCTGAGCTCACAAAAGGCCTTAATTTGTGTAAACTTTTGTCTTCAAGTTTAATTAACCTGCTATTCTTTTGTTTCAGTTTTCATTAGTTTTTATAGTTATTGGGATAATTTCTCTTTTTTCTATTGAAGTTCTGACTAAATTCAGAAAATTAGATTTCTAGTTACATTCAAGTGGTGTCAATGTTTGGTAGATGTTGATCTCAAATACAGAGGTAAAAATGGGATTATTCATAGAATCATGGAATCATAGAATCATGGAATCATAGAATCATAGAATGGTTTGGGTTGGAAGGGACCCTAAAGATCATCTAGTTACAACTCCCCTGCCATGGGCTGGGACACCTTCCACATGATACCTCTTCTTTCTTCTCCACCAGCTGCTGCCAAAGGAGGACACAGTTAAAACTGACAAGTGCCAACTTCTTACTGGTACATCCAGGAAGCAGTGGCTCTTGTAGCATCATTCTGTCAGCCAAGCCTGTATCTTCCCTGAAACGTTTCAATTTGCATTTTCCATCCTGGCATGCTCCTCATTTCTTTTATCCAGTGTCACTCTCACTCCTCATTCCTTAGCCCATTCACTGCACAAGAACGTCTTGCTCAACTCATCAGGAAGTTCTGATGATTCTTTCCTGCCTTCCTCTGTAGACAATGTGTCCATGATTTTCTCTTGAATCTGGGCTTCAGAACTGTAAATTAAGTAAAATGCCATAGCATTGTTAAATTCAGTCAATCCCTCAGAGGGTTGTTTTTTTTTTTTCTTTCCATTAAAATCTTGGTCCATGACCCTTTGTTCATTTCTCTTGCACCTTAATGCCTAGAGCCAGAACAACCTCACAAAGACAGCTTGTTCAGCATGGCCGCTTCTAAAGCTTCATCCTTTGCAAATCTTGCAACACCACTGTTAACATGTTGTCTAATGTACCTCAGATTTCACCATCAAAAATGCTCAGTCTGTCCTAAGAAACATCAACACGGCTCTCATCAGTGACAACGCTCTCCCCCTGATGCTTGCTCAATGCCCCTCAAATGTTCTCCTCCAAAGCACTTCCCTCCTTAAGAAACCTAAACCTTTCTCTCTAAAATACTTACATTGTAGCCTCTGAGGCATTTAATAGTTTCCTTAAAAACTGTCCCCTCTAAGTTACCTCAGCTTTTTCTTCAAGAAATGTTTTTGTCATCTGAGTTACCTCACCTTCTCCCCTCAAAACACCTCTGTACCCTGTTACCTCAGCTTTTCCCTCAAAAAGACTCATTTTATCTCCTCTGAGTTACCCCAACTTTCCCACTGCAGTCACCTCTGTTCTCTATAATTTACCTCAGCTTTTTTCCTGAAGAAATTTTTCATTTTGTCTCCTCTGAGTTATCCCATCTCAAAAAGTCACCTCTCCCCCCTCTAAATTACCTCAGATTTTACCTCAAAACCACTTTTTTCACGTTCAAGTTACTTCAGCTTCCCCCCCAAAACCAAACAAAACAAAAAAAAACCCCAAACCAACCAATCAACCAACCAAAACCAAAAAACCCAACCAAACAAAAAAAAACAACCCCAAACATAATCTCTCTCACCTTTAAATTACCTTAATTTTTCCTAAAAAAATTCCTCTGAAAACCTGTGCATTCTCTGAGGTAAGTGCCTAGTCTGTGCTCATTACTCATACTCTGCAGTAGCCCTGCCTTTGCCCCGAGGTTTATTATCAAACCCACAAAATGCACTGTAGCCACAACACTCACTTCAGCCATGTAACAGCCCTGTGGGCATGAGCACAGCTTTAAAAATCCTCTGTGATGAACCAGTTGCAACATGATGTGTTACTTTACTCTTTCCACCCGACAGATTTTATTCTTGTTGTGAATCTTTTTCTTGAAGAGACTCAGATTTTAGCTAAAATGAGCATTGGGCAAGATACTCTGACAGAATGTTTACCAGCAGGACCAGCTAGGGGAAATTGTAAAGAAAAAGTACTCCTTAAAATATGTCACATGTTCTTTCAATATATCACGACCTTTTAGGAAGTTTTTTTGCACTTTGCTTCACGCAGTATTTTGTGCCTTACTTATTTGTGCCTTTTATTCTCTCGTGGATCAGTATAAACTCAGTAACAGAGTATACAAGCATTTACTTTCTGATCTGGGTGACTTCAGCAGCCTTGTATAGTCTGGTAGCTTTTCTCAAGTCTGTACCTTCCAGGATTCTTAGTGGATTTGGATCTTTGACTCAGTAATAGCATGATCTGTGATCATTCTTTGGTTTTTTACTTTACTTTACTTACTAATTTAAGACCCGTCACAGTTTTTTTTTCTGAAGTCTTTTCCCAGTATTTGTAGGTCCTTATGAAACCCCCTGTCTTTCAGAAGTTTTACCTTTCATAGGTATTCCGTACTTTTCCAACTTCCTAATGATGTTTTTGCAGCTTGTCCTTTTATCCAGGTGTAGTTACAAACCATTTAAGACATCTCTAGCTTCAACTTTCACAATACTCAAGCAAAAAGCTATTTTTTACAAGTCTCCTTCCCTCTCAATTGAGTTCCTTCCGCATAGTTGTCAAGGTTTTGCTTAGATCTTTTCCATGAACTATAACAAATCACAGCTTCTTTAGGGGTTTTCAGCTGGGTCTGTCTTCCTTATTTTTTTGCTATGGTCTTTCTTCTTGGTCTTCATTCCTTTGAACCCTTATTTTTCTGAGAACAACTCACAGTACTCTGTAGTTATCAGTTCTTTAAAGAATGTGAACTTCACCTGGGCTGATGGGAGAAAAGCTTGCTTCTTTGAAAGACCCTCATTTTTACCCCATCCAGCCTGACATCACTTATCTCTATGTCTAGGGAAGCAACTTATATAGGCTTATTCAATAGACAGTCCACTATAAGCATCACTATAAATTAACGAAGGATAAAGTTTAGAGAAACTTGTATTTCAAAATGAAAGTTCATATTCAGAAAATATGGTCTAACTCAATGCAATAATCAATCTTGGAAATATGTGCTTTCTACCAATATGTTATAACCAATAATCACAGAATCACAGAACTGTCACGGTTGGAAACTACCTCTTAGATCACCAAGTCCAACCATCAAGACACATACACACAAAAATCCAAAGAAACAAAATAACCAACCAAACACAAACAACCAGACACACTCCACCAAAAACCCACAACAAACTCCAACATCAGTCACTAGAGCATGCCCTGAAGTGCCACATCTACACATTTAATACCTCCAAGGATGGTGACTCAACCACCTTCCTGGGCATGCTGTTCCAGTGCCTGACCACTCTTCCAGTGTAGAAATTCTTCCTAATGTCCAATTTAAACCTCCACTGCAGCAGCTTCAAGATATTTCCTCTGGTTTTATGGTTATTTACTTGGGAGAAGAGACCAAAATCCATCTCCCTACAACCTTTCAGGCGGTTGTAGAGGGCAATGAGGTCTCCCCTCAGCCTTCTCTTCTCCAAACGAAACAACTCCAGTTCCCTCAGCTGCTCCTTGTATGACTTGTTTTTTAGACCCTTCACCAGCTTGGAAGCTCTTCTCTGGACATGTTTCAGCAGCTGAATGTCTTTTTTATAGCGAGGGGCCCAGAACTGAACAAAGTGTTCAAGGTGTTTTTCAATACATCATGATCTTTTAGGAAAGTTTTTTGCAGTTTGCTTCACAGATAAATACACACACATAAGTGTACCACTTACATTTAAAGAGCCAATATTTTAAAGTAAATTCAGCTTCTTCCAGTCAAATATCAGCATCATTCAGGCTATTTCTTACATTAAGAAATTGAAATTGCTAGTAGACAAGCATGTATTAAAAAGATCTACCCTGTGCTATTTAAAAGAAAAACAATAAGTGAGATTTTTTTTTTTTAATTATAGGATTTCAAATTTTTCTGACTCCTTGAAGCAGCTACTGCCTACACCACTGAGAAGCCATTTTTTTTCTTGTTACAGAGGTGCTAGATTCCATTTTTTAGTCTAGCAAACCCACAAGATAAAAAACCTTTAACATCTGAATTTCCATTAACTATAAAACAAAGATTTATATAGAAACAGATACCTCTTGAATACAGGACAGATTGGACTTTTGAAGGGAGTGAAATTCTAAACATTCACAGAAGAGAAGCAGGGTGTATTGGGTCGGACTGAGATGGAGTAAATTTTCCCATTGTTGTCATACTGCTGTTCTTTGTACTGGCAGCTATAAAGGTGTTGCTAACACACCGGTGTTGTAGCTACTGCTGAGCAGAGCTGCCCGGGATCAGGGCTGTCTCTTCAGCATCCCACCTCACCAGTAGGCTGGGGGTGGGCAAGATCTTGGGAGGGGACACAGCCAGGAGAGCTAACCCAAAGTGACCAAAGGGATTTTCCATACCATAGGATGTCTGCTTAGCAATAAAAGCTTGGAGAAGGAAGGGTGGAGGTTGAGGGGTGGAATTTGTTATTGACACATTTGTCTTCCAGAGCAAGGGCTACTAAAGCCAGCATCAGCTAAGGTAAACTGAACTGCTACTTCCTGGAAAGTGGCTGGATATCATTTGCTGATGCGAAGCAGAAAATGAATCTTTTATTTTTCTTTGCTTCCATGCATTGCCTTTGCTTTTGCTTTATTAAACTGCCTTTATCTCTACCCACGAGTTTTTTCCATCTTTTCTGCTCCTCCCTGGAGGGGAGTAATAGAGTGGCTTGGTGGGCACCTGATGTACCTCTAAGGTCAACCCACCACAAAGGTATAATTTTTAATTCAATTTTAGATTATTTTAAAACAAGGTAGTTACTCTAGAAACTTTAGATTAGCATGTTCAGGTAAGTTTCAGACAAAGTGGACTGATAAGGACAAACAATGGGCAAAACAAAGATACAATATTCACTTTGATATAGTGCTGGATGTTCACGCAAAGTAAGCTACAACTGAGACATGCAGTCAAAGCAGACTGTGAGAAGGACTGTTCTGAGCAAGAGGAAGCAGACAGGAATGAGGTGGTTGCTCTGAGAAATTTTATGATGTTTAAGTAAGCTGGAGTAATAAGACCTGCAGATATACCTGCAGAAGGAAGGAAAAAAAAACAACCAGAAAGTATGATAAATTATGTAAGTACTACAGATCATACATGCAGTTAAATATCTGTGTAGTGATATAATTGTTAAAGGCTATCTTAACTTTGTATTTACTTCCCTCTGATCACTTCAGTTTGAAATGTTAGCTTTCTATCAAAGGATGGCACACAAAGATATTAATATCTGTAATAAATACTTTATATACTATGACATCAGCTGCCCATGTCTGTTTTTCCAATTGCATATTCAACATAGGAAAATTTGTTTGGAACCTGGGTTACATGCTGTTATGATGTTGTTGTTTGTTTGCTTTGGAAATATGGTTTATTTGAAGAATTTACGTTTTTTTAAATTATAAAGAAATATATATATATGTGGCCACCTAATGTTTCTAAGTCACAGTCCCATTAACTTCAAGATATTAAACTATGCATAATGTAGATTTTTAAACATTTTCAGGTTTGGGGCTTCAGCATGAACTTGCAATATATATATAAAATAGAAAGATCAGGCTAAGCTAAACATTTTTTTCTATCTTAAAGCAATTTTGACGTCTCTTATCTCCAAATTTTTGAGAAGCTCCAGCTCTGCTAAAATGTTCAAAACCCTACAACTCTTGACTTGGGAGGTACTTTAATTTTGGAGAGTAAATGACACTTTGAAACAAAGAGAACTAAACATATGTGCTCTTTGTAAACACTGTATCGTGAGCTGCTTCATTTTCCTTTAAACTTACTTTGCTGTATCTAGTGCAAGTTTTATAAAGGGAAGGGAACATGATTTGACCAAGCAAATAATTAATCATCAAGAGACAAAAACCTTTTAATGGAGTTTTATTATTTGAAAGTTAGTGGAACACAAAGACTTACAGGACAGAATGATCCTTATAATGAAGTTATAAACTATAGCAGGGCTGAGACATTTTGGGAAGAGCTGCCTGTGCAGCAAGTTCTCAATTTAAGCATCTTTTCTACAAGCTAATGGACTCTTTTAGTGTAAATAGATTTTTTATAATAGTTATGAAACATTTTTCATTTATTAAAAATGTGAAAATGCAAATTGGAATTTATATTCTTTCTGTATCAGTACTGTTACAAAAAAGTTATTTTCTTTACTTGCAGTATCAGTTACAATGAGGAAACTGGGGATGTTTACCGTGGAGAAGAGAAGGCTGAGGGGAGACCTCATCGCCCTCTACAACTACCTGAAAGGAGGTTGTAGGGAGGTGGGTGTTGGCCTCTTGCACTGAGAAAATAACAACAGGACCAAAGGAAATGGCCTGAAGTTGTGGCAGGGGAGGTTTAGTTTGGATATTAGGAACGATTTCTATACTGAAAGAGTGGTCAGGCACTGGAACAGCCTGCCCAGGGAGGTGGTTGAGTTACCATCCCTGGAGGTATTCAAGAAATGTGTAGATGTGGCACTTCAGGGCATGCTCTAGTGGCCGAGGTTGTAGGGGGTTTTGTGGGGTTTTTTTGGTGGAGTGTGTGAGGTAGATAGTACTATCTGCTTCTACAATTTCCTGGGGCAACCAGTTGCTAATCCAGAGCTACTCACCACCTTAAGAAAAAATTGCTGTTACCTGTTTTAAACCAGTGGCTTAGTAGTTTTATTGAAATTTAGTAATAGTTTTGCACTCTCTTTTTCCATTGTACTCACCATTTTGTTAACCTCAGCCTACTCATTCATAGATCAAAGAATCTGAAACTTTTCAACATCTCCCTGTAAGGCAATAACTTACCTGTCCCTTCCATTGCTTTATTTGCCCTTCTGTACCTTCTTCAGCTGCATTCAATGTGTTTCATTAAATACATGCCCAAAGTACAGATGAACATAAAAAGTTTCAGTTAAAGGTGCATTTCATGCTGTAATTTATGCAGTGAATCAACAGACATGGAAAGTATCTTTCACTTGTCTATGAGAACTCTTTCTCTGCTTGCTTGAGGTCATAAGCACTAAGTATAGAGGAGAGAATGAGAGGATTCAAGGGGAAAAAAGGCAGTAGCAGCTGTCAATGAATGGAAACTGAGAAGCATGCAAGATTATGAAAATCTCTAATCAGTTTTTAAGTTAGACTCCATAGCTGATTGTATAACTACAGAGAGAGGAAGAAAGTGATATAAATTGTATACATAGTCACAGAATCACAGAATCTTAGGGGTTGGAAGGGACCTCGAAAGATCGTCTAGTCCAACTTCCCAGCCTGAGCAGGGGCACCTAGAGTACATCACACAGGAGTGCAACCAGGTGGGTTTTGAATTTCTCCAGAGAAGGAGACTCCCCAACCTCTCTGGGCAGTTTGTTCCAGTGTTCTGTCCCCCTCACAGTAAAGAAGTTTTTCCTTACATTTGCATGGAACCTCCTATGCTCCAGTTTGCACTGCTTGCCCCTTGTCCTATCACTGGACACCACTGAGAAGAACCTGGCTTTGTCCTTCTGGCACTCGCCCTTTATGTATGTATAAACATTGATGAGGTCACCCCTCAGTCTCCTCCAAGCTAAAGAGACCCAGCTCCCTCAGCCTTTTTTCGTAAGGGACATGTTCCATTCCATTAGTCATCTTGGTGGCTCTGTCATGGATTCTTTCAAGCAGTTCCCTGTCTGTCTTGAACTGAGGGGCCCAGAACTGGACACAATATTCCAGATGCGGCCTCACCAAGGCAGAATAGAAGGGGAAGAGAACCTCTCTTGACCTACTAACCACACTCCTCCTAATACACTCCAGGATGCCATTGGCCTTCTTGGCCACAAAGACACATTGCTGACTCATGTTCATCCTTCTGTCTACCAGGACCCCCAGGTCTGTTTCCCCTACACTGTTCTCCAACAGGTCAGCCCCCAACTTGTACTGCTACATGGGGTTGTTCTTTCCCAGATGCAAGACTCTACACTTGCTTTTATTGTATTTTATTATGGTTCTCCCTGCCCAACTCTCCAGCCTGTCCAGGTCTCGCTGAATGGCAGCACAACCTTCTGGTGTGTCAGCCACTCCTCCCCGTTTTGTATCATTGACAAACTTGCTGAGGGTACACTGTGTTCCCTCATCCAGGTCGTTGATGAAAACATTGCATAGTAGAATCCAAATCCAAACTATTGAATATAGAATCCAACTAGATTCTGTCCCATTGACCACAACTCTCTGACTTCTTCCTTTCAACCAGTTCACAATCCACCTCACTACCCGATCATCCAGATGATTGTCACTGTGTAAATAAAAGTTATCACCTTAATCTCTGAAAAGTTTCATAACTGTGTTGTTTATTTTAGAAGTTATAAATGGATGTTTATTTGTATTACGATAACCTAATTTGAATTACATATGATTTCAAGAAGCCAAGCTAACTACAGGTATCTTTTGGGACCTTGATTCTTAAAAATTAGGATTGTAGCATATGGTCTATGCTCCAATCTATTTTTCCAGAATCTTACATCTGCAAGTCTGTGTATCATTGAGCAGGCTTATTAAAAACTTCAAGCAAAGAATAGGCATGGAATGATGAGTACCAACTAGAAAAGTTCTCTGCTATGAGACAAAGAAGTAAGGAAAATATTTCAGTTTCAAGAATCATGACAGAAAGTGTAAAAAAGCTCTTTCAAATAATTTAAATTAAATTAAATTAATTTTTTATAATTTTTATAATTTTTAATGCAAAATTTATCCAGTTTGAGAAGAATAATCCAAATAATTGGAAGGTGAGTCTTGTCACCATTGTAGTTTCCTGTAGATGTAGTAGTAGATGAGCAACTGTATCAAACTAATGGGTGAAAATTTATGCTTTTCCCTTATTAGTGAACAACAAACAGAACAAACATGAAAAATCAGCCCTACTTTCATGCTTTGGACTGGAGCCTGACTGAGATAATTTTGATATGCTTACTGCTTAGAGTTGCTTCTGGAGATTGCCTGTGTAGTAAAAAATGCAATCACTTGATTACTGGATGGTAATTGCAAACACAGCCTGCCACAACTTCTTTTATTTGGGTAGCCTATGGCATGTTGTAACATGAATAACAGCCATTTGTTGTGAGTAACAGGATTCCTAAGTGTTTTCTGCTCTCTTAATACACAAACGCAATATTGAGGGTCATAGGCAGTGGCTTGCCTGTAGCTCTCAATTTGATACCCATTGAAAGAGCTGAAAAAACTGTGGTTTTTTTCTTGGCTTATTTGTTTATTTATTTATTGACACAATCAAGACTCTCTCAGCTGTTTAGGAAACCTTAAAAATGAAGAGTGTATTCTGCATACTGAAAGTTGTTGTGGCATTGAACTGAGTAGATGAAGGATGACTTCTGTAGCAATTTATTATAAGACCTTGTCATCTGCATTTTGGCAAGCTGTCAGAAGTGGTTAGACAACATTACAAGCCCAAACTCCATTACAGAAGGAAAGATGTAAAGAAGCAATTCACTTTACTTGGCCCATGCTGTTGATTTCAGCCATTCTTCCTTTTGAAACCTTTATCATAAAAGCATCACAGACCCTCTCCTCATCATCATCTTGACATTGCTTTTCTCTGGCAAAAGTCACTTCTCTTTTGTATTTGTTTGATGATGTGTCACTAACTCTGAAAGAAGTTTGTAATTCAGAAAATCTTCAAATATATAATTCTGCTGTTCCAGAGACAGCAGGCAGAGAATCTTTTGGCTTGATTTAAAGACCATGATAAACAACCAAACAAAAAAATAAATTGCAATGAATCAAATATTTTTGAGGCCATAGCGGTCAAATTATTGCTATTTTTGTTTTAGTTTGGGGTGGGATTTTTTTTTCATATGGAGTAGATTTGCCTAATTAAATCCAGAACTAATTATATATGGGGTTATATTTTACTGGTTGGGACACATTGCTGGTCTAAATTTTATAAAGGCTTTGAGCTCAATTAAGTATAGAATTCCTGACATCTGAAAATGCCCTTAAAATTCCTGAGCTTATTTAGATTTTACTGGTGGCAGCCTGACTTATAATGACTACCAAAAGAAAATCTTAGAATCTTCTGAAATTGAGTAGCTGGTTTCAGAAAGTTTAGAGTATTTTATCCATAGAAAAGCTAAAAAGGTTAAAAAGTAATAAAAATAATAATATTGAATTATCTGATCTCTTTTCATTAAACTGACTGATTTTATCCTAATGATTTAAAAGTCATCTTTCCTTACATAATTTGTTGCAATGCAGTTATATTTTTAATTTCAGCTTTAGTTAGTATGATTGCAAAGTATGTGGCTGTATTAAAATGGATGTACTGAAAAATACTTAATCATTTCTGTTTCACTTCTTCCCCCAAAAGAGAAGTGCCATTTTATGAAGGCATATGTTCTATCATGTTTATTATTTGTTGATTTTAAACTTGGCTGGATATTCTCTGCACAGTGACAGATTGACAGCTTCAAAGATTTCTCCTTGCTAGTACATTTTTGTTACTAAATATTCATATACATACCCTGATTTATTGAATGTCAATGGTTAGTATTCATTTCATCAAGCTCCCTTTTTATGAAGGTATCTCCTGTGAAAATGTGTATACTGTAGCTAAAAATACTTTGCAATTTTATGGTGATTGAGTGATTCATCTTGCAATGGCATCAAACTTTTACAAACATACATTAAAATTTACAAGACCTTTTTAGAGCAGCTATGAATTGTTATGTATGTCTTTTAAGTGAATACTCTGAAGGACGAAGATTCTAAGGAATTTCTCTAAGTTCCAATAGGGTATCAATACAAATGACAGTTAAATTGTCACCCCAGCTTAACTAGTAGATCACAGTCCTTGAGTTGTCTTTAACACTATGAAATACAATTCTGTTCTGGCAAGTGACTCCATAAATACAAGTGCCATGTTTATGAGTCATTGTTTCTAGGAATATTACTGTGAAATTTTGTTGTATTAAGAATTAATTTGCTAACATTGCAAATAACTTTTACAAAGCTGCGTCTAAAATGGAGGAAGTAAAATTACACTTCTTCTCAATTAATACCATGGTTAGCAATGCCTTTTGTAGAGGACCATCAAAATGGGATGCAATGTAATTCAGGTCCAGACACTAACCACTGGACAGAGCTTTCAAGCTCTTTTGCTAGGTCAGCTGAAACATACTGTATCATATTCAAGAGACAATAAAATACAATAACCAAAATCTGTTTAAAAAAAAAAAAAAAGTGCATCTCCTCTTAAAGCCAAAGATTAACTGCACTTGTAACTAAAGCAAATAGCCAATGTGTCTTTCACAAGACCTCATCTGTCAAATTCCTTAAAATCTAATAATTCCTTTGGTCCTTACAAAATCAATCCATTAGCCAAAGGAAATGTATCTGTGCTCACTGCTAGATCTTTCTGAAGAGATGAGCTAGTTTGATCCCTGTGAGACTTTCAAGGAGGATGTTTATCAGCTGCTAAGTTTTTACTGCTACATGAGAGGAGAGACTGGCATTTTACTGTTAGCTCACCTATTTATTCATGCTGGTTTATGAATAAGTCTTAGTTTGTGTTGTCAGTCTGTCTTCCTATGCAGCAGTATAGAATGCAAAGCCTAAAATTGTCCTTTCTTGAGGTAGAGGAATTTGCCGGCAGAACATTATTCCATGAACCTGGAGTGATGAGTCGTCTTTGAAATCTTACTTTTAAAAAAATCGTTTTCATTGTGAAAAATATATGCATAAAAATACATGCATAAAAAATACATCTTTTTTAATCCATTAGCACTTACAAATCTCTAAAACACCCCAAACAAAACCCAAACAAAACCAAACCACAAAAACATCCCATATTCCAGTCAGAATTTTTGCACAAAAGTTAACAATGCTAGAGAACCCATGAAAAGAGTACAGTTCCTCTGAATCGTAATCAATATTATGTCAGTATGTGAAACTGTAAGCTCAAATCTGGAAAGGGATAATTAGTTCCTTATTATTATAGAATTTCTTGTCAGTGATTATGCATGCTTCACTTTAACATTTTTTCTTGTTTTGATTGTCAACGGAAATATGATAGCAGATTAATATTACTTCATTTGCATAAATACACTGAATGATGCAGTGCTTGAATATATTTAGCCATGCTAAGAAACTTTTCCATTTTTCTTATGAAGATAAATAGCTTTTGCTTATTATTCACATTTCACAGTATTTCCTGGCTCACATCTGCCTACAATTAACAAATACAGTAGTATGTCCTGTGGTCAGAAAAAGAAAATTTTTATTTTTTTTTTAATGTACTTGTAAACAATTTGAAATCAATGTAAACTTTCTTCTGCATATATGTAAAAAAAGCTCCACAGTAGTGTGGACCAACACTCAATAAATTGGAAGAAAAAATAAAGTACAATGCCCTTTCCTTAAAAAAAATCCACCACTACCAACAAAATGACACCCAAAAAAAGCTATCCATCCAACCATGAAATAGGATGCATACCTCAACACTGAATTTGCCACCAATGCCCTATGTATGGACACTTCATAGAGAAGCTTTTAACAGACCTGCTTAAACAGCAGGGTTGAAGGAAAAACATGAGTTACAACTTGGGAAACTTCAATTAGATATAATAAAAAACTTTACCATTATGGAGATGATCAAACACTGGAGCAGGGACACAGTTTGTGGAGTCTCCATGCTTGAAGATGTTGAGATCTGATTGGACACATCCCTGAGCAATGTGCTGTAGCTGGCCCAATGTTGAGCAAGTGTTTAGCTGAAGGATCTCCAGAGGACCCTTACAACCCCATAGTTCTGTGATTATGTGATTCTGTTTTCATATATGGGCATATTCACTGTTCTGTGTTTAGGTCACCTATGTTCTTGGATCACTTTTCATTCTATGAAAAAAACCAAACAAAACAAAACCAAAAAACAAAAACAATCCATCAGACACCTAGACTGAAAAAAATCTTTTAATGTTTATTTCTGTGGTATCTTACCTGAAGTTTAAGAAAGCTAAAATATTATGCAAAATGTCTAGCTTTTTTTACTGAAAGCCAAAGAAACTTATTCATGACTAAAGTCTTGGAAGACACATTATAATAAAGAAGTAAAGTTATCCACATACCTTGGACTTCAACTGTTTTAATAATATAAAAGAAAGAGAGAGGGAATCACAGTAAAATATTATTTTCCTTTTGTTCACAATAACGAATGTATTTGTTCTCATTATCAGTACTTATTTGGAACAAGATGAGTCTACCTCGTAGATAAACCACTGTGGTATGTTTTCAAGAGCTAACTTTGCCTGGTGATGAAAACATAATGTCATCACTAATGGAGGTGTTTACACAATCCAGATTTTAATATTTAAACTGGAAGTATGGGCCCTACGTACTGTGCATTACTTGGCTCCCTAGAATCTCAAAAAATGGGCAAATATAAAATTATACTAAGGGGAAAAGGAAAGGCTGCTTTAGAACCTTCTGAGAAGAATTGGAAGACAGTTAGGCTGGTATTGATCACACCTAAACCATACGATTTTCTGTAGTTTAAGGACACCTCTGAGTAATTACATAAAACTTTGGGTCTAGCCTAGTAACTCTTCTTGGATTATAAAATACTATCATCTTCTGACTTCAATTTGACATTTTGATAGTTTTTCTGAGCAGACTCAAGAGCCAGAATTGTCTCTGAGAAACACTGTCCTAACCATCTTTTTCTTGATAGATGGATAAAGTGTTTGAGTTTAATATGGAAAAGTAACCCGAGTAATTTCTTACTATTTTAAGAGGTCAGGAAAGTTGTATTATGATTGCCTTCCCTCTGCCTCAGGATAAGAAACTGACCAAGCAACAGTTCATCCTTCTATATTTGCAGGGGGAAACATACTGATACCTGAGCAGTATTTCAACATTTCTGTGCTCTTAAAAAAATAATTGGGGACAGCTGTGTATGTATTTGTGTCTTATTTCCACACCAAGGGTCTTAATTACCTTTTTTGGTCTTAATGTGAGGTTTCCCAGTGGCTAGGTTCTAAAACTATATGAAATTGATATGAGCAGTGAAAAAAACACAGCATACACAGCAATGACACCTCAGTGAACTGCACCATTAGTTATATACAAATACTGTCAGCTTTAAATTCGTCTAAACTTCATTACTAATACACTCAAATTTTAGAAATGTTTGGTTTGGTTTTTTTTTTAGGTTATAAATCATATTTCTTGTTTGTTTACAGGAACTCTTCAAATGTCTAACTAACTCCCTTCCCTCTTGCATTTGCCTGCTATCCTCACATGGTGGAAGACTCACAGGATGACTAAGCCATGTTTAGAATGCCAATTTCATTTAAGTGCACACTTTAAAAAAGGGAAAACACAGACTAAATTCAGCCTTGCACTGGGACATAATTATTTTGTAAAGAGAGCACATTACAGAAATAGAAGTAAAAAAATAATTGGATATTGGACAGTTTAAGGATGTTTATATAAATATATTAAAAGAAATATTTGTCACTTGTGAACTTTTATATCTTCTAAGACAGAGGATAGTATAAGTCATGTTCAATGCATTCAGAAGTAAAGTATGTCTTTATTCTTTGTCAGACTGTCACTTCTTGCATTCAAGTCACCCTTTTCTCAATGTCCCAGTACAAAACAGCTTGTATCACATGGCCCTCAGACAAAGACAAGAAGCCTTCTCACACCACAGGATACAGAAGGGAAGTTTAACTGTATAATGTATTACTTTTTTTAAATTATTATTATTCTTGAACAGAACAAGACTTCTCATTTTATATACTGTGTATGAATAGCTTCTTTTAATGGTATTTCACATGAATTGCAGCCTACATTTTCAAAAATGAGAACAGCTTAAATTTCTTTTGTTTCTAGAAACCTAACTTTGAGTTATGTCTGAAAGAGCAAGATTTTCAAACAAGGATTTAACATTTGCCTGCTAAAAATCAGAATACTTTAAAGAGTTTCTAGAAGGAAAGGATAGTTCCAGGTCAGTTTTTAAAACTGTAACAACAAGGTGGCTAGAAACAATCCACCCTCATTCATGCTGTCAGAAAATAGACAGTTTTCTAGCACTATAAATATGAAAATGATAAATTCTTGCTACACTAAAAATAACATAAAGTCCAGTAGGAAAACTGGCTGCAGGACAAGAGGGAAAATCCATCTGTTAAAAATATTACTTTTAATAATTCATTAATTATTTTATATTGTCTTGTTTTCAAGAAGCATAAAAACAATTCTGCAATTACTTAATTGGTCTCATATTGGAAAGCTAAATATATTTATTGGAAAATGTAAAATTTGCATCCCACCCATCTTGCTTTTTTATATTCCTGTCCACCAGCATGATATCTGGATACCTGCATCAAAATAAAATAAATAACTTTCAAGTCCATTTTAACGTTCCTATTCTCTGGAAACACACAGGGTGGGACACATGTTTCTGTTATTCTCTGCCAGATGTTTTGAGAATGAATAAGGGTCACCCTATAGACCATCATTCTGATAATGAAAAGTGCAAAGCCAAAGGTCCTGTAACACTCAACACAGGTTTCTACTTTGTGTAAATGCACGAAGAAATAAATGTAATTCTAAGTATTTTAATGCAATACATTTTTAGAAAGCATAATTAACACAAGAAAATGCCGAATAATTGCTTAGCTACATTGTGGCACCCTATGTACAAAAGTGCTTCCACAAAAATTTGGAAAGTTTTATATGAAAATCATAGAAACACAGAATCTTACAATTTTTTTGCTTGGAAAGAACCTTTTAAGGTCACAGAGTCCAACCCCCCTGCAATGAATAGAGACATCTTCAACTAAATCAGGTTTCTCAGAGTCCCATCCAACCTGACCTTGAATGTTTCTAGGGATAGAGCTTCTACCAGCTCTCTGGGCAACCTGTTCCAGTGTCTCACCACTCTCAGGGTAAGAAACTTTTTCCTTATATTTAGTCTAAATCTACCCTCATTCAGTTTAAAAGCAGTATCCCTTGTGCTATCACTACAGGCCCTAACGAAAAGTGTCCCCCATCTTTCTCGTAAGCCCCTTTTAAGCATTGAAAGGCCACAATAAGGTCTCCCCAGAGCCTTTTCTTCTCCAGACTGAAGAACTCCAACTTGACCTGTGGGAAAACTCACATGCTGAGGTAAAGACAGTTTAATAGGTAAAGAAAAAGCTGTGCACACAAGCAAAGCAAAACCAAGAATTCATTCACTACTTCCCACTGGCAGGTGTTCAGACATCTCCAGGAAAGCAGGGCTCCATCACACACTACAGTTACTTGGGCAGACAAACACCATAATGCCAAACATGCCTCTCCCCTATCCTTCTTCTTTCCCCACCTTTATATGCTGAACATGACATCATATGGTATGGAATATCCCTTTGGTCAGTTGGGGTCAGCTGTACCAGCTGTGCTGCCTCCCAACTTCTTGTGCATCTGCAGCCTACTTCCTGGTGGTATGGGGTGGGAAGCAGAAAAGGCCTTGACTCTGTGGCACACTGTTCAGAAGTAATAAAAACATCCCTATGTTATCAAAACTGTTTTCTGCAAAAATCTAAGACATAGCCCTATACTAACTATTATGAAGAAAATTAAATATATGCCAGCTAAACCCAGCAGGAAAATCTTGGAAGTGAAGGCTAAAGCAACCTTATTTTTCTGGAACATTTTCATTATTGGTCACAGCAGAATCTGGCCCAAGAAAGGAAGTAAGTAAGATATAATTTTAGCTTCTGAATGGTCTTGTCAGAATATGACAGTGTCTGCTAGGGATTAATGGGCATAAATTGCTTATTCAAACAGAGGAAATTATATGAAAGCTTTTAAAGATTGCTGTAAAGATTTTTACATTTCAGAGGAAAACAGCTAGTGCTATGACAGTAAAGCACATTAATGGAGTTCTGAAATAAAATGACAGAACAACCAAGTAATTCTGAACCCGGATAAGGTATTTGGTTGTTCTAATAGCTTTTAATTTCACATTAAATCACCATTAATGTTTGATGAATTTTATACACCAAACTGATGTGAAAATTAGGAGAGGTGGTGGGGTGGGAAAAGCTCAGATGAACTGAGAAATGAGAGAATGTCCTTCTCTGGAACAAGACGTATTTAGAGTCAGTCATGCTACCAAGATTTACTTCACCTGAACATCTGGCCCATCAAGTAAAGTTATTAATTTTCTTCCCTAAAAAGAGAGAAAATATGCACAATAATTCTTGAGGAAATTTCTTTATTTAAATATATACAAGCATGCTAAGAGAAAAAATGTTTCCTTTACACCTGACATGGGAGCATCATGACCTTGCTTTTATGAAGATTTGAGTAAAAGAACATAATGATACGTGAATGATGGGATAATGAAAACAAAAAATTAGAATGATGAACCTCAATACAGATCAAGTAGTGACAGACCAACACCTGAAACTGCTGGAAAGTTACATTGTAACAATTATTTGATTGCATGTGATCTGGCTATTTAAGCCAACCAGTATCAAAGACTGGGAAAAATGTTACATTGGCATCCAATGCCTTCAAGAAGCAGAGTTCCCAAGGTGGAAAACTTTGATGTTGGTGCTGAGCTGCTGCCTGAACCAGACATTAAGACCTCCCTGAGTAAATGTCCTGTTCCCTTGGCTGAACTATGCTGGTCATTGCAACAGTAGCCAGGTCTCAGTTAATTGTGCGTGGACACATGAGGTTTAGCATATCCTAACACTGCCTCTCTCTTATTTGGTCTGCTCAGTAAGTTGAACTTAGCAGTACCATGTTTTTGTTGTTCCTTTTTCCCTCATGACAACTTCCTATAATAATGGGCACTTAGTAGTTGTCCAATAACAACAGTGAATAGTTCAGGCTGTGGGAATGGATGCTTCCTATATGCCTTTAATTTCTCTTATTTAATTTCACACTCCTAGATGCTGGTCTGCTAGATTGCTTGACTGCTGATGTTTTTGGTTTATTTTTACTTTATGTAAAGTCAAGCCTTGAAAGTAATGTTGTTAGCACATAGACATAATGTCACGTAAAACAATATGAGTCTGCAAGGTGGCTGAGGAAGGCCCACCCTCCTGTTGAGTTTCAAGGTTCAGAAAGGACCTCCTTGCTTTCTAAACTTCTCAGAGAGGAGTCTAAAATTGTCTGGATCCAATCTTAATACCAGACTTGGTCAACGGTTTGTGTCTAAAGAATTACGTGCTACCCATCAGAGTCAACATTTGCCTGTTTCAGAGCCCTGCCAATGACACAGTTTGCAAAGTTGCAAAAATAGGTCATTTAGTAAGGTGAGAGATACTACAAATTCAGGAATTGCTGTTGATAAATATACTTACTGCACAAAACTGAGACTGAGTTTGAAATTCCTGAGTAATATTCAACGAAGTCGGAGACTCAAGTCTTACCAAAGAGGTGTCCCTGCTAGGAGAGGAAAGAGGTCCAGGCCTGTTGAGCCACCCAGAAATAGTTGGAAATTTCTTTCCCAAAGATTTATACTTCTTAACAAGACAGGACTGGGCCATGTCTTATGTGCTGATTGGCTGTAGCACACTAATGGTATTATTATGTGAGGCAGGGGGAAGTAGAAACAACACTTGCCACAGATGTGGACTCCTTCTCAACCCTGGTGGCAAAATTCTAGCTGTCAATCTTTCCCTCTGGCTATTGTTGGCACAACCATCTGGCTATAGGAACTCTGCTCTACCCCAGCAGTCACATGAATTACTGGGGTCGTAAAACCTCCAAACTTCCAGATTGCAAAGAAATTCCAACATCTGGAATGAGCCTTGGTTTAGACAAGTGAGTTGTTTGTCCTTCACATCAGTTCATTGCCAGGAAGATATAAGCACACTAATTTAGCCTGCTTTCCTATCCCAAAGCTGATACAAGATAAGCACACTAATTTGAGACAACTTCAGCCAATTTTCCCACAACATAACACCATGTAGTCAGTCAGAAAACTGTTTGCCATGTTTCCACTCCTGCTGAGTGCTAAGAACATAATACAAAGTGATCAGTATCCTTAACTTCCAATGAATTTAGGAAAATCAAGAGCACCCAGTATCTCTGAGTGCTCAGTCTTTAAATAATAGAAATCTCAATACAAAGTTTTACTGCTGAAAGTAGTATTTGCTACCTATTTTTCTCATTATACATTTTGGCATAATAATATGCTAAACAAATGGTTGGTTTAATGAAATGTGTATAATGAGATAAGTTCAGAATGTGATGTTATGGTTCCAGATGTACTAGGTGTAATGAATACTAAAAGCAGTTTGAAGAAACATAGCTCCTGTGCTTGTGAAACAGTGATATTTAGATTTATAATTGACTTTCTAAAAGGTAGAGAGTAATAAAGACACACATGCACACATGATTATGTTTTGTGGGAAAAATATACATTGTCCCTTGAGACCTGCCTATTCCCCACAGATTCTAAGTTGTGCCATGGATATGACACGTGGAAGAAGTGTATCCATTATGTTGCTTCTATCCTGACTGGTTTTTTCTCTGTTTTTTGGGATTTTTTTCAGTACCTGAAAACCAAACACATTTTAATATTTTTTAAGCGTTAAACATTACACTACTTAAAAAGTGGGGAAAAAAAAGGATTTGGGGGTTTGCATTTGTACTTCCTAAAGCTTTCTTGTCCTTTAGGGTATATTTTCAGTGGAGTTTTAAAGCTTTTTTCCATGACTTGTAGAATTACAAGCATGTTTTTTAATATCAAAGCTGGTATTTTCACATGGGCTTTGAATTCTTATTTCAGGATCTTCCAGAAAAACAGCAGCTATTGTGAGACTTATGTTTAACATCTTACCAACTGACAGACTTTTAAGGACATGTCCATACAGGATAACTCTAAGGCTGGCAGGAACCATGTTAGTTCTGGAACCGCAGATAATAAAACTGATGACATTTTTGTACTTGTCTGACTTTCTGTCAGGACAACTACAGATTCTGAGACTAGAAGTGATGCTGCACCAAATTTCACCTGCTCAAATCTCTGTGAACAGTGGTATATGGGTAAACTTAACTATGAATAAATTATGTACTCAACTATAATTAATTACCATAGATTAGATTTCTGAAAAAAAAAAACAAAACGAAAAAAGGGCACTTTCTTCCTAGCCTAGTGGGAGCTAATATTTAAGCTTCCGTTTGCTATCCATGCAGAGGAGTTTGAACAAGATGATCTTTAAGGTCCCTTCCAACCCAAAACATTCTATGACTCTATGATCTCTGAAAGTCTTTTCATCTTGAAGATCTTGAGGCATACCTTCAGAATAGAATTTTTTTCTCTTCTCACAAGTTTCTTTTGTGATAAACCAGATAACTGGCTTAGGTGGAATGATTTAAATTGCCTGGTGAACTGCCTCTTGGGTTTTGATGTATCAAAAAAATGAAGACATTATCTTTAAGAATTGTAAAAATATGGCACCTTAACCATAGGATATTTAGTTTTCTACTACTGGGTTACCTATTTTTTCAAGCTAGGTTAAGTAATAAAGATTTTCAAGAAGATCTTGTAAAGCTGTTTGTTTGTTTTGTGTGTTTGTTTTGTTGTTGTTGGGGTTTTTCTTTGTTTGGTGCTTTTTTTAATGGAATGAATCTGTTAACCTCAGCTAAATTCGGTATCATAATTTTATAGTGCCTCTGCTCAAATAAGACATTTATCTCATTAATTATTTTTATGCAAAACATAAAACTTATAAATGACTGTGTCCTGGACCACCAGCTTTGGACTTAGAAGAAAAGCTTCAAATAATCATAAATTATTTTAAATTGCTGAGATATTGAAACGAAGGAAATAGAATTAATTTCTGATTATTTTCTCTTTACCTTTGGAACCTCAAGATCATCAGGTGTTATGGGGTGTGCAGGTTTTATTTTGTTGCCCCTTATATGGCTTAGACTACTGTTTATGTAGTGTTTTGCAAAAAAACCCAAAACACCAAACACACAGCTTTGCTCTGTTTTCTAGTTTGAAAGGTACCTTCATGAAAAGTAGTTAGCACAGAAGCAAATAGAAAATAAAAAATGTAAGTAAGAGGCAAGCTTATCACTGCTACCTTGGACTCAGTGTGTCATGAACTATACTTTACAACTTCCAGCTAATCCTGTGTGTACATGGATCAAGCTAAAATCTGCTTGGCAAATAGAATGCACCTGGGGTGCATTAAGAAGAGTGAGTTCAGCAGGTCAAGGGAGGTTATCCTCTCCCTCTACTCTGCCCTCGTGAGACCCCATCTGGAGTACTGTTTCCAGTTCTAGGCTCACCAGTTCAAGAGGGACAGGGATGTACTTGATGTCTGATGGAGAGCTAAAAGAATGATTAAGGGAGTGGAACACCTGTTTTATGGGGAAAGGCTGAGGGAGCTGGGGCTGTTCAGTCTAGAGAAGAAAAGACAGGGGGGATCTTATTGATGTTTATACATATCTGAAGGCTGGGTGTAAAGAAGGAGGGGCCAGTCTCTTTTCAGTTATGCCCTGTGATAGGACAGGGGGCAATGGACGCAAAACGACACACAGGGAATTTTCACCTCAACATGAGGAAAATCATCATTGCTGTAAGGGTTATGGAGCACTTGAACTGGCTGCCCAGACAGGTTGTGGAGTCTCCTTCTCTGGAGACTTTCAAGACCTGTCTGTGTGCATTACTGTGTGGCCTGCCCTAGGTGATCCTGCTCTGGAAGGGCGGGTTGGACTTGATGATCTCCAGAGGTCACTTCCAACCCCTAACAGTCTATGATTCTATGCTTCTATGATTCTATGTAATACCAGGTTTCTGTAATGGAAAAAGAAACTAGTATTTTATCATAATAGCATAATACACTATATTGGCACTTGAACTCTCCTTTGTTCATGGCATATGGAGTTTGTGAGGCTAAAATATAGATTCAGTGGATAAAGAGGTTTTTTACTTATATTTTAGAAAGTGATCTTGAATTTCTCAGAAGATTGATAGTGAGTTTTTCACAGTTTAATTATAGAAGTAAATATCAATTAATTTGAAATTCAGTTAGAATTTATTCCTTTCAGAAGTCAATTAGTGTTTTGGTTAATAATAAATAATAAATAATAAAACAGAGAAAAAATAAATACAGGTATATATATATTATATGTAATATGTAGATTATCATTATTATAGTTATGTGGAACCTTATTTTGAATTTCCTTAATGCACTTTAAAATGTTAATACCCCTTCTACAGTATCTAGTGCTACTTATATATTATGTAAATAAAGTAAAGCAGATAGAATGTTTTTGTTATCATCACCATGAGCAAGATTAAGGGTAAAACGCATCCCAATTAGAATATTATGTTTATTCTACCAACATAATAATATTGATTATAAAATATAGAAAGAATTAAAGTCATAGAAAGGACTGAGAAGAGCAGACTAAAAAAGAAAGGCCCATGGGAGATAAAGCCTGAGGAAGTTTGTATCTCTTTCTCATAGAAACAATACTATAGAAGAATTTCAGGACCTTATCTAGTACAAAGTCACATGGGGTCTCCCTCTTTTTATCATGAATATTAACATTATTTTATTCCTGAAGAACTTGCTTGCAGGAGGTCTAGGACAACCATCCACTGCCAACTCTCTGCTGCATGGTATTACACCACCAACCCTCCATGAGATCAACTCTACATGGATTGGCAGATGGTGCATAGCACTGCACCACTCCTCCCTTCCACCCAACACTGTGCTGCTTTTACCCACCATGCAGCACCACAGTGTTACTCCTCCACACACACAACAAGCCCCACAAAGCCCTTGAACAGTGGCAAAGACTCCGCACAGTGCCATAGGGAATCCCAGAGGCCTGGCAACCAGTGGTCTCTCACAGAAGGCAGAGGTGACACAGTGTCGCGGACCGAGATGGGTAAACCCGCGACCCACACCCCCTCCTCAGGGGATGGAGAGCTCATTCCTGCCCTGTCTTCATTGCATTAGGGGGAGGAGGCATGCAGGCAGGGAGCAGAGGGATGGGGGGAGCTGGGTGTGGGAAGCAGTAGGGACATCAGCTCTGGGCAAAGCTTCAGATGCAGAGGAGAATCCAGCCACTCAAATACTGCTTGATGAGAGAGCTTGCCATTTTGTCGTCCTTGGCTTGTTTATTTTTCTCTTTTTTAAATAGCTTTTTAAATTAAGGGCCTCATAGGCACAGCATCCTTCCACCCCAGCATTCTCTGCAGCCCCAGGCAACTGGAAATATGGGTAGTCAGCAGTCCCCATCAGGGGCAATGTTCCTTCCTGATCTGCACAGCATCCATGGCAGAACTAGCACTAACGCAGCCACAGGGTCTTGGCAGGTCACTGCAGGGCACCCACCTCCTTCCCACGTTCCTGAGGAAAACCCTCCTTTAGTTCTCCCCACCCTTCTTTCATCCCTCCCAAGCATTAACTTCAATCCCCCAGGCCTTCCCTTGCAGCTCACCCCTCTGCCCACGCATTCCCTCCTTCCCCCCGCCCCCAGTGCAATGGGCACTGCAGGCAGGGCAGGAACAAGCTTGATGGCAGTCCGCACTCCACCTCGTGTGAGAGATTGCTCACTTCCAGGCTCTCAGGGCTCCCCATGAAGCCACACAGAGACCCTATCAATGTTCAAGGGCTTTATGGAGCTCACCATGTGCGGGGAGGTCCAGCAGCACATTGGGGAGGCACGTCACAGCGCTGTGGCATAGGAGGGAGGATTGGTGCAGGGTAGTGCGTCATCTGCCGATCCCCTTAAGAGTTTCCCCAGTGAAGACTGCAGGGTAGGAGCATCATGCAGGGAGCTGGTGGAGGGGAGAGTTGGTGGAGAGATTATTGCAGTGGACAGCTAGTGGCATATGGTTGTCCCTTTCCAGGTGCAATGGTCACTTCTTATTTGAAAAATTCTTCATGTGAGAGAGTTAGCAAATGGAAGAACTTCTATAGTGTTTTTAAGTTCCTCTTAAAGGTTGTTGTTTTGTTTTGGTATGTGGTAAACAACAATAAAAAGACTTTTTAATTTAGATCTAGCTTTTAAGTTATGAATATTTTATTTTATCCTCAAGTTAACTTTTCCGTACTTTAAGGTGCTTCTTATACAAATGACCCAGACAGTGATCTGCTTCCCTGTACCTCTCAGACATCTGATAAAACGTGCATTAAATTGAATTACCTCATGAATATAAAGTGGCAAGAAATGATTCTTCATAAAAACATCCAAAGGGAACATAGTCACTTTGCCTCATCCAGATTGGATATGGAATACAAGAAAACAAAGGGGGTTTTTTTCTGCATAGCCTTTAAAATGTTGAAACAGAGAAAAGTATTCTGTTTCTTGGTTTCACTGTCCTAGTTCTTGCAGTGGAGAGATGGTACTCAGTCCTTTTACATTTCAGATTAAAACAAACACAAGAAATGTAGGTTTAGAATGTCCATTGTGGATTTATCTAACATCACAAAAAAGTGTTGGACTTCCCCTATACCTGAGAAAAAAGTAGTTCAAAGCTGAAAATATAGAAGCAGCTAAAGAGTACTTGCTTCCACTGAATTAGTTTGGATTTTCTTGTATGTAGGAATGATATCCTCCCAAAATATTAAAATAGGTTTTATACTTTAATTTGTAGTTTTTAATTTTACACCAATACTAATTTCATTGAATTGATTTTTTATTTGTATTAGTTATATTCACTTTTTTAATTTACTTCTGGTTTTCTTGCAAGATAGAAATACAGATTACTGGCTTATAAGAAAAAATGCACACTTACCTTCAGAGGCTTCTGCCAAATATGCACATTTTCTAATATTTCCCACCAACTGAAAATGGAGTTTGTTGGTTTTCACCTTTAGCTACATCTTTCCTTTTTATAATCCTTAATTTAGGAAATACATGGTATGTTGATATTGACCTGAAGTTACCTTTTCAACCCTCTGATGAGTCAGAAGAGGAAGAAATGTGAGCATATGTGTTAAACCTTCCTACATTTCACAACCTAGTTGTAATATTTCTGATCCTAGTGTTCATAGTCCAGTGGTATGTCAAATGTCTGTTCCTTAATTTGTAGTGCTCAAGCTGATTTGGATTTATATTTAAATTAATGTATTGATTTATTCTATTTTATTTAATATATTATTTTTTCTGGTATCATGTAGGCTCTGCAGGAAGAATCATTGAATGTGATAATATAAGATATAATGTATAATATAATAATGGTAATATAATAATGGGACAAGTGGACAGTATAATTGATAATATAATTGATAATATAATAGTGGGACAAAGCTATTTTTTCTTTTTCCCTTGGACCTACATTTAAACAGTTTTCTGAGCAGTGTTGTAGAAAAATCCTCTCACTGAAGCTCTTTGAATAGCCTATGTATTTGCCCATCCTTTTGAGGAGACAAAAGAAGTATCGAGTTGTAATAACGCATGGCGCTTGTCTCAGCCAGAGCATATCTTTCATCTGCTACTTGAAAATGTGTTCCATCAAAGTTTATTTTTGTATTTATTAGACAGTGGGAAAGAACAACTCCTTCTGGGCCAAATTAAATGATCAGAAAAGTATATTTTTGTTGCATTTTTATGTCACTGATTCAAGGCTACCATGCTTGCTTTTCTCCCAAGGAGGGTAAGACCCACATAGACCACAAAGAGGTAAGTTCTTAAGAATAGATCTTCTAATGGTTAATGAAAAGAGGATAGAGAGTCCACATTCACTGATTTTTGGGAGGTATAATTCTGAGTGTGGAGAACCAAAATGTGTGACAGAATGTATCACAAAGACTGAGAATGAGAGACATGGCAGAAATAGTAAGGAAATCTAAGGGCTTTGAGGTGATCGTTGCTTCCAGTGTAGTAGTTTCAAAGTTACATTAAAAGGTGAAGCCAAGCTACCTTTAATATAATTTCCATGCATAGATTTTCACTGTCTTTAAAAATTATCTTTCAAGAATACTATGCATTTTAAATGTTTTTACTATTAATATGATTTTCTGTCTTTTCAGACCTATAGATGGATGGGCTTATTCTTATGGGACACTTGCAACAGATATAACCTACTTTCATTATACATTTTCTCATTATCTTTGATTTCTACAAATACATTAATTATGCAATATTATTTGACAAAGAGTCAATGCACACATTCCAGCCATTTTTTTACTAGCTGAGCTAGGTAAAGTTTTACTTTGATTTAAAACATATTTTTCATTTCCTGCTTATTTTCCACACCTTAAACCAAAAGCCAACTTTCCATAGAGCTCCTGACTTTTACAAATTTTCTTTGCTGTAAAAACTTATATGAAGTAAAGATCAGCTATCTGCTGATTTCTACTTCTCCTTTTGCCTCCTGCTCAGTGAATTTCTCAGTGATCCATTATTTCTCAAGCAGTTGGATTTCAGTAAGCCCAGTGATGGACTAAGTTAACCTGAAATTCGAGTGTACCAGTCACTGATTGTGAGTCCTAATCTCATATAAAAATAATTTGCATTTTCGTGTCTCATTTCATGCTTTTGTTTATGTTTAGGCTTATTTTTTTCTTACAGTTGTTCTTTTGATAAATAAGTAATCAGTTTCCAGAAGATTATTCAGTCTCAGTAACAAAGATGACTAAAATAAAACACATTATCCTCCAAGATTTTACTTGTATCTCAGGCTGACTGTTGGAGATGATGTCCATGCTCTTGACTCAAAAACCAATGTGACCTTAATCCTTAATTTTATGACCTGCTGTCACCTGACTGAGGTCACTTCAGAAATATTTTTAGGACTTTTTTTAGAAACAAGGCAGTGCTGCAATAATATGGTCTGTATTTCTCCAAGAAGTTTTTGATGTACTTGTCAATTTGAGCCAAATTTACACAGGATTAAAGGTCACAAAGATAATTAAAATCCAGCAAGTTTCATGAGATCAGCAATTACCCATTTTGTGTGCCCAGCTGTTAAACCTATCAGCACGGGCACGCTTGCTGGCTAGCAGGAGCACACACAGCCTGCACACAGTCACAGCATATGCTGTCACTTGTCCATATGGGGCAGCTGTGGCTTAAGCTACTGGAGAGGAACTGAAAGATTTAAAAGGCTGTGAGAAGTGATTGTAAGGCAAGTGAAAACATGAAGGACACACAATATTACAGAACTATTCCACTGCAATGCATTGTGCTATGAACTTATTCTATATGAGCATCCTTTATTTGGCAAATATAGATTCTGCTTATGTAAAATGAATAACCTGAGACAGAAAAGTAACTGATTTATTCAGGTAACTGTGGATGGACTTCAACAACTTATTTTATTTTTATTATAACTTTATAAAAGTACTAGCAGTCTTAAAGAAAATAGCTACCATAGTTTTATCTTACCAGACCCCCTCAAAAAAATCTCTGAACTACTCACTGACTGTGTTAGTGAAATCTTTACTATAAAAGGCTAGCTTTTTTCCATCAGATCTTTTTTTGTTGCTGAAATTAGTAAACTATTTAGCTCTTTTATTCTTGCAAATTATATGAAGGCAGCTTCACATTATTATTATTTTGCAGTTGTTAACTGAAGACTAGCTGCAAACACACAGCAGGCTAGTAGTTGTTTGATGCATTCACTTTGAAGATGTCTTCAACTGTCTGAAGTTATTCACAGTCTATGGCAGAGCCCCACCATTTTACATGGTTTCAATTATTTTCTGATTGAATGACCACAGGTTTACTAGGAAAGAACATTTGAAGTTCAGATATCATTACAATATTCATATGCAAACTCTGGTATTTTCTTAAAGAGTTGACACATCACAACTTTTGGTTTGAACAAAAATCTATTTTCAGTAATGTTCATGGAAAAAAAACCACATAAGAGTTCTGCAGACCACTTGTACTGTAGCCGTAATAAGCCTAAATAAGAAAATAAGAAAAAACCACAGGGAATTACAGTATCATTTAGTATTAATAAATTACACAGTTAATGAAATTAAGGGTAAAAAGACTAAAGGCCTTGAGCATTATATTTTTTCTGTGTTTTCTCCAATTATATTGGCTGATCTATAACCAGATTATTACCGCTCACATCCATCCATTTAAAAAATGTGCATTTTTCCTTACTCTTTGTTCTTGCTCTTGCTATGTTTGCTTTAATTAACTTCAATCTGTTAAAGAAACTGCAAACTTAGACACATAATTGCTCTCATTTTAGTTCTAATTCCATCTCTGCTATTTAATCCACATTACAAGGTTTAATCTCTGTTAAAACTTACGGATCTCAGTTGCATACATCAACCTGAATTTTGCACCTCTCCTTGTGTCATCAAACTGACTTCTTAAACTTTCAAATAAATTTGCTTTCTATATGTTTTTCCTCAATTATTCTCCCTGGGTCTTGGAATTTTTTTGCTGATGTTCATAATACCTTCCCAACTTTACTTTCCCATAACATGCTAACATGTTTAAACTCAGGCTCTGTATTCAGTGTGTAAATCTATGTTCACAGCTACCCAAGCAGGCTTTAGCCTGGCTCAGGATCATCCCACACATGAAGTCAAAAGGGAGGCTGTTTCTCAGCCTTGTTCAGATTACTATTATTTCAAATTTTTGAAACATTTCATTGATCATTTAATGTTCTAGAAAAAAATACTGTCAGCTAAGATTAAGGTGCATTTTATTTATAACCACAGATATATCAGGCTAACTTTTGAAAATTAATTTCCTGTTACTACTGCTGTTGAATATTTACTTAATGTCATACATCAAAGTGGATATATAAGGATTTGATTCTGACATTTCAGCCAATGTAAACCATATTCTGTTACCTTGTATACCTTCTAGGCCACCACAGAACATAGGCTGAGAATTCCTGATTTGAGACATATTCAGATGAACATTTTTTGTGGTGTGGCTCTGGTACGAAACTTTTCTTAGTATGGCAGACTTGATGTATCCATCACATTTCTCTTTCAAGGGCCACCAAAGAACTTACTGCACCAGAGAAGGCGGTTTAGGAAACTTCATAAAAGAACCATGATATAGCCTGTGTAAAAGGCTTGTTGAATGCAAGTCAAAATGATGCTGTACACAACAGGAATGTCTGAGATGGGGTCTTTACAGACATCTGTTTTTGAGGTCACACCTTGGACTTGGCCAGCTTAGTTCAATACAGATGCAGATCTTAAGCATGGCTGGCTTTATCCTGACTTTCTAATAGAACTTGTTTCCTTTTTAATCCCATGCATTTTTTCAAGCAATGCAGTTGAGACTATGTCACTCCAGTTGAAAATAAGATTGTTTAGGGAAGACAGAAGACAGGCAGCTAAACTGTAACCAGTCTGAAAAGATGTGAGGACAGCTGCTGTTGTACTATGAGGAAGAGGTAAATTGCATGGAGTTTATGATTTGCAACAAGTTGAAATGACTGGTTTGAATTCTGCAAGTTTCTTTGTTTTACAAACACTATTAGGTTGGACAATAAGCTGTTTTGGCAGCTGAAAGCTAGGAAAAAAACACAGAATTTAAACTTCTAGAAACTCTTTGAATAATTTTTCCAGACAAAACATTTTGGTACCAGACCGTTTCTGAAGAAATATACATGGCTTAAACAGTGCTCAGAATGCTTGTTTGCAAAGTATACAACTGTAAATGGATTGAGAATTATTGTGCCTAAACTAAGAAAAATAATGATGACTTCTATGTGTTGGAGTAAATGTGTTCTATTGGTCTACCACCTAGGGCTGAGGACTTTAAATTTAGAGAGGTGGTGGAAATCTTTCTTTTACATTACAGCAAATTTTGGATTGAGCCTCTTCTCAGCATGTGGTGAGATGCCCATCCTGCAAGTAAATAGGGTTTATACGGAATGATCTTAGATATGAGTGCATAGATACTAATGGATTAGATACTATGCATGTGAAAAACATACAGTAGAATCTTAGTACAAATATGAACATTTAATTTGGTTGAAATACTAAAGCGAGAGAAGTGGATCTTTTATATAAGACAATCTTTTCAAGATATCCCCAAATCAAAGACCAGAATGCAGTTTGTAACAACCATAATTTTCTTGATATACAGTTCTGATGAGTTACCCTTTCATTTTGTTAATGCTAATGATCCTTAACTTTACCTTGGGATATCCAACTCACCTGTTGGTCTTTAATTTCAAGCAAAAATATCAGTGTCTTTGTTAGGCATTGCTTGGGCATTAAAGAAAATATTGGTTTGGTCACGGAGTCAAATTTTATAAATTTGCGAAGTGCATGGCAAAGGTCTGATATTTATCTGTGGTCACACAAAAATATGTGAGAAAGTCAAGTTCAGAGGGTAGAAGGCTTTGCAGTGATAACTATTTCTTACGTAAGTTATCTCTTCAGTGTTTGAGAAGGTTAATACCCTCATTGTTCACATCTTTTGATTGTGAAAATAGGAATGCATTATTAACATGTAGTGTTCCCCTACGAAAGTTTTTTGTTTACATAGAATGCAAACAGATTTTGAGAATTAATTGATTGAAATGCATTCAATAAACATACTATGAGTCAATATTTAGGCTGTTGGGTTTTTTCCTTTATTTTTGGAATTGACTTTTCAAAGTTTAGCTAAATCTAGCAGTATCAGCTGAAAAAAATATATAAGGTTGGCTGGAGACTACCAGTTTGCACAGGTGCAAATGGATTCAATCATATGTTAATTTATTGAGAGCCAAGGGCACAACTCCTAATTACAAAACCAGATGCTCAGCTCTTTTCTCTATGTGAGAGAGTAGGAAATGAGAAAGATAGAAAAGCCATGAATTGTGGGAGAATTCTGTGTTTTTGCAATGTGGAATTAAAAGCAAACATAGAATATAAGAAACTGGAGATGACTGCAAATTTATGGAGGCAGGTGTTCCTTTTAAAAAAAAAAAAAAATTCTTTAGTTTATCTATACTGTTTATCTACAACAGAAGTTCGTGAACGTTTTCTTAGTATTATTTTCTGTTTTCTCCCCATGAACTACAATTCCAGTAAATGAGATCCCCTCCAGCAAAATTATTTTTGTTCTCATCCCTCCCCTTTCCTTGATCTCTGGTGGCTTTTGAATCTATTATGGTACTCTGTATGAAACTCATGTCAATTCACACTCTTTCATCTTCTTTTTTAATTAAATTCACTTGTTTTGTTAGCGGCAGCATTAAGATGTCTGTTGCAGTTTATTAAAATTTTGCATTATGAATATTTTAGATAGAAACTTTCAATATATTTCCACAGATAAACTACCTCCCAGTAAAGTGTGGAAGTCAGAAGAAGGAGAAAAATTAAAAAAAAAGGGGAAAGACTTATTTTAGAGAAGAGATGCAGATCTTTTAGACCTCTAATCTCATATAAATTTAAAGTGTTATATTAAATATAATTCAGGATATAGATGGGTGTTCGGGGGGGGGGCAGGAGGAGGAAGTTAATTAGTGAACCTCTTAAATTTAATTAAAATTAGGTGCAAACAAATATTCCAGAAGTGATACATTTGCCTTTACTGATAGCATTAACTTCTTTATTTTAACAAAACTTTAATATATTTTTTTATTATGTTAATAACCTCTTCTCTGTTATTTTGGCCCCCAGGCTATAGCAAAAGTGCTGTTCACCAGTTTCAAAATATGACTTTCAAATATTATCAGAAAGATATTTAAATTACTTGAAAATCTGTTTTTCAGTTGAAGATGTATATCCTTTCATCCAGTAAAGGATCTTAGCCTGCTTTTCACAAATAGCTGTGTCCAGCTATTTTTTATTCTGGCCAAAATTAATCTCTTGATCTTAACTTTCAAAACATTTAACTAATTAACTTTCCATCTTGGGCAACAACATCAGTGTTCTCCAAATTTCTTCACTTATGTCAAAGCTTAAACTCATGCTGTCTCTAGGGGAATGCTTTCACTGGGTTTCTCTCTAACCTTGTCAGTCCAACTGTGTACACAGCCAAAACATTCATGCAACCTTTTATTATTGCCCACATTAACTATGACAACATCTGTTCTCTAGCCTTGATTACAACAGATTTGCTCCTCTGAAGTCATTGCAGGATACTGCAGGTAGAGTCATCCTCAATTCATTTACTGGACATTATATTCATCCTTCAGCATTTTTAATCTCTACTTCTTTCCTGCTTTCCTCGTATGTCTTTCCATTAACTCAGTCCAACAATCATTTTAAAATAAAATCAGACATAAATGTGACTTTCTTAATTTCTTCCTTCAAGTCACTTTTGCTAAGATTATGATCAAATTGAGCAATTATTCAAGTATCCTTTACACTGTAGTGAATAGGCATTAACTTGTATTTAAGTCTTTTTCTCACCTTTATTTTTTGCTGTTCCTAAACAGATGATTTAAAAAATCAAAGTAAATAAAATACTGTCACAGAATCATCCTAGTTGGAAAAGATCTTGGAGATCATCAAGTCCAACCATAACCTAATTCCACCCACCATAACCTTTATCTACCTGTTCAGTGCTTAAATCATGTCCCTAAGCACTATATCTATCTTTCTTTTAAATACTTCCAGGGATGGTAACTCTACCACCTCCCTGGGCAGCCTGTTCCACTGTCCAACTACTCTTTCAGTAAAGAAATTCTTTCTAATATCTAGTGTAAACCTCCCTGGTACAACTTCAGGCCATTCCCTCTTGTCCTGTCATTATTCACTTGAGAGAAGAGGCCAACTCCCACCTCCCTACAACCTCCATTCAGGTAGAGAGCAAGGAGATCTCCCCTCAACCTCCTCTTCTTCAAACGAAACAATCCCAGTTCTCGTCATAGGATTTGTTCTCCAGACCTTCCACCAGCCTAGTAGCTCTTCTCTGGACACACTCCAGCAACTTGACATCCTTCTTGTAGTGAGGGGCACAGAACTGAACACAGTACTAGAGGTGTGGCCTCACTAATGCCAAGTACAGGGGCATGATCACCTCCCTACTCCTGCTGGCCATGCTATACCTGATGCAGGCCAGGACGGTGTTGGCTTTCTTGGTCACCTGGGCACACTGCTGGCTCATGTTAAGTTGGCTGTCAACCAGCACCCCCAAGGCCTTTTCCACCATGTAGTTTTCCAACCACTTATCCCCAAGCCTGTAGATTTGCCTGGGGTTGTTGTGACTGAAATCCAGGATTGGCCTTGTTAAACTTCATACAATTGGCCTCAGCCCATCGCTCCAGCCTGTTCAGGTCTCTCTGTAGAGCCTTCCTACCCTCAAGCAAATCGACACTTCCTCCCAGCTTAGTGTCATAGAATCATAGAATTGTTAATGTTAGAAGGGACCTTAAAGATCATCTAGTTCCAAGCCCCCTGCTATGAGCAAGAAACCCTACCACTAGACCAGGTTGCACAAAACCTCATCCAACCTGGCCTTAAAAACCTCCAGAGATGGGGCATCAACAGCCTCCCTGGGCAACCTATTCCAGTACCTCACCACTCTTATAGTGAAGAATTTCTTCCTAATATCTAACCTAAATTGCCCTTCTTTTAGTTTAAAACCATTACCCCTTGTCTTATCGCTCAATTCTCTGATAAAAAGCCCCTCCCCAGCTTTCCTGTAGGCCTCCTTCAAGTACTGGAAGGCTGCTATAAGGTCTCCCCGAAGCCTTCTCTCCTCCAGGCTGAAAAGCCCCAGCTCTCTCAGCCTGTCTTTGTAGCAGAGGTGTTTCAGCCCTTTGATCATCTTTGTGGCCCTTCTCCAGACCCCCTCCAACAACTTGGTATCTGCTTTGTGCTGAGGGCTTCAGAGAAGTATGCAGTCCTCCAGGTGCAGCCTCTCCAGAGCAGAGTAGAAGGGTAGAATCACCTCCCTGACCCTGCTGCCCATACTTCTTTTAATGCAGCCCAGGATGTGGTTGGCTCTCTGAGCTGCAAGCACACACTGGCAGCTCATGTCAAGCTTCTCATCTACTACCACCCCCAAGTCCTTTTCCTTAGGACTGTTCTCTAGCCATTCTCCCCCCAGCCTGTATTTGTGCCTGGGGTTGCACCAACCCAGTTGCAGGGCCTTGCACTTGACCTTGTTGAACCTGAAGAAGTTGGCATTGGCCCACTTCTCAAGCCTATCAAGGCCCCTCTGGATGGCATCCCTTCCTTCTAGAATGTCAACTACACCATGCAGCTTGGTATCATCAACAAACTTGCTGAGGATACACCCAATCCCACTGTCTGTATCTCCAACAAAGGTGTTAAACAGCACTGGTCCCAATACTGACCCCTGAGGAACACCACTCATCACCTGCCTCCATTTGGACATTGAGCCATTGACCACAATTCACTGGGTGCAGCCATCCAGCCAATTTCTTATCTGCCAAATGGTCCATCTGTCAAATCCATGCCTTGTCAGTGTGGAGAACAGGATTTCATGTGGGACAGTGTTAAATGCCTTGCACAAACCCAGGAAGAAGACTTCAGTTGCTCTGCCACTATCCACCATATCTGTAGCTTTGTTGTAGAAGGCCACCAAATTGGTCAGGCATGATTTGCCCTTAGTGAAGCCATGTTGGCTGTCAGCAATCATCTCCTTATTTTCCATGTGCCTTAGCAGATTTTCCAGGAGGATCTGCTCCATGATCTTTCCAGGCACAGAGGTGAGACTGACTGGCCTGTAGTTCCCCGGTCTTCTTTTTTCTCCTTTTTAAAAATAGGGGCTATGTTCCCTTTATTCCAATCAGCAGGAACCTCACCAGACCTCCCTGACCTCTCAAATTTGATGGACAGGGGCTTAACAACTGCATCCGCCAGCTCTCTCAGGACCTGTGGATGAACCCCATCATGTCCCATAGACTTGTGTACTTTCAGGTTCTTTGGATGATCACAAACCTGTTCTTCTCCTACAGTGGGGGGTACCTCCTTCTCCCAGTCCCTGCTTTCACCTGCTGTAGACTTTGTGATGAAGCTGGAGCACTTGCCAGAAAAGACTGATGTAAAGCAGCCATTGAGGACATCAGCCTTCTCAATATCCTGCATAGCTAGCTCACCCGTTTCCTTCAGGAGAGGGCCTACATTTTCCTGGGTTGTCCTTTTCTCCCCAGCATACCTATAGAAGCTTTCCTTATTGCTCTTAACATCCCTGGTGAGATTTAATTCTAGCTGGGATTTGGCTTTCCTAACCTGATCCCTAGCTGCTCGGATAGCCTCTCTGTAATCCTCCCAAGGTACCTGGCCTAGCTTCCACCCTCTGTATGTATGTGTCATCTGCAAACTTATTCAGGAAGCACTCAATTCCTCATCTAGATCATTAATAAAGATATTGAAAAAGACTGAACCCAAAACTGAGCCCTTTGGGGACACCACTGATGACTGGCTGCCAACTGGATCCAACCCCATTCACTACAACTCTCTGACCTCAGCCAGCCAGTCAGTTTTTTACCCAGCAGAGAGTGCACCTGTCTATGCCATGTGCCACCAGCTTCTCCAGGAGAATGCTGTGAGAGATGGTGTCAAAGACTTTACCAAAGTCTAGATAGACAACATCAACAGCTCTTCCCTCATCTACCTGGTGGGTGACCTGATCATAGAAGGACATCCAGTTAGTCAAGCAGGATCTGGATCTGTCTTTCCTGAACCCATGCTGGCTGGGCCTGAACCCATGGCTGTCCTGCGCTTGCCATGTTACCACACTCAAGATGAGCCTCTCCATGATTTTCTCTGGTACTGAGGTCAGACTGACAGGCCTGTAGGTCTGAGGATGCTCCTTCAGGCCCTTCTTGTAGATAGGCATCACATTGGCAAGCCTCCAGTTGTATGGGATCTCACCTGTTATCCAGGACTGCTGATAGATGATAGAGAGAGGCTTGGCAATCTCTTCTGCTATCTCCCTCAGTACCCTCAGGTCCCTGGACTATATTGCAGTTTGGATTTTTTTTGTTCTTGTTGATGAAAACACTAGGGCTTCTAATAGAGGACCACCAGTATAGACAAAGCTTTAGCTCCTGAAGAAAATGTGAGATCATTGAGTGGAGTTATATCACAATGGGATCCCAAGTCAGTCAAAACTTTGAGTTTTTCCAAACCTTTTCAGTGTACACAGATCTCCAAAAGCTTAAAGTTTAAAGAAATGTCAATGAAAAACTTTTTCAGAACTTTTAAACACAGAAAGCTGCAAGTGACTGGTCAGAAAGAACATAAATGATAAATATTCATAAAACATTTTCCCACTGTGGCCTTACCGGCGGATACCTACATCCAAGTTTATTTTTTATCAGGTTAGTGGTTTTGAGTTGGTGTAAATATAACATGGGATATAAACAAGAGGAGTTACAGACGTGTAAATGCCTGCGTGATGTTATCATTGCAGGATGAGTCCTATGACTGGAGCTTAGGAATGGATGGGTACAAGCTCTTTAGGAAGATGGGGGAGAATAGGAGAGGATGTAGCGTTCTACATCAGGGACCACCTAGAGTCCATAGTTCCACCTGGGGATGGATGAGAAACTGACTGAGAGATTATGAGTCAGGGTTAAAGGGGAGACAGGGGCCAGGCAGGTGATATCATAGTAGGGGTCTGCTACAGGCCACCTGACTAGGAAGACTAAGCCGTTGAGGCCCTGTATAGGCAGATATGAGCAGCTTTGTGGTCACAGGCCCTGGTCCTCATGAGGGATTTCAACCACCCCAACATCAGCTGGAAGGACAAAACAGCAGCAAGGTACAAGCAATCCAGGAGGTTCCTGGAATGCATTGATGAGTATTTCCTTTTCCAAGTGGTAGAAGATAAAAAAAAAGGGTGTTATGCTAGACTTCTCTCATCAACAAGGGCGAGGTGGTGGACAGTGCGAAGCTAAATGGCAGGTTTGGCTGCAGTGATTACAAAATGGTGGCATTTAGGATCCTTGAGGCAACAAGAAGGGTATGAAGCAAGCTCACTACCCTGGACTTCAGGAAAGCAGACTTTGACCTCTTCAGGGATCTCCTTGGTTGGGTACCATAGGATAAAATCCTGGAGGGGAGAGGAGAAAGCTGATCAATATTCAAGGATCACCTCCTCTAAGCCCAGAAACTATGCATCCCAACAATTTGGAAGGCAGACAAGCATGCCAGGAGACCTGCATGGATGAACAAGGAGCTCCTGGACACACTTAGATACTAAAATAAAGTCTACAGCGGATGGAAGCAAGGACAGGTAGCATGGGAGGAGTGCAAAGAAGTTGTTTTAGCAGCCAGCAATAAGGTTAGGAAAGTTAAAGCCCTGATAGAATTAAATCTGGCCAGGGACATCAAGGGTAACAAGAAAAGCTTCTACAGGTATGTCAATGCTAAAAGGAAGACTAGGGAAAATTGGGGCCCTCTCCAGAAGGAAACAGGAGACCTGGTCAAGTGGGACATGGAGAAGGCTGAGGTACTCAATTACTTTTTAGCCTCAGTCTTCACCAGCAAGGGCTCTAGCCACACAAACCAAGTCACAACAAAGCAAAGGCAGAGACTGGGGGAAGATCTGCCCACTGTAGGAAAAGAGAAAGTTTGAGACCATCTAAAGAACTTGAAAGTGCACAAGTCCATGGGACCTGACAAGATCCATCTGCAGGTTCTGAGGGAACTGGCAGATGAAGTTGCACCTCTGCTTTCCATTATATTTGAAAAGTCATGGCAGTCTGGTGAAGTCCCACTAAAGGGAAAAGGGGAAATATAACCCCCATTTTCAAAAAGGGAAAAAAGGAAGCCTTGGGGAAGTACAGGCCACCAGCCTCACTTCTGTGCCTGGCAAGATGATAGAGCAGATCCTTCTGAAGGCTCTGCTAAAGCACATGGAAAATGTGGAGGTGGTTGATGGTGACCAACATGGTTTCACTAAAGGCAAACCATGCCTGACAAATTTGGTGGCTTTTACAATGGGGTCACAGCATCACTGGAAGAGGGCAGAGCAACTGACATCATCTACCTGGCCTTGTGCAAAGCATTCAACACTGGCCTGAGCGACATCCTGGTCTCTAAATTGGACAGATATGGATTCAATGGATGGACCACTTGGTGGATAAGGAACCAGCTGAGTGGTCACACTCAAAGACTAGTGGTCAATGGCTTGATGTCCAAATGGAGAACAGTGACAAGCAGCATTCCTCAGGGGTTGGTACTGGGACCAGTGCTGTTTAATATCTTTGTAAGAACCATGGACAGTGGGATTGAGTGCACTCTCGGAAAGTTTGCCAATGACACCAAGCTGTGTGGTACGGTCAACACAATGGAGGGAAGGGATGCCCTCCAGATAAGGATATCAAGGGACCTTGATAAGCTTGAGAGGTGGGCCCATGCCAACCCCATGAAGTTCAAAAAGGCCAAGTGCAAGGTCCTGCAAATGCGTCAAGGCAATCCCAAGCACAAACACCGGCTGGGTAGAAAATGGATTGAGAACAGCCTGGAGGAAAAGGACTTGGAGGTCTTCTTTGATGAGAACCTCAACAAGAGCTGGCAATGTGAGGTTGCAGCCCAGAAAGTCAACTGTGTCCTAGACTGCATCAACAGAAGTATGGCCAGCAGGTCAACGGAGGTGATTCTCCCTCTCTCTCATGAGACCCTACCTGAAATATTGTGTCCAGTTCTGAAGTCCCATACACAGAAACGACATGGAGCTGTTAGAGTGAGTCCATAGGAGTGTCACAAAGATCAGAGGGCTGGAGCACCTCTCCTGTGAAGACAGGCTAAGCGAGTTGGGGTTGTTCAGTCTGAAGAAGAGAAGGCTCCGGGGAAAACTTACAGCAGCCTTCCAGTATCTGAAGGGGGCCTACAGGAAAGCTGGGGAAGGACTTTTTGCAAGGCCATGTAGTGATAGGACAAGGGGAAAAGTTTTAAATTGGAAGAAGGTAGATTTAGATTAGATATTAGGAAAAAAAGTCTTTAGTGTGAGGGCGGTGAGACACTGGAACACATTGCCCAGGGCAGTTGTGGATGCTCCCTCCTTGAAAGTTTTCAAGGCCAGACTGGACAGGACTTCAAGCCACATGGTCTAGATGGAGGTGTCCCTTGTAGGGGTTGGGACCAGATGATCTTTAAGGTCCATTCCAACCCAAACCATTCAGTGTTTCTATGATTCCATGAAACTCTACCAGGTCTCTTTAGGCCTCTGCAGCCTTTCTCTTTCTGTCATCTATTTGGCCTTCCCCAGAGATGGGTGTCAGTGGCACCACTGATATACAAGATATGAAGTGGCAGGTGCCCGGAAACTGTTTATTCCCTGATGACTTTGGCAGAACTACCAGTGTGGATGCCTTTACTGTGACTCATGCTCAACATTTCCCAGGGAAGGGACAGTCCTTACCTTCTTCAAGACTGCTCCATCCAGCACAGACATCTTTTCAAAGGAATACAGAGATCATGTATACAAACATCAAACATCATAACATACAATCCACTGCACACTCAGTTAACTGTCTACACTCTTTGGAGAAATAAAATTAATGTGGAGGCACGAAGTCAAATCTGTTTAATGATAACTAGAGTGAGGTTTTATCAAACCCATTATTGCAGAAAAAGACATGTTTGAGACCTTTTTTTTTTATTGTCTACAAATTCAGCAACTATGCAGGCATCATGGCTCTCTCTGTAATCAATGAATCTTGATTAAACCCATCCTGAGGTAATTAATTGATCCTATTTCAGACAATGTCTTGAGGTGCTTCTCTCTTTTCCCTGATTACAGAGAGAAGACAGTTTAGGCACCTAACATTTAGAATGCCATCCTTGTGGTTTAAGGTTGGTTGTATTGTTCAGTTTAAATTTCTTCAGAAGTTTCTGAGTGTTTTAACTTGAATTTTTAAAAATAAGGAATTTCAATACTCTTTCAAAATTCATCTGGTTTTGCTTTTAAGTGATCAAATATGACAAAATAAGGAAACAAACCAGCATGATCTGCCACATTATAAGATGAAAAAAAAAATTCTGCTAAAAAAAATGTCTGGTTAAAGGTGGAAATATTTTCCATCGGTAGAATTTCCTAGAACGCAGAAATCCTTTACTTGCCAAGCTTCAATGGCAAAAACTAAATGTTGAAAATTCCCAGAAACATAGCATCTTCCACCAACTACCTGCATTGATCAACAGAAAATGCTGTGGTAGAAGATTTCTAAGAATGACTGGGAGAATATCTGGAGTGTTGAAGGGCGACACATATAAATCTGTATTTGGAATATATATATATAGGCAGTTATACAGTAAAACTGGAGTGTCTTTTATATAACATATACAGTATAATAGGAATGGCTTTTTTATTTTATTTTATTCCTAAAGTCACTCCATATTGCTTTTACTTAATCTTGTCATAATCAGAAAAACTATGTTTCTAATATGCATCATGGTTTAACCCCAGTTGGCAAATAAGCAACACAGAGCCACTTGTTCACTCCCTCCCTGTTGGGATGGGTGAAAGTGGGAAAACTCATGGGTGTCTTGGTTTAGTGGTCAGGATGAACCAAGATTCAGAGAAAATAGTTGCTCTGTATTACTCTCCTTCACCCTCCCAGGGGAAAACAACAGAGGATTAAAGAAGAGGAGCTTCAAGGTTGGAAGTTAAAACTAGAACAGGTTTAACAGAACAGGGAAAGGATAGTAACACGTGGGATAATAAGAAAAATATACAAAATATGCAGCTCACTATTTCAATGGTCACTGATAATAAGCATCTGAAAGTCCCTCATGGCAGAGCCAATTCAGGAAAAGAGTCCAGGGCTTTTCCCAGCACCTGATGGGAGTTGGATCCTGTAGGGCACATGGTGAGCTGAAGACAAAGAGCACAAGCCTTTCTCCTAGATTATACATATGGAAGAAGGGAAAAAGAAGGGGCAGACTTCCCACCCTCCTGGTTTTTATAAAGTATGGCAGGAAATGGGAGGAAATACTGCCCTTCCTCCGTTCAATTCCCTGGATCCCTCAGGGCTCTAAACACCCTCTCTGTAGGTCCTCGTATTGATAGCATAAAACTAACCTATGCCCCCTCAAACCATAACAGTGGGTTGAGATAAAGGCAGTTCAATCGGTAAAGGAGAAGCTGGGCATGCAAAGTAATCAGAACAAGGAATTAATTCACTACTTTCCACCAGCAGCCAGGTATTCAGCCATCTCCAGGAAAGCAGGGCTCCATCACATGTAATGGTTACTTAGGAAGACAAACACCATCACTCCAACCATCTCCCTCTTCCTTCTTCTTCCCCCAGCTTTATTTGCTGAGCATGATATCATATGGAATATCCCTTTGATCATTTGAGTCAGCTGTTCCAGCTGTGTCACCTCCCAACTTCCTGTGCAATCCCAACCTGCTCACTGGTGGGGTGTGGTGAGGAGTAGAAAAGGCCTTGATGCTGTGTCAGCACTGCTCAGCAATAATAAAAACATTCCTGTGTTAACAACTCTGTTTCAGCACAAATCCAAGACATAGCACCATACCAGCTACTATGAAGAAAATTAACTCTATCCCAGCCAAAACCAGCACAATACAGTTGGAGATGAAAAAGGCAAGCTGGATAAAATTGAAATATTTTTTTACAAATCCGAAATGTTATTAATCACATGTAACACAACAGTGATTATGAGGTCTAGATGTGCTTGGATGTAGCAAAGTCCAAGTTGCAAGTTCCTTAATATGGTCACTCATAACACTTTTAATAAACTAGAAAAACGATTATATTGACATTTAATTGCAATATTACTAAACTAAGTTTTTTGTTTCTTGATTTTTTAACCTGCTATTAAAGTTTGAATTTCAACGAAAAGCTGATAATTTGTTTAGTTCTAGTTAATTTAGCTGTGAGTTATCTAAGACCACTGCTATTTGTGCTTTGTTTTTGTTTTTAAATAATACTCTTTTGTTCTGCATTTTCCTTACTTCCTAGTGATGGATTTTCAAGACACTTGGCCCATTGCAGAACCCATTCATCAAGAACTTGTACAATTTAAGCATTCTTGACTATGTAATCCTTTTTTTAAACCTTGCTTTAATATTTACTTTAAAATATTAAAATATAAACTGTAAAAAAATTCCAAGGAAGGATTTTTGCCAATTTTTACTCAAAAGTTTAGCTGATTTTTTAGTATTTTGCAGAAAAAGGAGGAAAAAGAGCAAGTCATTTAATATTACAAATTTAAATAAAATAAAGAAGAATTAATTAGCTTCACTGACCACTAAAAATCTGGTCTAGATGGATGTAATCTTTGAGGAAATTATCAGAAGAAGAAGTCATCAGTTGACTTCAATAAGCTTTATTTTGGTAGGTCCGGATCATCTAAATTTTTTGGACTGTAACTTAATTTATTTTGTCTCCTGCTATATGTTGCTATTTCAGATCTTCTTTCTATTGGGATATCTTTCATTGCAGCTAATAGCAAATATTCATATGTCTTTTATGTGGTGTCTGCCCTTACAAATATAGGGAACTTTTGCTACACTGTTAGCCTAAAAAAACAGCCATACTTAAGAAGACAAAAATGTACACAATGGAGTGCTGTGAGCCAAATTTTGAAATATTTTCCCATCACATTTAGTTAAAATGGTAATAAAAAATGGGGTGGTTTTGGGAATTGGTAAAGGAATATGAATATTTTCTTTTCTAGGTCAGTAATTAAAATCTGTCAAACCTGACGGAGATCTAAAACTCCATCAAGCTCTTTTCTGTAAGCAAAAAGTTTCTGTGTTGACAGTCTTAATCGAGTTAATAGTAGGCAACATTCCACATGCCAAAGCTGTTACAGAGAATTTGAACTACTCACCACTCATATTGGCAAAGCCTTTAACAGAGTAGGTCTAAAAAATAGGTGCAAAGGTAAGTGTAACACAGTTCTATGTTATTGCTAGCCCATCTAGCCTAATACTCAACTAAGTTTAAAGCCCATTTAATAGCATTTTGTATCCTAGTGGGAGACTTTATTGCCCGGTTCGGTTGTGGCCCATATGCAAGTAGTAAACTAACAGATATACTCAGTCAAATTAGGATTGGCTTTATCCCTTCAGTCAATTAGTAATTATATACTCCTAGGTAGTCCAATCCTTTTAAAAGTTACATTAAAGTGGTCTTTCTTCAGTCAACTCAGTGGACTGTCCTTGGTTGTACTTTCCAGTCAGGCCTGAATTTATTGTCAAGGGTAACAACTGTATGGACAGTACTACAGGGAGGATCTATGGAGCTGGTCAGACAGAATATTCTGGCAATATTTTTTTTTTCTCTCAGATAATGTTAATTCTCTGTAATAAAAATTATTTGCAGGCATGTCACTGTCATCAAACACATATTTGGGAATTTCTGGTCAAAAAAGGCTTCTCTATCAGTTGGATGAGCAGGATATTCAACTGTACTAATTATCAGGTTAGTCAGACTCAGAATCTGACAGATCTTACTGTCATGGTTTGACTCAGGATCAGCAATTAAATGAATGACAATAATGCTCTTGATCCCCTCCCACCCAGGTAGGGAAAGGAAAGAGAGAATAAGGAAAGAGACTTTCCAGATTGAAAACTAATCTAGACAGCTTTAATAAAATGCTAATGATTTAAAGAAAAAGAAGAACAAATATATACAAATAAGTGCAGGAATGTCCAAAATCCCTATCACCTCCTCCCACCCCCAGCAACTCCCACAGCATCTCCTGAGCTATGAGCAGTTCCATGATGTCCTGGAGCGCTGCTGGAGAGAGAGGCAGAGCAGACAGGAGCTGAGTGGAGGGTTATGAGGGTCAGGAATGCACGGGCCTAGGGATCAATGGTGATAAATAAATGGTGTCCTCCCTGGACACCAGCCATGAACAGAAGCAAAGGGAAGGAAAAGGTCTTGACTTCCATGATCCCTGACTTTATACTGAGACCTATATAGATATATGGATGGAATACTTTGGTTCACACATTTTGCCATCTGTCTAGTCCACTCCTCCCTATGGGAGGGTTGTAGATATAACTCTTCTGCTCCTTAGGTGTCCTTAAGTAGCAAATTCAACAAGTAGAGCAAAGTGTCCTTGGTCTCTCAGCAGTATCTATAAACACTTGAGTATTATCAGTCCACTAGCTGGAAAACTTGCTGCTAGTTTCAGACTGTGCTGCCTAAAAGAGACTTCACTGAATAATAATAATAATAAAGAAATCAGTAAAAAGAAAATTGACTGCATCCTGGCTCAAACCAGGACACTCACCTCCCAAGTAAGTGCCCAAAAACTGAAGTGGAGAGTCTCTTTTGAGCATTTTTCTTCCCCACAACCAATATGGTGACTAAAATCTTAGGTTTTTTCACTAATATTCTAATGGTATTCCCCAGGTATGAGGAAATTTAGGTTCATTTTTCTATCCAGTATAATTCAGAGGCCTGGAAAATGCCTTCTCTGCCCATGCTTAGGTTGTTTTGAGGAAAGACATTACATGCATATATGCCCCACATCTCTTTGGTAGGATTGACTTTGATTGTTCAGAAACAAAGCTACAAAACTTAACAATGCTTTTCAAACTACGTTCCTGATTTAATACAGACAAACCTAAATGTTTTATATATTAAATATAAGCAACAGGCTTCTTGCCACAGTGCTAAACTTATCCATATCTCATTTAGTCCTGCATGTGCAGGTGGTTGAGCGTAAGTGTTGGGAAGGATAACACAGGACAGACTTATTCTCATTCCCTCATAGGAGGAAAAGCAAGGATACATTTCTATGCTCAGTGGAAAAAAGGCCTTTCTTCACCTCACTGAAAACACGTAACACAATATGCTATCTCAGGAAGGTAGAAAGGACTCAGCTTCCCATAGGTTTGCTGCAATTACGAGTATGTATTGAGGTACCAGCACTTACAACTTTACCATGGGGCAGTGGTGTTCTATACTAATGGTTATATACCCCTTCCTGTCTTATTTTTGTCAGTAATTCAAGGATCTTCTATTAGAACTCATATCTGTGACAAAGGAGACAAAAATACCTCCTTTTAGTAGAAGCTAATCCAAAGAAACAATGTACTGAGGTGCATAATGTAAGAAATACTGAAGCCTGTACCACAACTGAACCCCAGGTGACCTCTTTAGAATAAATGAAAAACAAAGTCAATTGGCCGGTCTTTAGGAAGAAGAAGAAAAAGGACCATCAGAGAAGCCCTGAACATATTTATTTTATTCAGGTAGTTGTGGCCACAGCTTTTAGTCATGATTAATGCATGCCAGTGATGCATCACTTTTAACATTTGATTTTATTTAAAGAAACTAAGTGGGAAGTACTAAAAGCCTCTCAATTCAGGTTTTCTGGTTAAAAAAAAAAAAAAAAGTGAAAGTTAAAAGCAAAATTGTCACTGGTGGCATAAAAATGAGGCCAATGTTCTGATGCATTACAGAAGGCAAGAGCTCCAGAGCACTGGGAAAAACACTGCTAAGGTACCTGTATCATGGTGTTTTTGTCAATACTGTTGTCATGGCTTGAGCCTAACACATCAACAAAGAACCAGCCTCGTGGCCCTTCACTCACCTCCTCTCCCCCTCCCCTCCCCATGCACTGGGATGGGGAGGACAAACGCCAACTAGAACCTCATGGATCAAGACAAAAGGCCAATGACTGTTTCACTCACTGATTAGGGTCCTGGGCAAAACAGACTCAACTTGGGGAAAAATAATAATTTCATTTATTGTTAATCAAATGCACACAGGACACAGACAAGACAAAAAGCAGTTCTTAAATATGTTACCCCTACCCCTCCCTTCTTCCCAGGACTGAACTACTTTGTACTTGATTTTTCTACCTCCTTCCCCCCAGTGACACAGGGGAACAGGGGATGGGGTTTAGAGTCATTTCAGTCTGTTGTTTCCTGCAGCTCCTTCCTCTTCAGGGTGAAGGATTCCTTACAGTCCTCCCCTGTTTCCCTACAGGGTCTCTCCTGTGGGAGAGAGTCCTTCACGAACCTCTCCGACAGGAGTCTTTCCGAAGAGGTGCTGTCCCTCAGAAGCAAGCTTATCCAGAGTGGGCTTCCCACAGAGTCACAGGCTTTTTCAGGAACAGTCACGTCCCCCGGTATGGAGTCCTCCATGGCTGCAGTTCCAAGTCCACAGGCTGTGGATTCACATTTGCTCCTCATGGCACCTTCAGGGAATGCTCTTCTCCATGCTATTCCATGATTGCATGGATCCAGGTGGATCCCAGTCTGAACTATGCTCCTGGGTTACGTGTTCGCAGGTGCAAGACCTTACACTTCTTCCCATTGAACTTCATAAGGTTCCTGTTAGCCCACTCCTCCAGCCTGTCTAGCTCATCCTGGAGGGTGGTCCTCCCTTCAGGAGTGTCAACCTCTCCACGCATCTTGGTGTCGCCAGCAAACTTCATCAGCGTGCTCTTGATCCCAACATCCAGGTTACTTTTGAAGATGTTAAACAGCATAGGGCCCAATATCGGCCCCTGGGGGACCCCACTTGTGACTGGATGCCAGTTTGAGGAGGAACTATTGACTATCAATATCCTACGGTGGATGGCATCCAGGCCCATCGATTTGTATGGTTCAAGCTCCTGTAAAGTTGACACACCAACTCTTCCTTCACAGATGGCAGGTCAGTGTCTGCACCAACTTGGAATTTTGTTCCTATGGCCTGGGACCCAACAGCACTGGTAAAGACAGAGGTGAAGAAGGTATTGAGGACCTCTGCCTTTTCAGCATTTTTGGTGACTAGTTCACCTCTCTTGTTTAATAGTGGGCCAATATTATTCCTCTGCTTGTGGTTAACATATCTGAAGAACCCTTTCTTGAAGATTTTGACATCTTTGGCCAATTTCAGCTCAAGCTTTCTTCCTGATGACAAGAGGGCAGGGGATCCATCCTCTCATGGAGCCTCTATCAGCTGCCTTTTTCCTAAGGATGGTAGGGTGGGGAAGGAAGGGACTTAAGAGATGATGGGGGGGAATGGAAGCTGGTCTTCACTTGGGGCAGCAGGCGAGTCCCCTTCAGACCTCCCCTACCTTCCCAGGTGCCCCTACAGTACATATCTGGGACTCTGGAGATAGAGGACAAGGGAAATGGGGATGTTGATAAAGCCCCATCCAGGCAATTGCAAGGCCCACAAGATGCAACAGAACCAACAGCACACGGCAGATATCGCAAAAAGAAACAATGTTAGCTTGTAATGGGAGACACCTTGTTGAAGGGCACTGAAGTGCCCATCTGCAGACCCAACAGGGAATCACGTGAGGTGTGCTGCCTTCCCAGAGCTAAGGTCCAAGATGTTGCTAAGATGGTGCCACAACTTCTGAAGACCACAGACTACTATCCCCTATTATTCTTTCATGTGGGCATGAATGACATTGTAAGACAAAACTTTGGCAGAATCAAGAAAGACTTGAAGGCCCTGGGGGAGAAAGTTAAGAGTTTTGGTGCCCAGGTTATCTTTTCTTCAGTATTACCAGTTCAAGGATTGGGGGCAGCCAGAAACAGACACATAATGCAGGTCAACTTCTGACTAGGAGGCTGGTGTCACTTTGAGGTTTTTGGCTTTTATGATAACAGGACCTTCTACGAGGACTACAACCTGCTGGGAAGGAATGGAATCCACCTCTCAAAGAGGGGCAGGGGAATCCCTCCAGGATGACCTAGACAGGCTGGAGGAGTGGGGTAGCAGGAACCTTATGAAGTTCAACTGGGAGAAGTGTAAAGTATTGCACCTGGGAACAGATAATCCAGGATCACAGTTCAGACTGGGATCCACCTGGCTGGAAAACAGCCCTGTGGAAAGGGACCTGAGGTTCTTGGTGGATAACAGGCTCAACATGAGTGAGCAGTATGTTCAGTGGCAAAGAAAGCCAACTGGATGCAGGGTTGCATCAACAAGGGCATCGCCAGCAGAGATAAAGAAGTCATCATCCTGCTCTACTCAGCACTTGTCAGACCATATCCAGAGTATTGTGTTCAGTTTTGGTCCCCACTATACAAAAAGGATGTGGACAGCCTGGAGAGGGTCCAGAGAAGGGCCACAAGGATGATCAGATGACTGGAGAACCTGCCACAGGAAGCGAGGCTGAGAAAACTGGGTTTGTTCAGCCTTGAGAAAAGAAGGCTTTGGGGAGACTTAACTACCATGTTCCAGTACTTAAAGGGTGGCTACCAAGAAGATGGAGACTCCCTATTTACAAGGAGTCACATGGAAAAGACAAGGGGTGATGGGCACAAGTTGCTCCTGGGGAGATTCTAATTGGATACAAGAGGTACATTTTTCACCATGAGAACAGTCAAACATTGGAACAGTCTCCCAAGGGAAGTGGTAGATTCCTCCCCACTGGACAGTTTTAAGTCTCAGTTTGACAGGGTGTTGAGCTATCTCATATAAACTATAGCAGTACCTAGAAAGGTTGGACCAGGTGATCCTTGAGGTCCCTTCCAACCTGGCATTCTATGATTCTATGATTCTCGCTTGAGGGGCAGAGGGCCGGGGCGGGGAGGGGGGGGGAATGGCTTGGGAGCCCTCCCTCTCCTAGCACTTTTGCCAGGTTTTTTCCACTGACAAAGTGTCACCCAGCAAGATCCCCACTCCAGAGCCCTTCACCTCAGTCAGTTCACTGAAATGACTGACCTTCAGAAGTCCCTTCCAACCCAAGACATTCTATGATTCTATGATTCTGTTTACTTGGGAGAAGAGGCCAACACCCACCTCCCTACAACCTCCTTTCAGGTAGTTGTAGAGGGCAATGAGGTCTCCCCTCAGCCTTCTCTTCTCCAAAATAAACATCCCCAGTTCCCTCAGCCACTCTTCGTATGACTTGTTCTCCAGACACTTCACCAGCTTGGTAGCTTTCCTCTGGATATGCTCCAGCACCTCAATGTCCTTCTTGTAGTGAGGGGCCCAGAACTGAACACAGTACTCGAGGTGCGGCCTCACACGTGCTGAGTACAGGGGCAAGATCACCTCCCTGCTCCTGCTAACCACGCTGTTCCTGATGCAAGCCAGGATGCTGTTGGCTTTCTTGGCCACCTGGGCACACTGCTGGCTCATGTTAACCCAGCTCTCCACCAGCACCCCCAGGTCCTTTTCTGCTCGGCAGCTCTCCAGCCACTCTTCCCCAAGCCTGTAGCATTGCCTGGGGTTGTTGTGACCAAAATGCAGGACCTGGCACTTGGTCTTATTGAACCTCATACAATTGGCCTTGGCCCATCCATCCAGCCTTTCCAGGTCCCTCTGCAGTGCCTCCTACCCTCTAGCAGATTGACTCTTCCACTCAATTTGGTGTCATCTGCAAACTTACTGAGGGTGCACTCATCCAGATTGCTGATAAAGACATTGACATTGATAAAGACTGGCCCCAAAACTGAGCCCTGAGGGACACCACTGGTGACCAGCCGCCAAATAGATTTGACCCCATTTATCACAACTCTATGGGCCCATCCATCCAGCCAGTATTTTACTCAGTGAAGAGTACACTTGTCTGTGCCATGATTTGCCAACTTCTCCAGGAGAATGCTATGGGAGATGGTGTCAAAAGCCTTACCAAAGTCCAGGGAGACAACATCCACAGCCTTCCCCTCATCCAGAAGTTGGGTCACATGGTCATAGAAAGAGATCAGGTTGGTCAAGCAAGACTTCCCTTTCATAAACCCATGCTGGCTGGCTCTGATCCCCTGGTGCCCTCACTTGTCATATGATCTCACTCAAGATGGACCTCTCCATGATCTTTCCTGATACTGAGGCCAGGCTGACAGGCCTGTAGTTCCCCAGATCCTCCTTCTGGCCCTTCTTGTAGATGAGCATCACATTAGCCAGCCTCCTGTCATCCGGGACCTCCTCTGTTGACCAGGATTGTTGGTAAATGATTGAGAGAGGTTTGGCAAGCTCCCCCGCCAGCTGCCTCAGCACTCTAGGGTAGATCCCATTAGGCCCCATAGACTTGTGACTGTCTAGGTGCAGAAGCAGATTGTAAACTACTTCCTCTTGGATTATGAGAGGTTGCTCTGCTCTCCGTCCTTATCTTCCAGCTCAGGAGGCTGAACACTCTAGGGGGAGCTGGTCTGACTATTAAAGACAGAGGCAAAGAAGGCATTAAGTATCTCAGCCTTTTCCTCATCCTTGGTTGCAATGTTCCCCTCCACATCCAGTAAGAGATGAAGATTCTCCCCTGCTCTTTTTTATTGTTGATGTATTTATAAATCTTTTTTGTTGTCCCTTATGTCAGTGGCCAAGTTGAGTTTCAGCTGGGCTTTTGCCTTCCTAAATTTCTCTCAATATGACCTAATGAGATCTCTGTACTCCTCTTGAGTTGCCTGTCCCTTCTTCCAAAGGTGGTAAACACTCCTTTTTTTTCCTAATTCCCAGCAAAACCTCCCTCTTCAACCAGGCCAGCTGTCTTCCCTGACCTTTGGTCTTGTGATACATGGGGACAGCCTGTTCCTGGGCCTTTAAGATCTCCTTCTTTAGGAGCATCCAGCCCTCTCTCCTTGTGCTTTTGCCAGGTTTTTTGCCACACAGGCAGGGTCCCCTGGCACAATCCCCACTCTTCAACCCTTCGCCTCAGTGACTTCACTGAAATGAGCAATGAAATGGCTGGTGCACAGGATTTTTAACTGCTGCCACCACCACCCAGGTGTCAGGCTGCAGGCTGTGCTCAACTCAAACACCATTGTTGGATGGTAGTAGTGAGAATGCCTGTGGGAGGTGTGCCCAGGTGGAGGAACTCCTTTGCCTAGTGATGGAGCTCCAGGCAGGGGTAGGCAGGTTGAAGGCCATATGGGAATGCAAGAAGGAAATAGACGCTTCAAGTCACACCCTGCCTTCCATGATAGAAAACCAGAAGGCAGAGAGAGCCCCTGCTACAGCAAACTCCCTGTCCTCTCTCTGTCTGACTCAATGTGATGCCTTGGAAGACAGGGGGCAATTGTAAAATTTTCCTGTTCAGCGCAGGAGGCACCACAAACATGTTTTCCCAACAACTACACCACCTTCCCAGGTGCCACGGATTAACAGGTTCAGTGCTTTGCAAGTGGAACTGCAAAACAGTGAGAACAAAAATCGTTCTAGATTGGAGGAGTCACCAAGGTCTAGCTGGACCAAGCCACTGATCAAAACATCTGCAGTAAAGAAAGAAAGAAAGAAAGGTGGATCCTTATTGTAGCAGACTCAATTCTGAAGGGAGATGGAGGCCCGATATGTAGACCAGACCCACTACATAGGGAGGTTTGCTGCCTCTCTAGGGCCAGGGTCAAGGATGTACGGAAGAAACTCCATACCCTAGTTCAACCCTCAGACTACTACCCATTAGTGATTTTTCAGGTAGGCAGTGACAAGATAGCTACAAGAAGTCCAAGGGCAATGAAGACATACTTCGGGGCCCTGGGATGGCTGTCTAGGGGGTTGGGAGCACAAGTAGTGTTTGCCTCTTTCCATCCTGTAGCAAGGATTGATGAGGGGGTAAACAGGAGGAGCCCACAGATCAATGCATGGCTATGTGACTGGAGTCATTGGCAAGACCTAGGGTTCTGTGGCCAGGGGCTGCTTTACAAGACACCGGCACTGCTGGCAAAAGATGGGGTACACCTATCTCAAAGGGGGAAAAGAATCCTGGGTCACGAGCTAGGAGCACTCACAGAAATGTCTTTAAACTAGACTCAAAGGGGGGCGGGCATAAAACTGGGTTTTACTAGAGAGGAGCCTAGGAGTGGCACGCCAGTACCAGTGGGACAGTGTAGCAGTAAGATCTTACTGTCGGCTGTCTCCATGGAGATGAGGGATGATAGATTGGCAGCTATAGAAGCATCTGCGAACCGTTGGGTGGGAATTAGGTCTTCTCCCTTCAAAAAGGTGGCAGGACAATTAACCTAGCTGAAGTGCATTTATACCAATGTGTGCAGTATGGGTAACAAACATGATGAACTAGAGATCTGTATGCCTTCACAGGGCCATGATCTCACTGCAATCACTGAGACATGGTAGGATACCTGAGATAATTGGAGTGCTGTCATAGAATCACAGAATATGATGAGTTGGAAGGGAGTCCAACTCCTGTCCCTGTGTAGGGCACCCCAAGGATCATACCTTGTGCCTGAGAGCATCATCCAAATGTTTCTTGAAATCAGGCAGGCTTGGTGCTGTGACCACTTCCCTGGGGACCTTGCTCCAAGTACTCAACCACCCTCTGGTGAAAAACCTCTTCCTGATATTTAACCTAAACCTCCCCTGATTCAGCTTCCTGCCATTTCCCCAAGTCCTGTCATTGGTCACAGGAATGAAGAGGTGAGTACCTGCCCCACCTATTCCCCTCATGAGGAAGGCGTAGACTGCAATGAGGGCAGCCCCTGAGCCTCCTCTTCTCCAAGCTAAATAATCCAAGTGAACTCAGCAGTTCCTCATACGTCATCCCATCCAGACCCTTCCCTATACTCGTGGCTCTCCTTTGGACACTTTCCAATAGCTTGATGCCTTTTTTATATTGTGGTGCCCAAAATTGCATGCAGTGCTCAAGGTGAGGCTGCACCAGTGCAGAGTAGGGTGGGACAATCACCTCCCTTGACCAGCTGGCAATACTATGCTTGATGCACCCCAGGACACGGTTGCTCCTCCTGGCTGCCAGGGAACGCTGCTGGCTCATATTCAGTTTGCCATCAACCAGGACCCCCAGATCCCTCTCCGCTACGTTGCTCTCCAGCCACTCGTTCCCTAGTTTGTACTTACCACCAGGGTTGCCCTGTCCCAGGTGCAGAATCTGGCACTTGGCCTTGTTAAACTTCATGTAGTTGGTAACTGCCCATCTCTCTAACTTGTCGAGGTCTCTCTGCAGAGCCTGCCTGCCCTCAAGGGAGTCATCAGCTCCTCCCAGTTTTTCATCATCAGCAAACTTGCTTGGAATTCCTTCAAGTCTTGTGTCCAAGTCATTGATGAAGATGTTGAAGAGGACTGGGCCTAGGATGGAGCCCTCTGGGACCCCACTATTTGCCTGTCACCAGCCTGATGTTACCCCATTCACTGTCATTCTTTGTGCTTGACCTGTGAGCCAGTTGCTCACGCACCTTATGGTACGCTTGTCGAGCTGTATGCTGGACATTTTGTCTCGGAGGATACTGTGAGAGACAGTATCAAAAGCCTTGCTGAAGTCCAGAAATATTACACCCACTGGCTTCCCTTGATCAACCGGTCATAGATGGCTACATACTGTTTAGGAAAGATAGCTCATCAAAGCAGTGTGCTGGAGTGGCTCTTCATCTAAAAGAGCAGCTGTAATGCATTGAGCTCTGTCTAGGAGAGAATGAAGAAGGTGTTGAGAGCTTATGGGTGAGAATTAGGGGCAGGCTAACATGGACAACACTCTTGTGTGTTTACTACAGGCCACCTGATCAGGATGAGGAGGTTGATGAGGCCTTTTACAGGCAGCTGAATATTGCCTCATGACCACAGGCCCTGGTTCTCATGGGGAACTTCAAGGAAGGGTGACACAGCCAGGCACGCACGGTCTGGGAGGTTCTTGCAGATTGTTGACGTCAACTTTCTGACTCAGCTGGTTGAGGAACCTATGAGAGGGTGTGAACTGCTAGACCTGGTATTAACAAACAAAGAAAGTCTTGTTTGACATGTGAAGGCTGGGGTCAATCTTGGCTGTAACAACCATGAAATGGTTAATATTTTGTGTGGAAGAAGTAGAGAAATGGGTAAGATTACAGCATTGGACTTAAGGAATGAAAAGTTTAGCCTCTTCAAAGATCAGTGACATACCATCGGCCAGGGCCCTGGAAGACATTACGTCCATGAGATCTGGGCAACTTTCAAACACTACTTGCTCCAAGCTCAAGACTGGTGCATCCCTATGAGGAAGAAATCAAGTGGAGAAGGTAGGAGACCTGCATAGATGAGTAAGGGTCTTCTGGAAAAAATTAAATGGAAGACAGAAATTTACAGAATGTGGAAAACAGACTGGCCACTTGGGAAGAGTATAGGAACATAGGCAGAAAATGCAGGGTTGCAACGAGGAAAGCTAAGACCCACCTGGAATTACATCTGGCAAGGGGTACCAAGGACAACAAGAAGGGTTTCTTCCAGTACATCAATAAAATAAGAAAGACTAGGGAAAATGTAGGCCAGCTGCTAAATGAGGTGGGTGCCCTAGTGGCAGAAGACACAGATAAGGTGGAGTTATTGAATGCCTCCTTTTCTTCAGTCTTCACGGCGAAAGCTGACCCTCTTGAATCCTGGACCCTGAAGGTAAGAGATAAAGTCTGGAGAGAGGAAGATTTTCCCCTCGGTAGAGGAGGGTCAGGTTAGTGGCCACTTAGCCAATCTGGAGATCCATAAATCCATGGGCCCTGATGGGATGCACCTATGAGTTCTGAGAGAGCAGCCAGATATTATTGCTAGGCCACTCTCTATCATCTTTGAGAGGTCATGGAGAATAGGAGAGGTGCCTGAGGACTGGAGGAATGCCAGTGTCACTTCAGTCTTCAAAAAGGGCAAAAAGAATGACGTGGGAACTATAGGCTGGTCAGTCTCATCTCCGTCCCTGGTAATGTGTTGGAAAAAATCGTTCTGGATGTCATCACAGAACAAGTGAAAGCAAAGAATGTCATTGGGAGAAATCAGCATGGATTCACCAAAGTGAAATCATGCTTGACCAATCTGATTGCATTCCAAGATGTCATAACTCTCTGACTAGATGAGGGGAGAGCAGTGGACGTTATCTAGCTTGACTTCAGCAAGGCTTTTGATGCTCTCATAACATCCTCATTAGGACACTCAGGAACTGTGGGCTAGATGAGTGGACAGTGAGGTGGATTGAGAGTTGGCTGTGTGAAAGAACTCTGAGGGCTGTGATCAATGGAGCAGGGTCAAGTTGGAGGCCTGTAACCAGCAGTGTCCCTGAGAGGTCAGTACTCGGTCAGGTCTTGTTCAACATATTAATCAAAGACCTGGACGAGGGGACAGAGCGTATTCTCAGTGAGTGTGCTGATGATACAAAACTGGGAGGGGTGGCTGATATTTCAGAGGGCTGTGCTGCCATCCAGTGTGACCTGGACAGCCTGAATATCTGGGCAGAGAGAAACCTAATGAGGGTCAACAAGCTCAAGTGTAGGATCCTGCACCTGGGAAGGAAGAACGCCATGCACCAATATAGGTTAGGGGTGGACCTGCTGGAAAGCAGTTCTGAGGAGAAGGATTTGGGAGTCCTGATAGACAGTAAATTATCCATGAGCCATCAATATGCCCTTGCCACCAAGAAGGCCAATAGAATCACAGAATCACAGAATCACCAAGGCTGGAAAAGACCTTTAAGATCATCAAGTCCAGCCTATGACCAACACCACCACACCATCTAGACCATGGCACTAAGTGCCACATCCAGCCTTTCCTTGAACACATCCAGGGACAGTGCCTCCACCACTTCCCTAGGAAGTCCATTCCAATGTTTAATCACCCTCTCTGTGAGGAAGTACTTCCTAATATCCAAACTAAACCTCCCTTGGAGCAGCTTGAGGCTATGCCCTCTTTTCTTGTTGCTAGTTGCCCGGAAACAGAGCCCAGCCTCCCACCTGGCTACAACCTCCCTTCAGGTAGTTGAAGAGAGTGATGAGGTCCCCCCTGAGTCTTCTTTTTTCCGGGCTACACAACCCCAGCATCCTCAGCCTCTCCCTATAAGACTTTCCCTCTAGTCCTTTCACCAGCCTTGTTGCTCTCCTCTGGACCTGCTCCAGCACCTCAACGTCCTTCTTGAAGTGAGGGGCCCAGAACTGGACACAGTACTCAAGGTGAGACCTCACCAGTGCTGAGTACAGAGGGAGAATTACATCCCTACTCCTGCTGGCCACAGCATTCCTGATACAAGCCAGGATGCCATTGGCCTTCCGGGCCACCTGGGCACACTGCTGGCTCATGTTCAACCGGCTGTCCACCAGTACTCCCAGGTCCCTCTCTGCCAGGCTGCTCTCCAGCCACTCTTCCCCCAGCCTGTAGCACTGCCTGGGGTTATTGTGGCCAAAGTGCAGGACCCTGCATTTGGTCTTGTTGAATTTCATGCCATTGGCCTTGGCCCATTTACCCTGCCTGTCCAGGTCCTCCTGCAGCTTCTTCCTACCCTCCGGCAGATCAACACTCCCCCCCCAGCTTGGTGTCATCTGCGAATTTACTGAGGGTGGATTCAATCCCCACATCCGGGTCATCAGTAAAGATACTGAATAGGACTGGGCCCAGTATTGATCCCTGGGGGACACCACTGGTCACCAGACACCAGCTGGATGCAGCTCCATTCACCATCACTTTTTCAGGCCCAGTCATCCAATCAGTTTTTGACCCAGTGAAGGGTGCACCTGTCAAAGCCATGGATTGGTAGCTTCTCCAGGAGGATGCTGTGGAAGACTGTGTCAAAGGCCTTGCTGAAGTCGAGGTAGACCACATCTACAGCCTTTCTCTTATCCACCAGGTGGGTCACCCCATCATAGAAGGAGATGAGAATCCTGGGTTGCATAAGGAAGAGTGTGGCCAGTAGGTCGAGGGAGGTATTCTCCCCCTCTACTCTTCCTTGGTGAGGCCAAATCTGGAATACTGCGTCCAGTTCAGGGCTCCTCAGTTCAAGAGGGACAGGGAACTACTTGACAGAGTTCAGAGGAGGGCAATGAAGATGATTGGGGGACTGGAGGAAGGGCTTGAAATTCTTATGAGGAAAGGTTGAGAAAGCTGGGACTGGAGAAGAGAAGGCTGAGGGGAGATCTTATTAATGCCTACAAGTATCTAAAGGGTGGGTGCAAGGACGATGAAGCCAGACTCTTTTCTGTAGTTCTCTGTGACAGGATGAAGGGCAATGGACACAAGCTGGAACACAGGAAGTTCCATTTAAATATAAGAAAAAACTTCTGTCACTGTTTGACTCAGGATCAGCAATTGAACCAATGACATCCATGCTCTTTATCCCCTGCCCCCTCTCCCAGGTACGGAAGGAGAGAGAGAATTAAGGAGAGAGACTTTGCTGGATTGAAAACTAAACTACACAGCTTTAATTATATGTACCGTTATTTACAAGTATATTCAGGAATGTGCAAAACCTCTCTTGCCTCCCCCCACCCCCAGCAACTCCCATGGCACTCTCCTTAACTGTGAGCAGTTCCAAAATGTCCCAGACCACTGCCAGAGACAGCAGCAGAGCAGACAGGAGCTGAGGGTAGAGTTATAGAGGTCAGGAACACACAAGCTTAGAGATCAACAGTGATGGACAGACGGAGTCCTCCCCGGACACCAGCCATGGATGGAAGAGAAGGGAAGAAGAAGCAGGAAGTTTTCTTCCGTGATCTTACACTGATCTTATGTAGCTATATGGAATGGAATATCTCTGGCCAATTTTGCTATCCATCTAGTCCATTCCTTCCTATGGGCTACAAACATGACTCTTCTGCTTCTGGCAGCATCTAAGGTGGCAGAGCAAAGAAGTGACCTTGGAGTCTCAACAGTAGCATAAACATTGAAGTCTCAAAATTGCCAGCCCTACTTCTGGTGGGGGACTTCAACCTACTGGACATCTGCTGGAACAATAACTCAGATGCAAGCAGGCAGGCTAAGAGGTTCCTCCAGTGTATGGAAGACTACTTCTTAACACAGCTGGTAAGTGAGCTTACCAGGGGAGGTGCCTTGCTGGACCTGCTCTTCACTAACAGGGAAGGAGTGGTGGGGGATGTGGAGTTTGGAGGCCGCCTTGGGCTTAGAAACCCTGAAATAGTTAAATTCTGGATACTTAGTGAAATAAGGACAGGGGTTACCAAAACCTCCACTGTGGACTTCAGAGGGCAGACTTCGGCCTGTTTAGATCACTGGTGAAGAGAGTCCCTTGGGAGTCAGTTCTGAGGGGCAAAGGGGTCCAGGAAGGCTGGATGATCTTCAAGAAGAAAGTCTTAAAAGCACAGGATCAGGCTGTCTCTGGGTGTCATAAAACAAAACATCAGGGAAGGTGACTGGCCTGGCTGAACAGGGAGCTTTGGCTGGGATTCAGAGAGAAAAAGAGTCTACCACCTTTGGAAGGAAGGGTGGGCAACTCAAGATGAGTACAGGGAGCTTGTGAGGACAGACAGAGAGAAGATTAGAAGGGCAAAAGCCCAGCTGGAGCTCAATCTGGCCACTACCATAGAGGACAATAATAAAGGTTTTACCAATACATTAACAGCAAAAAGAGAAACAGGGAGAATCTCCATCCCTTATTGGATGGGGGGGGGGACATGGCAACCAGGGCTGAAGAAAAGGCTGAGATACTTAATGCCCTCTTAGCCTCTGTCTTTAGTAGTCAGAACATCTGTCCTCAGGGTATTCGACTTCCTGAGATGGAATATAAGGATGGAGAGCAGAACAACCCCCCCATAATCCAGGAGGATGCAGTTAGAGACTTGCTGCAGCACCTAGACACTCAAAAGTCTATGGGACCAGAGGCGTTCACCCGAGGGTACTGAGGGAGCTGGCAGAGGAGATCGTCAAGCCTCTCTTTATCATCTATCAACAGTCCTGGATAACAGGGGAGGTCCCAGACAACTGAAGGCTTGCCAATGTGATGCCTATCTACAAGAAAGGCCTAAAGGAACATTCTGGGAACTACAGGCCTGTCAGCCTGACCTCAGTACCAGGGGAAATCATGGAGATGCTCATCTTGATTTTGCTCATATGGCAAGTGCAGGACAGCCATGGGATCAGACCCAGCCAGCATGGGTTCAGGAAAGGCAGGTCCTGCTTGACTAACCAGATCTCCTTCTATGATCAGGTGACCCACCTGGTGGATGAGGGAAGAGCTGTGGACGTCTATCAGGTCTATCATCCCTGGTCTATCAGGACTTTGGTAAGGCCTTTGACACCATCTCCCACAGCATTCTCCTGGAGAAGCTGGTGGCACATGGCATAGACAGGTGAGCTCTCCACTGAGTAAAAAATTGGCTGGCTGGCCGAGCCCAAGAGTTGAAGTGAATAGGTTTTGATCCAATTGGCATCCCCCAGGGCTCAGTTTTGGGTCCGGTTTTGTTTAATATCTTTATTAATGATCTAGATGAGGGGATTGAGTGCTTCCTAAGTAAGTTTGCAAATGACACTAAGCTGGGAGGAAGTGTCAATTTGCTTGAGGGTAGGAAGGCTCTGCAGAGAGACCTGGACAGTCTGGATCGATGGGCTGAGGACAGTTGTATGAGGTTTAACAAGGCCAAGTGCTAGGTTCTGCACTTTGATCACAACAATCCCATGCAAAGCTACAGACTTGGGGATGAGTGGTTGGAAAGCTACATGGTGAAAAAGGACCTGGGCGTGCTGGTTGACAGCCAACTTAACATAAGCCAGCAGTGTGCCCAGGTGGCCAAGAAAGCCAACACCGTCCTGGTCTGCATCAAGAATAGTGTGGCCAGCAGGAGTAGAGAGGTGATTGTGCCCCTGTACTTGGCATTAGTGAGGCCACACCTCTAGTACTGTGTTCAGTTCTGTGCCCCTCATTACAAGAAGGATGTCAAGTTGCTGGAGTGTGTCCAGAGAAGAGCTACCAGGTTGGTGAAGGGTCTGGAGAACAAATCCTATGAGGAGAGGCTGGGGGCAACTGGCATTGTTTAGTTTGAAGAAGAGAAGGCTGAGGGGAGACCTCATTGTTCTCTACAATACCTGAAAGGAGGTTGTAGGGAGGTGGGAGTTGGCCTCTTCTCTCAAGTGAATAATGACAGGACAAGAGGGAATGGCCTGAAGTTGCACCGGGGGAGGTTTAGGCTAGATATTAGAAAGAATGTCTTTACTGAAAGAGTAGTTGGACACTGGAACAGGCTGCCCAGGGAGGTGGTAGAGTTACCATCCCTGGAAGTATTTAAAAGAAAGATAGATATAGTGCTTAGGGACATGATTTAAGCACTGAACGGGTAGATAAAGGTTATGGTGGGTAGAGTTAGGTTATGGTTGGACTTGATGATCTTCAAGACCTTTTCCAACCAGAATGATTCTATTCTATTCCAGCGTTATTGGTCCACTAGCTATAAAACTTGCTGCTAGTTAAAAGAGAGCTCACTGAAGGAAAAAAAAAACAACACACAACAAATCAGTAAAAGGAAAAATTTGCTTCATCCTGGCTCAAACCAGGGCATTTATCTATCTATTTATTTATTTATTTACTTACCTACTTACTTACTTATTGTTAAGCTTACAAGTGAAAGACTGATATATTCATATAGCGCATTGTGCAGAAAGGAAGTGTTAACCCCTCTAGTAGCTCAAGTCTATTCTAAAGCAAAACCATTCCCCTAAAAGCAGTTACACAGTGACATAGAACTGGCTATTCCAGTACTGGCCCTGAGCCTTTCTTGAGAACAAAAACTTTGGATTAGATTCTGGGTAGAATTTTTAAGCTTGAAACCATTGCAAACCTTCTCTGATAGCAAGTAATATGACTGCTTCTATTTTGGTCCATCCTATCTTGTGCTGTGAAACCTTGTTTTCTGAAGCTGAATGTGTGATAGCCTCTCCTGTAAGCTGTTCTTTCTGCACGAGAAAGGAGAAATTAAAAATATCATATTCTTATTGTTGAGTAGTAGAGCTACTTTTTCTTCTGATGCTCCATGAGTAAAGCAGTATTCCAAATATTTGCAGGGAGGAGAGGGCTTTGAGGATTCATGTGGCACTCTCCTTGCCTTTGCCTTAGCCACTGCTGCAAACATCTTGCTCTTTGCAAGCTGACAGCCATTAAAGAGTGAATCTTAGCACCACACTAGGGTGTTAATGTCCTCCCTGTATACCTGATAGTTTATCTGCATGCCCACTCTGCCCCAATGAACTTTATTCTGTCACAGAGCGAAGTTTGTCCCTGGCTGTTTCTTACTCCTTTGAAGACAGAAAATACATGAGCTTCAGTCCCTAAGCAATAATGATTTTTAAATACTTCTCTCCAGCCCACATACATGAAGTTAAAAATCCTGTACAATGATTTGTAAGTACGTGGAGACTTACAGGTCTATACCAGTTACTGAAGTCAAATGCATAATTGCTGTTCTTGAGTGAGAAGATTCACAGAGTAAGTCATTTAAAATGTGCACAGAAACCAATTACATACATTAAGGGGATAAGATTCAGATCAGATTTAACAAGATGTAGGCACTCAGTGGTGTCCCTTTGATATGTACAATAATTGAGGATTAAGATAAAAGTTATGGTCTCCCATTATCTAGAATTGGTCATTTACAGATTTAAAAAAAAAATAAGGGACTTCTTCAACTGCCACAATGGTGACAAGCACAAAAAACTAACATGCCAATGTCTCTGGAATGTCTCTGAAATTAACCTGTCCTTTCATTCTGAATTCCTGCTTTTCCGAGTTGTGCATGAACAGCTCCCTCCATAGTTCCAGCAAAATGCTCTAAGAACATTTAACAGTCTTGTGTGGAAAGAGAACATTAAAAATTCACAGTCATGCTGCTAACTTTAAATAATAAAAAAATATTTTTTACCTTGTACTTTAACTATAACAGAGTGTTTGCCTGAGTTCTTGGTTTGGAAAAAACTTGAAATTAAGATTTAGATAAAGAACAGAAGGTGTAGGTCAGAAACATCTTCAACCTGAACTCCTTTCCACTCCTCATTTTGGCTGTTGGATGTGTGATTTCCAAAGTGAAGTTTCAGGGGAAGGTATTCAGAGAAAGCTTCTCACAGATACATTAAAGAAAAAGTCTACCAGACCCTTCCTTCCTTACGTTTTCCCTGCTCCACTACTGCCTTTCCTTAGTTTCTTCCTTCCTGTCCTGGTTTGAGACAGGAAAGAACTAATTTTCTTATTGTGATTTTACTTTTCAGTTAAGTCCCTTCTAAGTAGCTGCAGTTGCTGAAATTAACAATGTTTTTCAGCCAGTGTCTGCCTCTAGGACTGATAACCCTCCATGTTTATAGTTACAGCTAGAGAATGGTATGTTGAACCAAGGCCACTGCTTGGTTCTGAAGAAAACATCTTATGCTCTGGAATGAGAAGGGAGTAAAGGGTCACACCTGAAACTCTCCTTTGGGAAGGAGCAAACCAGACAGGTGACCAGAATTAACCAAAGTAAGTATCCCATCCCATGCATGTCATACTGGATATAAATTTGAGGGATCACAAGGGACTCACTGTCTCTTCATCCATGGCTAGCATCACGGGAGGACTCTGTTAATTTATCTGCTTTTAATCCCAATCCCTGCATTCCTGCACCTCAGCTCCTATGTGCCACTGACTCCAGGAGTCGAGTCCAGGATGTTTCCAGGGCCTGCCCTTCAGCTTCAATGGTGACGTGGGCATTATTGGGGGGTGGAGGAGAGTGCAATAATGCTTTTGTGTATATTTGTATATATTTTTATATATTTCATTAATTTTATTTTCATCACTACTGTCTCATTAAAGCTGTGTACTGTAGTTTCCAACCCATAAGAGTCTCTCTCCCTTATTCCCTCTCTTTTCCCTATAAAGGAAGGGAGGAGGGTTAAAATAGAGTATCTGTTGTTCCTTTAATTGTTGGCCTAGCGTTAAACCATGACAGATTTATGGCACCTGATGTGGTCTCAAGCTCATTAACTTGAGCCTAGGCTTAGATTCTGATTAATTGTCTGAATAGTTTGAATTCTGATTCTCGTAGGAGGATACCAGAATGGCTCCACTGAGAAAGTATCAGAGTCTCAAAGGGTTGGAAAATGAACAGACAGTTATGTTGTACCTGTGGTATGCAGGGTATGCGATACACTGCTTTGCAGTTGGTTTTAGTGTTAATTTGTGGTTTACCAATGGTAACCAGTGCTCGAGAGCCTTAGTTGTGATATGATCCTTAATACTGACATGCATTGCGGTATATTTTGCAGTGATGTTTTTGTGCAGGCATAGGAAACTCTGTTATTAACTACATTTTCAGCTTTAACTTGGGGAACTATACCAGTTCATTTTCTCTTGAGCTGAGTCCAGCAGATTTTGATCAACATAGCTTTACAATGTTAGGGGTGTTCCTGAACATCCTGCTGAATATCGTGAATTTTTTTATGTGCTGGGGAGACATAAGAAAACTGTCCTAACTCTGCGAGTAAGCACACCCATTTCTAGGGTGAGAGCTGCTGTTCGGAGAGTGAGAGCTGCCACTTTTAAAACGAGTTCTGCCGCCGCCTCTGCAGCCACTGCTTCCTCCCCTACAGGCACAGCCAGGACTCTGACATGGCCAGCGAAAACTGTAAACATTGCTGCTACCACTGCGACCTCTGATTCCTCCCCCACAGACACTGCTGCTGTTCCGATTCAGAAAGTGAGCTCTGCTGATAGTGCTGCTACTGCCGCAGTTACTATGGCCACTCTCACTCAATCTGCACAGTTACTAGTGGACCCTGTTACTAGGAGTAAAGCAAAGACAAAGAGGAAAAGTCCCAGCCCTTATTCCCACCCAAAAGCTCCAAAGATTTCAAAGGACAAGGGAGAGGACAATACAGCTGGTCCCTCTCAAGCAGACAAGGGAGAGGATGGTAAAACTTATACTTTTTGAGTAGCTATGGGCAAGTATCCTTCCCTTTTTGATACAGAGTCATCTGAGGAGGACTCAAAACCAGAAGTAATTGTTAAATACTGCTCTATGCAGGACTTGCGTACCATGAGAAAGGATCTTGCCCGTCGTGAAGGTGAACCAATCCTTACTTGTTTACTCAGATGCTGGGATGATGGGCCTAATAGCTAATGAGAGAGAAGACCAGCAGCTGGGATCCCAAGCCAGACATGCAGGCATTGATAGGATGATTGGGAAAGATGCCAGAATTATCAGCCTATGGAGGCGACTCTTGTAAGCTGTAAAGGACAGGTATCCCTATAAAGATACTATGGTCTGCTGCCCAATCAGAGCGGCCACACTTGAAAGAGCTATCAAGTATTTGAGACAATTAGCAGTGCGAGATGTGATTTATGATGATGGTCAGACTGTAGATCCTGATGAAGTCCCATGTCATAAGCCTAAGCCGTAAAGGTTTGTGCAGAGTGTAACATCAGCAGCTGCCCACACAATGTCAGTAATGATATGGGTCGACGACTTACTCATACCAAGTGTGCATGATGTGGTAAGTAAAGCACAACAGTATGGAGATGCTGTGTCTACTCCCCATCAGGCCTGAGTCACAGCCACAGGTGATTTGATTGAGACTGAATAGACCCCATTCTTCGTCAATAGGGGAAGGGGGCTGTATTGCAGCCATTAGGAGGAGACACCCTCCTACAAGACAGAATCGTGAGAAATGGAATACTGGCCAAAGTGTTCTGTGGTCTCTCCTGCATTATTATGAGGAGGACATGAAAACGTGGGGTAAGAAACCTACTGCTGACCTATAGGCATGAGTACATGAGATATTAGGTAAAGCAAGTACAGGAAGAGGTCCTTCCAAGAGGATCGTCATTCAGACCCCAGCCTGTGGATCCCCCGACCAAGCTCAAGATCCCTGTACACCAGGTACAGGTAGTAAGAGTGAAAGCCCCACTAATCCATATGCTGGCATTGCTTCGTAAGCCCAAAGCCAGACATGCCTTGCCTCCAGCCAGGAGGAGGAGAGGCACAACTGAACTTGTTGGACTGTGTGGATTCGATGGCGTGGCACATTAGAACAAAAGAAGTATAAAGCCTTGGTGGATGCTGGTGCATAGTGCATCCTAATGCCATTGGATCAAAAAGGGATGAACCTGTCACTATCTCTGGAGTGACAGGGGGATACAAAGAACTGAGCATTGTGGAGGCTGATGTGAGCCTCACTGGAAAAAGGTGGTAAATGCACACTGTAGTGACTGGTCCAGGTGCTCCGTGCATCCTTGGCATAGACATCAAAGGAGGAGATTTCAAAGAGCCAAAAGGGTACCGGTGGGCCTTTGGTATAGCACCTGTAGAGACTGAGAACACTGAACAGCTGCATACTTTGCTTGGCCCTTCAGATGACCCTTCTCTAGTGGGGTTGCTGAAGGTTGAAGACCAACAGGTGCCAATTGCCACTTTAATGGTGCATAGATGACAATATCACACCAACAGAGACCTGTGATCCCCATTCATAAGCTGATCTAGCAACTGGAGAGCCATGGAGTGATCAGCAGGACTCACCCTTCAACAGTACTATCTGGCCAGTGACAAAGCCTGATGCTGAGTGGAGGCTGACAGTGGACTATCGTTGGCCTGAATGAGGTTACACTACCACTCAGTGCTGCTGTGCCAGACATGCTAGAACTTCAGTATGAGCTGGAGTTGAAAGCAGCAAAGTGGTATGCCACTATTGACATTACTTATCTATTCCTTATCTTATCTATCTTTTTATCTATTCCTCTAGTACCAGAGTGCAGGCCACAGTTTGCTTTCATCTGGAGGGGAGTCCAATACACCTGGAATCGACTGCCCCAGGGGTGGAAACACAGCTCAACCGTTTACCATGGACTGATCCACACTGCACTGGAGAAGGGTGGAGCTCCAGAACACCTGCAGTACATCAACAACATCATTGTGTGGGGTGACACACCAGAAGAAGTCTTCAAGAAAGGTAAAAAGATAATCCAAATTCTTCTGGGTGCTGGTTTTGCTGTAAAAAGAAGCAAGGTCAAGGGACCTACCCAAGAGATCCAGTTCCTGGGAGTTAGATGGCAAGACAGACATTGCCAGATCCTAATGGACATGATTAACAAAATAACAGCTATGGCCCCACCAACTAACAAAAAGAAACTCATGCCTTTTTAAGCACTGTGTGTTTCCGGAGGATGCATATTCCTGGTTTACTCAGACTGTTAAACTTCTCAATGATGTGACCTGAAAGAAAACTGATTTTAAATGGGGCCCCAGTCAACAAACATCTTTTGAACAAATTAAAAAGGAGATTGTGCAGACAATGGCCCTTGGACCAATCCAAACAGGGCCGGACATTAAAATTTGCTCTACACAGCAGCCAGTGGTGATGGTCCTACCTAGAGCCTCCGGTAGAAAGCACTAGGGGAGACTTGATGTCAACCCCTAGGATTCTGGGGTCAAAACTACCACAGCTCTGAGGCCAACTATACCACAACCGAAGAGGAGATATTGGCAGCAGATGAAGGAGTTAGAGCCACTTCAGAAATGATTGGGATTGAAGAACAGCTCCTCCTGGCACCCCAGTTACAAATACTGAGCTCGATGTTCACAAATGGAGCTGCTTCTCCTCATTATACCACAGATGCTACATGGAATAAATGGATGGCATTCATCACAGATCGGACTTGAGTAGGAAAACCCAATCATCCAGGAATTGTAGAATTGATTACAGACTGGCCAGAAGGCAAACACTGTGGAATGCCACCAGAAAAGCTGGTTAAATGGGCTGAAGAAGCCTCACCATACGATCAAATACTGGAGGACAAGAAACAGTACACTCTTGTCACTGATGGATCCTGTTGTCCTGTAGGAAGCCATTGGAGGTGGAGAGTTGCTGTGTAGAATCCTACATGACTAGTTGCAGAAGCAGCTGAAGGAGAAGGTGAATTGAGTCAATTTGCAGAGGTAAAAGCCATCCAGCTGGCTTTGGACATTGCTGAATGAGAGAGGTGGCCAAGACTCTATCTCTCCACTGACTCATGGATGGCAGCAAATGCCTTGTGGGGGTGGTTAAAGCAGTGGAAGCAAAACAACTGGCAGTGAAAAGGTAAACATATTTGCATTGCTATTCTATGGAAAGACATTCCCACTCAGAGAAACTGGATATAAAGGTGCATCATGTAGATCATAGAATCACGAAACATAGAATCATAGGGGCTGGAAGAGACCTCTGAAGATCATTGAGTCCAACTCCCCCTGCCAAAGCAGGAACACCTAGGGCAGATCACACAGAAATGTGTCCAGACGGGTCTTGAAAGTCTCCAGAGAAGGAGACTCCACAAACTCCCTGGGCAGCCTGTTCCATCACTCTGTCACCCTAACAGTTCAGAAGATTTTCCTCATGTTGAGGTGGAACTTTCTGTGTTGTAGCTTGATGCCGTTTCTCCTCGTCCTATCACAGGGCACTACTGAAAAGAGACTGGCCCATTCTTGACATCCACCCTTCAGATATTTCTAGACATTCATAAGGACCCCTCTTAGTTTTCTCTTCTCAGGACTAAACAGCCCCAGGTCTCTCAGCCTTTCCTTGTATGACAGATGTTCCAGTCCTTAATCATCCTCGTAGCCCTCTGTTGGACTCTTTCCAGCATATCTCTATCCCTCTTGAACTGGGGAGCCCAGAACTGGACACAGTGCTCCAGATATGGTCTTATGAGGGCAGAGAAGAGGGGGAGGAGAACCTCCCTTGACCTGCTGGACACACTCTTCTTAATGTACCCCAGGATACTATTGGCTCTCTTGGCCGTGAGGGCACATTGCTGTCCCATGGATAACTTGTTGTCCACCAAGACCCCAAGGTCCCTCTCCATGGGGCTGCTTTCTAGCAGGTCAACCCCTAATCTATACTGGTGCATGTTTTTTTTTTTTCTCTCCCCAGGTGCAGGACTCTACACTTATTCTTGTTGAACCTCATGAGGTTCATCTTTGCCCAGCTCTACAGTCTGTCTAGATCTCACTGAATGACTGCACAGCCTTCAGGTGTATCAGCCAATCCTCCCAGCTTTGTATCATCAGCAAACTTGCTGAGGATACACTCCATCCCCTCACCCAGGTCATTGATGAATATGTTGAGTAAGACTGGGCCCAGTACTGACCCCTGGGGAACACCAGTAGTCACAGGTCTCCCACTGGACTCTGCACCGTTGATCACAACCCTCTGGGCTCTGTTGTTTAGCCAGTTCTCAATCCATCTCACTGTCTGCTCTTCTAACTCACACTTCCTGAGCTTATCCACAAGGATGTTATGGGAGACAGTGTCAAAAGCCTTGCTAAAGTGGAGGAAGTCAACATCCACTGTTCTCCCTGCATCTATCCACTCTGTCACAGCATGATAGAAGGCTATCAGATTAGTCATGATTAGACATGATTTCCCCTTGGTGAATCCATGCTGGCTACTCCTGATAACCTTCTTTTCTTCCATGTGCTTAGAGATGACCCCCAGAATGAGCTGCTCCATCATCTTTCCAGGGGTGGAGGTGAGGCTGACCAGTCTATAGTTATCCAGGTCCTGTTTCTTGCCCTCTTGAAGACTGAAGTGACATTAGCTTTCCTCCAGTCCTCAGGCACCTCTCCTGTTTTCCAGGACTTTTCAAAGATGATGGAGAGCGATCTAGCAATGACTTCTGCTAGCTCCCTCAGCACACATGGGGACATCCCATCAGGGCCCACAGATTTGTAGATGTCCAGTTTCCTTAACTGATCTTTAACCCAATCTTCTTCCATCAAGGTAAAGTCTTCCTCACTCCTGACTTCTTCTGTGCTCTTGAAGGTTTGGGAATCCTGAGGGTCGGCCTTAGCAGTAAAGACGGAGGCAAGGAAGGCATTAAGTAACTCTGCCTTCTCCATATCCTCCATCACCGGGGCACCCACTTCATTCAGCAGTGGGCCCACATTTCCTCTGCTCTCCCTTTTACCTCCAATGTACTTGAAGAGCCTTTCTTGTTGTCTTTGTCTTCCTTATCCAGTTATAATTCTAAGGAGGCCTTAGCTTTGTTGCATCCCTACACCCTCTGACCACATTCTTGTTTTCTTCCCAAATTCTTCCCCTTCTTCCATGATCCATAAACTTCTTTCTTCCACTTAAGTTTGTTCAGAAGTTGCCTGCTCAACCATGCAGGTCTTCTGGCTCTTTTACTTGATTTCTTACTCCTTGGGGCACTTTGATCTGGAGCTTGGATGAGGTGATGCTTGAATATTAACCACCTCACTTGGGCCCCCTTTCCTTCCAATACCCTATCGCATTGGATCTCTCCAAGCAGTTCCTTTAAAAGGCCAAAGTTAGCTCTTCTGAAATTCAGGGTTTTAACCCTGCTAGATGCTCGGTACTTGCTGCACGTGATTCTGAACTCTACCATCTTGTAGTCACTACAACCAAGGTTGCCCCCAACCTTAATGCCTTCTACCAGTCCCTCATTGTTTGTCAATACTAGGTCTAGTAGTACAACTCTCCTTGTTTGTTCCTCCACCACCTGAGTAAAAAAATTATCATCGATCCACTGGAAGAACCTCCTGGACTGTACCTGCCTGGCTGTGTGGTCTTCCCAGCAGATAAAAGGTGACTGAAGGCCTCCATGAGAACCAAGTCCTGCAATTGTGAGGCGTCTCTCAGCTGTCTGTAGAAGGCCTCATCAAGATCCCCATCTTGATCTGGTGGTCTGTAATAAACACCCACAGCATTTTCCCTTGTATTAGCCTGTCCCTTAATCTTTACCCATAGGCTCTAAACTCACTCTTCATCTGCCCCCAGGGACAGCTTAATACATTCCAGTTGCTCTCTCACATAAAGAGCAATTCCACCACCTCGCCTTGCTGGCCTATCTGTCCTAAAAAGGATGTAAGGCATCCATGACATCATTCCAGTCATCTGAGCTATCCCACCATGTCTCAGTAATTGCAATCAGATCATGGACGTGAAACCACACACAAATCTCTAGTTCTTCCTCTTTATTCCCCATGCTTTGTACATTAGTGTATAAACATTTCAGAGAGGGAAAAATACTAGCATGCTACCCCACAAGTGCTGAACCCCAACACCCAGGCACCTCTCTAGCAATCCCAGTTGTACCCCTGAGTCTGGTTTAAAGCTCTCTGGATGAGCCCTGGTAACTCTTGTCCTCTTGCTTCTCCCATGCTCATTTCCAGTGTGCCTGATTTTATCCCCTACCCCCTTCAAACACAGTTTCAAGCCCTCTCAGTGAGCCCTGCTAACTCCTGGTTAAGAATCCTTCTCCCCCTTGTTGATAGTTCCACACCATTTTTTGCTAGCAGACCCGGTGACAAGTAAACATCTCCATGATTGAAAAACCCAAAGTTCATCTGACAGCACCAGTCCCTAAGTCATTCATTAATCAACTGTGTTTTCCTAACCCTTTCAGCTTTTCCTGCCACTGAAGGAACTGAGGAAAAGACCACCTCTGCTCCTGACCCTGCAAACATTCGACCCAGTTCTCTGAAATCCCTTTTCATTACCCCAGGACTTGCCTTGGCAACCTCATCAGTGCCCACCTGCATGATCACTAGTGGGTGTTAATCAGAGGGCCACACCAGGCCTGGGAGTTTCTTGGTGATATTGCTGATCCCTGTGGGATGGGTCTGGCCAGCATATGAGGCCCTCTGTTCCCTTCAAAAGAGAATCTCACACAACAATTACCTTCCTTTTATTCTTAACAGAGGCAGTCCTAATGCATGGGGCAGACTGCCTCGGCAATTCCCTGGATGGACCTTTGTCAGTAACCTCAGTTACCTTGTTTTCCAGTTCCAGGACCACATACCTGTTCTGTAAGGGCACCTGTGAAGGTGGGGGAGGCTGGGAGGGAGTTCGCCTGCTGCCCTGAGAAAACACCTTTTTCCAGTTCCCCTCTTCTCTCAGGTCCCCTACTTCTGCCTGGTGACAAGAGAGCAGGGGATCCTCTACTTCTTATGGAGCCTCCTCCTTGAGGCTTCATCTCAAGGATGGTAGGGTGTTACTCTACTATCCTCTCTTGTTATGTCTCTTTCACATTCCTGGATACTCCTTAATCTTTCCACGTCCTCTTTCAGCTCAGCCACTAGGCTGAGTAAGAAATTCACCTGGTCACAGCGCACGCAGGTGTTCTCTCTGCTACCCTCCAATATGAGTGACAGGTTCAGGCATTCTGTGCAGCCAGAGACCTGGACAGGCGCGTCTTTGAGAGGGACCTCTGTCTGGGTCACCACTGTCCTCCTGGATATGGTTTTTGCCTGAATGGATACCATGGCTAGGTCGTCTTCTGGGGGGTGATGACCACTAGCTGAGTTCTTACCTTGAGCCAGGAGGGGGCCTGCACTCTGCCCTGCTTGCTCTGCCTGCACCAACTGCTGTGCAAACCACCGTGCCATGCCCTGTTTGCCTACTCCTGTTCCTGTGCTCCTGGTCACCTGCGCTCCCTAGGGACTGACTGCTCTTGTATGAGAGGGGTTAGGCCGCCATCCCTTTGTCCCTGTCCACAGTGAGTCAGAGCTGCCTCGTGTCAGAAGCTCACTCTCTCTGTGCCGGGGGTCAGGCTGGGACTCTCTCTCTCTCAGCTTCTCTTTCTTGGTTTTGCCGAGGGTTTTGTTGCAGTTTAGCTGCTGCAGAAGGGATACACCGATGCATACATACCTCTGAATTGAGCCACTGAGGAACAGTAACACAGCCAATGAGCAGATGAGGCTGTTCAAGTGTAAAAATAAACTTAGACTGGAAACATAAGAGTGAACTATTTTTAGCTCGATGGGCCCATGACACTTCAGATCATCAAGGAATTGATGGAACATACCGATGGGCTCATGACTGAGGGGTAGACTTAACCATGGATGCTATATTACAGGTTATCCACAACTGTGACATACACGCTTCAACCAAGCAAGCTAAACAGTTGAAACCTTTGTGGTATGGGAATAGATGGTTGACATATTGCAGATGGGGATAAAGTGTCTGTGGTACATGAAAGGAACCTGTTTGGGTTTTTCCTGCTTTGGGCAAAGGAAAAGCCATTTGGGGTTTCTTCAATATTCTGAAAAAAAATACAATACTGAATAAAAGTAGACCTTTGGATGGACCTAAGTGCATTTGAAGTCTCATTTTCCTTCATTTTTTTGTTTGCATGTAGATATCCTCATCTGGTTATGGGAGGGACATAACTTTCGCTCAACTAACATGTAAATTGCCTTATTTTCTACTCTAGGTTGAGTTTTTTTGTTGTTGTGTTTTGTTTGTTTTTTTTAAACCACTGACCTTCAGATTGCTTAAAATTATGGACTGTAAACAAGATAGAGAGACATGTTTGTCACATTTTCCAGATAATGGGAAATTAGAAATCTGTGTATTTGTTACTCAGATAATATCAGATTTTCAGTAAAGATGTGTGTTCATGAAGATAGCTCCTTCTCTCCTGAAGCATTTATTAAACATTACATGTGACTTTAATAATAAATATCATATAAGAGATTATGGCTGTGAAATATTTCTGTTGAGTGTCCTCAAGTTATATTATTTAAAGTAAGTATGAGAATCAAGGATAGATCTGTCAGCTACTGTGGGAAAAAAGAGAGAGGGAAAAAAAAAAAGTAGTATGCAGAGTTCAGGGGAAGGAATGTTAATGAGCTGTTTTGATGTTTTGTAGCTACAGACTTTCAACTATAGTCATTCAATTTGCCTTTCTTCCTTTCCCTGGTGGCTTCTGGCATTGCTCAACATAGGGATACCCATCTGGCTCTGCAGTCCTCTCTGTTGTACAATTAATGTTGTTTCTTGCATGCACACCTTCTTTATCTCAGAATCACTAGGGAGAAAGAATGCTAGAGCTATGTCATTTAATACAATAGTCTTCTTCACAGAATTTATTTTGCAAGCAATTATTTTCACTATACATCATTAAGTTCCAATTAGCTCCAATGCCCACTTTGCAAAACGTTATGTTGCCTTTCATTGTGGCAAACATAGATTAATCCTAAGCACGCTGTTGAAATAGGCCCTGATGCCGTGTGAAATACTTAAACAGTAAGATTCACATACCTCTTTTCATATTCAAGACCTTTTCTTCTACTTTTTCTTGCAAAAGGAATGCAACAGTTCATCAGACAGTTGTAGATTTGAGCACAGGAGAAGCAAAACAGGGCTCTGAGAACCATGAACAGAAGCAGTATCACAATGTAATGTTGGGCAGGGAGATACTTATTTTTGTTCCACCTGGGGCTGGAACACATATATCAAAAATTTGGCTGCACATGAAAACATAACTCTGATACATAGTCTTTGCAGAGCAGGAGAAATAGTAGAACTCTGCCCTCTCCCTTTTTGCTTGCTTTGTTCTCTCCTAGTCAGGATAAGACCAAGGCTGAGAATCCAGGGTAGAGGAGGAGAAACAATTTGCATGTTTTCTTCTTCAGATGTGTTATCAGATGACCCTTTTCCTTCGCAAGTGTGAGCAGGAAATGACACTGGCACTACAGCACATCATATGCTAATCCAGTGCACTAGATGATGCAGTTTACTAACTCCTCCAACACAAACTGAAACTCCTGCAGTTCTCTTCTAGTGCTTCTTGTTACATTTTTCCTTGTGGTTTCAAACTTCAGACTCTGCCTTCTATTACTTTGCTGTTTATCAATTAGCAATTCTGTTTCTTTTATCATGGGAATATTGAATCATTACTTTTTCCTCTACTTGTTTGCACATCTGGGCAATCACCATAGCAACTAATGTATATGCCAGGTGTTAGCTCAAAAAGAACTTTATCCTCCCCATCTCCCTCACTAAATTCACTACATTAATTGCCAAGCAGATATTAAATCAAACACAGGACTTGATAAAAGATGGGTGAAAAAGAAATGCAAGCATTGTAAGCTATTTCTAAATAATATAAAATATATATGAAATATACAAATCACTTAAGGGCTTGAGTTGTGAATCTATATGCAAAATAATAAAAGTGTAAAATATTAGCAAGAAGAGGACAAACTTGCACTTGGGAAGAAGTTCTACTAGTGTTGCCTAAGATCTCTTTCTCACTGCAGTGAAAAAATTCCTAGCATTTTTTTTTCTTTTAAATTGTTCTAAGCAACATTAAAGTTGCACAGTTAAGAATTCAAATATCAGGCAAATAAGTAACAAGGTTCAAAAGCCTAATTAACCTTGTCTTTTTTCATGTAAATTATGTACTTGTATACACATTGAACTTTAACCATATACTTACATATTTTTATGGTTTTTGGTCCAAACTTGGGATATGTACCGCATTATTTTTTGCTTTATACTTCTATATGGACAAATTAATTCTATATATGTTAATAATAGGAAGGTGATTTTTCATAATGCTAGATTCTAGCCAGCACTTTTCTTTTATTAGAATTTTTGTCTTTCTCATATTCTTTACCTGTTCTCTCTTTGCTAGAATACTAATAATTTTCTTTTCAGCTAACATTAATTTCCCATAAATGTGATTCAAACTGTTCAACAAGAGCTCATGATTTTTGGGAGGTTCTTTGTACTATTTTATTGACCAATATTGAGCCCTTGAGAAAGTTCCTTGTACTAAAGTCATTTTTTCCCCCTTACACATGGTATTTTGTTTTTTGGGAAACTAATTACTATGCTTCTATGAAAAGACAGGATTCTATGGTACAGGCAATATTCCTCACACCAAATTAACAGCAGCTGTTTCAGCATGTTAGAGTACAGCTTTGTATCTTTTGCATTCTCTTTTTGTAGCTTTTTAAAATAATAATTTCCCATCATTAAATTACAGAAATATTAATTTATAACAAGCATATGTCTTCTGTTACTTTAAGACTGCATCTAAATCATGGAACAGGTACATGCCACAGTCCACCCTGGTCACTGTGCACATCCAATCATTCAGCTCGGGTAGCTGACTGGAACAGGCTGTGTTTTCACTGGCACATAACTCGAAATAATTTCTGAGGTTACAGGAGGATGATATAAAGCGGGATGTTGTCTCTGTAGAAAAAGAATGTGATTTGATAGTCTCCTGGATTATTGAACTAGGATGCTTTGAAATTATTCATAAGATCATTTGATAAAAATATTGGCATTGCTAAATGAAGAACAATTAATTAGATGAACAAAAAATTACTCTTCTGCAGGTCCCTTATCTCCATGAATCTATTTTTTTTGGCAGATGGGTTGATATATATGACAGGTTTTGTAGTACCTTTAAAACTTACACATTCAGAACATTTATTGTCATGGTTGCAACTGTGAAAAGTGTTCAGTATGGTCCTAAATTTCCTGAAGATATAGTCTTTAAACCTAAAGAAAATACATGTATTCTGTAAAACAATTTTGCATGGAAAATGTCAACAAGGAGCATGCAAAGCTCAAAGTTGAATTTACACTCTTAGATCCATATTAAACATCTCTGAAGAATTATTTTATAAAGGATTGATGTTTTGTTGTATTTTCTGAACGCATTCATCATCAACTAATTGTCAAGTCATAGATATTTCAATTCAGGTGAACATTGTGGAAGAGCTTAAATGTTGTAAATTCAAGCTAATATTGAAAAGCATCATGGTGCATTAACTATGGCAGATCTCATGTAAGCTCCCACACGTAAACAAAGTGTATTTCTACTTGGAGTTCAAGATTCAGGGAAACAGGAAGAAAAGAACAGCGATTACACTGGAAAATGAGGCTGATAGTGATTAAGCATTTTCAGTTCAACAAATAAATTACATCTTCATCCCTTTATGACAGATAGAGGATATACTTTTTTCTCTTACAATCTAGTATTAAAGACTGTCTCACCTATCACTGATAAAATCAGTGAAATTATTCCTATGAGCACATACTGCACAAATGTCCAGTCTTTTTAGCTGTATTTATCATGCTGTTCTTCAGTCTGTGGTATAACACACTTATGCATATGCAAAGATAATATTAAAAATTGAACTATTAAGCTGTATTCTTATTTTTTGTAGATGTTATCAAGAAGAGTTTACTATATATGGACAAAGAAGTTCTTCGAGTAATATCTCCTGTGCAATTTGAGATGAGATTTTGCAGGAATAAGTACACACATTTCAGGCCTGAATTTATTAATTACATTATTTTTAATACTTAGTACTTTTAGTACTTTTTAATCTGTTTAGTAACTGAAATTCATTCTATATCTCTCCCTTCCCCTTTTAAGCTTCTATATCTCTTGTTCTCCCTCTCCCTCTCTCTGTTTTTCTTTCCCCTTCTTATCCTGAGAGTGAACTAACATACACAGTTACACTTTGAATTCACATATAGAAAGGTGACTTTGCAAAAGAGTAATGCAGTTTGGTGGAAGATCATAAATGAAAATGAAATGCTTTTTCTGATGATCTCCTGCTCTTTAAATAAAAATTAATGTAACATGTTACTGTAGATTTATAAAACTGCAAGCAACAGCAGAAGAAAACTGCTGCTATTACCCTCAGTATATATTCTAGAAAATTTAATTTAGATTTTGAGAGTTATTTAATATGCTTCTGGTTAGTTTCAGTTTGTTTAAATGGTGTTAATGTTTTTCTTAGCTTTATAGAAAATCTTAGCTTTTTCATTTAAAATATATATAATTTTATCCCAAATCCAGCTTTTACAATCTATGCAATTATTCTCTCTCATATATCTTGTGTTTGTATTACTGTAAAAAATTTGTATGACATCAGGAGCATGAAAGACATTTATCTTCCTAAAGAAATAACAGGCCAGATTTTTTTTCAAGACATGGTCAGAAAACTACCTATCATGATATAGATTAAAAAAACCAGTTCACAGTAAAATAACTGATCTGAAATTCTTATTTCTTGACAGTAATTTACTCATAGTTGTTAAGGAGAAAGGCTATTCTGCATTTACTGCAATATGAAGGTAAAGTCCATATGAGTAGATATCACAGAGTAGCTGTATTATTCCATCCTAATTTATGTGCTGTTTCCAGTACAATACTGACATAACATTTAACAACTTCAATAGTACATCCATTATAGTAGAATTTTTAACATGTTTTCCCATGATATTTCTTCAAGTTAAGCATACTACTACAAGACAATACCTGAAGCACACAGGACTGTGATTTAAGATCAACCACATAATTGTTGGTGTTGCAAACTGAACCCAAGCATATTTTTCATGCTAACCATTATTTTTCTTTCACTTGATTTCTGAGAGTACCTCAGGATCTTTGAAGTTCTCAAAGGATCTGTCTTTGAAACTGGAACCATCTACCTGCCTATTTTTTAACCTCTTTAAATTACTGTATCAAAGTAAAATTTGCTTTAATTTAGTCTAATGTTACAAAGGTAGAATTTGGAAAATTATTTTCAGTACTCAAAAGGTTTAAGATTTGCTTCCCTCCACTTCCTCCTGACAATATCACAGAGTGTCTTTTATCTCACTTTATTGAAATAAAGACTTGGGCCTAACATAAGTTAGTTTAAATTAAGGGACATGCCTGATCATAGTCCTTGATTTGGGCAGCATCTCTTGGCACAGGGAAGTAAACTGTCTGAGTTTGAAGATCTGTTGTCCACAGCCACTGCGTAGCCATAAGTTCAATTTTTAAATAAAATGTGTAATTTATTTAAGTGTCTCAAACAGAACAGTAGGAGGAAGGTAGGTAGAGAAAGACTAAAGAAAACACCACCCACAAGTTAATTGACAGAATGCTGAGGATGAAAATATGCCGTATTTAGCACAACCATTGTGTAAGATATTGTTTAAAATGCAGCAATTTAATTAATTAATTTGTTGATTTGGTCCAGAAGTTCTAGAGCTGCCATAATAAGCAAAGCCCTTAATCCTGTCACCACCACAGAAAGGCAGTGAGAAAGCAAATAATGACACAGAAGGCCTCCTACTTGTATATACATTGCCAGTCAGGCTTAGCTCTCTGCCTAGGGAGGAAGGGGAGATGTTGAATTAATCATTAGACTGATTTTGACTTCCTTGTAGAGAGACAATTCACTGATGTAAAGCATTCTCTATAATTCTTCTTCAGCGACTTGCTCTTTCTCTCTATTAAGCACAACAGTTGTGTCAGATATAATTCTAAACCCCAGCAATTTCACACACATTTCACATTTGTTCTTCCTCTGTTGCCCTGAAGGGTGTCCACCATACACCTTCAAAATGGTGAATGGAAATCAGAGCAAAAGAATGAAGATTTTCTTAATAGAACTTTCCCAGAATACAGATTCTCAAGCATAGAGGTAGCTCATATGTGCCTACATTTGTGGTGTTGCCTCTCAATTGCAATGTCAACATAGCTCTTACTTGCCCTTTGCTAATCATGTGTAATAAAATAAGACTGCATTTTCCTTTTGTATTAACAGTAAAACTGGACAGTATTGTCCTTTATCCACAACATAGGCCATGCATAAAATAACCTAATGCACTATAAATTTCCTAGATGTAACTTAAAGCATAAGGAAGTGTTTAATAAAATTTTAATGAAGTTCTAAACATTAAGCAGACTCAGATTAGAACTCAACATTCAACCTAGTTGTTTTCTTCAAGTGCAGTGGAAAGAGGATTTTTTTTTTACTTTTTAGCTCTCATTTTTTATCTATTTGCACAAATGAGGGACTCCTGTATAGGATCTGTTATGAGACTATGCAAAACTAATTATTACCTTTCTGAAGCAAATCATGAATATCCCCAAAAGCTGCTATTGTGCAAAACGTATCATGTAGCATCTAACAAATAGCCTTGAGGGACTTCATAATTACTGACAGGAGTATTAGATTTGACAGATTTCAGGTTTATGCTACAGCATAAAAAGGAAATATTGTAGGTTTGGTTTACAGTTGCTCATTTAAATTTACACATTTGACAAATCTGACAAGTCACATCTTATAAGAAAGACCTGATTGTGTTACCTTTAAAATGAAGACAGATTGTTCAAAATAGTCCGCTTTCTTTACTAACAGGAGGTACCTGACATCCTGTGGTGAGAGATTTGTAAGTCTTCAGGCTGCATAAGAGTTATTCCGTGAAAAGCTTCCATTTTACTGCGTTACATTTCTAACTAATAGATATGATAATATTAAGGTGGAACAAACCAGCATTTTAAGGATTATTTTTACGGCAGTGAGCATAAAATGGTTATTCTATCCTACATCATTTTCTGGAAATTTATTGGAAGAAATCATTATAAATAGAAAGTATACTAGATTGAGTTATTTAATTTCTTACGCAGCTGTTACAGCACTACTTCTATCTAATGCTTATTAAAAAAACCCAAAACTATCATATTTTATCTTCAATATTTATTTTTGTATTGCTGTCAGATTTACTTGCTAGATGAACTCAACGTACCTGCACTGAATATTGCAATGACCCCTAAACTAATGCTTATTTCAGTCAACTTTCAAATAATTTTGTGATGTGGCCTTTCAGTGACAATCAGATTTTTTCCCCCTCTCTCCGCTTTAGATAGATATCCCACGGAACAAGAGTTTGTTATTTTAAACATGTTATTTCCTTAATATTTCTCACCCTCTTAAAATCAGATCAAATCAGTTTCTTTAGAGTAATAGAAGTCAAAACATGTAAAGGCAAAGTCACAGCTTAAAGTCTACTTTGACCATAATGAACTGTGACCATTTACAGCCACTGGGGATGTAACTTCTGCAGTGAACTTACCCCTGGTCCAGGTAGCCTGCTTTCAGCTCTCACTGGAAGATTGCAGGTCTGATCTTAGGGAGTTACTGAGCTTCTGAATTTCACATCTATGAAGACTATGGGAACATGAGCATATAGACATGGCAGAAATAATTACCATATTAATATGTAATATATTCCCTTTTTCCACAGGTGCTGGTCAAACACACATTCTGTGATTCCTACATGTCTGATTTCTTTGTCCTTTATCAACATTTGACATCTCAGTCAAAAGTAAAAAAATGTAACTGGCAATAGAAGCTATATGACTGATTGGCTACTTGTTTCTATAGTGTGTTTCTGCAAGGCACTTCCCTGTTTTTGTTTGGTTTTTAATTGTTCGTTCTATGACTCACTATGCTCCACTTTCTTCTTTTCTTGTATCTTTGTCTTTTTTTTTCCTTTCTTTTACATACTTTGCTCCTTCTTATTATTTTTTAAAAAGTACCAATCTGTCACATGTATGCATAGTAAGATTTGCCAGGGTAAAAAAAAATTTTGAAGTTAGTTAATTGATATCTTAACTTCATGGTCATCAGACAAATAGAAAAATAGGTCAGATCAAAGGTGTTGATGAGTTAAAGTTTCCATGGGCCAGAAACCCCAGCTCCTGATCACTTGAAGTCAGTATTCTTTGAGTTTTTGTGCAGATTATGTTAATCAGCCCTTCCACCATAAAGAAATCTGAATATGAGATTCAAGAGCATGAATTGGATCTAAGCAAGTGGAGAACTGTTGTTTTTCCAGGACTATCTTCTGTAATTTGTATGTACTTGTAAAGGATGCTTTGACCAGATAAATATAAAATGAATTATTGTATCCTTCAGTGTAGTAGCATTAACTGATTGCCCTGAAATGATTTTCATTTCATTGCAGAATAATATACAAGTGGTCTTAACTATAATAATAAATGCACCTACTTTGTATGGAAATAGCTCTTATTAATTATGTTTATGTTAACAGAAGAGAAGACCAATAAAATAAAAATTTAGCAATACTGTGAAGGAATTTGACACATTATTGTGGTCTTTTCTTACTACATTCTTTACATTACTGTATATTGGAAGCATATTTCATATGCTAAAATTAGAGCAGTTAAAATATAACAGTGAAATCTAAATTTATTTCTTTTTTAAAGGTAAAGCATGAATAGTTGCTAATTCAGCTACAGGCAGACCTGGGGTAGTTTCATCTAGATAGCTTTTAGGACGCGGATGCTCAGAGAAATCAAACCATACAGAAATAGTTCTGCTACAGTGCTGCTAAATGTATACAGAAACATTGGCAGTAGATGACAGTCATGGAAACTGCCAAAAAGGCAGTTTCAAAACGAATGTAAAATTTTCCTTTTCAAAATGTGAAGAAATGAGCTAAACAAGTCCTCTCAGAATATTGAGAATTGTGCTATTTCCCACTTTCTCCTAAATTGCTGTGAGTTCAGATTGTACATTAATAAAACACAGAATCACATTCTCCAGGGATTTCTGTTCTTTGAGTAAAGCAGAAACTTCACAGCATGTCAGAGGAGCAAGCAGAGCTCCTTAATGTTGTACTGTCTCATCCTTCTCTCATAATGTTAGGCCCAAATCCTCCAGTGACATGCACAGGTTTACTTTTATGCGCTGTGAGTTATTTCTCTGAGTTGACAGGAAATTGAAGACTCATTCCGTTAACAAAAGAAGCCTTTTTTCTTTTTTTTTTTCTTCTTTTTTTTTTTGGCATTAAGTTTGCCAGTCTGCCAGCTACCCTTATTAGGTTTTCTGAGCAAGAATTAGGAGTAACCAGGAGTGCCTTGGTGCAGGAATTAAAACTTCTGAATGTCTAAACTAGTCTGATTTAGTGTTTTTTTAACACTGATGACTTTAAATGTTCTCCAAACATCCTCTCTTCAAAACCTGAATAATAATCAGACTCATTATTTCCTCAAAGCAGCATGATGACACTTGCTTGTATGTTCAATGGAGCAAAAGCTGTGACTATCATCCTCAAGTAAACCAACATTCCTAAGACTTGGTAGTAATATTGCTCTATTGACTAACACATTCCAAAACTGAGATGAATCATTATCAACTTTAAGTACAGGCCTATGAAAAAGTTGGTGACTCATCACAACCCTGCACAGACCTTTTCAATAAAAAGAAAGTATGAACATATCCATCGCCAACAGATGGATGCTTGATGTGAACTGTGAGGACAGTGGACTTGAAACACAGTGTTTCTTAATTTATACTCATCATGATATTTGTCCAAGGTAAAAGCTTTGAGAAATGTGGGCTTTTTAGAAGTACATGTTGTTGCTGAAACCAGCTTAAAATTCTGTAACCACCTTCCCTGCCTTCCTTTCTTCATTTTGCATTACAGACTAAGTGAGTGCTCCTTGTTAACATCTCAGCATCTAAGCAAGGAAACAAATTATATTCCAATTGAAAAATATTTTTATCAGTATTGATGTGCTAGTGAAACAAGTTTTTCCTGAAACTTTTACAAACCTGAGCTATATACACTCTCATATCTTCTACTTCTAGTATGTAAAATACTAGTTTTCTATGTCTTAGGCTACCAGATCTTGGCATTGAATGATGATTCCCAAAGCGGAAAGTAGCGATGACACAAAACAGTAACATTAAAAGTAAGAATCAGAAGAGCTATCTGCAAATACTGTGTTTCAAATGAGCAGGAATCTATACTTCTCATAATACTGCAAAAAAGATTGGGGAAATATCCAAATGGAAGCCAGTAACAATGGGTGTCCCTCAAGGATCCATACTGGGGCCAGGACTCTTTAATATCTTCATTAACCACATAGACAATGGGGTCGAGTGCACCCTCAGCAAGTTTGTGGATGACTCCACTGACCTGTGCACTTGCTACAGTAGTGGGAAGGGATGCCATCTAGAGGAACCTTGAGGAGTGGGCTCATGTGAACTTTAAGTTCAACAAGGCCATGAACAGTTGGAGCAATCCTCAATATCAATACTGACTGGGGGATGAATGGATTGAGAGCAGCTCTGCAGATAACATTTGTCTAGGATACGGCTAGACAAAAAATTGGGTGTGAGCTGGCAATGTGCATTTGCAACCTAGATAACTTAAAAAAAAGAACCATACCCATCAAAGAGAAAGACTTTTACCAAGACCTGTAGTGACAGAACAAGGGGCAACAGTTTCAAACTAAAAGATTACAGCTTTAGTTTGGACATAAGTAAGAAGATTTTTATGATGAGAGTGGTGAGACACTGGAAAAGGTTGCCCAGAGAAGTTGTGGATCATGGGAAATGTTCAAGGTAAGGTTGGATGGCACTTTGAGCAACGTTATCTAGTGGAAGATGTTCCTTCCTGTAGCAGGGTGTTAAGACTAGATGATCTTTGAAGTTCTCTTCCAACCCAAAAGAATCTGTGATTCTGTGATACTATGATGCTATAAAATAAAATAAAATAAATTAAAAGGAAACATTTTTTAACATTTCTTACAAGTAATTAATTTGTTAAAGAAATAAAATATCAACAAAGTAATCCCAAAACCAAACCCCATGTATACCTGCTGTGAAACAAACATTGATACCTAATAAAAAACAAAACAAAACAAAAGAAAATGAACACAATTCTTCTGAGTTTGAAAATGCCCTTGTTATATCAAGGTTAGTTCTTTGCCCAGGATGTGCACTAGAATGAGCTGGGGATTTTTTTGCAGTCAAGCTTATTGTAAAACAAAGTCCACAGAAAAAAAAAAAAAAAAAAAGAAAGAGTTATTTGAAGCTATTCCAAGAACTTGCACCCACACCAAGGGGTGGGGCTCAAAAAGTAACACAGGTGAGCATCTATATGGGACAGGACAGCATAGAGAGTATCAGAATAAGTGAGTGAAGAGTCAGGGGGAGCTCAGACATCAGATGTGGCATCTGGATGAAAGATGCATCAGAAAACTCACCCCAAAACCCGAGAAAAGATTTTCTGTTCACGTTCAGGAATTTTTTCACTACAAAGTATCATACTCAGTTCCAGAGTAGCACAAAACGTGACCAATAATGTGTTCTTCCATGATTACTTTCTCCTTGTTATTTAAAGAGTTGATCAGCACTGTTTATTGTTGCTGATAAGTCAAGCAACAGTATATTCCCATTCCTGTTGCTGAGCTAGCTACATAAGCACCTACATCCTTCAGAGGACAGCTTCACAACTTTTTCTATTCCCTTGATGACTCAACACCTTTTTATTACTCTTTCCAATTTTCTTTTTTTTTTCCCCCTCCCCAAGAAAACTGTTGTTTTTCAGTCTTATACATATACATTGGGATAAGTGGAATACACCTTACTTTCTGCATAGGTTTTTGCTGTCACATTTCACGGGCAAGGAAAGTGCCTCCCAGACCAGTTCTTCCTCACTCACTCAAGTTGGTGAACAAATTAGCAAGAAAGAAAACAGCTACAGAGTCATGGTTACTTTCTTTCCTACCACATGCTAGCTGTTCCAGCTGAACTGGAAGTGGAAGGGGAGTTGTCTCTATGGCTAGCTCAAGTCACTTGCACTTATTCATACTACCAAAACATGTGGAAAAGATTTCCTGGGTCAGAACAGAACTTTGGTGAAAGTCTGAAACAGTGTCAGCATATGGGCCTGTACCTGGTTGAATTCTTGGTTCTCAGTATCTCACTCTTTTGGCTCAAGGGTGCGCTGCACTTCACACATCACTGCAGGTTTCCACCACATGGAACATGCCCCATCCTTCCTGCTAGCCCTGGTGAATTCCTGGGACCAACACAAGGAGACACAACAGAGCCCCAGTCCCACGGAGCAGCTGTGAAGATCTGCAGCTCTTGGGTCTGCAAGTAGAGATCACTGCTTGTTGGTGTGTGGCAGCACCAGTTGTCTGTTTATTTGAGAACCTCCTTTTATTTTTTGTAAAGCTACTTGTTTTCTCTGTTTAGATCACTTGAGTAATTATTATTTTATGCTTTTATATCAATTTTATGTTCTTGCTTGTTTTTCTATGGACAAAGTACTGTTTAAATGGAAAGTTTCACATGTTAGCATCTCCAAAGAAAATTTCTCTTCACTTTCAAATCTCCCTCAGAATAAATTTGCCATTTTGTCTCATGTTTACATGCACATTTTTAAAAGGTTTTTATTATTATGATAAATACTTCCCCTTGGTTGCTCTTATTTCATGTTTGAGAGACTTTTCACATACTTACGATAAAATCAGATTTGTATTATTTTTTCAAACTTTTTTTCTTTGCTTCTTAAAGAACTACGTGGCTAAATAATTCTTTCAAAGCCCAGTTCTGTCTCAGTTCACACCTCCGGAATAACACAGAGTGGTGGGAGCACATTTTTTGTTACCACAATCTAGATACCATATTGATTTAATCACCTCAGGAAGAAACATAATGAAGAAAAGGTGCTTTTCTTAAACTAAAATTGATGCCAAGACTTTAACCCCTCTAAATTTCCCAATTCTAGTTCAGTGGTGGTAAAGAGAGCTGCCTAAAGAAAAATATGCAGACACAATGTTTGCTTTGTAGGCTGAGCCACAACCGCAGTTCGTTGCAGGTGGTCATTGATGGCAGTGTAAATTGGAATAATCCTTAAATTATCTCATGGGATATAATGAATGCCCATGTAAAGAGCATTACTGCAATTAAGACAGTGCTACAGTGAAATTTTAACTACAGCTGCAGAACACCTGTTTGCTAAAGCGTTCAGTTGTATTTAAATAGGGGTGGGGACGTGTTTTCAAATATTAATCCAGTATGTGATAAACTGCATAGTTGACATGTTGGTCACAGTTTCTTTGTATTTGACTAAAGAGAAGGAGTATTTTGAGTATAAGTAATTCTGTGGCTCATCGATACCTTCCTTTGTATCCAGCTGATCACGCTGGGGAGGAACACATCCTAGAGGGAGTGAAAAAAGGAGTCAAAGGGTAAAGTTGGCAGTTGTTTGAAATGAGGTTGAGATCATCAGCTTACAGAGATGGTAAAAAGTAAAACATCGTATAAGTAAGAATAAGAGTTTGCAGGGGGTTTTCTGTAATTTAGAGAGATGCTGAGTTAACTGAGACTAAGCCTAAGAGCAGGAACCTGCTTTGCATGGTTGCAATAGAAAAAGTATGTACAAAGTCTTTTTATTTATTTTCTGAGCTAGCTGTTTTGAAGTTCTTAAAAATTAATTAAAGGTAAAGGCTGAGTCAGCTCTAGCTCAACGATCTGGTGAGTAAGGGCCTATTACAAATGACAAAATTGCAATTAAAAATACTGAAACGTACTAAATACTCTCAAGAGAGAAAGAGAGCCTTTTAAATCTTTAGCAGTTTTCTTTCTCCGATCTGTTCCCTGCCCAGTTTGTTCATGTGAGGCTCTGTTTCCTTAGATTCTGCAATCTATAGGAAATAGATTTATTTGCACAGACTTTGCAGTCAATAAGTAGTCACACTGCTGTGGTGTTATAATCCAGGAGCAACAAAAGCAGAAGAGTAAAACCCGTAAGTTCAAGTTATATGATCAAATGGGCTTGTGCAGAGTCACATATTAGCTTGCTGAAATTTCATTTAAAGTTCTATGTACCATTTCAGGCATGATTATGGTAATGTCATGACCCCTAAAATGCATTTTTCAGTGGGATAGTAAATGTGTAAGCTGAATTTTCAGTCTTCATAAAAAAGCAATAAAGCAGAGCAGAAATGGTGGGAGTTACATGGAAAATAAGTAAAAATATGCCTTTTACAGTTTTACTACCCTTTCATATCCTGAGAATCAGATTTGGAGGACAGTAAAATCTGACAGTGTATGTGTACATAGTGTTTGTTTTGCTAAACATGCTAAAAGTGACGAAACACATGCTTTTCTTTTTGCTTCTTGCTTTCAAAGAACTTTGTCCACATTGTAGTAGCAGTCATATATAAACAGAAAGGTAGAATAATAAATAGTTGCTTATTTAGCAGTACATACTATGACTGAACACATACAATGCTCTCTCTACATATATTTCAGACTTACAGCAAGTTGAAATGTTCACCTAATTCTTCATTGCCTTTGCTGTGGCTAGCCATCAATTTGTTTATTATTTTAGCAGATGTTTCTATTTTTGGTTGCAAGATAATTTAATGAACCAGTTTTTTCTTTTCTTCCTTTTCATTCTTCAAGGAGCAAATGCATTCATGAGAAAAATCATTGCTATATTTTAGAAATCAATTTTGCATGTTTCACCCAATGTTTCCAGCACAGTTATACAGTGGAATTTGTAGTCTCACTACATTATTTATGAAGATACTTGAATAATTTAAAAAATGCAAGGTTTGGAACGGTATGACCAATAAGAAGACCCACTTTCTATGATGTTAAACTGCAAGTTAAGTTTTTTCTAAAGCTGTTACATGTTCTATTCTATGCTATGTTACCCGGAGCAGAATAAAACTGGGTCCTGGATAAATAGCAGTAGTTTTTAAGCAGTGTTGGAAGTAGCTCACATCAGTAAGATGAAGACTGGAATGAAGAATAAAGAATCTATCATTTGTGTCTTGAACCTACTCAGATGACATAAAAATATGTGTAGGTCTTGCTTCAATAAGTTAAGGAGCAAACCTTTGTACTGACTGAAGGTGACAGAGATGTCATTGGTACCAAATATTGAAGTAATAGCCAAAAATTATCTTCTGAGTTGTCATTGTTCATTTAAGAGGGTGATGTGGAAAAAAGGCTTCTATATAGTTTGGACACCATGTATAGACATCAGATAAAACTTTCAAAAAATATTTGTAGAGAAATTTCTAGATAATAATGGTCACAATATTTTTGTTAAAATATAGCTATTTGCTCAAAGGGATTTCCAGAAGATTTCAAAACTCAATTCCAAATTAAACTAATACAAGTTAAATATATATTCTGTTTTGGTACTTTTCAGTGATTCCAGTATTCCTTTTTCTTAGCTATTACATACTTAAACACATATAAAATCTGATTAAAACTGTGATCCAACAAAGCATAGTTCTTTCACAGAAACAAATTGAAGTGTAAAATACATTAATTTGGACACAGTTCTGGTTCAAACAAGCAAGTCGGTAACAGAAAAAGGCCAGAATATGTACTAAAAATTTTAAGCTTCTGGTTTGCCCTAAGTACCAGCAGTGCTGTTGTCTCAAGAGGAAAACTACCCAACTGAAGGAGAAGGAAGGGTCTGTTACACTTTGAAAGCTAGTTAAATGTAATAAATAATCAGAATGTAATTTAACTCTTGGTAGACTAAAATAATTCTGAATCATGTATAATTTGAAGAGTACACTGGCCAGATGCTGTTGGGAGGAGGCTCCATGTTTCTTGCAGAATTCCTAGTGGGTACACACGATGCATACTGTGTCCCATTGGAGAAGAAACCTGGTGAGAGAACCCAATTACTTCTTCCTGGAAAGTCTGTGTCTATCAATAACCAGGACTGGGACGAGGGCTTTTGACTGTCCTGATTGATCTTATTGGAAAGAATGAAACACGGTCCTTTTGTTCTTTTTTTTTTTCAAGACACTTGCTGAGCAGGTGTGTTTTTTTCATTCTGGTGAGGAATTTTGAATTTGTTACTAAATTTGCCCATCCTATAGATAGTCTCATAACTTTCATGAAAAGTTTAAACTTTATTTAGGAGACAATGAAAGTCTGAGAAGTCTAAGTACTGCTTCTACTGTACCAGTAACACCACCATTAAATGAACTAATAATAAAAAAATATTCCTTAAGTAATTTACATTAGATATGACTAATATCCTGTTTTTCTTCCAGACATTACTCCTAACCTATATAACTTCTCTGAGTTCATGACAAGGGATTAAAGGTGTAGATAAAGAGCATAATCATGTGTCTAGTTGTTTAATAAAAGATCGATCAACACAATGGAAAGGTATCATTTTAAATTTTGCTGGTGGTGTTTTGGTTTTTTTCATATACTAAAAATGTCAGTCATGTTGAGTACAGCAGGACCTTCAGATTGGCAGGAGCAAAATTATACTATGTCACACACTTCACAAACTCAGATTAAGAGATAGTCCTTGCTCCAAAAGCTTCTATTCAAAATCAGATTTTGTTGGAAGTTTTTAATGATCGAATGTAAGTACAGTCTGAGGATATAAATGCATTGTTGCATGCTACCATGAATGGTGTTAAGACATCCATAAGTGTACCAGACATTGCTTCACTCCACAGAAGCACACAGAATACTACTCAGAAGCTGTGTAGTCTTCCTGAGATTAGGCAAGTAATGCTGCAGCAGTGGTGGTGGCAGTAAAGAAGATGTTTGATGCATGCAAGCATTTACATTAATGGAAAACTAAAAACTAAAAATTGACAGCTATGTCCATGGGTTTTTTTGGTTGTTTTTGTTTGTTTTGTTTTGTTTTTAACAAAAATATTCTAGGATTAGTAATATCCTACAATGCAGCAAAGAGTTGATGCTTAGAGTCTGAAACTTGTAAGCAAATGAAGCAATAATTAGAAAAAATATGAGACTTCTGATAGAAAGTCGTGCAAGGCAGAGCTTTATAGAAATATCTAAACATTATTGGCAGAGATCCAAAGAGATGTGTTTGTTGATGGAAACACAAATGTGGCATGTCTACAGCATTAAATATGCTTACCCATTATGTTTGGTTTTCAATAAAGAGAAGGAAAAAAGCCTGAAGAAAAGGACAGGATTTTGGTAATGATTTGCAGACAACTGGTAGAAATTGAGATCTGTATAAAAAAGACTCAGGAGGCAGATACAGTTAATGAAGTAAGAAGAATAATGATTCAGATGACTAGGAGAATTGTGTTTGTTCCTCTTTCTCTAAAGCAGCAGATGCCAGCTGTTGGAAGTTCGATATTAAACCTGGTGTCCCTGCGGTATGATCCAGTACAAAAGAACCTCAGTTGTAATATCATGAAACAATGTTCTTAAGAATATAAACATTATGATGTTTCTTCTTCAATACTTTGCTAGGTCTTTACCACAGCTAGAGGCAGACTACTGGGTCCCAGCTGGGTCAGGTTTTTTTAATTTTTAGAAGAGCTAAACCAGAAAATGTGGTCTTTTTTCCCCTGGAAGAAATTTTCCTTCCACAAGGAATTCTGTGACAGTTTTTCTTGCAAACAAAAATGTTTTCAAAATTCTACAATTACTTTCAAAATGGAAATTCAGCATTTTAATGAATATTCATTCAATTAATAATATATATAGCTTAACTGGCTGATGAAGATATTTTAATGTCAGTAATAAATGCCTGCTACTTTCACTTCTTCTTTGATATGACCAGTTGCCTTAGAAATAGAATATCTCTTCCCTACTAGTAGAAAGATAACAATACTGAGCAAAAAGGAAATATTAATTTTATTATGTGTTCAGGGACACTAGCAAATATTGCACTTTTGGAAAACAGAAGTTGAAGTATTTTCATGGGTCTTCGTTAGGTAACTTTCTTTTTGAATTAATGTATTATTTTCAAGCTGAGAACTTAAAAAAACAGAAGCCATTTATTTTATATATATTTATATATGTGTATATACACAGAATGTATGTATAATGTGTCTTTATTCCTAAGGATAGTTATCTCTCCTGAATTAGATATATATGTGCACATATGCAGATGTTATGTTATTCATGTATATGCATAATCCATTTACCATGCTCTGATTAGCAATGGGAGCCAGCTTTAATTTCAAAGTGCCATAATTAAACACTGGTCTGAGTTCTATCCCAAAATCTGGGAAAACTAGACCAGATTTATTGCTCAGTGACCTTTGCTGCCTCGTCACAAACAGCAAATCAAGAAGTAAGACCTTGTTGTTCAGTGAGAAATGAAAAGAAGAGAGGAAAGAAGAAATGTAGGCTCTAATAGTATCTGTTTTCCCAAATGCTATTAATATCTTCTTTCTTCTATTATTATGATGAAACTGTTGAGTAGCTGGAATGTTTCTTCTCTTGCAGCAGTGTTTGACTCCCTCCCTGCTGGTGGCAATCTTGAGCACTTCCTGGCTCCCCAGTTCTCTGTGCCCTAGCCAGATTGCAGCCAGTTCCCCACTGACATCTTCATCCCTTTCTGCTGCTTGGAAGCAGGCAGGGCACTTTTCAGTGACTTTTTTGCTTCTTAAAGAATATCACAGAATACTGGACCACACACAGTCTGCTACCTCCAGGTTTCACAGGTATCATTTTTCTTTACCTTGGTCTTCAGTGCCCTAAATCTGCAGGCTGACCCATCAGCATGAAAGCTTGCTCCAAAATCTTTCACCAAATTTGAACAGAGGTTTGGGTTTGCTTCTACAGTCTTCCAGGATGACCTACTGTTGTCTCTCAGGCCCCCTGGTTTACATAAACTCATCTGCGAATTGTTGGTATGAGGAAATTAAACATTTGGAAGAGTAAGACCTAAAAGCTTGGTGTGCTACGACAGCAAGTGATTGAGTATTCCATTTTAGAAATGTTTTTCTTCGCAGTTTGGCTCTGTGGCCATATATGTAAATTAATATAAGCACCTCTCCTAATGATTTTAGTGTGACTTTGACATCTGCTATCACATATCATGATCCTCAATGTTAAGGAGTTACTGGATCTCACAGACAAATAGAGGTGAGGCTGCTGTAACTCAGATCCCTGCCCTGGGTCCAAGGAGTAGCATAGCCAAGCAAGGATTCACAATAGGCACATATTCAAACACAAGTATATACCACATATGCACATATATACACGACCGGACACACAGATCAAACATATACATATGTCATAGTGCATTCAGCACTCAAGTTGCTCAGATGGCATCATGACCTCATCCTGTTCCCCTCAATGGGTGATTATGAGGAAGGTCCAGTAGTGGGAAAGACACACATACGCTTGCACACACATGTACATGTGCACACCTCATATGAATCCCTCCAGCAGCTGAGCTCAGACACTCAGCCTGCCCATTGCCTGTCCCTGGATCCAAATCTTCACAGTTGCTGGCACCTGGACAAATGAGGCCCTGAGGCCACAGCCACCCTTCAGCTGCTGGTACAGACCACTGACACTCACACACTTACTCCAGTTGCTGGCACTCAGGACCCGATAAACACACATGAGTTAGGAATGGCAGTTAATAATAGAACAAGGAAAACTGCACTGACTGCATGGTATGCGTACTGACCAGCTCCTTTTATCCTCCTATTCTTCTGTTTTTCCATGTTTATTCCTCCCCAAACCACCTTGATCCCTCCTGTTCTCCGCCTTTAATTCCTCCCCTAAACATCCTATAATGTCCTATGCAATTCCAAAAGCTCTTCCCCAACATCCCATAATGTGTGCCACACTCATGGGCAGTGATCCCTCTCAGCTGGAAAAATGGTCTTTAGAGCCGCTGCATCAGCTTATGGTCGTGGGTGTCCCACCTTGACATGGAGGCTGAGACTCTCCTGGGACAGCTGCAGGAAAACTCAGAATTTATTTTTCAGAAGGGTTACTGGGGCTCTACCTCTCTGCTTCTTCATGTGTATGAGACTTCAATCACATAACCTAACACCAGCATCTCCTTTTCTGCAGCTAAATTAAATTTTTGTCTGGAAACTATTCAGAGAACCAAAATAGAAGGAGACATTAAAAGTGGTCTTATTTCTGTTTTTTCTGGTTGTTAGTCTTACATTATTAAGGCAAGTGAACAGGACTGAGAAGGACACTAGAAACAAGCATCAAAAGAAAAGTATTGTATGTAAAAAGGAAAAAAAAAACAACACAAAAAACCCAAAGCAAACAAAAAACAACTAAAAAAGTGAATTGTGTTTGGATAAATAAGCACTATTTTTTATGGCAAATTTTTGCAGTGTTCATTATAAAAGAAAAATTTCCAGGAGTGACTTTTGAAGGCATACTAAAACCAAAGTTGAGTTTGATGTACATAGAGAGTGTTACTGGTTTAGTGGAATTTCCCAGATGATTAAATATTCACCACTGGGTTTAGGAATGACAGTCAGGTGGTTAAAGGTCAGATCTGAATAAGTAGCTAAGGAAGGCTAATTTGCAATAATATAGTTAATCCTCCAAGACTATTATGACAATCCACTGGTGTCATTCTATTAGTTATCTCTTAGAGAACAATTTAGAGAAATGTTATAGAAAATTTACTATAGGCTTTCAAACTTTGAAGAGATTTCCTAGATTGCTTTGGAGAAACTCTGTGGCAACTTGATTCACTTATTTGTTGTGTGTTTTGTGGTTCTCTTGGTACTGTTAGTGTGGCATTTTTTTCTTCCGTAATTCTAACTACTACAATGGATGTTTCAGGGTGCACTCATGACAAGGTTTTTTGACCCAGCATTGTACTATTACCCTACAGTGAGCTATACCCTATAGTGAGCTAGCTCCTCTCAGCTAACCCTAAAAGGTGTTCAGCTGAGGATTCAGCTGTTCTGCTTTAGGTTTTTTGTTGTGGGTTTGTTTTTTTTTAAACTTGCTGTCATTCTGCATCCACTCAAATATCATTTGAATGAAACACCTATGTGATTTCCATGCAGTTTTCAGTCCTCTGATATTTGTAAGAGTTAAATTGACTTCTGTGACCAAAGGCAGTAAAATGAGATGGTGTCAATTTAAAGGCAAAGATCTAAACAGTGATGAATTGGGATATATTTTTTTTAACTGTATTTGATATAATATGCTAACTTACTTGACCAAAAAAATTATTACATTTTTTTATTCTATTAAATTTTAAATCTACTATCTTCTTTACTGTTCTTTCCCTATAAAATAGTTTTATGCCAGAAGAAGTAGCCTCTGTGTTCTTTAAAATAGGCATTTAGTTTGTCAATGCAGTAGGTACAGTAGTTTACATAATCAAAACCATAAGCCATTACTGCAGGCTTCAAACAGACAATTTAATGGACTGAATTTTATGCAGTTTCTAATGAAAGTTGATCCCTTTGGTTTAATCAGAATTCATAGCAATGCAGCACTGACAAAATGTTGCATAAAATTATTTACCTGAAGCTGGTAAATAGACTGTGGTAAAAAGAGGAGGGGGAAGGAAAGCAGTAAGAGAGACCTCAGAATAATACAAAAACCCTCATAAAAGTCCATCATATGCATTTATTCAGGTTAGTTCTGTGATACTTTCAATCTGCTCTAGAGAGAAACTGTTTCTAAAAGAATAGGGAAACCCACGATTGTAAAGACGTGGGATGTTTTATTATAAGTGCTGTAAGTCATTATTTCCTAGTTTATTAGATCCAATATAAATCTTCCACTTAGACTTTAAAAAAAACAGGTATAACTTAAGCAAAGTGCCCTAACACTACTTCACATCCAAGGTGTATTTTCATGTCAAAGTCATAAACGGTGAAATATGATGAAGGATTCAATAATGATTTTTATTTTAACTGCGTTCAGTGGATCCAAAGGTTAGAATAGAAGCATAGAGCAAGACTGTTTTGTGGCAAAAGATTGAAAAAAATACATTGTAAGTACAGTGAACTGACTACATTCAGGTGCAAAAATATTTTAGAAGTGGCTTTTACTTTTCAACAGTGAAACTGAAGGAAGGTAGGGCATTTGTCCATGACTCCAGTCTTCCAAGTAATGGCACTAACTTTAAACATTACTGACTATGTCAGCTGTCTTCAACCCCCTGTCCCTGGGGGAAAATGACAATCCCATTTTGCCTGTTCCTTGCTGCAGTGTTCCAGAAGAAATCAGCCCTTGCAATTCTTTCATCTTCTGTGAGGCAGAGTGTCAAGAGCTTGAAAGAGCACAGGAGATCGCTTCTCTTAGAACTTTATCTTCAATGGCAATCTGAATTTCTGCTTCCCATTTGTTTTTAAATCTGCTGTGACTTCTCCATTTCACACTACTTAGAATTTCAGAGAGATTGGCTATTCATAATTTAAATATATCTGTTTTTCCCTCTTGCAATTTGGTAATTTATTTTCACTGTCAGAGTATGGTATGGACTGCTGCATATGAGCATAGGGCTTTTTCAGATGTAAAAGTAATGAAATAGTTTTACTGTGTATAAGGAATTCTGTGTGTTTGCTTTTGTTGGTGAATTGCTCAGGTGGGTTCTGACCTAATTCAGGCATGGTATGTTATCTTCTATTTCCTCTAAAGAAATATATTTCTGCATGAAATTATATATATGTATATATACCCATTTAACCCAAAAGATACTATGATTGTTTTAGAATAAAAGCTGAAAAAAATTTCAAAGTAAATTTGAGTATTCATATCTAATAGAAGCAAATACTGATTTTGGCTTTGTTGGAAATGAAGAAGAATGGTAGTTTTAATATCAGACAAAAAAAAGCCAAAAAACTTTTACTTATCAGAGACTCATAAAGCTGATAAAAGTATAAAGTCAAAGTTGTTTTGGAGTATGACCTGAACAATTTATTTAGATTTTCACTGAAAATCTTTATTTTTTGCTTCAAGCTATAAGTGATCAAGTTGTGAGCATGTGAAATCAGAGGAAAAATTCAAGAATAATATTGTTAATATTCTTGTCTATGCGAGTGAAATGGAAAAACCCTTTCTTTTTATTTCAAACTTTTATTCCCACTTGCATTATTATTGTGACATAATAAACCAAATATAGCGCTACTGTGAAAGGTAGCCTTTTGGGTTTTTTATGTCACAGGAATAATATATAAGAAAGATTTTTATGGTTCAAAATAGAGGTTTTTTCTAGAATAATAACTGGGGTATAATCTAGACAGGACATGCATCCTGTGTTTCAAGTTCTGTCAAAATATCAAATCTTCAAAATGGTCTGTGAAATAGAACTTGGAAAGACAGTGTGCACCCGACTTTGAGTAGAAGCTACTCGCTTATTATATTGTTATTAGTACTGAATACTAGCATGTTTGAAATTAAACAGACCTCCACAGATTCTTGATGCCAACATAAAATTGCCTTTGAGAAACTCTATCTGTGTTCATTGATTTTTCGTGTTGATTGTAGAATACTCTGAATGTTACGAGAACCTATGATAACCTTGAATTTGTAGGAACACTGACATAATTATTGTTAGAAAGAAGTATCAAAACAGTGAGGTAATCTTAAAAATGTAGGAGCTTGACACCAAAATTGTAAGATGGAAAAAATAATGAAGAAACTGGATCTGTGCTCCACTGTGGTAAAAGGAAATGCTACTAAAGTAATGAATTTACACAAGACTGCTTACAGAACTGATCTTAATCCTTTTATGTCATGGATGGGGGTGGAGGGTCTTTAAAGGTTGCTAAAATCACCAACAAAGATATCAGGAAAATGTGATTTTAATATAGATTTATGAAAATGTGACATTAAAGTATTTGATGGCAAGGTTATTGCTTTCTATTTGGAAGGGATGTGTAAAGGTTGGAATTACATTGGAGTAGCTTACATGGGGATCAGGGGGAATGTTTTGTACAGGGATAGGGGAAATTGAGTCAGGAACGAATTGAAGTGATTTTCACAGGGATCAGGGAAAATAATGAGGAAGGCCCTCCTGTTGAGTTAGGAGGTTCAGGGTGGACCCCCTTGATTTCTAAACTCAGAGAGGAGTTGAGGTACAGCTGAATCCACTCATAGTCCTAGACTTGGTCAACAGGTAGCAACTAAAGGCTTTAGATGTAGGGATTTCAGTGTAGTGCTTTAACACATAATTATTGGTTTACTGGGCTCCCCAGTTCAAGAAGGACAAGAAACTACTGGACAGAGTCCAGCACAGGGCCACTAAGTTAAGGGACTGGAGCACTTGCCCTATGAGGAAAGGCTAAGAGAGCTGGGTCTGTTTAGCTTAGAGAAAAAGAGGCTGAGGGGTGATCTCAACAATGCTTATAAATATCTAAAGGGTGGATGTCAGGAGGATGGGGCCAGACTCTTCTCAGTGATGTTCAGTGACAGAACAAGGGTAACGGTCACAAACTGGTACATAGGAGACTTAACCTGAATATGAAAAAAAATACTTCTTTATGCTGAGGGTAACAGAGCACTAGAACAGGCTGCCCAGAGAGGTTGTGGAATCTCCTTCTCTGGAGAGTTTCAAAACCTGCCTGGATGCATTCCTGTGTGTCCTGCCTTAGGTGATCCTGCTTAGGCAGGGAGCTGGACTCGATGATCTCTAGAGGTCCTTTCTAACCCTTAACATTCTGTGATTCTGTGATTTGAAACAGCAGCAAATTGGGGTTGATTGACACTATTATAACCATTCAAAAATTAGATTACATGGGTTAAACAGTAATCAAAAATGTGTTATAATCAAATACAGAGGTTCAGTTAAGGATTTAACTAAATTTCTAAATGAAGTTGTGCACATACAGACACACACACACAGACATATAGAGGTTAACATATGCCAAGATGTTAAGCTTTGGTACCTAATGATCCTTGAGCTGCACCAAAAGGAGTTGCATTGAAATATACCACTGATTCATCCATGGGATCAAATTATAGTAAATTAATATAATTTGATATATTCAATGTATATAGGAGAAGTAGCTGACTACTTACTCTTTGCCATTGGATAGAGAAACTTCCTTCATGAGACACGGGGTAGCCGCTTACTGTGATCCCAGAGAGCTCCAAAGGGCCTTCCATTCAGGACCAATATTCATAGGATCACAAGCTGATTGACTTTGGTCAGTATTTTTCCATCATGGCCACAATTCAAATTAGGTCATTTTAGGCAAGATTCAGGGTGGGCTTGTGATCCAAGCAGGAGGGTTCTCTGGTGCATTTCAGAGAACGCAGAGCTCTAGGTAGAGTTAGGGCATACCTGATCACCCCAAATTGCTGTATTTTCACTAGGACTAGAAGGTACTGAATTATTTCAACTCACTGCTCCAGTAGGCAAGATCAGAAAGCACCAGATTGTCTCAGCCCACTGCACTTGCTATTGAAACAAGAACAATGTTGGCTCCACTGTACTTGTAGCTAAAACAAAAGCAGTTTTGGCTGGGGTTGACATTGCAGCATGGTTCAGTGAGTGGGGGGGTCTGCATCACCACACGTTGCTACTTATGTACCTTTACTTAACTCTGGATTATACCAGATTGATATATTTTATCGTATCTCTCAGCTATGAGTGTTGGGAATTTTGAGATCTTTGTTCCTAAGGTTTCTATTTTTTTGACTGTAACAAAGTATAAATCTTTGATTGCTTTAAGAAGTTGTAGGAGCAAAAATACCCTAATGGCAACCATTTTTCATTATCAGATAAGAAAAGACATTAAAATAGAGGCAGTTCTTTACTTTGTGATCACAGTAAAAAGGTTTGTGCTTTAAGAACATTGTAAAAATATATGGGACATATGACTGATTTTATAAGTACAATCTTGGCTGATTTTACCTGTGAACAGTGCCATTGATACACTGGTTCATATGTGATCTTCACAATCTCTACTTACCATGATTTTCATCAACAGATGGAGGTTTGTTTGTTGTTGTTTTTTTTTTTAAAAAGGAAAAATCTCAGTTATATTTCATTTCAGGATTAAGTTATCCAGAATTCTAATGAACTCAATAAATGAAGACTGTCACTGTGCCTATAAGTAATAAGAGTATGTATAACAAATAAATAGTCACTGACAGCCTATGAGTGAGTGCCCTGTAGCAATTTGTTAAATGTAACTAATTATTTTGAATTATCTAATTGTCGTGGTTTAACCCCAGCTGGCAAGTAAGTACCACAGAGCCGCTTGCTCACTCCTTCTCCAGTGGGATGGGGGAGAAAATCAGAAGAGTAAAAGTGAGAAAACTAATGGGTTGAGATAAAGACAGTTTAATAGGTAAAACAAAAGTCACGCACACAAGCAAAGCAAAGCAAGGAATTCATTCACTGCTTCCCATCAGCAGGCAGGTGTTCAACCATACCCAGGAATACAGCTCCACCATGCATAATGATTACTTAGGAAGACAAAAAATATCACTCTGAATGTCCCACCTTTCTTCTTCTACCCCAAGCTTGCTTTTTTTTATTATTATTTTATAATAATTTTTTTGCCAAGCATTACGTCATACAGTATGGTATTACGTCATGCAACTCCTTGTGCACCCCTAGCATACTCGCTGGTGTGGTGAGGAGCAGAAAAGGCCTTCACTCTGTGTCAGCATTGCTCAGCAATAATGAAAACATCCCTGTGATATCAACACTTTTTACAGCACAAAACCAAAACATAGTCCCATAGGAGCCACTATGGCAAAAAATTACTCTACCCTAGTCAAAACCAGCACACTAATTATTTGTATTTAAAGAATATAAAATGTTATTAGAAGAAAAAAACAAACAACAAACAAACAAACAAACCCAAACACAATTCAGTACAGTTTATTAATACTACTGAAATAATGCATGGAATTTTCCCATGTAATTGCAGTACTGAAAGTCCTGATTCCTATTCAGTGTTCTGTCTTAGGGATTTTGACGTTTAACTTCTATTTCATTTTTATTTGGGGGGAGGGAGAGGAAGAAAAGTGATACAAATAAAGAACTGGGTCCTGAGCTTCAGGGATTTAGTTTTGCCTACAAGTAACAATCACATATCTGTGAGTGACTTTCATAATGAATAAAAATGTCTCACAATTATTTACATTTACTGGAAATAAATTTAAATTCTGAAAACTGCTCATTCAAGGCTGTCCCATGAGCAGTAAATATCCAGTGTAAATAACATTTACAAATATTCTAGACTTCAAATTCATTGCTATTGGAGGCAGGGGTCTAATAATCTCTTTGACAACAACTGGATTTACAAAGGCTGTTAAGACCATGATATCAATAACCTTAAATTATCCAACAGTAATGTTTAGGAGTGTCACAATCAAGGGCTTCCTCTTATATTTCAAATAATACTCAACATATTTATACCAAAGAAATCTTCCCAAATAATGTTTTCTGCTTAATTTAATCTTTCAAGTGCTTTCTACAGAGGAAAATTACATGCAAGAGAACAAATTCTCCTCTCACTTACCCCACTGGAAATGAAACATCTCTGTTTGTTTAATGGAGTTCACTGAAATTAACTTTGTCTGAGCAAAGACAGATTTTGACCTTCTTGCACTTCCATAATTCAGAAACTATGATTAGTCAGGTAAGAGAGCTGTTGGGCAGGAAAACTGTCTCTGTTAGTTTGTATAGAAACTGCAGAAAGCTTCAATAGAATCATAGTTCCCGAAGGCTTATAATTGCAAGTGACTTAGAGTATTTCTAAGTTCCCTCCTCCTGTCTTCTGTTTTATAAAGCTACTCATAATAAGTGGCTGTATAGACAAAAGACAAATACACAAGTGTTGCAGGGATTATACTTAAGCATTGCTATGTTTGTTTGTTTCAATGTCTTTTCATGAAAGAAAACCTCAATTTTAATTTTAATTGTGTTTTAATATATTTTTGCTCCCACGGCATGTTTAACAGGTGAATGTCATATAACCTCTTGAAAATGCCTTTGAAATACATCCCTAGAATACACAACCTGGCCAATGGCAATTATTTAGGTAAAGGACTCTCCAACAAATTGGTTCTCTGGGCTTCCGCTTCCCTATTTCACCACAATATAAATCCAGTATTTGTTAGCATTTCCACTTTGAGGACCTGATTAGAAGACCCTGGGATGGTCTTTAATACAAAATTGATCATAATTACTGGGGGAAAAAAATCCTGAAAAAATCCACAACACATTAACAGTGAAAATGAGTTAGCACAACCAGATATCTTGCTGCATATTTCTGTAACTCAGCATAATCTCACTCCCTCTGGCTATATCAATCTCTACTCACAAGTAGAGAAAAACAGCCTATTTGTTCTTATCCATGAGCCTTTTTGTAGATTCAGTATCAGTATTTGCTGACCAGCACTCCAGGCATCTTCCCACTAACTAGCTGGAGACAGCTAGAGATATCCCACACCAGAAACATTGCTATCATTTCCTAAAGACTCTAGTCAGTGTTTATTTAATTTTATTCCTTTACAGTTTCCTTTCACTTAACTCCTGGCAGTAATGCAGGATAAAATACTAAGGAATGCAGGGGCAGATGACTAAAATACACACGTGTGTACATGTTCAAGACACACATTCAAATATATTTTCCATTCTCGACAGCAAACAATGAAAGTACTTTTTTTCTCCAAAATGGGTATTTTTAGTGTCTTTTTATCAACACTTAGAGAGATAAAGCAATTGGTGCATGAACCAGAAATAAGAGCAATAGTACAGTGACAGAAATTGCATTTTAAGGAAATGGATATGTTTTCTCAAATCTGCAAGGCAAAATAAACCCTCATAGACCCTTATTACATTCTGCCACGGTATGAATGCAATAAGAATTCTATTTAAGCATTGTGGGCAAATTCTCAGATGGAAAATGCAATCTGTTATGCAGATTTTAAAAAATGTGATTCAGTATTAGTCAATATAACAGCAAAGCATGCTTAGACAATTATGTATAAACTGAGAATCCAAAATACATGAACTTACTGTGCGAAGTGAAGGAGGTCAATATACAGACTGAATTGCTGTGCTAACTCTAGAGAACACAGTTTCCTTGCACCTTGTTCACAGTCTCAAGAAGCCAATCCTATTCCTCAGTTCTGCCATACAAAATAGGAATTCCTCTAGAAAGTTTGATTCTTTCCAGACTGTTAAGTTTGCAGTTGGCTAAGGTTTGGTCTCTGACACAAGTTTAAGTCCTGAATAGCAGCACTAAAATCAAGAGAGGTCCAAGACTAGAAACTGTGAGATCTGGTTACCAGGCAACTTTTCCATTCAGATCCTTCATTATTGCTACACCATGCTTGCTTCTATTTTTGTTTACATGAATACTTACATTGATACTAGTTTTCCAAGCTCAATTAATTATATTCTGCTGTTGTGAGAAAGCATTTTTTTTCGTTTATTTGCTTGTCTTTTTTTGCTTTAGATTGCCAGAGACACTAACAGAAAAAGACTGTAGGGACCTTAATAAAGCATCCCTTTTCTAACACATCCATCTTGAAAATGATTGAACTATCCAGCAGAATGCTCACCAGTGTAAAATAAATTGATACACAATGAAAGAATGAACTGTTGCACATTCTCTATCAGTGCATCACATAAGACTGTTCTGTGTATCTAAAATGATGAATACCTGGTGTTTTTTAAGTACATATCTATTAGCACTAGTTTATTTTACAGAAATATATAATAACTTGGCTTCACCAAGGGCAAATCATGCCTGAAAAATTTGGTGGCCTTTTACAATGGGTTCACAGTGTCAGTTGACAAGGGAAGAACAACTGACGTCATCTACCTGGACTTGTGCAAGGCATTTGACACTGTTCCACATGGCATCCTGGTTTCAAAACTGTAAGGATATGGATTTGATGGATTGACCACTCAGTGGATAAGGAACTGGCTGGATGGTTGCACGCAGAGAGTAGTGATCAATGTCTCGATGTCCAGATGAAGAACAGTGACAAGTGGCATTCCTCAGAGGTCAGTACTGGGACTGGAGCTGTTTAACATCTTTGCCAGCACTGTGGACAGTGGGATTGAGTGCACCCTCAGCAAGTTTGCTGATGACACCAAGCTGTGTGGTGTGATTGATACGCTGGAGGGAAGGGACGGCATCCAGAGGGACCTTGACAAGCTTGAGAGGTGGGCCCATGCCAATCTAATGAAGTTCAAAAAGGCCAAGTGCAAGGTCCTGCAGCTGGGTTTGGGCAATCTCAAGCACAAACACAGGTTGAATAGAGAATGGATTGAGAACAGTATTGAGAAGGGTCTGGGGGTGCCAGTCGATGAAAAGTTCAACATGAGCTGGCAATGTGAACTTGCAGTCAGGAAAGCCAACCGTATCCTGGGCTGCAACAAAAGAAGTGTGGCCAGTAGGCTGAGGAAAGTGATTCTGCCCCTCTGCTCTGCACCCATGAGACCCCACCTGAGGTACTGTGTCCAGTTCTGGAGCCCTCAACACAGGAAGGACATAGACCTCCTGGAGCAAGTCCAGAGGAGGGCCATGAAGATGATCAGAGGGCTGGAGTACCTCTCCTATGAAGCCAGGCTGAGAGAGTTGGGGCTGTTCAGCCTGGAGAAGAGAAGGCTCCAGAGAGACCTTATAGTGGCCTTCCAGTACCTGAAGGGGGCCTACAGGAAAGCTGAGGAGGGACTGTTAACCAGGGTGTGTAGTGATAGGATGAGGAATAATGGTTTTAACCTGGAAGAGGGGAGATTTAGGTTGGACGTTAGGAAGAAATTCTTTAGTGTGAGGGGTGATACACTGGCACAGGTTGCCCAGGGAGGTTGTGGATGCCCCATCCCTGGAGGTGTTCAAGGCCATTTTGGATGGGGCTCTGAGCAACTTGGTCTAGTGGGAGGTGTCTCTGCCCATGCAGGGGAGTTAGAAATAGATGATCTTTAAGGTCCCTTCGAAGCCAAACCATCGTATGATTCTATAAGTCAAACAACATTATTGGATCTAAATTTATTATCCAGCTAGCTTTTTTTTTTTTTTTCTTCACGAGGTGGGAACAGAGGAAATTCTCAGAAAGTGGGCTGTGTAATATATTAATTGCAATTGAAACTCTTATAAAGACACATAAATCAATAATACAGGTTCTGCTATGCTATTATTTAAAGAGAAACAATTACTGGTGATCTCCAAGGACTAGATTGTATATAAAGAGTTAGGCCTGTTGTTTGATTATTGTAATTAATTGGGGTCTTTTATTCCGTAGTCCCAAATATCATCTGCTTAAAATCTTACTTTAGTATTATTGAAGTAAGATTATGAGGCAATCTCAAAAAAACAAGATTGTTGAACATCACATGTAGTGTTGAAGAGGTGAGACCTTTTAAAGAAAATATTATCTCAAACCTGCCTGTTTTTTTGAATTCATCTAATGTACAGAAATTTTTAACTTCCTTATTTTTTTCAAAAATCTTTGAACATTTCAGGATTGCACAAAAAGGCTCAAAACTGAACTATCAAAATGCTGAAAATCTTGAAGAAAAAAAGAACTTATAACAGATCTTTCGTAAGTTTGTTGTTTTGTTTTGTTTTCCTCTTTGATTTTATGAGTTTGACTCATGACTTCCTCATGGTGTCTGCCTGCTACTGTCATCATATTTGATGATCAGCAGATTGGCAAAACATAGAATTCAGTTATGATCTGATATTTCATAGAGGCCTTTTTGTGTGTCCTGTTCCGTATTTTTTGTGCATTTAATTAAATTAGGGTCTTTTTGGTGGTGTTGGTACTGATGATGTTAGTGGTAATTTTAACCTTTGTGTTTCAAGTAACTAAATATAATTTTTCTCTTCAGACTAGTGAAGGAGCATGTCACTAATTCTTGGGACTCACATGGAAATTATGCATTGATAAAACATATATCTCCCATTAGTAGAATTCACATTTATGTTACTTTTAAAATAAGCTGCCTTAAATACCATCAAACTGTCTTTCAATGTGCTTTCTGAAATAGAGAAAGGTTTCATTTGATAATCTGAGAAAAGTGCAAAAAGAGGGAAGAAAAAAAGAAAAGAAATAAAGATACTAAAATTAAGGGCAAAGTCCTCAGGCTTTTGGGAGACATTTTTCTCAGAATATTAATATGTAAACTTTATTAAGTGAGCATTGTACACCAAACCGAAAAACTTCTTGAGTTCAGATCAAAAGCGATATGGGCTTTAACATGCAGATAATAGATCATTTTGCACATTAAACCTCTTAAAACTTGCAAGAATATTTCATGCTATGGTACTTTTAAACAACTTTGGCCTGAACAATGCATTAATCTGTGTATGTCACTGGCTAATTACTATACATATATTTTTGAGACATTTATTTAGCTAAAAAAAAATGCACAGAGTATTCCAAGCCTTGAGGGTATTGATATGGGTGAAATTACTCCAGATTTATAGCCACCATTTTCTTTTAAAATCCTACAATTTACATATAGAAGTATTTCTTATGACAGGCAAATAAATTCTACATCTATGCATTGCTATTTATACTGCTGGTGATTTTTTGTCTTGCATTACACTTAAATAATAGATATTAGGGTTAGGAATGAACTGTTGGGTCATCTGACCCATCTTAGTATACCAGTAGGATTCCACTTACAATTTTTTATATAGATTCCTTCACTTTTTCTCTCTGTGGTGTGCCTTGAATGATTTTGGTGATAATAGCTGTTTTGGCAGGTTATTCCATTATCTAATTGACTTCACTGTTATACAGTGCTTTTTTTACCTTTTGGCCTCTATTTTCTTAATTTCAGGCCATTACGTACACTGACAAATTAAAATAAAATTGCTCTTTTTTATTTTTTTGTAATTTCTGTAAGGTACTTATAGTTATTTATTTTATCACCTCTTGCTGATCTTCTCTGCAGGCTGTACAAGTTCAGTGCTCTTAACCTCTCTTCATAACTAGTGTTTTCTAAACCTTTCAGCACTTTTATTCCTTCTGTCTCTACTATAATTATGTTATTTTTTTACAGCACAGAGACCAAAATTACACAGTGCTCCAAGAGCACCCTCAGCAATATTGTGTTATAATTTAATTTTAAAAAATAGATTTGCAATTATTAACATACATCAAGGCAAGATTTTGATCCATTTAAAAAGCCTTAGAAAATGACCAATTTAAGATTTGCTGAAGGCCAATGTATGTTGTCACCTTATTTTTAGTTGGATAGAAAGTAAAACAATGGAGAATAGGTGACTTGGTTTCAACAGTATTTCACTAACTCTTGTTGAAGGGTCTGCTCTAGAGGCTGAGTGGCTTGGTTGTGGACTCAAAAAAAAACAACAACAAGCAAACAGAAAGAAAATGCTTTTCGTCATAATATCGTTCCTCTGATACAGCTTATCTTTTATTTGTAGCTAATGTAGATTATTATAATTCTTTATTGGTAACAATAAACCAGTCAGTAACAGTGTTTTTATTGCTGTTTAGACTTGTTGATAACAATCCATATGTGGCTGTTTTTTTCATATATATACTGTATTACATGGGAACATAGATGCACTCTTTTTCTATGCTGTTTCATTTTAAAACACCATTTAAATGTTGGTCAATGTAAGGAACTGAAATAAAAGTAGTACACTTGAATTTTTTCTTTCTTCAGTCATCTTACATGGAACATAACTAAGCTCTATTGAAATGAATCTTGGTTTATATAGAATGAGTCCTTTTTTGCCAACCTGCTTTTCAGCTGGATGGACCTCAGTATGGCATAATAGAATCATAGGGGTTGGAAGGGACCTCTGAAGATCATTGAGTCCAACCCCCCTGCTGCAGCAGGAACACCCAGGGCAGAAATATATATATACTGGTGCATGAAGCTGTTCCTCCCCAAGTGCAAGACTTTGCACTTCTCCTGGTTGAACTTCATGAGATTCCTGTTGGCTCGTTTCTCCAGTCTGTTGAGGCTCCTCTGGATGTCTGCACAACTCTCCAGCATATCTGCCACTCCTTCCAGTTTTGTGTCATCAGCAAACTTGTACTTGAGGGTACACTTGGCTTTATCAACCAGATCATTAAGGAAGATATTAAACAGGACAGGATCCAGCTTCCACCCCTGGGGTGCACTGCTAGTTACTGGCCTCCAGCTAGATATTGTGCCACTGATCACCACCCTTCAGGCTCAGCCATTCAGCCAGTTTTCTAACGACCTCACCCTAATGTAGGACTACTGGTAACAGAGACCTGAAATACAGTCTTGGATCTCTACCTAGAACTTCTTGCTGAGAAACATAAATATGTTGACATCTTAATAGCAGGTGAGTATTCCATCTGAAAGCATTATGTTATTTGGTTGAAAATTCTCTTTTGTTAAAACCATTTAGTTGGGTAAAGATTAATTTTTGATCTGAAGTTAATTGTATAAAATCACAGTTTCTTTCCAACATGACTAAGTTCAAGAAAAAACTTATCTTGAAAAAAGACTCAAAACTTTGATAATATTTCTCCCTAGTTATTTATATACTTGAGGTCTCTGTCAGTCTTTCCCTCTCATTCTAATGGCACAGTGTTTGTCTGATGCTTTTTACTTGTGATCACAGAGAGATTCTGTCTCTTTGTCATATTTTTCCTCATATACATCCTATTTTCAGCTTCTCTGCCAGTCTCTCCTGTTGTTGAGGGTGATTTCCATCTCCTTCCACTCACTCAGAGTCTTTCTTTTTTTCTTTATTGTCATAATTTACATCTTAATCCTTACTCATATGCTTAACTATTTTTTTCTATTATTAGTACTTAGTCAATTCTAAAACCACTATCACAGACTGCTTTGCTGAGATTTTTCATGGGTAATTGACCTCTTCAGATGAGGATTTAGATTCTCTCTTGCCCTGCATTTTGTCTAGTCATTCATACTAATGCAAAGAGTATGTCCACTGTTACAAGATCAACATGGAAAAATTTTGTAGCACTTTGTGTTTTTCATTCTATCTTTGTAAGATGTGAACAACACTTAGTTTCTTCTCCGGCCTCCAGAAATTTAAATGTCCTGAACAAAAACAACAAAAAAACTTAATATAACTTTAAACCTCAGTTGTAAGAGGAAAGTAATCTGCATTGAACTTTGGTCACTTACCACTTTAAAGCAAAAAATGGAAAGTGTATGAAGTTTGTGATGTCATTTATAAACTGTTATGCACTCATTTTATTGGAAAAAAGGTTTCAAATAATCAACTGAAGCTGGTTACAGAATCATTGTAATGAAGTATTACTGCAAACACAAGTTAGAAAAATAAATAGAAATATTAACTATTTTTAAGCTGAAAACCCTAGATCATGTGCTTAAACAGAATACATTACATCCAAATTTGCTGATCTAAAAAAATATTTTTCATAACATTTCATATGTTGAAATTCCAAGTCTCTGTTAAAAAAAAAATAACTGAATGCAAAGTTCAGTAAGCACCACATATACAGAAATTAATAATGCCAGCCCCATTTCTACTGAATTGATTCTGTATTGTAGAGAAACTCTGAGAAATAAAATGCAGTCCCTAACACTGATCTGTACTTCTTGAAATATTCTAAATGTGAGAATAAGCCTTGTAATATCTACTTTCAATGTCATGCTGATATGTCCTGTTGACTGCAGTCTGGATGGTGTTTCTGAACATTCTTTGACTTTCTATATGAACATGAGAATATCATATAGTCTTAGCATAAAAAGTCTGCTGTTCATACCTATTCAATTCTTTAGTATATAGTTTCACAAGCAAATGTTAAGTCTTGGTCATAGCAATGATTGTTTCCCTTGACAGTAACCCAGTCTGCTCACTAGGAAAAACTGAATGAATTTTAGAAGATTGCAAAACTCACCATAACAAAAAATTCCAAGAAGTAGAGACTTGTAGCTTATTTGTCCTAAATGTAATGAAAGACAGTTCTGAGCTACCTTTAAAAGTCCTACACTGAAGGTTGTTTTGTCGTAGTGGAAGAAGAAACTGAAGCTGTAGCTGAGGTGCACGTACATGTCTATATCAGTAAGATCTACTTATAACACTTGAAAAAGACAGTACTTCTAATTCTATCTGACAGTGGGTTTATGTGTTCAGTTCCCCCTAACTACATATTTATGGACTTAGTAGCATAAAACTTATTTTACTAAGTTATATGTTCTAGGAGTGAGGGAAAAGGTTAAACATTCTCTACTTTAGTTGGTAACTTCTGCTAAGCTCTCTGGAAATCTGAGATACAAAACTCAGGTTGAACATGATCTATATTACCCTTGTAACTAGTACAATTGCAATTGCTGATCCAATAATCGATCATGAAAATAATTGATTATGTGTCCAAGTGCAGAGTTTCTTCCTCTGTAAATCAACTTGCTTGACTCCAGTAATTAATTCCATGGGCCACTGAATATGAACTAGCTTCAAAATGCTGTAATTTTTGTTTGGTCACAGTTTGCATGAAATATAAATGCCTGAGACAAAGGCTTGAGAGTGAGTACCTAAGATATCAATAAGTTACAAAGTTTTAAAATATTTGCAATAAGTCCTATATGGTCATTTTCATGTGGCCAAGCTAAATGCAATAAGTAAGCCCAGCATGATTATTATTCTCATTTGTTATTTTTTCTAGCCAGCTGCAAATCTGTAGATTAAACAAAAGAAGCACAAGGCAATACAGCATCAGGCATATATATACCTTTAAAAGATGTGATGTGATCATTTTGGTGCAGTGTAACCAATGCGTCCATTGTGTAAATCTGAGAAGGGTAAAACTTCAGCTTTGTCTCCAAGGGGAATATTATTTTACTTTAAAGATTTTTTTCTTCCAGCTGAACAAGAACTCTGTCACAGAACTGAGATTTTTGTATTTCTCTTCCATTTTTTTTGCAGTGCAGACTTAGTTAAAAAATAATCAAAAAGATTCTTTTAAAAAGTCATTGAACTTGTGTAATCAAAGGGGTTCATTTCAGAAATTCTTTTTTATTTTTATTTTTCTTTCTTTTTCTCTCTCTCCACTCCCAATTATGTCTCTTTTTTTTTTTTTTTTTTCCCCTCTGAATTTTGAACCTGAAAAAACATTAAAACTTATATCAACAAGTCTCCCTTTCTCTCTTCTGGCACTTCTGGAAAATCCCAAATAGTATTTTCAGTCATTTCCACTAAGTATACACTATAATTCTTTGTCTGAAAACCAGCTAACATTTAGAAGCGAGATCTCCCTGATGAGATTTTTTTTATTCCTTATCAACTCTTTTCATTCTATGAGATCATAGGACTGTAAGAGACCTCCAGGGTTGTCAAATTCAGTATTATGCTATCACAGGCAACGACATTATACTAACCCTTTTAGGAGTCGTTGATGAGTCATTGAGCTGGATCCTAAAACTGACTATGTGGAAGCACCCCCTCCCCCCCCCTTTTCTTTTTCCCCCAGCTTAACAAGGGTCTGCTAACTGTTACAGATTTGTGATTTTGACTTAAATTTCTAGCCTAGCCAACAAAAAGGACGCCAGAACGTCTCTGTGTAACTATGTTGCAGTTTTGCATGGCTAAAGAAGGTGCAAAATAAAAGCTCTTTGTGAATAACACAGTAGTAGCAGGTAGCTCCGGACTGACGGTACGGTAACTGTGGCAACACAAAGCTTACATTTACTAATAAAATACTTAATATTATTGTTGCCTCCCACTTATTTAAAACAAGTTGTTTGATTGCATTTGCCAGGTGCTGCAGCTTTCAGTGTATTTTATATAGGTATAGTAAGACTAGAAGGATTTTTGCCCATTATACATCTGAATAACAATCAGACAGAATCTAGCATCCATTTTATTAAATATTAATGGTATTCTGGAAATTGGGAATTCATTTTACAGGCTTATTTTGAGTAACGTGTAATGTACAAAAATGGCCCCAGAGCCAACAGGAATTTCTGTAATATCAGAAGCTACATAATAGAAAAAAAAAATGACAAATCATGTCCATCAACCAAAGCACTCAGGGGACTATCAGTATCTGCTCCATTTGTGGCATCTTTCAACCATAAAATATGGCAGACAAAATCTAGTTTTAACAGAATGTAAGCAAGGCAGCTCAACTTTTTAAGACTAGAAAATTCACTCACTAGGTCAGAGAGAATAGAAATATAAACAGTTCATGCAAGAAAATCTATCCTTTGTCCTGAAACCTTTGCAGAAAGGTTTAAATATGCTCCATAGCTTTCAAGGTTACAACAAGCTTTATGCTGCTGCTTTTAGTCCTACATAGCATCAGTCTCCTTTGAGACTTAGCTGTTTATTCCCTGCTCCTCAGTGTCTCATTATGACAATCTCTTTTGTGTCTGATTCATCCAGTCCTATCCTTCAAGCCTGTATCCCAAGGGAGGGACCACTTTCTTCTCCTTGTAGAGGGATTTATCTGACCCATTCTTTGTAGAAGGTTGTCTTTATAAAAGAAATACATAAAAACCACTTCAAAGAAAATAGGGATTCTGTCCATATCTGTAGCCAATAAGAAATTATGAGAAGGGGAGTAAGCTTAGAGAACCTCCCCTTCTCATGACATAGGTGTTTAACTTTTTGACCTGCAACTCTGCACAGGTTTTCTCATCTGTTACACAAGTAAGTAAGCATTAGATTTCTATCAGAGTCATGTAGAAGAGAAAGGCAATGCTCCTGTCTCCTCTGATGCAGTAATACAGATGTAAGAGTAGTCACCTAAGTGGGCAGTGCTGAGTTGAATTTTCTTTTGGAAAGAATTTTAGACTTCTTTTTCTGCCAAGGAGAATGCTCTGTCAGAGTGCAAGGTTTCTGGTGGATCTGTGCTATAACTTAAAATTATTTGGTTTTCATTAGGTTTTCTAGAATATGAATATATATTCATTATGTCAAAGAATACTTGGGAAGAACTGCACCTCATGGTTAAATTCTTACCAAATGCACAAGTTGAGGGAGTGATCTGAATCCATGGTAATGAAATTATAAAGCACTTCAATTGTCACTTCATCTCCCACTCCATGGGAAAATGTACATATGTGATTATAAATTTTTCTCTGAAAAGTCCTTTTGCTGATAAAAGGAATGCCCAGTTTGTGTGCAGCAATCAACCTAGGCACTTCTGGTCATGCCTTGAAACACATTCCTGTGAACTTTTTGATAGGTAGTGGTATTTCCTATTGGTACTTGGTGGTTGAAAATTTCTGTTTCTTTAACAGAAGAATCTACAAAGACACTTTTATAATAATTAAGTTTCTGTGTTCTTTTGTTGATCCTGCCTAGACATGGTTGCCCAAATTATCACAACTTTTTTATATCAACCAGGGCTTCTCTTCTGCTGTTTTTTTTTTAGGGTGGGGCTTTTTTTGTTTCATTTTTTTCTCCCTGTCCTAGATTGAGCCAGGTTTAAGCTCATTTTCCTTTTACTGATTTTTTTTTCCTTCAGTAAGCTCTCTTTTAACTAGCAGCAAGTGTTCCAGCTAGTGGACTGATAACACTGGAATGTTTATGTTTCTGCTGAGACTCCAAGGTCGCTTCTTAGCTCTGCTGCTACAGAGGCTATCAGGGCAGGAGAATTGTATCTGTGACCCCCCTGTAGGGGAGCTGGACTAGACAGACAGCAGAACTGACCAAAGGTATTCCATTCCATATATCTACGTAAGCTGCGAGGAAGGTCAGAGATCACAGAAGACAACTTCCTTCCTGCTTCTTCTTCCCTTCTCTTCCGTCTACAGCCGGCATCTGGGGAGGACTCCATCCATCACCGTCGACCCCAGGCTCAGCCCTGACCCTCATAACTCTCCTCACAACCCTGTCTGCTCTGCTGTTGTCTCAGACTGCAGGCTGAGAGTTTTTGGGACTGCTCACAGCTAAGGAGAGTGCCAGGGGAGCTGCTGGGGGTGGGGGAAGGCAAGAAGCTTTTGCACATTCCTGAACATACTTGTATATAATTGTACATATAATTAAAGCTGTCTAATTTAGTTTTCAATCCAGCTAAGTCTCTCTCCTAATTCTCTCTATTCTTCCCTACCTGGGTGGGAGGGAGAGAGGATCGAGAGCTTGTTGTCTCTGGTTTAATTGCTGATCCTGAGTCAACCTTTGACAACAATTTATTGGCGCCCAATGTGGGGCTCGTTTTTAAGCCCAGATTATAGATTCTGACTAACTGTGAATATTTAAAATTCCATATCTGATGGGAGGAATCCCTCAGATGGCAATGAACACTTCTGCTGAATCTAATGATGGATTGAAAACTGAACAGACACCTTCTGGGATGTTTCTGCTGGACCTTTTTCCCAACATGCAATTGTACATGTGGTATGCAGCTGAGATCATACTGCTCTGTGTAGCTGCTCTTGTTATTGTTTTATGGTGCACAGACAGAACTGTAGCCATGATCAACCGTATAATTACCAGCCTAGTGATCCTAGGGTTTTTGATACTGATCTTTATGGGGACACTGTATGTGTATACTTATGGTACAGATCCTCAAGTGAATGAAAAGGTCTACGTTGGTAATAGCAGTACCAGGTCCAGTTTTACCTTTCCATTTTGTCTCAAGATAAATCTCCCAGCTCTTGATCTGAATAGCATTGTTTCAGTAGGGACGCTTCTGCTGAATGTTTATAGTGTATTGTGGATGCGTAGAGTGAGGTGTTGTTCTACCCACTGCCAATCCCCCACAGGCAAGGCTGCTGCCACCTGTGATGCTGCTACCACCACTGCTGCTGCTGCCACCACTGGTACCACTACAAAACCAGCTGCTGCTGCCACCACTGGTACTGCTACCAAAACAGCTGCTTCTGCAAAGATTAAGGCCAATCCCCTTCGATACAAACTAAGAGTTAATCCTGTGACCAGGAGCAAAGCAAAGGTGAAATGCTCCAGTCTTTTTACCCGCACCCATCTGAGAAATCCAGTTTCTTCAAACTGTGTTAGAGACTGAAACTGGGGAAGTAGATGACTCTAAATCAGATGATGGAGTAAGTACTTCTCAAGCAGATGACGATGACGATCTTGTCCAGTCTTTCTCTCTAAAGGAACTGCACCTCATGAGAAAGGACTTTACCCGCATTAACGGTGAGGTTCTTCTTCCTTGGTTGCTCCGATGCTATGATAGTGGGGCTGAAACCTATGATGTGGATGAGAGAGAAGCCAAGCAGTTGGGATCCCTGGCCAGAGATGCTGGTATTGATAGAGCATTTGGTAGTAAGACAGGAACTACCACCCTGTGGGGCCGGCTTCTTTCAGCTGTGAGGGAGAGATACCCCCATAAGGGTGACAGGGAATGGCACCGAAGCAGAACACCCACTCTTGAGAGAGCCATCATGTATTTGAGAGAATTAGCTGTGCGAGAGGTGATCTATGATAACAATGGACTTACAAATCCTGATGACATTCTGTGTGACACACAAATGTTCCGGAGGTTTGCACAGGCTGTACCAGCAGCACATGCCCATATATTCTCCTTCATGGGATGCATTGATGACGATGCAAGATCAACTGTTTGTGAAGTGGCTTTTAGAGCACAACAGTATGGAGACATGATCTCTGATTCCCATCCATTCCACACCTCAGCCATTGAACAAATGACTGGCATAAAGAATAAGATGCCAAACAGATGGTAATGTAAACCCCAGGAACTTCCTAGAGACAATTGGTCACATGTTGCAGCCATTAAGAGGAGACGTCTTGCTAAGAGACAGCAGCAAGAGAAACGGGACCCACTCCGATGCCACCTGTGGTCTCTCTTGCGTAATTATTTTAAAGAGGACATGAGAATCTGGGACAAGACACCCACTGATATTCTCCAGCTACGCGTGCAAGAGCTACTAAATATAACAAAGGCAGAAGATGGTTCTTCCAGGAAGAAGGTTGCACCAGTCTCCAACCTCAAATGCTCAACATTAGAGGTGCCCTGCCTCCAGCCAGGAGGAGGAGAGGGACAACTGAGTTTACTGGACCATGTGGATTCAGTGGCCTGGCACATTAGAACCACAAAGGTATAGAGCCTTGGTGGACACTGGGGCACAGTGCACCCTAATGCCATTGAACCATAAAGGGATGGAATCTGTCACTATTTCTGGAGTGACAGGAGGATCTAAAGAACTGAGCATTGTCAAAGCTGATATAAGCCTCACTGGTAAAGAGTGGCAAATACACCCTTTAGTGACTGGCCCAGGTGCTCTGTGCATCCTTGGCATAGACTATCTCAAGTAAGAATATTTTCGTGACCCAAAAGGGTAACGGTGGACCTTTGTTATAGCAGCTGTAGAGACTGAGAACACTGAACAGCTGCATATTTTGCCTGGCCTTTCAGATGGCCCTTCTCTAGTGGGGTTGCTGAAGGTTGAAGACCAACAAGCGCCAATTGCCACTTCAGTAGTGCATAGATGACAATATCGTACCAACAGAGACTTTGTGATCCCCATTCATAAGCTGATCCGGCAACTGGAGATCCAGGGAGTGATCAGCAGGACTCACTCACCCTTCAACATTCCTATCTGGCCAGTGACAAAGCCTGATGGAGGCTGAGTGGAGGCTGACAGTGGACTATTGTGGCCTGAATGAGTTTACACCACCACTCAGTGCTGCTGTGCCAGACATGCTAGAACTTCAGTATGAGCTGGAGTTGAAAGCAGCAAAGTGGTATGCCACTATTGACATTACTTATGCCTTTTTATCTATTCCTCTAGTACCAGAGTGCAGGCCACAGTTTGCTTTCACCTGGAGGGGAGTCCAATACACCTGGAATCGACTGCCCCAGGGGTGGAAACACAGCTCAACCGTTTACCATGGACTGATCCACACTGCACTGGAGAAGGGTGGAGCTCCAGAATACCTGCAGTACATCAATGACATCATTGTGTGGGGTGACACACCAGAAGAAGTCTTAGAGAAAGGTAAAAAGATTATCCAGATTCTTCTGGATGCTGGTTTTGCTGTAAAAAGAAGCAAGGTCAAGGGACCTACCCAAGAGATCCAGTTCCTGGGAGTTAGATGGCAAGACAGACATTGCCGGATCCTAATGGATATGATTAACAAAATAACAGCTATGGCCCCACGAACTACTAAAAAGGACACTCAAGCCATTTTAGGGACTGTTGGTTTCTGGAGAATGCATATTCCAAGTTACAGTGAAATTGTGAAACCTCTCTATGAGGTGACCTGAAAGAAGAGTGAGTCCCTCATGCAACATGTCTATTGTAAGAAACTTAATAACTCCAAGATTAATGTTTTGATTCTGGCTCTAGGCATTCATATGGAAAGAAAAGTAGCCTTGCCTTATAAAAAAATGTCTGTTCTGATACGAAAATAACCCCAAATGTTATAGCAGTTAAGAAGGGTTAGATGGCCAGGTACACATGGGACTTTCAGATCAGAGTTATTCAGTATTTAAAGAAAACCAGCTACTGTTATTCCTGCAAGATAATATGTTGTAGCATGAATCTTTGATAAAATTGTTTATAAGAGTGCTGCTGGTATTAATGCCACCTCTGATTGGCATTTATTGCTCCTTTCACCTTAATCTATGTGCTATTACCACTCCAAGAAAAGGCCAAATGGGAAAAATTGTACTTCTTATGAATCTTATCTCATGAACCAAACAGCTGCATACAATCTAAGTGCATATATATATATATTTACATATATATTTATATTTAGATACATATTTTATATATATGATATTCAGATGAGACTAAGGAATCAGCTATACTTCTGCAAAATATAAAACTTGAAGCATTATGAACAACTTCTCCATAATACAGCTCTACTTCCATTACAGTCCATGCCACTAAGAATTTCACCACAAGATCAGTATCTACAATGAATGAACTCCTCTTCCTCTGTGAGATTTAGCTTAAGATGTAAGAAGTCAGCCTCACCTCCATTCATGGAAAAACGATAGAGCAGCTCATTCTGGAGGTCATCTTTAAGCGCATGGAAGAGAAGGTTATTAGGAGTAGTCAGCATGGATTTACCAAGGCAAAATCATGTTTCACTAATCTGACAGTCTTCTGTGATGGTGTGACTGAATGGGTAGATGCAGGGAGACCAGTGGATGTAGTCTACCTTGATCTTAGCAAGGCTTTTGACACTGTCTCCCGTAAACATCCTTGTGAGCAAGATCAGGAAGTGTGGGTTGAAGAGTGGACAGTGAGATGGATTGAGAACTGGCTACACAATAGAGCCCAGAGGGTGGTGACCAATGGTGCAGAGTCCAGCTGGAGACCTCTAACTAGTGGAGTACCTCAGGGATCCATGCTGGGTCCAGTCCTGTTCAACATCTTCATCAACGACCTGGATGAAGGAACAGAGTGTATCCTCAGCAAGTTTGTTGATGATACGAAAATGGGAGGATTGGCTGATTCACAGGAAGGCTGTGCAGCCATTCAGCAAGATTTGGACAGACTGGAGAGCTGGGCAAAGAGGAACTTAATGAGATTCAACAAGAATAAGTGTAGAGTCCTGCACCTGGGGAGGAATAACAACATGCACCAGTACAAATTAGGAGCTGACCTGCTGGAAAGCAGCTCTGTGGAGAAGGACTTTGGAGTCTTGATGGACAACAGGTTATCCATGGGAGAGCAATGTGTCCTTGTGGCCAAGAGGGCCAATGGTATCCTGGGGTGCATTAAGAAGAGTGTGTCCAGCAGGTCAAGGCAGGTTCTCCTCCCCCTCTACTATGCCCTAGTAAGACTACACCTGGAGTATTGTGTCCAGTTCTGGGCTCCCCAGTTCAAGAGGGATAGGGATTTACTTGAGGAGGGCTACGAGGATGATTAAGGGATTGGAACACCTGTTTTATGAAGAAAGGCTGAGAGACCCGGGGCTGTTTAGTCTTGAGAAGAGAAGACTTGGAGGGAATCTTATTGATGTCTATAAATGTCTGAGGTGTGGGTGTCAAGAGGAAGAGGCCAGTCTCTTTTATGTCATGCCCTGTGATAGGACAAGGGGCAATGGATGCAATGGATGCAAACAAGAACACAGGAATTTCCAACTCAACATGAGGAGAAAACTCTTTACTGTAAGGGTTACAGAGCACTGGCACAGGCTGCCCAGAGGGCTTGTGGAGTCTCCTTCGCTGGAGAGTTTCAAAACCTGCCTGGATGCGTTCCTGTGTGGCCTGCCTTAGGTGATCCTGCTCTGGCAGGGGGGGTTGGACTCCATGATCCCCAAGGTCCCTTCCAACCCCTAACATTCTGTGATTCTGTGATTCTGTGGTTCTGTGAAGTGAATGCTTTCCTTGCTAAGACACTTTTCTCTGTTATGTCATCTGCAATATGCTAACAAAGCATGTGTAAAGGAAAAAGCTCTTCATTATCTTAGACCAGCTCTCATAAAAGCCAATGAAAGTAGTCCTTAGAAGCAGACATATCTTCTAAAAAATTACCATTACCAATAATAATTAATAATACCTGAAACTGGTAGTATTCTGATCACTAGCCTCTTGCTAGTATTATCTTCATAGTTACTTTTCCTTCATCACCTCTTGCTGCCAATAATCTCTGATAAAAATGTATCATCTTTTTTGCTGATCAATATTGCAGTTGATCATTATATTATTTTTCAGTGTCATTTAAAAAAACCAAAACAACCAAAAAACAGAGAGGGAGAAAGAAAGAAAGAAAAAAAAAGTAACCCCTGACAGTAAATAAATATAAGATCATTCAAAAGGAAAGGAGAATTCTAATTCCAGACAGTAACTGTGTCCATACAGTCAGGGATTTGTGAGCTACAGATGCATTATCTGTCCGAGATCCGCACTTTCTATTTGCTTCAAAAGAGGGCAAACTTAGTAAGAGGGAATCTTTCATCCAAGAAGATAAAAACCGGAATATATAAGGTTTTAAGAGTTTTGTATGGTTTTAAACATATAAAGCTTGCTTATTAATAATGACTACTGATTTTTCATATTTCCTTTTTCCAAATTTTACTTAAATCAGTGATTCTGAGAGCCAGTAACAAGAGTTATCTTCTGAGGTTTTCCTTAGATAAACATACATTTAAGGATAGAAAATTACTGTGCTTGGCTTTGTGTGCACTGAAAGGGAAAAAACAGGAGAACATGTAGGTGGTATGCTATAGTCTTGAGGAACTATTATCCAGTGTTGATCAAGACTAAATTCTAGTCTTAAAAGATTAGGGAGGGTAAAGAAGGCATATGTGTACTCAGTTCAGTGGCAAGACCAAGAAATCGAACAATGAATTACTAGGCTTCCATCACTTAAAATTCAAAATTTTCCCATAGTTTTCACTGAAGTAAAGTACTTGGTTTGAATCACAATGTACTTCATTTTCTTTAAAATTGAATCAGCTCCTTTTTGGGGTGATTTTTAAGTCATAGAAACTGTAGAAAAATACCCCGTGTTTTAAAGGAAGACTTACTCATCAATCAAAAGCTAAAAGAAGGTAGCTTTCATTCTCCCTAAACTCCCCCAGACCAAAGGTTAGGGCAATTGTCAAGACCACAGGAGACAGTTAAAAATCTAAGCTTTTAGTAATTTAGAGGAGGGATTTGAACCAATAACCTCCCTGCCACTGAAAGAAGAGTGCTTATCCAATAAGTGTTGCTTTGTCCACCCACAACTATGTTCTCTTTCACAAGTAAGCTGTCCATCTGTGGCCAGTTGTCTAATGACAGCACTGTCTGTGCTTTGCCAAGTAGAAACCAAATGTTAGAAACATTATGGCCAACTTGATTTCTTCTATGACTATGTCATAGTTTTGTCAATGATTTCTAGCTAAGTTATACTTATAGAAAAATGAACCAAGAAGATCTAGTACAAATTATCCATGCTGTTATCTGTTAGAAAAAATAATTGTTAAGCTGGTCCTGTAATCAGGGATCCCAGCTCATAGGGGTTGGGGAGAAATGCCCAGGATCTAACAGCCTCAATACATCTGTGCATCCTGTGTGCTCAGCACACAGCCCTCCCTTATCTGGGGACAGAGTGGACCTTCATGAGGCCTCTGAAGCTATGACACCCTGGTTCTCTATGCACACAGGTGTAAATTAATTGCCATACTGCAACACCCCAAATATAGTACGTTGGAAATAACCTGGTTAATTGTTTCTGACTGTGAAGTACTTTACAAATTTTACATTGGTTTCTCACAAACAAGAATCTCTGTGAAAAGCTGTGGATCTGCACTCCCTTCTTCATGTAAATTTCCATTCACTCTTTCCTCTGGACTAACATCCACTGTGGAGTCAGGATTCAGCTGGATGGGTGGATGGATATAATATATATATATAAGAACATGTTCAGTCTATTTTTCTGACTGAGCCTCTTTTCAAGAGAAAGAGACAGAACTAGACTAGAACTAGACAGAACTAGATAGAACATAGGATGCAGCTATTTCTGACAGTATTTTTCAGGGTATTTCTATTATTTTCATACTTAGGGTTCCAACTTAAAAATTACATATTCTCTTGTTTTTTTTGATGCCTGTATTTTTCCAAATAAAGATGACATATAGCAAGGGACAGTCCAGACAGATCTGTTTAGTTTTTGTGTTGATTATACATTTAATCCTGCAAAAAAAACTGATAGTGAGGAATGAAGGCTTAACTGGGATGTTTGTCAAATTCTGTGTCAACCCATCAAGGAGTAGACTTTGCCAATCTTTAGAAAAAGTCTTCAGAAGTTTCTGTTTTAATGGTGTGCAACATCTACAAGCATTTCTTGAAAAGATTTAGGTTCATCCAAACGTCTGCTGGTTATTGAAATGTGAGTTTGAAGAAATTTGGGGTTTTCTTTTTGTGTACTGCTTTGGCTCCAATTCCTCAGAATTATTGAAATCCCGAGGAACAAGGAATGATAAACAATACAATTGCTTAGAGTATCTCAAGGAATTGAGACAATGTTTTAAAAACCCAACCAAACAAACATTAATTTAAAATGTATCAAACGATCCATCACAGCTATTTGTGTCTATCCTGTCTAACACCACATAGATAATTGTGTTTGACTTAACTAGTATTATAATGAATTTTGCATTCTTAAATGGACATTACTGAAATTTTGAAATGTTTAAATAAAACCCACAAAAAGAAAAATAGCTATATTTATGCAAGCTCCAAACTATTTCCCCTCCATGTGGTAAATAGTCACCTGTTAGCTTACCAAGTTATAGTCATGTAGCAAGTGGCAGAGGTAGCATTTTATCTAGCTAAACGTAATGGATTTCAAAGGTTTGAAAGAAAATAAATCCAACAAAACAATTGTTATAATATATACAAAATTGTGGAAGTAATACAAAGGACTGAAAGATGCATGAATTATATTGAATGCTGAATATAAAACAAATGTAGTACCACTGATGATTTGGAATTCTTTTAACTGAGATCTCTCGATGCATAGCTTTGTTTATTTGTCACAAAAGCTTATACATGCATTGATAGTCTACAAAAGCATCTTGTTGTTTGCTAAACAGAATAATTAAGAAACCATAGGCTCCCAAATGGATCCAAGGATTATTGTTAGGATTATCTTTCTGAAGAAACAAAATTCAGGAGTTTTTTGTGTGTTTTTTGCATTTTGGTGATATAGATGTAATATACATAAAAAGCTGATATTTTAGAAAGAAATAATACTAGATTTTGTGAAGTAAAACATGTCATCATAATAAGATGGGAAAGTATTAATTTAATAAATATAATCCTGTGTCAGAAAATTGTGATTTTATATTTTGTAATTTTTATCACATATTTCTAACACCTTGATTTTTCATGTGCACTGTCTCAGGTTTAAATAAATACCTCCAGGTTTTTTTGTGGAAGTATATTTATGCCTCTCCTCAGTCATCACTATCTGCATCTGAACAGTGGACTTCCAGCTTTATAGCATAAATCTCTTCCACTAGAGCTGTAGTGTTATAATTATCCCAGATGGCAAACAGAAATAAGTGGTTATCTCAGTGGACCAGGTGCTTGAGAAAGATACATAGCACAATAAACCAGTGGACTACATATTTATGACTAAAAACATTTCACAGATAACACAGACTACTTAAATGAAGGAGTCTCTTTGTTCAAGACACTGTGTCTAACTGATCGAGAGGTGAATTGTGGATTCACCATGTTACTGATTACAGTGGGCTCTATTTTAAAGGGAAGAAGTTCTAGCTTATAAAGGCAATGAAATGTGCAATGAACAAAAATTACCTGGGAAACGTGATCCTCAATTTTGGTCCTTTAATGCTGCAAGCTTTTAAATTAGTTATTTTCTTTTGTTGGTTGATAAGTTTATTCTATTCCTCTTACCTCTACCTTCTCTACAAAGCACATGTATAAAGGATTCGGGTATGTTTGTAGTAACATAGCTATTGGAGCAGGAGTTCTGTCTCTTTCTCCTGAACAGAGGTTCAGTCAGAAAAATAGACTAGACATGTTCTTATATGCATGTGAAATACTTGTAATATTTCTCTTCTATTATTCTTCAACTCCTGCCAGAGAAAAAGTGATAAATATGGTTTCAGAGAACAAATTTCATGAAAGGCAATCTCCCAAGCAACATAACTACATTAACAGAACTCATATGCCTGCTTGTTATCATTTCTGTTCTAGATAGTGATAACTATGCTCTCTAATGTATTTTTAAAACTAAAAATTAATTTCATAAGAGACAAAATGCCAAATGGAAATGTGAGTGGAAAAGAGGTTTTTCTTTGCTCATTGATACCCAAATTACAGCGGATAATATCTCCCACAAGTAGCTCAATATGGAAGTGTATGTCATTCGGTAAGTTATTGTGTTTTCTTACCTCGTCTGTTTTCCCTGGAAGAAAATAACAACCTTTCCCCCCCCCCCCCAAGATGGGAAATTACAACAACAATTTGTTAAAGAAACAATGTGTAAAATATTATTGTTTTGGTCCTGGTGTCCCTAAGATAATGATTCAGAAAATATACGTATTTTATAAAGTTAAAACCTAGAAAATTATAACCTACTATTGTTTGTTGAGATCTTAACATAGTTTGTGTAATTGTGTAACAGTTACCTTTAAATAAAGTGGAGCATTATGCTGGTGTGTTTCCTCATTATGGGTTAAAGGCGTAATAACTGAACTGGAGTTCATTGTCAAGTATTGGGAAGACAGGTATAATAATGACTACATCACCTTTTCATAATTTCCTATTCACGTATGTTGCTTGATGTCTAGCAACACTTGGGTGGTTTAACCCATCTGGGTTAAACACCACACAGCTGTTCACTCACTCCCCCACAGTGGGATGAGGGAGAGACTCAGAAAAAAGGTAAAACTCGCAGGTTGAGATAAATACTGTATAATGAGACAGAAAAGGTGGGGAGAAAAGGAATAATGATTAAAGAAAACAACTGATGCACAATGAAGTTGCTCACCACCCACTGACCAATACCCCTACAGTCCCTGATCAGCCACCACTGCCCCCTGGCAAACTCCCCCCAGTTTTATTGTTCAGCATGTTCAGCATTATGTCATATGTTATAGAATACCTCTTTGGCCAGCTGCGGTCAGCTGGCCTGGCTGTGTCCCCTCCCAGCTTCTTGTGCACCTCCAGCCTCCTTGCTGTCAGGGAAGTATGAGAAGCTGAAAAGTCCTTGATTTAGTGTAAGCACTGTTTGGCAACAAATACAACTTACCTCTGTTATCAACATTTTTCTCATCCTAAATCCAAAACATTGCTTTATAGCAGCTACTAGAAAGAAAGTTAACTCTATCACAGCCAAAACCAGGACAGCTTCTTAGCAAAATGATGCACCTGAAGTCTTTAGTGTCTGTGGAAATCTAACACAAGCCTGCAGCCTTGTAGTTTTGTGTTTCTTTCCCTTCACACAGTGGCAAAGAGACCACATAGATCTCTCGTTATTGGCTCCTCACAGACCTTTTGAGAGCATCAAAGGTATTCTTGTACTGCTCTGGCAGTGGTTGGGCAACAGTGCGTGACAGGATTTGGACTCCCATATTTTCAACATAGTCATTATAGTTTTATTGTAGTAAGGATTTACATGTCTCACTTGAAGTCAGATCCTTAAATTTCTGTAAACAATATGATACCTACCTGTTTTTAAGGTCAAATGAGCAGGTCTAGTCTCACAAGAGAACTAGCAAAACACAGTATTCTAATATTCCCTGAAGCATCCTTGTTTTTGTGCTAAAACTGTGTCTGAATATACTTTTTGTCAATTCTTCATTGGGAATATTTCTGTATTTTCCTAGATTAATTATTTTCTTTCCCTCAGCACCAGACTACCAGATATTCTGATTTCATTCAGTTTTTCTTAACTTTGCCACAGATTACAGGATTAACACTTCAATGTACTGGTGAATCTTTAAAATAGTGAAATACTCCTGACAGGATAGACCTTTGAGAAGAACCAACTCTGACAGTCCAAAACTTAAAATGCTTCAAGCCAGGACATAAACGAGCATAAGTGATCCTACATTTAATGAGGACAATAGAGATAGACTGTTTTATAACACCTCTTGTTTTCTGCCTTTCAATTTTTACTTTTTTTAGCAGTGGAGCAGATATTTCTATGCAGCCCATGGAGAGGTATCCAGGTATGACAGGGGAGGTGAAGAACTTGGGAATGAAAGAATGAAGTCGAGCCTGGGAAGAAGGTGAGGGGGTGTGGAGAGAAAGTGTTCTAGTTTTTGTGTTTGTTTCTTGCCATCCAACTCAAATTGGGAATACATTATGTTATGCTGTGCCACTTAGATCCCAACAAGTCCATGGGTCCGGATGGGATTCATCCTAGGGTGCTGAGGGAGCTGGCGGAAGAACTGGCTAAGCCGCTCTCAATCATTTATCACCAGTCCTGGCTCACTGGGGAGGTCCCAGATGACTGGAGGTTGGCCAATGTGATGCCCATCCACAAGAAGGGCCGGAAGGAGGATCCGGGGAACTATAGGCCTGTCAGCCTGACCTCGGTGCCTGGCAAGGTTATGGAACAGATCATCCTAAGTGCCATCAAGCAGCATGTGGAAGACAACCAGGGGATCAGGCCCAGCCAACATGGGTTTAGGAAAGGGAGGTCCTGTCTGACTAATCTCATCTCCTATGACTGGGTGACCCGCCTAGTGGATGAGGGGAATGCTGTGGATGTGGTCTACCTCGACTTCAGCAAGGCCTTTGACACAGTCTCCCACAGCATCCTCCTGGAGAAGCTAGCAATCCATGGCTTCGACAGGTGTACCCTTCACTGGGTCAAAAACTGGTTGGATGACCGGGCCCAGAGAGTGATGGTGAATGGAGCTGCATCCAGCTGGCGTCCGGTGACCAGCGGTGTCCCCCAGGGATCGGTACTGGGCCCAGTCCTATTCAATATCTTTATTGACGACCTGGATGTGGGGATTGAGTCCACCCTCAGTAAATTCACAGATGACACCAAGCTGGGGGGGAGTGTTGATCTGCCAGAGGGTAGGAAGAGGAGGACCTGGACAGGCTGGATTGATGGGCCGAGGCCAACGGCATGAAATTCAACAAGACCAAATGCAGGGTCCTGCACTTTGGCCACAATCACCCCAGGCAGCGCTACAGGCTGGGGGAAGAGTGGCTGGACAGCAGCCTGTCAGAGAGGGACCTGGGAGTACTGGTGGACAGCCAGTTGAACATGAGCCAGCAGTGTGCCCAGGTGGCCCGGAAGGTCAATGGCATCCTGGCTTGTATCAGGAATGCTGTGGCCAGCAGAAGTAGGGATGTAATTCTCCCCCTGTACTCAGCACTGGTGAGGCCTCACCTTGAGTACTGTGTCCAGTTCTGGGCCCCTCACTTCAAGAAGGACGTTGAGGTGCTGGAGCGGGTCCAGAGGAGAGCAACAAGGCTGGTGAAAGGACTAGAGGGAAAGTCTTATAGGGAGAGGTTGAGGATGTTGTGGTTATTTAGCCTGGAGAAGAGGACACTCACGGGGGACCTCATCACTCTCTTCAACTACCTGAAGGGAGGTTGTAGTCAGGTGGGGGCTGGGCTCTTTTTCCAGGCAACCAGTGACAGGACAAGAGGGCATAGCCTGAAGTTGCTCCAAGGGAGGTTTAGGTTGGATATTAGGAAGCACTTCCTCATGGAGAGGGTGGTTAGACATTGGAAAAGACTTCCCAGGGAAGTGGTGGAGGCACCGTCCCTGGATGTGTTCAAGGCAAGGCTGGATGTGGCACTTAGTGCCATGGTCTAGATGGTGTGGTGGTGTTGGTCATAGGCTGGACTTGATGATCCTAAAGGTCTTTTCCAGCCTTGGTGATTCTGTGATTCTGTGATTTTTCCCCAAGTTGAGTCCATTAGGCTTATCATAATAATTGGTGAGTAATCTTCCTGTCTATATCTTGACCAATGAGCTTTTCATAGAATCATAGAACAGTTGGGGTTTCAAAGGGCCTTAAAGATCATCTAGTTTCAAACCCCTTGCTATAGGCAGGGACACCTCCCACTAGACCAGGTTACTCAAAGCCCTATCCGGTCTGACCTTGAACAATTCCAGGGATGAGACATCCACAGCTTCTCTGGGCAACCTGTTCGAGTGTCTCACCACCCTCACACTAAATAATTTTTTCCTAATGTCTAACCTGAATCTACCCTCTTCCAGTTTAAAGCCATTACCCCTTGTCCTATCTTTACATTCCCCTGTTGAAAGTCCCTCTCCAGCTTTCCTGTGGGTGCCTTCAGGTACTGGAAGGCCTAAGGTCCCCCCGAAGCCTTCTCTTCTTCAGGCTGAACAACCCCTACTCTCTCAGCCTGTCTTCATAAAAGAGGTGCTCCAGCCCTCTGATCATTTTTGTGACACTCCTATGGACCCTCTCCAACAGTTCCATGTCTTGCTTCTGTTGGGGGCTCCAGAACTTGACACAGTACTCCAAGTGGGGTCTCAGGAGAGCTAAGTAAAGGGGGAGAATCACCTCCCTTGACCTGCTGGCCACATTTCACCTGATGCAGCCCAGGATATGGCTGGCTTTCTTGGCTGTAAACACACCTTGCTGGCTCACATTTAGCTTCTCATCAACCAACACCCCCAAGTCCTTCCCCTCCAGGCTGTTCTCAATCCATTCTCCTCTCAAACTGTATCTGTGCTTGAGATTGCCCTGACCCATGTTCAGGACCTTGCACTTAGCCTTATTGAACTTCATGAGGTTGGCATGGGTCCACCTCTCAAGCCTGTCAAGGTCCCTCTGGATGGCATCCCTTTCCTCCAGTGTATTGATCACACCACACAGCTTGGTGTCATCAGAAACTTGTTGAGGGTGCACTAAATTCCTCTGTCCATGTTTCCAACAAATATATTAAACAGCACCAGCCACAGTTCCAACCCCTGAGGAACACCACTCATCACTGGTCTCCATTTGGACATGAAGCTATTGACCACAACTTTTTGAGTGCAACCATCCCCCAAGTGGTCCATCCATTAAATCCAAATGTTTCTGATTTAGAGATCAGGATGTTGTGCACAACAGTGTCGAATGTTTTGCACAAGTCAAATTAGATGATGTCAATTGCTTTCCCCTTGTCCAGCGACTGTGTGACCTCACTGTAAAAAGCCACCAAATTTTTCAGGCATGCTTTGCCCTTGGTGAAGCCATGCTGGTCACCACCAACCATCTACTCATTTTCCATGTGCCTTAGCAGAGCCTTCAGAAGGATCTACTCCATGATCTTGCCAGGCACAGAGGTGAGACTACTGGCCTTTAGTTCCCTGGGTCTTCCTTTTTTCCCTTTTTGAAAATGGAGGTTATAGTCCCCCTTTCCCAGTAAGTGGGAACTTCATTTGACTGCCACAGCGTCTCAAATTCAATCGAAAGTGGCTTTGCAACTTCATCTTCCAGTTCCCTCAGGACCTGCAGATGCACCTTGTCAGGTCCCCTGGACTTGTGAACTTTCAGGTTCCTTAGATGGTCTTGAACCTGCTCTTTTCCTACAGTGGGGGGATCTTGCTTCTCATAGTCCCTGCTTTTACCTTCTGCAATTTGGGTGTTGTGGCTAGAGCCCTTGCTGGTGAAGACTGAGGCAAAGAAGTAATTGAGTACCTCAGCCTTCTCCATATCACATATGACCAGGTCTCCTGTTTCCTTCAGGAGAGGGCCCACATTTTCCCTAGTCTTCCTTTTATCACTGACATACCTGTAGAAGCTTTTCTTGTTACCCTTGATGTCCCTGGCCAGATTTAATTTTATCAGGGCTTTAGCTTTCCTAACCTGATCTTCCATCTCATTTTCTCCCCTCCTGTTTTCTTCTCCTGTTGAGGAGGAGGAATGGAAAGAGCTGAATGGATATCTGTCTCCTAGCCCATCACAGTTCCTGTATGACCCATCTGCTAGATCCCAGTTTGTTATTTCTGTTCTGTGTGTTTGGAAATAAGAAAAGCTTTTGTTGAAGGAACACTTTAAAGTCATCAAAGTGTGATGCATTAACCTCATCATAACTCCATATAGCATCTCTTAAAATGTTACCTGTAACTAGAGAGAGTAATATTTACCTAAATGAAACCTTAAAGGAAAAAATAGCTAGACTGTAGAGTTCAAGTGCTTATTGTTCATCTAGGGAGAAAGTAAGGCTAGCTAAATAAAAATAAAAAAAAAAAAAATAAAAAAAAAAAGAAAGAAGGAAAGAAAGAAAAAATATTGCAATAATAGAATCATAGAATGGTTTGAGTTGGAAAGAACCTTAAAGATCATCGAGTTCCAACTCCCCTGCATGAGCACGGACACGTCCCACTAGACCAGGTTGCTCAGAGCCCCATCCAACCTGGGCTTGAACGCCCCCAGGTATGGAGTCTCCACAACTTCTCTAGGCAACCTGTTCCAGTGTCTCACTACCCTCACACTAAAGAATTTCCTTCTGATCTCCAACCTAAATTTCTCCTTCAATTTCAAACCATTATCCCTTGTCCTATCACTATGTGCTCTTGTAAAAAGCCCCTCTCCAGCCTTTCTGTAGGCCCCCTTCAGGTACTGGAAGGCCATTATGAGGTCCCCCCAGAGCATTCTCTTCTTCAGGCTGAACAACCCCAACTCCCTCAGCCTTTCTTCATAAAAGAGGTGCTCCAGCCCTTGGATCATTTTTGTGGCCCTCCTCTGGACACGCTCCAGTAGGTTCACGTCTTTCATGTGTTGAGGGCTCCAGAGCTGGACACAGTATTCCAGGTGAGGTCTCAAGGGCAGAGTAGAGGGGCAGAATCACCTCTCTTGATCTGCTGGCCACACTTCTTTTGATACAGCCCAGACTGCTGTCGGCCTTCTGGGCTGCAGTTGCACATTGGTGGCTCATGTGCAGCTTTGGATCCACTAGTATCCCCAGGTCTTTTTCCACAGGGCTGCTGTCTAGCATGTCTTCCCTCAGCCTATATTGATGTCTCTGTTTGCCCTGGCCCAGGTGCAGAGCCCTGCACTTGGCCTTGTTGAACCTCATGACATTCACTTGTGCCCACTTCTCCAGCTTGTCCAGGTCCCTCTGGATGGCATCCCATCCCTCTGGCATATCGACTGCACCGTCCAGCTTGGTGTCATCAGCAAACTTGCTGAGGGTGCTCTCAACGCCACTGTCAATGTCACTGATGAAGATATTAAACCATATAGGTCCCAGTACGGACCCCCGGACCACAGTCCACCCATCAAACTCACATCTCTTCAATTTAGAGAGAAGGATGCCTTGAGGGACTGTGTCAATGGCCTTGCAGAAGTCCAGATAGATGACATCCACTGCTTTTCCCTTGTCGACAGATGTAGTTACACCATTGTAGAAAGCCACTAGGTTGGTCAGACAGGATTTAGCCCTGGTAAAGCCATGCTGGCTGTCCTGAATTACCTTCCTTTTCTCCATGTGCCTTAGCATTTCTTCTAGGAGGATCTGTTCCATGATCTTCCCAGGCACAGAGGTGAGGCTGACAGGTTGGTAGTTCGCAGGGTCATCCTTCCTACTCTTTTTAAAGATGGGTGCGGTATGTCCTTTCTTTCAGTCACTGGGGACTTCCACTGACTGCCATGACTTTTCAAATATCATGAAGAGTGGCTTGGCAACTACATCTGCCAATTCCCTCAGCACTCTGGGATGCATCTCATCAGGTCCCATGGACTTGTATATCACAATGACAATGCTAGAATTACTGGGCTGCCCTTAAAAGCAACATTTAGTAGGTAGGGGAAGAAAAAAAAAAACAGCAACGAAAAACCAAAGGCCTGGGAAAATAAGGCCAAGAAAGAACTCCTCAGTCCAATTAAATTGAGATATTTCAAGACATCTGGCATCCAGGAGTCAATTACTGACAGATTTGTATATATACCGCAAGGAAATTGTTAATTCAGGGGCAGGAAAATTACTCTGTTATTTGCATTTCAAGGATAGCTGCTCTCATGATATTGGTGAATATTTGTGTGCCAATTAATAAATAAAAAAGAACTATCAAAAAAGACAAAATAATAAATAAATGAGCCTAGGGAAATAAAACAGGTATCATGTTATAAGGGGCAAAACCCTTTAAAACATGATACCATGTGCTTAGGTAGCATGTGATGTTTCACCTTCGGCAAAATCAATGCCACCATGAAATATACAGAAAAGTAAAAGCACAAAGATAATTTAGTAGGAGTAATGTTATTCTATTTATTCTTAGTATTTTTATAATTATATTTATAGAATTATGTATGTACACCATCTCTATTTGGAGAATCCTTTAACTATGTCTTACTATAGAGAATTGCTAACATAATCCTTACGTTCACTTACCTTTGGTTCCTTCACTCCATTGCCAGTAAAATCAATTCCAGAATTTATTTTTATTCTAATCACATTAAAAAGTGTATTTTTTCCTCTTCAGAAGAATCCTTGACCATATTGCTTGTATTAAGGTTTTTTTTGCTTCAAAGAAACAAATAAAATTACCATTACTTAAATTAAAATGATGGAATACCATCTAAATAATCTGAAACAAAACACTGATGAATGCCAACCGAGCAAGACAGATGCATTTGTGGTTGCGTTAAAAAGAAGTAGAATTTAAAGGCATAGGGCCAAATGTGTTTCTGAGGGCTTCTTTATAATGAGATAAAGAATCAGAACAATTATCATAGTTATTCAAATTCCAGGAAGTTTATGCAAACTGCATTAGGGGCAGCAATTAGAATTCGAAATGCGTCTATTATTCAATCACATCATACTTGGCCTCACCAAAAACTTTTACAGAAATCAGAGATTCTCTGCAAGTGCTCAGTGGCTATTTTCTTTCAGAGAAATAAGGCTGTCTCACAATCTTTGTTGTTTAAATTTTAAACTCTTTCTCCACATATTTAAAAAAAAACTGTATCCTTTTGCTGTTGTGTATTAAGTCTTGCTATAGATCTGTTTCTCCAACCAAGATTAAACTACTGAAATCAAGTGAGGCCTCACTCTTGTATAAATTCTGTAACCCAAAAAGGAATAAAAATCCTCACCTAACAAAAATAACCAGATAGTACAGGTTTGCTGAATCCATTAGTATTTCATAAAAGTTTTTCTGACTTTTTTTTTAAACAATGTCTTGGCTTCATGCTGTTGAAAGTGACTTTTAAGTAACAGCCTCTAGGAACATACAGGAAAGAGTGGAAGAAATAAAAAAATAAAGAAAAAAACCAGAACAAACCAAAAACCAACAATGGACTTCAGTGGATATAAAACCCCTTTTTCTTCGTTATTACCCATCTAAGAGTTAACAACTCCTTACCTGATCACCCATAAACTGTAAATTGGAAGCACTAAGAGCATACAATATTGTCTTAAGTTATCAGTGGACAAATAAAGAAAGAATCTACTCATCTTTGTTCATTTTGTGTCTCTGCAAATCTCACTGTACTGGCTTTGCTCAAGGACTAAAGCTCATAAATATATTTCTCTAACTCACTTTCTTCATACCTTCTCCACTATGTTTTATTCAGTTTATGAGTTAGGATTATCAGATCACACAGATTAGAATTACAGGCAAAATACTTTGTTATTGTCTCTTTCATTTCTCATTGAATAAAGAAGAATATGTTGGGAGAGAGATATATTCTGTATGTCTGTGTATTGTTTAGATTTAGGAATGTGAAAGAAAACCCAAAGGCCATCTGCAAAATAAGACCTATTTCTTATTTGTCATTGGTCATTATTCTAGGTATAAAATTAATGCAGAACAAAAAGAATAATGCTCACCACAAAACAAAGCAAAACAAAACAAAACCAAAACAAACAAACAAAAAAAAAATCACAAAAAACCCCACCCTAACTAATATACCTATCTCACTATAAGAACTACTGAACGTAAACATAAACAAAAATGTAAGTGTAAACGTAAAGATTATCTACAGAGAGATAGAGATGATAGAGATAGAGATAGAGATAGAGATAGAGATAGAGATAGAGATAGAGATAGAGAGAGATGATAGAGATAGAGATAGAGATAGAGATAGAGATAGAGATAGAGATAGAGATAGAGATAGAGATAGAGATAGAGATAGAGATAGAGATAGAGATAGAGATAGAGATAGAGATAGAGAGAGAGAGAGAGAGAGAGATGCATGGTTTTGTTTCTCATGTTTTCTGTATCTTGCCTTTTTCTTTCAACTAGATTTTCTTTCTTTCAAGATGCTCTCCTCTCATCCCCTCACTGACTGAAGTAGAATACTTTTTTCTTTGTAGGCTTTCTTGGTTTGATTGCTCTGCTCTTTACACCTGTCTAGGACTGTTGTCTTTCCTTCCAGATTCAGTGCAGAGCATGCTCACACAGCAGCTGCTGTCCATAGGCCTTTTCCAATAATCTGGAGTCTCTAAGGGCAACTAGTACCTTTTCAAGCATCAAAAGAAGAAATTATTGTGAGTGGGGTAATAGTATTTTACTCCTCCCTGAGGTACTATTACTATGATTAGCTAGGTGTTCTCAAATGTTCAAGTGCATGATTCATCTGTTGCCTGAAAAAAAAGAAAAAAAAAAACAAGAAAAAAAACACAGAAATATGTTCAATCCTTGCTGCCCTTTGGCAAGGCAGTAAAAATTGTCAACAACCTTGTAAATGTCAACATGAGGTGTAGAACTATCTCATTCTCTATTTGCATACCACTACACAAGGTACGAAATCAGATGTAGAAACCAAGTGTGTGTGTGTGGGTATTGTGTGTGTACCTCAATCTGTGAGACATGTTACTTTGTAAAGTAGACTTGCTAAGTGTTCTGTGGGTATGGGCTGACAGGATATACCTACAGCCAACATTACATTTGAAAGGCTGAACAATCCATATAACAACTGGGTTATCTGTTAGTAAATAAATTGTATGTTTCAGGTTTTCTTTAGTAAAAGAAAAAAGAAAGCATAGATTTCTACTAATACATACTTTCATCTAAATACATAAATTGTATTATTTTATGCAATACAGAAAGCAGCAGGAGGCTCAACATGAGTCAGGGATGTACCCTGGCAGCTATGAGCATAGAACAGATCCTGGGGTGCATTAAACACAGTATAACTGGTCAAAATAGATTATTATCCTGCTGTGTCTAGCATTGATGTGGCCTCACCTTGTGTACTGTGTGCAGTTCTACGCTCCACAATGTAAGAAAGATGATAAGGTACTTGAATGCAACCAAAAGACCAAATAATAAATGTCCTTAGCTTGTTGTCCTAATGTACTTAATTAGGCACGTAAAAAAGTGCAACTGAATATTTTAGTGTTGACAAAAAAGCTGACACAAGTCCATTATGTTGTGATTATCCAGGTTTGAAAATATAAAGAACATTTTTCAGAGACTTTCAAGGATGTTGTTCATTTCAAGCAGCATGGAATTGCTTTTCTTTTTATCACATTAAATTCTGAGAGCACCTTAATACCAACCTGTTACCCCTGAGATTAATTTTTTTCTCCAAAATAATTCTCAGTTACTAATTTGGTAAAGGTTAGATTCCAACTTGGCTCCTTTGGCACAAACAAAGAATAAATTAAGGCAGAAAGCTGAAAAGTGCTGCTTTTCTAAAAGAACCTTTGTTGAGGAAATAATAATAATTTTATTTTAAGTGAGTTTAATCATGGTTAAAAAATGCTGGGCCACCAGAATATTTGTTTAATTTAATAGAGACATAGAATGTAGCAGAGGTAATTTGTCAGGCTAAGCAAATTTAGGTGTGATTAAATTTTTTTCACACACAGAAATCTACCCTCCATCCTCTGCAGAGAATGTTAAGCACATCATTTATCCTCTTGGCATTAGTGTTAGCTGTATTATCATGTGAACTAAGTCAATAAAATGTGCTGTTTAGATTACTTCACAGGAAGAAGTTGTTTTCTGTAAGAAGGATGATAATTCTTATTTTTATTTTCCATTGGCTTTCATGGATACCACACCACTAGAAGGTAAAATTTGCTTTCATGTGTTAGACTGAACTTAGAGAAGGACTAACCTTTGAAAAGTATGAAAGTCCTGGTGATGCAATCTAAAATTAAAATAATTGAAAAAAGTTTAGAAATAAATTTGAAACTCGACTCTGCCACTGATCACAACCCTCGGAACTCTGTTGTTGAGCCAGTTTTCAATCCACCTCACAGTCCAGTCATCTATCCCACATTTCCTGAGTTTTCATATGAGTATGTTATGGGAGACAGGATCAAACGCCTTACTGAAGTCAAGGTATATGACATCCACTGCTGTCTCTTCATCTACCCATTTGGTCATGCCTTCATAGAAGGATATCAGATTAGTCAAGCAAGATTTCATTTTATATATTTTAGGCTTTTTATAATACTTAATAAAAGGATATTAGTACCCAGATGACATTCTAAATAGACTGATGAAACAAAAATGTGACTTTGTATGAGATGGACTATTAGAAGTGGAAACTGATGAACATGTAATAAATGTTGTACCTTTCAATTTTACTGTTTTACTCCTCATTTTAGTGCTAAAATACCAATGCATCTAATGACTAATAAAAAGCAGGAACAAAAATAAACCTGAAAAATACACAGATAAAGGATGAGAAAAAAATAATGTCTTAAAAATTATACTTTGTTTTCATTATTTAAAGGACTGTGAAGGTAAGGAGTTCTATTTGAAAGAGCTGAAAGTGCTGTTATGTAAAAGATTGGGAATTAAGTCCTGGATTTAGGAAGAAGCCTAGAATATGACACTGAAGCGCTTTTAAAGATTTGAATATTTAAGTAATAGCTTACTTTTATTGGACACAGAAGGAGAAAGCCTTCACAGCAGGAGGTAAGGAATTACAGATGAGGAAAGAAAGTGAACTAGAGCCAAAGGAGGAAGCAGTTGATGTATTAAGAGAAAAGGAACGAAGTACATGAAAGACATGTCAGTGACTTTGTTATGCCTCAGTTATTTCCTGAATGACTACTCCTTCCTGAAAACACAAATTAAATGGAAAGGCTAGATTTTGGAGATGTTCTAAACAGAAAATGGCAGTATGTAGCAACAGCCTGAGTGTAAGAGATAAAGGACAGAAAAGTTTCTAGTATAATAATAAATTACCTGTTTAGGGGATGAGGATTACAGGCTTATGTGCAACGAGGGGGAAGGGTGCCAAGGTGAAGACACATTTGAAATGGTTATTATTTGCTTCCATCCCACTAAAAGGTCTACATTTCTGCTATATAGACACGAAAAATCCAGTGGTTTTCAGAAATTAAATTAAAGATTTGTCAAGCATTGAGCAAATTTAAAGTGAGACAGAATGTCCAAAATTTGCATAGAGGCATCATATTTTGGCTGTCTATGTGTAAAGTGTCTTCCACGAGAAAAGGAGGGATTAAAATACCTATCATAGATATTAATAGATATCAAACAACTTTCCTTTACATTGCAGGCTCAATTACAAGGTGTTGATTTAAGCAATTTAAATGTGCTTAAAAACAAACTTAAAGGTAAGTTCTCACCAAAAGGCACACAGGAAGGGCACTGTAGCTCTGCCAACTCAGCCAGGGAGCAATGGTATCCACACAGCAAAAAGCCATGGCGTCCCTAAACTCTGCACCTGTCATGACTGACACAGCTTCACAGACAGAGCTCTGCGAAGCCACCCAGGTGCCAGGCCAGAGGCTGTGCCCTGCTCTTCAATCCAGTACCAGATGGTAGCAGTGAGCACACCTGTGGGAGAGGTGCCCAGGTAGAGGATCTCCTTACCTTAGTGACGGAGCTCTGGGAGGAGATGAGTAGGTTGAGGAGTATCAGGAACTGTGAGAGAGAAATCCCTGAAACAGGCCCAACAGGCAGACAAGACTCATGTTAAGGAAGATTCCCTGCCCTCTCGCCACCTGGCTGAGCACAAAGCATCCCAATTTCCCAGGTGTCCTGGCAGAACAGGTATGAGACTCTGCAAGTGGAACTGAACAAAAAAGGAGGATGAGGATTCATCCAGCCTGAGGGTGTTGTCAATGTTAAGTCAGCCTAAGCTCTGCATCAAAATGGTTTTATTTGTTATAATTGTGTCAATCAACCTTAATTTACTGCTATTTCAAATCACACCATACCAATAATTATGTGTTAAATACTACAGTGAAATCCCTACACACAAACTCTTTAGTTGCTAATCGTTGATCAAGTCTGGGACTAGGACTGAATTCAGCTGCACCTAGACTCCTCTCTGAAAAGGAGTTTAGAAAGCAAGGGTGTCCACTCTGAACCTTTTGAGTCAACAGGAGGGCCTTCCTCATTCTTTTCCCTGATCCATGTGCAAATCACTCCAGCTTGGTCCTGACTCAATTTCCCCTATCCCAGTAAAAACATTTCCCGTGATCCCTGTGTAAGTCACTCTCATGCAATTCCAACCCTTACACATCCTTTCCACATAGAAGCAATAGAGTGAACCTTGCCATCGAATTCTTCAAAGTAACACTTCCATAAGTCTTTATTAAAATCACCTTTTTCTGATGTCTTTGTTGGTGATTACTTAAGTGACCTTCAAGACCTTCCATCCCTGTCCATGGCAGAGCCAACTAGGGAAGGTGCCCCACTGGACCTGCTGTTTGCAAACAGAGGACTTGTGGGTGATATGACAGTTGAAGACTGTCTTGGGCATAGTGATCATGAAATGTCAGAGATTTTATTATTGGATAAGTAAGGAGAGGAGTCAGCAGAATTGCTACCTTGGCCTCTTTAGGAGACTGGTTGACAGAATCCCTTGGGAGGCAGTCCCGAAGGGCAAAGGATCAAGGTGCAGGAAAAGGCCATCTCTGTGTGGTTAAAGATGAGATGAAGGGGAAACATTATCTTGGCTGAACAGAAAGTTTTGCTGGGAACTCGGGAAAAAATTTAGAGTTTATGGCCTTTGGAAGAAGGGGCACTCAGGGGGGCTACAAGCACATTGTTAGACTATGCACAGAGAAAATTAGAAGGCCGAAAGGCCATCTAGAACTTCATCTGGCTATTACTGTAAAAGACAATAAAAATGTTTCTAATACATTAACAATAGAAGGGATAAGGAGACTCTCCATCCTTTATTGGTTAAGTGTGGAAACACAGTGACAAAGGATGAGGAAAACGCTGAGGTACTTCTTTGCCTCAGTTTTAGCAGAAAGACCACTTGTTCTCTGGCTACCCAGCCCCTGGAGCTGGAAGACAGGGAGAGATAACAGAATGGAGCCCACATAATCTAAGGGGAAATGGTTAGCAACCTGCTGCACCACTTAGACACACACAAGTCTAGGGGAGCTGATGGAATCCACCCAAGAACATTGAGGGAGCTGGTAGAAGTGCTCACCAAGCCACTTTCCATCATCAATCAGCAGTCCTGGCTAATCAAGGAGGTCCCAGTTAACTGAAGGTTGTCAAAGATGACACCCGTCTACAAGAGGATCTGAGAAGCTACAGGGTTGTAAGTCTGACCGCAGTGCCAAGGAAGGTGTGGAGCAGACAATTTGAGTGCCGTTATGCAGCACATACAGGAAAACCAGGCAATCAGGTCCAGTCAGCATGGGTTCATGAAAGTCAAGTCCTGCTTGATTAACCTGATCTTCTATGACAAGCTTAGTGGATGACTCCTGGAGTGCCTTGATGACAACTTCTTAAGACAAGAAATAGACAGACCTACCCAAGGGGATGGGTTATTGGACCTGACAGTCACAAATGCAAGTGAACTCATCAGGAATGTCAAAGTTGAAGGCAGCCTGGGCTGCTGTGATCATACACTAATGCAGTTCACTCTTCTAAGGGGTATGAGGCAGATGACTCTACTCAGGACTGCAAATTTTAGGAAAGCAAGCTATCAGCTCTTCAAGGAGTTAGTAAAGAGGGCCCATGGGAAACAGCCCTTAGGGACAAGGGAGCAGAACAGAGCTGGCTGATCTTAAAGGATGCTTTCTGTAGAGCACAAGAGATCTCTGTTCCCAGTTGTAAAAAGCTGGGCAAAGAAGGCAAGAGACCAGAGTGGCTGAGTCGAGACCTGCTGGTCAAACTAAAAGGCAAGATGGAACTACACAGGCAGTGGAAGTGGGGACAGGTATCATGGGAAGAGTATAGGGACACTGCCCGGTTGTGTAGGGACGAGGTCAGGAAGATCAAGGTGCAGCTGGAGCTGAACTTGGCAAGAGATGTAAAGAAAAACAAGAAGGGCTTCTACAGGTATGTAAACCAGAAAAGGAAGGTCAAAGAAAGCGTACCCACCCTGATGAGCAACAGTGGTGAACTAGTAACAACAGATGAGGAGAGGCTGAGATTCTCCACAAATTTTTTGCCTCAGTCTTCACTGGCAACCCCTCTCCTCACAGCTCTCAAGTTGATGGCCCACAAGATGGAAACCAGGGAGACAAAGTCCCTCCCACCATAAGTGAAAAAAAGGTTTGTGACCATCTGGGAAACCTGAACATATACAAGTCCAGGGGCCTTGCTGAGATGTATCCCAGACTCCTGAAGGAATTGGCTGATGTAGTTGCCAAGCCAGTCTTCATGATATTTGAAAAGTCATGGCAGTCAGGTAAAGTCCCTAGTGACTGGAAGTAAGGAAACACAGAATCACAGACTCACAGAATCACAGAATGTTAGGGGTTGGAAGGACCTCAGGAGATCATGGAGTCCAATCCTCCTGCCAGAGTAGGACCAAATCTAGGGCAAAAATAATAAGAAAAATTATGCCCATTTTTAAAAAGGGTAGAAAGAAAGATCCTGGGAACTACTGACCTGTCAGCCTCTCCTCTGTGCCTGGAAACATCATGGAACAGATCCTCCTTGAAAACATGCTAAGGCACATGGAGGACAGGGAGGTGATTCAGGACAGCCAGCATGGCTTTACTATGGGCAAACCCTGCCTGGCCAAACTAATGCATTCCTACAATGGAGTGACTGTATCAGCGGACAAGGGAAGACCTATGGTTGTCATCTATCTGGACTTCTGCAAAGCTTTTGACACGGTCCCCCACAACATTCGTCTCTCTAAGTTGAAGAGATGAGTTTGACGGGTAGAGTGTTCAAGGATAAGGAATTGGCTGGATGGTCGCATCCAGAGTGTAATGGTCAATTGCACAATGTCCAGATGGAAAATGGTGACAAGTGGTGACCCTCATGGGTCTGTACTGGGATCAGTGTTGTTTAATACCTTCATCAATGACATTGACAGTAGCATTGAGAGCACCCTCAGCAAGTTTGCTGATGACACCAAGCTGGGCAGTGCAGTCGATATGCCAGAGGGACAGGATGCCATCCAGAGGGACCTGGACAAGCTGGAGAAGTGGGCCCAAGTGAACGTCATGAGGTTCAACAAGGCCAAGTGCAGGGTTCTGCATCTGACCTGAGGCAACCAGAGATATTAATTCAGGCTGGGGGAAGACACGCTAGAGAGCAGTCCTGTGGAAAAAGACCTGGGGGTACTAGTGGATCCAAAGCTGGACATAAGCCACTACTGCACAATTGCAGCCCAGAAGGCCAACTGTATCCTGGGCTCCATCAAAAGGAATGTGGCCAGGAGACTGGGAAAGGTGATTCTGCAACTCTCCTCTGCCCTGGTGACACCTCACCTGGAGTACTGCGTCCAGCTCTGGAGCCCTCAACACAAGAATATTGTGGACCTGTGGAGCACGTCCAGATGAGTGCAAGGAAAATGATCAGAGGGCTGGAGCACGTCCCTTATGAACACAGGCTGAGGGAGTTGGAGTTGTACAGCCTGAAGAAGTCTCTGGGGGGATCTTATAGTAGAGCTTATTGTATATTGTAAGGGGGTTGGACTAGATGACATTTAGAGGTCCCTTCCAGCACAAGACAGTCTATGATTCTATGATGAGTCTGTGATGAGGGAAAGACTACTGATGTTGCCTACCTAGACTTTAGTAAAGCCTTTTACACCACTCCCACAGAATTGTCTGGAGAATGGCTTAGGCTTGTGTCCTCTTCGCTGGGTAAAAAACTGTCTGGATGGCCAGGCCAAAGAAGTTGTAGTGAAAGGAGATAAATCCAGTTGGTGGCTGGTGAAAAATGGTGTTCCCCAGGTCTCTTTGTTGGGGTCAGTTCTCTTTAAGATCTTTATCTATGATAAAGAGATTGAGTACACCCTTATCTGTAATTTTGCCCATGAGACCAAGTTGGGTGGGAGTGCTGATCTGCTTGAGGGTTGGAAGTCTTTACAGAGGGACCTGGACAGGCTGGATTGATGGGCCGAGGCCAGTTGTATGAGATTCAACAAGATTCAACAAGTGCCAGGTCCTGCACTTGGGTCACAAAAACCTCAGGCAACTCTAAAGGCTTGGGGAAGTCTGGCTGGAAAGCCAACCAGAAAAAAGGACCTGGGGGTGCTGGTTAACATCCAGCTGAATGTGAGCAATGTGGCCAAGTGGCCAAGAAGGCCAACAGCCTCCTGGCCTGCATCAGAAATAGTGTGGCCAGGAGGAGTACGGAAACAATCATGTCCCTGTACTAGGCACTGGTGAGATGACACCTCAAATACTGTGTTCAGGTTTGGGACCTTCACTGTAAGAAAGACATCAAGGTACTGGAGCATGTCCAAAGAAGGGTAACAAAGCCGGTGAAGCATCTAGAGCACAAGTCTTATGAGTAGGGTCTGAGGGAACTGGAGTTGTTTAGTCTGGAGAAAAGGAGACTGAGAGGAGACCTTATTGCTCTCTACAACTACCTGAGAGGATATTGTAGTGAGGTGGTGGTTTGCCTCTTCTCCCAAGTAACAAGTGATGGAACAAGAGGAAACAGCCTCACGTAGTGCCAGGGCAAGTTTAGATTGGATATTAGGAAAAATATCTTCACCAAAAAGGTTGTTAGGCACTGGAACATGCTGCCCAGTGAAGTGGTGGAGTCACCATCCTTGTAGGTATATGAAAGAAGAAGAGATACAGTACTCAGGGACATGGTTTAGAGGTGGACTTGACAGTGTGTCAAGGTAATGGTTGGACCTGATTATCTTAAAGGTCTTGTCAAACCAAAATAATTCTCTGATTCTACTAGGAGTTGGATTCGATGATCTTGAATGTCTTTTCCAACCAGAATGATACTGTGATACTGTGATACTAAATGCTGGACGAAGAGTGTGGCTAATTTAAAAACCATGCATGCAGAATCCTTTGTGTTCTCTGATTTCAGGTTCATAATTGTCTACCCTTTCCATGTAACAAATATGGCCCATCCATATTGGTGATAACATGCGTAGACTCTGGAGGGGAAGAAAGTACTTACAGCAGTGTACCATCATTTTCCTTCATCGATAGCTCTAAATCTTAATTCCAGTGTTTCAGATCAGTCATCCTAGATAATGGCAAAATTCCTTAGTTCTTCTGAATGGTTTTACTTTTTCCTTTTTTTTTTTTTTTTTTTTTAATTTACCCTTTTATGGTTCCTATGTTGTGTTGTTAATTGGATCAAGTCAGATTTAATTCCACTGAAACTGCAACACTCGTGTCATTACCCTATTAGCTGTTAAATCCCTCTGAAACCTTCAATTGCTCTTTAAGTGCCAGAGTCTCTTTCCAGAGGCCCTTACTCTGTAAAATGCATGCTGGGTTTTGATCAAAGTTTTCTTCTTGTCTACTGTAAATTATTATGCATGTATGGTAGGTGGATGCATGTATAAAACCAGGGAGAGGGCAATTCCACTAATGACTGTAAGTAATGTTATCATCAATCCCATGTTTTTCAGCCTCCTACCAAACAAGAACTTTTGAAACACCAGGTGGATATTACTTCAAGACTTAATTAAAGACAATTAACATCTTTCAAGCTAGTTTTAATTTTTAAAGGCAATTCAGAATTTAAAATACATAAATTTTAATCAAGTACAAAATTGACCAGGAAGTAGAAAGTTTCTGGTCAGTTTTCATGTGAGCAGCACAATCCTTTATCATAGAAATAGAAGAACACTTGTGTCAAAATTTGCATTTTTATTAATGGAAAAAGCATTTGTCCTTCACTGCAATTCATTCAGGCTGCTTCTTACTGCTCTCCTCAGTTTGTGGAGATGGACTCATAAGACACCACTTGTTAGAAAAGCTTTATTTCTGTATTGCTTATGTTTTCTACTATAATACACTGTGTGCTTTATATGCTAAGCCAGTTTGAGCTTGCTCTTTCAATTTTCTGCTGTAAGCATACCTATGCAAAAAGGACTTCAAAGAGTCACTAAAGACAAAATATGTGTTTGAAAAATAATACCAAAATAGTTCTGTGCCTCATTTTATGTCTACAGGTCTTTAAAACACTACCTCAACTATTAGAAGTGGTTTGTCTTACATTGAAAACACTACTGTGTTTTCTCATAATTTACTAAAAGAATAAATTAGTCCATGCATTACTTTTGACTACTGTGTTTAGACTGTTTCTGACATCCAAGATACAGCAAAGATACATTTGCTGGTAGAGAGACTCTTTTTTTTTTTTTTTTTAAATTTAGAACAAATACTTTGTTTCTTGGTGTCTATAAATCTACATAGGATTTTATAAATATGTACAGAAAGCAATAAACTTTGTATGCTTGCGCATACATACGCATGTATTTTTTAAAAATAAATTTATTTGTAGAGGTTGAGTGCTTGTATATCTGTATGCATTCATATATAAAGAAAACTAATTATTATTCCAAAATTTATTTGTAAATACCTACATGTTTATGGTATTATTAATAATTTTTGGTTTTTATTATCAGGAGTGAGATTTTCCACTCTAAAAAGCAAACAAAAAGGCATAATGTTCCTGTTTTTCAATTTTAAACTATAGCAGATGGCTTAAGTTGCTATAAAAGAGCAATAAGAAGTTCTCATCATTGAGGTGGATCAGAACAGTTGGGTTTTTTTGGTCTTCATATATTCATTCTTTAATCGTTTAGCATTTATGCTTTGCTATGCATATAATTATTTTATATGTGAGGTAATACTAAGAGAAATAGAACACTACAAGATAAGAACTGGCTGGCTTAAAAACTAGCAAAACATATATGCCTTTCCTGCAATATTTATTCAAAAGTGAGATAGTTCCCTGAAATATTTCAGATTTCAAAGCATTCTATTTATTATTTCTGTGAGGTTCTGTTATCTGTCAAAGACTGGACAATCTGATTAGACAATATCTTATTTTAAAAAAATTGACTTCAGCAAATTCAGTTTTACTTAATACTATGAAGATTTTCAGTTAAAGATACATTAGTTTTAGATACAACATGAAAGGAATTTTTATCTTTTTTCCTTTAACATGTATGCTTTTGGCTTATTATTTTATTAAAGTGTTTATTATTATTTATTATCATTTTATAAGTAAAGTTTTTTCCAACTTTGTGTAATAACTTCTCCTGTGTATCTCGATACCCCCACCTCATTAGAAGTCATGTCTATACTTAATTTTTTGTCTGCAAGTTCAAATGAGCTGTTGTTTGGTGTGTTAATTTCCTGTAGTAAAGACTACCTTGAAGAATCTCATAAACAGAAAATTTTAAATGGAAGGAAGCAAGGAAGAAACTGACACGAATTTATGCCTTTGGGGAAAAAATTTTGCTGCTCATTGTCATGGCACAGAATGGGCCAAACATGAAGCATGGGGATGGGGCTGGGCCAGGCTGGCATGTGAGGTGATCCTAACACTGGGGGTCAGGATCAGGCCTGGTGAGGGGAAGCAGGGTTAGACATGGCCATGGGATGGCTGGGCAGGGCCATGGGAATGGATAGAGGAGGCTGCTCTGAATTCCCTTGGAGCCATTAATTTGGTTCTATTATAATAATGTGAGGTGAAAAAAAGAAACTATAAGACCTCACATTTCATTAGTTTTTGGACAGCTTCCACTCACTGTGTCCAATTTTATTCTCCTTGTAACCTGATTGTTGGATATTTCATGGGCATGCTGTAACTTGGCTTATAAAACTGTCATAGACAAAATTTGCTATAGTTTTAACCTCTAAAGCATCAGAAGCAAGCTACACATTATTCACTTCAATAGAACTTTCTAGAACATAGACCTATTCTACCACATATAAGAATTATGTTTTTCTCTAGAGACTACTCTCATCTGCTGTGTCTGCTTAAGCAATATAACAATATCTGAGTACAATAAAGGGTGGCTACAAAGAAGATGGAGACTCACTGTTTACAAGGAGTCACATGGAAAAGACAAGGGGTAGTGGGCACAAGTTGATCCTGGGGAGATTCCGATTGGACACAAGAGGTAAATTTTTCACTATGAGGCCAGTCAAACATTGGAATAGTCTCCCAAGGGAAGTGGTGGATTCCCCCCCATTGGACAGTTTTAAGTCTCAGCTTTACAGGGTGCTGAGCCATCTCATATAAACTGTAGTACTACCTAGAATGGCTGGACCAGATGATCCTTGAGGTCCCTTCCAACCTGGCACTCTATGATTCAGTATCCCTTCTGGGTGTTTCAACATACCTTGTTTTAGTTCAGTAGGAAAGAGGAAGCTCAGAGTTGTGGGAAAGTAACAAACGAATACAGAATTTTAAAATATGCAGATAAATATTCTTCCTTCTTGAACATAAGAATTTCTCATCCGCCACCAATAATCTTTCTTCAGTGTTTCTTCTTACATTCATATTGAGTAGGTCTTCTGTTGGTTCTTACTTTTTGTTAGGCCCATAAGAATGAGCCAAGGTAGTAAACACTACATTCACCACACACACATTCAGACACTGTAACCTCCCCTTTTGCTACCATGTCACAGACCTCAGTAAAATAATTCATCAACAATTTCTTTTTCAAAAATTTTGAAAACTTGGTTGACCTGCTTCAGAAGTCTATGCCATTTTTGCCACAGAGTTTTAAATGAAATTTAGGAAGGAAAAAAAAAGGGGGTTGCTTTTTTCTGAGTTACAGAAATAACTTTTTTTTTTCTTGGTTTGGCAAGGTGTTTCATATTAGTTTAAAAGGAAATTGATTCTTTAGCATTATCATTAAAAAATAAATGGAAAAATAGTGACTTAGAAAGATTATTAAGATTATTTTGAAAGATATATCCTGAATGCAGCAATACAGCTAGAGGAACTTATTTTGCTGAAATAATATTTGTCGTTTTTTCTGTGGTCTCCTTTACAGTACATTTCTAATTTCTTTCCTGCCCCTTTTCTGTAATTTATTTGGAAGAGATGGAAATACATCTCTCAAATATTCATAAATAAAAATTATTATTCAGCAGTCTTCTCATAGAAAAGATTTGTTTATTAAGCACCAGAAAAAGGTGATCAGGTAAAAAGTTGGAAGACTAGGTTTTTAAAAGCTGTTACATTTACTGCATAATCATGTTGTTTCTGTCTATACAGATTATTCTTCTTGAAAGTGAATAGAACAATTAATGCATGGAAAACTGATAATAAGCCAAGTAAAAACCATTATTATATGACTGTGTGAACTGTCAGAGTAGAAACAGATTTGATTTTTGGATGAGGAAAGTAAGCAGTGAGTGTTTAACTGTTGGGTACCTGTTCAGATATATGAGTGCCCCCATGAAGACAAGCGTAATATTTAAACAGGTAACATTTTTAGAATCATAGTTCATACTCATTTTGAATTTGATCAGGTTTTCTGCTAGTGAGGGAGGGGTGTTTGCCTGATTTAGTGTCCTTCAATCAAAGACGGAATGTAATAAGATAGAAACCAATTGGATCCCTTTACCTCAACAGCTCTTAAAAACTTTTAGTAATTTTCTTGAAAGAACAGACTCCTGCTTCTTTATACACAGTTTGAAAGGATCTTTCTGGGTCATAACTTGTTAGCAGACAATTAAGAGATAACTTTATTGTCTGTTACTACTGTAACCTTCCCTCAAATTCTCTTTATCAGCCCTCCCACAGTAAGCAGTTAAATCTGGCGACTATTTGGAGTGAAGAGTTAAATGCTGTCTAAATCAGTGCTGATTTTATGATTTGAAATCCTATTATAATCTTTTAGGATTCAGGTTCTGTTATACATGTGTGATTGTTAACATATTTATAACTCCTGAGCCAAAAAAGACCAAACGGATAAATACTATTCAGATCGGAGAAGGATTTGACCCTAGGCATACCTAAAAGTGAATAAAGCTTGTCTTCTAGCATCTTTATTTTTCATCCATGAGTTATCTTGCTAATCCAAGGTTAACTAGATTAATGTGGTAGAAAAAAGGCATTTCTTCCTTCACTAAAAATAAGGCTGTAGTGCTTAGAACTGCATGACTGTTGAGAACCTAATGAGCTCATACCTCCTTTCAGAAAGAAGGAGGAAAAAAAATCTGGCCTAATGATTGCTTTTACAGCCAGCAAAAGCAGTGCAGTTAATATATTGCTATGTGGGAATTGCTTCTAGCAGCTGTTACAGTGTACTTCCACTACTAAGTATTAGGGTGTAGACACAGTTCTTACTCTTGATTAACTAGGAGCTAATCAGGAAGAGAAAGCTGCAAGCAATGCAAAGGTTTTTGATTTGAGATTTGAAAGAAAAGTCTGTCTCCCAGCATAGTGATTATGCTTCCTCCTAGGATTTTTCTCCCAGGCAAAGGGTATTTGGTAGAGCTGCTAAAGCTAGGCCAGCTAATGGACCTTTAATTGCTACTCTAGTTCAGATCCCTTGCAGTAACAGCATAAAATTCTTCCAAAAGTTCTTAGAAGCAAGTTATATTTCCAATTTGAATTATACTTTTTCCTTTAAGAAAAATATTTTTTCTGCAATAATTAGACTATCTTTCAATACTAATAGCTTTGTTTTGGGAAGGTGAAAACCAGCGTGCCTAAGGTGTAAAAGTAGAGCGCTAGACCTCCTGAAGCTCTTTTTTCTACTCTGGAGAAGATGAAAGCATTTATGATTCTTGCCATAAAACTACTATGATATAAACAGAAAAAGGTTTACACTTGTAAAAATGTTTAATATTTTAAACTAATCTAACCCTATAACTTAGGAAGATTTTGTTTTACTGACTTTCAGGACTTAATGCATAGCTTGCTTTTTTGTTCTGCAAGCATTCAAAAAGGCTGGGGACCTTGGGTAGAAGGATGAGTGCTAATAGCTTACTCCAATAATATTATTCTATACAGTTCGGGAACCTAACAATAATTGATTCTGATTTGGGATTTTGCCTCTGCTGCTGGTAACAATTTTCCACAGTAAGTTTAGTGCATTGACTTAAAATTTTTAAGTGTATCTAAAAGTGAGATGGGCTGTTTAAGAAATAAAAATTAATTTAGTGTTACAAAAGAACATATATTTATGTGGATCTTTTTCAAAGAAATGCAAAAATTTCCCTTGGCTTGTCTGAACATTATAGCTTAACTCACTAGTGTTCACAGATGCATTTACCTGCATTTTGGCAAGTATATGCATATGCATAGGAGCCTTATATATTATCAAAACTTTTATCTATACGTTTCATTATGACTCACAGGGAAGCTTGCATTATCAAGTTATTATCACATTAAAAAAAAAACAACCTAAAAAAACCCAAAACCCAAACCGCTTCATAATAATAATAATTGGTCTACAACTTGTCCAACTGTTACAGTGGCTGTAACAGCAACATGGCTTCAGTGAACGGACATATGGTTACATTCAATTAATTACTTGGGCACCGGACTGTGCTCTATACATGAAGAGAGTTTAGAACATGTTGTCTCTGCAGATACAGCAATAGAGACAAAAGTGGTGAGTTTACTTTAGGGAAACATATTGCTGATTTAGGAGTGTAATGGCCCCTGACAAAATCATTCGTAAGTGTTATATACTGTTGATATAACAGCAGAAGTTAAGGAACATTTTCCTTAATTGTTTTTTCTTATTGTTGACAGATTCTGTTTTCCTAAACAAAATCAGGCAAAAAAAGTCTATTATCCCAAAATAAGGCAGATAGAAAGCTTTTGCTGATTTTAAAAAACATGCTGCTTTTATTTAGATATGCTTGTACTGATAGGTAAGATGTTTGATTTCAGAATGAGTGGGCTGTCAAGCTCTCGTAGGTTGATGATATCGTCTCTAGAACTGGCTGAATTGTTTTCCTGCAGAAATAAATTATCTAAACAATTACGCTTTCTTTATTCTGTTAGGCAGTCATTTATCAAATGAGCTTCACTCCTTAAATGTGATTTTTATGCATAAACATACTCTGAATAGCTTAGATAGCAGTTTGCCATCTAGGGGGTATATGTGAATTGTCCACTTTTATTATATTTATTTGTAGTGTGTAACTGGTTTCATTGATGTTTGTTATTGATAATTTTATTGTTTAGGAGAACTATGTAACTTTCAGATTTTAAACAGAGGAATAACAAATTAAAAGTGCAAATAAAGGGAACACTCCTAGAAATAGTATCCAGGATCTCCAGAACCAGTGCAACTTTCAGAAATAAATGAAGTGTTTCTTGACAGAAACTTGTGATGCATGGACAGTCTATGAAATTCTACTACTTAATCTGGTTTCCTTCTAATTGTCTTCTCCCTGAAAAAAAAAAAAAACCCTATCGAAGTAAAAAGCATCAATTTAAGAGGCTATGCCTTGGTCTGCCTAGTTTTTTCCTGAAATTCCTTGAAGAGAGACTGCATAAACAGCTGATGGGAAAAAGCACATTGTCTCACCCATGTCTCATTGTACCTTGGTTGTGGATAACATTTCCTCAGAATTTCCTTGTCTGGTGATATTTTCATACATTTGTACCCACTCTGGATTTACTTTAAATACTGTTTCATGTAGCTACAAATATTTTATTTAAAACATTTGAGTCATGAAACAGTTAATAAGGACAGGAAAGAAGTAGTTTGGGACATATTAAAATTTTTATTTAAATGACACTAGATAGAACTATACTTCAGAAATTCAATGCATTACAAATGACAGTGACAGTTACAAAATAAAAACATTTACTCTGAGTGAGAATAAGGATAAATTATCATCCACTATCAGATCACAATGTCTTTTTTTATTTGCTTAATGAATTTTTGTTCAGTAACAAATGAGTTATACTCATCACAAAGTTTTTTCATTGAATTATTTTTCTCTTAGGCAGCTGTAATATGACACAGAGAGAAAAGAAAAAAAGAAAAAGCTTTTTTCACCAATAGACAGATAATCTAAATACATTAGCACTGCATTGAGTGGCCCACACTTTTTCACTACTATTTGACATTGGGTCAGAGAGAGATGGGTCACCAAACTGTGTGCTGCAAATTTATTTTAATGGGTTTCTTTGCTCCATCCATCACTTGATTTCACCTTTTGGGAAACTCCTCTCAGTGAAAATGCCATAGTCTTCTAAAGAAGACAAGTTGTGTCAAGGCCAAAGAGGTAAACTGGGACTTGAGTAACTAGGTTTAAATTGTTAGCTCCATGCATTTTGACAGTGAGCATACAGCTCAAAGGTGGTTTGGTTTTGGTTTTTCCACCTATTATTTCTAAGGAAAAGAAAGTAAGATTCAAACTTCTTGTTTGGTTGGTTTGTAAGTGCATTGGAGAAAGGAACATCGCTTATATGCTGCATTCTCTAAACACTCAAATAACAGGCTTTATATTCCTATTGTTCTAGATAGATATCCAGATATATTGATAATACAGTAGATGAAGATTAGATGTACAGTAGGAGTCGATGGCTGTATAAGTATTGATTTGGTTTGGTTTGTTTTTAAGGAAGCAAATCAGCTATTTCTAAAATTAACAAGATTATTAAATATTTATCATGTTTGTATATTAATTTCAGAAGAGCATCCAACCAGTCCAAAAACCCTTCAGTTCTATTATTTTTTAAAAAAGCAGCAGTATTTAACATTTGAAGGGGATGTATAAGAGAAGATAATAATTGCTTTATATATTTTGATTCTGTGATATTCTTGCATATACTAAATGCAATGATAAGATCCTAGATAGGAATTTTACTTTTGTTAAAATGATCATTTTCTCCGAACTACATTTTCATTATAAATCTGCAACAAAGCACAGATCACAGCTATTTCATTCTTTGACATCGTGAAAGATCCTAATGAATGAAAAAAACAGAAAAAGAAGAAAAAGAAAAAGAAAAAGAAGAAAAAGAAAAAATAAGAAAAAAAAGAAACAGAAACAGAAAAAGAAAAAGAAGAAAAAGAAAAAGAATAAAAAGAAAAAAGAAGAAAAAAGAAAAAGAAAGAAAAAAAAAAGAAAAAGAAAAAGAAAAAGAAAAAGAAAAAGAAAAAGAAAAAGAAAAAGAAAAAGAAAAAGAAAAAGAAAAAGAAAAAGAAAAAGAAAAAGAAAAAGAAAAAGAAAAAGAAAAGAAAAAGAAAAAGAAAAAGAAAAAGAAAAAAAAATCTCAGAAAGGGATCCACAGATAAAATTTACTTTTGTGGGTTGTGCAGAATTCTTAGTGTATGCTTTGCTGAGTAGTTTTATGTACACTATGCAAAGCAGCTAGAGAAAAGTAAAGAGATGGTAACAGCATTCAGATAGATTAAATAATATTGCTCCCATATGAGTTAATTACTAAGTGTAATCTGTGAGGCAAGGATTAACAGTATATTTAACTAAATACATATATCTGAAAAAAGAGTCTTTGTTTAGTTCTTTGTCTTCATATGAGAATTTTTGGAATATGCATCAGACTTCTTAATGAGAAATCAAATAACCACATGTCTATATTAATACTATATCATAGTATCATATATATTTTAATAATTTATATTGCAGTGTATTCTCTTTTCATCATTATCTTTTTATCATCATGTTGAGTTAATTCTTCTTTGCCAGATTTTTATGGCACTTTTACCTCACTATTCTTCATGGCAAAGAAAAAAGGAGAAGTGCAATGAAATGTTGAGCTTAGCCAGTTTTGAATAATGCAGTTCAATGGAATTGAATTCAACGGAATTCATGTTCTAAAAGTCCAACTACAGAAATGCAATGTTAAATGATCAGTCAGGTGACACAGCTGTAACAGAATGTGTCACATAAATTTGATGTTATATTCTTTAGGACATTAACCACTATAATACTCAAACAAAAAACCCATAGAAAACCATTGCATTCTGTGGGATCCGCACATGACTTACTGAAAAAAGTGAAGCTCTAGGAAGTACTTTCTACTTAGGCATCAGAGGATGCCATGAGCATTACTGTTTGCAGTTTGTAAAGCCTCATAATACCTGAATTTCATTTTTGATCCTTAAGGGAAACAAAAATAGGCTCTGAAACTCTAAGAAATTAGTAAGAAATAGTTCAGCTTCTGCTCTAGGCTGAAACAAGAGAAATACGCAGGTAAAAAGGTGAACTGTTAGTCTGGTTAGACCTTCAGTACAGAAGAACAATTCAATGGTATATTTGTTTAGGGCTGTCTCGTTAGTTTTACCAACTGTAGTATAGATTAGTAACTGCAAGTCAGGCAGACTGTCTAGTCAGACAGATAAGGTGAAGGCCTTGAGTGAGGCAGTGATAGGAGTCTTGATCTTGCTCATGTTTGAAACAACGAGAAAAATTAAAATTTCTACCCATGACATTGAAGATGTTATAATCTAAAAAAAAAATTTAAAAAATCTAAAACGTCTAAAAATCATGCAATCTTCAATATTAAAAAGAGGTGACTGAATGAAGTTTCTTTCCTTCATGTATACAGAAATGGGTGCTGTAAGGAAAAGTGAGGAGTATTTTCTGATTGAAAGTGGGGGGAAAAAAGAATCATTGATTAGAAAGGACTTCCAAGTTATAGGTGACATGCATCAGTTAAACATTTTTACTCCATAGCTAGTCACAAAAAGCAAAACAAATGTAATATGCTGTTGAGTCACAAGCATATTAAAACCTATTATTTTCCACTTCACTTGTACTACTGGGTTTTTTGTTTCTTTATCTAGGCTCATGATTAATAAATCGTCAATATTCTTTACCTAAATTAAACTAGTGGGAAACATAAAACCTGATTTAATAGGCATATATTACACTCAAATATCGTCAGATTTGATTTACAAATCAAAGCATCCAGGAAGCTATTTGCAATGTGTCTGCTTCTAAGAGTGAGAGATTTATACACAATTAATACAAAACATTATCAGTGAAATTTTCTTCATGAAAAATATCAAGTGATAATAGGCATTATTCACATGACCAACATTCTGTGTGGGAGAAGCTGATTTTACTAGATCAGTGATTCCTGAACATACATAAGCTTCCTTTCCTTCTTCTTAATTTTTTTTACTGCAGATTAAATATGATGCTTTAGTGTTTTAAAGGAGTAGAAGTTTTTCTTTCTCTTTTTCTAAGGGAAATGAGAAATATTAATTTCGGGGACAAGGCACTGATATAATTTTAATTATCTTACTTTTTGGCTTCTCAGTGTGATGCTGGTAATTTTATGAAAATTTTCTCATCAAAGAGATTCAGTGCTTGGAGTATATTTACATATAATTATATTTGCGTTCTCAAAATTATGCCTAGTTTTGCATCTAAGTGGTCCTTGCCTTGCTTTGGAAGAAGCAGGAATAATTCCAATAAGAAGAGTGTATTAGAGTCTATTTGTGTTGGTATTTAATTGATTCCAGTGGGAAGCCACTCAGCAGGACTGGACCTACTACTTGCAGTTTCTTTGCACCTTATCTTTTCCACTACAGAAGCTAGAGTTGATCAGCTTATCATTGACCAAGAAACAAAATTATCAAGTGCCTTTTTCCAAGACAATGTGATTTCTATATATCCTAGGAGCTGCTTTTTTTGTAAACTGTGTAACAAGCAGAATAAAAGGATTGCTTTACATTTACTGCCTCAGTTTTACCTTTGCTAAACAATTTCCACATACGGCTATCTTTTTGTTTTTGTTAACTGGGGTAAAGAAAGAGGTAACAGAGCTATGATTCATTAAACACTTCAAAAATCTGCACTATTTCCTGTGGTTTGTGATACATAAAATATTGATGGTCCTGACATAGCCTGATGCTTTAGCGCAACTGGAAGAACAACATTCTGGTGAAACATTGAATAGTTATAACATTTATGATAAGTCTTGCTTAAAAAAATACATATTTTCCTTCATGAAAAATTAATTGGTTTTTTTTTTTTGTATCTTCCTTCTGTCAGAGTGTGTGTTTATTATAAAATAAATGTTTCTGAAGCACTTCTTATCATCTTAAATGGGAAGGGTATTCAGGACCAATTTCAGTTTCTAAACCTGGATATCTGGAGTACAATCATGTTTTGTCTTTTTTATATTCATTGAAGACTTCTGGAAAAAAATTGAACCTTGTACCCAAACCACCAATTGAATACTCTTGAAAAAATGGAATTTAAATAAAGGCTGCTTGGGTGGTGGTGGGGGAGAAAGATGTTCTGGACTACACTTAGTTAGCATTTGAGTATTATACATCTGAATATTTGTCTAGGGTCAGCATCGGTGCCAACAAGCTGGCAGGGCTCTTCCCATCCCTCCCTGGCAGGATGTAGTGCCACTGAATCTTAATGAGCTGAGCCCAGGCAAGCTGGGTCGGGCCAGGCCAGGGCCAGGACTCTGGGGTGGTCATGTGATGGCAATTGGCAGCAGAAGCTGTGATGATAAGACAAGTGTCAGAGCATGATCAGAGAGTTACATGACCAGAAACAGCCATAGTTCCAAGGTTGCTCAGGAGAGAACCAAGGGTTCTCCTCATACTGTCCATGTGCCCACTTCTCACAGGCCTTTATCAAATGTCTCTTCTTTCTGACTTGAAGCCACATAACTGCACTAAAGGCTAGCCCTAGGCCCAGTCAGCCAAACTCCTAGAGCTGGGGGTGGGAGGGTGGTTTGCATTCAGGCCTCTGACAGTAAGTACAGGAAATGTGAAACTGGTTCAACTAAAAGTGTCCAGGAAATTACAAACCAGTCAGCCTAATTTCCAGTCCTGGAAAAATGATGGAGCAGCTCATTCTGGAGGTCATCTCTAAGCACATGGAAGAGAAGAAGGTTATCAGGAGTAGTCAGCATGGATTTACCAAGAGGAAATCATGCTTGACTAATCTGATAGCCTTCTATGATGGTGTGACTGAATGGACAGATGCAGGAAGAACAGTGGATGTAGTCTACCTTCACCTTAACACGGCTTTTGACACAGTCTCCCATAACATCCTTGTGAGCAAGCTCAGGATATGTGGGATAAAAGAATGGACAGTGAGATTGATTAAGAACTGGCTACACAATAGAGCCCAAAGAGTGGTGATCAGTGGTGCAGAGTCCAGCTGGAGATCTGTAACTAGTGGAGTCTCTAGGGAGAGCTTGGAAAAAAGGAGGCTGAGGGGTGACCTCATCAATGCTTACAAATATGTAAGGGGTGAGTGTCAGGGAGATGGAGCTAGGCTCTTCTCAGTGATGACCAGTGATAGGACAAGGGGTAATGGGTGCAAATTGGAGCATAGGAGGTTCAAGGTGAATATCCGAAAACATTTTTTTACTGTAAGAGTGACAGAGCACTGGAACAGGCTGCCCAGAGAGGTTGTGGAGTCTCCTTCACTGGAGGCATTCAAAACCCACCTGGATGCATTCCTGTGTGATGTGCTCTAGGTGACCCTGCTCTGGCAGGGGGGGGTTGGACTAGATGATCTTTCGAGGCCCCTTCCAAACCCTAGGATTCTATGATTCTATGATTCTATGAAATACATGAGGGCTGGGCGTCAAGAAGGTGGGGACAACCTCTTTTCACTTGTGCCCAGTGATAGGATGAGGGGCAATGGATTCAAACTCAACCACAGGAAGTTCCACCTCAACATGAGAGAGAACTTCTTTACTGTGAGGGTTACAGAGCACTGGAACAGGGTCCCCAGAGAGGTTTTGGAGTCTCTTTCCCAGAGAAAGACTTTCAAGACCTGTCTGGATGCCTTTCTGAGTGATCTGCCCTAGTTTTTGGTCCTGCTCTGGCAGGAGGGTTGGACTCGGTGACCTTCGGAGGTCCCTTCCAACCCCTGACACTCTGTGATTCTGTGATAAGTGTCCTTTGTTTGGCTTCTGCTTTCTTTCTGGAGCACAGAAAGAAATGTGCAACAGTTGTGGCCTTTATGAGGACAATAACACACAGCTTGGAAACAAAGGCAGAGCAAGCAATTGACTGCCAAGCAAGAAAATCTCAGTGGTTAGAAAAGACCGAAATCTGTCTTTCTATTTAACTGGCATCTGTAGATCTGTAGTTCATGTGGCAACTGGTATGATGTGGGTGCTCAGTGTTCCTTGAGTTGCTGCTTAAGACTCTACAGAACTGATAGAATCAACACAATGATGTTTGCAAAACACCATAATACAGGTTCCTTTTCAATGGCCAGTGTGACAACATCTTGCCTGTCAAATACCTCAACAAAGAATGAAACCGTGTGGCTTCCCAGTGACCTGGTTCTAGTGAGACCACATCTGAAGTGCAGAGTCAGTTCTGTTTTCCCCAGTGTAAGATTAATATTGACTACCAGGACAAAGTCAAAGGTGAAGAGGAGGCTGGAGCACTGGACATATAATAAGAGGCTGAAGGAACTGGGCTTTTTAACCTGTAGAAGAGATAGTAAGGCTAAGGGGACATCTATTCACAGCCTTCCACTGCCTACAAGGGGTGTGTAAAGGTGATGGAGTCAGGCTTTTTTTAAAGTTCAAAGAAAGGACAGGAAGCAACAGACACAATGGAAATTCTGATTAAGTGTATGTGTGGCAAGTGCTATGGGAAATAAGCTATGGGTAAATTATAAATATGAAAATCAAGTTTTTTATACTTGTGTAATAGCCAAATATCAGGATCTCTATGAACACCCAGTGCACTTCAGTCAGTAATTTCATGGATGGTCTCGCTTCAGCTATGTAGAGGAGATAGGGAACTGATTTGGGAGAATAAGCTGGCTTGAAAGTAGGTGGTTGACTGAACACCAAGTCACCTTCACAATTAAGTATTTGACTGGCATACAGGAGCTCTAGGAATTACCTCATCAGCTCCCACTGTGCTTAGTCCAGTTGGTATGTCTCAGTGTGTTGGTTAACATCCTGGGTGGGAATCTGGACCTTCCCTCCACAGATACCCCTAGATATATTCTGTTTCAGAAATTACCCAATTTATAAAATGGTGGAGAGTAGAAAGTTTTCCTGCACAGACAGTCAGGTAGGAAAGATAGATATTTATGAGACCTTTTGTATGCCGTTAAGGTAATAAATAGTGACTAATTGTGCAAGGGGCAGAGTTGTTGGCAGGACCATGGGAAAGCTGGATTATTAGAATTGGGCACAACAGTGATTCAGTGAGTCTGATCTCAGCCAGGTGAAGATGTAGCTGCAAGTACTTTTGTATCAGGGACTTCCATTGCCACGTAGACAGTAACTGATCATCCTGTTCAAGAAATCTGATTTTATATGCAAGTGTCCCTTGTGACAATATCCAAACCCCTTTTTTCTCCCTCTTAACAAGCAATCTTGCCTGAATGTCTAAGCAACATAAAAAACATGTTTTTCACCATGAAGGTGGTCAAACACTGGCACAGGTGCCCAGAAAGGCTGTGGGATCTTATACTTGGAGATATTTAAAACCTATCTGGACATGGCAGTAAGAAATGTTCTTTGAAGTTTATTCTGCTTTGAACAGGGCATTGCTGATCTTCAAAAATATTTTCCAAAATAGGTTTTTCTATTTTAAAATATCAGCTATTTGGAGACAGCAATATTTTTTATTATTATGTGGTCTGTTCCTAATGTAAGAAAAAAAACATTTCCCCTAACTGGTGCCTTGAGGAACTCTATGAAGCAACTATGATAGTGACAGTAGCAGAAGTTAGCTGTCAAGTTTCTCACTGTAGCTTTTCTTGCAGGAGAACAGTTGATGGCTTGATTTTAATGGTTCCATCAAAAGAAATACATTCTGACCTTTGGCCAGAATGTTTATGACTCATTTCACTATAGCAAAAATTCTTGCTTATTGTTTCCTAAACTTTTATCTTTCATGTTCAACTATAACTGATAAATGCCAGTACTCACATTCTGTCAATTTTCATAATCTGTGCTATATATAATTTGTAATACTTGGTACTGGTCTGTACTTCTATCTGCTTTTGTGGTCAAAAAAATAGAGAATGAATTGGAGAGCACAAAAATTAGAAAGATACTTACTTCCAATATGAAAGTCTGAGGTTGTTTGAACCCTTTTGGTTTTTTTAATGTTTGCACAGATGTGTGTGAATACTGGACAAAGAGAGTCAAGTTTGAGCTTTGTATACCATGCTGAGATTCAGAATACGTTAATGAAGATTCAGCACTTGCACTGAATTTGGCACTATGAGAAGCACAGCTCGAAGCTCAGGTAGGGCAAATCTGAGAGTATAAACTGTCCTTTGAAACCTGTGAAATTATTTGTGTCCATTAAAAGAGCTTTTTGAATGACAGGGGCAGTATTATTGGAAAGCATACTGAGAAGATGTGAGAAATCTCAGAAGGACATGTTAGCAGGAGATTATAGTGTGTGTTCTAATAGTCTCCATTCTTGTTTTGGAGTTTTGGACTGGCAATTGGATTTTCATTGAAAAGTGATGCAGATGTACTTCTTGGGCTTCCTTGACATGGTAGGTTATCAGGGTAAAAGCCAAACACCACAGTAATGTTATAACAATCATATTGGTTCCCAGGATATATTTTATTATATTCTTTCTTGCTTCAGAAAGTTTGTATCACTTCAGGACTGCTACAGGCAAAGACCTGTTCATTTTAATTTTGCAAACATCCACAAAATAGTATCTCATGGGGTGAGAAGTTTATGCATGTTGAAGTGGGTAAGAAACATGTGAGTAGTATCCTTATGTGATATATGAGGAAAAAAAAAAGTTGAAATTCATAATTTGTGCAATGTTTTACAATTTCATATTGAAGCCACTGGGATTTCTGAGAAAGGAATAGACACCCTGGATTTCACTATGAATTTGTATAAAATGTTGCTGTCAATATTTTTAGGAACTCAAGATAGGATATTTCTGGAACTTTCCCAAGTATTGTATAAGTATTTTACCTTTTCATCTAAGTGTCGGATGTACATTTTTTAAAAATATTTTGTTTTGTTTCATGAGAATAGATTTATTTTTCAGCTATTTCTTCTGTCATATGAGCTTAAGATGTGTTACTGTCTTATTGAGCTGGACACTAAAAAGCTTTTAGTTCTGTCCTAACTCTGATAAATCTTCTGAATGCATTTGCAATCTATATCTCTTAAATTCTCAGTCTTCTGTGGTATCAACAGTGACTCTGTCTTTCAGTGTGAAACTAAGGTTTTAACAGCAGAAATAAAAGTGCTTCAAGCATGTTCTTCCTACTTTCCAGTTCTAGGACTATATCATGCAGGACTGATTCCTAAACAGTTAGAACAAAGGTATGTCTAGTGCTCAGAAACTCCTAAAAAGTCAATGAAAATGCAGTATGAAAGATAAAAGATCAGTATAATTGTTAAAAACTGAAGTTCTTATTGCATTTTTATTATTATGATGGCTGTTTCAAGTAATAAATTAGAGGTCAAAGTTTCAGAAATATTCTGTAATATAAAATAAATATTAGTCAAACAAACCATGTAAAGCAAAGCCCAAGTATGAGCCTCTTGAGCTGTAATAAAAGTTCTTTAATGGAGTTTCTGTAAAAGATTTCAGGGAAGGTTGAAAAGAAAGGGACCGCTGAATGATTTTATAGATAGCAAGACTTTCTTTTTTAATGTAACATAAATTTTATTTTACATGTCAGTCTTTTCCAAATTTTCTTTTTTTAATAACATAAAGAAAGAAATTACCAGTGGGGTTTGTATGCTCAGTTCTCATTAATTTTAATAGGAGCTGGTCATCCAAAACCTGAAGTCAACCCTGAAAACATCAGCTAAAATTTCCTGCTAGATTTGAGAGCAAACCACGAAATCAAAGAAGCCCAGAAAAGCTCTCCCACTTGAAAATCTGTGAGCACATAGAACATAGGAGAAGGATGAATCCCTTTTCAGGGCCCTGACTCATGAAGAATGTAAACAAAAGTGGTCTCAACAAACACAAGTAACACAAAATATTATCAAAACTAGATTGTGTTCCCCCACTGCTCTTGAAGTATCTTGGTGTATCTGACAAATGCAGAATGCTTGTGAGTAAATTATGAATGTGCTAGAGGTATAAAATAAAGAATCATTAGACAACTTTAGTAAATCAGCCTAAGTTTTAATTTACCACTGTGTCCTGGTTTAAGCCAGGATGAAGCAAATTTTCTTTTTACTGATTTTTTTTTTTTCCTTTGGAGAACTCTCTTTTTCCATTCCATGTATCTACATAAGCTCAGTGTAAGGTATCATGGGAGTCAACTTCCTTCCTGCTTCTTCTTCCCTTCTCTTCCATGCATGGCTGGTGTCCGGGGAGGACTCCGTCTGTCCATCACCATTGATCTTTAAGCTTGTGTGTTCCTGACCTCCATAACTCTACCCTCAGCTCCTGTCTGCTCTGCCGCTCGCATTTTGGGACCGCTCACAGCTCAGGAGATGCTGTGGGAGCTTCTGGGGGTGTGGGGAGGAAATAGGGTTTTACACATTGCTGCACATACTTGTACATAGTTGTACATAAATGTACATATTTTCTTTTATCATTAGTATTTAATTAAAGCTGTCTAGTTTAGTTTTCAATCTGGAAAGTCTCTCTCCTTAGTCTATCTCTCCTTTCCCTACCTGGGTGGGCAGGTGAGGGGATCGGGAGTATTATTATTGCAGGTTCAGTTGCCAATCCTGAGTTGAACCGTGAAACTCTGTGAAATCACAGATTTAGCAATGAAGATTTTAATGACTACTCAATAGACTAAGATTACAACAAAGCATGCCTGAAGTCTGTGGTCATTTGGTAACCATTAAAATCAATAAGCAGCCTCCCATAATCCCAGGGTATGCTGCATCAGGTCACTGGGTTAAGATCTGCTTTTACTAGATACATCAATTGCATTCATAAAGAATTTCTTCTTCATATCTTTAAAATTCTACGTCTACAAAACGATGTATTAATTCTTTTAATTAATGTATTATATCCTATAATCTCTAGCTATCAGAGTTCAAACTAAGGTTCCGGTGACAAAATAAATGAGAATTAAATACTTCTTTTTTTCTCTTTTTTTTTTTTCTTTTTCCAATAAATAAAACTTATTAATCATTTGTCTAGAACTAAGATGAACTTCGTATATTTAACATCAGTCACCAAATGCTCACATATACTTTCATGTTATTATGTTATTCACATATACTATATGTTATGTATTTAATTACAGTTCTTTTTCAAAGAAAGAAAAAAATTTCCCAAGATATAAGCAAGTGTTTTGAGAGTCAAAGATATCATGGACTTAAAAACAATTTTAGTTATAATAATAGTGTTCATTATTCATCTCCTTCAATAATTCTGTACAACAAAACTCTCATGTCTGTTTTCTTACTTAGGGGAATTGGAAATCTCAAACAGTAGGCTTTTGTTAGTTTTAGACAGCCAAGTTTTAGACATGGGATTAAACAGGTGTTCTTTCAATGTTGGGTTTGAATATTTTTGTCCGAAGAGTACCTTAATATTTTTAATGACATTATATATCAAATTGATTTTTAAAAAAATCCAATAATACAGACATTAAAATTTTCAGAATTTTCCCATTATAGAAATACCACATCCTGTTCTGTTAGTTTAATACTGTCTTAAATTTAAAAATGTCAATAAATTTGTCCAAATGAGTAAGCACGTAAAATATGTTTTGCTAAAGAAGTTATATTTTTTCATTACTAAAAACCAAAATAATATTTCTAAAGTGTCTTCATTGTTTCTCATGGAATAAATAACTACCAGGCCATAAATCTTTAATAAAAAGTTTATACAGTTGTCCTTCAAAAAAATTTAATTTAACATGCACCCTTTGATAGCTTGATGCCAGTCTTCATCTTCTTAATGCTACATTTATTTTCTTCTACTTTTAAAAGCGGGGGGAAGAGAGAGGGGAAGTGTAGCCTTCCTATACAAGTGAAATGTAAAGATAGTGCCACCATTTTAAAGAAGAAAAATGTTTTCAAACAACTGTTTTCAATTTGTGAAGTAATTTCAAATGATAGTATATTCCATTTTCCACTGTTAGTCAAGCAGCTTCATTCTTCTATTGACAGCAAAAACGTTTGGAATAATTTTTGCTGGCTGTATCCCAAGTCTACTTTTCTTCAACATAATTTGGAAGGCTTCAATTAATATTGTGCTGTAAATAATTCTTGCCTAAAGACTGGCATAAAACCAGTGATCCCATTAAATCTCTTTGATATCTGCAACTATCTCCATCACTACTTAAAGTTCTTAATTCTGCTGTAATATGCTTTTTTTTTCTTTTGCTTTTTTTCAAGTAGACTAAAAGCATGAAATTGTATCATAAGGATCTTAAATGCAATGTTTTAAGAACTAGAATGTGACTTTGAGGCTAAACACACAAGTCCAGGAACAAATGCTTAGGAGGAGAGGAGAAGGGATCTATCCAAATGCTGGATTTCAATATGTAGTCTGAGAAACTTTTTCCACCTGTGGTTACTTCTTACTGAAGTCTGGCTACTAAAGGCAAAAATTAACATGGGCTTTCACAGTCATAATTACACCCATACCTGCTGATCAAAGAGATAAACTGATACTCTGACATGTAACTCTTGGAGGCAGGACACCTGTAAAGGGTTATTCCCTTGGAGTGGAGATTTTGGGAAAAAGATTGGTTCAGAGCCTTACTAGTGAGAATTAGAGCAAAGTCAGGCTTTCCACCATCTTTTTTAGGGCTTGATGAGAAACGAGCAAAGCCTTGTTGAAGATTTTCCTAGTTGTATCCATGTTTACCCTATGTTGGAGTACTCTAGATCTGCTCTCAGAAAGTGTGTCAACTTTCTAAGGGACACAATCTACTGTTACAGAAGTTCTGGTGCTATCCTTGGTTTCTTAAGATGTGCCCTCTTTCCCTTCACTTAACTGATTTAAGGCACTTCCTTGGTACTGCAGTTGAAGTTGAATAATTTAATCCAATTTAGAAAAGTCTTAGGTTTTGGTATTAGATTGCTTCTCAATTTTGATGTGTTTTTTATTGTCTCAACATAGCATAGACTACAGTGTTTACGATAAGGAAGCATGTGGGATGCTACAGATTGTCAGTTTTGTGCATTTCCAGATCTTTGCGCCTCACTACCAGATGTGTGTGCAGCTTGTAATTCTCCAAATTGTTCAGCCCATTTGAGATTGTCATGCAGTTGAGAAATATTACACTTTGATTTATAAACACCATAATAGTCTGTTTTGAGACAGCAGAAACAAATCAAGCAAAGTAGAAGGAGATTTGGGGTTATTTGCTTGTCTTTTCTGTCAAAAAAGCATAGCTGTGGAAATGCAGTGCATCTGAGCATGTGTACAATTATTTTTGCTGACAAAATGCAAACTGTCTTTGGTCTGATTAAAGGATAATTTTAAAATCTCTTGGAGACAGAGGAGTTACAGATGGGCATTGCTCATCTCCTCCCCTTCTTATGAGAAAGATTTCAATCATTGCTTTTTCTGAACTCAAGCAGATTTTTTGCTTGAGTTCTGTTGTCTTTACCAAAGTGCAACAACAGACAATAGGATGGCTAGAAGAGCTATCTAGCTGCTGTCTATGCATTTTACTTCAGTGAGACCAGCATTTCACCTTGTGATTCCAATATTCAACTTGGAAATACATGTCTTTGTAGGTAATGTGAAAATATGTTCTGGTTTTAATGATGATGAGTGCATCTCACTCCTACTAGGCTCCATAAGAAGCTATGGAATCTGAGTACTTATCAGAAAAAAAAAATTATTTGGTTGAAAGGACTCTAGATTTTGTACCTATGTATGCAAATGTTAAAATAAATAGCTATTCATGAATGTCACAAAAATATTATCAACTATTATTAATCATTATTTCAAAATTTCTTTATTGAATTTCTTATTATTACTTTATCTTTGTTATTTAAAGACTGAGTGAGTAGCACTCTTGGGGTTTTTTTAAGGACACATTCTAACCAGATAGTGGATTAGCACTTCCCACAGGACTTAGTGTAGCCCATTACACTTATTCATCCCTCACAAGACTCCTGCCTTGAAATTTCCACTGTGTTTTTTCTATTGCAAGGAATTTATTTATATCTGAATGTGTCACATGGAAAAAAGGTTCATGTCAGTGTGAATTTCCTTGGCTCTTTGAAAAGAGTGTCAAAATTGTGTTGAATGTGATAAGCTCGGGAAACACAAAAGACCAGTTAACCGAGTCCATTCATTTTATTCATATCACAGATCGGATCCAAATATTCTTAAAATTTTGGGAACATTTACTGAATTTGGGCTGAGGTCCTGAGTCTTATGTAAGTGACAGCCTGAAATGCAAACTGCACAACAGAATGAGTATGTGAATTTCACCAGTGGCAGGAAAGCAAAAGCTAATGAGGAGGAACCTGTCATGAAAAGAAAGCTACCATGGGTGACAGCAGCAAGCAGAAGATTTGACACAGGGCCATAACACAGTCAGGGGTTCTTGATTTCCATCATGTTGAAGCTAAACAGAGAAAGAAAGCAGCTGGACTTCAATGTGTTGCCTTTCTTTCTGAGATTTTACAGCACATTAAAGGGTAAGGGTACTGTTAAAAGACATGATCAGCAGGAGATAGGAGAGGCTTGCTTATTGAAATTTCTGAAATTACTCAGTCATGTTGAATTCCTTGAAGAAAGAAGCAGAAAGAGTTCTGAGGTAGTGACTTATCCTTGGAGAGTGGTTTGTGTTCCACAGGGAAGTGCACAAGGAATTGTCTCAGGAGTAATGAAAGTGAATATGGAAGGACTGAAACAGATCTCCATAGCTTATGGAAAACTAAATGCTTCATAAACACCTTACTTTTCACTGTCCACTACCGTTCCTAAACCTTATTGCATATTTTGCTCTAATGTTTATTTTTTACTGAGATGTGCAGTAAAGTAAAATTTGAGAAAGGACATTAGAAATTATTTATTTGAAATCACCTGCCTACAGTTTTTCTGAAAGCTAAAGGGATATTTCAGTTCAAGCAGTAAAGACTGGTCTGATTACTGCAATCAGCAGCTCTTTCAGATTAGTACTACCTATGACTACTAAGAAAGATCAGCTTCTTGGTTTTCTCCTCTATAACAGAGGAATTAATGTTATACCACTAACTTTGTTATTCATATTATATGATATTATACAGGTATCATTTTAACATATTTTGGGATTTAATTCTCTTTGTCTTAAAGCTTGATAAAATTCATCAGGATGGTGTAGTGTAACAGCTCTTCAGCTATTAATGTAATTATTTAATGCAGCAATTCAGTAACTGTGGAGCTTGGCTCCTTCTTAGAACCTAGGCTCAGTCTCCAGGAGTTCACCTGAGAGAGAATACGTAACTGAAATTGACACTGGACAATGGATTTACTGAAGTCCCAGGGTTTTAGACATTAAGGTGCATGTTTGGGGGTGATAAAGATCTAGAAAAAAATGTGACTAGAGGAGTGCCGGAAGGATCAAAACTATGAGGATCATTGAGATGAACAAGACGTAAGATGTTGAAACCTGTGAAAGAGAGCAGTTAACTGAATAAGATTATCTCATTCAGGATAGCTCCAAGGGAGTTGGCTTGTGTGCTATATAAGTGCAAGTATATAGATGAAAAGCAGTGAGACTATGATGACAAAAGCAATAAAAATGACTAGCACTTCATCTTTGCCTCCTCGCTGTGAGATTTTGATATGGAGAAGGATCATGACATTTGAAGGTCTGAGATTAAATGAACTGGTGTGTTATAGACCACATGCAAAAAAAATTATCACATTATTACAATTTCATTATCAAATTTTAGATACATTAAAATGTTCATATGGCTTTTTTAAAAAAAAAATCTAACAGTTTGGAGTGTCATTTTTCATGTTTCATTTTTGGATAAATAGAATTAGATTTTTTTCTGGAACTTGTTCTTGAATTTAACATTTTCTCCTTTATATCCCCTCTTCTTTCCATCTTTATTTCACCACAGATAAAAGTTTGAAAACTTTGGAATGTGAACAGTGGCAGGGTGACTGTGACAAGAAAGCCCAAAATAATTCTACGGATCTGTCTCAGAAACATGTTGAGCAAGTAAGAGATTCTCATATTTAAGTATCTGTCTTTGTAGAAGGCTAGATTTGGATTTATAGAATTTTCACTATATGAGGTTAGGCATTTAAGCATTCTAGACAATGTTAATGCATTCATTTACAAGCAAGCTCTAGAGAAATTAATTGGTTTTATTTCACATCTAAAATGTCAATGCTAGTTGTGTGGCTCATGGATGACTGTCATAAAATGAACTTGAGACCTTTCTGATGTTTGTGGGAGTTCTGCCATTGACTGCAATACCACCAGAAGGTTGCTCACAGCTGTTACTATAGTGATTGGAACTTATTTTTGTCTGACATTGTCAGAGAGTCCTTGGAAGTCTTGTTCCAGTTGATTTCCTCTACACAATTTGTGATGTTGTTGTGGTAATTAATAATGACAATATTACTGATCAGCATTGCACCTATAGTGGGAATTCTCTTAGCTCTTTTGTGTGTTGTATGACTTAAATCCAGTATAAACATAGTGAATAACCTTGAAAGTGATAATCAGTACTAAGACAATAGCCTTTGTGTTTTCAGAATACCAGATCAACAAAGCTTTCTCTATCAGAGTATTTGTAAGGTTAGATATGAAGAAAAACTTACTTTGAAATCTTATTGGAAGTTTTTCCTCTCCTTTTACCAAAGAAAATCTTTACATTGAAACAAAGTATTCCTTTTTAGGCTGGTTCACCAAAGAACTTTCATTGATGCTATTGATCTTCTTAAGAAAACAATAGGGAGTGAATTAAGGTTTAATGTGCTACCCATATTCTACCCAAACATCTCATACCCCCGAATCACTAAGCTACCTAGTTTATTCTTCCTGAACAAGGTACAGCTCCTTCAGATAAAAACAATATATAATCAATGAGTTAAAAGACAACATAAGAATACTGTAGGAGAGGAAGTTCGATAACTGTGGCATTTTCAGACCATGCTCTGGTTTACTTCTCTGATTTTTTTTTCCTATAAAATATAAAGAGATGCTTATACAGATCTGGCAAAAGTTGCATGAATGTCCAATGGGAACAGTCACATCCTTGAAGAACATAGTAAAAATTGTATGACACATTTACATGTTATTTGAAAATAACATCTTATTTGAAAATAACATGTTGCACTGTGACCAGATTTTATTATGGAACCTGTGTAGAGGGACGGAGTTAAGGTTAACTTCTGTATTTTTATTCTGATATTTACTCTATTAGAAACACTGACCAATAAACAACTCTCATAGCCTGTTTTTGTATTTTTTAAAGATTACTCATTTCCATTGGGTGGGATGTCAGAACTGGTTACATATGTATGTAACTATGTTGCCCTCTTGTGACCAGCCCTCTAAAAGAAGATGACATAGACCATTTAAAGAACAGAATTTGATTTAAAATAATAATTAAAAAATAATTATTGATAGACGTACATCACTTATGCATTTCTTCTATACTAAACAGAACAAAAAATCTTATACTTTCAAAACATGGTGTTAAATAAATATAACGTGTTTTTTTTTTTCTATTCTTTTCTGGTCTTATTGTCAACTTTTTTGTTTGACATTTCGTTTTCTTTAGGTGCCTTACTAATATAAAAACAATATTTACAACCATGTAGAAGCATTTGATATGTTGACTATGATGCCACGAGATTAATTTTATTTTATTATCTATGTGTGCGTAAGCCATCAAGCATCAAGTAATTCCGGTTTTGGTTCTTTATCTCCTATGGTTCAGATAATGGTTGTTGCAAGTATGCAAAACCGTAGTGAAATTAATCTGTCATTTACTTCAGATGCAAATCTGACCAGGTTTGGGGGGGGGCTTTGTCATTTATTTTTGATTTTTTTTTTCCTTCTTTCATTCATTTTCAACCATTCAGTCATTCTCAAATTTATTCCATTTCTTGGTATGCTTGTATTGCTCACTTGGGTTAGCCAGTAACTTGTACAAATTTCACTGAAGAAGGAATTTTAAAATGATAACTTTAACTATGGCCAAGTGTAGTTGATCAGTTAAATGAGAGACCAGTTATGGTAGATGCTAGACTCCGAAAACTGAGAAACAGAACAATTCATCATAAATCAGGAATAATACACACTGCATTATAAACATTCTCTGAAATTAGTTACATCTTCAGAAATCCCAGATGTTTTTCCATGTTAAGCAAAAGTCAGAATGAAGGACAAGTAATTTTCTGACCTTGTGTAGTGTTTTCCAATGTTTCAAACACAACTAGGTCTGGATAAATTGTTCAGAGTTTTCATGAGACAATAAACCCTTGTCACGCTGTATGTTTTGATATGAAGTGATCCTAACTCTTATTTATCTTCTAATATTTCATACATGTCTAATGTGACTGGTAAAAAAACATTGAGTCTAAGATGTCTGAATTGGGGGCCCAAGGGAGGGATGTGCATGGGCATACATGGCATAATGCTTTGAATGGTTTTCACTTCTCAAAAAAACACCTTGTATTTTGATAAAGAAAATACTGGAAATTGAATCTATCTTTCTCTTTTTAGGCTAATATTTAGAGGACGAACCCATTGGCCTAGAAGGCTGGAACACTCTAGCAAACTATTCTTTCTTTAAATAAGGAAGACTCTAAGGGAAATCAGAGCAAATTAAAACTTGAGAGTCAATTTACCTAAACCAGGGATTAGTTCCCATTAGAATAGAATTGGTGAAGCCACCCCAGGTTACATTTTAATTAGAAGTTTTGTTGCAGCTTTTACACAAAGAATGCTTGAGTAAACAATCTACTTTAGAAAAGTATGAAGTTATTCATTGTACTTTGAATCCACTCCTTAAATCACAAAGTGATACAAAGATTAGAGAGTTTGTATGTCACCTTCTTAATATTTGAGGGAAAGACACTAAGAAAGTTTTTTTTTTTTTCCTATATAAATCCAGATACAATAATTTCTAAAGAAAAAAATATGCATTATGTAGGAGGGCAGAACTCAAGTACTAGGTAGTTTCATAATGCTGCTTTTGTAATCCCAGATAATTGTGATATCCAATTGCAGCAAAAGCATCTAGTGAAATATGGGTCTATTATCATTTTATCTGCAGTTACACCCAGGAGCATCACTGCTCAGGTGATGCAAAGTATCTCTGTTTCAGCAGCTGAAGTGCCCTCTATGTGTGAGGATCTCTGAGCCAGCACAGGAGACGGCATCCCTTGAGTCAAGGAGGCCTTCAGGAGCACACCAAGAACAGTAAAACCATACATCCATCAGTGCCAGCTCCTCCCTTGCTCCTTGGCAAACAGCGTAGTATCTTCAAGGCATTTTGGCTTGTTGGCTTGTATCAGGAATGCTGTGGCCAGCAGGAGTAGGGATGTAATTCTCCCCCTGTACTCAGCACTGGTGAGGCCTCCCCTTGAGTACTGTGTACAGTTCTGGGCCCCTCACTTCAAGAAGGATATTGAGGTGCTGGAGTGGGTCCAGAGGAGAGCAACGAGGCTGGTGATGGGACTAGAGGGAAAGTCTTATAGGGGTAGGCTGAGGGAGCTGGAGTTGTTTAGTCTGGAGAAGAGGAGACTCAGGGGGGACCTCATCACTCTCTACAACTACCTGAAGGGAGGTTGTAGTCAGGTGAGGGATGGGCTCTTCTCCCTGGCAACAAGTGACAAGACAAGAGGGCACAGCCTGAAGCTGCAACAAGGGAGGTTTAGGTTGGATATTAGGAAGCACTTCCTCACGGAGAGGGTGATTAGACATTGGAATGGACTTCCTAGGGAAGTGGTGGAGGCACTGTCCCTGGGTGTGTTCAAGGAAAGGCTGAATGTGGCACTTAGTGCCATGGTCTAGCTGATGTGGTGGTGTTAGGTTAGAGGCTGGACTTGATGATCTTAAAGGTCTTTTCCAGCCTTGGTGATTCTGTGATTCTGTGAATATGTCTACTTATTGGTGCATATGAAGTGAGTTAAAAGAAACTGTTTTGCAAAGGCAAAGCCCTTGGCCTGCCTTTACTTCATCAATTATCAGTATATCTATGGAAATGGTGGGTTTTGAAAGCATGGACGTTTTGCTTTAAATGTATTGCAGTGTTCCAAATGACCAGACTATCTGGAGCTAGGAGTTTAGATAGATGATCCTAGCTCAGTTCTCTGTTATCCTGACAACTGGATAGCTTTGCACAGGCAGGATGTTTGATACGAAATATGGAAATCCAGTAATGCTAAAAGTTATCTTTGAGGTGGAGGAGAGAAATTAAATGGCAGAAAGTGTTTTCTGTCACAGTGTACCAGTATGGATTCTGAATTGTCTGACTTTACAGATGAATAGGCAGGACATTATTTTAAATCTTTCCACAGGAACTGTTGGATATATTGTGTTGCTACAGTATGTGAACATGTTGCAAGAAGTATTTTTCCTTGGAATTTCTCAAATTGATAGGAACATTGAAATAATATTTATGGTTAATATCTGTAATTGTCCTTCTGCCATTTTTTTGGTACATTGTTGGGGTTTTTTTCAGTAAAGTATTTTCATTTCATACAGTGGTTAATGAATGAATATTACATTCATGTGTTTCAGATTCACCCAGAGCTGACAGAGATCATTAATTGTTCATGCATAATGTGTGATACCTGTGGCTTAGAATAATAAAGTCTAGATATAAATGTGTTTATAGTTTGAAGAAGTCCTCCTATAAACAAATTTATTCTACTTCATGAGTATTACAAACATTTTCTGTAGTTAGTCATAATTTAAACTGAATAATTCTGAGAGAATATGATCCATTAAATATAGCTACTCCTGCTGCTTGTCAATTGACTTTTATGTGATTTAGAGATAGTTTACAATAATCAAGCTGTAAGTAGGAGTTCACATAGGATTTCATTATATCGAAACAGCTTTTTTAGGCTCAGATAAGGAGATGATGTCATGGCTGGAAAGCTGAAAAATACATCATTATTAAAGATACATAAAGAGTTATTAGGTTGGAAAAATGTATCCATTAGAACATTAGAAAGGTTGTTTTATATTCATTAGCATCCCCTAATGTTTGACTAGAAGTTTTTGCTAATGAAACAGCCACTTGACTATATATGATACATAAACCTCTCACATTTTAAAAAGTATTAAAATTTTAAAATATATTATTCTTTCAAGAAGAATAAAACATAAGAAATGTCAGTTTTCCATTCCAAAAATTAAATTGCTGTGTTTGGGTTCTTACCACAATAATGCACGCCATGTTAAGTTCCACAATGTAATTAACATTTTCAGGAGTGTTAACCCATTACAGAAATTACAGATTGAAAAGAGTATAGTAATTCTCATTTAATGAAGTCAGTTTGGATCAAATTTATTTTTCTGGATCAAAGCTTTTTGTTATCTTTTATTCAAATCATGTTATGTTTATGTTCAGGGAAACAAAATAATTTTAGAAACATCATAATAGCATTCTTAAAAAAACAGATAAAGCAGGACACAGCTATTTTTTTATTACACACCTACACATTACATTAGCTTCTTTTTAAAGGTTTTACTCAGTTGTAACTTGTGAGCTTAACTTCACAGAAGAGACAAGATTCAAAGTAGGAAAAAAGATACAACAAGGAGGATCATATAACAGAAATTAAAACAAATTGAACATTATTTGAGGATGGCAAGATGGAGGTGCTAAAAACTGGAATATGTGTGAAAGAAAATTATTTAGGAAAAGTCAGTTGGCAAAATGGAATATATGACATAAATGGATATTAGACTTTTTTTTTTCCCTTGCTTGTAAAGGAAGTAATATACAACTGTATAAAAGCAGATGTAGGGAAAAAAAATGGGATTCTGACGATGGCTTTTTAAGTCTTTGGTGACCCTGATTTCAGATTGTGGTATATGTGATCTAAAGCTCGGGCCTGGCGTCACCATGTTCCTCTCAACAAATGCACGTTAGATTAACGAACAAGGAGCATTTTGCTAAGGGCATATGCTACTGTTATCTAAAGACAGGTTTTACGACCTGCAAGACAGTGCAATGTGGGATAAGAGTTCATGTTTTTCAACCCTTTGGAAAACCTTCTATAATCTCTCAGTGAATATGTGTCTGTGCTCTGTAGCAGGCTAAGATTTGCATTTGAGCTCCATTATACAGCATTGCAGCCACTGTGTGTGATAATCTAAATTATTTTCTGCTTTAGTCCTTCAAATGTTATTTATTTTATATTACCAAAAGGCAGTTGATTTAGAAAAAAATTTCTATGGGAGTTCAAAGTACAGGGCACAATTCTACTGGGATAGGATAATTGCATATATTCTTACAGATGGCTAATTTGTTCCCCAGTTAAATATTTGGAACTGAACAATGTGAGCTGTGCTATATCCTATTTGACTTGGAGAAGCTGATATATGACACTTTTCTGAAAGGCAGAGTAGATGTTTAACTTGTATAATATGTGCCAGGCAGTAGAGTTTGAAATATGTGTAAGACCTTGGAAAAATAAACTAATAATATTTCTTCACGTACAGAATTTAATTCGTGTCTGCCCAGTACAGCTGGAGAGTGAGAGGGAAAGATAGTTGTATGCCCTTTTCCACACTGCCAATGCCCTGGATTCCTGGGGACTAACTCATACTTCAGCTACAACATAATGCTAGTCTTTTAAACACTTTGTGACTGACTCCAAATTACCCCTGCAGATTTTGCTCTGGAATCCCTACCTAGTCACTTAAAAAGGAAAATTTTAAGTGGGTGATCAGAATGTTACACTATGTGAGAGATTTCTCTCTCAGCGTCTGACCATAGGTATGCAGAGCCTTTCATCAAAAGTTGTTAGAGGAATTTAATGCTCATTATTATACCTATCTTTTTCAAGGCCATGTTAATGGAAAAAAGAAGCTAAGGAAACATGCAAAATTCAGAACCAGAAAGTGGAGTAAAATTTAAGACTCCTCTGTTCCATGTTAAATTCTAGACTCTGCTGAAATAAAATGCATTTAGGCTTTGAGAATACAGACAGAACTACACACTAGAGACTAAATTCTTTTGTCCTTGTTCAAGCAAATCCTGCCCCCAGACTAAATTGGGAATTTAGATTGAGTGAAGACTGCAGAATTGAGCCCTACAGGAATATGGCTTACTGCAACAAAAGACACAAGAGTGTTAGAATAAAAATACTGCTAGCAAGATATAACAATGGAACAACAAGACTTAGGGAAACATTCAAATGGGATGAATTAATTATAAATAAGACTTTGATCTAATGCTTATGACAGTATTTCTGTTCAGTGTAACCTATAATTTATATTACCTCAACTCTGTCATATATTTTTTTTATTCCTAAGTAGTGTTTGCCTATCTTTTACTGCTCATGAAAGAAAATGTTTTGCACTGTCAACACATTTGTTTGTTGTTAATAATAGATTGTAACTTAAAATATGATTAGATTGTAACTTAAAGTATAATGATGTGTAAAAAGAACTAACCTTCCAGAGAAGCTAAGTAGATGGAAATAGTGTAAAAATGAATGCATTGTAATTAAAATAATTTCCTTTTCTGCAAAAAATTACCTTTATTTTCCACCCAGCACATACTACTAATAAAACAGAGCTAGAACCAGCTCACGGATTGATTCTGCTATCTTTTAGATTGGTATGAAACCTATTTAGCACCATTTGACATCAACAGAGTTATTTCAGATTTACAACAACATAAATTGGGGCTCAACAAGCAGAAAATCAGGAAAGCTAAGTGTTTTAAATAAATTTTAAGCTCAGTGAAAGATCTGTTATCTCACTGATGAGCTCTATCTAGTCCAGTTTAAAATCTGCTAGATGTCAGAAAAAAAAATGTATTAAGACTGCTTTGAAAACAGATCCATATTCATTGAAGAAACGTTTTTTATTTCCTTTTTTTATGCACATTTTTATACTAACAGTATATGAATCTCTTCTGCATAGTTTATTCTCAAGAAAATATTTGTTAAAATGCAAGAAATATTTGTGCTTTGTGACGAGAGTTTTTTTTAAAGTATAATTAAATGTTTAGGATGATTTTACAAGCAAGTCAGCACAATACTTAATATTTACCTAAAATAAATTCTTCCATGTGAAAACCAACTAAGTGTATTCTTGTTACAGTATTTTTTCACTAAATTAAGGTATCAGTCATACTAAGTATGATGGCTGCATTATTATAGAGAAGCTAAGTGCAACTTCATTCATATCTTTCCTAACCTAAGAAACCTTCATAAAGGAAGGATACATTTTTTTCCTGGAAATATAATTATATCTTTCTTTCCAAAGTAATTTTAAATCCATTCCTGTGTAAGGATTTATAAACATGAGCTTTGGTGTTCATGCAGAATTCTAGTGAATAAGGCTCAGGGAATTGTCCTGAGCACAATTTATTTCAAGGACTAGTGGACTTCAGTTTTATTGCTTGATAAGTCTTTTTGTTCCAAGATTTTGCAGTGTTGCAAAGCCAATAATAAATTGTTTTCAAAGCTGCCTCTTTTTCTTTTTTTTTCCAGAAACTTTTAGCTCTCTCTCCGTATTTTCCACTCCTCTCCTCTTTCTTTCAGTGACTTTTAATGAAATTCTGAATTGGATTCTCATGCTTTCCTCATTAATTCCAGGCAGATGTAACTCCAAGACTTATTACAGGAAACCTCAGTGTTTATGACATTGCCATGGGCTGAAGCCTATCCAAAAGCAATACTTGTCTAAGTGAGTCCTGGACTATATCTGCTTACTATAAAGGCTACTCCACTATTCAGGGGAAAGCAACAAACAGAAGGAAAGAAGAAGGAGTTAACTTTGTTAAACAACCGTTAGCAACATTATCTTCCTGTAACACGGTTGGGGTGGGAGGGTAAAGGGTGATAGTAACCAAAGAAAGAACTGCTGGTTGGCCTTAAAAATGGGGAAAATCACATAAATAGTGCTGGGGCTACATGAATAGTGGGGTCATTTGTGGTTTATGCTGACAATCTATTTGGAAAAAAACCCAATAAATAATTGAAGACGCAGCCCCTTTGGAGAGGTGGAATGCATTGCCTTGGGCTGCCAGCCAGGACTAGGAAACTTTAAAAGTGGTCTAAACTGAGCTGGAAGTTCTGGGTTTGGTTTTGTATTTAGAAATGTATGAACACTGCAGGATAAAAATCACATCCATCTTTTAAATCTATCCAGCTTGATAAAAGAAATTTAGATGAAATGTCATGGAGTGATATGGTTCTGCTCTTGAGCCTGCTCCATGCAAATCTCCCTTTGAGAGACATTCTGGAGAATTTTTAATTAATATGGTTTTCCTGATTGGGAACAGATCCAACCCTTGGTACGAGAATAAGACTTATACTTGACACGGCATCTTTTTTCACTGCCAGTTCACAAAAAAAGACTTTAAAAAAATTTAGCTTCCTCATAGACCTATTAAGAAGACAAGCAGGGTCTACAAATAAGGAATGAAACATTAAATGGCCTTGATCTTATTCCAGTATGCAGACACCATGCAATAAAAATGAAATTAAATTTTGTTTGCTGCTGAGTAAAATTAAAGCTGGACAAGTGCTTTTCTGATAAACTAGAGATTATTATCCTTTCTCTGTAAAGGTGATAAGAGAACTAAGAGATCCTAAGTAGAGAAGCATAGCTGGTAATTTACTGCTTTGGACTAATTAGTTGATAGACTGTAAGAGCTTTATTTATTTGAATAATCTTACTGCAAAATATGTATTAGCAAAAAACAAAGAACTTTGAATATTTTCTCTCCCTTGCAACTATTGACATGCAAAAATAAATATTGTTATTTGGTTTTTCAGTCACAAAAATTAATGAAAAATAATAGTATTTATTCATGGTTTTGAATCACCTTCACTGAGAAAGCAACTGCTGCTTTTTGAGGCAGCATGGAGGCATTTGTTACTGACTCTCTTTCAGATGTTATGGCTCTAGTAGTAGAGTCAGCAGAATGGAGTATGTGAGAGAACTTCGACTGTTGAAGTTTAGCTCAGCAAATTAGCTTTAATTTTTGATTAGGGGACCTGGGCCAAGATTCTGGGCTGAGAACAGAAGTTGCTTCAGGGTTAACATATGTTGAGTTCTTCCATAAAATGATAGTTTGTTATATAGATTCAGCAAGGTCTTAAACTACTGCAGAAAATCTCCAGATCTCTTCTGTCAAAGATCTTTCTGTCAAAATTAGCTTTATCAGTTTGGAGTTACCTTTTTTTTTTTTTTCCTTTTGAAAATGATCTTGACTTTATTAGGCAGAGCTAAAATTGTATGATTCAAGGATGTTCCTTCTCTGTTTTCAAGTTAGCACAGGATGTTTTGGTGGTTTTTTTGTGCTTCAGGTGTGGCCTGCTGCAAAGAAATCTGCAAAATATCTTTCTAAGAGAGTTGTCATATTTTGTGTGCCTGCTTTCTCTGTTGGTGCTGCTGCCCACTGAGTTTGCTTCACTTACCTGTTCTACCTCCCTGAAATGTGGTCATCTTACCGTGCTTCAGGTGACAAATCAACAGAGTGTAAAAAATAATTTTGTGTCAAACTAGAAAATTTTTGAAGCGCTGTTACCAATTCCTCATCATTAGTTTGCATTTCAGTAACACGAAAAAGTAATTTACAATTGCTCTTAGAAGTTTGCAAGCTATATTTTACAAGAATTTACATGTAGAATAATTGTGTTGGATTTTTTGAAAACATGGGTACATAGTAATTCAGTGGCCATTTAATTCAAACAGTTACAATTATTCAGTGTAACAATGAAATGGAGGAAATTCAAGCAGCCTCAACATGATCTATTCAGGACTTAATAGGATATGGCAATTCTTACAGCCCAGAATGTAAACCAGCAATAAATGCACAGTGCAAAAAGCTCATAGGTGTTTCCAGATGGTGTGATTATGGTGGGTCTGGAAGTTCTGCTTGTCTTTGTAGGCAGTCAGAGCGGGCAGTTACAGTTTAGAGGAAGGCTTGCTGTTAGTAGTGGTAATCTTTTTTGTCCAAAGTTAAGCTGATTTTTTTGCATTATGTTAAAGCTTGGTGATACTCTTTGGTTTTTAATGCCACTCATCTTTGACTAAATTCTCCAACATACTTTTTCACACCAACACATTGTCCCATTTTTCAAATTCTTGAAGAAAATCTTGGTCTCTGAATTCCCTACTGCTCTGCACTTGGTGTTTGAAGTGAGAGAGAGATGGTGCAGGCTTCTTTCTGGAAGAAAGTAAGAAAGGACAGATAAAAAATGGTTTAATAAAGTAGTTGTTTAAGTAAGAGAATAACAAAAAATAACAACTATAATAACAATAATAATAACATCAGCAATAATAATTATCATTATTATTGTTATTGTTGTTATTATTTAAAAGTGGAATATAGATAGCAAGTAACTCTTATGTCCCTTCAGATGCTGGGCACTCTGCATGAGGCATTGGACAGAGCACAGATGAGTTTCCCTACAATGCACCACACAGATCCTGTCCACAGAGAATTGTCCTCCATTTTTGTCATTCGAACTTTTGTATCTTATCTTCTTAAAGAAAACAACTATGTTAATAATTGGTACTGTCAAACAGAATGGATTAACTGTGATGTGGATCACTTTCACAGTTTGACTCATGATCAGCAATTGAACCAGTGACAATAGTGCACTCGATCCCCTCCCACCCAGGTAAGGAAAGGAGAGAGATAAGGAGAGAGACTTTCCAGATTGAAAACTAAACTGGACAGCTTTAATTAAACACTAATGACAAAAGAAAATATGTACAATTATATACAAATGCGTTCAGGAATGTGCAAAACCCTATTGCCTCCCGCCATCCCCAGCAAATCCAAAGGCACTCTCCTTAGCTGTGAGCAGTTCCGAAATGGCCCACACCACTGCTGGAGAGAGCAGCAGAGCAGAGAGGAGCTGAGGGGGGAGTTATGAGGGTCAGGAATGCATGAGCCCAGGGATCAACAGTGATGGTGTCCTGGTTCGAGCCAGGATGAAGCCAATTTTCCTTTTACTGATTTCTTTTTTTTTCCTTCAGTAAGCTCTCTTTTAACTAGCAGCAAGGCAGGACAGATGGATAGATGGAGTCCTCCCTGGACACCAGCCATGGATGGAAGAGAAGGGAAGAAGAAGCAGGAAGGAAGTTGTCTTCTGTGATCTCTGACCTTACACTGAACTAACATAGATATATGGAAATTGAATACTTTGGCCAATTTTGCTGTCTGTCTAGTCCACTCCTCCCTATGGGGGAGTTACAGATATTACTCTTCTGCTCCCTTAGCATCTAAGGCTGCAGATTCAACAAGTAGAGCAAAATGACCTTGGCATCTCAGTAGTAACATAAACATTCCAGTGTTATCAGTCCACTAACTGAAATACTTGCTGCTAGTTAAAAGGGAGCTTACTGAACGAAAAAAAGTCAGTAAAAAGAAAATTGGCTTCATCCTGGCTCAAACCAGGACAATCATCAACTCCACCCTGTACAGCAGTCTCCACATTAGGATGACTACATTGCACTTCTTGATCCACATAAGTATTATTCTTCCCAAATTGATTACAAATTTCAGATTATATTAGGAAGTTGTTCACCTAACAGAATGTTTCCTGACAGGCTGGGCTGTTATCTCTGTCATAACACCCACCCACTAGTGCAGCAAAGGCCAGCACCAGGCAAGCCAGCAGGTTCCCCTACAGCAGCTGCTCATGCTAACATACAGGCTGCTCAAGGCCTAGTTATGAGGAACATTAGAGAAAACATGGTCTGTTCAAGATCAGTAACTCCTCTTCCAATACAACTATTGAGAAAAATCTCTTATGTAGCATTTCTTTCTTAGGCTCCTCTCCCATCCAGGATTTTATCCCTTGATATCCTATCAAGTAGATGTCTGAAGAGGCCAGAGTCTGCTCTCCTTAAGTCCAGGATAGTGAGCTTGCTGCAGACCCTTCTTGTTGTTCTAAGGATCCTGAATTCCACCATTTCATGGTCACTGCAGCCAAGGCTGCCCTTAAGTTTCACATTGTCCACCAGATCATCCTTGTTGGTGAAAACAAGGTCTAGCATACCCCCTTTTCTAGTTGGCTCCTCTACCACTTGGAAAAGGAAGTTGTTTTAAATGCATTCCAGGAACTTCCTTGATTGCTGCTGCCTTGCTCTGTTGTCCCTCTAGTATATGTTGGGGTTGTTGAAATCCCCCATGAGGATCATGGTTTGTGAACGGGAAGCTGCACCTATCAGCTTGTAGAGGGCCTCATCCACTTGGTCATCCTGGTCAGGTGGCCTATAGCAGACTCCCACTGTAGTATCATGAGCTCCTGTCTTCCCTTTAACCCTGACCCATAAGATCTCTGTCAGCTTCTCATCCATCCCCAGGTGGAGCTCCATGGACTCCAGCTGATCTTTCATATAGAGGGTGACACACCCTCCTCTTCTCCCCTGCCTGTCTCTCCTAAAGAACTTATACCTATCCATTCCCATAGGAGTCATCCCACCATGTCTCAGTGATGCCAATAACATCACAGCCCTGCAGGCTTGCACACATTTGCAGCTCCACCTGCTTATTTCCCATGCTGCCTGCAGTTGCATAGAGGAATTTAAGTTGGGTCCTCATTGAAGGAGTCCTCCCACACCAGTTACCCTCTAGTAACTTTAGGTTTGTACTTGCAGTATGACAATACTTCCAATATTGACAATATTCCAATATGATAATATTTCCAATAAGGAAAACATAACTCTAATAAGGGAAAAAATACTGCTATGACCCTAATCATGGAGGGGACGGAACTGCAGGGTTATCTGAGAAAAAAAGAATTAAGTAGAGTGAGTAAATATTTCCATGAAAAGTTTTTCTGTTTGGAAAATCCTACTGCAATCAAACGGAGTGTGGGAACATTGTCAGGGATGTCCTTGTGGGAATGTGTCAATTGCAATAACATTACTTCTGTCGTGGGAAAAAAGCAAAATGGTATACTTGAAACAGCTTGTTTCTACATGTTTTGCTTGGAGTGTGTAGATTTCTCAAGATTGAGAACATTTTCAAAATATTTCTATGAATATCTAAAGATGAATCACTAAAATTGAGGAGTAGCTGTATATAACTTGGTCTTAAATTTTCAAGTGATTTCAAATTATTCCGTACTGTTCTATCGTCTGCAAGTATGGTTGGGCAGGCACACATGTTGGCTAGACATGGAATCATTATGGTAAGTGATGGACAGTTTCAGAAGGTCAGCCATTTTTGTTAAGTTCAGATGCCTAATCCAAGACTTGCCATGTTTCCCCCCAGACCTGTAAAATAGGCCAGAAAATTTACAAGAGAAAGCTCACAACAACCATTCCAAATATGATATTGAAAAAAAAGTTTGACTTATGGAGATATAAAGTTATAAAACATGAAGACACCACTCCAGAGAAAGTAAAAGGGGAAGAAAATAGGTAAGCCCAAAACTTTATGTACCAACCAAGAACCAGTAGAGAACTTCTGACATACATCAAGATAAGTAACAATCTCAAGTAACTGGAAATTTGTTAGCCTCAATATGGAGCACTGTTATTAAGAGATTGCCTCATAATAACAGAATTTTTTATTATAGAAAAATACATGGATGTTTTAGAGGCACATGATTTACATAGAGTGATCTTGTAAAATCCAAAGTACACTGTGAAGAAAATTCTTTAAAAGCGTTTCTACACTTGAAGAAAAAAGAAAATGAAATGTCTGTGACAAAAATATTTTTATACTATAAAATAAAGACTTATGTACATTAGGCAAAGGACTATTTAAGAGGAAAGAATGTTGCTTTGAAGGAATGTTACAAAGCAGATGTGGTATACTGATGAAAACTTCAACCTACACTTCAGCTTTCTATATACTAAGGAACCCAGCAGTTGTCACAGAAACAGTCAAGAGGGCAGATATTTTCAGCAGCATGACAGAGGTGACTTACCAGTACAATGCTAAAAAAATGGCTGCTCCTAGCTAGAGTCTGTAGAGATTGTTAACACCAAAACTTAGTGCTGTTGGAAGAGTTCTCTAAAAGCACAGATTTATTTCAAAGCTGCCATTGCAATCATGTGTAAAGGAAAGGCCTAGTGTACACCTGATCCATGACCCTTTCAAGTACTTATTTTAGTAGCTTAATTTTCTTTTGACCCCACTGATTTGTCTATGAATTTGCAAAACTGAAAAGGAGCTTTTTGTATACCTTGTCTTTTCTTGACATATCCCTTCAGGGCCTTACTTTGAAATTATATTCTGGATGACTCTATGAGAGGTATGTCCAAAAGTAATGCCAATATGGCAAGCCTGCTTGAAGAAAAGCTGTCCTTTCCCTCTTCACTCCATCAGTTACAATCTTTGTACTAACACTTAACATTAATTTAAAAACTGGAGTTATACATATGTGTAAAAAGCTTCTAATAAATATTTCTAGATCAAATATTAATGCTGCGTATGTTCGTACAAAAACCAGAAAGGCAAAATAAACTCTTAAAACTCTGTACTTTTGAAGTACAACCAGGATGGGAAAAAAATTACTTATCTGCTTTCTAACATCCCAGAGTAGCCTCAACATGTGGTATCAAGGGTTTTGGAAGGAATTTACAGGCATAAAGAATTCACAACAGAGATTCCAAGTAATGTTTCACAGCACTTAGAGTCCTGAAAAAGCCTGCATGGCACGGGTGAGCTTTCAGTATTGCTGAAGGTATTTTGTCTAGTGGGAAGCAGACTAGACTGATTAAAAGGTGTAAATGTGGCTTCAAATTTTCCTAGCTCCTATTTCCTTATGCATGTTCAGTTTCAATTAGGCTAGTGCAGAACCTTCCTCACATGTATTTGAAATTTAACATGCATCCAGCTTTACATTTCAGGTGAGTATTTACTGAATAGCTTTGTGGCCTTGCATTGCAAGGTCCAATATCTAACATGGCATTTCCTATTAAGATAATTTTTAGAAATGTTCACTTACAGATTCTCTTGATAAAGTGATGCATATACTATATAATTGTAGATGAAGTTTCACTTAAAGCATTATGGTTCCTTTTTTTCACCCTAAATGAAAAATATTAAGCTCTTCATTGTTTCCTTGATATTCACTTTTCCTATTTCTTTCTTCAGTCCAGACTCAGGGTATTGACATCTTCACCAAAGTAAAGACAAAATAAATAGTAAACTAGATATATTTTATTTTTAAACATCAAAATTCACAAGCCTGCTAGAAGTGTAAGGAATTTCTAAGCAGATAAAGCATTCAGAATCCCAACTCTCTGTTACTTTTTAGCTCTATTTTTTCATAATAAAGTGATTTTTACTGAAATCCACCACAATTTTATTCTAAGACCTACTCAGGTCATAAGATATGTATGGTTCCTACCTCTGAAAAATCGATATAAACACATCAGCTCTGGCAGGTTGTTATCAGTGTTTCACAGAACCTAAAATCAACCTAAAAGATAACCTTCCAAAACTCAGAGGAAAAGACACATTTTCAAATTTGCCTGTCAGGCTATCTCAAAGGAGGCAAAGCCAGAAAAAATGTCTTTAAATGTGATGGTCTCCTATGATCTGTTTCTAAAATTATTTCCCATTGGATAAATCTTTTATCAGAACATGACAAAGCTTTATGATGTCTTGTCTGACAGTGAAGCACATACTTTATATGACTTGCTGCAAGGGTTATCTCATTTAAGCTACTCTGTAATCAGTAACCTGATTATCCCATGGGGCTCTTCAAAGGTGGCTTGTACACAAAACATAAAAGGGGAAAATAAAGTATTTGAAACTACTTTTTTTTTTTTTTACATTTTTCTGCATTGTTTCCACCTTACATCTCTTGTATGTGGGGATCATAATTTCAAGCCACCCAGAATCTAGAAGAGGCAAGTCTGTGGTTCAGCATATTCATAATTTGTGGTACATTTTGTATGTACACCTCTTCATTGGGCATCCCAGGTGAAAAAAAAAAAAAAAGATGTTTTGGGATCAAATTCTTCAGAATGTTGGATACCAAAGGAAGTCAGACTGTAAAGAATCTCTCAAAGTGTGTATGATGTATTATTCGATGTATGTCCCTGTTCTGTCTCCTAACAAACTTCCTGAATATAATATTGAATAAGAAGAAGACTGCTTGTAATTTAAACCCATCATAGGACAGTTGGACCTTAATTAAAAGAAACTGAGTGACATTTTCCTTTGTTCCCAGGCCAATGTCAATGGAATAGATTAGTCTTACTTACTCCAAAGATAGAGGTTCAAGACTGGGGCAGAAGGTCCTGTTGCACTTCTACATTGTTGGGGATAATGGGAACTGAGTTATGCCACGTCTCTTTGTAATACTAGTGATACAGAAGGCAGAGCCCTCTGATCCTTCTGAACGCTGTTATCTAGAGAGATTACATGATACCTTCAAATAACCATTGGTATTTGTATTAGCAATTACAAGTTTTCTTGGCTGCACTGAAATAAAAATTACATCCATCAGCAACATGGAACAGAATTCAAAGATAATTTTTTAAAGAATACTTCTGATTTCATCCTCCTTTTAATCATGGAATCAGTTATGGATATTTCCCCTTCTGTATGTCTCTGACTTCATGGCAACTAGTCAGTTGTGCATAGCATCAGGAAAATTTGGAGTAGCTACCAGACTATGCCCCATGCAGTCTTGCAGGACTTGGGAGTGGGAGCTGATGAAAAGACTATTCTGAGGATGAATACAGAGAGGAATGATGGGAAATCAGTGCTTGAGAGCTAAACTGACTTGAATGTATCCACGTAACATGCCCTCATGGAACTGAACCTGAGACTAATGTTGCCAGAATTAACACACTAAAACTGATGATGGTCAATTCTGAATGGTGGCTGAATAATGGGAAGAAGTCTGTCAAGTCTCAATTAATATGAGATACTATACAATGCTCTGAAAGCATCAAGAGTCTGAAATGAATGAGAAATACCCATGTCGCGGTACCAACATCAGATTCAGATTGAGGCATTTATTCCAACTGAACTGCCTTTAGGACTTTAAAGCCACCTGTGCTATAGGGTACAAGCTGCATTACAGGATCTTTTGGACATGTTTGATATTTGCTGCACTTCACAGAGTCTAGACGATGGTATAGGAAGCATTGTAGTGTACCAGATGGTGACCTGGAAAAATATCTTCACAGCCTCTCCTTTGCTGTGAGTATGGAATTTGTTTTTTTTACTATTAGAAAAAGACCAAAGTACCTGAAAATGAGGCTAACTCAAAGCAATCTCATTAGCATAATTTTTGTAGCACAGAATTCTATGAATCTCCTCTCCATCTTTCTACATGCTAGTGTCTTGTTTTCTTCTCATTTCATTTTTATTGATGCACTGTAACACTATCAGATTTAAGTACCTATTAGCTGCTAAAATTTGAAACCAGTTATAACACAAAGTAAAATAAACTATCACAATCTCAATTTTCTTCTCATTTCTAGTGCTTCTGGCATTCCCATGTGAGCTGTTACTATGATGAATAAACATGCATTGAATTGGTTCATTAGGGTAGAACTATAGATCTCTCCTGATGTTTCCTTTATTCTTTGAAGAAGAGGCTTCATTGTTTCTATATATTTGGCTGCTGCAGCTGTGATGTTGTGAAGCAAAACAAAATAATGTTATACAATAAAAAAAGATTCTGCTTATAGAAAATAGGAAAAATAGGAAAAAATGTTATGCAAATTGAATGCTTTATCTTGCTGATGGCCAGGCATGTGTACTTGGAAGTGAAATTCTTCCATAAGTTCAGGAGTTACAATGACTTGTTGGAAGTATGTTCTCATCAAAATCACAACTTAATATTTAAAGATTAAAGAGAGTGCTACAGTTTAATATTTGTTCTACTCTGGAATCAGATGCAATAGTATTACTTCTTTGTTACATCTATCACTCCCCATCTAAAGCTGTCTAAAACATTTTAGTCAATTAAGTTTCATTGCACATCTAGAATGACAAAGTTTGTTCCAGCCATTGGGCAGATGGAGTGATGTTACTGACAAACATTAAAATGCTCTTGCCTGAACATTCACTGACAATATCCTCTTTATCTCAGTGGTCTGTTTCATGAGGAGTATTCTATGGCACTGATTGCCTTTGAAATTAAAGAAAAAAGTTTTATTTCTTTTTACAGTGTTAGTAGATCACCATGATGTTAATAATTTTTATTTATGTAGTACCTAGTTTTCCTAACAGATGCATTAAAATCCCACTATTTTCCTGATCCATGCTGAGAGTCACTACCTCAGACAGCTTATTTGTTCAAATTAGATAAAATAAAATTTTGAAATAGGAGAAGAAAATTTAAAAAGAAAATCCCCTGATAATTTCATAGATAAGGAATGCACAAGTCCAAAATGACCTAAAACATGAGCTCAGCAGCCTGGGTCCAAAGCAGGTCCAGTTATTCCCAGCTCAGCATTCTAGCCAGAAGACCAGATATATCTGTTCCAGGCCTTTAATTGATGTTTTGAACCAGATGTTTGCCAAGATGTGAAAACAGCCATAATCTTAAAGCAAGAGGTGTGCATTTTTTGAAACTTATAAGCATAACCAGTATTCCAGGACAATCTCCTACAAATACCAATGACAACGATATATGTCCCTGTCTCTTTTTTTTTCCTCTTGGACAAAAAGAAAGTGAGAACCTAGTCTCTCTTTTCAGTTACTTGTGAGTGGAGCTACACAGCACACTATTAACAATGCTGTCTCGTCCCACTCGGTGGGTTTCGAGGAAGGTGAATCTTTTTGTACCACAGAAGTGCGAGAGTCCCACTGCAGCAGCAGCACGCAGCGAATAAAGCCACAGCAAATGGCCTAGAGGAACCACATAACAAAAGCTTTATTGAGAGCTCACTACTTAGGCCCTAAAGGCAGGAAATTACAAAGATCTTAACTCACGTTAACAACTGCTCTTACCAGCAAATGGAGCAAAGTAGGGAAAGTCTACAGTTTTGTAACATTCTAACTCGTAAGAGAAAAGAACAAGAAAGAAAAGATGGAAAGATAAATGAGAAGATAGGACAGAGATATTACCACCCTTTTGTTCCAGTGAGGGTTTTTTGGGGTGTCATCCTGCTCTGCAAGGCTCCAGCTACAGGTCCTGGTCTGCAGGTGGTGGTGATGCACTTTCACCCCTTTTATAATGTTCTGTCCCCCAGGGACCACCCCTGAGTCTTTAGGGTTGGAAGGGACCTCTGAAGATCATCTAGTCCAACCCTCCTGCTAGAACAGGGCCTACAGCAGATCACACAGGAATGTGTCCACACAGCTTTTGAATGTCTCCAGAGAAGGAGATCACAGAATCACTTAGGTTGGAAAAGACCTTTAAGATCATCAAGTCCAACTATTAACCCTACTCTACAAAGTCTAGCATTAAGCCATGTCCCCAAGCACCACATCTAGATGACTTTTAAAAACATCCACAGGGATGGTGACTCAGCCACCTCCCTGGGCAGCATGTTCCAATGTCTGACAACCCTTTCAATGAAAAAGTTCTTCCTAATGTCTAGTCTAAACCTGCCCTGGCACAGCTTGAGGCCATTTCCCCTTGTTCCATCACCAGTTACTTGTGAGAAGAGACCAGCACCTACCTCTTTACAACATCCTTTCAGGTAGTTGTAGAGGATTATGAGGTCTCTGCTCAGCCTCCTTTTCTTCAGACTAAATAGCCCCAGTTCCCTCACCTGTTCCTCATAAGACTTGTTCCCAAGGCCCTTTACCAGCTTGGTCCCTTGTCTGGACATTCCAAAACCTCTCTTGGCAGCCTGTTTGAGTGCTCTGTTACTCTCAAAGTAGTTTGTGTTCTGGAATTCCCTGGGGCCCAGAGAGAGTTCTGGAATGGTGTTGCAGGGGCCTTCTTCTAAGAGTCCAAGGCTAGGCCTGGTGGTCAGCACATGTGCAGAGCAGCTGCTGGAAATTTACCAAGGGAAGCAAGCCAGAGAGGAGAGGGTGGGGAAGGGGGATAGCCTGCCATCCCACCTAGACTGTTCACACTTGCCTAACACAGGGGTCTGTCATGAGTTGTTTTGAGACACAGAAAGGGATGTTGTGGTTCCACATACCCTTACATGTCACCAAACAGTCTCTGACAAATGCTTTTACCACCTAGGACTTTTTGTAGTTCTCCTTTGAACAGGGAATTTTGGTTTGATGCTAAAAATGCTGCATGCATTTCTATGGCAAAGTATATAACATTGGTATCAACAGAGGATATATGCAGTTAATGTGCAGATGGATGCACCTGAGTCCAAGTTTCTGTATTTCAGTACTTTTCATATTATTCTGCAGAAAGATATTCCTCAAAATGACCAAGCAGCCTGCTGCAAATGCCACAGTTCTGCCAGAACATTATAGGAGATTCTGTAGTTACAGGCCAGTATGCAAAGGTGATAAAGAACAAATATCCACTCTAATATAAGAAGGTACTGCCCTTCATGGAGATTTTTTTCCTTATGAGAAGCAAAGCTGAAACCTAGTCATGTTCACTGTTGCTTTTATAAACTGTTATACAGGAATGCCTAACAAATGTCCTGCTTACCACCATTCTACTTACTTTTTCACACATAAATCCTAGTCCAAGTGGACAAAGGGGTTTACATTTCTTTGCCTTAAATATTGTGTGCTAAATGTTGCATCAGCCATTGTGAATCATTCCAGATAGACTTAAATGTTAGCTGAAGAAAGAATATTAATTTATACTTTGAACAGTGCACCAGCCTGATGAAGTGCTCTGTCTTTTTTTTTTCTGCAATGTGTTGGGTGAATGTAATAACATTTTCACTTGCACTTTTTATTTAAAAATATTTTCAACAAATATATAGAGGAAAGAACACAGAATCACAGAACTGCTTACAAAACAAAGAAAAAGCTAGAAACGTATATTTAAAAAGCTAGAGCATATATTGACAACAGTGGCTTTATGTTTTCCATTTCTGAAACCCAAAGAGTCAACTGAAATGCAGTACAAAACATTTCAACATCCCACTCTGACAGCGCAAAATATCAACTGAAAATTTAATAAATACCAGTGTGTCAGAATTTTTTCCCGATTCATTATCAAAACGAATGTTCACAATCGTGCGATTATAAGGTTATGAATGCCAAAACCTGTGTTATTGTTGCACTGGATTTTGTGAAGGCTTGCTGTCTAAGAAAGATGATCCTTCTAATTTTCAAACTGAAATTATTTTTTTCTAATTTCTGCAACTACAGTGAATTTATGAGAGACCAAATTAACAATTTAATCTTGATTGTAGTAACTTCACAATAAAAAAATGTCCTGACCAACACATAATGATTTTTAACAGCAAATAAAATACAAAAAAAATCCTAAATTTTGGACTAATTCCTTCTGTTGGTTAGTCCATTTCACCACTATTTTTATAACCTTTGCAGACTCTTTTGTAAATTGACACTGCATGCCTGTGAGTTTGGCTGATTAATGGTTGTTGTTGACTGTTGGAAACCAGAACAATGTGAAATCTAGTATTTCCGGATACATTAGCATCTATAGTTTCAGATCTAAATAAACTGCACATTCCATCTTTGATGCTATTCATGTAGGGTCAAGTGACACAGATTAATTATAGTATTTAAACAGAAAGTTTGTTCAGATATGTTTGAACATTGCGGGAAACAAAAGCATTTTAAAAAGGAATTACAGTTTATAAAACACTATGCAAAAATGAGCATCATTAATAGGAACAGTGACGGAAAAGCTCTCCAAAAGTTATGCACAATCATACAAAGTAGACCTGGTTACAAAGTGAACTATGATGAGCTGCAAATGAAAAATCCTGAGAATCAGAGTGTAAAAGCTAAAACATGACTACAGCTATTTGATCACTGCACAGCTTGTGCTCCAATTAAGTGTGACATTACTGTGCAAAATTTTTAAGATCGTAAAAAATAGCATCGCAAGAGTGCCTAATAAGCACTAAAATAATGACTGAAATTGTTTTCTAACCCCTGTACCTTCTTGGGAAAGCTCTTTCTTTCCTTGACTTAGACTTGTTTTTCTTTTCTAACTTTTTAATTTTACTTCAAACACGAGGTAATTTCTTTAAACACTGGTAAAGCAATACACTGGGGAACAGTCGATAATCTAATACTTCTTTTTAACTTGTTTTACAAAGTTGCAGTTAGAATAGAATTTCTCCATAAGCCAGAAAATCAAACATATATATGCATGCCACTTAATTCCCACTTACCCAGACATGAGTTCTACAGTACATAGGTCTTACTTCGGGCTCATTTTTACTTTCAGTATGCAGTCTTGGAAAAATTATTTTCATGTTGCAGATTCCACGTCACCTCATTATCTTCAAACTAAATAACTAACATCAAAGAAAGGTCTCTGTCCCTGGCTGAATGGAAGGGAAAGGATTGTGAAGAGAGATGTTGGCTTCAATCTTATTACAGGGTATAGAAACATCTGCCAAACATGCAGACATTTTCCCTGCAAGCAGATAAAGGCAGCATACTCCTGCATGGGAACCCACACCCTGGAGGGTATGATTTGAGCAGCAGCTAGGAAGAATCCCTACATTTTGTTTCATACACCCTTTGGTGGCAGTTTCAGCTTCCTATGCTTGGAGTGTGGGATTGAGCTGGAGAGAAAAGGAGTGAGTGAGCTCAGGCACTGTAGCAGCAATAGACTTTGAGGCTACAGGAAGCCTAAACTTAGCAACAGAAACATGAAACAGCTTCCAGTTTTCCCACTAATTCTGCTAATGCAAAACAATATAGTTAGGCATATGCATACATAATGGAGAATGAACTACTGTGTACTTGTATTGCAGTCTCTCCTTGCCATCTTGATTTTAGGTTTTATATGGCATAGATATTCCGTGCAGCAGGAAGACAGTTATTTGCAACCTGTTCCTATGAATACGATTTTTGCATTGGCCACAGCCAATTTCTTTAAACAAATATCCTACACAAACCAGGACATGTGGAAATCTCATGAATTTTTCACTTGCTACTAAGCAGAAAAGTATATTCAAACACATTGTATTATTCATCATTTTTGTAAAGCTTTCAGAAAATTTGAAAGATATCTCCTTTGAAGATTCCTGCCTCACATTGCTGTGTTGTTGTTCAGTAGGAAGAGAAAGCATAAGCAGACTTTCAGGAAAAAGAAAAAAATAAAAAATGTCAAAGTCCTTTAGAATATTTCAATTTCAGAAAATACTTTTTGAGGTGTAGTAAACCCACAATTTAATTGAAATAGTTTTTACCAGGTATATAGAACTTCCTCATGTCAACAGAAAGGCAATGGCTATTTCAAATTAGTTAAAAAAAACGTAACAAGAAGAAACACAAAATTCCCCTCTGCACCCTTCTCTCTGTAGCAATTTCGTTAGATGCTATGTGCTGGTTTTGGCATGGATGGAGATAATTTTCTTCATCGTAGCTAGTATGGGGGTATATTTTGGATTTGTGCTCTAGACAGTGTTGATAACACAGGGATGTTTTCACTATTGCTGAGCAGTGCTGACACAGCATTATGGACCTGACCAGTGGGTAGGCTGAGGTTGCTAGAGGAGTTAGGAGGGAACACAGCTGGAACAGCTGATCCCAACTGACCAAAGGGATATTCCATATTCTATGATGTCATGCTAAGCATATAAAGCTGGGGGGAGAAGGAAGGGGGGATGTTAGAAGTGATGGCATTCATCTTCCCAAGTAATCATCATGCACGAAGGAGCCCTGCTCTCCTGCAGATTGCCGAACACCTGCTTGCTGATGGGAAGCAGTGAATTAATTCCTTGTTTTGCTTTGCTTGCACGTGGGGCTTTTGCTTTCCCTATGAAATCCACAAGTTTTCTCACTTTCATCCTTCCCCCATCCCACCATAAGGGAGTGAGCAAGAGGCTCTGTGGTGCTTAGTTGCCAGCTGGGTTTAAACCACAACATACTAGAACAAGGTAACTACTTTTTACTAGCAGATACAGGAGAACAGAAGCAACCATAAGGAAAACAAACATCAAATGAGAACAAAAATTACCAAGAAAATATGGTAATAATATGTCAGTTATACAAGTTTAAAGACCTATATTCCAGCAATAGTAGTTATTATTCTTTGTAGTAATGGAAGTAAAGAGGAAGGAAGAAGCCTGACAAAGGTCTGGACATAGTCCAGAGTGAAGCAGGTTTCCACTTGACTTAGACCAGAAACAGTCTCTATATTTTTAATGTTGTCCTCCAATGTCTGTCCACTCAGCTCTCTCACTGTGCAATTGCCAAAAAGTAAAAGTCAGAACTAGATAAAATCAAACTATTTTTGAGATCTAAAGCGTTAACAAGTACAGGCTGGCACTGGTAAGACTTCTTCCTTTCAAAGCAAGCAGAAGAGTTTTTTTATTGTTCTGATGCTTGTTGTGCTGGAGAAGAAATAAGGACAGGGAATCTGAAGAGGTTGCTCTTCAAGAGCTGCTGTCTAATTCTGGAGCATATTTTGTTTCAAGGCTGCCTTGTCGGTAGCTTGAGTTGCCCTAACATTGTCAGGTTTTTCCTTTCTTCCTGAACAAAAACTACCTGTCTTCCAAAAGTCAGAAAAAGAGCTTATTCTGTCTCAACTGCTATCTGCCTTGTACTAAGGCAGAATGGAGGAAAGAGAAAGACCATAATACTTCTTGCTTTGCAGTGCCATCCTGTGCATGAATGAAGTGGCAAACCAGTAGGAAGGCTCTCTTGCGCAGCATTATCCACAGTTACACATACACCTCTTTAGGGAAAGACTTGTCAAAGGATAGCTGAACTTCCAGATACATCCATCTTCCTGATCCACTCTAACTTTTGTGCCTTTACACATCTTAAGAGCTGAAATAGGCTATAATGACCTGATAAGCCTAAAGCTAGTAATAACGCACAGGCAACTGAACAGGCAATATATCCCATTATTTTAATGCTACTCAAATGATTATTAGTATTAAACAAGTTGCTCTACAGTACTTTTTCAGATACGTTAACCAGGTTAAAGACTTGTCTACTGATGACTCAAGTGGTCATTTATAGTTTTATTCCTCTTCATTGTAGTGTTTGTGTTATTTTAAATGAAACTGAGCTATTAGGTAGAATATGTGAAATGTTCATGTTCATAGAATTTGATTACATGACTTAGTAATTAGAAAAGTAGAATATGAATCTTGAAAAACACTTTAAAAATACACTCTGAGACATTATCATGAATCCTAGTGCAATAATACTAACCTTAATTAATGTTTATTTATAAATAGTGTTTAATTTTAGTAATAAATGTTAATTAATTTGATTAATGTGTAGGACTGAAAGTCAATCAGTTCTTTCAAACATAATGTGTTTCATGCTGTGCCCTTCATAAATCTAGGATCTGGCTTGCATTTCAAGAAAAAATACTATCCAGATTATGTATTGTTTTCCCTCCAGGAAAAAAATTAGAATATGTGTTGGTTGGCAAACGATACGTTGCCAAAATAACTTTCTCTGGCATCTGTCCATCAGCTAAAAAAGGAAGAATTACCATTGTCCTTCTGCTTGGCAAAGGAAATTAATTAGGATCAGAAACTTTGTTGTCTCAACTATTTCAGAGCTTCCACAATTGCAGCATAAAAAATGACACACATTAAAAAAAAAATGATAATTCCATTAATGAAAACAGAAGCCATGAACATTTTTCTCAAAACCCTTGTTTTGCCCAGCCTACTCAGGCAAGAATAGTACGTATGCGTTCTGTTCTTTTATTAGCTTGTGCACAATATCTGGGTATTTTGGTCAAAAAGGATGGTAAGCAAAATGCAGATGTTGTAGCTCCTTCCAGACTTTCCACAGGTTGACTATTCATTTTTGAAACACATAGCTCCCCAAAAGAGCAATGAAGTGAAACTTACGTCCTCTGTAATCACCCAAAGGTGAAGATTTTTACTCTAAGCTAACAGAAGTAGCAGACTGCTGCCCTCTTAAGCAAAGAAGATGCAGGGAATTAAGCTGTGAGCCATCTGAACACCACCCAACCATCCAGACTGCAGTCCTCTTTCTGACCTGCTACAATGCTGTCCTTTACTTCAGGCAGTGTATGCTCTGGAGCTCTGTGCACTCCCACACTGGTAAACAGACAATAGCACCTCTGCTAAGAAGAAGACACTTCTGTTTCTGAAATGTTTTTATGCTCACAGCTTAGCTACATTTAAATCAGGCAGACAGTGAAATTTTCATGTGGATTACTTTTAAAAAACACAATCATGCATTTAGAAATAAGTTATTTGCTGGGGAAAAAAATGAGAATGAAAATTATGAACAGTACAAGAGGAACAAAATAATAAAATGCATTGAAGAAATTAGGCATTTCTCTGACAGAGTTTTACACAGAGGGGCAAAAATTACAGTAGAATGAGCTGCGGTGTCATCAGCTTTGGCTCACTGAAAACAATTAATGAGATACCAGAGTCAGCTGGGTTTATGACAAAATGTAACCTCTCTGATCCAGAGAGATGAAAATAATGACCACAATTTCTAATGTGGTATAATAATTATAGAATTATAGAATTATAGAATCATAAAATCATAGAATATGCTGAGTTGGAAGGGACCCATCAGGATCATAGAGTCCAACTCCTGTCCCTATATAGGGCACCCCAAGAATCACACCATGTGCCTGAGAGCATCATCCAAACACTTCTTGAACTCAGGCAGGCTTGGTGCTGTGACCACTTCCCTGGGGAGCTTGTTCCAGTGCTCAACCACCCTCTGGGTGAAAAACCTCTTCCTGATATCTAACTTAAACCTCCCCTCATTCAGCTTCCTGCCATTTCCCTGAGTCCTATCATTGTTCACAGGAGTGAAGAGATCAGTATCTACCCCAACTCTTCCCCTCGCGAGGAAGCCATAGACTGCAATGAGGTCACCCCTCAGCCTCCTCTTGTCCAAGCTGAATAGTCCAAGTGACCTCAGCTGCTCCTTGTAAGACATCCCATCCAGACCCTTAACCATCCTCGTGGCTCTCCTTTGGACTTTCCAATAGTTTAATGTCTTTTTTTGTATTGTGGTGTCCAAAATTGCACACAGTGCTCAAGATGAGGCCACACCAGTGGAGAGTAGAGTGGGACAATCACCTCCCTTGACCAGCTGGCAATGCTATGCTTGATGCACCCCAGGACACGTTTGGCCCTCCTGGCTGCCAGGGCACACTGCTGGTTCATATTCAGTTTGCCATCAACCAGGACCCCCAGGTCCCTCCCCACCACACTGCTCTGCAGCCACTCTTTCCCTAGTTTGTACTTACCACCAGGGTTGCCCTGTCCCAGGTGCAGAATCCAGTATTTACCCTTGTTAAACTTCATGTGGTTGGTGACTGCCCATCTTTTCAACCTGTCGAGGTCTCTCTGCAAGGCCTGAGTGCCCTAAAGGGAGTTGACAGCTCCTCCCAGCTTTGCATTATCAGAAAACTTACTTAAAATTCCTGCATCCAAGTAATTGAGAAGATGTTGAAGAGGACTGGGCCTAGGTTGGAGCCCTGCGGGATCCCACTAGTGACTGGTCACCAGCCTGATGTTACCCTATTCACTGTCACTCTTTGTCCTCGACCTGTGAGCCAGCTGCTCACCCATCACATGGTACGCTTGTCCAGCTGTATGCTGGACATTTTGTCCAAGAGAATACTGTGAGAGACAGCATCAAAAGCTTTCCCGAAATCCAGAAAGATTACATCCACTGGCTTCCCTTGATCAACTAGCTGGGTTGTCATAAAAATAAATTAAGTTTGAGAAGCAGGACTTTCTCCTCATGAAGCTGTGCTGACTGTGACCAATGACTGCATTGTCATCCAGGTGTTTTTCGATACCTCCCAGAATAATCTTCTCCATAATTTTACCAGGCACCAAAGTTACACTGACCAGCCTGTAGTCTCCAGGGTTCTCCTTCTTGCCCTTCTTGAATATTGGGACAACATTAGCCAGTTTCCAGTCAACTGGGATCTCTCCAGATTCCCAGAACCTCCCAAAAATCATCATGAGAAGCCCAGCAATGACATCAGCCAACTCTTTGAGGATTCTTGGATGGATCCCATCAGGCCCCATGGACTTGTAAGCATCTAACTGCATCAGCAGATCCTGCACAAGTTCAGGGTCAGCTAACGGTTGATCCTTGTTGCAGTCATGGTCCTCCAGTTCTGGGCATTGAGGCCCCCTTGGTCCACCATCAATGTTGAAGACAGAGGCAAAGAATGCATTAAATACCTCTTTTGTATATATCCCTGTTGATGAGGTGACCTTCCTTATCCTGCCAAGGACCCATGTTGTTTCTACACTGCCTTTTGCCATTGATGTATTTGAAAAAACTCTTTTTTTTTTGTCCCCCCGAGTTCTGGCCAGTTTCAGCTCCAGTTGAGCTTTGGCCTCTCGAATTTTCTCCCTACAGTGGTTAGCAGCATCTCTGTGTTCTTCCCACATCAGTTGACCTAGCTTCCACTGGGCATACACCTTCCTTTTTTGCCTAATGTGCAAGAGCAGATCCCTGTTCAGCCAAGCGGGCCTCATCTGCTTGACTTCCGGCATTTTGGGATTGTCTGCTCCTGTGCCCTTAGGAGGTGATGTTTAAAAAGTGACCAGGACTCATGAACCCCAGCTCTTGCAAATATATTTTCCCAGGTGTGGAGGACTGGCCTCCACAAAAGGTATGTCTCTCACACAAATTGATTACAATAGACAGACATAAAAGTAGAAGGAAAGAAAAAAAAAAACACAAAACCAAACTGAAGCAGCAACAGCCCTCGGGGGGGGGGGGTGCGGCTGCGACTTACACAAGGAAGGGCAGAGACCCCTGCCCCCCTTGCTATATGTGCAGCCAGGACCCAGCCTTTGGCTGGAGCATGGCAAAATTGTTACAGGAGCCACAGGTAGGAGCTGAGGACTGAGCAGACAAAAGGCCAGACCAGCCTGCATGAACATGTAAATAGGACGACCATTATGGATCATTATCAGTCATTGGCATCCATTGTTCTTTGCTGGTGGAAGAAAAGACAGAGAAGAAGATAAAAGGAAAAGGAGTAGGACACAATCACAAAAAGCCTCCGGTGGCTTGGGTGGAACTCCAGCTATACTCCCTGCAACCTTGCACTCCGGGACTGCTGCTATTCCCTGCTTCCTGCTTGCTGGCACTCCTGCCTCTTCTCTCATGGAGCCTGCTCTCCAAAGATCTGTGTGAAAGGAGCTGAAGAAACAGACAAGAGAGCTAGAGCACACTAAAAAAGCTGAAAGAGCGGGAATCACTGCTTGCTCCCCAAAACCCTCCATTATAAGTGCTCCCAGGCCAGTCAGTGCAGCTCCAGCCGGTTGTAGCCGTTTGCCACAGCCACTGCCTGCCCAGGCCAAGGCAGCCACCACGGGCCATCGTCAGCACGTGCCGCAGCCGCCTGCACTGGAGCTCCAGCGTGTGGCCGCTCATCACCGTGTCCCACTGCAGCTAAAGCCGCGCTCGCTGCCCAAGCCGCCTGCCCAACCCGCCTGCCCGAGCCACGCTCACCAAAAACTGCCCTCACCGAAAAACCTGCTCTTAAAGCCACAGACGCCACCAAACCCGTCAGTGCTTCTGAGCCTGTAAGAATCTTTCCTTTGCGTACTTTTTCCCCGGCAAAAGTAATCGGCCACATTCACACACGCACCTCCTCTACCCTATACAGGAAACTTGCTGGGCACCCTACCCCCAACCATAATACTGTTTCTTTCTTTCTCTTTACCTATCATAAGTTACACACCCCAAGTTTGCTTCCTATAACTACATTTGCATACCCCGCTCCCCCCCCCACACTCCCTCTGCTCCAAAGCTGTTACAGTAAAGTGTTATTTAACACATAATCTCTGTGTTTGTACCGGTGTGTGCGCATCTGGGCAGGGTTTGTGTTCTATAGACATACCCGGTGTAGCCAGCTGGTCCCAAGCTAGGGACAGACCCACTGGGAAATTAAAACCAGCCAATTAGGGGCTATTCCTCCTCTAATTGAGGAGAAGAGAAGGTGCAACCTGTGTCTCGACTCAAGTTTTCCAGCCTGGGTCGAACTTGGACAGCAACACCAGGGTACTTGACTCAGAAGCCCCCTGAGCAACCTAAAGTCTGCTGTCCTCATTTCCAGTGTTGAAGTTTTGCTGGCAGTTTTCCTCTTGCCAACAGAAATTTTAAACTCAATCGCCTCATGATCACTGTGGCCAAGATGACCTCCAATCTCCACTTCACTCACAAGATTCTCTGAGTTGATGAGCAGCAGATCAAGGAGAGCATTCTTCTGAGTTGGCTCCCTTATGACCTGTTTCATAAAGCTGTCATCCTGGTGGATTAGAAATCTTCTGGCTTGGGTTGTGCTAGCTGTATGTTGCTCCCAGTTGATTTCTGGCAAGTTGAAGTCCCCCATAAGGACCTGGGTGGTTGACTTGGAAGCATCCCTTAGTTCCTCAAAGAACAGGTCATCAGCATCCTCATCCTGGCCAGGAGGTCTATAGTATATTCCCACAATGACATCCGCTTTATTTGTTTGTCCCTTGATTCTCACCCAAAGACTCTCAATTGTGCCATTACCGACTGTGAGCTTCACACACTCTAGCCTTTCCATTACATACAAAGACACTTCCCCACCTCTTCTGCCCTGCCTATCTCTCCTGAAGAGTCTGTACCCATCCAACAGGGTGCTCCAATGACAGGACTCATCCCACCAGGTTTCACTTATGCCAGTAATGTCAAATCTCTGGGACTGGGCCAAGGCTTCAAGCTCATCTTGTTTATTCCTCATGCTGCATGCATTAGCGTAGAAACACTTCAGGTGTGGTACATTGTGGCCAACACCTTGCAAATCAGAATGAGGAATCCGATTAGTGCTTTGTTCCTCAAGTTTTGCCGCACCATCCCATTGCTCACCACTGGCAATCCTGGTTTTGTCCTCTACCCCCTTCCAAGCTCATTTAAAGCTCTATCAACAAGCCCCGCTAGCTCCTGTGCTAAATACTCTGTAAGGAACTGTGAGGGTTCAATTCATATCAAAGAGAGAGGAAACTGAGGTCATTTAGACCTAGACACTGAAAGGTACTTAAGGGCTTAACTTTCCTTTCCCCTTACACCCAGCAGCGTTAATGCTTTTCTGTATCTGATCATCAAAAACATGAGATTAGTTTAACTACCATTAGTAAGATTTTAGTAGCAAGTAGTAAACAACAGCTTGACTAATGTTGGATTTGTAATAGGTGATCTATACTTGATTGTTTTTTCATGCATTTATCAAAAAATAAAATGTGAAAAATGACTTGTTGGCCAAAGTAGCATTGAAATGGCTTATTATTTATGACTAAGCAGAATTTGTTACAGATACAACCATGGTAGCAACTAAACTATATCAAATCCCTCATCTAAAGTTAATTGATGTTGAGTTTATATTTAAAAATAAGTGAATAGGGATATTTTTAAATTAGTGTGTTCGTAAGGGGACAGTATTTTCTGTTCTACTATTGCAGTGCACTATCTTTCCTTTTCTTTCTCTGTCCTTCAACAAGGCCTGTCAAAAGAGGAAAGTAGAGAAAAGTCTGATGTATGGAAATCACTGTGTACTCAGCACAAAGTGCACAAGTGGAGGCTCTGTGTAGAATCCATGCCAATCAATTAATCTGTTTTTCCTATTTAGGGAACACAATGGACTTCAGAAGCCCTTCAGTTAAACTTTCATTTGACACTTTGCTCAAGTGTCTCACTAAATTATAAAAGCTTTCTGAATATACTCTGCTTCCGGATTTGTCACTGATAATTTCAAGCAGTTTGTTTCCTTGTCCTTTTTTTTCGCTCTCTTTAAAAAGGGCAAAAATAATTGTCACAAGGAAGCTTGCAGAGAAGATAATGAATTTTCATTTTATTTTGAGACCTTTGGAAACAGAATTTGTTTCTCACATTAATTCACATTCTTTCTCTCTGTATATTCTGTTTGAGGTATTCACCCAGTTCCATATTTTGGCTGAAAAAATCCTCATGGAAGTCAATGGAGCAAGAGTACTTTTTAGCCCAAAATTTAAAGATAATGCCCCAAACCGAGATTTTATTTCTGCAGTGATATTTGAAAATCGGTGAATAAATTGTGTCTGTGGGTTCTTTGCTGGTGTAAAGCTCAGCAAGATAGAACCTCCCTGACAAAACTGTAACCTCCTCATACTTAACTGCGTACAAATAGGGCAAAAAGAAAATAAATTAACAAGACTAGTCTAATTATTTTTCTTTTCAAACCAGCTAGCTGAGCTTTTGCACAGAGATCACTTCTTTATGTAAGTCTGGAACTGGACGCATACAATTTTTTTGTTTGTTTTAAAGAGCTCTTTATTTTAATTGTTATTTTTACCACAAGAAACATAGAGACTAGCTTTTACCTGAAACATGTTAATCAGTACTCCTCAGCCTAGGTAAGAATTTCTCAGGGTATCCAGAATTCCCTGAAAGAGCTTTTTCTTTCTTCTGTTCTTTGCCTAGCCAAACATAGAATCATCATAGAATCATAGAATCATAGAATGGTTTAGGTTGGAAGAGACCTTAAAGATCATCTAGTTCCAACTGCCCTGCCATGAGCAGGGGTACCTCACAGTAGACCAGGCTGTTCAGAGCCCCATCCAACGTGGCTTTGAATACTTCCAGGGAGGGAGCAGCCACAACTTCCCTGGGCAACCTGTGCCAGTGTCTCACAGGAAAAAATGTCTTCCTAATAACTAATCTAAATTTACTGTCTTTCAGTTTAAAATTGTCTCCCCTTGTCCTGTCGCTACATATCCTTGTAAAAATCCCTTCCCAGCTTTCCTGTAGGCCCTCTTCATATACTGGAAGGCCACTATAAGGTCTCTCTAGAGCATTCTCCAGGCTGAACAACCCCAACTCTCTCAGCGTGTTTTCATAGAAAAGGTGTTCCAGCCCTCAGATCACCTTTGTGGCCCTCCTCTGGATTCACTCCAACAGCTCCATATCCTTCTTATGTTGGGGGCTCCAGAACTAGACACCACTTCACTTCTTCCTTGACTAGATCCACAGTTTAACAATAAAAGTTGGAAAATAGGAAGTCATGTTTCTCAATATACACTTTCCTACCAAAAGAGAGAAAAGAATCTACACTCGCAAAATAATCAGTGAGAGACCTTTTCCTTTATATCTCATGTTTCTGGCAGGTGATGTCTGAACACTCTTATCAATGCATTAAAAATTCACCAAATTACTTTGAAGGAAATGGTTTGTCTTAGTAGTCATCTTTTGGCCAAATACTCTCTGCTTAAGTTCATGGTCTTGATATATGTTATTCCTAAACCAAGAACAGTAATTTATCATGCTCCCCTTGTCAGTCAACCATTCAGTAAGGAGGCAAAAAGTCAGGGAAGAGGCCAGGTACTGTGATAGATTTCACAGGTGAATATAAGAGTGTAAACACAAAAAGGACTTAGTGGTAAGACAGTAAGAGTCTGTTCAGATTCTTTGACAAACACCCATAGTATCAGCATAGAGAAGTGCATATGTTTTGCAAACAGCCTATAGTACAGGTAACTGGTTTTACAACACTGTTATAGACTCTGCTGAATCAATGTTCTGATCTCTGCAGTAAAAATTATTACCAGCATCAAAAACTGTATTTTATGTGTGTGTATATATCGTTTACATTAAATAAAACTGCTCTGAAGTAACTTCTTGTATTTTGCCAAGGTATATGGATAAACATAAATTTTGATTCTTTCAAGGCTACATTAGCTCACCATAGTTAAGTAAAAAGCAAAAAACATTGACGTTAATTTTTTAAACTTTTTTGTATGTTTTTTTTTTTGTTTTTTTCAGAAAAATCAGGTGGCTTGTCTTATATAAATTACACAATCAGTATTCATCAGAGTACACAGATCAGTTTACCCAAAATAAAGTACTTATTCAGCCGGCAGGAAAGCAGGCAAAAGAGAAAGAGAAATTAAGGAAGATGGTGGGATGCTGAAAGTTATGAATACAAGAATATTTGGACATTGGGGGAATACAAGGGGTACTTTCTTTTACATAATCACATTGACACAGTGTATTAATCCCTTGTGAAGGAGCAGCATAAGCCAAAACTCTAGATTTAACATTGCTTGATTGTTAACTGTTACTTCCTCTTGTATTTAGTTTTTGCCCACCTGTTTGGATGGCAATGATTCAGGGTAGAGATAAGGACTCAAGAATTTGAAACTGTATTTTCAAATGGATTACACACCTAATCTTGATGTCTGTAATTAAGTTTATTGTCAGAAAGACTAAGAGTTCCTTAAAAAAAGGATCCCTGAGCTGCTCTGACATACATTCTTAAAGCTAATCACATTGTATACTTCATAATATGTGTTTTGAATTTTTATTCATGAAAGCACATTGTTCCTTCAAAATACTTAATTTGAGAAACAAGTGGAATTCTGGTTTCATAGATGTTGGTTGCTTGGATCGGTTTCTTGATCCCACTTCTTTGTCCCCTTTGAAGCTTTTCTAAAATGGAAACAAAGAGGAAAACTGACTAAAATTTCTTTGTCTTCTTTACTTTCACCATGTAGCTTCAGGCTGATGTATGAGCTGCTGATCTATGGACACTGTTTAAGCTGCTTGTAAATGTACCCATGGCCATATCCAAAAAGAGGATCAGGGAAACAAGTTTCTTGACAGTAGTGCCTCCTCCTTTTTGTCAGGAAAGTGGAAAGTAGAATACAGAGAGAATTTGACTGTGTATGATTCAAGTCACAGGAAAAGTAAGACTCAAAATATGAAAAAGTTATGCAGTATTTTGTTCACTTATTTTGCATGCTTTTTATTTTCCGCAAAGCATAACTAACATCTGATTTGTTTGGGTTTGTTGTTTGGTTTTTATTTTGGTTTTGTTTTGTTTTTTTTTTTAATATTCACATTAGCCTAATTAAGAAGCAGAAGAATGGCTCTAAAAATCTGAATTTAAAAACTTTTTAAAATGGTATAGGATCTATTTATATTTTCATTCTAAATCAAGGACTTAGCCAAGATTACATAATGAGCTAGTGACATGAAAGAATCCTGTCAGTATGTGGTTTTCTATCCTCAGCTTTCTCATAACATATCAAGGACCGAAGGACCTACAAACCACTGCTTTTAGCATTAGTGCCATTTATTCATATTTTATCCAGTAAGCTAAGTGAAGAAATTGTAATATTGTAAGAAGAAAAAAATGTTTTTGTATAAAATCAGTTGTGTCTTTATGGTTGAAATTCTGTAATTTTCCCTTTTATCTTGGAACTTTATTATTCTGCTAAATAGATGTGCATCTTAGAATATAATAGGGACAACGCAAACTACTTGTTTTGTTAAAATATTGACAAAATTAGGTAATGATCCAACATTTTAATTCCACTGCCACAACAGAGAACAGTATTATTCATGATATGAAAGCAAAGATGATTCTTTACATTCTCTCTTTGCAAGCTCTTTTCATAAATGTAATTCTCTCATTGAGAAAGGTAAAGGTCTGAGTTGTGTCAAGAAATACATCTGTGATGTTTCCCCTTTTACATGGTATTTTTTCTGTAGTTTATGTTCAGAGAAGATAACTGCCACCCTTTTCAGAACAAGATACTAGGAAGCAATCAATATTTCAAAAAAAATCTTACAGAACATACTGCTTTTGTGTGTCTTATAGTGTCTTTTGATACTCCTGGAGAGTGTTTGTTCTCTTCAATAATCTAGCCAGAGACTTGACCCCATCATTTCTTTAAAATGAATTACTTTAATTCTTCTTTTCTGAGCACTGTTGTGTGAGAGCAAACGTTTTGGATACATGTGTTGACTGAAAAGGTTCCTGAAACTTTGAGCAAAGAAACTGCTTCTCATTGTTTGTTCAAGGAAAAAAGAACTTTCAATTCTTTGCAAATACATAGGATTGAATAAAAAATAATGGACAAAAACAGTTCCCAAAACACCTAACTCCACATCCAATTTCTTCCTTAATGGAAGTAAACTGCAACCTAATCACAGGTATTTTTAAATAACTATTATTCCTGTACTATTGTGCATTGACCCAATTGTGAAGTGCTGAAGCAAGTAGAAAACTGCTGCAATGTAGATGTACTGCTTCTAGCACCAACATATCTTATTTAGAGTAAGATACTCTAAAATACTACTGTATGGTTCTGTATTGTGTGTCTTAAAAACTCAGTTATCTATATCAATATCTAAAAAAATATATAACAATACAGTCAGTGCTAAATACATCAGAACCTTATTTAAATGTGATTTTTCTTTTTTTAAGGTTAAGGTCAACAGTGTCACATCTGGATGTTAAAATATATGTATCTAAAAAATGAAGTTTGATTTCTTGAAATTGCTTTTCTGAGTTAAACGGGAGAGACAAGTACTTTGTTTAATTGAAACAAAGCTACCTATACTTACCTGTCTATAATATGCAGAAGGTAGAAGGTAGAATTTCCATCAGTTCAGTGTTATACTATTATAAAACCTCTTTTCATTAACATACTGCTTTTAAATATCACAGAAACAAACAACTGTAGCTTGAAAATGTTAGATGATAGATAACTCCTCTTGGTCTTCTTTTCTCTTAACTTGGGTAGTGTCTTCTCACCTCCAAAAATTCTCAGTGTTTAAAAGGGATTGTGGGGGCCTTCATCTAAGCATCTAAGGTTAAGAAAAGTCCTTTTTAGAACTAGGTGGGGGGTTTTGTTCTCTTTGTGCATGTATATAGATTTACTCCGCAACAGAGTGCTTACTGATATAAAACCAAGGAAAATTATTTGTGCATATATATCTTATACTTATTCAGGAGCAAGCCTATGAATTTCTGTTTTCACTAAGCATTGTCTGAGAAGGTACCATTTGGTATTTAAAACTATACTGAAAATCAATACAGGCTGAAAAATCAACACCTTACCAGCTAAAAGAGAATTTCTAAATGTATCTGCTTTAGAAAAAGCAAAGCTTTCACTGAAGAATGCTTTTCCACCAAATATACCTTTGAATTATTTTTATTAGATGTTGTCCAACTTTCTGTTGAACCTTCCTAAGGGCAGGGATGATATAAACCATGAAATTTACACAATATGTTTGTAGATCTATCCCGGAGGCAAGAACTCATGAAGCTTTTCTCCCTCTGGGGCAGACATACACCATGGATCTGTCCTGAGTCAGATTCTGCAGGGTATCTGACCCTAGAGTGGCTGCACCTGATAAATCTTCCCTATGACTTGTTGCTCTTATGGCTTTTTAGTAGTTCTGCTGTGGACTGGTATGACTTCTGTCCAAATTCAATGGAAACCAAATTAAAAACGAGGACAAAATAAACCACACTGTAAACAATGACATTTCTATCAAAGTAAAAAAATCTTTTTTACACCAGCTATTCATAGGTAACAGTGTTCCTATGATATTTTTTTTTCTCAGAGTACTCTTACCTCATTCAACAGATGAGTATTGCTTTGATGTTCTTTTTCATCTTTCCCTTCAATATATCATGTTGAACTTCTTTTAATGCACACTGCCCCATCTTTGCACTGAATAAAACAACACCATTTTTCTCTTAGGGGTTTCTGTGGTGATCTCATTAAAAATTTTAATACATTCATGACTGTTTTGTTTCAATGCCCATGTAGTACGGGTTGGTATTATTATTATTTGAAATTCATTGCTAGGACACTGGAAATTCAAGACATCTGATGTCAAAGTCACTGATTTGTTTTTTGGTTTCCCCATATTTTATCCATATAGAATATGATTTATTCAAGGTTCCTACTGTTTGTAGTGCACAGAAACAGCACCAAGATATTAGGGTATGGAAGATGACTCTACCACCTAGTTTAACTGTCTAGGTTGTCAGCTGAGTTTCCATGTATTGTTGTAGAATATATAAAGTTGAAAGAATCTATGAAGTGGAAGGGACCCATAAGAATCATCAAGTCCAACTCTCTGCTCCTCACAACTAAACTATGGTTTAAAACTAAACCATATAACTAACAGGATCATCCAGATGCTCCTTGAACTCTAACAGTCTTGGTGCTGTGACCACTTCCCTGGAGAGCCTGTTCCAGCAACTGACCACACTCTCAGTGAAGAACCTTTTCCTAATGTCCAGTCTGAGCTCCCCCTGATGCAGCTTCATTCCATTTCCTCATGTCTTATCACGGGCCACAAGACAGGAGAGTTCGAATGCCCTCCATGGCCCCCTTGAGGAAGTTGTAGACTGCCATGAAGACACCCTTTGTGTGACCAAGCAGATCCTCCAAAGAGACACAAGTCTGAGAATGCCTATTTTATTTGTCTACATAGTTATTTTAAAATGTTTGCATTTAGACCATGTTTACTTTCCTTGAAAACTCCATGTTAACTGATGTTCAGAGAAGTCCACCAGCTTCTGTAGAATATATAAGTCAAAATCTAGGTATGTTGAACTAAGCATCTATATAATTATCAAATCATCTGTGAAAGACTATGCAAGTGATTTGGCATGATAACATAAACCAAGCAAAGCTTAAATCCAGATTTTTCAGGATAGCACCTAATCTTGACATTGAAAGTGTTTTTTTCTTTCATCTGCTTCACATATGTGACACTTTTCAGTGTCTTCAGCAAATGAATCACAGCTGATGTATCTTAATTCTTTCTACGGTCCTTTTTCATCACTGAGTAACCTTACATCCAATTCACAAAATAACCTGGGAATTTAAACTGTATTATCAGCCTACAGATAGACTCAAGGTGGGTGACAGATGAGACTATCAACTAGAAGACAGTATATGTCATCTGAGTTCTAAAATTCAAAAAACTTTCTAAAGAACCCCAAAGGTGCAGAGGCCCAGACTCACACAGGCAACTACCTCATAAGCAATCCTGGCCTTCCTCACATATGCTGTAGCTGCAGGAATCCCAGTAGGCCAACAAATTCTTGCTAAGTATCTCTAGGGATACTGAGGTACCATACCATTGGGTTCCTCCCCACCCAGTCACAGTTCTTTGTTTCTACTTCTTCAATTAGTTTAATCTGTTATTTCATGGTAATTCTGCTGCTGCTGTGGTCCATTATGGATTTCATTAGCAGCTCTTCTGAATATACAAAAAACTTAACTTCTTTTACATTTGAAAGCAGTTTCCTTCTTGGTATATTCTATAAATGGGTGTGAAGATGCTGTTTTTCACAGAATAACAAGATTGATCTATTTTTTCCCGGTGTTTTCCTTACTATTACAACCTCAAGAAAAATCACTGTATCTTAAAATAGATGTACTCTACTAAACAGAAGATTTTTTTTTTTTTCATTTCTGCATCTGAACCAGCAAGCATTGTTTTTGTGTGCAATAACATGATAGGACTGATTATAATAGAGAGAATTGTTCAGATTTATGGCTGTTGAATCAGTTTTGTAAGCTATAAGGGCTATCAAAAATGTGTACAGCTGCTCATGATTTAGCAATTAGCAGTGTCCAAAGCATCTGTCTCTGGCAGATGTTTCAGAAGCTGCTAATTTTAAGTTGCATCAAAAAGAATCTTGCATGTAAGAGGAAAAATGAAATAATTAGGTAACTTTTAAAGTGTTTTAAAAGGATTTTTTTTAAAAATAAAAAATATTTGAATAAGCAAAAATCTGTTATGTCACTAGGAAAATTAAGGAAGATTGTATTATCATGCTAATCTGTGTTTGGTAGTGGTTTATTTAGTAAAAGAAAGCAACATTATCCTTTGAGGCTTTATATACTTAGTTGATGTATCTATCCTTAGGTGATTCTGCTCCTCTGCTCTGGTGAGGCTGCACCTGGAGGACTGTGTACAGTTCTGGAGCCTTCAGAACAGGAAAGACATGGAGCTGTTGGAGAGGGTCCACAGAAGGGCCACAAACATGATCAAAGGGCTGGAGCACTTCTGCAATGAAGACAGGCTGAGAGTTGGGGCTATTCAGCCTGGAGAAGAGAAGGCTCCACGGGGACCTTCTAGCAGCCTTCCAGTACCTGAAGGAGGCCTCCTGGAAAGCTGGGGAGGGACTTTTCACCAGAGAAGATAGTGGTAGGACAAGGGGTAATGGTTTTAAACTGAAAGAGGGGAGATTTAGGTTAGACATCAGGGTATTGAGATGTCTGAGGGTCTCAATGACTTCTTTGCATCAGTCTTCTCTGGCAAGTGCTCCAGTCTCATCACAAAGGCCACAGCAGGTGAAAGCAGGGACTGGGAGAAGGAGGTACCCCCCACTGTAGGAGAAGAACAGGTTCGTTACCATTTAAAGAACCTGAAGGTGCACAAGTCTATGGGACCTGATGGGGTCCATCCACAGATCCTGAGGGAGCTGGTGGATGCAGTTGCTAAGCCTCTGTCCATCAGATTTGAGAGGTCACAGTGGTCTGGTGAGGTTCCCACTGATTGGAAAATAAGTAACATAGCCCCTATTTTTTAAAAAGGTTGAAAGGAAGACCCAGGGAACTACAGTCCCATTAGTCTCACCTCTATGTATTGTGACCAGTGCTGTTTAAGATCTTTGTTGGAGACATGGACAGTGGGATTAAGTGTATCCTCAGCAAGTTTGCTGACGACACCAAGCTGTGTGGAGTAGTTGACACCCTAGAGGGAAGGGATGCCATCCAGAGTAACTTTGACAGCTTGAGAGGTGAGCCAATGCCAACCTCATGAAGTTCAACAAGGCCAAGTGCAAGGTCCTGCACCTGGGTCAGCGCAACCCCAGGCACAAATACAGGATGTGAGGAGAATGGCTAGAGAGCAGTCCTGAGGAAAAGGACTTGGGAGTGGTAGTAAGTGGTTTATTTTCTAACAGAGTAGCTGCCAAAAGGAAAAAAGAAATTCCTCCAGTGTAGTCCCTTACAGAATCATTATTATCTAGATGTCTGTTTGCAAAGTGAAGTTCATACTTGGAATATCTGGTCACTTTTGTGTTTATTCTGGTTCATATATATAATGAAATTAATTAAGGGACCTTGACAGGCTTGAGAGGTGAGCCATGCCAACCTCATGACGTTCAACAAGGCCAAGTGCAAGGTCCTGCACAGGGGACAGGGCAATCACAAGCACAAATACAGGCTGGGGGAGAATGGATTAAGAACATCCCCGAGGAGAAGGACTTCAGGGTGTTGGTTCATTAAAAGATCCACATGAGCCAGCTATGTGAGCTCACAGCCCAGAAAGCCAACTGTATCCTGGGCTTCATCAAAAGAAGTGTCGTCAGCAGATTGAGAGAGATGATTCTGCCCCTCTACTCTGCTCTGGTGAAAAGTCACCTGGAGTACTGTGTTCACCTCTGGAGCCCCCAACACAAGAAGGACATGGACCTGTTGGAGTGGGTCCAGACGAGGGCCACAAAAATGATCAGAGGGCTGGAGCACCTCTCCTGTGACGACAAGCTGAGAGGGTCAAGGTTGTTCAGCCTAGAGAAGAGAAATATTTAAAATATATTAATTACAGTGGTGTTAACCCAGTCCTATACACAATTCAGAGCATGGAATTGTAGAACATATATAAACAGCCCATATCTTTAGTAGACTACACATGGTTTCCCTTTGCAAAATGTTTTATTTTACTTCTGTCTCCTTAGCTGTTGTCCTGAGTTTGGACTTCCATTGTGCCTTGTTGTGTGCTATCTTTCAATATGGGGAGTGAAAGTATGAAACAAAAATTGAATGGACTATGTACACAACTAGCACAAACCTTCAGCTGCAGAGTAGATAACATTGATGATAATTCACAGAAACCTTAAGATAACCTTGCTAAAGAATATCTCTTTCATCTTTATTTTCTCACGAGTTGCAGAAGTTCTTTAAGGACCATGCTGTGGTAAAATAGTGGTAAAAAAGTGGTAAACAGAATTCTCTAAAATGTCAATGGGGGATCTCTGGAGGTTGCTTTAAAAATACAGAATATAGAGAATATTTACATGAAAAAAACTTGAAGATGTAATTTTCTATTAAAGTATGTAAATAATAAAAATATTAAAGTATGTGTAATAAGAATTTTAAATAAAGATTTCCGGTAAGCATGCAAGGCTCATGTGAAGACAATAATTTGTGTAGACTGTCTCATAGGTCTTCGAAATCTTATAATTTTTGTTGTTTGAGCTCTGGTTTCTCCCTGTGGTTTTTCAAAAGCTTCTGTGTTTTGCTTGGGTTTTTTTGGTGTATGTTAGAGGGAATTTGTTGTTCCCTATTATCTTTTACAACTTTAATGTTGCTAAAGATCCAGCAATTTTTTTTTTTCATTTCATATCAAAATATATATTGTTTTAATCTGAAGGTTAAGAAAAAAAAAAAAGGACTAAAAAAAGACTTAAGAATATTCAAAATCTCAAAAGAAAACCTAACCAAACAACAACAAAAAAAACCCAAAACCAAAACAACAAAAAACCCACAACAAACAAACAAAAAACCCCACAACCACTAAAACTCAGCCAGCCTCCCAACCAGTTTTGCCTGGTTTTATACCAAATTAATAAATCTGAAAGACATGGGCATATTGTTAAAAGTTCCTCTCAACTTTTGGTCATATTTCCACAAACATGTTATCTTGTCTGAATAGTGGTGACTGCAACTCAGTAAGCAATGGTAGTATATCTAGCACTGTGCAAGATATAGTATGTGTATGTTCACTGTCCCATAAACTCAGGTATATTTGCTGAGCTCTTGACTTATAAGAAAAACTGAGAATCTTTCTTAGTTTTCCAGTGAAAATTGAACACACCTCTTGCTATAATCAATTATAGCAGTGGTGACACAGGTAACACTGACTAGTTACTGCAGTGTGAACATTATAGCACTCATGTAACTGTGTGAACATCTGCTTTTATTACTCTTCTACTTCCCTGCTTTTCAAAATATGATCAGTTTTTTCCTATTATGCTCTGTACTGAGAAAAGTCATCAGTTTTAAGCATCTTTTTCACATTTGCTGCAGAGTGAAAAAATTGTCTTTTCTCATCAAACAATCTCTGTAATTAGAGTACTTCATAGCTATCTGTATCAAACAATTAGTGTATTAATTGCTGAGTCCTGGACTATCCTAGTAAGCATGTAAGCAAAATGTAATAAATGTGATTACACCGTTGAAAGTGTAATGAACAAGAATGGTATTTCTATAGATAATTAATCCTTTTCTCCAGAACCCACTGACAAAGCTTTCTGATTTTTATTATAGATAGTCAGTTTTTTATCCTCAAGGGATATTTATATTTTCTATATCTCAAATTTTCTCTTTAGATTTTAAAGGTCTAATTCTGATCTGGCTTATTTAGGTTTTACTCTAAAGGAAATATATTTATTTTAACAATGTTGATATGTATTTATGAAGCCATAACTGGTATCTTTATGTGGTCCAGTGTCTTTTGAGCAACCCCCGAGGGTTCACTGAAAGCTAGTCTCTTGTCTTGCTGTTGTGGTTCCTTAAATGAATGTGGGATTCATAACAACAATTTAGTTGAGTTTATTGACAACTACTTAGAATATTATTCTAATAATTAGGGGGTTTAGAACACATCTGATGTGTGTCATGCTTTTGTACACACATGGCCTGTTAGTTAAACTGAAAGGGCTGTACTGTGCTTCAAGGGAGTTATTCTAGTCTTTCCTTGTAAACTTATTAACAGCTCCATTATACTTCAAAAGTATGAACTGCACAGTCTCACCTGTGATAGGTCAGGCCTACAAGCAAATACTCTTGAAACAATGGCTTTTGATCACTATGCTGATAATTTGGGGTTCTTTAAAGCAGAAATGCCCAGTTACTTTACAATAATGTTGTGACTGGCTCATGAAAAATACCAAGTGTATCTGTATTTATAGTGTCTGTTTGCACTGTGTGTACTTTTTCATTTTCAAAAACATAATTATATTTTTTAATTTTAAATATGGAATGCATTAAGCATGCTTACATTTATTTATGTCTTCCTGAGTGAAGGAATGGCAAACTGGAGGTCTTTGCCACGTGGAGTGGAGCTCTGAAAAAGCAATGTCAGGAAGAAGAGCATAAAGGCTACTATACTCCTCTCTTCTACCTCTGTTTTAAGCTCACAAAATGTGATTCAGCTCTAGGGACAGATAGGTGGTCAAATAAGCAGTCATTGCTCTGGGACTTGAAAGCATTATGTCGATCCTGCATATCCATGTGCCTTAGGCTCTGCATTGAGATGAGGCAGAGTTATGTCCTGTGGTTGCTTGCTCAGTGGGTTCCCATGTAAATGAAATTTGGGTGTGCAGGTTAGAGAGGAGTTGCAGAATATTCAGAAAGGGGATTCGTCTGAATCAAAAAGGGAACAGCACTGTGAAGATTCAGGGAAACAGACCTAACCCAGAGTGAGCACACAGTCACAAGCAGTCTTACAAGCACAAAGCATCTTGATACTATGTAGTGATATTTTTAAAATGACTGTCTATACTACATTTAAAAAGATACTGATAAAAAAGTCTTGTGGCAAAAGCAAACTTTCTCAAACTAAAGAGAAGTCCAGCATCTAACAGAAGGTAGACAGCAAAATAAGTAAGAAAACATGCTAGGAAGCATGTGTGTAAAAGAAAGGTAATCTAGAAACATTTGCATAATTTCATTAATTTCTACAGCTAGATGCATCTTTAGCATTAATCTTCCATGTAAGCAGTTTGATTCTCAGCAAATTCATGAAACTACACAGCCCAGAAAAACTGTTCTATTAAGATACAGGTCACACTTAAAACCTTTGTTCAGTTTGGTTTAGGATGTGAAAATGGTGGGATCTTCCAGTCTCTGAATTTACTTAATGACTCAGTAGATATGTTTTTTTGTTGTTTGGTTTGTTTTTTTTTTCCTGATTTTTTGAGTGAAACAAATGGGGCTTGGATGCAAAAAATAGTGAGAAATCCCTGAATGAGGACTTACATTTCTAACTACTGGGAAAAAAAACCCAACAACCTTTGATCATGTTCCATTTAGCAGTTTTATATCATTGTCTTCCGGTTTATCACTTCCATGTTTAATTCTGAAATAAAATACCAACTAATATCCAGTTTCAGGAAGTAATATGTGTCAATTTCACATAAAATGTTGGTAGAAATTATTAGGACATTCACTAGCACTAATTACATACCTAACTAATGATCCTCTGGTTGTGGTAGTATTTCCTATGACAGTCAACCGAGTATATGCATCTATTTTGTGGAATTAACAAGCACCTATCTGCTCAAAATTGATAGGGTTTATTTTTCCTTGCTTTGTATTGTATAATCTAACATTAAAAAAATACATAGGATGACCAAAATACAACATTTAAGATTTCCATGTATACCTAAACCAAGCAGTAATCATTCCCACATTTGGTTTTCCTCTGTATGGTTGATCTTTTAGCTTAATTTTTAGTAATAAAAGACATTTTAAAATACATAGTTATTAACACTGACAGCCTCAGCAAAGTAATTTATAGAACAATACTAGTTAGACATGATTTAAACATTTTGATCAAATGTTTTTAACAGTTATTTTTAATAACTGCCATTCCAGCAGTCACAGTAAACCTGTATAAGCACAGCAGAACTAAATCACACAAGGCTCTTTCTTGACTAAAGAAGACTTCTAATGGTAAGGATATTTATGAAGCTCTATACTTCCTTTTTAGATGCTTTGAAATTGGCCAGTGAACAACAAAGTAAGAGGGCTAGTAATCACATAGATAAGTGGTTTATTTAGGAGTCATGCTAAAAGGTGTTATTCTCTAGGAAGAAGTAGCAACTGAAATTGAGACAAAACAGATCAATATTTTGTGAAAACTTAAATCACTTCTGCTTTTTTCAACCATCTGTACTTTTTAATCTCTATGTTAAGAGCTTACAGGGCAGTGCAGAGCCTGGGGTCCTTTATCAGTAATATATATATAAAAAAATATTTACAGGACTACCAGCCATTAAAATATTTCCCTGAGGTACTTAATTCTTTAAGTTTATGTGGTTCCCTGATTAGTTCTCAGTAGATAGTATTATTTAACATTTTATGTATTGTTCAGTATTTTCAGTCAACATAGGAATTTATGTACAGAAGTGATTTTATCCCGTGTAGTTTATATTTTTCCTGTATGTGTTTATTTCAATTCTTCTGTGGAATCCATGTAGCAAGGACCTCCAAAACACACAAAGAATCATTCATGAGTTCTTCCATAAAACTTTGGGAACAGCAAGCTGATATCTTCTGTTATATCCACTGTATGGATGAAAAGGTTTCACAATCCCTAATGCAGACAGAATCATCTGCTCTTAAGAAAAGTATCTTTAGTTGAAATTTTTAAAAAGTTAGATTTTTAAATCCATATCATAATTTCACTGCATGATACTTAGAAGTTCTAAGTTAATTGTACAGTTAGAGATAGCATTTTATAGTAATTATGACTATAAAAGTCTAGTATTTGAGACTCATTCAACATTTTTTTATACTTTGTGTACTGCCCAGATCACTCTTATGTATATTAGCTGTAGTTAAATGGGTGGTTTTTTTTTCAAAAATATCATGACATAGCTTTTCTATATTAGAATATTTTATGTTATTCCCTTAATAATGTCAGAATGTGTAATATTTTTGTTTCATTGGTTTCTTTCTATTGAATTTTATTGGAAAATAATTTTGAGATGCTTTATACTTAGGAAAAGTTTCCCATTCACGAAAATGTGGTTTACTTCATAGTATACATAATTTGTGGCCTGTGCTTGATTTTGTTTTCCTTTTCAGTGGGAATTACTATGCACAAAACACAGGCATAAAAGCACATAATTACTTAGTAAAAGCACTGCAATTTATCATGATAAAATTCCAAGTTCTATGCAACTGAAATTTTATTTCTACTGAGTTAAGAAATGAGTGGTCCCTACTGTATTTCACTGTTACCTGTTATTCTGTTAAAGGAAAGGTAAATTATTTTTATGAAACACAAGATTTGGCAAGTCTCTTGACAGTAAAAGAAGACTAATACTACACTAATTCTAAATCTTCCTCTCTCTTCTGCTTCTTCACAAAAGATATGTTTCTAGGCTGCTGTTTTTGCATGGTGTCACAGAAACTTGGCAATGCAATTCTGCACCTCTAGACACTGCAGAATAGTACACAAGCAGATAATTAAGAGTAAATACCTGACTAAACTGTTTGCAGACAAAGTGCACAAGATAATTAGCCTCCTTATGGAGAAAAGAAGAGGTGCAATCAGAGAATAAATATTTAGTCCAATGATACCTAGAAGTCTGCAGTTAAATTTGGAAACAAGATATCCAATGTTTCAGTTTAATGCCATCATATTTTATTGTTTTATTGTACTTTCCATTTGAAAGAGGTCTTAGGACCTCTCAGTGGAAGCTGTAGAGGTCCTTGTTCATAATTTATATTCTAGGAGATTTTTTACTATACAAAAGTAGATGGGATAAAGGATTCCCATTGTAGATGATAAAAAGTACCTGTTTTTAAGGTAGACTACAGGAGCTCATGGTAGATAAATCTGTTGGGGGGTTTATTTATATAAAAGTACCATCTCTTACTAAGTAAATACTGAGCTACAAATTGTTGAAAACTGGGAGACCACTACTTGCTTTTTCTGTAAGAAGATAAGGGAATTCTTAAAAGGTTCTGTAAACTGCAAGTGTTGGGCTGAAGCAACTCCTGGTCTGTCCCAGGACCATCCTCCTTTCATTGTTATTGTACTTAAAATCCCATATGAAATAATACTGTCACTCTATTTGGACCCAGTAATATCGTAATGTTTTTCTTTCTGCATAGATAGCAAACTGGGAACACCATCAGTAAAAATAACGTCAGTCCTATAAAAATTGTTAGTTCTACTCTGCTCTCCTAAACAGCTCAAAAGCAGCCTGAAGAACATCCACACTAGAAGAATAGTTATCGAGAAATATTAAAAGAAACTTCAACATTAACTTCTCAAGGCAGCCTGAGCCTTGAGAAGTTTTTGTATTTTTGTAATTGTATGGAAGAAAGGTGAAGCAGAAACTTCCCTTAATAAGGTTCTCAAACAAGTTCGTTATCTGTGATACAGCAAATATTATTGGTATGGCTAATTCTCACAGTGTCCTTATGTGCTTAAATTGAATAGTTGCATGTGATAGTAGTGAAAATAAAAGTGTACAAACTGACACTAGTAATGATTTAACTAAATTTAAATTCTTACTTCTTGTGCTTGTCTGCTAAGCCATTACTTCCAAACAAATTTAAATTACAAGTTCATACCTTGAGTATTTCTCTTCAGTAGTGATACTTTTCAGACAATAATTGCAAAGCTCCCTTCTCTGCTTTGTACAAAGAAGTCAGTGTAGTGTAAATTCACATGCTAGCCCACTACACATTAACTTATTTGTACAGATAATAGTTGAAGTAGCAGAATTTTCTGTTAGCAAGTTCTGAGTTTCAGGTAAGTTTCAGAAAATTAATGTATTGATGTCCAGAAAAATTCAAAGCTTAGTGAGGTGAAATATTGCTACAGATTTAAACCTCAGAAAGTCAGGCCTTGATAAATCAGATTTACCTGTTCTAATTTGAGTTACCCCAGATGTCTCAGGAAACATAAAAGTATACTGTACTGATTAACTATTTTTCCTGGCTGATATAAAATTTAATTCAGATCTTGCCAACATAGGAAGACATAAACTGTGCAGCTTTGATATAATTAAAAACAACAATCCTGTTACTACTAACTCCAGAATGCTTAGATACAGAAAACCTTCTTCCCCTTTGCAAAAGTCATGTGGATTTTTACAGGGGATTGGATAAAACTAAAAACTATTGATAAACCTGTCTTCAGGATTCTGCAGAATTTAGTACAGAGAAAAATTACTGTAGCACTGCATTCTACAGATTTCTAGATAAGTGATATCAGTAAATCGTATAATAAAACACTGTAATGAATATGTTGCTTAAGTAGTATTAAAGGTATTTTGCATGAGGGTCTACCTACAGATCCCAGTAAACAGCTGATCTTGCAACATTCATTATGTTTCAAAACACAAGGATTTTTAATTTTTCCTTGTTCAATATTACTGTTGCCCAGTGGGTACTATTTCTACCACTCCAAACAGAAGCTGCAGGGCTCTGTGGGGCACAAGATCTGGGGTACAGGGCTGACCCAGTCTAGGTGGTGCTGGCTGCCCTGGCTGCCTGGGGATGAGTGAGTCTCACCTCCCTGGGGTGTGCTTGGGCTGTGTGATACCATTGGTGATGTGGGCCATGCTGAGGAAAGAAACAAAAATAAACCTGAGAGGGCCTAAGACTGAAGACGAAGGGGTCCCCATCCTGGGCAAAGAATGCCCCTCAGTGAAGTACTTGAGACACTGATGGTCCACTGAGGAACACTGAAGCTGCCAACCATAGGACCCTGATGGACAATGGAAGAGTGAATGTAACAGCAGAGAACAGGTAGGTGGTGGTAGGGCTTTCTGTATAGTAATTTTAAGGCTATTGTTACTACTGAAGTTTTTCATTATCAGTGTGAGCTACAGGTATTAGTTCTGTTGCAAATGGATTAGTAAAAAATTTGTTAGCCTTTGATTAGATTATTAAGATTAATTAGACTAGCTATAAATTCTTGGCTCTATTCCTTAAAAATATTTTGAGTATACAATTATGTCTGCTTTGTCTTCATATAACTACTTATTTACAATTCTTTTCTTAAATAAGGTATTTTTAGTGGGCCTAGTGCTTCATGTAAAGAATTTGCAACTCAACTAACATATTTAATCTGAGCAACTGAGCACCTACTGCAGAATACATGCTTTCGGTTTTTTTAATGAATTAAAAAAAACACGAAGTGTCAACAGATGTTCCCTGCTGTAAGACACACCTTAAAGTACTTATTTGTCATGATGGATGTTTTATGTTTCATTATGGGGAAGAATGTACATCATCAGACGCATCCAATTCTGTAGGCCCCACCTGAGATACTCCCTGGCCTTAGTCAGTATACACAGCTGGTGACTTTATTTTCCAGTTTAGATGGAAGCTAGAGGAAAAGACAGATGGTTGCAAAATCAAACCTGTCAATTTAGAGGCCTCTCAGAAATAACAGTACATTATTTTATTAACAATAAATCTAATAATTTAATGGACACTTTTTTATTTATTGCACTTCCCCTCCCTCCCCTTCTTCCCCTTCCCCTCATAACATGCTCAATAGGCCAAAAAATGGCAATGAAAAGAGAAAACTTCTTAGTGACTTGTCACTACCCAATATTCAGATATGTCACAATTTTTTATGATCTCGCCAGAACAAAGCAAAGGTGCACAAACAGGCACTGGGGCTGGTGTGCGGTCTTAGGAGAGATCAGGCAGAGCCCCCTTGCTTTCTGACACTCCTCACCGCAGTGGGGGGCTGGGGTGGCTGGACTCTGCCTTCCCTCTCCTGGTATAAGCTACACAGCAGCTGAACCTTTTTTTTGTCTGGCAGGACCTGTGAAAAGGTTTAAAGGTAATCCCAAATGGTGAAATTAAGACACAAACGAGGTCAGATGTCACATGCACACTGAACTTTATTGGAGTTACACAGCAAAGTCCCTAGAGTGGATAGGACAGGGAGGAAAACAGAGACAGAAAAGGAAAAAGAAAGCAGAATTACGGAGATTAGCAAGATAATAGTTACCACCACGGTCCAGCGACGTCGTTGGTGGGGAAGCGTTTCAGTGGGGGAGTGCTGCAGTGAGGAAGAGCTTCGATGCACCCCAGAGTGTCCCAGATTTTTATACAGTTCTTGCCCAATGCCCCCCTCCACCCCCCCCTTTTTCTCCCAGTACAGGGGAGGAAATTCCTCTGTCTTCTCTGTGCTCCTCCTAGATGGGAGGGAGAGCGAGGTGGGGGTATGGTGCCGGGCTATACCTTACAGATGGTCTTTGTCAAGCTAATTAACATTGATTGGGCCAGCAACAGGGTCCTTGAACGGGATTAAATAACTTGGCACCTCAGGATAGTTTATCGGGTGGAGGTCAGACTTTTCTGGCTTAGTCAGTGATTTACATGAAGTCTCAAGACCTAGTTATTGCTGGATATCCTGCTCTCAGCGCCAGCTGAAGAGCTCCTTTGTCTTCCATCTCAGCATGTCTCACACCACATTCCCCAGTACACATCACAGGGGAGCTGGTGGGTTGCTGAGACATCTCTTTAGTCCAGCAACAAGTCCTGTTTACCTCTCAGATGTCTCAGGACAAACACCAGGCATCCTGAGTGTCCAAATTCACTGTCTATTTCTTGGATTGTTTGAGACAGATACTATATATCTGGAATGTCACATAACTACACGGATAGAGGAAGCTATGTTATTAGAATTCTAGAATAATTTAAGTTGGAATGGACTTCTGAAAGCCACCGCTACTGGAGTTGCTTGGAGTATTGGCTAATCAAGTTTGGATCTTCCACAGTCTTTTGGGGCAGCTGCTTCTGTGTTTGACCACCCTCACTATCCACATATTGCCTAATAACTAGACAGAATTTTCCTTGTTTAACTGTTGTCTGTTGCATTTTTCCCTGTCACAGATGGGCAAACTGAAAGAACTGCAAACTGAAGTCTCCTAATTAAATCTTCAGTTCTGTATCACACAAGTAAATCTAGAACTCTATATTGGTATAAAGTTTTATTCACCAGTTAACAGCTCTTCTGATTAAATCACAGCTCTGTTGGTGATTAATTGACATTAAAATTAATAGAGAATTTCAGCACTTTCTGGCAGTGTACCTCTGGCTCTGTCTTCAGTTTCAGTAGTTGTAGGTAACAAAAGATGCTCCCATAATCTTATCTTCTTCAGTTTGAACAAATCCAGTTCTCTCACCATCTCCCCTCATGTCATATGCTTGAGCACTGACCATCTTAATCACCCTTTTCTGGTATTACACCAATACGTCAATGTGTCTTTTGTAGATGGAATCCCAAAACAAGACATCATATTCCACCTGTGGTCTCATAAGGGCCAAAGAGAGAGAAGGGTTATTTTATTTCACTTGCTGCTAGGACAGTCCACAATATACTAAGTTTTCTGTATGGAAGTACACTGCTGGGGTGATGCTGACAAGTAGTCTCCCATTGCCTGGACCCTCCTGCTTGCATTCCTTGAAGATGGGCTTTATGTCTGTCCATTAGGAAGGAAACCTCTGCAGGTAGGAAACAGGCGCAGATAAAGCTTTATTGAGTAGTTGTGAAAAGTCATCAAACATTGGCAGGGTTGGAATTATAGTCTGTGACTTTTGATTCCTTGGCTTTGGTAGACATTGTGGTGGGTTTACCCTGGCTGGCAGGTAAGCCACCACCCAGTCACTTGCTCACTCCTCCTTAGCAGGATGTGGGAGAGAAGGGGAAGGGTCATTCTCACAAAAGTAAGCAAAAATTCTGGTAGGTGATGCAAAAGCAGTTACTCACCTCCAGCAGACTGAAGCCCAGCCTGTCCTTCAGCAATAGCTATTTCAGCAAAACTTCCCCTCACCCTCACCTTTTATTGCTGAACATGGTGTTGCACTATAGGAAATACCAGTTTAGTCAGTTTGGGTAAGCTATCCCAGCTGTGTCCACTCCTTGACTCTTGTCCACCACCAGCCTACTTGCTGTGGGGACAGAGTGAGAAACAGAGAAGGCTCTGGCACTGTGTAAACCCTGCTCACCAATAGCTAAAACATTAAAGTGTTATCAACATAGTTCTGATCACCAGTCTAAAGCACAGCACCTTAATGGGCTGCTGTGAAGAAAACTAACTCCATCCCAGCCAGACCCAGAACAATAATCTTAAACAATGCTTCTGTGTTGATGGCTTCCCATCCTCTTCTCTACTTAACCAATTGTACTGGAAACATCCTATGCCACTTGTTATACCAAATTTTATTGTATAAGTTTACCATTTCAACTTTTGCCTGTATATCTCAGTTGATGCTCAAAATGTTCTTAGGATTACCTATCATGTGCTGTTCCATAGACTGAAGAAGACAAAAGCTGTCACAGACTGATAATTTTCTCTCAGCTGTTCCCTCTCACTGTATTCTGTCTCTTCTTCTTTTCTCCTCTTCTCCCCAGTACAACCAGGCTGCCAAGCACATAGACTTAGAAATCTACCATACCACTGATTAAAAAACCCCGGGATAATATGTGACTCACAGAATCAGCAAACCATGGAAAAATAAGCCATCATCATATGAGAAAAATAGAAAATCTGAGGAAGGTATTGCAGATATGTACCTTACAGAAGTAGAAGCCTGATCTTATTTCTGTGCCTGAATGTGGTAAGTACCCAGTGCAGCCAATGGAAAAGAACATAGAATAGCAGTCAGAATCTCAAACATAGGCATAGAAAGAAAGGGGAAAAAAAGTCAGTATACCAAATGCAGAGGCTCCAGAAGGAGTCCGGTGGTCACTGCATGTCTTAAATCCCATGTCTCTTTCAGTGACTTGGCCTGACTGGCAGATTGCAGAGCAAAGTTTGATCTTGACTGCAGTTTCACTAACATGGGTGTGCATTTTTCTGTTTGGTGTTATTTATTCAGTAACTTTTCTTTGGTGTGCTTTATTATCTTGCTATTAATTTTAATGTGAATCAAACACTAGCAGAGATGTCATTTAAATTAGAACAGTAAACTACAACAGTAAATAGAACTTTAATACCATTATATAATTGTGGATTTACTTGTGAAATATATAACTGCAGATTTAAAGGAGTGATGGCAATTAGCAGTTCTTTCAGCTTTTATCCTTTGCAGTGTCCTTAAAGTATTTTTTTTGAAGTTTCATTTGTTCCAAAATAACCTGGAAACTGAAATTCAGGGCACGTCTTTTTCACACAGAGTAGTTCTGTGTCAGAGATTACTGCATGAGCTTGTAGCAGGCTGGTACAGCTGCATCGCAGGAGACTTTAGTTGTGACGCAAGTGACAAAAGGGTCATGTCCGTGTTTTCAGCCAAATGAGAGGGTGGACTTTCAGAATGAATTTTAGTAGGAAATTAACCTAATTTTCAGTCCCTGCACAGCAGCATAGCTTTACTTTTCTTATATCTAGTGAATAGCTTTGAAGTCTCGGAAACAAAAGCCACACCTAATCTTCCTAGTAAATCTACACATAGGTTATGTGCTGGGTCTGGGCTGGCCCAAGCACTGATACTAGTTTAGGCCTTGAATTGAAACCATTTAGTGTGGCACTTAGGCAGGTATGTCGCTGTAATTGTAAACAAAGTTGGGAATGTCTGCATTGCACTACATCGCTACAGATATGCTCTCTGGCCTTGCAGTACCTGAAGAGGGCCTCCTGGAAAGCTGGGGAGGGGCTTTTCACCAGAGTGGGCAGTGACAGGAAAAGGGGTAATGGTTTTAAACTGAAAGAGGGAAGATTTAGGTTATACATCAAGAAAAACTTCTTCACCATGAGGGTAGTAAGGTGCTGGAATAGGTTGCCTAGGGAGGTGGTTGATGCCCCCTCCCTGGAGGTGTTTAAGGCCAGGTTGGATGAGGCCTTGTGTAGCCTGGTCTAGTGTGAGGTGTCCCTGCTCATAGCAGGGAGGTTGGAACCTGATAATCTTTAAGGTCCCTTCCAACCTTAATGATTCTATGATTCTATGTTTCTGCTACCTGAGAATCTTCCCCTGTTTTCATTGCTATTTTCCATCCCAGAGCCACTAAATGACAAGTTAGTTGAAAAACCAGAATTTTGGAAAATGACAGATCTTTTGAAGAAATTGTCTTTGAGAAAGCTTAACAGAATCTAAGTTTCAGATGGAACATGCTTTTGGTTTTATGTATTCAGAACCATGAATAACATAGAAGGTCAAAATCTTTTCTCAGAAGCAGTCCTGTCACTTAAAATTGACTCGTCATTTGAAGTGTCGCCTCATATGTCAGGTTCATATTGCTCCAGTTTGCCCTAATTGTTCATGTTTGTCGTATCACAGAGAATCACAGAATCATCAGAGTTGGAAGAGACCTCTAGAAGTCATCTAGTCCAATCCCCTGCTAAAGCAGGACTGCCTAGAGCATATTACACAGGACTGCATCCAGGTGGGTTTTGAATATCTCCGGAGAATGAGACTCACACACTCTCCGGGCAGCCTGTTCCAGTGCTCTGTCACCCTCATAGTAAATATGTTTTTCCTCATGTTCACATGGAACTTCCTGTGTTCCAGCTTGTGTCCATTGACCTTATCCTATTGCTGGGCACTACTGAAAAGCATCTGGCTCCATCCTCCTTACACCCACCCTTCAGATAGTTATAGACATTGATAAGGTCTCCTCCCAGGCTTCCCTCAAGGCTAAGCAGTCCCAGCTCTCTCAGCCTTTCATAAGAGAGAGATGCTCCAGTCCCTCAGTCATCTTTGTTGCCCTTCACTGGACTCTCTTCCCTGTCGCTCTTGAACTGGAGAGCTGTTTTGCCAACTTATGCTTTATCAAAGGGACAGGGTCAGCACAAAGGACAAAGATGCCCAATCAAGGAAGTTAGCTTATCTTTACTGGCTGAGGCTAAAAATTATATAAAATCACAACAAGCACACACAATATCTGCTAAAGAAAAATACAAAAAAACTAAAATACTTATAGCGAAGCCAAAGCAAAGCACGGCAATGCATCTAATCATTACTAGCCAAAAGCAGCTATAGTGATAAAGATACATCACCAATTGCCCTTAATAGGTTACCATCATCCAGGTCTGCAGTCGCTGGGGAGCGCCGGTTACAGGGAGGATCTGGAGAGCCCTTCCTGGCAATTGGGAACTTCTATGTAGTGCGTCCACTCGTAGGTGAGGTGTCTGAAGTTCACTGCAAGAGGGTCCTAGCTTTATAATGCCAAATCAGCAAGTCAGAATGACTTGCATATTTTTTGTGTGGAAACATCTGGTGGTACGCTCCCCAACCAACCGAGACCAGAACACGGTTGGTGGGGTTTCCCAAAATATCTTGCCTAGACATTTTATCAGCAAAAGCTATATTTTAATAGTCTATTGCACACAGTTACCCAAGAGCTTCTAGACACTTCATCAGCACTGGTCAACCACAAGGGTCTAAAATATCTGGGCTACTGGTTAAACACATAAGGTCCTAAAATATCTGGATTAGCTTTAGTATAAGCGGTTTGTGAGTGACAGTTTAAATTAACAATTACACCACAAAAGTTAATAACTATAAAGTATACAGGGTTCAATAGGTGAACTCTGGCTTGGGCCTAATGTCCAAGCCCTAGCACTTCAAGAGCCCAGAACTAAACACAGTATTTCAGATGTGGCTTCAGTAGGGCAGAACAAAGGGAGAGAGGGGAAAATATTTCTTAATTTGGGGGGAAATATTTATTCACATTTGTGTATAAAATTTTGCATAAATCTACTAAATGGAAAAAAGAGTTCATCTGAAATACAGTGTTTCTGAAATAGTGAGAGTGTCCTCATTAAATTCTCATTTCTTTTACTCTGCAAATATGAGTACACTTGGCAACAGAAACAGAATTAGCTGTGTCAGTTCCAGCTCAGGAAAACAAGGTATGAGAACAGAGAACATGTCTGTAAGACCATAAGACAGGAAGAAGAAACAAGAAGTATGTGAACAATGCTTTGCAAGTACAGAATACATCACGGGAAGTCTTAAACATAGTGTGTATTTTTAATTTAACAGTGAGCAGTGAAGTTCAGCAACAAAGCACATGTCCAGGGGAGGACAATAATTATCCAGACGTTAGCATTATTTTCATTTGGATTTACAAGTGAAATACGAATAACAAACACGTTATCCCCTTATTTTGAGAAGTTAATTCCTGAAGAATTTAAAAACATTTTTGAGTCAGCTTTATCTGCTTTATCTTCTTCATATTTTTTCACCATTTTTATTTCTATTTATTTACTCTTCCTTGTACAACTTCTGTTAATTTTTCAATTTAACCTTAAGCTGAGAGGAGCTGAATAACTAACCTACTGAAACAACAACAAAAAAAGACAATAGTAAGAGAGGAGTAAAGATGACATACCTTTTAGTAGGAATATTTTAAATGAAATTGAATTGTAGAACACTAGAATGAAAAGTTTAGGAAAAGAGTGTAAGTTAGCAAGTTTTGAATCAGTTTCTCTGGTTCAGATAAAATAAATTATGTTTAAAATATTTCAGCACTAGCAAAGTTTTTTAAGTATTTCACTAAAGATTTAATGAAGTAAATATTGTGCCTTGTAAGTCTATTAATCTTCTGTAATATGGTAATTTTGCGTTCACATAAATCATTATTAAGGATAAATAACTACTTTAAAGCAAAATTGAGATAAATACTTGTGTTTAAGGAGAGATACATTAATATCATAATGGAACCTGCTCCCACACTTTCTATTTTTCAGTGATCTCTGCAGAGAACCAACATTTAAGACAATCATCATCAGATTAGAATGAAAACTTAATAAAATACCACACAGTGGTTCAGTTCTGACCTACTCTTCTGCCACAATCTGGTACTTAAGATAATAACTACTTTATATTTTAGTACTTTTTATTCTTGTGATAATACATTATATCTGTATAACGGATCCTTCTGATTTCATAAGAAAGCTTATTTCATACTGTTGGGACAAAATATTATGACAAATAATGGCCTATTTTACTTCCTTTTTTCTTGTAGTCAAAGGGTGTGATTTGTGATAACTTTTTGTATTAGAAGCATTAGAAGTATGAGACTTATTTTAGCTTTTACATAACTACTTAGAAAATAATACAGCTCTAACTTCTTTTAGAAAAATATATTGTATTTTATTTTTTTCTGATGGTTTCAGACAGAAGGCAGCTATTATTTAAGAAAATCATCCTTAATGAAAGTGACAATAAAGTTAGAAGGTTAAATACGAATTTTGCAACAAAAACAAGACCAAGTTTTTATAGAATCATAGAACAGTTTGGGTTGGAAAGGGCCTTTAAAGGTCACCTAGTTCAAATCCTCTGAGTTGAGCAAGGACATCTTCAACTAGACCGAGGTTGCTCAGGGCCCCATCCAACCTGACTTTGAATGTTTTCAGGGTTGGGTTATCTACCACCTCTCTGGGTAAACTGTTCCAGTGTTTCACCACCCTCATTGGGAAATATTTCTTCCTTACATCCAGTCTGACTCTACCCTTGTTTAGTTTAAAACCACTACCCCTTCTTCTGTTGCAACAGACCCTGCTAAAAAGGCTGTCTTCATCTTTCTTGTAAGTCCCCTCTACGTACTGAAAGGCTGGAATAAGTCTCTCTGAAGCCTTCTCTTCTCCAGGCTGAACAACTTCAATTCTCTCAGCCTGTCTTCATAGGAGAGGTGGCTGAACCCTCAGAACATCTTTGTGGCCCTCCTCTAGACCCTCTCAAACAGGTCCATGTCTTTCCCGTGCTGAGCACTCCAGAGCTGGATGCAGTACTCTAGATAAGTGTCTCACAGGTCAGAATATAGGGGCAGACTCACCTCACTTGACCTGCTGGACATGCTTCTTGTTATGCAGCCCAGGTTACCATTTGCCTTCTGGGATGTGAGTGCACATTGCCAGTTCCCGTCCAGCTTTTCACCCACGAGTATCCCCAATTCCTTTTCTGCAGGGCTGTTCTCAATCCCTTGATCTCCCAACCTGTATTGACACCAGGAGTTGTGCCACCCTTGCACATGGCCTTCTTGAACCTCATGAGGTTCACACAGGCCCACTTCTTGAGCTTGTCCAGGTCCCACTGGATAGCATTCTGTCCCTCAGGTGTCTCAACCACATCACTTAGCTTGGTGTCATTTGCAAACTTGCTGAGGGTGCACTTAATCCCATTGTCCATGTCATTGATGAAGATATAAATAGTACTGGTCCCAAAAAGGATGCCAACGGATGCCACTTGTCACTGATCACCATTTAGACATTGAGTTATTGACCACTATATTCTGTATGTGACCATGTAACCAATTCCTCATCTATCTGAACTTCTGCAAGGCTTTTGACAAGGTCCACCACATTCTTCTCTCTAAGTCGGAGAGATATGCATTTGATGGGTGGACTGTTCCGTGGATAAGGAATTGGCTGGATGGTCGCATCCAAAGGGTAGTGGTCAATGGCTCGATGTCTAGATGGAAAATAGTGACAAGCTGTGTCTCTCAGGTGTCCATATTGGGACCAGTGTTGTTTAAGATCTTAATTAATGATATTGACAGTGGCATTGAGAGCACGCTCAGCAAGTTTGCTGATGACATCAAGCTGGGTGGTGCAGTTGATACACCAAAGCAATGGGGGACAAGCTGGAGAAGTGGGCCATATCATAGAACAAGTCCAGAGAAGGACCACAGAAATGATCAGAGGGCTAGAGCACATCTCCTATAAGGACAAGCTGACAGAGTTGGTGTCGCTCAGCCTGGAGAGGAGAAGGCTCCAGGGAGACCTGATAGCAGCCTTCCAGTACATAAAGGCAGCCTACAGGAAAGCTGGAGAGGGAGTTTTTACAAGGGCTTGTAGTGATAGGACAAGGAGCAATGGACTTAAACTAGATCAGGGTAAATTTATATTGAATATTAGGAAGAAGTTCTTTACTAGGAGGGTGGTGAAGTGCTGGAACTGGTTACCCAGGGACATGGTGCAGGCCCCTCACTGGAAACATTCAAGATCAGGTTGGATAGGACTCTGAGCAACCTGATCTAGTCAAAAAGTCCCTGTGCACTGCAGGGGGGGCTGGACAAGTTAAGCTTTAAAGGTCCCTTCCAACCCCACACATTCTGTGATTCTATTATAGCGTCTGCTATGAAAATAAAATATTAAATATATATTTTATAATTAAAATAGTTAACCCTCCAATTAGAGGAAGTATCTTAATATCATTAAAACATAAGTTCAGTTGCAAAAAATATGAAAGATTCAAATCATTGAGAAGCCAAAATTCAACAATTATTTCACTTATTAAATCAAATGGCTTCTCTGCTTTCCTTTGCATTTCCTTGTGAGGAAGGCTTTCAGGGTAGTTTACAGTTATAATGTAGGATTGCATATAAAAAAATTGTACTGAAAGCATGAAAAGTATGATTAATAAGGAGTTTATTTGGGGTTTGCGTATTTTGATGTTATCAAGGAAATAATTTTCCTATAAAACAACTATATAGATACTTCCATTTAAAAATTCTCCTATCTAGAAGAAAAGTGGTACTTGAAAAAACATATTATTTGCTCTCTAAAACCAACGTTTTCATAAACATTACTTGGAACTGGTCACATCATATTTTCCACTAATCCTTCTGGAAGATAATTACTGTTGAGTTTTTCTGCTTGAACTTTAGTCACCTGAAACCTGCTCCAAGCTCAACTGTTGGAAAGAAATAAAGCAAACAAAACAAACTTCATTTTTTACTGCCTTAGAAGGCCAAGGTTAAGAACATTGTAACTTGAATATTCTGAGTGTTGCATTCATTTATTTATATACATACAGACATACACACTATAACAATTAGATTACATTTTAGTGTAAATAATAAATATATAACTTTATGTCAATCAGCAGTAGATTCATTTAAGAAGAGCATGTCAATATAAGTGCAGTGTGAGCTAATTACTGTAAACTATACACATAACAGTTTAGTATTTAACAAATTATATTAACCAATTTTATTTAATACTAATTTTTACATAGAAATACACTGATTTGTTCAAACGGTTTTCAAACATGTTAACTTCAGCTTTTTTAAAGAATCACAGAATCACAGAATCCTAGGGGTTGGAAGGGACCTCGAAAGATCATCTAGTCCAACACCCCTGCCAGGCAGGGTCACCTAGAGCACATCACACAGGAACTTGTCCAGGCGGGAAAGCGTTGTTTATGTTTTAAAGAAGATCATAGTAAAAAGAAATTCGTGGAATCACATGTAAATTGTGATCTATTTTGTCAGAGCTGAAGTGCATTGTATCTGCAGTTCACTGTTAACATCTCTTTCCAAGTTGGTTTTTAGTAATTTTGCAGTTTCACTTCATCAGTCTTTATTGATACTAACACTCACTTTTGCTATGAAAAACTGAAATATTTCATCTTCGTTAGTAATTCATGCATTTGAAAGTTTTCACACTTAGATATCTGAGGAAGAAAATGCTTTGGATAAGTAGGTTATCTTTTGAAATACAGTGTTCTTTGAGATCCATGGCTTTTCTAACACAGCTTAAAAGAAGACTTTCTTCTGTCAATTTGATGTAACGACCTCGTAATACTGGATAAGCTGGACTGGAAGAGGGGCATATATATCATGTTAAAACCATGCTAATTTTTCTTCATTTTTGCTAACTCCTATACCTGAAACAGCATCCTTGCTCTAGTGGCCAGCTACATTGTAGTCTCTCCATCTGTACAATTAGCTTATTTTATTTAGGCTTAATGTTGGCTAGGAATTGCAGGAAAAAAAAGGTTGGAGGCCCTGCGAACACCTACCTCGTGTCTTGAGGTGGACACAGTATTTTCACATGGGGTTGAAGATGAAATAAAGGGTCCTGCCTTGTGGGGACATCCATAGTGGAAGCATACCCAGATCACCTGGCACTAAGCTTCCAGCCTTGGCAGGGTCCCAATTCCACAGCTGCATGCCAGTGCCATTGCACTGTGGGCCCAGACGATGGCTCCTTCTCCCTGGGAGCTGCTCTCTCCCATTTTTCTTCATCTGACCAGGCTTGTCCCCTGGCAGGCTATGCGCTATCCGCTTCTGACTGTGGGGACAACTTTGCCAACCTCATCCTCCACCTCACCTTCTCCATCCTGCATCTAAGGGAAGCAGTTGTGAGTCTGAGCTCAGCACAGCCTCTCTCCTAATTCCCCTCAGGCATGCCAGGAAAGGAAGCCCTGCACTGCAACACACACAGGCACAGAAAGAGCATCATAAACCTCAAGTGGGATCCTCAGCTCCAAAAAGGCTGTGTTTAGTATCTCACTCAAAAAAGAGTGAGGTCTTTGAAAATGTCACAAAACCCAGCGGAGGAGAGGACCCAACAAAATGACAATTGTGGATGCCCCTTGGTTCCCTCAAAGCCCCTTGTGGCACCCAGTGCCTCTGAACTATCCTGGCAGCTCTGGCCCAGCCCCCCGGGCCCCCAGACAGCGCAGGGGCCAGGAGGGGGCAGGGTGGTTCTCAACTCAGTTAATTTTAAACTGATCTTAAAAATACTTTTTTCTCAGACCAGTGTACTGATTTGTTTTGTAGATGCTTCCTGCCAACCAAGCAAAAAAAAAGGAAGCTCAACAGTATATTAAAAATTTGCTTTCTGTGAACTGCCTCAAGAATTACAATTTTTGAAGTGGAGTAACACCCAAATAATACCCTTTTACTAAAAGGAGAAAATTTATTAAGTTAATACCTTAAAAACATTAAAAAACAAGTGGAAGCTCCTAAAGGGTGTGGTATGGCAAATATGTACCAAGCAGCCTTGAATTCTTTTAATAGTGCCTTTAAGGATGCAACTATCTATGGGTAACTGAAGTCAGAAATCATACTGATGTTTTGTTTATAATGAGAGAGGTATTTATCTGAAAACATAAACACAGAAGTCTTAAGATACAATAACATCACTTCCAACTTCTTATAAAAGCTTTTCTAACTTCTGATTCTGTAGCTGACCTCTTAGATTCAGTGACACAATGGTTAATAAGTTTTCAGCTTCACATAGGTATGTTAAAAATACCAAGAATGTGTAGTAACTGTAAGAGTACACAGAATGGTGTTCCTCTGCCCTTGTACATTCACACAACTTATGTTCAGTATTGTTTTGAAAGGAAATACTGTATTACAAGCCAGCTGCATTCTAGCATTTAATATATGTACTGAAGAATGAAATTCTGAAACTCTGAGGAGATATAGAACATGATCTATTTCTAATCAGAATGTTTACTTATTAAATTTAAAACATTATTAAACTACAGATGCAGGGAAAAATGGCTGTCTAATCAACATAATTCTGAATATACATACAAGGTGCAGGTTTTCAATCCAAGCCCCTGAATGTTTCTGCCTTACAACTGGAGTTACTTTTAAGCTTAGTCTTTATGTCAAATGTCTTTAATTTTTTCACTTGTTTAATAAGTTCTAAATATGCACTAATTCTAATCACGAGTGCTTAGTGCTGAATATATATGAATACATATTTATAAGGTCAGTGATAGGACAAAAGGGCACAAGAAATGCAACTTTTGCGTCACATGTGTATATTATATTATGATTTCCTAGCTGCAAACTGAAGATAGCCATTTAAAAAAGTATATTTTTACTTCAAGATATTAAGTACTGATTTTAAAAGAGTGTGTTACACACATGGAAAATGCAGCCAATTTTACATTGTCTCAGTTCAGCCAAAGATAGTGTAGAAGTATCCTCCCCATTCTTGTGGAATTTAGTACTAAATCTCTTCTTGGGATAGCCATCTTCAAAAATTAGAAGAGTCAATTGCTACCTCTCAAAATTCCTGAGATGTTTGTGGCTGTGAAAAGAGGAAAGAGTGAATAGGATAGTAAATCTTGGCTTAGTTATGCTAAGGTAAAACTGGTCTTTACTTTTGTCTTCAGTATTGTTTAAATCACAGTAATATATATAATACGAGCAAAATTTGTTCCTCAGTTCTTTTGGAATATCTGTTTTGCAATTCCTGTATTGCTGATTACCTGTTTTTTCCTTTTGTGGAAAGTAATATAATTGGTGATTTCCAACCAGTAATTATAGTGTCCTGTCAAATTTGTGCTGACTTTAATTATCTTATGTTTACACCTTAAAATGTGATAATAGTTCCATGTGGCTAACCCTACTGTCAACTTGTCCCACCTGCTTCATCTTTTTACACATTATGAAGCCTACAAGCAAGCTCTTTTCCAAGCAAGAATTAATTATGTTAAACAGCCCTTCACAGCCTCAATGAAACAGCAAAATTCAATAAATTATATTGCACTCTTATTTCATCCTTGATCTAAGAATCTTACAGAACTTGACAAAATGTAATTGAATTTCACATGGAGCTTCTACAGTGAAATTACTTTCTTTAAGTCACACAGGAAGTGTATGGTGGATTTTGTGGCAGGACTGATGCCTTACTGCAAGTCTCATGCTTTTGAAATGTCACCTGAGCTGTAGTCTTGTGACAAGTTCCACTTGTCGAAACCCAAGCAAATCACTGTAAGAAAGCCTCAATGTAAACAAGGTAATAGTTGCTCTTCTTTACAAAAGGTCTTTGCTTTTCATTCTCATTGACTAGAGTTAGAGAAGCTCTTTTGTCTGGTTTCTGTTCTCTCGAATTTACTTCACTTTCTTCCTTTCCACTTTGCCTTCTCCTGTAAAAAGTACTGTTAACCCCTTTTCTTCCTCCAGTCACTTCTCTGCTTTATAGACATTCTGCACTCTACACTCATGCATTTTCTTATTCTTTACTCAACATGGTATATGCTATGTGGTGGCATCATTAACTGTGTACTTCCTAGGTCTCTTTTTTCAGCTTTTCTTCAATCCAACAGGAGGGTACACTTCCTTAAACACTGCTTAGTCCATCTGTACAAGTCAGTAAAGTTCTTTCTGCATTACCCACTGCGTTATCTTTTGAATCACTAATTATTTTTTCAGTAACATTTTCCAAAGCTTTTTCTGAGGAAAAAAAAAAATCACCTTATCTTAAAATATTTTAATCCAATCTTAAAAAGTCACAATTTCATTTCTAGACTTTCCTTTTACTAAAAGGTGCTAATGTGACACTTGTCATAATGGAAACACTTCTCTGCCACCCTGTTCTCTAAATATTTAAGAGATGATTTTACACAGACTTCCATTGCACTTTGTTTCTCACTGTTCTTGTTTTGATACAGCAGCACTGGTGACTTCTTTCTACACTGAGTCTTGCTGAGATGGAGTTAGTTTTCCCTCACAGTGCTGTGCTTTGTACTGGCAGCTGGAAAGGTGTTGCTAACACACCACTGTTGTGGCTACTGCTGAGCAGAGCTGCATGGCACCAGAGTTGTCTCTCCAGCATCCCCCCTCACCAGTAGGCCGGGGTAGGAAAGATCTTGGAAGGGCACACTACAAGGAGAGCTGACTCAAACTGACCAAAGGGATACTCCATGTCATGTGATGTCTGTTCAGCAATAAAAGCTAAGAGAAAGGAGAAGGAGCAGCAGGCATTTGTTATTACGATGTTTCTCTCTGGAGCAACTGCCACACACACTGAAGCCCTGCTTCCCAGTAGGTGGCTGGACATCAACTGCTGATGGGAAGCAAAGAATAAATCTTTTGTTTTCCTTTGCTTCTGCGTATGGCCTTTGCTTTTGCTTTATTAAACTGATTTTATCTTGACACACAAGGGGTTTTTTCATTTTATTTTCTCTCTTCCCTAGCCTGCAGAGGAGAGAAGTGACAGAGCAGCTTGGTGGGCACCTGGTGTCCAGCCAGGGTAAACCCAGCATGAATTCACTCTTTATAATAAACTATGTTTTATGTTTTTACTTTTTGAACTTTTTTCCTTCCCTTTAAAAACTTGTTTAACAAACTGATACTATCCTGTATCACCTTTCCTTGCACTTACAAAACTCCTTCACATCAAAGATCAGACAGCTGTGAGGAAAAGCTCTTTATATATTTGCTTATATGTTCTTCAGTATTACTGCATCAATGTATATTATGTTAACTTAATTGAATTTCATATCCTTATGCCTTGCTAGTTTCCTTAGAGTAATATCATAGAATGGTTTGGGTTGGAAGGCACCCTAAAGATCACAGAACCACAGAATTCTCATGGTTGGAAAAGACCTCTAAGATCACTGAGTCCAACTATCCACCCAGGAGGAAGAAACAAACAAACAAAACAAAAAAACCCAAACAAACCCAAAACAAACAACAACACAACACCCACTATGCCCACTAGAGCATGTCCTTAAGTGCCACGTCTACACATTTTTTAATACCTTTAGGGATGGTGACTCCACCACCTCCATCGGAGTGCGTTCCAGTGCCTGACTACTCTTCTGGTAAAGAAATTCTTCCCAGCATCTAGTCAAAACACCCCCTGGTGTAACTTCAGGCCATTTCCTCTAGTCCTATTGTTATTCACGTGGAAGAAGAGGCCAACACTCACCCTCACAACAACCTCCTTTCAGGTATTTGTAGAGAGCAATAAGGTCTCCCCTCAGCCTCCTTTACTCCAGACTAAACATCCATAGTTCCCTCAGATGCTCCTCATAACACTTGCTAACTAAACCCTTCACCAGCTTGGTTGCTCTTCTCTGAACTTGCTCCAGCAACTCCTTGTCCTTCTTGCTGAGAGGGGCTCAGAACTGAACATAGTACTCCAGGTGCGGCCTCACCAGTGCCGAGTACAGGGGCACGATCACTTCCCCACTCCTGCTAGTCACACTATTCCTGATGCAGGCCAGGATGCTGTTGACCTTCTTGGCCACCTTGGGCACACTGCTGGCTCATGTTTAGCCACTTGTCCACCAGCACCCCCAGGTCCTTTTGTCTATAGAGTTGCCTGGGGTTGCTGTAGTCCAACTGCAGGACCCAGTATGTGACCTTATTGAACTTCATAAAGTTGTCCTCAGCCCATTGATCCAGCATGTTCAGATCCCTCTGCAGAGCCTTCCTACCCTCAGACAGTTCAACACTCCATCCTAATTTGGTGTCATCTGTGAACTTACTGAGGGTGCACTCAATCCCCTCATTCAGATCATTGATAAAAGATGTTGAACAGGACTGGCCCCAAACTGAGCCCTGGGGGACACCACTGGTGACTGGCCACCAACTTAATTTAACTCTGTTCAATGAAACTCTTTGGGCTCGGTGATCCAGCCAGTTCTTTACCCAGCAAAGAGTGCATAGCACTCTTGGCATATATACAGATATGCCATGAGCTGCCATCTTGTCTAGGAGAATACTATGGGAGACAGTGTCAATGGCTTTACTAAAGTCTAGACAGAAGTCCACAGCCAAGATCACCTTGTTCCCATCCCTCTGCATGGGCAGGCACACCTCCCAGTAGATCAGGTTGCTCAAAGCCTCTCCCAACCTGGCCTTGAACACTTCCATATGTTATGCCTGATATATTGTGTGAAAATAAAAATATGTTCAACTCCAAGCATTTCAAAATCTTAATGACTAATTCAATCTTGCCTATAAAAAGAAAAGCAAAAGACATGGGTGAAAGTGTTCAATTTGACACATACTTAGCTACTAATAAATGGATTGTTAAAAATTAGATGCTTACCCTAGGCAATGTTATTTTAACCTGAGAGATTTTTGCATTATATTAAGAAAATGGCATTAGAAATTGTCATTTACCTGCTCATACCTCAGTCCTGTGGTATACACTGAACAGAAATAAGTCTGTTTCATTGATCTTCTCTCTGAATAACAGGGAAGGAGAAGGGGAGTAAGCTAAGAATAAAAGACATACGTCAAATGATGATCTTCTCAGAATACTACCTCTACATATGTCTACAGTTGTGATTTAGGCCCAGCCAGCAACTAAGCACTACGTGGCCACTCGCTCACTCCTCCCCTCCACGTGGGATGGGCAGGAGAAAATATAACGAAAAGCATGTGGTTCAAGTCAAGGACAGGGAAGGTTCACTCACCAGTTGTTGTAATGGGCAAAACAGACTCGACTTGGGGAAAACATCAATTTAATTTATCATAAATCAAATCAGAGCAGGACAATAAGAAATCAAATCAGATCATAAAACCACCTTCCTCCACCCCCACTCTTCTTCCCAGGCCCAAATTATTTTATTCCCAATTTCTCTATCTCTCTTCCCCCAGCAGTGCAGGAGTACCGAGAATGGCAGTTGCAATCAGTTAGTCCCATAATGTATCTGCCACTTCTTCCTCCTCCCACCCACAGGAGACAGTCCTCCAAACTTCCCAGAGGTTGCAGTTCCACATGAACTACTCCAGAAAGAGTTCCTCCCGTGGGGTGCAGTCCTTCAGAAACAGACTGTTCCAGTGCTGGCTTCCCACGGAGTCAAGGCCTTCTTCAGGTGAAGTCACCTACCCTGGCATGGGGTCCTCCATGGGCTACAGGTCCATATCTGCTCTATTGTTGCTGATGGGCTCAGCCTTGGCCAAAGATGGGTTCAATTTTGAGTTAGGGAAGCTTCTCACAGCTTCTCAAAGGAGCTGCCCTACCAGTCCTTCCCCCATTATCAAAGCCCTGCCCTGCAGACCCAACACAACAGTTTACATTTCTAACTTGTTATGAAGGGGCTAAGTTACTCAAGAAGCAAAGTAATGTTGCCTGAGCAATGCTTAGTACTTCTACAGCTGTGTTACTTCTAGTCCTGAGTAGGTTCATTTAAAGTTAACATACACATAGAAGTCCCTGTATTTTTGCAGTGTTTATTGTGGATTGCCCTTGTCTAAAAATTCATCACTATATGAACTCAGCTTCTCCTAAGGATTTAAAGATTAAAAAAAATCATTAATTATGTGTTTACCTTCTGCTTCTGTTGTGTGGGTCTCATTTTGGCTGATGGGCAGGACATGTAGACACTGTGCAGTAGAGCTGTCATTCATGCATCCTCAGGTATTTTCTGTTCTCTCTCCACTCCTGCAAACCACAACTCTGCTTAAAAATAAAATAATAAAATTGCCTGTGCTAAATTGGAGCCTTAGCTCCATAAATCAAATAAGCTACATTCCCACTGAGTTGTAATGCCTAGATACTTGAAATAGGCTTTCTAAAATAATGAATACAAATCCAACTGTAGTTATATTTTATTTTTAGAAAATATTTTTGCTGTGTTGCTGCACAGTCTCTCTACCATCAGACAGCTTAATTCCACCAATACATATGTCATTCATACTGCAAATATCGTAACATGAACATGAATGATAATACCACAGATGACCTATGAAGTTCCATAGATAAAAACTGGTGTTGCTTCTAATTTGAAGCTGATTTAGTCCAGGCCTGAATGAAGTGCTCTTGACTCCCTAAAGTTTCCATAAGCTGGTAATGGATTCTCAAATGTTGTAGTCACTTCTTGCTAATAGGCCAGATTCTGAGATGACCTGGGACAGCCTAGGTGACCAGCTTCAGAATCTTTCTTTGTATTACCTCCTACTCTGGGAAATGCCCGGCAAAATAGTAAATTGTGACTCTTTCGCGGCAGCCCCACAAAAGCTGGTAATGGCTGGTAATGGCTCCTTACAGAGTTTGGACAAAATGGCATTGCTTGAGAGCTGTGTTGCTGTACAACAATAAAGGCAGACAGAACACATTTAATAGGATTATTTTGTTTTCTCCGGTAGCAGGTTTGAAAAACTTGGAATAATTTTGTCTGAAAACGTTTTATCTATTCAAAAATGTGTTTTGGGGGATGTGATCACAGGATGTTATCAGGCAGCTTGGCACACATCCAGGAAGTGAGTTTGAATATCTTGCCAGGCTTAAACTTAAAGAGTTCTCCCAGCCTCCTCTTTTTCTAACCAGCTGCCTAGAAATGGCTACTTCAATACCGAAAGTAGAAAGATATATTACCAGTAGTATTGCTCCTTTGCATGCCCTCAGTTACAGAAATGTCGTGTCTGAATTGTAATATTCTGATGGATTTCCTTTAACTTTATATTCCCTGTAGAGCTGAACTACTAATGTGCATGATTCAGCATCCCTGTATGTTAACAGGAACACTGCTTTACTAACATTCAGGGAAAACACCTTCAACTACTTTGCCCATCTTTTTTCCTCTTGTTCCCTTCATTCCTTGTTCTCACTGCTTCAGAATACGTGCTCACCCTTCACTCATCCTTTTTTTCTTGGCTATTCTCAAACGCTCGCCATTCTGCCTACTGAGAACTCTCTTGCTCTCAGTGACTGGCCAGTAGCCAACCAAAATAATGTTTTCTGTATCCTCAGAACTGATGTTGACAGTACATCAGTGCAGCAAAAACCATCAGCGGGACACAGGAATTACAGCTGCTCAAAATCTGAACCCAGGAACAGGACTAGTCATGAAGTTTTCCCTTTTGCATTTTCTTTTTTATCTATGTAGCCTTGTTTTTTAACATTTGCATGGACTCTGGTATTTATCTGCTAGCCGTGGTGATTCTGACACTGTTTCAGTGAAATTAAAGGCTGGCTGAAAGAAGTTTGCAGCAGCATTCTGTGGTGCTCACAGGCGAAACAGACACGACCTGGGGAAACATTAATTTAATATATTGTCAGCTTAAAATACAGTTGGATAGTGAGAAAAAAAACAAGAACTAAAACACTTTCTCCCCATCCTCCCGTTCTTCCCGAGCTCAACTTCACCCCTTCATTCCTGACTCCTCTACCTTCTCCTGCCCAAAGGGATAGGGAATGAAGGCTTCAGTCAGTCCACAACTGCTGCTCCTTCCTCCTCATGCTTTTACCTGCTCCAGCCCGGGGCGTTCCCACGGAAACACCTGCCCCACCGGGGTCTCTCCCGGGGCCGCAGGGGCATCTCTGCCGGGGCCCCTGCAGCCCCTCCTCCTGCTGTCCCCTCGGGGCTGGCAGGGCTGTTTCTCCCCGTTTCCCTCAGCCCTGGCTGCCGGGCAGCGTTTTGCCCTTTCTGACACAGGTTTCCCCGAGGCGCCCGCCCGTGGCTGAGGGGCTCAGCTGTGCCCTGCGCTGGGGCCGTTGGAGCCGCCTGGAACCGGCTGTGTCCGGCGCGGGGCAGCCCCGGCCGCTCCTCACAGGAGCTGCCCCGGCAGCTGCCCTCAGTGCCGCCGCCGCCACCTGCACCTGGTATACATTCAAACGTTCAGGCTAGACCTAGGTAAGGAAAAAAGTATCTCATTAATTATTCTGAAAAAGAAGGTGGGATTTTCCTCTTCTGTGGGGATTACTCCATCAACCACAAACCATGACAGGGATATGTGGACACCTCCTGACTTTATACTACTAGCTAGCTTCTCTGAGAGCCTGAGTATTTGAATGCACAATGCCTGCCACACAACATGCCTCAATATATTTGAATCAGCCTTTTGGTTTTTAGTTCTTAAGAAGTCCTATTTTTAATTATGTAATTAAAATGTACCAGTTTCTCCAGCCCCAGGGACAAGAGCTTTGCCTCAGGGATTATCAGTGGACCTGAGAGGCACATCAGGTTAGAAGAATGGTGTAAAAAGATTCTGTAGTTGATGGCAGTACATAATGATACGAGACAGCACCTTTTCCAAGAAAAACATTCCTTTTTTGACTAATTGTTCTCTCTGCTGCAATACTCTCTTTTGGATTTTAATTTTTTAAAATCTTTTTTGTTCATATATCTGGATTCGGCCACTGAATTCTGACTGAACCAAGAACATTCAGTCTTAACTGTTCTACAATTGTAGCTGCTAGTTGTACTCTTTACCCAATGGGGTAACTGTCTTTTAATATATTAGGTTTATTTTCTCTGCACCTTAGGAGACAGTATACTTTAGCACAGAAATGTGCCCTGGCTTCCTCTAGTACTGTTGAGGATTCTTGTCTGAATGAAAAGGGAATCAGAATAATTTTAGTCAGTATTGAAAAAATTACTCGTGGGGCAGCATTATTTATGTTCATCCCATTTTAAGTGATTCTTCTCTCAGGAGTTGTTTTTACCTTCTGGGATTGTTAGCTACAAAAAAAAAAAAAAAAAAAAAAAAAAAAGTAGTCTTCCAAGCTGTAGACATGACAGGGCTTCCCATTTTTAATGTAGAACTTACTTTTACCAAATAGTTTATCCCTTCTGCTTAGTTTTATATTCCTTATTGTGCAAATGTGCTCACATGATTGTGCACATGTCCCATAAGGGCAAAGGGAGGGTCGTCATGTGAAGGCCCGGTCTGTCTCATTCACCTGATCTCTGGTTTCTCATCCTTCACTCCAAGTAAATGACACTGGGATGCTGGTGGGAATATGAGGCAAGTAAAGTAAAAATAGAGGCTTGGAAGTCGTCCCTGTATTCTGGGATGAGAAGTGAGTGGAGTTTTACTATCCCTGGTCCACGTTTGTCCAATGGCAAGGGCTTGGCTGAACTTTCTTCTTTTCCCACAGCCTAAAGAGTAAACTCCAAGGATGGCTCTTGGATTGACCTTTTAAGAGTATTTTGCATTGTCCCTTAACTATGTTTATTTAGTTATTTCCAGAGCTGTATGTGCCTGGATGAAAGCAGTGGAATTTACTGGTACACTCTTGCTCAGGATTTTCACTAAGTAAAGAACCATAACTAAGCTGCTAAATTCTACTGAAATTTTCTGATCTTGTTTCTGAGATTGTGGTGTTGTCTTGAATGTAATTTGGAGAAAAGGAGTGAACTTAAAGGTAATTTATATTATTGTTTTGAACAAAGTTATTACTTAAATAGTTAATTAAAAAAGGAAAACTGAACTAAATGAGACAACCTTACCCTTAAAAAGAAATTATTTATTTAATCAATTCACAAAATTTGCTTTAATTTTACCACTTAATTTCTGGGGCTTTGGGTAAAATCTGATGTTTAAGGTTTAGAGTGTATTTATGGATAACAGAAAGTAATACAGTGTATGTTTTTATTGAAACTGGCTTGCTATTTTTTCTACAATATATTTGTTAAAAAATCTCCACTCAATAAAGTAAATAAAACACAGTCCAAGGGAGACTTCAGTTTGGCTCAAAATTTATCCTGAAGGCTGACTTCAATTTTCAGGGTGTGTAGTATATGCATGCCCATGTGAGTGTCATATCCATTATCATGTTTTGACTCAGGATTGGCAATTAAGCCTATGACAACAATGCTCTTGAACACCTCTGCCTCCCAGGCAGGGAAAGGAGAGAGAATATGGAGAGAGACTTTCTGGATTGAAAACTAAACTAGACAGCTTTAGTTAAATGCTAATGTTAAAAGAAAATATGTACAAATATATACAAGTATGTTCAGGAATGTGCAAAACCCTATTACCTACCCCCACGCCCAGCAACTCCCACGGCGTCTCCTGAGCTGTGAGCAGCTCTGAAATGTCCCGGAGCGCTGCTGGAGAGAGCGGCAGAGCAGCCAGGAGCTGAGGGGAGAGGTATGAGGGTCAGGAATGAACAAGCCTGGGGATCAGTGGTGCAATGGTGATGGATAGATGGAGTCCTCCCCGGACACTGACTATGAAGAGAAGGGAAGAAGAAAAAGAAGGACGGGGCTTGACTTCTGTGATCCCTGACTTTATACCTACATAGATACATGGAATGGAATACTTCGGTTTGCCAACTTTGCTGTCTGTCTAGTTGCAGATATGACTCTTCTGCTCCTTTAGTATCTGAAGTAGTAGATTCAACAAGCAGAGCCAAGTGTCCTTGGTCTCTCAGCAGTATCTATAAACATCCAGGTGTTATCAGTGCCCTAGCTGGTAAACTTGCCATGCTACTTAAAAGAGAATTCACTGAAGAAAAAAAAAAACAACAAACAGTAAAAGGAAAACTGGCTTCTTCCTGGCTCAAACCAGGACACCCATCAGCTTTAATGAGATTAATAAGACCTCTTTTAAACACAGAATGGTGGAAATCTAAATGGAATGACAGAGATAACTGTGAATGACCATTCTAGAAGATGTTTAATATTTCATAAGAAACTAATATTTTAGATTTATTTTTTTTTCTCCTTGCTGGATTTATTTTGAAACAAGGGGATGAGCAATATTGGAATTTCATATCTCTCATAACAAATTCTAATCTCCTGTTCCTTTTACAGGAGGAAAATTCTTAATTTATCCATTAAGATCTTCACTAGAGCTTTTGAGAAGAGCACTTGAGTATTTGAACTTGTGTGAAGAAAGAAGAATAGTACTTACAAGCCCTCAGTTTATTGTTCAGGGCCAAATATAAATGTGATGATAATAAATGGTAATTTGATATTAGTGTATGAAAACTTCTATTATGAATTGTTAGTCATGTCCAGAAGAATCTGCCTCATAATATTCTCTCAATTACTTCTTAAATGGGAGATGCATAATAAAAGGAAAAAAAATCTATTTTTTTTTTTAAAAGGAGAGGCTGATATCTTGTTATCTGTTGGCTCTCAGTAGTTCACTCTTAATTCATATCAATAGTCTGAGAACTAGTGGATTAGGCATCAGTGTAAATTTTATCTAATTTAGCAAACTAGTCTGCAAAGAGCTCTGACAATGTAGTATTGAATCTATTCAAAAGCACTTCAAATTCAGACAGAGAGAGTATGGTTCATCTTGTAACCAATAATATTGTGGGGAGTTGGCCTGACAACTGTATTGTCTCTTTGTGGGGCGACTCACTGGCAGATTTCTGCCTCTTCAGGTTACTGGTCAGACTTTGCAGAATCAAGTTCATGCGTTCAATACTTTGACAGACTTGGGGATTATAATTATTCTATACTTTTTAACTATTATTTCTCCTACTCTTATTTTAAAGGAGAAAATCCCAGTGCTCCTCTGGATACTTGACAGAGCTTTCGCTGTTGTCAAGCAAGTCTCAAATATATACACACATACAGATTTTTTAACTGCAGAGTTGTACTGTGACATTCAGGTTAAGCTTCTGTGGTGAAGAAATAGTTTAGAAAGCAGTGTGCTTCAAGGCTAAACTTTTACTGTTATTGTTTGATCTGGAAGGACAGAATAAAGTAAAAAAGGATTAAGGCATGAAGGTCATTATTATAAAAAAAGAAGGTGGGGTAAAAAGGCTAAATCTAATATACATGCTGTGAAATTCTAACTGTCGGAAGGAGAGATTCAGATTAGGAATGGTTAGTTCTAACAGCGTCATTACCGAGCTTTCATTCTGATCTGCACATTGGTAGACAGCAATCAACTTCAAAATACATTTGGAGATAAGCAGAAGAACAGTAACAGTACTTACAATCTGCCCTTCTTTCTGCATTTTGTACAACAGACAACTTATATTTTTCATTCAGTTTAGCTGTAGAGTATTGTAGTAATTCATGGAAATACTGGTGAGAAAGGATCTCAAAGGAAATGTTGTCTGACCTCTGTCTCAAAGTTGGCCTGTGGCCAGCACTAGGTCAGGTCGGGCAAGACTTTTTCTAGCCAAATCCTGAAAACGTCCAAGGATGAGGATCCTGCAACTTCTGTGCATAGCCTGTTAAAACATTGCAATACTTTCCCGGTAGAGACATTACAGCTTTTCTCCTAATTTCCAAGGCAAACCTCCCAAGCCAGAAAATATGTTGCCATTTGTAACACTGTGCCTGTCCTTGTTGTAGCTGTGATAGAGCTAATTTTCTTCGTAGCTAGAATAGTGTTGTCTTGGATTTAGTAAGGAATTTGGTATGAGGAGAATGTTGATGTTTTTAGTTGTTGCTAAGACATCAAGGATTATTTAACTTCCAATGTTTTGCTAGTGTGCAAGTGCACAAGAAGCTGTGAGGAAGCATAATCAGAACAGCTGACCCAAACTGATATTCCATACCATATGTTGTCTTGCTCAGCATATAAAGCTGGGGAAAGAAGAGCGAAAGGGGGATACATTCAGACTGATGGCGTTTTGTCTTCACAAGTAATCATTAGAGATGATGGAGCCCTGCTTTCCTGGAGGTGGCTGAACACATGTCTGCAGATGGGAAGTACTGAATGAATTCCTTGTTTTGCTTTGCTTGCATTAATGGCTTTTACTTTCCTTATTAAAATGCCTTTATCTCAATCAACAAGTTTTCTCACTTTTACCCTTCTGATTCTATCCCAGATCCTACCAGGAGGGAATAAGTAAGTGGCTGTGTGGGGCTAAGTTTCCAGCTGGGGTTAAACCATGATGGTGCCATACTACTGAGAGATGTTTTGTTGTGTCATTTTCCTAACCCTCCTCCAATTAGCTTATTTTTATATTGTCTTCTTGGCCAGGAAAAAAAACCCAAACAAGCCCACGTCTTTCAAGCCCCCTTTATATAACATGAACTCTTAGCTCCTGACCAGATTAAAAGCCTTTCCCTCACTTCTCTCAATTTTCTTAACATCCTTGGTGAATTGAAACTGGGTGAAACTGGACACAGTGTTCCAGGTGTGGCCCTCACTGGTGCCATAAAGAGGAAGGTAGTAACTTCTTTGATCTCCTGATACCTTTTCATAGTGTAGCCTAGCATGTGGTTTGTCTTGCTTGCAAGAAGAACATAGTATTTGCAAGCTTTTCATCGCAACTTCCAGGCCCTTTTCAGCAGTTGTTTACCAACCTGTACTAATGCATGGGATTTCTCTGCTCCAGATGCAGAACTTTCACTTCTTCATTTGAACTTCATGAAGTTTATTCTACCTTGACCCATGGTTTCTCAAGGCCCCTCTGGAATGATCCTTAATGTTTAGTGTCATCCAAAGATTTGGTGAATATGCATTCTTTACCATCATCCAGGTCATTGATGAAGATGCCAAGCAACATGAACCTCATTATTCATCCCTGGAGTATTCAGCTGATCAGTAGCTGATAGTCAAGCTGTTGTTTCCTCTTCATTGAGCCTGGGACTCTAGCCAGTTTGCAGCCCAACTAACCATCTTCTTCCAGCCTATACAGTCTCAGTTTCCAAATGAGGATGGTGTTGAAGAGTCGAAAGTTTTAGTGTTATCAAAATATATCTCTCCTCATTCATCAAGGTAGTAATTTCATCACAGAAGGCAGTCAGATTTGTCAGGCATGATTTCCCTCTAGTAAACCCATGCTGACTGTTCCTACTTAACTTTTTGTCTTTTATATTTTTTAAAAAATGGATTACATGAGGATGTGATCAATGATCCTTCCAGGTAGTAAAGTGAGGCTGACTGAATGATAGTTTCCCAAAGTCTTGCTTTTTAACTTATTTGAATGTGAGTATGACCTTAGCTTTTGCTTTCTTCCAGAAATCAGGGCACTCCCTCAGCTGTCAGAAGATTTAGTAGATAAGAGGCAATATCTTCATTGTCACTCTCTTTCAGCACCCTTAGGTAAATCTGACCGGGTCAGGTGAATTTTATATTACTACTTCTCTAAGTAGTTCTAAACTTTTCATTTTCCCACTTCTGTGTGCTTCTTTCTTTCACAATTTATGCCAGGACCTTGTCTTGCAAATTGTATTGCCACTTACATGACCGCAAGCTGAGGACAAAGAAAAGATAAACTGCCAGGTATCCTGGTGTTCTGTCTGTTTTCCATCTTTGGTAAAGTGCATGCAGACTGACTGGGTGAAGAAGTGCTAGGTACTGCATGCATACAGAGTGTATATGATACTTTTTTGATTGGCTGGGTTTGGCTATGTCAGATTTTGGTAAATCAGGGCCACTGTGAGGTCTGTGTCCCTTTTTGCTGTCCCTACTTAGGCTTATGTGTGACTACTGTAACACTTCTTCTCTGAGTTACTTTGTTCAGACATTTAACCTGAGCAAAGTACCTCTGCAAACAGGATATGCACAGTTTAAATTGCAAAGCAATTATTTAATGGCTAAATCACAGAAGAGGTAGTTAGACAAAACAAGCTATTACATTAACCCATAATATTAAATATGTCTTTGCTGTCAAAACAATAATCAGACTGATGGGAATGGTCAACTTACATTACTCCTTGGAATGGGCTCATTTGCAGTGTTGCTGAGTTGCCACCTTATTATGACTCCGTTTTTTCTTTAGGGTTTTATACCTTTTCACGTCAGTGCTTTTCCTCGTGAATCCCTGTGCAGCTAACTATTGCTGTCTCAACAGTCTTACCTCTTTCTGTGGTCTTACCTTTCTTATTTGCGTATCTCTGATCTACAGACTTCACAGCTCTTTCTAACAACTTAGCATTTCCTCAGAGGGCTGTGAGCCAAAGTTACCCAGCTATCACAGAATCACAGAATCACCAAGGCTGGAAAAGACCTTTAAGATCATCAAGTCCAGCCTATGACCAACGGCACCACCACACCATCTAGCCCATGGCACTAAGTGCCACATCCAGCCTTGCCTTGAACACATCCAGGGACGGTGCCTCCACCACTTCCCTGGGAAGTCTTTTCCAATGTCTAACCACCCTCTCCGTGAGGAAGTGCTTCCTAATATCCAACCTAAACCTCCCTTGGAGCAACTTCAGGCTATGCCCTCTTGTCCTGTCACCAGTTGCCTGGGAGAAGAGCCCAGCCCCCACCTGACTACAACCTCCCTTCAGGTAGTTGAAGAGAGTGATGAGGTGCCCCCTGAGTCTCCTCTTCTCCAGGCTAAACAACCCCAACATCCTCAACCTCTCCCTATAAGACTTTCCCTCTAGTCCTTTCACCAGCCTTGTTGCTCTCCTCTGGACCCGCTCCAGCACCTCAACGTCCTTCTTGAAGTGAGGGGCCCAGAACTGTACACAGTACTCAAGGTGAGACCTCACCAGTGCTGAGTACAGGGGGAGAATTACATCCCTACTCCTGCTGGCCACACTATTCCTGATACAAGCCAGGATGCCATTGGCCTTCCGGGCCACCTGGGCACACTGCTGGCTCATGTTCAACCGGTTGTCCACCAGTACTCCCAGGTCCCTCTCTGCCAGGCTGCTCTCCAGCCACTCTTCCCCCAGCCTGTAGCGCTGCCTGGGGTTATTGTGGCCAAAGTGCAGGACCCTGCACTTGGTCTTGTTGAATTTCATGCCGTTGGCCTTGGCCCATCGATCCAGCCTGTCCAGGTCCTCCTGCAGCCTCTTCATACCCTCTGGCAGATCAACCATCTGGCAGATGTCACCCCAGCTTGGTGTCATCTGTGAATTTACTGAGGGTGGACTCAATCCCCACATCCAGGTTGTCAGTAAAGATGCTGAATAGGACTGGGCCCAGTACTGATCCCTGGGGGACACCGCTGGTCACCGGACACCAGCTGGATGCAGCTCCATTCACCATCACTCTCTGGGCCTGGTCATCCAACCAGTTTTTGACCCAGCGAAGGGTGCACCTGTCGAAGCCATACTGTATCAAACCCAGAATTCAGATGAAATACAGTTGAACCTCTGGGAGGAGTTACACCCCTGGTTCCTGAAGAGTCTGTAAAAAAATAAAACCCACCCTTACTTCCCCAGAAAGGAGAAATTTTGTGTCTGATGTACAAATGGCTTTTAATATATGGTCTCAGGCACCCATACATTAATGTTACACAGAATATGACACCAGAATTCCCATACGTTTCTACCCACAAGCTGAGATTTTTCTATGCTGCTACCCATCCATTTCTCAGTGACTTACTTCCACTGGCTTTGCCTAAGAAGTCAGAGAGCAAACAATATAATTTAACACAACTCAAAGCATCGGTAACATATGAAGCCAACAAAAGAACAGTCTCATATAAGAGGGCCGATGATCTCACTTGCTTTAGGTCATACTCTAATCTCCCCTCCAGGCCCTCCTCCCATCACACATAAGTGCTCTACCAAGTAGAGGGGTTAATGGATCTATGCTGTGGCAAGGGATCTTTATTGAGTGTTAAAATGCAGTTGGCTTTTAAAACCATAAAAGAAAGTATTCTCTCTGTCCCAGGGAGTCACTTTTTCCTTGATAGCATAGCACAGTTCTGCATGAATTCTACTTATCTTTCTCTGTCTCTGCAGAGAGCAAGGAAGCAGAATAAATGAGCCATAGAAACTCAGCCAGTTTGGGTAATTTTATAAATTCTTTTTGAGATTAAGATTTCAGTACCCACAGTTTCATGTGTGCTAAGAAGCTTTAGTAATAAATGAGTACTGAAGCACTACCTGCATGTCCCTTTTAGGTCAGCTGAGTGAGAGTGATCTCAAACCATTTAGCTTTCAGGTTGTGATAGGTCAAGTGAATACTTACTTTGAAGTCATTTCAGCTGAGAAAGTTAAAGGTTGACACTTGCAGTTCTGACTTCTGTGTCCCAGCTTTACACTCCTAACAGTATCATAAAGTCAGTTTGTAGTTTTCACCATGAAATAATTGCTAAAAGTTTGGAAAGAATTATTCTTGATGTATTCTTACTTTCAGGGTTTTTTTTCCTTTGTATTTGGTGTTCCTTTGTTTTAGTACTTTTAATCTGATTATGAAGATTTTCTGTAAACAAATAATGATATTATATATTAATTTTACCTATTTTAGAGTGATTTATCTAATTTCAGCTAATATATGCTTATTATTTTGAGCTGGTTTTCTTATATCGATAGAAATCCTGTTCTAGTAAGACTTTTTAGTTAACAAAATCAGGTTTTTTTTCCTTTGTAACAGTAAAGAAAAATACCAAATAAACAAAAAAATCTTTCTTTCAATCCCCTTTATCAGTTATGTGTTCACATAAAGATCATTCAGACTACTTGGGACCAGTGTAGTGGTAAATGACGAATGAAATTTTATTGCGGCTTTTCAGTGGTGCATGTTAAAAAGGCTAGTACAGAAGCTGTAATATTCTGTTATATTACAGTTAATTCACTGCCAACTCTTTCAGTGATAATTTTTTCTTCTTTTTTTTTTATTCCAGAGAAGATAAATTGTTCACTCTTTATTGGAGGAATAAAAATCATTAAAAGAATTTACAAACTGTGATACTCATGTTTATTACTCTCTTTACAACTCATAAAAAACATTATTTAATTTACTTTTCAAATTAGGGAAGTAATTTTTAGAACTGATATGTGGATAATTCTGTAATTTTAGACTCCTATAACGTTTTTATACATAAATACATGTTTCAGGAAATTTGTAACTGTCTTAAATCAAGCATTAGCAAAGCTCCGTTCATGTACATTAGAATAAATAATGACTTATTACAAAAAGTATCTGAAGTATAGTAGACTATGATGTTCTGCAAGAAATTGAAAATATTTAACCATATAGAAAACTACTTAGCAGGTTTTTATATATCATTTGTCACTTGAAACAAAGCCAAGGCTGGAAGAGACTTGAACTCTCTCCCATTTGTGTTTTAAATTAATTTGAAAACAATGAAACAAACAAACAAAACCAAAACAATAACAACGAAAAACTCCAAACCCACAAAGATCCTGATCACTGTCCATAGCCCTCTAACTCTCTATTCAACTGTATTTGTGTGTGTGTACATTTGACTCTGTGTGTGCGTATAAAAGATTGTATAAACACTTTGACTTAACTGACTTTTCCAGAAAGAGAAATAATTTTTTGAATACTAGATAGATTAATTACTGGAAATAACTGTCTACTCATTTATTATTGCTATAGATTTTTCAATTTTCATACAGATTTTGACAGCTGAAAGAGGAAATCCAGGAAGCCCATTTGCCAGATTTCTCTCTTTGTTGCTGAAGATTTTAATGAGAGAAAAGATCTTCTTACGTCCAGATCTTAGATTTTAATATAGGTCATAGTGGTGTTAATGATGCTGCTGATGTTTTTCATCGGACACCCTGACAGTGATTTCCTTTAAAATCAGGAACTCTACCTGTGAGTTTATGCTTAAAGCTTAAATGGACATGAGTCCAGCTACCCTTTAATTTTGGAAGCTTGTCCTTCCTAGTTAGGTTTAGAGGTACATTGACATTGTGGGCATGGCTTTACACTAATTATTACCTGTGTTAGCAATTTCTTCATTTCTTCTTTTCTTTTTTCTTTTTTCTTTTTTCTTTTTCCTTTTTTTTTCCTAATGAAAAAGGAGAGACCTTCCCTCTGTCGTCTTCTTCACTTTCTTTTCTTCTTCTCTCCCACTATAGCTGCAAAATCTTCTACATAGATTATGAGCTCTGTTCAAACATAATCCCCAGCTTCTCTACACCAGAAAATTAATATTCTTACTGATCATAAAACCTCTGGCTTGCTCAGTGGAGCTGTTCATAAAGAAATTGGCCTGGATGCCTGATTGTGCTTTCATTCCTATATCTCAGTTAAGGACCATAAACAGCAGTATAAGAAATGTGCACTTCAAGTAAACACATGAATGTTCCTATTCTGTTACCTTTACAGAAACCAAGATAAAATCCAATAGGAACAGTGTTATATAAATTTCTGGATTTCCAGGAAAGTTTTAAAGCCATTGAGTTTACATTGCTTTGCTACTTTCAGTCAATGCTTCTGTAACATTTTTTTTGCTTTCTGTCAAATATTTCTATGGCTTGGAACTGGAATACAACTTGGTTATGCTCCTGCTTCATAATAGACTATACAAAAATATTTAGGAATTTGAGTTAATTGCTACTAATAGATGAGATCTATGTGACACATGCAAATGCTAATTTAATCAGCCACATGTCATTCCAAAACAAAAGAGTATGATTTTATTCAGAACTCATAAAACTTCATATCTTAAGGCAGAGGAAAAATAAATACAAATAAATAGCTGGAAAAAACCCACACCCATCTGTAAACAAAGTCTGATTATATTTTCTGCAGCCTAAGATGAACAATGATGAATCTGCTGTAGCTATGCTGTTGGTTTGTACACTTTTGTGAAGATTAGTGACCCCTAATGACTTCCTATAGTGGAACAAGATTCATTCTTAGCAGTGAAGAGGCACTGTAAGGAGAATCATCTTTATCAGCACTGTTGACTTACCACCTATGTATATTTTTAACTGATTCAAAGTTACGATCACCATATAGGTGACTGAAGATTTTACCAGTTACATTTTCATATTCTGGAACAGTTACAGTGCCTGTTTTAGTGTGCCTGGTTTTGGTTTTTGCTGCATCTTCATCTCATATTCATTAATCCAGATTAGCACTGGACTTTCTTGTTCAGGGGTGGGTGATTCCTTCAGGAAACTGTCCATTTAAAACTAGAATTGGAAGACTTGGTTTAATCTTAGATGTGCAACTCTGTGTAGAACTCAATTTTGAAACAGAGTTTGCTGAGAAAAAAACAAAGACTTGCTTAAACTTCTTGAGGGCCAGCACACCATTCTGCAATGATTTTATGTGATGCTAAACTGTGACAGTTACAATCACTTAGCATAGTGTTCAATACGGCTACCTTATTATGGAAAAGTACTTATAAGTTGTACAAAAAGTACAATGGATGCCACCTGTGACAATCACTATATTTATAATTTAGAATTTTTGAAAAGATTACTTTCTCAAGAAAATAAAAAATTTAGAATTCTTCTCCTTTATTATTCAAAAAAAACCATGAGGCAATTTTATACTGTATGCTTTTTGTCACTGGTACAGGATTTTCCCTATCCACTTATAAGGTGTTCTAACCCCACTTTGAAAGAGCAGAATTAGGGAGCCTAACGCCAGTCAGTAGTCTTATATCAGTTAATGCAACTTGGGGGCCCAGACCCAGCAACTTCTGAATGTTACACAACTTGAATATACTAGTTTTAATGCTACTTGCAGAGGTACTTATAGGAGGCCTCACATTTTTCTTTTAAGCGATTAAAGCTGGATCAGGTCTGTGAAGCAGGGACTGAAGTAGGAGCCACTGTAAAATTGCACTAATCTAAGCTTGTGAAGGAGAGACAATATTTCAAGGAAATTCAAGTTCAAGGAAACTAAATCTTCAGTAGCAGGCAGTTTACCTCAGCAGTCACCTCTGAGGAAATCCTCAGGGGTATGATGTTTATCTACGTGCTGCTCCACAGGCAGAATCCCCTTAATCAGATAAATTACACTCCCACTCTCAGCCCTATGGCTTTCAGACCACAAGCAGTGCAATGTGACTGTGTTCAGAGGACATTCTTGATTGCCAGGTATCTTTTATAGAAAATGGTTACTGAGGTCATGGGTGAATGCAAATTTCTTTCTAAAATGCTCTGAGACATAGAAGTCTTGTTTTAAAAATAGTTTTTCTTTTTTTCTTCCCAGAGGCAATGTCTAATGTCCAGCACACAAGAATTCAAGCACTTCTGTAGGAAACACCAATACAATAGCCTCTTGGCAAAACAATAGAAGCAGAATTCCTTTCTACAATTTACTAAACACCCAGGTGTCACAATGAAAAAAACCAAGCCCAGAAAGTGTATTTTGTATTGTATTGCAGGCCAATTTTGTATAAAGTGAGACATTTATGAAGAAGTAGCTATGACAAATTTTACTGTTCATACAATCTTAAAAACTATATTACAATGTCAGAAACTAGTAATTTTAATCCATCAGCCTTTCTGATAAATAACATGCGAAGTACCTTTCGAAGGCTAGCAGTGAAACTATGAGAGCGTTGCTTATGCAGCTAATATAACGATCCAAAACCCAGTCAAATCAATGGTTGCATTTTGATTGACCTCATGGACTTTTTGATCAGGCCTGTACTGTTAGAGATATAAATTACTTCTGCTTCAATATTAGTTCATGAAGTTGTATTGTTAATGTAAATAAACTAGTTTTAGTCCATGACAATTTGTACTTTTACCTCAAACTGTTGATTTTCATTCTACATGTCTTATATTTTTGGTTCTGGCATAACATGTTTATATAAGTGTCTATATATAAAACGGCTAACATTTTCTTTTTCTTTTTTTTTTGGCTCTTCATATAGGTGAAACCAAATAATAACTTAAAATAACTTCCTAATGGAAAATAAGAATTATTTGCATCATTGTGGATCTTGGATGTGAGCTACATTCATGTTCTTATTGTTAACACTATAAAGGTTATTGGGTCCACAATAGGTCAGAATTCATCAAAAAAAGATGATGTCAGTGTTCAAATTCTGTGTTGGAGATTTACACTTTTATTTGTCCTCTAGCCTTGAGTATAAAGAAGAAACTGGGGGAATATTCAGGACATGAAATGCCGACTGAAAGTTTGGATACATGCCATCATAGTAATGCACAATTTTAGTATACCTACTATTTCTCTGTGAGGTTGGTACAGACCAAAAGTCTCTATGTACATTATGTGTGCAGTTTTCTTGACAGAAAATGTAATAAATAAAACCCTAGAGCCAGAATTTTTGCCTGTAGGTGACTTTGTACTACTCCATCTTTTTTGATGGTGCTTCAGATTTGCTCTGGTATTTTTTCTGAACTGCATGCGTTGGCTTTATTTTAAAGACGGATTATTTGAGTTAGTGATTAAGTTACTGTGTGTACACATTTAATACAGCAGAGTACTTCTAATAGCAAGGTTCTTCCATGTCCTTGTTGCATAAAGAAAAATACAAGTGTAAGGAACCAGAAGGTGCTAGCTACCTAGGTTTCAGTTTCCATCAGAGACTAAATTACTTTCTTGTACAGTGTACAGTACCAGTGTTTACCTTGGCCTTCCCTTCTTTTAACCACAGCATTGCACCCTTTTATTTACCATGACTAAGATACTATGACATGTTAACATACATAGGCAATCTGGCAAAATAATAATAATAATAAATGTCTTTTAGCTTCAAGAGATAAATATAAGCAGAATATTGACCTGTATCTATTATACATGTAATGTTGGAAAATAGATATTGAAGATGGAAGATATGCAAGATATGCAAGTTATTCAGGGAATCTTTAAGCAGGAATTCCTAATCCAGCTGAGAACACCACAATTGAGAAAACCCTAGCCAAAAATCTATTTGTCTAAAGATACCTGTTACTGCTAGAGAGTGGCATGGATTGCTTAGATAAAGGTCACACAGTTTCCAAACTTGAAAGCATTTCTCTAGATGCTTTGTAGTCTGTGTTTGTTTTCCTCAAACTAAGAAATACTTCATGATTTCATATTTTTTCTTGAAGATAGTCTGCAGAACAGCTCAATAGAGGTTCCTGTCTTCAAACTATTGTCCTAATTCTGAGGATATGATTCTCTCTCCTCCTCTCACCTGAATGGAAATACTTTAACTAATATAGCTCTGGCAGAAGAGGCTAATGAAGAGTCCATTTTAAATACCCAAAGTCTGGTAAGATACTCTTGTGGAAATACTACTTCCTGACAGGGGAAGAAAATGAATTTGAAATAATCTTATTACTAATAGATGATATTTCATTGTTTTCAGCCAGGAAAGGAAACAAACAAAAAACCAAGCAAACAACTAGAAGAGTGACTTTTTTTTTTTTGTATGATTAATATTCTTTTGACTATTTTTGGATGCAGCAGGTAGACACCCCAAAATCTGTTATTTTGAAAAATAGTAGCTATTTTCTCTAGCTCTGTTTAAATATGTATATTTTTCTGTCTTCCATTACAGTCTCTCTCCCATGCTGCCAAAAGAATAGTCTTGATTATTGAGGACTTATCTGTAAGTGAGGGCATGGTTTGAGACCACCTGAGGAACCTGAAGATATACAAGTCCGTGGGACCTGATGAGATGCATCCCAGAGTGCTGAGGGAATTGGCGGATGTAGTTTCCAAGCCACTCCCCATGATATTTGAAAAGTCATGGCAGTCAGGTGAAGTCCCCAGTGACTGGAAGAAAGGACGTATCATGCCCATCTTTAAAAAGGGTAGAAAGGATGACTCTGGCAACTACCAACCTGTCAGCCTCACTTCTGGGCCTGGGAAGATCATGGAACAGATCCTCCTAGAAGACATGCTAAGGCAAATGGAGGACAGGAAGGTGAATCAGGACAGCCAGCATGGCTTTACCAGGGGTAAATCCTGCCTGACCAACCTAGTGCCTTTCTACAATGGTGTAACTACATCTGTCGACAAGGGAAAAGCAGTGGACATCATCTATCTGGATTTCTGCAAGGCCTTTGACACCGTCCCCCACAGCATCCTTCTCTCTAAATTGGAGAGATATGGGTTTGATGGGTGGACTGTTCAGTGGATAAGGAACTGGCTGGATAGTCACATCCAGAGGGTATTGGTCAATGGCTCAGTGTCCAGATGGAGAACAGTGAAAAGTGGTGTCCCTCAGGGGTCCGTAATGGGACCTGTGTTGTTTAATATCTTCCTCAATGCTCTTGACAGTGGTGTTGAGAGCACCCTCAGCAAGTTTGCTGATGACACCAAGCTGGACGGTGCAGTCAATATCCCAGAGGGGTGGGATGCCATCCAGAGGGACCTGGACAAGCTGGAGAAGTGAGCCCAAGTGAACCTCATGAGGTTCAACAAGGCCAAGTGCAGGGTTCTGCACCTGGGCTGGGGCAACCAGAAACATCAATACAGGCTGGGGGAAGACATGCTAGAGAGCAGCCCTGTGGAAAAAGACCTGGAGATACTAGTGGATCCAAAGGTGCACATGAGCCAATGTGCAACTGCAGCCCAGAGGGCCAACTGCATCGTGGGCTGTATCAAAAGAAGTGTGGCCAACAGATCAAGAGAGGTGATTTTGCCCCTCAGCCCTTGTGACACCTCACCTGGAACACTGTGTCCAGCTCTGGAGCCCCCAACACAAGAAAGATGTGGACCTGGTGGAGCATGTCCAGAAGAGGGCTACAAAAATGATCGAACGGCTAGAGCACCTCTTTTATGAACAAAGGCTGAGGGAGTTAGGGTTGTTCAGCCTGAAGAAGAGAATGCTCTGGGGGGACCTCATAATGGCCTTCCAGTACCTGAAGGGGGCCTACGGGAAGGGTGGGGAGGGGCTTTTTACAAGAGCACATAGTGATAGGACAAGGGGTAATGGTTTGAAACTGCAGGAGGAGAGATTTAGGTTAGAGATCAGAAGGAAATTCTTTGGTGTGAAGGTGATGAGACACTGGAACAGGTTGCCCAGAGAAGTTGTGGCCCTGTCAAGCCCTGTCAATTCAAGCCCAGGTTATATGGGGCTCTGAGTAACCTGCTCTAGTAGGAGGTGTCCCTGCTCATGCAGGGGAGTTGGAACTCGATGATTTTTAAGGTCCCTTCCAACTCTTAACCATTCTATGATTCTATGATTCTGTGATAATGTATTTTGCTGTTAAATAACCATATTTATTTTCATACTTTCTTAAGGGTGAATTTGGCAGAGGTGTCAGGAGTCATTGACTCCTTCTTCAGTGTTCCTGAGAACTACATAAAACAATATTCACTGAGCTCGGGATCTGAAGTGTGAAATACCACCTCCTTTTACCGATGATTCATATTCTTTTCTAACCTTGATATTTTACTCTTTGTGTGAAAATATTAGCTTATTATATAGTAATGGATAGAAAAATTTGTATATGATGCTAATAAAATAGGAACAAGAATAGATATTTTTCACTGTAGCACCTTTTCATCTTAAAAAGCCCTCTTGATCTTCATTATAATAGGAACATAAAGCATTCTAGGAAACAGATAACCTATTCCATCACCTGTTGTGAAATAAATGCTGAAATTCTTTAGGTGAAGTAACATTCTAACAGTAAGTAGAAACTCTCAAAATTTTCAGGTGATGATTACTAATACACAAGCTTTAGGAGGCAGTCAGTAAGAAGACACTATCTTTCACCCTTCAGAAAAAAGGTTTTCAGTGCTATGATTTTGTTTCTGAAAACCATTAAATGAAATGAATAAAAATACTACCAGTATGCACAGAACTCAATATGCCAAAACAAGGCAAACTGAGTTTGACATTAGAAAAAACTGGGTGTGACAGCTGCAGCAGTTACATCTTGTAGAAGGATGTGTGTGCTTGTGAAGATTTTACGTCAGGGCCTGGTTGGGAGCTGGTATTTTAAAAGGTCATGAAGCTCCTTAGCACCGTTCAATTACTGCACAAAGGGTACCACTGACAGTTTTAACATTGTGGCTAAATTAGCTGAGCACTTGCTGAGGCAATCAAACTTTTGACAGGAATGGTTTGATAATATCTGTATCTCACAAAAAATTTCAAATATCATATCCATGTTACCCTGCCCACTCCCTCCTTAATTTCTGAAAGACAAGGAAAATGTCAAAGATTCATTTAGTTGTCTTGTAGTTTGTGAAGGTATCAACACTCTCAGTCTGACATGTTTTATCATCACTGCACAAATATAGATATTGAATCAAGTACAAGCCAAAATCTTTTATTTTAGCTGGTTTTGATTTGGGTTTTTATTTAGCTGTTTTCTTCTGAAGGACTGAAGTAATCTCAATGAGTAACATAATAATCAAACTGTATTGACATAGTCATACTACTCAAAATACAAAAGGACCAATGTCATTCTACTGTTTACAAATGCATCTAGTTTTTCTTGACTAGTCCTGTAAATATTTTAGGTGAAATTATGATTCATTTTGGTAAGTGTAATGTTGGATGTATAATTAAGTGTTCTATGAATTGTGAGGTTCATTGATCAGAAAGCCATCCTGGCCTATTACCAATTTCTAAGGCACAGGTCAGGCAGAGTGTTTTAACAAGCAAAAGAGTAAAAGAAATGTATGGAAATAATAATAATAAAAAAATCAGTGGTGATTTCTACTATATTTTTCTGAAGTGTGGCACAAAGGGATATTACCAATCAAAACAGATCGCTGGTATTGGTATTACATTGGTATTCATATGACTTTGATATGGGTATGACTTTATACTAGAAAGCTTTCTCTTAAGGAGCCTTTTCTAATTTTTTTTTTACTATAATTTCTGTCTAATGGAGTATCAGCTGATGGAATAAAATATTTTATTATCTAGATTATCTCAATTTCTATAGTTGATACAATCAGAGTCTTGTGTTGTCTTTTAATAATGTTGGGGAGCCTTTGTTTTGTGGGTAATGAGAAACGCCACTGCCTTTATTGACATAACTCCAGATGCAATGCGAAAAAAAATATATGCAACATTATTGATGATTCATGTGCACATTTTCACTTTGGTCTTATACATTTTTTGTATGGGTGTACATTCTTGCACCTCACATTGCAGTGACAGAAGAAGGCCTAACTGAATCTTTTAAAGTAGATGGTAAACATAACACTGTAAGGCAATTACCATGTCTGGGTATTTATACAACTGCACTTACTTCCTCTTTCTCATACATATCTATAATTAAGTATCTACATGTGCTTCTAAGATACACGTATGTGCACTTAGAAGTGCCTACACAATACAAATTATGATCAACACCTTGAAGGTAAAGATAGCCACTTCTCAGCTCTCTGCACAGCATACAAGTATAAAGTAATCCCCTGTCTAGGCAAATTAGCTCCTTATTTCTGATATCTTCAATTTTCAGTATGAAGATTTGTTTTATATGTGTTTCTTATGTGTGTAATACCCTCTTATAAATGTTAACAGTACAGAGTACAAACCCAAATATATGCACAGATTAGGGGTAGGATAGAGCATTTTCATAGTATTCATAGTAATTAACCTAGCCATTATAAATATTTAGCTGGGTGTTTTCAAGTATTTTATGTTCCTTAATGCAAGAAAATGGGGAGATAAGGTAGCATTGGACTAGGCTCTCTGAAGTTAAAGGAAATCGAAATTATATTTCAACAAAGAAACCCTGTCAATTATAAATTTCTTTCCTTCCATCTGTTCTCTTTATCTCCTAAACTCTCAGTAAGCTAGATGACCAAAACCTCTGTTTTGTAGCATTTATTTCTACAGTTTTGAATTTTGTGTCCTTTTTTTTCTTATGTTCCTATCTCCTTTCTGCATTTTGTCCTTCCCATCTACATTTTAGATATCCAGAAAACATGGAAAGATTAATACGTGTCTAATCACACTGTTAACAGCTTAGATTTTGCTACCGATAGAAATATCTCAGCAAAATTCTTCAACAATGACCTGACGCTGCTGAAGAAGCTGAGACTTTCATGGAGGCTTGAGATGAAATGTAGTGGCTTAGCTTCTGTATGAATTCTACTTTTTGTTGTATTTGAACAGATTCAGATTCAAGTTTGTTAGGTGTCACAGACATCACCTTTGACTTTTTGAGAGCTCTCTTTTGAATGTGAATCCTTTTATCCTAATGGATCAAGTAAGCCTTGTTGATACGAGTTCATGATCTCTATAGCAATCACAACTAAATAAAGTGATGTTTCAGAGTATCTCTGCTGAGGGCAATATAGGTATGTTTTGCTAAGAAATCAAGACAAAGCTATTTAAATCACATAATACATTTTAAAGATTTAAAACATTAAACTATAGAAAAATATAGAAAGATGTGTGGCACTAAAGCTTTTCTCTAAAAAGTTTCTTTATTTCTCTCTAAATAACATGATTTTTGCTAAAACGTTCAAATCCCTTCTTGCCATTCTTTATTCTGCAGTCAATGAAAATATGAAACATGAAAAGTCTTAAGTTTACCTATTAGCACAAATCAGCATCACTGCAGTCACATTATGAGTTATGGGCTGTTCCAATGCAGTTAACATAGAACTTGATATTGAGATCAATACATATATCCCTTTTTTTAAACAGTTGGTCAATTTCGTATCATACAGTGCCAAGGTATCCAAATCTCAATAGTTCTTTTTCACTGCTTGTGTATTAATCTCCCAGGAAACAGAACAAACAATTTCTCATTCTAGGCATAATAAAGAGCTGTAGTATCTATAGTGGAGAAAAGATTTGTGAAGTTCTAGTCGGTGATCACTCAGATTAAGTTTTTAGTTTCTAGTGTCTTGTAATTATTCTCTGAAGTTCATGACATCCAGAAATAGAAGATTCATAGTATCAAGTGTCTTCAAGGGGTCAGCTTAAATATGGCCTTGAACACCAACTGAGGCTCCCTTTTTTTAGTCATAGCCAAATGATTAATAAACAGAGAAAATATAATAAATAAGGAAAAGGTGAGTCTGAGAAAAGCAGTCATGTGTCATACTGGTCCTAGAGTAAGCTGCAAGTATAATTGTAGTAGAGTTATAACATGTTTGGTCCAAGAAAAACAAAATTGTCTAGCTCTTGGAATTTGTGGTGCTCCAATGCAACTTTCTGAAATGCATTCCCTTCTGAAAGACGGAAGACATTTGAGTGACAGGCTACACTACAGTAGCAGTGTATGAACAGGAAACACAGAAAGTGGAAGGAAATAAACTCCACAAACAACAGTTTTAATGCAGTGTGCCAGGAAAAGCTGCCTGTTACTATGCTCAAATAGTCAAATTTGCTAGCCTTCTCCATCCATCTTTTTAACAAATGGAATTTCAAGATTAGAGGAGTTGGGTTTTTGAACAGTAATGTTGCTGATAAGATCAATTGGCAGTCAAGCACAGTACACTTAAGTTCTTACACACAAGTAGTCAAAAGATAAGACAAATTCATGTTCCATATCTCCTAGCAGCGACTTCAAACCCCAATGTATGTATGTAACTGCACAATTTGCTGTTACCAAAGATAAATAGTCTGATAAATAACTCACCTTTTAAAAGGGTCCTAGAAATTCTGAGTTTATGCAGATATGTCAGTTGTCAATTGAATTAGACATTATTTGAGTACCAGGCATAATCATATATCTTAATTGTTGAAAAACAAACAGAATTTTGTGTGTCCTGGGAACAGCATTGGGACTTCTGTTCTGTGGACAGAATGGATGAACTATATGCTGTGTGAGAAGTGAGAAACTTTAGTCAGTTCCACTGTATGTTCTGCACATGCTTAGGACTGTTATGAAAATCTGCTCAGTACTTGTTTTCCTGGAAGTCTGAAAATTTGCTGTCAGATATTTGGAAAAATGCCCAGTTACTGCAAAAAAAAAAATGCAGAAAAATCCCTGTGTCCCATAAGGCAGTCTTAAGGGATATGGAGTTTAGTGATATACAAGAAATCTCATTATATGGGAAAGCTAGCAATGGTAACTGGCCAAGGAGATCTGAAGGACTTTTCAAGTATTAGGGGATTGGGGCTGATTGCATAGAAGCCACATTCTAGGGAGTATATAAAGAATTAAGGATTTCGTACTGAGTTTCAGACAGTTTTCAAATGCTGTTTTTCGTAAAAAAAAAATAAAAAATAAATCTGGTTTATAAGAGAAAAAACACCATGTATCCTTACGTAGGAACAATAAAAATAATCCAGTATTATAATATTTCAGAAATATTTTGTGGATGTTACCATAAACCATGTCACCATCTCAGTAATAAACAGGGCATTAGCTTTTTGTATGTCCACTCTCAGCTCATCACGTATCCTGAGAGAACCAGATGACCATAAACATATTGATAATAGTTAAGAAAGCAACTATAAACTTGAAATCTCTGAAGAGAATTGGTTGGTCTAAACAATATGAAACTTGAAAAGCCACATAGTATTAAATATTCCCATTGGTTATGTTTACATATGAAGCAGGTCTCAGTTGAAATAAACTGACAGATGCTTTAGGGTTTGGTGATTTTTTTTTTCCATCATTTGAAATTGTTACTTTAAAAACTTACTGTCAAAATAGTGAGTGTGTATGATGCTTTTATCATCATTAAATAACCAGATAAAATAATCATAGGATCATAGAATGCCAGGTTGGAAGGGACCTCAAGGATCATCTGGTCCAACCTTTCTAGGTACTACTACAGTTTATATGAGATGGCTCAGTATCCTGTCAAGCTGACACTTAAAACTGTCCCATGTAGGGGAATCTACCACTTCCCTTGGGAGACTGTTCCAATGTTTGACTGATCTCATGGTGAAAAATATACCTCTTGTGTCCAATCGGAATCTCCCCAGGAGCAACTTGTGCCCATCACCCCTTGTCTTTTCCATGTGACCCCTTGTAAATAAGGAGTCTCCATCTTCTTTGTAGCCAGCCTTTAAGTACTGGAACATGGTAATAAGGTCTCCTCGAAGCCTTCTCTTCTCAAGGCTGAACAAACCCAGTTTTCTCAGCCTCTCCTCATATGGCAGGTTCTCCAGTCCTCTGATCATCCTTGTGGCCCTTCTCTGGATGGTCTCCAGCCTGTCCACATCCTTTTTGTAGAGTGGGGGCCAAAATGGAACGCAATACTCCAGGTGTGGTCTGACAAGCACCGAGTAGAGTGGGGTGATGACTTCTTAATCTCTGCTGGTGATGCACTTGTTGATACAGCCCAGCATCCTGTTGGCTTTCTTTGTTCCTGCTGCACTACACTCTTCACTCGTGTTGAGCCTGTTCTCCACCAAGACCCCAGGTCCTTTTCCACAGGACTGCTCTCCAGACAGGTGGATCCTGATCTGAACTGTGTTCCTGGGTTATGTGTTCCCAGGTGCAAGACCTTTCTCTTCTCTCCGTTGAACTTCATAAGGTTTCTGCTAGCCCACTCCTCCAGTCTGTCCAGGTCATCCTGGAGGGTGATCAAATAAACAGGCACTGCTAAGGGTGTGCCTATCAGTAGAGAGACATTATTTTAAATTTGTTAATAGTAAAAAATGTTATGGTGTAAGTATGAAGGTAGCTGTTCTGAGAAAATCTCATATTGCATTCTGAAATGCTGAAGAAGGTGCCCCTCCAGCCTTGGTCCCAGGATACAGAGAATTATTGCAAAGTGTACTAGCTACAAGTTCCTGACACTTGTGGTGGCTGGGAAACAAAAAGGTACTAGACTGACTCACAGTGGTCTGCCTCCTCCATTGGGGTAATGTCTTAGGATTGCATTTATTGTAACACTGTTAACAATACTTTTTCTACCTGCCTTCAAATGAGTAGTCTGAAGAAAAGAACCTCAGGACTGCTGCAATATGTAAAGAAAACCAACCAACCAATCAACCAACAAAAACAAACAAAAAACCCCCAAAAACCTACCATGTCCTTTTCTTTTTCTTCCCATGCACAGCCCCTCTCCACCCTGCAGTAATATATGCAGTCAGTAAAGAGGAAAAAAATCCACAAATGATTGACATCAAACATAACTCAGTGTTTAATCAGTGGCATACCATGCATATTGTGTTAACATAGTTTGTAATTACTTTCTCACCAAATGTTATGCCAGATCTTATCACTGAATAAATGCATGTATGTGATGTGACATCATTCTATCACTGCCAATTTAATAGATATCCCTTTTTGAGAGAAGAAAAGTGAAAGTATTTAACTCCTTTATTGAATTTGCACTTCCAATGTTGAACAACCATGTTTGCTAGGGAACACAAAGGTTTTCTTAAAAATTTGTACAGGATTAACATCTAAAATAATGATGAATAGGAAGGAAAAAAAAGAGCTCTGAACCCCAAGAACCTCTGACTACTGGAACATTCAGTTCTGCTTACTAGAGAAATAGCTGTACAATATTCCAACTACTTGGCTTGGAAAGTAGTTTCTTTCCTAAAACAAATTTGCATTTCTCTCACCTAGACTGTAACCTATCTGTGTGTCAAACTAGTTCTGAAAGAGCGGTGCCACTTCAGGGTTCAGTGTTCTTAAGGCTTGATCTGCAGGGAACAGGTGAGATTGCTGGATTTTTAAAAATACATATTTGCCTGAGTTTTTTAAGAACTCTAAATGGTTTTTTGAACTTCTCCTTTTTATTACATAAGGAAAAACTTGCTGAAAAATACCTGCTGTTTTGTCTTTCTTTTCAAAGATAAAATCGGAATAGATCATGGGAAACAAAATGAGATTAAGAATGGGAGTTTTTATGAAGTTAGGAGAGACCCTAGTTTGACTTCCTTCGAGGGACTATAAGGTACTTCTAGGAAGAATTTCCAAATTTCATTGTTTCATGATGGTTTTCCTTTTAATAGAAAAGTAAACATCAAATAGTAAACATCAGGAAATCTTAAAAAGGAAACAATATATCTTTCAGCTAATTATTGCAAAGGTAGCTTTAGCATGCGCAGTGTTTTGAGACTTCATAGTTTCATGCCTGAAGAGCTTCCCAGTTTCTTCACTTTCCTGACATTAATTGCCCTGAAAATAAGGATATTGTCAGAAAGCTCCTGTTCATGAGATCCTTCTCTAAGCTCACAACATTTTTGAGGATTTGACTCTTAAATATTTATTCAGTATAAGGATTTCTAAATACATATTCTTTTATAAAGTGAATATTCTACATTGAAAGAAGGTCACAAGAAATGAAAAAAGAAAATTCTATTGGCAGTGACCCAACATAAGAACAACAGATAAATAGACATTAGGCACACTAGAAAAACAAACTTTAACCATAAATGAAAGGATAAACATAAATTAAAAAAAATAAAAAACTTCGTATGACAGTATCTTGAAGAGCTATATTTCAGAGAGAAAAAAGATGCTTTAAATTCAAAAAAGTGACCCAACCTCATTAACCAGACATATGAAGACTTACATGATGAAGACTGAATCCAAAGCAGGAATGAAAAGGAAGATAAAAATCAGGCTAAAGCTTTTAGGTATTAACACTGACTTGGACTAGATGATTTTTTAATTTTTTTTATTTTTTTTTCACTCGGAACAGGTCTCCATTACTTGGGATAACTGGCACAGTGCTTTTTATTTTCTCTGTTATTTTTAGCAATTTCTTTTAATATTCTACTTCTTTTTAAAAATAAACTATATTGTTCTGTTAGTATTCTTTAAGGAAAAGTCTGAAACAAGTTTAAGTAATGTAGTTAGATATGTGTGAGCCACATATGAGTAAAGGAGAAAAAATAAGCAATTTTTTACTCCACAATTTTTGTGTTATTTATGTACATGTAATAAAAGGATCAAATTAGTAAGTGGATAAAATTAGTTCTTAGAGTGTATGTTCATTTATCCAGTAACTACTTAATACTCACTGAATAAAGCTAAAAAAAAACTCAAAACCTTGAAAATGCCCAGAGAAATATAAAATCTAAAGTGCATATCTAATAGTAGTAATTAAAAAAATCATGAAATAAATTTGAGATTCAGCTTAAAAGTTAGTCTGCAACACTTAACATCTATATCCTGAATGATTCAATGTACACATACAAATTAAATTGAGACTGAAAACACCTTTACCCTTTTAGCTCTCTAATTTGTCTTGATGCTCAGCTATCAACTCCGATTTTCAGTCTTTATTCAGCTTTTTTGTGGGTTGTTTTTTGTTATGCTTTGTTGTTTGGTTTTTTTAATTGTTTTTGTGGGGTTGTTTGGGTTTTTTTGATGTAAGGAAGCCTCTAAGATCTCTAAACTGCTGGTAACTGATAAAATAATATTTATATGCAAATGAATACTATGTGTAAAAACTCAGAACTGTGAAGCCCAAGTAATTTTTCCCTTTGCACTTCATTTCAGCAAATGCCAATGAAAATTTTTAAACTCCAGAAATAAGCAGTGTAACATTCAGGATTAAGGTTCGACTATGTCTAGGGTAAAAATGTGACTTTGAGCCTCATTTATTCTTATGGAGTCTGGTATGTGAGGGACAAAAACCTCTACAGTGTACCCAAATTCTGAATTCTGAAGTCAGAATGAGGAAGAGTCATAATTTCCTCTACTGCTTAAGAGGAAGGAGAAGGGAGAACTTCCACTATGCATTCCTGTTCCTTAGTGTCAGTTTATTATTGCTTATATTTTATTGCTTTAATCAATACAATAAAAAAATTTTAAAAAATAAAATAAAATACAATAAAAAATAAAATACATATATAAAATACAGCTCTCATAGAGCTGTCAACCCACAAAATTGGCTACAAAATCGGTTACAAAATCTGGTCTCAGAAGTCTTCCTTAGCTGTTTCCTTAATGCTGGGGGAGGTTGGTGGTTTTGTCTCCTAAGTTACTGACTGCAAAAACTTTCCTGAACCTTTATATTCCTCCACAAATTTTTATGCTTTAGTCTACTTCATTCTACTCCACTCAAGTTTGTTAACTACATTGGACTTTAACATTAGTTTTAAGTCTATTTAGAACCCTTATAGGAAATCATGTATTTGAATAGTAAAGAAGCTAGTGTTGTTATCTCTGGAAATCTTTTAAGATTTGAAGCATGTCCACCATTTGCTTTTCATAAAAGGCAATCTCAGTTGTTCAAAACCAAGAGAAGTAATACATTGATTTTCTTTAAGATATTGTCAGGGCTGATGATAAATGTCTGTGCAAATTTCAGTAGTGAAAGAAGAGAGCCTAGATTCATGTTTTCTTCAGGAAAAAGGTAAACATTCTTGCTATATTTATGTTGGTTTCTTTTTCAACATGAATTTGATGTTTGTGAAAAGTTCTTGATTGACAGTTCCAAAGAATGAAGTCCTCCAATGCATTTGCTCTACTAGTGGCAACAATGCCATTGCTACTATTGTAAGTTTAGATGTGTATCAACCAGTTCACGTGTTCGGTTGCTCTACTTGTAGAATAATAAGAAGTGAACAGTCAACTGATAAGAGTGTAATATTATCCCTCCCATTTGCTGATGAACAGACAGAAAGAAACTGCTTCTTTGGTTTCACAAAATAAATCTGTGGAAAACCGTGGATTGAACCTGTATCTTGATTTGGAATCCACTTGGGATTAATCCAGGTGACAAAGTCTTCCCAATATCCTGAGGCATTATTTAAGCAACTGAGTGCATATTATTCCTACACTGCTAGTGGTGGGTTAACTTATGGAGAGGCAGCTTGTTGCACTGATGCAAAGAAGTTTCTGCATGAAAAGTAAAGGATCACCTTCATAAAATCAGTGGTAAAAAATATCAATGAGTGTTGATCAAAGTCCATTAATTATTACTGAGATATAGACCATGTAATCAGGACTTCATGATTTTATAAGACTATGTTCAGAGCTCCTAGAGGGGAAAGACAAATCACAGTAATGCTCAGTGATCAGATTCATGACTGCGTTGGAATAAAACTCTTGATTTTGTGGTTGAGGTACAGCTGGTAATTTCAAAGACAAAGTAAAGAAGCTAGGAATGTATTCCCTCTGACTTAGAATCACCGAATCATAGAATCATCATCAAGGCTGGAAAAGACTTTCAAGATCATCAAGTCCAACCGTCTGCCCTACAATCCCTAACCACCAAACCATCTCCCAAAACACCACATCCACCAGTTTTCTTAACACCACCAGGGATGGTGCCTCCCCCACCTCCCTGGACAGCCTGTTCCAATGCCTCACCACTCGTTCTGTGAAGAAATTTTTTCTATTATCTCATCTGAACCTCCCCTGTTGCAACTTGACCCTATTTCCTCTTGTCCTTTCGGTGGTCACTAGAGAGAAGAGGCTAACACCTCAACACAACGTCCTCTCAGGTAGTTGTAGAGAGCAATGAGGTCTCCCCTCAGCCTCCTCTTCTCCAGGCTCAACAGCCCCAGCTCCCTCAGCCTCTCCTCATAAGGCCAGCTCTCCAGACCCCTAAGCAGCTTAGTTGCCCTTCTCTGCACCTTCTCCAGCACCTCAGTGTCCTTCCTATACTGCAGTGCCCCAAACTGCACACAGTACTCGAGGTGCGGCCTTACCAAGGCCGAGTACAGGGGCAGGATCACCTCCGTGGTCCTGCTGGTCACACTATTCCTGATGCAGGCCAGGATGCTGTTGGCCTTCTTGGCCACCTGGGCACACTGCTGGCTCATGTTCAGCTGGCTATCAATCAACACCCCAAGGTACCTCTCTGCTGGGCAACTCTCCAGCCACTCCTCCCCAAGCCTGTAGCGCTGCTGAGGGTTGTTGTGGCCAAAGTGCAGGACCCAACATTTGGCCTTATTGAAACTCATGCAATTGGCCTTAGCCCATTGGTCAAACCTTTCCAAATCCCTCTGCAGAGCCTCCCTGCCCTCAAGCAGATCGACACTTCCACCCAGCTTAGTGTCATCTGCAAACTTCCTGAGAGTGCACTCTATCCCTTCATCCAAGTAATCAATAAAGATGTTAAACAGAAGAGGCCCCAGCACTGAGCCCTGAGTGGCACCACTCATGACCAGCCACCAACTGGATTTAACTCCATTGAACACAACTCTTTGGACCTGGCTGTCCAACCAGTTTTTTATCCAGTGAAGCGTGTGCACATCCAAGCCACAAGAAGTAAGCTTCTCTAGGAAAATGCTGTGGGAAACCTTGTCAAAGGCCTTGCTAAAGTCAAGACAGACAACATCCACTTGTAGACCTTTTTTCTTTTTTCAGCATTATACATTTGAATCTGTCCCTTATAATTTCTTCTAATTGTGTAATCTTAAAAACAGTAAATATATCATACAAATTAAACTTATAATAATCTTTTCTGTATTACAAAGCAGGCAAACTTGCTCCCTCAGCCCTACTTTGTCTTCCTCTACTTTTGATCCCTGATCTAAACTTTTGCATGAGAGACTGTTGTATTTGTCTGCTCTATGGTACTGAATGGGTTGTTACACTACAAGTAAGTAATCCAGAAACCCTAAGCTCATGCAAATTATTATTATGGCCTAATTCATCAAATTGTTTGACAAACTTTATTCACCCAGGCCTTATGATAATCAACACTCATTACCTGAGTTCTAATTATTTCAAAGGTATAAGAAGCTGAGTTTCCCGTGGCAACACAGGGAAAATTATACAGGTGTCATATAATGAAGCATCTGTTTTGGAGTTTAGGACTTTTTGGAATCAGGAACAAAGAAAATGTTCCCCCATGACAGGTAAGAGAAGATGCATCTTGCTACTAATTTGGCACAAATGGAAAGGTTAGCCTTTAAAGTGTTCAAAGAATAAATCAGACTAATACAGTAAGAAAAAAAGAGTAGGTCCTCAGGGTGCTGTTGCAAAGTGCAATGCAGTCTCTAATTTTGCATTAAGCAAAAGTAATCAAAAGATGTTTAAACAGAAATAAACATAGCTGTGAGCAATCTGTTTCCACTCACTGTTCTTACACCTTAAACTGCAATCCACTGAAACTGGTTTCATGTGATAAGTATTTTAGAGCAGCCACACAGCAGGTGCTCACCATTGAAGTTTGAAGTTGACTTTTAAGATTCCTCTCAAAAGAGCAGCAGATTGTGCTTCTGCTCTCTGTAGGTTCATGGGAGGTAAAAAAAAAGCAAGCACAAGAAATGTACTTCAAATTTAGGTGTCCAGCACAACCTTGGATGTGCTAATCTTTTCAAGTGCTGTTCATGCAAGTTCCATTTGAAGTTAGTGTTACCTAGGAGGAGACAGAAGCTGTGGCTTTTCCTATTTGCTTGTGAACAGGCCCAGCTGGGTGAAACAACAACCTGTAGAGAAGGGCTCTTCTCAGGAGTTCAGGTGGCAGGATAGCTTCTCTCTAATGTTTTGTGGGGTTTTTTTTGTTGTTTGTTTGTTTTTCTCAGCTCACTTTCAAACTTCTCCTTTCTGTACCCTTTAGGTTGTCACTTTCTAGAGCAACGTGCCCCAAAAGCACAGTGGAGTTGTCCTTACATATGTTGTTCTGCCTTATGTTACCTAAAATAATTTATGTCAGCCAGAAAGATTTATCACATTCTCAGCTCTTTCCAGGGTAGGTATTACTGATACCATTTTCAAAATCTAAAAGCATTATAGATTTTAAGGCTAAAAAATTTAGCACATAAAAGCATTTGTATAAAATAGATTGGAAAATACTGAATTTTTCAATGAAGCCTTTTCGTTCAGAAGACATGTAGATTTTAAACTAAATACTTTGGTAGGAAGTGTTAACGTAATTAGAAAGCTCATGAAGTGTTTGCAAAAAGATTTTTCTTAGTCAGGGAGAGATTAATTTTTTTACTCTTCAGATACATTAGTTCTCTGTCATGTTGACTTACAGAGAGCTAAACCAAGTAATATCTTTTCTCTGAGTGTGTGTCTTGATTGGTAAAAGGTTTAGCAGTCACAAGGCTGAAAATTATGGGTAAAAGTCTAAATATTGTTTGGCATTCATGGACAGGGTGCTGAAATCATCCTACACAGAGTAGGAAGATAAGTGAGGTGCTGAATTTTGAACTGCTTGCAGCTTTTTCATTCCTGTTCTTATTCTTGAAAACAGTGTTGCAACAGCCGTATCATGTGTCTCCTGACCACACATAGATGTAAGCTCCGTTGCTGATTGCATGAGTATTACAATGCAAAATTTAAAAAATAAATAAATTTGGGATTATGAACTCTCATTGAAAAAAGGCAGCCTCCCTTCACTGGTGCCATTTTCTAATTATTTTTATTTTTCAATACTAATGAAAATATTTTTTTACCATCTTTTTCAGTGTCATTTAACAGTCTTCTACCAACCCTACGTTTACAGAGCAGTTCATGTGACATTTGTGGGTGTTGTTGATTGATAATCAGATATAGAATTGGCTGCCTTTGGTCTGCTCTTTATATATTTAAAAACTGCAGATGTTTTCTGTCTTGTATCAGTTCTGTGAAGGCCTTTGAACAGAGCTGATCTAGGTCACATCCCACAACCTGTATTATCTCTTTAATGAGGAGCATTAGAAATGTAGGAATATCAGTGAAGGAAAGTTTATTTTATTATGTAATCTTGGAAGAGAATTGATTAATAATCCATCTGCCTGAAAGACTAATTTCTATTTTTAAAAAAAATAAAAGTTTTTCCTGGCTGGCTTGAGATTGACTTATAGGTTTTCTCGTGTTCTTTTGGGTGACCTGAATCTAAATACATAATGCTCATCATAGTTTAACATATTTGGCTTAGAAACATGAAATTTAATTAATGCCTAATGACTCCATGGTGGTGAAGTGGCTGAAGGCTTTGACTGACTGGGATTGTGTTCTGCAGCATTTTTAGGAAGACTGTATTTCCTCGAAGGCAGATATTCACACTTACAGTTGAAATTAATAATATATATTACATTTTACTATTACGATATATATTTTTAACAGCGAAGGGAGAATATTTCACTGAATCTTCTGATCCAGTGAAATTATTGGAGGCATCAGTGACAATTCAGAACTTCTCAGTGTGCATGGGAAATTGCCTTAGGATGAAGTAAAATAAATTTTAGAGTATTTTTCATTTTAATTGTTTCCTCAGATTGAATTATTTCTGCATGTTGAGACAAAACAAGCCCCTGGTTCCCCTAAGGGGACACTTATTCACTACTAGCTCACCCATTTTCATCTGCCCTCTGGTTACCTCCCTCTGCTTGTATGGAGTCAATCCACCTCATTTTACAGAGAAAATATGCTGTTATGTGTTCAGAAAAGTCACAGCCCTCTTCCAGCATTCTCTGTGCTACCTCCATAACTGGAATGGCCCAACAGGAAGTGTGGGCTAGATGAGTGGACAGTGAGGTGGATTGAGAGCTGGCTGTGTGAACTGAGAGGGTTTTGATCAATGGAGCAGGGTCAAGTTGGAGGCCTATAACCAGTGATGTCCCCAAGGGTCAGTACTCAGTCCAGTCTTGTTCAACATATGCATCAATTACCTGGACGGGGGACAGAGTATATCCTCAGCAAGTTCACTGATGATGCCAAACTGGGAGGGGTGGCTGACACTCCAGAGGCCTGTGCTGCCATCCAGCATAGAATCATAGAATTATAGAATGGTTAAGAGTTGGAAGGGACCTTAAAGATCATCGAGTTCCAACTCCCCTGCATGAGCACGGACACCTCCCACTAGACCAGGTTGCTCAGAGCCCTGTCCAACCTGGGCTTGAAAGCCCACAGGGGTGGAGTCTTCACAAGTTCTCTGGGCAACCTCTTCCAGTGTCTCACTACCCTCACACTAAAGAATTTCCTTCTGATCTCTAACCTAAGTCTCTCCTCCTGCAGTTTCAAACCATTACCCCTTATCCTATCACTATGTACTCTTGTAAAAAGCCCCTCCCCAGCCTTTCTGTAGGCCCCCTTCAGGTACTGGAAGGCCGTTATGAGGTCGCCCCAGAGCATTCTCTTCTTCAGGCTGAACAATGCCAACTCCCTCAGCCTTTCTTCATAAGAGAGGTGCTCCAGCCCTTGGATCACTTTCGTGGCCCTCTTCTGGACATGCTCCAGTAGGTCCACATCTTTCTTGTGATGGGGGCTCCAGAGCTGGACACGGTATTCCAGGTGAGGTGTCACGAGGGCCGAGGGGCAAAACCACCTCTCTTGATCTGTTGGCCACACTTCTTTTGATACAGCCCAGGATGCAGTTGGCCCTCTGGGCTGCAGTTGCACATTGGTGGCTGTGGGGAATGGACCATTTCCCCTTCCCCCCACATAAAATTGAACGGAATGCCTTTCAAGCCACTGAAGTGCCTTTTGCTGATTTAGCCAAGGACGAACTGGGCAGAACTGGCAGAAGGGCAGATAACAGGCTGGAGGACTGCCTCTGAAAGACTAAGCACCTGGCCACTGCTAATTGGCTAAGTCGAACAGAGAATGTTATCTAAAAAAGAAAGCAAGCTGTGCTGGTAAACCAGAGAACTTTCTTCGTCTGCTGGACTCGGTGATAGACTGAGCTGCCTGCGAGTGCTGTGGCCGCTCTGCGGAGGGGTCTGTTCTCGCTCACAGGGGATCGCCGCTTGCCGCTCGTCGGAGCCTGTCTGCTTGCAAGGAGTCGCTGCCCCAACCAGAACTGAGCTTGCTGTGCCCACTTACCGTGCCTGCCTGTTGCCTGCTGGGGAGGTCGCCCTGCCGCTGAGTCACCCTGCTGCTGGGTCACCCTGCCGCCAGGTCGCTGGGATGCCGGTCACACCCTCGCTGCAGAAGGAGGGTAACACACATACACAATCACACACACACACACACACATCCACACACACGTATCTGCCAGGCTCAACACCTACCCTTTTCGTCCATTGATTCTACACCTCTCTGGCGGGGAGTGCACTTACTAATACCATAGTACCCTTGATTTTCCTTTCTGATATATGCCTAGATTACCTTCCCTGAACCTTGGTCCCTCAATTTGTGTTAACCCTTAATAAACCAATTAATTTGTAAGTTAAACATTGGTCTCGGTAACAATTTGTGAGCGTGGTGAGGGAGCATTCCAATCTACACTCTAAGATATGGTCCCTCAGTGGCTGTTCCTCTGTGAGAGGCAAGCACTGTGCGTGCGCCCTCGATTTCATTCACAAACCTCTCCGTTGTTGGGGGGGGGGAAGTCACGGAAGCGTCCTGACAGCCGGTAGCCACAATATCAGCCCGCAACAGTAGCTCATGTCCAGCTTTGGATCCACTAGTATCTCCAGGTCTTTTTCCACAGGGCTGCTCTCTAGCATGTCTTCCCCCAGCCTGTATTGATGTTTCTGGTTGCCCCAGCCCAGGTGCAGAACCCTGCACTTGGCCTTGTTGAACCTCATGAGGTTCACTTGGGCCCACTTCTCCAGCTTGTCCAGGTCCCTCTGGATGGCATCCCGTCCCTCTGGCATATCAACTGCACCGTCCAGCTTGGTGTCATCAGCAAACTTGCTGAGGGTGCTCTCAACACCACTGTCAAGAGCATTGAGGAAGATATTAAACAACACAGGTCCCAGTACAGACCCCTGAGGGACACCACTTGTCACTGTTCTCCATCTGGACACTGAGCCATTGACCACTACCCTCTGGATGTGACCATCCAGCCAGTTCCTTATCCACTGAACAGTCCACCCATCAAACCCATATCTCTTCAATTTAGAGGGAAGGATGCTGTGAGGGACTGTGTCAAAGGCCTTGCAGAAATCCAGATAGATGACATCCACTGCTTTTCCCTTGTCAACAGATATAGTTACACCATTGTAGAAAGTCACTAGGCTGGTCAGGCAGGATTTACCCCTGGTAAAGCCATGCTGGCTGTCCTGAATCACCTTCCTGTCCTCCATGTGCCTTAGCATTTCTTCTAGGAGGATCTGTTCCATGATCTTCCCAGGCACAGAGGTGAGGCTGATAGGTCAGTAGTTCCCAGAATCATCCTTTCTACCCTTTTTAAAGATGGGCATGATATGTCCTTTCTTCCAGTCACTGGGGACTTCACCTGACTGCCATGACTTTTCAAATATCATGGGGAGTGGCTTGGCAACTACATCCGCCAATTCCCTCAGCACTCTGGGATGCATCTCATCAGGTCCCATGGACTTGTATATCTTCAGGTTCCTCAGGTGGTCTCAAACCGTGTCCTCACTTGCAGTGCGGGGGACTTTGTCTCCCTGGTCTCCATTTTGTGGGTCATCGGCTTGAGAGCTGTAAGGAGAGGGGTTGCCAGTGAAGACTGAGGCAAAAAAGTAATTGAGAATCTCAGCCTTCTCCTCATTTGTTTTTACCAGTTTACCACTGTGGCTCATCAGGGGGGACACTTTCTTTAACCTTCCTTTTCTGGTTTATGTACCTATAGAAGCCCTTTCTGTTATTCTTTACATCCCTTGCCAAGTTCAGATCTGGCTGAGCCTTGACCTTCCTGACCTTGTCCCTGCATAACTGGGCAGTGTCTCTATACTCTTCCCAGGAAACCTGTCCCCTCTTCCACCACTTGTGTAGGTACATCTCATCCTTTAGTTTGACCAGCAAGTCTCAAGTCAGCCATGCTGGTCTCTTGCCTTCCTTTCCCGATTTCCTACACCTGGGGATTGAGACTTCTTGTGCCCTATGGAAAGCATCCTTAAAGATCTGCCAGCTCTCTTCTCCTCCCTTGTCCCTGATGGCCGTTTCCCATGAGGTCCTATCTACTAACTCCCTGAAGAGCTGGAAGTTTGCTTTCCTAAAATTTAGAGTCCTAACTAAGCTTCTGATCTGCCTCATTCCCCTTAGGACAGCGAACTGCACTAGTGCATGATCACTGCAACCCAGGCTGCCTTCAACTTTGATGTCCCTGATGAGTTCACTCACATTTGTGACCATCAGGTCCAATAATGCATCCCCCTGGGTAGGACTGTGAATTTCCTGACTTAAGAAGTTGTCGTTGAAGCATTCCAGGAATCTCCTGGATTGCCTACATCTTGCTGTGCTACTTTTCCAGCAGATGTCGGGATGGTTGAAATCCCCCAGCAGGATGAGAGCCTGTGATCGTGATGTCTCCTTGAGCTGGAGTAAGAAGGCTTCATCAATAGGCTCCACTTGATTGGGTGGCCTGTAGTAGACTCCAACCACAAGGCACCCTTTGTTGTCCTGATCCCTAATTCCTACCCATAAGCTTTCAACCTGCTCATGGCTATTCTTTAGGGACAACTCACACTGTCCAATTCTTTACATGACCTGGACAGGCTGGAGAGCTGAGCAGAGAGGAACCTAATGAGGTTCAACAAGGGCAAGTGTAGGGTCCTGCACCTGGGGAAGAAGAACCCTATGCAGCAATATGGGTTAGGGGTGGACCTGCTGGAAAGCAGTTCTGAGGAGAAGGATCTGAGAGTCCTGGTAGATAGTAAATCATCCATGAGCCAGAAATGTGCCCTAGTCACCAAGAAGGCTGATGGAATCCTGGGTTGCATAAGGAAAAGTGTGACCAGCAGGTCAAGAGACGTCATTCTCCCCCTCTACTCTGCCTTGGTGAGGCCACATCTCGAATACTGCATCCAGTTGGTTCAGGGCTCCCTAGTTCAAGAGAGACAGGGAACTTCTAGAGAGAGTCCAGCAGAGGGCAACAAAGATGACTGGGGGACTGGAGTAGCTCTGTTATGAAGAAAGGCTGAGAGAGCTGGAACTCTTTAGCCTGGAGAAGAGAAGGCTGAGGGGAGACCTTATTAATGCCTGTAAGTATCTAAAGGGTGGGTGCAAGGAGGATGGAGCCAGACTCTTTTCAGTAGTTCCCAGTGACAGGATGAGGGGCAACAGGCACAAGCTGGAGCATAGGAAATTCCATTGAAATATGAGGAAAAACTTCTTTACAGTGAGGGTGACAGAGCACTGGAACAGACTGCCCAGGGAGGTTGTGAAGTCTCCTTCTTTGGAGATATTAAAATCCTGCCTGAATGCAGTCCTGAGTAGTGTTCTCTAGGCGATCCTGCACTAGCAGAGGGAGTTGGACTATATGATCTCTAGAGGTCCCTTCCAACTCTGACAATTCTGTGAAACACCTGCCTGGCCATCAACCCTGGAGCAAAGGAGAGGAGAACCAATGCAAGTACAGGGCAGTGATAGATGCACAGGTTGGGTTGGATTAGTATGTTTTTTTCAGGGGGAGGTTTTGTGTAAAACTGAACTGTTGTTTTGGTTTTGTTCTTCCTTTTTATTCACTCATTAAACTTGAGTACCACCAGAGCAAAATGTAAATTTCTTTGGGCCATATACTGGGAACCCTCATTTTGCTCTTGCATCTGTTTTCTGAACTATTTGCTTTGAGGCAAGGTAATGCTCTGTCTTTATGTGTTGTTTCCTGATTCTTGTCAATGCTACTAGCACATAAATCTATGTGTTAACTTTTTTTGATATACTGAGCTTTTAAAAGTAAAATGGTATTCCAGATGTTCTAGAAATACATATATTAAAGTAGGCATGTAATCAGATCTATGCTATGGAATTCTCTAATCTAGACCATATTTTGAAAAATACGATAAATGTGAATTAATATAGAATTTCTCTTTCCTTTTAATAGATGTTGGCAAGTTCAATTGATGCATGCTATCTATATAGGAGAGTTGAGTTCAGGATCCCACTATGTGAGAAAATATTTCATCCTTCTGTTTTTATCAAGATACCAGTAGTCAGCAAAACCTGTAAGTTATGCTTCAAATGTAAAGTTAATTTGGGGAAGGGGCAATTTGACTGTGTTACAAGCTATCACTTTGGAAACTGAAACTCTACCATGCCTGGTTTACTTAATAAAATTTACTTATTCAAGCTTTTTCCTCAAAGGTGTTTTAGATTTTCTGCTACACAGTTTACAAAGCACTCACATGTGCCTCCCTTGAATTTCTTGGCATACTCGCTAAGGGAGTCTTTTAAATAGATGATGTATCTTTTCTTACTATTCAAACTGTAAAGAGGCACTTAGAGATATTTGTGCAAATTTAGTGAACTTTTATAAGGAATTGCTTTAACATGATACCACATGGTTGAGATTCAAAAATAGTTCTCATCTGGATGAAATCAATGATCCTCAATCAAGAAAATCCAAATTAAGTTAATGAAATAAGTTTCATGCTTTCCTACATGAAGCTTCTTTCTTCGATGGATCTTAATACTTTGATATTGAAGTGTCCTTAACCAGCTCCTTTGAAGATCATAGTGGCCCTAGGAAAAGAAGCAACACATTCTACTGAGTAGCATGAACATGATAAACTGACTAGTGAGTCAAGACGTACAGATTTTGACTTTAGCAGAAAAAAAATATCAGTTCTACTCTTTAGTTTCTTCTACCAGGTTGATACTGCTTCTATGATTCTCCATTTTGTAAAAATCTGTTAAATTTTGATTTTTCAGCACTGTTGTCTGAAGGCCAGTTCGTTCTTGGTTCTATAGAAAATCTTAATGTGTCTCACTTACAAATAAGACCTCTGATAATAATAAGTAATCTGAAGTTTTGCATGAATACTTCAGTAGCTGAACATAGCTTGTGACCTTGTGAATATATTTTTTTTATTTATTTTGATATCATGGCAGAATAACATTGATATGTTTTGGTCTAAACTTACACTGGCATAGAGATCATGTCATGGCACATTTAAAGTCATGGCAGTCTGGTGAAGTTCCTGCTGACTGGAAATGGGGAAACATAACCCCCATTTTCAAGAAGGGAAAAAAAAGAAGACCCAGAGAACTACAGGCCAGTCAGTCTCACCTCTGTACCTGGCAAGATCTTAGAACAGATCCTCCTGAAGACCCTGATAAGACAACGAGAACAACAAAGGGGTGATTGGTGACAGCCAACATGGCTTCACTAAAGGCAAGTCCTGCCTGACTAATTTGGTGGCCTTTTACAATAGGGTCACAGCCTCAGTGGACAAAGTCAGAGCAACAGACATCATCTACCTGGACCGGTCCAAAGCTTTTGACACTGTTCCGCACAACATTCTAGTCTTGAAACTGGAACAATACGGATTTGATATATGGACCACTCGTTGGATAAGGAACTGGCTGACTGGTCGCACCCAAAGAGTTGTGATCAATGGTTTTGTGTCCAAATGGAGGCGTGTGATGAGTGGTGTTCCTCAAGGGCCAGTACTTGGATCAGTGTTATTTAACATCTTTGTCGGCGACATGGACAGTGGAATCGGGTGCACCCTCAGCAAGTTTGCTGATGACACCAAACTTTGTGGTGAAGTCAACATACTGGAGGGAAGGGATGCCATCCAGAGGGACCTTGACAGGCTTGAGAAGTGGGGTCGTGCAAACTGCATGAAGTACAACAAGGCCAAGTGCAAGGGGTGCTGCACGTGGGTCGAGGCAATCCCATACACAAATACAAGTTGGAAGGAGTAAGGATTGAGGATGACCCAGAGGAGAAGGACTTGGAGGTAGCGGTTGACCAGAAGTTTAACATGAACCATCAATGTACACTTGCAGCCCAGAGACCCAACCATATCCTGGGCTGCATCAAAAGAAGCATAGCCAGAGGTTCGAGAGAGGTGATTCTCCCCCTCTACTCTGCTCTGGTGAGACCCCATCTGGAGTACTGTGTCCAGTTCTGGAGTCCCCAGCATAAGAAGGACATAGAACTCCTCGAGTGTGTCCAGAGGAGAACCACGAAGATGATCAGAGGACTGGAGCACCTCCCCTATGAAGATAGGATGAGGAACTTGGGGTTGTTTAGCCTAGAGAAGAGAAGGCTCCGGGGTGACCTTATAGCAGCTTTCCAGTATCTGAAGGGGGCCTACAAGAAAGCTGGGGTAGGGCTTTTTACACAGGTGTGTAGTGAGAGAACAAGGGGCAATGGTCTGAAACTTAAAGAGGGGAAATTCAGGCTAGACATTAGGAAGAAGTTCTTTCCTGTGAGGGTGGTGAGATGCTGGAACAGGTTGCCCAGGGAGGTTGTGGATGCCCCCTCCCTGGTGGAGGTGTTCAAGGCCAGATTGGATGAGGCCTTAAGCAACCTGGTCTAGTGGGAGGTGTGCCTGCCCATGCAGAGGAGTTGGAACTAGATGATCTTTAAGCTCCCTTCCAATCCTAGCCATTCTATGTCACACAGAGAAGTGTGTTAAAGTTCATGCCTATTGAGATAATCCTAAATATATCTTATAATAATGGCAAAAATCTGTTTATGTAATCTGCAAAGCTTATTTTTTAAAGGAAGTAGTACACTAGGTTTTATATACTTGTTTTACTAAAGTTGTTAAGTCATTTCTGTATTTTTCTGGCAGCTTGTAATTGTGCAAGGCCTTTATCCTGGGAGGAGCAACCAGTTGTATACAACTGATGAAAAATCCAAAGTGAAAGTCTATAACAAATTGCATTATGATCTTTTTAATTTTACAAGTAAATAGATTTTGTAAGAAACTAGAAATTTTGCCTTGCATGTAAAAAAAACCTAATTGTAAATGTTTAATTTTAATTCAGTCATGAAAGCTTGAATGCCAGCTCAATGACTATGCAAATTTCTTAGAGTCAGAAGTTGGAAGCAATAATTACAGGCCTTTGCTTACAACTGAGTTCAGAATTGTTCCATTTATTATTCTGCTTTCACAATAAATCTCCATTAGCAAAGATACTACCAAGAGGCTTGTCATTCAAAATGGCATCAGGGATTTTGTCTTAAGATGAGGAGTCAAGAAAGCTGACCCAGCAATGAATCTCAGACATTCTTTGTGTTCAGAGGTCCTGGCAGTTCTCTGCTGATTAAATAATTCTGTAAAAGCATCTGTAATGTAAGAGTGTGATTCGTAAGATTTAAAATATCTTAATTCCTCTTGGTTTCTGCAGAGTTCCAGTTTTACAGCAGTGAATCCTCATAAAAATGAGGTGATGAATCAAATTGCTGAACTGTTCACTGTATGTCCAATCCACAGAACACATCTTGTGTGTTGTTAAAATCAGTGCCTTTTGCTAAGTGAAGTATATGGCATCTTTTTCTCCTTCCTTTGCAATGTCAGAGTTGCATTACCAAAGAGTGGCCACAGTATTGGTAATTTTTGTCCATCATAAATAAGATGTAAATCTGTGAAATAGTAATAATGCTTGTGATTTGATTGATTTCCACTACCACCCTTGCCTGCTGAATTCTAAATGGCTGCTGAATGGTAATACATCTTTCAGGCTCTTACATTCTCCTGGCCCTGACTTCTTCAGTGAAAGTGCCACAGACATCTCTGACATTACTTTCTTCTGCATAATTGGGAGAAAACAAATGTGACAATTGGAAAAGTCCCTATAAAAATTTTTAAAAAATAAAAAACTGTAAGTAAATGTAGCTAGATTAGTAGTTTTTAATTACTCCTTCTGTTGCACTAAATTTTAAGAGTAGTGTACATATCTAGTGACTCGAAAGTAAACAAGGTATGATAAAATATCAAGGTATATTTAAACAGAACTTTTTTAATATTGGCTTTTGAGATATTTTATAACTTATTTTTAAGTTTTATAGTAGATTCCAATCATATTTTGAAGCTTTTCTCTGCAAACATGAGGACTAGAAACTTATTTTTATTTTAAATGAGACGCATGTAAACTGTTTCCATGAGCTGAATTTTTAGGAAGAACACCAAATATTTTGAGACTTACAGTATAGTTTTCAGGATTGTTGATGTGGTAATCAAGTCCAATCTAACGCTCAGCTGATATCAAGTATGCAGCAAGTATACAAAATACATTAAACCAGTGATGACAATTTCACAATACACTTCAATGTTGATGAATGAGAGGAGTTTTCCGCTAGTGAAAGTAACGTTATTTGGAAAACTACTTGTTACCACATAAAAGAATTTTCCTCACTAGTCCTTTTCCACTTTCCCCACTTGAAATATGTGATAGATGTGCAATTTAAAGGTGGTACAAGATTTTAGAATAAAAACAACAACCAGAATGGTGATCATGTTGTGAGAAGATAGAGCAGAAGGTAAGTAGAATAATAAATTGTATAATGAGAATCAAACCCTTTGTCTTACGATAGTAAGGGACACCAATTTCCTCTTTCTTTTTTTAATCAACTTTAGCACACTTAAATTGCCGTGAAACTTCTGTTTAAGTTAACTTTTTGACACTGTGACAAACATTTGCCTTTTAACTCCAACAGTATCAGCTTTCTAGTTAAATAAGATCATAAACAGAAATATCACCATCTGTGGGGATGTCATTCAGATAAAGATATTAGAAAGGATGTGGAAAGATTAATTCCTTCTCTTGTAATAAGTAATATGGGAGCTAAGTCATGCACCAGGGTGGAAGAAAACAGTTCTGTCAGGTTCAGTTTTAATCTATGGCAACTTCCATAATGTATTTCAAGATTTTTGCATAGGAAATAAAATATTTTCTCTCTTTATCTTTTTTCTTTTTCCTTTCATCCTTCATTTCCTCTCATTCCCTCTGCCCCCCCCAAAAAAACCAAAAAACAAACAACAACAAACAAAAAAACAAAACACAAAACACAAAACACAAACCTTGCCTTCAAAAAAACAAAAACCCAACCAACCAACCAAACCCCAACAAACACACCCAAATCCACAACTCCAAAACAGCCTTGATAGTGCCAGTGCTTGGTGTAGGTTCATGTTTTTTTAATTGTTTTTTCCCCTGTTTTGAAAAGAGGGGGAGAGAAAACAACCAACCAAACAAACAAAAAAAAACTGTCAACATGTGGATAATCTTTTTCAAATGTCCGTTTTCTAGTTAGTCATATTTCCTTGTCCTTTATATAGCTTACAGGAATAAATAGTTCTTGCAAGACACTTAACACAGAAAACTGAACCTGTTTTTTTTTTTTTCATTTACTTATTTGTGATTCTGTTCACCCACATCAATCATATATGAAGCCATTCTGTAAAAGAAACCACAGTTTATGCACCATTGACAATTCCTCTTAGTTTGTGGCCATCGATTTGTATAATTTGAGGTCACAATTGATGGTCTTCCAGCTTCCCCCCTGAACTTGATCTTGGGGTTGTGTTGCACATAGCTCTCAGTGGATACAGTGTATCAGCCTGCAACACATCTGTTACTCCTTTTTCAGTGCACTGGATTCATATTCAGGCTTTGCAAAACAAGCTGAAGGATGACAGTTCATTGTCAGGGAGCAACAGCAAAAGCATTCAGTTCAAAGGATACTGTTAAACACAACTGCAATTCCTTTTCAGTCTTGTTAAAGCTGATCTCTTTTTGCTCAAGTTCAAGCTATGTCATACAAAGGATTACCAGCTGTGCAATATTCATTTGAAGTGTAATAATGTGCTTGAAGATTCTCTTCTAATACTAAGATGAAAGCTGAATATTTTTTCCCAGTGTCAGTGGCAGCAGATATTGTGACTGTTCACAGACCAAGGGTGAAACATTAAATTCTCTTTTTTTTGTTTCAAATATCTATCAAAACTTTTATGTCAACTGTGCAGAATCATGGTGTCCTTTCTTCCTTTCCTCCAGAAACGTTGTGCAATTCCTGCACGCTCCTGTGTGTGTGCAGCCTATGACATACCTCAGGAGAACAGGCATCCTATAAGTTAGCCTTGAATGTAGCATTAATTTTACAGTAATTATCTGTAGATGAGTTATGCCATGTGTTCTGTTTATGCAGTGAAACATTGCTTGAAAAGTTCATTGTTACGCAGTGTAGTTTTAAAAAAATATACAATTATTGTACGTTAAAAAGTGTTTGCTTAGAAATTGGCAATTTCTGTAATGTCTGGGCTGGAGAATCCCACTCTACTCCCAAAACATGAATCCAACTGTCACTGTTATTCTTGTAAGAGGGCTGAAATCCCACTTGTTCTCACAGCAAAGGAAGTTTGGGCCTCTGAATGAAGGACATCAGACTGACTTTTTGGCTTAGTATTGATCACATGACATCTGAAGGTGTCAGAAAAGATCGACAGCAGTACATGATCATGCATTCTGGAAGCCTACCTCGATGACAGGTAACAGGATGCACTTTAAAATGCAGGATGTGTGCAGGTGTTTCCATTTGTGCAAACAAATTGATTCACACTGGGTCTTACTCTTGCTTTCAGAGGGTAAATACCATGAAACTTAACATAAACCTTGACCTCAAAGTCACTTATACAATGCCATGTCAATAGGTACTGCAATACTTAGAATTTTGACTGATTGCATATGTGCTGTTTTTTCTGGAAATTTTTCCATCAATAAATGAGATGGCAATGCTTTCAGTATTTAATTCAATTTAGGCTCTGTTATGATCCTAGTGTGACACTGCTGAATAAATATATTTTGATAGCTCCGAATTCAACACTGGAATTTCTATTCCATCATAAATTCTTCAGCAGCAATATTTAGTTATAATTCAAGAAAAGTAAAAACAAAGCATAAATCCTGTCATTCTAGTCTGTCCCAAAGATGAGAAAATTATTTTTAAGAGAAGTTCTAGAAAGCAGTGGCATTAGTTTAGTTTATGCAACAGATACATTCCTGATTGAAGAGCAGTGCTGCTCCATACTTTAAAAGGGAGTTTGAGGAAAGTTTGTGCATATGCTTTCTGAGCTTTGTTAATACAGCCTCTCTTTCACAAGGGCACTTGGTATCTCTGTGCTCCCACTGTTTGTACTGAGTAACATGTTTTTTTCTGTTTCAGTGAGGCAACTGATAGAGGGTAGTTCTCTCTTCTGCCAGGGCAAGACCCACTTGGACATCTGTACCTGAAAGAACACCAAAGAAAAGCTCAAGCTTTCCCCAGAAAACTGTTTTATAGGTAGTATGGGCTAGTAAATATGTCACAGATGATCTACTGGCTGCAAAAGGAAGTGCACTAATGGTAGAAGGGAAGTGACAGAGACTTACAAAGCAAGGAAGCTGTTTCCCCTTTAGCTCTCAGTCTCCTCAGCTCCTCTCCCAGTAAAAACTAGAATAATTAGCCTGTCTCTCCACAGCAAAACAAAAACCAGTTGAAAACTTCTGTCCTGCTCCCTCATGATCTCAAAAGACAACAGTCCCAAACAGGCAATACCAAAATGAAAGGACAACCATAAAACTGCCTTCTATATTCCACTCATATGCCTATCTGTTCTCCTTTGTTGATTCCTTCCCACTCACATATTTGATCTAACTGTTGTCTTGATGTAAAAAGTCTTGTTAAACTTTACTTTTGTTCTTTGTATTTTAAAAAAGCTTTAGTGCGTATAGGGTAGGTCTTTTGGTCAAGGTAGCCTTTAACACAGCATAGCACAGAACTGGGATTGAAGTGTTTAGTTCTTTTTGTGGTCTGCAAGGCAGACTTATGTAGATTCAAATCACGTTACCTCAATTTCCCGTCTGTCCAGTAGAAATGACATGTATTGGGAAGAAATATCATTAAGATCTTATCATTTTTTGAAGATGAGCATTCAGTGCGGGAATGTGATAGACATTTTGAGGAAGATATAGGAATAGAAAGAGCAATTTGTAAAGATGATTGCCATATAGCATACATACTCTGCATCTCCCCCAAAGTAATTTTGTTTATATTCCAATATCATCTCATGAATTTTGGTTTTGTTTTGTTGTTTTTTTTTTCCTTCTCCAGGTACCTTTAAAATAGCTGTTTTTAATAAGACATAGATGGCACTGATTATAAACTCTTACATATTTTACTTGTTGATATTCTACCTATGCCAGGTCGATCTCCTAAATTGCACTGTAGAATTTAATGTCTCTGTGCGTTATAACTGTTTTTGTTTTCTGCTCCAAGGGGTTTTAAGTTTGGTTTCGTAAGGCACTACGGTTATATGCTCACAGTTAATCTGTCAGTAATTTTTTAACCCTTCTTTAATTGTAACCAAATTTTAGATATGGTTAGAAGACAGAGCTTCCACTCCCCTCATTAATTATCTCTGCTTATGAGGAGGAAAAGGCAAGCAGCAGTATAAAACAGTATTACTTTTGGCAATTAGCTGTTGGTAAACACTTAGCTTCTTTGCCATGATGAATGACAACTCTGTGGTTTCCACAAGCCATGGTATGCTTATCTCTGGTAGCAATGTTGTCCCTTGTCTCTGAGGATGAAAAATTAAGGGAAGGAATGGGAAGGAAGACTAAGGAAGAAAATACCTATGGGTAAACAAGCTTCTTCAGTTGAATGTGCTTTTTTTGTCATTTCTGTCAAACATTTCCACTCACTCTATCATTCTTTGCTATAGATTCTAGATCCTTTCCTTCCTTTAGGTCTTTATTTTTTAGTAGTACTTACTTCGAAAAGGCCTCCATTCCCAGCCCAAATCTTTGCCAACTTTGCATCAGTTTCCACACCCCCTCTTCCATTGAGCATCTCGTAAGTTTTGTCTGTAATTTTGTGAAAATCAAAACTGTATTGACTGTACAGTCTGACCAATGATCTTGTGGAAATTGATGCTAAAATGCACCTTGCATTTTTAGGCAAAAAAAATTGTTGTGATAGCACATGGGCTTTATTGAAACTTGCATTTTTCTTTGCTGGAAATCTTGAATTTAAGATGTTTTGAGCAAGCCTGTAATTTTTTCAACTGACAGTTGAGTCAGCTAAAGCCTTACTAGCAATTTCTGCCAGGCTTGCAAAGTGTTTATGTGTACTTTGAAAACAGATCAGAAGAGTATTCTGCATGACTCTCAAAGTATGCAAATGTTGCCTTTGAGGAATATACACATGAAGAAAATAATTTGCTTGCCATAAGAGAGAGTATTTCCTGTGTTTCACTCTTTTCTGCAAATTGACTGAAATTCTTACTTTCTCCCACAGTAGGCTTAGAATTAATTTTCATTTGTTTCTCTTAATCTTTTTCTCTTATGTCTTTTTTTGCCCTCTACACAGAGCTCTTCTCTGGTCCCTTATTATATTCCACCTCTGCTTAAGCAGAGAGATATAAACAGTCTCAAATATATTCAATTCTCATTGCAAATGGCTACAAGGAAATTTAAATTAATGCAGGAATTGGGGTAGAGAAATAATAAACAAAATAAATACAGTATAAAAACCCTTCTAGATTTTTAATAAACATTAGCTTAAATTTCTGTCACTTCTGTTCTCCATCATTAGACTTAAAAAGGAAATCTTGATTAATATTAGGGAAAATAATATGTAAAATACCTTGTTCCAATATCAAAGAAGAGCAGACCTTTTATGTAACTGATTCCATTCCATTGCCCATGCTGCATGGGTTATTGTGGTATATTGTCTAGTCTTGTTTAAGTAACTTCATGAGCATTCTTCAAGCAAGAATGTTCCTGTTCTAAATGGTGCAAGGTTCCAACATACTTATTTTTGCTTCATGTAATGTATTTTCTTTTTTCAAGTTTAAAATAAAAAATTGTTTGTTTGTTTTTAAATATATGCTAGTCATCTTAATGCTGTTCAATAGAGCATTGAAATGAAATAAATAATGCTCTAAATAACTACTTTCTATGTTTTTAAATATTAGTCCACACAAATTAATGTGTAACTTCAGCATTTTGGGTCAGGGTCACACAGACTCACAGAATCACAGAATGTTAGGGGTTGGAAGGGACCTCAAAAGATCACTGAGTCCAACCCCTCCTGCAAGAGCAGGATCCCTCTAGAGTAGGTTACTCAGAAATGCATGTAGGTGGGTTTTGAATGTCTTCACAGAAGGAGACTCCACAGCCTTTCTGGGCAGCCTGTTCCAGTGTTCTTTCACCCTCACCATGAAAAAGTTTTTCCTCATTTGGGGTAGAACTTCCTATGCTCCAGCTTGCACCCGTTGCCCCTTGTCCCATCATTGGACACCACTGAGAAGAGCCCAGGGTGCCATTGGCCTTCTTGGCCACAAGGGCACATTGCTGACTCATGGTCTTCCTTCTGTCCACCAGGACCCCCAGGTCTCTTTTCCCTACGCTGCTCTCCAACAGATCAGTCCCCAACCTATACTGGTACATGGGGTTGTTCTTCCCCAGATGCAAGACTCTACACTTGCCCTTGTATTTAATTACATTTCTCCCTGCCCAACTCTCCAGCCTGTCTAGGTCTCACTGAATGGTAGCACAGCCTTCTGGTGTGTCAGCCACTCCTCCCAGTTTAGTGTCATCAGCAAACTTGCTGACAGTGCACTCTGTTCCCTCATCCAGGTCGTTGATGAATATATTGAATAGTACTGGTCCTAGTACTGACCCCTGAGGAACTCCACTAAATACTGGCCTCCAACTAGACTCTGTCCTATTGACCACAACTCTGCCTTCTTTCCTTCAACCAGTTCAAAATCCACCTCACTACCCCATCATCCAGACCATATTTCCTCAGTTTAGCTGTGAGGATGCTGTGGGAGATGTGTCAGATGCTTTACTGAAATCAAGATAAACCACATCCACTGCACTATCATCATCTATCCACCTGGTTATGTTCTCATACAAGGCTCTCAGGTTGGTTAAACATGACTTCCCCTTAGCAAAACCATGTTGACTGTTCCTAATGACCCTGTTATCCTTGATATGCCTAGGGACAACACTAAGGATAAGTTTTTCTATCACCTTTACAGGGATGGAGATGAGGCTGACTGGTCTATAGTTACTCAGGTCCTCCTTACCCTTTTTGAAGATTGGAGTGACATTTGCTTTCCTCCAGACCTCAGGCACCGCTCCTGTTTCCCACAACTTACCAAAGATGATTGAGAGTGGCCTAGCAATGACTTCCACCACCTCCCTCAGCACCCATGGCTTCATCCCATCAGGACCCATGGATTTATGGATGTCCAGATTGCTTAACTGATCCCTAATCCAGTCTTCATCAACCAAGGCAAACTCCCCCTTTTTCTTTACTTCCTCTGGGGTCTCAGGGGTCTGGGGCTTCTGAGGACAGTCTCCAGCAGTATAGACAGAGACAAAGAAGGCATTCAGTAACTCTGCCTTCTTTGTATCCTCTGTCACCAGGGCACCCAGCTCATTAAGCAGTGGGTCTATATTGCCTCTAGTGTTAGTTTTTTCTGCACTGTATTTGAAAAAGCCCTTTCTGTTTTTCTTGGCCGTTCCTCCAAGGTTTAATTCTAAGGAGGTCTCAGCTTTCCTAGTTGCCTCCCTACATCTTCTGACAACAGTCTTCTATTCCTCCCAAGTGGTCAGCCTCTCCTTCCATGATCTGTAAACTCTCTTCTTCCACTTGAGTTTGCCCAGCAGTTCCCTCTTTAACCATGTGGGTCTTCTGGCTCCCTTTCTTGATTTCCTACCCATTTGGATGCTCTGATCTTGAGCTTGGAATAAGTGGTCCTTGAATGTTAAGCAACTATCTTGGACCCCTTTATCTTCCAGTACCCTGTCTCATGGGATTTCCCCTACCAATTGCTTGAAAAGGCCAAAGTTGGCCCTGATGAATTCCAGGGTCATGATTCTGCTTGGTATTCTGTTCCTACTGCACAAGATATTGAACTCTACAAACTCCACCATCTCATGGTTGTTGCAGCCAAAGCTGCCCTCAGCCTTTATTGCTGCAACCAGACCCTCCTTTTTAGTGAGTATAAGATCCAGCAGCACTCCTCTTCTAGTTGGTGCATCCACGATTTGCATCAAGAAGTTATTGTCAATGCACTGGAGGAACCTCCTGGACTGTGAATGGCTGGCTGATTAGGCCTTCCAGCAAATATCTGGGTAATTAAAATCCCCCATGAGAACCCGGGCCTGTAATTGTGAGGCTGCTTTCAGCTGCCTGTAGAAGGTCTCATCAACTTCCTCATCCTGATCAGGTGGTCTGTAATAGACACCCACAACAGTATCACCCATGCTAGCCTGCCCCTTAACTCTCACCCATAAACTCTCAACTCACTCCTCATCCGCTCCTGGACAGAACTCGGCACATTCTAGTTGCTCTCTCACATAAAGAGCAACTCCACCACCTCGCCTTGTTGACCTGTCTTTCCAGTATATTGGGCCCATTTTTCCCTTTAGGAGCAAGTCTCCAATAACTACAACTCTCCTCTTCTTTGTGGAAGAGGTTGTTATATGTCTGGAAGGCCTACCTGACCATGGTTAGACCTCTGGTATAGGTTGCCTATCATCCACATCCTCATTAGACTGGCAATCTTCCGCAGGGCCTCATATCCATTCTGAATAGGATCTTCATCTCCACCCTCCTTCACCTGGCCCTCAATTTCCAGAGTCCCATACCTGTTGTGTATGGGCAACTGGAAAGACGAGAGAGGTCTGGAGGGGATTCACCTGTCTCCATGGGGAGGGACCTGTTTCCATTCTCTCCTGTCTCTTAGGTCCCCTTATTTTTCCAGGTTGCAAGAAGGTAGGGGATCCCCTGCTTCTCGTGGAGTCTGCACCTGCTGTCTTTCCCTAAGGGATGGTAGGGTCTAGCTCTGCCAGTCTCTCTCCTTTTCACACTCTCTTATAGTCCTTAGTCTTTCGACTCCCTCCTTCAGCTCAGACACCATACTGAGCAGATCATTCACCTGTTTGCATCTAACACAGATGTTGTCTCCAACACCCTTCGTTACAAGTGCCAGTCTCTGGCACTCTCTGCAGCTGGGGGCCTGGACACCTACATGTTTGCGTGGACCTCTGTCTGGGTCCCCACATTTCTTTGGACAACAGCCTTTGGCCAGGTTGCTACCATAGATGGACCTGCAAAGGACTAACCACGCAAACTGCCCGGACACTCTCAGATGACTCACCACACCCCATTTGTTGGACCTTGATGGGATCTGTGATCCCTGCACTCCCTGTGCTCCCGGGGCATTTAAATAGCCCACTGAACCTGTGGCTCTGCCCATGCCTTGCCCACTTCTCCCACAAGACTGGCTAGCTTGGTGAGGGGGGTTGCTGCGCTCACCACATATATCCCAGATTCAGGAAAAAAAAAAAGCCGAACACCAAGTTCTGCTGCTCTGCTGAACTGCCACAGGGATGGTACAGCACCAATGTCTGCTCGCAGTGCTCTGAAGGTCAACCCAAATGCTTTACTATGAATTCTTGTAAAAAAATACACAAAAAAGAACCAAAAAAAAAAAAAAACGCAAAAAGAAAAATCAACACAAATGAAACCACTTCTGTGGCCCAGTTAAAAAATGGTACTGGTCTTTGAATGAAATCCTGGGGCTCTATTTAAGCCTCATTGATTTTTTAGTGGTAATTCCTGGACCTACTGAAAGGAAAATAGATACCTCTGAATGTTCAGCAACAAAGAAGCAGCTCCTGTCTCTGTGTTACTCCAGTGACAAATGCTGGCTTGCTTCTCAGCACAAAAGAAAAGAGCTCTTTTCATAGACAGACTCGTACTTTCAATTCTGATGCTGCCAAGCTTGACAAAGAAATTCCTACAACCTCCTCTTTCCTTATTGCTGGTGTCAGTATGGGTTGTAGGTAATGAAGCAGTAGATACATAGCAAATTTCTGTGTACAGAGGTGAAAAAAACAGGACTCAACTTGCAGAGACAGACAGCAACTCATAAGAGTAAAATAAAAGCAATCATTATGGTATAAAACATTTCAGATTAATCCCATAGAAATAAGAAATTACTGTTACCTGGTATTCCCCTATGATAACAGCATCAAGACACTTCTAAATTTGCTAGTTCAATATGAAGGAGCTTCTCAAACAAATGAGGAGTATGGGGATTTCTTATAAGTAGTAGAAAATGAAGTATGTATCATACAAATTGCCAGACTGAGGCAAAGTGTTAATTTACTTGGTCTGTTACACATAAAATCGGCATGGGCAATGTACTAATAACCACATTGGCAAAGTTAGGCAGCAGAAGAAAGCAAAGATGTCTACTCAGTTGCTGACTACTGGGAGTGTAATCTTGTGGCATCGTATTTGCATATAGCCTATCAAAGCTGTTGGTAGGATAAGAAGCCGCTGGTAAAGAGCCACTTGATACCCTCAGCTGTAAATGGAGAGAAGATGGAGTAAAATCGTGAGCAGTCTCAGAGCAGATGAACAAGGGGACACGCCTGACCTTGATATGAAATGTGATGAGAGTTTACAAAGTTAATACTAGCACAGCTTTGATAACCACTCATGTAACCACTAATGGCTTTTTTTTTCTTTTTTTTTGTTTTCTTTTTTTGTGGGGGTGGGTTTATTTTTTCTTTTTAATAGATAAAATCATAGAATCATAGATTGGTTAAGGTTGGAAAGGACCTTAAAGACCATCTAGTTCCAACCTCCCTGCTATGAGCAGGGGCACCTCCCACTAGACCAGGCTGCACAAAGCTTCATCCAACCTGGCCTTGAGCACCTCCAGAGAGCGGCATCCACAACCTCCCTGGGCAGCCTATTCCTGTGTGGGCTGTTGTGTAGATTTGGTGTTACATGTTGTATAATGGAAAAAGAGGAATGTTGGCATCCAGTTAATCTGGTACTATTCTTAAAATGTAACGGGATGCTATTGAGTCTAAAAATCTTTAGATGACCTGAAGTGCAAACAGAGCAAAAATGAAAAAGTCTCCAAATGGAGAAAGAAGCATTCTCTAATAATGCTGGTTTGAAATGATGGAGTGCTGTTTCACCACTGGTCACTCCTCTATCAGGTATTCATAGAATCATAGACTGCTTTGGGTTGGAAAGAAACTTAAAGATCATTTAGTTCCCATTTTTTTCCAACTCCCTTGCCATGGGTGGGAATACCTCCCACCAGGCCAGGTTGCTCAAAGCCCCATCTAACATGGCTTTGAACTCTTGGTCATGGGATCTATCTGAGAGTACTGAGGGAGCTGTTGGAGGAGCTTGCTAAGCCACTCTATGTCATTTATCAGCAGTTCTGCTTAACAGGAGAGGTCCCAGGTGACTGGAGGCTTGCAAATGAGATGCTCATCTATAAGAAGGTCCTGAAGAAGGATCCACGGAACTACAGGCCTGTCAACCTGACCTTGGTACCAGGGAAGACCATAGAATCATAGAATCATAGAATCCTAGGGGTTGGAAGGGACCTCGAAAGATCATCTAGTCCAACCCCCCCTGCCAGAGCAGGGTCACCTAGAGTACATCACATAGGAACGCATCCAGGTGGGTTTTGAATGTCTCCAGTGAAGGAGACTCCACAACCTCCCTGGGCAGCCTGTTCCAGTGCTCTGTCACTCTTACAGTAAAAAATTTTTTTCGGATATTCACCTTGAACCTCCTATGCTCCAATTTGCACCCATTACCCCTTGTCCTATCACTGGTCATCACTGAGAAGAGCCTAACTCCATCTCCCTGACACTCACCCCTTACATATTTGTAAACATTGATGAGGTCACCCCTCAGCCTCCTTTTTTCCAAGCTAAAGAGACCCAGCTCCCTCAGCCTTTCCTCATAAGGGAGATGTTCCACTCCCTTAATCATCTTTGTGGCTCTATGCTGGACTCTTTCAAGCAGTTCCCTGTCCTTCTTGAACTGAGGGGCCCAGAACTGGACACAATACTCCAGATGTGGCCTCACCAATGCAGAATAGAGGGGGAGGAGAACCTCTCTTGATGATTATGGAGTGGTTCATCTTGAATGCACTCACATGGGGCATCAGGCCCAGCCAGCATGGGTTCAGGAAAGGCAGGTTCTACTTGACCAACCTGATCTCCTTCTATAACCAAGTGACCTGCCTAGTGCATAAGGGAAAGGCTGTGAATATTATCTACCCAGACTTCAGTACAAAGCTTTTGGCACTGTTTCCCACAGCATTCTCCTAGAGAAGCTGGCGGCTCAGGGCTTAGACACATGCAGTGTTCGCTGGGTAAAAAAACTGGCTGGACAGCTGAGCCCAGAGAGTTGTAGTGAATGAAGTCAAATCCAATTGGCAGCTAGTCACAAGTGGTCTTCACCAGGGCTCAGTATTGTGCCAGTTCTCTTTAATATCTTTATCAATTATCTGAATGAGGTGACTGAGTGCTTTGTCAGTAAGTTTGCAGAGGACACCAAGCTGGGCAGGAATGGTGATCTGTTTGACAGTAGGAAGGCTCTGCAGAGGAATCTGGGCAGGCTGGATCAGTGCTCTGAGGACAACTGTATGAGGTTCAATAAAGCCAAGTGATGGGTCCTGCACTTGGGTCACAACAACAACAACTACAACTACAACAACTCTACAGGCCTGGGGAAGAATGGCTGAAAAGCTGCCCAGAGGAAAAGGACCTGGGGATGCTCATTGACAGCCAACTTAAAATGAGCCAGCAGTGTGCACAGGTGGCCAAGAAAGCCGATAGAATCCTGGCCTGTATCAGGAATAGCATGACCAGCAGGACTCAGGAAGTGATCATGCGATCATGCTCCTGTAGTCAGCACTAGTGAGGCTGCACCTTGAAGACTGTGCTCAGTTTTGGGCCCCCCACTACAAGAAAGACACTGAGGTGCTGGAGCAAGTCCAGAGAAGAGCAACCAAGCTGATGAAGAGTCTGGAAAGCAAGATATATGAGGAATGTCTGAGGGAACTGGGATTGTTTATTCTGGAGAAAAGGAGGCTGAGGGGAGACCTTATCACTCCCTACAAAGGAGGCTGTAGCTAAGTGGGGGTCGGCCTCTTCTCTGAAATAACAGGGATAAGATGAGAAGAAGCAGACTCAAGTTATGTCAAGGGAGGTTTTGATTGGATATTAGGAAAAATATCTTCACCAAAAGGGTTCTGAGGCATTGGACCAGGCTGTCCAGGGGAGTTACCATGCCTGGAGGTTTTCAGAAAACATGTACACATGGCACTTTAAGACAGGGTTTATTTGGAACAGTGGTTTTGTGTTGATGGTTGGACTTGATGATCTTACAGGTCTTTTCCAACCTTAATGATTGTATGATTCCATATCTTCCAGGGAGAGAGCATCCTGAAGTTCCCTGGGCAACCTGCTTTGGTGTCTCACCACCCTTGAAAGCTTATGTTATTTTTGCAACTAGAAAGGAATATCCAAGCACTTTTTCCTGTGCTGCTTTGAATATGAAATTACATTTATATCAGCAGATTGTTGTATTTCTTTAAAATGCATTATTTTATACCTGAGTGTATGTACATGAGACTCTGTTCAAGTCCTTTTACCTCCATGATACTTCATTTTATGCATAGAAGAGACATTCAGGAAAATGTTTCCTTCATATTGAGTCTTCACATACTTTTAATGTGCTTCTACTAATAACTAAATTACCCTAATAGTATATTCTTAAGAGAAGTAGGAAATACACCTGCCATGCTGCTGTAATAATTTAATTTCTTCATTATATTTTTTCTAACTTTGTAGCTCATTTGCTGTTAAGTATCATAGTAAAATCTCCTTACTGAAAAATGAAATATAAAAACACAGCACATGATTCATTAAGGCCTCTATTGGTTCAGTCCTACACAGCTATACAATCCACTAAATTTCATTCCGTTGCACCCATGTGATTATTGTATCTAAATCAGTTTACTGGAAGAATGTTGCAGAAGACAGTATTGGTGAAAAAAAGTATGTTTTTTCTGTTATGATTGTTGCAACTTTCATTTACATCTATCCACTTAGCTGCAGAACAGAGGAGTAACATAATCGTGTTCTTGTGTGGGCTGTGAATGTAAGGCTGCAAACAATTGCTCTTATTAGATGCATGTCTGATTTTTTTTAATTTTTTTTTCTTTTTAGGTATTGTGACAATTTTTAGTTGGTGAGTCTGCATAAATTCTGAAAGAGAGAGAATTTCAATTCACTAGTTCCCTAACCCAAGTTCCTCTGCCTTGCATATTGCATCAAAAAATCATCACAATTTTTTTACATTTTAAGCTTACCCATTTTGTGGGACATCTGTTGGACTTGATAAACATAAAGGTCTTTTCCAACCTAAATGATTCTATGATTCTCTGTGAATATTTTGTTTTGTATAACTAAAAGCACTTAAATATAAGGCACATGTAGGACAGGGAGGTGATTCAGGACAGCCAGCATGGCTTTACCAAGGGCAAATGCTGCCTGACCAACCTAGTGTCTTTCTATGATGGAGTGACTGCACCAGTGGACAAGGGAAGACCTATGAGTGTCATCTGGATGTCTGCAAGGCCTTTGACATGGTCCCCCACAATATCCTTCTCTCTGAGTTCAAGCAATATGGGTATGATGGGTGGACTGTTCAGTGGATAAGGAATTGGCTGCATGGTCACATCCAGAGAGTAGTGGTCAATGGCTTGATGTCCAGATGGAAAATGATGACAAGTGGTGTCCCTCAGGGGTCCGTACTGGAACCTGTGTTGTTTAATATCTTCATTAACGATATTGACAGTGGCATTGAGAGCACCCACCAAGTTTGCTGATGACAACAAGATGGGCGGTGCAGTCCATATGCCAGAGGGACGGGATGCCTGCCAGAGGTACAGGATGCCATCCAGAGGGACCTGGACAAGCTGGAGAAGTGGGCCCAAGTGAGCATCATGAGGTTCAACAAGGCCAAGTGCAGGGTTCTGCACCTGGGCTGGGGCAACCAGAAACATCAATACAGGCTGGGGGAAGACATGCTAGAGAGCAGCCCTGTGGAAAAAGACCTGGGGGGTACTAGTGTATCCAAAGGTGCACATGAGCCACCAATGTGCAATTGCAGCCCGGGAGCCCAACGGCTGCATCAAGAGAAGTGTGGCCAGCAGATCGAGAGAGGTGATTCTGCTCGTCTCCTCTGTCCTTGTGAGATCTCACCTGGAGTACAGTATCTACCTCTGGAGTTCCCAACACAAGAAGGTTGTGGACTTGTTGGAACGAGTCCACAAGAGGGCAACGAAAATGATCAGAGGGCTGGAGCATCTCTCTTATGAAGACAGGCTGAGGGAGTTGTGGTTGTTCATAGAGAAGACTCTGGGGGGAACTTATAGCGACCTTCCAATACCTGAAAGGAGCCTATAAGAAGGCTGGGGAAGACCTGTTCACTAGGGCATGTAACACTAGGAAAGGGGTAATTGTTTCAAGCTAGAGAAGGGTAGATTTAGGTTAGACATTAGGAAAAAAGTTCTTTAATATGAGGGTGGTAGATCACTGGAACAGGCTGCCTAGAGAGGTGGTGGGGGCCCCATCCCTGGAAATATCGAAGGTCAGGCTTGATGGGGCTCTGAGCTATCTGTTCTAGTGTGAGATGTCCTTGCTTATTGCAAGAGGGTTGGACTAGATGACCTTTAGAGGTCCCTTCCAACCCAAGACATTCTATGATTCTTTTATACAATTCAAAATCTATGGCTAAACTAAGAGCAGGACCAGTACAATTAATCTTCGTAATATTTTCTCTAAGCTTTTAGTACTTCCAGGAGTGTTCTCAATTCCAGCTACTCATTAACATCTTCATAAAAGTGATACTTCTTTTTAATGAAAGAAGAAAAAAAAAATAAATTAAAACCATGTAATTTGTAAAATAAAAATATAAAAAACACACACATTTTTTTGATGCTTCCTAAAATCAACATGGCAATCCATTACAGAGGTATATTTCCTATCAGAAAATATTCAAGGTGTTTCTTACTAACTACATTTGTATGACTGTTCATCTGGGGAAACCATGAAATTCCAGGAAGGTAACACAAAAAACAAGGGCACTCAGCATGACTTTCAGCGCATTCTTGAAGACAGACTGAGAAGATGGGACATGTGCATATTAAATTTTAAAAGCCTCTTATACTTCAGGAAGCCTTTAAAACTATAAAAAATTTAAAAGGATTTATAAAAACTACATATGCATAGTCTTCAAAAGAGCTTGAAATATGTTTGGAAAGATCAAAGAGGAATCTCTTACATTATCATATGATGAAGGAAGAAGAAGGGAAGGAGGAGAGAGAACAAGTGCGTGGAGTTTGATGCTGGTGAAGAACAGAACAGGTCTACTTTTCACAGTCTTATCTGACACACAGTGTTTGCCATCTTCACTTTTTATGTCAATCTTAGCACTACTTAGGAAATTTTAGAAGGAGGTGGAGTGTGAAATGTCTAACCCACAATATTCTGTGGAAAATAAATGTGCCTGGTTCAGTGCCTGAGTGGCTGTAATTATCATATTGTGGGCGAGAGTGCTGAAAGCTTAACATTTCAGTGAAGTATGGTGGGATTATACAATGCAAGATGTTGATATGTACCTATAACTTGCATGTGATGTAGTGTGCCGTTAAAAGCAACAGCAGAACATTTGTTGCCATTAGGCTAAAACAATATATGAAATTTAGGTCTTTTCTAAAGGATCCTTCATAAATATTGCATGCAGTATGTTGCAAGAGGCTTATGACAGTTCAACGAGTTTTTTTGCTTTTACAATGGTGAGTGTACTTCCAAACTTGAGATTCCAGAAGCTTCTCTCCTAAGCAATTACAACATTGGTAGCCTGCAATGAAGAGCCAGGAACAGTCTAAAAAGCTTGTTGAGCATTTTAAGGGACACTAACTCTTAGCGAAAAAGCTGCTTGAGTAATTATTTTTTTATTATTATTTGTATGAAATTGTAAGTAATCACATAAGAAATAGAATCTAGTTGATTCCACTGTTGTTTGAAACGCCTATATATCAAAATTGATTTACATTTAAGATTTGAGATTTAAACATTATCAGAGCATGGAAGTTAGTCACTATACTTCCTAAAGGTGTTTAGATGCTTTATATACTTAACATGACCATGAGGTCTTCCATGATCTACTGAATTTTTCCAAGAGAGGTGTGCTGCCTTATGATGATAAACCATTTCTTTCCTCTCTTTCTTACATTTCCTCTCTCTTTTACTTTTCCTTTCTCTTTGTGTGTAATGTTACCTTATATAAAACTACAGTATTTTTTCTCCAAGAATTATCCCAATGTATTTTACAAGCTGAATACTTCGAATTTATTTAAACTTAGTATAATCCTATTAAGTAGCCTCTGAAAATAGCTTTGTGCATGTGGAGTTCTATATTTCTGTCTGTCCCATGAAGGACACAGAAGTGCTCCATATCATATTTATAAGTTCTGTCTTGAATTCTTTCTGCAATTAAAACTCCCACTGAAGTCATCAAGCGAGTTACTTTCACAAGAAATACAGACTCCTACTCAAAGTGAATATTTCTTGTTAGAGGCCAAGGCAGGGGATGCTGAGGGAAGACTTAGTGTTGCCTTTGAAAGTTACAGTAAAGTTTTGAGTCTCTAAGCAATAGTGGTACAGGAAAAGAGTAAAGTTGTATAATGAACAATAAAGTAACATTTCTCTGCATAAGCAAGCCAGTTCGCTTCTCTACAAATTCCTCAAAATCAAAATGTAAGGTCATGATTTCTGGCACAAAAAGGAGCTGATTTTTGTAAACAAATAGGCAGAAAAAAAAAAAAAAAAAAAAAAATAGCATGCTCCCTGTGTCCAGGTGTGGCTTCAGCTCCTTAGTTTGACTGGTCTTATGAAGCTGACATGCTAAATGTCACGGTTTGACTCAGGATCGGCAATTAAACCAGAGACAACAATGGTCTTGATCCCCTCCCCCCTCACCCAGGTGGGGAAAGGAGATAGAAAACAAGGAGAGACTTAGCTGGATTGAAAACTAAGTTAGACAGCTTTAATTATATGTACAATTATATAAGTATGTTCAGGAATGTGCAAAAGCCTCTTGCCTCCCCCCACCCCCAGCAACTCCCCAGCGCTCTCCTTAGCTGTGAGCAGCCTCGAAATATCTCAGCCCGCAGACAGGAGATAAGGCAGAGGAGACAGGGGCTGGGTTATGAGGGTTATGAGGTCAAAGATGCCTGAGCCTAGGAGTCAACGGTTATGGATGGATGGAGTCCTCCCCAGACACCAGCCATGAACAGAAGAGAAGGGAAGAAGAAGCAGGAAGGAAGTTGTCTTCTGTGATCTCTGACCTTCCTCTGAGCTTAGGTAGATATATGGAATGGAATACCTTTGATCAGTTCTGCTGTCTGTCTAGTCCAGCCTCCTGTGGGGAGGTGGCTCATAGATATGACTCTCCTGCTCTCAGTAGCATCTGTAGCAGCAGAGCTAAGAAGTGACCTTGGAGTCTCAGCAGAAACAGAAACATTCCAGTGTTATCAGTCCACTAGCTGGAACACTTGTTGCTAGTTAAGAAAGAGCTTACTGAAGGAAAAAAAAATCAGTAAAAGGAAAATTAGCTTCAACCTGGCTCAAACCAGGACACTAGGTGTGCTCACTTGTGTTTGGTTTAAGCAAATTTTTTCCTTGCTGAATGTCCTAATTACCAACAAAGTCTCCTGTCAGAGTCTCTTGAGATCTTTCTGTTCCATTTGCCTGTTTATTGTGTCCACACAGTGTTATGACTTAAATATTTATTAATTTTGAAACTTGTGAAGTCAAAATGTATTACTAAAACAAAATATATTAAAACATTTTCGAATCTGAAAGCAACTTTGACACCACTGGATCAGGATGGATGGTCACCATAGTAACAACATAATGCAAGGGGAATTAAACATCATTATAATGATTTGTAAGTATTGAATAGCTCCTCAAAGCTTTTCCTCTTGGCATATGGAAAATCTAAAGGTTCATAATTTTGTTACAGCAAGAAGACAACCTGAATGGCTTTATTTTCTCTTCTAGCTCACTCTAAGTTACAGTAGATTAACAGCCTTCCCACCAGTAACAGCCAGAATAACAAACTATAGTTCAGTGAAAAGTGGTCTACTAGTCAAGAAAGTTAAAGAAACTTTGACTTTTGCACATGAAACATTAACTAAACCAAATTCCTGTGTGCAATATCCTTTAACTGTATGTGGAGAATGAAGGATAATGGAGAATGTCTCTATTAGCACGGTAAAATGCATGACCAACACACCAATCTCAGAAAACTTGCAAGGTAATATTTTGCTACCACATAGCTTTGTTTTTTATTAAAAAAAAAAAAAAAAGTAACAAAAGCGTAAGGTTTTGTTACATGAAATGTATCAAATAATGAATGTATTGAATAAAACCCATCAGTGTAATATTATGAAGGACGTAGCTTAGCAATCTTACTAAATCCACCATACCTAAGGAAAAGAATCAATCAGTAGTGAAAACTGCTACATTAGTGTGCCCTCATGGAAAAAACTGAAAAGCGATATAGTGTCTTTTGAATAGTAATAATCTACTAAATAGCCTTTAAAAAGAGTAAGGAACTTTTTAATAGCTGGGACCATTGTCCTGTGTCTCTGGCGTTTAAAACTTTTGTATTAGAACTTAACAGCAAGTACTCTGGGACTACATCTGGCAAAGAACTTGGACACCTTCCAGTTAAATTTAGTAACTTTTAGGGTTCTGAAATTCATATTATTATCCCACACCTCAACAGGGACATTATCACCCTCTTTATTTTGCTTTGAGCACATCCTATTTTCTGTGCAGAACTTTTTTCTAGAGGTAGAAAATTAAGAAAAATGGGTGATTCTTGCTAAATAGATATCTCATTGTAGTAGCCATGTTGAGCATTCTGACAGATAACTGTGAAGCCCCCTGTTGTTTATTGTCTACATACCTATGATCTGTGTGGGCACAGAGAATTTGATTTTCATTGGAGTTATCGGTCTTGGTGTACATGTATTAACTGTGCAGTGCACATGTAGAAAGACTTTGACTCAGTCTGAACCAGATGAAAGCACCATGAAGGACTTTTATGGCACTGGAATACACAGCTCCATGAAATATGTTTGGGAGGTCTCAGCTTCCTCCACATCTGCTGGGAAGGCAGGCAGCTGTTTAATGCTCTTTTAAAGAACTGAACAGAGATCCCAAATCTCTCCTAAAAGATAGCTAATGGTGCTTTCTGTGTGTGTGTATAAAAATAAAAGTTTGTAGAGAATTTTCCAGGCTGCAAGGTCAGATTATATCTCCACTTCAGAGAATCGCCTGTAGTGAACCATTTCTGTGTATTTTACCTCCTACTCTAACAAAAAAAAAACTATTGTAGGGGTGGGGAGGGGAGATGAGAGGAACTGGAGACAGAAAGCTGAATGGGAACACCTCAGTTTTATCTTTGAAACTCTAAAAGTAGTGGTCAAAAAAACCAAACCAAAATGAAGTTTCCAGAGATGAAGTGTGCACTTTAAAGTGAGTATAGCTGCACAATCTACTTTTTTAGAGCACCTATTTGAAATAAGACAAGCTCAGATTCCTTTTCCTGTTCTTGGAACCATTTTTTTAAATTTTTTTATTTTTCTAAATAGCATCTCAAATAATTCACAATAAGTCCCTGGATTAGGGAATGTGCTTTATGATCATACGTTTTCATACCTTTGTTGTCAGGATGGCATTTTTTTTTTTCTTTTTCCTGTTCAAGGCTCTTCATTTTAGATCCCTGAATGACTAAAAGAGAATATCCAGTAACTATCTGCCACATTGCATCAATTCACAGCAGCATCCTGCAATAATGATTCTTCTTTCCTGTATTTTCCAGTGCTTATGCAAAGCTTCTTGGAAAGATCATTTCTCCACCAGAAGTAGACTGCAATTAGTATACTGTAGATAGAGAAGTGTGTAATATGCACAATATATAATTTGTCTACTATAGCCTAAAGAATTGGTTTCTGCTCCCTAAGAATTCTTGAATAAAGGTAGCTGATGGATATGCCAGATCTATCTCCCTCAGTGAACAAACATATAGGGAGAAAATTGGTAACTTGGTGTTCAGTGCTTTATCTGCAGAGTGTGCAGTAAAATATTTATGTGACAAACATTAAGTAATGATAGTATAGGAAAGCTTGAACTAATTTTTCTTTTATGAAGCTAGCTATACTGTATATGAAATGGGAAGGTAGACAGGGTCCTTTGGGGAGTAACTATGTAAATAGCAATTAAATAATGTATTGTAATGCATACGCACGAGGGGATAAAATACAGGTTCTGCAGGCATATTTCTTTGTAGCATCTCCTAGCCTGACTTTCTTCAGGACTAATTAGCAATCTCTGTAATCTTTCACTGTGTTTTGCATGTCAGTTGCATACCATGGTTATAAAGAAAGTGATCTATGTTATCTTTATTAATATTGCCCGTCCACTATTTTTAAAGAAGAAGAAATAAATACGGGTATATGTAGTTTTGTCCATTCCATGATACTACTATAACATGCTAACTAGAGCTAATAAAATAGTATAAGCTGAATATTCATCTGAATTTTGAGTGGTTACATGTTCAGGCACATTTATGAACCTTTCCTTCAGTTTTTACCTGCACAAGCAGATTTTTAGCTAAATTTTATTCAGAATATCAATTTTATCACATACAATTCAATAAATTACTTATATATATATATGTAAAATATAATTTGTTGTTGTGTGTTTATTATTTTTCTATTCCAGAAAGCTGTAACCAGTCAAATACCAGGAACAGTACCAAGTAATTCAATTTTGTTATTATCACATTGAATGTAAGACTCTGTGCCCTCGATGTCTTGTCTCTTCTTACAACACACTCTAGTAGTGATGATTAGTGCACTGTCATAAGGATCTGCAAATCAGCTTGCAACTCATGGTGTGGAGTGGAATGGAGGGGAAATGTTCTGTGTGTCTTTTGAGTCAGACATAAATTGGTTGTGATTGCAGGTTGGACAGAGTTAATGGCTCCCATGCTCTCTTTCAGTGCTCTGTTCTCTGATGTTCATCAAAAGAGGGAAAATGAAATGTAAATTTGGAAAAAAGTACATATTATAACAGAAGAAAAACCAAAGCAAATGTATAATATAGATTATTGACTATCTGCTGTTATTACTTATTTAATGAGATTACAGGTACTACTGCCTACATGGTATTTATCAGTTTACAGAACTGTGTGTCCCTGATAAGTACAGAATGTTGCTTATTTTATGTATATAATGGAATAGAGAGCATTGCTTTCTCAGAAACGTTATTGACTGCTGTTTAGCAAAATCATTAGTTTGTTTAAATGTCAGCAACAAATTTCTGCCAGATTAATGACTTTATACAAAACTTGAGAGGACTTAATATTCGCAGGGACAGTCAAAACTGTATATTGATTATGACAAAATTTTCTAGATATTGATAGGTGTATAAAAATATTTAGATTTAAAGTTGTGTGAAATCTGAACCTATTGACTCTGTTCAGTATAATGATGGAATACATCTTAACACAAATGTGAACATTCAATCAAAACTGTGGTGATATTTGCATTTTCCCCCCTTATTGTTAAAGCGGAACAACTTAATTCATTAAAAAGTCCTACAAATAAAGCATTACATAAATGTCTTTATCTAGTTACACAGATATCAGCAACACTGGTCATAGTTTAATCAAAATAACAGTAGTTGCTGCCACTTAACGAAGTAGCCCAGAAAATTAGATCCTGTTTTGCAGTGTATATTTATGTTAGTCCTTTTTAAAGTGTTACTTAACAGAGGAAGCAACAACATAGTAAGTCTTTTATCCATGGTTTCAGAAGTATAGCAGATTTTCTTTCATATTTTTATTGCTTTTTTTCGGTTTTGTTTTGTTTTTTTCTTCTAGCTGATAATTATATTAATGATAATAAAAAAGCTTCATATTTTGATTGATCTCAGTGAATACAGACTGTGCCTTTCAACTGTAAAAAGTAATCTAAGTTTTCACACTATCTGAGAATATTCCCATGGTGCTTTACTAATGAACTAGAATTTTCTATTTGGCACTCCCTTGCTTAGTGCACAAAAGAACTTGCTTGAGTGTGAAAACTAAGGTATTTTTGACACACCAGTTCTAAACAGTCACAGCCTTTAAAAAGGTAAATACTGAATTGTATATAAAAATTGTGTAACTTCACTGTAATTGTGTGCTCAGGTGGCAATTATTTTCCTCATGCTTCACAAATGGGTAATAAACATTTTATGTATTTAATGTGTGTGGCTTTTGTGACTTGGTTTTTGATACTGCCATGAAATGTCTGACTTCAGAGAGTAATGTGAGATTTATCAGAATCTCCCAAAGGTAAATCCTGTGAACTAAAAAATTTAGTTTACCAGTCTTTGAGAAAGACAAAGAAATTAAATAACTTGTCTTCCTGTGACTGATTTCTTCCCCGCCTTCCCTCTATAACTATGTTCTCCAGAAAGATACAAAGAGCTTACATCCATTTCCTCCCTGTGGCATAATTGCTGGAGGTGACTTAGAAATTAAAATTGTGTTCACATTTTAAGGAAAGGTACGGCATTGAAGCAGGGTGGAATGCAGCTAATGTGCAATGAGTTTGTAGCATGGCAATTCCCTAGGGAACCCTAGATGTTGGCAACATCAGGGGAACTTGGTGTGCTAATTCTAAGAGAAATTGCATGGAAAGTGGAGCAGGGTGAAGACACTGTGGCCGTGCTCTGTGACAACAATGGGATTCAAAGGTACTGTGGAACAAATCAGCTGCATGACTGATACCCTGGGCCAACAACCTGTCACCTTTTGACAAAACTGTCCTTTACATTAATTTTGCTCATTAAAATCTCATTATAATACCAAAACACACCTCCATCCCAAAAGTTACCTGCCTCTCAAGGTGTGACCACCCCTCACTGAGCTTACACACTGAATTTTATCTGGTCTATACCTTGAAACACGAAGCAAGATAATTTTGCACCAATCACAATAAAGGTGTGTATGACTAGAGTCACTCAAGGTCCACCTGTAAGGTAAAATACTATAAATAATCTGAGAGGAGGCGGATGTCAAGCAAGATACCATCACAGGGACGACCCCATTCCCTTGACCTCTGAGACCAGTCAATGGGCTGAGTCTCTCTTCCCCTCCATAGGGACACCTTTGGGTAAGATTTGAACATTGGGCTATCCCGAGTGCATCCCCAGGAAACTCAGGAATCTCTATAGAGTTGTTTTAGTTCTACATGTGTGTAACCTGCCATATTAAGCCATATTAATCAATTTGCATGTGCTTTGCAGACAGTGAATTTATGACTGGTAACCTAAAAGAATTAATGTATCTGTTGCTTCAATAAATTACACTGTTCAATAATCTTGCCATGAAAGTTCTTGAACATAACCAAATTCCTAAGTGTGGCAGTGAGAGTTCACCATATTTTTTTTTCTGTTTAGCTGTGTTGCATGGTGTTATCTAGTAGACTCTTCGGCTTGTGTCCTTGTTTTGACACAAACTGCTCCAGGTGGGCAGAACACCCCTACGAAGTGCAATTACATTCTTCTTCACCAAGCTAGGGAACTGACAGAGTGGAAAATCATAGTATCATAGAATTATTTTGGTTGGAAAAGACCTTTAAGATCATGAAGTCCAACCATTAACCTAACTCTACCGAGCCCAGTGCTAAACTATGTCCCTAAGTGCCACATCTACACATCTTTTAAACATCTACAGGAATGGTGATTCAACCATGTCCCTGAACAGGCTGTTCCAGTGTTTAATATTCCTTTTCAATTAAGAATTTTCCTCTAATATCTAATGTAATACTCCCCTGATGCAACTTCAGACCATTTCGTCTCCTCCTATCACTTGTTATTAGGGAGAGGACACTGACTCCCACCTCACTACAACATCCTTTCAGGTAGTTGTAGAGAGTTATAAGGTTTCCCTTCAGCCTCCTTTTCTCCAGACTGAACAACCACAGTTCTCTCAGCTGCTTCTTCTAAGACTTGTGCTCTAGACCCTTCACCAGTCTTGTGGCTCTTCTTTGGACATATTCCAGCACCTCAATGTCCTCCTTGTAGTGAAAGGCCCAGAACTGGACACAGTATTTGAGATGTGGTCTCACCAGTGATGAATGCAGGGGGACAATCTCTTTTCTAGTCCTCCTGGCCACACTATTCCTGATGCAGGCTAGGATACTGTTGGCTGCCTTGGCCACCTGGCCACATTTCTGGACCCCCAGGTCCTTTTCTGCCAGACAGATTTCCACTGGAATGCTGTATCCTGCCAAATGTCTCTGAGGAGCACAGCAGGCACAATGGGTTCTGCAGTGTATTTCTAAGGTTGCCTACTTATCTAAATATTCATAGAATCATAGAATGCAATGTTGGAAGGGACCTCAAGGATCATCTGGTCTGACCTTTCTAGGTACTACTATAGCTTATATGAGATGCTTCATCACCCTGCCAAGCTGAGACTTAAAACTGTCCCATGTAGGGGAATCTACCACTTCCCTTGGGAGACTATTCCAGTGTTTGATTGTCCTCATGGTGAAAAATGTACCTCTTGTGTCCAATCGGAATCTCCTCAGGAGCAACTTGTACCCTTTACCCCCCTTGTCTTTTCCATGTGACTCCTTGTAAATGGGGAGTCTCCATCTTGGTAGCCACCTTTTAAGTACTGGAACATAACTGGAACATAAGCCTTCTCTTCTCAAGGCTGAACAAACCCAGTTTTCTCAGCCTCTCCTCATATGTCACGTCCTCCAGTCCTCTGATCATCCTTGTGGCCCTTCTCTGGACCCTCTCCAGCCTGTCCACATCTTTTTTGTAGAGTGGGGACCAAAACTGAATGCAATACTCCAGATGTGGTCTAACAAGTGCCAAGTAGAGCAGGATGATAACTTCTTGGTCTCTGCTGGTGATGCCCTTGTTGATGTAGCTCAGCATCCTGTTGGCTTTCTTTGCTACTGCAGCACACTGCTCACTCATATTGAGCCTGTTATCCACCAAGACCCCAGGTCCATTTCCACAGGGCTGCTCTCCAGCCAGGTGGATCATTCAGCTGGAAAGCTGTACTGGGATACAATACACAGATTCCAGTGTGGATTCTGTTAAGAAATATGTGTAAAAAAACCCAAACAACAAACTGATATAATGCAGATGAGAAGGGAAAGTAACAGTCTTGACTTGAGACTAGGTTAAAATATATAAACTTATTGAAATAACCTAATGGGTTTAAATATAGCTTCAAGTTGATGTCTGAGGCCTTGTTTGGGTTTTTCTTCATGCCAGTGTCATTGGTGTATTGACAATGACAAGTTTTCAAGTATGCAATGAACAATTCAACAATAACAATAAAAAGTACTTTTGAAAATTTCATAAGAAAAAAGACATAGTTAGAATGTATATGTAATAGGTAAAATTTTAATAGTTTAGCTTAATTTTATGTTTGGCATGTTGGTTTCCCTGAACATTTTTCTAGGTAGAATAAAGTTTCTTATTTGAAGATAGAAAGTATTAAAAAAACTCCATGAATTAGGCTTCAAAGTAAAAAACTTGGCCTCAGTGATTCAGTTACCAATATAAGACAAAAACAACAAAACTGTTAATGAGATCAGCTTCACAGACTTTTTGTGGCTATGTACTGAGTTGGTGACTTGCACATCTTTTTCCCCAGCTTTCAATGTGGGAAGCTCCATAATGAAGAGCTAATCCATGTTCTCGGATATGCCTTTTAGGCTCTGCTTTGTTTTCACCATCCCCCCAGATTGTGATTCAGGACACGCAGAGGGCCCTGGCTCTATTCCTCTGCATGCAGAAGCTCATCCTTTCCTGTGAGGGTTAGCAGTTTTGCCTGAGAGTGGTATTTTTGGTGGCCTCTGAGTGGCAGAGGAAGTGGAACAGAAATAGCAGAAGCCAGTCAGAGAACCCTAAACCTGCTAGCATTTTTCTACAGAAAATAATTATATACTCTTCCTCTTCCTTGTATTCTTTGTTTCTTTTTTGCTTGTTTGGTTTAGTTTGTTTGTTTGTTTGTTGGGGGGGGGGTTGTTTGTTTTTGTTTTGTTTGTTTGTTTTTGCTTTTTTATGTTCTTCTGTACATATCCCAGTATGATAATGGCCGTACATCAAATATACTGCAGCACTGTATTATACAAAAATGGGAAAGAATGAAGAAAAAGTCTATATGGGAATGAGAATTTTATATATTAATGTAGTGTTCAAAATGTGTATATGCTACTGAGATTTAATTTCCATATTTGGTATATTGGTGATTTGTTTTTCTTTGATTACATCCCAAGAAGCAGCACAAAAAATGTGTGCTGTTAACAGCTGATACATTGAATGTCATGTTTAATAATTTTCAAATGGAATAAAAATATTTAGCATTTTCTTGTGGTTTCTTCTGTATAATGTTGAAATTAGGGCCAATGAAACCCAATTTTTTTATATTCTCTAGGAATGCAAGAAAACATAAAAGATACATGCTGAGCTGATTCAAGTATTTTGCTTTATTAGCATAAACATTTATTTTTTAAAACATGCACATGAAAAGCACAGCAGGATTGTAAATTTGGCATTACCATGCCCCAGAGGGCTTATGCTTATGTAGCTATGCTAGGAAATGAGACCCTTCTTCCACAAAATAGGATTTTGCCCTATAAAGACAATTTGATAGCGGGTTTTTGCAGGTATGCAAATGTTTGCCAGTAGAGAAGCTCTGCAGGACCAGGTTCTGCATCTCAATACGGTGTAATAAAAAGAGGGATTTGCATACAATTATTTAATATTGTAGATGTTACTCCTGTAAAAGAGTAATATTGTCTTAGTAATTACCCCTTTGTTCTGTTTTCATTCCCTATGCCTTAGCAGAATGATTCTCTACTATTTTATTGTTTATTCTTCTGTTAGTTAATTTGAGTTGTAACAAGTAAATCAGGTCCTACATTTTTCCTGGGGAGATAGTTCTCCAGTTAAACAAATATCAGTGCTTGGGTATTGAATTTCTTCATAGTAATTCTACACATACCCATTCCTATTTTTTAATTAAATATCCTATGTTTCTGAAGAGAAATGTTTTGTACATCATACCATCTATTTAGACTTTTTTTTCATTGGTCTTCTCAAAATTGAATACATTTCTACTGTGGGGAGCTGCTTGATTTTAAAGGACACTTCTTGTTTATATTTAATTTAATTTTTAAACATTATTTAGTTCACAAACAGACCATTGGCTGGATTATTTCTTAACCTATGCAATATCAGAAGAAGTTTTACCTTTTGACTATTTTTTTAAAACCACAAAATCTCCTCCTTCCTTCTGTTTCCCTTTCCAATCCATAAGTTCTAATTGCAGAACTGTGGGTGGCTCACAAGCAAAAAAGAGAGACACAGCTTGACTTCCTGCTTCCATGCTGCTTTTGAGGCACAACTAAGAATGAAAACAATATTTCTACTAGGAGACTGAGCAAGTATCATCTTGAAGTCTCTGTCAGTTTATAAATTTGGAATCTCCATTTTTACTGAGCCGTTTATTAGACTCAGACTGTATTGACTTTCAGCATTCAAACTGTATATGTAATTTCACCTCTTAGAAGGAGAAATTGTTTTTGAAGATACCACACAAAGTTCTTAAGAGAAGAACAAGCTAGTTTAAAAAATAAAAGTCAGCTTTGGGAATTGCTAAACTTTTGAATAAAAATACTAAAATATTTATAGGATTGGTGCCTGGAAAAAGTTTAAAAGCAATCATTGTTGATCGAATGATCAACAAAACCAATTTACACATTTAATTTTTTCGAATTTTGTGATTCTCCATATTCTAAAACCAATAGCATAACACAGACACATAACCAGTCTTCTGGATAGCAAATTTTTGTTCTTCTTCACTAGACATTTCTCTGATAGTCCACTGTCTATCCCTTGATTAGTCTGGCTGCAATCTGTGACTCTTCTCTAAAATGTGATCAAAACATTTTATTTTGGTTTTTGCTCCCAAATTTCCATTATCTTTCATCCTCCCACACATCTATCCTTTTTCATGCTGTCATTCTGATGTCTTTGTATCTTTCATTTATGATGTATTTTGATGTTTCCCAAACTGTAATCTGAGATCTGTGATCCACAGTAATTAGTAAAGGATTTGTGGATAAATATTCTTCTTTTGTGCTGCTCTTTCTCAAAACATCCATTTGTTGTATAAAAGTAAAAAAATAATTTATTTCCTATTAATTTTTCATCCTTAGCTATGAGTTGTCACGAGGATGCTTTATAGCCTCTAATGAGCATACTTAATTTTTCAGGCAACTGCAGCAACATTACATTAATCATCTGTGAATGAAATTACATCCTTCTAAAATCCAGTAAGTTGCCAATGCCATTTAACCTTCCAGGTTGTTGTTTTTGTTCTTCCAAATTAACTATTCCAAAACTATTTGTGCATGAAAAAAATGCCCAAATAACTTAAAAAATAATAATAAAAAACTGTAAAACTTGATCTCACAGTTTTTTGAGAAAATCAGGTAGCAGGCTTAAAGCAAGTGCAAGCTCAGATCATAATTAAATCAAAGCTATTCAAAGAATAAATTGAATCAAAAGATATTTTAAAAGCTTCATGAAAGACAGATCTATTAGTGACTATTAAAATTATACTTCAGAACAGGGCAGGATGAGTATTGAACTAAGCTCTCCTCTTTAATTTCTAGAGGCCATCTCTTAGAACTTACTGGTATTACTGTTACACAGAGGAAGGACACATGTCCTTTAGTTAAAAAAAAAAAAAAAAAGCAATAAAATAGGTCTTTTATACTCTTGAAATAAGAACTAATCAATCTTTTACAACTGAAAGTAGAGAATTGGAAGCACACAAGATAATCCAATTATTGTCCTACAAAACATCTTTTAGGAAAAATAATAGCAGCCCAACATCTAAACCAACCTGAAAGAGTGAAACTGATGGAAGAATCAATTTGTAGGTTAGAAGAAAGAGGGAAAGAGCATTAGTTTTCTCATTTTTTTCTATTTACAGTCTGCAGGTTTGGCTGCTTGCATGAACAAAAGGTTAGTAGCAAATAATCAGCAGTAATAATATTAATGAGAATAGAACCACATCTAGAGTTGCTTTTGCAGTTTTACTCTATGAGAAAATTAATACTACAAAATTAAAAGGCAGTAGTACACTGATGTATGTGGATGCAGAAAGGTACTTATAACAGTGAATTAATTTTATATACTCTGAGACTGCAGGTGAAAGTCTTGGGGTTAATTGCAAAAACTGGGGAGGGGACAACAGAGGAAAAGAAACTCTGGGAAAAATGTATTTGTTCTTGAATCTGGTAGAATATGACAGTGTAATTCAAATCCGCTGATAGGCACTATATAGGTTCAATGATTTATGTATTATGTAGATTTATGCTGCCTAGTTTTATATTTTTAAGTCGTGTATATTCCCTCTTAAAGGATCTTTGGCAGATTCATCTTTACATCATTCACTTACATCACATTACTTAAGGAAAGGATATGATTCTGTGGGACAGATAACTAAATTCTTCATCCAAATCCAAATTAATTTACTATAGAGGGGACAGAAAATTAAATCTGAAGCTGCTAAGTATAGTCTGATAATCACTTTACCATATTCTTCTCAAAGCTGGAAACCACTGAAGCTCTATCAATGAAATTTCATTTTCATGGATGTATTCACCCATGTCTACAGTGCCCTGGTTCACCAGGATATTTAGAGCAATGTCGTCACTAAACTGAACTGCAGGAATACACAGAATCCTTCAGGCCTAATTCCATGATGATGTTTCAACTTGAGAGAATTGCCTGTAACAGTACTTCACATCCAAGCATTGCTGGGAAGCAAAGTTTGATTTAGAAGAGACTTCGATGAATCAGGAATGTAGTTAACTTTGGAACAATGAAGGTTTGGAGTCAAGTGCTATGTTCTTGCTCTTGATTTTTGCCATCCATGGCTGCAACCTGACAGTTCAGACTTCCTATCTTTGGCAGAATAACCATGGCATGACAGGAATTTTCTTATAATCAAAAACCTGGCTGCTGTGACCCACTGGCTTTACCAAAATTGTGTGAAATACTTCAAGAGCCACAGGATAAATTGTTATTTAATTACATAATGAAATTTATTTAGAATATATATTATGCATATAAATTGTATATAACTTTGTTGCAAACTGATTTATCTAAAAATTTTGAAGTAGCTGCTTTGCAATTCTGCTCTTCTGCCTCTCTGGGTACGCTGACAGTCCTGTCCTACAAAATGCAGACAGTCTGTTTCTCTACTGTCTGAGAGGTGAGATTAGAAGAATGTTTTCTCATAAATCGATTTACCATGTTTATGCCCATATTACAAATGTGAATTGAAAAGAGTATTAATTGGCAAATGTCCCTAAATGCATTCATAGGGCAGGTCAGCACATTTATTTTGTAAATGTTGCCTTACCAAAATACTCAAAATTTGGAATTTATAAATGAGAACTTCTGTTAATAAGCAGTTTAAAAAATAATTTTACATTTGAACTGAAAAGCTTATATTGCAGAGTGACATTGAAGATGTTTCTAGTCTTTTCCAGTCCTGATGAGAAGGGATTCTTAAGGCCAAAAAACTTGTCCTGTTTTATTAAAGCAGCTAATATAGTTGGACAAAAGATACAACTTCTTTCTTTAGACTTTTCTTCTGTTAAAGGTGTATAAATATTTTATAGGAAAGTCCCTACTTGCTAGGTACAAATGTATCAACTTTTTTGTTTCCTATACTTTATGTAAGACAGCATAGACTCATAGGTTTTTTTGTAAGTTTATTTTAAAATCTCTACAGAAAATCTATATAAAATATAGGATACCATACAACCCTTTGAAGTTTATCTAAACCTGCTTAATTGAATCAAACTTTGAATTTACGTGCAAATATCTGGTTTACAACATTAAAAAGAGATTTCCTTCATATCGCTCAAATATGTGTCAATTATATCAGATTACATCACTTGTACAGATTTGTGTTTGCATCAATGATGTAATGCAAAACTCATTTTCATATAATTTTAAGGGTTTTTAATAAATCAAGAGAAAGACCATTGACATAAAGGTTTTGGGGTTTTTTTCATCTGAAGTACTCTGCAATGAGTCTGGTGTTGTGAAGTACAGCAGCACGTCACTGACTTTGGAAGAAAAATGTAGTGGGTGAAATCTGGCCCTTATTGGTAACGCTGCACAAAATCTGGCTGTGAAACAGTGCAGGGTTGGCTGAACATCAGTGAAGCTGAAGGCATTCATCCATGGCACAGAGGAAAGCACACTGCCATTGCTTTGGAAACATCAAATTTCCCCCCTGGTCAGTAAATTGCAGATGGCAGCATATGTGTTAGCAGGTGGGGAAGCTGTTTACTCCCTTTGGCTCTAACTCTGGATCCTGTTGGATGGTGCTGTGATGCCTGGTGTCCATGCTGTATCCTAATTTGAGGATTAGTTGAAACAAAGCCCTTTACTTACACAGGAGATGGTGTTGAAGAGCCTCTTCATGTCTTGTTTTCTCTCTGCATCTCTGTTGAGTAGTGGTCAGACCTGTTCTTAAAGATTTGTCATTAAATTACCAATCTGGAACTGCTGGGAAAAAGAACCATTTTTCTCAGCTATCAAAAGATAATGTCTCAACAAGAAATAAAATGGAAAGTCATGGAAGGCGTCCTTAGAAATAATAACTAAAAAAAAGTAATTAATTTTGAAAGAGTGGAAAGCAGCTGCTGTTTGTGTACTACAACCAGATATTCTTCCACTATCTGCCCCTCCTGTCACACTGTCATATGCTTTAAATGAAAGATTAACTCTTAGGTTAAAGCTACTTCTTTGCCAAATTTGGGCATATTCCTGCAGATTTTAAGGCTTACTCCACATTTCTTTGTCTTTCACTTTGTACCTGAAATTACAAGTATCTTTCATTCTCTTCAGGAAGCAAATTCAGGAAAGCATCTCAACTTCTACTTTTTCAACTACCTGGGACCTTTCTCAGAAAGACATACTTGTCCAAAGTACAATTTTAATTTGGAAAAAGTCTTTGACGTATAGTGTCATATGGAAAGACATCTTTAAGAAGTAAAAAGGGGAAGTAAAAGCTAAAGGCAAAATTTCTAATCAGTTTAAGCAGCGAAGGTACATAAATTAATGCCTCCTAAATAATTAGCTGTCCTAAGTGTAGCCTGTGATGAAAAGAGCAGGCTTCTGCTCCTGCCACCACTACTGTCCAGCTGGTTGTCCTTGGGAAAACCGGTGCATAAGTGTTTTTCCTACCTGTAAAATGGTGATAATGATACTGACTTTTTTTTGTAAAAAGATTCTAAAACTAAGGATGGAAAGAATTATGTAAGAAGTAGGTATTAGTATCGTTGCTCCTAGCAACTGGCAGCCTGCTTCCTGACAGCTGCAAGAGCAATTCTCAAGTAAAAAAATTAAATTCCCAGCCTTAATTTCCTTCTCACCATATTAACTCATGAAACTGTAGCTTTCACCTCTTCTTTCAGCAGTAAGTGCCAGATATGCACTTATGTGAGGCAGTGTCTGGGAGGGTCATTCTGCCTCCTGCTGCTGAAGGGAAAGGAAAACTGTAAGGATCCCAGAGTGTATTTTAAAAATAGGATGCTTTTCGGATCCTGTGCTGCTCCAAAGATTTTCTTGCACTACTGTAGCAGATCATAAACTGTTTCTAATGTGGTCTAAATGTCTACCAGCAACTCAGAAGGTGAATTGAAGGACAGAACTGCAAGCAGGGAACATAATTACTAACATTTTACTCCCACCAAAAACCAAAATGTGTTTGTGCAGGCTTACTTTGTACAGCCTGTCACTTCCCTGTGAGATGTGATGGAAGAAATGCTTCGCACATTGACGCTGAAAGAAAATGCTTTTTGAAATTATGGAGTTTATTCCAAGCTTGATGAAGGTATATTAATATGTGTTATGACAGGAGCTGTGTCAAATTCCATGGTAAAATGAATAAAATCAGGAATATGCTTATATTTTAAGTCACAGGACTGCTATGAAAATGTATTTCCTGCTAAAATAGTGAACACAAGTAAGAGGAAAAAAAGACATTGAAGTTGTGACAAGGCACTGTCACTTTGGCTTTTACCGTTGATCTCAAATTTGCCAAAAAATACTGCAATTAAATTTGCTGGAGTGAGTGAAGTGCGTGCAGAGATCTTTGATGTGAATGGGGATGGTGAAGGGTGGGGAGTACAAGGAAAGAAGTAAATGTTCCTGGATTTCTTCTGTTGCATGGTGCCCTGTGAGAGCCTGTGGGCTGATTGCACACACAGGCATTCATTTCCCCTGCAGAAATAACATCAACTTGATTTCTTTGGAAGCCAAGAACAGGGACTCTTTTCTGCATTTCCCTTTCTATGAGATTTTAATGAAGATGTAAAACCCCAAATTCGGAAGTGATTTTTAAGCAGAGTTCAGGCCACATCCTTTCTAGCTTGAATTATGATTAATGAACTTGAACTGAACCAAAGTGTAAAATATAGCCTTTAACAGCAGAATGGTAGAACAATGTAAAACGATCTGTAAAATCAGATTGGTTTGTGTCCTTTGGTTTGCACATAGTGAAATTTATCTTGTACTCTGCCATGTTTTTTCTCCTCTTAGGTGGGTATCTCTGTTTGATTATAAGTGGTACATAAGGGTTTCTGTTGCTTAACCTTGTAAATAATGAAGTGTGTGGGGCTTATACATGCATATATATACACTCTGCCATACATATAGACAGCCTATCATATGCATAAAAATTATTATCCACACAATGTTCCTGAAAAATACTTCTAGAATTCATCTCTCCCCCACTCATCTGCCTGTTACAGAGGCAGAACAGTTTTATTTCCCTATTCTGCTTTTTTTTCCCCCCCCCTCCCCTTTCTGGAACTGCTCAAGTTCATTTACAAATTCAGTTATGAAACATAAAATTTAACAGTATTCCAGTACTCAATGACCAAAACACATGTATTCTATCTGTCTCTTTAGCACAAGTAAGCACTGAAGTGTCAATGTGACTTTAAAATACAGTCTTCGGTGTAAATTAGACCATTGCTGTTGAAATGCCTTTGGTAGAGCAGAATGTGTTACCTGTTGACATCAATGCATAAGAAAAGTATTATGGGAAAGTTTTATATATGGGGGTTTTTGTGTAACTATTCTATTCTTGTCACTGTTCTCCACAATTCTGAAACCAGGCATTTCATTAAATGACTGAAAATGTTAGGCATGTGTATGTATGGTGGCAGTTGCAGTTACGTTAGTTAGCTGGCAGAATGAGGAGTCCATTTCGGCATTTCACCAGAAAATGCAGCCTTCTGTAAGAGATTGTCTCCAGCATTATTTTTTACTGATAAGACTGCTTATCAGGATAAGCTTGTAACTCAACAAGGATGTTACAAAATTTAGTAAAAATAAAAAGAAATAAAAAAAAATATACAAGCATTACAAAACAAGACCTTCGTTGTATGTTCTTTTTTCTCTTGGAAAATTCACTTGGAATTTTTCCATTTTCATTTTTACTCATTTTCACTTATTTTTATCAGCTTATTTGCTCTTAATCCAGGTGAGAGCCTGTTCAAAATTGGCTTAAGACTCTGTTCAGAATAATGACTAAATCAGATTCATGCTCCACAGGATTTCCTCAGGAGTTAGGAAGTTTATTTTAGCCCTTAGCAGTCACAAGTAGTTTGTTTCTGCAAGAGATCATTAATTAGTCTTGTATGTTCTAAATGTTTCCAGCTACATTTTCTCCTTTGGAGTGAATCACAGCAGAAAAGTTGAACTTTGGTGAGATTAACATCATAAAAGATGATGATTCTCCTTCCTGTTGAGCTTCTTCTAAGATCTCAAGGCCTTGAACTTCCCAATAAGACATGTCTGAGCTTTGAGGAGAGAGATCCCATGGATCTGAAACTGCTGAGCATAGTTGATTTCACAGAGGATGATGGTGTGCATAAACATGAAATGCACAGCATTTCTCTGCCACAGAGGAAGGAACATCTGCAGAAGCATTACTTGAAGGAGTTCCTACCTCTCATCCCTCTCTTCCTTTTCTGATGCTTAACCAGTATTTTGTATCCCACTGCATCAATCGGCTGCCCAGTATTGGACCAATATTTTTTTTTCTATCCAGCTGAAGCTTGGTCTTTTTTTGTTGGACCTGTTGTCAGTTGTAGCCAACAATGTAATTAATCTTAAAATGCCAAAGAAAGATAATAAGTTGATCAGTACATGTTTGTGTTGGAAAACTCAAAGACATTTGCAATGTCAGTCAGCTCCTCCAACTATGCTAGGATAGTGGATATCCATGCTGGATCTCACCTAATTCCTCTAAATGTGGACCTGTGAAACTGACAATAGGCATCAAACTCTAAAAGGCCTCTCAGGACATTCTTTACCTTTCCTGTATCTTTGGGAATGCAATTTCAGTGTAATGGTGTGATCTAGGTGTGATGCTCCCTTTAGGACTTTGAGAAGTCATATAACCTTTTTTTCACTGATGGTTAAAAATAGACAACTTACCAGTAACTGAACTTTAAAATGAGTTGTCCACATAAATGTTTATTATCCACGCCACTTATGCCACTTTTGTAACCCAGCAAGGTAGATTTCTCTATATGCCAGTGTTATGCAAGTTCCTGTTGGTTTCTATATCTGGCATAGAAAACCTGAAATTTAATTAGCTGCAGTACTCCCTAGGGCATCCAGAGTGGTTGGCTACCCAGCAGCCTCAGTGAGTTCCAGTCCAGAAGCTGCCCCTGTTCATCTCAGAATGTCCTCAGCACCAGAAGGTGATACAGCATGGTTTTCACAGGCACAACCTTCCAGCATTTCAGGTGGGCAAACTGGGAGACAGTGCAGCTACTTTGGTGAATGCCCATTGCATCAAAGCACGTCTCGGCCATAGACAAAGGTGGCAGTGGTACTCTTGAGTGATACGTCTGCTGCTGTGCAAAGGGACTCTACCATGGGAAATAACTCTAGGAGTCAGTCTGACTTACTACACCAGAAGAAGCAGCTCATCCTGTAACGTGGTTGTCACTCACTGGTTCTGTTGTATAAAACGTAATCAAAAAGGTCCCCCCAAAAAATCTCAAAGGATGTAAATATACAAAACCAGTACAGAGCAAACTGGACATATCACAGTAGTTTCCCCCATGAACAGAAATTCCTTATCCGTGATATGCTATTTACTGTGTTGCTTCAGATGTAAAAGAAGATCAGTTGTTTGTTTTTGGTTTTTTCTGTTTGTTGTGGTTTTGGTTTTGGTTTAATTCTTACAGAAAAAATAATTTCTGCAGCCCATTTGAATGAACAAGCCCACATAACTAATAATTAAGCATGTCAGGTGATAAACTTGTTGGCTAATTTTAGTAATTTTAAGAATACTTGACTTTTTTTGCAATTTTGAGAAATTACTTGTTTTATTATTTCTGCTAACCCTGACCAAAACAATTCTATGATTTTACAACTATGTGGATTTCTGTGAGCTGTAAATACATGTAGGTCATCTTTTAAATATATATTGCTTTAAGTGGTACCTTAGACTGACTACTGAACTAATGGGAAAGCATGGGAAAGTCTCCTTCTCTTGCTGAAAACAAAGGCTAAAAGCTTCTCCTCTTTCCTTTAGTGGTAATGACTCATGGGATAAGAAAATGTACAGAGAGAAAAGGAGGATGCCTTTTATTGATGATCTTAAGGAGTTTCTGCTCTTCCCAAAGAACCAAAATGATACCATGACATAATGATACTAAGGACATGTCTCTACTAGAGTGTTGTGATAAAAAACAATATGCAAATACAATTATTTATATGTGGAAAATACAATTTCTATATTAGATTTATATGGCTTCAAAGAAGAAGAATTCCTCACAACCTGTTCCCTTCATCCTGCCTTCACGAGTAGCCTCTCTGAAATTAAATTAGTACCCTTTGAAGTGTCCTGCACCAATTCTTAACATCTTAAAAAGTTACTCAACTCCACTGATATATACCTGGTCTGTATCTTTCCTTGCCTGGGGACAGACATATTTTCATTTTCCTCTCTCCTGCCGTTCTGCATCACTGTGTGCTATTCAGATTTCTGATGACAATTTATAAAATTGCTAAAAATCTTCTCTTAGTCCAGTCTACTATGTTCATCCCTGAAGATGAAGTCTGGATGTACAATTTTTATAAGTCAATATATTTTATTCAAATATTCTTGGTTTGTTTTGTTTCTATTTTTATTTTTATCCCCCTCCTTTGCCCTCCCCCCAAAAATTTTTCTTCAGGGACATGGCTGTTTATAGTCCATTTTTTTCCTCTTATCCTATCTTAGTGCAGTGCCTTAAAGTTATGAAAATTGCATTGAGAGACTAATGCATTCCTGCATAGTTTCACTTTGCCAGCAAGAATCTTGAGAACATATATTCCTTAAGCCTTTTGCTTTCATACTCAAAAGACACAAAAAAAAGAATATGCATTTTTAAGTCACCAAGCTATACACTGATGTCTTGTACTTATATCACATTCGTGTTCACAATTGTCACATGGCTGCAGATTATTTTTACTTTTTGTCATTAAAGTATTTTGTTTTACATATAGCATTGCAGAGCTGACATGCAGCTCACAGAGAGCTGTTCAAATGTTTGTTTGGACCCCCTGATTCCCTGACAAACACATACATGCACCTCCCTCCAAGAAAAAAGGAGTTCAGTGTCAGAGAACTAGAGATGCATCCTTAGAGCTGTTAGGAGAGTGCAGTGGGGGGTTACAATAAATAATAGTAAAGAGGTATTTTGGGAAATAATCTGAACATCAACATAGTAGAGAGGGAAATACTAGGCAGGAGTATGTTCCTATGTCTGGGTGAAGTGACCTTGTGTGTAGCCTCTTTTATCTTTTTGGTAAGGTATGAGTGCGTCAGTCATCAACATTACATGGCCAACATGTGTCTTAAGTTTCTTTCTGAAAAGACCTGAAAAATAACTAAGTAAAAACCTTAAAACATGATTATATTTGACATCTATACACATTTGGGTTTCCCTAAAGTATTAAAAATGGAAATACCATACAGAGTGTACATTGTATATTGTTGACACCTTTGATTCTTTTTCATACATTTAAGGTTTCTTATTTTTCTTTTTTAAGCAAATGTGGATAAACCTTGCAACTTTCAGTTAGATTAAATGTGATCCAAGTAAATTCCTCCTGTATTATGTTGTGAAAACAAATGTGCATTGCATAAAAGCTGATGCAGCAAATAGATTTTAAACACAAATATATACTTGAAGATTGTCACTAACATTTTAGAAAATATACATATGTATTTGCTTCTTTGAAGGAAGAGAACACTAAAAACTTTAATAAAATATTAGTTGGAGTTTGTTTTTATTGCTTGGCTTGCTTTGATTTAAAAATAAGCTATTAGTAGCATGCTGCTTTGCCTAACTGCACCAAAACCCAAAAGTAAGTTTAGAACACAAAAGTCTTATTTTCATTTTTGATGTTTGTGTAATCATTAAAATTTTTTTAAAGGCATATTATTTTTTTTTATTTTTTTTTTTTTATATCTACCAGAATAAACCTTCCAGGTTCCTTAAATCCTCAGGCATATGTCTGTTAAAACCTCTCACTGGTCACCTGTTCATGTAAGAGCGTATATGGGGGTGAGTTTCAAGATGAAACTATATTATTATGCCATATAGTAATACACATTGCAAGGCAGACTGCATTTATTTATAATCATTTTTTCAAAATAATTTTTCTTTTTTCTACACTGCATTTCCATTACAGAGCACTCTCTCCATATTGTTCTTGAACAGTACATTTCAACCACTAATCCAATATAAGAAGATGCATCCAAAAATTAAGTATTGCACAATACGCAGTTTCCTTTGTTCAGAAAGTTTGGACAGTTCCTTATGATTAACAAAGTACGTGATTAAGTAGTGTTTTTATAAATACTAATTTATTTAATAAAAATACAAAAATATAAATATACATATATAAAAATATCATGATGAATCAGCACACAGACAATCTTTAACTCAATAAATATGGCAGTAATATTTATCTTTTTTAAAGTATGTTTTTGAGATTGTTACAATGCAAGCGCACACTGCCCCCTCTAGTAGGAAAGGTAATGCAAAGCAATTAAAAAAATTAAGTTTCCATTTCATTATTAAAGGCACAAAAAGCCTTTTATTGTCTTTTCATTGTCCATGAAAACCTTTCATCAGAGATTTCTAGGCAGAGAGTGATTTAGACTTTTAAAAATCTAAATCATTCATATTCATTCACTTTTACTTATTGATTAAGCAAACTCTTACTAAAACAACACCTATTTTTTGTAAATTTTTTATTCCCAAGTAAGAGAGATTAGGCCACTTTATCTAGTAACGGAGACAAGAATTCCACTAACACTGACCATGTCACAGATTACTTTCTCAGTCTCGATCACTATCCTCTCCACCATACATATCTGCTAGTTTTTTAAACCGAGGTCCCCAGTCACTGAGGTAATCATAGTCTTGGTTGCCCTCTGTCGTAAGGGATTCCAGGGAGCTGAGTGAATTTGCTATGGAATCATTTCCTTCGTAGGCATATGTTGCTAGTGAATCATAAGGTGGGGCACCTGGATCTGAATCATTTTCCTTTAACCTTCTATGAATAAAATCCTGGACATCAATGTTTTCCCAAAGAGGTGCAGTCCGTCTTATCTGAAATATAGTTTCTGGGATAACATCTCTTCTTATCTTACTTTCCTCCCTCGCTTCTGGATTTCTCAGTGTGCCAATGTCAAAAGCCTGGGTATCTTCTTCCCCACCTCCTTCATCATTGTAGGTCACAATGTTGTCCCGAACATCATCTTTGGAGATGATCAAAGGTTCTTTCTTCCTCTGTCTCTTGAGAGCCGTAAACAAGAAAACTAATACTGAAAGGAAACCAAGGATGAATGAGAAATGGGTAGTTAGAAATTAAATAAATGAGCAAATATTCTACATTGTCTGTTCAATTGGATAAGTTTTAAGGCTGAGGTGGGATTTTTAGTAGGAAAATAGTGATAAAAACTATCTACAAGTTGAAGTCAATAATGAAAAATGTTAATTATTTTATAGCAGTCAAAAACTTACGCTTTTTTATACCTATGGGAGCAATGATTAAAATATTATACATTTGAAATAGATATACAATTAGGCTGAAGTCAAAAAGCAGACAATGTCTCAAAATATATAATTCTTCTAGGGTTTTACTTTGATTTCAGTTTTGTGAAGTACTGCCTTCCTAGCAGTCACTAATGCTGATTTCATCAAACATAGCTGAATCTCCTTGGCAAAAGTAAATGACACACTAGAAAACTAGTGATTTAGATATTCCTAAATGCCTAATGCAGTTTTGAAAATGGGATCTACAGGTCCCTCTGAAAAGAAGAACCTGAAGACCTTCAGCTGTCAATATTACTGACGAAACTATTTTTTACTTCAGTGACTGCAAGGATTGAAATCCAATCTTTGCTACTAAATGTTTCTTTTAAAAAACATGATCCCCTTAGTTTAAGAAATATTAGTCAAATAACTCTTCCTTTTGGAGAGGTAAGGACTGACACAAAATGAACCTCTACAAGGGAGATGAAAAACTGAACTTTCTGGTGCCTAAATGCTATTGATTTCAGTAGGAATTCAATGCTTAAATGCATTTAAAAATCTGATGCTAACTCTGGTAGCTGGAGTAAATAGGAGAGGCCAGCAAGATCATCAGTCAATGAGGCACAAAAGTGGTTGCCAAACCACACATTACAGCAGTGCTGAGCACTTTTTGTTCAGTTTTAGGAGCAAAGGTTTTACTCTGAATTACTTAAGTACTGGTGAATAAAAGGGAAAACCAAACATGCTGCGTGTAGGGAGAGAGGAACTGAGATCTTCCACATGGTACAATGCCGTGAATGTAAAGACTGTTCTGTTTTGATTTGTTTGTGGTTTTGTATCTGTACAAGAACCATTATTTTAATGTTTTCCTAATGCTAGACAAGTAATAACCCACTTAAATAAGTCTTAAGAACTTCATATACAAGAGTAGGGCAGATCACTAAAAGGTTATTATAAAGTGCCTTTCACAGCCAGGTCTCTCATAGGTCTCTCTTATTTTGGACATGATGACACCAGTCTGGTACCCTAACACACTCTGTCTTGCTGAACAATGAAATAAGGTGCTGAGAACCACATCAGCTATAGACTAACAATTCTGTTTAGATCCTTTTCAGGTTCATGCTAGTCTGGCTTCAGCTATTTCTGCAGTGCTAAGAAGACCATGGTCTCTGACCAAGGGACATGAAGCGGTCACACTTGTTTTGCACAACACTGCTCCGAGCACGTTCTGAGTCCCATGTGCTATTGCTATGATCCTAAGGCACACTTTGATTCTGTTTTCAATTCAATGTTTCTGTGCTAAAGCATTGCAGCTGACCAGAGTGATGTTTTCATAGTAAGCAGGTAAGGGTATGTGTTTCATGCTACACATTTCATGCTCTATGTTTGGGAATGGAGGGTGGCTTTGAAGATGCAGAGCCTGTTGACAGGGTGTTAAGAACTATGCAAGGTGGAGAGCCAGATCTGGAAGAATTTGAGTGCTAATTTTCTGCTGGAAGTAGTACCCTGCAAGTTCTGCTTCTCAGACTGTGCCTGGGAAACACCTTGGGAAATTCAGGCTGGCTCATGCCAAAAGCAGGACAGCAGTGATGCTTGAACCTAAGCAGTGTGAACAATCAGTTTGTCAGAGCTCAAGTACCTTCCCTTCCCTACGCCAAACAGTACAGACATAGTTCCTTCAAATCACTCTTCTCCTAACAACCTTTGTAGTCATCTGAATATTTACTGGAGGGAGCTCTAATCCAGTCTAAAAACTGGAAAAAAAAAATAAATAAAAATCTCCTTAGAATTATATAAAATGACATCTGTAAGCTTGTCACTGTCCCCTTGGCAAGCTTTGTTTGCTAGGACAGTTGGACAGAGAAAGAGATTTTCCAGAGTTTGACTGAAATGTAGAGATGATGGCACTTACAAGGAGGCACTTTGCTGGTAGGCAAAGCATGGAAATTGCAGGTTTTTTGTTCTTAACACCAGGTTGTTGGCTAGCATTTATTCTAGTTTCTTCAGATATCACCTGATCTCTTTAATGCTTTTACTCTCCCCTCACCCATCTAACTTCTGTGCTCAGGTTTGATTTATTCAGCTACTCTTGCTACCACTTGCAAGAAATTCAACATTTCCCTTCTATGCTTTTGAACTAAATATTTCCTGAGTATAAAAATTATAAGTCATTCATTATTAAATAGGTAGTATAATTGATAATTATTTAATCACTACAAAACTTATCATTCAGCTTCAGGAGTATGATTTTAAAGTCCTAGATCTAAATAAAGATCTGTTTATAACACAAAACATCACTCAAAAAAACTAACCCTAGTTTTAAAAAATTATTTCATTTAATTAACATTGATAGTCTCATTATTTTGGGGCATTCTTCTGAATAGTAATGAACAGCTCATAGTAGCTCCCTCTCCCACAAGAGGTACCATATCAAGTATGAAATATTTTTCTGCAGGGTCATGTGAATAAAGAGTTGAAGAATATCAGGGGTCTGGAAGTGAACAGACCTTTGCCTAGTCAACTAAAAATCTTATCATAGGTACTTGCCTAGCAGGATAATGATGCAGAGGAGAATGGCAACCAGCGCCCCCGTGCTGAGGCCAGCAGGGAGGAGCAAGGCCTCAGCGCTGCAGGACTGCATGTTCCCCCAGCTGTCGCAGGCACACACTCGAATGGTCAGCGTGCCAGTGCTGCTCTGGATGGGGTAGTCATTGTCAAATATTATGATTGGCAGGAGATAGGTATTCATCTTACTACGGCTGTATCCATTTCTTCTAGTCATAATTGCTGCTGTGTTATCTAGAACGGAAAAGCAGAATACGTAACTGTTGCTGGATGAAGTTTTAAGTGGTATGGGGGGTTGGGAAGGAATGGCACTGGTCAGCAGTTACCTTTGTTGTCTACAAGTGAGAAGTTTGGATGAACAGCAAATTCTGGCACCAACTCAAAGAAAAATTTGTGTCCTCGAGGAGGCTCATCTTTGTCAACTGCACTCACAGTCTGTATCAGCTATAAAAAAAAAAACCACATTTCATTCTATTTTAGAAATCCTGAGCTTGAAATAAGGTCTCTGCTTCTCATGTCCAGTAAAAATCCAGTGAAACCCTATCTGAAGACACAAACTGATACCATAAACCAAACATTCCTCCCATAAACACGGGCGAGATTAAAATAAGCAACTTGTTTTACTCTTTAAACACATAACAGAGGATGAAAAGGGGGCCAGTCGTCACTGCAAGACAGCTGTGCTTTGATTTGTACTCAGTATCTTGCAGTGATGCAGAAACAATTACCCTTCTGAATAAGCCATAAACCTCCTGTGGCCTCATGTAGCAATGACACAGAGTAGCGTGTAAACCAGTTGTTAAGTGGATGTAATTCCCAGTCCACCTCATCTGCTCCTGACAATAAACTGGTGCACTGCACTGGCAGGATACTAAGTTCTCCTGAGGTAATAAAAAGAGATGCCTTACGCTCTCCTAAATTGAAACCTTTGGATGTGGAGATTTATAGCTGCCCAAAAAAGGCCACTCAAATGCAGCTGGGAAGGACTGGTAGTAGTGCCAGTATAGGGTCAGAGCAGAGTGGACTGAAAAAGAAAGGCTTCATCAGTACCTCTGAATTGAACAGGTTTTCCTGTTGCATCAAAAAATATAAAAATATGTGCACTCGTACATACATATATATATATGCTAGCAATTTGACTTTTTCTATCTGCTGCTAGACTGATAGATAAAGGCTAAGGAAAAGAGCTGCAGAATTGAGCAAGGAAAAGCTACCTGAGAATAGCTGTGGTTTGTGAAATGACTTGCAACAGTTAACAAATACCATGCCAGGTTACATGAATCATAGAAACTCTGGAGAGCTGTATGATTGACTACTATGTCCTTTGCACTCCCTAGTGGGTATCACACTGGAGAGTGACCCATACTCCACCTTGGCTTGCAAGGATGTGTTTGAGTTCAATCACAAGATGAGAAAGCTTGGTGGTCTGAAAATGGGAGTAGACTTCCAGTGAGGATGCTGCAATGCAGTAGAGGTGAATTCCTACAGCATGCCAACTTAAAGGCAGAAAGAGCTCAGCAGTCAAAATTGTTGCTTTCAAAGCCATGAGACACCCTATGTCTGTCTTGAGGTTCTCAACGTTTCCAGCATGCAGTGTCCTGAAATCCCACAGACATCAAAGCCACTTGTTATCAAAGACTTACTTTGTGGCTTGTTTTTCTGATTTCCAGGGAAAGTACAGCATGACGTCTTCAAGAAATACAGTGATTGACTAGTAACAGTGATACGATTTTTGAGCTTTGCATTAATCAAGTAAGGAATGGCTTTTTCTTGTGTACTTTTTCTGAACGTCAGCTTGAGTGGGACTTAAGGATACAGTTACATTTTGGAGGGTATTTAGCACCTCTCAGGATGAACACTGTATTAGATAAATATATTTATAGGGCTACCAAAAATATTACAGTGTTTTCCTTACTGTATCACTCAGAAACATGTCACTGCTAGTGCTGTAATGCACGAGTCTTTTGGCCCATTTTTTGTGGTTAATTTTGGTATACTTTTTTACAGCTAATAGTATTAAGTTGTTATAAAACAAAACAGTAGAGAAGGCCTGAGTATGGCTCATTCACTTCCTAGCAGGTCCTTCTAAAATAACGACAAGACTTCTTTTCTTATAAATATAATTTTCCTTATATTTCTGAGGCATATTGAGGAATTTGAGAGGCAATTTTTCATCAGCCTTTTACAAGAGGATGTGACTATGCTGACAGCAGGATTTTGCAGTTTTTCTAAGTGCAGTTAGAATAATAACGTATTAAGGCCTCTTCACTTCTTAAGCATTTGATGATCACTGGTCATTAGATTTTATTTATTTATTTATCTATCTATTTATTTATTTATTTATATTTTAACTGTTTCCCAAGATTAGTCAAATCCCTGCTTATGGCAAAGTAGCCTGTTCAGTATTTTGCTGAGTCTCTGATTATGTCAACATTTTTCTCCTGTCCCATTGCTTTTCTCTTTGCCATAATCTGCCTCTGAGAGTGTCAATAGAGAAGCAAGACCAGAAGGGTGCCTCATTCTGTGCCTATCCTTCTGATGGGACTAAAATACCAAATAAAAATGAGAAAATTTTCCTTTCCCATTTTTAAATGTTTGAAAAGACACAGAAAAGTGTAAAAGTACTAGAGGGAAGAGAGAAAATTAGAATAAGTGATAATATTTGTGCAATTACTTGCTGAAAAACTCAAGGAGAAAATATCCTGATATGATAGCTACCAGAAATCGCAGTTGAGTATCTTGGGACTTTCTGAGATGTAATCAGTGAGATGTTTCCTGAGATCTGGAGTTGAGTCCCTTCATGTGTAAATCACATGGAGGAGGACTATTGTGCCAAGCACAGAGGAACCTAATTACACTGAAAACTTATTGTTGAGGGTAAGGCTGAAGAAAAAAAACCACAAACAAAATAACTTATTACCCACTCTAACTATTGGTTGCATAAATTGTGAACTATCTGTTCTTCCACCAGGAAATATGGCAGAATAAAAGAACAATGAGAAACGATGTTTGCAGGTGAATTTTTCCGTATTATGGATAGGTGAAAGGAAATTAGTAATGTTACTTAATTAAGTTTTTTGTTTGTTTGTTGTTTGGGTTTTTTTTTCAGTTATGCAGCTGTAAATAAAAAGGATTATGTTAATGATAATCACTGCAGAAATGAAAGAGGTGTTGCTATATTTAAGTGTCACAGTTACATGAAAAAAACTATTTTAATGTACATTTTATGATTTCATGTTTGAAATGCATTCTTCCATTTTGAAGCAGTGTTGGACATTGAGTTATGATAATTCTTCATGAGAAGTTGAGAGAAAGGTCTCTGACATTCTAAGATTTATGAGGGAAGAGTCATTTCAAGAAAATTACTTTTACTCAAATATGTTTCAAGCATATGAGATTTAGGGAAGATAAAAAGCATTCCTATTATTTTTCTTGATTCCATAGTTTCCTATGTGAATGAGCACAGTTTGGAAAATACAGCATTATAGTGAGGTTTATGTGTGCACATGCATGTGTACTTTTGTGTGTTTAAGGAAACAGTCTCATACTCTTGAGAGGTTCCTATTGCATACAATCAAGTTTTTAGAGGTCACTTGTCTTTCAGGGTACTGAAAATTTAAACTTAGTCATTGAAATAAAATTTTCTCTTTCATGTTAAGGATAAAGTGGTTGTAGCAGCTTGACAATATAAGATGAGTTGTGAATGAGGAATTATTCCTACTGAAAAAAAAAAATTATTGAGCAATTTCTTACATGATGAAGCCAAATATTCGGTTAAAGGGTTTGAACCTATTTCCCACTGGTGTAATTTTTTTTCAAATGTGGAAGTGGTTCAATTATAATACTGTTTTGTGGGATTTTTTTTTCCCTGTATACTGTGTTTTTAAGGCTATGACTTACACCACTGTCATAATTGTGATTGCAGATTGTACTCAGGCTATTGCATAACTATTCATATTCATCTCTTAAAAAGTGATTAGGGATGAATAGACTGACTAGTAACATACTCCTAATATGTATTTGGGACATCTTTACACACAGCCTGCTCTCCAGTGTTCTTCAGGATGTTTTAAAGACAGAAAGTGAGTAAAAGCTAGGTGGGGACATTCTAAAATAACAAGGGTCCATGTGCACTTCAGGGCATGCCCCACTGTTCCTGAGGCTGCATTTGTGGACATGAAAAGCTGCACAAGTAGGAGATTTGGGTCGTTGGCTCAGCCTTAGGACTTCCTCTAAAAGGAACCATTAAAGCAAATGTTAAGCTAGTATCACATCTTGAACTGTACAGAGGTCACCACCAGCTAAAGACTTTTTAGATGGGCTCTTGTGCCTGCATTGGCTTGACATCTCATGCAAATAAGCTACAGTTGCACATTGACTCCAGGGTACTGACTTTAAAAATGCAACAATGTACTCCCAGCAGATTCTTGAAAGGTTCATTGAAGAAAGCTGAACAAGATGAGGTCTATGGATGGACAAATGCAATATGTGTGCGGGTTAAAGATTTCTATGAATAGAAAGAACAAAATTTGAGACTGAGTGTCTGCAATGTAGTCTGCTGGTGCTTCTTTTTAAAATAGCAGCATATCAGTGGTTGCTATCATATTTTAAAAACTTCTTTTTTTTTTTCAGAACTAATTTTAAAATTAACTTTAAATAAGACAGTGAAAAATGTCGCTTCCACAGGAATTTAAAGATGGTTTGCTGTTTTAGGTAGTGCCTTTCTGAAGTTTTAAAATGATGTAATTTTTATATAGGAGAAAATTTTACTTCCAGTCTCAGAGAAGTAAGAGCACTAGAGACAGACATAGTTAAGCTAGAGATAGAGTAACAGCTGCAGAATTTTGTTGTTTCTTGTATGTGATTATAGATGTGCAGAGGAGTGGACTTTCAATCCACTTTAAAGATTTGGGCTTTTGTTCTTAGTTTATCGCTCTTTTATCCCTGGATATTGTAAAACAGGGACATTTCTCAAATATCATTTATCTACTTTCAGCTGCTTTGGAGATAAAACTAAAAAATATCACTAGACACTTGAGAATGGGATGTTTGGGACATTGTTTTGTTGGCTTTTCTCTGACACTTTTTGCAGAACTAGCATAGGAGACAACAGGGTAAATACTAGATCTTGGAGCATCGGTTATCTCGTTCTTGGAATTTGGTTTTGTGCTGCAAATATTTCTCAAGGAATCTGGAAAGATCTCATTATTTTGTCTGCAATGAACTATGGAAAGAAGTATTGTGAGAGAGGCTGCACTTTTGACAATCATCAGAATGTAGTAGCCCGCAAATGCTATGGAAGAATGACGGAAGAGAAACTTCGTGTTTCCTCCATTCTTTCTTTCTCTTGCCCCTTTTCCTGCCTGTACAACCTGGTACATGCAATCACAAGCTAATCTTGAATGTATTAATAACACAGCATAGTGAGTGGGTGGGATGATGATTTTGTAGAAGATTTTGAAGTGCCTACATTTCTTTTGGATTGAAGAAATAGTATTCAAGTGTTCCCACATAAAGTGTTTTAAAAGCAATCCAGCTGTCAGTGGATGCCTTTTTTTCATTTTGTGGCTTGAATAAACACAGGTGTTCAGGCACAATACTAGGCTATACACCTGTATGGTGCTAGCTGCAAAAAGCAGCATCCACCACATATGTGTGAACTTGAATAGACCTTTGATCTTGGTTTACATCTTCAGAAATCTTCTAAAATGCCTAACACTTAGCCTCATGTTTAGAAATGCAAAACAGTTTGTTTTTTAAGTCTTTTCTCTGTTCCACACACGTGTTTGCAGTTTTAAAGCAGGACTGAATGTTTGTCAGAAGTTGGAAAATCCTCCCTTGAACTCCAATTCTTACTTAGAAAGAGAGACAGACTGTTAGCATGGGTGTCTCACTAAATCAAGACAATAGGTGTCTACCTAGAGAAGGCAGCTATAATGTATAAACAACTTGTAACTGATAATTAGCAACAGACACATGAAAAATGTGATCTCTGTCTGCTCCATCTGAAAAAGGGAGAGGGAGGCTAATGAACATTCTGCCAGCTTTCTGAAAGAAGAAACAAACCCTTTCTCTGTTCTGATGTCTGAAAGCCTCTGAATGCCAGGAAAGAATATAACATCAGTGAAAACAAAGCAAACCAAAACAAAACCAGGTTATTTTCTTAAGTTAATTATTATTGGTGAGTATTGAAGTTAGCCACGTCGTTAATAGCAAATTATTCAGTGAAATCACTCTTTTTTTCAAGTAAATCTTCCTGGTTTCCATGGAGAGAACTCATCCTCTGATCCAGCTAAAAAGACCAAATTAATTCCCTTGACAAAGGTATGTGAGAACTTGTATTAGAGCCATCTCCACAATGGTCCCTGGGGCTCTAGCATGTCATCAGAGGATACGAGATTTCTAAATTTTGCAAGAGGAAGGCTGTGTCATACTTTCTTCTAGCCTGTGCATTGGCCAGTTGGACAGGACTTGCATGGTGACAAATCTGTTCCAGCCTAATGAACACAGTTGTTTATGCACCTCTAGTGATAACGTTTCCCCTCAGTCATTGTTTAGAGACAAAAGAGTGGCAGGGAAAGAGGAGAGACTCTGTAGGATTTTCTTTCCTCTGACACTCCTAAGTCTAGCTGAAAAACACAATGAATGTAGCCTCTAAGATCTGCTGATGTTGAGAATGAGTAATGTCACTTGGTGGCAGAGAGCAATATTTGATCATTCTGACTGCTTCCTGATGAACCTGAGATTTAGAGAGTGGTGTGATTAATAGCTGGGTGTGATTAAAAAAAAATAAATTAAAAAAAAAACCCCAAAACTAAATGTATTTATCTTCTGTCTGGCACTTCTGCTGAGGGCACCAGCTGTAGAAGCACTGCTGTGATGTGTCAAGAAGTAATAATAATTCTAATAAGACAGTTGCTTTAGCTGGTCTCTAAAATAAGGTGCAGTAGTACTAAATGAACACAACATGATCTTTATTGTATTATAGGAAAACTGCTAAATGTGAGCAATACTGGCTATTTGGAACTTAGCGTCCTTGGCCATAATATTGACATTCATATCTCTATATTCATTCCTATTTTTAGGCACCAAATAAAAGTAGTCTCGTGTACTGGAGGTAATCTGTTTCCTGAAGTACTAAATGTCCAGATATGAACTCAGATGCCTATCTTGATGACTCCTTTTTTACACTACTTAAAGAACATTCTGGATCTCTCATTTTTCTGCAGCTACATATGATGCACACTCTGTATCTAGTATTTTTGTGGATTTTTACAGTTAGGGAAATAATTTCTGGGATTACATTGGTATGTTAGATTAAAAGGGTGGTCTGAATAGCAATATGCCTATATAATGGACCTCTGACATCTCTGTTGTTAGAAAAGCACAGAATTTACCAGAAACTGAAATGAAATTTTATACATTAATAGTTATTTCATAAACTGTGCTAGTCTAGATGGAAACTGGGTTAAGAAAACTGACAAGTAGTACACCTGGCTTGAATTTAGTTCAAAAATATGATGAAACCTCTGTTTGCTGGTTGATAAAATGACACTTGATTCATTTCAATAAAATATTCATTAATAAGTTCTGAAAACTTTCTTTGTGTTATGTAATTAAAGTACATGGCTCACTTTACTATCAGTAATTATACTGAGATTTTAAGGTTTATTTGTCTCAATTTCATCTTGTGCAAAGAGACTTTGTTGCACAGAGAAAATTTAGGTCATATGCCAGCTGTTTGACATTAATGGCTAAAATTATCTGAATGTACTCCACCTGGAAAAAACACCTTATAAATCATAAAATAAAACTATGAAGGTACACTAACCATAATTAAGGCATTTAGGGAATTTTTGTTCATTGTATAAGGTTTGAACTGTATTCTTATCTGACAGTTTTAGCCAGCGCTTAAGACATGATAGATATTCTGATCATAAACCTCAGGTTTTTTAAAAGGTGCTCCTTGTTAATGTTTCTGATATTATGATTCCTTCCATTGTTTTAATTTAAGTAATCATTTGCTTTGCTATGTGTATTCCTCTATTGATGTCATCTGCATCACAAATAGTAAGACTTTCTTGAAAAAAACTAAAATAATGGTCAAGTATCTCTTCAAAGCCAAGGGATTTCACTCAAAGAATCCTCTGCCTTTCTAACCCACCTACCCAAATTTCAGTATTAGGTACAATGAATGAAAAATAAATACCATGGAATGCAAACTCCGACAATCCACTGTATCATCTTCCCCCCCCCTTTTTTTTTTCTAATTAATCTGTCAGCTGTTTATCTCCATTTGAATTGCAGCTGGTAAGTTGCATGATCTTGCTCTGTCTAGAGTTCTGCACGACTTTAAATTCTAGACTCATCTCAGGTACTACTACTGCTACTTTCAGTGCCCCACTTGTGACTATGTTACATAGAAACACTGGGCAGTCACCAAGATAAAACACAAACATGCTTCCTGTGGTTTATCCATATTCCCCAGCCCTGTGAAGCCTTTCAGTGTTGTATGGTCACTGTGCTCTAGGGAAAAACAGAATATCCTAAATTCTGATTTTTTCCACATAAGTTCCATGAAATCAGACCAAAGATGAATTTAGGGCTCCACTCTGGACTCTCTCCACTAGACTAGGCATCCACTGAGGCTTGTGTTAGTAAAAAAAATCATCCTAAGCTTTTTCTTGCACTCAAAAATGCATCAGTCTTGAGAAGAGACTCATGCATGGATATAGGCCCATGATTAAAAGAAAAACTCTAGGTACTCAGTCTGCTATTAAATCCAGTTCTTTGGTAAACACATTCAGAATTAAAAATTAGCAAAACATGCATCTTTCTCCATGGGATGTAAAACTGAAAAGCTGACTGGCATTAGCATAAATAGATGTTGGTTGTAGGGGCAGTAATATTAAAAGACTTATGTAATATGCAGGTAAGGTGAAATTATTTACAAGGAGTCACATGGAAAAGACGAGGACTCATGGGCACAAGTTGCTCCTGGGGAGATTCCGATTGGACACAAGAGGTAAATTCTTCACCATGAGGACAGTCAAACATTGGAATAGTCTCCCAAGGGAAGTGGTAAATTCCCCCCCACTGGACAGTTTTAAGTCTCCGCTTGACAGGGTGCTGAGCCACCTCATATAAACTATGGTAGTACCTAAAGAGGTTTGACTAGATGATCCTTGAGGTCCCTTCTAACCTGTCAGTCTATGATATCCTAGCTCTGAGTTCCGTGGATCTCTCTCTTTTCTCAATTCTGAGTTATCAGTTCATTTTCTCTATAAATAGGTTATTACAGAACTGTTAAGATAGATTAGAAAGATAGATAGATATGAGCTTTGACCAAATGGAAGTCAATCTTACAACGGAAACAGTTGCATTATGTTTTATTTTTTGTAAAAGCTTATTTTTCACATCTGTACTGAAGCATAATAAAATATTTTCCTGCTTTCTAGGAAGGTGTGGCATTATCAAACTGTATAAAGGTTTTGTAGCATTATGCATATCTAGTTCTGAAAAATATTTTCTGATACTAGGAATGAAAAAACATCTTAAAGTACAATTTTGTGTTGTATACTATGTTGTTATACTAGGGTAAAACTCTGCATCTTTTATCTCCTCAAACCTTTTCTGAATCAAGTAGTAGTTTCTGTAGAAGGCAGGGAATAAAAAGGCTGAGTTGGTTTGTAGTTGTTCAAAGTAAGATACATTGAAGTCTTCATAATGGCAACCCAAGACAGTTTAATTACAAATTCTTCAGTCATATGTTTTTTTTTACCTGTCCTGCTTTTGCATTTTCACAAACGAATGTTTCATAGTATTTGGCAAATTCTGGTGCATGATCATTTATGTCCAAAATCCGGATGAAGACAGGTATCTGGCTACTTTGCTTAGGATTATCTGAAACAAGAAAATTATTTATATTACAACGCAAAGATTTTCAGTCTATGTCCATGAAAAGACCTGAAATTATCTAATATATTTTTTCAATGAACATTTAAAATGTTCATTTATTTTGATTATATTAAAACTATTTCATTTTCTACTGACATACATTCCATATGCATAAAAGACCTATTTATATTTGAAAAAAATTGTTCTATTATAGTACATATATTTGAAATTATAGAAATAATATTTAAATTTATTTGCATTAAAAGCAGGTCACTGAGTTATTATTGACTCATATTCCACACATCAGTGTGGTAAATGATTCATTACAAAAGCTTTTTCCTGAGGTCAAGCTGTCAAGAACATTTACTTTTGAAATCAGTAAAGCAAATAAACAGTGTCAGTCAAAAACACCACCCCCAAAAAAACCCAAACAACAAACACCAAAACAAAACCAAACAACAAACCAGCCCAAAGTTCTCCTTTCTCCCCCAAATGTAAAAAAACCAACCAACCAACAAAAACCCAAAACAAACAAACAAACAACAAAATAAAAAAGGAGATATGTAGATGTTATTATCAACTGGTTTTCACAAGCTTCAACTCTAATGTCAAGTTATTGCTGGAGATGGATCTTGCAGTACACATATTGAAAATGGAGACCACATTTGACCAAAAAATGAAAAAGCATTTATAAGGAAAAGGTTTCAGTCTTTCTGAAAATGGGGTATAATTCCTCCATCCACATTACCCTACTCACAGACTGTTAAGCACATAGACTCCTGGGGAATCTATAGGAAGAACGAAGAAAGGGAGAAAAGTTGTTCCTTAAAATCAGTATCTCTCCCCTCTGGTGACTGTTACCAGTTGTCTGGAAAGAATAGGCAAGCAAAAGTGATCTCAAAGGGTTCAACAGAGTAGTAAGGGATCCATACGAAAGACCTAGGTGCAGGGTTTGCTTCAGACATGGAGGGGAAAGAATTTCCTCTAGTCTTGGCTTCAAAAGAAGCCATTTACTAAGATAATTCCTAAGATAAATTAAAATGGTTGACATAAAACATAATTTCATCCCCTGTTTACAGCAGTTATTCTAAAACTGTGTTATTTGTCCACCCTGGACATGTTTTTTCCCAAGGATTTTCCCAAAATCTTAGCTTAGGATAAAGCCAGTGCATCACACCTGCACCAAATTATTTGTTGGGAATTCTCAGAGAACCAGTTAAATTGTCTAATGTATACTGTACACAGTTTTGTTGAGCCTGAGAATTCCAAATTGTCTTTTTATCAAGGGGCAAAGATAATCCTAAAGTAGTAAATTGAACTTTTAGATGTGCATTTAAAGATACTCTGTCTATTGATAATACCTGAATAAGAGGGAAAAAAATGAAACAAGATATATCATAGATACTGTAGAATTTCAGTGTTTTCTCAGTGTTAATGTTCTTCCAAGACAAATGATCTCCAACTTACTGATTTCAGTTGCTATGACAGTGATGTTATGCCAGGGAGTTTCTTCCCGGTCAAGTGGCTTTGAGATGAATAAGGATCCATTTCCTGAATAGATGTTGAATATTCTGTCAAGGTCAGTGTGTCGATCCACAGAATATCTGTCAAGATACATACAGCTGAGCATCACTGTCTCACGTTACAGTCTCTAGTTTATGTCACAGCCACCTCTAAAAGTTTCCTGATGTTAACTGTGGTTAATCAAGAATGTTTTTTTTCCAATTAACCTAAGCTTTCCTGTAGCTGCCTAAGGAGTGCAGCATGTTACAAATACTGAGAAACGATCTTTTAAGGCAGTGAGCAGGATGAAGACCAAACTATTTATGTGGGCAGTTCATATAGCTTGATATTTGAAATTACATTTTGGCTTATGAAGTAAATACTGGAATACTAACTAAAAATGAACATTCTTAGATTATATCTTTGCAAATTAATTGTTTTTTTAAGAGCTCAGTCATCGAAGGACACATTGAAGAGTCGATTAGATATCAATTTATAGCAAGATATTTTTGAGATATCACAAGGACCATCAAAATCACTAGAAAAAACTTTTTAGACTAGTTGTTGTTTAAGATGGAAATTCTTAAAATCTTATTTTATTACACTTCTGCTTTGTTCTTTCAAAGCAAGGAAAAACTTGATTTACAGGTTTTTTTTAAAAATTAGTCTAGTACTTACCAGTCACTATCAAGTCAAATTGAGATTTTATATATAGATTACTTTAAAATGTTTTATTTTCTTCCTTCTCTCACAGCTCCAACCACAAACTGTACTGCTGCAGGACATAACAGCCTTGTTAAGAAATGCAGAATTCAGGTTTCCTAATCAGTTGCATGGTCAATACACAAATTCCAGTGCTGTGTTTGTCACTGCAGATAATAGCAGACAGCTAACAATTACAGCAATTTCACAGGACTGAACTCTTACCTCTAATTGCTATAACTTTGTCATGATGATTTGTTATTTAATACAGTGTGGTAATTAAATAGTTAAGCTATGGAAGCTGTTGGACAGTGTTTTGTCTACAGGGTTATGAAGGTACAGAAAACTGACAGGTGTCAACCGAATGGTTGAAATACACCATTTTTAGTATTTTACATAAGTTTGCCATTGGAAACATGGTATACAAGGATAATCTTAGAACAGTTTTGTGAAAGTCCTGGAATGTGATGCCAGTTAAATGCTGACCTCTCCTTTCTTTTCATCTTGTGCCTATAGGCTGTCCTTCAGAAGCATACCCTGCACTGTTAACTTTGTTTGCCTTCACAAACTCTGCTTGACACTTTTCAGTAGCCCCTATGGTCTTAATTACTCAAGTGGCCCCTTTACACTGCACTTTCATCACACTTTATATGTGAGGCTTGACCCACATCTAAAGCATTTTATATTGTGCAATGGCTTACTTTATTGCATTCTTTGTTATATCAGGATCTTGGGCTACAACCTGCCCAATAATGCTTCCTTCCTTGGCATCTTCATCTACCTCTATTAAATACCAGGGTCTGCTGAACACAGGAGGTTCGTCTATGTCTTCCAGCGAAATTTTGACCAAAGCCGTGTCTTTGAATGGCCCCAGCTGAAGAAAACGAGGATCAGGATGAGTGTTGGTTGCTTCCACTCTCAAGGTGTATAACATCTTGTTTTCAAAATCCAGATACTGGGAAGCAAATAACAGTAAAAAAGAAAATTTTCACTTTACGAGACATATAAGTCAGTTTTATAATGCTGAATTAGAAGTGTTTTAGGATTAAAAGCTCTAAAATTTAATTCATCTTGGAGAAGACAGAGTATATTAGGGATTTTGGTAGGTATAAGAAAAATAAGGAGTATTACGGTGTAGCAAGGCAATTACGATCCCTCTGCAAACTACTTGTTGAGATTCCTGGAAAACCAGGAGGGTTCCATCTATATAGAAATCAAAAGAGAGAAAGAACCAGTGAAGTCGGACTTAATCCATAAGTAGGAGTTGCTAAAGGTCTTATTTGTCTCATCTCATTGGTAGGAACCAGAACAATTATCCCGGCTTTTAAATACTCCCTGTCCTATTTTCTTTTTTCTTACTCTTCTCCCATTACCATCTACTCTTGCCTATTTTACATAAGAGCAAGCCAGACTGGTCTCTGTGTTCTAGAGTGTAAATAAAAACTATGGAGTCTGATTTCTGTTCTACATCACATATATATTATGCATATCCATATATGCATATGTACATACGCATTCATACATGCAAACATATACATGCATACACATACATAAATATATGTATGTTTCCAAAATATGTCTAGTTATATCTTACATGTATATACATAGATATGAAATAATTCTTACTGATGTGTTCAGTCAGAATAGAACAAAAAATATTATTCAGTGTTTAACAGTCTGAACACCAACAAGTAAAAAATAAATCTGTCAGAAATGGTATTTTGGATTAAATTTCTGTCCGTGTCTTTGCTCTTTGGACTGCCATTAACATAAGATGTAACAACTTAAGTTTCACCAAGGTTGGACTTAAAGCAGAACAGATTTTAGGTAGCAGAGATACCTGACTGTTGGACAGATTAGAGAAGGACAGCTTAGTCTTGGAGGTGTAAGTTAATCAAACTTCAGGTAAACCTTCAACCCTAGTGAGCCTTGCTGCAGCATTCAGTTGACAAACCCCACTGTGAACTGAACCCCTTCAGGTTTTCACAGCCCTAATTCAAAAGTAATGTCTGTGAGAGTATATGAATTGAGCAGACAACAGCCATTGAAATATTGGCTTATGTGAAGTGACATTCCAGTAAATTTCCCTTGAGACTTGAAAATAACTGATATCTGCTGAAGAAAGAAAAGAACAAAACTAATACAACAACTCCTTGGCAGCCTGACCCTTTGTGAGATCTACTCTCCCCTTGGAAAAAGAAAAATAACCATAGCACCTGGAGAGCTAAGTACATATAAAAAAGAGAAAGAAAAAAATAAACCTTTTTGACAGTTATAATCCCTTCCTGTGTGTCCTTGTCAGTGATGATATCAAACATATCTGATCCATCTCCATTGGAGATGCTATACTCAATCTCTGCATTTTCGCCCACATCAGGGTCATTGGCTTTAATTCTGCCAAGAGGAGTCCCAGGTGGTGCAGACTCAGGAGAGCTGAACTGGTAGGTACCTGCAAAAGCAAAATCAAGCATTTATTATTTTGTGAAACTTTTTTCTTCTGAATAATAAACATCTTCAATTTCACCTAGGTTTTTAAAGTAACTTGAAGTTTTAAATACTTGAAGAAAAATGCCGTTAGCCTTCATACTAAACTTTAAAACAGAGCTGATTGACAAACTGTCACAAAAATGTCAAGGGATATTTCAAATCCATTTAATACTGTGCTTTTAATAGTTTTTGGTTCAGTTTTTTGGCTTTTTTTTGGGGGGGAGGAAGTTTGTTCTTTCTTTTGTTGTTGTTGATTTTTTTGTTTGTTTCTTCAACTATAAGGAACAGAGAAGCTCAACAATAAGGCACCATTTGTAACCTTGGTTATTCAACAGTATATATATAATTATTTTTTTTTCTCTCAGCTTTCTAGAAATGTTCCCAGATATATTTAGAAGTAGTAAGGGATTTTATCTTCTTTTTGCAAGTCACAAGAGTCATAGAAACCAGTGAAGATTTTGGAAAGAGGCTAAAATAGAATAGATTTTTTTATTATTCTTGTGAGTAATATATTCAATATTTATAGGTGTTCTGTGTGAAAGTAATTCATTCATCCATTATTGGTAATACATACTAAAGAGTCATGGTAAAGAGCATTTGGATATGTGTCATGTTAATTGCTATAGTTAATTGAAATGCAGATACATTCAGATTCTCTTTAATTTACTCTGCTCATAGTTTTTGTGCTCTTTCAGTGGTTGGTTTCATTTAATTTTTGTATAATCAGTGTTTGCAAGAAAGAATTCTCATTATCCAGACATTTTAATCTTGCTTATGGATCTGAAAAGTGAATTTATATCTATTTATCTGACAATATTTGCAATAAAATCTGATTATAAAGACATACTGTTGCAGAAAAAGTATTAATCAGATGGTTTTCTTGATCAGTCATAACTAGACAATGAAGACCTTTTATCATTAGCAAGACAAAAATATTTCTAGATCAGTATTTTCAGTTATTTGCTACCAAGAAAATCTAAACAAAAATCTGATATACTCAACATTTTACATGTGACATTCCAGAATCTGATGGGGTTTTCTAATCCATTTTCTCATGTAAATTAATATTAATTCACTGCTTGCAGTAGTAGCATTGGAAAAATACTGTAAGAGTCTGGACCTGACAAAATCAGCACCTGATAAGATGCACAATCCTTATTTCAAGGGTCCAGTAAGAACCTGCATAAATTGTATTGACTTGCAGTGAAGCACAGTGAAGTATCTTTCTTGTGGCTAGTCTGTTTCTTGTATTTACATGTCCTTTATTTTAACACACTTAAAAGGTGCTGAAGGTTCCTTTTAAGTGCAGTGACTATATCAAATGTCTAAGAGCTTGAAGGAGTTTCTATCTCCAGTTGAACAGACTAAGTACAGCAGAGTGTCACTACAAATACCTTATATTAATTTATATAGATGTGTAGCAAAATGGAAGTTAATGCTGGATGCAAAATTGTATTTGGTGTTACAAAGTGAAGGTTGCATGTGAAAACTCAGCAGTAGATTGTTTAGCTGCTATTCACACCAACTAAACTGCATGTTATTCCCTTAAACCAGGTTTTAAACGTGATGAAAGTTAGGATTCATGGCAGCAAACTGTAAGTTTGAAGGCTTAGTCAAATTCACAGGTTTGGCAGGTGAGCCAGAAATACTGCTAAATCAGTATTAGTACTAAATCATGCTACTTAGGACTTCTTCCAGAATAAATAACTCCCTGTGTGTTTTTGCATCTGAAAGCATTCCTTATTTTTGTGGTGCTGTGTGGTTGCTACACATTTTCTGCATGCAGGATGGCTAATAGGTTTAGAGTACAACAGAATTCAAAATGTGTTAGATTTTCATTATAGTGCCATTTAAATTCAGTTTAGGCCTATGTCTTTTAGCTGTCCAGGATTCCATTCAGGAAACAAACAAACAAGAAAAGCCAGAAAACCTGTTCCTGCTTAATGCAGTCTGAACAACCAGTACTTCACAGAGCACTCTGCCATTTTCCTTTCTTCTACCCCTCTAAGAAATGAATCTTTATTTTTTCAATACCTTAACTTTACCTACTGTTGCTTCCATTTGCAATTTACCCACATCTTCACCTACTTTTGCCTCACATGAAGATAATTGGTTTTGGGAGGAACAGACTTCCAGAACTAGCCAGTTTTTTGTAGGTATGCACCTCTTCATAACTATCTAAGCAGAAATCAAAACCTCTAAATGTTTTTCTAAGTTTGATTTCCTAGGAAGGGTTGAAAACCACCCTGCTGAGGAAAAAGAAATGCGAGGGAAGGGTCATCAACAAAATGAAAATTGCACCATAGAATAAATCTCACTGCAGGTCTTCTACAGCGCATCTAATGTGTTTCCGTCATGTTCAAAGTACAAAGCTACAGAGAATATTGTATGAGGCTTCAAATTGTATAAATTTCTCTATAATTAAGTAACAAACACAAAGCTTATTGAAATAATCAGAACTTTCATAGATTTCAGGATTCAGCTAATCTTGAAAGAAGAACATAAGGAACAAAGTCTAAGGAGATTGAAAAACCTACGTTATTTTGCAGTTCTATGCATTCCTTATTTTTAAATTTAATTTAATTTAATATAATACAGCAACAAATCTTACTATGCAATGTGTCACAGTGGATTCTAATTTAGGGTCAAGAATTCCTATTTGCTAAAATATTACGACTGTGTCATGCTATATGTATTCAAGCAGTATCCCTTTCTGAAGTTGAACAGGAAGGTGGTTAAAAATTGGTGTTTTCTTATACAGGTGATTCTCATAAAGAAAAATCTGAGTGTGAATTAAAATTCTGTTCTCTTCATGAGGATTGCAGTACCTCCCCACATCTCACTTTAAAAAAATCAATCTGTTATCATTAACAGAGATTTTAAAAGCTATATGCAATTTCAATAATAAATTCTCCCATACTACTGTCAGAGTTTTCTAACATTTTAAAAAGTCTTCTCTATGTTGACCTGTCCGTATGCTGAGTGTACCTATTGCGGTGGTACTGAAGTACTTTTCAAGTTTCTTCAGTAGAGAGTGTGTTCAGTCCTTGGTGAATCTGTAAAGAGAACCAGTTAGGTCCCTAATCAGTGCCAACAAGCAATTTAAATGTTGTAATGTGGACATTTTTCCAGCAGGCACTGAACAGAGGTGGTAATTTTTTTATATCTGCAGCCTATCAAAGAGTTACCAGACACCGGCTATAACAACTTGGGATTGGATTTAAACTAGTGGCCTAGGATAAAAGGATCTGTAGCATGCTGTGAAGCTCTCTGAATAGTGCAGCTTTATCTTGATTGTCATCTTCTTTACTCTACAGAGATATTTTTTTAAAAAACATGATTACTTCAAACTGCCCTAGGTTATTGAAATCATTCACCATCAAGAGCTGAACACAGATTACAAGTACCTAAAGCAAATGCTTAGAATTCCAGCAGAGCATACCACTTGACCAGTTATGCTTGTGCAGGGTGATACATTAGAAAATTTCCTGACATATTTGCTTGTCTAAACATGTGGCAATACAAGTGTCTCCAAATATCAAACCCTAGATTTTATAAATAAATTCCTCTGAAGACTTTCAGGTCTCTGTGGTTAGCCTAGGATATTGTTACAGCTTACATTCCCATAAGCAGAGTAGGAACGAAAAGTTTATCCTTCCAAGAAATACTTTGCTATTAAAAAACAGAGACAGAGATCCTCATTTGCCTTAATAATTCTGCAGCATAAACAGACACAGCAGTGGGCCATTATTTATATGAAAAAAAAAAAAAAAAAAAAAGAAAAAAAGAGAAAAAAGAAGGTCCCAGATGGTGACAGCGATACAGATTATTTATTGAGGTTCTTTGGAAAACAATGGAACTATTAGATGCTCCATACTCTGGGGGAAGCGAGGTGGATTGTCATTGACATCAGTCAGTGTGATGTTCACGATGGTGGTCCCTGATAATCCTCCCATCTGGCCTCCCATGTCTTTGGCCTGGATGACCACTTGATACTCTTCCCTGTTTTCTCTGCTCATGTCTGGTAAAGCAGTCTTGATTATGCCTTGGAGAAGAGAGAATAAAGAGAGACAGAGATGAAGGAGCAGAACCACCACCCACTTGAATCTCAGAGATTTAAAATGGATTAATGTAAGATATACTTTGCAGATGTTAATCCACAAATCAAAACTAGGTATACTGCAATAACCCTTTAAATCTATGGCTGATCTAATGTGATTTTAAGGAAAAAGATAAATAAATATAACAGAGACATTACTTACTGTTTGTGATGCACTAAATAAATGTAATTACTCTTTCAATTACAAAAATATAATTAAAACAATTGAATTAATGACATTTTTCAGATATTATCCCCAGTTATTATTTTTGTGCATTATGTAAACTCCAGCCCTGCTAAGGTTTTGATACAGTAGCATAAAGCTGAACTCTACCATGCCCTGGATTCATTCTTTTGGACTGCAGCAGATCATAGATTTTAATGCCCTGTGATGGCCACTGTAAGACAGTTATAACTATAACTAATAAAATAATTGGATAAGACTATAAACTTTGTGTTGGAAAATCTTTTTTGGGTGTCTGATCTAAAAAATTTAAGAAATGTAATTTAAATGTCTCAGACTCCTGTACAGCACAAAAAGAGTAAGGACCTCAAGTGAGAAAATGAAAAACCCCTTAGACTGGACAGAGAAGTCATTTCAATCCTCCTGGGATCCAGAGCCCAAAATATCTTTATATCTTTTTTTTTTATTATTATTATTTTTTATTTAGAAGCATAATGGCTTTGCAAGGTGATGTGATGAGAGCTTTTTCTTGTGAAGTGGGAGAATTTAAATACAGCATCCTTTTTTGCTAGGAGGATTCTCACCCCTTCTTTTCCTTTCTCGAAAGGTGGCTCTCATTACAAATTCACCTTGATGTGGAAGCTGTCCTATTATGCACAAAAAAAAAGCAAACCTGGAAAACTCCTACTCCTAGAAAGAGTGAAACCAAGTAGTCTAGTTGTTGTGACATTGTGGGGAATGGACCCAGAATTTCTGGATCCAGAATTTCCAGGTTCTGACTACTGTATGTAGGCTTGTTAACATATATAACTTAAAAAACTGAATTGGATAAAATGAAAGATAATTTCAGAACCAAAGATGTGAGCACATGTCTCCCTCAAAACGAGTCTGCCTAACCACTTGCTTTCCTGCTTGTGCCTGGTGAAGACATTTTGAGTAGGGGATAGGAGAAAAGAGAAAAAAGAGACAGTTAGGAAAAGGTGGGAAAAAACTCAAGCACCTTAACCCTAGGCAAAATCACTATAACTCTTGGTATAACTTATAACATATAACTTTTATGTTATAACATATAACTTTTATGTTATAACATAACATATAACTTTTGGTATAATACCCTTGATGTATTAAAAAAAGAAATTGTTTCCAAAGTAAATTAGCCATCATCTGAGCATACTTAATGGATTAGGAACTTCAGGGACTCTGAGCACAATTGCACTTAAGTTCTGAATTCTCAAACATGCAGGAACAAGCTATTGCAAAGCCTGCTAAATCTTGTATGCATTAGGATTACGTATCTGGAGGAGGAGAGGGTGTTGTCATTTGATTGGTTTTTGAACCTCAATTTTGACTTTCAGATATCCAAAGTTCAGACGGATTTTTCTTCTGTGTGTCTGTCTCTTACCTGATTTCCTGCATAACAGTGAAAAGAGCTTCCATTCAGGCTTTACAACTTAATTGCACTAATGCTTCTTGCTTCAATTCTAATAGCTTTTGTATCAGAGTACAGTTTCAAAAAGCATCTTGAGTTTAAATTGCCAATGGTCAAGAATTGTGTTTGGTTGGTGCGGTGGGTTTTGGTAGTGGCCGAGAAGGAGGGCCAGAGGGGTGGCTATTGTGAGAAGTAGCTGGAAGCACGCCTTGCTCCAATTCCAGCCCTGCCTCTGGCCAAGGCTGAGCCCATCAGCGAGGGTGGATGTGCCTCTGCTATTAACATATTCAAGGGGAGGAAAACAAAACTACAATAAGGCCTGCAGGACAGACGAAAGGGGTCGGTGAGAGTGATGCTGGAGCAGATACTAAGGTCAGTGAGGAAGGATGGGGAGGAGGTGCCCGAGCAGAGGTTCCCCTGCAGTCTGTATTGAGATGGCAGATGTTCTCTGCAGCCCATGGAGAAGCATGGTGGAGCAGCCTGTGAAGAACCACTGTGGTGCAGATGTTGATCTGCAGCCATGGAGGACCAGGGGAGGTGATTGCTCCTGAAGCAGGCTGTGACTCTGCGGGAAGCCCTTGCTGGAGCAGTCAGTTCCTGATGGACTGCATCCTGTGGGAGGGAATCATGTTGGAGGTGTTCATGAAGAATTTTCTCCCCTGGGAGGGACCCCGTGTTGGAGCAGGGGAGGACTTCTCAGAGCCCTGCCCCTGAGGAGGAAGGAGTGACAGATACATAAACCCTACTCTCTGTCCCCCTGTGCCATTGGTGGGAAGGAGGTAGACAGATCAGGAGCAAAGTAATTTGGGCTCGAGAAGAAGGGAGGGGTGGGGTAAGGTATTTATTAGTTTTCTCTTTGTCCTGCTCTTATTTTAATTGTGATAAATTAAATTGATTTTTTTGCCTGAGTTGAGCTTGTTTTGCCTGTGACCAAACTGGTGAGTGAAACCCCCTCTGTCCTTGTTCTGACCAACAAACTTTTAATTGGATATTCTCTTGCCCATCCGACAGTGGCAGGGGGTGGGGGGTGGAGGCGGGGGATGTGAGTGAGCAGCTGCCTGGTTGTTGACAGCTAGGCCTAAACGACTGCAAAAATCTATCACAAACTGAGAAACATTTGGGGTTTTTAATTTTTTTTTAATTATAGTCTGAAATTGTCCAGCTCCTTTTTTCTTTTCTTAAAGAGAAACAGATTAAATTCTCAGGAACTGGTGTAAAATAAGCTTTAATATTTTCATGGTTCTCTGGACACTTTATAATACTCTACACCTTTTCTGAGCTGTTTAGCCTTACAGTCAAACATCATCTTCCAGGAGTCATTCATAACAAGAAAAGCAGTTCTTCTGCAACAATAATTTAACAAAAAGGACATACTTTTACTGTGATTCCAGTTTCCATTTAGAAAATGGGTATCAACTTCATGTCAAGTCATATGATGCCATATGCCTGTTACAATATTTAAATGCAAGTGAAAAGTGTCTTGATCCCTGCATACTGTCTCTGTCATTGCAAAAGTAAGACTGTGTGAGTTGCTAACCTGTTTCTGGATCCACTGAGAAATATGGCTGTCCCTGGAGGATACTGTACACCACTTTGGCACTGTTTCCATAGTTAGCATCATCAGCATCTGTGGCTGTCACTTGAATAACAGATGTACCTAAATGGGTACCAAACAAGGAATCAACAGATTTTAAACTAGTGCCTACTTGTAAACCACATACATTGGTTCTAGTATTGAATTCAGTAAAAAAAAAAAAATTGAACAGCATCCAGTGGACAAATCCAGTGTTATCCCATCCAAGCAAACAGTAAACTGAAGTCTCATCTTCCTCATAATTAAAACTAAAATCATTATCACTTAGGTTTCATGCTTCAGTTAAACATAAGTAAACACATAGGAATTGATGCATGTCTTTAAAACCCAATAGAACATGAAGGTTTTGGTGATCAAATAGTTTTGAAGAGAATTCTCTGGTAATAACATGACCTTAGTTGAAACTGTTCACCTAAAAGATAAGTAGCTACTGTGTGAAAAGTAACTTCAGGAATCTTAACTTTGGCTTAATCAGTAAATTAACCTACAGCAAATTTCCTCATGTTCATTTTCTGCTTAGATGAGAACGTCTGAAGTCAGACTGAATAAATTTCTCTTATCCTAACTAATATTAAAGATGCCTTAAACATTTATATTGGTTTTCCAGTAAGATATTCCAGAGTTTTTTCTCGCTTGATCAAAATTATCCAACTTTTGGTAAATGCTTTCCATGAAATGATAATTCTTTTTTTTTTCAGCAGTCACTTATTTTGCATGAAAATAGCATACCCATGTCCTGTAATCACAATGAGAATATAGGCTATACAGGAGTAAGAGTGGTGAACCAATATGTTTGATGTAGTCCATGGTTTAGAAGCAAATGAAAGTTTCTGTAAAGCCTTTTTTAATAAGATCCATAAATGGACAGAACTGTTCCTCACAAGCTTTTATTTCTAAGCCATTTTCAAGATGTAAGGATATATTTTGTTAACACTATCTAGAGCTGACAAATGTCTGGATAAATGCAAGCAGTCCAGTAGCTAGAAATGTAAAGTCCTTTAATCCTTGTCAAGGGCAGAAGACTAACTGAGAAACAGCTCTTTTTCCTATTTTTGACTGGCTAAATCTTATATGTATCTCCCTTTTCTTATAAGAAAAAGGTTTAGTGAGCACTGATCACTTAACTGAAATAATCTCCTATTACATTTTTTCTTCCCCCTCAGCCTCTCTAGATTGAAGTTCATCCAGGTAACTTGAAGTCAAAGTACCAGTCTTTACTACAAAGTTAGAAGATGCTCATTTACCTGTGACTAATGAATTGAAATGAATCACCTCTACTGTCACTCTTCAGTGTATACAACAGGTTGAGGAAAGTAGAAATTTGCAAGCACAACAGATTTCTGAGAGCACACGTTATTATTAGGTCCCGTTAGACACATCTGTTTTCTCATAGTAAGTAATACTGTTTTACACATAATAGCTTTACCCACGTAATAGTAGCTACTCCCAGTATTTCAGGTTATCTGAACAGAATGAAAGAGGGGAGGAATAGTTCTTTCTCTGCAACAAACCAGCAGAAGAATGTTGTAAAAATGCTTTGTCACAATTAATCAAACCCCGAAGAGCATTTTTGCCATCAGCCATCTAGACTACTTTTTGCATGGTACAACAGAAGTCATTTGTGTGCCCAGCTGAACTGTAAAGATAATCCTGAATAAGTCAATATTTAAAGGCAGTTTTATCAATAACAGTGTCCAACAGAATTCTTCATCTGAACAAAAAAGGAAGACAGGTTTCTCAGAAATGTAAAGTTCAATGAGTCCTATCTGATTTAAAAAAAAAAAAAGAAAAAAAACAACAACCCAAATTAGTAAAATCCTATGCCTCCTCAAAACTAAGAGGGAAACAAAAGTGAATATATCATTTGCTAGTCCATAAAATGTAAAAGTCATCAGTAGACTCATATGCTTATACTGTGAGCCATTGTAGAATCCAGAAGTTAAGAATCAGCGGAAATGTATATATCCATTCCACCCTCCTCCCCCAAAAAAAAACCCCAAAATGTTTTCATCAGGAAAACTTCTTGCCATCACCCCATGATCGAGGCATTGTCTTGGGACTGGCACAGAAGTTTGAGTGTGGTCATAAGAACCGAATGGATTTTAATTTCCTAGCATACTGTTATGAAGAAAAAAAATAATGCCAAAACCTGTTTTGAAAAATATTATACATATATATATATAAATATATATATTTTTTTTAAGAAAGACATTTCAGAGCTCAAAGCAGTCTTTCATATATATATGTCTTTGTCTCACTGGAATGTAAATCTTTGTTTCCTAAGGCTGAAGTGCCATATAATTATGGCTACTGAGGACAGTACAGAAGCTGTAACCCAACAGAAACTTTGGAGGTCACTACCAGGTAACTAAACTGAATATGATATAGAATGATTTCGTGTTATAATTTTCACAAAATCAGTGTGTTATTTTACTTATAAGAGTATGTAGAGTGGTGAAAAAAAGTGTTATAACAGCTGCTGCTTCCTAGTAAACTACTAGTACAATTGTGAAAACGATTAACAAATGCATTTCCTTAGAAAATTTATTTTCAGCGTTCACTCTCTTCTCTGCCAACAATCTGCTGTGTCATAAAGGAAGATCCTCAAAGATGATAGGCAATGTTTGTGCAGCTTTTTTGTTTTTTATGAAGAAAGAAATTTCTCTTAGCTTTTGTGATCCAAAACTAAACTAGGAGAGACAGTTAAATAAACTCAGCATTAATTACAGAGTAATTGGTAATGAGGAAAAAAACAGTTTGAATCTTTTTAATTAAATACAACTGTGCCCTATCCTTACCCCCACCTGAATGGTACCCACATAATGCGTCTGTATTTGTTAATTTGTTTGTTTATAGTCTAAATTACCTCACAAGCAGCCTTTTGCCCACATTTGTCAGCAGAAGTCAGGATGACTTAAAATACCCATCAGGTTGCTAGGTTAGAAATTAAAATCTTTCTGAGATCCTTCCACAGCTACCAACATGAGCAGGAATAAAGGAGAGAAGTAGAGCCTGGGAAAACTTGGGCTGTGGGGAAGGTGTTTTAGTTTTTGTCTTTTTTTCTCACTTTCCAAATCTATTTTTAATGGGCAATAAATTAAATTCATTTTCCCAAGTTCAGTTGTTTTGCCCCTGAAGGTAACTGGTAAGTGATTTCCCTGTCTTTATTTAAACCCATGAGCTTTTTCATCTTATGTTCTCCCCTAGTCTAATACAGGAGCCAACCAAGATCAAACACACCACATGAGCAAACTGGTGTGAAAGATAACAGAGAAAATGTGAGAATGACTACCAGTCTAAGGAGTAATAACATAATTTTTCTGTAAAACAGATTGAACTTCAGCCCTGCAAGCCTATCCCATCTTAGCATAGGAACTAAATCTCAGAATTCTCAAGGGAGAACTTTGCTTTTTTTGATGAATTCTCAGGACTTCTTTTACACAACTTGCAGACTGCTTTGTTGACTTTGTATCTCAAAGATTCCATCCACAATAATGACCAAGGGATAGCATTTTGCTGAATGCGTTAAATTTGCCAAACTTTATGAGTGCTATAGCATCAACATTATTTTTTTTCCCCTTCTTTCCTTAGACATTGAGTCTAGAAGCTTAAACACTTTGACGGCACATTTGTGAGTGATGGGTTCCTAATGTAAGGATGGAAAAATGAAGAAGGATAATTGTGAAAATGACCTGAAAGAAGACAGTTCTAGACTAAATCTGTGTAAGTAATGTCTCGGTGTGTGCGTGTTTGTGTGTACATTTGTACCCGTGTACGTGCATGTAATAATGTAGAGTTCAAAAGGAAAATTGAATAAGAGAGAGCAATACTCCATACCTGGGACAGTATGACTCTATGTGAGAACCGAGTCCCACTAACACAGATTTCCAGAACTATGAAGAGTAAGACATCAATTTGAAAAAGCATTTGAAATGAGAATGCTTTTCTGAATTATGCTAAGAATGCTTTCTACCTTTGTTGCTACTCAGTCTTTGAAAGAGTCCCTCTGATATAATTAGCTGTCCTAGCAGGATACCAGAATGCAGTGTAACGGCGAAGTAAATAGACTGCAGAGGACTGCTGTAGTGCAAAAGAGGTCTTCCACTAGATGAGGTAGGCACACATTTTGCTACTTTATCATGTGAAGTCATACTCTTCAGCATGCAACTTCTGTTCCTGCTTGGCTCCTTTGCTTAACATGAATTTAAACAGCTTCTGCCAGTCAGAAGAACATATCTGTGTCTACTTGAAAATACTATTTTACTGATAACTTTTTCTGTAACCTTCATTTTGAACAGTAATATCCAGCTTGGGTGAAGAAAATGAGCAGATTATGCTGTTAGAATAATATGCTTAAAGATTCTGCCATAAACAATGGATCAAAAAATGGCAGTGAGTTAAATATCATTCAGAACCATGAAATTTCTTTTCTAAGGGGAATTTTGTAACTTCAAGTGCATTTTGAGTTTGATTAAGTTATTTTTTTTTACAAAGTTATGATTTCACATCAGTTAAAACTTCTGATTTTAAGAAGAAATAAGATGTTTCATTTAGGTTTTGGCCATCTAATATTGAGTTTTCAAAAAAAATCTGGAAATAAAAACATCTGAAAATGCTGAAACAGGATGTTTTTTACATTATCAGACAGTTTATTTTCTATTTTTTCTCATCAACTTCTGTCAAAATGGGCAATTATTGAAATTTTCTGTTTTTTACAGAGAACTTCTGTGTGTGTGTGTGTTTGTGTATGTATCTCTGTTTAAGAGAGTGCTCCACTCAAAGCAGAAAGGCTGTTTCATTTTCAGAAATAGAAGACCAGCTGGGGCAAGTAGAGAGGCAGGAAGGACTTTGTCTAACTAAAAGAGAAGCTCTTGTGCTTGCTTCCTGTTTTCAGGCATAATGACAGTTTGGTGTTCAGCAAGTTTATTCATGGAGGGAAGATTATAGAAGTAGATTACTTTGACAAGCTGAAAAGGTTTGAGAGAGCTCTGGAAAAACCTCTGGAGGCAAAGTTACAAATTTTGTTTGGCTAAAAGCCTAAAGACAATAACTAGACAGATAGTTTGCTCAGACAGCATGAGTCTGAGGATTATGAATTTTCATGTGGACATATTAAGGACATGCCCTTGCTGAAGATACGAGTGAAATTTTAAGTAGCTACAGAAATATTGACAGGAGTTAAACCACTTCTGGTTTTGAGACGAGGTTGTTCTATCAGGATAGGAGTCCGTGCTTAGGCAATGAACTGGACAGATTTTGAACTAAGAGCAGTCATATGGAACTACGCAAACCTAAAGTTTTAGGAACACTTAGAATTCACCACCAAGAATCTCATTTCCACATCAGTTGAACTACATCACTTCAGAATGCTTTCTATACAAAGGACAGGACTAAATAAGGTTGAGATATAAATCTTATATTTGCACTGACAACCCTACCGAGAAAGCTGACGGAACAGGGAACAGCAAAATGAACTTTACTCTTTTGTACATAACTGCAATTTGGTAGAGATTTCACTGGGCTTCTTTTCATTTGATGCAGCAAAGGCTAGAAGGTTGGAGCATGAAAGATTTCTCAGAGCACAGACAAAGAAAGAGTAAAACCAGAAAAGGAGCAAGTGTCAAGAGGTGGATATAGCCATGATCCAAGCTAGAAGAGGAATAAATTGGCATGACTGTGAAAAACAAATAAAGCTAAGTTAGAACAAAAAAGGAAGCTGAGGAACCCAACTCAAAAGAGCATTACCATGACACTGGAAAATTACAAAGGAACTTAAAATGTAGTCCAGCCATATATATTGAAAAGGTAAAAAGGTGATGTAAAACAGGAGATGCATCATTTCATAAATTACATTTTTCATCAACGACCTGGATGAGGGAATGGAGTGTACCCTCAGCAAGTTTGCTGATGACACTAAACTGGGAGGAGTGGCTGACACACCAGAAGGCTGTGCTGCCATTCAGTGAGACCTAGACAGGCTGAAGAGTTGGGCAGGGAGGAACTTAACGAAATATAACAAGGGCAAGTGCAGAGTCTTGTGCCTAAGAAAGAACAATCCCATGTACCAGTACAAGTTGGGGGCTGACCTGCTGGAGAGCAGTGTAGGGGAAAGGGACCATGGCGGTCCTGGCGGACAGAAGGATGACCATGAGCCAGCAATGTGCCCTTGTGGCCAAGAAGGCCAATGGCATCCTGGGGTGCATTAGAAAGGGTGTGGTTAGTAGGTCAAGAGAGGTTCTCCTCCCCTTCTCTTCTGCCTTGGTGAGGCCGCATCTGGAATATTGTGTCCAGTTCTGGGCCCCTCAGTTCAAGAAGGACAGAGAACTGCTTGAAAGAGTCCAGCGCAGAGCCACAAAGATGATTAAGGGAGTGGAACATCTCCCTTATGAGGAAAGGCTGAGGGAGCTGGGTCTCTTTAGCATGGAGGAGACTGAGGAGCAACCTCATTAATGTTTATAAATACGTAAAGGGCGAATGTCAGGAGGATGGAGCCAGGCTCTTCTCAGTGATGTCCAGTGATAGGAAAAGGGGCAACGGGTGCAAACTGGAGCATAGGAGGTTCTGTGTAAACGTGAGAAAAAACTTATTTACTATGAGAGTGACAGAGCACTGGAATAAGCTGCCCAGAGAGGTTGTGGAGTCTCCTTCAGTGAAGACATTCAAAACACGCCTCGCCGCGTTCCTGTGTGATGTGCTCTAGGTGACCCTGCTCTGGCAAGGGAGTTGGACTAGATGATCTTTCAAGGTCCCTTCCAACCCCTAACATTCTGTGATTCTGTGATACTAACTTGATGATTTTTAATAGTTCACCATATAGGTAGGAGGTGAAACTTAATTACGCTCGGAAACATGTCTCCTATTTTTTATATATAGTGTTACATAATGGCTGACTGAGAAGTCAGGTAATGTGCTAGCTCCTATAGATAGGTACTGTACTTTTGTTTTGGCTTCCATCCAGGAATCAAAAGCTTTGCACCATGGTGCAAAGTATTTATATTTATATGTATATGTGTGTGTATGTGTATATATATATATGTATAGTCACGGTAAATCCTGTTATTGTGACTAAAAGTACTTTATGGGAGATGCAAGAAAACCAAGCTATACCCTGTGGTATAACCCTGTTTCTTCCCTCAGAACTACCCTTAACCCTCTATTTCACACCATACTGCTAAGAACAGGTAAACCTTATCACCCACTGTGAAAGTATGAGATGCTATTTTTAGGCAGCTTTACTCTGGAAAATGTTCCCTGTATTTGCCTAGAACCACAGAATTGTTTTGGTTGGGAAAGACCTTTAATATCAAGTCCAACCATTAACCTAGCATGCTGCCAAGTCCACCACTAAACAACGTCCCTAAACACCACCTCTACTTGTCTTTTAAACAACTCCAGGCATGGTAACTCAACCACTTCCCTGGATAGCCTGTTCCAATACCTGACGACCCTTTCAGTTAAGAATTTTTTCCTAATATCCACTCTAAACTTCCCCTGGCAGGACTTGAGGCCATTTCCTCTTGTTCTATTGCTTGTAACTTGGGACACAAGACCAGCACCTATCTCACTACAGCTTTCTTTGAGTTAGTTGTAGAGAGTGATAAGGTCTCCCCTGAGCCTCCTTTTATACAGAAGGCACAGCCCCAGTTCCTTCAGCTACTCCTTCTAAAACTTCTTCTCTTGACTCTTCACCAGCATTGTTGCCCTTCTTTGGATATACTCCAGCACCTCAATGTCCTCCTTGTAGAACACAGTATTTGAGATGTGACCTCACCAGTGTGCGTACAGGGGGACAATCACTTCTCTACTCCTGCTGGTCACACTATTTCTTATACAAGCCAGGATGCTGTTGGCCTTCTTGGCCACCTGGGCACACTGCTGGCTCATATTAAGCTGGCTGTTGATCACCCCTGGGTCCCTTACTGTCAGGCAGGTTTCCAGCCACTTTTCCTCAAGTCTGTATTGTTGCGTGTTGTTGTTCTGACTCAACTGCAGGACCTGGCACACGTATAAAACACACATATGTCTTATAAATATAATAGTAAAAAAATTATAACCATTTATTGTATGTGATGTTTCAGGGTTTTGTTCAATGCTTTCTTCCTATGACAAATTGAAGTCACATTTTAGATTGTGTTATCAGAACTTACATTAAAGAAGTAAGTACATGCTAATGATTGTCACACAACATCGATGCAATGGTACTATGCTATTCTGTCTTCAATTTGCCTGAAATGCTGTGTGGAGTAGAAGCTTTTGCCAGTGAACACAATACATGCACCATTGTAAAATAATGTCTGAAACTGAACTGGAAAAGAATGGCTAAAGCTGAACAAACCTCTAGCCCTTGGCCTCCTACTGTTCAGTACCTTGATACAGTAACTAGTTTTCCTTTGGCAGTAACTGTAACTGAGAAGTGCATCAGATGCCCTTCATGAGAATTTGAAAAGATTTATGGATGCAATAGGAAGTGGGAAACAGTAAAAAGAATGAGAAATAGTGGGTGAACAGCTCTGTGTATGTTTATTCTTTTGGGAAGCTTCTTTTTCTCCTACTCACCATAAAGTCACTTCTGAAACAGCAACACTGGTGCAATCAATTGGCAGTTAAAGAAAAGAGTAGGCAGATTCTTTCAAGTGCTAATGTTGACTAGCTTTTACGTCGCATTTCCTGGTGACTAAAGAGGTACGGTATAAAGTGATCTGCCATCCATACTAAATGAACAGCAGCTTAGAAGTCTTTTTCATTTTGTTCAACATGCTGTACATGCTCACAATTAGGAAACACTTCTTTTAGGCAGAGCTAGTATGAAAAAGAAATTAAAACCAAAAATGAAAAAAAAAAAATAATAAAGAATTTTTCTTCAAAATTTTTATCCAATATGCTGATGAATCTCAATAGTACCATGTTTCTGGGCCAGGGACTGCTATGCATATGATAAGGCTGTTTACAACTAGAATTATTTGCTAATTTTGCTGGTTTGGTTTGGCTGGACTTTTTCGTAGCGGGGGAAGTGCCCCTGGGATGGCTCCGGTAAGAAGCTGAAAAGCTCCCCCTGCTCCAAAACCAGCCAAGGAGCCATTAGAGGGACAATAGATGCGCCTCTGCGATTAACATACGAAAGAACTGAGATAATAGCTGAGCAGGGCAAGCACAAAAACAAGAGGACTTGTGCTGGAGAGTCAGATTGGTGCTGGTAGATAGGTGAGGAAGAAGAGGTAGAAAGTGCCCAAGCAGAAGTTTCCCTGCAACCCATGGCGAGTTGGCAGGCTGTTCCCCTGCATCCATAGAGGAGCGTGGTGGAACACGACCTGGGAGCTCCAGGAGGAGTGAGAGCCATGGCCAGTGGACTTCGATTCTGTAGCCAGTGGAGTTGGATTAGCTGCCAGTGGACTCGGACTGTGAAGCTGTGGGGGACCCTGGCGCCAGAGGAGGTGACTGTTCCCGAAGCAGCCCGTGACTCTGTGGGAAGCCCCCGCTGGAGCAGCTTGCTCTAGACCTTGTGGGAAGGGCTCATGAAGGAGAGGTTCATGGAGGACACTCTCCCATGGGAAGGAACCCCATGGGGAAGCAGGGGAGGACTGTGAGGAATCCTTCTTCCTGAGGAGGAGGGAGCTGCAAGAACCACCAGACTGTGAATTGACTCTAAACCCCATCCCCTGTCCCCCTGTGCCTCTGGGGGGAAGGAGATAGAGATACTGGGAAGTAATTCGGGGCCGGGAAGAAGGAAGGGGTGGGTTAATGTATGTAAGCCCTGCTCTGTGTGTTGTCTGCGTCCTGTGTGTGATTATTGTGAAATTAAATTATTATTTTTTCCCAAGTTGAGCCTCTTTTGCCCGGGACCCTAAGTGGTGAAGAACCCTCCTTGTCCTTTGCCTTGACCCATAAGCTTCTAGTTGGGCTTGTCCTCTTCATCACAGGGGGTGTGTGTATGAGGGGGGAGTTGAGTGAGCGGCCATGTGGCTGTTTCTTTGTTGTCATGTTGAGGCTAAACTGCGACACTTAATGAAATCAATATGTTGAGGGGAAAACAAGTAATGCTGTAATATGGCAGTTAATTACATTGGTTACCCTTTTTCTAATCACAGAGCTTTTCCAGAGTGTATGGAAATAAGCCAGCTTTATGGAATAACACCTACCATCCATGGCAAGTCAGCCAGACGAAATCAACCACTTAAGAATCCTGGAAGGCTCGTTTCCTTTTTAAAGAGGAGAGATGGTGATCCTGTCCCTTTGCCTCACCTTAATTCCTGGAATACTCTAAAAGAGACAATCAGCTTCAGTTGTTTTTCTAATAAACTTAGGAAGAGCTGGTCCCTGTTGATCCTACTAGGAGAAGTAGTAGTTTGTAAAGGCTGCAGAGCCCTTATATATTGATTAAAAATCCCAATTTCTAACCAACAGTTACTATTAAGTTTTTAGTTCTATTTATGGTTTTTAATTTATAAAATAATGAAGTAATCTCAGGGATGTTATTTCTTCACTGCTTTCAGGGCCCTTTTTTCATGTAGCACAGCTTTAAGGAGCTTTTTGCTTTACCCTTTTCTTTTGTCAAAAGAAGTTACCTGGGGTCCTCCATACAACCTCTAAAGGTTTCACTAAAGAGTAAAAAAAGCAAACTTGAAATAAACAGTTTTGTATAATAACCGCTTTTAGGAACTAAACTTTGAGTTTCTACTGTGCCTGTCTTTATATTTCTGTATTTTACAAAGCAACACAGACAAGTTTATGATTTTTTTAGGAAGGAATAAGTTAGCTTTCTGTACTTATTTTTCATTTACTCTTACTTTGAGGTCAATTTATTTATCTCTTTATTACATTTTGCAGTGTTTCTTGACTATGGATTTCTACCTCTGATGTGGAACTAGAACCTCACTCTAATTTGCATCTTCAGAATTCGACTGTAATACAAGTAAACAGAAATCTTAACAGAGTTTCTACCTTTTGCCAACTCTACAACCAGATGCAATTTGAAACCATATTTAAATCTGTATTATGTCTGTGCAAAAGTAGTACATTATTTTTAAGACAGTAACCTGGCCTAATATCTATTTTATAGGCGGATATTTTCAAAATCTATGAGAAGTCCTGTTTGGGTGGTGATAAAGTCTGTCTCTCTAAACATTAATAAACCTGTGGAAAGTAGTAATTTTCTATGAAAATGCAGTAAATTAAGATAATATTGCTAAACTCTAATATACATTAGTTTGTAATATGTGATTCCTGAAATCGTCTTCCTTTTCTTGGCTTTAGGTATTGCTTACAGGAAAGCTGGGGAGGGACTCTTACCAGGGTGTGTAGTGATAGGATGAGGAGTAATGTTTCTAAGCTGAAAGAGGGTTGATTTAGGTTAGACATTAGGAAGAAATTCTTTAGTGTGAGGGTGGTGAGACACTGGAACAGGTTGCCCAGGGAGGTTGTGGATGCCCCCTCCCTGGAAGTGTTTAAGGGCAGGTTGGATGGGGCTTTGAGAAACCTGGTCTAGTGGGAAGTCTCCCTGCCTATGTAGCAGGGTTGGAACTAGATGCTCTTTAAGGTCCCTTCCAACCTTAGATATTCTATGGTTCTGTGGAATTCTGTGGCAATGAAAATAAAGACCTTTAATTTGGAAGAGAAATGGAGTCTGAAGCAGAGAAAAATGAAACAAATTCCAGGTTTATCTTAGTTACAGGGTGTTTTTTTTTTAAATTACATTATTTAGAGTACTGTTTTCAGAAAAAAAGCAAAACAGTTCTAGAGCTTGCATGGCTATATGCAAGTAAATATAGATGTAAGTGTATAGGTGTATGTGTGCATGTACATCTAGACAAAACCCGTAGAATATTATGTAGGGACTTCTCTGTTATTCTACTAAAGACTGTTAAGTTTTCATTATGTTTGCAAACTGATCACAGCTGATTGCAAGACTACTGTCACAGTAAATGACACACATCATGATGTCTCATTTGGACAAATGTCATAGTTCTGAAAACTTCTGGTTGAAAAACATTAAAGGTATCGATTTCAAGTTGGTTGTTTGGGAAATACTGTTAGAAATACCTGAGCTCATGTCAAAAGGTTTGGACATTGGGGTATCTAGGTCTTTGTGAAAATTATTTAAAGAAATGCTCTTAAATATTTTGTCTATCACACGTTCCTGATAGCCAAGGTACATTTTAAAATCTTATTCATTAAGTTAGTAAGTATTAATCTTCTGGATCATGAAATGAAAGACTTTTTTTTCCCTGTTCTCTCTCTTAACCACTTCATTGTGCTGAAGAAATGGTTATTATTTAAAGTTGCTTGGTTTTTTTTTTTTACAACCGTCACATATTTTGACTTTATGAGGAAATAAACCTTTTGATTTTTTGTTTGTATCTTCAATATATCATGTACACAGCCTTATTTATCACAGGCTATTTATCATTTGCTTGGGAGCAGAGTGAAGTTATTGTTATTGAGCTGGCATTCTGACAGGAAGCTTTGATGAGAATTTGTGGTTTATTAGCAGCAGCTCAGCCAATGCAGGATATTTACACATGTATACATACTTCAGTGGACAGCAAGTTAGGTTGTTAGGTTTTTTTTAATTACCAATTAAGTGTGAGCAATACATGTTTTAAATATGAAGATATTAACAACTTTAATAAGAAATAAAATTGATATTTGCACAGATCTTAATAATACTTGATTGCAATTTCACATTACCATACATCTATGAGGTTGTAGGAAAAAGCTATTCTGGAAAGCCTTTTAGGCATTTGATTTGATAGCAAAGTAAAGTAAATGCGAGCATTAGGATTGCTGTCATTGTGAAAACATGCAGATATGCATTTTGCTAGATATTAAGAAAAATGCAGAGATTTCCATACAAAATGCTGTAAGCTGTCTTGTTCCATGTACAGAGTAGAAAGTGAGCATCAGTTGGAATAATACAGAGTAGCTTTCAAATAAGAAGGAGATAGACAAGATAGTCTTGGGTAAGCCTTTTCTCACCTTCATTTTCTTGCCTCTGTGAATGCTGCGTATGACACAAAACTTCCAAAATTACTATATGATTGGCAAAAGGGAAAAATGGTAACATAACATAGAATTCAAGTTGACTTGTTAATTGAACAAAGAAAAACACATATGCAGTAACTGCCACTTCTGTAATTAATCTTCTGTATTGCTAGAAATGTATTATCAATTCTCATGCCTATTTTCATTATTTAATTGAAAGACATATAATTTTATTTCTCTAATATAGATGATACATATCTATTATATATACATATATATGCATATGGGCACATTTTAAGTGAGAAATCTACTTTTTAAAAAATTTTGTATCCATTATAGACCTTCCATCTCAGTAGAGATCTATTTGATGATCTCTTTTGGGGAGAATCATGGACTTCTTTTGGGGGAGTAATATTCCTTTCCTGATCTACTCTTAGGGTGGTGGTATGCTGCATCTAAATAATATGTAATAGAATAGTAATAATCATACAGCTTCACATGAGATAAAGCTCTACTAAAACTGAGGGTTAGGGGTGGAGAGGGATGGCTCATGAAATGAGGTACATTGGATAAATAAAGATGTAGGAGTCTGGACCTTTGTTTTGTAACATTGATTTGCTTGATGAAACTGTTACCTCTTTGGGAGATGGAAAATTAATGTCAAAACATTTTTATGTGCATTCAACTGTGTGTGACAGTTACTTTAATTTATATTAATATGAACCATTGTATCTTATTTATACATTTTGGAAGTTCTAGAGAAAACTGGTGGAAAAAAAACCAAACCAAACCACTCTGTCTATGTGTTTTACTTCCAAAATAGATGCAGGCATGTGTTAGTATGACTTAAAAAAAAACAACCCTGACATTTTACACTCAGCTGCATAATGTTAGCAACTAAGATGTATATTCAGGCATTCAGAAAGGTGCTTTTGCTTTTAAAAACTACTGGAAAGCTTCTGTGTTCAGAAAATTAGAATAAGGAAGCATCCTTTATGTCCTTTGATTTAACAGAATAAAAAATTAAAGAATACTTCTCAATATAATTTGTAAATTTATTTTATGGCTACAGATAACCAATTCTCAAACAAATGTAACTTGTATCTAGTTAATTACAATTGCTTACTTAGATCTGTGTGTTCAGTCTTCACAGACTACTACAGATCCAAAATTTGAGAAATCTTTTCTCAAAAAGAATTTAAATGAAGAAAATGACTTTTTTTTTTTTTCAGACACCTAAAACTACACAAGTAAATTAACTGCATGGTGTCATGGAAGAACCCTATGCATTTGCATGATATAAATAGAGACATTAATGTTAGCACCTTAAGAGCAAGCTCTACCATTACACAATATATTGCCACCTCTCCACTATTACCTTGCTTATTTTAATGTCTACCATGTTTAAGTTTTAATAGATCATATGGCATATCCTCTCTCTGACATGTTTCTTCTGATAAAGATGCAGGTGTTCCTGGTATTAATAATGTTAATTAGTCCCAACTATTCTAGTCCTTAGTACCAGCAGTTCAATTGTCACAGTCTCCAATATTGTCACATAAATCTGAGAAGGGGTGCCTGTTCTACTGTAGCCTGTGTTAAAAGAAGCAAAACTATTTGGTGGTTGGTAGATGCAAGAGCTCATAAGGGAATAAATTAGGTGTCTACACATTGGCATCATACATAGGAACTCAGTATTTACTGTGGCTCTAAAAACAAGTTGCGTGGGGCTGAGAGTTCTAACATGTTTATATCAAAGAATGTAAAAAGGGTGTATGTTCATATCAAGAGGTAAATATGCTGGCTGAAGCAACGTGGCTGTTTCTTATTATTTTGAGAATGTCAGTGAAATTTCTACTTTTTAGATGTGAAGCCGTGAAAGATTAAAGGGCCTTTTTTTAACATCCTATCTGAAGAACAGTAACTCTAACAGTGCAGAATGCATCCCATTGTACTACAGTGTGAGAAAAAGTGCTGATGTGAAGAATTCAGGCCCATTATGCTTTTGTTCAGAGATTATAGTGTAGCTGAAAATCTACAGAAATAGAAGGAAGCAAAATTGATATGTCAAACAGATTTTATTATAAGTATGATACAAGCCACTTTAATGCTAATTTCAAGCTCTAATCTAGAGAGGTCCAAACCTCTGGGGTTTTTGTTTCCAATGTACTAATATAATGGAAATAATAAATTCCTTGTAATAAAGTATCCAAGAAAACAGTATTACACTGAATCATTTCAGAGAGATATAGAGGGGAGCCACATTTAGCATAGTCAAAGACTGAAAACTCTACTTGGCAAAAATACTCTCACTCAGAGGTCACTGTGATGTCCAGTTTACAAAGCCAAAAGCCCCATATACTGCTTTAAAAGTCATCCATCCTGTTTACTAATTACTGCATTTGAGCTGCTGTCATCTTATTCCTTCCTGTGAGAAATAATGTAGATCAGCATGTGATGAAGAGTCAGCAGGTGGAGGTTTATGAGGACTCAGAAGAGGTCACAAACTTCCAAAAAATTAGTTGACAGTGGCTCAGTTCCCAGAGGACAGAAATCTGAAAAATATTTATACCTTCCTGAGTTTACAGCAAATGCTATCTACCTTTATTTGCTGACAGCAATTCTACAAAACCCCTATTTCATTTAGCACCAAGAACGAGTGGTTAATTACAGGGGGTGAATAGATGGTTCCGTTTTCCCCATTGTGGTGTCTCAGACTGTGATGTCTTAAAAGGAAAACCAAATTTCTACCAAAAAAACTCCAAACAAAACAAAGAACTATGAGAAAGGAACTGAGCAGTCCTGTTAAGAAGATACAAGGAAGCTGAAGATATAAGGTAGCTGAAGAAAAGTGAGGATGTCAAGTGATTTTTTACCTGAGGTTGGCTACTACTGCATGAAACAGTCTCTCCTGCTTTTACTTGTTATACTTTGCATACTCCAGCCACTTCCCTAAAAGCAGGTCTGGCACCTAACCCCATGTGACCTGACCCAGGGAACAAAAACAGCAGAAAAAGAATATTCACCTTGAACAACCCATTTTCCTGATTATTTAGCTCCTTAAACTTTAATCTTTTGACTTTACAGGAACAGTGGGTGAGGCATAAGAAAACACAACTAGGAACAGAGAGACCAAAAGAAGAAAAGAAGGTGATTCCTTTTTGCTCTACCTTGAGATCTGCTTATCTGTAATGTTAAAATGTTTTGTAAATCTTAAATTTGTGAATGACATGAATTCTTTAGAAACAGTAGTTTGAATTTTGATTTTATCTGAATATGCAATGTCTCTCAATTCTTTCAAGAGTGACATTAAAACATTCTGCATAAACTTTAAAGGAACTATGGTATTTCTGATGACTTATGAGGAATTTCCTAAATTATATAAACACAACTTATTTATTTTTTCCTTTTCACTACATAATATTGTATTTATATTATTGCTTATATTAGTTTTCTAAGCGTTTATATTTTCTTAAGTCAGTAATAAAGAATAGTGCAGTATCACTAATGGCTAAAAATATTTCTTATTTAGTTATTTATTTCCCCTTCTTTCCCCCAGATTGTTTATTTTAATAAAGTATTATGAGGCATTGAGCTCTTATTTTCTACTCTCGTCTTCATTTAGTTGATTTTTTTTCATTGTAAGGACTTAAATGATAAAGAAGATAAATTTAAAAAGGATAGCAATACTGCATTTTAAAAAGAGAACCTTATGCAGATTCTGACAGTTATAGAGGTTTTGAAATTCTTTCATTATAGTGGCAATGCAAACAGAATTATGGGGAGTATTCTAGCTGCAGGATTTCTGCTATCATGCTTAGTTTGACTAAAAGGAAATCTAATACTATCTTTAGCTGCAGAATGTAAAATATGAACTTGTGGATAAAATATTTATTTGAATTATATCTTTCTCTTAAAGCTAACTCAATAATTCATTTTAAAATAGAGTATATGTTAACAATATTCTGAAATTTTATAAGTTAGCAAGTACTTTTCATAAGCTTGTGGCAAAGTCAAGACAGTAATTCAGAGCTTCTTTTTTTTTTCCTCAGGTACAGGAGGATGTAATAATATTGACCTAGGAGTCAAAAGTGAACTCCACAAGGCATCTTATTGCTAAATCCCTTTTTAAAAAATGTCTTAATAACTTTATTTATATCTTGAGAAAAAGGATTTTCACAATGAGGTGTAGGCTTAGTTTTTATTTAATTTTGTTTTGGGCTTTTTAGCAAACACCTTTCATTTGGTAAACTTGATCATAGCTTTTACTTGTGTAGGCCTTGAAGACAAAATGAGTAGATATTAAGTATGATGAGGGCTGTACTTCTCCTTCTATCTGTACAGGAAATGAAAATATAATTTTTAAGATGCATAGTATGAATTTAGCTTCTCTGAAGTTTACTCTTACATTATTTAAAAAATACAGCCAAATCAGAATAACTCATACTTTGAATCCACCTACTCTTCATTGTGACCAAGATGTTATCTCACTTCTTTGGCATTCCATCAATTAAAATGTTGATCATCTTTTGTTCCTTTACTTTCTATATCACGTTTGACTAACCTAGCATCTTGTTCTCTTTTTTTTTTTTTTAACTATTTTTGTATTTAATCAGTTTACGTTGTCTGACATAAATCTCAGGATTCTTCTAGTCAATTCTAGGTCTCTAAAAGTATAGTTACAGCAGTTATTATCCTCCAGTTCCTCAGTGCACTAGCTGATTTTAATGAGAAATTCCACGTTACTGAGTTTTAGAATCTCTTTAACATTCTCATTTAATTTTTTAAGTTAATAACATTGTGAGCATTTAGCATGATCATTTCCATAAAAGCTATCTGAAATGACACTGCAGTCAGCTCACTTCAGTGGTTTTGATTGCTTCCAGTACTGACTTTGGTACACAACATTTTATGTATACCCATAGTGCTGTTGGAGATATGATTGGATACTATTTAGGCATAGCAAGGCTAATTTATGTATAGCTTGATGGCTGCAGTGTAGATATTGCAACATATGATTTACATAAACTAGTGCACAAATAAGGGTTCACATTTTTCCTGGGGCTTGGATAGGTTGTGCTGAAAATCCATGTTATGCTTTTAGTGATCATATTATCAAACTAGTTAAACATGAGTTAGGTTTGCCTGTTGGTACTGAAAATCACACATTCTGTCAGAGGTGTTGACTTACCACTTTCCTTTGTGTGCTCTAGATCTAGTTATTCCAAGAAACAGTCAGTTTCAACACAGTGAGAAATATGTAGTGTGTCATTTAAATAACAGATACACATGCAGCTGGAAACACTGCTAGTGATGGTATCTCTTCAACTTCTCAATCTTAGTGACATTTTCCTGAGTTTTAATAAATATTGGCTGTCATGTTTGTTGAAATTGGCAAACATAATGAAAATAAAAATTAATTAAAAAAATGTTTTAAGACACAAATTTGAGAGGAAATGAAGGACAGGAAAAAAAAGAGTTTTTCCTGCAATTCTTTGACCTGTTCATAAGGAGTATAACTATTTCTTAAAATGTGTACAGCTCAATCTTATAGTTCTTTCCAGTCAGAAAAGTGATTTTGTTAGGTAGTCAAGAATCTCTGTATAAAAAGTTATAACAAATAACTTTCATCATCTTAAGTATTTATGCAGGTAATGGAGGACTACACTGACTTTTTAATTTTATGTAATTTTGTTAAAGATGATCACCCTATTCCAGGTATTCTTGCTTTTAAAAAATTATTCTTACTCTCTGCCATTTGTTATAGAGGAACATATCGAATTACGGGGAACTTCATTATTTTATTCTGAAATCTTCTGGTTTTTTGAATGTCCATTTGTGATCTCAATATTTTTTCTTTCTTTTCATTTTAAGTATATTTTAAGTTTTTTTCTTTCAGATGCACTTACTTTCACAGAAGCAATAATCCTAATGTGCATTGCTCACTCAATAATTCCTCAGTTTGCTCTACCTTCAAGACTTTTTTTACACAACCTCCCAACCTCAAATTCCATTTTAATTCTACTGTCCAGAACCACCTGAAAGGTTTGACCCTACTTCCTTATTGAATTTAGGTTTTGGATTTCTATTTCACACTTATCTAATCTGGGAACAGCAATATATACCAAAACCACTGGAGAGATTGAGTGTTGAGGTATAATGAACCTACTTTGACAATTGACAATTCTGTAAATGTATGATGTTCTGCAATAAACACTATGTTCAGGAAAAAATTATTTGGGCTATATATCCAGACAAAAGAAAAGCTAGGAGTTGTTCATTAAATCATACTTACTGAATGAAGAATAGTTAAAACTGCTTAAAAGCCATTTTCATAATGTATTGGAGATTTTTTAATTGATATCCTAGCCACCATGGAAAGTATGAACTAAGAGCTACTTACACAGTCCAGGCTGTATCAGTTTTGAGTTTAATTTTTATCACTCTCTTTTTTCTTCTCTCCCTGCATTTCATTGTATGTGCTGCCTAGTGCCTATTTGCTGGCTTACATTCATATAGCTTTCTTCTGTCTAGATATTTGAAGAATTACACTATCTTAATTCTGTTTTATGTCTTTTCTCATGTGGTTTATAGGAAGGTTTACAATTGTTGCACTTGTTCACCTGTAAGTTCTATTCCACTTGCAGCAAGAATCTCACCTTTTCACTCCCAAGTAATTTTCTCCAGCTATGGCATCTGCTTCCTCATCTGGAGGAATGGGACAAGGTGACTCAAAGGAGTATTATTTGTACATTCCTTATTTACCTATAGGCATATACTGGCTGTTCAATTAGCATTCTTATGAGTAACTTCAGAAATACAGAATTTCTGAAATGGATTTGCCTGGGTTTGGGTTCTCTGCTTCTTTAAGAAGAAAACCTCATTCCAGTGTAGTTTTTCAAATGCAAATGTCAACTAAATAGAGCAAAGAGTATCTCAGATCCCTTTTTTGCCTTCATATTGGAAGCTAAGGGCCTTTTTTTTTTTTTCCATTTAAATTCTTTTTCTCTAATTCTTTTCTCACAGTAAATCTCAGCTTTTCTTGGGTCTTTTATGGATCTTTTCTTAGTTCAAAGTACATAATGGTACTTATACTATCATCATCCTCATCAAATATAGACATTTCATAGACTTAAAATTTCACAGGCACTGCCAAAACACTGGATCTTACTCTGTTGTCTTTTATTCGTGCTTCTCCATTGACATTAATGGACTTGGACTAAGTGATAAGGTTAAACATGGGCATCTTGGTTTTTATCTTATATATTCCTATAGAGTTCCTTCCTTACAAATATATCTCAAATTAAATATGACAGGTGCACTGCCAACATTTTCCCAACATTATTAGTAAATTGAATTCTGAATGGAAAGGGTTTCTCTGTTTTCTGTGTATCTTTGAAAGAACCATTCTCTGCCTCTTTGCGTTATACATAGCAGTGTAGATATTCCCTTCTCATTATTATAAAAGAGAGTTATCAAACAGAGTGTGGTTCCTTTATACTTCTGCTACTGCTCTCAGAGATAATTAGCTTGTGGAAATTATTTTGCAAAGATACATATTAGTCACAAATATTGATTGGTATTCTATTGTCTCAGCAATGCCATCATCTAGGGCTGACTTTGCAGACCACTGCAGTATTTCATGACAAGTAAGTAACTCTGTCAGTTGTTTCCCATAGCCTATGTATTTTATGCTTACACATCTTTTTGAGACTGTCTGTACTGTTAAAGAGTGGAGCACTTAGGTAATCATGGTAACTTATGATGAATGGGTCTTGGTGAATATTATCTATCACTTTGTATGATTTGAAACAGACTCATAATTTTTTTTAATGCTGTATTTCTCAACCCTCTTCCACTGTCACTCCACATTTTGATTTTTTACTGCACCAGTTATGAATAGCCATAAATAGAAAAAGTCCATATTAAAATAAAAGCAGCAAAGACAACTACTAATATTGATACCAAAGAGAAAAAATATTTTTTACGAAATCAAACAAAAAACCCCAGCCAAACAAATTTTTAGGTATTTGTAGGAACATATTTTACATCATTTTGATACATTAGTTGATTCACATACTTACGTGCTTAAAGTTGTTTATGTCTAAAGGTACAGAAAGGTTTATTAAATTAGATTTTACAAACACAAAGAGGATACATTTTATGCAAGTGTTATTCTCAACTGCAGCAAAACTATGTAGTAACTGACATAGACAGCCATATGTGCCATATTCCTCGATTGTTCTGGCAGGCTTAAAAGAGTAAAGAGCTGCTTATATTGTGGAAATATTATTTAAAAGGGGATGAAGGTGAAGCAGTAAATAAAATCAGGAACTAATAACTTACAATACATTAATGGCAACAAAAAGTGTTCCAAGGATATTCGCAAAAGCTAGTATTAAGTGCCTCAAATAATAAATGACTTAAAATTTCCAGATCAGCTAAAAACCATTTGTATTTTACATAAGGATACATTTTTACCTACCAACTCCAGACATCTCCGGAATACTGGCGGTGTAAATGTCCTTGGTGAATTTTGGTTCATTGTCATTGATATCGTGGATTTTAATGATAAATTCAGACTCTGGCTCCACTTGTCTTCCAGTCTTTCTGTCTATAGCCTTGGCACGTAGCACATACAAGGACTTTTCTTCTCTGTCCAATTTCTTTGCAGCATGAATATCTCCTGTATTTTCATCTATAATGAACAGACTGCCAGCCCCATCTCCTGTTAATATGTATTTTAAATTTCCATCTCCTTTATCTTGGTCAGTGTGTAGCTTCAGGGAGGTAGAAAAGAAGAATTCTATAAATATATGTATTGTTATTACAGACCAAATAATTCAGTATATATGAGTAAGTCTGTACAATCTTGACTATAATTAGGGTCAGCAGTGGTAATCTTCTGTTTCACTTCTGGAAAAATTGCAAATTTGAGACGCAGTCATAGACAAAAAACATCTCTAAATGAACTTCTAAGGACACAAGGGGGATTGAGAAGATTTTGGAGTAGTATTTAAAATTACATATTTTAAACAAAACATTATTTTTATTTGAATAATCTGTTCAGAAACTACCAATAATTTCGTTTTTGAAGATGACAAGGGGTGAAAAACTCCCAATTTTTTATTCACGAATTAACACTTGTCTTCCCATTTATTCATTGCTGATAAGGCAACCAGTTACCTTGTAACAACATAAAATTAATGAGTTTTAAGGATTACAGCTTCTGATCTTCCTAAATCAGCTATAAATGTTCTGATTCAAGCAATTTGTGTTTCTAGTTGTATTATTTATTTTTTTCTCTTTTTTTTCTTAAGAAACATCTTACATCAGCTAATTGCATCCTTCCTTCTAGTCCTCTCCATGCAGGAGAAACAATTTTCAAGAACACTAGGAGGTAAATTTTCAAAGCATCAAGTGGAGTTTAACAGTCTTATTCTTATTAGACCTCTTCATAAGAGTTCAAAAGTGTATCCCTGTGAACTTACTGGCACTGATTAGCTTGCCATATAGCAAATTATGGAAAAGTGCCTAAAACCAAAGCCAAAGCAAGCCATTGAAGCTGACCCAAGCACTAGAAATTCTCACATAATACTTTTTGGAAGTCTATTCCTCTAATTTCATTTCCAGGAACACACAGTTCCTTTTTATGAGCATCTGCAGTATATTTTTCTCAGATATATGTTTACAAGTCACATCTGGCCACAGATCAGTGACCTTAGTGTTTTTCAAATGTGGATAGAAAGAGTCTTACTACAGCATGTTTTTGATTCCTCTGAGTAGAAAAATATAGTGTATCATCCACCTGAGATTGTATTGTTCAATATCAGCAAAGGTATTGCTCTGGATAATGACTAGAGACAGGTAAGGTATTTTATGCCACTTCTTTCCTTGTTTCCTTTTTTCTGTATTCCTACCAGTGTTTATCTCCATGTTTCATAGCTGAGCCACTGCATCGTTTTGTTACTCCACCTGTATACAAGATAATTGTGATGGCTTTTGTTAAATTTCTTCACTTTGATTTTCTCCTGTAGCATACCACTAGTCTTCAAATGTGACCTGGTTATTGTTATGGTCTTTTAGAGGCAAGACTGGATTAGATGATTATCCAAACAGCTTTAGCATTCAATATATTCAGCATATATCTGTAATAAATATCTGTGAAGATTCTTAAGAATTTGATACAATAGGTTGAAAGAATTTTATAAAAAATGCATACAGCACTCAAAAAAAAAAAAGTCCCTGTCAACTTGGCAACATTACAGGTAATACAGAGAAGGTAAATTTATATATTGTATGGATATCTTGACACATATTGTGGAGCATTGTGTAATCACTATACAAAGTTCATTAAAAATATTTGATTCTTATATTAATGTTTGATCTTATTTTTGTATTTGATTCTTTCTTTCAGGAAGAAAAAAAAAAAAGAGTAGGCTTGTTTGTATGTTAAGTACAAAATATAGCATACTTTTGTTCAGTCAGATGATTTTGTCTTGTACCACAAATGACACTTTCCTGTCCCTTCAAAATTGTGCATATTCATTCTTGTTGAAATACTCCTCGCCTCGTGGCATAGATACAGATTTCTCCTTTTTTCATGAGGTAGAATATTTTTAAAATATGGCAAATAAGAATCAGATCTCAGGACTGATGACTAGCACCTGAGCCTAGATTTTTCATTAAAATAGGCCAGCTTCTTTTTCAGTCTTTCAAATGTCCAAGTAAATTGTTCAGGTGCCTGTAACCATGCTCTGTGTTGCTATATGCTTCCTTAAAATCCTCAGCCAGACATCCAGGGGAGCTGCCAGAGAAAGAGCCTTGTCTGGGAACTCAGTGAGTGATCAATCCCATGGATTAGGAGAAGGGAAATCACTGAACAAAAGAAGTTTTGAGCTTCTGTAAAGAATGTCCATCAGTCTCCCTAGGGCTTTTGGTTTATTTTTTTTTGTTTTGTTGTTTGTTTTGTTGGGGTTTTTTTTGCTGCACACATATAAACTCCAACACAAATTGTTATTGATAGAAATTTATTTAACTCACTTATTTGAATTAAACTAAACTCTTACCCACAGGTATTATCTCCATAGCAGCCTTCCTGCCTGACTGGAAAGCAAGAAACAACCTACAGGAGCCATGACCTTCAACTGTCAAGACTGCTATGTATGGGAAGAATGGAGTATGTCCAAAGACAACAGAAGTTTCCCACTTTAAAAACAAGAAGCTATTGCTAAAACAAAATATCACACAATTCTGAACTAAAAAAAGAAAAAAAAAAGGGGGGGGACAGGGGGTTGAATGAGGTTTTTAAATTGTTTGTCTTGGTTTAGAATAGAAAACAAAATTCTTTGTTTAAATAGGAATATATGTGGAATTTTATAAGAAATCATAAGTACATAATATGCATTGTATTGGAAATTGTATCTGGAATGTTATTTTAATACAATTCTATTCGAAAATGTGGGTAATAATATCGTAGTTATTTGTAAACCTACTAAATGCTTCTCCCAGTCAGTTCTGCTACTTAAATAATCTTTCAGAAACTGCAAACAGACTTAAACATAGCACTTTACTTTATAAGATTGCAAATGTTGCTATTTGAAATTGTTGATTCCTGCAAACTCTTTCTAGACCTTAAGAGTTGATCAGCTGTGGAAAAGAGGCCCTATATACTAAACGGAGGCAGATGTAGCTGAGCAGCAGAGATCCAGGCTGTGAATATAAATAGTGTTAGCTTGCCAATCTCATTTTGATTGCTCATATTAGCAACTCTGCTAGCAATCCAGGGTTGGTGACCTCTTGAAATGGGGTTAAGATGAACAAGTAGAAAGAGCAGTGATCTCTGCTAACAAGTGGTTCTGTAAAAAAATTGCATCTGTCCATTGCCATTCCCAACCCTGCTCCTCAACTATATGTAGCTTCTCAGAAAATAGGATAATTTATTTTATCATTCTGTTCAAACTATCTACAAGGATGTCAAGTAGATCAAACTGTGATGGGTATTTCACGCTTCCTACTTATCTCATTTTTCTACAAAATGATAAACAGAATTTTCAATCATGATAAATTTGGAAATAGACTGATTTCCCAGCAATAAAAAGTTCCACCTCCTATTACCAATTTCCTATTAGTGCTTGAAGTACAGTTGCAAACTTATTCTACATGCAACGATTCTAAATTCCATATATGTTTTGTTTTGCACTTCACATCTTCATTAAACTGTAGCTTAATTTTGCAACATAAAAGCTTTTGAAAAAAAGGGACAATTTTAATATTTAAGAATACATAAGTTAAGCAAAACTTTATCTAGCATCTTACAGAAATGCATTACTAGTGTAAAACAGAACAATCAAACCATTTTCTCACTATATTAGAATTACATAATTGCAAAACATGCTTTTAATTTATGAGACAGAGTAACTTGATTTAGGATTGCAGATGTTTATGCAAATTCAGTATAGGGCATATACATTTTTTAAAGGCTTTTGCAGTTTAATTTTGACCAATCTATATTGTGTTTATGACTGACAATCTTCTATAAACTGCTCAAGTATTTTGAATTTATAATATAAAATATTATTTCAGCTTTTCAAATGTTAATTGTTCTATGGAGAAGCTACAGAAAATCACTGACAGAAAAACAAATGAAAAAATGTGGTGTTATAATGTTTATAAAATACCATGCTCTTTACTCACTAAAACCAAGGAACAAGAACAGATACATTTTCTAAATCCTATTTACAATTTCAGACATTATTTTACAAAATTGTTTATGGATTTTTTTTTTAATTAGCAAAATGTTTATGTGTGTGAAAGGGGCTCAGGCGTTCAAACTGGAAAAATACAATATTCCTACATTTGATCTGAAGTTATCTTTGACTGCTGTGGTTTCCCTTGTACTTTTTACAGACTCAGCAGGTCTGTGGAGATCCATCAGGAGAAAATAATTCCTGTTCAAATATTTTCTTTGGTTTACTCTGTCTGGTCCCTTTTCTCTATTTGGGGTGGAGTCCTAAAAATCTCTATGGGTGGAAAATGAACTTGTAAAATGCTTTATTTCTCATATCATATATTGTTCATTCTGCAATTTCTATAAAAAGCTGGCAGGCCAGAGGAGAACCATAAAATAGTTTGATAAAGAAAACCTAAAAAAAAAAAAGGCCTAATCAGATGATATGTGAGATTACTCAGACTATAATGAGCATACCAAATAACAAATTGCATCCCCATTCCATTCGGTATTCAGCATCATGTAATCTGAAATGCATTGAAATGAAGACAGAACTTTGTGAAGATGCACTGCTGAGTATCTTAATTTCTTAATAATTTTTGCACACATTTCTTTTTTCTTTAGTCTTCTGCATAGCTGTCTAAACGTATTCTCAACCTGTCCTGAGGGTCATCAGAGACAAAGACATTGGTAATCGTTATGAGAGTCACAATTAGCTATTTCTGTAACAGTATCTGTCTTACAAATATGAGCATATTATAAATGCTCTCTCAATCTTTTTTCTTTATTTACATAGGAAAAGTATGCATCTCAATTTAGCCTGTCTATCCAGTTCTCTGAAACCGAATTTTAATGTGGTGTGATAATTGAGATCTTGATGTTCTCAAAAGAAATCTTGACATAAATTTACATTGGTCCCTGTTATTGTAATTTCCAATAAGTAAATGAATAAGCAAACAAGAGATTATCTCAGATGCCTGCAGCATAATTCTGTTTCCTCTAAATTAAGTACACTGCTCCATTGGCTTACACTTCACCCTCATGTAGCACTCAATATTTATCAGCAGATGGTGGTTATAATCCATAACTGCCTGGTTTCAGGAAGTATTTTATTTAACTATGCATTCTTAGTATGCCCAAGGCTAATCCATAACTTCCCTGAAAACTACTATTTTTCTACACAGTAGAGAAGATATCAGGAGAGAAAAGGTATCTCATAAATTATCAAGTTCAGGAATTGGCATGGAATGCCAAAAGAAAACATAGAGGAAAAAATGCCTTAGAATAGAGTTCCTTAAAAGCCCATGTTCAAAAGTACCTTACTGTTTTTTATTAATTCAGTTTTAATTTACTAAATTTTCTGTACACTCTACAGCTGATCTGTTTTCAGCTCTTTGTAATACAAAATAACTCTTTTCAAGTTAGGCAAACATATAATCAATGGAAGAGGGGAGAATCAATGGACACAGTTAACAAATAGTGATATGAATGAATTTTCCTGGTTTAGAAGCAAGAAATTGCCAGAAACCACTTAGATTTCATTTTATTTGTAATTTATTTCTGTACAACTATTTTTGCAGATGAAAAGGGGAAAAAATGAGCAAGATGAGCTACTTATGACTAGTGAGATTGTTATGAATAAATACAGTGAAAACATTAATTTACTTGCCTAAATTCAGAAAAGAGGTATCATCTCTCTTGTGGAGAGGGGCGAGGGGAAAGGAAGGATGAAGACACATCAAGGGGAGGGTAGATTCATGATCACATTGTGGTAGATATTTTACTAATGCTTACAAATTAGATGGTTTATAGTGTGCCTCTGTATCATGGTATAGAAAAAGTTATTGCTACAGATTTCTTACATCCACTGCCTCCACCCACACAGTTATCTCCAGCAGAGGAATCTTGATACCCCATGTTCCTCTGCCTCAGACATTATTTGCCTGTAAATGCCTTCTAGAAAGTATGAACAAAGTTATTTCCTTGCTTTTTAAGTTGTGTTGGGGGATTACTGTGGTCAAATGCACTTTTTACAGTGTCACTAAATCGGTACCTCTGTGTATTTAAGGGGGAGATAAAGAACATACTATTTTCTATATTACTGCAGTGAAACTACTACCAGAAAACAAGTGAACCCCTTCGAGGGTCCATTGAGTATACAGGATTGCATGGAGCTGCAACTAGAATGCAGATGCACATGGGAGTAACACAGGGCACAAATGCAGACTCTTGAAGTCAGATTTTTATTTTTTTTTTTAATTTGTCATAAACTTACTAAATAGATAGACAGGTGATTGATATCTGACCTGGAAAATGAGTGAACTGTTGAGCATGTCCAGTCCCAGGCCCAAATGCCTGAAACTCCAAACTGTCAAACATCCTTGTCACACATTTCAGAGAACAGAGGCTCCTATAGCCTCAGATAGATTTATTTGCTCTCCTCAAACCAGGACAGGGAAGAATGGGAGGAAGATGCAAAACTGAGTCTTTGTTATCATGGGGAAGCAGTTCTGAGTCCCACAGTTTAGGTACAGCTATGGCATGCTACCTTTCTTCCTGTGTTCACTGTCAACAACACTGCCTTGCATATTGTGCAATACTGCACTTGAGTGTTCATCTTTACTTGCTATTTACTGTTGTGTAGAAGTAGAAGTAGGAAGTTATTTGAGAAAAATTTCTACAAATTAATTAGAACATTTTAATGTCCTTACAATATTTTTTAAATTTATCATATAGAATTGTGAAGGTATTTTCAAAATTTCTTTTCATTTGCTATAATAATTTAAAGGGCTTAATTTCATTTTCATATTATAGGTACCTGAAGTAATTTCTAAGGAGTCTACTGAAGTCTTCTCTGTTATTTCTTTCCACCATCACAATTAAAATGAGATTGTTTTTACATTTACACAAAACATTGCAATGATAGTGGTCAGTTTGTGTATACTAATATACATATTTTAGATTGTTTGGAGCAATAGTTTGTTGCATGTTCTTTGTTAATTTTGGCTGGAATAGGGTTTCATTTAAATGTTTGTAATTCAAAGGTCTTCCTTAAAAGAGGACATTAGGCTTTGCTTGCTGGTTTTTGTTGTTTAGGGTTTTGGGGTGTTTGTTTTGTTTTGTTTTGTTTTGGTTGGTTGGGGGTTTTTTGTTTGTTTGGGGGTTTTTTGTAGTGTTTTTGTTGGCTGTTTTTTTTTTCCAGTCACTGGAGACACAACAATAAAAACATAAAATGAAAATGGTGCTAGTTATTTTGGTTTGAGGCTATCACAAATCAGCAGGGGAAACTTGGAAGCTATAAAAGTCAAAGATTTTTTATCCCCTGTGAAATTGAAAGCTGAACCAAGAGTTACATTGGTATTATCTTTTTACACCAAATGTATTTCTATTTAAAGTTTTGTTAAACCATAACAGAGCTGCTCTAACACATCTCTGTTCTTCTTATATTTCATGTGTAATTTACACTTCAGATGGAAACCATTCCCTCTCCCCCTAAAACGCTGCATATTCAGCCTCTTAGTTCCAGGTACAGTTAAGGTTTTCCACATGCTAGTCACAACTTTACCTTTGCTACAAAGTCTTTTCCCTGAGTTTACCATGACATGGCTTATTTTAGTGCTTAATGCAAAATACTCAAGCAATGTATAACTTCAGGAAAAACTTTTTATCGTTTGACAGATATAAAATGTTGAGTTTTGGCTGTAATATATCCATACTTAGTGACTCCGGAAAATATATAGAGAAACAATAATAGACTGTATATGGCATAAAAGATCAACTTGGCAAAGTGTCATTAACAGTAAGATTTAGTTTGATTCTTTCAAATATGCTTATGTTTTCTTAAATATGAAAGCAACAAGCATAAACAGTAAGCAATGGGAAGGAACAGGGAAGCAGAAGCTATTCTGCGTGTCCAAAATGACCTTTTTAGAAATGAGAGGGAATAAAAAAGAGGAAGTTTCTGTACTTTTAGGATTCCTCTAACATATTTTAATCACAGTTTCTAACTAAAGCCCCTGGGATTTAGGGACAAAACATGCAAACTACAGGAAAACACAAGCTCATGTGTATGTTTCTTTAAGAGTCATGTGCCTGTTTAGCTCACATTTCTATTCATATATGGTGATTGTACTGTGATATTTACTCTGAAGCTGTGGCACAGAAAAAGATTGAGTTTTCCAAAATGTATTAAAGCACAAATTGATTGGACCCCAGGAAACTTGACTGTAATTATCACTGTATGTTTAGTCCAAGTAAACAAGGTGGGAAAGGACACATTATATGGGAAAGAGGATGGATATTGTCTGAAAGAAAAAAACAATTATACCAAAAAAGCAAGAAGTGTACTTAAAATAAGACCTTGTAGTATCCCAGATAACCCTAAAATCTCACCAAAGATATGTGAATGCTAGTGACAGATAGGATATTAACCAGTGCCCTCACTGTATGATACAGCACCACCAGCAGCTCAGCCAGTATTCTCCTTCATTAACATTTTAACTAATTAAAAGTTCTAAAGATATCTTAATAACTGCCGTAGTTCTTCAGTGTGGATTGCCATAGCAGTATCTGCATTGTTTTACTTTGCTTTTATGTGCATTTAATAAAAAGTTTTATGTGTGTGCAAAATGGCAATGTATTTGCTTGTCTTGTATTTGTGACATCAGCACAAAATTCTTAATTAAACTACCAAACTCTGTGTGTGATGGTAACCCAAGTGACTGTATATTAAACAAGGCAAATGACATTTACTTTTCTTATCTTGTGTTTTCTAGCATCTGGTTCTTGTTCAGCTGTCTATTGTTATAAATTCTCTAGAGGATGACACCATGAAAAACACTGCTGACATCAGCTGCAGGTGCTGATTTTGACTTAGTAGGTAAGGATAAATCTAGTTTTCATTCAAGAAGAGTTCAGCAGAATTCTTAGTAGTCTTTTGGTTCTGCTTATACAAAGTAGAGTGAAATTCATTCCCTCCGTGTACATCTCCCTATACCTAGGAGGGAGTCCTGGAAACCAGAGCTGTTTTCTCAAGTGCCTCCTTCCCCTGCATACCTTCTACACCTCCTGTGCCCTATATGCTAGGTTGCAGTCAAATCTGGAAAAGTGATTGCATCCTTACTTCTGCACAAATAATTGGATTTCAGAACACATAGAATTTGTTTTTTTCTTCTCCTCTCTGTTCTTCAAATCAACAGCTGCTTTGCAGCTTTTCCGCCTATGAAAAGACCCGAACTGTTTTTAATAGTTTGCCATACTCTGTCATTTGTCTTTTCCATACTATGAGATAGAGTTTTACAGGAAGTGACAAGAGTTATCAATTATGTCCACAGGTAAGAAATTATCACGTCACAACATCTAGCACTGTCACTTTTAATGAATCCCTGGAACAGGAGGTAAATCCATCAGTATTTTAAAAGTATCACAACCAGAAAGGATTTTTTTCTCATAGATTTTTCTCTCACCAGAAACTTCTGAGTGAGATCTGTCTGTGTATGTATCATATCTATCTCATTTCAGAAACACTCAAAATACACTGTATTGCCAAAAGATGTGCACAGAGATAGGCAGGTATAAAAGCTCTGGCCCTGGAAACAACATGAGTTTATCAGGTGGATGGGTTATCCCTTACTCTCTGCAGAACTAATTGACCTGGGCTCAGCTCTACACTAAATGCATAAAAGAAATACTCTAGAAAGGGAGAGCAATGGTTTATCTAGCCAAGTAGTACTTCTCAGTCTAGTTACTGTAATTTTGCTCTTTTTACACTCCTTGCTCCCTCAGACCTAGTGTCTGCAGCTGTCAGACTAGAATAGGGATGTCAGAGAGACATATGGGGTCATATTTTTGTTTTGTTTTGATTATAATTTTGTTTTGGTTATCATATTGTTTTATGAATCTGGTGTCCCTGAACTTGTTTAGTTATCCATTGCCCTAATTTTGGACAAGTACTGTATTGACAGGTTACACCAAACTGAATGATATACTGTTTCCAGTCATCCACAATGATCTGAAGAATATACCAGTAACAGGAGTATTTTACTACTTTTAATCAGAATTTTATGTGTATATATACATATATGTATATATACTTGTAGACTGATCTCTACAGATAAAGGCTGAATGTTTTTCAGAAAGTAATGCAACATAATGCAAAAGTAATAAAGTAAGATGTCAAGACATGAAGCAATATGATCAAAGAGTCCTTTTTTGGCTTAAAATATGTAAACAGGCTTTCAGGTTTGCAGCACCATGCAAAAAAACCCAGACTGTAGGTCTGCTGATTCAAAGGAAATGTCTCAAATTTTTCCTAAGCTGTTCAACTATGTGTTTCCAGAAATAATAAAAATATTTAAAGATATTTACTCTCTTTAAAAAATATTCACTTTTACATGAAAGCATTTAAAACCTAAAAAGGTTCCATGCTTAGTGATTCACAACTATCTCTACCACAAAACTTCAAATCACAATTTTAAAAGATGCGTTTTTCCTAAGATCCTACTTTTCAAACTGATAAGCTAAATATTTTGTGGACACTGTACACAACACACAAGAAGAAATCTGTTAATTCCTCAATATTCATTTTAGAATGTGATTGTTAAATGGTGACTCTTTAAATACCCAAAATATTTGTTTAAAACTCAACTTTCAAATGAACAGTAGTGGGAGGTAAGTAAGGCCATTACTTGAGTTAAAACAGCACTAAGGTCCTTTGCTACTGCTTATTTATTGGCAAAGCCAACAACACAAAACAAAAATCACAGGCTGAAACAAATTTAAATTATTATACTGTTTCTCTGTTTTGCAGCCTGTGTTGGAAATTTAAACTGTCATACTTTGGTTGCAAAGGGTATTCAGTGAAAGTATCCTGCAGTTATCTATCTCGCCCCTTCCTCAGGCAGTTCCCCTGCCCCATGCATGCTCCAGAAATAAGCATATCAGACCTTAAATTTTGAAAACAGCTTGGGGTATAGTAAACACCGAGCCTGGAATGTGTGTTGTGATAATACTCTCCTAAGTGAAGCAATGGTTTCAGGAAGAGTATGCTGAAAACCAGTAGTTAAGAAAGAAATACTTAGGTTTGTTGTTTTTTTGTACGTTTGGGCTTTTTTGCTTTTTCTTCTTTTTCACTGATCTTATATTTACTGAAATTTGCATTACCAACTTGCACGGTCCCCTTAAATCTTGTTTCAAAGTACCATCATTGGAAGGTCATCACTGTAATGGTAGCAAAGACAAGGTGGTAACTGAAAAGTTATCAAAACAACTTAATAATTTCCTTGCACAACAGAACCTCATAAGTTTGGAGGGGCCCGGAGATGAGCTTTGGGTTCCACATAAACCACAGGCTGACTGTACCTGTCTGATTAAGCATGAAGGACTGTGGCTTAGAGAGGAGCCAGGATAAAGCTGCCTGGGACTTCAGATGAAAAGTCCATGAAAAAGAAGTAGAGCCTAGAGAAGTCAAAGTATAAAGCCAAAACCAAGCATAAAGCCGTGCAGACCAACAGCATTGCATCATCAAGGGTGTTTTTAATATCTGAATCTGCAAGCTGATCAGACAAAGTGAGATTAATATAGAGAAATCAGTCAATGCAGGAGTTATTTAAGAGGGGGTTTTGTGGCATTTTTTTAGATTCTCATAGTAAATATTACTAAAAAAGAAGCCCAGCAAAAGGTGTGCAAAGGGTGAGTTAAAATAATGCTAGCTTAACAGCATGGATATTCAAAGTATTTGCATCTGCTTAAGGAAGATAAAAATCTGAATGTACCAATGCTAATTTTTTATAACTTTACGAAAAAAAATATTATTTTGGAAATCGGTGTTTTCAATGCTGACTGGCTGCAACATTTGCTGAAATCCATTTTGTCTCAAGAGTTACTCTGTACTTTGGAGAAGCATACAGCATGCATAGTAAAACTGATTGTTTTGATAATTATCCTATGACTTCATCTGGAGTAAAATGTTGACCATGGTCTTGTTGATTTTGTTAATATTCAAGAAAAGGTGTGAGGAGTGCTCCTTTTTCAAATGGCTTTTACTCAGTGTGTGCAGTCCTTTCTGCTGTGATCTTCGCTTCACAAAAATAAGCCTTGCCATTGTGCTGAATTTGTCCCTGCATAGTGGCTATTCAGTTCTGCATTTGTCTGGCTCTGTGACCTCATATCACTGTAGCAATTCTGCTACAGTTTTCTCCTCAGAAGAACAGGTATTATGTCATTATCTGCCTCAGTATAGGTACTCTTCATGTGATATAAGATACTCTCATATATTCCAGTGAATCATACTTATGGATGTGGAAATTACTCTTAATAATCATAGCATTATGAGGTTTTATTCTCATTGCAAGGTTTTATTTATCCTTTTCTCCTTTATCATCATCAAAGAAAAAAAAAAGTCTTTATCTCAAAAAGAAAAAAAGCCACCACGTTTTTATATATATATACACACATATACATATATGTATGTATGTATGTATGTGCATATGTGCGTATACATATATATGTATAATTATATACAACACCCCACCTGGAGTACTGTGTCAAGTTATGGAGCCTCCAACACAAGAAGGACATAGAGTTCCTGGGGTGAGTCCAGAGGAGGGCCACAAAGCTGATCAGAGGGCTGGAGCACTTCTTCTGTGAAGACAGGCTGAGAAAGCTGAGTTGTTCAGCCTGGAGAAGAGAAGACTTCAGGAAGAACTTGTTACAGCCTTCCAGTACCTAAAGGAGCCTAAAGGAAAGCTGGGGAGGGACTTTTTACAAGGGCTTGTAGTGATGGGACAAGGGGTAATGGCTTTAAACTGGAAGAGGCTAGATTTGGGTTAGACTTAAGGAAGAAATTCTTTAGTGTGAGGCTGGTGAGACACTGGAACAGGTTGCCCATGGAGGTTGTGGGTGCCCCCTCCCTTGAAGTGTTCAAGGGAAGGTTAGACAGGGCTTTGAGCAACCTGGTCTAGTGGGAGGTGTCCTTGCCCATTGCAGGGAGCTAGGATCTGAATGATCTTTAATTTCCGTTCCAACTCAAACCCTTCTGTGAATCTATTTTATATATGTGTGTGTGTGTGTGTATGTATTCTTACAGCTTTTTAGAAGCATAAAATTATTTTAAACGGTGGGTCTTTTCTTCTTTTTTTTTGTTTACACACTTTGAAGTTAGACCAGATTTAGTCACCTGAAGCACAAAGACAATTAATTGCAGTACCTCTGATAGTATGAAAACAGAATGAGTCATTCCTCTTTTCCCTCCGTTAACAGTACTTTTGAATGCCTAAAGATTTTCTTTCGGCATAGATTCACATTTTACCCTTCACTTCATGCCTTTCTCCATGTGATTTTAAATTTTCATATGGAGTGGGTAGGAATCCAAATGTGACCTCTTCCACGTCACAATTATTAACCCACACAGCGATGAATGTATTTTCATGTTCTGTGGAACTTAGTTAAAAAAAAAAAAGCACTTAAATTATTCCTTTCACTTTCCTGTAACAACCCTGCTTCCATTTACTTCAGTGACAATTTATAAGGAATTACCTAATTGCATGCCCGATTCCTCTTTACATTCACTTTAATGTCCACACCATTTGTTTATATCTAATAATATAGGTTTAAAATTAAAGACAAATATACATAGCTATTCTTTTAGTTAAGTGTGTTACACAGAACATACAGTTCATTTTCCATTTACCTTTTTTTAAAGTATTGATTTAAAAGATCTTTAAAGAGCGAAGGTAAGCAAATACTATCTATATTTTATTTTTCATTTTTTAATTCGGTCCTGTCAGTCAGCTGCCTGACCCAGTTATATTTGAACATTTAATGCTCTGTTACCTCCTGGTATTTGACAGTGTTTATTCATCACAAATGCTTATTTAAAAAAAAATATGCTTACTTCCACAATCCCTGTAAGATTGAACTGTCAGAAAAACATCATTTTTAAAGCTTGTGTTAGTAGTTGCAACATTTTTAAGTGTGATACTGTAGTGTTAATTCCACTTAAGCTGCATAGGAGCTTCAAATCAGAACTTTTTAAAAGAACTAGATTTGTTCTCAGTGTTAAGAAACTCAATGTATTTCAGCTCTTAATCAGAAATATGTAGCAACAGCTAAAAGTTCAAGGGGCAAAAATGGCTACAGGTGGTGACAACAAACACATTTAGGTAAATGTATTTTATAAATGCTTGAGTAGAGGTATAACACTGTCCCACTTAATACTCCTGTGTTTGTTATTTTTATGAGCTAGCAACCATTTATATCACAAATTCAAGAATTCAAGGACTGTTCACTGGGTAGGTAGCTATTAAACATTTAGGGTTGGGTTTTTTTCCTCCTTTTCACGGTGTGCCCTGATACCTTATTCAGTTAAATACTTCCAATCACATTTCTGATTCATTACTGTTTTCGTTATATTCTAGAACTTTTTTTGTAATATTGTATGGGAATACCTCATACATAGACACGTTCTGAGGAAAAGTTTCATTAGGATAAGTGTTGGCAATTACATTTTACAGATGGAAAAGATAAAGAAAAATGTCCATAAAGCAAACATTCAATCATATTAATTAATTATTTCCAGCATAAGCTATTTTTTAAGGCAGGGTTTGGGCTAAAACTTTATTCCTGTAGCTGAATCAACCATTCTAAAGACCTCTTTGAGATTTTGTTAAGAGTTCTACAACTTAAACAGAAGGGAATTGGTGTTATTTGTCCTTAAGTTCCCTCTGCAGATATAGAGAACATATAAAGCAAATTTCATTTAAGGCTAAAATTAATTTAATAATATCTGCCTGGTTGTCATTTCCTCACAGTCCCAATGGACACAAATGGTTTGATGGCTTTCATCTGAAATGGACATGCTTGGCCCTGAACTGTGAAGTGAGATAGGGAGGATCTTACAACTTCTGAAATGTTCATGGAGGCTTGAATGCTCTCTCAATCTTTTTCTTACACTCTGATGTGTCAGAACAGAAAAAAAAAAAAAAAAAAGTTTTCAGCAGTTCTTTGACTGTAGATTGATGTAAGAGAGATCAGAAGCTAGATGAGTATGTTGATGTTGCTACAGGAATGCACAGAGCAAGAATTTGACTGTAGTTATGTATTTCTGAACAGATAAGATATCAGAGATTCCTCTTCTGATTGATACCCAGCATAGTGTTAAGTGGACTGATTGCATTGGCTAAACTAACATATTACTCAGTTTCAAGGCTGAAATGTGTGATGATTCTGGCAACAGACAGGATTTGATGTATCACACACATACAGAAAGAAAAGACATGCTGTTCTTGACAGTTGGTTGTTGACAGCTCCTCTGTTCATCTTCAAGGTGACTATTCATAAAACTTTCTCTGACAGACAAGATGTTAAACAATACCATCCTCTGATGCAGTCAAATTGCCCTTTCTAAGTAGTCACATATCTATTTGCTCTGATGGTTTTTGAATTCTTTTTATCACCAGGCTGGCAGATACCAGTAAACCACAATATAGTTAAAACACGTCCCCTTTTCAGAATCACTCTCATAATGTAATCAGTGCAATAAATATACAACATCATGAAAAGTATCCTGTGAAATACATTTTCCTCACCCTCCCTCCTTTTCATGCACAATAAATGATTGCCTGATAACAGATAATGATAGGTCTGCAGATTGTCACTAGGCTAATATTCTCTTCCCACAGGCTTAAAGCTGCAAGTCTGAGACACGCCAGCCTATCAAGTTATAATACGAAGCTAAGGATATTCTATGAATAACAATTACCTATTGTGGCAGGTTCCTGAGCCAAACAGATCTTTGAGGCAGTCCTGCTTAGGCCTTTTAGTATAAGGAACTTGCAAGTTCCTTAAGTTATTAATTTTGGAATTAAGTAGATTTTCTATTTCTTATTATTTAAAACATTGGTAAGAGTCTCATTTCTTCTTTCTTTGATCTTTTTCTGTCCTTATGACTTCTTCTCTGTTTTGATACATCATTATTTCTGCAGTATTCATTCAAACATAAGGAAAAACTTGAAGTCTGAGAAAGGAAAGACAGAAGGAGGAGACCTAGGAGACTCCACTAATTTTTCTTCTTTTATTTAATCTTAAAATACTGATTTTATTTTAAGAGTGGAGATTGTAATGAAAACATGTTATTAAATCTTCTTCTATTGCATGCTAGACGGAACATGTTAAGAATGTGATGAGATCTTCCTGTAGTTGAATTGCATTTCTAAAATATCATATGTCAGCAACATATGATTGTTCATAATTCTATTGGTGTTTTTTTTAAACTTAATCATGTTGCTAAGTCAAAAGATTGTAAAGAAACATGCTGTTTTTAGAAGTAATTAGGTGCTGTTCTGAATGCAACCATTTTTTAAATGAGACAAGTGGGGTGCATCTAAAACAGTGGAGAGCACACTTGAAACACTGAAAAGACAGAGCAGCTGGATGTTCTCTCATCCTAAAAATAGGTGGTTCTTATACTAACTCTGTGGAGGGAAAATAAGTTCTGTAAAGAAATCCTTAGGGATTAATTCCATAAATTGACTAAAGACACAAGTGAAAAAGCAGTTCTGAAACATACTCTGAAGGCAAGCTTAAGATAAAATTTGATATGTAAAGAAAATAGTAGGTAATTAATAAAAACATATTTCTACCACAGATGAAAACATTAAGCTTCAGGATGGAGAGGCTAATGTTACTGCAGAGTTTGGCACTGCAGTATTGTGAAAAGCCAGCTCAGTGGGCCATCCGTTTAGGCCACAAGTTCTTTCCTTCCTAACTGCTCAGAGCAGAGGCTGAGAAAGGCCAAGGCCTCTGCAAGGTGGTTGAGAAGACATGGATGAACTGGGATGAGATTAATGGAGTAAGGGTTTCACTGATCCCATTATCCACCTTCTCTGCTGCTACGCTTATTAAGAGGGAGCCTACTCTGGACTTTTGTGGTGTACCATAGGCCATCAGCAAAGTAATGTGAATTAACATTTTCTGGTATTAGTCCTTTTTTTGTCTATATTTACAAGGAAATACTATCCAATTCCATTAAATAAGAAAAAAAAGCAACAAAAACCAGACATGGAGTATAATGGGACAATTGAGTGAAGTTTTGCGTTAAACAACAGCAAGTCTGGTGATGTTGGTAGTTCAGTGAGACTTCTTGAATTGTTATATGAAGTTCTTTTGGTCTTATCTCTCTCTTTTCTTGTAAGGCAGACTGTATATTAGACAACCTCACTTGTAGGTGTCTGAATATTTTTAAGTGCAGACTACAAATAAACAGTTGCATTTAAATACATTTTGTACCCTGCCTCCCCCACCCAAACTAAAATGAAAGACCACCCCAAAACAAAACCAAAAAGCCCCATTGTCTGATTATTTTTCTTTTCACTTTTTACCTTTTAATAAGAAACACAGACAAATGTCATTAATCAAACCTGCTGGTTAACTGGAAGTAGAACTGAGATTTTTTTCTTCAGCTTGCATCTAATGTAAATGATGCTTGCGATATGCAAAGCCTAGTTCATTTATTTGTATGGAAGTTACTAAACAGGGCGTTGTTCATGGAGTAACTAATTTTGAAGAGTGTAAGTTATTTTTTATTTGATTTTTTATTTCCCTCTTGTTGAAAGATTCCAGGTGGTGTACAAAAATCTTTTTTGGTGTTGTTTATTTATTGCTTTTTAAATTTTGGGATGGGACAGGTCTTCGATTGGACAGTTTATGATTGGTCTAACATGCATTACATGGAAATTCACACATTATCTGCCCATCAAGATTACCAGCCTTTGATTAGCAAAGTGCCTATTTGATATAAAGGAGATACAAGTTTCATGTAAAAAATGTGAATGAGTGACTTAAAAGGAGAGAAAATCTCAAAGCTTCTGAAATTACCTAAGTATATTGTTGCAAACCATAAAGGATTGCATTTTCCAAAATGGCTGATAATTTTGTTTAGGCCTATTTCTCCCCTCCTGGGGATATTTCATTTTCTTCCCCCCTAGGGGTATTTCATAAGTTAAATAGTTAAAGACATGCGATATTTGGCATTTTCCACAACTGATGCCTAATCAGTGGGTAACAAGTAAGTTATTTAGAAATGAAGGCACATAAAATCAGTATTAGCTTTGGAAAATAAAGCTAATTATCCCTAAAGGGCTACTTGGTTAGAGCCCCTATGCATTTTATTAACTTTTATTTAATTAATGAACATCATATCCATCAATATTTTAATACTTCCTAAATTGCATGTCCTTTTAAAAAATTATTATCTCTTTGGATTGTTTGCTTAGGAGATTAATAAATTCAGTAGACTCTTTTTCTGATCGAAGATCAGTGGTTTAGATTAGTTTCTTAGATTCTGTTTGGAGCTTAAGGTTAGTAGCAACTGAGAAATTGGATTGATGGCCCCTCCTTGGTGGAAGAAAAGGAGATCCCAGAAATAAAGGAATGTCTCAGTATGACACACAGACGGTTTGCTTTTTCAACTCCTTCACATTTCAAAACAGATTGCCACTTGTTTCTTTTCCCTTAAAAAAACCCTTTTCTCATACATTTAACTCTGTTATAATGTAACCCCCTTGTGGTTTTTTTGTGAGTTCTTAGTAGGCAGAATGAGCTTCACGGTTCCCTTCACTGCAACTGCTGAAAATTTCTCACACTCACTGAGATATTCAGCATTCACACTAGGCAACAGGCACCTTGAGAGAATATGGTCATTTTTATGATTTAGAAATTTCAACACTTTTTGTCTTGGCCAAATTTTTAAGCAGGACGCTGTGATACTGCCTACCTTACCAGTGTCTGGCTGAATAATTCAGTTGTAAACTCTCCAGAGCAAAGTTTATCTCCCTATGCATTTTTTATACACCTAGCATGATGGAGCCACTGGCTTCTCTGAGCATTTCCTGAATATATTTTTAAAGGATCAGAAATTGAAGGATGCCATAAGCACCTCTTGCCTTGTTAAAGGTATGAGTAACAGAACCTAAAAAATTTAAAGACTTCTTATGCATTTTATTTTTATTTTTTTGCAAGTACCAGTATATGAAACAGATGTATCCTCTGATTTGAGAGAAGGAAAGAAAGATGTGTGATGGATGTATTGTAGGTTGTCTGGATTTACCTTCAGTCCCATCACATTCACAAGGCCATTACTCTGCATATATGCCCTGTCCCTGAAGGGTAGTTGATGATTTAGGTCTGTTCTTTGAGTAGTTTCCTTACTACAGTTGTTCTAGCCATGAAGCCTTTTTGCAGCTGTTTGAATGCTAATTTCCTTTGCTCATCAAACAATATTTTCTATTTCTCCTAAGTGCATTAGATGCACTTACCATTCTCCATTTTATGTCACCTATCATCACTACCACTAGTTTTGTCTAAAAGCTATCCAACTATAATAGGGAACATAAGCTCTGCTCTAGTTCTTCAAAGTCTATCAACGCCATGTTACCCCTGTCAGCAGCCTGGGAGCCATGCACCAGGTTTGCATGAAACTGTTTTTTTAATCTACCTTACAAGTACACCAAACCTCTTTTTTAGTTATTCATGTCACAGGGTAAAGCCTACCCACAAGCACCACTCAGATAGATGAGAACATGATTGTATCTGCCAGCTCTAACTGCCTAGATTAGTATGGTATGTGCAGGAAAGAAACAAAAAATCAGTGATGATAGAGCTGTTAAAGACTTTCCAGTTCTTGGAAGATATTTGGGAAGGAGACCAGAGGGTGAGAATAAGCCAGGTAACAACTGCTATTTGGCCTTAGATATGGGGAAATAAATCTTGGGGCTCCTTGGCTAGTGAGGCTATTGGCTGCTGACAATATAATTTTAAAAAGAGTTGCTTAAGATGATAACACCTCAGATGTGGGGGAGCAACTCCTCCCTTCAGGGACCTCTGACACCAAGCAGGGCCTGAGCCCAAGACAGAAGCACCCTCACAGGGGGAAAACTGCCAGTCAGGACTTGGACAGTCCAGTGGTCAAAGCAAGTGCCCTGCTCTCCTGGGTCCCTACTGCTGGTCTCAGCTGGCTTGAGGGCTGAATAGTGGCAGTCAGAGGTGTGTGGATGTCGCAGAATAGCTCTCTGCCCTGTGTACTCATCCTTCTTAGTAAATAAATTTTATCCCTGTATGTCATACTGAGCGATCCTACCCTACTGCAAATAACAGGATGCACTCATAATGCAAGTTCATAACTCATAAAGCATCAACAAGGTAGCATCAATAACAAAACAAAATGACCTAACAGATTCAATTTTTTTTAAAGTTGAACTAGGAAAAAAAAAGTAATATTTTAGTGTTATGGCTATGATCCCTTAAAAGTTTTATTCCTGATAAAATTTCTTAATGCAGTTTATTTAATTTTTTGTACAACATTTAATATTCTACCCCAGTAATCCTTCTGCCTGTGCATATCCATATTAAAGAGGGACTGGATAAGAATGCTTGCTATGAACTAGTCCCCATGGGTTGGAATAAAAGTGCTCTCTTTTCGCAGGTACCAATTTTTTTAATTACCATCACTTTGAGCAAGAGAATACTAAACCTGCGATTTAAGCATTTCTCAGAATAATATTGTTCAAAAAAGTAGCTGCTCTTTTTAGAGAAAAGAAATTCCTTAGTTGACTTCTTGTTGTAGCAGCTCCCTCTTGGTGCTGTATGTCACCTGTACCTAGGATAATTTGAGCTAACTCAAATGGATTTACTGTGGTTGTGTATCACTGAGGACATAACTATGATCATTTTGTCATGTCATAAACTGATCTAAAGTCAATGCAACCATATGGAGGTTATCACTTCAATCCAACTCCATTTCTTTGTAACATGGGGTAATATTTGGGATTATTTCCATCTGTTTAGAGAATCAGTAATGCTGACACCTCCCTCAGGGCCTCCCTACAATATTTCACAGTGGTCCAAATCTCAACATGTTATCTGAGTTGTAAGAAAGGAATCATCTTAGATCCAACTGCTGAACAGATATTTATTTCCTTATCTTAGACTTAGCTCTATAGTAATAAGGTCCAATGGCTTTTAATTACTTTGGAATAAGTGCAGAATAAGTTTGCATCTGTTGCAATATACCATGTAGACATTCCTTGTGTGAAACAGAGGTGGTGACAACAGTCTTGAGGTAAGTCTAATGTATTTCAGGTTTAGAATGGCATAGATGACTTGGTATCTGTTAATCTGTAGCAGAGGGAGTGAAACTGAAATCAGCTCTTATATTTGATAATTAGTTCTCTATGATTGTTTTCTATTTTTACAAAAAAGGATTTCTGTATGGAACTTATAGGTAGAACTTAAGACTATGGAGATAATATTACCATGCACGTTATTGTACGTTTTCTTTGCAAGTTTACTCAATACTAAAAGACACTTCCAAACAAAAAGACCTCGTCCTTTATCTAAGATCCCTTTGCCTACAACAAACTTTCCTATTTTACACACTAGCAATAAGATTATCAGCATCCATCTTATTTTTGCTACTGGAAGTCAGAATTAATTTCCCTGAAAACAGAATTGTAGGGGTGTAGTGTTAGTATAAATGAGCTCAGAATGAAGTTTAAAGTCACCATGGTTGGCTTCTTTGACATTTGTTTCTAAATAAGGAGGTTGTTTCCTACTTGCAGATCATACCTCCCATGACCAGAGATTTTAGCAAATGTTCAAAAACCTTCTGGTGTCTTTTCATTAAAAATGTCATTTTTTAATTAAAAAGTTTGGTAGTTAGGCACCAGAACATAGGAGAGCTACTTGAGCTAGTGACAGCATTGTGGATGAATGACAGAAGCTGGAATTTATACTTATTAACTTAAGATATTCAGATAAACATTTCCTTAATTTGTAAGTCATTCTGGGTGGTTCCCGTGTGTATTCTAGGTCTCTGCCAAGACTGCTTAGTTATGCCAGATCATGAGGCAAATCCATGGATGGTGAGACTCAAAAAAGGGCTGGAAATCTGGAAATATCTGAGCTGTGTGTTATCAGAAAATGTAGGACTGCAGACAGCTGGAATGTAGAGGTGCTGTTGTCAATAATACCTGACGTAGATAGGTCTCAAAGAATGGAAAGTTGTTAAAACCATTAAGTAAGTTCATTGCAGAAATTATTAAGCCCAGACATTTTTACCCCTTGAATGCTTTATCCATGCTTTAAATCATGCTTAAACAACAATTTTAGTATTAATAAATAGAATTATATATTTCACTTTAGGAAGTACACATCCAAGTATACAGGCAAATGCCATGAGTTAGATGAATGAAAGTATAATTCTCTATTCCCTTATCTAATATTTATGTTTAACAGTTGAAAACTGGAAATGATTCAGTGATAAAACTTGCATAGGCATATGTAATAAGAAATTGGAACATTTCAATTTGAACAGTTTCCCATTTTTTTTTCACTGAACTACATAATTTCTTCCACACCTTGGAATGATCATGGTTGCCTCAGGGGGTCCATGATGTATTTTGTTTGACCTGAAGGAGAAATTGAGACCATTGCTGTATAAAAAACAAAACAACTGTGGAGAAGGAGGGAAAATATCAAGGTTGTCAGATGCATCATCCCTAAAGAATCCTTTAAACGTAAGGCTTACCTTGCCCACGTATTGTGTATCTGGACCTGTGTATTCCTCCAGCAAGAAAAACTGGTTCCACATCCAACCACGCTTGGTGCGGTGCAGCGTTTTTCCACTATTCTCTGACAATCCTTTTATCCTTTCACTGCGTGAGTGCTTGTTAGTCCTTCCTTGGGATGACATCATATGAATCACATGAAACATACAGCTCCAAAGCAAAACTGTCAGGAAGGAGTAGGTCCTCATAATTTACAGTGATGCTGTTAGCCTCCACTCCTCTAATAATTCACCAGAAAAACCTTTTTCAAATGTTATATTCCTCTTGTAAGTTGGACCTAGCAAATGGAGAAAAGTATTGGAATAAGATGCAATTTTATTTTTTTTTCCCTATGGCCACAGCCTTCCTACAAACAGGAACACAAGTAGACTAGTGGTCATGACAATAACCCAGGAAATTACATATAACCATTAAAATAATGACCAGTTGTGTGTTGCAACATTTTCTCGAGACATTTGCATGCAAAAATTACTCAGAATTTTCAGTCAAGTTCTTTAATGTCTCCTTCAGTCTCTCAACTGTATATTGACAGTAATCTAAAACACACCGAATAAAATACTTAATCTTAAAATTTTAGCAACCATCAGTATACTGACACAACAGAACAGCCAAAATAGTAAGAAACCTTCCAACCTAATCTCTCCCAGCTCAGCCTGATGTTATCCTCTCTTACTATCTGTTCAGAATTCTCTGCAAATCTGAATTTTCTGTTACTATATGATTTATACAACCCCTTCTTCCCCTTTGCTAACCCCCAATTGTCCACAGGGTCTGCCTCTTTTTCTGCACAAAGGAACTCATTAGATGAAATTTAAAGTATTATTGATGCCTTCCACAGATTCCTTATCAAAAAAACCAAAAGTACTCGTTAGTTAATTTTCTGTTTATAAGAAACCTGCTGAGTCAACAAAATTCTGCATGTGCAACAAAATTCTGCTTTTGGAATGTATTTTAATGTTTCCCCTCCTGAATTAATGGAAATACTTCTTATATGGAATCTTATTGTTACTATTATTTTTCTATAATTGGCACTGATGTTTTGTGTTGAAATTTGTAAACAAAATTTAATGAAAACAATTTTTTTTTAAACCATACTCTTTATTTGGCAATAAAACTGAGATGCCTGATGTCCAAACCTGGGTTTTCTGTAAAGCCTGCTTTTGCTTTAGGATAATTGTTACCTGAGCTGTAATTTTATATTACAGAAAGCATAGGAAAAAAATCCAGCAGCAAAAATATAATTTGCTTTGGGAATCTCAGTCCATGAAGAGTGATAGTAACAGGAAATCACAGAAGCTGGAGATTTTAGAGTACTGAAATTTAATAACATATACATACCTGTCTGCCTTTCTCCCATAATCCCAAATTACCAGCAGCTACTTTCACTTTGGGATTTTTTTGTTTTGTGGGCTTTTTTTTTGTTTGTTTGGGATTTTTTGGGGGAGGGGTTTGCTTTTTTTTTTGTGGGTTTTTTTTTTAGGTGAAGGGAAGGGAGACTTTTTGTGTGTAAAAATACAGAAATCTTTTAAAATAAGGTGCTTTTTGTGAAAATTATTAGTCAGTTCAGAATAAAAACTTTTTCATGGAAGACATTTAGGGAATTGCACTCTAAAGGTTTTAATGATTGAATTAGAATTGTGCACTTGTGTGAAGCTTTCCTTAAAATGATGATATTCTGTATGGTCTCAGTATCTTAACTAGCAATGCTGAAGGAGGATCAGAGTCTTAGCATTTTAGTATCTTCAAACAGAGTTTTAGCTGAGCAAGAAGTGAAGGCTTGGAATATTTATTACTTTCTAACATCATATTCAAAAACAAAACCACAACTGTTTAATAGGTGACAAATTTATGCAGAAAATCTTGGATATAATGCAGGAAAGGTTACTTTCTTTAACTTCTTTATTTTAATTGAAGAATCAAAGCACAGAGTAAATTAACTCTATTTGCATAAAAACATGCATGTACATAGATCTTGGCATACATTAGTGGATGTATTTTCTTTGAATTCTGTAGGTATATTCAAAATCTTGTTTTGTCCTTTGTAACGCTCATTATATTCCTGTTGCATGTAGAGGGGCAAAGGGGGACTTTAGTGTGGCTAATTTAACACCAGTGAATTTTGATGTTAACTGGAAAACGTGTTGTACATGATGATCTTGGTTTGTGATTGATATTTACTGGATACAGATCAAAAGAAAAACAAAATTCAGCTACTCTTTTAACCATGTATAAATTGCTTATACTAATTCCCTGTATAATACATACAGAATTTGTTTTTACTGCTGAATAAAACTGATTATCGATGTAGAGCACAATACATGATCATCCAGATCCTCAAATCCAGCCCACTGCACCATCTGAGGCAGATTGCAGGGCCTTGTCAGGCTTTGTCAATTAAATTCTAGTTTAGGTATTGTAGAATGAAAGTAAGCAGCAAGAAGAACTGCTTGTTGAAAAATACTGTACTAAAAAAGGCAGATCATAACATTTGTCCAATGGCTCTGAATTCTTATTTCTTCTTGAGATACTCTTGCTTGATGTGTCATCAAATAGTGCTCTTTCACAGTTGCATTACAACACGTTTTCTTGGACTGTAATTCAGTAATTCATCTGACATACTTTCTGAATGATAACATGTTCAAATATTCATATTGATTAACTTTTGAATTTGATTTCTTTTGCTTTGTACATGAGTGATGCATTGCTACTTAACTAGTCTATATATTCCATACAATAAGTATTATACATGTAATACTTAACTATTTTTATATATTTAGGTCATGACTGATTGATTTTTCTAATTTCTTGGAACATATCAACTCTTCTGCATTATAACAAACCACAAAACAAAGCAACAAAAAGTCCTGAAAACTACACATATATTTGGCAAAATTTTAACACATAATGAATCTGCGCAACTATGAAAAATCTTAAAAATACACTTCACAAAACCTTGAAGCCTTGTAAGACTGCTGTGAAAAATAAGTTATACAAAAACAGTTTGAATTTTTCCTTCAAAACATCAAATTTCCTTCAAAACATGCAGATTTAGTCTGGTTTATTTTTACCCTTTTTTGAAATGGAGGAATAGGGAACATCAATATATTTTCATTTGGTCATTTGGAGATGTGGGATTTCATGCTTAGTTTTCCAATAATTTCAAATGGAAATGGAATTTTCAATTTCAGGTGCTCCATTTTGCTTTTTCAAAACTACGTTTTTCATTTCCCTAACATGTTCTCATTTCTTTCTGTCCAAATGTTATTTGCCATACCCATTCAAATGCGTGAGATCTTTATGCTACCCTTTTGTTTGTACTCGAATAAATACTTCAAAGAGGCGACTGGCTTATGCATCTTGTCTCATAGTCAGATGTTCAAGTGGGTCAGGAGTCACATTTGGTTGACTAAGAAGGTGTATTTTAATGCTGAAACAAAGGATTCTAGTGCAGTCTTGCAAAGTAAGAGCATCTGTTCAAGGGCCAACAATGCCTTGTGCACAGCTGCTCTAAGGCTGCTCCCGAAATTGCTTCCATGTGAACACCAATTTTTTAACAGTTTTTTCTTGAAAGAATCTAGATTCCCCCATATTTCACCCTACCCAGGGCAAAATGTGACGAGAGATGTGTTTAAAATACATGGTTTTCAGTGTAGCACTGCCCCCTACTGTTTTCCGTGTTCTAAGTAACTGATCAAATTATACACACAATCTCTCTCATTTCACTTCTACTTTTACCATTTACTCAGTAAAATGATCAACTTATTTTTCTGGTCAAACAATGAAAAATAGGGTTGTTGTTTTTTTTTTTCCTAGTTGCATTAGAAACTTGAAACTTCTTTTAAGATGAGGTATTAACGTATTAAACATTTTAATGTGTCAAATTGTGGAGAACCTGTATTCTTTCCTCACTTTGCAAATCAGAGGATCCCAGTGGAGGCAATAAATGTTTTTTTATTTTTATGGCTTGAGGCATCTGTGGTGGCAGTTTCTCTTTGCAGTTAGGACTCTGATATCAGAATCCTACAACAGTTTCAGGTAAATGAATGGCCTCTGTATGAAAGACGTTATTTTCTGAGCACATTTGTAACTGGAAAAATATATCTTTAAAAGTCCTTTTGACTGGAAAATATTCTATTTAGATTCTTCAGGTGTAGTGTGAAATAAGCCCTGCAGGGATCAATAGCAGGGATTTGTTAGCAATGATGCCAATTTAAATGTTTCTATAGCAATTGCCATGGAAATGTTTTTAATTAGTACAGCACAGTCACTCACAAGCATTAGACAAAGAAAGGCTAACCTTCAGCAACTTGATAATGTATCCCACATTAGTTTGATTTATTTGTTAACAGTAAAGTAAAACACTGTTCTAAAACAAAAAGGATGTAACGCTCATGCATAGCTAAACATAGCTGAGTTAACTGCAGCAGCAGTGCTTCATATTGCCCTCACTAATCTTTAAATAGAAAGGACGCAGCTGATGTTCAGAGTGACTCAAACAATTTGTAAAACTGAAATAGGTATTTTAGCAGGATATATCAAGTATAAATCTTGTGTAACCTGCATATATGTAAGCAGTCTCATTGACTTTGGTTGTATTTCTTTTGAAAAAATGTATCTGAATGTATCTTCAATCTACCTAGGCAGTGAAGGCTGTGCTATAACCTGCACACTGCCATTGATAATACCAAGACTTAGTTAGAGGCTAGATATGTGCCACTGTAGGTTCACTTTTGTTACTTCCCTAGCTAATTAAAGGTAGCCCAGGTATGCATATACATACTTCCCCCTGACTGCAGTGCTCAAATATTTTCTGAGTGCAGTCATCCTATAAAAATGAATACAGAGTGTGGATGTATCATTGATAACTGACTTTCGAAAAAACAAGCTCCTTTTTTTCTTCTTCCTAATTTTTTCTTTCCCTCTCCCCTCTTTGTAGGTAAAGATGGAATTTGGGGGTAACATTAAAAGCATTAAAAGCAAACAGCCAATGAGCACCTTTGACTGACTTCCCATGCTGAACCTGGGAGAATCAAGCAAGATCTCTGTGAGAGCTGAAGTAGCTTTTGAGGGATACCCAAAACTTAAGGGACGGATTTCTGACTGATGAACACCCATTCTTTGAGTACAAGTACTCAGATCCCATTCAGGCACAGAAACATGGGCCACACTAAAAAAGAAACACTTCCCCACTCAGCTGCTCCCACTGGAAACCTTTTGGATTGGATTCTCAGAACCACATTTTTCCCATTGGGTTGCTTATCTGTTCAGCAGTGTATGCAGTGGAGATAAGCTCAGCTAAAAGTTTTGCCAGAAAACAGCTGAAAGCTGTTCTTTATGTCTGGGACACCAATGCAAGTTCCCTAAGTTACATGAAGCAAGGAGTCACAAGAACATAAAGAAAATTTTAAGGAACGTACACCAATAACAATTTGTGTTGCAATGTTGGTTGAATTAATGCCTTTAGGCAAACAAATCTATGGTTTGTAGGTGTATTATAAGAAACATTTATCTTGCTGTGACAACAGAAAACTAGTATTTATTTCAGTTTTGCCAGACTCTTGGGGATGTAAATTGGAAACACTGGTCCAAATTCAACGCAATACAGCTTAAGTCACCCTCTTTATAGCACTCATAGTAACACCAGTCCTGCACGTGGGTGGGTCTGGGAAGAGAATGTGTTGATTTGTGTTTGGACAATCCTCACTGATTAAGTTTTATGCTGTGATTTGAAGTAACTGTCCCTGGGCAGTGAAAATACCATCTGGCCTTCTCCAGAGCAAGGCTCTTCCAAGTGCAGATGGAACTGTCTTTGGACTCTTTCTCTCCTAACCATCCTTCTGTCAGCTAGTGAACGGAGTGTGGAGCACTTCCTATCCATCTTGCATAAAGTTCTATCACTTGTTAGCAATGGTATTCAATGAAGATAACAAAAGACTTTTAAAAATTCTACTCCTGGGGCAGCAGCTCATTGGATTACAAAAGCAAAATATGTATTTTGACATAAAAAAAATAGAAGACCCTTTTTCTCCTATAATGAACCTTTTTACAGGATCAGCATGAGGGGAGCAAGAATATATAGCACTTGTAAACCCTTAATGCAAGGCCTTTTGAAGATATTCCTTTGATCTTTAATATCGATTTTTCCCCACAGGGAGTACATTTGACTCTTATCATATAATGAAGCTGCATTATATGATTTTATACCACACCTTATTTACAAATGCAACACATTCATCACCTTCATGGTGTTAAAGAATAGCCTGAAGAGACAGGAGGAAAAATACATACTGTCATCAAAGTAAAATTATTCTCTTTACTTCCCCTTTAAGATTGTCTTAAATTCTCTGACTCATAAACTGGTTACCTGTACTTTGATATTGATACCCTGCAATATTTAAGACCTTTTTTTGTGTTTTTTGGGGGGTTTTTTGTTTGTTTTTTGTTTGTTTGCTTGCTTGGTTTGGTTTTGGTTTTGGGGTTTTTTTTTGGGGGGGGAGGGTGTGGGTTTTTTTGTTTGTAGGGGTTTTTTTGGGTTTGTTGTTTGTGGTTTTTTTTGGTGGGGAGGTTTGGTGGATATCTTTCAGAAGCAGAAATACAAAACAAAGCAGTAGCTGCAGTTGTAGGCCCCTATTTTCTAGATGCATCGATTCTCATCAGCCTCTCTGCATGAAGCAGATGAGATTCACCTATGGCAACATTCCTAATGATAGAATGTACTTAGCAGTTCTGGTAACTGGGACTACATGTATTCACCAAATGCTTCTTTCTTGCTGCTTTATTTTGAAGCAGTCCAATCTGGTCACACACCTAGGTCCTAAAGCAGCAGTCTGAGACTCCATGTCAGGTGTCTCCTACCTCTGGATATCTCCTGAGCATAACATGTACCAGGATGAGAGCTTGCTAAGCATTCTGAGTCTACAGCTTGTATGACAGCCCAAGAGGTTGTTACAGACCAGAATTTCTCAGAATAAAGATATCTTCAAGCTAGTAATTCCCAGATTTTTAAGAGCCATTAATCTTTTCTCTCCTTCTTCTTTTTTTTTTTTTTTTTTCTCATGTACCTCTGAGTCATTAGAAAACTTGTTCTATGACTTAGTTACAGCCTGAAAAGGAAAATACAGTCACTTCTCTCTGGATTGGAAAAACTCAGTTTCCGGTCAGTTAAAAGTAGTTAGCAGATTTAGTCTGGTAATTGCAGGCCATTGTTGCTGCTTACTTCCTGAAGGAACTGAGCAGCTGCTGAATGCTGTCATTTTTCAGAGCTCAACACCCTTTATGCCCTTCTGCTGTCTCCAAGGGGATCACAAAATCAAGGAAAGTCTCATTCTCAGAGCTGAGCAATCCCTTTGCAAGCACAGGAATTTGTGTACAGAAATAGTACATAGATTTAACACATTTTTGCTACTTATTTTCTCAGTTAATCTGAAGGGAGTTTAATGCAACTGAGACTTCAGCCTTTATTTCTATTATAAACGCCATAAAATACCCACAAGTGGTAATTCTACCACTTAAAGGAATAATACAGATCTCAGAAATATAACGTACAATTACTTTTTTATTATTATTATTTTTGTTTATTTCTAGCTCTGAACCTCTTCCTTAAAACAGAAAACACCACCCTCCCAAATAAAAAAAACCACACCAAAACCTTTTACTTTCATCTCATTTGACTTCATTAATGAGACAGAAATGCAAAACAGGAACAAATTCTACATAAGTGTATTACAGTGTTGCTTATTCTGGTAGTAACCTGATAGTCCAATTTGAGGATATCTTCAGCAAGCAGACATCCACAATAGTGTATAACCATGGAGAAGCATATAGTGTTTTTTCTCCTGCATGTTTTATCAGTCTCCAAATATTAGGTATTTAGAAATCCCCAATAGATTCTCATTGTCATTACTTTCTCCACTTTTGCTTTGAAACCATCCATATAAGCTTCTAGGAGCCACAACATTCAGCAGGGAGACTCACAGTTGAACAGTCTTGTGAAAAGGACCAACTCTTTTTTGTTTTTAACATTGTAGCTGACAGCTTGATACTATCTAGTACTTGGTACAACTAATATTATCATTGCGAGCCACAGTAGTCACTCTCTCTTCATTCTGTTTGCCACTGATGAATATATAGACTTAAATCAACTTCTCCTTCAGTTGTCTCTTTTCTAAGACATAAATTTCTGGGACTGTCTGCTTAATCATTCCTTGTCTGGAAGCTGTGTTATAATTTTGATTGCACCTGTAGACCTCTGAATCTCTCCCATTTTTTGGGGTATCATTTGAAATTGGAGATGATAATTTGTTGCAGTATTCAAGATGCAGAAACTTCATGCATATACAGACAGCATTCTCTACTTAATTTCATAATGATCCATGGCATTGTTTCCTTTTTTTAACTTCTGCAGAGCTCTGGGCTAATGTTTTCCTGTTACTACCTCCTTTTACATTAAGGTTTATTCCCCAATGGCAATAGCCAGACTTCATTATTTCAAATGTGAACTCTGGGGTTTACCATGTGTGAGGCTTTACATAATTTCACCATCCATCATTTTGGTGTCCACTCAATGCATTGCATAGACTACAAATGTATATATAGCCAACCACTATAGTTATTAAACTGTTGAAAGGTAGAGACTGGTTGGCACGGCAAGTCTCAAATCCATATGGCTAAACTTTTTTCTTCTCTCCCCTGCCTTCCTTCAAAGCAGGGTTACTATGTCCATATAATCTATGAGAAATCACCCCAGTCTTGGTCTTCAAACATTGTCAGGAATTTTCTGGGAGAGTGCCAGCTGGTACAGGCTAAACTGGTGTTAGGGACCTTAATAACAATGAAATCATACACACAGTTACATTGCAAAAGCCATTTTCCTTGCAAGGTGGAGTATATTAGTATAATCATAGTTATAAGATCCTTTTGCAAGCTTTTGCAGAGGCCCTTTGGCTTTATTATGCTGAATGCCATTTACAAAGTTTTTCACCTTGATATCCAAACCTGTTTTCAGATTATTTATGTGTATGTTGAACAGTGCTGGCCCTAGTACACGTCCCTGTGGAACACTACAACAGACCTTATTTCAATGTGAAAACTTGTTATTTACTTCTTCGTTCTGGTTCCTGTCATTTAATCAATTACTTATATATGCAGGGACCTTCACTTCTAGCTCATGGCTGCTTAAGAGACTTTGGTGAGTGACCCTGTCAAAAGCCTTCTAGAAGCACATCATATCAAATAGGTCAAAGCTATCCATATGCTTCAAAACTATTTCAGAGCACTCAGATAGTCTGTGAGGCAGGACTTGCCTTTCCAGAAATTATATTGCCTTTTCCCCAGTATGTCATGTGTCCAGCAATTGTGTTTTTTGTAACAGTCGCTAGCAATTTTACTGGTTTCCTCAGACGTTCCCTGCGACTTCTCCCTGGTAGAACTGAAACTGTTTTTTAAAAGTTGGCATTGCATTCGATACCTTGAAACACTCAAGTATTAAGGAAGTTGCATTGAAAAGTTAAAGGAAATAATTAATATTTCAGCAATTTCATCACTGAGCTTTTCAAGATTCCTGATAGTATGCATGAAGTTGCTGCTATATACTTCAACTTGAAATCCAACTGTAGTGAAACTAGATCTTCTGATGAGTCTCTGGTTAAATAAATATATAATCCCCCAAAAAAACAATCCAACATTTAATGTTTAAGAGTTTATAACCCTTTCTGTTTTCTCCTGAAAGCTGTGACAAATGAACCACAGAACAGCAGGTAGTGACAAGCGTAACACTGATGGTAAGGTTGCCCATGGAACTGGATGTTTTGTGGTGGCTCTAGTGGACCCCCTTTGTGCTATTTTTTTCTGAAGTGTTTATTCTCTCTCCGAAGAGCTAGTAGCCCAGATGTGGTCAGTCAAACTCTCTCTGGTGCTTTACAGTCCTGCAAAGAAGCCTACTCAGAACTCTTATCAGCACCATAGAGTTTGGCTTCCATGCTCAGTTTCATATTGAAATTTTGATTACTTCAAGTTTTAAAGACCTCTGGGGAAAGAAATATTCTAAAAATAAATTTATGGTTTTTTTCCCCCTGTTGAGGTTTCAAGATTTTCTACACTATTTCCTGAACTTTCTGTCCTCAAATTTCTGTCCTTAGGGAAGGCTTTATATGTGGTTTATTGTTGCTACCATGATAGGCAAAATAAGAAGGCTTCAGACCCATCTCAAACTGAATCTAAAGATGGGGAAATATGTCATATGCATAAGCTTTTAATAATTTAATTGTGCTTTTATAAGACTGCAGTTGTTATTGCTGATGCCAACTATTTTACTATTTGGTTCCCTTATTTCCAGCAACCAGAGACAAAAATAACTAGTTTACTTCTCTTAAGATATCAGTTAGCTTTAAATGACTTATGATATGTTTCCTTTAGTAAAATCTGAACCAGATTTGAGAGTGTAATAGTCTATATCCTAGTATGAATTTCCAGAGCATGCAGATTTTAATGTCATTTATTTGGATTCATTGAAAACACACACAGTACCTTTCAGATAACAGTCCAGAATTACCCACTATGTTTTCCTGCCCTTTTTCTTAACACCCAGCAAAGAAATGAAAGATATAACAGCACAAAACCATGTACATGGTCCTAGTTTCAGTGTGAAAAAAGAGTATAAATATACCTGGAAAAAGTTGATATAACAAAGCATTTGCTTTATGTTGTCTGCTTTAGTAAATTTTGTCTGGTTTTGCCCAAAATGGCAGGGCACAGTCAAGCTTTAAAACTTTCTCACATAAACTCAGATGTCCGTGGCTGTTTCCTTCTCACATTCCTAAAAGATGAGGGAAAAGGGTACATGTGGGGCCATAGCTATGTTTGGGCTTCATAATCATAAGACAACTCATAAAATATCTGGGTTCACAGAAAAAGAATTAACTCAATCATGAATAGAATAGGAAAAAAGAAAGTGCATAGTTAGCCTGTACATGGGGATGTGTGTGTCAGTCACATTTTTTTGATCTTGGTTTATGTAAAAGTAGGTATTTTACATGAAACAAAGTTATACTTCCCACAAGTGAATGTCCTCCATTCTTTTTATCTTTGTGATTCTGCAATCATTATTAAAGCCAAATTTTTATGTCACTTTTAAGTATTATGGCTGGGGGTAAACAATATCAGTTAGTGAAACAGTTTCATTACCACTGTAAAAAAAACATGCTAAATTGACCTGTTTTTCCTAATCATGAAGAACTGCCATTACATGAACTATCAGCAGGCAGTTCTTCATGGAAAAGAATGTACCTTCATCTAAATCTCATTACTACATGTTGATTTCAAATTAAAATTTTACAGTAAAAGTTACTAATGAACAGAGTGAATAAAAATTATCCAGCATTGCCAAATGAAATTATCCTGTTGCAATTCGGGGTGCTGTGAAGGGAAAATATGCTGCAGTGGTATAATTGAGTATCAAGATGTAACAATTTTAAGCTATTTTATATAAAATGAGGAATGGCTATTTATATATACGATTTATATATACCTGCTAATATCCATGTTTTATATAAAGGTCATAAGAAAGAAATAGAAAGGATTTTCTGAGTGAAAAAAGTCTGTCTTCTAGCTGACACAGCTGAAGCCATTGAATAGTGTTACTGAATTTTTCATGCTAAAATTTATTTCTACTTGTCTCACAGCAGCATGCACGGAGACATAGAGAAAATTGAACCTGTTGTGTAATGTGGAATTATGCCCAGATATTGCTGTAGAAGAATGGTAGAATGCCTTCAAATCTTGGAAAGCAAAATCCAAGTTCAAAATTAAATATAACTATAAAGCAAACATTTTTTGATAGCTAGTCTTACATCAGGAAAAAATCTTAAACCACAGGAGTTCAGACTCTCTCAGGATTAACTAATTTGTGTTTATTGAGAACTTTTAACAGTTTCACCATTTCTTCACCTTTCTTGTCTAACAGAACACCTTTTATTTTACAGGAAGGATTTTTTTTTTTCTTCTGAACATGTTATTTGTCTTTTACTTCTTCAAGTGTACGTTCAAAAATTTCCTGAAGCCAAGTCAGGCTCAGCTAGGTCACAGTTATGCTGAAGATTTTGAAAGAGCAACTGAAAGGACTGTTTATTTTATTTTTCACTCACAGTTCCCAATGAAGTAATAGTACTGTAGGAACAAAAAGTATTTATTTCTGGTCACTTTTCCAGAAAGTAATTTAGGTTGAGTGTTTTCCATCAATCTTCTGTTTATTGTTCTCCTTCATTTTGTACTAATAACACTGCTAAAATAAGGACCAAAGAGAGAATATAACGTTCCAGATTTTATAGGTAAGTGATAGACTAATGCTTAATGTATTTCAAAAATATTTTAGCTACAGTCCGAGCTGGAAAATGCATGTTATACTTTTATACATTATAATTTTATGCATTCAAATTTTATTCAATGTAGATATCTGCAATATAATTGCATTTTGCAAGAAAATTATAAAAATCTTGCTTTTTATTGGCTGCATTTATCACTGTTAAGCAGGATCTGGGGGAAAAACAGAGAGGCTTGTGTTATTTTTTTGGTGTTAAAGACATGATGAGTTTCCTTATTATTGCATACTAGATATGTGCTATCCAAAAGAGGGAGCCATAACATTATAGTATATCTTTCCATTTTATGAGACAGTGAAACCACATACATTATATCCTTTTTCTTTATTGTATTTAAGGATAATGTTTGCTCTGAGTTTTTGTGATTTTACATGAATAAGTGATATAATTCAGAACTAGACAATACATGCTGATAAACTTATTGGACCTGAGTGAAATGGTTGTATTAAAGTAAAATGTCATAGAATCACAGAATGGTTTAGGTTGGAAAGGACGTTAAAGATCATCTAGTTCCAAGGGCAGGGACACGTCCCACTAGACCAGGTTGCTCAAAGCCTTATCCAACATGGCCTTGAACACTTCCAGGGAGAGGGCATCCACAACCTCTATGGCAATCTCACCACCCTCTCCCTGAAGAATGATTGAACAAGAGAAAAAAATCCTGTCATAACAAAAAAGTTGGAGAATTTTCTCTTGCTCTTCATTCCACCACATGCCTTTTTACTAATTTTGAGCAAAGATCTTAATGTCTCTGGGTTCATTCCCACCTTATGAAATGGAAAATATATCTATAAATATCAAGAAGGGTGCTTGAGGTGTTTGTTAAACATACTTTTATTGTTTGTCTCTGTAAAAAATGAGATCAACATAAAATATCACTCATAATAACAGACAAGACATCCAGCTCTATGAAACCATTGCTTGGAGGAACACAGTACATGTAAAGGCATTATCCATACTTTGGAAACATAGACTGGATTGCCTTCATAGCTGAAAGGGTAGTGGACTAAGATGTATCTGAAGGAGTAGAATAGAAAAGTGCAGATTGATCAATAACACGTGCTTTACTTCCGTCATTTCTGTAGAGCATTCTCTTTGTCTGATAGTTCTGTGTACCATATGGGGAGTCCAGCAAACCCCAGTAACTCTATGCGAGGAGGGACTTTTGGTATTTTTGGCATCAGAAGAGCATGGATAATTTTTTATTCCCTTTCTAATATTTTCCAACTAAAGTATAGATTTGATTTGCCTGTTGCTTTACAAAAAAATCTCTTACCGGATAAGCTATAAAAATATCTCATTATTTCATAATGATGCAGTGAGCAGAAAGTGATGTTAATGTTTGGTAAACGAGAAAAGAAAACTAAATCCCTAGAGATGCAAATTCTGTGGTTTAAAGCACATATGCTCAAGAAATATGAACCTGACTTTTTCAGAGCTGCAGAGTATCAGCTGATCCAGGAATTAAGCTAGATTTATAAGTGGTCAGCAACTCTGAAAACAGTTTATTTACCCTGGGCCCAATGTTTCATTTATTTTGAGATCCACTAAACATTTCTGTCCGTAGCTTTTTCCTCACTAGACACATATGAAATAGTAGTACTTTCTCCAGGTGTTTTAAGAGTCTCTGCTATTTTCTATGGAAATTTAAAGACAGTATTAGTGGGATGGAGCACCGCTCCTAAGCAGACAGGCTGAGAGAGTTAGGGTTGTTCAGCCTGGAGAAAAGAAGGCTCCAGGGAGAGACCTCATAGCAGCTTTCCAGTACCTGAAGGGGGCCTGTAAGAAAGCTGAAGAAGGACTTTTTACAAGGCCATGTACTGATAAGACAAGGGGGAATGGTTACAAGGGTAGAGGGCAGATTTAGATTGTATATTAGGAATAAATTCTTTATAGTGAGGGTGGTGAGACACTGAAAGAGGTTGCCCAGGGAAGCTGTGGACATCTCATCCCTGGGAGTGTTCAAGTCCACATTGGATGGAGTTTTCAGCAACCAGGACTAGTGAGGAGTATCACTGCCTTTAGGAGGGGGAGTTGGAACTAGATGATCATTAAGGTCCCTTTCAACCCAAAATGTTCTATAATTCTCTGAAACACATGTTTGAGAATAAGCATTGTTCACACAAATCAGTATTTAGCAAAGTGGTATCTAAAGTCACCCAAGAATTTCTACTGCAATATAATTTATATATGTCTTAGGAAAACTTCTATGTTATTTGGATTTGATAAATTTTTAATTATTCCATTGCAAAGTAGACAAGTAGGACTGCAGATTTTTTTTGAGAAAAGCAATCACTGAATAAAGCAGGAAAATAAACATTCAACCTAAAAATAGTTTAGCTGAACAAAACACCTGGGTAGTTTCTTCTTCACTCTGAAATTATTTGGATAGCTTTTGCTTATCACGTATCTCACTCAAAACTTGAAAAAATAGAAGATTCGTTACAGCTCTTTATGTTCCAAACTTTATAAGTATTTTTTAATGTTGTTAATATTAATAATTTACACTCATTACCAGTATTTTCCAAATTTCCTGTAAAAGAGAACTTCTTTGGTTTAAATGTTTAAAAATTTATGCTTTTCGTTTTTGCTAACAATATTTGATGAGATTTTATTATATTACCTGAAAATATGTAAACAGCTTTTCACTTCACCATTTCTGTTTTGATGCGGTATGCTTTAATAACTACTTGGGAAAAATAAAACCTCTTTCATTATTGAAGGTCTTTTTACTTAATATAAAATTACTTAGATTTAGCTTCAAGACTGAATCCCCTCCCACTTGTGTTATACTGATAGTGAATAATTTTGCACATAAGGTAATTTCATAATAAAAACAAATATTATCAGCTGTCATTAAGTCATCATAAAAGAAATTATGAGCTCGAGGTTAAAGATATTTCTTGATCTTTAGCTTTTCCTTTTGATCTTGATGAAAAAATAAGAAACTATATGTGTTAACACCAGTTTCTGAGTGCTGACATTAAAAGAGACAATGCATTGAAAAAATACTATCTGTAAAAATTTCCTTATTTGGATGGAAGCCTTGTGAATGTAATTAAAAAGAAAAGTGCTTATTCCAGCTGTATTTTTACTTTCTATTTACCCTGTTGGCATTTCAAAACTTCATAGAATCATAGAATCATAGAATCCTAGGGGTTGGAAGGGACCTCGAAAGATCATCTAGTCCAACCCCCCCTGCCAGAGCAGGGTCACCTAGAGCACATCGCATAGGAACGCATCCAGGTGGGTTTTGAATGCCTCCAGTGAAGGAGACTCCACAACCCCCCTGGGCAGCCTGTTCCAGTGCTCTGTCACTCTCACAGTAAAGAAGTTTTTTCTGGTATTTACCTTGAACCTCCTATGCTCCAATTTACACCCATTACCCCTTGTCCTATCACTGGTCATCAGTGAGAAGAGCCTAACTCCATCTCCCTGACACTCACCCCTTACATGTTTGTAAACATTGATGAGGTCACCCCTCAGCCTCCTTTTTTCCAAGCTAAAGAGACCCAGCTCCCTCAGCCTTTCCTCATAAGGGAGATGTTCCACTCCCTTAATCATCTTTGTGGCTCTGCGCTGGACTCTTTCAAGCAGTTCCCTGTCCTTCTTGAACTGAGGGGCCCAGAACTGGACACAATACTCCAGATGCGGTCTCACCAATGCAGAATAGAGGGGGAGGAGAACCTCTCTTGACCTACTAACCACACCCTTTCTAATGCACCCCAGGATGCCATTGGCCTTCTTGGCCACAAGGGCACATTGCTGGCTCATGGTCATCCTCCTGTCTACCAGGACCCCCAGGTCTCTTTCACCTACACTACTCTCCAGCAGGTCAGCCCCCAACCTATACTGGGACATCGTGTTGTTCTTCCCCAAATGCAAAACTCTACACTTCCCCTTGTTGAATTTCATCATGTTTCTCCCCGCCCAACTCTCCAGCCTGTCTAAGTCTCTCTGAATGGCAGCACAGCTTTCTGGTGTGTCAGCCACTCCTCCCAGCTTAGTGTCATCAGCAAACTTGCTGAGGGTACATTCTATACCCTCATCCAGGTCGTTGATGAAGATGTTGAACAACACCGGTCCCAGTACCGACCCCTGAGGGACTCCACTAGTCACACACTTCCAACCAGATTCTGCCCCATTGACTACAACTCTCTGACTCCTTCCCATCAACCAGTTCCTGATCCACCTCACTACCTGATCACCAAACCCATACCTGATCAACTTATCTACAAGGATGCTGTGGGAGACGGTGTCAAATGCCTTACTGAAATCAAGATAAACCACATCTACCGCTCTACCATCATCTATCCACCTAGTAATTTCCCCATAGAAGGCTATGAGGTTAGTCAAACATGATTTACCCTTGATAAAACCATGCTGACTGCTCTTGATGACCCCCATGTCCTTGATATGTTTTCTCAAATTCCATTCACTGAAGTTCTTTTATGTGCCATGAGGCTCACTTTGAATACTCTGTTAACAAGTAAACAACGTTCATACTTTCGATTTAATGTTTTGTAGGTAGTTACTTCCTAGTTTCTGGTGATTTCTCTATGACACATAGAATTTTTATTTTGATTTTTCTTTCTGAAATTCTGGATTTTTCTGATGTCATATTTCAGTATAATTTTTATTTTGGCATGCATTCAAAGATTAATTGTTGTAAAATACTCTTTATTTCCATTCTTCTTTCCTTCATCACTTACACAGGGCATTATCTCAAGGAGCAATTAATCTTTGTAGAGTTCGTTTGGGTTTTTTTCCTCTTTCCTTCATGCACTGTATTTACTCAGGTGTGCATGATATTGTTTCTTTTTTTGCTGTTCTAGTCTTTTCAGGAAATTTTAGAACTTTCTTCCAAGTCATGTAAGTTAGCAAAAAGATTCTGTTAATGCAGTGGCTTACAGTTTGGTTTTTGTCATATTTCTGCAGTTCTTCTGCTTTTGGTCTGTCCTTAGTCACTTAACATCTCCGTCCTTTGATGATTTTTTTTTAATGATATATACATTTTAATGTCTTCTAAAGCAATAACTTCTTCAACACATGTTACTAATGTATACATTTGATTTTGATTTTTTTGAACCATCGATTTCTTAACCCTGAGTATAATTATAAAATCTGTTGCTCTAATTATGTAGTACTCAAATACAACTGTTTACCTAATAGAAGAGTTTCTTATTTTTATGAGCTATATGTTTACATTATTCTATTTGTTCCATTTTACGCTATTCTGAAACTATATTTCAATCTCATTTTGATACCTGAACAAGCTATAATTTCCCTTTCTTTCTCAGCCTGTGCAGAAAGAATCCTCCACACTACCTGGATACTCCTCTAACTTCATCCTCTCATGTATCAGAAATCAGTATTTGTTGGCATTTTGCAGTAGTTTCCTCTGACATTTACCTTGCAAGAAACATGGAGTCATTCTACTTACTGGTTTGAATACTGATTACTTATTTGCAGAATTTAATGTATTTTAAAAAAAGAATTACCCAAATATTTTTTTCCCATCTTTTCTGTAAATTAGCTTTGCCACATAGAATCTATGTACTCACATGCACATTATACGAATTAGTGTGGATTCTACACACATACCAACCCCTGTACAAGAGGCTAGAAAGAAACAATTCCTTTAATTTAACATTAGTCCTGATTACACAATAGTTGACCATTGCCCCCCTAGTTTGGTTGCTATTGCACAGTCCACGGGTTCTTGTGTGGGTCAAGCACTTCAAGTATTCCTGAAGAAGCTGGTGCTCAGCTGCATTGTGAATTCTGCCCTTTCTGTCCCTTTGCAGCTCTCAGATCCTCTGCACTGCTTATTAATGACCGTGACAGTATCTCCTCCCTTTATAAAGATTGAATTTAAATGTTACTGATGTCTATGGGAATATTCAGCTAGACAATGTTGAGCTTTCCATGAGGACTATGTGCAATTGTGTTGTTTACCTGAAGCTTATACTTAACTGCTTTCTTAGAACACTTTGAAATACTTTGTTGTAATTACTAACTGGTAATTGGTAATTTTGAAGGGGCACCATGTGAATACTGATTTACTTGGTCTCTAATACAACACTGATATTCTTTCAGTTTAGTCACAGTGAGATAGAATCATATAATTAAAAAGATATTACATATGTTGCCTAATAATATTTGTATAATTTTCTCAGTTTCTAGTATTTCATCTTCAATATTTAATTTCAGTATTTTATTCTGTACTCAATGAGAAAGCCTGTTATTCCAGTTAATGCATTTTTTTTACTGAACAGTAAGCTATGATGCTGTTTATAGTCTGCTGTTGTACGAGTAATTTAACAGGATTTCAAATTCAGTAATAAAATTATTTTTTATTCTTATTTCAGCTGAAGCTGAAGAAAAAACTTGAACTCAAGCAATAAAGACTTAAATCCATGCTTCTGAACTTGTTAATAACATATCAAAACTAGAATATTTCAAAATTCTCACTTCTTAAACTGTACTGTCTCTGCCTTCCTGTTTATTCTCCTGTCCTTCAGATTTGTTAGTGATATCAAAATCACAACAAAATGTTTCAAAAAAATATTCTCAGCTCTTGGGTCCTTTTACAAGGTCTTCCTTTGTGTGTCTCCAGTATTTTCAGGACCTGAACACAGTTACTTAGGCCATATATCTTTTTTTATAAACCTGGAATCTGTTGAAAATGCAGTCAACATATATTGTTCTAAGCCTTTCCCTTTTTGAATACTATGGTTTATAGACACTATAAATATTTTCATTCAGGAAAGTGAGCTTATGTATGACAAATTTAAACCTGCTTGTTATTGGCATATATTTTTTTGTATGGGTCTCTTAGAAATAGGCTTTTTAAAAGTCTGCAGATTCAAAGAGTAAAAACCACTCACTTAAAACAGTGTATCCCTAGTGAGCTACGTAACATGTTATTCTGTGAGAGATGGGTTCAGTGTCTTTAATTTACAAAGGATAAATTTGACTTTCACTTAATTAATATATTTCATTTGGGGGAATGCAGAAATATTTTTAATATTTATATTACTTAATTATTATAATTTTTGCCAGGTAGTCACTGTCAGTGTACATAAATATGGTAGAAGAGCATATAACTTGCAGATGGCCTAATCAATGACTGCCCTAATAGGATGACAAACCATGGATGTCCAGTCATGTGGGTGTATGTACTCAGGCAGGTTGGATCCTAATGTTTAGCCCAGCCCCTTGCCTTTTCTGGAGGTCTTGTAATGATGGAGTATGGACATTAGTGATTGTTAAGACTTTCTGAATCTTTTGTTGTATGACTTTATTAATAAAGTGTTAAGACAAACATGGTGGATTTTTTTGTTTTTTGTGGTGTTTTTTTTTTACAAGAGGTCAGTGAGACTTGGAGCAAGGGGAAGGATCTTTTCCTTCATTTTCTAAACCAGTTTGGTCACCATAACAAAGGTAAAGGACTTTTTCACTGATGCTTCGCCCAGTGGTGGAGGGTGCTGTTTTCTTTTTCATCACTTCCCTCAGAATGAGGGACACCCAGAAACCTCTGTCTCCTCCACTGTTCTCTCTTCAAATTGGCAAGTCTTTCTGACCCCTCAAAAGTAAATAGTCCTCCAGCTCAAACTACATCAAGAACACAGCAAGGCCAATTGCTCTAGAAGGCAGTGAGGAGTAAATGGAGTAAAGAGTATGAGAAAAGATAAATGTTAGAAATGTTATGGCACTGTTGTCACAGAATGACAGAATCATCAGAGTTGGAAGGGACCTCTAGAGATCATCTAGTCCAACACCCCTCTAAAGCAGAGTTGTCTAGAGCACATTACACAGGATTGCATCCAGTTGGGTTTTGAATGTCTCCAGAGGAGACTCCACAACACCCCTGGCCAACCTGTTCCAGTGCGTTACGCCCTAACTGTAAAGAAGCTTTCCCTCCTGTTCAGATGGAACTCCCTATGTTCCAGTTTATGCCCATTGCCCCTTGTCTTATTGCTGGATACTACTGAAGAGCCTGACTCCATCCTCCTTACACTCACCCCTTAGATATTTATAGACATTAATAAGATCTCCTCTCAGCCTTCTCTTCTCCAGGCTAAAGAGTACCAGCTCTCTCAACCTTTCCTCATAAGAGAGATGCTCCAGTCCCCCAATCATCTTTGTTGCCCTCTGCTGGACTTTCTCCCGCAGTTCCCTTTCTCTCTTGAACTGAGGGGCCCAGAATTGAACACAGTATTCCAGATGTGGCTGTCGTTCTGGTAGATGCAATTTTGGTAACGGGCATCATGTAAACTAAGATCCTACTGGGATCTTGCAGAGTTCCTGCAAGAACTTCTTGCATTTTCTATTCTTCCTGCTTTTAAATATTGAGAGCTTTTACACTGATTTTGTTTAAGTTTCTTCCACATGAAGTTCCATAGAGCTTTGGACAATGAACAAAATGAAAACTGACAAATATTTCTTATTAAATTTTCAGTGAGATAAACTGCAGTTTTCATGTCTATTCCTACTTAACATTACTTAATAGGGCTGCAAAATATTAAGATTATCAATTTTCAGACAAAAGAGTTTAATATACCATATAGTACACATTCCATTTCTTCAGGAAAAAATTAAAATACGTGCTTCCTCAGAGATGAACCTCATTGTATTTCAGGGCAAATAAAGGTTCTTCGTGTTTTGAATGGGACAGGTGCTGAAGTTTGTCACCTACACCTGAGAAAACAATTGCTTGTAAATGGAGGTGGAAGTTCTGTCCTAAGTTTACCTTTTTATTTAAATATTAACATCTACAATTTTCATTATTATAAATAAGATAGGAAAATTTGGACACTCTGTGGCAATCCTGAAAGCCTCATACTTCATTCAGTGTGCTTTAGAACTAACCATTACAGACTACCTGGAAAGGAAAGAGAACATGTTTATATCTTCCTTGTCCTTCAGATACCTGATGGTGACCACTGGGATGGAAATTTTTGTTTAAAAGGAGCATGCTCAGAACACTTGACCTGTCAATTATCAGGATAAAGCTAAACTTCAGGAAAAATAAAGTAGAAATTAGAAGAACTTTATATTTTATTTTTAAAGGGGCATTTTGATAAAAGTTATCAGAAGTATTGCTTTGTCTACCTTGATGCTGATCATTTAGATGATCATAGAGTAAGGCTGAAGTTATACTAAAAAATGCATTGTAGCAACAAGATTCCAGGGAATCTCCACCTTTTGACATGAGAAACAGTGACACAAGTTGAAAACCCTTTTTTGAAATAGTCACTTAAATTTTCAGAGGTAGGAATTTTGTCAATACATGTGATCAGGTAGAAATGTTATGGGTATTAGAATAAATACTTATGTTTCACTAAAAGTAACCAGTCATGCCATGTAATTATATGAAGTTGGTTTAGTCATCAGTTCCTCTTCCAGGGAATTGTTGCTGCAGTACAGTTATTGAATTAAGTAGAAATTTTTGCCTGAAAATCTTTAAAGAATAACCTGAAGATGAGTGGTTGGTGGGCCCTGGGAACTACCTCTCAGTAAGCTTCACCTTTGTGCTTGGTACAATCATGGAACAGATCCTCCTGGAAGACATGTCAAAATATACGGAAGACAGGGAGGTGATTACAGACAGCCAACATGGCTTCACCAAGGAAAACTCCTGCCTAACTGATCTAGTGGCCTTCTATGATGGACCGACTGCAACAGTGGACAAGGACCTATAAATGTTATCTACCTAGACTTCTGTAAGGCCTTTGATATTATCCCCCACAACATTCTTGCTACTACATTGGAGATACACAGGTTTGATCGTGGGACTGTTAGGTGGATAAGGAATTGGCTGGATGGCCATGTCCCAGGAGTTACAGTCAATGGCTCAATTTCCAAGTGGAAACCAGTAACAAGTAGTTACCTTTGGAGGATTCAAGGACCTGTTCTGGGACCAGTGCTATTTGATGTCTTCTTTAACAACATAGACAGTGGTACTGAGTGTGCCTTTGGCAAGTTTGCAGATGACACCAAGCTGGGTGGTGCAGCTGATACACTAGTGGGAAGGGATGCCACCCAGAGGGACATTGACAGGCTTGAGGAGTGGACCTGTGTGAAATTCATGAAGTTCAACAAGGCCAAGTGCAAGGTCCTGCACCTATGTTCAATACAGGCTGAGGGATGAAGGGTTTGAGAGCAAACCTGCGGAGAAGGACTGGGGATACTAGTGGATGAAAAACTGGATGTGAGCCAATGGTTTTAAACTGAAAGAGGGCAGATTTAGATTGGGCATTGGGAAGAAATTATCAACTGTGAGGGGGGTGAGACACTACAACAGGTTGCCCAGAGTAGTTGTGGATGCCCTCTCTCTGGAAGTTTTTAAGGCCAGGTTGGACAGGGCTTTGAGCAACTTGATCCAGTGGAAGAACTCATCTGTGCCCATGGCAGGGGGTTGGACTAGATGACCTTTAAATGTCCCTTCTGACCAAGACTATTCTATGATTCTGGATTGATGGAGTAATCCGAGCAGCAGTTTTCATGAGTTTTTCTCTGATACTAACTAGTCTGGGACTGCTGTTAAAGAACAGAGACTTGAAATCGCCTGCAGAGTTCTCCTCCGACCACATAAGCATCTTGTCTTACCTAATATTGGTTAGACAGAAACCACTGGAGAACTTACAATGCAAGTAGATGCGTCTTTCTTGTACACTTATGTTGTACACATAAAAAATTATATATGCATGTATTATATTTATATCATTATAGGGACAGATATAGATATCTCTAGATCTCTTTATTATCTCTATCTCTAAAGTGGCATCGACATTGATACCGATATGGCTATAGATGCCCGTATGCACATACGCGTGTGTGTGTTTTCACCAAAAGCAATGAAATATCAGGGTTTTTTTTTTATTGCCTACTAAATTCACAGGCTGACTAGCAGAGAATTTAATTAGTGCTAATCAACTTGAGGTGAAAGAAGCAGAAAATTAATGTGACTCATTTATTTTCCCTTCTACAGTAATGTCCCCCTATTTATGCTTCTTAAAAACATGTTTTTTTTCATATTTCAGCTTTCAGTCTGTACTAATTAATGATTCTGATGCTATTTGGACAGCAACAATATAGAAATACTACAACATTAATTTTTGTTCTGTTTCTTTTGTCAGTACTGCTTTTAAAAATCTCAAAGCAAGTAATTCAGTACCTTATGCTACTTTAAAAAAATATGCAGCTATACACAAATCTTTATGCTGCTTCTAAATTCTTAATCCACTTTTGAATCTTTAGGGAGGAAGACTTCCTTCCTTCCTTCCTTCCTGCCTGCCTGCCTGCCTGCCTCCTTCCCTATTACATTTCTGAATATGCAACACTAAGTGTGTTTTGTTTTTTTTTGCCAAAAACATCTATAGTGCAGTCTAGCCACTTGCTCATTTACTCCCCTTTTAGACTTGCCTAGTCCTATTTTCCCCTTTTCTGAATGACAGCTTCAGGGCAAGATTCTCAACCAGTAGTGTTTTCAGCCATTTCTAGCCAAAAGCATCTGTACCAACTTTTCAGAGCATTTACTCTTTAATTGCCTTAAAACATAGAAGTACATTATATATATGACATACTTTTCCATTTTCAAAGTCCTGTTCTTTGCTGCAGGGATGGTTTGTCATCATGAGTACTGAAGGTTTTTCAGTAGGACTATGGCTGGAAGAGCAGTCAGCACCAGAAGCCTAGATTTTATTAAAATGTGACAAATGTTATTAAAACATTTCAAAACCCTTACTTAAAGTGATATGTGAGTTCTTAGCCTTGATACCACTACTACTGCTACCACCACTACAAGCAAAGAACAATATTTTCAGTATAATAGAGGAAGAGGTTCTATCTCCATGAAAGAAAATGAAGAGACTAATTACTTTTCTTGAGAACACAAGGGGTTTTTCTCAGTATCTTAACCATAGAAAAGATATAATTGCAACCCAAAAATGTGTCTTGATTAGGAAAGAAGACATGTATCATGCAAATTTAAAACCATTAGGAGCAAGATCTAGCTCAATTACTGGTAATCCATGGGGTGCAGATATCAGCAAGGAATGAAGAGTCTACATTAAGTTTAAAATATATTTCTATTTTTCAACAAGCCTAAATTCTCATTAGAGGTAAAATTTCATTTTACATTTGGGAAGCAAATGTAAAGATTATTGCAAAACTTGCAGGAAATGAGAAAATACTTTCCATAACATAATATTTTTATTTTTACTCTGAGGAAAATATATAGTTTTACCAGATAGAATCACTAAAAAAGCACAGATTCAGCATTTTTACTCTGGGTTAGGGAAATGCACAAAAGGCATTCTACTGGCTACAGTGGGACTTGTCTTATTGTAAAGTGTTAGTCATTCTGAATAGCGGTTCTAGAATGTGGCATAAGCACAAGTAGCTCTCCTGACACATAATTTAAGCAACTGCAAGAATTTTCCTTTTAAAATAACTTTTTTCCTGATATTTTTTCTGTTACTACACAAGCAGAATAACTTCTGTGAGATTTCCAATAACTAGCACCTATGCCTTAAAATTCAGAAGAAAGAACTTGTTTACAATGGTTTATCACTACAAAACTTCATATTTTAATCCATTATAAGGAAGCATGAACAGCTTCCTTATTAACACGTAAACAGCTAAATAAACAAGCAAACCATTTCAGCCACATGGTAACACTGCAAACTTAAGTAAAACCCTTTCAATAAATTCCTCTTTGAAATACTTTATCATGCTGCTTACAATTTGGCTGAATTCTGCTTGGGTTTAGGTCTTGTTAAGAATTGTTTGGGTCAATAGCCTCGTTTAGCATTAGTAACTAAATTTCCTGAAGCCTTAGGCCTCAAGCTGTGAACTTTCATCTAGATATAAGTTGAAATTTTTTTGAGCTTCTATCTAGTTACGTAGGAGATGTCCCCAGAGCCAGTTCAAGCTGGAAAATAAGCAAGATACAGCAGTCACCAGAAGCCATAACCTTGGAGATAAGAAGAAAAACAGCCCACCTAGAGAAAATGAAGGGACCCAATGGGAAACAGGAAGACCCCACCCGTCTGGATGCAGTCCTGAGTAATGTTCTCTAGGGGATCCTGCCTTAGTGGAGGAGTTGGACTAGATGATCTGCAGACGTCCCTTCCAACTTTGACAATTCTGTGATTCTGTAATATTACTATTGATCTAAACTGCTTCATAAAGGAACAAATACCCAGGGATTTTTTTTGTTTGGGGTCCCTCTCTGGAGGCACCCAGCTTGAGTTGTACCTACTGCTGTTCCATTTAATTAAATTAAATTACTTTATTAAACTTTGTACCAGAGACTTTGCTACTGGAAACTTAGGGCCGAACTTGAGGAAAAGAGAAGCACTCAAGAGTGAGAATGTATGTGTCAATGGAGTCATCTCACTAGAGTCACCCACTGCAAAGAACTCCAATCCTAGCAGGAAAGATGCAGGTCGTGTGTTCATGACACCTAGGATGGTGTATGTGTGCTTGAATGACTACTCTTGTAACATTATCTCTACACTCATACATATGTATATGTATATGTATATGTATATGTATATGTATATGTATATGTATATGTATATGTATATGTATATGTATATGTATATGTATATGTATATGTATATGTATATGTATATGTATATGTATATGTATATGTATGAAGAGATCTGCTCATGAACTGGGTATAATTTTATTTGTCAAATTCAGATATGAGTACGTTACTGACACCTTCTAATCATATATAACCTAGAACTAGTGGATTTTAAAATATTAGTTTTCATTTGTACTTTATCTTTCAAAACAGAAGTAATGGGATTAACTTGATCCTTATCTCCTACTCACACCTTTTGTACTTTGCCTCTTCATCATCTCCTCAGGAGCCAATATTGAATGATGGAATACAGAGGAAATAAAGAACAATTATTTTGGTAAGATCTTCAGATGAGGATATTAAATCATTATAGTTTTAAAATTTCTTTTATTGAACACTCTTATACAACCTGATGTTTTATTGAATTCTTTCTTAAGAGGTGACAAAATATAAATGTCAAATTCTGCACCACTGATTAGGAGAGTAATCGATCATAATTTTCTGAAAGTAATGGCTAAATCTTATAATGTCTGTATATATTGCTAGATAGGCTTGTATATATTATTAATTGACTTCAACTCAGCTATTAAAAATGTGCAAATTAATATAAGCTCCTCATGAGAGTTCTGTCATTTGTCTAAAATGATGGAAAGACCTGTTGTTTCCATTCCCAAACATAAAAGCATTATCTACAGTTTTCTCTGTTTCACCAAATCCTTTCTTGAGTGTTATTTATAGAGCATGTTTTAGATTTGGACAAGTAATTTAGGAGTTCTTTCTCAACATACCTTTATACAATGGGAAAATGCATGCAGTATTTTTTCAAAAACTGCATTTTCTAAGCAACGACATACGTAGACTTACACTATAATACTCTTCCAGGAAGAATTTAGATGAAGGTGATGGTTATTTCCCTTGACTAGGGTTCATGAGGAGGAAGCAACCTGAACACCATTTAGTGCCTAGAAAATTTGTAATTAGGTAAATCTCTCTGACATTTGCATTTTCATATCAGGATATTCTAATATGAAAATTATGTTTGTATGAGACAGGAAAAACTAAATCTAATGTGATGTTGTCTTGATGTTGCTAATACTCTTATTATACTAAAAGGTGTGAAACATAAATGTAGAAATTCACTTTTAACTGGCAAATAAACTGGTCATCACTTGAAACACTCCATTTTGCAGTTACAGAAATAGAGAGAAACATCCATGGCTATTCATGGTGTTAAGTATTCAAGGTACATTTATTTTTATTAACATTGGTGCATTCATATAGAGAAAATGGAGGACTGGGAAAGTGGAGGCCCCGTGCTACCCCTGCCTCTGACATTGAGCTACCTTGTAACTGAGAGCAAGTCAACTAAATTCAATGTGCAATAATCTCCATGTATGCCAATGCCACCCATGTCCTTTGTAATCTTTCCAAGATTGCAGAACGAAGATTATAAACAACATATTTCACTGCCTCTCTTTTCTATAATTACATTATATAGTATGCATTAAACCAGCACTTATTTCTAAAACCTAATAATTTTAGAGCTTTCTTGTAAGCTGCAGTATATATCCAGTATTTTTTCCTTTTTCCCTCAAGTTAGTAATATTTTCTTTAAAGCAACCAAAGCCCAGTTTTGCTAGGATTTTGCACTGCAAGCACATAGTATGATCCAATCAAGATACGTCTCCCGTGTTCAGTTATGCTTGGAAAGTAAGCCTCATGATCGGTCACTGGAAGTCAGGATGGTAACTTGCTTTTTGCCATTCAGTAATTTCCTATTTGTTTAAAAAGTTAAAGGAGAAAGTTATCAAAATTACACTTAACTGCTTTTACCAAGATTCTTCTTGTTCGTAGATGAGAATCATTTCCCTTTGCTTTATTTTTCTTCTCCTCCCACCCTCTTTTAGCAAAATTTTGGATTTATTCCTGCAAATGACTTTTCATAAACTCTCACTCACATGCAGAATGCAGTTAGCTTTCACTCAGACATCCCTATTCATGTTTAAATATTTGTGCTTCTGCAGATAGCATTAGCATGTAACACCTGCTGCAAGCCTTACAAATTCAGAAGGCATTCTGATATGAGTGGGAGAGGCATTTTTGTCTAGGCTTTTGCTCCAGTTGCCTTCTGCAGTTAGATAGCACTGACTGCATGAAAGAAAAATATAAAATTATGTATCTCTATTCTCTTATATCCAGGTCTATAAAGCCCAGTTTTCTTATAAGAACTGGATTTGTGCAGGGATTGGGAGAATTTTTAGAAGTGATCATTAATAAGTTTTGATTTTCAATACGGTCTTGCTGTATCTCCAGAATAGTTAGCAAAAATAGGGAAAGAAGGGGGAGGAGGAAAAAAAAAAAGTTCTGTGTTTCTGTTTATCTCTAAAAATAGGTGTAAGATTCTGTGTTTGTGTGTTACCCTACAATAAATGAAAATTCTGAAGTAGTCAGTTTTCCTTCATATGTCTTGTTGTCATGAGGCTTTGGACAGCCAGCAGGAGACATCAGTCTGCTTTGTTTTATCTCCTGAACAATCTCATCCTCAGAGGAAACTGTCAGTCCTGTTAGTTTCTATCTCTACTTCTCAATGCTTCTGCCATTAGCTTCCCTGCAACCCATTTTGTGCAGCTTCAGAAGTCTGCCCTGATGCCAGGGCATAAGAGAAAGTCAGAACTAAGTTGTACAGTTCTTTCTGCAGCATTATGGGTGTTAACATTTAAAGTAGTAGATTAAGGTTATTACATTGTGTTTGGCAGATAAATCAGGCAATGAAATCATCCTCATTGGCTAATCCAATGATAAAAAGGTGTCTCTGCCAACCCCATCCAACTGCCACTGAGTTCAGCATCCTTGTGGAGCAGCAGCCAGGTGAGGGGAGTGCACAGATCCCTGTGAATGGGCTGCTGTCTGGAAGAGAGGACAGCCTTTTTGGAATGGTAACTTCTACAGAAAAGTTTGAAAAATGCTGAAATCCTGAAGCACTTTTACCATCCAGCTGTAAAAGCATATGGCAGAGCTCTTTCTCTTCACATTTTCTCTCCAAGCTATATCTCCAAACTGCTTTTTGTGTCTAGGCAAGATATACTGGTTACTGATACAACACAATTTTTCACAATAATGGCTGCAAGGCTGAAATCAAATATTCTGTTTTGTTCACCCAAATAACATATGAAAAACTTCCATTGTTAAAGTCACCCCATAAAATTAAAAAAAAACCCAAAACTTCACAACTATTTTAGGTACAAGCTTAGTATGTAGTACTGATAGTTACATTTCCTCATTTAAAATTAATCCTGTTTATCTAACTTAAAAGAGAAAAAACAATTTGATCATAGGCATTTGATTGTGTAATGTGACCTTGTGAAAGTTCTATAATTTTACTAAAAGAAAAATAACATGAACTGTGAACATATATAATTATCTCTTGTATTTATATTATAACATAGTGAATGACAGGACAATGCATTTTACCTGTCAAACTGACATGTAGATAACAGCACACCCTTTTGAAAACTAACATTGTTGTTCTATAGAGTTCCTAATAACCCTAGGAAGCATATCACACGAGACTTATGAATATATAATTTATCCATTCTCACTTTTATGAATATAAATTAACACTTTAGATGTGGCAAGTGACTTGGAAACAATGATTTTTAAAGATTTGTCACTAGCAATTCCTATCATATTAGGATTACACTTTCCCACCAATATTTTTTATTAAACAAACCTTGTGATCCCATTAGCAAAGCTATTGCAAGGATTACACTTGCCTTTTTACCCATATTTGTCCATACCATGAGAAACTAGTTCAGTGCTCATAAGTGAAGCATAATTCTGCTATGATTTAAGTTAAATATGGGTTTTGTCACTGACTTTAATCAGAGCAAGACTGATATGTTGCTAGTAAACTTGTCTATTGAAAATTGAAATTATCCTAAGAAAATACCATTCTGTTTTCTGATGTACTACTTAAAACTGAAAAAAAGGTGGCTGCTGGATGCACATTTCATAAAACTGCAAGGCATATTGATTTATTTATAGCTCATATGCATAGTTCTTTGTTTGAAGTTCAAATGGTGAAATTGAATGAATACAACTGCACATCTCTTGCATGAGAAAAGAAAAGAAAAAAAAAAAAGTAATTCATTTTGGAAATTAGTTTCCACCGGTTACTTCAAAATCAAGTGGTTGGTTCAAGCTTTTATACTTTCTGCCTTACTTTCTGTGCTAGTTTCTGATTATACATATTAGGCTGATAAGGTTGTTTGGTTGCACTTCTGGAAAACAACCTTAGAGTTAAAACCTGTTGACTTCCTGCAATGAATATCCAAAGGGACATCTCCATCAGCCCTCAGTCTTTCTGAACCCTGAGCTGCCACTTCCCCCTTTAACACATGCAAAAGAAAATAATAATAATTAAAAAATTGCTACTCCCACTAAAGAAAAACAAAACAAATCATCAGTACTTCATTCCAATTTGTAGCAAAGACCTCCTCCTTTTTCATCCTTCTTAACTGGGTTTGTTTTGATTAGATGTTTTTAAATAAAAGCAAATGTGAAATAAAGAAAAGGAAGATAGCTTATATCTAGACAGGTGAATAAATATCCTTCACAAAAGTTAGGCTACCTTCTTACTGTTATATTGCAATAAAATCTGAATATTGTCCAGTAGTATTGCCAAATACCATACATATTGCTGGCTCTCTAGTATGTACAAGCAGCTGTCATATATACAGCAACAGAAGTTTAGATTTCAGCAATTTATACCATTACTTTCTCTCTGAACTCTATAAAAAAAATCTCCCCAAATTGCACTGCTGACCCTGCCCCCCGGTCTCCTTCCCTAAAAAGTATCTGTAAGACAGCTTTAATCTTTTAGACACTTTTTAAAAAAAACACCTGCTCTTTTGCTGTCAGCAATTTCAATGCCAAATAAAGTTAATCTACTCACCACCAGTGTGATCCTAGCTCTGTCCATACAGTGCTGTTTCTCTACCTGCTGTCTGCTTTCTGCCTGGTTACTGTATCTCCAGTGCTGCATGTGCTTGTATTTAACTAGGGCTCCCTCACTCCCAGCATCACTTTTAAATCAGACAGGCAGGGAGCTGAAGCCAAAGGGACTCTCTGCCTGATTGGTTTCCATTCAGTGCCCCTGGTTAATAAGAAACGTACCTCACTGAGGGAGACGGTGCTGCTGACAGAGCCGCAGTGCTCAACATGCCAAGGTTTGGGGCTGGGGGGAACAGGACGCCGCTTTGCCAGCCGTACCGTGATTTGCAAGTGAATGCAGTGGGAGGGTTCAGAGAGGAGGGCTTTGTTAAGGACCCTCTTATTAACTGAGGCTTAAACACAGAGACTCATTTTACCAGCTCAGTTTGATCTGTTTTCAATTTTAATAATAAGGGTAAAAGCATGCCCATAACCTGTGAATTATGTGGAGAAAAAAAAATGCTCTATTTATCTACACTAACAATACAGTGCTATTTGTGTGCACATGCTCATTGAAGAATGCAAAATTATCCTGTAACACTACAGTAACAAATTATTTTAAGTTGAATGAAGGCAAGATGTGGGAAAGATTCCTCTGTACTCAACAGGTTTATAGCAGTGGGGTCACTTTCAGCTATTGATTATGATGGGCTTGTCACTGTACTTGAAGGTGGACATAATACAAAGTTGCCAAGGATGTTTCAGGAATTGTGGCTAATAATGTGCAGGTCATTCACAGAAATATAATGGGTTTGCCAGCAACAGTAATTAATTTCTTGTTTTTTGGTGTAGCTTGTGTGGGAACAGGTGTGAGTACACAGCTCCCTACTATGGCACCAGGTGTGCAATACTACAGAATATTGTGGTTTGCTTGTACTAGCATCTTCAATTGAAGCATAAACTGTTGCCTGTTAAAATGGGAGAATTGGAGTATTCTAAGTTCTGGTTTGGGATCTTCTATTTCTGTGTTTTTGTGGGTATCTGGGTACTAATTACTATTTTGGCCCTTGACATAAGATAAACATTTGCAATGGGTCTTCCAGGAACTGGTACTTTGTAATCATTTTCTGTACCACCAAACCCTGAGAATAGCTTTCATCAGATGTCTGATGTGGGCACCAATAGAATAACATGAAATTCTGCAAAGTGTAGTTCTCTGGATTTGTAGCATAATTAATTTATTACCAACATTTCCTCTTAGAAAGATGGTTTATGAGCATATTAGTTTCTAATTATGAAATATCATTAGGGCTGTGGGTTCAGTAACTGAGGTGAAAGGAGGAATCTGTTTATTCTGGCAGAGAAAATTTGTTACAGCAAAAGTAATGTTTACATCAAACAGCGATTTGAGATACCTAAGTAAATTATTCCTTTTTCTTTATGCTGTTATTATCTCTTTAATAGTACTACTGATGAGCTCTGCAGGCTCATAGTCACAGTACACTGTTTTTAATGAGAACCATTTCATCATTAGATCCCATTTTGAAATGGGGGGTTTGATACAATTTGTATAAACATCAGTCAGAGCCTTCTCATTGCTCAATGGCAATTCAATCTGGCCCTGAATGAACTAAGTCTTCTCTGAGAATGCTACATATCCATTAAAAAAATATTTGCATATGTGTAACAGAATGCAGAATTTGGTCCAATACTTTGAAAATCAAAAAGCAAAATGCAGATCCAGGACAAAATCAATTACTGTACCCCAGCTAAAATCATAGAATCATAGAATGGCTAGGGTTGGAAGGGACCTTAAAGATCATCTAGTTCCAACCCCCCTGCATGGGCAGGGACACCTCCTTCTAGACCAGGTTGCTTAAGGCCTCATCCAATCTGGCCTTGAACACCTCCAGGGAGGGGGCATCCACAACCTTCCTGGGCAACCTGTTCCAACATCTCACCCCCCTCACAGGAAAGAACTTCTTCCTAATGTCTAGCCTGAACCTCCCCTCTTTAAGTTTCAAACCATTGCCCCTTTTCCTCTCCCTACACACCCGTGTAAAAAGCCCTACCCCAGCTTTCTTGTAGGCCCCCTTCAGATACTGGAAAGCTGCTATAAGGTCACCCCAGAGCCTCCTCTTCTCTAGGCTAAACAACCCCAACTTCCTCAGCCTATCTTCATAGGGGAGGTGCTCCAGTCCTCTGATCATCTTCGTGGCTCTCCTCTGGACACACTCAAGCAATTCTATGTCCTTCTTATGCTGGGGACTCCAGAATTGGACACAGTTCAAAGTTTTAATGAGCATTTCGAACCCACAGTCAGTCTACTTTTGCAAAGGAACTGCTGGAAAAATGTATTTAGTATTATTTTTGCCTCAGTAATGACATGGGAGAGTAAAAAGAAAAGCTACAGACAGGTGTAGATCTCTGATGCCCCATGGACTCAGTGCAGCCTTAAATCTTGGGGATCCTAAAATATACTTTCTTAATAGGAAGATGTCTGCATGATAAAAAGGCATAAGTAATAGCTCTACTTTTTTCAGTGTATTGACTTTTTCTCTTTTGGCTGCTCTTTGGGAACATTGTGGCAACTTTGATCAATACTAGGAGACCATTCAGGTACAGAGGAATCCCTGAAACTGAAGAGATGTACAAAGCATCTTTGCACAATACTGTCTTGAGCTTTAGAAAGCTTTATTGAGTGGCAGCTGGGAAACTGGCCTCTGCTTTGAAGACAAGCATAGATCTGTTCAATACTAGGCAGAGGACAATCAGGTAAATAGGAATAGCTCCATTTCTGTTGATGCCATCTACATGTTTGTAGTAAAGCAAGCAACATTATTTATACTAAACAGCACAGTTCCTGCTCTCTCACATATATTTTCCATGGTGTTGTAGATATGGCACAGTAACAGCTACAGGGGGAAAAAAATGTAATAATGTGCTATACATTAGCAAACAAGAAGCACTTATAATGCAGTGTTGCATGATGGGGTAAAAAGTTTTGCAGTATACACTGTAAATGGAATATTCATCACAAGTAGGCCAAAAAGGGAAAAGTGTAGGTGTGACAGCAAATAGGGAGAGGTGGCTGGAAATCTGAGGCTGCACTCTAACACAGAAGGCTACTCCATATAGGGGAGGAAAACAAAGTGCTCCTTCTGAAAAAGAGTGGGCAGTGGAAAGAGATATGGAAAAGCAGAAAGTGCAGGGTTGTTTTTGTTGTAAGGCAGGCTGTACTTCAGGTTTATGCTTTACAAAGTTTACAAAGTCTTTTTTGAATCCACGTCTCTTGTCTTTGACTCTTAGTTATCTTCCTTTCTTTACCTTCTTAAATATTTTTCTGGTAGTGTCCATGGAAAGCAGTGATTACATATCCAATCTTTGTTGAAATTCTGAGTATTTTCCTATTTCACTGAGGCTAAGAACACTCAGCAGTGCATAGAGTTGGTCTGATTGCCACGTTAAATCATCCTGAGTTAAATGCTTGGTTTCCCTCATTTTTTTATATTCCTGACATGTTTACACTTAACTTATTTAGGCAAAACTAAATGCAAATAAAACTTCAGAAGACGAAAGAAATAATCTATTTTTATCCCTGTCACGATCCGATATTCAGATACATGGTGATTTTTTATGATCTCACCAGGACAAAACAAAGATTATACGGTATCAGGTGCACAAACAGGCACTGGGGCTGGTGTGTGGCCTTAGGAGAGATCGGGCAGAGCCCCCTTGCTTTCTAACACTCCTCACTGCAGTGGGAGGCTGGGGTGGCTGGACTCTGCCTTCCCTCTCCTGGTATGAGCAGCACAGCAGCTGCACCTGTTTGTCTGGCAGGACCTGTGAAAAGGTTTAAAGGTGAAATTAAGATGCAAACGAGGTCAGATGTCATGTGCACATCAAACTTTATTGGAGTTACACAACAAAGTCCCTAGAGTGGATAGGACAGGGAAGGAAAACAGAGACAGAAAAGAAAGGAGAAAGCAGAAATACAGAGAATAGCAAGATAATAGAATAGTTACTACTGTGGTCCAGCAATGTCATCGGTGGGGAAGTGCTTCAGTGGGGAAGTGCTTCACTGCACCCATAGTGTCCCAGATTTTTATACAGTTCTTTTTCACTCCCCCCCATTTTCCCTGTCCTCTGTCTTCTAATGCCTCAGAGATAGGAGGGAGGGGGTATGGTGGCAGGACTAGGTTCTGCAGATAGTTTTTGTTTGGCTAATTAACAAGATAAACCACTGATCAACAGTAAACAAGAAGTTGAGAGAACTCGGCACCACAGGATTAGTTTACTGAAGTAGAGGTTTGGTCCTAGGAGGCAACTTGAAACTGGCACTCTCTATCTTTTCCTGCGAAGTCGGTGGTTTTCATGAAATCTCAAGGCCTGGTTATTGCTGGATATTCTGCTCCCAGCACCAGCTGTAGAGTTCCTTTTTCTTCAATCTCAGCATGTCCCATACCAAACTCCCCAGTTCTCAGGTGCCTGCAGCATTTGTACACATTGCAGTGGAGTAGAACAGTTTGGTGGGTTGCTGAGACATCTCTTTAGTCCAGCAACAAGTCCTGTTTACCTCTTAGATGTCTCAAGACAAACACCAGACATCCTGAGTGACAAAGTACACTGCTTACCTCTTGGATTGTTCAAGACAAGCACTATATATCCTGAATGTCACAATCCCTAAGTTTTTTAATCTACATCCAGCCAGCAGTTGATGTCTAGAGGTCTGCCAGTGGGACATTGATATCTCATGCGATCTCTTCACATGCTTCTGAGAAGCCAAGGCAGGCCTGAATTATCACAAATCTGTGTTCCCACAGAGGTCCTAAGGTCTGTAAGAAAAAAAAATAGTCTGCAGCTTGGTAGGAACAACTTTCCTTCAATATGCCACTTACATGACTTTTTCCCACTGTCAGAAATGGTTAATATGCATTTAATCTTCCTCAATAAAACACTCTATGTGATGCTGGAAAAGAACAGAGCTGAAGAGAATGGAATAATCAAGAAGCACTTAAATTAAAAAAGCTCCCTGAGATTCACAAGAACAAAGCTAACAGTTGTGCAACTTCAGCTCTGTTCGTTTTCACCAGAGCCTTTAAAATTCTGGAACAAAAAGAAACTGGATCAAATTATTACCACTAGTTGAAAAACTATTTTTAAACACATCTGTATTTTCTCTTAGTCAGTGATTTCAAAAGAATGCTATTAGCTTCTTTTCCAGCTTTTTTCCAAGTTTTCTCTCTTTATGTGAAAGACTTTAAATGATTGGTTTGTTAAAGGATATGATGAAGTGTATGGTTTGGGAATATTGTCAGAACATTATTAAATCACACCTCACAAGCGCTAGATTCTGTCTGCCCGTTTGATATACATAGGATAGTGTGTAAGAGACAATAAGAAATCTTCTGCTCCTTTCCCACTTTCAAACCTCTTCCTTTGGTACAATTATGCAAGGAACTGCCAGTCCATCTTGTCTGAAGGAGGATTACATCTCTGTATATGGCTCTAAGTTCCCAAAACAGACATGGAAAGGAGGGAAGATATGTGCATTGGAGGGGCAAAGGACATGTAACAAGACCAAAATATGGTAAGAGCAATTAGACATTGCTAAACTTTGAGCTGTTTAAAACACAGCAAAGTTAAAACACATATATGAATTTGCCATAGGATTAAGTTAACATGTCTCCAGACTTATTTGTATGTCTGTTTTGAGAAATACAGTAGTAAAAGCTTTAGTTAAAAATATAATAATAATAAGTTTCATAGCTCAATCTGTATATTCTGTTTACAGCATTTTTAAGTAAATTAAATCTCTAACTTTTAATTTTTCTGAGCTTGGTAAAAATCCAATTATTTTTAATTTTTTTTTAGATAGTTAATTCAAATTGATTGGATTATTTGCATACAAACACATAAAAGCATATGAACACCTCCATTAATTTCTATGAGAGTGTTTGTTTATCTTAATAAAACAAAACTCAAAAGCAATATTTCATTAACTTGATTTAATGGATTAAATAGAAATACAATATTTTTAGAAATCTCTAGCATATTCAGATTTTTTTTTTGTCATTCATGAATCAGTGGTATTGATCATCTCTGTTTTGTTTTTATCACACATTTTTTCTTGGAAATTTTAGTGTATTGAAACTGTTAACAGATCATTTTTCTTCTTGTTTATTCCCTTTATTAATTCTTTGGAGAGAAGGCTGTGAGCATTTGATTCCTGCATGGAATGAAACTTCTCAAAATTATTTAAATACATTATTTTCTTTGACATAATCCAAATAAATTTTCTGCATGGATTTTTGGTAGATTTCAGTCAGCAAAATATTTTGAAACTGTCTTATTTGGGGATAGGACTTCTTATTTCTCAGAACTTTGAAAAATCACATTGAATGAAAAATATCTTGACCTTCCTCCAGTAATTGTCCAATTAATTGCAAGAGCAATACACTTTCATGGGATATATTTGTGAAAAAAAAAATTGACTTCAGCTGCAGGGGTGAAATAATCAAGTTAAATATTCTTTTGATAAGCGAAAAAACGTTAAGGCAATAATTTGATTTGGGTATCCTAAATCCACTTTCTACTCAAACCAGTATCAGTCTTGCCTCCAAACATTAAGAAAACAAGGCTTCTTAAATATTAAGCAAAATATGCAAGACTCCTGACCAGCTCAACAAAGCATACATTTCATTACAGGGTGGACCTCCACAGATACTACTTAGAGAACAGAAGACCAGATCTGCTATGGTATTTAAGTACCTTCAAGAGAAAATATGTATATAAATGAAGCATATTATTCTTTTTTAAACTATGCCACTCCCGTGGGCAGACATAACCCACTCACTTTCATGTTACAGAAACACTCTGATGGGCCACAGAAAAACCTTCATCTTACAACAGTCACACTGATCTGAAACAGCTCCCTCCGTCATTCATGTGTACACACACTCACACAGACTAATTAAGTAACAACCTAACTATCTCAGGGGAACAATAGCAGTTCTTGTGGCTAAGAAGAGATAAAAGCAAAGTATTCTGCAGTGTGAATGCCACTTGCTCAGAACAGAAGCAGAGAACCCTAGGCAGTGCAGGTGCATGGGTCTATGATATTTGGACTCAGTACTTATTTGTAGAGGTATACCTTAAATTATTAAAATTCGTTTCCAAATATGACCCATAAAAATTAGAATATTGAAAAAATAGAATTTGAGTGGAATCTTAGAATATAAATAAAATTAGTGATTTAAAAAAACCCAACATTTTATTTGCTGTAAATAAAAATAAACGTGGTGATATTTCTGACTTGCTAAGGAACAGCTAGAAAGTTCCTTAGCTTCACAGGAAATTTCCATCCTTAATTCCATAGCTAGAGTCCACATGAGCTTTGTATTTGAGTTAAAAAATTTATCAAGACAAACTGAAAACCATTCAGCTACCATTGCTTCATAAGCTTGATCCCCAAATTCTTCACTTAAAGTGTGTGACATATGACAGTTTTGAAGAATTACTGAAAAAATTAGTGGGAGGAGAGCTGTTTTCCACTAACATTAAAGAAGAAGCTGATTTAGAATTAAAAAAAATATCAGAAAAAAAGCAGCTTTACAAACAAACGAACAAACGAACAAACAAACAAAAAACTCAACCAAAAAACCAAAAAAGCCCAAACCAAAACCAAACCAAAGCAAACAAACAAACAATCCAAAGCCTCTTGATATTGCAAAGGTAAAGAATGATTCCCAAACAGAATAAATTAACTTTCATTCTACCTACATTGGGATAAATATACATGCATAAGTAAGTCTATTAACAGGGATTTTTTCCTGTTTCTGTAGAATATTCCCAGACTTTTTCCACGTTGCTCGCTGCTGATGGATGTAAAACAATGCATAAATGCATAATCTTCACAGCACGTGCCATGGCTGCCCTCCATCAGTTTGGCAGATCTCTGTTCTGTTTACACCTGATTATTTAGATGAACTTCTTCACCTTCTGTGTGGTAATACTCAAGTTCCCTTCCATTACAGTCCTTGGAGCACAACCAAAATCTGTAATTGTGCTGTAACTATATCTTGAGATGGAGTTAATTTCATCTATTTTACTGGTCCAGAAGTTGGGCAGCCACCTTAAGCTATTTTATCTATAATCATTGGAAGGAGAAAGAGATCTCCAGAGGAAGATTTATCCCATTTTAAGATAGCTGTTTAAGATAGTTGAAGAAAAATGGAGTTGCTAAGCAACATAATCTGGATTTTTTTTTTTTCTCTCAGCTGACTACAGGATAAACCCTGCTGAGAAGCTCAACTCTTTGCCTAACTTTCAACTGCAGATGAATTCAATCCTCAAGTTCCAACTCCTGGAGTTCTGAAAGGTCTATGACTCATGATGCAAATTATTCAAGATACATCTTTTCCCTTAACTTGCAGTAAAAATTTGTTTCCAGTCATCAGGATTGGGAAGAAAGAATGAAAATGCAATAGGAAAAAAGGGCAACAAATTTTAACATGCTATTGTTTGTTCAAAAATATGATAGCCTTTCACTGTTTTATCTGAGCTTGGTTTTGCCATGCTGCTCAATTACAAAAATATAGACTATACAAATGTTAGAATACTTAAAAAACAAGTGCTATTCACCAATTTGACCTGGTCAAACCAATTAGATTTAATGGATACATAGATAGATTCTACTACTCATGTATGCATAGGAAGTAAACAGAAGATTAAAAGTTTTCTAATTAAAATTATTTTAATGTAGAAAAGCAAGTAAACAACAACAAAGTCAGCTTGACAACACCAGTAGATTTCAAGGAAACATTTCTAATTTTTCATCATTTCACCAAAGTACAATCAGTAAGTTAATGAAACCTGATTTGACCTTTGGGTAGTTCTTAGAGCAATCAGAGAGTCCCTGGGCTTTGGTATTTGATTAAGATTTTAGGACTCAGGAATAGTCTTGGAGACAACAAGGCCTAAGAGTCCCAAGCTGGAGCTGTGATGCTGAGGAAAGACAGTGCCCATGCCCTGAGCTGGGATGTGTGGCCTGGGTGGCAGGCAGTATTCTCTGCAGGCAGCTCTTCTTGGTGCCTTGTGTAGACTTCCCCAAAAGCAATAAAGTATCTGGGGAAACCACTTAGCTCATATATTTTGAAAAAAACAAGAGTCATGCTCTTGATTTTTTCTTTTTTTAATTATTAGCATTTCTGCCTTTAATTTTTATTTGGAAAAATAAAAAACAGCCCCACTCTAAACTAAATAACAATTTCTGTTTCAGGCAACTCTAGTAGCATTGGTCTCCCAAATGGGAGAGGAGAGGGAGAACCAATACTGTGGTCTCATATTTATATGCCTCTTCTTTTATTATTAAAAACACTATACCTTGTTTTATCAGACTATGTTCTACACAGTGCTTAGTTTCCTGCCCTTTTTTTTCATAAAGCTGTAATTGATTTAACATGCATTTATTTTAACTAGAAAAATGATGTGGCCATGTAATCAGTTTTGGATCTTTTTGGTAAATTTTACTTTAACCACAGCAGGACAATTTAAAAGGAGAGCCCCTTCCACTGAGTGCTGTTAAAAACCACCATTCTTCATAAATATTAAAAGAAATGCTACCTAAAGTATTTTGAATTCCTGGATATTACCAGTTGGTTAACAAAAAACCCATAACCATATTTTGTAAGTCTGCACACAGCAACACTTGAACTTACAGAAGTTAACATAAAAATGCTATACTCTTAATTTACATATTGTTTTTACATGACCTGAAATCAATGACTATTTTCTACTGTTTTCTAAGCACGTCAAGTTAAGTGTGGAGATGAGAAAAAAAATAGCAGGAGGGAGCATACAATAAATATAAAAAGAAAGGAGAGAGTTGAGAGGGAAATATATTAGATAAATACTCCCAAATGTGAGGCTCAATCAGCTGGCAATTTTGTTGTCTAGTGTAGCATCCAAAATGTATTCAGAATCAGAATTTGTTCAAAATCTAAAATATATTTGCACGTTAGTGAAAAACTATACAATGCGCCAAAAATGCATTACTCACAAGGTCCAGAACAGCTCAAGCTTGACAATATTATCGTGGAGTGAATAGTTATCCTCTTCCAATAAAGGCCAGATAGAGTACTAGAGTACTTTATTATTGAGTGTCCTGAAACAGTAAAATAATTCAGGTTACTTCAGCAGGCAGACAACACAGTGATGTGTATATATAACCAGCCTTATACACTTATGTTTGAATGAGTCTCCACCACTATATCGTGACAGTCACTCTTTATTATTATTATCTATTTCTATTGTTTGGTGAATAGAGAGCTTTTGTAAAACTCAGGAACATGATATTCTAGATGCTTTGAAAGCATGCTATAAGACTGTGTTTTTTGATTATTGAATGTACAGTTTAAACAGCCAAAGACCTCTTAATTTGAGTGGAAGGAATGTAAGGAACAGCACATAGGAAACTCTGCTGAAATTACTCTTCTCAGTCATATAGCAGCTTAGGAAGGGATGGGAAGACTTAGCTCTCCGCATTCCACCTGGAGTGCTGTGTCTCCACATAAGTACAATGCTGATTTCAGAGAATTTCAAAGCTTAATTGTGACCATATTGCCCTGGTTAGTGGGAATGGATATGCACCTTCTCTCTAACACATCATCAGCACTTCAGCATCACCCTGCCTGCCAGTTGAGCAGCAGTTTTTCCTATAAATAGCTTCTGGATTTTTCTGGTTTTCTTTGTTTTGTTGTTGTTGCTGTTTGTGGGTTGTTTTATTTTTGTCTTTGGTCTTTTTGCAGTACAATTCAATTGACCACCTATACCTGCATGAGGATTTTTTCCTCAAATGGTCATAGATCAACAGACCATCATCTGTGGTCTGTCATCTGTGAAAATGTAGCATACCTTTGACAATGTTAAGCTATTCTCCATCTTGCCAGTATTTCTCAGCTCTAACCATTGCATTCAGTGGCAAAATGACTATGACACATATTATTCAGGAAGCTAAAATAGTGATAACACGACTCTATTTGCTTGCACATTTTGTCGAGCTGCAAATCTCAACACCCACATGAATATATTAAAATCGTACCAGCTTCCCATTTCTTTCCCTTTGGAGTTCTCCTCTTTCCATATTTTTTTAGCAAATAATTTGTATATGCTATAAGTAAGAGGGTATCATTTTCCAATAGCCTTAATTTTTTCTGAGTACTAAGTTTGTAATTTTGACTGTAAAAATACATCGTGGACAATTAAAATATTAAGACTTTTGAGTAAGAATTATTATGGCTCAAATTTCAATAAGAATTATTGTTACAAAGGTTCAATTACAATGTTGTCCAGTTGCTAGCAAAAAGCTATCTTCATTATATGCATAAAAAATAGTCTTGCCTTGAGCATAAGTTTAGCTACTCAGTGTATGTGTTGTTAATAACAGTGAAGTCTTCTATTCTCTCAAGCCAAGTCAAGCAGAGAGCTGAGACTACTGTAATAAGGAAATCTGCAAGTCAGAGGCCTTCATAGCTGATCAAATTGATAAAAAAGAATAAATGTCTTTACTATAGTGGTGTCATTTTATGTGGGGTTTTAACATAGAGTTTGCTGACTTTTTTATTGCAAATGTAATTTTGCAAGCTAACCCAGTTGTTTAGAAAAATTCCTGTGAACAATCCTTAAAATGCAAGAACTCAGCAGGATAAAAAAAATGTCTATAGTTTAATAGTTCATTCAGCTTCAGCCACAGTGCACCATTAATAATTCTCTTGGTATAAAAGATGCAGATTCACTTTCTGGCCTGATCTTACTGTATTGCTGGTCACAATTCTTCTCCTCAGGGACTGATACGGGCCCTGCTCGGAACTCTAAAAAGGAGCAGCCATCTTTGTTGGCCCCGTCAAACCAGAGCGCCGGAGTGATCCTGCCGCCACAATTGGTTTCCTGCTACTTCTCTGCTTTTCTCCTCCTTCAACTGAGAAGTAACAACCAGATTTTCATGCTCCTCTCAAGTGTCTGAGCCCTAAGCTTCAATTTGCTGCCCTTTAGCTTGAAGCTGGACGTTTTATAGTATAAAAAACAAACAGTTGGAGGTCTGCTAAAAAGGGGACTCTGAATTAAAAGAATTAATTCTCTCCTGCTAAGCTACAAAACTAGTGCAGCCAAAGAGTCCTTCATGTCAGGGAAGATGCAACAATCTTTTATCCCTCAGACCTGTGGTCAGAATCAATACAGGGGCCAGCTTACAAGTGGCTGCCACATTTCCTCGAGTGTAATTCCATTCTTCTAAACTACCCTCTGGGTTTTCTTTCAAGACTTCCTTCTCTTTTATAAGTTCCAAATCATATGTCTTGTTGCCTTTCAGTTTATACACCTTCTGCCAAGCTTCTTAAAAGATTAAACTGAATTTACCCCTCTTTCAAGTTAGGGATGTAATGAGAATGATAAAAGAATTTGGTGATATGCTACATGCCACTGATTAGCTTTAAATGATGTATTATCACTGTTTTTAACCACAATGATATTCATAACCCTAATGAAAAAAGGGGAAAAAATAGTTCATATATGTGCAACTTTCCTCAAGGACAAACACTGCTGTTTACATTAACGGGAATGTAAATTCTAGAGAAATCAGACCACAGCTGAAACTTGTTCTGTGTCAAACTGCCTAAAACTGTTTGTGGTACTGTAGACCAAAGGGAGGTATTGCCAGGATATCGCTCAATGTGTCAGAAGCATGCGGTCTGTGTGCACTACTGTTCCAGAGACATTAAAGACCTCTGTGATAGATTAATTCAGCCCAGACACTATGCCAGACTTGCTGTGATAGTTCTGACACATTTCCCTTTACCCCAAAGGAGAGCCACACTCATTTACTCAAATGTAATTTCTCCTCTGACTGATGGTTGTTGCATGAAGAGATTAGAAATATCCCAAGCTCACAACATTCAGTTGTTGACATCTTAGCACCAGCAGCAGGCAATCATGAAGCCACAGATTAATAGAGCTTCAGGGCAAATTTGCTTTATTCTAACAGTTTCTGTTTTATTCTGTTGTGTTCCTCTGTTGCCATAAGGTTTGCTTTCATTAATCCATTTTTAATAAACAATTCAATTTTTAATGTAAAAAATGTAAATAATACACATAGGGTAATAAACATGCACATAACTATCAACATATGTCCAGATTTTTTAAAAATGACATGTTTTAATATGTATAAAACACACTTAAGGAACTGGTTTTTTCGGATTTAGTATTATTATAATTATTAGTGTTTGCTAGCTGTGTACTCCCATCTTTCTCAGAATTAACATATTTTTTAGAATTAAAAACCCAAGGACATAAATATGAGTTGGGCTTCAAAAAAAGTGTACAGTTAAAGCAGAATTTTAATAATCAGGCAAGAATTTACTAATCTTCTGAATTTCTTTTTTTCTTTGCTTTCTGGGGAAGCCTGGTATTTTTAGTTTGTGTGTGATGTTTCTTAAGTTCAAAAATTGCCTTTTAACACATTCACACATGCACGCTTATCTTCTTACTGAGGAGAGCTCAGTTTGCCATGGCTGTTCTCTGTGTAGATTTGTGGATCAAGTAAATAAGGCTGATTTTAACAGAGTTGACTCTAATATTTTAAACTTTTTTTTAATAAAAAAAACTCGATTTAAATCCAATTAATAGTTAAAAAAAATTACCAAAGTATACCAATATATTTTAAACCAACCAGTGGTTTGGTTTGTTGGTTGGTTTTTTTTTGTGGTTGTTGCCCATGCAAAACACAGAATGTGAAACTGAACTGGGCATGGACTTAAGGATTAATCAGCTTTCACTAATTTATTTTGGGGATTTTTACTTTTCAGGCCTCATTTTACATGGGAAAATTTTTGATATGTCAAAAATTCTCAAAGGACAGGAAAATAATTTTCTGACAGCTGTACTGGTACAATCAAGTTTGTATAGCTGCAGGCTATAAATAAAGACATCCTTCCAACTCCTTCAGATTGATGTATGGCAGAATATTATAGAATATTTTTCAAAGTAGAATGCAAAAAGAGTAAATATAGTCATACTAAATGAATATTATATTTTAAGATAATTATATATTTGAAATGGAACATAAACTTCATGTCACGATAATGTTATTATTTAAGCCTACTGGATAAAGCAATATAATAACAGATTTTTCTTTCCCACTAAAAGATTAGCTCATTCTCTTTTTATATGTATTGCTGTTGTCAGTGTGTTGTTATCATAGCTTTCCATCTAATTACTTGTTCAAGATAATAATGTTGTCACATACAAATATATTTAGAATTCTTGCCTTTTTACACAATAAACTCCACCTTTTAACACAGTACAAACTTCTAAAGAGGAAAGAATGTATGCTAGTGAAGATAGTCTGAGCTGTGTTCTGTGTGCTGAGCAAGCACATCATACTTTCAGATCTCTCAGTGAGAAAATTCAGAAGTTTGGAATGTCTGTAAAGGGGGAGTTGCTTTTTTGTTTTTTCACTACTTCAACAGATCAGGTGGCATATTTAAAAAAAAACATCTGGGAAGGTGTCTGAAGATACCACGTTGAGATTTGCACTACGTGATCTGGCTTTCAGGAAGGTCGTTGCGGAAGCGTGACGGAAAACCTGTATTTAAAAGAATAAGAAAGAAACCAAATAACTCAGCAAGATAAAACTGCAAATACAGAAAACATAATGAGCAGAAGCCAAACAGAGAAAGCAGAATGAGCAAAGGGTCAAAAGAGGCTATCTTTTACACTAGTCAAAGAAAGCAGTCCAGGCATTTCAAGAATCATAATTTATTTATGAATTAGTGAAAACTCAATACGTACTGAACTTTAAAGAGGTCAGTTGCACACAATTCTTTCTTGAATACTCAGTGGTTAATGTTTTATCACCTACGCACATTAACACCTTGTAGCATTGCTGTTGATTATAGGGTGATACAAGAAAAAAATTCCCTAGTAGAAAAATTGGAAACTTTCTCAAACACTTTGATGTGTCATCTGACTGTAATGAGCAGAGAAGTTCCAGATCCCTTGAAATATCAGTTTTGCAGCCTTCTCTGCTTCTTCTGTAATCACATTGCTATACTGAATCCTTTTTAATAAACACCAGAGCGCAACTAATCTATAATATTCCTAATGTTAGGAATATATTGATGCATTTGTTCTTTTAGTTATGTATACATTAGGAAAATTGCATGCAGGACAATAGTGTTTCAGAGTTTGTTTGTGGTTTAGGCTAATTAAAAATACACAACATTTGAAAGGTTTAGTCACTTGCCCATGGTTTCTTGATGTCCTGAAGCCAGTTGGGGTAGGTATTCTTGCTATAGCTTGGTTGAATGCTTCAGTCATATTCTTCACAAGCAGATCAATGATACAATATGTGTACACCGGTTCCAAGGCTTTCCAGATGAATCTGAACTGCTCATGTATGGTGAATTGCATTTCTGAATATGGATGGTATGTGTCATGTGCATCAGTTATGCTATGTGCAAAAGAGCTGGCTGTACAGCACATGGGTTAGACAGCAAAGTTTCTTAAACACACAAAAAAAAAATATGGCAGCCTCATTCATTTAAGTAAGATAAATCATACAATTCCTTTCTACAAAAAAAAATCCTTTTTGAGTGAAAAATAGTACCATCAAAAAGTGGTCTGAAAATTGCTTACATTTTGACAGATTTAAGTGACAAACTAAACAAGAACTCATTTCCTTTAATTTAAAATCTGAAAACAATTTAAGGAAGCAATCATGTTGGGTTTTTTTGTTCGTTTGTTTTTTCGTTCTTTTTCTTTTTTTGGGGGGGGGGGTTGTCTGATTGGTTGGTAGGTTGATTAGTTTTTAAAGCTCCATTTTATTTCCTAGGTTTTTAATTTCTTTAAATTAAAACTAAAATACAAACCCAGAAGGCATAAACTCTCAGTGGAAATAACTTTTGATTCAAAAGAAATTTTCCATATCAGAGAAAACTGATAGAAATTTTTCAGTTGTACATAGCAAGAAGACATCTAGAATGTTGTGGCAGAGAGCATCTGTCACCTGGTTATTTGCTAAAACTGTGACAGATAATTATTACAAAATCAAGCACTACACATTCAGAAAATAAGGTGCTGAAATTTACTTCAACAAAAATACAAACTGGTCTTAACTCAAGGGCTGACTCTAAAACTGTCAAAACTCTCTCTTGCAATGAAGCTAGACAGGAAAAGTTGTAACGAATATCTCATGAAAATACTCAACAAACCTATTCATTATTCTTAATTGTATTTCCTGTTGTGTTATTTAAATAAATAATGTTTTAGAGGCCTTGATTATACATTTTTATGCAATAGTACATTTCTTATTTGGAAGATCACATAAAACATTGAAAATCTTCTGAAAGACATGCACAATTCCTGACCAAAATCCTACCTCCATTTGAGCTCATGACAAATCATATAATGACTGCTACTGAGCCAAGGTTTCACCTCTTTCCACTGTACTCCAATTTTTAAGGATGTTTTGTTTGGGTTTTTTTCACTTAAGTCTCAGATTACTGATCAGCTGTTTCAACATATTTAATACTCTTTAAACATAAGGCTTGTATATCACAAGTTCTCTGGGTTTGGGAGTACATTTAGTGTATCCTATTCTCATTCAGAGATATTTTTTTTTTTTTGCAAAGAATTCTTCCTTCTACTTTTTTCTCTGGGCCAATCTTGTGTTACCAATGACTTTCACTGGAAGAAGTTGGAGTTTCTACAGAAGTTACCCCAGAAAAGATTTTGAAATAAATTTTTGGATGAGGAGCTCTAGGAGAAAAGTTGACTAAATTGCATATGACTTGTTAGGCTGTTGAAATAAATTGTTCCTTTGACTTTATGAGATAACTCAGCTGTATAAAGCTAGTTACATGCCAAACTTGAAGTATTTTTCTTTACTTTATCTTCCAAATTCTTAAATAAGAAGAAAAAGTCATTATCTTTATGTATTTGAGTAAACAGACCAAATTCTAAATTTCAAGGACATTTTAAATAATTGAGTTGCATTTTCAAGAAATATATTAAAATCTTTCTATATTTCTCATCTACATCGTACCTGGCTATAAACAGCTGTTGCATTTATCACCAAGCCTGGTCCTTCTATTTTCTACTGACTTTAACTTTCATATTTTAATAAATGAAATTACTTTGGGACAAGATTTGCATACAAGGTAGCTTCTGGGTTACTCTGTTTCTTAAGGATTGCACAAGTTGACATGTTTGCTTGCCTTTCCTTCTTCATTGAAAGTTAAATGCTGGCTTTTGTTCTTTGGAGCTTGGAATATCTATTTGAACACCTGCCTTGGTATTTTGAATGAAATTCATAATATGATTCTGCCAGACACTGGGACATTAGAAATGCAGCACTGAACAGAACACATCCTGTTATATTGTAAAAAGGAATTTTAAATGTCAGTTGACTCAGTCAGGTGAAAGTAATCCTACTCTAGGAATAATTAGCAGGGTTTACAGCTATTAGTTTTCTATGGTCAGGATGATCATTTATTAAAATAAGTATGGGGCATTATTATTATTATTATCTGTACTGCCAGTGTTTAAGACTTTACTGCCACTTCACAAAAGGGTTTTAAAAAACTACTCTCCTATACTAAATTATTTTATATATAAATATATGGAAAAAAAATCTTTGTTTCCATAGAAATTACTTGGTCTTACATAAACCTAGATTGCATTGTTTGTTCCTATCTTAACCTTCTGTTCCCTGAAGTTCTGCTCATGGTGCTGAATGAGCCCCACCTGCTGGTCAACGAAAAAAGTGAAGAAGTGAAAAAGAAATTTTAACAAACAAGTTTTGAGTCTGTAGTGGCATATATTGCTATCAGTATGTCATCATTTAAAATATTTAAGTTTGACTCATATCTTCTAAATAAATCTCCTCGAAGCATAAAACACAAGGGAAAGTTTGGTTGTGCCATGTGAACAGAACTTACCCTTTGTAAAGCACCATCTCATAACTGAATGTTCCTTACTTACAACCTGCTGTTATTAACTTCAAATTCTGGACCTAAGGAAACAGAGATGCAGTTAAAACAGAGATGAACAATATCAGGAGTTCATTATAGAGTTGTACAACACTGTTGACAAAGTGATCTGTCAGCCTCATACTGCTTATCCTAGAGCTCTTGGGAAGTCCTTAGATTTCACCTGCTACTGAAACAAGCTGCTTAGGTGGAAAGTGAGCCTTCCCCTTAGAACATAAAAAACAATAGTTAGTGAAACAGTAGCCTAAGAATCAAATTCAAAATGTTTCAATTCCACTGAAATTATTTTCTTAATTTTTATATGAGCAAAATGGGCTTTCAGAAATCTGAAAGCTGTCTGGTTTTATCAGTTACTGAAAATGCTATTTTTTTCATCTTGTTTCAGGTTCTCCTGGACCACCTTAAAAAATTTAATTAAAAGAAAAAAACAACAGCAGGTATATTCTTAGATTCTTCCTTTTCTTCAAGTCACAGTGATCAAGACATGCAAAATATTACCTTGAAATAAGTTTTTCCTCATAGCTTTTTCTTCATGTATGAAACACCTCTGGGCTCCTGATTGGATTAATGCAAGTAGATAGATAGATAGATAGATAGATAGATAGATAGATAGATAGATAAGATGTGGATACTGAGGATGCCTGTAGTGAAAAGCAATTAACATGTGGATTGTTGGAAGCTGTCAACATAGGCTATTTAAACTGAACTTTCCTGTTTATTCTTCAACTTTCTAAAGACCTAATACTTATTTCTTCTTGAAAGCCAAAGACACCTGAAGAAAAATCTGCTGGAAAACCAGGTAGTCAATTTGCTAGAGACCTTTCTTCAAAAAGCTTTTAAAGTTATTAAATATAGGGATACCCAGGATTTGTAGGATTAACTGAGCATAATTAAGGAAGTATAGACATCTCAAAATGCCAAACCTGAAAAAAAACTTCAGGGACAACTGGCCACCACCAACTGAACACCACCAATCAGCCTCCGGCTACTTCTACACTGCCAACTCATTGTCTGGACAACTGCCCGCCCACCAGCAGGTGGCGCTCATGAACAGAACAGCCTTCAACACCATGGATAGATTGAGTGATCTTTATTTCATAGTTAATTTTTCATGTTACAAACTGTGTGACTCATACTCTTGAACTCCCCTATATATACTGAGTTTCCTCGAAAAATCAGAGCACCATGAGCAGAGAGGCCTGTTCCCTGAAGTTCTGCTCATGGTGCTGAATGAGCCCCACCTGCTGGTCAACGAAAAAAGTGAAGAAGTGAAAAAGAAATTTTAACAAACAAGTTTTGAGTCTGTAGTGGCATATATTGCTATCAGTATGTCATCATTTAAAATATTTAAGTTTGACTCATATCTTCTAAATAAATCTCCTCGAAGCATAAAACACAAGGGAAAGTTTGGTTGTGCCATTTCTTCTCACAGACAAGAATGACAAAACACACTCTAATATAGTCATACAGATATTTCTCCAGAACTAAGAGTAGCCTTACAGGGAAGATTCATCTCTCAGGTAAATTATGTCATTGTAGTCACTTAGATTCCCCTCTAAAACTGGTGCAGATAAGAAAGCATTTTTAAAACATAATTCACCTGTCCTGCCTTAATCACTTGACAAATACTGTGGTCTTCCAGTGGCCAGTTGTCTGTGGCTTCTTGAATCACCTTCTTCTCTTCCTTCAGGGGCATAATATTCTCTTTAGGAGGTAGAGGAAATACATCTTGTAAGAAAGTGAAGGAAGTACTGTAACAGCCCATGAAGGTTTTAAAGCAGACCAGGACTGTGACTGAAAAAGGGAATGGGGAAAAAAAAAATGTAGGGGGCAAGTGTGAGCTGAGTGGCGTATGACACAGGCTGCCTGGATGGAAGCATCAGCATGAGCCAGTGCAAAAAATAAAATTAAGAAGTGGAGTTTGTGAGACAAATGTAGTGAAGCACAGTAGAAGGAGAGAAGAAATTAAACTGTTGAGCAGTGTAGACTAAAATCAGACAGAATCCAGACAATTCATATCTGAACTATGACACAGATTGGTCTTTTTTCATGAGTTCACATAGTTGCATGTTTTTAATATGTAAGATGTATGTTGAATGAGGTTAAAGATGAGAGAACAAGTAAACGGAAATTATCCTTAAAAAAACAAAACAAAACACTTTTTTTTAAAAAAAACTGTGCAGTTCAGATTATACGTTATGTTGCATCTGTGATTTAAATCAAAGTGTTTTGAGGAATCGCAGGACACCCTTTTTCTCTAGGTGCCATGCTTAAGCAGAAATCTTTGAACAGCAGGTAAAGTCAGTAAGAACATATTCAATGCTGTATTGTGCTACCTGCCCTGAGAAGCTAGGTGTAAATATGTTAGACTGGGTGCTTTGAATGAAAGACTGTATTTTTCAGTTTTCTGATTGTAATATGAATAACCTGATTGGAGTCAAAGGAAAACAAAGGTATTTGTGTTCAGAAAGCACTTCTTTAACTGTTGTGATGAACATCAGAGAGAAAGATGTGGAGATTTCTTCCCATATGGTTTGATTAGCAAACAGATATAAGGCCACATACTGATGATCTATGTGAGGCAGTATCAAATACCTTGTGGACAACACAAGCCTTCTGAATGAAGTGGGGAAGATTCCTATGGGGGAAAAAAAAAATCCGTGATCCAGTCTTAAAAATTGCATCATAATGCATAGACAAAAAAGAGGGAATAAGGTTTTGTCATTTAAAGTCACTGAAGTTTGAGTGTTTAAAAACCAAAACATTCTAAGAAAGCTAGTATACGGCTACAAACAGTGTTCTTACTCACCGTTCCACATTAAATAAGGATCTTTAAATCTCTCTGATGAGACTTTTGCTCCTAAAATGAGGTGCCACTGAAAATAGATACAGTAAAAACTTGCTTTGAAGTTTTATTTTCAAAGAGATTAATGAGCATTGTTTCAATAAAGTTGAATTTCTTTCTAGTTAACTCCAAAATTCCCTAAACCCAGAGCACTAAACAGTATTTAAAGCCTTGCTAAAGCCAAGGTAAATAGCATGAAACAGGCTCCATTGATGAATAGCTGAAGGGCAACCTGTTTCCAAAATATTCTTGTATCCCAGTTGAGACTTTGTGTTCTGGGTGAGTAATGAACTAAATGGTGAAATAATAATAAATAAACATGCTTGGTTTAGAATCTCTGTCGATGGCCTGGAGAAGAAGGTGAGCAAGAACACTCTAAATATAAAGTTTGGAGATCACACTAAATTGGAGCAGGGGCACCACTGGAGGCGCTCAAGGGCAGTGTCATCCAGAGGGATCTAGACAGGCTAGAGTATGAGGACAACAGAAACCTCACGTTTTTCATCAAGGACAAGTGTTGCCCCTGTCCAGGAAGTACTGGTTCAAGAGCACAGGCTAGGAACCACCTAACTGGTAGTACTTCTATGGGAAGGGATCTGGGAACCTTGGCAGACAAGCTCAGTATAAGCCCGTTTCTCTGCGCTGGCTGCAGAGACAGCAACCACCCTGGGAGATAATCACAGGGGTACAGACAGGCCATCAAAGGGAGGAATTAATGCTCTCTGCTTGGCACTTGTGAGATCCCATCTGAATACTGTGTCTAGTCTGAACTGTCAATAAAAATATCATGCAAAAACAACGTAAAATGTCTACATTCGATACCTGTTCAACAAGTTGTTTGTTTTGGGGTTTTTTGTTTGTTTTTTGTTTTTAATTTTTAAATTAAATCTGTATGGTGGAGATGTTCAGTCTTCAATGAATAGAGGTGACTATAAATTGTCCACTGGAACAACATATGGTCCAAATTGGATCTGATTACTTTTTTTTCAATGTTTAAGGAGACCTCTGAAAGTTTTCTAGCATATTAACAAATGAAGAACTACAGCCCTTCACATAGAGTTTAACGAACTAGGCATTTTCCTTAGCACAGAAAAAATGCTTGTGTCATCAGTGAAGAGAGCCTTAGGAGATTTTCATTCACCACAAATTATAACAATACCAATAAAAACAACATTTGTAGTGTAGGAGCCCATGGTTTTTACTAGTTTTTGCTACGTAAGTAGAGTTAAGTGTCCTTTTATCACCTGACTAAGAAACTAAGAGTTATGTTGAGACATAAGCAAGAGTCTTTGTTACAGGCAACCAAAGTAGTTTCAATGAAGAGGCACACATCATTTCCACATGCCAAATTTTAGAGGCATTTAGAACATAGAAATCTCCATAACAGTTTTCCATGTTCTGCAGCTCTATTTCTGTGAATATTTTAGCAAAATATACATTAAAACTGTTATTTCCTCTTGGTTAACTTCTAAATAGCACCCACTGCTGCTGTGGAATGTTTTTTGTCTCTACAAAACACGGGGTCTCGCATGAATATGGGGGATGGAAGGCACCGTTGAAAGTTTGGATCTGTCTGTCATGGTCTGTCATGGATGTACAAGAGGAACATAATGCAGAAGAATATTTGGCTGTTTATATCTCCTGTTAAATTATTTCTCATTTTTCTTTTTTCCATGGTAAGGTCATTCTAGATACCCTATTTAGGAATAGTTGCCTGTTGCTCTTCGGTAGCAACATGCATCCTTTCTCTCTCATGTTCCTACCCCAAGCATTTATTCCTTCAAAGAATAACCAGACCAAAAGTCCTTTTCTTTATTTCTGTATTTACTGAAGAAAGAATTGGAACATTTTCCAGTTTGTCCCATTATTACTTCAATTGTGTCTGGATAAATAATGGACTGGGCAACCTTCATTCCTTCTTACTTGATTCAGTCAAATATGTCTTTTGTGTTGGCCTTGCATGACAATATTAATGGAACTGGTTGATGATTTTTCGGATGGAGTGTTTCATTTAAAAAAATGTCATTTATAGACAAAAGTACTCTCCTGATTACTTCAAGACTCCAAGGAGTTGCATGCGGTACTTCATAACTCACAGAATTATTTTTTTATTATGTTTGCAGACTCACATTTAGTTTCCACAGCTCATTCCATCCCCTTGCAGAGCTGCTACACCTGTCTTTGTTATCTAAGTAGCGTTACAGTGAATCTTATGTTTAAAAGATCTTTACAGAAATTGTGTTCAGAATTTTGATAATTTTCAGTATGGCGGTAAAATTCATATGGTTAGCTTTATGCAAGATGTTCTGAAATTCCTGCTGAGGTAGATTTGTAAGGATTAGATACTTAAGAGGTTTTTTTTGCAGGTGTCCAGTTTATTTTTTATTATTATACATACTTTTAAAATGATTTAATTACTTCAGCACTGCAGAAGTAAGTTTCATTCACTGTTCTCCCAAAGGAAATATTTGAATTAATTAATGTCATGTTCTTATTTTTTAACTTTTTATTGGAAAATTAAGAGCGATTCATATGTGTAAATCCATATTATCTATTTTTTTCTCATCACCTACTTAATATCTCAAGTTAAGCAAGTGGCATCTGATACTTATTTCATTTCATAAAAATAATTCTTGTATTAATGTATTTTTTAGAATTATTTTGGTTCCAACAAATGTTGGAATCCCAAAAGAATTCCTTTACATTATGCTATCAATGTCTTCCTATTATTAAGTTATATCAATTTACCTAAAATACTATTTCTGACAGGTGTATCTTGATCCTAACAGTGGTGATGAGGCTCTTTTGGCTTACTGAATAAATTTTAAATAACCCTAACCAATCACTATCCAATTAATGTGGTAATTCTAATACAGTGTAGACTATGACTGCTTTAGCATAATTTAATGATGAGAAAACTGAACCACTGGTTACTTGTGGTAATTTTTTAGGAAAATGTGGGTGTTCAGGTATTCCAACATTAACAAATTTCAATTTCACTCATAGATTCCAAGCTGCATTTTTTTCCCCTATTATTTCGGGGGTGGGGAAGGTATTATTTTTCTTTTTATACCTGCTATTCAATAGTTTGTTTAACACATGAGAGTGATGAGTGATACCTACAAATAAAGAGACAAGTTGTAGCCATCCTGGGAGTGGATTGCACTCAGCAGGTAGTAAACTCGGAAGTCTTTTGACACCATTGCATTTTTAAGCAGGAAGAGAGACTGGAAGAAATGCAAAACTGCATCAGGGACAGGAGTACTGTCACTAATACAAAACTTTTCAGAAAACTTTAGCTGAGATTATGACATAAATGACCATCAGCATTTTCTGTGGTTCAGTAACATACATTTGTGATTCTATTTCAGTAGTATAACCTCACAATTCCTTTATGACGCACCTGTGGTTTAGTGTAACATATAGTCCATATGCTTCGAATATGTTACAAAGTCTTTAGAAGACACATACAACAACTTCTGGAAATAATTTGAATTATTCAGTGAATTAAACTCCCTTGTTTTTTTGAGGCTGCTTTGTTTTTGTTGTTTTAAGTTTCTCTGTCTTTCTGTTTTCCCTAGCCAGAATGTGGAATGTTAAATTTTTTCCTTAAATTTTGCCTTAAGCTTCTTCTACATCTCACAGCAGAGATGAAAGGGGTGAAGACAATATGCATAATGTTGGAATCTCAAAGAAAAAAAGTGTCTTTTTGTTTTCTGTTGTTTTTCCTTAGACCATCTGAGTCTGGGAGTGGGAAGAGCGAGCTCCTGATAAGCAGCGGCTCTGACTCAGCGTGGGCGGGGCCGAAACTCCTCACATACAAGAGCAGCATCCAGGGAGCACAAGCGGGCAAACGGGGTGTGGCACATCAGAAGGGCATGGCACAGTGGTTTGCATGGCAGTTCGTGTGGGCAGGGCAAATGGGCAGGCGAGCTCAGCTGGAAGCCCTCATTCTCCAAGGCAACAATCCAGCGATGGTCTCCACTTGATCCAAAGCCACGGTTAAAAGAACTGCAGCCACCCAGACCAACCTTCCTCAAAAACATGTAGCCATCCAGGTGTCAGGATGCATGAATGTCTGAGCCTGTTGCTCTTGCTGAAGGACAGCAAAGACACCAGTTTCTCCTATTTATTTCCCAGACTGTGTGCTCCATGCCCAGTCAGATAATTATGATATCATAGGAATAACTGAAACATGGTGTGATGATTCACGTGACTGGAGGATTGTGATAGGTGGCTATAGGCTGTTTTGTAAAGGCAGGCAGGGGAGAAGAGGTGGATGAGTCACACACTACCTTGGAGTAGGCATCTGTTACAGACAAACCAAGGTAACGTGACCAATGAAGCAATACTTGGGTTGCTCAGGCAAGCTTTGGATCAACAAAACCTGGTCCTTATGGGAGACTTTAACTACCCAGATATTTGCTGGAAGAACAACACTGCATCTCACCTGACATCCATCAAGTTCCTGGAATGTGTAGAATACTGCTTCCTCTACAAACGTTGGATGTGCCCACCAGGAAAGGGGCACAGCTTGATTTACTACTTATAGGAGATGGTGCCCCTCTCCTAAAAGTTACGTGGCTCACAAGGCAGTGAGTAGGCACCAAAATGGCTGCCCATAAATGGTATAGGGACTTTGTCTATCTCACCTCTCCTCCCTGTCACTAACTACAGACTAGACTCCGTGGTGGAGACAGAGAATTCTGTGGTGGGAATCCACTGGAAACATTGTTGTGAAGTGCTGCCTAGAGATTGCTGCCAATCCCACGGTGATTGGAATGTAGCCCCGGGAAGAGGGTGAGGTCCAATCCTGCACAAGGAAATACATTGTAACAACTTATAAAATGGACTGCCTCACCCAGGCTCGGGTTGGCTCTTTTGGAGTGTGGAGGAGATGCTGTCGATCTGTGTACAGAAAGGTCTGCTGGCTCTCTGGAGAGACTAAGGGAGATAAGGTCAGTCAGTCTAAAGGACCGAGATACTGCTGTTCCTTGGGAGTGCTGGAGAAGCCCTATCAGCTTCTGTGAGCTCCTGGTGAACACTGCCTGCCTGTGAGAAGGACGATGAGCAGCAGTCCACCTGGGTCGTGGACCATCAGGAGACTCTACAGTCACTGTTCCTCCTGCCCTCATGGTGCAGTTAAACCTTTCCACTGGCAAGACAGGGGGACAGTGAAAACCTATTAAACAACTGACCATCTCGGGACTCGGGTAAAGATAAATATTTACTTGCCTCTAATCCTTCTTTGCCCATTTACCCGGCCCTCATCCATACTCTCTCCACGGTCCCTCTAACCATTTGCTAGACGCGCCCTCCACCTCCTCCTTTCCCATTCTTTTCTCTTTCTCCTTTTTGTTATTGCTATTGCTCAAGTCAATGGGGTGTTGTTGTTGTTAGTGTTAATTGAAATTACACTGGCATAGTGTTATGGTAGTTTTCCATTAGTCCCTATCATTATTGTTGCTACTATTGTTTCCTGGTGACCCTCTTTGAACCTCCTGCTCCAAACTGGTTTACTTATCCCATCAATAAACCGTGTATTCGTAAATTCCAACTGGGAGTTGGCTGCCTTTATTAGAGGCATCAGTGAGTATTAGATGAGTGTCTCACCCAAAAAGTCAGTGCCGAAGCTCACTGCTCCTCTGTGAGAGGTGAGCACCACATGTGGACTTCTCGGCAGATCTCTATAAATTAAAATCTCTCCAAAAGGGAAATAAGCAAGTCGCGGATCACGACACTACTCACTAAGCAAGAAAACCTGCTCTGTAGTATCTTGGTTAGTGAAAGACTTGGCTGCAGTGACCACAGTATTGTGGAGTTTGGGGTACTGCTGAGCATGATGAAGGTTAATTCCAGGACACAGGTTTTAGATTTTAAAAGAGCAAACTTAAGCTTGCTCAGGGCTCAGTTGGAAGGGATCCTGTGGGAAGCTTCCACAGAGGGTGAAGGGGCTAGTGAATGCTGGGAGTTTTTCAAGAACACTCTCCTAGATATGCAAAACAAGTTCATCCCTCTAAAGGCAAGGGAAGTAGGCAGAGCAAGAGACCCCCTTGGCTTAACTGTGAGCATCTTGGTCTGCTCAGAATCAAAAGGGAAATATACCAGAGGTGGAAAAGTGGAACATTCCTGGTTGGAAATTACAAGGGCATTGCCAGGGTATGCAGAGATGCAGTTAGTAAAGCAAAAGCTCAGCTTGAGCTGACATTAGCCAGAGATGTCAAAAACTTCAAGAAAGTGTTCCTCAGGTACATTAACCACAAGCAGAAACAGAGGGATAATATTGGCCCACTACTAAACAGAAGGGGTGAATTAGTCACCAACAAGGCTGAAAAGGCAGAGATCCTCAACACCTTCTTCACCTCTGTCTTTACCAGTGCTGCTGGGTCCCAGGCCATAGGAACAAAAGTCCAAGTTGGTGCAGACACTGATCCGCCATCAGTGAAGGAAGAGTTGGTGTGTCAACTTTACGGGAGCTTGAACCATACAAATCGATGGGCCTGGATGCCATCCACCCTAGGGTATTGAGAGAGCTGGCTGATGTCATTGAAAAGCCACTCTCCATAGTCTTTGAAAAGTCGTGGAGATCGGGAGACACCCCTAAGGACTGGAGGAAGTCTAATGTCACCCCCATCTATAAGATGGGTCCAAAGGATGACCGGGGTAATTATAGACCCATTAGCCTCACTTCAGTCCCTGGAAAGGTCATGGAGCAAATCTTCCTGGGGACACTCACAAGTCAATTGAAGCACATGATTGGGAAAAGCCAACATGGATTTACCAGGGGCAAATCGTGCTTGACAAATCTGATTGCCTTCTATGACAAAGTAACCTGCTCAGTTGATGCAGGGCGATCTGTGGACATCATCTACATGGACTTCTCCAAGGCTTTTGATAAGGTCTCCCATAGCCTCTTCCTGGAGAAACTGACTGATTACGGCCTTGACAAGTGGTCTGTGTAGTAGGTTGGGAACTGGCTGACAGACTGTACTCAGAGGGTGATGGTAAGTAGTTCCTCCTCAAACTGGCAACTGGTCACAAGTGGGGTCCCCCAGGGATCGATATTGGGCCCAATGCTGTTGAACATCTTCATAAGTGACCGGGATGTTGGGATCAAGAGAACCCTGATGAAGTTTGCTGACAACACCAAAATGAGTGGGGAGGTTGACACTCTGGAAGGGAAAGCCACCCTCCAGGATTACCTGGGCAGGCTGGAGGAGTGGACTAGCAGGAACCCTATGAAGTTCAATGAGGAGAAGTGTAAAGTTTTGCACCTGGGAACATATATCCAAGAAGCACAGTTCAGATTGGGACCCACCTGGCTGGAGAGCAGCCCTGTGGAAAGAGACCTGGGGTCTTGGTGGATAACAGACTTAACATGAGTGAACAGTGTGCTGCAGCAACAAAGAAAGCCAACAGGATGCTGGGCTGCATCAACAAGGACATCACCGGCAGAGATAAAGAAGTCATCATCCCTATCTACGCAGTGCTTGTCAGACCACACCTGGAGTATTGCATTCAGTTTTGGTCCCCACTCTACTAAAATAATGTGGACAGGCTGGAGAGGGTACAGAGAAGGGCCATAAGGATGATTAGAGGACTGGAGGACCTGCGATATGAGAAGAGGCTGAAAAAACTGCGTTTGTTCAGCCTGGAGAAAAGAAGGCTTTGGGGAGACCTTATTACCCTGTTCCAGCACTTAAAGGGTGGCTACAAAGAAGATGGAAACTCCCTATTTCAAGGAGTCACCTGGAAAAGACACAGGGTAATGGGCACAATTGCTTCTGGGGAGATTCCCATCGGATACAAACGGTAAATTTTCACCATGAGGACAATCAAATATTGGAATAGTCTCCCAAAGGAAGTGGTAGATTCCCCCACATTAGATTTAAGTCTCAGCTTGACAGGGTGCTGAGCCATCTCATATAAACTATAGTAGTACCTAGAAAGTTTGGACCAGATGATTCTTGGGGTCCTTTTCAACCTGGCATTCTATGATTCTATGACTAGGGAAGAGGTTGTCGCCCTGTACTTGCGGTGAGGCGGCATCTCAAAGACTGTGTTCAGTTTTGGGCCCACCAATACAAGAACAAAGTTGAGGTGCTAGAGGGAGTCTAAGGAAGAGCAAAAAAGCTGGTGAAGAGTCTAGAACACAAGTCTTACAAGAAGTGGCTGAGGAATTGAGGTTGTTTAGTTTGGAGAAAAGGAGACTGAGGGGAGACCTTATCACTCTCTGGAACTACTTGAAAGGAGGTTATAGTAAGGAAGTTGTTGGTTTCTTTTCCTGAGTAACAAGCAACAAGACAAGAGGAAATGGTCTAAAGTCACACCAGGGGAGGTTTAGATTAGATCTCAGAAGAAACTTCTTCACTTAAAGGGTTATTAAACACCGGAATAGGCTACCCAGGGACGTAGTTGAATCACCATCCCTGGAGGTTTTTAAAAGACATGTAGATGCGGTGCTTAGAAACATGGTTTATCACTGGACTTCATGGAGTTAGGTTAATGGTTGGATTTGATGATCCTAAAGGTCTTTTCTAACCAGAACAATTCTTTGATGCTGTGATACATGGATCCCTGTAATAACATAAGCTATATTTAGTACCCCTTACTGTAACCAAATTATACCTTTCTATTCTTCTTTGATCCATTGAAACACATCTTTCAAAGTGGTGGACATCCTCTCTTCCCATTGCAATTACAGCATCTAAAATGATGCCATCCTGACTTAGCAATCTGACATTTAAGTAAAGGGAGGTATAACTGTTGGCCACGCATTTCCTAGGTGCCTGGTCACACCTCAATGAATTTTCTCTGTCAACATTTCAGAACAGTAATTCAGTAGCATTCTGAAAATTCAAGTTTGGGATGTTAAAATGGAAATGAATGCCAAAATTAAGTAATAATTTACTTTGACACCATTTGTTAATTTTATATGCAGTTCAACCAAAATTTTGGGTTTATCCTTCATCTCGAATGGTCAGAATATGCAGAGGGCAGTAGTGAAATGTTTTACAAAGAGTCTTGGGGGCTGAATTAGATATAGGATTTTGGTCATTATTTTATACCTGTTGTACAAAGGCATCAAAGAAACTTTTTTTCTGTAATGAGATTGGTTTATGAGGAGAATATAGATAACAGGTATAATGGCATGCCTAAAAAACTTAATCATATATGCCCACATATGCATGTTCATGTACATATGAGATTGCTCTATTAAAAATATTTCTATGTGGTTTTAAAGTTGTTACTGAATTGATATATAAAATCTAATTTATTTCCAGTACTGACTTCTTATGAGAGATAAAAACTCCTGGTTTTCTTTTGTTAAAAATATCTAAAACCTCACTGAATAATAGCTGTTATAAAGCTCCTTTAATTTTACATTTTTCCTTTCACAGTGTGTGGCTCTGTACTCTATTTCACAGGGCAATGCTCTGTTGAAAGCTGTCACTCTAAGAAGCAGTATGATAGTTGTCAGCAGCATCCAAAGAAGACTGAATAATATATACATATCTTACTTTTAATGTGTCCGTAACACATAGACTTTCCTGGCTGTGAGAGCTCATGAAAAGAGAATCAGCATAAGGTGAAGCGTGAGTCCTGCTGGGTGGCCAAACTGCATGGAATCTCATGCTTCATTAATGATGCTTCTCATACCAGCTGGTCAACGGATCATGAAAATGAATCAGAAATACAACTGGGATTTTTTTTTTTTTTTCCTGGTTGTTACAGTCATAAGCAATTATGAACTGCTGGCTTCCACTTTTTCAATAAGTAATGATTTCATTGTTTTGCTTTAGCCATAAAAGAAACATGGTATAATGTTTAAAGCTGAGGGAGTGGGGAAGGCACTAGTAATCTATTTAGTCGACAGGTTTTTTTACTGTCGTAAGAAAGAGGGTCTGGCTGCTCATTGGTTACCTTTGAAACCTTTGATCTGCATCCCAGAACTGACTAACAGAAAGCTTCATGCAATTAATGGACCTATTCCAGGATGTTTCATATGGACCTGGGGTTTAGGGATATGGTTTAGTGGTGAGCTTGCAGTGTTAGGTCGAAGGTTGGACTACATGATCTTGGAGGTCTCTTCCGACCAAAGACATTCTGTGATTCTGTGATTCTGTTACTTAGGAGTCAGTTCCTCTGTACTGAGGACTTGGTTCCTGTGATGTACGTTCTTATGTGTAACTGTTGTCCAGAGAAAGGTTTTCTTGAGAACTCTTATGTGCCAAAAAAATCCTCCAAAACTGACAGATGATGAAGCAAATCTAATTTTCTCCTTTTTACTCTTTGTGCCTGCATACAAGTGTGTTTCACCGTATGTCAGAACTGTAATTACAAAAAACATTTCTCTACCTCCACTCCATTTATCATTAGAAGGCATGAGCTGCCAAACCACAGCTGACCTGTTTGTCTTGAATATGAACAAAAGCTATGAGAGTTGGGAGGGAAAATATTTAAATAAAGGTGAGGTATTAATATAAACACAGAAGAAAAATACTTCCTTACATACCTCAAACTTCTCCATTTATCTTTCCTTCAGTTCTAGCTTGATGTTCTCCGTAAAAAGAGAACTACGCCCTTGTAATTTATCTCTCCAGATTTGAATAAATTGTCTTCCGATATTTACTTGCTCTCAATGGCCCAAAATATCTGTTAATTTTGGCTTCTCCAGAGAAGTGTGTGAGAAACTTCACTGCTTTCTTTTGGGGCATCAGCTTCTTTTTTTTTTATAACTAGTCAAGACAGCTATATATATGACCCTCCTCCTTTTGTTGCCTCAATTGTTCAACTGAAGGAATGACACTGTGTTTACTTTCTGGTGGCATTCCTGGGCTTTCAGAAAGTAGATTATATCAGATTAAGGCTTTCACAGTAAGAGTGAGCATGCATTCAGTCATGGGGTGCAGCACTGCCCAGGAAAGGGTTGAGAGCTGGACAATACACTGTCTTGTGTATTCACCTACTAGCAGTTTTTTCTGTGATTATTTATCATATCTACCATTTAAATCTGTTCTCCCATGCAGATCACTGGGAAAGAAAACCAGTTCTAACATTCAAAGGGATTAAGTCACTAAAAAAGGTATTTTACAATGTTTGGGTTGAGGTCATTTCTACTTTCTGGGAAAAGGAGAGTAGAATCAACTTAATTATGCTTTAAACATCAACCAATTGATTTTGTCTTGTTTTCTTTTTTTTTTTTTTCCTTTTTTTCCCCCTGTTTTTTTCTTAATCTTTATTCAGAGCTTCTTTTAGTGATCACACTTCAGTCCTACTTAATCCTCTAGGCTCTGGTGAATTGGATTTCTGGAGTAGGATTTGCAGTTTCAGATAGTACAAGATTCCCTTTTCTGAAATCAGCAAAGTAAATATGCCTGCCACAAAAGAAAGAATAGCTTTTACCCACATTAGTTTGCTTAATTCCAGCTCTGTATATCTAAAGATCACAAACACCACATAATCTATGCTATTGTTCCTTCCTTCCCTCCCCAGAATCTTTAACACCAAAATTTTATATCTTTTAACACTAAAAGTTTATATCTTGTCTACTGGGGTTGTATGTTTATCAGTCTACATTGTATTTGGATTAACATAGACATGGCTTTTTTTTTTTTTTTCCTTTTCATTTGGTCTGGAGAGATGTGCAGCCTGCTGTTTGTTTTGATTCATCCTTATCCTCTGTTCACTGCAGAGGTCTGAATTTTATCATTTACCTTCTGTACTAAAGTAACAGCTTTTCAGCCTAGTAGTCAAACACCTGAATGAACATTCATCATTCTTGTCTTTGTCTTATATGAAACATAAAAGACTATGTAACTGTAGGCCAAGCATACCTTTCACACTGCTCATTCTTGTCAGCAACTACAGATCTTTATAAGGATGAGTTCTACACTTGGAATCACATACTAAGAATAAAAGCACCAGTTAATGTACTTTTCTGGTTTTACTGTGAATGAAGAAAATAACAGCCAATATACTTCAAAGAAACACATTGTCAAAGATCAGCACATATTTTTTATGTCCAGCTGATGAGGAACAGAAAATACACCTTTGAACTTTGAAATTATCATGGATACCTACTTTTTCTCTCTGCTCTTTTGTTGCTACCTGAGAACACCATAAAAAATGAAAGAGTTAAAGAAGAAATCTTTGTAATGAAACAGTTCCAGTAGTTTCTTTAGCCAGAGGTAACATTTTCAAACACATCTTTATGATTTAGAAATGAAATCAGCTTTCATGTTCACTAATAGGCTTAAAGCTAAGGGAAGTTTTCAAATGTGACTTGGACACTTTAAAAGTTATGAAATTCTCAGAGGCTCAAGGGATTAAAGCTTCTGAGTCTCTCAGTATTCAAACCACTCATTGGAGTGATTATATTATTTACCATTTTTATTTTAATGAAGCTTATATATACTTAAAATATTGTTCCTCCCTGTTCATTATTTCTGAGAATTGTGTTATTTTTACTTTTTTATGTATTTCCTATCCAATGACAGAATATTATTTTAGTTTGTTTGCATGAGTGTTTCTTTCCCTAAAAAAAAAAAGTGTTACTGGAAAAAATATTATTGGTATTTTACAATTCAAACAGCTGTGATGTTATTTTTAGAACATTGGGAGAATGAGCAAGTAAATTCTGACTGTTTTGACACTTCACTGTCAGTGTCTTGGAGTTTTGTGTGACCAATGTTTAATTTGGCAATTAAGTCTTGGAATGGAGTTATCGAGCAGTTCCACCACTCTAAGGAGGCTTAGAATTTTTCACACCTTTGTGAAATATGCAACCTATGTGAATAGTTACCTGAATGTGGGTATTGAAATCCTGTAAGATGATTCCATGTTGTAGTCAAGAGATAATAAATTGAAGGGGTTTTTTGTAGAGACGTAATGGGAAATAAACCAAAGACTATTAACTACATATTTGCAGTTAAACTTTATTGTCTTACCAGTATTAAATCATGGCTTTCCTATTTTTTAAATAGAATATTTTCCTCAGAAATTATTTTTACACTGACTTTGGATAGAAGAAAATAATGAATCAATTATGCTGTGATAATAGTCTAAGAAATGGTTGTTTCCAAATACACCATTCTCTTAGTACATTGTTCTAATAACATCTCTGTCAGTGTTACTTTTAGTTAGATTAAGAACTTGAGCATTTAGATAGTTTTAGCATTTTGAGCTGTGACTCTTCTATCACTACTGCCATTCAGTGTGAAGGAAGCTCTACATGACTCATGATTGCCATCTTCATTAAACAATAACATTAACAAACAAAACACTTTAAATGTTGAATCTATTGTCCATCCAGAAAATGAATTTATCTGATAAGAAATGCTCTTGGTGCTTTCTTGCAGCAGGTGGTCCTTGCTGAGTTGTTTTAAAATGAAATACTGTTTTCAAACTTTCAAAAGCTTCTTTTCTCCCTTTCTTGTCAAAATTCCTTGACATGTAATTTTAACTTCTCTACAAAATCAACACGCTATTATGATAATTTTGTGAATGAGACCATTAGTATTATGGACATGTTCTGAGCTGGTGTAAATTATCATAGCTCTACTCACTTCCATAGAGGCAGACCAGTTAATAGTTAACTTAAATTTCACACTAGCCTCAATTTGGAAAAATCTGAAATAACACATTTAAACATTTTCTTGAATCAGAACAAACTATTGAACTATTATTTCTATGTATGGAAAAATAATACTTCAGAAATTATAATTTTTCAAACAGAAAATGCAGAAGATGTTGGAATAACAACATTTATAAATAGTAAGGTGACCACCCTACACAACCCATCTATGGACAGAGCACCTAATGAAGCTTTGTGACCTCTGCTTGACTATGATACTGCATTCCTCTTAAAAGAACATTACATTCCCAGGCTGGAATAATGAGTCTACAGGTTAAAATATAGTCCAAACTTTGAGATTTACCCAACAGAGAAGTGTTATGGTCACTGACATAATGTTATAGTTCCTCCAGAGATGTAAGCAGTACACCAGAAATAATGCTACACCAATTAAATATAATTGGGAAAAAATGTTAACAATACTAAAAATAATGGTAAATAATACTAAATAACAATAAATATAGAAACATGTCATACAACCTAAGAATACCCAGAGTTTTTCTGGGACTGTTTCAGATAGATTTGTTTGAAAATACAAACTCTGTAGACACCTTTTGAAAAAAAAATACCCCACATATATCTGGAATGTTTTAGTCAAAGTTGGTCCATGCAGCATGACATGCTTTGAAGTGCTACCCCATAGAGGAAAAGGAATCTAGGGTTCAACGCAATGTTTGATATAATGGCCAGCTTCCCTGATTATCTTCTTTGCAAGCATCCCCCATTTTTTATATTCTGATCTGTGCTTAAGTAAACCAGAATAATTAGCATCACATATTTGTTATTGCTTTATTAATGACATTTATACCTACAGTGTTAAGAAGTGCATTTTTATTATTTTTATGTTATTTTTTTTACTGCCTTTTTATTGCTTTTTTGTAATTTGCATTTTAGGCAAGACAGACACTAATAAAACATTTCTATTATTTATCTCTGTCAATGACATAATAGTTACTTCAATGAAAAAAAAGAAGATAAGAACTTGGACACTGGTATTTACTCTGATCAGATTCACCACACAATGCAATATAATTCAGTGCATCTTTATATTGTATCCTTCATGTGTTCACATCAAAATGAGAAATACACAGAGCTGTCACTAAGCATAAATCGAGCTGAACAAATGGGTTTTTAATTTTGACTGGAAAATACAGTCAATGCACTGTTCATGTTCTCATGTAGAAGGACATTGCAAAGGCATGTGGTAGTTGAAAGTCTTTGAACTAGTTGGAATCAAGATGGTTGGGAGGAAGAGATTTGGAGATGAAGCAACATCATCACTACATAATAAGAATAGGCTTTATGAATCTGCAGTACAGTGAATATAAACTGATATCACCAAAAAGAGGCCAAAAAAATCTCCAAGGCCAAGTTAATGAAATAGCTTGAATGTCCCACATGATATTTGGGGATGTTTAGGAAAACCTAGATAGCAGCTGGTTTCATTAATTCATATGTGGGAGCTGAATAACAACAAGTGGATCAAAATCCCAAAGTCTTGAATAATGGGGCTTTTATCTGTCCTGATTTGAGCCAGTGACAATAACAAATGATAAAAAATCACTGATGTGGGAAGAACAACAGAAAAAACAACACCAAAAACTAGACTTTGTAATTTATTACTTGGCAGGTCCAAATCTTGGGTTTTTTTATACCAGTTATTTGAGTACAACAGAATTTCCCGGCAGTTGCCCAATCTACACACTACATAAAACTTTTGCAATATGTAAGGTGATATAGAAATCCACATTCTTTATCACTGTATTCCTTTTATGTACTTTTATCTTCTACAGGTGTTTTGGTTTGAGCCAGGGTGAAGCTCTTTGCCGATTTTTTTTTCTTTTAGTGAACTTTTTAGCAGCGCCAGTGGACTGATAATAACTAAGGTCACTTCTGACTGTCTGCAGCCTCCCCCCGTACGGGGGGAGCAGATTAGACTGAAGGCAGGATCAGCAAATCAGAATATTCCCTTCTCATAATATTGTCTCTATTTGTCTTTCAGTATAGGTTAAGACATCATGGAAGTCAAGCCTCCCTTTTTCCTTTTCCACTCACTTTTCTGCTTACTGTCGCTTCTATCACCCTCTCTTTGGCTCTCTCTCTTTTTTTTTCCATTTTTCTTTACAGCCGACACCCGAGGCCCCGTCCGTGTGCCCGGACACTCCCCCCTTCAGCTGGGAGTCACCAGGGAGAAGAGTTGCTGTGAGAGTCGCTGGGGGAGGAGGGAGGGGGTTGGGTGTTGCACATCCCTTTACAAATATGTATATATTCCCTTATCACTAATAATTAAAATCAATCTGTTTCACTTTTCAACCCAGAAAGCCTCTCTTTCTCATTTTTCTGCCTCTTTCCCTACCTTGGGGGAGGAGGGGGAGGGGGGTGAATTGAGAGTGTTCCAACTTGGTGCCAAACCGTGACAACAGGATTGCAGCATTCTAGCACAGGCAACAGACTATTTTGAACCACCTGCTTTACACAGTGCTTTTGTACAATGGATTTTATTCTGATCCCATTGAAATTAATGATAAATTAGACCCTTACTTCTGAGGGGTGCAGATTTTATCCATAATATTCTCAACAGTATACATACACAAGCTTAAATTTAATTGTCTCATTAGCAATGGATGAATCATCACAGGCTCAGTGATTTGCTTCAAATAAACATCACAGAAATTTGGCCGGTTCTCCAACTATCCATATTAATTGGCAAATACATAGGAAATCTCAGGAGAATTTACTCTCTCCGGAAATTTCTAGCAATTACTACATCTGCTTAAGTGAGCAGAGCTATCAGAATTTTGGCAGTTGCTTGACAGTATTTGTCAAAATCCGGAAGAATGGATGCTATAAAAATATTTATTTTAGAAGGAAAATATTGATAATACATTTTAAGAGGCAAAATTAATCTTTGTATCAATTGAATAGTCAAATATTCACAATGACTTTTCATGCCTCTGCATTGATTACTATTCTTAAAAATCCTGGGATTTGCTAAAAATTTATAAAAATTACAATAAACTATTTTTCCATAAATCCAAACTTTTTTTTCCCCTGTTGTTTCAAAAAGTATACAAAGGCTGGAAATCAAATTCATTAAGAGTTAAATAATCCTTTTCATCATCTACTGAGTAATATTTCCATGCTGTTTTACTACAGGAAATGGCCAAGGACGTGGTGAGTATCTACAATCTAAAACTCATGATGTAACCTTTTGCAGACAGTTTGGAGGATGTTTATCAACACACTGCAAATAAAAACTGGTAACTGCCATTTTTAGAACCACCTACAGACTGCGAGTACATCTAAACCCTCCAAAACAATGAGCTTAAATCAAAAATCTCTTTGCATAGGTAAAGATTGTTAAAGACTAGCATAGATTGACTAGTGTATTTTGGCATCTCTGACAGTGGTAGACTGAGATCAGGCTGGAAAAACTTCTGTCAGGAAATTACATAATCCACAGCAATCCTGTCCAGTGGCAGTGAGATGAACTAGATAATTTCTAGATCAATTTTTAAATATGTCTGTAGGACACCAGGTGGTTGTCACTGCACTTCAAGTAGAAGCCACCCAACATTTCAAAAAGAGCATGATTCTGCCTCAGAAGTTCCCCTCACACATGCTTAAGGAGAATCAATATTAACTTTTCATTTGTATTTACACACTGGCCAGTTCATTACAGTATATCAGCTTCCCCTTGTTGCGGCAAAGTACCATATATAGTAACTTAAAAATCCAGCCAAAATTGAACTACTGTCAATAAAAATGTCTGAGAAAATACAACTTCTGAATGTTAAGCACATAATATAAAATACTGCAGGCAAGTCACAAGAATGTAACAAGTAGTATTGCTAAAACAAAAACAAGTAATACTAAGTATTATCTGATCTCTGACTACCAGGCATGAAGGTGATACTGAAATATATAAACCTATAAAGGAAAAAGTTATATTATTCCACTAGTCACAAACCAAATCACACAACAGAGGAAAGAAGAACTGGTATCCATCAATTTTTTTTCTCTTTTTTTTGCATTATCCTCTAGGAGTGGTGAACTAGCTATAGAGAAATTATTGACTATATATAAACTAAGTAGAGTTACGAGCCATACTGGAGCATTTACTGGGTAACCAGCATATTGCTGCCAGTGCAAGTATTTTTTTTCAGTTTTTTAAAAAGTTATATATTTTGCTACATGGTCTCTTCTAAAAAAGTGACAAGACTGAAAATAAACAAAAATTCTCCATATAACCTGTACAACACACAGAAACCAAATAAACTTCTTTAAACTTGTAATTGTCTTGCAAACAGCCAAGTTCTGGGTTAGTTTACATCAGAATAAATTTATAAAAACTCAACCGACTTCCCAGGGGATGCCCTAAATTAATATTGGTACAACACAAATGATAATATGACCTAAGGGGTAAGACATGAGATCATGTCAAAGGCATTAAAAAAAATAATAATCAAAGAATAATTTTACAGACTTTCACTCAGCTTGATACACAAAAGGCAGTCAAATTAATATAACATTGGCTTAGAAAATTCAACCATTAGAAGACAAAGACACACAAATGTCAATGAAAATGAACATTTAGAAGACAAAGACACACAAATGTCAATGAAAATGAACATTTAGTATCAGACCCCAAATTATATGAAGTATTTGACTATGTAAAAAGAGATGTAGGTGGAACTTATATTCAATTTCCATAAAACACAGACCAGCATTTTGCACCTGCAGTGGGTTCGCCTGAGCCAGTTGCAGGTGCCCACCAAGCCTCTATATCACTCCCCCTCCTAAACAAGACAGAGGGGAGAAAACACAACAAAAACTTGTGAGCTGAGATAGAGACAGGGAGATCATTTAGCAGTTACTATAATGGGCAAAACAGACTTGGCTTGGAGAAAATAACTTACTGCCAATGATACAGAGTAGGAAAATAAGAAATAAAAACAAATCTAAACCCACCTTCCTCCCACCCATTCCTTCTTCCCAGGTGAAACTTCACTCCCAAATACTCAACCTCTTTCCCCCTGAAGCAATACAGGGGGATGGGGAATGGGGGCATGGCTCCTTTCCATGGGGTACTGTTGTTTAGAAATAGACTGCTCTAGTGTCGGTCCCCCACAGGGTCACAGGTCCTGCCAGAAAACTTGATGCTGCATGGGCTGTAGCTTCCTTCAGGGCATATCCACCTCTGGCATATGGAACCCCATGGGCTGCAGGTAGATATCTGCAATCTCTTCTCCAGCACCCAGAGCATGTCCTCCTTCACTGACCATGGGGTCTGAATATTTGTTTCTCTCACATATTCTCTCCTGAATGCTCTTGCACAGTGTTTTTTACCCTTTCTTAAATATATTGTCACAGAGGTGCTACCAACATTGCTGATAGGCTCAGCTTTGGACAGTGGTAGGTCTGTCTTGGAGCTGGTTGACATTGACTCTATTGGGCATGGAAGTTCCTTCTGGTCTCCTGTAGCAGAAACCACACCTGCAGCTGCCTCACTATCAAAACTGCATAAATCCAATTCAGTACCAAAATACATTTTTTCCCAAACAAATTTTATACCTATTGAGCAGTGTAATGATGAATCTAAATATAAACATTTTCATTTTCTCAGAAGAGTAGCCTAGATACACACATTCTATATTCATTACCAACTCTAGTGATTAATTTCTACATAGTATTATTAAGAATGGGTACACTTAGACACTTCGAAATAAATCACCCTCCTCAAAATCAAAAGGCAGAGATATTTGGTAACTTCTGAAATAAATCCTTCTCTATCTTAACTCCAACAGACACTTGCTGTACTACAGCCAACTGTATCTTCACAAGAAATACTGTCTTGCAGATGGAAAGGACACAGAATTATCAGAGTAAGGAGTAAAGTTGATGTATGTCATCAATAATGTCCAAAATTTTGAAGCATTTGCAGTCATAGTAACAAAACAAACGAAGAAAAAAAATGAAGAATGAAATAAAAGCTGCTAACAACTGGAGGCTGCCTTGAGGTGTGATCAGAATACATAAGATTAAGAAGAGGAAAGCCATCTCAATATGTAACTCATAAGGCAGAAATGGCTACCAGTCTCCAACTAACCAAGTTAAAAGAATAGAATTTCATAGTGAGGGGCTGTAGTACATCTTACAAAGTAAGTTTGGTATCCTATGCTATTCATGAAGGATAAGCTGGCTCCACAGGACCCTAAAAAAATGGAAGGAATTATGATAACAAAAAATAGAATAAGTGAACATAGGTACAATCTCAATTCTGTGACTGAGATCAAAAACAATAACAAAAAAATAAAAGGGAAAGACTGTTTTATATTTTGGATAATCATATGTGAGTGTAAGTGTTTGATTTGGCTACTTTCTTGGTTTGTGACACTCCTGAAAATAAAACCCATGAATGCTGGTGAGCTTGTTATTCTTTTGCTAACAGTGGACAACTAGTTTTACTGGTTTAGAACTACTAGATGTGTTGATCCATTGCTCAGATAATTATTGCTCCTTACAACAGAGAAAAAATTATTTGGAGAGCTGTCAGAGACCCAAGACTATCTGCAGCTGGAAAAAACCTACAGGTATAAAGAAAATCCTCATAGTTCATTTGGTGAATAACCCTCTCCGTGAAACCCAAGTTGTTTCAGTTTTGGCAAATATAAGAAATATCTTTACTATTGTATCTTGTCAAAACGAGCTTTTAAGGATACTTATACCAATTTGAACTACTTGTTAATCCAAACATTTTGGCATACTTTTCATTCACATTGTCCTACAGCAGCTGTAAAAACTACCTTTTTCGATATTAAAATTGTTCTGGCCAGGCAGCAAAAAAGTAGCAACTATGATAATAGCTCATCTGAGACAGAGGTAGTGTTCCTATGTTTAGAACAATGCATAATACAACCTCTTGTTTTAAAAAGAAAGTGTCTTCTTTGGAGTTAAATGAAAATTGTTAGTGAACCTGAAACTTTTGCTTTGGTTTTTTTTTTTCTCAGGAAAACAAAATATGTATGTCAGTGTTTTGGTTCAGCCAGAAAAACAAAAGGAACTGAATTAGTCAAACATTTGTAAACATTTTCATTCTAACATTACTTTTAAAATACTGGAATATGTTCTACATTAAAGTTGCTGATAAATATTTTGTTATCATCTCTTCAGAAGCTGTCTTAATATATATTTGAAGTAATAAGTTGTACAAGTTTATGAAACAGTTTTAAGATTCCCCCTAAATTTGTGAAATATTGAAGATTTCTGAGTGATATTTTTGAAGTACTAACAGCAGTAAGGCTTCCACCTCTAATGTCATGCATTTAGCTGCTATCTGTTGTTCACAGCTTATCTCATCATGTCTTTAAATATCTTCCTGACAATACATTTCTGATTATGATATCTGCTGTCTAAAAATGCAAACAAGAAGAAGTTTGGATACTGAAATGTCCCACTTAGTTGGGGGACAATTGTATCAATGAACAATGTGTTCAGAGTTCAGAGGTGATTAATTGGTTGTAAATAAAGATATATCTCTTTTCTTCTATTTGATGAAATACATCTTTTGTAAAATAGTTCATTAGGCACTAGATGCGGAACAAGTATTCGCTCACCTTCACCGGCATCAAGTTGTTTAATTTTAAAGTCAGTACGAAATTTTGCATTAGTATTCTCTTTGTTTTATGCTTTCTTTGTCCTGTGATGATAAGATGATAAGATTTCAAGGAAAAGCTGTCTCTAGTGCAATTATTCAGTGTGTATGGTGTAGATCAATAGCATCACAAGAACTGGCATGCTAACACTGACTTTAATGGTGGTCTCTTTTGAATGTGTTGCTGATGTTTTAAATCTGTTTATCTTGATCTTTCAGTAATTGCTCAGTCATTGCATTTAGTGAAACTGAAATTAGGAACAAGAGCTTTGGCAACAAATTGCCTTAAAATGGGTAACAACATGTCTTTGAAAGTGTCAAAGATAGGTTAGGTCAGTTCTCCTGCCTTCCTGCTTCATGTTCCTCAATGCATTCACATTCATAAGTCCAGCTCATATTTCAGGTTAAATCCTTAAGTCCTGAGATTATCCTTGTAAAAATTCCAATCATCTTTTAGATAGCCTTTTTGGTCTTTCTGACTCAGGCCTGGAAGCCCTTCAGCAACAAGGTACCAGCAGAACTAGCTTTTCCATTTGAACAAGATTCCCCCTTGACTATTTGTGGTGGTGTTGAGGAGTCACAGAAGAATTCTGGCAGCTAGCACTTCTAGTGCAAGTCTCACAAGTGAACTTCCCCCTTTTATATGATAAGAATACATTGTTATTAAAAAAAAAAAAGCTTTCTAAGGGATGACACCAGTCACATAATAGGTACCACTTAGCTTAATAATCAAATTTTTCCCTACCACAATTCATCTCCCAGTTGCTACATCCCAGTTGACTGAATGTTCCTGACTGTTCCCATTTTGAACAGAAGAATGGGAAGTCAGGACCCTTTAGATTCAGAGCTCTGAGACCTGACTAAGGCCACATGGACAGTTCGCCCATAAAACTGGCACAGCTAATTTTTTCCTCCACTAACTGTTTTGGAGAAATTTTCCTTAGAAGATGTGTCCTAGCTGAACAGTGATTATTAACCATACAGAAATCCCTGCAAGGCTTCCTGCTGTTAGTTACAAATTAAAAGCAGCCAGTTTTTCATGGATTTAAGGGCAAAAACTGGCTGCTTTTGATTTATTTCCTTCCTAATCCAAATCCAGCTAGTTTTAAATCAAACAAACTCTAGGCATGTCTGAACAGGTGTCTCCAATTTCAATGGAGGATTTTCAAAAATATATATATTCTATAAAATTCTAAAAAACTTAAAATTAAATGTTTTGCTTCAATGTCTTTTATTCCATTTGTCAGAGAATCGTTTCATTTGCCCTGAAGACGCCTGTTTAGATAATATACATATTCAAATGAATTGTAGGCATAAAATCCTGCAAGTTTAATAAAATAATTTAGAGCCAAATCTTCCACGGATATGAATTAATAATTCGCAGAAATTAGAATTACATGTATTGATCTGGATTGTGAATCCAGAAAGTAATTGGCAGACAACTTTCCCCTTGTGTTTATTATCTCAGTAAGTCAAGCATATTTTTCCTTTAATACCACACGAGCAATATTTGAAAGAGAAAATCCCATTGAAATTCTGCATGCTGTGTTGTGGTTTGAGGCTGAAGACTATGATATTCAACATTTAACATATGTTTTTGTGTAGCTTAATAGCAAGAATAATACTGATATCAAGCCTGCACCCTCTGGTCCTCTGCCGTTCCAGCCCCAGAAGAATAAGATGAAAAATGGATTAATGATCTGGCAATGATGTCATATGGACTGTGGCTTGCAGCCTATTACATGATGTGCACAAGTAAGGAGCTCGTTGCTACCACACAGCTCTTCATCCAGCTGTCTGCACTGGAGGAGTCCTCAAGAAAATTTCCCCTGGGATGGCCAGCAAGAAAAGCTGTATATCAGTAAACCAAACATTTTGTTGACAAGCTGTATGGCCCCACATAAGTTGCTCAGTATTTTTACTGATGTCTACCTTATCTACTGTGTTTATTTAGAATGGAAATGGTTTAAGTGTAGGACCTGGCTCTTTCTTTCTGCAGTGTGGTAACTTAAAAAAAAAAAAAAAGTAATTTTAAAAGATGTTTATATTCTAAATAATGATAATAATAAAAAAGACAGTTAAAAGTATTTTGATGGTGATAATTGGATACAGCAGGTGCTCCGGTAGCGGCGGCAGCCGTAGCAGCGGTGACCCCAGCAGAGTCCAGCCTCTCTGGCAGAGGCTTCCCCGGCAGCGGCGGTTTCTCAGTAGTGGTGGCTTCCCGGTAGCAGTGGTGGTGTCCCGGCAGCGGGCAGGTCCTGGTCAGGCAGTAGCGGCGACGGTGTCCCAGCAGCAGCCGGTCGCTTCCCCGGCGGCGGCGTTCCGGCAGCAGCGCGGCAGGCAGGCAGCGCCCTGGCGCAGGGGCAGGCAGGTCCTCCGTGGGTGGCGTCCAGAGTAGGCCGCACGGGACCAGCAAAAGTTGTCGCCTTTTATATTCCAGGGACCTCCGTCTAACTTAGTGTCACTGTTCAAGTTAGTGCCACAATGCATTCTTCTTATTAATATATTAATAAGGCCCAAAGCCAATTAGCATTCACGGGTCCAAAGCCAAGTTGGGCATTGTCAGGGGCAGTCCATAACCTTTTGTCCATTTTGCTGCCTTTGTATCACAACCTTTGTCCTCCTTTTCTTGCCTTTGGCCCTATCAGCAGAACAGGCAGGCCTGTTCTTGGCCGTTGTTGAGTAATCAGCAAAAGTCACCTCTGCTGGCTTAAAAGGCATTTTATTTAGTCTTATGTGGGGGAGAAGACGGGCCGTTCTCCACAAATATACATGGTTTGCTGCTTGTTTCTCTAAAACATGGCAAACAGGAGAGGTGCCTGAGGACTGGAGGAAAGCCAGTGTCATTCCAGTCTTCAAAAAGGACAAGAAGGATGATCCAGGAAATTACAGACCAGTCAGGCTCACCTCCATTCCTGGAAAAGTGATGGAGCGGCTCTTTCTGGAGATCATCTCTAAGCATACGGAAGAGAAGGTGGTTATCAGGGGTAGTCAGCATGGATTTACCAAGGGGAAATAGTGCTTGACTAATCTGATAACTTGCTATGATGTTGTGACTAAATGGATAGATGCAGGGACACCAGTGGATGTAGTCTAACTCGACCTTAGCAAGGCTTTTGACACAGTCTCCCACAACATCCTCATGAGCAAGCTCAGGATGTGTGAGATAAAAGAATGGACAGTGAGGTGGATTAAGAGCCCAAAGAGTGGTGATCAATGGTGCAGAGTCCAGCTGGAGACTTGTAACTAGTGGAGTCCCTCAGGGATCTTCAGAGGTCCTACCAAACCCTAACATTCTGTGATTCTGTGAAAACATCTAGACCTAGACAGAACTGCTTCAGTATTTCTGAATGGCTGTGTGTGTTTCATAAGTTACTAGAATCTTCTCATACTAATGTGGGGCGCTGGCGTGCATACTTCAGAGGGAAGTCTGGTTTAATGAGAAAATATCTTGTAAAATACTTGAGACACTCACAATATCAGCCAGCTTTCTAAAGAAGATATATTAGCAAGATAGACACTGTGTTTTAATTTCTGTCTTGACATTTTTATCACAGCTGTTCAAAATGTTTATGAAACACAGCCATAAGTAGATGTAGCAGGTACCTACTGTTGCATTGACATTGTTGCAGTTAGACAACAACAAAAGCAGAACAGTCAAGAGGGAGACATTGAATAATAAAAAATTCTGAGGTGCTGGTTACTCTAAGAATGCGTATCTAATAAGTAAGATATTTTATAAGTATGGATAATAATTGTGTACTTTGAAGGACTACGAAAATTATATATCTTAAAAAACATGATCTTGTGACTTCTAAATTACACTAGCAGGTTTATTTTATTCAAAATATACAGAAAGGAAACAAATATATTACACCAAAATTTTAAACTTTTTTTTTTTTTTTTTATAAATATATAGATAGATAAATAGCAGCAGCAAGAAACAGTGTATCAGAAATCCTGTGGAAGACATTGCACTGAGGATATAGTGACCTTGAACAGTCCATGCCTGGTTTATTTGGCCTTGTATTCAGGGCTTGAGCAGCCCATATGTTAGCATAAGTTGCTGCTGGAGGGGAACTTGCTGGAGTACCCAGTACCTGCCAGTGGTGTTCTGGTGGATGTTATGACAGAGTGTGGAAACTTGACACAAGTATGTACTGTCAGTTTTAGGGCATGGCATAAGGGTGTTAGAGGGATGTTGCTGGAAAAGTGTTGGAAGACTATATAACATGAACAGATCCCAACGTTATGCAGTCTCTTCATATTGACCTTTTGGAGAAAGACTGTCTAAAGCATAGTATGCTCCAAACTATGCCCAAATTTTGTCTTACTGGAGAGTAATTCGCAGCTGATCCAGAAAGAAAACTAAAAAGATAGACAAGGGGAGGGGGGGGTGTGGGGGCAGCAGTGTTCAAATTTAATTCCTGACTTTCTATAGCTTCGTAGTGTAAATGTGCCTTTTTAGGAGTTCGGATTTATGGGTTCATGGTTTCAGATGGAACCTGGGTTTGTTTAAATAACAATCAACATCAGTCATAACTGGATATTGGGTTCTTAAATCAACTATTAACAAGTCCTTTTAATATATAAAACATTTCCAGATCTTCCGAAACTTCTACTCTAGAAAACTGTATGTCCTGTGTATGCTAACATGTATTTATTTGTGTAGAGGACTCATTAATGTCACTATTATGCAAAGAGGTCATAAAATTTACCTTAGTAGAAAGGTTTTACAAAGGGTGTGCTTCTTTATTTCAAAAAAGCACTATTTATATTTATTGCAAAATATTTCAGCTATTTCTGCCAGTTGAGGGTAAATTTTTTAAAACATCATCTTCTCTCTTATAAAAGATGTATTTCTACGCTCCAGTCCAACTTTCAAACAGTGGATGACACAGTAGCTTTTAAAATAAATGATTCATAGGTGGGTAACATAAAAAAATCTTCAAGAAATTGTTTGTCTCTAACAGTCCAGATATAAATATTTAAATTTTAACTGATAAAACTCCTAAAGGTGTCTCTGATTTAATAATTATATATTATTGATATATTAAAATATGACTTTTGTTCAGTATTTGCTTAGACTGGGACCATTAAGAGAACTGATTATATAGAAAATAAGAGGCATAACCCCATGGGCACAAGTGAGGATCCCATGTGGAGGATCTGGACTGCCTAAAAAACTTTTTGTTGTTTAAAAAAATATTTTGGTTTTTACACAAATTGTTGCTTTTTAGTTGTGGTTAAAAACTTTTTTTTTTTTACACTAGCAATTTTCATAAAGCATTTAGAATATATGTTTTTTATCCCTACTCTGTGAGGTAGGGGTAGATGTCTGAGACAGACCTTGCCTTTGGGTTTTGAGTGTAGTAATACTTCACACTAAATGAGACTTTGATAAAAATATTTTACAGAACCCTTGTTCAATAGTTAAAAGACAAACAGATTTCTGGGAATGTTGCATACATTTCTTAATTCCACATTTTGGAAGGTAAAAAAAAATTAAAATGGGATGTCTCTGCTTATTATTTTTAAATGGAAAAGAAAATTTCATCCAGCATATGCTTCAGAGAATGAACTAAATACAATTATCAAAATACATATAAAAAACCCTTTAATGATGTAAACTTTGACTGCCATGAAGTGGTGATAATTAGCTCATCCTACAACTCCATATTAATATTATTTAAATCAAGGAAAATTGAAGAGCACATGGTGGTTAGCGTAAGCCTTCCAGTCAGAAGATGTTTGATATGACATATTTGTAAAGCCGTTGTCTAGAATATGTATATTTATGCCAACGACTAGTTTGTAGGAAGGATTAATGTTATGAAAGTTATAATTTTGTTGAAGAAAAACATGTATTTTTGCATCAGTTTTATGTTAATTAATTTGTTGTTCCTTGTAATTAAGTACAACTTTCAAAATGGGCAGCTGTCTTTTTTTGAGAGAGAAAGAAAAACGTGCAGGGACACTTCCATAGCTACAATGTGCATTACTGCATGTATCTTCGTGTCATGGTTTGACTCAGGATCAACAATTAAACCACTGAAGAAAAAAAAATCAGTAAAAGGAAAATCGGCTTCATCTTGGCTCAAACCAGGACACCTACTAAACCTCAGTATCAATATAGGAAAGACCTTTTTTCAAACTTGCTATGCCATCAAATAATAATTCAGTTTTCTATAATTGTACCAGTAAAATACTTTAGAGGACCCAGGATTACTGCACGATTATGATACGACTGTGTTCTATTGTAATGTTAACTACAGCTCTTCAGTTACTATAAACACCTTCCACTAAAGTCAGAAGAGTTCAGCTTTCCATATATGTTGTTACTATCTTATAATAATACCACGCAATGCTGATCCTGACCCATCAAGGAAACCAAATTATGTTACACACCATTTGAGGATTGCTGCAACTCACCAATCAGACCATCTGATAGAAGGAATAATTTTGCTCCACTCAATAAATAGTTGTTAAAGGAAGAGGACATAAGAATACCTAGGGTGAAGGCAAATAATCCTCTTGACTTACCATAACTCTTCAAAGCACAGAGAAGAGTCACAGACTATGTCATCTGTTACTTGATGTGCTGCAGATCTGCAGAGTATGCTAACTCACTGTCTACTGTGAATATGCAAAGTCAAGGCAAAGGGGCCTTTCATAAGATACTAATGCTGTGGGAGAGTCGATGTTTTTCTGGAGCTTTTGAGGATCTGGTGCTTTTGCTTGTTGTTATGCTGTTCATTTACAGTATTAGATACTATACTCTGCAGTTTTCTTTATTATGGTTCCCTATCCCAGCAGTCTTTATGAACTCCTAAATATAATTTAGAAATAATTTCTTCCATTTAGCCAAAGTCTATTGTAATACTACATATTCTCCTATTTATCATGATCTTCAAATTGTCTGGATTTATTTCTATGTTAGGTCAAATGCAAGTAGCATGTTGTTCATCTTGTATCTTCATTTGAAAGACTACTGGCCAGCTGGGTTTGAGGCCTCCAGTACCAACAAAGAGTGTCTCCCGCTGATTTACTGAAGCAACTTAGTAAGTTACCATGGGCAGCAAAAAACTTTAAGTAAACCCTGCAAGCAGGGTGAAGTGCAAATGATCCAGTCACAACAGCATAGTTTGAAGGTTAGCTGTAAGATGGAATAGATAAAAACACGTTAAGAATATGTGTGCCAATTATGCCATCAGGATACTGGTTTGCGTATTTGTGTCAGCATCAAATACTTAAATACAATTTTTAGCATCTAGTGGATGTGCAGTACTGTATACAAGAATGGAGAGGTCCTTTAAGTGAAGCTGTAGTTTGTGAATGTCCAATTTATTATTTTTTTACTGTATAATCAGACTTTAAAATATTTTTAATGTAATTATTTAAACAAAACCTCTAGCTCCTTCGGTGGTGCTTGAATAAATGACAACTGTATTGGGTTTGTGTGGCAAGGCTTTGCTAACAGGGGAGCTGCAGGGGTGGCCTCTATAAGAAGATGCCATAAGCTTTCCATGTGTCCAATAGAGCCAATGTCAGACAGCTCCAAAGACAGACCCTTTGCTGGCCAAGCCCAAACCCATCAGCAAGAGTGGTAGCACCTCTGTGATAACTTATTTAAATATGGGAAAAAAATACTGCACAACAGCAAGTGCACCCAAAGAATGGAGTTATAATATGTGAAAGAAGCAACTCTGTAGACACGAAGGTTTTTGAAGGAGGGGAAGGAGGTGCTACAGGCACTGGAGCAGAAGTGAAGCTCCTGCAGCCTGTAGTGAAGACCATGCTGTAGTAGGTTGTCCCCTTGCAGCAGGGCCTGTGGACCCATGGGGGACCCATGCTGGAGTAGATTGTGAAGAACTGTAACCTATGGGAAGGACTTGTGTTGGAGGAGTTTGTGGAGGACTGTCTCTTGTGGGAGGAAACCCATGCTAGAGCAGGGGAAGAGTGTTCCTGAGGCTGTGAAGTTTGTTTCCGCACATCAGTGTGAGGAGGAAGTATCAGCAGAAACAATGTGTGAACTGACCACAACCCCCATTCCTCATCTCCCTTGTGCCTCTCAAGGGGAGGAAGTAGAGAAATTGGGAATGAAATTCAGTCCGGGAACAATGGAGAGGTAGGGGGAAGTTGTTTTAAGATTTGTTTTTATTTCTTGTTATTCTACTGTGATTTGATTAGTTATAAAGCAAACTAATTTAGCTAAGTCAAGTTGGTTTGCCCATGATGGTAATCAGCGAGTGATATCTCCCTGTCTTTATCTTGATCCATGAGCCTTTTGTCAGTCAGTTCAGTTCAGGAGGCATAGTGATGGAGCAGCTCTGGTGGGCCTCTGGCACATAACCAGGGTCAACCCACCACAACAACACTAGAAGTAGGTGAAATATGTGGCTAGAGAGCTGCAGGTCTGTGGCTAGTGGAAAAGGCAAACATTGAAGGAAAAAACAATGAAGTAAAATAGCCTAAGATTGAAGATGTGAATATCCTGATTGGTATGCAAATAAATTCTTTGCTAAAAAGCAAGGAACAAAAAAATGCACACAGTTGGATACTGAATGCTTAATTCAACATACTAATTTTAGGCTCATGAAATGTCTTTTATATGAGCAGTATCATGCTGACATGAAAGTGTAATAATGAAGGTTAAACCTCAAGCACAAATTTTGACCGTGACAATAATGTCCTAGAAAATTTAGTATAAAGCTTTCAGAAAGTTCCATTTTAAAAAGTGCCCAAGTCATTAAGGAACCCAGTCTGATTTACTTTTAAAGATGTTCAGATTGTTTGGAAAATGACATTTAGTCTGAAGTCATTTGGACATTTTGAAAAATGTATGATGCAGTGCAATGAATGCTTGGTGTAGTCATATTATTTTCTTCAGTGACCAAAATGCATTTTTCTGTGGGTTGTGCTCAGCTGTGGAGTTGAATGCTACTTAATTTGAGGAAAACGTTAAAACAATCTGACTTCAAAATTAAATGAACTTGAAAATGATTGAAAGTTGACTGTCATACAAACATGTTTATTGGAAATTGAATTAATGTCTATATTCTATATTTACATTTTTAAAAATCTACTTGCTAATTTACAACGGAGTGCATTAGCAGAGATTTCCAAACGTGGTTATTATTTCTGAGCGTCAGGCAGCAACATTTATATATTAACTATTCACATAAAGACATTAATGTCCATTTTTCTTTCTGTCCTTCTATCCCTTCAATTGTCTGTATCCCTCATTCTCACAGTTCTCAATATCCATGCTAACAAGTCTGAGGGTAAGAAGTCCATAGGATAATGACCTGAGATCTCAAGAACCATTCAGAAACGATGACTCATGGAAGTAAAACTTTGAATAGATTCTAATACTGTTAGCTGTACACACCAAGTTCAAGATAATACAATACCTGAATGTTAGCGTTGCATCATATAGTGTGACGTCTTCACATTTGTAAATAAATAAATAAATAACCATGTCTACATTATTTAACCTGGCTCATCTTTTAAATTATGGAATTAAAAACACTCCAAAATGTTCTGTGATTATATTGCATGACTAATAAGAAGGTATAATAATTCTGAAGCCTTTGCAGATGGGTTTCAAATTTGCTAAGACTGCCTTCAATGGACTTTAATTTCAATATGGTATGTATTTTATCTGGTAATTATGTACCCAGTGTTGATGGGTATGCTGATAAAAAAACAAGATCAGATGCACAGATGAAGAGATAGATGAAATTATCATACAGGATCACTGGAATCTGTTGTGATAAAGAAAATTCCAGACATGATAGTATAAATTAAGTTTGACAAGCTTCCAGGTTTGCTTTCCTTGCTTTTTAGCTACAGCAGCAAAGCAATGATCCAGAACCTTTGTTTCTGAAAAAATTAATCCTTTTCTACCACAGATATCACAAGTGCAGAGAAAGGTAAGAATCCAATCTTACAGCCTTTAAATCATAGGTATCATTACACATCTAGAACTAACATGCATAGTGATAAAGATAAAACTTCTGTTCTTGTGTTTACATCAAAAGTCACTTCAGAGATTTCAAATTAATTCTCTTCCTGTTCCTCACAAGATCAGTTACTTTGATACTACTAAATTAAACAGACATTCTGTAATATCTTCATTCATTTGACTTAGAAGACTTAACGTAATTGAAAGGTTTTAATTATCAAATTTCTAGTTGTGCAAGGACTAAAAGACTGGAAATTTAAATAAGAAAAAGAGATAACTAAATATCCATTGCTATTAGAAATGTATTGCTGTATTCATTAGTGATTATTAATAAGGTATACATCAAAATTATTTATGCTACCTTGCATTTATGCACCTTGCTTAGTAGAGAATCCAAGTAAAAATTTAATTGTAAGCTGTTGGAAAAGACTAGAATGAATAGTTTAAACTGGTTTGTTCTTACCCTAAATTGAAATTTTTCTTCCTTCTTGATGTGAAAATTGCACCAACTTCTAAGCATAGATAGGGATCTAAAACAATATGTCAGTATCTGGGTTTCTGACTTGCACTTCCTAAAGCCTCACAGATACACTGGTCCCTAAAAAAAAAATGAAGAAAATATAAACAGCATAGAAGGGACTGTAAAAGGCACTGTAAGATCAATAGAGAACAGGTGGTCTCTGAATATCAGCAAACAAGACACATGTGAAAATCTTATGTTTGTTTTCACCTTGATGTTATCAGAAAAAATACTCAAGTTAGTTGACATCAAAGAAAGGAGGGAACGGTTGAACTGGAAAACTTGCCAGTGGACTTCTTGCACATTGGTAGTTACCATTAAGCTCATGTGTCAAGAAAGAGGGACACGATAAACTGACATAATTAACATTTGTTTTTAATTAGTATCACTGCTGTTATTAAGAAAAAAGAAGGTCTGGAGAGAGTTCAAGAAGAGATGAGATATCCCACTGTAATTACCACAACTCCCAGCAGGGTCCTTCTCATCTGATTAACACCACATCAGGGCAACTGTCCTAGCATGCATCTGTCTGCTAGAGTCATGGGGATAAAGCAAAGGTGCTGACTGAGAAACACAAAGGTGTCTTTAATGGTTAAAGTATCTGAAATTTGCAGCTATACTTCTTAATTTATAATCATCCTAATTGAAGAGGTATACTTGGGGTAACGGACTAAAGAAGAGGATGAAAGACTGCAAAAATTAAATTTGTACAATATAAATGCAAAATAATTTTCTAGGGAATAATTTTATTCCATCTAGAAAAGAAATAAATGAAAAAAAAAAAAAAGAAGATATGTACTAAGTGGTAGAATCATGATGTCTAATTTTGTTTTTCTTTTCTTCACTATAGCAGTATACTGGCTTCAACTGGACTAGAGTTAGTTTTAGGATAGGTACCTTTAACAAAGAGAAAAGCAATCCTCGGGAGCATGATTTTGAGAGCCCCTCCAGCAACAATGACCCTTGAAAGGAGGAGGAGAGACAGAAAGGTGAAAGAGTTGTAGCATGGCTGAGCCCAGAGAGCTGTAGTGAACAGGGTTGAATCAGTTGGTGGCCAGTCACCAATGGTGCCCCTCAGGGCTCAGTTTTGAGACCAGTCTTATTTAATATCTTTATTAATAATCTAGATGAGGGAATGGAGCGCTTCCTAAGTAAGTTTGCAGATGACTATCTGCAAGAAGAATTTCTTTACCAATAGAGTAGTCAGGCACTGGAACAGGCTGCCCAGGGAGGTGGTGGAGTCACAATCCTGGGAGGTATTCAAGAAACATGTAGCCATGGGACTTCAGGTCATGCTGTAGTGGGCGTGCTGGATTTTTTGTGGGTTGTATGTTGTTGTTGGTTTTGTGGGGTGTGTGGTTTGGAGCTTTTTCTATTGTTTTTTGTTCAGGTTGGTTGTGTTGTTCGCTTCCTCCCCCCCAGTGGATGGTTAGACTAGGTGATCTTAGAGGTCTTTTCTAACCCTGATGATTCTGTGATTATGTGATTTTCGTCATAGTAGATTGCATGGTATTATGTGTTGGATTTGTGATGAAAAAAGTGTTAATAGTGATGTTTTAGCCATTACTGAGCAGCACTTACCAGCATCAAGGCCTTTTCTGCTCCTTATACCACCCAAACTGTGAGCAGACTGTGCGTGCAAAAGTTGGGAGAGGACACAGTCTGGATAGCTGGCCCAAACTGACCAAAGGGATATTACATATCATATGATATCTTGCTCAGTGATAAAAACTGGGATGAGGAAGTTTGCTGGGGTTGCCATTGCTCAGGGACTGGCTGTGCATTTTCCAGTTGGTGGTGAGAAATTGTTCCCCATCCCATTGCAGACGACTGAGTCAGCAGATATGAGGTATTCAGCTATCTGGTGAGGTTAAACCTCAACAAATGGCTTCCTATTTCTTTATTTAAATGTGAGGGAAGATTTGTTCATTTGTTACTTGGTATTGGATGGACATTAGACAATAACAACTTTATTAGTCACTTGTGTATGCTCTAGTATGACCGTACCATACTTTCTATTATGAGCATTATGAAACTCATTGCACAACCTGATGCTATTACAATCTATTTACATGATTTAAATAATATTTCTGGTAACTTTGTGCTTTCAGAACTTTTCAACAAGCTACTGATTCCTCTACAAACAATTAATTACCCCAAAATTTGTAAAATATAATATACTTAAATTTAATTTTGAAATTTCAATTAACTTTTTATAATTGGCACATACTGTAAGTTTCACTCCAACATAATTTGATAGAATATTATTCCATTAGGACTTAAATTAAAATGGCTTAGTGTAACCTCAAGGTATCATTTTTGCAAATCTCCACTGGAACAGAGTTTGAAAGACCTAAGGGGTCAAAAGTGTTTGATATATTTTCAGCATTGCAGTTTCAGTAGTTACATTCCTAATGATATAGTAGTTATATTCCTAATTCCACGTTCCTAATTGAGATAGGCTGATGGATTTTTTTTTAAAGGAAGAAGGGATCTGTTGCTTGACAAAATGGGTTGGCTGGGATCTTTCCCTAGGCAATCTAACTGAAAAAAGTAATGCTGAGTAGCCTACTGAACTCTGCTAGATTGATAAGGTAAGTAATCTGAGGATTGGTCTGTTGAGGGTACCTGTCAAATGGAATGGTACGTTTAGGCACAGTGTGTTCTTAACAAGAAAAGGGGGTAATCATGTATTCTGTTTCTTTTCATTTTTAAAAGTAATTTTTTTTCAGAATGCCTGTCACCACTATATCTTAACAATGGTAAATCAAGTTGATTTCTTGCTGCAGTCCAGTCACATTCTCTGCTCTGCATAGTCCTGAGCTATGTCTTGATAAGGAAACAATCATCCTCTGTGAAATTCATACAGGGAATTATGAAAATTTATGGATGGTTATCATCTCTGTAAGTGTATTTCTAGCCTGGCACTGAAGTGTCTTCCTAGTTCCAGAAATCTGTTCATGGGACTATTTTCTCCTTGAAAATAGACATAGTATTGCAATGGTAGAAATAAGTGCCACACCTGAGGGGCAGTTGAAGATGGGAGCTGTTTCTGTGGAACATCCTGCTAAATTCTCACTTAAGAATTTAATTTGTTCATTATAAGGAAAGAGAGAAGTAAGAAGACAATCTTGGTTCTCTGGGAGGCAATGGGAAATCTTCATGGAAAAGGCAAATATTCTGATCTTCTTATGAATACTAGAAAATAACACAGAAGTTGAAACGTCTGTGGTAGTATCTGTCTATTAGATTCCAGTCTAAAATGCACTATCCAGAGCTGAGGACTCAGTCTCCCTGCACAGTCTGTGGAGACAATTACTGCATGTTTACACAGATGAGCTTGTTGTGATCTCATGTACCCTTCTACAAAAGCATAAGTTATGGGCTTGATCTTGTATTTTTTGTCTCTTGGTTTTTTTTAGATATGTAAGAGATTTTATGTCAAATGAAAGACATATTTCATTCTAGAACAATTACTAACTTCAAGAAAATGAATATCCTGAAAAAAACCCAACAAATCATGTCATCAGGATCAGAAATTAACTAGTGTTTTGCTTTTTCACATCACCAAAATACACCACCTACATTATTAATGTACTTGCCACAGGTGTGCAGCTGATGGGAAACAAATTGATTGTAGAGTATGGCTCTTCTTTTTCTCTAATTCATTCTTCTAGTGCTGCTCGTCTTGCATATTTATGGGAACATTATGCAGTTTTCTACTGATAGATTAGCTACAGAAGCATTTAGGGACAAAATGTACCTCCAATTACCTTTCTGCTATCTCCTGAAGTCAGTGAGCCTGATTCAGTTTTACTGATGAAACAGTGAACAAAAGGTGGTCCAGACTCATTATATTTGGCATAAATGAGGCAAAATTACTGAAGATTAACAGCTGGGGCTTGAAGTTCCATTCCTGTTCAGCTTCTCTTTCAACAGTTCTGAAATCTCTAGGTGACAGGTGAGTTAAAGCAGAGAGGCAAAATTCTCACCTCATTGAAGAAAATGGCAAAACCCATATTGGTTAAAATTGAGCAGAGGTCACATCTCAGCATTTAGCTGTGTTGCTAAGCTAGCAATTTTATTTTCTTAAAGAACCAAGTCATGTAAGCCAGTTATCCTATAAAACATTCTAATATTGGCTTTTATAGGTCAGAGCACAAACTCAGATGTTTGGACACCTTGAATTGTCTATCATATGAAAGTTCAGTACATCTTACATGATTGGCTAGATTGGCTAAATGCTTTATTTTATCTTTCAGAACAATTTCATTAAGTCTTAGAAGTCCTTTTATTTCTGTATATTCTGCTTGGGACTGCACTAATCAAGCTAAGATAACCAGATCAAAAATGAAAAAAAAAAAAAAAGAAAAAGAAAAAAGAAAAAAAAAGGATTAAGAAGGGTCTGAGACCATTTTCTGTGTCCCTTAAGGGTTTTGTGGGAGGATGGGATAATTTGCCTATCTTTCTGCATTTTCAAATGAGTAGTGCTGAAAGGAACTGTAGATTGATGATCATGTCTTTGAGCAGAACACTTTATATTTAATTCTTTCATCGGTTTGTACTAGCTAATTATGTGTGAGGATTTTTATTCTTTGTTTTCAAAGACTTGTCAATGTGTGGGATGACAGTACTGAGGAACAGAAAAGTTCTTTTTAATTGCTCCCGGCACTGAACAGTCCTTTGGGCATAGCTGGGATCTGCGATAATTTCTTATTGCCCCTGACTATGTACTCACATGGAACTGAAAGATCCCAGTCAATCCTACAGGTTGGCTTTCACATTTTCACAAAACTTGCAAGACACTGGTTCTGTTATAAAAGGAGAGGTATTGATAAACTGCCTGCAATTTCAAGCCTTTCATCATCATCTATGTTGTTGCACATGGTGAACAGTAGGCAGCCAAGTACTGAAGTACTTTCTGGTATATTCTCCACAGGGATTTTTTATGCAGAGCCTACATTTCATGAGCACTTCATGTAAATAATACTTGGCCTAATTCTTTATGTTTAAAAATTATCCTTTTGTGAGCCACCTTTGGGAATATGTAGTACAGTACCAATGAAGTAAAATCTTGCCCTTCTGTTTTCTGATTATACACTTTAATCAAGGTGCCCCAGGTTTAGAAGTGAGTTACAAGCCTTTGGATTAATTCTAAATAATATTCTAATATTGCATGAAGGATAATAATAATAATGATAATTTCTGTACAAACTTTAGAGCTCTTTTGCACCATTGTTGCATGGAGTTCACTTCTTCTATCATATACTTAGAGAAAAAAATGGTAACTCTGACCATTATGAACTTAAAGGCATTAGATTAGCAACAGAGTTCTTCTGATGTGTTATACCTACCGCAGATGTTTGCTTCGACATGATGAATTCAGAAGGCTAAAACTGCAGTACTGTTAAACTGCACGGAGAAGACTCCAGTTAATAGAGTAATATTAAACATCAAAACTGTCAGAAGATGTGCAAGTATCAAATAATTCATCTGCAAAGACATTCCTGTTATTTAAACATCCATTTTCTGGTTGAAGAGTATTTTTAATTCTAGTATGCAAAGGGAAACACATAAAGCAAGTGGGGCAGGAAATAATTGAAAGACCCAAGAGTCTGGTAGGTAAGGCAGCCTCCTGAAAGACAGAAATAGAGATTTCAGCTCCTTTGAATAAAAAAGGAATTTTACTTATCAGCAAGCTATAGGATACAAAAAAAGGCCAAGGCCCCATCACCGTTATCTGTGTTTCATCTTGTTTAAAGGCCTACTGGTAGCTTCAAAGAGAGCAGAGAAATCAGTGATGAGAAAATTGCCCACAGGGAGAGCTTTCAGAAATTTGTTTATGAAGAACACAGAAAGTCTGAATTATCTAGTCAGCAGGGGAGACTGAGGAAGGGCTTTAGATAGATTATGAATGCTGAAAAGACCTCATTAATGGTCTTCAGGATGTACATAGTTTACGGGATAAGAGGAAGAAAGAATTAGATCATGAGAACACCTCATGTAACTCCCTATTCAGAGTCTTCATCCGAGTCAGCATTTCTGATAAAAACTTTTCAACAATTGATGGGAACTTCTGAATCTATTTACTCTAACCTGGAGCATCTTGGTTGTGACATGCAGCAGCAAACTTATTCTGTTACACTGCAAACTGTTAGATTGTATAAAATAGATTGAGATGTTATTATCTAAATCTATACCTTTGCTGTCTTCTTAAGGCTTACCAAAGCCAAAAGAAATTTTGATTCTTCCATGCACAATAATTTGCTGAAGATGTCTTGTTTAAAGTTCATAATACAGACTACTTTGTGTAAGAACAATAAATGCAGCAAGACAATTTCAGGGAAGGAAAATACTTATAGCGGTGGAAAAATGAATTAGTAAATAGCAAAAGAGCTCTTTGAAAAGAGAGGTTTCTCCACTTGAATCTGAGGCTAAAAAGACTCTCTGACTCCCTCTGTACTCTTGGTATAAAATGTGTTCTCATAACAGTCTGGAGAGATGAGATGTAAAACAAATTGAAAAGTTGTTTGCCCAAGAGCTAGTATTAAAGGTTATTTAAACTTGCTTCCACTTGTTCCCCTAGGACTTTGCTTTTTGTTTCCCACACCTGAGTCTGTGTTTATGTCATTTTAATTACAAAGCAAATACTGGCATTATAGTATATGTAACTTAATGGGCAAATGTGCAATCTGGAAATACATCTCTGCTCTATACTGACAGTGATGTGCCAGAACACTGGCAGTGCCAGGACCCCCTCTGGGTGGGTGATGGTTGGGCCTGGAAGCCAGGGTCTTTCCTACCCCACAGCCAGGAGCAAGGCAGCTGGAGGCACCTGGACAGCCCAAGGTCCAAGCATCAGGCACATCCCTGAGGGCAGCATCAGGAAGATCCCGGAGTACATTGATGAAAATTTCCTCCTCCAAATGGTAATAAACAAGAAAAGGTGCTTTGCATGACCTTGTTCTCACCAACAGAGACAGGCTGGTTGAGGATGTAAGACTTAATGGGAGACTAGGCTATAGTTACCATGACACAGCCAAATTCAGGATCCTTAGGTCAGCGAGGAAGTCGTGAAGCAAGCTCACTACCCTTGATTTCAAGAGAGCAGACTTTGGTGTCTTCAAGGATCTGCTTGGGACGGTACCGTGGGACAAAGCGCTGGAGGGAAGGGGAGCCCAGGAAAGCTGGTCCATATTCAAGGATCACTTCCTCCATGCCCAGGAGCTATGTGTCCCAGTGAAGAGGAAGTCAGGCAGGAGAGCCATGAGGCCTGTATGGATGAGCAAGGAGATTCTGGACATAGTTACATGTGAAATCAAGGTATACAGAGAGTGGAAGCAGGGTCAGGTATCCTGGGGGGAGTACAGAAAAGCTGTCAGAGAAGGAAGGGATTGGGCCAAAAGTACACATAGGGTTGGACCAGGCCAGTGATGTTAAGAACAACAAGAAAGGTTTCTACAGGTATGTCAGCAATAAGAGGAATATGACGGAAACTGTGGGCCCACTTCAGAAGGAAATTGGAGTACTGGCCATGCAGAACATAGGGAAGGCTGAGGTGCTCAGTGACTACTTTGCCTTAGTCTTCACTGGCAAAGGGTCTGGCCACATCACCCAAGTTAGAGAAGGTGAAGGCATGGACTGTGAAAGGAATATCTCCCCACTGTAGGAAAAGAGCAGGTTCATGACCATGTGAAGGGTCTATGGGTCCTGACGGGATTAATCCACAGCTCCTGAAGGAATTGGCCAACAAACCTGCAAAGCCTCTGTTCATCATATTTGAAAAGTCTTGGCAGTCTGGCAAAGTTCCCACTGACTGGAAAAGGGGAAATATAACTCAAATTTTCAAGAAGGGAAGAAAGGAAGATCCAGGGAACTATAGACTGGTCAGTCTCACCTCTGTGCTGGGGAAGATCATGAAGCAGATCCTCCTGAAGGCTCTGCTAAGGCATGTGGAAAACAAAAGGGTCATTGATTACAGCCAACATGGCTTTACCAAGGGCAAATCTTGCCTGACTAATTTGGTGGCCTTCCACAATGGGGTCACAGCATCGGTGGACATAGGAAGAGCAACCAACGTCATCTACCTGGACCTATGCAAAGCCTTCAACACTGTCCCACATGACATCCTGGTATCAAAACTGGAACAGTAAGAATTCTATGGATGGACCACTCGTTGAGTAAGGAATTGCCTAAGTGGTCACACTCATAGACTGGTGATTAATGGCTCAATGTCCAGACGGAGACCTGTGATGAGTGATGTTCCCCAAGAGTTGGTACTGGGACCGGTGCTATTTAACATCTGTGTCAGTGACATGGACAGTGGCATTGACTGCACCCTCAGCAAGTTTGCCGATGACACCAAACTGTGTGGTGAGGTCGACATGCTGGAAGGGAGGGATGCCATCCAAAGTGACCTTGATAGGCAGGAGAGGTTGGCTCATGCAAACTGCATGAAATTCAACAAGGCCAAGTGCAAGGTTCTGCACCTGGGTCAGGGCAATCCCATGCACAAATACAGGTTGGGTGAAGAATAGATTGAAAACAGTCTGGAGGAGAAGAACTTGGGGGTAATGGTGGATGAGAAACTCAACAAAGCGGGTAATGTGTGCTTGCACCCCAGAAAGCCAACCATGCCCTGGGTTGCATCAAAAGAAGTACAGCCAGCAGGTCAAGGGAGGTGATTCTCCCCCTTTACTTGGCTCTTCCAAGACCCCAGCTGGAGTACTGTGTCCAGTTCTGAGGCCATAATATAAAAAGAAGATGGAGCTGTTGGAGCAAGTCCAGAGGAGGGCCATGATCATCAAAGGGCTGGATCACCTCTCCAATGAGGACAGGCTGAGAGAGTTGGGTTGTTCAGCCTGGAGAAGAGAAGGCTCCAGGAAGACCTAATAGCAACCTTCCAGTATATGAAGGGGGCCTGCAGGAACGCTGGGGAGGGACTTTTTACAAGGGCTTTTAGTAAGAAGACAAGGGGTAATGGATTAAAATTAGAAGAGGGGAAATTTAAGTTAGACATCAGGAAGAAATACTTCAGTTTGAGGGTGGTAAGACACTGGAACAGTTTGCCCAGGGAAGTTGTGGAAGCCCCATCCCTGGAAGTGTTCAAGGCCAGGTTGGATGGGGCCCTGAGCAACCTGGTCTAGTGGGAGGTGTCCCTACCTGTGCAGGGGGGTTGGAACTAGATGATCTTTCAGGTCCCTTCCAACCCAAACCATTCTGTGACTCTATGATTCTATAAGCAGGTAGGAGGTCCAGGCCCAGGCAGGCCGTGACATGGCAGCAGCCACCACAGGTCAGGCCCTGTGGCAGAGCCTTGGCTAGGAACAGCTGCCAGGGCCTGGCCTTCCCTGGCCCTAAGGCCCTGCAGACAAACCCCCCAGAGAGGAATGCACTCAGCAAGACATGAAAGTGTCCTTGTGGGTTGACATGAAGTGATGCTTCAAGTCACCTTTGTAGACTCAATTATTGGAAATAAATTATAGTTATTTTGAAAGTGAAACATTGTTTTAAATAAAGTCAGTGATAACAGCATCATCTTACCTTTTTTTTTTTTGTAATGAAGTTACACCTGCAACTTAGAGACCTTATTCCCTGGGTTTTTCTACAGTATTCAGTGTGATTAAATTAGGAATAGATTTGCTTAATATTTTACTTATCAGTATATTCTGCTCATAGTAAATTTATAGTAAAGCTTGCACTTACGGCCTTTGTGTTCTGTTTTATTGATACAGTAGCTGCTTTCCTAGATTTCTGTTGGTGTTGTGGAGACTCCATCACTGCTGATTTTTATCCTGTTTGATAAAAAATTGCTTGGAATTTTTTAATTATCACAGCTCTTGTCTTGACAGGAGGGTGGAGTAAGTGACCTACCAAGGCCCCCGGTCTTCTTTAACAGGATGCACCAATTCTGAAGAGGAAGGAAGGGGATGCACACACTCCACATGCTCCTAGCTGCCTGGCACTTTGTGTCCGTATAGTGATACAAAAAGGTAGGGAAACTGTAGTTTCGGTGAATTCCTTAGCTCACAATCTGTGTCTTTATTCCTATTTATGTCTGGGAAATTTAATTAGTATATGCAGTGTACACCAGCTGAGGAATTTGCCTCAGCACGTTTCAAAATTTGACAGAAAAAGAAGCAGTTTCAACTGCAAGCGTTTTTGCATGCTGCTATGCTTACCTTCTCACATATTTACATTTTGGGCAATTGAATTAATTGCCTGGAAAAGACCACTCTCAAAACACACACAGCAGGTGCTTCTTCAACTTGGTTTACATTAATTGCTTTCTTGGCTGCTTCAAGAGTTGGCAACACAAAATGTCTTACAATTAACCTATCTTGTCACAATGATTACTAAGTGAATCTTGTTTATCCAGGATGGCAGTGAATGCTGGTATAACAGGTTTTGGTGTTAAGAAAGAGGGCTGGGATTTAGATTTCATGCAGAAAACCATATTGACTGGACAGACAAAGCTAGGTATTTGTAGATCAGTTTTTCCTCCCAATTAAGAGAATGAAAAAGGCCAGGTTTGGTAAAAAAGATCACATGGCTATTGATTCAACTGCAGTCAGTCCATTTAGATCTAGCTATGAAGTCAACACAGATGCAATTAAACTAGCTATAATGTATATTACCAACAGTATGGGGCTTACAGATACCTATCTGAACTGACCGATGCAAAATGATTGTTAAACTAAAATTTACATAGTACAAAAAGAAATTGTCTAGTTTCTGTGTCTTTTTTGTTGTTTTGTTTTTTGTATTTTTTCCCCTGTTGATGACAAGGTGCTGCAAATTTGAATGCTGCTATACTCACTGGTTAAATGGTATGATTCAGCATGAGTTGGTACACGGGCATCCACTGCTGGGATTCACATGCTTCTCTTGTTTCTACACCCCCTTCCACTAAAGAAAAGAAAAGAAAAAAAAAAAAAGAAAACAAAAACAAACAAAAAAAAACCCAGACAAGTAACAACTGAAGCAGTAAAAGCAAAATGAGAGATCTGTTATTATAGATCCTTGAAAGATCATCCAATACAGAGATCTATTTCAAAAAGTTATTTAACCATGTGCTTTCTTATGTGTGTGTTTCTCCTTGCTGACCTCAGTGAGATACAGCCGTGCATTCGAAATGCAGATAAATCAGATTGTTTTGTTGAAGAAAGATATGCCCTTTAACAGAGGTCTTGGTTCCAAATAAACATTTGTTATTTTTTTATTTCTTAAAATAGTGCCTGTTTGAGTGTCTCTCTAAGGTTATCTGAAGGTGTGTGTAGTGAGGTTTCTGGTTGCTTTTAACTGTGCACCTAATTTATGATTATTCAATGGTTTCCTATAGTGGGGAAGTCAGAATAGACTGGATGATAAGGAAGTATAAAAAAGACCAGTTCTGGCAGTGAAAGATGAATGAGCCTTTTAAAAGCCTGACATTTGAGAATTTCAGGCTCTTTAAAAGCCTGTGAGTGGGTATACCTGGCTCAGCTTTGTCTAATTAAAATAACACATATTTTGTGAAAATATGTTGATAAGAAAAAAGCAAAAACAAGTAAACAAAAACTTTTCTAAAATACTTTCATCATAGCAATAATGGGACTTAATAGCGTAGAAAAACATCTTCTCTCCCAAATAAAAGTTATTTAAAATGTGGACCTAAGTTGTGGTTATCATTTACAACACTCACCATTTATAAATACAGAGGGAGAAATATTCTTCTTCTACCAAATCTTCACTGTTAACATACAGGTTTTCCCCAGTGGTGTGGGGAATAAAGAGTGGGGTAGGGTATCAGTTGATAGTTGATAGCCCTTTTTTTTCCCCTCAAAACCCCTCAAAGCTGCTGAATTCCCATGCTTTGTGAGGTAGTTTCCAATTTTCTAATACACATAGAATTCCTAATGGAACTTAAGTTAAAGAAATATCCCAGTGGGAAGACAAGTGGGTATACACAATTGGATTATTAATTGAGTAATGGGAGACTGAAAAAGACAGAATAACTATTTGATTTGTTGGTCATTGTGTTGCAAAAAATCATAAAAGAAAATAAGTGAAGAAGAAAGTAAGGTCCTTCTCCAAGTGGTACAGAAACCAATAAGAAAAGGTGTTGTGCTGAACCTTCTTCTCAAGAACAAGGATGGGCTAGTGGACAATGTGAAACTTAAGGCCAGCTTTGGCTACAATGACCATGAAATGGTGGAATTCAGGATTCTTAGGGCAACAAGGAGGCCACAAAGCAAGTTCAGTACTCTGGACTTCAAGAAAGCAAGCTTAAACCTCTTCAAGGATCTGCTTAGTATGGTACCATGGGATAAAGCCCTGGAGAGGATAGAAGCCCATTAAAGCTGGTCAATATTCAAGGATCACCTCCTCCAAGCTCAGGAGCAATATATCCCAACAAAAAGGAAGACAGAGAAGAATTCCAGGAGGCCTGCATGGATGAACAAGGAGCACCTAGACACACTTAGATGTGACAAGAAAGTCTACAGAGTGTGGAAGCAAGGACAACTAGCCTGGAAGGAGTATAAAGAAGTTGTCTGAGCAGCCAGGAATCAGGTTATAATCATAGAATCATAGGGGTTGGAAATGACCTCTGAAGATCAAGTCCAATTCCCCTGCTGCAGCAGGAACACCTAGGGCAGATCACACGTCCAGATGGGTCTTGAAAGTCTCCAGAGAAGGAGACTCCACAACCTCTCTGGACAGCTTGTTCCAGTGCTCCATCACCCTAAAAGTAAAGAAGTTTTCCCTCATGTTGAGGTGTTAGGAAAGCTTCTATAGTTACATCAGTGATACAAGTAACACTAGGGAAAACATGGACTCTGTCCAGAAGGAAACAGGAGACCTGGTCATGTGGGATATGGAGAAGGCTGAGATACTCATTGACTTATTTTTACCTCAGTCTTTATGAGCAAGGGCTCTGGCCATGCCACCCAAGCTGCAGAAGGCAAAGGCAGGGACTGGTAGAAGGAAAATTCACTCACTGTAGGAAAAGAGCAGGTTCAAGACCATCTAAAGAACCAGAAAGTGCACAACTCCATGGGTGCTGACAAGATCCATCCATGACTCCTGAGGGAACTGGCAGATGAAGTTGCAAAGCTGCTTTCCATCATACTTGAAAAGTCATGGCGGTCTGGTGAATTTCCCACCGGCTGAAAAAGGAGAAACATAACCCCCCTTTTCAAAAGGGGAAAAAAGGAAGAGCCAGGGAACTACAGGCCAGTCAGTTTCACCTTTGTGCCCAGGAAGGTCATGGGCATATTCGGTAGGTCCTCCTGAAGGCTCTGCTAAGGCACATGGAAAAAGGGGAGGTGGTTGGTGGCAAGCAACACGGTTTGAACAAGGGGGAATTGTTCCTGATGAATTTGGCGGCTTTTTTACAAAGAGTTCAGAGCATCTCTTGACAAGAGGACAGCAATTAACATCAGGGCTCAGTTTTGGGGCCAGTTATGTTCAATCCTCATCAATGATGTGGATGAGAGGATTGAGTGCACCCTCAGTAAGTTTACAGATGCCACCAAATTGGGTGGCAGTGTTGATCTGCTTGAGAGTAGGAAGGCTCTACAGAGGAACCTGGACAGGCTGGATCGATTTGTATGAGGTTTAGTAATGCCAAGTGCTGGGTCCTGCATTTCAGTCTCAACAACCTTAGGCAATGCTACAGGCTTGGGGAAGAGTGGCTGGAACACTGCCCAGCAGAAAAGGACCTGGGGATGTTGAATGACAGCTGGCTGAATATGAGCCAGCAGTGTGCCCAGGTGGCCAAGAAGGCAAAAAGCATCCTGACCTGCATCAGGAATAGTGTGGCCAGCAGGAATAGGGAAGTGATGGTGCCCCTGTACTCGGCATTGGTGAGGCTGCACCTCAAATACTGTGTTCAGTTCTTGGCCCCTCACTATAAGAAGGACAATGAGGTGCTGGAGCTTATCCAGAGGAGAGCAACCAAGCTGGTGAAAAGTCTAGAGAACAAATAATACAAGGAGTGGCTGAGGGAACTGGGGTTGTTCAGTTTGGAGAAGAGGAGGCTAAGCAGAAACCTCATTCCCCTCTATAGCTACCTGAAAGGAAGTTGTAGGGAGGTGGGTGTTGACCTCTTCTCTTAAGTAAATAACAACAGGACCAGAGGAAGTGGAAAAGTTGCAGCAGGGGAGGTTTAGATTGCATGTTAGGAAGAATTTCTCTACTGAAGGAGTGGTCAGGCCCTGGAACAACCTGTTCAGGCAGGTGGTTGAGTCACCATCCTTGGATGTATTCAGGAAAAGTGTACATGTGGAACTTCAGGGTGTGCTCTAGTGGCTGAGATTGTAGTTTTTGGTGTTGTTTTGTTTTGTTTTGTTTTGTTGTGTGGGTGTTATTTTATGGAGTGTGTGTGGTGTTTGTTTGGGAGCTCTTTTGTGTTGATTGTTGGACTCGGTGATCTCAGAGGTCCTCTCCGACCATGATGATTCTGTGATTCTGTGATCTACCTGGATTTGTGCAAAGCATTTGACACTATCCCACATGACATCCTGGTCTCTAAATTGGAAAGTTATGGATTTGATGCATGGACCACTCATTGGATAAGGAATTGTCTTGATGGTTGCTCTCAAAGAATAGTGGTCATGGCTTGATGTCCAAATGGAGACCAGTAACAAGTGGCATTACTCAAGGGTTGGTATTGGGACCAGTGATGTTAATATCTTTGTTGGTGACATGGACAGTGGAACTGAGTACACCCTCAGCAAGTTTGCTGATGACACCAAGCTGTGTAGTGTGGTCAACATGCTGGAGGAAAGGGAAGCCATCCAGGCTTACAGGCTGGAAGGGTGAGCCTGTGCCAACATCATGAATTTCAACAAGGCCAAGCCCAAGGTCCCGCACCTGGGTCAGGGCAATTCCAAGCATAAATACAGGCTGGGCGGAGCATGGATTCAGGGCAGCCCTGAGGAGAAGGACTTGGGGGTGATGGTGGACAACAAGCTCGCTTGAGCCAGAAGTGTGCTCTTGCAGCCCAGAAAGCAAACCGTATCCTGGGCTGTATCAAAAGAAGTGTGGCCAGCAGGTCAAGGGAGGTGATTCTCCCCCTCTACTCTGCTCTCATGGGACCTCACACCTGGAGGACTGTGTCTGGTTCTGGAGCCCTCAACATAAGAGGCACATGGAGCTGTTGGAGTGAGTCCAGAGGAGGGCCACGCAGATGATTGGAAGGATGGAGCACCTCTCCTATGAAGACACGCTGAGAAAGTTGGGTTTTTTAGCCTGGGGAAGAGAAGGCTCCAGGGACACCTTATAGCAGCCCCTTGAAGGGGACCTACAAGAAAACTTGGGAGGGACTATTCATAAGAACACATAGTGACAGGATGAAGGGAAGTGGTTTCAAACTGGAAGAGGGTAGATGTAGATTGGATATTAGGAAGAAATTATTTAGTGTGAGGGTGGTGAGACAGTGGAGCAGGTTGCACAGAGAAGTTGTGGCTGCCGCCTTCCTGGAAGTGTTCAAGGCCAGGTTGGATGGGATTTGGAGCAACCTGGTCTATTGGGAGGTGTCCCTGCCCATTGCAGGGGGGTGGGAAATAAAAAAAATTTAGTTCCTTCCCACCCAAATGATCTATGATTCTAGTCCAGTCTAGCTACCAAAGAAAAAACACAGCAAGGAGACATGCAAACAAACTGTCACCTGCTGCCCAAACACTCAATTTATTAAAAATCGTGCCAGATCAAAATATTGGATGGTAGAAAATTTCCTGAAAGGTCAAACATTCACCAATTAATAGCATATCACCATAAAAATCTCACTATCACCAGCTGTAGCATATTTTTAGCATTTTAGACTTATAATGAATGCATTGCTGATAAGGAATATTAAAGCAGAGAAGGCTGTACAGCAGAATATAGGACATTATTATAGACTGCATTCCTGAAGCTTCTTGTTTAGGGTCAGCAAGCTGTCATGACCTTTCTCTGGATAAAGAGCCCTGCCAGCCACCACCAGAAGATATAAGAAGCCTGAATTCTTCTTGTACCAGTATGCTAATCAGTACAGTTCATCTGAAACTAGTGGAAAAGGTAAGAAACCAGTCTCTCTTTGAGCCAAAAATATTTGGAAGTGCTGTGTAACCACACCTGTATTGGAGTGGACATAACAATAAAGATCAATGTAAGTCACTGTGCAGAACTTGCCTTTTGCTTTCTTTCACTGTGGAGTTTAAATGAAGGCAGGCAGAAAAGGATTTTCATTATCATGAGTTCTTCTCTTGTATTTGAGCAAAGAATTTGAGCAAATTTGGAGACAGGAGGGGAAGAGAGAGGACAGGAGGGAGTAGGGAAGGAAGTGAAGTGGCAGTAAACTGATATTCTAACTTAAATATCAAGTTCAGCACTATTGCTCTACGTACTTATATCATCATGCTCCTAGTTTGGAGGACAAAAAATTATTCATTCAGTAGGTAAAAATTAGAAAATTTTACTGGAGAAAGCTTTTTGTTGCTTCTCCATCAGAAAAAGCAAAAAATGTGATGCATTTTGTAAGCATTCTCTCTTCTGTACCAGAATGCAGAAGTAATTTTGCTCTCTCTAAATAAACACAACTCTATAATTTTAATAGATTTCTGGTTGATCTGATTTTGGGCAAAACGTTATCACATGCTTCTGGCTGGAAAGCTAAACTCTTGTTGTCCCTTCACTAGAATCTTGTTCAGAGGACATGGTTGAATTGAACCGAAATAAAGGGTTATGATCATGCATAATATGTGCACAGTTCTTGATAGTTACACAGAGGTGATCTGAAACTTTCTTCTGCAACTTTGACCTTAATATTGTGCAACAGTAATCTGCATTTTTATAAAGCTCAAAAATTCATTATCAGTCATACAAGACCTTCACATGGACTTTACTTTGAATAACTCAGTGTCTTTTAATATTAACTCATGTTTTTAATTAAGAGATGCACAATATATTAATTTAACTAAGTGTCTTTCAAGAAGCTTTGATGATAATACAAAATGATGCAAAGTCTTTGCTTCTAATAACTCCAAAATTATATTTTTCTGGGTTATATTTTTGAGGGCTTGATTCATTTGGTGGGAGAGGGGAGGAAAAGGGTATTTGAGTATTGTTAATTAAGATGAAGATTCTCATTAACTGAAGCAAATGCTAAATGGCCCAAGAGAGTGCATAAATAATAGGTTCACTAATAAACTGTAGTATATCGAAGCTGAGGAAAATAACAATGCTTTTGCAGATTTACTAATTACAATAGCTTCCAACAGTGCCAGACCAACCTGCAAAGAACTTAAACTACTGTTTGTTCTGTTTCCAGAAGTGCTTCAGAATAATTAAACTATTTTGAATCAAAGTTGCTCAGCCTGCTTATTAAAATAAAAATAGGCAAAATAGTTGTTATAATATTGCAGAATCCTGGTGGCTATATATTTAATAATTAAGACAGCTGTTTCCTAAAAGGGCATTACTTCTGGAAATGAAACACATTAATATACTTACATTTTATTCTAATTAACTGTAGTGGTTAGTAAGTGCTTTATTGCTGCAGGAAGATGATTTTGCCATTATGAAAACTATCATGTGGTAAACAGTGGTACTCAGCAGTAGTTCTAGTCTTTTCAGAATGACAGCTCTATAAAAATGTCAGTGTTCTGCATGGATCTCTTTTCCACAAGAACCTAAAGAATGGTATAAGTTTCAAAGCTTTTTTAAAAAAATATTATATTATTATTTTTTACTGTAAAATATATCACTGTCATCATGGTTTTACCCTAGTAGACAGCTACCAAGAATCAGAAGGGTAAAAGTGAGAAACATCTTGGGTTGAGATAAAGACATTTTAATAGGGCAAGCAAATCTTGTCCTTTAAAATAAAGAAAAATAAGGAATTAATTCACTACTTCCTTCCTATCAGCAGGCAGATGTTTAGCCATGTCCAGGGAAAGGGGTTTCTTCAGGTGTAATGGGCACTTGTGAAGAGTGATATCACAACTCCAAATTTCCCCCCTTTCTACTTCTTTCCCTTGGCTTTTATTGCTAAGCATGATAGTGTATGGTATGGACTATCTTTTGGTCAGCTGTCCCATCTGTGTCCTCTCCCAGCTTCTCATACACCCCAAGTGTACTTGCTGGTGAGGTGAGGTGAGAAGCAGAAAAGACCTTTGGCACTGTGTCAGCACTGAGCACTGCTCAGCGATAACTAAAAAATCCCTCTGTTATCAACAATCTTTTGGTCACAAATCCAAAACAGCACCATGCCAGCTGCTATGAAGAAATTAACTCCATGCCAGATTAAACTAGTACAACAACAAACAATCATTTAGCATGGAAAGGCTGATTAAGTTCCAACAGTCTCAAGAACACAGAAAATCATACAATCACAGTATACTTTTGCTTGAAAGGAATCTCTGGAGATTATCTCGTCTAAGCCTTTGCTCATAGCAGGGTCAACTTTATCATCAGATCAAGTTTCTCTTGGCCTTATCCAGGCAAGTTTTGAAAACCTCCACAGTTTTCAGTCTCTCTTTTACCGACTTCATTCAGTTTCTACTACTCTCACCATGAACTATTTTTCAGTATATGCAGATGGATTCTCACTTTTCACAATTTATGATATTGCCTTTTATCTGTTAGCTTTGACTCGGAGAGTGTCTTTTCTGTAAGTCACCATTACAGAGTTAAAACCAGCAATTAGATTCCCCATACCCTTCTGATCTCCAAACTAAAAAAAGCCAAAAGTCTCAGTTTCTCCCGGTATATAATTGCCCAAGCCCCTGACCACCCTTAGTGCCATTCATTGACTCTCCAGTTTGTCAGTCTCCCTCTGGTATTAGCAAAGTACGACAGATCCACTTCTTTCCTTCCTTCTGCCTTACTGTCTTCCATCTTACCTTGAAACTATTCATGATTTTTATCTTTTTATACTGTTTAGAGTACAGAAAGAAACTTCTCATATGAGGTTTACTTTAAGGGCAATGGAACAATAAAGGGACATAGATTCCTTCCTTCATAAAATCATAGGATCACAGAAAGGTATGACTTGGAAAGGACCTTAAAGATCATCTAGTTCAAATCGCTCTGCCAAGGGCAGGGACACCTCCGAATAGACCAGGTTGCTCCAAATCCCATCCAACCTGGCCTTGAACACTTCCAGGAAGGTGGCAGCCACAACTTCTCTGTGCAACCTGCTCCACTGTCTCACCACCCTCACACTAAATAATTTCTTCCTAATATCCAATCTACATCTACCCTCTTCCAGTTTGAAACCACTTGCCCTCATCCTGTCACTATGTGTTCCTATGAATAGTCCCTCCCAAGTTTTCTTGTAGGTCCCCTTCAAGGGGCTGCTATAAGGTGTCCCTGGAGCCTTCTCTTCCCCAGGCTAAAAAACCCAACTTTCTCAGCCTGCCTTCATAGGAGAGGTGCTCCATCCTTCCAATCATCTGCGTGGCCCTCCTCTGGACTCACTCCAACAGCTCCATGTGCCTCTTATGTTGAGGACTCCAGAACCAGACACAGTCCTCCAGGTGTGAGGTCCCATGAGAGCAGAGTAGAGGGGAGAATCACCTCCCTTGACCTGCTGGCCACACTTCTTTTGATACAGCCCAGGATACGGTTTGCTTTCTGGGCTGCAAGAGCACACTGCTGGCTCAAGTGAGCTTCTTGTCAACCATCACCCCCAAGTCTTTCTCCTCAGGGCTGCCCTGAATCCATGCTCCGCCCAGCCTGTATTTATGCTTGGAATTGCCCTGACCCAGGTGCGGGACCTTCGGCTTGGCCTTGTTGAAATTCATGATGTTGGCACGGGCCACAACACAATCTTTCTGTTTACTTTTGATTAGCACATTATTAGCTAGTCTTATCAGAGAAGGATGTCAGGGGTGTTATATATTTATTTTATACAATAATAAGAACAAGGCTTTATGTTGGATTTACCTCTGTGATATAATCTGGTATTATGGAACAAGAGGTATCTGAGTCTCTGTCCTGTATTCTGCAGATGTGATCTGTCCATCTGTCCACAGACTCCTGTATATTCACAGGATATTCTTTGTTATTTCAAGTACAATCTAAAAAAAAAAAAAAAGTTGTGCAAGTGTTAAAGTTTTTTCTTAGAATTATTTTGCAGTGATAAAAAATGAGTAATTCAATGTAATGCAAATTGAAGTGTGATAATAAATGAGAGTAATAAATATAACACTGTAGTTACTATTTTGTGATAGGACCCATCAATTGTAAGCTGCAATTTTTTCTTCCTTCTTCAAGGCTGCTTTAAGAGGAATGAAGCCTTTGGTGATTAAGTGTAAGAGATGGTAAGTAAATTGGTACACCTGTGAGCACTTGTAATGGTAACTTTTAGAATGCAGATCCATAGAAGTCTATCTCTTTGCCTTTGAAGACCAAAGGTTTTTTTACGCATTTCCTCCCCTGTTGTGATGACTTTTGTGTACTCTGTGGCCACTTCCATAATAGGCTATTTAATTTTTGTTTCAAGGTGTCTTAGCTGCACTACATTTTATCTTCCTTGAGGCATATGTGGAGCAGCTGGAGAGAGACAGAGAAAAGGACTGAATCATTATCAAAACCCTATTATTCATTCCCTGTCTTCTTAGTAGTGGCTGCCTGTATTAAAACATCAAGGGACAGCAGCTTGCAACACTGAATTTTTAGTTTATTTTTGGTTTGTTGTTTTTTTTTCCTCATACCTGTGGTCTTTGACTTAGGCAGAGGTTTTGTTGGTTGCTCTTCTTCTCCTCCCTAAATCCTGTGCCCATACGACAGGTTATCTGCCTGGAAGCCAAACAGTTGTGTTAATATTGCTGTGCCTGACTGTGAAAATTTGCATAGGCTATTATGGAGCTATACAGACCCCAGGCCATGGCTGATTTTTTTCCTGACCTCCTTGAAATCTGTGCAGAAGACTTTAGGTCAACCTCCACTAAAGACAAACATCTTCCTATGGAAATGAGAGGGCTATTTGGTTAACTGTTACGTCGTCTAGACTTGTAATACAAGATCTGCTGATGTTTTGAACATAGAGTATGCTGTTAAGCCTCAGGATTATTAATGTGGATTCCTATGAAAAAGCAATGCAGTGGGGGATGTCATAACTGTAATACAAACCAGAGAAGCTGATGATAGATGTGCATGCCAAAAAATCCCTCACAGATACACAAATTCACAGTCCTTCATACTGTTGACAGCTCAGTTTTTAAAAATACTTCTTTTTTCTTCTTTATTTTTTTTTAAACCACAATATGTAAGCTTGTTGTTCTTGCTTGTGTAACAAGAATTTGTCACATCAAAATATGTATTTTTATGGTCTTGCTCTTGAAGTTTTTTGGTACTTCAGTAATTT